>CM066043.1:157654066-160399159 GCA_033557465.1 Ichthyophis bannanicus | reverse complement strand
GATGGCTTCGAGGCCTCGGCTCGTGTAGCGGCAGCCGGCATCGCAGCCTGACGCCAGGCATGGCTGCAGTCATCAGACCTCGAGCCTTGGGTGCAGGCCAAGTTGGTCGATGTTCCTTGCCGAGGTGAAAACCTTTTTGGCAAGCCCATGGCTGAGAAGGCGGCTGAGCTGGAAACTGAGCACCTGATTAGGACAAGGCTGTCCAGAAAAACTTCTGCCCCTTCTCACAAAAAGAAGGGCTCGGGTAAAAAGCCCTTATACCCGAGGAGGGGACCTGCCTACAAACCTTTCCCTCACTACCAGGCCTCCCCAGCTCCCCAGCAGGGTCAGAAGGCCAAGGGGCAGGGACATGGGCCCCATAGGCAGAAGTCCCCCAAGCCTCCGGCTCCTGCTCCTACTCAGCAGGAAGGGGGATTTTTACTTCCACAGCATAGCCTTTCCACCTCTGCTGCCCCATTCCTGCACTGGAGGTCGTCTAGCCCTGTTTGCCCACCGGTGGCCACCCATTACAGGAGATGCTTGGGTATTGAGCATAGTCCACAAGGGCTATATGCTCCATTTCCAGCAGTTGCTTCCTCCCTACTTCCCAGGGGAGCCTCCAAGGCCTCCTCTGCACACAGACCTCCTTCAAGAGCTTCAAGGTCTGCTTCTAGACCAGGCGGTGGAGCCTGTACCTCCCCACCTGCAGGGTCGCGGTTTCTACTCCAGGTACTTCCTCGTACCAAAGAGAACCGGTGGCCTCAGGCCTATTCTCGACCTCAGGAATCTCCAAGTTCTTGCAGAAAGAAAAGTTCAAGATGCTTACTCTTGGAACACTTCTGCCCTACCTCCAGCAGGGAGATTGGTTATGCTCCTTGGATCTGAAGGATGCGTATACTCACATCCTCATTCATCCAGACCACAGAAAGTACCTCAGGTTCATTGTGGGAGGAAACCATTACCAGTACCGGGTTCTGCCCTTTGGCCTAACCTCCGCCCCAAGAGTCTTTACAAAATGCCTGGCGGTGGTGGCGGCCTACTTGAGGAATCAAGGTTTTTTTTGTCTTCCCCTACCTGGACGACTGGCTCATCAGGGGTCAGACCTATCAGGAGGCCAAGCAAGCCACCCTCTGCACTGTTTCCTTCCTTCAACACCTAGGCTTTGTCATAAACTTCGCAAAGTCCACTTTGCTCCCCTCCCACAATCTGGAGTTCATAGGGGCACGGCTGGACTCACTGCAAGCAAAGGCTTACTTGCCAGAGGACAGGGCGCAAAGGCTCATGGACTTGGCAAACCAGTTTCTAAGCATGCCAAGGGTCTCTGCCAGGCTCTGCCTACAGCTTCTGGGCCACATGGCTTCGACAGTGCATGTGAGCCCCAATGCCCGCCTTCACATGAGGCCTGCACAGTGGTGCCTCAGAACTCAGTGGAAACAGGCCACAGGTCGCCTGGCAGACAAAGTAAAGATGTCCAAACCCTTCCTGCGTTCCCTGCAGTGGTGGCTACAGCCCCCACAACTTACTACAAGGGGTGCCCTTTCAGGTACCTGTCCCCACGGTGGTATTGACGACAGATGCCTCCTTGCAGGGCTGGGGTGCACATTGTTTGGACAAGTGCACCCAGGGCCTTTAGTCTCCATGGGAGGCCACGCAACAGATCAACCTCCTGGAGCTCCGGGCTATTTGCTTAGCCTTCAAAGCCTTCTCTCACAACTTGGCTCACCAGTCTGTTCTGGTGCAGACTGACAATCAAGTGGCCATGTTCTGTGTGAACAAACAGGGGGGCACTGGGTCCAGGCTCCTGTGTCAGGAAGCACAGGCCCTTTGCTCTTTTGCGCTCAGGCGCAACATGTTTCTCAAGACTGTTTATCTCCCTGGCCAGGAGAACTTCCTGGCAGACAGGTTGAGCAGGGTTCTGCAGCCCCACGAATGGCAGCTGCACCCATTAGTGGTTCAACAAGTTTTCCTGAAATGGGGACTTCCATCCATCGATCTCTTTGCCAGTCCCCTGAACCGGCAGCTACCCAGGTTCTGTTCCAGGCAACCGCATCCCCTGAGGTTAGCAGCGGATGCCTTCCTGATTTCTTGGTCCCAGGGCCTCCTGTATGCGTTTCCTCCCACGCCTCTGGTGGCCCGAACCTTGTTCAAGATTCTAAGGGACAGGGCCTCGGTTCTTCTGGTAGCCCCCAGGTGGCTGAGGCAGCCCTGGTTCCCACTTCTGCTTCAACTAGCAGTGGAACCACCACTACCTCTGGGGTTGCAACCCGATCTTCTCTCTCAGGATCTGGGTTCTCTTCTGAACCCCAATCTCAAATCTCTCAATTTGATGGCCTGGAGGTTGCAAGGGTAGTCTTGGCTCCCTGGGGCTTACCTCAGGAAGTGGAAGAGGTGGTCTTGGCCTCTAGAAAGCATTCTACAAGGAGATCCTATGCTTTCAAGTGGAAACGGTTCTCCTTATGGTGTCAGCAGCACAAGGAGGATCCTTTCGCCTGCACTGTGCCAGTAGTGCTTCAGTACCTGCTGCACTTGTCCAATTAGGGCCTTAAGTCCAACTCTGTTCGGGTCCACCTCTCTGCTCTGGCAGCTCACCATTCACTGGTGGAGGGACACTCTGTCGGTTCACCCCCTGGTGTCCAGGTTTCTCAGAGGCTTGCTCTTGCTCAAGCCTCCTCTCCGTCCACCGGCCCCTGAGTGGGAATTGAATGTGGTCTTGCAGCAGCCGACTCGCCCACCCTTTGAGCCGATGGCTACATGTCCTCTCCGCTTCCTTTCTTGGAAGACTCTATTCCTAGTGGCCCTGACCTTGGCCAGGCGAGTAAGTGAGCTTCAAGCCCTGGTCTGTGACAGGCCATACACTCTGTTCTATAGGAACAGGGTAGTCCTTAGGACTCATCCTAAGTTCCTCCCAAAGGTTGTCTCCTCTTTCCATCTCAACCAGGAGGTGGTTCTTCCAATGTTCTTCCCTAGGCCCCATGCCAGCCGGGCTGAGACAGTCCTGCATACCCTGGATTGTAGAAGGGCCTTATCCTTCTACCTTGAACGTACGCAGGGGCATAGGAGGGCTACTCAGCTGTTCGTATCTTTTGACCCTAATAACTTGGGGTTACCTGTCTCCAAGCATACCTTGTCCATCTGGGTGGCTGACTGTATCACCTGGACTTACAGGGCAGCTGACCTTCCCTTGCAGGGTCGGGTCACGGCCCACCGTGTCAGGGCAATGGCTGCCTCAGTAGCTCATCTCCGCTCTGTACCATTGGCAGACATCTGTAGGGCTGCAACTTGGTCCTCAAGCCAGACTTTTGCGGCCCATTACTGCCTGGAGAGGGAGTCCCGTAGGGACAGTGCTTTCGGTCAGGCAGTGCTCCGGAATCTCTTCGAGGTATAGGCAACGCCTACCCTCCAGCCCTCTGGTTGGGCTACCGGCGGAGGTATGTTTTCAGTGAAATCCTTTCTCTGCTGCTGTGGCTAGAGGGAGCTCATTTTTCAGCTCTGGGCCCCCGGTAGCCTGAAGCTGGGGAGTCCCATATGTGAGGAATGACTTCCTGCTTGGTCCTGGAGAAAGAGTAGTTACTCACCTGTAACAGGTGTTCTCCAGGAGCAGCAGGCATCAGTCCTCACAACCCTCCCTTCTCCCCTGGGAGTTGCAGTTGTACATAGTTCATTTTTACATTTTTGTGTGCTGTTTTTTAGCTATGTCATTTGACTGAGCAAGATGGCACCTTTAGGTGGGAAGGGGACCGCGCATTCATGCAGTATTCCCAAAGGCTTTCTTAGAAAGCTGGGGAAATGCTCCCCACGGGGGCTCGATTGACGTCGATGTCACCCATATGTGAGGACTGATTCCTGCTGCTCCTGGAGAACACCTGTTACAGGTGAGTAGCTGCTCTTTATCCCAGCCTTCTCAAGAATCTCACAAGGGGAATCATAGACAAATTAAACAACTGGAGGGAGGGAGGGAGAGAGAGAGAGAGTTGAGCCTAGTGGCAAAGCAGAATGGAGGATCCATTTCTTTAGTTGATGTTCACCTCTTGCTACCTGTTCGTGTTGTTGCAAAAAAGATCTGAACTTATTCAATGCATTCCTCTGCACCCCACGGCCTCCAGCTGTTCAATCAGTATACTATGACAGACTGTATCAAACGCTGCCATCCAATCCAATGTGACTACTAACAGTGCCCTTTTAAAATGATATTGTAGCAACTCGCTAAATGCAGACACTAATACCATTTCCATTCCATGAAAACTCTGAAACCCAGATTAGATAAATTTCAGTCATCTTTCTGCCTCCATGTAGGCAGGAGAAGGAGTCAAGAACAATAGTTATTTCGTTATGATGAGGGGATTTTGGGATGGGGGAAAATGGAAAAGAAATGTGCTGCTTTATTGGATTTGAGAATTTCTGTGATGTTGAAGTTTTATTTTAAAATCTTTTTATTATAAAAGAAATCTTAGAAAATATTTTTTACTCACTGTATAAGCTGTAGAATTTGTTGCTGGAGGATGTGGTCTAAGCTGGTAGTTTAGCTGGGTTTAAAAATGTTTGCATAGGTTCCTGGAGGAAAAGTCCATAAACTGTTGTTAATGTAGACTTGAAGAAATCCACTGCTTATCCCTGAAGTAAGCAGCATGGAATCTATAGTTTTTAGGTCCTGCCAGGTATTTCATCTGTGACTTGGATTTGGCGGACCACTTTCGGAAATGGAATACTGAGTTTGATCAAATCTAGGTCTGGCCCACTAGGGCAATATTGATTTACCCTGCTGTTTATGGCAAACAACTGTTGCATATTTGCAGCTTTGCTTTATTTGTGCATTCCCTGGCCTCCTCATACCTAATTGATTTGAGCTCTTCTCCCTATTGATGTGAGCAAGACTTAAAAAAAAATTTTTCTTGTAAGATACAGCGCAGCATATTACTGTGTAGGGATGTTGCTAGCAAACGAATCTAGTTAAAAAAGTTATTAAAACATTTGTGCATTTAAATAGATAGTACCTTTTGACCTTTTACATATTCTTGCAGTAGAAGGATATTTTTGTTTCTGAACCCTACTTTGTCAGTAACTGGTTTTAATTGCATAGGAATGAAATGCAGCGCACAATGCTCTTCCTCTCATTTCAGCTCTTAATACATGGTTTTCTGGATCTGACCGAAGCTAAATGTAATAATACTTTATTTTAAGATAGCTATCTTGTGTGTAAAGTTGTTTCCAGATTCTATCTTGATTGTTGAGACAGAGAGACGACAACGAGCCTTTTCATCATTGTGGCCATTGTTGGTAGAGAACCCAGCTGTGCCAAAAGATTACGTTAGCTTGCTCAGTGTCGGCCAAAACTATTTACTCAACTTTAGGATCAATTACAATAATCTTTCAAATAATACAGTATAGATTTTAGTGCAGTAGTTGCATTGTTTTCAATGTTGAAAAGTGGATGTACACTGTTAAAAAATCACACATGCATTTTTTGGAAAGTTTTGTCTAGCTTTATCCTTTGTTGTCCGTTTTGTTTCATTTATTTCTTGTGGGATTACAGCAATCTTTATTCATAAGTAACACCTTGAGGATATTTATGCAGGTATTACAGGAAATAACATGGATAATTGTTGCCTAGGAAAGGGGGCTAGCTAGCCAAAGCCTTGGGTCGTTGTTTTTTATTTAAATCATGTAACATGTATGGGAAAAAATGCTCCACATTTTTAATGCTGTTATTAGAGCAGGAAGCGTAACAGGTTGGTTAAACCAAAGCTCTTTACCTGGACTTCCAAGTATAGTGCCCACTACGTGACTTTTAGCAAGTCACTGAAACCCTCAATGATCAAAATTAATTTGACAGTGTCATGACATAAAGGGCAAGGTGAGAGGGGTAATTACCAGGGGTGCAGAACTGCAGGGCAGCATGATGGGGGGTGGGGGGGGGGAATGATAGAAATAGCATGAAGGGAGGGAGTGTGGGTGGGTTGCAGGCAGGCCGAGCTTCATGTACATCTCTACCTAGTTACGCTGCTGGGTGGGGACATAGTAACTGTCAGCTGTCTTGCGTAGCACTCTGTTCACTGGCACTAAGTAAATGATAACTAACAGCACTTTCATTTTTTTTTTGGAGAGGAGCAAGGTTTGGGTCTGGTGGTTCCTGCCTACTCCTTTGGTCTTTTAGCTCAATTGGAAAAAGGGCTGGAGTCAGACATCATAAGCCTTCATTTACAAAAATCTTAGGCTTGTCTGTCCTATTTTATACTCCCTCCCAGTTTGCCTAGCGCAGTCATCGCAGTAGCAGTCACTGGACACTAGGTTTCACTGTTACGAGATAACTGAGCTTCCCTCCCCCTATCAGCACCATCCCTAAAATTGTGTGGTTACTTACAGAATATGCAGTAAAAGCGTCTATTTACTTTTGGTCTTTCGGTAATTTTATGCAGCTACAATGTGATATTGTAAACTTAGTTAACCCAAAAATTCTGCATCCACTAATTAAATTAAATGATTCATGTTTCCAGCTGATTAAAGTCCCAGTGGATTGCTGCTTACTGGCCACTTTTAAGATATTAATTGAGACTTTTATACTTAGAGAGCTAGCTCTCTGTTAATTTTATTTGTGACTGGAGAGATGTTTTTGTTGAGAAGGTTAGACTGGAGATATGAACCTTTATTTTTCAGCTAATAGGTGGTGAGATGCCCACAGCAGTTTTAAATTGTTGAACTATTTTTGTTTCTCTGTTCATTTTCTATAATAAGTAGATTAGATGGGGTTTATCACGTTTTAGTTTTAAATGCAAAGGTAAAACTTGTCCATTCTTCTTGCAACATAAATCCAAACGGTTCTCTGTCATACATTGTAATTTCTGATGGTATATCATGTGCTTTATGATCTTTGATTGTGTGGCTTTGGAGAATAATATGGGATTTCATCTATAATTGCACTGCTGGATTCAACCTGAAATCCAGTTACTTAAGAGTTTGCAGTTTTAAAATAGCCTTACAAAATATAGGCCAGGGCTTGACAGACTTCAGGCATCAGGTCACTGTGGTGCTTAGAAATTGCACCCTGGTGACCATGATTTCATGCCCCTTAATGTTTGTTTCTTTATTGATGCTTGTTTTGTTACCCCCCCCCTCCCCCAGGGAACTAATGGGATTGTGAGCCTGACGCCTATTCCCCTCACCTTGCTGTTTGCAGCTGCCTGGGAAACAGCAGCTTTCCTACCTCCCCACCGCAGTTCAGCTCTGTCAGCTTGAGCCATGTGGTACAGAAAGCCCAGGTTGGTCGCGTGCTTTCAAGTCTTGTGAGAACTTCCTGCAGTGCATGACTCAATCTTACAGAGCCAAATTTCAGTGGGAGGCAGGAAAGATGCTGTGTCTCGGGCACTTGCAGTCAGCAAGGTGAAGGGAATAGGCTCACATACCTATCAGTTGCCTTGGGTGGGGGGGGGGGGGTGGAATATGCATAAAAAAAAGAGACTAGGTGAAGCCTGGGGTGGTGGTTAATGAGAGATAGAGAGACTGGATGAGGGCTTGGGGCGGTTATATGAGAGAGACTGGTGGGTACCCAGGCCATGTTGATATGTAATTGCTTGTTTGCTTCGTCTGTGAAGGGGGCGCTGTTGCACAACTGGCAGCAAGCCTCATGAAGGGAGACTGTTGACTAATGCCAGTGATGTGCAGTGTCATCTTAAGAGACTGATTTCTTAAACTTCATTTGCCCATAGACACAAAATGTAAATCAGTTTCTAATGGAGCTTGCTGTTGATCACTGATGGGATTTACCCCTCCTCCCCACCCAGCTGGCTCCTACGTTTTTGGACTGGCTTCTAGATTCAGTGTAAATTTGTCAAAGCCTGTCATGCTGTCTCTATTAATGTTGTTACATCAAGATATAATATAAATATAATTTTTCATTGTTAGGTATGGATGAACGACCAGGTGCTACCTCTTGGGGAGCAAGTGGCGAACCAAGTCCATCATATGAAGCTTCAAGGGTAAGTCTGGTGAAACAAGCCTGATAACGTTCAGAAATTGGAAATGGAAGGTGTCATTTGAAAACTGGAAACAATTTTTGGTGTGTTTCTTGTCATGAATGTTCCAGTTTTATTGTCAGTTTAGATTCTCTTTTACATATGCGATGCTGTTTTCTGAACTCTTGATTTATGTTGCTGCATGTGTTTTAGTGTCTTCCGTGGTTGAAGACGTATCTCTTTAGAGTGGAGTGGAATGAATAAATGCAAGTTGATTGTTTACTCGTAAAGTGCAGAGACTAGGGACATGCCATGAAGTTACAAAGTAATACATTTAAAGCAAATAAGAGAAAATATTTTTTGTCTCAACTCGTAGTTAAGCTTTGGAACTCGTTGCTGGAGGATGTGGTAAAAGCAGTTAGTGTAGCTGGGTTTAAGAGAGGTTTGGACAAATTCCTGGAGGAAAAGTCCATAAATCATTACTAAAGTAGACCCGAGGAAAGCTATTGCTTATCCCTGGAGATAAGTACATGGAAAATGACTATTTTTGGGATCCCACCAGGTACTTGTGACCTGGATTGGGCATTGTTGGAAACAGGATATTGAACTTGATGGACCTTTAGACTGATCCAGTAAGACACACTTATGTTCTTATGTACAGAAGGAAGAGTCTGTGATGGGGCTTTGTAGTGTACCTATTAGCATTCACATGTGGCTGCCCATTTCTCTTGATTCTTTTTGCATAGTTTTCTGGCTTTGAAGTTCTTTCCCAAAGGTCTGAATTCTCTTATACAGAGGCACTATCACTCTAGAGAATGAGAAGCTGGTAAGAGAAGCTATCATTTGAGAATGTTTTTTGATTGTACATATAGCACTTTTTAGAACAATTCCCAAAACAATCATTTGACTAGTTAGGCAGACATTTTCTCTCAAGCTGTCCTTTCTGGTTGTGATGTTTTGTATTAGACTCTTATAAGAATAATTAAACTATATATGAGCTTTTGTAACCACAATTGGCTTATTCCGAAAGCTGTGCTATTGGAACAAATAATTGATAAAGTGAGTCCACTGTTCTACAACTCCAGACCTGCACCTGAATATTGCATGTACACAATTATGAATTTAGGTCATTAGAGAAAGAATAAAGGGTGACTAGCAATGGTTTTGACAACTTTCTGTGTTGTATAATCAAAGAAAAACTTAACATGGGCATCTATCCTCCATTACTTACATGCCTAAATATTTATTTCAATGCTTCAGTCACTGGGTGCATTCACCGGTGGTACTATCTCCAGGAAAAAGCAGGAATGTAGTCATCACATATGGGTATCATCGGTACCGACGGAGCCTGCGCGGGAACGCTCCCCAGCGTCCAATTAGAAAGCTTTTGGGAGCATCCCACAGCACCTGCATGCTGCCTTCCCGCCTTTCCCAACTACCTCTCTCCAGTTCTTTTTCCGCGGAGCCAGCAGGTCGTTGTTCCTGTCACCACAGAAGAATTCTTCCTTATTTCTTTCTTTTTTGTGGTCGCGTCTGCCTTCCTCGACGTTTTACCCGTACCGCCGTTTTTTTCTTTCTTATTTTTTGTCTAAAAAAAAAATTAAAAAAAAAAAAAAATATATATATATATATATATATATATATACTACTTTTCCTATTTTTCCCAGGTGCAAGCGCCTTTTTGGGCCTTAGGCCCCAAATATTTTCCTACAATGGAGAAACCTTCCTCAGGTTTCAAAAAGTGCACCAAGTGTGGCGGTACCATTTCCGTCACCGACACCCATGAATGCTGTCTAAAATGTTTAGGTCCTGACCACTCCATCACGGATTGTATGTCCTGCGCCATGATGTCTAAAAGAGGTCGGCAGAACCGAGCTGCCAAGCTCAGTACCCTGTTTCCCTCTGATGCAGCTTCGGTGGCATCGACGTCTTCCAGGGCTTCCTCTTCCTCCCATGGATCTCAGGTAACTAAACATAAGTCCAGCCAGTCCTCAAAGGGTAGATCTCCTTCTAAGCATCGAGATGCCTCTGGCATTGCCCGTGAGGATTCTGCACTGGCAAAATTGCCCCGGCGGGAGGCTTCGGCTTCCAAAGCATTATCGGGGCTCCAGGATGTTCTCGAGGCCTCGACCTCGGCAGAACTACTGGTGCCATGCTCTGGGGTACCGGCAGTCTTCTCCGGTACTGACATCCAGGCATCCGCAGCGTCAATAGACCAGAGAGTCCTGGCTATTGAGCACAGTCTGGCGGCTCTCCTTGCGGCATCGATGCCCTCGGAACCGCGACAGACAATCCAACCGGTACCAGCACCGACCCTGGTACCGGTACCAATAGCATCGACATCAGCATCGGTGTCTGCATTGCTGGTACCCAGTCATCCGATGCCCTCCGGTACCGATACCCCGATACCGATTACTCCCGGTACCGACTTCAGTCGGTACGGGTATCGGGCTCTTCAAGTGCATCCGGACAGACGGTACTTTGAGTCCTCAGAAGAATCTGAAGATTCTGATAGTTCTGTCGATGCAGGAATGCTTCTCCCAGAGGAGCCCTCCTCCCCTAAGCGCAAGATGTCTCCTCCAGAAGATATTTCCTTCCAGGATTTTATCAGGGAGGTGGCTCGCGGTCTGTCCATTACTGTGGCCCCTGAAACAGAGTCCAGAGCTAAGGAGTTGGAAATTTTACCATATCCCAAAACGCCTAAGGAGGCAGCTACCTTGCCCATTCATGAGATTTTGCATGATCTCATGTTAAGAATGTGGGAGACACCTCTTACCACCGCTCCTCATTCTCGCAGACTGGATACTCTGTATCGAGTCCCTCCTTGTCCTGGTTTCCAGAAAACTCAGCTTCCTCACCACTCTATTGTAGTGGAATCAGCTATGAGAAGGATTAAGAGTGCAAAGAGGCATGCTTCTAATCCTCCAGGACTTGAGTGCAGAACCCTGGATGTTTTTGGACATCGTGTCTTCCAAGCTTCCATGCTTTCTGCCAGGATCAGTTCCTATAGTCTATACATGGGAATGTTCCTGAAGGAGGTCACAGGTGATTTAGAGGCTTTGAGTCTTATTCTTCCTGAGGATAGAAGACAGGATTTTCTCACATTGGTCAAACATGCCCAAGATGTTTCTAAATTTGTCAACCGTGCAGCCTTTGAGTGCTTTGAGTGCATAAGCAGAACCTCTGCCATTGCCATAGGTGCACGTAGAATTGCTTGGCTCCAGGCATCTGATCTGGAGCTCTGGGTACAAGACAAATTGGGAAATATCCCTTGTACTGGTGAGAACCTGTTTGGTAGAGATTGGCAGGAAAAAGCCAATGAGTTGGATGCTGACAACTCCACCCTGGATAGATTATCCAAGTCCACAGCTGATCCTGCTAGAAAGAAATCGTTCAGGAAACCATTCTTTTCTAAGAAGAAAAGATATTATCCTGCTTATGCTCAGCAGGGATTTTCTGCAGGTCAGCTTGTCAGGAAAGGTCAGCAACCGCCCAAACAGAAGAAAGCAAAGACTGCTAAGACTCAACCGTCTCAGCAGTCTCAGCCTCCACAAGGCCTTTGACTTTCAGCTAGAGAACTTAGCTTTTCTGGCTCTAGTGGGACCAGAGCCTTCCACCATTCCAGGAAGGTTATGTCACTTTGCCCCCAGATGAGGGCAGATAACAGCAGAGCATTGGACACTCTCCATCATAAAGGAGGGGTACAGGCTTCATTATTCAAGCATGCCCCCTCCCACAATAATAAGGCAGTTCAATTCTCCGACACCTCTCATCAACCTGTTAGGTCAGGAGGTCACTATCCTTCTTGCCCAAGGAGCAATAAAAGAAGTACCCATTCCTCAACAGGGTACGGGGTTTTACTCCCCCTATTTCCTTATCCCAAAGAAAACAGGGGGATACAGACCTATCTTGGACCTCAGAGAATTGAACAAATTCCTTGTCAAAGAGAAATTCAAGATGATTTCTGTCGGAACTCTGCTGCCATACCTTCAGAGTCAGGATTGGCTTTGTTCTCTAGATCTCAAGGATGCATACACCCATGTTCTCATCCATCCAACTCACAGAAAGTTCCTTTGGTTCCTTTTTCAAGGAAACACTACCAATACAGGGTGCTTCCTTTTGGCCTGGCCTCAGCACCAAGGGTGTTCACGAAATGCATGGCTGTTGTAGCAGCATTTCTCCGTACTCTAGGGATATTTGTCTTCCCCTACTTAGACGACTGGCTCATTCGAGCCCCAACAGAGTCAGAGGCTAGGACTTCTCTATCCTGCACAATGCGTATCCTTCAGTATTTGGGTCTGGTAATAAACATCCCAAAATCCAGTCTAACTCCCACTCAGTCTCTAGAGTTCATAGGAGCTTTGCTGGATACCAGAAAGGCAAGGGCCTATCTCCCCCAGGCCCGTTGCCTTCGCATGGTGCAGTTAGCTTCTCAAGCAGTGCTAAAGTCTCATCTCACTGCTCGAGAGATGTTACAACTACTAGGCCACATGGCATCCACCGTGCATGTGGTTTCCTATGCTCGCCTCCATATGAGGGCAGCCCAGTGGACTTTTTCCACCCAATGGACCCAGGCATCAGGATGCCTGTCAGACAAAATAGCAAACACAAGTCGCCTTATTTTGTCCCTCCAGTGGTGGAAGTCCACTCAAAACCTGTTGCAGGGGTCTCCTTTTCAACAACCCCTACCCCAAGCAACTCTCACAACAGATGCTTCTCCGATGGGTTGGGGAGCTCATCTGCAAGACCTCTCCACCCAAGGCACCTGGTCTCCACAGGAGACTCATCTACATATCAATCTCTTGGAACTCAGAGCAATCTTCCTTGCTCTTCGAGTGTTCCATACCCTGCTCAGCTACAAGACAGTCCTTATTCATACGGACAATCAAGTAGCCATGTTCTATGTGAACAAGCAGGGGGGAACAGGCTCTCTGTCATTTTGCAACGAAGCTTTGCAACTATGGGCCCTCGCCAGAGAGCATCAGATTCATCTCCTGGCAGTGTATCTTCCAGGCATACAAAACTCTTGGGCAGACAGACTCAGTCGAGTTCTGCTTCCACACGAGTGGTCCCTGCATTCAGACCAGGTGACCAAGGTTTTTCAAATTTGGGGAACCCTGGACATATACCTCTTTGCAAGTCCGTGGAATGCCAAACTTCCCCGGTTCTGTTCCAGAGTTCCGGCTCAGGGGGCTCAGGCCAGGGATGCTTTCCTCCTTTACTGGGGTCAAGACTTCCTGTATGCCTTTCCACCCATTCCCCTAATTCCCAAAACCCTGTTCAAGCTTCAGAGAGACAGAGGCCATATGATTCTCATAGCTCCACATTGGCCACGGCAAGTGTGGTACCCTTTGCTTCTACATCTCTCTCAAGCTCCCTCCCTGGAGTTAGGGTCTGCTCCAGATCTCCTATCTCTATCTATGTTAGTGATGTAGCAGAAGGGCTTTCAGGTAAGGTTTGCCTCTTTGCGGATGATACCAAAATCTGCAATAGAGTAGACACCCAGGAAGGCGTAGATAACATGAGGAGGGATCTAGCTAAGCTTGAAGAATGGTCTAGAATTTGGCAGCTGGGATTTAATGTTAAAAAATGTAAGGTCATGCATTTGGGCTGCAGCAATCTAAGGGAGCAATATAGTATAGGGGGTGTAGTACTTTTGTCCACTAAAGAAGAGCGGGACCTAGGCATGGTTGTGTCTGATGATCTTAAAGTAGCTAAACAGGTAGAAAAGACGACGGCAAAAGCTAGAAGGATGCTTGGGTGCATACGGAGAGGAATGGCTAGCAGAAAAAAGGAAGTGATAATGCCTCTGTATAAGTCTTTGGTGCGACCTCATTTGGAGTATAGTGTGCAATTCTGGAGACCGCACCTTCAAAAGGATGTGAACAGGATGGAGTCGGTGCAGAGAGTGGCTACTAAAATGATTAGTGGTGTTCATTATAAAGCATATGAGGACAGACTGAAGGATCTTAATATGTACACCTTAGAGGAAAGGCGGGATAGAGGTGATATGATTGAGATGTTTAAATACCTCCGTGGCATAAATGTTCAGGGAGAGAGCCTCTTTCGATTGAAAGCAAGTTCTGCTACGAGGGGACATGGGATGAGGGTGAAGGAAGATAGATTCAGGAGTGATATGCGGAAATATTTCTTTACGGAAAGAGTAGTGGATCCGTGGAATAGTCTCCCAGTGGAGGTGGTAGAGATGAGGACAGTAACTGAATTTAAAAAAAGCATGGGACAAACACAGAAGATCTCTAAAGGTAAAAAGGGGACTGTTGTAGTTGTTATGGAAGGACAGACTAGATAGGCCTTGTGGTCTTTTTCTGTCGTCATATATCTATGTTTCTATGTTTCTATCTCAGGAGGGCGGAATGTTATGGCATCCCAATCCCCAGTCTCTGCAGCTCAGGGCTTGGTTGCTGAAGGCCTAGATCGCCATGATCTTAATCTCCCTCAGCAAGTAAAAGATATTCTTTTTGCTTCCAGGAAACCTTCCACAAGACGTTCTTATGCTTTCAAGTGGAAAAGGTTTACCATATGGTGTTCGCAAAAGGGTCTTAACCCCCTTGCGATACCTCTGGAATCATTGCTGGAGTATCTCCTTCATTTATCCAATGCAGGACTTAAGACTAACTCAGTAAGAGTCCATTTGAGTGCTTTTACAGCTTCCTTTAAGCCTCTAAATGGACAGCCTATTTCCTCTCATCCTCTTATAGCAAGATTTATGAGAGGCCTTCTTCTAACTAAGCCTCCCATTAGGCTACCACCGGTGGCATGGGACTTAAACCTGGTTCTTGGGCAGCTCATGAAGCCACCTTTCGAACCTTTAGCTACTACCTCCTTGAAATTCTTTTCTTGGAAGGTTATCTTTCTCATTGCAATCACATCAGCACGTCGCATTAGTGAGTTGCAAGCGCTAGTAGCTAATCCACCTTATACAAGGTTCCATCATAACAAGGTAGTCCTTAGGACTTATCCACACTTTATGCCAAAGGTGGTCTCGCCTTTTCATCTGAACCAAGCGGTCTACCTACCTGTGTTTTTTCCAAGGCCTCATGCATCAAATGCAGAGAGGAATCTTCATACCTTGGACTGTAAAATAGCTTTAGCCTTTTACTTACAAAGAACACAGCAACATAGAAAGTCCTCTCAACTCTTTGTTGCTTTTGATCCTTCTCATTTGGGACTTTCAGTCTCCAAGAGAACACTAACTGGATTTCTCAATGTATTTCCTTCGCCTATCAGAGTAAGAACCTTTCTCTGGAGGGCCATGTCACAGCTCACAATGTGTGAGAGCCATGGCAGCCTCAATGGCTCATCTGCACTCTGTGTCTATCGACGACATCTGTCGAGCAGCCACCTGGGCCTCGGTTCATACCTTCACAGCCCATTACTGCTTGGACAAGGACTCCCGCCGGGATGCCTTGTTTGGTCAGGCTGTTCTCAAACACCTGTTTCATACCTAATCAACTCCTACCCACCATCCCTGGTAGGATGCCAGAGATCCATGGGGGGAAGTGGAGCCCTTCTCGGGGACACACAACTTCTGGGATCTCTCCCTGGCATCTAAAGCTAGGGAGTCCCCATATGTGAAGACTACATTCCTGCTTGTTCCTGGAGATAGCATAGTTATTCACCTGTAACAGGTGATCTCCGGGAACAGCAGGAATTTAGTCCTCACAACCCACCCACCTCCCTTAGGAGTTGTATCTCTCTATCTATCTCTTTCCCTTTCCCTCGCTCTGTCTTTGTCTCAGCTTTAAAACTCAACTGGAGAGAGGCAGTTGGGAAAGGCGGGAAGGCAGCACACAGGCGTTGTGGGATGCTCCCAAAAGCTTTCTAATTGGACGCTGGGGAGCGTTCCTGCGCAGGCGCCGTCAGTACCGACGATACCCATATGTGCGGACTAAATTCCTGCTGTTCCTGGAGATCACCTGTTACAGGTGAGTAACTATGCTTTATTGCACCTTGACTATTAGACTGATACCCAAAGCCAAATACAGCCTTTGGTGCTAAAACCTGGGATTAAATGGTTTTGTCTGGAATCAGAAGGTCTAGGAACATCTGTTTTGCAACTTACAATGAAGTGGAAACTGGATGTCTCTGGGAATGATCACGGCATTTCAGAGTATTTCACATCTAGCCAATGGTACAGACCCCAGCTAAAGTGGCATATGTGAAATGACTACTATTACTGATCATTTGTATAGTGCCTAAAGGCCTATGAAGTGCTTTACAGCACATGTAAAAGACGGTCCCTGCTCAACAGAGCTTACAATCTAGTTAAGACAGACAACACAACAGCTGAGGACAAGGATACCACTAGGGGAATGGTAAGGAAACACAAAGAAGATTAAATGGATCAGGATCCAAAAGCAGCCTCAAAGAGGTGAGTTTTCAGCCTGGATTTGAAAAGGGCCAGAGATGAAATCTGATGTACAGACTCAGTTAGTTTGTTCCAGGCATAAGGAGCAGCAAGGTGGAAAGGTCTGGTGTTGGCAGTATGAGATGGTGGATTTAGTTCAGTTGAAGCTTCTGCCAGATTCCTATAAATTTATAAACGTTGCTGCATATCTGGTCACTTATATGGTGAGTTCATGATGAGAGACAGGGAGAGGGAGATCCACAGGGGAATACAGACTCTCCAAATTGCACCTGGCATCTGGGGTTTCTTGCCCCCAAATGTTTTTTGGCTGCAGCTGCTGATAAACGCAGCGTTTGTACCTTTCGCACCACAGTTGGCTCTCTGCGTGGCTGAGCTGCACAGTGGAGAAAGTTTGGGCTGATCTTACAGTTTGTCTCACGAGACTTGAAACTGCAAGATGAGTCCAAACTTCCTCCACTGGATGGCTCAAGCATCCAGAGAGCTGAACAGCTGAGCCAGGCAGAAGAACTGGTGAGAGAGACTGGATGAAGTGTGGGGAAGTGTTAGGGGAGAGAGAGAGACTGGAAGGCAAAGAGATTGGATGAAGGTAGGGTGTGGGGCAGAAAAGTGTTTGTGTGTTAAATTTTTGCTTCACCTATCACCAGACCATGATAATGTAAAGGGAGTTGCCTCAGGTGCAGCTATAAGGGGTGGGAGGGGGTGGAGTATTGGGGCCACTGCCTTCTGTTGGCATTGTGCAGTGTCACATTAAGGGCCTGACTTATTAAACTTTCCTTTCCCATAGAAAATGGGAAAACAGTTATAGTAAACCAGGCCGTAAAAAAGGAATTGTATTACATCTTTTTTTTGGGAAGGGGGGAGGTGCACTGTGACCTAGGCCTCGGCAACAGCCAGCTCCTAAATTTTTAGGGTGGCTCCTAGATTCCAAGAAAATTTGTCAGACCTAGTAATAGCTGTATGTAGTCATTTGCTCACAAATACCTACTATTCAAAAAAGCCTCATATTGTAAACTAGGTCACAGTCTTTAAAATGAAAAAATCTTGAAATAGAGAAATATCTTGAAAATTGGTACCTGACAGCAGCCGTTGTTTGGGAAGCATTTCCTGCCTTTGAAGCAGTTTGAGGTAGTCTAGTGATTGGAGTAGTGGGCTGACATCTAGGGAAGCCAGGGTTCCCACTGTCGCTCCTTGTGACCTTGGGCAAGCCACTTCACCCTCCATTGCCTTAGGTACATAGATAGATTGCAAGCCCAGTGGGACAAGAAAATAATTACTGTACCTGAATGCATCTTTCCTTGAGCTACTACTAAAGGCACGAGCTAAATCCAAATAAAAAGTACCATGATTTTCTGTGTTTAATGTTACTATATTAGCATCACCCTTAATTTCTTGTTGATTTATTTATTTATTTAAACGGAATTCTATACCGCCTTTTCCTACAATCAAGGCGGTCTACACAGCAAACAGTCAACAAGATACAATGCGATTTGATTACTCACAGTTTGGGTTGTTGCATAGAGAATAAGTCTCCCAAAGCTATATTAATGTATTACAAAGGCACCGTGTTCTAGTACAGTATCAGATAAGACTTGCCTGAAAATCTATTTCAGAATATCTAGTAAGCAAATTGCAAGCTGTACTTTCTTACTGGAACAGCTCAAACTATGTGTCAAGATTTCTGTTGTCAATTCAAACTTCTGTGGGCCCAGTGTTTGTCAGATTTCTATGTTTCTATGAAGGATGTTACCAGTGGTGTGCCCCAGGGATCTGTCCTTGGTCCGATTCTTTTTAACATCTTTGTTAGTGATATAGTGGAAGGGCTGTCGGGTAAGGTTTGCCTCTTTGCGGGTGATACCAAAATCTGCAATAGAGTAGACACCCAGGAAGGGGTAGATAACATGAGGAGGGATCTAGCTAAGCTTGAAGAATGGTCTAGAATTTGGCAGCTGGGATTTAATGTTAAAAAATGTAAGGTCATGCATTTGGGCTGCAGCAATCCAAGGGAGCAATACAGTATAGGAGGTGAAGTACTTTTGTCCACTAAAGAAGAGCGGGACCTAGGCGTGGTTGTGTCTGATG
Organism: Ichthyophis bannanicus; assembly: GCA_033557465.1. Classification (NCBI taxonomy): domain Eukaryota; kingdom Metazoa; phylum Chordata; class Amphibia; order Gymnophiona; family Ichthyophiidae; genus Ichthyophis; species Ichthyophis bannanicus. The sequence continues at coordinate 160,380,766 of CM066043.1, read as the reverse complement.
ATCTTAAAGTAGCTAAACAGGTAGAAAAGGCGACGGCAAAAGCTAGAAGGATGCTTGGGTGTATACGGAGAGGAATGGCTAGCAGAAAAAAGGAGGTGATAATGCCTCTGTATAAGTCTTTGGTGCGACCTCATTTGGAGTATAGTGTGCAATTCTGGAGACCGCACCTTCAAAAGGATGTGAACAGGATGGAGTCAGTACAGAGGGTGGCTACTAAAATGGTTAGTGGTCTTCATTATAAAGCATTTGAGGACAGACATAAGGATCTTAATATGTACACCTTAGAGGAAAGGCAGGATAGAGGTGATATGATTGAGATGTTTAAATACTTCCATGGCATAAATGCACAGGGGGAGAGTCTCTTTCAATTGTTAGACCGTTCCACCTTATGATATTTCACTGTATATACCTGCTCTGTTAAATGTTATTTATGACATGTCTCTATACCCACTCAAGATCTCTAGTCTGATGTAATTGCTTTTATTTAATTATTCATATGCTGTTCCCCAGTTAATCCTTGTTTTATTCCCCTGTTACCTGTAACTTGGACAAGTTCTCTAAATCTGAGTGTATTTTGTTTCATGTAAACCGCACTGATGTCAAATAGCGCGGCATATAAGAGCTGATAAATAAATAAATAAATAAAATTGAAAGCAAGTTCTGCTACAAGGGGACATGGGATGAGGGTGAAGGGAGATAGATTCAGGAGTGATATGGGGAAATATTTCTTTACGGAAAGAGTAGTGGATCCGTGGAATAGTCTCCCAGTGGAGGTGGTAGAGATGAGGACAGTATCTGAATTCAAAAAAGCATGGGACAAACACAGAGGATCTCTAAAGGAAAAAAGGGGACTGTTGTAGTTGTTGATATGGAAGGACAGACTAGATAGGCCATGTGGTCTTTTTCTGTCATCATGTTTCTGTGTTTCTATAAGCATTTATCCGATTAGCAGTAAATGCTGCTAAAGCCAGATATTCAGTGGCACTATCCGAAAAATGCTACCGAATGTCATTACAGATTGCCATGGCATTGTCCGGGGTGGAGAGACAAATTATCTGGATAGTGGCAATTTTTAGTGGCATTGTCTAGATAACTATCTGAATAACCTAGGACCTGAAAAACTGTCCTAGGTGCTATGCGGATAGCTTATCTGGATAGCAGCTGAAAATCACTACTATTTGGCTAATAGTGGCACTTATCTGGAAAGCGATTGCATAATCCAGATATTCAGTGTCACCCACTATTCAGACAGTGCTGCTGAATATCTGGATTTTTTTTTTTTTGCCTACAGTGGCTGTGTAAAAGGTAAAGCTAACTGCCATGGCCGAATATTGTCCCTTTTATTAAAAGAAATTCTACTCATGAAAATGTATATTTACATATTTATTTTAATCTCCAGGAACAAGCAGGAATGTAGTCTTCACATATGGGTATCGTCGGTACCGACGGAGCGTGCATGGGAACGCTCCCCAGCGTCCAATAGGAAAGCTTTTAGGAGCATCCCACAGCGCCTGCGTACTGCCTTCCAGCCATTCTAACTCTCCCTCTTCAGTTCTTTGTTTTCCGCGGAGCCGACAGGTTGCATACCTTGTCATCGTAGAAAATTGTTTGTTACTTCTTTATTTTTTGTGGTCGCGTCTGCCTTCATTCGACGCCTACCGGTACCGCCAGTTTTCTTTTCTCTAAAAAAAAATAAAATAAAATCTTTCTGAAGTACTTTTCTTCAGAGGCCTTTTCTCTCTCGGTGCTAGGCGCCATTTTGAGCACTAGGCCCATTTTTCTTTTAAAATTTAAAAACCAGCTAGTGGTTTTAAAAAAATGTTCTAAGTATGGTGGTACCATATTCGTCACCGACACCCATGACTGGTGTCTCAAATGTTTAGGACCTGACCATTCTCCATTGGACTGTCTCTCTTGTAGAAAGATGACCAAGAGGGGCCTGCAGAATAGAGCTGCAAAACTCGGTACCCTTTTTGCAGCAGATGCGATGTCTGTTGCATCGATGTCTTCCAGGGCTTCATCTTCCTCCCATGGATCTCAGGTAGCTAAACATAAATCTTCAAAGACTAGCCGGTCCTCAAAGGGTAGATCTCCTCCCAAGTTCACCGGCAAACAGCCCTGGCGGGAGGCTTCGGCTTCCAAAACACTAACGGGGCTCCAGAATGTTCTCGAGGCTTCCACCTCTGCAGAACTACTGGTGCCATGCTCTGGGGTCCTGTCCATTTCTACTGATACCGACACCCAAGCATCGGCAGGAGCGATAGGTCAAAGATTTCTTGCTATCGAACGCAGTCTAGTGGCTCTTCTAACGGCTTTGGTACCGTTGAAACCGCTTCAGACCGTTCAACAGGCACCGGTACCGACCGCACCGGCCTCGGCAGGTATACCCCCCATGCTGAGTCTAGAGTCAATCTCTGGTATCGAAACATCGGTACCGAGACACCTCGATACCGACTTCGATCGATACCGGTACCGTGCCTTGCACGAACATTGGGATCGGAGATATTTTGAATCCTCTGATTCCGATGACTCTGCTGATACCAGAGCAGTTCTTCCAGAGGATCCATCTCCTTCTCCTCAGCGTAGAATGTCTCCTCCAGAGGACATGTCCTTCCAGGATTTCATACGTGATGTGGCTCGAGGCCCTGCAATCATGGTGACTCCTGAAAAGGAGCTTAGAGCAGAAGAGTTAGAAATTCTTCAGTACCCTAAGGCTCCTAAAGAGGCAGCTACTCTGCCCATTCATAAGATCCTTCATGATCTCATGCTGAGAATGTGGGAAACTCCTTTAACCACATCTCCACACTCTGAGACTCGATACCATGTACAGAGTTACACCTTGTCCTGGCTTTCAGAAGACTCAGTTACCACACCATTCAATGGTAGTGGAATCGGCCATGCATAGGATAAAGTGTGTAAAAAGACATTCTTCCAGTCTTCCGGGCCGCGAGTCCAGGACTCTCGATGCCTTTGGGTGTTGATGCTTCCAAGCTTCCATGCTCTCAGCTAGAATCAGCTCATACATCCTATACATGGTGATCTTCCTCAACGAGGTTACAGGAGACTTGGAGCTTATGAGCCCCCTTCTTCCTGATGATAAAAGACAGGATTTTCTTGCTCTAGTCAGACATGCCCAAGATGTTTCCAAGTTTGTAAATCGTGCAGCCTTTGATTGCTTTGAATGCAGCAGCAGAATCTCTGCTATATCCATTGGTGCACGTCGTATTGCCTGGCTTCAGGCATCAGACTTGGAAATTTGGGTACAAGATAAACTGGGAAACATTCCTTGCACAGGAGAAAATCTCTTTGGCAAGAAAAAGCTAATGAGATTGACTCTGACAATATCACCTTGGACAGGTTGTCAAAGTCTACAGCCAACCCAACAAAGAAAAGATCTAATAAAAAACCCTTTTTCAACAAGTAAAGGAAGTTTTATCCTTCTTATACCCAGGAGGGTCACTGTCCAGTTCATGTTGCCCGAAAGGGACAACAACAGACTAAACAGGAGAAACCAAAAGTCCCAAGCTCAGCCTCCTCAGGGGCTTTGACTCTTTTCTAGAGAACTTGGCCTTCCTGCCCCTGCAGGGTCCAGAACCCTCTACCATCCCCAGCAGATTATGTCATTTTGCCACCAGATGGCACCAAATAACATTAGAAAATTGGACTCTGTCCATTGTACGAGAGGGGTACAGACTTCATTTTCACAGCATGCCCCCTCCTACAATCATAAGACAGTTCAATTCTCAGACCCCTGTTGCCAATCATCTGAGTCAGGAGGTCACAACACTTCTTGCTCAAGGAGCAATAGAAGAGGTACCCATACCTCAACAGGGTACAGGGTTCTACTCCCCCTATTTTCTCATCCAAAAGAAAACAGGAGGACACAGGCCCATTTTGGACCTTTGAGAATTGAACAAATATCTGTTCCAAGAAAAATTCAAGATTTCTCTTGGAACACTTCTGCCATACCTTCAGAGTCAGGATTGGCTATGTTCTCTAGATCTAAAGGATGCATATACTCATATACTCATCCATCCAGATCACAGAAAATTCCTTCGATTCCTTTTCCAGGGAAGACACTACCAATACAGGGTTCTTCCCTTTGGTCTGGCTTTTGCCCCAAGAGTTTTCACAAAATGCATGGCAGTAGTAGCTGCATTCCTACGAACTCTGGGGATATTCGCCTTCCCTTACTTGGACGACTGGCTCATTCGAGCACCCACAGCTCCAGAAGCCAGCTCCGCTCTTTCTCGCACAATGCAAGTCCTTCATTACTTGGGATGGGTAATAAATCTTCCAAAATCTCATCTTGTTTCTTCTCAGTCCCTGGAATTCATAGGAGCTCGCCTAGATACCAGACAGTCAAGGGCTTTCCTTCCAAAGCCCCGCGGTCTTCGTATAGTGCAGCTAGCTTCCCAAGCAGCGGTAAAAGCCTCCCTAACTTCTCGGGAAATGCTTCAGCTACTGGGACACATGACATCCACTGTACATTTGGTTCCCTATGCTCTTCTTCACATGCGAGCAGCCCAGTGGACCCTATCCTCTCAGTGGACACAGGCCTCAGGTCGCCTGGCAGACAAAATAAGAAACTCAAAACATCTTATTTTGTCCCTCCAGCAGCCTCTAATCCAGGGCACTCTAACAACAGATGCGTCCCAGTTGGGATGGGGGGCCCACCTGCACGATCTCTCCACCCAGGGTCTCTGGACCCCACAGGAGGCTTGTCTTCACATAAACCTCCTAGAACTCAGAGCAATCTTCTTTGCTGTTTGAGTATTCCAAGCCCAGCTCAGCTACAAGACAGTCCTGGTCCAGACGGACAATCAAGTAGCCATGTTCTGCGTGAACAAGCAGGGCGGAACAGGCTCTCTGTCGTTATGCAATGAAGCTTTTCGACTATGGGCCCTCGCCAGAGAGCATCAAATTTGCCACCTTGTGGTATATCTTCCAGGCATTCAAAACCTTTGGGCAAACAAACTCAGCTGAGTACTGCTGCCACACGAATGGTCTCTCCACTCGGACCAGATTGCCCGAGTATTCCAAATCTTGGGAACCTCAGACATAGACCTGTTTGCAAGTCCACAGAATGCCATACTTCCCTGGTTCTGTTCCAGAATTCCAGCTCAAAATTGTCAGGCAAGGGATGCTTTCCTTCTTCACTGGGATCAAGACTTTCTGTATGCCTTCCCACCCATTCCCCTTATTCCCAAAACAATGTTCAAGCTTCAGAGAGACAGAGGTCGTATGATACTCATAGCTCCACATTGGCCATGGCAAACTTGGTATCCTCTGCTTCTACGTCTCTCTCGGGCTACACCTCTGGAGCTGGGGTGTGCTCCAGATCTTCTCTCCCAGGAGAACGGGACGCTATGGCACCCGAATCCCCAGTCCCTGCATCTCAGGGCCTGGTTGCTGAAAGCCTAGAACTTCAGGATCTCAACCTCTCTCAACAGGTAAAGGATATCCTTTAGGCTTCCAGAAAACCCTCCACAAGGCGATCATACGCCTTCATGTGGAAACAGTTCACTATATGGTGTTCTCAAAAGGGACTTAACCCTCTTGCAATACCTTTGGAATCGTTACTGGAGTATCTCCTCCATTTATCAAATTCTGGTCTTAAAACCAATTCAGTAAGAGTCCATCTTAGTGCTATTTCAGCTTCTTACAAGCCTCTAAATGGACAAGCTATTTCCTGTCATCCACTCATAGCAAAATTTATGAGAGGTCTTCTATTAACAAAACCTCCCATTAGACCACCACCGGTGGCATGGAATTTGTTCTCAGGCAGCTCATGAATCCGCCCTTTGAGCCTTTAGCCACTACAACTCTTAAATTCCTTTCATGGAAGGTCATATTCCTAATTGCAATCACGTCTGCATGACGCATTAGTGAGTTACAAGCCTTAGTGGCTGATCCTCCTTATACAAGATTTCACCATGATAAGGTTGTTCTTAGGACTCATCCTCATTGTATGCCAAAGGTGGTCTCGCCTTTCCATTTAAACCAAGCGGTTTACCTTCCTGTATTTTTTCCGAGGCCTCATGCATCCAATGCAGAAAGGAACCTTCATACCTTAGACTGTAAAAGAGCCTAAGCCTTTTACCTGCAAAGAACACAGCAACATAGAAAATCTTCTCAACTTTTTGTTGCTTTTCATTCTAGTCATTTTGGGTCTTCCAGTCTCCAACAGAACCCTCTCTAACTGGATTGCACAGTGCATATCCTTCGCTTATGAGAATAAGGGGTTTTCTCTCAAGGGCCATGTCACAGCTCACAATATGAGAGCCATGGCAGCCTCTATGGCTAACCTTCATTCTGTGTCTATCAACGACATCTGCAGAGCAGCTACTTGGGCTTCAGTACACACTTTTACAGCCCACCACTGTTTAGACAAGGACTCCCATTGGGACGCCTTGTTTGGCCAGGCTGTTCTTCAGCATCTCTTTCAGACTTAATGCAACTCCTACCCACCGTCCTGGGTTGGATGCCAGAGATCCATGGGAGGAAGCATGATCCACCTCACCATGGGTTTGCATCTCCCTGGCATCTTTCAGCTGGTGAGTCCCCATATGTGAAGACTACATTCCTGCTTGTTCCTGGGGATAGCATAGTTATTCACCTGTAACAGGTGATCTCCGGGAACAGCAGGAATTTAGTCTTCACAACCCACCCACCTCCCCTAGGAGTTGTAGCTCTCTATCTCTCTCTCTCTTTCTCTCTCTCCTTTGTCTCAGCTATAAACTCAACTGAAGAGGGAGAGTTGGAATGGCGGGAAGGCAGCACGCAGGCGCTGTGGGATGCTCCCAAAAGCTTTCATATTGGACGCTGGGGAGTGTTCCCGTGCAGGCTCCGTCGGTACCGACGATACCCATATGTGAAGACTAAATTCCTGCTGTTCCTGGAGATCACCTGTTACAGGTGAGTAACTACACTTTCTGAAACTATACAGATTAGAATTAAATAAGCAAGTGGTCTGTCTTGTCACCATTACAAAATCTTTATCACTTATTCTTTTTAAATGATATTTTTACATACCATGTCTGCAGAATTATAAATCTACTTTTTGTTGAAATTAAACTTTCTTCTATTTAGGGTCAAGTGCAAGGGCACCCTGATGTTGGAGGACCCCAAAGACAAGTCTTTGATCAATTTGACGTATGCTTTATTTATCTCCATAGATAGCTTCAATTCTAAATTAGATATTTGGACTAACATATGTACATCTGTTTTAATGGTGGGACTCAGAGCGCTTTCCAATTGTGGATGTCATAGATTTTAAAAGATGAATTAGAGCAATTCTGCTTGTTACGGTTGGACCAAATGCTGAAGCTCTCTGAAAATTGTGCAAGGTGGGAAATTAGTGTGGCGGGGATCTGCTCGTGTTTGTTTTTAGTCAGTGAAAATTGTATGTAGTGTTCAAATCCACACTTAGTGTAATTTGACTCACCCTGGGCTTTCTAACAGGAGAGATTATAAGTTGAAATATATAATTGTTTTTGGCTTTTAAAATATGATAGGTTATTTACAGTCTAGTTCACAGCGATTACATCTGACACTGTATGTATTGACTATTAAATCAGTTATTGGAATGTTTCTCTGTATGCCTCCTCTAGGTGTTATCGGTGATATCTCTGTCTTTAAGCATGGAGTTCACTAGAGCAAGACATTAGGGAGAGAAGCCTTTAACTCAAAGCAGCCTATCAGGATAGATCATGTAGATCAGGGGTCTCAAACACGCGGCCCGCGAGAGACCTTTGTGCGGCCCGCGATGCAGAGGAAACAAAAAACCCCCCGGCTTCTGCTGCTGCCGCCGCACAAAGGTCTCTCGCGGGCCGCATACAAGAAAATATTAAATATATTTCCCAAAGAAAAGAGCCATAAAGTTCCCCTGTGAGGAGGTTCACTGATCCCCCGATTGCAGGAAAGAGAGAGGAGAGGAGTCGGAGAATGGCGATGAGGAAAAGAAGCTGCAGACATCCGCGATTATGCATGTGCCGGCCCGAACACAGTAGCAGGAGACAGGAGGATGGCACCGACGGAAGGCTCGCAGGTTGACCACGTGGAGAAAGCCGGAAAAGTATGCGGAGGCTCGTCGGAGGAGAGAAATGCTGTAGTGAGCACCGCGGTGACCCGAGAGGAGCTTTGAGAGTGGTTTGAGGAGCTGAAGGCTGAGGTACAAATGGCAAAAAATGAACTGGGGGAGATGCTTGCTGGCATGAAGGAGGGGGTCGAGGAGCTGACTTACAGAAGCCCAGGGTTTGTTTTGTTTTTCATTTTTAAATTTACTTGGGCTGATGGGGGGGAGGGGGTTAGGACTAGTAATGGGGGGGGGGGTTAGGACTAGTAATGGGGGGGGGGTTAGGACTGAAAATGGGGTGATGGGGGGATAGTACTGAAAATGGGGTGATGGGGGTTAGGACTGGTAATGGACAGATGGGGGTTAGGACTGGAGGTGGTCTGATTGGGGGGGCTAAGACTGAAAATAGGGTTATGGGGGGGCTAAGAATGAAGATGGGGTGATGGAAGGATTAGGACTGGAAGTGGGCTATGGGGGGGGGCTAGAACTGGTAATGGACTGGGGGGGGGGGGTGCTAGGACTGGAAATGGGCCAAGTAGAAGGGGGAGCTTGAACTGCAAATAGCTGATGGGGACAGGGTCTTGGAATGGAAATGGGCTGAGTGGAAGGGGGCTTGGAATGGAAATGGGCTGATGGGGAGGGGGGCTTGGAAAGGAAATGGGCTGATGGGGGGGGGGGGCTACGACTGGAAATGGGCCGAGTAGAAGGGGGAGCTTGAACTGCAAATAGCTGATGGGGACAGGGTTTTGGAATGGAAATGGGCTGAGTGGAAGGGGGCTTGGAATGGAAATGGGCTGATGGGGAGGGGGGCTTGGAAAGGAAATGGGCTGATGAGGGGGGGGGCTACGACTGGAAATGGGCCGAGTAGAAGGGGGAGCTTGAACTGCAAATAGCTGATGGGGACAGGGTTTTGGAATGGAAATGGGCTGAGTGGAAGGGGGCTTGGAATGGAAATGGGCTGTGAGGGGAGGGAGCTAGGACTGGAAATGGGCTGATGATGCGGGGACTAGAAGGGAGCGGATGCTGGGTGGGGCAGGAGCTAGAAGGGAGTTGATGTTGGGGGACGATTAGAATGGGATGGGGCTGGGAGAGTGAAATGGAGAGGGGAAATATATTTTGTGTGGGAGGGAAGAAAAATCTACAATTGGCCGGGTATTGGGAGAGTAAGTGGGGATTGAGGATGGAGGGGTAAAATTTGAGTGGATGAAATAGGAATGAGGAAAGAGCAAAAGGAGAATGATTAGTATGTTAAAGCAGATGTAGAGAGAATGGAAAAAAACTAGGAAAGAAGAAAGGACAAATGGACAGCAGACAATGGAGCGTTAGCAGAAGACATGAAGAAACCAGAAGAAAGTGGCTGGAACAATTGCAACTGAAAAAAAATGCACAAAAGGTAGAAAAATATCTCTTTATTTCGAATTTATTAACTGGAATATGTCAGCTCTTGGAAATGTGCATCTTTAACGTCTGCACTTTATTTAATACAAGAGGAAATCAATTTATAGTTTTATTTCTACAGTGTTGTACATTCTAAGTTTGGCTTTTGGGGTTCCCAGTTTAATTGTCTTCCTTTTTCTAAATTGTGATTCCTTGTTTGGTGATGGTGTATGTTCTGCATGTGTAACTGAGCTGAGGTATTCTGTTTATGTAATTCCTATTTGACATTGCCACTTGTTCTCTTTCCCGAGTAGGTCATGTATTGTTATTCTCTGAAATGTGTTGATTTAATATTTGCAGTGTTGCCTTTTGATAGTTAGGGTATGGTGCTTTGTGAGTCCTGGTAGTGCTGTTAGGACATGGCAGGTTTGCTATGGGTTCTAAATGGGCAGTGTTTCTAGTAGTTCCTAATGTGCCTGGCGGTTGGCACTGGTTTATAGTAATGTAGAAATCTTTTAGTCTTTCTTTATCCATACACTCATTAAGAGGCATGTTTACTAAAAGTTAGTGTATGGTAACATTATGCAAATATTTATGCAAATGATGCCCTTATGCAAATGATGCCCTTATGCAAATGAGGCCTGCGTCTTGTGCGGCCCCCGGGTTACTCTACAAGTCCTCATTTGGCCCTCAAAGCAATTTGAGTTTGAGACCCCTGATGTAGATTCTACTTTCTGAAATGCTGAATATGCTTGTTATTTTCTGCTGCACTGTTGAAATAATCTTCATTTTTCCCTGAGAGCGAAACTGTAGATGTATTGAGATCTTCCTCAGGGGACCTACATATCCCTGGCATCATGACAGGCTATACGGGAGCTGATAGGGTGGCATATGAGAGGGTAAATGTATGAGAGGGTAATGTATGAGAGGGTAAATTTGTTGAATTAAAATTTGATTATGAAAATGTTGAACTGCTCCAAACTATATTTGTATCTGTTTCATCAAAGTCAAGTGCTTGTGTGCATTACGGTCCACTGTCTGTTGCATTTCGTACTACTTAGATTTCCAGAAAGGGCATACAACATATCTTTTTCAGATTGCTTTTAAATAATTTTGCGCAGTATTGTCATTTGTAATGTTTGTTTCCATTTGTAATGTTCATACTGCTAGACCAGTCCATACAAATGGGTTGTGTTCTCCTACCACTAGATTGGTTGAGACAAGGAACCAATGAAAAGCCCAGGTTTCATTGACATCACTGCAATGCCTCTATTCACCTCAGCCACCAGAGATCTCTTCAGTATTTGTTTCCAGCAGATAGTGGATGGATTTTCTCCTCTCTGAAGAAAATCTGAAGATTGAGAGGAAAAGATTGATTAAACATTTGTGAACAAACACGTTAAGGGTGACTCTTTCATTTGAGTGCAACGTGGAAGGCTTCACTAGACTTCGGTCTTTTTGGTAGCCATAGGAGGAGAGAAAACTGGTTCAGCTCCATGCGCTTATCATGATAACAGCCTGTTGAGCAGCCAGAAATTGGAAGGATTTGGAAGTATCTGGAAGAGTGCAGCAGCCTCACACAACCTCAATGCCCCCTCCTTCCTCCTTCCCCCTTCTCTGTTCCCCCTTGCTTTCTCCTGAAGATTGCAGAAGGCTCTTAGAGGGATTCTGTCTGCCAACCACCATAAATGTAGTGCTCAAAGTCAGTGAAACAGTTTTAGGGAAGTAGAGCTAAGCCAGGCACGGATCCTCTGCCTGGGGCTCTCAGGAGGTGCGTGCCAAGGCTTGACCTTGTCATTGTCCTTGTTGGGGGCTCCCGATTCTGTCTGCTTGGGAAGCAATTTGGGGTGGACCGCTGGCAACCGTTGGTGCGGTGTGGGGGTTTCCTGCCATTTTCTGCACGTGCTAGTAGCGTTTTTACCTATTATGCACCTGGCAGTCGCACGGTCCTAGTGCATGTTCTGCCCAGGCAGCTTCAGTGCGCTTTCCTACCCTAGCACCTGTAATGCACATTGTAATAGAAGCGCAGTTAACGTGCGCCTTTTGGGCTGCTATGGCCTTAGCACGCGCTGTTGTGGTACTTGCCTTAACTCTGTCTTCTTCCAGGAAATGTTTGGCCTGTGGCAAGCGAGGTGTCTCATGCCTTGATTCTGGATTCTACTTTTCTTGCATGGCAGCTTCTGAGTCATCCCTGGAGGGCTTGCTCCCCTCTCTCAACCAGAGAATGCACTTAGTTCAGCCCTGCCTGCCTCAGGGCAGGAGGTGATGGACAGTGCTTTGGGTAAGAATATCCAGCTGGCTGGAGGGTCTGGTGATCATGCTGTGAGCCACTCCTCATCCTCTAAGAGGTTTGCAGCTATGCCCCCTGGTGTCGGGCGGTCATTTCTGAGAGGAAATCTTCTGGACTCTGGATTGTCCTCACCGGAATTCTTTTCCTTTTTGCAGCAGGCCTGGTCCTTTCAGCATGGAAATTCAGACCCTGCAGCCTCTGTGTTACCCCCCTGGGTGTAGTCTCTTGAGGGGTGGGCTGAGAATGGAATCCCTATTTGATTGCATTTGGCTAAGCATCGCTGGCGAGGGGTGCTCCCTGGAGATGGGGAACAGCTAGGAGCTGTCCGAGACTTTGACTCTGACTAGAATTCAGATGGCTCGGTACTGGGCTCTGACATGGATGAAGGAGTACTCTTGCCTTCAGAGGATTATTAAGAGGCTGGCATGATCCGCTTATTTTGTAAGGAGGAGTTGGCGGCATTAATTGCAGGTCTTATCCACTTACTGTAGAACTTGATTGATGCTCCTGATGTGGACAGAAGACAGAAGTGCACCCGCTCCTTCAAGGGTTATGGAAATCCACTACTGTCTTCTGTTCCCAGACGTGAACAAGGATATGATCTGGTTAGAGTGGGACTCTCCTGACTTCCCGCCTAAGGGGTTATGGGTGTATAAAAAGATCTATGCTCTCCCAGAGAAAGGAGTGCATTGGATGGTTTGATATTCTCAAGGTGGATTGCGCAGGTCACGGCAATTACCAGATGGACCACCATTTCTGTGGAAGGTAGATTGGCTTTAAAGGATTTTCTGGACCAAAAGGTGGATTTGTTGTTGAAGAGCCAGTTTGCCATAGTGGCTGCTATTCTTCAGCTGGCAGTATGTGCCAGCCTGACTTCTTAAATTCTGCTCCAGCAGATAAAGTCTCTTCTACTGGATGATACTACCCCTCTTTTGAAGTTTGCTACGTTCTACTTTTCTGATGCCAAGTATGATCTAGTACATTTGGCGGCCAGGGACAGTGTTCTGATGAGTGTGTCATAGCACTGGGTTTGGCTCTGACGCTGGATGGCAGACACTTCTTCCAAAACCCGGTTCGCCCAACTGGCTTTTAAGGGGAAGCTTCTTTTGGGAGCTGATTCGGAGAAGCCGGTGAAAGGACCCTGGGCAAGACAAAATCTCACCACCTTACATAGGACAAGTCCAGGGGGCCTATGAAGCAGACTGGTGCCCCTTTCTTGTCAGCCTCTTTCCAGCCATTTGAGGGCATGCTGGCTGGACCCCCAGGGATCTCAGGACCCTCATCATTACTGACCTGGAAAACCTTTCTTACCCTCTGCTTCTGGGTTTCGGACTCATTTTGAGTCCTTTTGTAGAGCGTGTGGGCCGAGGGACTCTGTCATCTGAGGAAGGGCATGCCATTGGACGATTTCTCCTGGATCCTTCTGACAATGGATGCCAGTCTCTCAGGCTGGGGAGCCCATTGCCAAAACCATACAGCCCAGGACCATTGGAACTGCAGGGAAGTGCTGTGTTCCATCAACCGCATTGAAGCGAGGGCCATCAGGTTGGCTCTTCTACGTCTCTGGCCCCTGGTCGAGGGCTGGGTGGTTTGAGTGTTTTCGGATAATGTCATGGCAGTGGCTTATGTCAATTGGCAAGTTGGCATGAGGAGTGCCGTGATAGCTCTAGAGATAGTTCTCCTGTTTGCCTGGGCAGAGAAGGACCTCCTAGCCTCACGGCTCAGCACATTGTGTGGGGTGTGCAATGTGGCAGTGGACTTCCTTAGCCGGCATTCTCTAGATACTGGAGAGTGGGAGTTGTCAGGAGGTGTTTCAGTTGCTTCTGTACCTTTCGGGTCACCCCGCAATGGATCTGATTGCGACCTGCTCCATTGCCAAAGTTTGCCACTTATTCATTCGCCGCATAAAGACGGGGTCCGAGGGCATTGGCACCCTGGCCAAGCCTTTGCCAAGTATACACCTGCTGTATGTGTTTCCTCCATGGACCCTGGTGAGGCATGTGATTCAGCATATACAATACCACCTAGGCAGGATTATTCTGGTGGCACCAGATCGGCCGAGGAGAGCATGGTTCGGAGACTTGAAGCGGCTCCTGCCTCCTCTTCAGTTGCCTCCGTCTCTGGACCTGTTGCTGCGGAGATGGATAGTTCTTGAGGACCCGGTTGCCTTCCAGTTTAAAGCTTGGCTCTTGAAAGGAGACAGCTAGTGCATAAGGCAGAGGTACTCAAATCCAGTCCTGGAGGGCCGCAAACCAGTCAGGTTTTCAGGCTATCCCTAATGAATATGCATGAGAGAGATTCAAATACAATGGAGGCAGTGCATGCAAATATATCTCATGCATATTCATTAGGGATATCCCGAAAACCTGACTGGTTTGCGACCCTCCAGGACTGAATTTGAATACCTCTGGCATAAGGGCTACTCTCTGGCGGTAATCTCCATTCTGCTCGGAGCCCGGAGGAGTTCTACCAAGCTAGCATACATGCAGATCTGGTACCTCTTTGAGTGATGGTGCAGCACTCGACAGTTAGCTCCTGTTGACTTTTCTACTGGATGGACTGGAAACGGGCTTTTCCCTTAGCTCCTTGAAAGTTCAGATGGCGGCTTTGGTCTGTTTCCGAGGTTTGGTGGCTGATAAGTCTCTAGCCTTGTACCTAGTTGTCTCACGCTTTCTCCAGGGGGGTTGGCATCTGCATCCTTCCCTCTGGTCTGTGGTACCTTCTTGGGATCTGTGTCTGGTGCTCAGGGCCCTGATGGCGGTGCCCTTTGAGCTGTTGTAGCATGCTACTCTGAAGGATGTGACACTCAAGATGGTTGTCTTTGGTTGAGATTTGTTCCGCAAGGTGGATTTTAGCGCTTCAGGCTCTGTCTTGCCTAGATCCTTATCTGTCTTTTTTTCAAAGGAGGCTGTTTCCATTTGGCCTGTGCCTTCCTTCTTGCCTAAGGTGATTTCTCCCTTTCATGTGAATCAAGTGGTCTGCCTGCCCTCCTGCTCTAAACAGCAGGGTCAGGGGAAGGATAAGGATCTTTGCCTTGTGAATGTCTGGAGGGTGCTTCTCTGGTACTTGGAGGTTACAAATTCCTTTTGTAAGTCTGACCATCTTTTTGTGCTGTTGCTGACTCATGCAAGGGCAGTGGATTAAGGAGGCCATTGCCTAGGTGTATCTGTTGCAGAACCAGCCGGTTCCAGAGGGTTTGCACACCCATTCTACCCGAGCACAAGCATCCTCGTGGGTGGGGTGGAGCGGAGCTTGGTAGTCTTTGCAGACATTTGTCGCGCGACAGCATGGGCTTCACTTTTCACTTTTGTCAAACATTACCACTTGGATGTCCATGTGCGGATGGACATAGCCTTTAGTTCAAGGGTTTGTGAGCTGCTGTGTCTTTCCACTTGGTAGAGTCATAGCTTTGGTATGTCCCACGTATCTGGACTAGTCTAGCAGGACGATATGGAAGGTGACATTTTACTTTTCATGCGTCCTGCTAGACCAGTCCAAGGTCCAGCCCTGGAACTGTAATTACTCTGTTCTTCTGCTGTGATATCCTAGGGTCCGCTATGAATTTTATGATTGGCTCTGCAGGTTCATCGTCTACTGACAGCCTTCTGTTTCTGCTTTCCTATACATAGTTCTCTACTGTTGTTTACTCATTGTTGCCCCCGGTTAAGGTTATGTGAGGCATGTTCTCCCATATGCTTTGGGACAGATACTAAAAAGACCTCTGGTGGCTGTGGTGAATAGAGACATAGGAGTGATGTCATTGAAACCTGGGCTTTTCATTGGTTCTTTGTCTTCACCAATCTGCTAGTAGGGAATACAATCCACTTGTCTGGACTGGTCTAGCAGTACTCAAGGAAAGGACATTATCTGAAAGTAAAATATCACCTTGGCTATTATGTGTTTTATTATTATACATACATTCCTCTGTAAACTGCTTAGAGGTCTTCTGATAAATGGCCCCATCTCTTTTTAGTTTAGCTAGCTCCTCATGAACACTATCTTCTGAAAATTATTCAAAATCCACCTCGCTGTGTTTTCTGAGGTCCTACAAATTACCTTTTAATCCATGAATGCAGAACATAAACATCTGTTAAACAATTCTACTTTGTCCTCATCTGCTTCTACATATTCCTCCAATTCACCCTTGAGTCTGACAATACCATTTTGCACTTCCTCATGATACTAATATATATGAAAAATGTTTTGTCCCCCCATTTTACTTCATTGGCTACTTTTTCTTCCATTTTTATCTATACTTTCTTGCCTACTTTCCTAGCTTCTGTTAGCTTTTCCAAATAGTGATGCTCATCTTCCTCTTCCTCTTTGATTTGATTTTATTTATTTTTTATTTAGCTAGGTTCACATACTGCTTTTCATCAGGTCAAAGCGGTTTCCAGAGAACAGCATAACAGCATACAAGTTCAACATTTACAAGTAACAGCATAACAGTTCAACATTTTGTTAACGGAACATACTAAATATTATCAACAACTATTTACAATTGTGAATCTATTTTGATTGTGTTATGCTGATGGTGGGGGGTTAGGTGGAGGGACCGAAGTGTTCAGTGAATAGGTGGGTTTTCAGCTGTTTGCAGAAGGTAGGGAGACTGGTAATATTTCTTAGTGTGTAAGGGAGAGAATTCCATAGAGAGGGAGCATAGAGCTTAAATGCTTTGCAGCATGCTTATTGGTTGTATTTATGTTTGGATTGTGGTATGTTGAGTTTGTTGATTGTAGTATGTCTTTGTGGCCTGGTTGTATGTGGTTTCTGTAGAAGGGATTTGAGGCAAGTTTCCTGCTGGGAATGAAGTGATTTGTGCTTGAAGAGGATGCATTTGTATTTTATTTTATTGGTAAGAGGCAGCCAGTGTAATTGTTTTAAGATGGGGGTGATGTGGTAGTATTTATTGACACCATGTATGGTACGTGCAGCGGTGTGTAATGCAGTTTGGAGGGGGGAGAGTGTCGTATTTCTTGTATTTTATGAAGGACACTCTTTTTTTTTTCCTCCTTTTTCAGCTGCTATTTTCGAGAACTATGCTAGCCTCTTTTTCATAACACAAACGTTTGTTGCCCTTAAAATATCCCCTTTCAATTTTATCCATTGCTTCTCTACATTCTTTATTATTATTATTATTTTATTTATTTTATTTATTTAGCTGTATTTATATCCCGCTTTTCACCGGGTCAAAGCGGTCAAGGATTCTGTTCCCATCCAGCAAATAACTCTTTGAGATATTGTCCTGTCTTGACAGTTAACTTGTTTTCCTAAAGTCTGGGACCCTCACTTTTGAATGAACTATCTCAGCCTTTGTCCTAATAGTGAACAACACCATCCAGTGATCATTGGATGCAAGATGATCACCCACTCTGACATCATAAACACTATCCCCATTTTTAAGCACCAGGTCCAGTATCTCAGATTTCAGATTTACCTCTCTGTGCCTGAACTCTCTCCAGGAATCCAGTCCTGGATCTCTCCCTGCTTATCCAACCTTATTGCCTGGATGTGTCACCGCCGTCTGAAATTTGAACATGGTCAAAACTGAGCTCCTCATCTTTCTCCCAAACCTACCCCTCTTCCTCCCTTCTCTATCTGTGGATGACACTACACTCCTCCCCGTTTCCTCAGCTTGCAACCTTGGGGTCATCTTTGACTCTATTCTCTCTTTCTCTGGGCACAACCAACAAATAGCTAAAAGCTGCCGCTTCTTTCTCTATAACATTGGCAAACATTTGTCCCTTCTTTTCTACACACACTACTAAGGATGGGGAAATGTATTCAAAAGCCCTTTTACTGGTGTATTGCTTCGTTTTACGATAATCAGTTGGAGTAACTAATGTATTTATCATTCAACCTCTTCGTTGGAGATCCTTTGGTGTTATCCCTATTAGTTGCATTAGGACTGAAGGAGCTATGTTTCTGATAAGTTTATATGTGGTCTTAACGGTCTTATATTTTACTCTGCTGTTTGATAACTAGTGAAGCGCATATAGTATTGGTGTTATATGTTCTGAGAATTGCGCACTGTGGGTAATGCATACAGCCATATATTGAGCCAATTGTAGGCTGTGTAGGGTTTGCTTAGGTAATCCGTGTAGGAGACTGTTACATTTATCTATGTGTGGGAATATCATGGTCTGTAGTACAGTTCTAAATTCATTACTTAGAAGGAGTGGTTTCAACAGCTGAATCATTCTGAGTTTGTTATATATGGCTCTTGTAGTGAGTTTAATATGGGATTTGAAGCTGAGGGTTTTATTGATTGTGACTCCCAGATATTTTACCTCCTCTTTTATTTCAAGCATAGCTTCTTTAACATCAATGGTAGTAGGTGGGGAGAAATTTTTTTTTATAGTTTATGTTAAGGCAGTGAGATTTCAACCATTGGGCTTTTTCATTGAAGCATACTATTATGGGTTCAAGGATGGGATTAGTTGTGTTAAATGAAAGATATAGCATTATGTCATCAGCATAGATGACATATCCAACTTGAAATTTTTTTATTATTTGGCATAGTGGTTGGAGATATATATTAAACAATAAAGCAGATAGAGCAGATCCTTGAGGGAGACCTTGTTTCTGATTGTAGGTATTAGAACAGTATTGGTCAATTCTAACTTGTGTGCGGTCTGTTAGGTATAATGTAAACCATTTTATTGTAGTGCCATATAAGCCAGTTTGTTGTAACCTTTGAATTAGTATGCTCTGGTTAATAGAATCAAAGGTTGCTGCGATATCTAGAAAGATTAGTATGAATGCCTGATTGGTATTGTCAATTCCTTTTATGAGGTTATTGAATAATACCAGTAACAATATTTCTACACTCTAAAACCATATTGATGGTCATCTAGGGGAGCATGCTGTTCAGTATGGTTTTGAAGTTGATTATGGACAATTTTCTCAATGACTCTGGCCAGGAATGGCAGGCTGGAAATTGATCTGTAAGATGAGGGGCATTTTTTGTCAAGTGTTTTTTGTTTTAGTATAGGACGTATAATTGCCTGTTTTAGGTCTCTAGGCATATTTGTCCTTGGGTGAGTGACAGGTTGGCCATTGTTAGGATGATAGGTGCTAGTTTATCATGGGCGGCTTTAATCTAGCTGACTGGGCATGGATTTATGCTGGATGTTGTGGTATTAATGTTTGAGATGATCTTTTTGAGTGGATCAAGAGAGGTATGGTAAAACTCTGACAAAATATCTGTGTATAAAGCCGTGTTGAAAGAGTTCTGGGAGGTGGGATTATTCAATGAGTTTAGCTGCATCATGTAATGGTCTGCTAGGACCTGCAGGGTGATGACTTGCATTTCACGTTTGTCTTTTGGTAGGCTTGTAAGTGACTTTACTATTTCAAATAGCTCCCGTGGTTTGTTTAGCAATTTCATTAGTAGTTTAGTATGATATTCTTTCTTTTTGTGGTTTATATGTTCACGGTATGCAATTAGAGCTTTCATGTAGTTTATTCTATTTTCAGTTGTATTTTCTGAATGCCAGATGTGTTTGAGTTTCCTAAGGTGTCTTTTTAGTATTCGTGTGCCTTGTGTGTACCATTGTTTTGAGGTATTTTGTCTTATATTATGTTGTGGTTCAGGTCTAGATGCAATCTTGGTAATGCTAGAATTCCAGTTATGTAGTAGGACATCAATATCTTTTGCATGGGGGTCAATGCTATCAAAGACATCTTTTGTGAATGATTCTTTGTCAAAGAATTTAAATTTAGAGTATTGTTTCATCAATTGTTTGGTAATGGGTTTGTTCTGCTTTGATGAAGAAATCAATCAGATGGTGGTCTGACCACAGTACTGGTGTCATTTGTGGTCTGTTAATTGACCATTTTGTAGGTATCCTGTGGAAGGGATATTAGGTCCAATGTATTCTCTTTATTATGAGTGAGGACCTTTATTATTTGTCTATAATAGAGATCTTCCATGGCATCCAGAAAAGAGGTGGCTTGGGCCTGGCATAGTGATGTAAGGTTGAAATCGTCCAATAGGATTAGCTTTTTCTTACCTGACATAATACATACTGTTTCCAAAATATTTCTTAGGCCAATAGGATCAGAAGTAGGGGGTCTGTATAGGAGATAGAATGCCATATACCTATTTTCTATAATCACAATTGCTGGGCAGCCTGGAGATGGCAAGATTGGAGTCTGGGACTTCGTTTGTGGTATGACTTGATTATGATTTCTTCTAAATCTGTGTCAGCTATGGCAGTGGCCTGTAGATAGTTGTGGCTCCAGAACTGGCCTGTTCAAAATGCGTCTTAGCAAACTCCCTTTAATATGTAAATCATTTTTATTATTATTATCATTGAACAGAAGCCATCAAAGCAAGCCAATTATACAATAACAATACAGCAATAATACACTTGGCAAGAATACAAGCAAGAATAATACACTCGGCAAGAATATAAGCAAGAATAAGCGTGCCAGGAAAAGAACGAGTACACAGTCCAATACGAACAGTAACAAGCTGCAAACAACGTGGTGCATACCCCCGGGGCTAAGCCCTCACAGTTATCACAGCTATCCAATCTCCAGGTATCCCCTTCCCCGGTGTTATTCCAAATTATTTCCCCTCTCCCCCCCCTGTTTCACATTGTGATAGATCACGGTTAATCTCTAGATGTTCTTGCCACCATTTACGCCTGATTTAACTATATACATTACTAATCCAGGCTAGCCCTTAGCCTCTAGCACATTAGCAACGGCTTCAACAGGTACCGCTTGCACTCAAATTAGCTTGCTATATTACCATATTACTAAGTCTTATATAGCTATACTCTGATAATCCTATGAGTCCTCTTTTAACCTCTCCAACCGTGGATGCACTGTACTCCGAGGGGCAGTGGCTCTTACGCTACGTCGGAGCCAATCATCCACTATACACCCATACCCTCCCCCCCTCTCTGTCCCCAGCACTGTATCCAACCTTCTCCCCCTTCTTTCCTTCTCCCCCCTCCCCCCATTCCCTCCTGCCCACTCCCCGTCCTTTAGTCCTATCCCTTATCCCCCTTATCCCCCTTGTCCCTCCTCCCCCCCCTACCCCCCCCTACCCATCCCCACCAGATCCTGGGCGCTAACTACCAGCTGTCCTCCGCTTCTATATACTAAACCTAGTGAAGTACTTCAATCTACAGCTGTTGCCTCAAAGAAATCCCATACTTTCCTGCACCATTCCATTCTCTTCCCTTCCAGCATCCGGGCCCTCCGGTTCTCCATAATCTGCAGTTCTAGCATTGATCTTTCCCACCCTTTAATCTCGGGAGGGGTACCAGACATCCATTGTCTGAGTATACAGAGCTTAGCTATCAAAAAGCCCCTGTCACAGAGTAACTTATGATAATTTTGTACCCAGACTCCCCCTCTCGGTTCACCTAGCAGACCCCATTCCGGTGATAAAGCCTCCCAGCCCAGCTTTTCGTCCCCCACTTTCACCCAAACCGCTTTCCAAAAGGGTCGTATGAGTGAGCAGAACCAAAAACAATGTGAAAACGACCCATTCTCTTCCCCACAAAGCCTACACGCATCTGTTTGAGCCATCCCTGCCCGAGCCGCCCAGACATCATGCACATATGCCCTCCATAAGAATTTGTACTGCAATTCCTGTAGTCGGACCGATTCCGAGACAGTTTTTACTGTCTGGAATGCCCGCTGTAGGTGCTGCACCGTAACTCCAGGCAAAAGATCCTGTTGCCATCTGTTAGTAAGTTTCTCCAATGGATTTGCATCCCCCTCAGAATCAATCTCTTCCCTCAATCGTGCCACCGATGGTTTCCCTTCTAAGTGGACCCACATATCCAACATCCCCCCTGCATTGATTATTCCGCTACAATCCTTCTGCAGGGTTCGAACATAATGCCTGGCCTGCAGATAAAAGTAAAATTGGTTTGGGGCCAAATTGAACTTCCTCCTCAGCTCTAAAAAGGAGTCCAGTTCAGATCCCAATTCCATGCGCATATGTCCCACATATTCAACGCCCTGTCGAGCCCACTCTTTCCCCACCGCCCCGTATACTCCCGGCGCAAAGTCTAAATTACCTACTAAAGGGAGGCAGTCTGTCGCTCTCCAGAACCACCTCTTAAAACGACAAAGAGCTCTCCAGGCCTGATGCAGCCCCTGCAGGTAGACCGAGGCTTTCCAAACAGGGACAACCTCTCCCATTGGCCTATGCAAGCAATATAATCTATGCGCTACTCCTGCCATCTGATCCACAAGACTCAAAGGAATAGTATTTTCCGTACCCAATACCAAATCTCGTAGTGGTCTCATCAAATATGTGAGATTATATGCTCGAAGTGGGACCAAACCTAACCCCCCTTCCTCCTGCGGCCTCTGTAGCACTGAAAGCGCTGTTCGCGGTTTCTTGCCCCTCCAAAGGAACTCGTTTAGGTGCCACTGCAACACTAATAAATCCTTTTTTTAACAAACAAACAGGGATATGCCTCAATAGATAAAGCCACCGTGGGAGTTCTACCATCTTAAATAAGGCTACCCTTCCCAGGAGGGAGATCGGGAGATCCCGCCACTTCTTTAGTCGTGCTATTGTTGCCGCCAACAGTGGGTGCACATTAACCTTATAAAGGTGGATCAGTTTCTCAGGTATCTGAATGCCGAGGTATCGTATCTGTCCCTCCACCCATAGCAGCGGGAAATCCCCTTTCCATCTAGACCGCACTAGGCCTCCTATATCTAGTACCAAAGATTTGGATTTGTTTATACGTAGCCCCGAAAAGGACCCAAACCTTTCAATCTGAGATAGCGCCGCTGCTAAGGACCCCTGCGGTTCACGCAGACACAGCAGCATGTCGTCTGCAAATGCACTGATCTTAATTCCCCCGCCCTGCCATTCCATCCCCTTTATTTCCCCCATCTCTCTCAAAGACAGCAAAAGAGGTTCTAATTGAAGAACAAACAAAAGGGGGGAAAGGGGGCAGCCTTGCCGGGTCCCTCTCTGAAGTACAAAAGGTTGCGAGTATTCACCCCCCATGGTGATGCAGGCCAGCGGCTCCTAGTACAGCGCCTGGATCCATTGTAGGTAGGCTCCCCCAAACCCAAATCTCTTCAGCACTTCAAACATATACACCCAAGAGACCCTATCGAAGGCCTTTTCAGCATCCAGACTCACTAAGACTAAGGGAATCTCCTGAAACTGGCAAAGATCCATACTCAGTAGAATTTTACTAATATTCAGTAGAGCCTCCCTTCCTTTGACAAATCCAGACTGGTGTGATCCTATGAGTTTTGGGAGAATATTTTGCAGCCTTGCAGCTAGGACCGACGCCAGTAACTTCATATCATAATTAATTAGGGAGATCGGCCGATATAATGCAGAGTACTCCCGGTTCTTACCCGGCTTGGGGATGACAGTGATGGCTGCAGTCCTCATTTCTCTCGGAAACCTACCGGTCCCTAACACTTCATCATACAATGCTATCAGGGTGGGTGTCACCTGAAGTTCAAGAATCTTATAAAACTCCGACCCAAACCCGTCAGGTCCTGGGGCCTTATGTAGTATACTCCTTTTAATGATCTTTTGAATCTCACTCCCTGAGAGTGGTCGATTCAACTCTTCTAATTCGGGATTGGTCAGACACGGGAGTTGGACTGTATCCAGAAAGGACAGGGCCTGCGCTCTATCCTCCAATTCTGGAGTGTACAACTCTTGATAGAAATTTCTAAAGACTCGCAAAATTTGGTGTGTCTCATGATATTTCACCCCATCTGTATCTTGAACTACTGCTATCACCTTATTTCCACCCCAGTCCCTCACTAGCCGGGCCAGGAGTCTACCAGTGCGGTCCCCATATCGAAAAAGCTGATGTCTATAATAATGCATAGAGTATATCGCTCTTTCCCGCAACAGATGGTTAAGTCTCTGTTGCTTCTCAAGATAAACCCTTAAGCTTTCCGGATCTCGCCTCCTCAGCGTTAATCTCTTATAAAATTGGAGCTCTGGCGCCTCTCTAATAATACTCTCATTTAACTTTCTCCGTTCGCGGGCCACATATGCAATGATATGGCCCTGCATCACTGCTTTCCCAGCTTCCCATAAAACCGCTATACTGCTTGCTTGGGATTCATTAATTTCAATGTATTCCTCCCAATGCTTCGCCAAATATTCCCGAAATTCCTCATTTTTCCATATATGTCTGGGGAATGACCACCTACCACGTACCCCTCTTCTCCCTTTCCAATCCATCAGGACCATGGCATGATCAGATATCACTACTGGCTTAATCTCAACCCCCATAACTTTCCCAAAGGCGTCTCGGGACACCAGCATGAAATCAATCCGGGACCAGGTCTGATGGGCTCTAGACAGATGCGTGTAGTCTCTCTCTCCCTCATGTAGGATTCTCCACCCATCAACTAGGCCTCCAACTCTGCATAGGTACCCCTACTCCTTTCCGATTCCAACCCCCTCCCGCTGGCGGGTGTGATCTGTCCAGCTCAGGGTCATGTGGGCAATTGAAATCCCCCGCCAATATCACAGGGACATTTGGGGCGCTCACCACTCTCTACGCTTTGTTCTTGAAGAACTGATGGCTATATACATTCAGGGCGTATATATTGCCAATAAACAACACTTCCCCTTGTATCTTAAGATGTATAAAGCAGAACCGACCCTGTACATCAGCTTCTTCTTTCACAATTTCCACCTGCAGCCCTTTCTGAACTAGGATCGCAACTCCACATTTCCTCCCCCCTGCTGCAGCTGCATACACATGCCCAACCCAGTCCCTCTTTAACTTCTCATGTTCCCTTGCACTCAAATGTGTTTCTTGCAAGAGGGCAATATGGACTCTCTCCCGTTTCAGCACTTGTAATATTTTTGTACGCTTCACCGGCGTCCGTATTCCCCCCCACATTCCAAGTCACTATTCGTAGGTCATAGCTCTGCTCTCCCCAAGGCTCTGCACCTGCACCCTATGTCTTTTGTGTAAATGTTGCCCGGAGTTTCCCAGCCTGAACCCCGGGCTCTTTTCTAACCACCCACCTCCGAAGCACTTCATCGCATATTTATCCTTTGCCACACCTTCTCTCTGAGCCAACCCTGATCTGGTAGAAACCCCCCCAACCCTCTTTCCAGATGTACTTTGTCAGATTCCTCTCCCCTCTTTATTTATTTAGACAGTTTTTGTATACCGCCTTATCCTTCAATCAAAGCGGTCACAACACAATTGGGGGGTATATTTAACAGTTTAGGAAGGCCCTTAAATTCATCCTATTCACCAAATACTACCCCATATGAAGTTAACATAGTAGTCCCACTACATATCCAACCACTTGTTCTTTTTTCTTTTCTTCCTCGCCCCAGCACCCTTGCTAAGTCATGTACATAGTTCGAGTATGTTATCTAGTTAACAGATTGCATATTCCATGTAAATAGTTCTCCCATGTTGCTCCAAGTTTATACTCCTGTTATATGTAATACCGAACAGCCTGTTGTTCTGGTTTTGTTTGTTCTCTGTGAACCGCGCTGATGTCAAAGAGTGCGGTATATAAGAAATTAAAATAAATAAATAAATGAGACACATACACTAATACTTACAGGGAACGTGGGCTATGGAGGGTTAAGTGGCTTGCCCAAGACCACAAGGAGCATCTGTGGTACTAGAAACCCCAGTCCTTCCGGCCCAAGTTTGCTGTCCTCTAGTGGGATTTGAACCCCCGACCTTCCGGCCTGAAGTACCTTGCCCCAACCACTAGGCTACTCCTCCCTCCCACCCTCCCCCCGCCCTCTCCCTTCCGCTCCCCACCCCCTTCACCCTCCCCCTCCCCAACTGCCATTCCCCTTCCCCCTCCCCTCCCCTCTCCCCCCCTCTCCCCCACCCCCCCTTCAAGATTCCATTCTCTATCCTCAGCCCCTCGATGCTGAGGTCTGATCCCTATTCGACACTGCAGGGCTACCTCACAACGTCCTGCACTTCACATGAGCCCTTTAAACTCCCCACACACTAACCAAAACATCTATATCACTCTTGCACATTTACCTATCAATCTTACACAATGAAGTCCTTTCTCTTTATGCCTGAGCATAGCTTCCCATTATTCCTGTCGGCGTGCCTTAGATCCATCATCTGTTAACATCTGGTGTCGCCATTACTTCTCCTGCCGCATCTTTCTCACGGTTCTCCAAGAATCTTTTTGCCTCTGCCACATTAGCAAATGAATAGTTCTTCCCCTTATCAGAGAAGCGCAATGTTGCCGGGTATGACAGCATGAATTGCACCTTTCGCCGGAACAAATCTGAGCAAACAGATGAAAACTCCTTCCTCTTTGCTGCTACTACTGCTGAGTAATCTTGGAATATCAAAATCTTTTGATTATCAAGCCTCAAGTCCCCTTTCTTGCGGAAAGCCTGCAGTAGTTGAATTTTATGTTGAAAGTTCAAAACTCTGGCAATTACCACCCGGGGTCTCTGGTGCGACTCCATTTTATCCCCCAGCCTGTGCGCTCGCTCCACTTTTAAGTCTCCCACCAGCGTTGTCAATCCCAGTTCTTTAGGGAGCCACTGCTCGATTAGGGGCACCAGCATCTGGTCCTTAGTTTCCTCCGGTATCCCAACGAGCCGCACGTTGTTCCTTCGCGACCTGTTTTCTAAATCATCCACTTTGGCTAGGAGGGCCTCAATCTGCACATGCTGCGCCGCGGCCTCTCTTGATGTCCACCCCTCTGCATCCTCCAGCGAAGATACACGGTGCTCCAACTCCTCGATTCTATGACCCACCTTAGCCATCGCTTCTCCCATATCCTCCAGTTTCATCAGAATTTGATCAAATTTGGGGTCCAGCAGCTTAACCACCTCTCTCGCTACCTCCTCAGTCGCCGAATCAGTGCTGTCCGCACCCGGAGAGTGCGGCTGCAGGGCCGCTGCCGCAGCAGGCCCCGGCTTGGGGAACTTCTCTTTATCTCGTTTTGGCATTGGGGGCATTTTCCGTGATTTCTCCTCTCACAACTTTTCGCCGACACTTAAGACACTTCTCTGCTTTCTTTAACCCAGGCAAGGAATTTTATGCCTTTTTTATATGTGAGGCAGCCCCGGAGCGAGCAAGACACATCCTACTCCATGTGCCACGTGGGATCCAAACTCCCCTTTAAGATCTGGTTGCTCTTTGAGGAGGATCTGGAAAAGCTGATAAAAAACCTTGGAGAGTCTCACTTGCACAGGCTTCTAGAGGATAGGCCCAAGAGTGTTAGGGGATGGAGCTTGGGAGTGGTTTAAATTTAGGAAGATTTCAGACATGGCCTATTCCTCTTATGGGTTTAAACCCAGGAAAGGTCAGCTCTTTTAGAGATTCCAGCATTGTTGAAACTCAGCAGGTGCCTTTTCAGGAGATAGTAGGCTTCTTCTGAGGGGCAGGCGGTAGGGCAACAGTGCCAGTTGTCTCTTTTGGAATGGACCCATATTACTTTAGACCAGTGGGTCCTCAAGGTCATCAAGAGAGAGGGTACACTCTGGAGTTTGTGGAGCCTCTTTGGAATGCCTTTTTATTGTCCCCTTATAGTACCTTGGCAAAGAGAGCAGTGGTTGAGGAAACTCTTCAGTGCCTTCTCATTTGCAGGCTATCATACCCATGTCTTCCGTGGAACTTGGCCAAGGGCATTATTACATTTACTTTGTGGTTGTGAAGAAAGGAGGGTCCCTCCGGCCCATCCTGGATCTTAAGGTGGTCAATGCCAAGCTAAGGGTTCCTTGTTTCTGCCCAGAGACTCTCGGGTCATTCATTGCACTGATCCGACAGGGAGAGGTTCTAATCTTACACCTTTCAGAGGCATATTCCTATTAGGGAATCACATCAGAGATTTCCCCACTTCTGTGCCCTCCAGTGCCATTTTCAGTTTAGCATTCTGCTCTTTGGTCTGGCCACAGCCCTTTGCAGCTTTTAAAAGGTCATGGTGGTAGCAGTGGCTTTTCTGTGCATACAGGGGATCTGGGTGTTCTAGACTACTGTCTGATCTGGACTGACTCTATATAAAGGTCCAGGGAGGACACATCTCAGGTTATCCATTGGAGTAGTCTAGATCCCTCCCAGTGCCCGCTTCAACACCTACTTTGACATGGTGTTTCTCACCTTGGATAGGATGAGCAAGTTACATTTGCAGCTCAAAGTGTTTTTCTCTTAAGCAGCTCCCAGGATATGGGAATATCTGCAGTTCTTGGGATAGATGGCATCAATTTTGGAGCTAGTGCCTTTGCCAGGGCGCACATGCACCCTGTGCAGAAATACCTACTGGATTATTGGTCTCCCTGCTCATAGTTGTTCAAGCAGTGCCTACTAGCTTTTCCCAGGTCTGATGGTTTCAGATTCACCTGCTGGAAGTGCAGGACTGGGAGGCCTACTGCCAGGGTCAGTTTGTTCAAGGGCGCTGGCCACTTCTGCATAACTCCTGGTCAAATAATAGATTGGAGGCTAGTGCAATTCATCTGGCCCTGGAGAGAATTTGGACCCTCCTAGAAAGCAGAGCGGTCAGAGTTTTCTCTGACAGTGCCACAGCAGTGACTTATATTAACAAGTAAGGAGGCACTTGCAGCACAGTAGTGGCTTCAGAGGTGGTTGAGCTCTGTTGTTGGGCAGAAATATATCTATTGGTTCTCAGTGGCCTACTTAGCAGGAGTCTACAGTATTCAGGACAACTTCTTGAGTCTGAATACCCTGCATACCAGCAAGTAAGAGCTAACTACTTACGCATTCAACCTTATTGTTCGGTTTGGGGCTTCGCAGACTTTGACTTGATGGCAAACCAGGAGAATGCCCAGGTGGAGAAGTTCTTCAGCCACAGGAAGGATTTGTGAGCAGCAGGATTGGATGCCCTGCTTCAGGATAGGCCTCAGGAGGGACTTTTGTATGTCTTCCCTACATGGTCCTTGGTGAGTCAGATGTTATGCAGAATTGGTCTTACCTGGGCTTGCTTATTCTGGTGGTGCTGGACTGGCCACACAGGCCTTGGTATGCAGATCTCTTGAGCCTTCTGGCACGGTTTCTTCTATTGTTAAGCTTCTATGACTGACAGCTGGTTGATTTCCTTAGCTATAGTAGAGTAGATAGTAACAACCAGGTAGACTAATTATCTAATGTGTAACTATTTTATTGAACTATTTTGGAAATGACAGAAGTATGGTTAGAAATTTCCCAGCAAAGAATTGTTCAGAGGGATGTTGCCATAAAACTCAGATAGCTGTAACAGTAGTTTAATTAAACAAGAGGAATGAGTCCCAAAATGTTAGAGATTGACAGTTTTGTAATGGGCAATTTAATGTTGCAGAAAAGTACTGTCTGCTTAGATATTTCACAACAGCCAAGAGGGTGGGAACTAAGAGGAGGGTGTTGGGGCCACTTGGCAATAGTGACCATAGCATGATCGCATTTGATTTAATTGAGTGGAGGAGTAGCCTAGTGGTTGGGGCAAGGTACTTCAGGCTGGAAGGTCGGGAGTTCAAATCCCACTAGAGGACAGCAACCTTGGGCCGGAAGGACTGGGGCTTCTAGTCCCACAGGTGCTCCTTGTGGTCTTGGGCAAGCCATTTAACCCTCCATAGCCCATGTTCCCTGTAAAATAGTTATCTCCAAGTTATAATACCCTGTTCAATGTAATTTCAGTTTGTTCAATGTAAACCGCACTGATGCAGAATAGCGCGGTATATAAGAGAATGTAAATAAATAAATAAATAAATAAATTAGTGGAGGAGGGATAGTAAGGAAATCCACAGTACTACCTTTTAACTTTCGAAAGGGAGACTATGATAAAATGAGGAAAATAGTTAAGAAAAAACTAAAAGGAGCAGTTGCAAAGGTTAAAGATTTACCTCAAGCTTGGGTGTTGTTGAAAAATACTATCTTGGAAGCCCAGACCAGCTGTATTCCACGCTTTAAGAAAAGTGGAAGGAAGTCAAAAAAACTGCCAACATGGTTTAAAGGTGAAGTCAGAGAGGCTGTTGTTGCCAAAAAAGCATCTTTCAGGAAATGGATAAAAGAGGGTAACGACGAAACCTGGAAACAACACAAGCACTGGAAAGTCAAATGCAAGGCATTGATAAGGCAGGCAAAGGGAGAATTTGAGAAGAAGCTTGCTGCAGAAGCAAAAACGTGAAATAAAGACTTTTTAAAGTACATTCGTAGCAAAAAACCTGTGAGAGAGTCAGTTGGTCCATTAGATGATAGAGGGGTTAAAGGGGCACTAAGAGGCGACAAGGCGATAGTGGAGAGACTGAATGAATTCTTTGCTTCAGTCTTTACTGAGGAAGATGTAGGATTGTTACCCATGACTGAAGTGGTATTTAAAGGTGCGGAAGAAATGAAGGAAATATCGATACATCGGGAAGATGTATTACAACTATTAGATAAACTGAAGAGTAGCAAATCACCTCGGCCGGATGGTATACATCCAAGGGTGTTGAAAGAACTGAAATATGAGATTGTAGACCTGCTATTAGTAATCTGTGAACTTTCATTAAAATCATCTGTAATACCTGAAGATTGGAGGATCACCAATGTAACGCCAATTTTTAAAAAGGGTTCCAGGGGTGATCCAGGATACTACAGACCGGTGAGCCTGACGTCAGTACCAGGAAAAATGGTAGAAACCATCATAAAGAACATAATTACTCAGCATGTAGATAGTCATGGCCTAATGGGAGACAGCCAACATGGCTTTAGACAAGGAAGATCTTGTCTTACTAATCTGTTTTTTTGAAGGTGTGAATAAACAGGTGGACAAAGGTGAGTCGGTTGATATAGTGTATCTGGGCTTTCAGAAAGCCTTTGACAAGGTCCCTCATCAGAGATGTTTGGCAAAACTAAAGAGTCATGGGATAGGAGCCAGTGTACTATTGTGGATCAGGAACTGGTTAAAAGATAGAAAGCAGAGGGTAGGGCTAAATGGCCAATTTTCCCAATGGAGAAAGGTGAATAGTGGTGTACCCCAGGGATCTGTGCTGGGTCCGCTGCTTTTTGACATATTCATAAATGACCTGGAAAAGGGAATAACTAGTGAGGTTATCAAATTTGCAGATGACACAAAACTATTTAAAGTTGTTAAAACCCAAGAGGATTGTGGAAAATTGCAAGAGGATCTTGATAAATTGGAAGACTGGGCATCAAAATGGCAGATGAAATTTAATGTGACAAGTGCAAAGTTATGCACCTAGGGAAGAACAACCCAAACTATGGTTACACGAAGAAAGTTCCACATTAGGAACCACCACCCAGGAAAAAGATTTAGGTGTCATTGTGGATAACATGTTAAAACTCTCGGCCCAGTGTGCAGCGGCGGACAAGAGAGCAAATAAAATGCTAGGTATCATAAGGAAAGGAATGGAAAATAAACAAAAGATATTATAATGCCTCTATATCGTTCCATGGTGAGACCTCACCTTGAATATTGTATGCAATTCTGGTCGCCGTATCTTAAAAAGGATATAGCATTATTAGAAAAGGTTCAGAGAAGAGCCACCAAAATGGTAAAGGGGATGGAAGGATACTCCTATGAAGAAAGGCTAAAAAGGTTAGGGCTCTTTAACCTGGAAAAGAGACGGCTGAGGGGAGATATGATAGAAGTCTATAAATTAATAAACGGAGTGGGACGGGTAAATGTAGATCGATTTGTTTACATTATCAGAATATTGAAAGATTAGGGGACATGCAATGAAGCTACAGGGTAAACTATTTAAGACTAAGAAAAGAAAATATTTTTTCACTCAACGTGTAATCAAACTCTGGAATTTGTTACCGGAAGATGTAGTAAAGGCTGTTAGTGTAGCTGTGTTTAAAAAAGATTTGGACAAGTTCCTGGAGGAAAGGTCCATAAACCATTATTAAGAAGGGACCCCAGGATATCAATGCTTGACCAAATGCAAGCATTGTGGAACCTGTGACTTTTGGGGAAACTGCTAGGTACGTATGACCTAGATTGGCCACTGTTGGAAACGATACTGGGCTTGATGGACCTTGGTCTGACCCAGTATGGCATATCTTATGTTCTTACAGGTATGTATATGAGGTGGAATCTTTTAGTACTCTGTTTCACTCATATGTCTTTTTGTGTATGGTGGCTGCAGATGAACTGTCTCAGAAGTGGAGCTGTGTGTTTTCTTCCATGGTCTTTAATAAGCAAAGGAGTAGAATAAATAAAATTTCATGAATCTGAAATCAACATGATAGCCCCTTTCTGGCCGAGAAAGCCGTGGTTTCCAGATCTGAGGGAAATTTCATTGGTGGAGTCTTCCAGACTTCCTGTCAGGAGGAATATAATCTGTTTAGGGCTGGTTCTATATCTGCATCCAGAGCAGCGATTTCTGATGGCTTGGAAGTTGAGAGGCTTTTCCTGAAGTAAAAGGGCTGTGCAGACAGAGTAAATAGTGTGTTAATATGAGATGACCTGAGGTCTGTCTAATCCAATTGTCTGATTGCCTAATGTTTTTTTTTCTACATGATGATCCACTCAGATGTTATAAGTGTTTTGAGGGCAGTTAAATTGTCTAATCCTTGGTTTAGAAGTCCATTACCAAATTTGAGGTTAGATAAGATGTGGCCTCCATTTCCCTATTTTTCTGGACAATCAAAACAGTTTACCTAGTGGTGATCTGTCCTATGTTAAGAGTCTATAGAGATGCACCCTGTCCTCTTTCTTCACTTCTTTTGAGATTTATTAGGATGGTACTTAGTTCTCTTTCTTAAGGTGAATTCAGCTTTTCATTTCATCAGCAGGTGATATTGCCGAAAACTTGAGTCTGTTAGACAAAAGGTTACACTGCTTGAAAATTAAGAAGCATTTTACCATTTCACATAGAGGTCAAATCATTCTGGAAATCAGAGAGCACTTTGTTTTTGTTAGTGACAAAGCAAAAACAAGCCAGCTTCTAAGTGGTCCATTGCTACATGCATAGAGCCTTATGATATTCAAGGCTTACAAGATACGGGAGTTACACATTTTCGGCCAAAAGCTGCATGAGAGCATCTGTGTCGGAAATTTGCAAGTCTGTACATATTGACAGGAGCTCAGAAGAACAGATCTATGTGTTGTGTTTAATTCACCTGACTAGGGCACTGCTGAAGTAAGTTTCTCTCTAGTACAGACTGGCAGAAGTGTAACAGATGGGGGTTTTCTCTTGCCTTCCAATTCTTTCTGTTAGTCTTTTATGTAGACCAAACCTGCTGTGGTAAAGATAAGTATGTGAGTTTGTGGACTTGGTATGAATGTAATAATCTGTTTTTACTTTCTTCATATTTTTATATCTATGAAGCTGCATTTTAGAAAGTGCATGAAGGCAGTGATTGGGATATGTGAAATCCCATGGCAATTTTAGAAGAGCCGCCATGCATGTGCACAGTCCTACTAAAATCAACACATCTCTATCCTCAAAAATAGAACTGTGTGTGTGTGTTTGAAAAAGCAAGTGTGGTGGAGAGTTGCATTTGTCCGTGACAGAATATAGAGTGTTGCAGATGTGCATAGTTCTGGCAGGCAGCAGTGGCCATGACGATGTTCTTCTGCACTACAAAATCAGGATGGACGGGTAGTCTCACTGAGTACACTGGTTGGATGTAGGAGATACGTTGGGAAGTGATGCAGGTCTGCACATGTGCGGATGCCGAATTCGGTATTTTTCCACATTGAAGATACCTGTCCATGCATCCATATGTGCTCATATGCATTCCATGAATACCCCTTCCCCTCCCCCCCCCATGGAAAATCCCCATACACAACAGTAGAGGAGCAGGATGGCAGCCAGGCACCAGGCTAATTTTTCCAAGGCAGAACACATTATGCTCTGCAGGCTGGTACTAACCAACGAGGAGGTTCTCTACACCCCAGGATGATGCAGCCACCCAATGCTGCAGCAAGGAGGGTCTGGGAGAGGATCTATATGACTCTAATCAGGTGAGCCAACCTTTGTACACCTATGGAGACATGTCACAGGGGAACACTTAGCTATTGGCAGACATCCAGTGTGCAGGCAAGACTGGACGAAACAATAGACAAGACTGGGTAGTCACTGAGGGCATCATTCTGTGAGGGGCAGTAAAGAGCAGCAGCAGCAGTAAAAGCACACGAGGAAAATGTATAAGGAAGTGCTTATGCTTAGGTGCTAAGAGCGTGTGTACATGCTGCTATTTTAGTTATTTACATGTGTATGTGGCCACATATGCATGCAAAAGCCCTCTTACACCATCGTACAAAAAACAGGACTGTGTGCAAGGATACACACACAATAACATTAGCAAACTTCACTTATGCAATATGCAAAACAACAATTTTTTTTGTGGTAGCATCAAATCCAAACTAGTATCAACAAGAAGTCACCGTCACTGTCGACTTTCTTTCTTTCCTCTCACGAGCTTTTGGACCCACTGCAATCTGGCTTTCATTCTGTATATTCCACAGAAACGACTCTTGCCAAAGCCTCCAGTGACTTGTTCCTCGCCAAATTCAAAGGCCTCTACTCGATTCTTATTCTTCTTGACCTTTCTGATGCCTTTGACACTGTTGATCACCAGCTTCTCCTCGATACCCTGTCCTCACTTGGATTGAGGGGCTCTGTTCTGTCTTGGTTTTCTTCTTATCTCTCCCATCACACTTTTAATGTTTGTTCTGGTGGTTCCTCCCCTACCGCCATCCCGTTTCAGTTGGTGTACCTCAGAGCTCTGTCTTGGGACCTCTCCTTTTCTCTCTACATTCAGACCCTTGGTGCACTTATTTCCTCCCATGGTTTTCAGTACCATCTTTATGCTGACAACTGTCAGGCCCGGATAACAACATAGTTGCCTGGATGTGTCACTGCCGTCTGAAACCGAAGATGGCCAAAATTCAGTTCCTTATCTTTCCCTCTAAACCCACCTCCCCCTTCCTCCCTTCTGTATTTCTGTGGATAACATTACACTCTTCCCTGTTTCCTCGGCTCGCATTCTTGGGGTCATCTTTGATGCTATTCTCTCTTTCTCTGCACATACCCAACAGATAGCTAAAACCTGTCACTTCTTTCTCTATAACATTGGCAAATTCATCTCTTCCTTTCTACACACGCTACTAAGACACTTATCCACTCTTTAGTCACTTCCCATTTAGACTATTGCAACCTTCTCCTTGCTGGTCTCCCTCTGAATCATTTCTTTCCCCTTCAATCTGTTTAACATTCAGCTGCTTGGCTAATCTTCTGATATCCTCGATGTGCTCATCTAACCCCTCTTCTCAAGTCACTTCACTGGCTCCCTATTCTTTTCCCCTACTGATCTATATGTGCTCTCATTCTGCTGCTCTTCACTCCCTTTCCTCTCTTATCTCTCCCTACACCCCTCCTGGGGAACTCCGCTCTTGTGGCAGATCTCTTCTATCAGTGCCTTTCTCTTCTACTGCCAACTCCAGACTTCGATGCTTCCACCTTACTGCTCCTTATGCCTGGAACAAACTACCTGAGTCTGTGCGTCAGGCTTCATCTCTGGCCCTTTTCAAATCCAAGCTGAAAACTCACCTCTTCAAGGCCACTTTGGATCCTGATGCGCTTAGTCTCCTATGGGTTTCCTTACCATTCCTCTAGATATATCCTTGTCCTCAGCCGTTGTGTTGTCTGTCTTGACTAGATGATGCCCTGCTGAGTAGGGACTGCCTTTTACATTGTCTGTACCGTGCTGCGTACGCCTTGTAGCGCTATACAAATGATAAGTAGTAGTATAAGTATTCTCATTCCATTCTTTTTAATTTATTTAATCAGACTTGCTACTTCATCCTCCTTATAGAAATTACGAATTTTAAAATGCCTTCAACTGACACAGTGTCGTGTTTCGAACTCAGAAAATGTTGTTTTCAGTTCTACGTGGGGTTCACTTATCTGAGAATGATCCCCTCCATGTTCAAGTTCTTCATTAAAAATTTGTCATTTCGCTTCCAAGTTCCAGATTCAGCCTGCTTACTCTACAGAAATGGCTGTGGCATTTATACGCTTGCTTTTCCCGATGACACCACATTGACGTGTACCAGTCAATTTGTTGATTCAAGCCACTAGGTGCCACTGATTGTAATTTATATATCCAGTATTGCTCACATATTCAATTTTGCATCCAGCATAAAAGTAAGTGTTTTAATTTGGTGGCGCACACCACAGTTGTGCCACCCTGAATGATCCTGATTTTGACTGTTCTCAAAAGCTAAGCAGGGTCGGACCTGGTTAGTACTTGGCTGGAAGACCACCTTGGAATACCAGATGCTGTGGATTTACTGCATTGAAGAAAGGCCCGGCAATCTACTTCTGGTCATACCTTGCTAAAGAAACCCAGGGGCTGGGTTGCAATGAGTTGGTATTGACTTGTTGGCACACAGCAATTTCTTATACTGTGGTTGTTCTCATGGGCAGAGTTTGGTGGGGTCAGCAAATACATGCATCTGTTATAATATGCAATAATTTACATGCATACTTAGAAAATGTAAGAATGGGCATTTACACCAACCTTCAGTGATTATGTCTTAATCTAAGGTGTAATTTCTGTACTTATGCATTTTATAAAGAAAAGTTACTAGTATTTTATAAAGAAAAGTAGGCACCTCCTTTATAGAATTACTCTCTACATGGGCAGATATTGGACTCAGGCTGGCACATTTCCTAGGAGCTGAATTCAGGAGGGTGATGATTTTATATTTTAGAATGAAGAAACAACTTGATATTTTGGACAGGCTCAATAGTAGTGCAGCTTTAAAACTGCAGCTTGTTTTAAGAACACACTGCTCTCTAGAGTATTCATTGCTACCATGCAGTGATCGGATTTGCAGATGGAGATTAAGGCAAAATATTGCAGAGGATCTTAGAAAAATGCAATGTGTTTATCTCCTCTTATTTCAGTTTGCCAGCTGGGGTCAGCGGATGAGCACATAGAGACACATGGATTGTAGAAACGGAGAATATGTTGGCAAATGAAACTGAGCAGACTAGATGGGCCTTACTGTTCTTATTCCTGGTGCCTAACTATAGCCCCCTGTTGATATTTGGCTTTCCCTTCACTTGTTTTTCTCTGGGCTCTGTGCTCATCTTCTGCTTTCTTGAACTTGGTTACTATTTGTCTCCAACACCTCCCTTGGGAGGCCATTTCATGCATTCACCGTACTTTTCTTGAAGAAATATTTTACACTGCGACGCTGCTACTTATGTAGTTTGGAAAACGAGAGAATATTTTCTAATTATCTGCAGTCCTTTTCCTCTTTAATTTATATATTGTGAACTAATATTTTAATTCTAGCTGCAAGTTTGTGTCCAAGGTATTTCACGCTATTATCATGTCAGACATAATTTCTTCTGTGCCGTGCGGTTATCACACTGGTGTTTTTATTATAAGATTTGTTTTTGATAGCTTTATTATTTGGGCTGTGGAAGCTTAGTAACACATTGTTCTTGTTATAACTAATTAATCCACTTTGTAGTAACAGGGCCAGCCCACATCTGCAGGTGATTAAAATGTTAGGGGAAACAAATTTCAGACCAGTTTTCAAGAAGGCTTTTTCCTATTTCCAAAAGCTTTAAGAAGTGGAATCTGTAGGTGTTTAGTGGCTTTGGATTAATGGATCATCCATCTGACCCAATATGGAAGGTTTTTATGATGTTAGTAATACGGGGGAGGGTAATGAAAAGCTTTCATAATAGGTAATTTCAGCGCCAACATTTCAGCTGGTGCTGAAACCAAACACAGTGACCATTTTGCATGGGGGGTCAAGGGAGGAGCCAGGCCAGGAAAGAGGTCGTGGGGAGACTGAAAATTTGAGTATGTCTGTGTGTGTGAGAGATGCTACATAAGAGACCAGAAATCAAAACTAAACCCTAGCAGACAAAAAGGAAGGACGCCTCCAACTATTCATATAAATAATATCTTATTTTTTATGTTTGTTTTTTGTCGGAACAGTCATACAAAAGAGGGAGGAACAAAAACCTCCCCCTCGCCGTGACTGCTCCTTTTAATCATTAAAAAGTTATATTAACTGTATTGCACTTAGCTTATCATTTTTCTGGAGCTTGAAAAAACCACAAAGATCAAGATGAACGACGTGGCCCCATTTTGGATCAGATAAATTTCTGACCCTGCATCAGGTGAAATAAATCTCGCAGTTGTATAATCTCTTGCATGGCATTTTTCAAGAGCGGGCTGAAGGAAGTTTGAAAAGTATTCATGTTGCTTGTATGCAATTGAAATAAGGCGTGCGCAGCATCGTTTATATTTCCTCGAAATAACAGTGAATATAGATTCCTTGAAGAAACGGGATCAGAGAGCGTGATGGGAGTGTATTGAAGACCATTTCAATATAAGTTAAGTGTTCGTTGAAGTTTGAAGATAACATCAGTAGAGTTAAGATTAAAGCTTATATGGCACAATAATATGGAATGAGGAAAAAGCTCCATCCATTTTCATAGTCACTTAAAAAAGTTCGCTGAAGGTCGTTGATGCTAATAGGCACTGGTATTAGACATGTTATAAGTCTGAAAAAGAGTGCCAAAAAAGTCTGAGACCTTCAACGATAATAAGAATGAAGATACAAGGTTCAGAATAACCACAAGGGACAGTAGAAGTTTTTTGTTCCATGTAGATACAATTGAGCATTTGAGCCTAGTTTTGGGTCCAGACCACGACAGTTTCAATTGTGACCTTTGCCAGGCCATATCTGCAAAAACCAACAAAAAGAGGTTGGAACTGAAGGAAAAGATGTTCCCGAGGTCAGACTCCATGCCCCCATCCTCAGCGCCCAGCTCCATGACAAGCACATCCAGCAATGCCCGGGTGTCCTCGGAGTCCCACAGCTGCGGATCCTCCGAGAGGACCCCGGAGCAGTAACGGAAGAAAAAGAAGTTCTCGAAGATCCCAGAGGTCAGTTTGGAGAGACCTGGAGGAGTCGGAGACGCCCGGTCAGGCTTTCCAAAAGGGGCCCTTTGGCAGGCGGAGACCAGCCAAGGGCACTTGAGGCTGTTCTGGTTATCGAGGACACACTCTCTGGAGTGTTGGTGTTGGGCCCGAAGCCATCAGTGTCTGTGCCGAAAGCTGTGGAGCCTTCTGGCATGGAGACCAAAATTGGCGGCCTTGGAGCAGAATATCACTGCTTTCCTACCCCTGCAGTAGGCGATAATGTCCAGATCGCTGACTCATCCACCCCGACGACCGGCCCCCTCGACTGTGAAGGGATCACTGGTCATTGAACCGAGCATCAAGCATTGCCGGTTGAGGTCCCGGTTCCATTTTCGGGTATCTGGTCATCACCGGCTAATGTCTGTGACTCAGACCTCAGGTCCTTGACAGACCTCCAGCCCCTTGGGTATGAGTCTCAATCAATGGAGTTGCAGGGCCTCTGAATCCTTGGGAAATTGAGGACGAGGCATCCCTGGAGACACCGAGATGTCTCCTCTGACCCGTCTCCACCCGAGGACGTGGCCTTCCAAGACTTCATACAGGATATGACTGAGGTGCTCTCAGTCCAGACCGAGGCCAAGGAGGATCTGTGCACTGAGGAACTGGAGATCCTCCAGTATGAGGCCCCTCTCTGGGAGACCTTCTTGGTGCTGGAACAACCAATCCTCAAGCGGCTGCTCTTTCAGATGTGGGAAACACCCATGTCAGTGCTCATTGTCAGCCACCAGCTTGACGCTATGTACCAGGTTCACTAGAGCCCAGGATTTCACAAAACCCAATTGCCAAAACCCTTGACCTTGGTGGTACCGGACTGCTCAAAATTCTTTTCTTGAGTGTCTTATGACGGCTTTGAGTTGTCAGCTCAAGTTGTGGATGCCAAAACTACAAAAAACAAGCACTCAACACTTGAAAACCCAAAACTAAAGAAGAGTGACTAACAGCAAATTGATGAACCAGCGCCAAAAAAATAATATTATCATTAATGATAATGAGCATGTGCCGGCATCTCGGAGAGGTGGAGATGCTGTTTGGTGTTTTTCTTCTGGCATTTAACTAAGCGTTGATACAGGGCATGTAATGTAAATTTGCCCGAAACGCAGTGCTGTGTACTTCTGGACAACTGCTTTTGATTTTTTCATCTATTGGGAAGTCATCATTCCTGCTTCGTCCTTTGTAGGGGTTTGAGAAAGCTGTTGGAATTTCTGGATCTGCACGTTGTTTTAAACGGACTTTCATCAACAATCAATGGCGGTTCAGATAAGTTAAAGTGTTTTCAAGTATTTGCTTTTTCTACGTACATTTATGTTTTAAAGGTGGCACCAAGTTGTGTTTTTTTTACCACCTTTCTCTGGCTCTTGTGTGGGCTTATTGGATTGGACTAAAATAAAACTGATTAAAATGGAAGTAATGGCTTCGAGAGGTTTTTGACCTTATGGCTTTCAACCTTATGGCCGATCTTCCGACACAAAATATGTTTGTTAATGATAATATTATTTTTTTGGCGCTGGTTCATCAATTTGCTGTTAGTCACTCTTCTTTAGTTTTGGGTTTTCAAGTTGTGGATGCCGGCATCAGGGCCCGACACCAAGCCTGTTTGCAATCGTCCAACACCAAACAGTGGGACCAGGACAAATTACTCGATATCCCCTGTACTGGGGAGAATCTTTTCAGCCAACCTATGTCTGACAAGGTTGTTGAGATAGAAAAAGAGTTTGTGACTCGACAAAGGCTCTCCAAAAAGACCTCTGGGCCTTCCTGCAGAAAACCACTGGGGAAAAAGCCTTTTTACCCCAGAAAGAAGGGATCCTTCTCTCCTACTCAACAATACCAAGGCTACTCAGGGTCTCTGCAGGGTACCTAGCCCAAAAGACAAGGGCATGGTACCCAGAAGGCCAAAACCCCAAAGTCCCAGACTCCGGCTCCGGCCCTGTCCTGGGGGAGCTTTTGACTCCAAGGGCATGGCCCCCAACCCCCCAGGAGGCCGCCTTCAGCCCACAGTGGGGCACCTGGCACTCTTCGCCCACAGGTGGGCCTCAATCACAACAGACCTCTGGGTACTGCAGGTAGTCAGAGAAGGTTACCTCCTCCACCTCCAGATTTCTTCCCAGGAGAGCCATTAAGGCCTCTCCTTCACCAGACCTTGCTCTTCACAGAGCTCACAAGTCTCCTCAAGGACAAAACAGTAGAGTTGGTGCCCAGGCACCTTAGGGCAAGGGCTTCCATTCCAGGTACTTTCTTGTCCCAAAAAGGACCGGAGGCCTCAGGCCCATCCTAGACCTGCGAAACTTGAACAAATTTCTGGTGAGGGAGAAGTTTAAAATATTTTCCCTTGGAACACTGCTGCCTTACTTCCACCAGGGAGACTGGCTTTGCTCCTTGGACCTAAAGGATGGTTACACACACATCCTATTCCATCCCTCCCATAGGCAGTACCTAAGATTCGTGGTGGGAGGAGAGCATTACCAATATAGGGTGCTGCCCTTCAGACTGTCCTCTTCACCAAGGGTGTTCTCCAAATGCCTAGCAGTGCTTGCAGCCCTCCTTCCTCTACAAAGGGGCCTTTGTCTTCTCCTACCTGGATGACTGGCTTATAAGAGGCAGAACTGCCATAGAGGCACACCAGGCCACAGGTCATGCTATCCTCTTACTGCAGCACCTAGGATTCGTCATCAACCACTCCGTCTCATCTGACCCCAGCCCAAAGCCTGGAATTCATAGGGGCTCAGCTGAACACTCTGCAGGGCCAAGACCTTCCTTCCCAGAGAGAGGGCAGAACATCTCAAGGAGCTAGCAGTTCAAGTGCAGCGCCGGCAATTGGTCCCAGCCTGCTGTTTCCTCCGTCTGCTGGGCCATATGGCCTCCATGGTCCACGTGACCCTATTAGCCCGCTTACACATGCAGGCAGCTCAGTAGTGCCTATTCTTTTAATGGACTCAAGCCACTGGCAGACTATGGGACAGAGTCAGAGTAACCCATCAGCTAGCAGAGTCCTTAAATTGGTGGAAGCTCTCCTGCCACCTCCAGACCGGGATGCCCTTCCTGACACCCCCCCAGAGAGTCCTGACCTCAGACGCCTCACTCCTCGGTTGGGGAGCCCATTGCAAGGATCTTTTCACACAGGGCTGCTGGTCCCAGGCAGAATCTCAGCTACAGATCAATCTCCTGGAACTCAGGGCAATCTTTCTGGCCCTTCGGGAGTTCCGCCATCGGTTGCGGCACCAGACGGTACTGGTCCAGATGGACAACCAGGTCACAGTGTTCTATTCCCTCTGCCAGAAGGCAGTAGCCCTCTGCTCCTATGCAACTTGCAGTGGCATGCTCCTCCCGGCAGCCTACCTTCTGGGCCAAGACAATGCCCTGGAATACAGGCTGAGCAGAATCCTTCAACTGCACAAGTGGCGTCTGAACACCAGAGTAGCCTCTTGGCTCTTACGCCTCTAGGGGCTGCCCTTGATGGACCTCTTTACTAGCCTGGGCAACACGCAGCTGCTCTGCTTTTGCTCACGGCAACCACACCCATCGAGAGTGTCAGCTGATGCATTCCTAATCCCGTGGACAGAAGGCCTCCTCTACGCCTTCCCTCTGACCCCGCTGGTCACCAGGACCCTCTTCAAGGTCCAGCGTGAGGGGGACGTCACTGATACTAATCGCCCCCAGATGGCCTAGGCAGCCCTGGTTCCCACTACTGCTCGAATTATCAGCGGCACTCATAGTCCCGCTGGGCTGTGCACCGGATCTTCTGTCTCAGGAGGAGGGTTCCCTCCTACACCCCAACTTAGGTCCCTGACATTAACAGCATGGCTGCTGAAAGGGTAGCTCTGGCTTCCTTTAACCTCCTGCGAGAGGTGGAGGAGGTCTTGTTGGCCTCCTGCAAGCCCTCCACAAGACGAGCATGTGCCTTTAAGTGCTGCCGGTCCTTCACTGGTCAACATTGAAATCATTACTGACTTTAAAAGACCCTAGTCTGTAGTATCTTGGTGAGCTGAACACGAATATAACATTAAAAAATATGTATTGGCTCTCGTTTTGAAGATATTGCATGTAGTTCATTTTTGACGTTTCACCGTGTAAATTTATCCAGTAGGACATCAACAACATCCCAAATAAGCCTTGAATGATGTAATATTGCATCACATTGCATAATATCAGCATGCACACATCATCCAGAGTTGATTGCATCATTTTCTGATGCAATGCAATACTACTGCCAGATGGCTGCTGAAGCCATCTGACGTCAGCAGTGTACTA
This sequence comes from Ichthyophis bannanicus, assembly GCA_033557465.1. NCBI lineage: Eukaryota > Metazoa > Chordata > Amphibia > Gymnophiona > Ichthyophiidae > Ichthyophis > Ichthyophis bannanicus. The sequence continues at coordinate 160,337,889 of CM066043.1, read as the reverse complement.
TACGCAGTCGGAAAGGAAAGTAATCTGGTATTCTGTTCCGATATTGAAAGCCTCATGAATGCTTTAAAAATCACTCATAACCCACAAGACTGGAGACTATTTATTTATAGACTCTTCGAAACTGAGTCTGAAGGCTGTGCTTTTGAACAATGGAAACCGTCTTCCATGTATTCCAGTAGCTCATGCCGTCCACATGAAAGAGACATATGATAACTTAAGCATCTACTGACTTTCATTAATTATACCAAGTACAGCTGGCACCTCTGTGGTGACTTGAAGGTAGTTGCCCTTTTAATGGGACTGCAGCAGGGATATATAAAATACATGTGTTTCTTATGTGAGTGGGATAGCCGAGCAAGGGATTGGCACTACTTGCGGAAGGAATGGAATCGCAAACAAAATGTAACAGTTGGAGAGAAGAATATCCAGCACACAGCTCTGGTTGAGGCTCACAAAATCCTGCTACCACCCCTTCACATCAAACTAGGTTTGATGAAAAACTTCATGAAAGCCATGGACCGCACTTCGCCAGCTTTCCGATACCTGCATGAAAAATTCCCTCGAGTCGGCGAAGCAAAGATTAAAGAGGGAGTTTTTGTGGGTCCTCAGATTCGAGAGCTCTTCAAAGATGACTGGTTCAACAACTTGCTGCAGGGTGATTCGAAACAAGCATGGAATGCTTTTTGCCTAGTGTCAATAAACTTTCTCGGGAATGTTAGGGCAGAAAACTACAAGGAACTAGTAGGAGACATGCTGATGCAGTATCAGAAACTTGGCTGCAATATGTCTCTAAAGATCCATTTCCTTGATTCCCATCTCGATTTCTTTCCTGACAACTATGGTATGGCTAGTGATGAACAGGGCGAACGTTTTCACCAGGATATCGCAACGATGGAGCAAAGATACCAGGGAAAATTGTCCACTATAATGCTGGCTGACTACTGCTGGACACTCCCCAGAGAAGCTCCTGAACAACTGTACAAGAGACAGGTAAAGAAATCTAAGAAGTAGTCTGACTTGGTTTTTTACAGGTATTAACCGAAGGCCTATTATATTTACTATTGACATGCATTTTGTGATGTAAACATTAATTCTTGTAGATTACAAAAAAACTAGAGCCAACTTTGCAATTTCACTGTCATATTCGTGTTCAGCATATAAAAATTGATAAGAAATGACTATTTTTATTTCAGTAACATGACTTGTAAACATTTGTTGACCAGTGTCCTCAATGTGGTGCGCAGAGAGGCAGGAGAACTCTTTCTCCTGCCCTGTGCAAATGGTGCTCCTCTACCTGCTCCATTTGTCATAGGCTGGACTGAAGTCCAACTCAGGCAGAGTGTACCTAAGCACAATAACGGCGCACCACCACCCCACCGAGGGGAAAACCCCCTCTTGGTTCAGCCCCTGATCTGTCAATTCCTCTGGGACTTCTTGCTTTCTAAACCCCCCCATCCGCCCCCCCGATGGTGGAGTGGGACCTCAACGTGGTGCTCTCACAGCTCACTAGACCACCATTCGAGCCTCTGACCACTTGCCACCTGCGGTATCTTTCCTGGAAGGTCACATTCCTGGTGACACTCACATCTGCTCGCAGATTAAGTGAGCTCCAAGCTCTGGTGGCAGATCCGCCTTATGCAAGGTTCTACAAGAACAGAGTGGTGCTCCGCATACACCCCAAATTCCTCCTGAAGGTGGTATCCCTTTCCACCTCAATCAGGAGGTGGTCCTCCCCACCTTCTTCCCCAGGCCCCATACAGGGTGGGAGGAGACCATACTCCATACTTTGGATTGTAAAAGAGCCCTGTCCTTCTACATTCAACAGACTGAGAACCACCGCAAAGCTTCTCAACCTTTTGTTTCATATGACCCCAATAGGCTGGGGTTCCCAGTGACTAAACAAACTCTGTCCACTTGGGTGACGGACTATATTGCCCTCACCTATGAGTGGGCTGGACTCTCCCTGGAGTACCAAATCACAGTGCATTGCCTGAGAGCTATGGCCACTTTGCTGGCGAACCTGTGCTCAGTGCCAGTGGCGGAGATTTGCAAGGTCGCCACATGGTCTTCAATTCACACACATTCGCAGCTCACTACTTCCTGGAGAGCAAGTCCCATCTGGACAATGCCTTTGGCCAGGCGGTATTCCGTAATCTATTTGGGTGTAGGCAGCTCTGGCCCTCTGACCCTTCTGTGTTCAGGCTACCAGAGTGATGGCCCCTCTGGACACTAGGGTCTTGCAAAGTCTGTCAACCGGGGACTCATCTTATGCAACTTGTGGTTACCCTGTAACGGTCACTGCTGGTATGTTGTGGTTTGGTTCCCAGAAGCCTGGAGCTAGGGAGTTCCATATGTGAGGACTGATTTTCTGCTTGTTTCTGGAGAAAGTGTAGCAGGTGTTTTCCAGGGACAGCAGGAATCAGTCCTCACAATCCTTCCTCCCCCCCTTGGAGTTGCCTACTTTACCTTATTTTCTTTTTAAGCCTTCCTAGCTATGTCATCTGACTGAGCAAGATGGCACCCTTGGGCGGGAAGTGGACCATGTATGCATGGTGACATCTCCCAAAGGCTTTCTTTGAAAGCCGGGGAGATGCTTCTGCGTGGGCTTCGTCAGTGTTGATGTCACCCATATGTGAGGACCGATTCCTGCTGTCCCTAGGGAACACCTATTACAGGTGAGTAACTGCACTATATCTATAAAACTTCTTTTGCAGACATTGTGATTTACCTATAAATGATTTAAAAACAATCACAAGTTTAAAATACATCTCTGCTTAATAGGAAGCCAATGTAGCTTTTCCGACAAAAGCCGTGCAGTTTCATATTTTTTCCACCCCCTAATAAGAGTCTAGCTGCTATATTTTGCCTCACTTTCAATTTCCTTAACCACTTATTTTTTTAGACCCACGTATGAAATATTACAGTAATCTAAAACACTTAACAATAAAGATTGTACTATAATTCACATTTCCACTATCCCCAAGTATGGTTTCAATTGGTAAATGATCCTTAATTTCTAATAAATCGATCAAGTAACAGCTGCTGCCTGCTTCATCCCAATTCCACTGGCTTCCGTTATTACACCTAAGGATCGCAACTCTCATTCCCAGTCTACTGGGGTAGCACTAATCATGGGGAGGATACCTAGGCTATTTCTGTCTAGACCTCCCATTCCCAAATAAACTGTTTTAGAAGCATTTAGAACCAGACCACTTTTATCCAACCAGAGTCAGATCTCCTCCAAACACTCATTTAGTTTCAGCATGGAGGTCATTTTATCGTCCTCTACTGGGATATAAACTGAACATCATCTGTGTGTGGGGGGGGGGGGGTTGGGGGGGGGGTAAAGATATATATTGAACAATACTGGAGATAATAGTGTACCTTGTGGTACCCCCCATAATAAAGGGAAGTGTTGTGACACAAGTTCACCATATTTTACTTTATTGGCTGTCTTCTTCCAAAAAAGATTTTATCTATCTCCGTGCCAAATTTCTAATCCCTAATGACTAGCACCACTGAAGCAAAATTTCTGACTCTGCTAGATCAAAAGCCACAGACTTATCTAAAGATACTAATAAAACAGGGGTCTTTTTTTCTAAATAAAAATACAATTGATCCATTACTGCTGTTAGCAGAGTTTCCATCCTTTTTCCTCTTCTGCAACCATCTTGCTCTTCATCTAGGAGATTATCTAAGTAACTGCTATGTTGAGAACATACCTCCTTCTCTGTTAATTTAGCCAACATTGGTAGATTTGACACAGGCCAGAGGTTTTCACCCAAATTCTATCTGCACCTTCTTTTTTCAAAATGTGTGTAACCACCACCTGTTTGAGACATGGAGGCATCCTCTCGACGCCCAAAGATCCATTTACTAGATCTTTTAGCCAATCTACTATTTTGTCTGAACAACTTAGTTTCACTAGCTAGTTAGATTTAATCATTCAAATTCTGGGCAATTTAGGAGTGTGATTGGGTCAGGAGAAGAACTTAGCCATCTAGCGTTACTTCTCAGCTGTAGACAGCTAAGTTAGACAGCCACCCCCATCTGCAGGCATAGCTGGCTTACAAACTAACCAGGAACCTATCTATACATAAGAAGCTAACCTGGGGGAGCTTGCTAACTTCTGATAAAGTTGTAAATGGACAAGTATTTGGCTAGCCTGGCCAATTTTGAATAAAGGTGTCCAGTGACCGCCACAGAGGCAGATATTCCTTTCTTCTTGCGCCTACCATCACTCTTCTCAGAGCTCCTTTCTTTTCTCCATACCACTATTAATCAATCCCACTGCTGGAGACCTTAACATTTGATGCAGGGCTTGTTCGAAGGTCCAACAGGATGGCAGTAGCAACAGGTGGTGGAAGAGTATGGGCCAGGGACTGAGCTCCAGGGTACTCTGCGCCCAGGCTTCATGGTCGCCTTGCTCTCTCATGACTTCCTTATGCGAAACAGGGCCTGGGATCAGAGCACAACTGGCTTAGTCTTTGGCTCATAAAATTTACAACCTTGAGCCAGTCACTGCTGTCATCCCTGGCATCCTGTTTAGTACTAGCACTTGCTTCATAAGTGAAAATCGTTTTGGGGAGGGAGGTAGCATTGTGGTGAAAAGGAGGTCCATGATGGTGGGAGGGAAAGAGCCTGACTAAAGTTAGTTAGCTATTTGGTTGCTGAGTGGCTTACTGAATGTAAGACTAGAAGTTTTTTTTTTAAATAAAATAACTCGTTTTCCCTGCGAGTGTTGTAGTAAAATGTGTAATAACAGCAGAGAAAGCTGGAGCTAATTTTCATTTGCATTAACTTGTACTTTTGTCTGCATCAGAATATGAGAATTTGGTTGATTTCTCTAGATTTTTAAATATTTCATGCAGATGATTTAAGATTAGGGGAATCCAAGGCAGTGCCCAACCAGCTGCTTCCTGCTGAATAATCTCTGAAATTGCCTAGCTCGTTCTGCTATTTTCCTGTGGTGATGGTGATCTGTAATAATGGCAAAAAGAAATAATATATAGAAGACTTGTTCTTTTATACCTCTGACTCTTGCATGTGGTACCATAGATGCTTTTCTAAGCTCCATGATTCAAGTTCTACTAAGTGGAGCCATTAGAAAGCAGTAAGACTGTGGTGGCTTGGCCGCCTTCCTGTGAAGGTAACTCTCGGACAATGTGATAGAATTCTGCCACTATCTCTGGAGGGTTTTTTCTGTTTAATGATTTATTTGCATTTTCTCTGGGCCAGACTGGTTGCAGTAATGATACAACCAGTGTGGGTACTGCCATGACATAAGAGAGAAACTTGGAATGCTCCCAAAGAGGTTGGCAGACCTTATGTTTATGTTTATTAAAACTTGATTGACCGCTCTTCAAAATAAAATCAAAGCAGTTTACAATAAATAAAAAACAATAAAAGCAAGGCACAAGGCCGGAAAAGGAAAATAAATTACAAATTGTAAGAGCAAAGTGGGTTAAGGAACAGTAGAGGAAGGAGAGTAGAGCTACAAGGGGGGAGGGGAAGTGGGGAGGTTAAAGGCTAGGGAAAAAGGTGGGTTTTTAGCTGTTGTTTGAATGCTGCATAGCAGGGTTCAAGGCGGAGAGAAGTGGGAAGGGAGTTCCAAAGTGCGGGGCCTATGAAGAAAAAAGATGAGGAGCGGGTGGATTGAAGATGAGCGGCGGAGGGGAGGGGAAGGGTGAGACGGTTTAAATGGAACGAGTGGGGGGTATGAGTGCCAGTTTGGTGGATCTTGCCATAGGACCCTTTCTCTTTTTGCCTCAATCACAGAGACGCCCCCCAATATAGGTTGAAGCCATTCTGTGGGTTCCACAGGTTGCAGCTTCAAGAATAGTAGCAAAACTAGGGACTAGAGTATGGTAAGATACACATAAGTAGTGGACAAGAGAGAGAGGAGCATCAGGATCCAAAAGCAGCCTCAAAGATATGGATTTTTAGCCTGGATTTGAATGCCTTACAATCTAATCGAGATGTTTTTTTCATCTTGATTAGATTGTAAGCTCGGATGAGCAGGCACTGTTTTACATCTTTTTGTACAGCGCTGTGTACACCTTGTAGTGCTATATAAATGATTAGTACTAGTAGTGTCTCTGACCTAGCCAAAGACGTTTCTATGAAGATCTTGGCTCTTCCTAGAAGTATCTCCTGTACAGTGTTAAATTTCTTTATCTAAAAAGTTTTATAGACCATATTTGTGATTCTCATCATTCAAAATGATTGACATCTCAAATAGAATAATCAAAATATGAAGAATAAAGGAACAAGAGACAAAGTTAGAATACTAATAAAATTAAAGTTCAGATTCCCATAACATGCTACAGTCATAATAAAACTCATAAATGTATTTCTGTACGGGGAATAATAAAGTTTATATTACCTTCTTGAAACTCAAGTTATTCTCTATATTCTTAGATATGTAGATAAATGATTCCAACATTCAAGACCAACTACACTAAATACCCTAGTCTTCCATATAGACTTTTGAATTAACCTCATATTATGAATTGCTAAAATATTACCCCGAGAAGAACACAGTTATCTTTCGGGCATGTAACACTGTACTCTATTTTTTTTTCAAGCACAATGATTTCCTGTTCCATGTAGCTTTAAAAATAAGCACTAGCAATTTAAAGCTGCGTCTCTGTAGTTCCTTAACAATGGTCGGACACTCATTTTTCTTATCCTCAACAAAACCTAGCTGTAGTATTCTGCATAATCTGCAATTTTTTTTCAAGACTTTGTCTTTTAATCCCATATATAAGATGTTACAGTAATCCAGAGCACTTAACAATACAGCCTGCATTATTATTCATAATTTTTCTCCCTTAGGTTAGCTTTAAGCTGACTAACCAGTTTTAGTTTATAAAAAAAATGATCAAAGTTCATTTACTAAAAGGATAACAACCCTATCAATTATTGGTTGTAATATTAATGAGGTTTTCGGAACTCCTTCCATGCCTAAACAGATTGTTTTAGTGACATTCAATACTAATCCACTCTGATCTAACCAAATCTTAATCTCATCCAGCTATTCATTGAACATCTGTACAGCCTGAGTCCAATCCCCTTCCAATGGAGCAATCAACTGGATATCATCTGCATAGGCATAGATATCAAGGTTGTGTTTCCCAACCACTTTTCCTAGGAGTTGAAGATAAATGTTAAAAAAGAATGTTAAAGTGGGGAGCCCTGTGGCAGCCCCATGGCCAGTAACATTTCCTGGAGCAAAAATTCCCACACTTTCGTATGAAACATCTGCCTTATTGCATATAATGGTCTGGCTGGAGGCTATTTCCAGTTGTGCAAATTTTCCATTGATGCTGCAGACAAGTTTGTTTCATGATGTTTTATTTGAAAATCATTGTTATAAATCATGGGCTGCAGAATCGGATTTTTTTTCTTTGCCAGAGTCAATCATATTCTAATTAAATATAGGTGTCCTTTTACTAAAGGGCGCTAGGGTATTGTATCAATCACACCAAAAGCGCCGAAACTGTGACATGTTAGTTGCAACACCGCCATATTAACTATCAGGAGTATGGAAAGGGTTTCTCCAGCAGTTAACGCAGAGCACAAACCCTAATGCGTGTTGCATTAGCGTAGGTGCACTGAACTCCATCTATTGAGGTGGCATTAGGTGAATCCTCGCTAATCGCCCACGACACATTTAGCATATGGTGTGAACCTGGTGTTAACTGTGTTGAGCTCACTATTTCCACACTCTACCCTTTACCTGCCCACTTTCGACTCTAACACGGCTGTACAGTTAGTATAGGATGATTCCCACTCTGTCATGGCTCCATGCTAGCTGGCAACGTCCGTCCTAGCATACCATTAGCGTGCACCAGAGATGCACTTCCAGCTAGTGCCCTTTGGTAAAAAAAAAAAAATCCATAGTGTTTTTCTGCATGGAAGGGTTGAGACTATAGAAAATGCTTCCAGATTTAGGAATTTACAATTTAAGTTGGCTTCATTTAAGCCTATTCCTCCACATGGTGTGTTCAAGAAATATTTTTGTCAGTTTTAAAAATTCCCCCAGAACATTTCTGCCAACCTTCAAAAAAGCCTTTACTGGCTTCAATATTTCTATGTTGCTGGAGACCTCCCAGGAAGAGAAGGCTTTCTGAACAACTTTCATGGTGTCCTTTGCTCTTGAGTTATAGATGCAGGACTGAAGCTCTGTCTGTTTAGTCTCAGTTTGATATGACCAAGAAAGAACAGATGTATATAACGTTTGAAGGGCTGTACATAGTTGAACCAAACTTGGGGGAATGTTCACTAAAATGCGCTAATGGCACAGAGTTTACCATATGCTAAGTATGCCGCACTGACCGTTAGTGTGGGGCAGTATGATATAAGTCCCATGCTAACCACTTAGCACAGGCGGAGGGTGTTGACTGGATGGGTCAGGGGCAGGATGTGGGCATTGATAGCACATTATGGTTAGCATGGATGCCACTGGCATGTGCTAACTGCGATTGTTGCTTTTGGCACTGGTGCACGTACTGCTGCATAAGTGGGTGGCGGAAAGTGCATCTTTGTTAAGTGTACTTGGCAGTTGGCATGGTTAGGTCTGTCTTTCTGCACCTCCCCCCCAACAGTTAGCATGGGTATATGCCACCTCCCATACTAACCTTTGGAGCTTATAACATGGTAACTTACAGAAGTTTAGTACAGTGCCCCTTGGTGTGTGGAGTTAGGTTGCTCGGGGATATTAGTCAGTTTTACTTTTCAAACTTGGGAATGTGGTGTGTGGGAGGGCAAAGTCACACCATTTGCAATAGGAAATGCATTGAAAATTTAGAATATTGCACCTTCTACTTGTTTCAGTAGAAGTTGCTTTTGGGTTGAAAAATAAAGGCATTCATTAGTATATCTGGAGTTACCCTGTTTTACTAGTACTTTGAAATTAAAACATGCATAAGCCTTTGGGGCTCATTATTTTGTTTCTTTTTGAATGTATAATAAAATATTATGGTAACAAACTTGTATTTTTAGACCCCAAGATAAACTTGCTGCCAGTTTGGCTGTTTCTCATATGGAAGATATTTGTGTGCATGAGCTCTGTTGATTTGGCTAGGGTATGATATAATCAAAGTTGGAAATTTAAATTTTTTCAAGACTGGTTGGAGTTGATATTGTGTTTTTCTTTTTGCTTTATGGAGTATTTATGCTTTAAATCATTTTTTTGTTGTTAGACTTGGTAATTTTCTTTTTTGTCTTATTAGTTGTTTTTTTTTCTTTTGTTTTTGATTGATAATTTTTGCTATGTGGTAAGATGCAGTGGGTCCTTTCTGGAGGAAGCTGGCATATAATTAAAAAGAAATATAATGCAATGTAATTGTATTGGAAGATATTTTAACATTTTCTTCTAAAGTTTAACATTTGGATCGATTTGATAAATAAATAGAAAGGTAAGCGAATGATTGAGATTTAATGCAGTCAAAACGAACTGGCCAAGGGATCAGCTTGCCATTTTCTGTGTCAGATAACCAGCAAGAGCTTGTCTTATCTCAGTTATCCAGTAAGGGGTAAATTTTCAAAGGATATAGCTCTTTTTTAAATTTGCCCCATTTATATGTATTATTTTATGTGTAAACTGCTCCTTCTTGTACTCTACGCACAAAAATTATGCTTAGAGTAATGGTGGGGTTTGGGGTGGGCTCTAATTCTAAATAAGGCAGCGAGATTTGTTTTATACTCTTAAATTAGGCCAGAGGTTTTTGAGTGTGAGCAGCTATATAGTCACCACTTATGTATATTCAGCAGTGTCCTTTAAAATGACCGGTGCTGATGAATATAATCATAAAGTTAAGCACTGGTGCTGAAACTTATCTTTAAGCCGTGTGCAGCCTCTTTTAACATCAGGCCCCAAGAGTCTTTATTTTCTTCACCCGCCTCCTCTCTTGTCAACTTAGCCCTTAACAATGATGGTCCTCTCAGGCTCAGACATGAACTACAAGGGCACATTTTGAGCTAGATAGTAAGTCACTCAGGAATAATTAGGACTTTTTGCCCTTTCTTCCTCCTTGAGGAGAACTGCAACTTTCGGAACGCCTCGGAATTATTGTTCAAGGAAGGGAAGGTTTCTGGGCTGAGGTAGAAAGGAGGAATGAGGAGGTTCACAAAAAGCAGCTGATTCCCTGGGGAAGTCAAAGCTTTGCAATTTTGCAGGCAGAACACTAACTGCAGCATGTTGGAACCAAGAGAAAACAACAATTTAGATATAGACTAAAGTTGCTGAAGTTTAAACCTGCCTGCCAAAATGATAGCAGAGCCTAGTAGAACAGGGGAAGCTGAATTATTCAACAAAACTGCTGCTGAGATGAAGCCTGTTAGCAGGATTGTAGGTGATCTGCATATAGGTGTTCCTAGGGATGTAGTCTGGGTGGAGTGCAGATTGTTATGAATACACACCTATATGCATAGAGTACATACGTGCGCACACAGGCACACACCATTTTTTTGGAACAGGTGCAAATTTTTGTTTGGCCATTTGCGCGCAGTTGAGGATGATTCTGATTGCCTATTTTATTAAGGAACATAGGTGCCTATGTTGCCTTCAAAAAGGTGCCTATTTTTTTTTTAGACTTCTAGGTGATAAGCCTAATGTGACCACCTGAAAAATATTTTCCCATTCAGATCTGTTTTACTGCTAGAATCTCCAGTTGTTTAACAACTTTCAGCCTGCCTGAGAAATTGTACAGCAAGTTTGATTCTAACATCTCAGCTTTAAAAACCTGCCATTACTCATGAAGCCTCATACGTCCCCTGTCGCATCTTTTCATACATCACCCAGTGCTCTGTGGAGATAACCTCATGCTCACAATGCACGCCAGATACTTAGCTTCTCTGATTTCATAGAATCAAAGGCCGAGAGTTAAAAAGCTTGACTGTTGGCCAAAGATGGTACCTTTTACAATTGTTATGGGGTGGGGCATGTTTACTAAAGTGAGCAAGCAGATCTCCAGGAACAAGCAGGAATTTAGTCTTCACATATGGGTGTCGTCAGTACCGACGGAGCCTGCACAGGAACGCTCCCCAGCGTCCAATAGGAAAGCTTTTGGGAGCATCCCACAGCACCTGCCTGCTGCCGTCCCACCTTTTCAACTGTCCCTCTCCAGTTCTTCGTTTTCCGTGGAGCCGCAGAAAAATTTTGTCTTTAATCTTTGTTTTTGTGGTCGCATCTGCCTTCCTTCGACGTCATACCGGTACCGCCGGTTCTTTCTTCTTTCTTTAAAAAAAAAATAAAAATTATAGTTTCTGAGGTGTTTTACTTTAGAAACTTTTTTCCTTGGTGCTAGGCGCCATTTTGGGCACTAGGCCCAATTTTTTCCTTAAAAATGGAAAAACCTACTCAGGTTTTAAGAAATGTTCTAAATGTGGCGGTACTATTTCCGTCACCGACACCCATGATTGGTGTCTCAAATGTTTAGGCCCTGACCACTCTTTTAGAGTGCCACTCCTGTAGAATGATGTCAGAAAGGGGCCGGCAGAACCGAGCTGCTAAACTTAGCACCCTTTTTCCCTCAGATTTGGCGTCTGTTGCATCGATGTCCTCCAGGGCCTCATGTTCCTCCCATGGATCTCAGGTAACTAAACATAAATCTAGCCGGTCCTCAAAGGGTAGATCTCCTTCTAAGTATCGAGATGCCCCTGGCGTTGCCCTGGAGGAATTTTCACCGGCAAAACTGCCCCGGCAGGAGGCTTCGGCTTCCAAAGCACTAACGGGGCTCCAGGATGTTCTCGAGGCCTCAACTTCGGCAGAACTACTGGCGCCATGCTCTGGGGTTCCGGCTGTTTCTACCGGTACCGACACCCAAGCATCGGCAGCGTCGATAGACCAGAGATTCCTTGCTATCGAACGCAGTCTAGCGGCTCTTCTCATGGCTTCGGTACCATTGAAACCGCTTCAGACACCTCAACCGGTACCGACACCGGAACCGGTACCGACTGCATTAGCATCGGCGGGTATGCCAACCATACCGAGTCATGCCTATGTCTCCAGCAGCGACAGATCGGTACCAGAACAACCCGATACCGGTACTGTGCTTTGCACGATCACCGGGATTGGAGGTATTTTGAATCCTCTGAGTCTGAAGACTCTGCCGATACAAGAGTACTTCTCCCTGAGGATTCCTCTTCTCCTCAGTGCAGAATGTCTCCGCCAGAGGATATGTCCTTTCAGGACTTTATCCGTGATGTGGCCCAACGCCTTTCCATCACAGTAGCTCCTGAAAAAGAGCCTAGGGCAAAGGAATTGGAAATTCTCCAATACCCTAAGGCTCCCAAAGAGGCAGCTACTCTGCTTATTCATGAGATTTTATATGATCTTATGCTAAGGATGTGGAAACACCTTTAACCACATCTCCTCATTCTCGAAGACTCAATACCATGTATCGAGTTCTACCTTGTCCCGGCTTTCAAAAAACTCAATTACCACACCATTCAGTGGTGGTGGAATCAGCCATGAGAAGGATGAAAAGTGATAAGAGACATGCATCCAATTCTCCAGGTCGTGAATGTAGGACTCTCAATGCCTTTGGGCATCGATGCTTCCAAGCTTCCATGCTTTCAGCTAGGATCAGTTCCTATATCTTGTATATGGGAATGTTCATTAAAGAGGTCACAGGAGACTTGGAGCTTATGAGCCCCCTCCTTCCTGATGCCAAAAGGCAAGACTATTTTACTCTAGTCAAACATGCTCAGGATGTTTCCAAGTTTGTAAATCGTGCAGTCTTTGACTGTTTTGAGTGCATAAGCAGAACCTCTGCTATTGCCATTGGTGCACGTTGGATTGCCTGGCTTCAGGCATCTGACTTGGATATTTGGGTACAGGATAAATTAGTAAACATTCCTTGCACAGGAGAAAATCTCTTTGGCAAGAATTGGCAGGAGAAGGCTAATGAAATAGATGCTGACAATATCACCTTGGATAGATTTTCCAAATCTACAGCCGATCCTGCAAGGAAAAAATCCTCTAAGAAACCATTTTTCAATAAGAAAAAGAAGTTTTATCCTTCCTATACCCAACAAGGACACCGTTCAGGTCAGACTGCCCAAAAGGGACAACAGCAACGACCTAGACAACAAAAGAAGCCAAAAGCTGCAAAACCTCAGCCACCTCAGCAGGCTCAGCCTCCTCAGGGACTTTGACTCCTCTCTAGAGAAGTTTGCCTTCCTGCCTCTGAACGGTCCAGAACCCTCGACCATCCCAGGCAGGTTATGTCATTTTGACCACAGATTGTACCAAATAACAGCAGAAAATTGGACTCTGTCCATTGTACGAGAGGGGGTACAAGCTTCATTTTCACAGCATGACCCCTCCTACAATTGTAAGACAGTTCAATTCTCAGATCTCTCTGGACAGTCTCTTAAGTCAAGAAGTCACAATGCTCCTTGCTCAAGGAGCAATAGAGGAAATACCCATTCCCTATCAGGGTACAGGGTTCTACTCCCCCTATTTCCTTATTCGAAAGAAAACGGGGACACAGACCCATTTTAGACCTCAGAGAATTGAACAAATATTTGTTCCGAGAGAAGTTCAAAATGGTCTCTCTAGGAACCCTGCTGTCATACCTTCAAAGTCAGGATTGGCTTTGTTCTCTAGATCTCAAGGATGCGTATACTCATATTCTCATCCATCCAAATCACAGGAGATTCCTCCAATTCCTGTTTCAAGGAAAGCACTACCAATACAAGATTCTTCCCTTTGGCCTGGCTTCTGCGCCAAGATTGTTCACAAAATGCATGGCTGTGGTAGCAGCATTTCTTCGCACTCTGGGAATATTCGTCTTCCCTTACTTAGACGACTGGCTCATTTGAGCCCCTACAGTGCCAGAAGCCATCTTTGCTCTGTTTCGCACAATGCCAATCTTTCAGTATTTGGGACTGGTCATAAAACCTCCCAAAATCCAATCTTGCTCCCACTCAGTCCCTAGAGTTCATAGGAGCTCATCTAGATACCAGACAGACAAGGGCTTTCCTTCCGCAGCCCCGCTGTCTTTGCATAGTACAACTAGCTTCCCAAGCAGTGCTCAAACCTTGTCTCACTGCTTGGGAAATGCTACAATTACTAGGCCACATGGCATCCACTGTGCATGTGGTTCCTTATGCTCGCCTCCATATGCTCGCAGCCCAGTGGAGTTTATCCACTCAGTGGACACAGGCCTCAGGCTGCCTGTCGGACAAAATAACAAACTCAAATCGTCTTATTTTGTCCCTCCAAAGGTGGCAATCACCCAGAAACCTTCTGGTGGGGTCTCCTTTCTAGCAACCCCTCTCCCAAGCCACCCTAACAACAGATGCATCACAGGTGGGATGGGGAGGCATCCTGCACGATCTCTCTACCCAGGGTACCTGGACTCCACAGGAGGCCTGTCTTCACATCAGCCTCCTGGAGCTCAGAGCAATCTTCTTTGCTCTTCGAGTATTTCACGCCCAGCTCGGCTTCAAGACAGTCCTAGTTCAAACGGACGATCAGGTAGCTATGTTCTATGTGAACAAGCAGGGGGGAACAGGCTTTCTGTCGCTCTGCAACGAAGCTTTGCAACTATGGGCCCTCACCAGAGAGCATCAGATTCATCTCCTTGCGGTGTATCTTTCAGGCATCCAAAACTCTTGGGCAGACAAACTCAGTTGAGTTTGGCTTCCACATAAATGGTCTCTCCATCCAGACCAGGTTGCCCAAATATTTCAGATTTGGGGAACCCTGGACATAGACCTCTTTGCAAGTCCGCTGAATGCCAAACTTCCCCGGTTCTGTTCCAGAATTCTGGCTCGATGTTGTCAGGCAAGGGACTCCTTCCTCCTCCACTGGGGTCAGGACTTCCTATATGCCTTCCCACCCATTCCCCTCATCCCCAAAACCCTATTCAAGCTTCAGAGAGACAGAGGTCAATATGATCCTCATAGCTCCACGTTGGTCACAGCAAACGTGGTACTCTGTGCTCCTACATCTCTCTCAAGCTCCGCCTCTGGAGTTGGGATCCGCTCCAGATATTCTCTCCCAAGAGGACAGGATGCTCTGGCATCTGAATCCCCAGTTTCTGCATCTCAGGGCTTGGTTGCTGAAAGTCTAGAACTTCAGGATCTTAACCTATCTCCAGGTACAAGCAGGAATGAGTCTTCACATATTGGTACGTCGGTACCGACGGAGTCTGCGCGGGAACGCTTCCCAGCGTCCAATCAAAGAGCTTTTGGAAGCATCCCACCATGCCTGCGTGCTGCCTTCCCGCCTTTCCCAACTGCCTCTCCTCAGTTTTCGTTGTCCGCGGAGCCGGCAGGACGTCCTCCTGTCACCGCAGAAAACTCTTGTTTTATTTCTTTAGTTTTCTTGTGGTCACAGCTGTCTTCCCAACGCCACCGGTACCGCCGGTGTTTTCTTTTCTTTTCTTGTAAAATCTTCCTTTTTCACGGGATATTTTTTCTTCATAGTGTCCCGCGGTTTCTTAGGCCTTTCAGGCCTCTTCTTTTCCTTCATGGAACCGCCAGCCACTTTCTCCAAGAAATGTTCAGACTGTGGCGGTACAACTTTATTTTTAGACCCTCGAAGTCGGTGTCTAACCTGCTTGGGTCCTGACAAATGTTTGCTGAGAAGAGGTCTTCAACATCGAGGTTCCCTCGATATACGGTTTCCCTCCAACTTCGGGGCACCGTCCCCTTCTTCTTCTACACAGGATCAGGTAACCCACAAACAGTCTGTTAAGACTAGCCAGCCCTCGAGTGGTAGGTCTCATGCACAGCATGTAGACGGCTCCGGCCTTGCCCTCGAGGGCCCACTGGCTTCAAAACCCCGGCGGGAGTCTTCGGTCTCCAAAGCCTTTCAGGGGTTTCAGGTTGTTCCTGGGGTTCCCCCCCATCACAGAACATACCTGAGCCGTATCCGGTGGTGGCAGCCGCTTTGAGCGGTACCGATACCCCAGCATCGGCACTGGTGTTGGATGAGATACTCCTCACCATGGATGGTCATCTGGCGTCCTCGGTGCCTTCGGGACCAGTGGATACTCTCCAGACTGACTTTCCATTATCGGTATCAGCACCGATACTACCACCGACGTCGGTACCCTCCAGACGTGCATCGATAGCCGTGCTTCTTTCGATGCCGAGTCTCGAATCGATCTCCAGTCTGGAGGACTCCGTACCGACTCGCCTTGGTACCGGCTCTCGGCGGTACCGAAGGCTCGGTTCCGATGATTCGGATCCGCAACTCTCGGTTCCCTCGAGGCCAATTGAGCTGCCCTCGATGCCGAGTTTGGGAAACGATCTCTAGTCTGGAAGACTGGGTACCAATACGCTTTGGTACCGACACCGATCGATACCGGTGGCTCGGTACTGAGGATAGCGCCCGGAGGTTTTCGGTTACCTCGGTACCAATTGAAGGTCACTGATGACTGCTTCGATGTCTCTGTCGGGCTCGACTCCGACATCGGTACCGGTATTGGCATCGGTACCGGTATCTACAGTAGCATCGTGGCAAACTCCTGCCATGCTTTTTTCAACAGGATTGCTCCCTTCTATACCAAGCTTGGAGTCGATACCTGGCATGGACAATGTGGTAATGATGGTCGCTGCTCCTGACAGCCAGTACCGGCAACCATCCCTTAAGTATTCCACACTGCACTCTGCAGGATCTTCTATTCCTATATATTTGGATAGCTGTCGGTGCTCAGGCTAGTTCTTCAGATCTAACCTGTCCAAGGGAGAGTCCTATTGGGGATCCCTATTTTCATAGTTTCCTCCTGGATATAGCAAGATCTCTTGCCATTCCTATCCCAGGACATGATCCTGCACAAGGCTCTACTAAAGCAAAGGAGAACATAATGCTTCCTTTGCATCATTCCTTGCAGGATCTCCTTCTAGGAATGTGGGAAACACCTTTAAGGGTACCCCCACCTTCCAGAGCAACTGATCTTTTATATCAGGTGCCCCCCTCTCCAGGGTTTCAAAAGACTCAACTTCCTCATCATTCCATAGTAGTGGAATCAGCAATGCGTCGGGTAAAGAGTAAGAAAGAGCACTCTTCTTATCCGCCAGGTCGTGAGTCTAAGACACTAGATGCCTTTGGACGTCAAACCTTCCAGACATCTATGCTTTCTGCAAGAATTCTCTCATATATTTTTTATATAAGTCTATCTCTTGAGGAGGTCACAAAGCAATTACATCTTTTGACTCCTTCCCTTCCAGAGTCCAAGAGTGCAGGCTATTCTTCACTGCTCAAGCATCTCCAGAATATCTCTTGGTTTCTTACTCGTGCTTCCCTAGACTCTTTTGAGTCTGTTAGCAGGACTTCTGCTATAACTATAGGGGCACGACGTAGAGCCTTGCTCCAAGCTTCAGACTTGGACAAATGGGCCCAGCAAAGACTGGGACATACTCCTTGCACTGGAGACAGTCTTTTCAACAAGGAGTCTTTACGTCAGGTTACTCAGTTGTCCACTGACTTACCTGTTCCTAGGGGCTGTTCTGCACCTTCTTCTGTCCCAGTAGGTAGGAAATGTCCTGCCAAACTTTCTTTCCATAGGAGAAGAAGGTTTTATGCATCATCTGCCCATCATACAGATGTTCACAAACAGGGGAAGCATCGTCCTGGTCTGCAGAGTTCAACCTCTCACCAGGCTCAGCAAACCCAGCAACCACAGGGTTTCTGATCAATCCATCAAATGCTTGTGACTCTTGGGATTAGAATCTGCAGTTGCTTCTTCTCAATAGGGGCAATCCACTGCTGTCATTCTAAATACTAAACATGGATCTCTTCCCGAAAGACATCCATTCTTTCTATGTTCTATGAGCTGTCAGGATGTTCATGCTTCTAGGTCACAGGGTTCTCCTCTTCTTCCTGCTAGGGAAAGAGGTCTATCCACTATCAAACGATAGTTTCCTGTGCCAGCATGTCTTTTTTCCTTTCTATAAACTTACTACTTTGTAAGTTTTCTTCAGCTCCATTTTCTTTACCCTCTTACCAGGTTTTTCCTCTGTAAGAGCGGTATTGCTTCACTGGAGGGCTTTTTCTTCAGCCTCTCTAGTTTTGTTACTTTTCCAGTGCGGAGTTCTCTTCTCTGAGTTGACTCCTCTTTTTCAGTCTTGCTTTGAAGCAGTTCAGACACGTCCAGAGTTTTCTACTCTTGTTCTGTCTGTTCTTTCTGTTTTTAAACAGTAACATTCTTTCTGCTGTCTGCCAAGCAGCTGCCAATGCAGGAGCCTTAATGTTTGGACCTCTGGTTCTTGTCCACCAGCAACCAGATTTGTCCTCCACTAACATTCTGTCTGGTCTTAGTAGTGGCTCCAAGTCAGTGCTGTCATCTGTCTTGGAAATTTTTTCACTACAAGCTTGTTGGATTGTCTTCTCTTTCTGCCATCTCCATTCCCCTGGGTTTGGCAGCATAGTTGACATAGGTACTGGCTCTTCTGCAGCCAGTTCTATCTCCTCATTCTCCTGCATCATGCTCTCTGCAATTCTACAGAGAAGCTCTCCACTATGGGCCCTTGCTAGAGAGCATGGGGTTTTTTTTCTCCAACAGCTATCCTAGATGGTTGAAAAAGGCTTTTTCAGTCATGTCTCCCATGACTAGAAAAGTTCTCCTTTTTAATATAAAGGACATAGGCCTTCTCTTACGTGAAAGCTTAAGGAGTTGCTAATTCCCTGCTTTGGTCCATAGTATTTCCAGTCAGGAATATGCTTTCTCCTTCCAGCTCGTCCTCATGGTAAGAACGCATGATACCTTTTTTGCCCTTAAGCAGGTCAGCATGGTATCTCATTCCTATGCGTCTTCTGTTCACTTACCATGCTAGAGTTCTAGAATACTCGGGACTTGCTGGCTGCAGACTGATATCATCCTCTGTTTTTCACGTAACCCTCTTGGTTATTCCACTACCTAGCATCCCTGTAGCTCATAACCAGTAGGAATTGATTCTCTATATATCTTCTCAAGTAGGTTCCACCTTCTTGTTATTAGATGAATCTTTCCTCTCCACATTTTCCTATGTGAATACCATTTTGTAGGCATATCTCTGTCTGCTTCATTGCAGACTCCCATATAGAGGCCTAGATATATTCATACCTATAGCATACATCTTACAGATGTCTGTCTATCATTTGTGTGTATTTTATGCCATTCATATCTCACTATAGATATATTCTCATATATCTATATGTTTTATATATATGTGTATATATATATATATATATATATATATATATATATATATATATAATGTATCTGTCGAGATGTTTTTACTATCGGTAGATATGTCTTCTGCTTTATCTACCTGACTTCGAGGCTCATATAGCTATATGATTCTGACAGATGGGCTTTACCCATACTTATGCTATCCAGCATGTTTTGGGGTCCTACACTCACAACCACTTCGGTGGTAGTTAACTCCCACCATAACCTTAAGGTTTAGGTGCCTCTGAAGCTCTCCATGTTCCAATATCTCTCCTAGCTGACTTTAGTTAGGAGAGACATTGCAGATCTTCAGCTAATCACAGGCTCTAACGCCTCCGGTGTTTGTCCTTTCTTTTGGGATACAAGGGATTCCCATACCCTTTCTCCCCACAAGGACTGGGCCTGTTTGTCCAAATCGGTTAGCCTTTCTCTTTTTGTTCCTAAGAGTGAGCCACTCTGCCGCCAAAAGAGTTTGGCTTTTATCATAAAGCCTTCCGCTGAAGGACCACCGTTTTTGTACTACCCCAGTTTTTCCTACTGGGGTTACCTGTTACCTTTCAGGATTCTGACCTCCATTGTTTTCCTACAGGTTTACTACCTCCACTTCACAGTGAGGTCCTTCTCGAGGTTCCTCTACTGGGTTCCCCAGTAGATCCCATGAACTTCCATACTTCTTTGAAGTCCTGTTAGGGGAGGTCCATATTGCAATATTTTTTCTTTGCAATATCATTGATGACAATTATCATCCACACATGGACTCCTTGTCTGCAATCCTATGCTAGGTTAGCTGTTCCACAGCACCTTTCTTTCTTCAACTCCTATCCTCCTTCCTCAGGATGCCTGGTGTTGTGGGGGATAGTATGTTCCAACCTATGACATGCTGGGACTCCAGGCATCTCAGCTTTGGAGTCCCCATATGTGAAGACTCATTCCTGCTTGTTTCTGGAGATAGCACAGTTACTTACCTGTAACAGGTGATCTCTGGGAACAGCAGGAATAAGTCTTCACAACCCACCCACCTCCCCAGGAGTTGTATCTCTATCTATCTTTCCTTTCCTCTCTCTCTCTTTGTCTCAGCTTTAAAACTTAACTGAGGAGAGGCAGTTGGGAAAGGCGGGAAGGCAGCACGCAGGCGTGGTGGGATGCTTCCAAAAGCTCTTTGATTGGACGCTGGTAAGCGTTCCCGCGCAAACTCCGTCGGTACCGACGTACACATATGTGAAGACTTATTCCTGCTGTTCCCAGAGATCACTTGTTACAGGTAAGTCACTGTGCTTTCCCAACAGGTAAAGGATATCCTTCATGTTTCTAGGAAACCCTCCACAAGACGCTCGTATGCCTTTAAATGGAAAAGGTTTACCATATGGTGCTCGCAGAAGGGTCTTAACCCTCTTGCGATACCTCTGAAATCGATACTGGAGTATCTCCTTCATTTGTCAAATGCTGGTCTCAAGACAAATTCAGTAAGAGTCCATCTTAGTGCTATTGCAGCTTCTTAGAAGCCTCTAAGTGGACAACCTATTTCCTCTCATCCTCTCATAGCGAGATTTATGAGAGGCCTTCTTTTAACAAAGCCTCCCATTAAGACACCACCGGTGGCATGGGACTTAAATCTGGTGCTCGGGCAGCTCATGAAACCACCCTTTGAACCATTAGCCACTACATCTTTGAAATTCCTTTCTTGGAAAGTCATCTTCCTCACTGCAATCACATCAGCACGTCGCATCAGTGAATTGCAAGCATTAGTGGCTGATCCTCCTTATACAAGTGGAGGAGTGGCCTAGTGGTTGCCAAAGGTGGTTTCGCTTTTCCATTTAAACCAAGCGGTTTACCTTCCTGTATTCTTTCTGAGGCCTCATGCCTCCAGTGCAGAAAGGAACCTTCATACCTTGGACTGTAAAAGAGCTTTGGCCTTTTACTTGCAAAGGACACAGCAACATAGAAAATCTTCTCAACTGTTTGTTGCTTTTGATCCTAGTCATTTGGGACTTCCAGTTTCCAAAAGAACTCTATTTAACTGGATTGCTCAGTGCATATCCTTTGCCTTTGAGAGTAAGAACCTTCCTCTTGAAGGCCATGTCACAGCTTACAATGTGAGAGCCATGGCAGCCTCATTGGCTCATCTTCACTCTGTGTCTATCAACGACATCTGTCGAGCAGCTACTTGGGCTTCGGTACATACCTTCACAGCCCACTACTGTTTAGACAAGGACTCCCGCCGGGATGCCTTGTTTGGCCAGGCTGTTCTTCAACACCTTTTTCAGACTTAGTCAACTCCTACCCACCGTCCCTGGTAGGATGCCAGAGATCCATTGGGGAAGTGGAGCCCTTTCACAAGGGCACACAACTTTCTGGGGCCATCTCCCTTGCATCTGCAGCTAGGGAGTCCCCATATGTGAAGACTACATTCCTGCTTGTTCCTGGAGATAGCGTAGTTACTCACCTGTAACAGGTGATCTCCGGGAACAGCAGATATTTAGTCTTCACTACCCGCTCACCTCCCCTAGGAGTTTGTATCTCTCTCTCTCTCTCAGCTATAAACTCAACTGGAGAGGGACAGTTGGAAAGGTGGGAAAGCAGCACGCAGGCGCTGTGGGATGCTCCCAAAAGCTTTCCTATTGGACGCTGGGGAGCGTTCCCACGCAGGCTCCGTCGGTACCGACGATACCCATATTTGAAGACTAAATTCCTGCTGTTCCCGGAGATCACCTGTTAGAGGTGAGTAACTACGCTTTACCATGGGGTTTGCTGTGTTCACCACCCTAAAAGTTAACATGGGACTCTGTGGTAAAAATCCCATGCTAACTGGTTAGTGCTCAATCGGGTGGGGAGTGGTCGGGTTGGGATGGAATGTGAGCGTTGATGGCACAGCGTGGTTAGTATGGGCATTTTTTGTTGTGTGCTCTTCATGGCCATTGCACTTAATGTCATCTTAATGGGCAGCATTAAGTGCACCCATGTGCCAGTTAGCAGGGTGCCGTGGGGTGCAACATCCCCCTGAGAGGTAACATGGGCCAGCTAAATTCACAGCCCAATTGTGCACTAACTTAGCACACTTTAGTAAACATGCCCCAATATGCCTTGTGAAATACTTGCAGAGCAAGCAAAGAAATCTTATTGTCTTATGCTTAAAATACCGTTAGCAGCATTTTTCAGAGACTGGAAATTATTACAGGTCCAATTTGTTGGCTTTTAGGTTAGAGGTGAAAATGATTAATCACTTGATTAAAGTACCATGATCCAAAACAAATAAAGGACTCGGTAAGACGCGGTGTTTGTTCTGTTTGACAGAAAAATTGGAAAAATTAATGATGTTCTATTGAAGTTGTCTTATGTAAATAGGGAAGCATTGCAAACAAATGTCAACAACATTTTTCTTAACTAGTTCCTATAAAATGTCACCAGCAGTGCACTTTCATGTCTGCACTGCAGGGAAACACTTGCATACCTCTCTATGGTATTTAGGCTTTGTCTGAGGCAGAAATTAGTTACAAGGGCAAAACTGCTGGTACCTAGTGAAATATGAAAGCAAAAATGGCATTCCAGAAAGAGAAAGTGATAAAAATAATGATGCTGAAAGCTTTCCTTTAGATTTAATATTAGATTTTAAACAAAAAATATCAAAAAGAAACATACCACAGAACTCTGAATGCCATGAAAAGGAGAATAATTTAAAGCATATTGCTCAAAATAACATACAGCACAACGTAAATATACATTCTACTAAATATCAATAATGGGGCAGAAAGGCGACATCATATACACTCAGTAGAAAAAAAATAATAGCATACTATTACAGACCTGCCTATATATGTTATAGACGGGTCTGTGGAGGAGTAGCCTAATAGTTAAGCAGTGTCTGACAACAAGGGAAGCAAGGTTCGAATCCCACTGCCACCCATTGTGATCTTGAGCAAGTCACTTAACCCACCCCCCATTGCCTCTGGTACAAATGGATTGTAAACCCTCTGGGAACCAGGAAATACCTACTGTACCTGATTGTAACTGATCTTGAACATCTGAGCAAGGCATGAGCTAAATCCAATTTCCCTTGCCCTTTCCCCTTAAACTCCTCTCCAAAAATCATATCGGAAGTACCAGAGGGTACTAATAACATGTTCTGATTCTTCAGAAGCCCTTCTTGAGACCAAATTGCTGATTACAACCCGTCTATCTCTCCCTACACCACTCCTTGGAAACTCCACTCTTCTGGCAAATCGCTTCTAGCTGTGCCCTTTTCTTCTCTTGCTAACTCCAAACTTTGCTCCTTTCACCTTTCTGCTCCTTATGCGTGGAACAAACTACCCAAGTCTGTATGTCAGGCGCCTTCTCTGATGCTTTTCAAATCCAGACAGAAAACTCACCTCTTTGCTGCCGCTTTCGGATCTTGACTCACCTGATCTCCTTTGTGTTTCCTTCGAATTCCTTCTAGATGTATCCCATGTCTACGGCTACTGTGTTGTCTATCTTGATTAGATTGTAAGCTCTGATGAGCAAGGACCGTCTTTTAAATGCGTCTGTGCAATGCTGTGTACGTCTTGTAGCTCTTCACAGTAGTAGTAATAGCAAGAGATCGAAAAAAGATATCTTTCCCTGAATGCCTAATGAGGCATCTTCTGGAAGATTTCAAAAAAGTCATACCTAGAACCAAAGCTCTAGGTTTCAAATGAAGAAATCCTCTCTGAATCTCCCGAGTCCTTGGAGAAACATCTAGATAAACAGATCATTAAAGGGTCTTAATTGCTCTCTGAAAACTATGACAATACCAAGTCCTTTTCAGTGATGTTTTGAAAGCTGGGATAAACAATTAGAATATGCTGTCCATCCCTAATATTGCCCTCAAAATTTCTAATTTAGTCACTTCCCTAGGGGATTGGTCATAGTTTAATTAGTGAACCCTCCAACCAGAAACTCCAAAGGTGATTCACATAATGTCACATTAAAATCATCCCCCTCTAGCAATGATGACTTAGTTCCAGCTTCCATCTGCACAAAAGATACCTGGGGGGAGGAGGAAGCTTCCAAGTGAGATGCTAGCCCCTCTCCAACTTCCTTGATGTCAGGATCATTTTCACTGCTTTGTCGTTTATCCAGCCCAAGTGGGCTAGAAGTAAAAACAACCATACCAATGCTAATAATTGGTGGCAGGGGTGGTAAGCGAGAGTCAGAACCCAAGGAGGGTGCCTCCGGACTTTGTTCTTTTAGCCCACCCTTTGTGGAAGAATTAACACAAGATAGTAAAGTACCTGAGGATACCGCAAAGAAGTCTATAGGACCGTGCCTAACTGTAGACTCGGCTGACCTCACCTTCTTCAGATTCCCCTTCCTTTTACATGTAATGGTCAACCAAGGCTGACAAAAGAAAGGAGAAGGAAGGGAGGACACAGTACCTGAGGTAGAAGTACCAGAATCGATCGCACTCCAGCAATATTCTCAAACACTTCACTATTCTCTTATGTGGCTCCAAAAGGGCATTCCCCCATGGTCAAGCAATTGCAGGCCATGTTCAGACAAAGATTTATAGTCTCCAGAGTGGTGAAGAATGTCCATAAGCACCAGAGTTGCCACAGAACTGCTCTTGAGGCAACTGGGTTTTCTGAGGCCTGTTTGAGTGGCTAGAGAGGCCCTTGGGTTTCTCCGGCCGGACTGACAAGTGCAGGAATTCCCGTACCTGATCAGGGGTTCTTTTTTGTCCATGTTTTTTTTTTCCTTTCAGACCTTTTTTGTTGCATTATTTTTCTCTTCACTGTTTGAGCTTAGCTGTGACACTGTGCACAAAGATGTGTTGCTTGCAGCTCCCATTGAGTGAGCTCTGTGGCTGGCTCTTTTTTCCATAAGTGCAATGGAGAATCTTTGGGACACATTTTTTGGCAATGTCTGAACCCCTTCAGATAGCCAGGACCCGATGACTATTTTACTGCCCCCTGCTGTGTCTCCCACGATTTTCCTACCAGCAGGAATGGTGGTGATCTTGGTGTCT
The DNA here is from genome assembly GCA_033557465.1 of Ichthyophis bannanicus. NCBI lineage: Eukaryota > Metazoa > Chordata > Amphibia > Gymnophiona > Ichthyophiidae > Ichthyophis > Ichthyophis bannanicus. The sequence continues at coordinate 160,312,734 of CM066043.1, read as the reverse complement.
GCATGGTCACCAGCTGAAAAGGGAGTGTGATGAGGCTGTTTTTAGCTGGCTTTGAGCAGCAGCTCCTGAAACAGCTTACAAGCTGTTTTCATTTTCTAATAGCTGTGTGGCAGTCACCCTCAAGGGGGTTTGGGGGCCCTCCGGGATATCACCCTTTGATGGAAGGAGGTAAAGTAGTTTCATCTGTCCATGCGCCGATTGTTCCACAGTGGAATCTTTCTCTGGTGCTGAAGGCATTGAAAGGCCACTCTTTGAGTCCCTTTGCAAGGCCTCTTTCAAGGATTTGACCTTGAAGCTAATATTCCTGGTGACTATTGTGTCTGCCATGCATGTGTTGGAGCTACAGGCCTTATCCACATGGAGCCTTCTTCGGTCATCTCAGTGGAGTCTGTGTCTCTGAGGCAATGTTCCCTCTAATTTTCTGTAGGCTGTGTGCGCATAAAATATCAGCTGTGCAGCTTTTGAAGGAAGGTTAAATTTTTGTGCGCCACATAATGACACTCGGCGTTATATTCTTTAAAATTTGACTACACGCTAGAATACTGTATGTACACCACATTGATTGCACTAGAAAATATTGTAGAACTTGTGAAAACCATAAATACACAACAACTTTTCAACTTTAAGAACGTCTGTGTTGTTTTCTATCAGAATCAGAACCGTAATTTTTGTGCACTCTGTTGTAAAGTATGTGCGCTCACTTTGCGAGGTGTGTGCGTGCGCACACGCGCACAGCTTAGAGGGAACAGTGCTCTGAGGATCATACTGTCTTCTCTCTCGGAGGTGCAGTCATCTTTTCATCTTAATCAGTATGTAGTCCTGTCGTCCTCCTTAGAAGAGGACCTTCTGATAGACTTCTTGCTGTGTCTGTTGAACATGAGGAAGGGCGTTAATGAAATATCTGGAGGTTCCATTGGTTAGACCATCTCTGTCATTTTCAGTAATCTGAGGAAAGGACAGACAGTAGCCAAATCCTCGATTGCTCTCTGAATTAAGGATGTTATTAGTTCTGCTTATCCTATCTGTGGGAAACGTGTGTCAGCAGGAGTCAGAGCTAATTCCACTAGGGTACAAGCCGCTTTCTGGGTGGAGCCTTCCTTGGTTTCTCCAGAGGACACCTGGGGGGCTACCTTGGTCATCTTTGAGCACCTTTGTCAAGCACTATAGGTTGCATGTGGGAACTGATGTGGATGATGCCTTTGGCAGAGCAGTACTGTCTGGAGCATTGTCTTGTTTCCACCCTGGCTCCTGATTGCTTGCGTACATCCCACTTACCTGGACTGATCTAGCAGGATAAGAGGAGAAATTTTCCATACCTGTTTATTTCCTTGAATCCTGCTATACCTGCTCTGGAAGACTATTCCTGCAGGTTTGGGAGCCTTGCTGCCTTTTCACTGCATTTTTGGTATTGGCGCCTAATGCAGAGTCTAGGGCGGTAAGAGAGTGAAAGGTTGTATATAGTTATTGTTGTCTAATACTTTTTCTGAGTTTTCTGAGTTGTTAAGTGTTGCTTTCTCCGGGAACAAGCAGGAAGTCAGTCCTCACATATGGGTGACGTCTGCGCCGACGGAGTCCTCGTGGAAGCATCTCCTCAGCTTTCAAAGAAAGCCTTTGGGAGATGCCACCACGCATGCGTGGTGCCCTTCCTGCCCAAGGGTGCCATCTTGCTCAGTCTCCTTTTTTCCATGGAGCCCTTCAGATGTCTGTCTGCTTTTCCCTGGAAAAAGTTGATTTCTATGTGCCTGAGTTTCATACTCTCCCCTGGCATTGAGTCTTGGGTCCGTAGATATTTTTTTTCCCCTGGCGCCTTTGTGCCTTTTTCTAACTGGCAGCACCGAGGGTCTTTGACCTCGCTGGGGTACTTTTTCCCTCATGGCTACCAGAGGCTTTAAGAAGTGTGATCGGTGTGCAAAAATCATGTCACTTAACGATACACACGACTGCTGTCTATTATGCCTAGGACTGGACCATGACCCCACAGCCTGTGGTCTCTGTAAGAACATGTCTACCAAGGCCCACAAGAGCTGCCAGCAGCAGCACAATAAGTTCTTCCTGGAGTCCCCAATGCCTCTGAAAGCCAAGGCCCCTTCTGAAGCCATGGAATCTTGTGGCACCTTGGCAGATCCTGGTCAACGCCGTGGATCTTCGGAAAGGGGGTCTCCCTCAAGGGGGAACACAAGAAGAAGAAGAAACCACCCTTGAAGGCAGCATCCCTGGACTGTTCTGTCAGGTCAGATAAGCCCCGAGCCAGGTCCTGCAGTCCACAACGTTTGTCCGAGGCCCGACTCCCGAGGCCATCCTTGTTGAGGACTCCCTTTTGGGGGAACCGGCATTGGATCCGAGTCCCTCGGTGCCCATGCCAATAGCTGCGGTGCCTTCTGGATCGGAAACCAGAAGGGCGGCCCTGGAGAGAAGCCTGTCTGCCTTCATGGACCAGCAGCAGGTGTTGCTGTCCGACACAGCTGGTTCCTCTGCCCAGACCACCAGGCCGTCAACATTGAGGACATCCCCAGAGGCCGAGCCGATCCTCTAGACCATGCGGCCTTGAGTTGATCCTCGGTCGAGGTCTAGATCAAGTCCCATTTGATGGGACCGAGGTCTTCCCCGGCTAGCGTACAAGGCAGCAGCTGCAGGGCCTCCAAGGGATGTGGGCAGGGCTCAGGCCCAGAGCCCACGAGCTGCCCTTCCCTCTGGTCTTTGACCAACTACTTGGAATGGGAGACTGAGGACAAGGAGTCCCCCGGACACCCATCACCACCGCGACGTCCCCTTGTACTCGCCACCATCCAAGTCTTGACGTCTGTCCCTGCTCGAGGACATGCTGTTCCTTGACTTCTAACAGGACATGTTAAAGGCCCTAACATTCCCAATGGAATCGGAGTAGGACCCTCGGATAGAGGAACTAGAAATCCTACAATATGAGGCCCCACTGAGGGAATCACTCATGATAACCATCCCTCCCATCTTGGAACAGCTAACGCTCCGCCTGTGGGAAACACCGGCATCAGTACCTGCCATGAGTAAGCGTCTCGACTCACTGTATTGGGTCCGCCAGAGCCCTTGCTTCCAGAAGGCACAGCTGCCGCATAACTCCATGGTGGTGGAGTCAGCCATGCGTCGGCTGAAGAGCCAAAAGACTCATTCCTCGGTGCCCCCGGGTAGGAAGGCCCGCACCCTGGATGCCCTCTGCAGAAAGTGCTACCAGGACTCGATGCTCATCGGCCGATCCATATCTGCCAGCTGTACATGGGCATGTAGCTGAGAGACCTGGTGAAGAAGCTTGCCAGGTTCTCAGCTGGTCTCTCCAAGGAGCCCCTGCAACGGTTCAAGAACCTGGCCAAAGCTGTCCATGTGTGCTCCAAATTCATGACTTGAGCAGTCTGACAGCTTTGAGTCAGCAACTAGAGTAGCTGTGGCTAGTATTGATGCCTGACATCAGGTTTGGCTACAGTCTTCCAACCCCAAGCAATGAGTTCAGGACAAATTGGTAGATGTCCCAAGCCAAGGGTAGAACCTCTTTGGCAAACCCATGATGGAAAAGGCCGCCAAGTAGAAGATCGAGTTCAGAACAAGGACAAGGCTCTCCAAAAAGACAGCTGATCCTCCCCGATGGAAGGGCTCAGATAAAAAGCCCTTTTACCTGATGAAAGGGACTGCTTACAAAGCTACCCACATTTTCAGGCCTCCCCAGCTCATCAGCAGGCCAAGGGACATGGGCAAAGCCTTCATAAGCAGAAGGCTCCCAAGCCCCAGGCACCTGCTTTGGCCCAGCCTGGGGGGAGTTTTTAACTCCTTGGGCATAGCCTCTCTACCCCAAGGAGCACAGGGGGACGTCTGATCCACTACTCTCACAGGTAGCCAGCCATCACCACCGATTCCTGGGCACTTCAGGTGGTCAAGGAGGGCGACCTCCTCTACCTGGCACAGATACCTCCCCCTTACTTTCCGGGAGAGCCCCCCAGGTCTCCCCTTCACTGGGCTCTTCTACTGCAAGAACTTGCAGGCCTTCTCAAGGACAAGGCAGTATAACCAGTACCCCAACATCTCAGGGACAAAGGGTTCTACTCCAGGTATTTCCTCATGCCAAAAAGGACAGGGGGGCCTAAGGCTCATCCTGGACCTGCAGAACCGGAACAAGTTCCTGGGGAGGGAACAGTTCAAGACGCTCTCCCTTGGAACATTGCTGCCTTATCTCTAACAGGGAGATTGGCTATGCTCCTTGGTTCTGAAGGATGCTTATACACACATCCTCATTCACTGCAGCCACAGGCAGTACTTCCCTTTCATGGTGGGGGGAGGCCACTACCAGTACAGAGTACTACCCTTCAGCCTGGCATCTGCTCCCAGGGTCTTCACCAAATGCCTGGCAGTAGTGGCTGCTTACCCTCCCCTCCAGGGGGTATTTATCTTTCCCTGCCTGGACAACTGGCTCATAAAAGGAGGGTGCAACAAGCTATGGCACACACCATCCATGTCCTACAACATCTGGGGTTCGTGATAAACCACCCCAAGTCCCATCTCCTTGTTTGGAGTTCATAGGGACAAAGCTGGACACCGTTCAGGCAAAGGCCTTCCTCCCCTTAGACCGGGCCGACCATCTCAGGATCCTAGCTGCAGACGTACATCATCCCTCGGTGTTGGCTCGGCTTCTGCTGTGCCTACTCAGGCACATGGCCTCCACGGTCCATATTATCCCAGACGCTCACCTGCACATGAGGGTTACTCAGTGGTGCCTTCGAGACCAGTGGACACAGGCCACGGGTTGACCAAGACGGAGTCTCAGTGACCCACCAATTGGCGGAATCTCTGACTTGGTTGGTGGCAAAATCTGCAGCACCTTCAAGCAGGGATGCCCTTCCAAACTCCAAGTCCCTGAAGGGTCCTCACAACAGATGCCTCCCTGCTGGGATGGGGAGCCCACTATGAAGAACTTTACACCCAAGGCAGCTGATCACAAGCTGAGGGCAACCAGCAGATCAACCTCCTGGAGCTTCAGGCAATATATCTAGCCCTCCGGGCTTTCTACCACCGCCTGAGGTACCAGTTAGTGCTGATCCAAATGGACAGTCAAGTGGCAAACTTCTACGTGAACAAGCAAGGGGACATGTGGTCTCGCACCCTCTGTTGCAAAGCGATGACACTGTGCTCCTATGCGATTTGTCATGGAATATTCTTACAGGCTGTATACCTACCAGGCCAGGGCAATACTCTGGTGGACAAACTGAGCAGAGTCCTCCAACCACATGAGTGGCAGCTGGACTCCAGAGTAGCCACCCGGCTCTTCCAACGGGAACACCCCATGGGTGGACCTTTTTGCCAACTAGGATAACCACCATTGCCCCGCTTCTGCTCCTATCAGCCCCCCCCCCCATCCCGGGTGGTGGCAGATGCGTTTCTCATTATGTGATCGGAAGGCCTCATGTACGCCTTCCCACCCACGCTGTTGATTGCCATTACTTTCTTCAAGGCTCTTCACGACAAACAAAGCGTCGCTGATCCTTGTGGCTTCATAGTGGTCCCGGCAGCCATGGTTCCCGCTGCTCCTCTGATTGTCAGTGGAGGCTCCGATCCCCCTGGGGAGTTCCCCAGGGCTCTTGTCTCAGGAGGAGAGCTTTCTTCTGCACCCCAGCCTGGGGTCCCTATCACTGACGGCCTGGCTGCTGAAAGGATAACCTTAGCCTTTTTCAACCTCTTGGGAGAAGTGAAAGAGATTCTGCTAGCTTCCTGCAAGACCTCCACCAGGAGGGCTTATACCTTCAAATGGCGCAGGTACTCGGTATGGTGCGCAGAGCAACGGGTAAACCCGTTCTCCTGCCTGGTGCAGATGGTGCTGCAGTACTTTTTTCATCTCTTACAATCCAGGCTCAAATCGAACTCGGGGTACACCTCAGTGCCTAGCGCGGCGCACCACCACCCAGTTGAGGGCAAGTGCCTCTGTCCAGCTTCCGATGACTCACTTCCTGAGAAGACTCCTGTTGTCCAAACCCCCCATCTACCCTCTGGTGACAGAGTGAGACCTCAATGTAGTATTGGCGCAGCTCACCCACCCACCCGCCATTTGAGCCCCTGGCTACTTGCCATCTGAGGTATCTCACGTGGAAGGTCATGCTCCTGTTGGCACTCACCTTTGTTCGCAGGATCAACGAGCTCCAAGCCCTAGTGGCAGGGACGTCATATACCAGATTCTACAAGAACAGGGTTGTGCTATGCACACACCCCAAATTCCTTCCGAATGTATCTTCCTTTCACCTCAACCAGGAGTTGGTGCTACTCACCTTCTTCCCATAGTCTCACTCCAGTAGGGCGGAGATCGTCCTTCACCTTGGACTGTAAGAGGGCTCTGCCCTTCTACAATAATCATTATGCAGGCCACTGCAAAGCTTCTCAGCTTTTTGTTTCCTATGACCCCAGTCGGCTGGGGGAAGCGGTGACCCAAGTGAACACTGTCCACCTGGGTGGTGGACTACGTTGCCCTTGCCTGTGAGCAGGCTGGGCTCAATCTGGGTGGCTGGGTCATGGCACACAGCATCAGAGCCCTGGCGGCAAATCTGTGCTCCATCCCGATGTTGGACATCTGCTGGACTGCCACCTGGTCTTAGGTCCACACCTTCACAGCTCATTACTGCCTGGAGAGGGAGTCCCAATGGGACAGCACCTTTGGCCAGGCTGTGCTCCATAATCTCTTTGGGGTCTAGGCAACTCCTACCCTCTGGCCTTTCTGTGTTCAGGCTACCAGTGTGTTGGTTTCATCGGACATATGGGTCCTACTGCAGTATGTTGCTGCTGCTCATGGCTTGCCTTTAGGGCGACCAAGGTTTTTCCTTACGGCTTTAGATTGAGTGGAAAAGATTTATTTAAATGCTCATGAACGACTACCTTGAGGGTGACTTTCTCACTTGAGCATGATGTGGGAGGCTCCACTAAACTGTGGTCTTTTTAGTAGTCATAGAAGGAGGGAAAGCTGGTTCAGCTCTCATCTCTTATCATGATAAGAGCCTACTGAGCAGCAGAAAATTGGAAGGATTTGGAAAGATTGGAAGAGTTCAGCCCCTCTCACCACCACTGTCCCCCCCCCACCCCCACCCTGCTCATTCCCAAAGATTGCAGAAGGCTCTCATAGGAATCTGCCTGCCAGCCACCTTAAATCTAGTGCCTGCAAAGCCAGAAAAACATTTTCAAGGGAGTAGAGCTGAACCCGGCATGGATTCCTTTCCTGGGGCTCTCAAGGGGGGTGAGTACCAAGGCTTGATGTTGTTGTTGTCCTTGTAGGGGGATCCTGATTCTGTCTGTGAGGGACACAATTCAAGGTGGATTGATGGCGACCGTTGGCATTGTGTGGGGGTTTCATGTCATTTTCTGCATGCATGAATAGCATTTTTACTATTGTGTGCCTGGCAGTTGTGTGGTCAGTGCATGCGTTCTGCCCGAGTGGCTCCATCACACATTCCTATCCTAGTGTTTGTAATTTATTTATTTATGCTTTTCTTCTATACTGCCCCTTCCAGAGATCAAGGGCGGTTTACAGGGAACAATTCAACAATTTTACATGGAACAGCAGTTATAACTATTTACAGGCAATAATATGTGTTGTTCTAATAGCGCTAGCCTTCTGTGCTTCCGTAGCCTTAGTGAGTGCTATTGTGATACTTGCCTTAACCCTCTATGTCCTTTTCCAGGGAACATTGTTTGGCCTGTGGCAAGCGAGGTGCCTCATCTCTGGATTTTGGACTTTGATCTTCTTGCATGGCATCTTCTGAGTTGTCCTTGGAGGGCTTGCTCCCCCTTTCTCAGCCAGGAGATGCAGTTAGTCTGGCCTTGCCTGTCTTAGGACAGAAGGCGGTGGATGGTGCTGTGGGTAAGGATAACCAACTGACTGGAGGTTCCAGCGACTGTACTGTGGGCCACTCCCTGTCCTCTAGGGGATCTGCGGCAGCTATGTCTCCTTGTGTTGGGGGGTTATTTTCAAGAAGAGAACTTCCGGACTCCGGTCTGTCCGCCACAGAATTCTTTTCCTTTTTACAACAAGCATGAAAATTCTGACCCTGCTGCCTCTGGGTGCCCGCGAGTGCAGTCTTGTGAGGGGCAGGCTGAGAGTGGAAGCCCTGTGTGGTTGCCTATGGATAAATGTCCCTGGTGAAGGATGCCTCCTGGAGATGGGGGATCAGCTGGGATTTTTCTGAGATTTGGACTGTGACTTGGATTCAGATGTCTCTGTTCTGGGCTCTGATGTGGACAAAGAAGTACTCTTGCCTTTGGAGGATTGTGAAGAGGCCAGTGTTATTCATCTGCTCAGGAAGGTGGAATTAGCAGCATTGATTGCCAAGATGTCATTTACCTTGAACTTGGTGGATGCTCCAAGTATGGAGCCTGAGCTGAAGGTGCATCCACTCCTGCAAGGGGCACGGAAATCCACTAGTCTTCCCAGTCCTGGAGGTGATCAAGGACATGATCTGGTCGGAATGGAATTCCCCCAACTCTCTGCCGAAGGGACTAAGGGTGTATAAGAAGATGTTTGCTTTCCTGGAGAAGGAGTGTGTTGTATGGTTTGATATTTCCAAGGTAGATGCGCAGGTCATGGCAGTTACCAGATGGACCACCATTCCTGTCGAAGGCAGATCAGTCTTAAAGGATTTTCTGGACCAAAAGGTGGATTCATTGTTGAAGAGCCAGTTTGCCACAGTGGCTGTTATTCTTTAGTTGGTGGTATGTTCAGGCCTGACTTCTCGAGCCCTGCTCCAGTGGATTGAGTTTCTTCCACCGGATGATACTACCCCTCTTTTGGAGTCTGCTATTGTCTTCCTTTCTGATGCTATGTAGCACCTAGTATGTTTACCGGCCAGGGATAGTGTCCTGTTAACAGTGACACGGCATTGGATTTGGCTCCATCACTAGGCGGCATACATATCTTCTAAAGCCCGGTTTACCCAACAGCCCTTTAAAGGGAAACTTCTTTTAGGAGCCAATTTGGAGAAGCTGGTGAAGGACTAGAGAGAGACAAAATCTTACCATCTTCCAGAGGACAAGTCCAAGGGGCCTGTGAAGCGGTCAGAAGCCCCTTTCCCATCAGTCTCCACCCGCTTTCTGTGGGTTTGCTAGTCAGACTCCCAGGGTTGTCAGAAGTCTTGTTGCTATTGGCCTGGAAAGCCCTTCTTCCCCTCTGCTTCTGGACTTTGGGCTTGTTCTCAGTCCTTTTGTGGAGCATGAAGATTTGGGGCCCATTCCCTGGTTCTTCTGGTTGGGGGTAGGCTTTGCATCTTCTTTCAGGAATGGGCTTGGGTCATCAAGGATCTCTGGATGCTAGTCATCATTCAGAACGGCTATGTCTTGGAATGTAAAGGGCTGATCCTGGACATCTTCATCATCTTCCCTTGTGGGTCTGTGATTAAAAGAGTCACTGTGCAGGCAGCCTTGGACAAGTTGCTGCTCCTGAAGGCAGTGGTGCTCATTCCCCCAAATGATCAGGGCAAGGGCAGGTATTCCATCTATTTCGTGGTACCGAAAAAGGACTGATCTTCTGGCCCATTCTGGACCTCCAGGCTGTCAATGAGCACTTGAGCATCCTGCCCTTCTGGATAGAAAACTTATCATCTGTGACTCAAGTGGCGTGCCAAGAGGAGTTCCTGGCATCTCTGGATTTGGCCAAGGCGCATTTTTATATCCCGATCTGGGAGAATCAAACATATCTGCATTTTGCCATGCTTGGCTCTCACTTTCAGTTCGCCACCCTCCCATTTGGACTCTCCATTGCTTCATGGACATTCTCCAAGGTCATGTTGCTGGTAGCTGTGGTGCTGTGGTGCCAAGGGATTTTTGTGCACCCTTATCTGGATGACTGGCTCATCTGAGCCTGTTTTCTTTCAAGGGTGTCTCTGGTATCAACCTGAGTGGTGTCCTTTTTTGGAAAGCCTTGACTAGGTGATCAATCAGGGTAAGAGCTAGTTGATGCCTTCCCATTCCCTGGGGTTCCTGAGAGCTCTTTTCAATACTCGAGTGGGCATAGTCTTGCTGCCAGAGGAGAAAGTCTAAAGGTGGTTGAATTGCCTGGCGCTGTTCTGTTCGCAGCAGGCTCCGAGTCCAGGATTATCTTCAGTTCCTCAGATTGATGGCAGCAACAGTCGAGATGGTACCGTGGGCATGTGCTCACATGTGGCCACTCCAGTGGTCCTTGCTGATTCAGTAGTCCCAAGTTCTTAGGAGTTCAAGCTTAGACTCCCACCCACAATAATGGTGAAGGCCAGCCTGTGGTGGTGGCAGCAGCCCTGTCATCTGAAGAAGGACGTGCCGCTGGATGATTTCTCATGGATCCTTCTGACGATGGATACCAGTCTCTTGGTCTGGGGATCCTGTTGCCAAGACTGGCTGGCCCAAGGCCGTAGGAACCCCAGGCCATCAACCACCTCGAGGCAAGAGCTATTAGGTTGGCTATTCTATGTTTCAGGCCCCTGATCCAGAGCCAGGCAGTTCAAGTGTTTTTGGACAATGCCACGGTGGTGGCTTATGTCAGTTGGCAAAGTGACACAAAGAGTGCCTGGGTAGCATCTTTAATATTCTCCACAACCTATCGGCAGAGCACCTACAAATACGAATCCTAAAATCCTCTGGCACCAGAAGGAAAACCGCCCAAAACTTCCTAATTGTTTCAATACTCAAGGCAAAGAGCAACCAAGTGACTTCTAATCGAGCCTTTTCCCTATTTACACCCTCTATTTGGAACGCGCTTTCAATGGAAATAAGAGCTATCGACATAATTATGGAGTTCCATTGTAGGCTAAAGACACATCCCTTCATAGAATATTTTGGAACCGACATTTAGCAATAAACATGCCCCACTATAAAGCCTCATTACCAAGACTTCTCGTTCACAATGTAAAGATATACTTCCTCCTACCTATTGCTTATGCTATTTCTGACCCACAGACCAGCACCTTGCCACATGCCAAATGTCAATGTTTCGTTAATATTATTTATACTTAAAAAGTTATACTGTTCAGTATTTCTCTATGTATGTTAATTTCTTGTTCAATTTCATTGTAAATCCTGTTCAATTTAAGTTAATTGTGAACCGCTTTGGCTGTTAGATAAAGTGGTATAAAAGAAGTTGATAGATAAATAACTGGAGATGGCTTTTCGTTTGTCTGGGTGGAGAAGAAGCTCCTAGCTTTATCGGCTTAGCACATTGCCTGGGTGGACATTGTGTATATATCAAGTAATGCTCCAATTTTCAACCAGAGAATTCAAATTATGTTTTCGTTCCCAGTATTGCAAAATCTTTACCTTATGCAATGCTCTACCTGATACAACGTGATCATGTGTTAATAGCACGTTGTATCAGGTAGAACATTGCATAAGGTAAAGATTTTGCAATATTGGGAACGAAAACATAATTTGAATTCTCTGGTTGAAAATTGGAGCATTACTTGATATATACTCAATAGTTGATTTGCTCTGTTAAGAGACCGTTTAGTCAATATTGGGTGGACATTGTGGCAGTGGACTATCTCAGCCGGCACTCTCCAGATCCAGGAGAGTGGGAGTTGAGTCAGGAGGCATTTTAATTGATTCTTTGCCGCTGGAGTCGCCCTAAGATGAATCTGAGGGTGGCTCGCTCCAGTGCCAAAGTGTGCTGCTTCTTCAGTCGCCACATGGAGACTGAGTCCGAGGACATTGCTTCCCTGGCTCAGCCTTGGCCAAGTTAAGGCCTGCTGTATGTGTTTCCTCCAGGGCCCCTGGTGGGGTGTGTGATTCTGATGTATAGAGCGCCACCTGGGAAGGATTATTCTGGTGGCACCAGATTGGCTGAGGGAGAGTGTGTTTCAGAGATTAGATGCAGCTCCTGCAAGCACCACCTCTTCATTTGCCTCCATTTCAGGGCCTATTGTGTCAGGGACTGATCATCCTGGAAGACCCAGTTCCCGTCTCACTTATTGCTTGGCTCTTGAAAGGAGGCAGCTAGTGCATAAGGGCTACTCTCCGGTAGTGGTTTCCACTCTGCTCAGAGCCTGGAGGAGGTCTACAAACTTGGCATGCGTGCAGGTCTGGTGCCTCTTTGAGCGATGCTGTGGTACACGGCAGCTGGCTCCTGAGGCAGCCAAGGTGCCATCTCTGTCGGTCCTTTTGCAGGACATTCTGGAGAAGGGCCTTTCTCTTAGCTCCCTGAAGATTCATATGGCAGTATTGGCCTGTTTCAGAGGTCTTGTGGCTGGTAAGTCTCTAGCCTTACACCCGGGTGTTTCACGCTTTCTTCATGGAGTTCGGCGTCTGTATCCTCCCCTCTGATCTGTGGTCCCTTCCTGGGATCTGTGTCTGGTACTCAGGGTCCTGATGTTAGAACACTTTGAGCTGTTGAAGTGTGCTACCCTGAAGGATTTGATTCTCAATACGATCTTCTTGGTTGTGATTTGTTCTGCAAGGCAGATTTCCAAGCAGCGTGCTCTGTCTTGCCAAAATCCTTACCTATCTTTTTGAGGAGGCTGTTTCCATTGGGCCTGTGCCTTCCTCCTTGCCTAAGGTGATTTCTCCCTTTCATGTGAACCAGGTGGTTTGCCTGCCCTCCTCCTCTAAGGAGCAGTGTCAGGGTAAGGATAAGGATCTTTGCCTTGTGGATGTCCAGAGGATGCTCCTCTGGTACTTGGAGGTTACGAATTCTTTGGCTACGAATTCTTTTTGTGTTTGCTGGACCTCATAAAGGTGACACAGTGGCTCAGTCTACATTGGGCACTGGATTAAGGAGCCATTGCCTTGGCATATCTGTTATGGAACTGGCTGGTTCCAGAGGTTTGTGTGCCCATTCGACCCGAGTGCAAGCATCCTTGTAGGCAGAGCAGAGCTCGGTAGCCCCTGCAAACATTTATCGAGTGGCAATGTGGGCATTTCTTTCCACTTTGTCAAGCACTACTGCATGGATGTCTACTCTCAGGTGGACACATCCTTTAGCTCAAATGTTTTGTGAGTTGCTTTGTTGTCTTCCCTCCCAGTGGGGGTGTAACTTTGGTACATCCCACTTGTCTGGACTGGTCTAGCAGGTCTCAAGGAAAGGACATTATCTGGTAAGTAAAATGTCACCTTAACAAGTAAGGAAATTGTTTTCCTTTGTGAGTATTTGTTCTGTATTTGATGAAGCTATAACCATGTTGTGCATATGTGACCAAGGTGTGAGGTATTTTGTGAGCATGTAGTTTCTGTGTAGGGATTTGTAGCATATAGTAGTATAAATGTGGTTAAAGTTGTAATCTCTACTCCATCAAGGTTACTTCTCCCTCTTGCTTTTGTTTAGGGTTGTATCTGCCACTCTGTGCAGATTACTCACCCCTTCCCCCAAGCCAGACTTTTGTTAGGGTTCTAACTGCTATTCTGAGCAGTTTGGCTTGTTCTGTTTTCCCAATAAGAGGCATGTTCTAAGGGTTTGGTGTAATGTTTGCAGTGCTGCCTGTTCTTAGATTTTGTAGCCAGTTGCAGGGGGTGTTGTTATTGTGGGAGTGGGTCTCTTGACGGTCACATCACCCTTAAGGATGGTCCTGCGTGTGAGTGCTAGCAACCTTTTCTAGATAAAAGCACTGTACACATACATATATGTATTTGTAGGGGCTAATTATATGATCAGCAGGGGCTGGCAACAGCATAAGCTTTTTTTTTTTTTTTTTAAATTCACCCTCTCTCAAACAGCTAATATTTGCCCATATAAATTGCTATATGGTCAAAGTTATTTGTCTTCTATCCACATGAGTGCCAGCACAAAAGTAGCAGGCATATGGATAAATATCTGTATTAAGTTTATAAGTGTATATTCAGTGGTCATATTTAATAAGTTTATCGTTGATGGAGAAGAAATTGAAATAGTAGACAACTGTAACCTGTTTGGATCAATCAATAAAGAAACGACAAGCAGTCAAGAAATCCAACAATGCATTGCTCTTGGCAGAATGGCTATGAAGGACCTAGACAAAAATCTCAAAAGCAGAGACGCTCTCTCCATACAAAGATTCCACCAATGGTATTTTCAATAAAGTCATATGGATGCGAAAGGTGGAGAGTGAAAAACACATACAGGAAGAAAATGGATGCCTTTGAATTATGGTGCTGGCGAAGAATACTCCATATACCATAGACTGCTCAAAGAACAAACCAGTCAATAGTAGAGGAGATCAAACCTAAGCTTTTTTTTAGAAGTTCAGATGCAAGACTTCGACTTTCATACTTTAAACACATCATGCGAAAAGAGACATCAATAGAGAAATGCATCATGCTTGGCAAGGTTGAAGGTCAGCGCAAAAAAGGAAGACCAGCAATGAGATGGATTGATACAATAACAGCTATGGATGCCATTCTGTCAACAATGAGCTACCCAACTGAAGACCGAACACAGTTTAGGACAACCATCCAGATGGTCGCCAGGACAACCATCCAGATGGTCGCCATAAGTTGACACAGACTCGACAGCACTTAACAACTGCCGCCACTGATTGTACATATAACTTTATATGGGTATCTTACTTGTATAAGATTGTATAGACAGTGACATGCTCAATATTTGCTTCGTAGCATAAATATAAAATAGAGAGAATATGGTTTGTGCAAGAAAGTGCTGACATATCGCCGAACTGCTTACTACTAATGACGCTGACAGTGCAAATTATTACAAGTTTAAAATAAGAAACAGCCTAGGCTTGAACACCCTTAAAACATAAATTGCTAATCATATTTCAGTACTAAGTGTTCAGGAAATATATGTACTCTCAAAGGGCTTTTTGGATGGTGCATGTTCAAGTGATATTTATCATTGACATATTCCACGTAAGCTCTGAGATAAGCACCAATCCCTAAAAGAAGAGGCATTAATAGACACAGATACCTCTGTGCTATCTGATCTTTTAAGATGGGATTATTGTTGCTACCAAGCAACCAGGATTCGATTCCCGCTAGCACTCCTTGTGGCCTTGGGCAAGTCACTTAACCCTCCATTGCCTCGGAAGAAAGGCCTGGCAATCTACTTCCGGTGACACTGCCAAGAAAACCCAGGAGCCTCTGGGTCGCCAGGAGTCACAACTGACTCGAAGGCACACATTGCATTGCATTGTTGCTACAGACTATCTTCAGTGGGCATGCTTACCATTAAATGATGGAGAAACTGAGATGGAGGGGTTTAAACCCAGTGTGGTGTTCACGCCCATCCTCAACAGCGCACTCTCCTCACAGGTTCCTGCCTTTAAATACACCATATATAGCATCCTCTAATTCCTAGTACATCCTCTCTGGGGCTTAGTCCTGATGGGGCAGGGTTTGGCAAGATATGGTTGCAGGTGGGGGTAATGCATAGGGGATGTATGTGTGTGGGAGATACATGGATGGAGTGTGGATGAGGTTTGTGTTTGGAGGTAATGTATGTGCGAGTGAAGAATGCGACTGAGTGGCGCAGAGGAGTGAAGACGCTTACCCTTTTGCCTTTAAATTCTCCACTCCTACATGTTCTCTCCCTCATTATTCTCCTGTATTGTTTGCTTTTTCACATGTTCCTTTCTATTCAGTTCCCATTTAGTTCCTGACAGCTCCATTCAGTGTTGCCGGCTGCATATGCTCTTTGGTTGGTAAGTTCTGGGTTCCCCTGTAGCCACGTAAGTCCTCATCACTGGCACTAGTCTTTTCTATTGGTGGGACTTGGGTTCTGTGCCAGCTGCACCACTCCGTTCTGCGGGTTACACTCTTCAGCTGGTGAGGTCTGTTTAGCATTATCCGGCGGCACTTCTTCGGGTGACAGAACTTGGAATCTCCATTAGATAGTAAGCCCTTTGTGGACAGGAAAATACCTAACGTACCTGAATGCAACTCGCCTTGAACTGAAAAAAAGCGTGAGCTAAATCCAGTTCTCTTTCCCTAGTATTATTGTTGGAATGTCTGTAACTGTATTTAAATTGTAATTTTATTTCTATTTTTATTGTATGTTGCTATGAGCATTTCTTTGATTGTTGTCTATTAAGTTGAATTCAGTAAATAAATAAACAAATAAGTAAGTAAATATCCAGAGGGTTGTTAAGAAGAAAATCTTCCTCTGTGCTTACCTTTGGACTTGTGCGAGTTGGAGAGGGGAGTGGAGGATTTAATCAACTTTAGGGCCCTATGTTGTGTGGATACTCCCTCTCTCTACATACAGTTACTCATCACTCTTCGCTGACATAAGTGAAGTATAAATTTAGGCCTGCCATTCATTTGCCTAGATTTATGAGCCTAGTACTTAATATTAGTACTAAGCTCCTAACTCCCACCCTAAATCTGCCCCTGTTGCCACCCACTTTTTATGCTCTTATATTTAGGAGTACAGTGAAATTTTGAGTAGAAATTAGGCACTCTGTCCAAGTAAATTTTCAAAGGGGCCAATTTAGGAGTATGATTCTCAAAGTTAGAAGCATAAATATCAACTTCAAAGTCTTTATTGTGTGATAACTCAGTTACAAACAAAATTCTGTTCATTTCACAGGAATGATTAATTATATAAAAATATTTAAGAGCCACTAGCACACACTTCTGAAGCCCAAATTTCTTTGTCTTCTAAGAAACTGGAGATGACTTTTTCTAGATGATACAGACAGGGCACCTCTGATCAGGTAGACCATTTCCTTTCCTCCTTCAGCGATCTCACATCCAGATGCCTCAGTCCTTGAAACTGCAAGACCCTATTGACAAAAGCCCCAGGTTCTTAATGCCTTCCTCTTCTCCAGGGTTCTCAGAAAATACATGAGTGTCCGTATAGACAGTACATGTGACTCCTTGTTACTTCTCAGGCTCACTGAAGCATTGGGAACATGGAAGAACACCATCTCTCCAAGTCTCTGTCATCTTAATCTTTTCTGTTAGTCCAGCCACTATAACCTTGAGTCCTGACCCTACCCAGGAAGGTTTTCCCAGCAAGATAGGAATCTTCCAGCCTCTTTGGACGTCTAACTTGCAGCTTCCTGGCCACATGATCTCTCTCCACTGTGTCTGGCAGCTCCAGATTAGTCAGCAAAGAAGCGAAAATAGATGAGGCCTTATTTTCTTTTGTCCCTATACCTTTTTTTGATGCTTGGCACTCAGCTCCTCAGGACTCGTGCATTCATCCCGCTTCAGTCCTAACCTATATGAACTCTTGGCAGAAAAGAGCGAAAAGACAAAATCCCTTCCACACCCAGGGGGTTTTATACCATTACATGACATTGCTACATTTTGTTCCCTACAGCACACAAATGCACAGAGTCCATCAGATACTGAATTAATATCTGAAGCTGATATATGATAAGTCTTAGGGCATTTAATGTCCTGGGTCATATCTAGTTGTCAAATAATGCATTTAAAAGTAATAGGGCTGACCAAACAAACCCCACTGAGAGGGATAACCAGTAAAACGGGGCAGTCTATGGGCAGTGAGGATGTCCCATCACTAATCTGGTTAGTGACAATTTTCAGTTTGTTAACCATATTAGTGCCATATAATTTTAGGATGGGTCAGTGACTGTCCTAGCTTTATGTGGATTTGCTGTCCGGTTAGTGGCTCTAGCAAATATGGTCAGCAAACTGGTTAGGCTGTGGCTCTCAGTATCTAGTTTCAGTTCCAGTCATGGTGGCCAGCCGCTTTAAAAACGCTGCCTGTCGCGGCTGAATATTGACACAAATATCTTCACCAGACACCAGAAAGACAGAAAATTTCCCTCTTTGTGAATATTTTTCAAGATAGACTTCCACATAATTGGGAATGTGAATATAAGGGAACCTAACTTTGTTCTATCCAATTTAAAATATTTTAAGAAGAGCTTCTTCAACAAAATATCACTGGAGGACATTAAAGAGCATAATGGCTTATAATTGAATCAGTTCCTCAAGTACATAGGATGTAATCCTTTCAAAACTTTAAAAATCAAACATGGACCAGAATGCTGGCTCAGAGGATTACGTGCTGTATATGTTCATGAGGATGGTCCCCTTGTTGATTCACAGTTTGGGATGCTGTGAAGGAGGTATTCGCTGCCGGGGAGGGGAGAGGGACTGGGTAGAGGTTGTGACCATTGTGTGGACTGATATCTAGATAGCTGATTTAAAGGGTTGTCAAGCTCCAAAGAGAGTTAGGATACATATCCTCTGGCCCAGGATTGTTACTACAAATGACCCAACCAAAGTATGTGAGTGAGGAGCAGGCATATAAAATAAGGGTTAAAATTCCCAATAATGTGATGAAGGCATAATCACCAGATCACGGTGTGATTCTGATTGAGATAAAAGAAATATGAGCAGGAGAGAACTGCTGGGTTATTTCAGGCTCTTATGCTGTCTGACAAAAACGAAGGATTAGTAATAGTTGATGCTAAAAAAAAAAGCACTAGCTGATTAGCTCACTAGCAGTGAAACAGAGTGGATAAGGTACACAATTATAGGACTGGCCCTATGCCCCAGTTGATAAAGCTTTGCTGCAGCTGGATATAAGACTCCATGCCACAATCTGGCTTGGCTTGAGAGGGCTATGGGTGAAGGTTTGGAGGAGAGACGTGTAAGGATAACAAGCGCTGGAAATTTGGGCAGCTGTATCTTACACCTACTTGTCAAGAATTGACCAATAAAGCTCAGTCTGCAAAACTGATCCAAAGTTACTTTGTTTAGTTAAAAAAAAAAAGTGGGGAAAGCTTGCAGAGGCATGGAATTCTTTCCTGTCCCGGTTTGTGTGTGTGTGTGTGTGTGTGTGTGTGTGTTGTCGCGACGCCACCCTGGTGGCTAATGGGCTCCAAGGCAGGTCGGACACAATTGAGAATAAGGTTGGGTTTGGTAAGTATTTTCTAGGGCCCAGTAATGTATAGCCTTGGTAGCGTCCTTATTACCAAATACCCAGAGAACACAGGTCTTCGAGTGGAGGGAAAAATAAGGCTTTATTTCCCTTGTCTTGCAAAAAAGGTTCAAAGGATCAGATTCAAACAACAAAAGAAATGTCCTTACATAAGGTTAGAAAAAAAAGGTACAACTCAGGTTCAAAAGCAAAAACTGTTTTCTTCACAGAGGGGATACAAAACAAGTTTTCCTAATTACACAAGTTTACTGCTCACTTGCTACACAAGGATTCCAAGCTTCCAGTGGTACAAAACTACAATCCATTTCTTCCTCAGAAAGGGGCTCTACCACTTCCACTTGCATCGGTTCCTGCTCCAATGTATCTGACACAGAGTCAATGGTTCTGGGGAAGCTGTAATCAGGCTTTTCACACAAATGCTGTATGACCTCCCAGTGCCTGGGGTTCAGCGTAGGGCGTCGGTCATGAGCTGTTCTACAGTGTGAGTATCCTTCTCTCTTCAAAGGTTTTACATTCGCTTCCTGCCAACCTTGCTTATTTAAAAGTTTCTTATTTGATAAAAGCTTTTCATACCTTGTCTCCTGAGAAGTGGGACATGAACAGGGAGCTTCTGTTTCTTGTCCTCTCCATACGCTAGTCCTCTGAAGGCTGTTTCCAACAAAGTATGGGTTACCTTGTAACTCTGGCTTCTTTCTTGGGGACGAGGCTTGAGGCCTACTCCTGGTGAGAATCTGCCTTGCTCCTGCAATATGGCTTGGGTTTTTCCCACAGCAGTCACAGTACGGCTTGCGCGTTCCTGAATCTCCTGGATCCTTCTGTATTCTCTGTCCTTTCAGGTCTCTCTGGCCTGTACCTCTTTCCTGCTCTCCAGCAGCGTCTGTAGTTTCTGCAGTTTCTCCAGCTTCTGCTACTTCTCCGGCTTCTGAAGGCTCTGCAACTTCTCTGCTGCTTCTGGCTTTACCGACACTTCTGCCTCTACAGCCACCTTCCTCTTTACCGCCACTTCTCTCCCTACAGTCTTCCAGACTTTCTTTAAAAGGAGTTCCTGCCCTCCTGGATTGGAGGCTGGCTGGCTTTAGGTCACACCCTGTGGGGCATGGATCCTCAGTCTTCCGGAGGTCCCTCTTGCTCCCCCTATCAGGTTCCTGAGAATACTGCAGCTTGTGCATGCCTTTTTTCGTGTTTAAAACATTTTCTTCTATTCCCCGCTGGTCTGCTGCATCACAGTGTGTGTGTGTGCTGGGCTAGAGTCAGTGTGCAGGTTGGTGAGTTAGTTGTGAGGGGGTAGGTTTTTTTGGGGGAGGGGGGGGAGGGGCAGTACTTTTTGGAATGGGATAGTTTATGGAGTGGTGGGGTAGTAGCAAGAGGGTAGTTTTTGGAGGTGGAACATTTTATGTGGTGGTAGGGCACTTGTGAGGGAGTATTCTTTGGGGGTGTTGGCCATGTGTAGGGTTTTGGGGCAGTTTGGGGGGCCATTTTTTGTTGGTGGGGCAGTTTGGGGGGTTTGCAAATCTTAGAACTGGGAGAGGGAGTTTGAAAGAGAGATTCCCTATCTGCTCTGTTTCACTGTATGTAAGTTTCTATGCTACAGATGTTAGAACTCTTTCTCCCAAAAAATACATTGGGCTAGCTTTGTTTTTGAGGGTGGGTTATTTCTCTGGAGTCCCAGTCCAATTCGGACCACCGTTGAACTTTAGGTGTCTTTTAATCCTGTTTTTCCCATGTGCTAAGTTTTATCCTGTTCCGTTAAATTTTCATAGAGTTGTTTTGCCCACAGACATTCTTGACCCCTTATATATAATTATTTCCAACTTCCACTGGGTTGGAAAGAAAAAAAATGATCAAAATATACAGTATACAATCAAAAGAGGTTCTTTATATATTATATTTACCTCCACATGGCATTTGTCTGTGGGCATCAGCAAGATGTATATGCATTGCATCAGTACTAGGAGGCTAGATGCAGTCCACTCACACAATCTTGAGCCAGGATGGGGGAAGCTGAGAAAAGTACCGGTGGAAAGGGGCCCAGGCTGCACATGACTGCTGCTGAATGACTCAGCAACTTTGGGGAGCAGCTCAGGGGTTGCAGGGCTGGTGCTAGGATCTCTTTTAAATTGGTGCCCCCCTTTCGCATTGCCAATGAGCTCTGGCTGCACCCATAATGCTGTTTTTGCTAATACCTTAGTTTTTAATATTTCTTTCACACTTTTGCATTTTTATTTTTCCCAGTTTTTAATGTCCTCATTTTTTCTCTTTATGTATTTTGGTGCTCTTCAAACATGGCACTCCCCCTGACATACTTATGTTGGTTACTGTGTTGCACCAGCTCTGAGGGGTAGGCCCATGGATAGTGTGCAGCAGCAGTCCAAGCTGAGTGATGCGGTCAGCGTGGATTCCAGGACCTGCTCACTGCAGCAGAAGCATTGCCACTCCCACTCACAGAATAAGACATGGACCAGTAATGTACAGAAGATGCTGCTGTGGAAGTAAGCAGGCCATATTAGGTAGGAGGGTGGATGGGAAGACCATTTCAGCCTGTCATTTTTGATGGACCTTTTCAGTTTAGTTTATCAAATATTCACAAACAGATCTTTGAATGGTTTAATTTTGTCATCAATAATATTTTTACATGTTAAAAATGCTCTTCAGAATTTTCCTAAAGTAGCATTAATCTCAGCAAGGGATATGTTTAGGAATTATTTGATAGAAAATTTGGGTATTCCCCTTGAATCCCATCCCCCTGTAGATAAAATGTACTATTTGCCAACTGGGAAAAAAGTGGAGGGGCAGGGAGTAATTAGAGGCCTATCTAATGTTGATGTTTTAAATGTTACTGATATTTTGGAGTCTTCACAAGAAGAGCAGGTTACATCTTCTACTTTATTAATTACTTTAGCATTACTATCAGATAAAGAATGGCTTATGAAGTTGTTCTTTAAGAAACACCATATGTTGTTTAAGGGATTGACTTCGCATGTTTCCAGACCTATCTAGGGAGACCCAGAAGAGACAACGAGATTTCTTCCTTTTGCATCCTGGGATTCAGCAATTGGGAGGGCTTTTTTTCTGAAATTTCCTTGTAAATGTTTGATCAAGTATCAATCACATTCCTATATATTTTATGAGCCCTCCCATTTGCTATATTTCATCAATGCCCGACTTTCTGAAAGGGGGGCTGACTGTCTGTTCCTTGAGCGATTATTTGTGCTACTGTTTAGCCCACCTGAATTTCTTTTAGAATATTGGGTGTTATAAATTTCACATCATTGTATCCCCCTCATTTGAGGGCTAGAGTGGGTAGGATAATAACTTTGTTTTCCTATTTGGTAATTACGCTTTATATATATATATTTTTTTGTTATCCATCCCAATTTCTGTTTCAAGATGTTCTTTTCTTGATATGGATCTATAAATTCAGAAAATTTAAATAAAAAAATGCTTTTCAGTTTGTGGTTCCTATGGACATTATATAACTTATTTGTTTTAATTTTGTTTCTATATGGAGATAAAGACCTCCATATTAACAACTATGGTTGCTGTAAGAAGCATCCATTTACATCATATCACTAAGAAAAACCTCTATTTTGTTTCTATTTAAATTTTCTGTCTCTTCCTCTTCATTCAGACTTTGCACTCTATTACCCTTAAAAATGATAAGCCCTTGCGTTTAAATGTGTTGTGGTCACCTTCTCTTCTTTATTAAAAATGATTTCAAACTACCTCAGAGCTTCTCGGTGTTTTTATAGCCTGTTCACATGATAAATCTGAAACAAAAACCAAACATAATCTAGCCCGAAGTACCAGCTTCCTCTTAGAACAGCTCTTCCCCGTAAATTGATGCTTGTTAAAACAATCATGTAAATATAGATACTGGGGTCTTTTACTCCATAATGGGCAGACTAGATTGTGGCCTTTTTTCTACTGCCATTTAGTCTGTTACTAAGTATATAGGATAAAATTAGGAGTAAAAATATAAAAATGTTACGTGTCCATAGGAGTCAGAAATTGGAGAGCATTTTTAGTATAGAATAATAGTATTGTTATCTTACCCTAATAATTTATTCTGCTGACATTGGTTGTGATTTTTGATCATTTTACCAAGTACAGTTTTTGTTTAATCCTGGAATTACTGAGATTTTTTGCACACACTGAATACCGTTGGGGTCATAAATGACCCCACGACGAATTTTAATCGTTAACCATGAAAATTTTAAACTAAACAAACAAAATATTTTTCCAAATTAATTATTTATTATATGAAGGTTAAATGTTTTGAAATTTAATGCTTTATCATAAAATTACATGAAGAAGAGTTGCCATGAAAGCAGTTTTTGCATGCACTTGATGAACACGGTAAAGTACTACAGTCATTTGCATGAGACACAGACAATTTCTGAATGTTCTTTGCAAACATTGCACTTGCAGGAGGTGCAAACTATGTTGCTTTTCTTGTCTTTTTCTATGGAACAGCAGTGACACCTTGCCCTTTTCTTAGGGATCCCAACATTGCAAACAGCATCAGTGGCTTCTTCAACGCTGGAAGAAGTCTCGCTGCAATTACTCTGAAGCAGCTGCTTTCCTAATTCCAAGAGGAATAGACGACATCTGTGCTTTGACTTGGACTGCTATTCTGGATTTAGTGACATCCAAACAATGAAGGCGTTCAAAGCACTGATGTCCAACATGTTGTAGAAGATCGTCATTGGGCAGCGTCTTATCATTCGTTTTGTGGTATACGTGCGCAACATTTGATCTGCCGTATGTACTCCACCTTTACTAGAATTATAGTTCAAGATCATGCGTGGTTTTTTGTCTGGATGTGTGTTATCTACTTCTTGATCATGCAAACTGCTCAGAAGAACAACCACTTTTCCTTTCTTCGGGCAATAGGAAACCAGAGTGGCGTCATCGCGAAAGGCAAACAGTGAAGTGAATACCTCTCGGCCCTTTGCTGTTACAAATTCTGGAGGTAATTCTTTTCTGTTCTTTCGAATTGTCCTCAAAAGTGTCATTTGTTTTTCTAGCAATTTCCGTGACAGGGTTAAACTGCAGAAGAAATTGTCAACAGTAACATTTCTGCCAGATCGCGTCAATCCTTCAGTGAGTTGCAGCACAACCCTTTCACCCTGATTCTGTTTCCTGTTTTGTCCGAGTTCCCTTCCTGTATAGACTTGAAGACGCAGAACATATTTATTTATTTAACATTTTTTTATATACCGTCCTTCTACAAATCAGGACGGTTTACATACCGTGTTTCCCCGAAAGTAAGACCTACCCCGAAAATAAGCCCTAGCACGTTTTCCTGTGCTTACCGTAATATAAGCCCTACCCTGAAAATAAGCCCTAGTGCAGATCATGGAGGACGGCTGCCTGTGTGTGTTCTTGAGGTAGGGGAATGCATTCTCTCCAAGATGCTGTGGAGTTCCTTTGAAATCATTTGGGGCTGCCCCTTTAAAAAAAAATCATTAATTAGGGAAAAGCCCTCAAGGAATCAGCAAAGCTTTGTGTTATGGTAGTGCCGTTCTCTGCACGGGGGAGAGCACTGGAACCGGATCACAGGGGCATTTACTGCCTACCGGTAGAGAAGAACCGTGGCAGTATCAGATGGCGGGGGCACAAGGACGAGAGGCTCGCCGATGGTGCTGCTCTGCTTAAAGCAGTACCGCGGGCTAGAGCCCGTTGAAGACCCGTAAGTTTGGCAAAGGCTGGTTATTTCGGGTCTTTTGTTTGGCGGCTATGAAATTCTTGGGCGTCGGAGGTGTGGAAGCCATCCCCCGAGCCTTGTATCCTGCACTGTTTTTGGTGCCCGTTGTTTGAGCTACAGGAGCTGCATGTTGTAAAGCGCCGGGCAGCTCTTTTAGGCGACATTGCTTGGCGCGAGGAAAAGGCCCTGCTCAGCTTTTAAATCTGCGGTTTTTATTTTAAACCGCCGTGGTTTCGGGGGGTCGGGGCCTGACCTGTTGGGGGTTGAGCAGTCCAAGGTTCACAGAGCTCTCCCAGAGGGCAACTTGGTTTGGTTTTTCATGTTTCATTTGTCATTTTCCCTTTGTGCGCTCTGTGGTAACACTTCACTGATTGGCTGACTGTCATGAGGTGGCAGCCAATCAGCTTCAAGTGCTACGGGTATCACTACTGTCACTTCACTACCGGTACTGTACTTACCCTAAGGTCCTTTAAACTACAGATTTAAACTGAATATTTTGCCCCCAGACAAAATGAGTGCAAAAAGAAAGAGCTATTCGGTTGAGTACAAGAAAGGCATCGTGGAGAACTCCCAGGGCAAGAATCTTACGGCTTTCTGCCAAGAGAAGAAGTTGGATCTCCGAATGGTCCGAAAATGGAGAGCAGAGTATGATAACCTCTGTCAACAGATGGATGAGAGAAAGTTTAAGAAGCGCAAGTGTGGATCAGGGCGGCAACCATTATTTCCTGAGCTGGAAGACATCACCTATGAATGGATTGCTGACAGGAGAGCAAAGACTTTGGTTGTGTGCAGGGCTGACATTCAAGCATTTGCCCAGAAGAATTCAAAGCATCACAACACTGGCTGGATGACTTCCTTCAGCAATATGAACTGTCTCTAAGAAGATCGACAACACTGTTCAAGCTGGAAGATACTGAAGTTGTTAAACGTGCACTTGCATTCAAGTCCTTTGTTGATTCCATCAACTTTTCTAAATATCAACTCTCCAACATGATTGCTATGGATGAAACAGCAGTGTTTATGGCCAAGGATCTCAAACGACAATTAATCAGAGGGGTGCCTCGTCAATCTACATTCCCTCCACTGGCTACGAAAGTGCACGTATTACCTGTATTTTGGCAATTCGTCTGGATGGAATGAAAGCCCCACCTCTAATCATCAGTAAGGGCAAGAAAGATAAGATTGAACGTTTTTCAGGCATTTATGTTCTTGAAACCAAAAAGGCATGGTGTACACAAGCAGTTATAAGGAAGTGGGTGGATTTAATGCTGCCACTTATTTTGCGAGGTGGTCAAAGAGGTCTGCTAGTCTGGGATTCAGCCAGCACTCATCGCGCTAAAGACATGAAAAACTTCCTTGCAGAGAGAAGAGTAGATCAAATAATGATTCCTGCAGGAATGACTGCCTATCTCCAGACTCTTGATATTGCAATAAACAAGCCATTCAAGGACCATTTGCGCATGGAAATCAATGACTTCACTGAAAATAGAATGGAGAGAAATCAGTGTGGAAACTTTGTGAAGCCTAGCCTGCAAGAGGTTGTGACTTGGGTGAAGAATTCATGGGATAACATCACTGACAGCTGTGTTGCCAATGCACTACAAGCAGGTTACTTGGACAAGAAGTGTTCATTTAAGGAGAGCTCTATTGCTAGACATGAGAGATTGGGGCCAATGGTTCTACAGGGAATGCAGTCACAAGAAAATCAGGCCGGAATTCGGAGTTTAGAGAGTTTTGACGATGTTCTGGAAGAAGATGACATGATTGTATTTGAATAAATGTAAATTGCTGTACATGAGTAAATGTAGTTTGCTGTACTTAAAAAAAAAAGTTGGATTGTTGAACATGAATAAATGAGGATTGTTGTATATGATAAAAAAAAATAAGCCCTACCCTGAAAATAAGCCCTAGTGCATCTTTTGGAGCAAAAATAAATATAAGACCCCGGTATTATTTTCGGGGAAACACGGGTAGAACATTTTATAGCAGTATGTTTCAACTGTTTACATGGAACAATGAACAAGGATAAATGTGTGTCAGAAATTAGAAACAATACATGGAACTATTTACAGAGAGTAACTATGTACAAGGTATATACTAGGTAAGAGATACTATATGGATTTATAATCAACATTGAGATAGCATGGGTAAGAGGAGGGGAAGCAGGGGGCTAAGAATTAAGGTGGTTGGGAGAAGTGCTCCAGGAATAAGTAAGTTTTTAACTTTTTCCGGAACTCTGAGTGGCTGGAGCAGTTTCGCAGGATATGTGGAAGGGTATTCCATAGGGATGGGGCATAGAGGGAGAAGGCCCTGTTACTAGTAAATTGTTTGCTATGTCTCTTGTTTATTGAGATGGTAAGTAGGTTCTTGGTAATGGAGCGACGTGTTCGTGTGTTGTTGGTGGAGGAAAGGAGAGGGGAGAGGCATAGGGCAGACTCATTGGAGATAATCTTATGTGTAATGGTAAGCACCTTGAATTTAACTCTGTATTGAATAGGGAGCCAGTGGAGATTGTAGAGGACAGGTGTGATGTGGGACCGTCTAGGGCTGTTGGATAGAAGTCTGGCTATCGTGTTCTGGGCCAGTTGGAGTGGTTGTAAGCAGTGCTTGGGAAGGCAATGGTATATCAAGTTACAATAATCAAGAGAAGGGATTGTGAGGGCCTGGCATACGGCACGAAAGGAGTCAGGGCTTAAGAGAGGTTTAAGGTTCCGTAGAGTGCGTAATTTAGCATATATTGTGTTAGTGGTCCTCTTAATCTGATCAGTGAAGGGGAGGTTCTGATCAAGGATGATACCAAGATATTTCACTTGGTTTTTTATGGTGAGGGAGAGATCACCAATAGTAAGGGTTAGAGGTGGGGTGTATGAGGAATTGGAAAATACCTGAAGGAAGGACCTCAGTTTTAGATTGATTAATTATGAGGTTGTGCTGGGAGAGCCATGATTTAAGGCTAGTTAGGCATTCACTTAACTTAGAGAAATTGGGGTTTGTAAGGTTAAATGGGGTGAAGCACATCATGCCATCTGCATAAAGATGGTATTGGATTCCATAGCTTTGGAAGATTTTGCAGATTGGCTGCAAGAAGATGTTAAATAGAAGGGCAGATAGGCTGGATCCTTGGGGGACGCCCTGTCTTAAGGTAAATGGAAGGGAAGTGTCATTTCCAATGCGAACTTGCTGAGTTCTACTGTCTAAGTAGGAGCGGAACCAGTTCAGGGTTGTGCCTCTCAGACCTATTTCATGGAGTCTGTTTAAGAGTTGATGTGGGAGCGAGTCGAAAGCGGAGGATAAGTCGAGGAATATGAGAAGGCATCCCTGAGAGGGATTCTGAGTGTGAAGGTACAAGGAATCAAGTAGGGAGATAAGGAGGGTTTCTACTCCATGGTTCTTTCTGAAACCATGTTGGAATAAGTCAAGTGGGCAGTGCTCATTAATATGGTTCTGAAGTTGGGTTTGGACAATCTTTTCAGTTATTTTTGCAAGGAAGGGTATACTGGAGATGGGTCAGTAGGAAGTAGGGGAAGTAGGGTCAAGTTTTGCTCCCTTTAATATAGGACGGATTGTGGCGGACCTGAGAGGAGCTGGGACAGAACCAGACTGGAGGGAGGATTGTACCATATGCAGGATGTAGGGGCTGATGGAGTTTCTAGTAGACTTGATCCAGGGGACAGGGCAAGGATCAAGGGCAGAGGTGGAGGCATTTAGGTCCTTGATAACATTACTCACGTTATCTAGAGTGATGGGTTCAAATTCACTCCAAGTGTTTAGTGTGGTTAGTTCATGTATGTGGGTGCTATTGAAGGAAGTAGATTGGGGAATATTGGTTGAGGGTGGCGGAAGGAATTTAGAGGTAAGATGGTTAGCTATAGTTTGAGCAGTTATTTTTGGAGGTTGATCTTGTTGTACGGGTTCATTTAATAGGGATTTGGCAATGGAGAATAGCTCTCTAGGTTTGTTGAGTGACCGTTGGATAAGGTTTTCATTATGTTCTTTCTTATGGTTGATGGTTTCAGAGCAGTAGGCTTGGAGTTTATTTTTGTAAATGATATGTGAGTGAGCGTCTCCATTTGTGTTCAAGACGTCTAAGCTCTCTCTTGAGGTTTCTTAGCTTTGTGGAGAACCAGGGGGTTCTTCTACGGGACTTTTTAGGGGAATGTTTGGGTGGGAGGCAGGTGGCTGCTGATATAATTTCGTTCCATTTGGTGATGTGGGATTCTTGGTTGAGAACATATGACATTGCACTGTCACACAACATCCATAGCTTTATGCCATATTTCTCAGGTTTGCTGGGAATATATTGTCTGAACGGAACACGGCCATGAAATGTAAGCAGTTGCTCATCCACGGTAACATTTTCACCAGGAACAAAGGAGTCACTTAGAGTTGCTTCCCAGGTATCAAAAACGTGTCTGATTGGAGCAAACTTATCCACGCCGCATTGTTCACGTCTGTTGGTTGCATCATCAAATCTGAGAGCACAAGAAATTTGCTGAAAACGGTTACGGGCCATATTTTTGCCAAAAACAGAATGACCATCTTCAAGGTTCCACAACTGGACTATGGATTCATTTCGTGACTTGTACACGCCTGAGAGGATCAGAAGTCCAAGAAAAAGTTGAAATTCTCCGTCTGTCAAATCTTTCCAGGTGTCGTCATAAATGTGTCTTCCTTGTTTGTTCGTCCACATCATGATTTCATTCAATAAGTTCTTCCTCATGAACAAGTGGAATGCTGCGAGAGGGCCATCAACATTTCGTACAGCATACCTTGTAGGACCTTGCTGTACGGTGTCACACGGTGTCGCGGACACAAAGAAGGTGCGCCACTAGGTAGCGCTATGAATGAATGAAAAGTCCGAGTGCAGGGTAATAAAGGCTTTTATTCCCGTTTAAAGCAAGGTTCAAAATAAGAGACAGTTTGATAATAGAAACAGTCCTTTGTTTCAAAAGGTACCAAAGTTCATTGGCTAATCAACTGTTACTTCACAGTTCAAAGCAGGCTTCTTCAAAGTAATATTCAGAATAGTTAAACAATCAAAACATATTGCATTTATTCTTCTTTGTAACATGCACAGTTTTGAGCACAGGCAGTGCACCAATTACACTCCATGTCTTCAGGTAAAGGTAAGGGAATAGTGCTTGGAAAATCCACTTCCATTAAATCATCTGCCCCATACAGATCCAATGTGCTTTCACTATCCCTGTCTATTCCAGTATGGCAATCTTCAGCTTGGGAGTTTTGCTCCACATAAGCAGGGGCTCTCAAAGCTGGCGGTAAACTGGTGAACCAGTCTTTACTCTGGCTTCTTTTAAAAGGAACGTTTCTTTTAGGATGGCTTCTAGCAGTGCAATCATTACAGTTAAACTTTACTGTCTCATACCTTGGCTCCCTGGGTAAAAACTTCAGTTGTTTGTACAACTGCTTCTCCCTCCGAGTAGTTAAAACTGGGTAGTGATCTTCTAGAGATAAGCCTCTCTCAGAACCTCCCTCTCTGGTTCTTTGCTTTCTTCTCTCTATATCACAAACAGGTAGAGTATAGGAACTAGGCGTGGCAGGGCCTCTTACCTTGGAGTAACTTCCACCAAACTCCCCTTGCACAACAGGTTTAGTTTGGGTTTTATGGCTTCCCACCTTGTAAGGTCTATTTCTGTTCCAGCTTCCAGCTTGGCTTCTTCTACAGCAATCAGGTTTGTGTCCTTGATAGCTTCCAGGCTTTACTGCTGTTTCACCTCTAACTCCAGTTCCTTCTTCCTCTTTCTCTTCCTTCCTCAGCTCCTGCTGTTGTTTCCACTGCTTATTCCTCCATTGCTCTCTTTGCAACTGCTGCCATCTCCTCTTCTCCTGCCATTTCTGACCAGAAGCATTCTGCTCTGGTTTATAAAGAGATCCGTGGCTGCTGACTTCCTGGTCAGCTGCAGGTCATCAGTGAGATTAGGTTCTTTAGGATCAGTGTGTCTGTTCCTGCTCCCTCTAGCTGTGCCAGGAGGTAACACCACATCTAGTTCTTCTGAAACAGGATTTCTTTTCTTAAAACCAACTTTATTAGTGTCCGCATCATGACAACGGGCATGACATTAGCTCTGGTATATCTTCCAGCAGCTTGCTTTATAGGTTTCCTGTTCCATGATGTGGCATCCTTAGATACACAGGCTTCAATGGCAACATTTGTGCTTATAGTTGATGACCTCTTAGCTCCTCTATGACTACAACTAAGATTCCTCACAGATGATACTGACACCGAGGACTCCTGCCTTCTTCCCCATCCAGCACAGCCTCGACCTATAACTTGACTCTGCTGCAGGCGATGTTACTGGCTCAACATCAGTCTCACATTCACTTGGCGACCAACTGCTGTCGCCATCTGAATCATGACTGTCATCAGATTTATCGCCCGAACTTGGCTGATATGCTTTTTCGCTTGCTGAATATGCTGCATCATCAGACGACTCAGAGCCGTCACTGTCAGCATCTCATTGCAATATTTCTCTTACTTGGGCAGCTGAATACTTTTGTTTTGACATCATAAACAATAATCTAAAATAAATAAACAAAGATAAAGTTGAATAAAAGCAAAGCAGTTTTACTATAGGTGTACAATAATCGTGATGAATGAGCTGAAAGCCTTCAGATTTCATCAGAAATAATGAGAGAACGTATGATATCAATTACAGAAAATGTGTAATTTTCATAAAATAAGAGTACAAAAAATAAATGATACAAAATTAATGATAAATACCTTTGTCAGATCAAAAAATTCACAAAACTGCAAATTGTATCACGATCCAAACCGGACGTAAGCATCTGGGGTCAAAAATGACCCCACTGGTACTCTGTGCTGCAATTCATCACTAGCATCACCTAGCGGATGAAAATTATTCCTCTCATGGCGCAATATAAAGAGAATATTGACATGTGAAAAGTCATAAAAAGATTGCATTCTTGAACAACTAGTTTCCGAGATACGCATTGTGAAACTTGCAATGGGGTCACTTTTGACCCCATCGGTACTCCCAGGGTTAAGTTGTAGCTGAAACAGCATTCAGCCCCTGCTGAGAAGGGTTGTGGCAATAGAAATATTGCCTGTAGAAATAACTCTATGGAAGAGGCGTTTATGTGAGAGGTCTAATATTATCTCAGCTTAAGGAGATCTCTGTTTTCTGTTTTCACCTTAATCCTGCCTTCTGACCCGCTTTCAATTCAACAATCTTGGGCTGGACTGCATTACATTCTGAAGTTTGTATACTTGTAAACTCAAGGTGTCCCAAACAGGTTTAAACAAGATGGGGAATTGTCCACATACTATATAACACAAAGTAGTCTAAAGCTAGCCCTGTTATCGATATGACTGCACAGGGTATTGCCATGATGAGAGTGCTTTTTCCCACTCCCTGGTTAAGGCTTACTCCAATGGCTTATGTCCAACCAAAGAGCACAAATCCACGTGCAAACACAGCACCCAATAAAAAACTGTGGATAGCAAAGGAAGGAATCTTTATTAATGAATGCTTCTGGGCCTTGGCTCACAAGCGGTCATTATTAAAGATTCCTTCCTTTGCTATCCACGGTTTTTTATTGGGTCCAATGGCTTATGTGTCAGCCAAGCAGTCCCCGAATTTTGAGGCAGAGTTCAGTTAAGAGTTTCCTTTCCTTCCCCCCCCCCCCCCACTTCCCTGCACTGAAAGACCAAGGGGTAAACTTACCTTTAGCAGTGTTGCTATGCAGCCTTCTTATATATATATATATATATATTGTAAACTGACCTTGATCTCTGGAAGGGGCAGTATATAAAAACACATAAATAAATAAATAAATAAAATAAGTATATATGAGGTGTGACAAAAAAGGAACGAGACTGTCCCATAAATGTTTTATTACATTTACAGAGAAATTATGCATGGTCCCCTTCAAAGTAATCCCCCTCAGAGTAAATGCACTGCTGCATACGCTTCTGCTATATATGGAGGTACTCGGTAAAATCCTCCTCCTTGAGGTCCCTCACTTCCCTCGTCACAGTGGCCTTGATCTCTTCTACAGAGGCAAAATGAGTTCCTTTGAGCACAGTCTTCAGCCTGGGAAAGAGCCAGAAGTTGCAATCCATAAATAACACAAACACTACATATAATTAGTTGAATGTTATCTCCAGGAACAAGCAGGAATGTAGTCTTCAGATATGGGTATCGTCGGTACCGACGGTGCCTGCGC
Organism: Ichthyophis bannanicus; assembly: GCA_033557465.1. Taxonomy (NCBI): domain Eukaryota; kingdom Metazoa; phylum Chordata; class Amphibia; order Gymnophiona; family Ichthyophiidae; genus Ichthyophis; species Ichthyophis bannanicus. The sequence continues at coordinate 160,280,023 of CM066043.1, read as the reverse complement.
GGGAACGCTCCCCAGCGTTCAATAGGAAAGCTTTTGGGAGCATCCCACAGCGCCTGCGTGCTGCCTTCCCAACTGTCCCTCTCTAGTTCTTTGTTTTCCGCAGAGCAGACAGGTCATATCCTGTCACCGCAGAAAAAAAAATCCCTTCTATTCTTCTTTTTTGTGGTCGCGTCTACCTTCCCTCAACGCTACACCGGTACCGCCGGTTCTTCTTTCTTTTCTTCTTAAAAAAAAAAACAAAACCCTTTCTTCGGGAGTCTTTCCAGTAATTTTTCTCTGCAGGTGCCACGCACCATTTTGGCCACTAGGCCCAACTTTTTCTTCAGAATGGAAAAACCCGCTTCAGGTTTTAAAAAGTGTTCTAAGTGTGGCAGTACCATCTCCGTCACCAACACCCATGAGTGGTGCCTCAAATGTTTAGGTCCTGACCACTCTATCTCAGAGTGTGTTGCCTGTGGGATGATGTCAAAAAGGGGCTGGCAGAACCGAGCTGCTAAACTTAGCACCCTTTTTCCCTCTGATGCAGCCTCCGTGGCATCAACATCTTCCAGGGCTTCGTCTTCCTCCCATGGATCTCAGGTAACTAAACATAAATCTAGCCGGTCCTCAAAGGGTAGATCTCCTTCTAGACAGCGAGATGCCTCTGGCGTTGCCCTTGAGGGACTCACTGGCAAAATTGCCCTGGCGGGAGGCTTTGACTTTCAAAGCACTAATGGGGCTCCAGGATGTTCTCGAGGCTTCAACCTCGGCAGAACGATTGGTGCCATGCTGTAGGGTACCGGCCGCTTCATCCGGTACCGATACCCAAGCATCGGCAGCGTCGATAGACCAGAGATTCTTGGCTATTGAATGCAGTCTGGTGGCTCTTCTCACGGCCTCGATGCCTCTGAAACTGCTTCAGACAATTCAACCGGTACCAGTACCAACTCCGGTACCGGCACCGACTGCATCGACATCGGCAGGTATTCTACCGGGACCGAGTCATGCGTCTCTTTCTGGCATTTACAAGTCGGTACTGGACCACTCCGATGCCGACTTCGATCGGTACCGGTATCGTGCCTTGCACGATCACCCGGATCGGAGGTACTTCGAATCCTCGGATGAGTCTGAAGACTCTGAAAGCTCTGCCGATACCAGAGTACTTCTTCCTGAGGATTCCTCTTCTCCTCAGTATAGGATGTCTCCACCAGAGGATATGTCCTTTCAGCATTTTATCCGAGATGTGGCCTGAGGTCTTTCCATCACAGTGGCTCCTGAAAAGGAGCCTAGGACAAAGGAATTAGAAATCCTGCAATACCCTAAAGCTCCCAAGGAGGCAGCTACCTTACCTATTCATGAGATCTTGTATGATCTCATGTTAAGGATGTGGGAAACACCTCTAACCACATCTCCTCTCTCTCGAAGACTCGACACCATGTATCGAGTTCTTCCTTGTCCTGGGTTTCAGAAGACTCAGTTACCACACCATTCCATGGTGGTGGAATCAGCTATGAGAAGGATCAAGAGTGCAAAAAGGCATGCATCTAATCCTCCAGGACGTGAGTGTAGGACTCTTGACGCCTTTGGACGTCGAACCTTCCAGGCTTCCATGCTTTCTGCTAGGATCAGTTCCTATGTCTTATATATGGGAATGTTCCTTAAGGAGGTCACAGGAAATTTAGAGCTTATGAGCCCTCTCCTTCCTGATGATAAGAGGCAAGATTACCTCGCCCTTGTCAAACATGCTCAGGATGTTTTCAAGTTTGTGAATCGTGCAGCCTTTGACTGCTTTGAGTGCATAAGCAGAACCTCTGCTATTGCCATAGGTGCACGTAGGATTGCCTGGCTCCAGGCATCTGACTTGGAAATTTGGGTACAGGATAAACTACGGGATATTCCTTGCACAGGAGAGAATCTCTCTGGCAAGAATTGGCAGGAAAAAGCTAGTGAGATAGATGCTGACAATATCACTCTGGATAGATTGTCTAAATCTATAGCTGATCCTGCGAGGAAAAATTCCTCTAAGAAACCATTCTTCAGTAAGAAGAAGTTTCATCCCTCTTATACCTAACAGGGGCATCGCTTAGGTCAGTCTACCCAAAAGGGACAGCAGCAACAACCTAGGCAAAGAAAGACAAAAGCAGTTAAGCCTCAACCGGCTCAGCAGATTCAGCCTCCACAGGGGCTTTGACTCCTATCTAGAGAACTTTGCCTTCCTGGCCCTGAACGGCCCAGAACCCTCCACCATCCCAGTAAGGTTATGTCATTTTGCCCCCAGATGGGGTCAGATAACAGCAGAAAATTGGACTCTGTCTATTGTAAGAGAGGGGTACAAGCTTCATTTCCTCAGCATGCCCCCTCCTACAATGGTAAGACAGTTCAATTCTCAGACCTCTCTCAACGACCAGTTAGGTCAAGAGGTCACTGTGCTTCTTGCCCAAAGGGCGATAGAAGAGGTACCCATTCCCCAACGGGGTACAGGGTTTTACTCCCCCTATTTCCTTATTCCAAAGAAACAGGAGGACACAGACCCATCTTAGACCTCGGAGAATTGAACAAGTTCCTGTTCAAAGAGAAGTTCAAAATGATTTCTCTAGGAACTCTGCTGCCATACATTCAGAGTCAGGATTGGCTTTGTTCTCTAGATCTCAAGGATGCGTACACTCATGTTCTCATCCATCCAACTCACCGAAGGTTCCTTCGCTTTCTGTGTCAAGGGAAACACTACCAATACAGGGTTCTTCCTTTTGGCCTGGCCTCTGCACCAAGGGTGTTCACAAAATGCATGGCTGTGGTGGCAGCATTTCTCCGCACCGTAGGAATATTCATCTTCCCTTACTTAGATGACTGGCTCATTCGAGCTCCTTCAGAGCCAGAGGCCAGGGTTGCTCTCTCTCGCACAATACGCATCCTTCAGTATTTGGGACTTGTCACAAACTTCCCAAAATCCAACCTTGCTCCCACTCAGCCCCTAGAGTTTATAGGCGCTCCGCTGGATACCAGACAGACAAGGGCCTACCTTCCACAGCCCCGCTGCTTTCGCATTGTGCAGTTAACTTCCCAAGCAGTGCTAAAACCTCACCTCACTGCTCGGGAAATGTTACAGTTGCTAGGCCACATGACATCCACTGTGCATGTGGTTCCTTATGCTCGCCTTCATATGAGGGCAGCCCAGTGGACTTTATCCACTCAGTGGATTCAGGTGTCAGGTTGCCTGTCAGACAAAATAGCAAACTAAGATCGCCTTATTTTGTCCCTCCAATGGTGGCAGTCACCCCGAAACCTTTTGGTGGGGTCTCCTTTTCAGCAACCCCCACCCCAAGCCACTCTAACAACAGATGCTTCACAGGTGGGTTGGGGAGCCCACCTGCTAGGCCTCTCTACCCAGGGTACCTGGACTCCACAGGAGGCCTATCTACACATCAATCTTCTGGAACTCAGAGCAATCTTCCTTGCTCTTAAGCTCAGCTACAAGACAGTCCTAGTTCAAACGGACAATCAAGTAGCCATGTCCTATGTGAACAAGCAGGGCAGAACAGGCTCTCTGTCGCTGTGCAACGAAGCTTTGCGACTATGGGCCCTCGCCAGAGAGCCTCAGATTCATCTCCTTGCGGTGTATCGGGTAAACATAGATCGATTGTTTACATTATCAGAATATAGAAAGACTAGGGGACATACAATGAAGCTACAGGGTAAACTATTTAAGACTAATAAAAGAAAATATTTTTTCACTCAACGTGTAATCAAACTCTGGAATTTGTTACCGGAGGATGTAGTAAAGGCTGTTAGTGTAGCTGGGTTTAAAAAAGGTTTGGACAAGTTCCTGGAGGAAAGGTCCATAAACCATTATTAAGAAGGGACCCAGGATATCAATGCTTGACCCAGTACAAGCATTGTGGAACCTGTGTCTTTTGGGGAAGCTGCTAGGTACGTATGACTTAGATTGGCCACTGTTGGAAACAGGATACTGGGCTTGATGGACCTTGGTCTGACCTAGTATGGCATATCTTATATTCTTATGTTCTTATCTTCCAGGCATTAAAAACTCTTGGGCAGACAGATTCAGCCGAGTTCTGCTTCCACACGAATGGTCTCTCCATGCAGACCAGGTGGCCAGAATTTTTGAAATTTGGGAACCCCGCACATAGACCTCTTTGCAAGTCCGCTGAATGCCAAACCTCCCAGGTTCTGTTCCAGAATTCCGGCTCAGGCTTGTCAGGCCAGGGATTCTTTCCTCCTCCATTGGGGTCAGGACTTCCTGTATGCTTTTCCACCCATTCCTCTAATTCCCAAAACCCTGTTCAAGCTTCAGAGAGGCAGACATCTGCTCCTACATCTCTCTCAAGCTCCGCCTCTGGAGTTAGGATCTGTTCCAAATCTCCTTTCTCAAGAGGACGGGATGCTGTGGCATCCCATTCCCCAGTCTCTGCATCTCGGGGTCTGGTTGCTGAAAGCCTAGAACTTCACGGTCTTAACCTTTCCCAGCATGTAAAGGATATCCTTTATGTTTCCAGGAAGCCTTCCACAAGATGCTCTTATGCATTTAAGTGGAAAAGGTTTATCATATGATGCTCGCAGAAGGGTCTTAACCCTCTTGCGATACCTCTGGAATCATTACCTGAGTATCTCCTTCATTTATCAAATGCAGGGCTTAAGACCAATTCAGTGAGAGTTCATTTGAGTGTTATTTTAGCTTCTTTCAAGCCTCTAAATGGACAACCTATTTCCTCTCATCCTCTCATAGCGAGATTTATGAGAGGCCTTCTTTTAACTAAGCCTCCCATTAAGCCACCACCGGTGGCATGGGACTTAAATCTGGTTCTTGGGCAGCTCATGAAACCGCCCTTTAAACCAATAGCCACTACCTCTTTGAAATTCCTTTCCTGGAAGGTCATTTTTCTTATTGCAATCACATCAGCACGTCGCATCAGTGAATTGCCACCGTTAGTGGCTGATCCTCCTTATACAAGGTTCCATCATGATAAGGTAGTCCTTAGGACTCATCCACACTTTATGCCAAAGGTGGTGTCACCTTTTCATTTAAACCAAGCGGTTTACCTTCCTGTATTCTTTCCAAGGCCTCACGCCTCAAATGCAGAAAGGAATCTTCATACTTTGGACTGTAAAAGGGCTTTGGCCTTTTACTTACAAAGGACACAGCAACATAGAAGGTTCTCCCAACTCTTTGTTGCTTTTGATCCTAGTCATTTGGGACTTCCAGTCTCCAAAAGAACACTGTCCAGCTGGATTGCACACTGTATTTCTTTTGCCTGTGAGAGTAAAACCTTCCTCTTGAAGGCCATGTCGCAGCTCACAATGTGAGAGCCATGGCAGCCTCTATGGCTCATCTTCACTCTGTGTCTATCGACGACATCTGTCGAGCAGCTACTTGGGCTTCGGTTCATACCTTCACAGCCCATTACTGCTCAGACAAGGACTCCCGCCGGGATTCCTCATTTGGTCAGGCTGTTCTTCAACACCTGTTCCATACTTAATCAACTCTTACCCACCATCCCTGGTAGAATGCCAGAGATCCATGGGGGGAGGTGGAGCCCTTTCACAAAGGCACACAACTTCTGGGGCCTTCTCCCTGGCATCTGAAGCTAGGGAGTCCCCATATGTGAAGACTACATTCCTGCTTGTTCCTGGAGATAGCATAGTTACTCACCTGTAGCAGGTGATCTCCAGAAACAGCAGGAATTTAGTCTTTACAACCCACCCACCTCCCCTAGGAGTTGTATCTCTCTATCTCTCTCTCTTTCTCTCTTTCCCTCTCTCTTTTGTCTCAGCTTTAAACTGAACTGGAGAGGGACAGATGGGAAAGGCGGGAAGGCAGCACGCAGGCGCTGTGGGATGCTCCCAAAAACGTTCCTATTGGACGCTGGGGAGCGTTCCCGCGCAGGCTCCGTCGGTACCGATGATACCCATATGTGAAGACTAAATTCCTGCTGTTCCCGGAGATCACCTGTAACAGGTGAGTAACTATGCTATACCTAGTTATATTTAATTCTCTTATCTTGTTAATCATTTTTTCTACTATGACACATTTTGTTTAAACGTTCTATGTAATGCTTATATGTTATAATGCAAGTTTTGAGTTCATTGTAAACCACCTTGATTTGTGAAAGGCGGTATATAAGCACACACAAATAAATAAGGAGGGTGGTCGAGAGCTGTGATCTGTTTGTTTGCCAGGAACTGCCACACACTGAGCGCGGTGTGTGTCGGCACGTTGTTGTGGTGGAGCAGCCATGACTTGTCTCTCCACAGAGCCCTTCTGCTGCGCCGAACCCAGTCATGGAGGTGATTGAGGACCTGCTGGTAGAAGTGCTGGATGACTGTCTGACCCTCAGGCCCAAACGCATGATGGAGCACTCCCTTCTGGAAGAAGAATGCGATCAGCATAACCTTGATCCTTGATTTGGACATGCACGCCTTCTTGGGTCTGGGTGACACTCGAGTCTTCCACTGCAGGCTCTGTCTCTTGCTTTCAGGGTTGTACTGGAAGACCCAAGTCTCGTTTCCTGTGATGACTCGGCCAACGAACTCTGGATCTTCTCCGATCTTCTCTAGCAAGTCTCAGCAAACATTGACCCTGTGCTCCTTCTGGTCATCTGATAAGAGCTTGGGCACCATCTAGGCACACACCTTCCGCATCCTCCGCTCCTGCACCAAGATGGTCCACACTGACTCCCCTGTTCAGGCTGAGCTTCTCAGGTATCATCCGCACCGTCAATCTGCGCTCACTCCACACCAGCTGGTTCACTCTGTCAATGTTCTCAGCCGTCTTTTTCATGGAAGGTTGTCCTGACGGGGTCGTTCTCCATCTCCTTGCGGCCGGTCTTGAAGCATTTGTGCCACTCGAAGACTCACGGCCTTGATATCGCATATTCTCCATAAGCATTTTGGAGAAGTTGGAGACACTTAGTTGGGCCCTTCTCCAACTTAACCGAAATTTCAAGTTGATTCTTTGCTACATATTTCTGCGACCTCCAGTTGCGTGACAAAGCGATGGAGCAGTGTGCTACAAAAAAACCTGAAAAAGAAAAAGAGAGTGAGAGAGATGAAAAATATTATTGCAGAATAGTGGCACGATGTTGCACAACACAGTGACATAAGCAGTTAGCCAATTGGCATTGAGTCATGGGCATGGCTGCCACAGTCTTGTTTCTTTTTTTGTCACACCTTGTATATATTTTTAACTCTGTTTATTGAATATCACAGATTTGTACAACATCTTGACCATAGGACATATTACACATTACTTCAAACTTCAAAAGTACAAGGTTTGATCATTCGTCCATTATTTGTAATTTTTCCCCTTCCTCCCTCTCCCACCCCCACCCAACCCAGTGAATCCTCCTATATTGATGGGCTTAACAAAGTTATTCACTCCAAGAGTTGTAGGTACTCTTACACCACACTCAGAGATCCATCAGATGTTTGCCTTTACAGGCTGAAGGTATTGAGAAAGCAACCACCATTGTTAACCCATCCCCCTCCCTCTTCCCCACTGTATTCTGTGGACAGATCTGGCCCTGCTGCCACATTCGCCTGGGTTCTACGGGACATGCTTTCTCAGTGAAGGCCACCCCTCAGTTCACGTTGGGTCTCCACCCTCTCCTATCAACTTTACAGGGTTAGAGGTTCATTGTGGTCTACCAGTGTCAATGTATCCACATATCCACCCCAGAGCACCAAGAAGTTTTCCTTCCGCTTGATATCGCCACGTGATGCCATACGCTCCCTCAGCATCAGACAGTGAAATGCATTGCGCCATTCCCAGTATGATGGAACCGTGGCTTCTCTCCAGGTGGTGCAGCACTACTTGTTTATCGATGAGACACATCTTCCATACCAGCAGTTTGGCCCAACAACCTTTTGGGCGAGGCCCTGATAATTCATCAAGTACCACTAATACGGCTGTCCAGGTCACCGATTGTCCAATCAACAACTCAAGATATCTTTATATTTGGGTCCAGTAGTGATGCATTCTCCCACAAGTCCAACACATATAACCCAGTTCGGCCAAGACGGTCCCACACCTGGGACAATTGCTGTTCTGGGCTATACCCCTGCGAAAGGCACATTTCAGAGAAGTGTGTATGATTGAGCATTTGATAATGTATCTCCTGTAGGTGTGCCCCCTTTACCAATTTTGGGATGCATGCTACAGCCGGCTGGACCGCCCCGGGCATCACATAGATACCCATCTCAGCTGTCCAACGCTTCTCTGCCTTTGAAATCTCCCGTGGCAGGGACCTCTGCTGCAGCTTATGGGCTAATTGAGAAATAGATGAGCGTTCTTGGATCTGAAATTCAAAGAACTGTAAAATCTGTGTGGAAGTTTCCGCTTTCAGCCCTTCACAGGAAAGGGACTGAATGTAGTGAGTCACCTGCATATAATAAGCGAAAACATGAGACCTTCAAGTCAAATTCTGCCTTGAGTGTCGAAAAAATTTTCACCAATCCCTCCAAATCCACAACGTGTCCCACACTATGCAACCCATTGTCCTCTCACTTCTCTGTGCCCGAAGTAAAACGGGGGTTCCGCCAAAGTGACAAAAAACTGGTACTGGTTGGGGAGATCCACCACTGTAAGCACAGGTATTTCCAGACATTACACAGGGGTTCAGTCAACAAGCTTTTGGTAACCTAGGGGGACCAAGTCCTGACTTGCCAAGTGGAACACCACTGACAGGGAGTAAGGGGTCACGAAGTCTGCTTCCAATGTTCACGGGGTGAAAATCTCAGTTTGCCCTAACCAATCCCATTTGTATCACAACTGGCAGGCTCTAGCATAATGCTGAAGGTCCAGTAGTCCTAGGCCGCCCTGCTCCCAATTGTCTTTCATCACCAATAGTGCTAGCCTAGATAACTCCCCTTTCCAAAGAAAGCATTGTGATTCCTGCTCAAAGAGAGAGAGATCTTTACGTAGGACCTGAAAGGGCAGCAATTGCAGCACATATAATATTTTGGGGAAACTACTACTACTGCTATTGCTACTACTGAGCATTTGTATAGAAACATAGAAAAATGACGACAGAAAAAGACCACATGGCCTATCTAGTCTGTCCTTCCATATCAACAACTACAACAGTCCCCTTTTTTTCTTTACAGATCCTCTGTGTTTGTCCCATGCTTTTTTGAAATCAGATACCGTCCTCATCTCTACCACCTCCACTGGGAGACTATTCCACAGATCCACCACTCTTTCCGTAAAGAAATATTTCCCCATATCACTCCTGAATCTATCCCCTTTCACCCTCATCCCATGTCCCCTCATAGCAGAACTTGCTTTCAGTCGAAAGAGGCTCTCCCCCTGTGCATTTATGCCACAGAGGTATTTAAATGTCTTAATCATATAACCTCTATCCCGTCTTTCCTCTAAGGTGTACATATTAAGGATTCTTAAGTCTGTCCTCATATGCTTTATAATGAAGACCACTAACCACTTTGGTAGCCACCCTCTGTACGGACTCCATTATGTTTATATCTATTTGAAGGTGCGGTCTTGAGAATTGTACACAATACTCCAAATGAGGTCGCACCAAAGACTTATACAGAGGCACTATCACCTCCTTTCTTCTGCTAGCCATTCCTCTCCGTATGCACCCAAGCATCCCTCTAGCTTTTACCGTCGCCTTTTCTACCTGTTTAGCTTCTTTAAGATCATCTGACACAGCCACGCCTAGGTCCCGCTCTTCTTTAGAGGACAAAAGTACTTCACCCATACTACATTGCTCCCTTGGATTGCTGCAGCCCAAATGCATGACCGTGCATTTTTTAACATTAAATCCCAGCTGCCAAATTCTAGACCATTCTTCACCTACACCTATCTACACCTTCCTGGGTGTCTACTCTATTGCAGATTTTGGTATCATCCGCAAAGAGGCAAACCTTGCCTGATAGCCCTTCCGCTATATCACTAACAAAGATGTTAAACAGAATCAGACCAAGGACAGATACCTGTGGCACATCACTGGTAACCTCCTTTTCCTCAGAGTGAGCTCCATTTACCTGTACCCTTTGTCGCCTCCCACTCAACCAATTTCTAACCTAAGCAGTAACTTTAGGGTCCATCCCTAGAGTGCTCAGTTTGTTTATAAGTCATCTGTGAGGAACGGTGTCAAAGGCTTTACTGAAATCTAAACACACCACATCAAGGGCTCTCCCTTGGTCCAACTCCCTGGTCACCCAGTCAAAGAAATCAATCAGATTTGTCTTACAAGACCTGCCTCTGGTTAATCCATGCTGCCTTGGATCCTGTAATCCGCTCGACTCCAGAAACCTCACTGTTTTCTCTTTCAGCAGAGTTTCCAATAATTTACTCACCACTGAAGTTAAACTAAAAGGCCTGTAGTTTTCAACCACATCCTTACTTCTGCTTTTGTGTAAAGGGACCACATGAGCCTCTCTCCAGTCCTTTGGTACCACTCCCGACTCCAACAAGGCATTGAAAAGGTCAGTGAGTGGAACTGCTAGAATGCCCCCAAGTTCCCTCAGTATTCTAGGGTGTATCTCATCTGGTTCCATCGCTTTGTCTACTTTAAGTTGAGCTAGTTTCTCACGAGCACAGTCTTCTGAAAATTCTTCAAGATGTCCCTCTCTTCTATTCCTGTTTGTGGGTGTTTTCTGAGATCCTGCTCCTGGTTCTTCATCTGTGAACACAGAACAGAAATATTTGTTAAACAATTCCGCTTTATCCTCATCAGCTTCTACATATTCCTCCCCTTCACCCTTGAGTCTGACAATACCACTTTTGCCCTTCCTCTTCTCACTAACATATCTGAAAAATGTCTTATCCCCCCCCCATTTTACTGCATTGGCTATTTCTTCCTCTTTTTGAATCTTTGCTTTCCTGACTACTTTGTTAGCTTCTCTAAGTTTACCCAAATATAGATGCCTGTCTTCCTCTCTCTGTGATCTCTTGTATTTCATAAAAGCCTCCCTCTTTTTCTTCACCTTTTCAGCTACTTCTTTCGAAAGCCATAGCGGTCTTCTTTTCCTTTTACCTTTATTTACTATTTTAACAAAAAGGTCGGTTGCCCTTAAAATATCCCCTTTCAATTTTGCCAACTGTTTTTCTACATCCTCCAGCTGTTCCCATCCCGCTAACTACTCCCTGAGGTATTGGCCCGTCTTTGCAAAGTTAGTTTTCCTAAAATCTAAGACCCTCGCTTTTGAATGGATTCTAACAGCCCTAGTCCTAATACTGAACCACGCTATCTGGTGATCACTGGTTGCAAAATGATCTCCCACTATAACATCAGAAACACTTTCACCATTGGTAAGCACCAAGTCCAGTATGGCCCCTTCACGTGTGGGGTCTGTTACCAATTGCCTGAATAGTTCTTCCTGTAGAGAATCCAGGATCTCCTTACTCCTAGATGATACTGCAGCAGGAATGTGCCAGTCAACATCTGGCATATTGAAATCCCCTATTAGTAGCACTTCCCCTTTCCCAGCAATACTACAAGTCGTACGCAGCACTGCACAGACATGTAAGAGACAGTCCCTGCTCATCAGAACTTGCAATCTAGTCAAGACAGACAGCACAGAAGGTGTAGACAGGGATAAAACAAGGGGCAAAGGTAAAGAAACAAGGAGATCAGGTGAGTCAAGATCCAAAAGCAGCGAAGAGGTGAGTTTTCAGCCTGGATTTGAAGAGGGTCAGAGAAGGTGCCTGACGTACAGACACAGGTAGTTTGTTCCAGGCATAAGATGCAGCAAGGTGTGAAAGGAGAGAGTTCTGGAGTTAGCAGTAGAAGAGAAGGGCACAGATAGAAGCAGTTTGCCAGAAGAGCAGAGTTCCCGAGGGGGTGTAAGGAGAGAGAAGAGAAGAAAGGTAGTGAGGAGCTGCAGAGTGAATGCATTTATAGGTCAGCAGGAGAAGTTTGAACTGGATGCAGAAACGGATAAGGAGCCAATGAAGTGACTTGAGAAGAGGGGTAATATGGGCATGACGAGGTTGGCAGAAGATTAACCGTGCAGCAGTGTTGAACAGGAAACAGGATCATGCAGTAATTTGCTATCCATCCCATCATGGATAACGGTAGGGAATTCCAATCGCTCAATTTGTTTTGCAGGTGGCGCAGGAGGGCCCTACAATTAAGCTGATATAGCAACCGGGGGTCTCTAGGTAGATGAATACCCAAATATCGAAAAGAGATATCCGTCCAGCGAAGCAAGAATCCTGCCCCCCCCCCCCCACCGGCCCCACTGCCGCCCCGACACATTGAGGGCTTTGTATTTTTCCATATTTAATTGCAGGCCCGAGATTCGACTGAAGCATAAAAACTCAGTAATCGGCCGCAATAGAGAGACCTATGGTTTAGTAATATGAACCGAAAGATCATCCGCAAAGGCCGAGATCTTAAACTCAGAGCGGCCTATGCGAACTCCTGCCACCTCCCGATAACCTACCCCATTCGTAAGAATGGATCTAAAGGTAATACAAACAGAAGGAGGGATAATGGGCACCCCTGATGCATCCCCTGTGATAATTTGAAGGCCTCAGTGACATAGCCATTAAGCAGCACTGCCGCGGTCGGTGTTATATACAACACACGAACCATCTGAATGAACTGATCCCCCGGTCCATAGAGGGGTAGGAGATGAAAAAGGTATTCCCAGCCCACCCCATCAAAGGTATTCTCAGTGTCAAAATTAATTAAAACAGAGGGAATCTGTTTTTCATGTACCCATTCTAAAGAAGCTATTATCTGCCCCAGATTATGTGTGGCATAGCGTCCCCGCACAAAGCCAACCCGGGATCTCTGTGTTAAGGTCGGGAGAAGTGGTGCCAGGTGATCCGCCAAAATTTTGGCCCAGATTTTTAAATCAAAATTGATTAACGAGATTGGGCGATAAGTGCCCGCCTGCAATTGGATCTTTGCCAGGTTTCGGTATGAGTGTGATGTAAGTGCAGTTATCTCCTCACACAAACCCCCCTATCACCACTCGGTCCCCCTACAAGGGTTTATATAATTCAACTGAAAAGCCATCCAGGCCGGGGGCTTTACAATATTGTGCTTGACCAATTGCAAGGGACATCTCCTCTGTGGTAATGGGGGTCCCCAACATGGCTACCTGCTGTGCTGTAACACCAGGCAACGAGAGATCACGGAGCTACTCCACTAACTTCGTAGGGGAGACCTGATTTTTTTGGTACAACGTTTGGTAGTAGGCCCGAAGTACCTGTGCTATTGCCAGTGTATCTCTGTGCAGCTGGCTGACTGCATCCTACAATGTCTGAATCGTTCGAGTGCCCTGGGGGCCATGTAGAGAAGGCATAAGCAATCTCCCTGTTTTGTCTCCATATTGATATAATTGATATTTATAAAACATTAAAGATCTGGTGTAGAACCTCATTAAGGGTGGCCTGGACCTCCCAAATAATGTGCCTGCATCTCAGCGGTTGGCTGATGAGCATTTCATCATCGTGCTATCACCACCTGGTGCTCTAAACGCTCCACTCGGGTGTCAAGAGTTGCCGTTGGCAGGCCAAGTAGTACAGGATATCCCCTCGAAGGATGGCCTTTGCTGTCTCCCAGAATAATTCTGGGGTCTCTTGGTGTTGAACGTTATGCATCAAATAGGAGTGCCATCTGTCTAGGATATATATTTGAAACTGTTCATCTTTATATACTTCCAGCAGAAAGCACCATAGCCAAATTCCTAATGGCACCTGATGCCAGCCCAAGTCTATCCAGACTGGCACGTGATCAGAAAGTTCCACCGGGCCAATTGTCGAATCTTCAACTTTAGAAAACAGCGCTGCTGAGACAGAGATAATCAATTCACGCGCTAGTCCCGTGCGCACGAGATAGGTGGGTATAATCTCTTTCAGTGGGTTTGAGTAACCACCATGGGTCCAACAGGTTGGTCTGAAATCTTTGCAAAATACGTGTAGTCCTGTTGCGGTCACCCCAGTCCTTGTGAGATGTATCTATCATTGGATCCAACACTCCACTGAGATCACCTCCGACAATGAATTGATCTCCTGGTAGTTGTTCGAGACTGTAAATGTTGCAAAGAACAATGGGGTGGCCCTCAAGTTCACTCCTTAAGATAACGTACTGTCCTTCTGGGTCGAGAAGTGTTAGTGTACAAGTGAATCAAACCCGTTTATGGAACAGAATTGTTATGCCATCTTTGCGGCCTGTGCGAGGGTACCATAAACTTGGCCTGTCTACTCTTGGCAGAGCTTCTTGTGCTTGGCTTCTGTCTGGTGCATTTCCTGGAGAAAGGCCACATCACATCTGTGATGCAGCAGGAGATCCAGCTACCTGTCATCGGTCTTAAATACCACATAGGTATCCTCCGCCTGGGGATGGAGTGACAAGTAACATCACACGTGACAGCACATCCCGCAATTGTTCTCCTGTAACTGCACATTCTTAACTAATTAACGCAAATGACAAAGAACATCATGTGCTGTAACACTTGAACGCCCCTTCTACAAAGGCTGCTGGGCACTCCAGCCGTAACAATTCTTTGGAGCACTCCCGCAAATTTATCCAACCAATCCAATATTTCCCTTGCAGTGAGAAAACATAGAACAAACTTTATTCAACATACTGACTAACCATAACATATTAACAAAATACAATCTGTTATAGGAGTGAAGGCAGTCCCAGGGGTGTCATGGTCCACTCGCAAGGGCTGCCATCCTCCTCCCTGGCTCGTTATACTGCCATCTTGGTCCTCCCCTTTTTTCCGGTGCCGAGAGCGTGGTCTTTCTCGCAGCACAGTAGCAATTAGAGCAAGTCACTATTATATATCCCTGCACCGAGCATAGGGGATCCGAGAGCTGGCGGAATGCAGCTGGCCACCCAGTTCCTCGCACTCACCATCTGCTTCCACCGATTCTCTCCAATTGTCTCTCAAGCATCTTACGGGCCAGTATTTGGTAAGCTGGATGGAATGCGAGTGCCTCTGCTGGTGTGGTAAAGCGGTGGTGGTGATGGCCTTGGTGCTCCACTCATAGTTTTGCCGAGTATTGCAATGAGAAACAAAAATCTCTGGCTACCAGCTGACCGCAGAATGCACAAAAACCTTTCGCCTTTGGCCAACCTCAGCGGAGTAGTCTCAAATATTAGCAAGTCAAGTGAAGGTTGCGCAGCATTGTGCCATGCCCTAGCCGACCAGAGCAGGACCTCTTTCTGTAAATAGTTATGAAAATAGGCGATGACAACACATGAGCAGTTAGCCCCATTGCGCCTCTGGCTATGCGGTGTACCCGTTCCAATAGGATTTTCCCACCATGCTCTCCATGCGATCCACCTCTCCATGAATCCTCTTAACTCCCCTTCAGTTACCGACTCAGCCACGCCAACAAATCTGTTTTTTTTCAGCAGCCTGGATTCTTGAGGTCATCCAATTTCTTGCTATGCATGTTGAGAAATGCCTCGAGTCTCAGGAGAGCTTGAGAGTGGGCAAGCTGCACATCCTCCGAGGTTGATATGTGCTGCTCAGCCAGCCATCCCCCAAAATCAGTAACTGCCTGGGCCACCTGTGACAGCTGGTCGGATAGACCCCGCAACCTGTCCAACCTGTCCTCTAGAGCAGGGGTGTCAAACTCAAATACACAGTGGGCCAAAATGTAAAACTTGAACAAAGTCGCGGGCCAGCATTGAACAAATGAACCTTTTAATATGGACCCAAACAAGATTTGCTTTAACATTGAATATGAAGCAACACTTATTACTATACAATTTATAACTTAATAGTTCAGATATGCAAAAACCAATTTCAAATAAAAAAAACATCAATGACATTCATTTATTAAATAAGATTTAAATAATAATAAATAATAATTTTTAAAATAAAATAACAATAATAAAATTAATCAACCATTCAAGCCCATGTCTTGGAGTAGCAAGAAAAAGTGCATAAAGAAAACGTTAATTATTGCTCAGTTTGCTGCACACTGATCTAATCTGATGTGCCCAAGCCAGATACCTGGCATCTCTTCTTGGATGATAGTTCATAAATGTCTGGGCTCAGGCTTTGAGCTGAGGAAATCCTCAGTATCGAGCGAAGGTGTTCAGTCAGACGTCTCCTGTGAGATGTTTTGGTCATCTTCATCGAGGAGAAAAGTTGCTCACATAGATAAGTGCTGCCGAACATGGAGAGCATCTGAGCAGCTTGGGTGCGGAGCTGAGGCATTGTGTCAGGGATGAACTGTGGAAACTGGGCGGCGCCCACAGCATCATACTTTGACTTCAGCGTGTCATTACACTGGAGTTCAATTAGCTCCATTTGGAGGTTGGTTGGTGCGTTTTCCACATTAACTGCAAAGGGATTACTGAGCAGTTCAAACCTACATTTCTGGACATCAAAGTCGGCAAATCGCCGGCTAAACTCAGCGCCGAGTACACTGAGTTTTTCAGCAAACTGTGCGCATGGGAACAAGTTGGTAAAGAACTGCGTTTTCATGGTTTGGCAGCAGGGAAAATGGCCAAGGTTTCCTTGCAGCATCTGATTCTCCCACAGGCACAGTTTAGTTTTAAAAGCCCTCACTGCAGCGTACATGTCTGTGATGATGCGCCCCCGCCCCTGAAGCTGCAGGTTCAGCGCATCGAGATGGCTCGAGATGTCACACAGAAAGGCCAGCTCACACAGAAACTTTTTCTCCCGAAGCTCTGCTGTGTCCTTCCCTTTGCTTTCCAGAAACTGACATATTTCCTCATGCAGCTCAAAACATCTATTCAGTACTTTTCCTCGGCTTAACCATCTCACCTCTGTGTGATACGGCACGTCTGCGTATTCCAAACCACACTCCTCCAGAAAAGACTTAAACTGGCGGTGATTCAGACCTTTGGCTCTTATAAAGTTAACTACTTGTGTTACTGTGGTCATAACATGTTCCATCTTTAGGGCTTTGCCACACAATGATTCCTGATGTATGATGCAGTGATAAACAGTTAGTTCACCTGCACAGTTCTCTTCCTGCATCTTCTCCCGGACCCTGCCCACCAGTCCACTTGTTTTACCGCACATCGCTGGCGCACCATCTGTCGTTAATCCCACGAGTTTATCCCACGGCAGCTTTATTTCAGTTACACATTTGGAAACCTCCTCAAAAATTTCCTTTCCTGTGGTTGTGCCATGCATTGATTTGAATCCCAATAGCTCCTCCGTAACACACATATTTGAGTCCACTCCACGGATGAAGACTGACAGCTGAGCAGTATCAGATGCGTCGCTGCTCTCATCCACAGCAAGGGAGAATGCAACGAAATCTTTTCCCTTTTCCAAAAGCTGGTCATACAGATTGGTGGCAAGATCACATGTGCGATCAGCTACTGTGTTTCTGCTCAGGCTCACGTTTGAAAAGGCTTGCTTTTTCTC
This sequence comes from Ichthyophis bannanicus, assembly GCA_033557465.1. Classification (NCBI taxonomy): domain Eukaryota; kingdom Metazoa; phylum Chordata; class Amphibia; order Gymnophiona; family Ichthyophiidae; genus Ichthyophis; species Ichthyophis bannanicus. The sequence continues at coordinate 160,262,686 of CM066043.1, read as the reverse complement.
TGGGCACACGATGTCACAAATTTTCAACATGCACTTTTTCACAAACTCTCCCTCATTAAAGGGCCGGGCTGATTTTGCGATCTCTGCTGCCACAATATAACTAGCCTTTACAGCAGCCTCACTTTGTGATGTGGCTTTTTTGAACATATTCTGTTGTGAAACCAAACTTCTTTTCATCTCCTCCACTTTCTGGCTCCTTTGAGTCATGTCCAGGTCCTTGTACTTGTCATGGTGTTTTCTTTCATAGTGTCATCGAATGTTATACTCCTTAGTTATAGCCACGTTGACTCCACAAATCAGACAAACAGGTCTGTCTTTTACATATGTAAACAAATATTCTGTCTCCCACCTGTCCAGAAAGTTCCTGTTGTCTGCCTTTCTTTTTGCCATTTTTGGGAAGGGGTTCCACAGTGACAGTTGTAGCTTGAGATCGCTATGACTTCTGTCACACAGGAGAGGGCGTTTCTGGGACCTGTCCTGATTGACGCGCCAAAACAACAGCAAGGCATTATGGGATTTGTAGTATTAGCGATGAATGAATGCGCTGTATAATACCGGCGGGCTAGCTCTAGTAGTCATTTGGTATAGCCTCGCGGGCCAAATATAATTACACTACGGGCCAAATTTGGCCCGCGGGCCAGAGTTTGACACCTATGCTCTAGAGCCTTGGCTTGGGAGACCTCTTACACCAGGCCCGCCATATCCGCCTCTCCCTCCTTTGGCAGGCGAGTTTCGCCATCTTAGCTTCTGGGCCACGGCTTTTCTCCTTGCATGCTGCTTTCGTCGCCATCCCACAATCTTTGGCTTTAATCGCGGTTCTTCCGGCAGCAGATTTCTAAGTAAGGCAGGCAGGAAATGTGTGAGCCCCAGGGAGTTTCAATAGCTGAGATTTTCAGGGTTTACCGGCAAATTGCTCCGGAGCTGAGAAAGAATTGTCCTCTCGGTTCACCGCATCATGTGATCCCCTCCTGATATCTGTTATTGCTACTACTATTACTGCTGGTTTATCATTTGTATAGCGCTACAAGGCATACACAGAGCTGTACAGAGACATGTAAGAGAGAGTCTCTGTTCATCAGAGCTTGCAGTCTAGTCAAGACAGTCAGCACGGCAACTGGAGACTAGTATATGTCTAGCGGAATGGTAAGGAACACTTAGTTGGGGAGCAGGAGACTAAGTGGATCAGGATTCCATTAAATTAGCCAATTCCATGCCCCCCCCCCCCACACCACCTGTTGGGCAGCTGTAGAAGTGCTTAAGCACATTTATGGCTGCTGGGGCCAGATTTTGCAATAAGAGCAGTGTGATTTTGTGGCTGTTATGATGAGCTCTGGCCCCAGCAGCCGCAGATAATATGCTTAATGGCTTTTCTGGCTTTCAGGGGGGAAGTAACTCTTTTAACTGAATAAAGATCTTTGGAAGCTGCACAGCAAAAAAGTTAGTTAAGTACAGCGTGCACTGCATTCACCTCCTGGTAGATTCAAGGCTTTGGGAGGGAAGGAAAGAGTCAGAAGTTTGCTTGGGGCACAAATTGGAATTTAAGCTACTAGTCACAGGGCTGGCCTGACGCATGTTCAAGAATGTTGATCGCACAGGGCCCCATGCTAACTTCATGCCACACAATACTCTCTGATAGACTTAGTGCATCCCGACTCCCTACCGTTTGCAGGGCTGGCCCACACTTGACCCCCGTGCCTGTCTGCCCGGCTTCAGAGGGAGCCGGTGAGGCCCGAAGCCCCAGCTCACCTCTGCACAGGAGTGAAGGGTGGTTTTTTCCTCCACTCCGGTGGCTGTATTCTCTTGCAGCTACTGGTGCGCTGATTGCCGGGAGTTTTAAGGGCATTTCCAGTAACCTCCCAGCAATCAGCGTGCTGGCAGGCTGCAAAAGAATACAGCCCCTGGAGTGAAGGAAAATGCCGCTCTTCAGTCCGGTGGCTGTGCAGAGGTGAGTCAGGGCTTCGGGCCTCCCCTGGCTCCCTCTGAAGCCAGTCAGGCATGTGTGCAGGGCCGGCCCGTCCATTGAGCGAGAATGTTTTTTGCACAGGGCCCCGCGTTTCAGGGAGGCCCCGCACATAGAACATTCTGATCTAAAAGTAAATTTTAAAATTAAAAAAAAAAAAAAGCTGTCTGCTGCCGTGGCCGCCACAGCAGAATCGAGTGTGCCGCGGGGCCCCCCTTGCCCGGCAGAGCCTGCCTTCCCCTGCATCAGCTCCCCCTCCGCAGTCCCACACACCGGCTTTCAGAGCGCGAGGGGAGAGTTTCTCCCTCGCGGCTCTGTTAAGCCCGCGGGCGCTGATGGGAAAGTTCACATCAGCCCCCGCGGGCTTAACAGAGCCGCGAAAGGGAAACTAGTCCCTTGGCGCTCTGAAAGCCGGTGTGTGTGACTGCGGAGAGGGAGCTGATGCAGGGGAGGGCAGACTCTGCCGGGCATGGGGGGCCCCGCGGCACACTCGATTCTGCTGCGGTGGCCGCGCCCACGGCAGCAAACCGCTTTTTATCATTTTAAATTTCCCCTGGGCGGGGGGGGGGTTAGGAGTGGGGATGGGCTATGGGGAGCTAAGTCTGGATATGAGCTGATAGGGTTAGGACTGGAAGTGGGCTGATGGGGGGGTTAGGACTGGTAATGGGCTATGGGGGACTTAAACTGAAAATTGGGTGATGGGGGGTTAGGACTAGAAATGGGCTGATGGGATTAGGACTGGGAGTGGGCTGATGGGGAGGTTAGGACTGGTAATGGGCTATGGGGGGGCTTAAACTGAAAATTGGGTGATGGGGGGTTAGGACTAGAAATGGGCTGATGGGATTAGGACTGGGAGTGGGCTGATGGGGGCTTAGGACTGGTAATAGGCTATGGGGGGGGGGCTAGGACAGGTAATGGGTTGGGGGGGTTGCTAGGACTGGAAATGGGCTGAGTGGAAGGGAAGGCTTGAACTGCATATAGCTGGTGGGGATGGGGGCTTGGAATGGAAATGGGCAGAGGGGAAGGGGGGGCTTGAACTGCAAATAGCTGAGGGGGACCGGGGCTTGGAATGGAAATGGGCTGAGTGGAAGGGAAGGCTTGAACTGCATATAGCTGGTGGGGATGGGGGCTTGGAATGGAAATGGGCAGAGGGGAAGGGGGGGCTTGAACTGCAAATAGCTGATGGGGACGGGGGCTTGGAATGGAAATGGGCTCTTAGGGGAGGGAGCTAGGACAGGAAATGGGCTGATGGAGGGGCTAGGATAGGACTGGGAATTGGGTGTTGGGGGGAGCTAAGATTGGAAATGGGCTGTGGTGGGGGCTTGGATTGAAATGGACTCATGGAGGGGCTAGAACTGGAAGTAGGCTCATGGGGGGCTTGGATTGAAAATGGACTGAGTGGAGGGGAGCTAGGATTTGACATGGGCTGAGGGTGGGGCTAGGAAAGGACTAGAAATGGGCTGATGGGAGGCTGGTATTGGAAATGAGCTGATGAAGGGACTCGGATAGGACTGGAAATGGATGGGGGAGCTAGGACTGGAAATGGACTGATGGGGGGCCAGGACTGGAAATGGGCTGATGCGGGGACTAGAAGGGAGCGGATACTGGGTAGGGCTGGAACTAGAAGGGAGCTGATGTTGGGGGAGATTAGAATGGGATGGGGATGGGGCTGTGAGAGTGAAATGGAGAGGGGAAAAATATTTTGTGTGGGAGGGAAGAAAAATCTACAATTGGCCGGGTATTGGGAGACTAAGTGGGGATTGAGGATGGAGGGGTAAAATTTGAGTGGATGAAATAGGAATGAGGAAAGAGCAAAAGGAGAAAGATTAGTATGTTAAAGCAGATGTAGAGAGAGAATGGAAAAAAACTAGAAGAGAGAAGAAAGGACAAATGGACAGCAGACGATGGAGAGTTAGCAGAAGACACAAATAAACCAGAAGAAAGTGGCTGGAACAATTGCAACTGAAAAAAAATGCACAAAAGGTACAAAGATATCTCTTTATTTTGAATTTATTAACTGGAATATGTCAGCTCTGGGAAATGTGCATCATTAACATCTGTGCTTTGTTTAGTACAAGAGGAAATTAATTTATAGTTTTATTTCTACATTGTTGTTGTACATTCCAAGTTTGGCTTTTCAGTTTCCCAGTTTAATTATTGTCTTCCTGTTTTTAAATTGTGATTCCTTGTTTGGTGATGGTCTATGTTCTGCATAAGTAACTGAGCTGAGGTATTCTGTTTATGTAATTCCTATTTGACATTGCCACTTGTTCTCTTTCCCCAGTAGGTCATGTATTGTTATTCTCTGAAATGTATTGGTTTAATATTTGCAGTGTTGCCTTTTCATAGGTATGGTATGGTGATTTATGAATCCTGGTAGTGCTGTTAGGATACGGCGGGTTTGCTATGGGTTCTAAATGGGCAGTGTTTGTAGTAGTTCCTAATGTGCCTGGCGGTTGGCACTGGATTATAGTAATGTAGAAATCTTTTAGTCTTTCTTTATCCATACACTCATGAAGAGGTATGTTTACTAAAAGTTAGTGTATGGTAACATTATGCAAATATTTATGCAAATGAGGCCCCTTATGCAAATGAGGTCCCACACCGAGTCTCCGCACATGGGCCCCACACCCCCCTTGGGCCGCCCGTGCATGTGTGGGGCTCTTCTTGGGGGGGTGGGGGGGGGTGGCTAGGACTGGAAATGGGCTGATGGGGGGCGCTAGGATAAGACTGGAATTGGGCTGATGCTGGGGGATGGGAGAATGGGACTAGAAGGGAATGGATGCTGGGAGGGGCTGGGACTAGAAGGGGATGGGGCTGGGGGGGGGTGAGGATGGAGAGGGGAAAAGATATTTTGTGTGGGAGGGAATAAAAATCTACAATTGGCTGGGTATTGGGAGAGTAAGTGGGGATTGAGGGTGGAAGAGTGAATGAGTGGATGAACAAGGAATAAAGAAAGAAATGGAGAAAAGAGCAAAAGCGGAAAGATCAGTATGTTAAAGCCGATGTAGAGAGAGAATGGAAAAAAGTAGAAGAAAGGACAAATGGAGAGTTAGCAGGAGACACAAAGAAACCAGAAGAAAGTGACTGGAGCAATTGCAACTGAAAAATAAAATGCCCAATCAACAAAAAGTAGAAAAATACTTTATTTTGAATTTATTAACTGGAATATGTCAGCTTTGGGAAATATTCAAAGCTAACATCTTTGCGTTTTGTTCAGTATAAGAGATAATTAATTTATAGGATTTTTTTCTCCATTGTCGTCGTACATTCCAAGTTTGGCTTTTGGGGTTCCCAGTTTATTTATTGTCTTCATAGTCTCTGAGATGTATTGGTTTAATATTTGCAGTGTTGCCTTTTGATAGGTAGGGTTTGGTGCTTTGTGAGTCCTGGTAGTGCCGTTATGATACAGCGGGTCTGCTATGGATTCTAAATGGAAAAAAAAAAAAAAGACCCCCCAGCAAGGCACCAAAAATCAGAATATTAAGAAATAAAAAAACAAAAGAACATTACTAGACATAACATGAGTCTCCAAGAAAAAACACACTGTTGGTTATGTTCTTCTGTATTTTTATTTCTTAATACAGTATTCTGATTTTTTGGTGCCTTGTTGGGGGTCTCTTTTTTTTAAATTATTTTTTGGTTTCTTTTGGCTCCTTGGGGAGACTGTGTTGTATGGGTTCTAAATGGGCAGGGTTTGTAGTACTTCCTAATGTGCCTGGCAGTTGGCACTGGAGTATAGTGATGTAGAAACCTGGTAGTCTTTCGTTATCCTCACTGCCCATGCAAATAGTATTCAGACACTCATTAAGAGGCATGTTTACTAAAAATTAATGTGCATTCACAAATGTTAATGTGCGTTAAGTGCAGGAATACCCATTTATTTTTATTGGCGCAGTGACACTTAACACACATTAATATTTAGTAAACATGCTCCTAAGCCCTTTGCCAGTAGAAAAAAGAGGCTTGTGAAGGGCTCCTTTGAAAGCCACCTAAAAATCTCTTCTAGTTATTATGCTTAGTGAGATCTGAGGTTTTCTTTACTGTGAGAAGGCAGCTATTGTCTCCTTAAGTCTCATAGATGCTTTTGATTTAGTGGGCCAACAGTTGCTTTTGTCATAGCTGTTTGCCCTTGGAATAAGAGATCAAATCTTGGGATGGTTCATCTCATACCTTCATAACTAGTCCTTTTGTTTTTCCATTGTTTCTTCATGTTCATCTTCATCATCTACTTATTTCTTACACTATGGTCCACAGGGTTTGGTCCTTGCCCCAGCACTTTTTTTAAAAAATCATTTTTGAGCCCTCTGGCAGTGTTAGTTCACGGATGTGGGATAAATGGTTTTCTGTACACTGATGATATTCAGCTAGTAGCTTACACTGATCCTTTGGACCCTGATCTCCACTCTCTAGTGACCTGTTTGGAAGCTCTGGTCCATTGGCTTACCACTAATTGCCTGTTACATCCTCAGCAATGTGTATTACTTACAGGAGTTCATGACCAGTTATTTCACCATTATTGCAGGGTTCTCCGGATATACGTGTTGACTCAGGCTCGATTTTAGGTGTCACCTTGGATTGAAGACTGAAATTGGTGGGCCAGGTTTCTGTGCATGTTAAAGACTCATTCAGTCTATCAGACATTGTCTTGATTTGAAGGCTTGCATACTTTGATTTATACATTGGTTGTTTCACAGATAAATTATTACAACTTGGTGTACCGTGATCTCAAGCTCTCTAAGCTCTCTGCATAGTATTCAACATAGAACTATAAGGCTTTTATGTCGCATACAAAAATGTGATCATATGATGCCACTACTTACTGAGAAGCCTTGGCTTCCACTTCCATTTAGAATTACGTTTAAAATTCTTTTGTTGACCCATAAGGCTCTTTATTTGTATTCCTTTACCTTTATCTACTCTGCTTACCTGTTATATGGCATCTTGCTCTCTCTGACCCCAGCATGAAAATGTCTTCTCTATTCCATCCATTGCTTATGCATGACTCAGAATGACAAAGTGATCATTATTTCTCTCTTTGGCCCCTTCACTGTGCCATTCTTTACTCACTTTTCTTCATGCTGTGATGTGTTATAAAATGTTTGAGGAAGATTTTAAAACTTTATTTTTTGTATCCGCTTTTGGATTGGAGTGATCTAATGCATAGAGTTTCTCTTTGAAACTTTGAAGAGCCACCGTGAGTGGCAGGGAGGTTAGGTCCCACTAGTCAAACTTGGCAAAGAATGACTTAGAGAGCCATGAGTGATGAGGTGGTCAGGCTCTGCCACCTCAAACACACGAGAATTGGCAGAAGTTTTTAAAGAGCTGCAGGTGGCAGGAAGGTCAGGCCTTCCACCCAAACTACGAAGGAGCCAGCAGGAGAAGCCTTTAAATAGCTGTGAGTGGTGGGGAGATCAGGCCCCACTAATTGAACAAAGTGTGCTTTTCAACATGTGCTCTTCCAATCTCATTCAAATTAGTGCCACAGAGTGCCCCATGCCCTATGCTTGTTCTTTTCACGTGCTTTTGATTCCATTGACACTTAAAACCTAACACCATTTTAATTTTAATATCTTGAGGGAAACAGGCCAGTTCAGTTTAGGTGAAATCGCAGATCACTGCTGTGATGTCTTTGAGCATTTTTAAATTGCCGTGCTCTTGTTCGACAATGAGTATTTTTTTTTTAAAGATGCCTTGCTAATGGCCACCCGCTGACTCATTTTCTTATCTTGTTTCCCAGGAAAAAAGCAGCCAGTAATGTACTCAATGCATAAAACTTAAATATAATGAATATTATAACAATATGCAAATTTCTCTACCAGCAAAGGGAAAACTAGACATCATGAAAACTTCATCCACCTCCCTATGTTGCAAAACCTGTATTCATCCTCCATTAAATCCAAACAGTACAGTATTTGCTGTAGATGGAGTCCCTGGTTGAATGGGAAGAGCTAGCACAGTGGCTCTAACAGGGTATAAGAGCCCTGAGGAACCCTGAGACATTCAAAGATCACTAAGGGGTAATTAAATTTTTTTTTTAAAAAGACCAAGAGAGACTAACAACCAATCGTGCATTTGTGAAACCTATAACTTTAATAAATGATAGTCTTTAGATAGGCAAGTCTGCTGATCGGTTGAGTCACCATGGGAGTATAAAACTCAAAGTCAACAGCTGAATAAACTAATACATAGACTCCATTCCTCCTAACTTAAAAATTAACATATGAGTGATTTTATAAAGCATCTCTTGCATCTAAAGCATGTTTTACATGCGGAAAATGGCTCTTATAAAATTGCATGGGTTTCCTCATTTAGGTAACAACTAAAAAAACATTTATTCAGGGATCACCTGGGAATGGAACAGAACAGAACCCACTGACCATTGGGCAAACTGAGACTGAGAAACAGACAAAAACTATAGAAACATAGAAATATGATGACAGAAAAAGACCACATGGCCTATCTAGTCTGTCTGTCCATATCAACAACTACAACAGTCCCCTTTTTACCTTTAGAGATCCTCTGTGTTTGTCCCATGCTGTTTTGAATTCAGTTACTGTCCTCATCTCTACCACCTCCATTGGGAGACTATTCCACGGATCCACCACTCTTTCTGGAAAGAAATATTTCCGCAAATCACTCCTGAATCTATCCCCCTTCACCCTCATCCCATGTCCCCTCATAGCAGAACTTGCTTCCAATTGAAAGAGGCTCTCTCCCTGAACATTTATGCCACGGAGGTATTTAAACATCTTAATCATATCACCTCTATCCCGCCTTTCCTCTAAGGTGTACATATTAAGATCCTTGCCTGTCCTCATATGCTTTATAATGAAGACCACTAACCATTTTAGTAGCCACTCTCTGCACCGACTCCATCCTGTTCACATCCTTTTGAAGGTGCGGTCTTCAGAATTGCATACTATACTCCAAATGAGGTCGCACCAAAGACTTATACAGAGGCAGTATCACCTCCTTTTTCTGCTAGCCATTCCTCTCCGTATGCACCCAAGCATCCCTCTAGCTTTTGCTGTCACCTTTTCTACCTGTTTAGCTACTTTAAGATCATCAGACACAACCACACTCAGGTCCCGCTCTTTAGAGGACAAAAGTACTTCACCCCCTATACTATATTGCTCCCTTGGATTGCTGCAGCCCAAATGCATGACCTTACATTTTTTTAACATTAAATCCCAGCTGCCAGATTCTGGATGATTCTTCAAGCTTAGCTAGATCCCTCCTCATGTTATCTACACCTTCTTGGGTGTCTACTCTATTGCAGATTTTGGTATCATCCGCAAAAAGGCAAATCTTATCCGACAGCCCTTCCGATTCTTTTTAACATCTTTGTTAGTGATATAGCGGATCAAGGACAGATCCCTGGGGCACATCACTTGTAACATCCTTCTCAGAGTGAGCCCCATTTACCTGTACTCTTTGTCGCCTCCCACCAAAACCAATTTCTAACCCAAGCAGTAACTTTAGGGTCCATCTCTAGGGTGCTCAGTTTGTTTATAAGTCGCCTGTGAGGAACAGTGTCAAAGGCTTTACTGAAATCTAAATACACCACATCTAGGGCTCTCCCTCGGTCCAACTCCCTGGTCACCCAGTCAAAGAAATCAATAAGATTTGTCTGACAAGACCTGCCTCTGGTGAATCCATGCTGCCTCAGATCCTGTAATCCGATGGACTCCAGAAACCTTACTATTTTCTTTTTCAGCAGCGTTTCCAATAATTTACTCACCACCGAAGTTAAACTAACCGGCCTGTAGTTTTCAACCACATCCTTACTTCTGCTTTTGTGTAAAGGCACCACATGAGCCTCTCTCCAGTCCTTTGGACCCACTCCCGACTCCAACGAGGCATTGAAAAGGTCAGTCAGTTTTGCTGCTAGCATGTCCCCAAGTTCCCTCAGTATTCTAGGGTGTATCCCATCCGGTCCCATCGCTTTGTCTACTTTAAGTTGAGCTAGTTTCTCACGAACACAGTCTTCTGAAAATTGTTCAAGATGTCCCTCGCTTCTGTTCCTTTTTGTGGGTGTTTTCTGAGGTCCTGCTCCTGGTTCTTCATCTGTGAGCACAGAACAGAAATATTTGTTAAGCAATTCCACTTTATCCTCATCAGCTTCTACATGTTCCTCCCCTTCATCCTTGAGTCTGACAGTACCACTTTTGCCCTTCCTCTTCTCACTAACATATCTGAAAAAATGTCTTATCCATCCATTTTATTGCATTGGCTATTTCCTCCTCTTTTTGAATCTTTGCTTTCCTGACTACTTTGCTAACTTCTCTAAGTTTTTCCAAATATAGATGCCTGTCTTCCTCTCTCTGTGATCTCGTATTTCATGAAGGCCTCCCTCTTTTTCTTCACTTTTTCAGCTATCTCTTTCAAAAGCCATAGCGGTCTCCTTTTTCTTTTACCTTTATTTCCCATTTTAACAAAAAGGTTGGTTGCCCTTAAAATATCTCCTTTCAGTTTTGCCCACTGTTTTTCTATAGAGAAGATAAAAAACCCTGATGCATACTATTATCAGAGATGTAAATATGTTTTAACTCCCCTGGTGATGGTACCCCCCCCCCCATGTAAATATGTTATAACCAGTTTTAATGTACCCCCTCTTATTTATTGTAAACTGCTTTGACCTGGTGAAAAGCGGTATAAAAGCACAGCTAAATAAATAAATAAAGCGTGCACTTACACATGAGCTGCACTTAGGCATTCCCAGGGAAGGTGTTTAGGGTGGAGTTGCAAGGTAGGTATGCACTTCATAACATAGGCCATGTGATCTTTTTCTGCCAACATGTTTCTATCTAGTCTGCTCCTCCATATCCTTTAGAAATCCTCTGTGTTTGTCCCATGCTTTTTTGAATTCAAATACTGTCCTCATCTCTACCACCTCCACTGGGAGACTGTTCCACGCATCTACCACTCTTTCCATAAAGAAAGATTTCCGCATATTACTCCTGAGTCTATCCCCTTTCACCCTCATCTTGTGTCCCCTTGTAGCAGAGCTTGCTTTCAATCGAAGGAGACTCTCCTCCTGTGCATTTATGCCACAAAGGTATTTAAACATCTCTATCATATCTCCTCTATCCTGTCTTTCCTCTAAAGTATACATATTAAGATCTTTAAGTCTGTCCTCATATGCTTTATAATACTCGAATCTGCATGCAGTTCTACATAGTAACATAGTATATGACGGCAGATAAAGACTAGTATGATCCATCTAGTCTGCCCAGCAAGGCGCAAGAGAAGGTGCATCTGTCGCTCCATGTAGGTCACCCCTCCGCATACTTTGGTTTAGGGGTATACCAACCGCTCTGTGTAGGTCACCCCTTATTTCTTGAAATAGTTAGTTATGTTTATTTTGATTTTATCCTGTTGCTATAAAGGGATCCACAGTATCTGTCCCATGCCATTTTGAATTCCGTCACTGTCTTTGACCCCACCACTTCCATCGGGAGGGCATTCCAAGCATCCAGCACCCTTTCAGTGAAAAAGTATTTCCTGACATTGCCTCTTAGTTTACCCCCTTGCAGCTTCATGTTGTGCCCTCTAGTTTTACAGCTTCCCTGTCTTTGGAAGAGGTAGGTTTGTTCATTAATACTCTTTAAGTATTTAAAGGTCTGAATCATATCTCCCCTGTCCCTCCTCTCTTCCAGAGTGTACATATTTAGGTCTTCAAGTCTCTTCTCATACGTCTCCAGATGCAGGCGTCAAATCATTTTGGTCACCTTCCTCTCAACCCTATCTCCAGGAACAAGCAGGAATGTAGTTATCACATATGGGTATCGGTACCGACGGAGCCTGCGCGGGAACGCTCCCCAGCGTCCAATCAGAAAGCTTTTGGGAGCATCCCACAGCGCTTGCGTGCTGCCTTCCCGCCTTTCCCAACTGCCTCTCTCCAGTTCTTCTTTTTCCGCGGAGCCAGCAGGTCGTGTTCCTGTCACCGCAGAAGAATTCTTTTTTTATTTCTTTCTTTTTTGTGGTCGCGTCTGCCTTCCTCGACGCTCTACCGGTACCGCCGTTTTTTTCTTTTCTTACTTCTGTAAAAAAATATATATATTCTCTTTTTTCTTTTTTTTCAGGTGTATGCGCCTTTTTGGGCCTTAGGCCCAAAAATGTTTTTCCTTACCATGGAGAAACCTGCCTCAGGTTTCAAAAGGTGCACCCAGTGTGGCGGTACCATCTCTGTCACCGACACCCTGAATGGTTTCTAAAATGTTTAGGTCCTGACCACTCCATCACGGATTGTATGTCCTGTGCCATGATGTCTAAAAGAGGTCTGCAGAACCGAGCTGCTAAGCTCAGTACCCTGTTTCCCTCTGATGCAGCTTCAGTGGCATCGACGTCTTCCAGGGCTGCTTTTTCCTCCCGTGGATCTCAGGTAACTAAACATAAATCCAGCCGGTCATCGAAGGGTAGATCTCCTTCTAAGCATCGAGATGCCTCTGGTGTTGCCCTCAAGGATTCTGCACCGGCAAAATTACCCCGGCGGGAGGCTTTGTCTTCCAAAGCATTATTGGGGTTCCAGGATGTTCTCGAGGCCTCGACCTCGGCAGAACTACTGGTGCCATGCTCTGGGGTACCTGCGGTCTCCTCCGGTACCAACATCCAGGCATTGGCAGCGTCGATAGACCAGAGAGTTCTGGCTATGGAATGCAGTCTGGCGGCTTTCCTTGCAGCATTAAAGTCCTTGGAACCGCAACAGACATTTACACCAGTACCGACACCGGCATCGGTATCGGTACCAATAGCATCGACATCGGCATCAGTGTCTGCTTTGCTGGTACCCAGTCATCCGATGATCTCCGGTACCGATATCCCGGTACCGACCTTGGTCGGTACGGGTATCGGGCTCTTCAAGAGCATCCGGACAGACGATACTTCGAGTCCCCAGAAGAATCTGAGGATTCTGACAGTTCTGTCAATGCAGCGATGATTCTCCCAGAGGATCCCTCCTCCCCTAAACGCAGGATGTCTCCTCCAGAGGATATTTCCTTCCAAGATTTTATCAGGGAGGTGGCTCGGCTGTCTATTACTGTGGCCCCTGAAACAGAGCCAAGGGCCAAGGAGTTGGAAATTCTACAATATCCTAAAATTCCTAAGGAGGCAGCTACCTTGCCCATTCATGAGATTCTATATGATCTCATGTTAAGGATGTGGGAAACACCTCTCACCACCTCTCCTCATTCTCGTAGACTCGATACTATGTATCAAGTCCCTCCATTACCTGGATTCCATAAGACTCAGCTTCCTCACCACTCTATTGTAGTGGAGTCAGCTATGAGAAGGATCAAGAGTGCAAAAAGACATGCCTCTAATCCTCCAGGACGTGAGTGCAGAACTCTGGATGCTTTTAGACGTTGGGTCTTCCAAGCTTCCATGCTTTCTGCCAGGATCAGTTCCTATAGTCTCTATATGGGAATGTTCCTGAAGGAGGTCACAGATGATTTAGAGGCTTTAAGTCCTTTTCTTCCTGAGGATAAAAGACAGGCTTTTCTTACTTTGGTCAAACATGCCCAAGATGTTTCAAAATTTTCAAACCGTGCAGCCTTTGACTGCTTTGAGTGCATAAGCAGAACCTCGGCTATGGCCATAGGTGCACGTAGAATTGCTTGGTTCCAGGCATCTGATTTAGAGCTCTGGGTACAAGACATATTGGGAAATATCCCTTGTACTGGTGAGAACCTGTTTGGTAAAGATTGGCAGGAAAAAGCCAATGAAATGGATGCTGAAAATTCCACCTTGGATAGATTATCCAAGTCCACTGCTGATCCTGCTAGAAGAAAATTGTTTAGGAAACCATTCTTTCCTAAAAAGAAAAAATTCTATCCTGCTTATGTTCAGCAGGGACGTTCTGCAGGTCAGCTTGCCAGGAAAGGTCAGCAACCTCCCAAACAGAAGAAAGTAAAGGCTGCTAGGCCTCAACCGGCCCAGCAGGCTCAGCCTCCACAGGGCCTTTGACTCTCATCTAGAGAACTTAGCCTTCCTGGTTCTGGAGGGACCAGAACCTTCCACCATTCCAGGAAGGTTATGTCATTTTGCCCCCAGATGGGGGCAAATAACAGCAGAGCATTGGATACTCTCCATCATAAAGGAGGGGTACAAGCTTAATTTTTCAAGCATGCCCCCTCACACGATAGTAAGGCAGTTCAATTCTCTGACCTCTCTCATCAACCTGTTAGGTCAGGAGGTCGCTATCCTTCTAGCCCAAGGGGCAATAGAAGAAGTACCCACTCATCAACAGGGTACAGGGTTCTATTCCCCTTATTTTCTTATTCCAAAGAAAACAGGGGGTTACAGACCTATCTTAGACCTCAGAGAATTGAACAAATTCCTTGTCAAGGAGAAATTCAAACTGATTTCTCTCGGATCTCTGCTGCCATACCTTCAGAGTCAGGATTGGCTTTGTTCTCTAGATCTCAAGGATGCGTACACCCATGTTCTCATCCATCCAACTCACAGAAGGTTCCTTCGGTTCCTTTTTCAGGGAAAGCACTACCAATACAGGGTGCTTCCATTTGGCCTGGCCTCAGCACCAAGGGTGTTCACGAAATGCATGGCTGTTGTAGCAGCATTTCTCCGCACTCTAGGGATATTCGTCTTCCCTTACTTAGACGATTGGCTCATTCGAGCCCCAACAGAGTCAGAGGCCAGGACTTCTCTATCCTGCACAATGCGTATCCTTCAGTATTTAGGGCTGGTAATAAACATCCCAAAATCCAGTCTGACTCCCACTCAGTCTTTAGAGTTCATAGGAGCTTCCCTGGATACCACAAAGGCAAGGTCCTATCTTCCCCAGGCCCTTTGCCTTCGCTTGGTGCAGTTAGATTCTCAAGCAGTGCTAAAGCCTCATCTAACTGCTCGAGAAATGTTAGAACTACTAGGCCACATGGCATCCACCGTGCATGTGGTTCCCTATGCTCGCCTCCACATGAGGGCAGCTCTGTGGACTTTATCCACCCAATGGACCCAGGCATCAGGATGCCTGTCAGACAAAATAGCAAACACAAGTCGCCTCATTTTGTCCCTCCAGTGGTGGAAGTCCACTAAAAACCTGTTGCTGGGGTCCCCTTTTCAGCAACCCCTACCCAAGCAACTCTCACAACAGATGCTTCTCCAATGGGTTGGGGAGCTCATCTGCAAGACCTCTCCACCCAGGGCACCTGGTCTCCACAGGAGAGTTATCTACATATCAATCTCTTGGAGCTCAGAGCAATCTTTCTTGCTCTGCGAGTGTTCCACACCCTGCTCAGCTACAAGACAGTCCTCATTCATACGGACAATCAAGTAGCCATGTTCTATGTGAATAAGCAGGGGGGAACAGGCTCTCTGTCGCTTTGCAATGAAGCTTTGCGACTATGGGCCCTCGCCAGAGAGCATCAGATTCATCTTCTGTCAGTGTATCTTCCAGGCATTCAAAACTCTTGGGCGGACAGACTCAGTAGAGTTCTGCTTCCACACGCGTGGTCTCTGCATGCAGACCAGGTGACCAGGATATTTCAGCTTTGGGGAACCCAGGACATAGACCTCTTTGCAAGTCCGTGGAATGCCAAACTTCCCCGGTTCTGTTCCAGAATTCCGGCTCAGAAGGCACAGGCCAGGGATGCTTTCCTCCTTTACTGGGGTCAAGACTTCCTTTATGCCTTTCCACCCATTCCCCTAATTCCCAAAACCCTGTTCAAGCTTCAGAGAGACAGAGGCCATATGATTCTCATAGCTCCACATTGGCCACGGCAAGTGTGGTACCCTCTGCTTCTACATCTCTCTCAAGCTCCCTCCCTGGAGTTAGGGTCTGCTCCAGATCTCCTATCCCAGGAGGATGGACTGTTATGGCATCCCATTCCCTAGTCTCTGCATCTCAGGGCTTGGTTGCTGAAGGCCTAGATCTCTATGATCTTAATATCCCTCAGCCAGTGAAAGATATTCTTCTTGCTTCCAGGAAACCTTCCACAAGACGCTCTTATGCTTTCAAGTGGTAAAGGTTTACAATATGGTGTTCGCAAAAGGCTCTTAACCCCCTTGCAATACCTCTGGAATTATTGCTGGAGTATCTCCTTCATTTATCCAATGCAGGTCTTAAGACTAATTCAGTAAGAGTCCATTTGAGTGCTATTGCAGCTTCCCTTAAGCCTCTAAATGGACAGCCTATTTCCTTTCATCCTCTTATAGCAAGATTTATGAGAGGCTGTCTTCTAACTAAGCCTCCCATTAGGCCACCACCAGTGGCATGGGACTTAAACCTGGTTCTTGGGCAGCTCATGAAGCCACCTTTCGAACCTTTAGCTACTACCTCCTTGAAATTCCTTTCTTGGAAGGTTATCTTTCTCATTGCAATCACATCAGCACGTCGCATCAGTGAGTTGCAAGCGCTAGTAGCTGATCCACCTTATACAAGGTTCTATCATGACAAGGTAGCCCTTAGGACTCATCCACACTTTATGCCAAAGGTGGTCTCACCTTTTCATCTGAACTAAGCGGTCTACCTACCGGTGTTTTTTTCCAAGGCCTCATGCATCAAATGCAGAGAGGAATCTTCATACCTTGGACTGTCAAAGAGCTTTAGCTTTTTACTTACAAAGAACACAGCAACATAGAAAGTCCTCTCAACTCTTTGTTGCTTTTGATCCTTCTCATTTGGGACTTCCAGTCTCCAAGAGAACACTGTCCAACTGGATTGCTCAGTGTATTTCCTTCGCCTATCAGAGTAAGAACCTTTCTCTGGAGGGCCATGTCACAGCTCACAATGTGAGGGCCATGGCAGCCTCAATGGCTCATCTGCACTCTGTGTCTATCGACAACATCTGTCGAGCAGCTACTTGGGCCTCGGTTCATACCTTTACAGCCCATTACTGCTTGACCAAGGACTCCCGCCGGGATGCCTTGTTTGGTCAGGCTTTTCTCCAACACCTGTTCCATACCTAATCAACTCCTACCCACCATCCCTGGTAGGATGCCAGAGATCCATGGGAGGAAGTGGAGCCCTCTTCAGGGACACACAACTTCTGGGGTCTCTCCCTGGCACCTAAAGCTAGGGAGTCCCCATATGTGATGACTACATTCCTGCTTGTTCCTGAAGATAGCATAGTTACTCACCTGTAACAGGTGATCTCCGGGAACAGCAGGAATTTAGTCCTCACAACCCACCCACCTCCCCTAGGAGTTGTATCTCTCTATCTCTTTCCTTTCCCTCTCTCTCTCTTTGTCTCAGCTTTAAAACTCAACTGGAGAGAGGCAGTTGGGAAAGGCGGGAAGGCAGCACGCAGGCGCTGTGGGATGCTCCCAAAAGCTTTCTGATTGGACGCTGGGGAGCGTTCCCGCGCAGGCTCCGTTGGTACCGACGATACCCATATGTGAGAACTAAATTCCTGCTGTTCCCGGAGATCACCTGTTACAGGTGAGTAATTATGCTTTCCAATCTCTTTATATCCTTTGCGAGATATGGTCTCCAATAATGAACACAATATTTCAAGTGAGGCCTCACCGGTGACTTGTACAGTGGTATTAGTACCTCTTCTTTTCTGCTGGTAATTCCTCTTTATATGCAACCTAGCATCCTTCTGGATTTTGCCACAGTCTTGTCACAGTGTTTCGCCACCTTGAGATCCTAAGAAACAATCACTCCAAGGACCTTCTCCTGGTCCTTGCACACCAACTTCTCACCCCCTTAAAAACCTCCCTTAAAAACACAAAAATTCTCCCTTAAAAAAACACTTATCATATGGGTGTTTTTAACTTGCCCTCACTCAACACATAAATGGAGACAGAATAAAACCTCAGATAACAAACAATCATATATGTCAACCCTGAACTATTATAAGGAAGCAATTAATAAAGCAAAAAAGACTACCACACAATAAGACTAACTCCCTTAACCGTCCACGTGTACTATTCGAGATTGTTAAATCTCTAACGCAACTCAAAATGACCCAATTTCTGCTAGCATAAATATCCAAACGTTAGCAACCTACTTTCTAGAGAAACTAAAAAAAAAAAAAAAAGACACTAATGATCCCCTCATGCATCTATACCTCCCCTCAAACCTGAACACCCGGCACACTTTCCACTCCCTAGATCAGAAACAATTAATTAACATAATGACCTTAATTAACACTACTACATCCCCTCTTGATCCTTGCCCAGTTTCTTGGATCAAGGCAACAAAGTCTGAATTAGCTCTCCACCTCCTTCATGTAGTCATTCAATCCCTCCAACAGGGCATCATGCCAAATGATCTTAAACATACCATGAATAGGCCAATTCTAAAGGAAAAAACCCTAGACCAACTAGACCCCTCATCTTGTAGACCTATAGCCAGCATACCATTTGTAGCTAAAATAATTGAGAAAGTCGTCCAAAATCAACTACAGGACTTCATTGACATTAATGCTCCTCTAGATGAACAACGATTTGGATTCCGCCCATATCGAGGTGTTGAAGCCCTTCAGTTAGTCCTCCTTGACACCCTTATACATGGTATAGATGATATAAAGCAGACATTCATACTTATTTTTCTTAACATAACTGCAGCCTTCGATAATGTCAGCCGCAACACTCTACTTGCTAGACTAGCACAAATCGGAATATCAGGAACAACTTACCAATGGTTTCAATCTTACATTTCTGACTGAATGCAACAAGTTCAATTAGGACGGGAAACCTCTACTCCATTCAAATAGGAACAAGGAATACCCCAGGGCTCTGCTCTTATCAGCTCTTCTGTTTAACCTTTATCTGCAACCGATTTGTAACATATGGTAATTCACTTTGAATTTTTTGAATATCTACGCGGATGATATTATGCTATATCTGAATATATTTTATTTATTTATTTAGTAAACATTTGTATACCGCTGCTTCCTACGATCAGCAGCGGTTTACTTTACAGAATCATAATGCATTGTACAGTACATTGAGATTTTTCAGATTTACATTTTGATTAGTCAATGATTTATGTAACACGGGATAATCAGTTGGATGCAATATACATTTGATTGTAGCACACAGATCTGGGTATACATTTGATTACACTAGGTTGGGAGGGTCCCCATATATACAATTTATACAGAGTTATTTGCCAAAGAGTACAAGCTATACATGAATACATGCTAGTAGAATTTACGCCGCTGTGGGAGGCAGAGGTCATCTGGTTGAGCTAGGGTATTGCAGTTAGATCAAGTTGTAGTGGGTTTGAAACAAATATTATCCTGCAAGGCCTACCTAAATCTACGCTTAATCCATTACAGCTTGCTATGAATGCAGTAGCTAGATCACTATGCGGAATTACAAGGAGACAACACATAACCCCCATTCTAATGGAGCTTCACTGGCTCCCAATAATTTGTAGATTATCTTATAAAACACTTCTTATGACCTTCAAAGCGTTCCATAATATTTCACCTCCTTCAATCTCTGATCTACTCATTCATACCCAAAACAACAGATCAAGAAGATCTACAACTGAAAATACTCTAGTGATTCCAAATGAATTAGTAAAATGTACTCAAACTACCATTAGCAGATCATTTTCATCCTTTGCTCCAAGGTGCTGGAATAAGCTTCCATTAAACATCAGATTGATAAAAGATATATCACAATTTAGAAAAGCTTTAAAAACCCACCTTTACAACACTTCTCTTACATCAATATTTCCCCTCCTCTCACCCCATTATCTCAGCTCAACAATAATAGTTAAATGGTGATGTTAGACCGTTCCACCTTATGATATTTCACTGTATATACCTGCTCTGTTAAATGTTATTTATGACATGTCTCTATACCCACTCAAGATCTCTAGTCTGATGTAATTGCTTTTATTTAATTATTTATATGCTATTCCCCAGTTAATCCTTGTTTTATTCCCCTGTTACCTAGTTCTCTAAATCTGAGTGTATTTTGTTTAATGTAAACCGCACTGATGTCAAATAGCGCGGTATATAAGAGCTGTTAAATACATAAATAAATATCTCCCCATAGATAGCCTAATCAGAGCCCAAAACATAATCGAATCCTGCATCTTGGAAGTCCATATCTGGCTAACCTCAAATAATCTTTCCATTAATCTTAAAAATACTGAGGTATTCTTTATTTCAAGCAACCCAAATTTCACTCTCCCACAAACATTCAAAATACTCAATACAATCCTCCCATTAAAAAAGAAGTATGGTATCTTGGCATTATTCTAGATGAATACCTCGCTTTGTCTGCCCATATAAAACAGATAACAAAATCTATATACTTCAAATTAAGGACATTACAACATCTCAGACTCCTACTTGACATACATGATTTCAGATCAGTGGTTCACGCTCTAATCACCCCCCACTTTGACTTCTGCAATAGCCTCCTCAAAGGGATACCCAAAAAAGTATCTGAAACAACTCCAAATGCCCCTAAATATAACCGCCAGAATTGTTTTCAAAGCCTGACTCTCTGACCACATAACACCATTATTATACAATCTACACTGGTTACCTATAACAAGCAGAATCAAATATAAAATAATAATGACAACATTTAAGATTGCCAATAATATTGTTCTCTCATACCTTTCATCTTTGTTTACCCAATCCACAAACACTAGAGCGAGAAGGCAATATTCTAAGCACTCTCACAATCCCTCCTACCTTTCGTAAAACTAAATAAATCACAAGTAACTGGGCCTTCTCTTTTGTTGCACCCAATTTATGGAATGCCCTTCCAGATGCTTTATGTGCCATTAAAGAATTGCAAACTTTTAGGAAACATCTAAAAACTCTCCTGTGTAGTCAACATTATGGAGAAAGTGATGAATATAATGTTACGTCTCATGATTTGCCTCAATCTCTACCTGCACCATGACACACACTCACACAAAGAAAACAAAACTCTGCACTCTCTGTAAATAGTTTTTGTTCATAGTTTTATGAACATAGTTCTGTTAATCGTCAAATCTCTGACTTTTATAATCTGTTCTGTGGAATAATGTTGTTCATTGTAAGCTGCCCCTGATCTCTGGAAGGGGCAGTATAGAAGAAAATGGCAAATAAATAAAAATAAATAATGAAGACCACTAACTATCTTAGTGCCACTCTTTGCACCGAATCCAACCTGTTTGTATCCTTTTTGAAGGTGTAGTCTCCAGAATTGCACACAATACTTGAAATGAGGTCGCACCAGAGATGTATACAGAGACACTATCACCTCCTTTTTTCTGCTGGCCATTCCTCTCCGTATGCACCCAAGCATTCTTCTGGCTTTTGCCGTCGCCTTTTCTACCTGTTTAGCTACTTTAAAGTCATCGGACTCAATCACGCCCAGGTCCCACTCTTCATTTGTGGACAGAAGTACTTCACCCCCTATACCACTTCCTTGGATTTTTGCAGTCCAAATGCATGACTGCATTTTTTAACATTAAATCTCAGCTGCCAAATTCTATATCATTTTTCAAGCTTAGCTAAATCCTTCCTCTTGTTATCTACTTCTTCCTGGGTGTCTACTCTATTGCATATTTTGGTATCATATGAGGTCAGCGCAAAAGAGGAAGGCCAGCAATGAGATGGATCGATACAATAACAGCAGCTATGGGTACCAGTCTGTCAGCAATGAGCCGCCTGACTCAAGACCGAACACAGTTTAGGATAGCTATCCAGAGGGTCGCCATGAGTCGACTCCGACTCGACGGCACTTAACAACAACAACAACAAACAGGCAAACCTTATCTGACAGCCCTTCTGTAATATCACTAACAAAGATGTTAAAAAGAATTGGACCAAGGACAGATCCCTGTGGCACATCATTGGTAACCACCTCCTCAGAGTGAGCTCCATTTACCTGTACCTTTTTCTTGCCTCCCACTCAACCAATTTCTAATCCAATCAGTTACTTCAGGGTCCATCCCTAGGGTGCTCAGTTTGTTTAGAAGTCGCCTGTGCGGAATGGTGTCAAAGGCTTTATTAAAATCTAAATACACCACATCTAGGGCTCTCCCGCGGTCCAACTCCCTGGTCACCCAGTCAAAGAAAATAATCAGATTTGTCAGACAAGACTGCCTCTGGTAAACCCATGCTGCCTCTTGATCCTGCAATCCATTGGACTCCAGAAACCTCACTAGTCTCTTTTTTAGCAGCATTTCTAATAATTTACTCACCACAGAGATTAGACTAACCAGCCTGTAGTTTTCAACCTCATCCTTACTTCCACTTTTGTGTAAAGGGTCCATATGTGCCTTTCTCCAGTCCTCTAGGACCACTTCCAACTTCAAAGAAGCTTTGAAAAGGTGTCGGTGGAGCCGCTAGAATGTCCCCAGGTTTCTTCAGTTTTCTTGGATGTATCCCATCTGATCCCATCGCTTTGTCTACTTTTAGTTTAGCTAGTTCCTCATGAACACAGTCTTTTGAAAATCATTCAAGATCCCCTTCACTTCTATTCCTATTTCTGGGTGTTTTCTGAGGTCCTGCTCCTGGCCCTTCATCTGTGAACACAAAACAGAAAAAATTGTTAAGCAGTTCCGCTTTATCCTCATCAGCTTCTACATATTCCTCCCCTTCAGCCTTGAGTATGACAATACCACTTTTGCCCTTCCTCTTCTCATTAACATATCTGAAAAAGTCTTATCCCCTCATTTTATTGCACTGGCTATTCTTCTTTTTGTATCTTTGCTTTCCTGACTACTTTACTAGCTTCTCTAAGTTTTTCCAAATATAGATGCCTGTCTTCCTCTCTCTTTGATCTCTTGTATTTCATGAAGGCCTCCCTCTTTTTCTTCAGTTCTTCAGCTACTTCTTTTGAGAACCATAGCATTCTCCTTTTTCTTTTACATTTATTTACCTTTCTAACAAAAAGGTTTGTTGCCCTTAAAATATCCCCTTTTAGTTTTGCCCATTGTTTTTCTACATCCCCCAGTTGTTCCCATCCCACTAACGACTCCTTGAAGTATTGTCCCATCTTGGCAAAGTTAGTTTTCCTAAAGTCTAAGACCCTCGCTTTTGAATGGATTTTATCAGCCCTAGTCCTAATACTGAACCACACCATCTGGTGATCACTATATGCGGACCCTCACAAAATACACACCGAAAGTTGCACTTGCCTCAGGGCAGGTGTGATTTTGTGGAGGCATATATGTCAGCCACTGGGAATTATTCTAGGAGACTATTTTATGAAGGCACTTCCACACATTTGCTGCTTTTATTTAAAAAACAAAACACTGTGCTTGATATTCGAAATAAATAATGCATTTAGCAGACCTGCTAGCTGCGGTAATCATGGTGACTGGGCTATTCAGCGGTACTAACGTCAGGGCTTTCCATGGGTGGAGTGGAAGCAACACGTGTAGTTAACTGAGCAGTGACAGTATTTAGCTGCTGCCCAGTTTATCCCTAAGTGGTGAAAGACAGACAGATTAAAATAACTTTTATGATAGAAGCTAACTGGGCAGTGGCTTAATATTGCCGCTGTCCGCTTAGCTTCCACACTGTCTGGCCTACCTGGAGATTCAGTGGCAGTAGCCAGCTATGGCCTCAGCATTGAATAGCCAGGTCTTCGGTTCAACAGTGATGGATAGCCTCCGCCACCGAAAGGGCCCCCCCCCCCTCCACTTTATCCAGCAGGACAGTATACATTACCACTGAGAAATATATTGTGGTAATTCATATTCACCTTGGCTACTGCTGGATATATTGATTTTGTGACACATGCTTAAAATAGGCATGTTTTTCTAACTTTTGTTTAGGTGGCATGAATATACAATTACCTCCTATAGAGCCAAATATAAACAAGTAAATACTTTTATGAAAATATTTTTGGATTGCGAAAGGAAAGAAATATACAAATCACAGTAAGTAAATGGATACGTTTCCTGAACTTGAGTGGTCTCTCTGGTTATATATTTTACTGTTTGTTTATCTTATCAAAACTGGTAGAAATCAATTGAAGCAAAACAGGAGAGATTACAGTAGATGACTGGGGACAAACCTACTGAAACTAAGGCATTCGCTTAATGAATGAAATGCCCTTAAAAACATTTAACAGTCCATGCCCTCTTGTGATACGTACAGTGTTTTATTTTTAATTTTGCACAGACTGCTAGAAGGACTGTCTTTGGGAACACCTGCGCCTTGCATCACTCTTTGGTGATTTCCCTTCTCCTCCCTACACGCTGCGCTGTACATAGGGAAAGCTAAGTTCTACCGGATGCTGCAGATTATGATCCTTCTCGTGTACTGTTGAAGAAATAAATGCATGGATTGCATTGAGGACCTGCCTAAACGTTGAAGAAAAATTCCGATTTTGTGTGCCCTACTCTATTTTTTTCTTTTTGTTTCTGGGGAAAGGGGGGTGGCTTAAAAAGTCCAGATGGCATCTAATGGTTAAAGGGCGCTACGAGACATTTAATGGTGCTACTGCTTACACACACCTAGGACCTCATTTGACATTTTTTTAATGACTCTAAATGGTAATCTTTGCATTTTTCAAATATCTGAAACTTTTAACAAGCAACACACATACACATACCCAGCATTTTACTTTAAACTAAGTATTGATATTTTTGTTTGGCAAATTGCATGCATTTTATTTCATTTCAAGACCAAGCTGAATCAGATGTGTTGACCTTGGCTAGGAGCCACCAGAATTTCTGGGCAGCTGCTGCTATAAACTGTGTATCTGTCAGACGAGCTATGGCCATGGTTACCAGAGGACACCCTTGTGGTCATAACCAAGTTGTCAGTGTCACTGAGATTCTTTTTGAATGTCAGTCACACGTACATCACCGATTTCAGAAGGAGATAAAATGAGTCCAAGATTCATTTGGGGCTTGGGACTCCCAGAAGATCATTTTTAAAGCAGAGTGACAGAAGGAGTTGTGACATGCATCCAATAAGCAGTTGTAGCGATCTGACAGTTATTTAGCCCTTGGTTACTAGCCCTATGGTAGAACTGACAGCATGCTTGCGAAGATAGTGAGGCCTGTTTCAGCCCCATTAATGTCGTCTTGAATGTTAGCCTGCAGTCTGGGAAATGATAAATGTTCAGTGATTGATGATTTTATAGTCTCGGGGGATTCTGGGTGGTTTCTGGTTGCTGTGAGCCTATGCAGTTTCCCCCTTTGAGCTGGCCTCTGTTTGAAGTTTTTCTAGTCTGTAGCATGAAGAAAATGGGACATACTGGTAATGGAACACTTTGCAGACATAAATATAATTTTGTAGCTAAGCCTGAGTAAATTGTTGTAGGTTTGGTATAAAGAGCTTTTCGTGTTGGGTACAACCTGAAAGTAGAATCTCTACTTTATATTGCTTTAATATTTTATGAAAGGACTATGAATTTTGTAGGGTGCGAAAGGAAACCATGTAAATACCAATCTCCAGGAGCAAGCCGGAATGAGTCTTCACATATGGGTATCGTCGGTACTGAACGGAGCCTGTGCGGGAACGCTCCCCAGCGTCCAATCAGAAAACTTTTGGGAGCATCCCACAGCGCCTGCGTGCTGCCTTCCCGCCTTTCCCAACTGCTTCTCTCCAGTTCTTCTTTTTCCGCGGAGCCAGCAGGTCGTGTTCCTGTCACTGCAGAAGAATTTCTTTATTTCTTTATTTCTTTTGTATCATGTCTGCCTTCTTCGACGCTCTACCGGTACCGCCGGTCTTTCTTTTCTTCTTTAAAAAAAAATTAAAAAAAAAAATTCTTTTTTTCTTCAGGTGCACTTGCGTTTTGGGCCTTAGGCCCAAACATTTTTCCTCAACATGGAAAAGCCTGCCTCAGGGTTTAAGAAGTGCACAAAATGTGGCGGTACCATTTCCGTCACCGACACCCATGACTGGTGTCTAAAATGTTTAGGTCCTGACCATTCCATCACAGATTGTATGTCCTGTACTATGATGTCTAAAAGAGGTCGGCAGAACCGAGCAGCCAAACTCAGTACCCTGTTTCCCTCTGATGCGGCTTCGCTGGCATCGACGTCTTCCAGGGCTGCTTCTTCCTCCCATGGATCTCAGGTAACTAAACATAAATCCAGCTGGTCCTCGAAGGGTAGATCTCCCTCTAAGCATTGAGATGCCTCTGGCGTTGCCTTCGAGGATTCTGCAAAGGCAAAATTACCCCGGCGGGAGGCTTCGACCTCCAAAGCATCATCATCGGGGTTCCAGGATGATCTCGATGGCTTGGCCTCGACAGATCACCTGGTGCCATGCTCTGGGGTACTGGTGGCTTCCACAGGTACCGACTTCCAAGCATTGGTGGCGTCGATGGACCAGAGGATTCTGTCCATAGAACGCAGTCTGGCGACTTTCCTTGCGGCATCGACGCCCCAGGTACCGCAACAGACTACTCCACCGGTACCGGCTCTAGCACCGCCATCGGTACCGATCCCGGCACCGGTGGCATCGACATCGGCATCGGTGTCTGCTATGCCGGTACTCTGTCCTCTGAGGCCCTCTGGTACCGATACCCCGGTACCGGTTATTCCCGATACTGATCCTTGTCGGTACGGGTATCGGGCTTTGCAGGAGCATCCGGACAGATGATACTTCGATTTCTCTGAAGAGTCTGATGATTCTGACGCATCTGTCGATGCAGCGATGCTTATTCCACAGGAGGAGTCCTCTCCTAAGCGAAGGATGTCTCCTCCAGAAGACTTGTCTTTTCAAGACTTCATCAGGGAGGTGGCTCGGGGCTTATCCATCACGGTGGCCCCTGATACAGAACCCAGAGCCAAGGAGTTAGATATTTTACAATATCCTAAAACTCCTAAGGAGGCAGCTACCTTGCCTGTTCATGAGATTTTGTATGATCTCATGTTGAGGATGTGGGAAACACCTCTTACCACCTCTCCTCATTCTCGCAGGTTAGATACCATGTATCGTGTCCCTCCTTGTCCTGGTTTCCATAAAACTCAGCTTCCTCACCACTCTATTGTGGTTGAGTCTGCTATGAGAAAGATTAGAAGTGCTAAAAGACATGCCTCTAATCCTCCAGGATGTGATTGTAGAACCCTGGATGCTTTTGGACGTAGAGTCTTCCAAGCTTCCATGCTTGCTGCAAGGATTAATTCCTATAGTCTTTACATGGGAATGTTCCTAAAAGAGGTCACTGATCATTTGCAGACTTTAAGTCCTTTCATTTCTGAGGATAAAAAACAGGACTTTCTCACTTGGCTCAAACATGCCCAAGATATCTCCAAATTCTCCAACCGTGCAGCTTTTGACTCTTTTGAATGTGTAAGCAGAGCCTCGGCTATTGCCATAGGTGCACGTAGAATTGCTTGGCTTCAAGCATCTGATTTGGAGATCTGGGTCCAAGATGAATTGGGAAATGTCCCTTGTACCGGTGAAAACCTGTTTGGTAAAGATTGGCAAGCAAAGGCCAATCAGATGGATGCTGAAAATTCTGCCTTGGATAGACTATCCAAGTCTACAGCTGCTCCTGTTAAGAAAAGGTTGTTCAAAAAAGCACCTTTTTCTAAAAAAGGAAGATTTTATCCTGCTTATAGTCAGCGGGCATCTTCTGCAGTTCAGTTTGCTACCAAATGTCAGCAACCATCCAAGCAGAGCACAGCAAAGGCTGCTAGGCCTCCACAGGCCCAGCAACCTCAGCCTCCTCAGGGCCTTTGACTTTCCGCTAGAGAACTTAGCCTTCCTGGCTCT
Source organism: Ichthyophis bannanicus (assembly GCA_033557465.1). Taxonomy (NCBI): domain Eukaryota; kingdom Metazoa; phylum Chordata; class Amphibia; order Gymnophiona; family Ichthyophiidae; genus Ichthyophis; species Ichthyophis bannanicus. Next base: position 160,235,110 of record CM066043.1, on the reverse strand, counting down.
GGAAGGACCAGAGCCCCCCACCATTCCAGGAAGGTTATGTCATTTTGCTCCCAGGTGGGGACAAATTACAGCAGAGCATTGGACACTCTCCATCATAAAGGAGGGGTACAAACTTCATTTTTCAACCTTGCCCCCTCACACAAGAGTGAACCAGTTCAATTCTCTGACCTCCCTCCTCAACCTGTTGGGTCAGGAGATTGCCACCCTTCTTGCCCAAGGGGCAATAGAAGAAGTGCCTCTTCATCAACAGGGCACAGGGTTCTACTCCCCCTATTTTCTTATTCCAAAGAAAACAGGGGGCTACAGACCCATTTTAGACCTCAGAGAATTGAACAAATTCCTAGTCAAGGAAAAATTCAAAATGATTTCTCTGGGAACTCTGCTGCCATACCTTCAGAGTCAGAATTGGCTTTGTTCTCTAGATCTCAAGGATGCGTACACCCATGTTCTCATCCATCCAACTCACAGAAGGTTCCTTCGATTCCTTTTTCAAGAGAAGCACCATCAATACAGAGTGCTTCCTTTCGGTCTGGCCTCTGCACCAAGGGTGTTCACGAAATGCATAGCAGTGGTAGCTGCATTTCTGCGCACTCTGGGAATATTCGTCTTCCCTTATTTGGACGACTGGCTCATTCGAGCTCCCACTCAGTCAGAGGCCAAAAATTCTCTATCCTGCACAATGCGTATCCTTCAGTATTTAGGGCTGGTAATAAACATCCTAAAATCCAATTTGATCCCTACTCAGTCCCTGGAGTTTATAGGGGCATTGCTGGATACCACAAGGGCAAGAGCCTATCTCCACCAGGCCCGTTGCCTTCGCTTGGTGCAGTTAGCTTCTCAATCAGAGTTAAAGCCCCATTTGTCTGCTTGAGAAATGTTACAGTTACTAGGCCACATGGCATCCACCGTGCATGTGGTACCATATGCTCGCCTTCACATGAGGGCAGCTCAGTGGACTTTATCCACCCAATGGACCCAGACATTAGACTGCCTGTCAGACAAAATAGCAAACACAAGTCGCCTCATTTTGTCCCTCCAGTGGTGGAAGTCCCCTCAAAACCTGTTGCTGGGGTCCCCCTTTCAGAAGTCTCTACCCCAAGCAACTCTCACAACAGATGCTTCTCCAATGGGTTGGGGAGCTCATCTGCAAGACCTCTCCACCCAGGGCATCTGGTCTCCACAGGAGAGTGGTCTACATATCAATCTCTTGGAGCTCAGAGCAATCTTCCTTGCTCTATGAGTGTTCCACACCCTGCTCAGCTACAAGACAGTCCTTATCCACACGGACAATCAGGTAGCCATGTTCTACGTGAACAAGCAGGGCAGAACAGGCTCTCTGTCGCTGTGCAACGAAGCTTTGCGACTGTGGGCCCTCGCCAGAGAGCATCAGATTCATTTCTGGCAGTGTATCTTCCAGGCATTCAAAACTCTTGGGCAGACAGGCTCAGTCAAGTTCTGCTTCCACATGAGTGGTCCCTGCATGTGGACCAGGTGGCCAGGATTTTTCAAATTTGGGGAACCCCGGACATAGACCTCTTTGCAAGTCCGTGGAATGCCAAACTTCCCCGGTTCTGTTCCAGGACTCCGGCTCAGGGGGCTCAGACCAGGGATGCTTTCCTCCTTTATTGAGGTCAAGACTTCCTGTATGCCTTTCCACCCATTCCCCTAATTTCCAAAACCCTATTCAAGCTTCAGAGAGACAGAGGTCGCATGATCCTCATAGCACCCCATTGGCCACGCCAAGTGTGGTACCCTCTGCTTCTACATCTCTCTCAAGCTCTCTCCCTGCAGTTAGAGTCTGCTCCAGATCTCCTATCTCAGGAGGACGGAACATTATGGCATCCCAATCCCCAGTCTCTGCATCTGAGGGCTTGGTTGCTGAAAGCCTAGATCTCCAAAATCTTGATCTTTCTCAGCAGGTGAAAGATATTCGTCATGCTTCCAGAAAGTCTTCCACTAGACGTTCTTATGCTTTTAAGTGGAAAAGGTTTACAATTTGGTGCTCGGAAAAGGGGCTTAACCCCCTTGTGATACCTCTGGAATCTTTACTAGAGTATCTTCTTCATTTATCTAATGCAGGCCTTAAGCCAAATTCAGTAAGAGTTCATTTGAGTGCTATTGCAGCTTCCCTTAAGCCTCTCAATGGACAGCCTATTTCCTCTCATCCTCTTATAGCAAGATTCATGAGAGGCCTTCTTTTAACTAAGCCTCCCATTAAATCACCACGGGACTTAAACCTGGTTCTTGGGCAGCTCATGAAGCCACCTTTTGAACCGTTAGCTACCACTTCCTTGAAATTTCTTTCTTGGAAGGTTATCTTTCTCATTGCAATCACCTCAGCACGCCGCATTAGTGAGTTGCAAGCACTAGTAGCTAATCCACCTTATACAAGGTTCCATCATGACAAGGTAGTCCTTAGGACTCATCCACACTTTATGCCTAAAGTGATCTCACCCTTTTATCTGAACCAAGAGGTATACCTACCTGTCTTTTTTCCAGGACCTCAAGTGCAGAGAGAAATCTTCATACCTTGGATTGTAAAAGAGCTCTAGCCTTCTACTTACAAAGAACACAGCAACATAGAAAGTCCTCTTAACTCTTTGTTGCTTTTGATCCTTCTCATTTAGGACTTCCAGTTTCCAAAAGAACACTGTCCAACTGGATTGCTCGGTGTATTTCTTTCACCTATCAGAGTAAGAACCTTTCTCTGGAGGGCCATGTCACAGTTCACAATGTGAGAGCCATGGCAATCTCAATGGCTCATCTACATTCTGTGTCTATTGGCGACATCTGTCGAGCAGCCACTTGGGCCTCGGTTCATACCTTCACAGCCCATTACTGTTTGGACAAGGACTCCCGCCGGGATGCCTTGTTTGGTCAGGCTGTTCTCAAACATCTGTTCCATACCTAGTCAACTCCTACCCACCAACCCTGGTTGGATGCCAGAGATCCATGGGGGGAACTGCAGCCCTTCTTAGGGACACACAGCTCTGGGGTCTCTCCCTGGCATCAAAAGCTAGGGAGTCCCCATATGTGATGACTCATTCTTGCTTGTTCCTGGAGATAGCACAGTTACTTACCTGTAACAGGTGATCTCTGGGAACAACAGGAATAAGTCTTCACAACCCACCCACCTCCCCTAGGAGTTGTATCTCTCTATCTATCTTTCCTTTCCCTCTCTCTCTTTGTCTCAGCTTTAAAACTCGAACTGGGGAGAGGCAGTTGGGAAAGGCGGGAAGGCAGCACGCAGGCACTGTGGGATGCTCCCAAAAGCTTTCTGATTGGACGATGGGGAGCGTTCCCGCACAGGCTCCGTCGGTACCGACGATACCCATATGTGAAGACTTATTCCTGCTGTTCCCAGAGATCATCTGTTACAGGTAAGTAACTGTGCTTTGTGGAACAGTGGCAATAACTTGACTTTTGGAACTCTTTGTTGCTTTATTACACATGCTCTTCCTAGGCCTCAGACCTAGCTGTTCAATAAGAAAGTATTTCTTGTTTATGTGGCATGCAAAAATTTCAGAAAACATTAAGGTAGAAAGTGGGCAAATGACTATTTCTCCTTCGGTTCTTGTTTGGCGTGCAGCTGGAAGAATTTCTCTGCTCTCGCAATCCTTGCAAACAAATATATTTTTTGCATGAGCTAGTCTATTACTTCCTCCTCCCCCAGTGTCCACCCTCAGCAATCATGACCTATAGACATGACTGCTTGATGAGTATAATTGATACCAGCATTTCCAAATGGAAGTTGCATCATAAAACTTCCTATCCTGCCAGCTTCTCCTCCTCCTTCCTCTTCCAGCATTTTCCCCATGTAGAATGCTGCTGGTCTTGAGTGACAAATGGCCAGCGAGGTGGCATTTTTTGCAGAGCACTGTTGGACTTCCATTAGTGTAGTTTTGTCAGGTTGATCTTATATCTTATATCTTATAGGAGTGGCTCAGTGGTTGGGACAGTTTACCTCAGGCCGAAGGGCCGGGGGTTCAATTCCCACATGGGACAAGTAACCTCAGGTCGGAGGGACTGGGGTCTCTAGTCCCATGGCCGCTCCTTGTGGCCTTGGGCAAGCCACTTAACCCTCCATTGCCTCAGGTACACTTAGATTGTGAGCCCTGCGGGGACAAGGGAATAAAAAAAGTACCTGTTAATATATACATGTAAACCGCTCTGATGCGTAAGTAAAGGGTGGTATATCAAATGCCTAAACCATAACCATAACCATAACCATCTTGACTGGTTTTAAAAATTAGAAAATGGCAAGCAGCCTTAAAGGTTTAGAATTGTTTTGAACTTGAGTCTCTCTTTGACTGCCTCTTGTGTGTCAACTTCAATTTTTAAAAATTTTGTAGCAAGCATTGAGGAGTTTGATACGTCTTTTTGGGGGGTAATCTTTTATGAATGTGAGTGGTGAACTGAGGTATACTATTGAGAGAAAGGGACTGATTTTCATGAGTCCTACGTGTTTTCTCTCTGACAAGGAAACTTGCTGTGACCCTTAACTTTGAGACTATAGAGAGACTGATCAGTCTAATGAGCCTCTGGTGCAGCAAGGTGGTGCCTATACCAGTGGTTCCCAGGCTTGTACTGGAGAGAACCGTGCCAGTCAAGTTTTCAGGATTATCCATAAGAGATATGTTCGAAGTGCTTGCTTCCAGTCTCATAGAAACATAGAAAAATCACGACAGAAAAAGACCACATGGCCTATCTAGTCTGTCCTTCTATATCAGCAACTACAACAGTCCCCTTTTTTCCTTTAGAGATCCTCTTTGTTTGTCCCATGCTTTTTTGAATTCAGTTACTGTCCTCATCTCTACCACCTCCACTGGGAGACTATTCCACGGATCCACCACTCTTTCCGTAAAGAAATATTTCCGCGTATCACTCCTGAATCTATCCCCCTTCACCCTCATCCCATGTCCCCTCGTAGCAGAACTTGCTTTCAATCAAAAGAGTCTTATATAGTTTCTTTCCATAATTTTCTACTCTTACAGTTTTTATCGTAAATCTCCTCGCCAAGTGAGAGGCGATAAAATCCAGAATAACAATAAACAAGATGTCCGTATTCAGACTCATAAAGAGAGACTCAGCCTATCCAGTTAAGAAGGGTATTGCGCTCAAAGCCATGGCAAGGCTGAGCAGGCTACCAAAGGATAAATTGGAATTATGGGTCAAAACCATTAATGTGGACCCTGCTGTTGCTCACGAGACCATTATTTCTGTAGGGGATATACCACTGCTCTATAGAATGCCACAAAGAAGAGGTGTTGGCCTTGAAAAGGACTAATAGGTCTGTTGGCCTTTATTGCAATCTGGTATGATACTGTCCCAAAGAAAAAGAGAGGCGTTACTATTACAAAAAGGAAAGCTAAACTGAATTGGTTGTGGAATTTAAGAGAAAATTAAATAAAGGAAAGGTAGCGTTAGCAAAACTTTTAATATATATGAACAGCAGTGCTTTAAAAGTCACACTGTTTAATGCTTTGCAAGAGATATAATTTAATAAATCATACAGTCATACCTTTTGGATTGATGATTTGTGTGTGTTTGTAAATTTTATATTCATATCTTATTCTGATTCTTTCTAATGTTTCTGATGTTATCTGTGCGGAATGGTAGATGTAATGGAATATAAATGATCTCCAGGAACAAGCAGGAATGCAGTCTTCACATATGGATATCGTCGGCACTGATGGAGCCAGCACGGGAACGCTCCCCAGTGTCCATTAGGAAAGTCTTTTGGATCACTTCACTGCGCCCACACATCTGCTTTCCTGCCTTCCCAACTCCTCTCCTCAGTTCTTCGTTTTCCGCGGAGCCAGCAGGAAGCCGTTTCCTATCATCACCGAAAACCTTTTTATTTTTAGGCTTAATTTTGTGCTCTGCCTTTCCGTCGACGCTGGTTCCTTCCTTGTTACCGACTCGTATATTCTTTTATTTTTCTTTCAGTTTTTTTCTTTTCCCTTCTGGCAGGTCACCGCTACCTTAGGCCTTGGCCAAAACTTTCACATTTGTCACCGTGGGCAAACACATCAGTGGCTTTAAAAAATGTTCCAAGTGCTCAGCACAATATCAGTCTCTGATTCCCATGACTGCTGTCTGACATTTTTAGGCCTAGTTCATAGACTAGATAATTGTGTTTTTGTGCAAACAAATGACCAAGTGAGACCTAAAGAACAGGGCCAAGCAGTATGACTGCCTCGATTTTAGTGCCTCTGTATTGTCGAGGATGTTGTCCTCCTTAGCTGGTTCCCAGGTCACCAAAAAGTCCAGACATAAATTAAAGCCTAAGTCTTTGACATTGAAATACGATACCGAGCATCGAGGTATGTTTCATAATTCACCAGGTGCACCGAAAGGTGCATGTGATGCTGACCGGCCTGCGAAACAGCCCCAGCTGGAGGGCCAACCCTCTAAAGCTACACAAGGGCTCCAGGGTGCTTCCGAGGCATCGACCTCTGGAGAGCTACTGGTACCATGCTATAGGGACGGTGGCACAGAGTCCCGTACTTGAATCTACCCAGGTATCGGTGTCCTGAATCAGCACTTCTTAGCTATCGAGAGGACCTTGGCAGCACTCCTGGCCGCTGCGGTCTCAAAGATATTGACAGACCCGGTGAATCTGGCACTGCCTTCCAGCTCAGCACCCGGTACCTCTGGGTCCGATGCCAGCCCTTGAACTGGTATCGTTGGGACCCGTCCCTCCGATTCCACCGCTGGAACTGGTTCCCCGTTTGAGTACCGCATGGGCTGAACATTGGCATCGACATTGGCTCGAGAGCGTCGGTACTTTTATTTTCTTTCTGAATCAGAGTCGTCTTCTTCTTCTGACTCTGAAGAGATATTGGAGGATTCCAGGGACACCTGGAATGTCCCCTCCAATCTTGCTCCTCCTCATGGGAAGAGTCAATCCCTGCCAGAGGAGGACATATCCTTTAAGGACTTCATTTGGGACATGGCAGCGGGTCTCCAAATCATATTAACATCGGAAACGGAACCGAGGGCTGAATAATTGAAAATCCTGAAGTATTCCTCGATGCCAAACAAGGTGGCAAGGTTACTAGTGCATGGGATCATGCAGGATCTAATGCTATGCATGTGGGAGGCCCTGCTAGCAGTTCTGCCTATCAATAAACATCTCTATACCATATACCAAATTCCACCATGCTCGGGTTTTCAAAAGTCTCAACTATCACACCATTCTATGGTAGTGGAATCGGTGATGCGATGCATCAAGAGTTCTAAAACTCATTCATCGTTGCAGCCTGGCCAAGATGCCAGGGCTCTTGATGCCTTTGGAAGTTGCTACTTCCAGGCATGTATGCTTGCTTTTAGGATTACATCCTACACCCTCTACATGGGCATGTACCTCAAGGATGTCTCAAGAGATCTAGGAAATTTTGCTGCTATTCTCTCAGAATACAAACATGATGCATACTTGACTATGGTCATGCAGGCTCAGAACACTTCCAAGTTCCTGACCAGGGCAGCCTTCAATACCTTTGAGTCTACCAGCAGAGCTGCTGCAGCTTGCATAGAGACTTGCAGGATGGTCTGGCTTCAGGCGTCAGACCTCGAGCAGTGGGTTCAAGATAAATTGGCCAGTATTCTTGCTCTGGAGTTAATCTATTTGGTAAAGGTGGGAGAGAGATGGCATTAGAGCTTGAGGCGGATGATTTCCCCCTCAAGTGCCTCTCAAGAAAGACTTCAGACCCCTCTAGGAGGAAGGCTGCTAAAAAGAAGTCTTTCTACACCAAAAAGAATTGATATTTTTCTTCTTAGCAACCTTCTGCTGGTTTTCAATCTCCACAACAGCAACAAAGGCTACAGGGTCCCCGTCAGCCTAAGAAGGCCAAGACTCCTAAACCCCAGCCAGCTCCTCAGCCACAGTCGGCACCTGTTTTTTTGACTCCTCCCTAGAGAGCATAGCTACTCTGCCTCTGCAGGGCTCCCAGCCCTTCACATAGCGGGCAGACTTTGTGCTTATGCCCACAGTGACATCTCATCACATCAAAGAAGTGGACTCTCAACATCATCCATGAGGGCTATCTGCTTCACTTTCAAAGCTTACCCCCAGCCACCTCCGCAAGAGATTATCCCACAAACCCTTTGCAGGCCATTCTGTCCACCGAGGTGGCCATCCTGTTAGCTCAGGGGGCTGTCGAAAGAGTCCCTCCTACCCAAGATGGCAAATGCTTCTACTCTCCTTACTTTCTTATTCCAAAGAAAACAGGACATTTCAGACCCATTCTAGATCTGAGGGATCTCAACAAATTTCTCGTTTGAGAGAAAAGTTCAAGATGATATCACTCGGCACACTTCTGCCCTACCTTCAGAAGAACAACTGGCTATGTTCTTTAGACCTCAAAGATGTTTACACGCATTTCCTGCTACACCCTCACCACAGACAATACCTGCACTTTCGGGTTCAACAAATCCATTACCAGTTTCGGCTGCTTCCCTTTGGGCTAGCTTCTGCAACCAGAGTATTCACAAAATGCATGACAGTCATCACAGCATACCTGTGTACTTTGGGGATCTCTGTCTTCCCCTACTTACAAGATTGGCTGATAAGGGGAGAATACCCAGAAATCGTAAAATAATCACTTTTTTTGCGCCATCATGGTGCTCCAAAGTCTAGGCTTTGTATTAAACCTTCCAAAATTCCACCTGCTTCCCTCACAGCAACTCGAGTTCATCGGAGCATATCTCGATACTTGCCAGGGCCGAGCTTTCCTTCCTCAGGATTGCTGTGCTCGTCTCATTGAGCCTGACCTTCACTATACAAGGTCAAAGTGCTGTGACAGCTCGAGACATGCCATGTTTTCTGGGACATATGATCTCCACGGGTCACACCATCCCATATGCTCGTCTACACATAAGACAGGCCCAATGGACACTCCTCAATGGAGTCAGGCTAACGGATGTCTATCAGACAAGATTTGCATCACGCCTCCTCTTGTCAACTCCCTTCAGTGGTGGTGCTCCCCCAACATCCTCTCAGAGGGTCACCTTTTTCAGATCCTCCATCCCAGCGCACCCTAGCGACGAATGTTTCCAAACTTGGGTGGGGAGCTCATCTGACCAATCTCACCACACAGGGGAAGTGGACAGAATGGGAATGCCAATGCAGATCAATCTCCTCAAGCTACGTGCTCTCACGAATGCTCTTTGGGTTTTTCAACCCCAGCTATCGGGCAAACGCATCTTAGTTCAGATGAACAAACAAGTAGCAAACAATCCGGTTTTCGTCCTTTGCACTCTACTGAAACTGCTCTTGTCAAAGTCTCTAGTGACTTGTTCCTGGCTAAATCTAAAGGCCTTTACCCTGTCCTTATCCTCCTTGACCTTTCTGCTGCCTTTGACACTGTTGACCATGATCTTCTCCTTGACACTTTGTCCTCACTTGGCTTTAGGGACTCTGTTCTCTTCTGGTTCTCCTCATATCTCTCCCATCACTCCTTTAGTGTATGTTCTGGTGGCTCCTCCTCCTCTGTTACCCCGCTCTCGGTTGGTGTCCCCAAGGGTTCTGTCTTGGGTCCCCTTCTTTTTTCTCTCTATACCCAATCCCTTGGTGCACTTATTTCCTCTCATGGGTTTCAGTACCATCTCTATGCTGATGACTCCCAAATCTATCTCTCTACTCCTGATCTTTCTTCTGCTTTCTAGTCCCGGATCTCTTGCTGTCTCTCTGCCATTGCTGCCTGGATGTTCCATTGTCGCCTGAAATTGAACATGGCCAAGACTGAACTTCTCGTTTTTTCTCCTAAAATTTCCCTTTCTCCTTCTTCTTTTTCAGTCTCTGTTGATGGCTCTGTTCTCCAACCTGTTTCATCTGCTCACAATTTGAGTGTTATTTTTGACTCTTCGCTCTCTTTCTCCTCTCATATCCAACTCATCGCTAAGACCTGTTGCTTCTTTCTCTTCAACATTGGCAAAATCCGCCCCTTTCTCTCTGAGCTCACTACTAAAACCCTCATCCATTCCCTAATCACCTCCTGCCTTGATTATTGTAACCTCCTTCTTGCTGGTCTCCCCTCAGTCTCATCTCTTCCCTCTTCAGTCTATTCAGCACTCTGCTGCCCGTTTGATTTTCCATCAGCCTCGTTTTGCCCACATCACTCCTCTCCTCAGATCTCTTCACTGGCTCCCTATCCGTTTCCGTATTCACTTTAAGCTTCTTCTTCTGACCTATAAGTGCATTCACTTTGTGGCCCCTCAGTACCTTTCTTCTCTCATTACTCCCTATTTCCCCCCTCATGTACTCCGTTCTTCTTCCCAGTTGCTTCTTGCTATGCCCTTCTCCTCTATTGCCAACTCCAGATTCCGCTCTTTTCACCTTGCTGCTCCTTACGCTTGGAATAAACGTCCTTTGTCTATACGTCAGGCATCTTCTTTGCCCCTCTTCAAACTCAAGTTAAAAGCTCATCTTTTCGCATCTGCCTTTGGCTCTTGATTTTGCTGTTCTCCTTCCTTCCCCTCTTTTATTTCACCTTTCTTTCTTCCTCTTACACTTGTTCTTAACTCTTTCCTTTGTCCTGTCTCTCCTGCTCTTGTCTCTTTGTCCTTGTTCTTATCTTTTTTCTACTCCTTTTCTTGCTTTGTCTTTTTAGATTGTAAGCTCTTTTGAGCAGGGACTGTCTTTTTGTGTTTTCATTGTACAGCGCTGCATGCACCTGGTAGCATTTTATAAATGCTTAGTAGTAGTAGTAGTAGTAGCCATGTTCTACGTCAACAAGCAGGGAGGAACTGGTTCCTATCCCCTTTGCCAGAAGGCCCTTCAACTCTGGTTCTTTGCCATTGCACACTGCATCCATCTCTGGGCGGTGTATCTCCCAGGCGAGCTCAATGTCCTGGTGGACAGAGTCTGCCACATATTCCATCCACATGGGTGGACTGTAAACAAGAGATGGCATCTTGGATCTTTCACATGTGGGGGATCTCCAGAATAGATCTGTTCACCACTCAGAAGAATGCATGACTACTGCTCTTTTGCTCCAGACTTGCCTCCTGACAGTCAGGCAGCAGATGCTTTCTTCTACATTGGGGCTCATGCCTGTTTTATGCAGTCCCACTGACACCCCCCCCCCGATACCTAAAACTCTGTTTACACTGCATGCCGACAAGGGCTCCATGATTCTAATAGCTCCTTACTGGCCCCATCAGCTGTGGTTTCCTCTGCTGCTTCATCTAGCATACACTCCACCACTCAGTTTGGGTCATGCTCCAGACCTCCTCTCAGGATCAGGGGCTACTGCTCCATCCCAATCCACAAGCCTGTCTCATGGCATGGCTGCTAAAAGCATGACCTTTGATGAACTAGATGTCCCTCAACCGGTTAAGGACATCTTGCTTTCATTTCACAAGCCATCTACCAGGCGTTCTTATTAAGGCATTGATAAGGCAGACAGAGAGAATTTGAGAAGAAGCTTGCTGTGGAAGCAAAAACGCATAGTAAGACTTCTTCAAGTACATTCATAGCAAAAAAGCCTGTGAGAGAGTCAGTTGGACCATGAGATGATAGAGGGGTAATAGGGGCACTAACAGGCGACAAGGCCATAGCGGAGAGAATTAATGAATTCTTGGTTTCAGTCTTTACTGAGGAAGATGTAGGGATGTTACCCATGACTGAAATGGTGTTTAAAAGTGATGCCACAGAAGAATTGAAAGAAATATCAATACACTGGGAAGATGTATTACAACTATTTGATAAATCGAACAATAGCAAATCATCTGGACCAGATGTTATACATCCAAGGCTGTTGAAAGAAATGAAATATGAGATTGCAGACCTGCTATTAGTAATCTATGAACTGTCATTAAAATCATCTGTAATACCTGAAGATTGGAGGATGGCCAATGTAATGCCAATTTTTTAAAAAGGTTCCAGGGGTGATCCGGGAAACTACAGACCAGTGAGTCTGACGTCAGTGCCGGGAAAAATGGTAGAAGCCATTATAAAGAGCAAAATTACTGAACATCTAGATAGTCATGGCTTAATGGGAGACAGCCAACATGACTTTAGCCAAGTAAGGTCTTGTCTTACTAAACTGTTATATTTTTTTGAAAGTGTGAATAAACAGGTAGACAAAGGTGAGTTGGTTGAAATAGTGTATCTGGATTTTCAAAAAGCCTTTGACAAGGTCCCTCATGAAAGACTTTTGGTGACATTAAAAATTCATGGGATAGGAGGCAGTGTACTATTGTGGATCAGGAACTGGTTAAAAGATAGAAAACAGAGGGTAGGGCTAAATGGCCATTTTTTCCAATGGGAAAAGGTGAATAGTGGAGTATCCCAGGGATCTGTGCTGGGTCTGCTGCTTTTTAACATATTCATAAATGACCTGGAAATTGGAATAACAAGTGAGGTAATCAAATTTGCAGATGACACAAAATTATTCAAAGTTGTTAAAACTTGAGGATTGTGAAAAATTGCAAGAGAACCTTGATAAATTGGAAGACTGGGCATCAAAATAGCAGCTGAAATTTAATGTGGACAAATGCAAAGTTATGCAGCTAGGAAAGAACAACCCATGCTATGGTTATACAATGCAAGGTTCCACATTAGGAACCAACACCCAGGAAAAAGATTTTTGCATCATTGTGGATAACATGTTGAAACCCTTCGCCCAGTGTGCAGCGGCAGCCAAGAGAGCAAATAGAATGCTAGGTATCATAAGGAAAGGAATGGAGAATAAAACAAAGGATATTATAATGCCTCTTTATTGTTCCATAGTGCGACCGTACCTTGAATATTTCGTGTAATTCTGGTCACCATATCTTAAAAAGATATAGCGGAATTAGAAAAGGTACAGAGAAAAGCCACCAAAATGGTAAAGGGGATGGAAGGATACCCCAATGAAGAGAGGCTAAAAAGGTTAGGGCTCTTCAACCTGGAAAAGAGACGGCTGAGGGGAGATAATAATAGAGGTCTTAATGAATGGAGTGGAATAGGTAAACATAGCTCTATTATTTATGCCATCAAAATATAGAAGACGAGGGGACATGTAATGAAGCTACAGTGTAACTTATTTAAGATTAATAAGAGAAAATATTATCTCCAGGAACAAGCAAGAATGTAGTCTTCACATATGGGTATCGTCAGTAACGACGGAGCCTACGCAGGAACACTCCCCAGTGTCCAATAGGAACGCTCTTGGGAGCATCCCTCAGCACATGTACGCTGCCTTCCCGCCTTTCCAACTGTCCTTCTTCAGTTCTTCGTTTTCCGAGGAGCCGATAGGACACATACCCTGTCACCGCAGAAAATTTCTTCTTTAAACTTGTTTTCTTGTGGTCGCGCCTGCCTCCGCACGACACCTACCGGTACTGCCGGTTCTTTCTTTCTTTCTTTAAAAAAAAAAAAAAAATATATATATATATATTTTTTTTTTAACTGTTTCTCTTCAGAAACCTTTTCTTTTGGTGCTAGGCGCCATTTTGGGCATTAGGCCCCATTTTTCCCAGAAGATGGAAAAACCAGCTAGTGGTTTTAAAAAATGTACTAAATGTGGCGGTACTATCTCCGTCACCGACACCCATGACTGGTGTCTAAAATGTTTAGGCCCTGACCATTCTCCATCTGAGTGTTCCTCCTGTAAGGGGATGACTAAAAGAGGAAGACAGGCAGCTCGGTACCCTCTTTTCTTCGGATACCAGGTCCATTGCATCGACGTCTTCAAGAGCCTCGTCTTCCTCCCATGGATCTCAGGTAACTAAACATAAGAGCTGGACCTCAAAGGGTAGCTCTCCTTCAAAGCATCGAGAGGCCATTGGCATTGCCCTTGAGGAAACTACACTGTCAAAACAGCCCCGGCGGGATGCTTCGGCCTCCAAAGCATTAACGGGGTTTCAGGATGTTCTCGAGGCTTCGACCTCGGCAGAATTACTGGTGTCATGCTCAGGGGTTCTGGCCGCTTTTACCAGTACCGATACCCAGGCATCGGCAGCGTTGATAGACTAAAGATTCCTTGCTATCGAATGCAGTCTTGCAGCTCTCCTTACAGCTGCGGTACCATTGACACCAGTGGTTTAACGGGCACCGGTACCGACGTCAGTACCAGCACCGATACCGGTACCAGCACCAATGGTACTGGCTCCAGTGGGAATCCTTCCCATGCAGACTTTTTCTGTCATCGACAGATCAGTACCGACTTCGACCGATACTGAGACCCTACTTTGCATGAACATCGGGATCAGAGATACTTCAAATCCTCCGATTCCGATGACTCTGATAATTCTGCCGGTACCAGAGTGTTTCTCCCAGAAGACTCCTTTTCTCCCCAACGCAGAATATCTCCTCCGGAAGACATATCTTTTCAGGATTTTATTCGTGATGTGGCCCGAGGCCTTTCAGTCACGGTAGCTCCTGAAAAAGAACCTTGAGCAAAGGAATTGGAAATTCTCCAATACCCTAAGGCTCCCAAGGAAGCAGCCACTCTGCCCATTCATGAAATTCTTCATGATTTGATGCTCAGAATGTGGGAGACATCTTTGACCACATCTCCTCGTTCTAGGAGACTCAATACCATGTATCGAGTTCCACCATGTCCTGGTTTTCAAAAGATTCAGCTACCACACCATTCAATGGTAGTAGAGTCAGCCATGCGTAGGATGAAAAGTGCAAAGAGACATGCATCCAATCCTCCAGGTCGTGAATGCAGGACTCTTGACGCTTTTGGGCGTCAAACTTTTCAGGCTTCCATGCTTTCAGCTAGGATCAGCTCATATATTTTATATATGGGAATGTTCCTCAAAGAGGTCACAGGAGATTTGGAACTTATGAGCCCCCTTCTCCCTGAGGACAAATGACAGGACTTTCTCACTCTGGTCAAGCATGCTCAGGATGTCTCCAAGTTTGTAAATTGTGCAGACTTTGACTGCTTTGAATGCATCAGCAGAACCTCTGCTATTGCCATTGGTGCATGTCGGATTGCCTGGCTTCAGGCATCAGACTTGGAGATTTGGGTATAGGATAAATTGGGAAACATCCCTTGCACTGGAGAAAACCTCTTTGGCAAGAATTGGCAGGAGACGGCTAATGAGATAGATACTGACAATCTCACTTTAGACAGATTGTCAAAATCTACAGCCACTCCAGCCAAAAAGAAACCCTATAAAAAACCCTTTTTCAACAAAAAGAGGAAGTTTTATCCATCCTATACCCAGCAAGGGCAAGCTCAGGGTCAAGTTGCCCAGAAGGGTCAACAACACCAATCCAGACAAAAGAAACCAAAAGGCCTTAGAGCTCAACCAGCTCCACAGGCCCAGCCCCC
This sequence comes from Ichthyophis bannanicus, assembly GCA_033557465.1. Taxonomy (NCBI): domain Eukaryota; kingdom Metazoa; phylum Chordata; class Amphibia; order Gymnophiona; family Ichthyophiidae; genus Ichthyophis; species Ichthyophis bannanicus. The sequence continues at coordinate 160,219,835 of CM066043.1, read as the reverse complement.
TCAACGTCTTTGACGCCTTCATAGAGAACTTAGCCTTCCTGCCTCTGAAGGGGGCCAGAACCCCTAAACATTCCAGGCAGGTTGTGTCATTTTGCCAACAGATGGCACCAAATAACAACAGAAAACTGGACGCTGTCCATTGTGGGAGAGGGGTACAAGCTTCATTTTCACAGTATGCCCCTCCTACAATCGTAAGACAGTTCAATTCCCAAAACTCTACAGGCAGTCTACTGGATCAAGAGGTCGCAACCCTCCTTGCTCAAGGAGCAATAGAGGAAGTGCCCATTCTTCAGCAGGGTGCAGGGTTCTACTTCCCCTATTTTCTTATTCCAAAGAAAACAGGAGGACACAGACCCATTCTAGACCTCATAGAATTGAACAAATATCTGTTCCGAGAAAAGTTCAAAATGATTTCTCTGGGAACTCTTCTGCCATACCTTCAAAGTCAGGATTGGCTTTGTTCTCTAGATCTAATCACAGGAAATTCTTACGATTCATTTTCAAGGGAAAACAATTCCAATACCGGGTTCTTCCCTTTGGTCTGGCTTCGGCACCAAGAGTATTCACAAAATGTATGGCAGTAGTAGCTGTATTTCTGCGAACCCTGGGGATATTCATCTTCCCTTACTTGGACGACTGGCTCATTCGAGCCCCCACGGTTCCAGAAGCCAGATCTGCACTGTCTCACACAATGCGAATCCTTCAATACTTGGGATTGGTCATAAACCTCTCAAAATCCCAACTTGCTCCGTCTCAGTCCCTAGAGTTCATAGGAGCTCGTCTAGATATCAGACAGTCAAGGGCTTTTCTCCCACAACCCTGCTGTCTTCATATAATGCAGCTAGCTTCTCAAGCAGCGGTGAAGTCCTCCCTAACTGCTCGAGGACTACTACAACTATTGGGACATATGGCATCCACGATTCATGTGGTTCCCTGCGGTCGCCTTCATATGTGAGCAGCCCAGTGGACCCTATCCACACAGTAGACACAGGCCACAGGACATCTGTCGGACAAGATATCAAACTCACAATGACTGATCTTTTCCCTACAATGGTGGCAATTACTGGAAAATCTTCTAGTGGGGTCTCCTTTCCAGCAACCCCTATTCCAGGCCACCCTAACAACAGATGCATCACAGGTGGGATGGGGAGCACACCTGCATCATCTCTCTGCCCAGGGTACCTGGACTCCACAAGAGGCTTGTCTTCACATAAACCTCCTGGAACTCAGAGCAATCTATCTAGCTCTTCGAGTATTCCATGCCCAGCTCAGCTACAAGACAGTCCTAGTCCAAACAGAGAATCAAGAAGCTATGTTCTATGTGGGATGGGAACAGCTGGGAGATGTAGAAAACCAGTGGGCAAAACTGAAAGGGGGTATTTTAAAGGCAACCAACCTTTTTGTTAAAATGGTAAATAAAGGCAAAAGGAACAGGAGACCGCTATGGTTTTCGAAGGAAGTAGCTGAACAAGTGAAGAAAAAGAGGGAGGCCTTCATGAAATACAAGAGATCACAGAGAGAGGAAGACAGGCATCTGTATTTGGAAAAACTTAGAGAAGCTAGCAAAGTAGTTAAGAAGGCAAAGATTCAAAAGGAGGAGGAAATAGCCAATGCAATAAAATGGGGGGATAAGACATTTTTCAGATATATTAGTGAGAAGAGGAAGGGCAAAAGTGGTATTGTCAGACTCAAGGGTGCAGGGGGGGAATATATAGAAGCTGATAAGGATAAAGCGGAATTGCTTAACAAATATTTTTGTTCTGTGTTCACAGATGAAGAACCAGGAGCAGGACCTCAGAAAACACCCACAAATAAGAACAGAAGCGAGGGACATCTTGAACTATTTTCAGAAGACTGTGTTCGTGAGAAACTAGCTCAACTTAAAGTAGACAAAGCGATGGGACCGGATGGGATACACCCTAGAATACTGAGGGAACTTGGGGACGTTCTAGCAACTCCACTGACTAACCTTTTCAATGCCTCATTGGAGTCTGGAGTGGTGCCAAAGGACTGGAGAGAGGCTCATGTGGTGCCTTTACACAAAAGCGGAAGTAAGGATGTGGTTGAAAACTACAGGCCGGTTAGTTTAACTTCGGTGGTGAGTAAATTATTGGAAACGCTGCTGAAAGAGAAAATAGTGAGGTTTCTAGAGTCCAGCGGATTACAGGATTCGAGGCAGCATGGATTCACCAGAGGCAGGTCTTGTCAGACAAATCTGATTGATTTCTTTGACTGGGTGACCAGGGAGTTGGACCGAGGGAGAGCTCTAGATGTGGTGTATTTAGATTTCCGTAAAGCCTTTGACACTGTTCCTCACAGGCGACTTATAAACAAACTGAGCACCCTAGGGATGGACCCTAAAGTTACTGATTGGGTTAAAAATTGGTTGGGTGGGAGGCGACAAAGAGTACAAGTAAATGGAGCACACTCTGAGGAAAAGGATGTTACCAGTGGTGTGCCCCAGGGATCTGTCCTTGGTCCAATTCTTTTTAACATCTTTGTTAGTGATATAGCGGAAGGGCTGTCAGGTAAGATTTGCCTCTTTGCGGATGATACCAAAATCTGCAATAGAGTAGACACCCAGGAAGGGGTAGATAACATGAGGAGGGATCTAGCTAAGCTTGAAGAATGGTCTAGAATTTGGCAGCTTGGATTTAATGTTAAAAAATGTAAGGTCATGCATTTGGGCTGCAGCAATCCAAGGGAGCAATACAGTATAGGAGGTGAAGTACTTTTGTCCACTAAAGAAGAGCGGGACCTAGGCATGGTTGTGTCTGATGATCTTAAAGTAGCTAAACAGGTAGAAAAGGCAACAGCAAAAGCTAGAAGGATGCTTGGGTGCATACGGATAGGAATGGCTAGCAGAAAAAAGGAGGTGATAATGCCTCTGTATAAGTCTTTGGTGCGACCTCATTTGGAGTATGGTGTGCAATTCTGGAGACCGCACCTTCAAAAGAATGTGAACAGGATGGAGTCGGTGCAGAGGGTTGCTACTAAAATGATTAATGGGCTTCGTTATAAAGCATATGAGGACAGACTTAAGGATCTTAATATGTACACCTTAGAGGAAAGGCGGGATAGAGGTGATATGATTGAGATGTTTAAATACCTCCGTGGCATAAATGTTCAGGGAGAGAGCCTCTTTCAATTGAAAGCAAGTTCTGCTACGAGGGGACATGGGATGAGGATGAAGGGAGATAGATTCAGGAGTGATATGCGGAAATATTTCTTTACAGAAAGAGTAGTGGATCCATGGAATAGTCTCCCAGTGGAGGTGGTAGAGATGAGGACAGTAACTGAATTCAAAAAAGCATGGGACCAACACAGAGGATCTCTAAAGGTAAAAAGTGGACTGTTGTAGTTGTTGTTATGGAAGGACAGACTAGATAGGCCATCTGGTCTTTTTCTGTCATCATGTTTCTATGTTTCTATGTGAACAAGCAGGGCAGAACAGGCTCTCTGTCGTTATGCAACGAAGCTTTACGACTATGGGCTCTCGCCAGAGAGCATCAAATTCACCTTCTCGTGGTATATCTTCCAGGCATTCAAAACCTTTGGGCAGACAAACTCAGCCGAGTACTGCTGCCTCACGAATGGTCTCTCCACCTAGACCAGGTGGCCAAGATATTTCAGATCTGGGGAACCCCAGACATAGACCTATTTGCAAGTCCACTGAATGCCAAACTTCCCCGGTTCTGTTCAAGGATTCCGGCTCAAAATTGCCAGGCAAAGGACACCTTCCTTCTTCACTGGGGTCACGACTTCCTCTATGCCTTCCCACCCATTCCCCTCATCCCCAAAACACTCTTCAAGCTTCAGAGAGGAGACAGAGGTCTTATGATCCTCATAGCGCCATGGTGGCCACGCCAAACGTGGTATCTGTGGTATCCCCTGCTTCTACATCTCTCTCAAGCTGCACTTCTGGAGTTAGGCTATGTTCCATTTCTTCTCTCCCAAGAGAACGGGATGCTATGGCACCCGAATCCCCAGTCCCTGCATCTCAGGACCTGGTTGCTGAAAGCTTAGACCTTCAGGATCTTAACCTTTCCCAACAGGTAAAGGATATCCTTCAGGCTTCTAGAAAACCTTCCATAAGATGCTCTTATGCCTTCAAGTGGAAACGTTTTACTATATGGTGTTCACAGAAGGGGTTAAACCCCCTTATGATACCTTTGGAATCAGTACTAGAGTATCTACTTCATTTATCAAATTCTGGTCTAAAGTCCAATTGAGTAAGAGTCCATCTTAGTGCAATTGCAGCTTCATATAAGCCTCTAAATGGACAACCAATTTCCTCTCATCCACTCATAACAAGATTTATGGGAGGTCTTCTATTAACAAAGCCTCCCCTCAGGCCACCACCGGTGGCATGGGATTTAGATATAGTTCTCGGGCAGCTCATGAAACCGCCTTTTGAACCTTTAGCCACTACAGCCCTAAAGCTTTTGTCCTGGAAGGTCATCTTCCTAATTGCAATCACCTCTGCACGTCGCATTAGTGAATTGCAAACTTTAGTGGCTGATCCTCCTTATACTAGGTTTCGCCATGATAAGGTTGTTCTTAGAACTCATCCACACTTTATGCCAAAGGTGGTTTCGCCTTTTCATTTAAATCAATCAATTTATCTTCCTGTATTCTTTCCAAGGCCTCATGCCTCTAATGCAGAAAAGGAACCTTCATACTTTGGATTGTAAAAGAGCCTTGGCTTTTTACCTACAAAGAACACAGCAACATAGAAAGTCTTCTCAACTTTTTATTGCTTTTGATTCTAGTCATTTGGGACTTCCAGTCTCCAAGAGAACTCTGTCCAAATGGATTGCACAATGCATATCCTTTCCTTATGAGAGTAAGAGTCTTCCTTTTCAAGGCCATGTCACAGCTCATAATGTGAGAGCCATGGCAGCCCCTATGGCTAACCTTCACTCTGTGTCTATTGATAACATTTGTCGAGCAGCCACCTGGGCTTCGGTACACACCTTTACAACCCACTGCTGCCTAGATAAAGCCTCCCGTCGGGATGCCTTCTTTGGCCAAGCTGTTCTTCAAAATCTCTTCCAGACCTAATTCAACTCCTACCCACCAACCCTGGTGGGATGCCAGAGGTCCATGGGAGGAAGCATGGCCCACCTTACTTGGGTGGCAGTTTCCTGGGGCTATTTCCCTGGCTTCTTCAGCTAGGGAGTCCCCATATGTGAAGACTACATTCCTGCTTGTTCCTGGAGATAGTGTAGTTACTCACCTGTAACAGGTGATCTCCGGGAACAGCAGGAATTTAGTCTTCACAACCCACCCACCTCCCCTAGGAGTTGTCTCTCTATCTCTGTCTTTTTCCTCTCTCCCTCTATCCTTTCACTCAGCTACAAACTTAACTGAAGAGGGAAAGGCGGGAAGGCAGCGCGCATGTGCTGAGGGATGCTCCCAAAAGCGTTCCTATTGGACGCTGGGGAGCGTTCCCGCGCAGGCTCCGTCAATACCAACAATACCCATAAGTGAAGACTAAATTCCTGCTGTTCCTGGAGATCACCTGTTACAGGTGAGTAACTACGCTTTTTTACTCAACGTGTAATCAAACTCTGGAATTCGTTACTGGAGGATGTAGTAAAAACTGTTAGTGTAGCCGGTTTAAAAAAGGCTTTGACAAGTTCCTGGAGGAAAGGTCCATACACCATTATTAAAAGGGACCCAGAATTTCCACCGCTTGCCCCAATACAAGCATTATGGAGCCTCTGTCTTTTAGGGAAACTGCTAGGTACTTGTGACCTAGATTGGCCACTGTTGGAAACAGGATACTGGGTTTGATGGACCGTGGTCTGACCCAGTATGGCATTTCTTATGTTCTTATGCCTTCAAATAGTAGTGGTTCACATGGTCCTAGCACAGCTTCTAAAAGCCCCGTTTGAGCGCTTGGCTGCTACTGCTCCAAAATTCCTGTCTTGGAAGATCATCTTCCTCATTGTCCTTACCTCAGCTCGTCGCACCAGCAAACTACAAGCTTTAATAGCTGATCCTCCCTTCCACCATGTCAAGGTGGTTTTCCATATCCATCCGCATTTTCTTTCAAAAGTGGTTTTACCTTTTCATATCAACCAGTCTGTTATGCTGCCAGTCTTCTTTCCCTCAAATAATTTCTAATTCACTCTACTCATATCAAAACCCCTAACTTAAATTTCAAATAACCGCTTTAAGAATGATAAGGATGGTCTCAGACTTAACGGCACTATATTTGCTCACTCCCAGTCAACGGGAGCTAACAGTGCCTAAATAGCATCAATGACCAATCCACTCTTACGTGATATATCCCAATCTAGAACAGAAATTTTTTTTCAAAGGGACTGTTATAGATTGGAATATGTCACGTAAGAGTGGATTGGTCATTGATGCTATTTAGGCACTGTTAGCTCCCGTTGACTGGGAGTGAGCAAATATAGTGCCGTTAAGTCTGAGACCATCCTTATCATTCTTAAAGCGGTTATTTGAAATTTAAGTTAGGGGTTTTGATATGAGTAGAGTGAATTAGAAATTATTTGAGTCAATATACTACACTCTAAGAGATTGCCCATTTTTGTCTGTGTTTGATCACGAGTCTTCTTTCCCTGACCGCTTACCTCTAGGGCTAAGGCAGCATTGTATACTTTGGATGGCAAGCATGCCCTTGTCATCTACTTTGACAAGATTGAGGATTTTAGAAAATTCTCTCAATTATATATTTCCTTTGACCCAAGCCAGTTGGGTCTTACTGTGTCAAAATGCACCCTATCCAACTATATTGTGGACTGCATTTCTTTTGCCTGTGCTCAGGCGGGACTCTCCCGTGAAGGTCATGTCACTGCTCACAACTTGGGCAGCCACCTGGTCCTCTGTTCACAACCTTGCTGCTCACTACTGCCTTAACAGGGACTCCCATTGGGATGCTGTCTTAGGTCAGGCTGTTCTTCAGCATCCATTTGGGACTTAATCACAACTCCTACCATTTATACTTCTCTGGCACCCGACTCCTTGTTCAATGCCCTTGCATACTGCACTCGAATCCGCTGGGGCCACTTTGTGTCCATGCCCTCTTAGCTCCATTCATTAGTCCCAAGGATGTCTTTTTAGTCTGGTGCCCGGAAGCTAGTGAGTCTCATATGTGAAGATTGCATTCCTGCTTGTTCCTGGAGATAGTGTAGTTGCTGACCTGTAACAGGTGATCTCCAGGAACAGCCGGAATCAGTCTTCACAACCCATCCTCCTCTCTAGGAGTCGTTGGGTATACTTTTCTTCTACCTCTCAGCTACAAACTCAACTGAGGAGAGGAGTTGGGAAGGCAGGAAGGCAGATGCGCCCAGGTGCAGTGGAGTGCTCCAGAAGGCTTTCTAATTGGCTGCTGGGGGCGTTCCCTTGTAGGCTCTGTCGTTGCTGACAATTCCCATATGTGAAGGCTGATTCCTGCTTTTCCCGGAGATCACCTGTTACAGGTGAGTGTCTATGCTTTGCAAATAATACATAAATAAATATAGTTACACTCAGATAGACAAATGTCAGAAATGTCTCACAAAAATGAAAAGAACCAGTTCAAAGATAAAAAATGAAGTCCAGTTTTGGCATCAAATGTCTACTTCAGGGGAAATTTAAAAAATAATAATGTTGATATGTCATTTCAGTATTGATGAAAGTCTCATGAGGGTAACCCAAAAGATGTTCCAAAAAGTTTCCAAGAGTAATTTTTGATCATAAATTAAATTTTCTGTCCAGTATTTTCTCCTTGAGGTAGGAAAATCGGTTGTGGACTGGAATAGGACAGGCCTTCATGCGGACACAATAGGAAGGAGTTAGTTCATCTGAACAGAACAAACTGTGCGGTTTACATATAACAAAGGTTGCACAGTCAGAAGACTGTTCTGTGCTTACATTGTAACAGGGGATTAAACTTGGAGCAACAGGAAAACTATATACATATGTACATCAAACATAATTAGATTAGGTTGATATTTTCAAGAAGAGCTAAGGCAAGCTCAAAAATACTTGTGACAGAGTTATCTATGTAGAGAATGAAAGGTTTGTGGGCGTTGGTGTGTGGATGATCAGAGGCGGGGTGGATGCTTGTGCAAAGTGAAGTAGGAAAATGTGGTGTTTGATTGCCTTACAGAACTGAATAAGGCCTTTGATCAATCTTATTTCTGGTGGAAGGTCGTTCCAGCATTTCGGGGCGTAGAAGGCAAAGGTTCTTTTCTTGGTCGTCTGGGTGCACTTGATGGACTTTTTAGGGATGATCAAGGTGTTGTCAGTTATTGACCTTCTCATTCTGTTTTTCGGGGTGAGGGTGATAAGGTCACCGAGTATCGTGGGGGCTAGGTTATTGATGATCTTGAAAATGATGAGAAGGATTTTGTATGTTAACCTGCAATGAATTGGTAGCCAGTGGAGTTCCTTAAGTATCGGGGTGATATGTTCTGATCTTGCTATACCACAGAGCACACGCGCAGCCGCATTCATAGCGAGTTGCAGCTGATTAAGGGTGTTCTTGGGGAGTCCATATAGGACAACATTTGCGTAATCAAAGTGTGGTAGAATGAGGGCCTGGAAAATGGTCTGGAAGTCATTATGGGGTAACATGGGCCTGAGGTGCCTTAGCGCTCTAATTTTATTGTAGACGGATCTGGTGGTGTTTTGTATGTGCTCCTTAAAGTCGAAATGCTGGTCCAGTGTAATCCCTAGGTAGCGAATGGAGGGTTTACTAGGGAGTTCCGCGTCTCTTACTCTTAGAGATGATGGAGGGGAGAAATCTTTGTTCCTTGATATGAACAGAACTTCAGTCTTCTTGAAGTTTATGCGGAGATTTTGAGATAGTAACCAGTCAGTGATGGCGTTGAAACAGTTGATAAGGTTGGTGAAGTCTGGTTGTTTGATTTTGAATGGTGTAAACAGCAAGACGTCATCCGCATAGATTAGAGTGGAGATATTGAAGGAGCGTATGATGTCACATATCGGCTGTATGTAGACATTGAACAGCAGCGCAGATAAAGAGGAGCCCTGCGGAACACCTTGATGTTGGTGGAAAGGTGCGGATGTGGTGGATCCAACCCTGACGTGCTGCCAACGATCCGATAGATAAGACCTACACCATTCCCAGGCAAGGCCACAGATGCCTTTCTCCTGGAGACGAGTGAGAAGTTGATTGTGATTAACAGAGTCAAAGGCAGCAGAGATATCTAGAAAAATGAGAGCGTAGCCGTTTTCGACCTTGTCCAATCCTCTATTCAAAGTGTTGGTTAGGGTGGTGAGGAGAGTTTCTACACTGTGAGATTCTCTGAATCCGTGTTGACAGGGGTCAAGAGGTGACACTACATCAATGTGATGTTGAATCTGTCTCTGGACAACCTTCTCTATTATCTTGGCTAATAGAGGTATACTCGAGATTGGGCAGTAGGAGTCGGACTTTAGTGGGTCAAGTCTGTTATTCTTCAGAAGTGGTCTTATTGATGTTTGTTTGAGGAATGAGGGGAATGAGCCTGTTGCAAAGGATAGTCCAATGATGTTGATTAGAATTGGACTAAGTTCAACTCGCAGAGATCTGACCCAGTATGCTGGGCAGGGGTCACTTGGAGCTGTAGAAGTGTTGATGATAGCGATGAGATCTTGGATGTTTTTCTCTGTTGAAGTGGTGAACATTGTGATAGGTGGAAGTGAGGTGTGAGCATGGCAGGGAGAGGTAACTGAAACTGTGTCGGTTATGGAAGTTTTGGATTGGAGGTAGTCGGCATACAACTGGGGGGAAATAGGATTGAGTTGGGTCGGTGAAGGTTCCTTAATTAGGGATTTTGCTAGGCTGAAGAGGTCTCTAGGTTTGTTCAGAGAGCGGAGAAGGAGCTTGGCATGCTTGGTACCTCGGAGGCGGAATAAGCAGTGGGGGATGACGGGGATCGGCTCCAGAACCCCCCCCCCTCCAAGGCCTGCATCAGACAAGGGTGGGTCCCTGCTGCCCAATCTGGGTCCCGGGTTCTGGCTGCCCAGCCCAGGATCAGGTAGCAGGGTGATAGGGGGGTCGTCATTGCGGCGGTCCGACCAGCATGTGGGGAGGATGTCCCCGCAAGGATGCAGGGGCACACCAGGCCATCTCAGGGTCTAATCCTGCATCCATGGGAACGTCTGGCTCCTGCAGTGCAGAATCTAGTCCTAAGGGGCCTGTCCTACTCAGGGGTGTCCAGACGTCCTGGACGTGCCTCTTTTAGGATCAGGCTCTGAGTGTCTTGTAGATTTGTGTCTCGCAATATTATTAGGTGAAATGACTAATTTGTTGTATTTCTGGAAATGTGAAGATCTTGAAGGAATATATAGGATGAGAGAAGCAGATACAGTGACAAGCCAGAATAGAACATTGTATACGCTAATATAAGAATTTTGAACTTAACCTGGCATGACGTGGGAAATCGGTGATGAGCGTTTAGAAGAGGAGTGACATGGTCATGTTTTATTGAGCAGGTTATGGTGTTCTGAATTAGCTATAGCCTTTTAATAGAAGTTGGTGGTAAACTGTTGTAAAGTGTGTTTCTATAATCAAGCTGGCTGATGACTAAAGCTAGTTGTAGTATGATCAATGTCAATTTGTCTAGGAATGGACATAAGGCTCAGATCAAAGAGTAAAAAAGCAAGTCTTAGTTGTTTCTGAAATTTAATCCTCGAATGATAATAGTGCATCAACATAACAACCAAGGATCTTTAACTTGCTAATCAGGAGAGAGTTAATCCTGATAGTATAGGAACCAGAGTGGGTTGGGTGGTATTGCCCACATGGCCTTGAATTTAGAGGGATTTAAATTTAGTCAGACTTTAACCATTGGGCTATTGTTATCAGATAGGAATTAAGGCTGTAGATCAATGGCACTTGGATCCAAAATGGCAACAAACTGTATGTCATCAGTGAAAAAATGAGCAGAAATACCTAGGGATTAAATTAACAATGCAAGAGGTGACAAATACAGATGAAAGAGAATCGGTGATAATGAATAGAAGAAAGAAAACATAAAGAATCAAGATGTCTTGAGCTTTAGAGAGTTGGGCAACCACCGTAACCATAAGGTCAAGGAAACACATCTACGTAAGGCCTGTGAAGGAGTGTTCCTGCCAGATAACTCAGGCAGCAGAAGGAAACCTGAAATGTAGAATCAAACAAACCATGGGAACAGCAGAGCAGGAGGCTTGCACAATATTCTAAGAAAGTTATGGAATCCCATTTTGATACTACTTAGAAAAAGCCACACGTTTCCTTCTCCGAGGAAGTGTGTGGGAGGTCTCCAGATCAGTGTGCTTGCTGAAACTAGGGTTTACACTAAACTTGGCCAAAAACTGGGAATAGTATGGAGTTTTTCCCATAGATGAAACAGTTTTTTTCCAGCTGGTCTGGGTTTGTTGCTACTAGGCTAGAAAGCCAGAGCTGTTTCTGTTAAAATGATATCTGTGACAAGAGTTAAAACTGTTTTATGAGAGTTGTTATGAACTTGGAAGAAAAAAGTCATCTTGTATTTGAAATTGTAGAATCCTACTTCAGAGGCACTTCAGAGATGGTCCCTCACAGGACTGTTAATCTAGTAGACAGGAGGTGCATACATGGTGTATATAAATGTTTAGTTGATGATCATAAACTGTTAAATATAAACCAAGGAAGTAGTATGATAGATGACAGTAGATAAAGACCAGATTGCCCATTAAAGCAATAAGGATTTTAAGTGCTGCAACCATGCAAGTTAGCACCCATGCCTTACTGCATGCTTCTTGACGCTTCCATGACAGGCCTGCACACTTCCTCAACGAGTTAATAGTGGCCCAGCTTATGGAATCGCACAGCATACCAGGAAGGGAAAACCTGGAAGTCAGCCTGGGCTTATTTTAGCGAGTCCTGGGCTTCTGTTAGAAATACTACTGTTTGATTAAACATTATTGTTTATAATCATTGTTTATAATCACTTGATATACCGCCTCCCATTACATCGAGGCGGTTTACAATAAAACTATAAAATACATAAAATGGTTAAAAAAGAAAAGGAAAATAACAGTACTTTAAAAAATACTCTTTTCTTAAAAAGGATAGGAGAAAAAGAAAGCCAGGATAGAGAAGATAGATTGCAAATAGAAGCAAACCATAGGGGAAGCAGAAATCATCAACAGCTCTCCCCAGCCGGGGATAGAGCCTCCGACGGTAGGAGGAGCAGCCGCACGATCCAGGCCCAATCCGGGCTCAAACGGGGACTTTAAAAGTTCGCGCCGAGCAGCGCGTGGTCCTCTCTACCTCCCACCATCATCAACAGCTCTCCCCAGCCGGGGATAGAGCCTCCGACGGTAGGAGGAGCAGCCGCACGATCCAGGCCCAATCCGGGCTCAAACGGGGACTTTAAAAGTTCGCGCCGAGCAGCGCGTGGTCCTCTCTACCTCCCACCATCATCAACAGCTCTCCCCAGCCGGGGATAGAGCCTCCGACGGTAGGAGGAGCAGCCGCACGATCCAGGCCCAATCCGGGCTCAAACGGGGACTTTAAAAGTTCGCGCCGAGCAGCGCGTGGTCCTCTCTACCTCCCACCATCATCAACAGCTCTCCCCAGCCGGGGACAGAGCCTCCGACGGTAGGAGGAGCAGCCGCACGATCCAGGCCCAATCCGGGCTCAAACGGGGACTTTAAAAGTTCGCGCCGAGCAGCGCGTGGTCCTCTCTACCTCCCACCATCATCAACAGCTCTCCCCAGCCGGGGATAGAGCCTCCGACGGTAGGAGGAGCAGCCGCACGATCCAGGCCCAATCCGGGCTCAAACGGGGACTTTAAAAGTTCGCGCCGAGAAGCGCGCCCGCGCCTTGCGGGCCCGCGCCTGAGGGCCGCGCAAGAGGGCCCTTTGGCACGGCCCTTAGGCAAAGGCACATCAAGGAATCTCGAGTCTCCAAAGAACAGAAACAGCTTCGCCTCGCCAAGACCAACAAACCTCCCCAACGTGTCACTGAGCTCCCTTAGGGTTGAGCTCGCGTAGAAGCAAGGAACCAAGCACAACACAAATCACAGCAAGTATACAGTACCAGAATAACGTTACTTTCTTAACTGACTCATTTTGAACAGTCGACATTGCCGGACTAAACTAACTACTACTACTACTATAACGTGAAGGTCACACTGTTGTTAGTCATATACACGCTGTCCCCAACATATCTTTGAATATTACTGTTGTCAGTATTTTACCCTAGTTGCCTGTTATTTAAATCCTCTCAAATTCTCTATTACCATTAATGCATTACAGAATCACTACTGCTACCAAATAACTAACCCACCCTGAATTACTGTTGTCAGTATCTTACCTATAGTTTACTGTTATCAGTATCTTGACCTGTAATTACTGTTGTCAGTATTTGTGCCCTGTAATTTACTGTTATCAGTATCTTACCCTGTAATCACTCTTGTCAGTATTTTACCGTGTATGTACTATGGTAACCAGTCTCTAGCAATCTCTACATCATTAGCAACTGTCGTCAGTATATAGCAACTACTGCACTATAATTACAGTCAGTAGACATACCTATATTACGCTGCTGACAGTAACTCCATCATTAATCATTGTATGATCCTTTACTATTATTTAACACAACACATCTCAAACAAACATGGATCTCACAAAGTTTCAATCATACCTTATCATCACCATACTAACCATCCACCTAACTCAAAACATCTACGCTCTTAAACCAAATCCCACAGTTTACAACACCATCCCCATCATTCATAACCCTTACAAAACTACACTACAACCATACCCACACACACTTAACCAGACACACCGCCCCAACACTCCTAGACATTCAAGACTAATTCAAATAAACCTCGTACAAATCGAACCCATAAACAGATCCCCCGAAACAAACACCATCATAAAATTCATCCTCATAAATGCAAGATCCATACGAAATAAAATACCAATAATTAATGACATAATCACCGATGAAAAACCTGATATCCTTCTCATCACAGAGACCTGGCTCGCACCCACAGACACAATCCTCCTAAACCAACTCAACACACATCAATATGATCTTTTCAACTGCCATCGAGAAGCAAAAAGGGGAGGCGGGGCCCTAATCATCACCAAAAAAGTGCTCAAATACTCACTAAAAAATGTGAATAACATAGATGGTATGGACATCATAAATATAGAAAACAAAACCCTCGCACTGTCCCTCATCTACAGACCCCCCACAGCAGACCACAAAAATCTCACCCCCATTCTAGAACTTGCATGTACAGCTACACAGAGAAAACCACTTGTTATATTAGGTGATCTAAACCTACCATCACTCAACCCACAACACACAATCAACTTTATGGAATCCATGAAAGAAATGGGTTACAACCAAATTATACAAACATCTACACATACAAAAGGTAACGCTCTAGACCTTGTATTCATTCCCACCCCATTTAATAAACACCAACTACAATCCCCACCTCTTATTACAGAAGTACCATGGTCAGATCATCATCTAATAACCTTCAATTTACTCACACTATCATACAACAACACCGAAACTACTCAAACACCTTATAATTCTCGCTTTACTCATTTCAACAAAGACACCTTCCTAGACAATGTATTACCTAACCTTATAAATAACACAACAGAAATCAATACTATAATAAACCAATGGAACACAACAATAAAAGAAGCAGCAACCCCAACTCAAGGTCCCCAAAAGCAATTTACAAAAAGAAAGTCAGAAAAATGGTTCAACAAAGACCTCTATAATATGAAAAAGCAGCTAAGAAAACAAGAAAAACAGTGGAGGAAATCTAAAACCAACGATAATAAAACACATTACTTAAATCTTCTCAACAAATACAAAGACACTATTAACAGATCGAAAAGAGAATACCACACAAAAGTCATAAATATGGCACTCAATAGACCGAGAGAATTATTTGCAATTATAAAAACACTAACAAAAACCCAAACATCGGAGCCTGAACAGTCAACAATAAGCGCACAAACTCTTGCAAATCATTTTGCTAACAAATTAAAAAACAAATCATCTAATACAATCATAACTATATCCACAGACTTAAAACCAACAATTAAATGGACAACCTTTCATGACATTGAAAAAAAACACCTCCTCAATATCATATCAATGATCAACACCACCACCTCCCCCCTAGATCCATGCCCAGTATCATGGATAAAAAACACCAAAACAGAATTAGCTAACCATATACAAAATATAGTGAACCAATCACTATCCCAGGGCATCATGCCAGATGCCCTGAAACTCACATCCTTACGCCCAATAATAAAAAATAATAAACTAAATCCTACAGACCCAAACTCCTACAGGCCCATAGCCAGCATACCGTTTATCGCCAAAGTAATAGAAAAAATCATACAGCTCCAACTACAAGATTTTATTGACTCACATGCACCACTAGACTCACACCAATTCGGCTTCCGCCCATCCCACGGGGTCGAAACTTTGCTTATAACACTCATGGATGACCTCATAAAAGGCACTGACACATGCAACCAAGGCTACATCCTCATATTCATTGATATAGCTGGTGCCTTTGACAATGTCCACCACAACACCCTCATTAACAGACTCCTAAGTCTAGGAATAGGAGGAACAATTCTACAATGGTTTATATCATACATCACAAATCGATCAATACGCGTTAAATTAGGACAAGACACCTCTGAACCATTTGTACAAGGGCAAGGTATTCCACAGGGTTCGGCCCTATCGGCCCTTCTTTTCAACCTGTATCTGCAACCCATCACAAATATATTTAAAAAACATAAAGTCAACCACTACATATACGCAGATGATATCATGCTCACTCAACCAATAAGCACAAATAATCCCACCTATCAGAACTTACTGGACTGCATCAACGAAGCAAATACCTGGTTAGAAAATAATAACCTCAGCATCAACCTAAAAAAAAACTGAAGCAATGTTCGTAACAAGAAAACCAGATACTACTCTCCCTGAAACAATAACAATTAACAACACAACAATCCCAATCAAAAAGGAAGTAAAATACCTAGGCATCATAATAGACCACACACTTAGTATGCTCCCCCACATAAAGCAAACTGTAAAAACCATATTCTATAAACTTAAGACCATTCAACACCTACGACCAATACTAGACACACATGACTTCAGATCTGTTATCAGCACACTCATCACTCCACACTTTGACTATTGTAACAGTCTACTTATCGGCCTCCCCCTCACAAGCACCAACTTACTCCAAAGAGCTCAAAACATCTGTGCTCGAGTAACAGCAAAAGCACGCCTTACTGACCACATAACTCCCATCCTCGCTGAACTACATTGGCTTCCCATAAATAGCAGAATATCATACAAAATACTATTAACTACATTTAAACTTATCAACGACATATCACCCTCACATCTAACCACTCTACTACATACTCCAAAAGAACATAGAACCCGCAGACAAAACGCAACACACTCACTAGACATAAAAAAATCAATTCGAAATTGTTGGGAAACCACAAGCTCAAGAGCATTCTCATATGCAGCCCCCACCATATGGAATAAACTCCCTCTAAGCCTCCGCAAAATAAGACCTACAGACATTCCGGAAAGAACTAAAAACATATCTGTTTAAAGAATACTTTATAAATCTTAATGAACCCCCTCCAGCACCCTCACCACACCTCCAAAAAAATCCTCCATAACCTCAGATCAAAAAGCCACAAACCACATCGCATTTAGAAAAATCAACCTAGAATCCTCAGTGTATTAAAATCCCTAGAAATCCCTAGTGTATTAAAAACCACGATTAACAATTGAATAATGTAAATATTTAACTAATGTAAATAGTTACAACATTTGCATAATTATATATTCCATGTTACTTGTTGTTGTTTACGAAAAGTTAATTGTACGTAGTTTGAAAAAAAAAAAAAAAACAAGATGTTCCATGTAAAACCATGTTCATTATGTTAATTGTAAACTGTTCATTGTGTTACTTGTAAACCACCTTTGATCTTGGGAAAAAGCGGTATAGAAGAAAAGCATAAATAAAATAAATAATAAATAAATAAATCACTGGGGGAGATTAAAAGCAGTAGAGAAAAAATGTGTTTTAAGGCGGGAGCGGAAAGTAGGCATGGACTGTTCTAAACGGAGGTCAGTGGGGAGGGAGTTCCAAAGAGCCAGACCAATGTAAAAAAAGGCTGATTGCCGGGTAGAGTGAAGGTGAGCTTGAGAGGGAGAGGGGAGGTGCAAGCGATTAATATGAACTGAACGGACACTGCGGGTGGGAGTGTGAAAGGTTAATAGATCGGATAAATACTGAGGGGTGTGCAGATAAATAGCCCGATGGACAAGAGTGAGGATCTTGAACTGAATCCGAAAGTTTATTGGCAACCAGTGCAGATGCTGAAGAATGGGAGTGATATGGTCACGGGGAGAGGCATGGAGAATCATCCGAGCTGCAGTATTCTGTATAAGTTGTAATCGGTGGCACTGGTATTGGGGAATGCCAGCATAAACAGGATTGCAAAAATCTAACCTAGTGATAACTAAAGAAAGCAAGAGGGTGGAAAGAGCCTGAGGGGAGAGAAATGGTCTGATGGCACGGATTCGTCTAAGACAATGCATTTGATTAAATGGTTAATATTTGACAGGCTTATGACATTCTACACTATAAAAAGGCAGGCAAGAGATACAACCCAAGGATAAGTTAGAATTATGGAACAAACTCCTAATGTGGATGCCTCTGTTGCTGGACCATAATTTCTGTAATGGGCACAAATCTTTTAGAGGATGCCACCAAGAAAGGGAAGGGTGATGACTTTAAAGACTAGCCTGATGGCCTCTTATTGCATTCTGCTGTGCATTCAAGGTGTGTGACATGGGCCAAGATTGTGTGATGTCTGAATATGCAGAGTTATTAGTAAACCTGAGATGACTATAGTCAACTTGTCTGTGTCTTGGCAGATGTAGCAGACAGCCCTCTTTCTGCCTCTCTCTCGCTTTTCCAGTGTTGTGACTTGTAGAATAGCAATTGGGAAGGCTTGTGATTTAAAGCTATTTTTTTGAATATCAGAAGAGTGGGTGAGGAGGAGGAATCTGGCACTCCACAGGTTTGTATTTAAATATATGGTTGGTGGGTAGCTGATTGGGTGAGGCGACTGGCTAGGGTACCTTACAGTGGTTTTTAATATCAGGCAGGTGGATCTAGAGTGGAATGTTTTTTTTGTTTAGGGATGGGGACAGTGTGGGAATTTTTGTTTCCTCAGGACAGAGGGGAGGAGATTTTTTTTTTTGGGGGGGGGGGGGGGGAGTTACTTGTTCTTTCCAACCCAATGTAAGTTGGAAAGAAGTATACAAAGAAGTCGAGAATGTCTGTCTGGGAGCAAAATAAGTCTGAAAAAATAATGGAATAGGGTAAAACTTGGTCTGTGGGGGAAGAACTGGCAAAAAGACACATTAAGTTTGAAAATGGGCCAAATCAGACTGTGGGGTCTCCAGAGAAATAAGCCCCCTTAAAAAACTAGTCCAGTGTATTTCTATGGCAGAAGGAGTTCCAACCTTTATAAGAATAGAAAAACACAGTGAGCATAGCAGTTAGGGAATTGCTCCTTTCAAATTCCTTCACCTTGAACTCTATTCTTCAACCCTTAAACTGCCCCACCCCAAAAACTGTCCCCTCCCCCAAACACCTCTGTAAACCGCACCTACCCCAAAGAGGTTCCTCCTTTTCAACTGCCCTACCAACCCATCTATGGTGCACAGTGAAAAAAAAGCCCCACACAACTCTCTCACCATCTTGCAAATTGCCCCACCCCCAAAATCTATGCCCCTCGCATTGCTCACTGTTCCCACCCCAAAATACAACCTCCTAGAACTGGCAAAAACTACCACCCTGCAGTTGCCCCACCCCTGCAAACTGCTTCACCTATTATGCCCCAACTGCGCCACTCTCAAAAGCTTCCCTCATTAAAATGCTCCACCCTCCAAAAAAACTGCTTCATCACCCTGCAAACTACCCCACCCCCAAAACTGTCCTCTGGAAATGACCCACTATCCTTATTAGTTGCTATGTGTACTGCCAGCTAGTGTCTGTTGCCATGGGCAGGTCTAGATTACGGCATAGGCAAGCCAATGGTCTAAAGCAGGTATGGCCAACTCCAGTCCTGGTGCACCACAATCCAGCCTGGTTTTCATGATATTCCTATTGAATATTCATGAGGTATATTTGCATCAACTACCTCCCACTGTATGCAAATATATCTCATGAATATTCATTAGGAGCATCCTGAAAACCCGGCTGGATTGTGGTGCATCAGGACTGGAGTTGGCCACCCCTGCTCTAAAGTTTAAGTGGGCACTGTCAGATGTGTTTAGCACTTGAGAGGCTAGAATTGCCTGCTGTCTGGCTCTTTTCATTATTCTACTGAGTTTTTTTTGTTTACATTAATGTCTGGAAGCTAATGGGAAGACTTAACATATCTAGATATTGTCCAGAGTTTAAAACCTCTCCAGTATCTGCTGTTCTTTGATCCTCTCCCTGGTGCGAGTGAGACTGTCTTGCCTCCTTACAATTTGACTAGTAACAGAGACTGTGACTAGGAGCCAGCCAATGAGAAGGCTGTGGGGTGGGAGCACCTGAAAACTGTTCTAGTCGCAGAAAGGAAGGAAGTGAACCAGGGCAAATTTCTGTGCTGTACAAGTTGAGTTTCTTCATGTGGTGGTTGATGGAAGAGAAATGAAGCCCCCTCCCCACCCCGAAAATAAGCCTCAATGGATTTCTGTAGAAAAATCGGTTCCAACATCTCAGCATACTAAACCTGATTCATAATAACATAGCAATTACATAGTTGTATTAGCCATACAGCCCTCCCCTCTCCTCTCCTGATCACAGAAAGAGAATAAGCAGAGATATAAATATACACACACACACTAACATATCCATACATGTAAGCATTCTCACACATGCACACATAAGCATACACGCTCATTCATACAAACATACCAGCCCACAAAGATAAACACACACATAAACAAAATAGACACACATACACAAAGATAAGCATACAAAACAGAGATATGCACGCACACACACACACACACACACACACACACACACACACACACACACTGCAGATACAAACAGGATGGGTATATGCATGCACACAGAAGGATTGGAAAGAATTCCATGAGCCTTGCTCTGCATGCTTTACCCTTTTGTTTTTACTAAAGTTGGGAGGGAAGTAGGATTGTTCATTTTTTTGAAAGAGAACCCCCCCCTCCCCATCATTTGCCCCTGCACTTGACTCTTATCTCAAGTCCCACCCACTGGACAGTATTTTCAGTAGTCAAGCAAAACAGCTTTTGTTGAACACTGTGCATATCTGAAAGAATTGTTGAAAAAGCTTTCATTATTACTCTCTAAACATTGTCTCTCAATACAGTGATAACAAAGAGTTGGAAACTATAGACCAGTTAGTCTTACCTTGCTGATGGGAAAATTAATAGATTCTACCTACAGTTCAGCAAGTTGCAGTTTCTAAGGCAGCATGGATTTTTACCACGGGCAGATCATGCCAAACAGATCTGATTAACTTATTCAATTGGGTGATTAGAGAATTAGATCAAGAATATGCTTGATGTGTTTTACTTGGATTTCAGCTATACGTTTGATACTGTTCTGGAGGCTCTTGAATAAGTTCAGCAACCTGGGGGTGGGTCCCAGGCTGGAGGACTGGATTAGAAACTAGTTGAGTGATAGATGAGAGGGTGGTGGTAAATGGAACTTATGAAGAGGAGAAAAAAATTGATTAGTGAAGTGTTGCAGGGACTTGTCCTGGGGCTGGTTTTGTTAAACCTTTGTGAGTAATATTGTGGAGGGGTTAGAAAAATTCATCCTTTTGCAGATGATACTAAGATCTGCAGTAGAGTGGACATCACGGAGGGAATAGATAGATTGAGAAATGATCCGTCTAACAAGGCATGAGGAGTGTTAAAATACTCCGCAACTAAATTTTAACACAAAGAAAGTACAAAGTCCATTCTTTTGAGGTGCAGAAATCTGAGGAAAAGAGGCATAGGCGGGGAAGCTGACGTGCACCAGGAGAGCAAATTCAGGGTGATATAGTCTGAGTCCAGGTTGTCAAACAGTGTGACAAGGGGGTTTTACCAGAGGGATGCATAGGGAGAGGTATAAGCAGCAGCAAAAAAGAAATGGTCATTCTCTCAGCGAAGCCTTGTCAGTTCTGGGTGTCATATCTCAAAAAAGAAATAGGCCACTAAATGGGGTTCTGCATCAGAAATCATATAACATGAGACTCGGAGTTCTAAATATGTTTACCCTAGAAGAGAGGAAAGATGGGGAAATATGATTGAGACATGGAAATAGCTAAAAGGTATTAATAATAATCAAGAAATAAGCCTTATTTCAGCAAAAATGAAGCTTTACAACTGGAGGTCACAGTATGAAGCTCCAAGGGGGTAGAATTAAGAACATTGTCAGTAAATATTTTTTTCATAAAAGGGTTGTGGGTACTTGGAATGTCCTTCTGGGTGAGGGCATAAAAATAAAAACAGTAGTGAAATTCAAAGAAGCATGGGATAAACCGAGTCAGCAAGATGGAAATGGAGCGCTGGGGTAACCTTCATAGAGCGATTAGTACAGCTCGTAGCGTAAGATTTCCCATACTGGCTCCGACCAAAGGTCCATCAAGCCCAGTATCCTGTTTCCAACAGAGGCCCCAATCCAGGTCACAAGTACCTGGCCAGGATCCCAAAAGATAGACAGACTCCATGCGGGATAAGCAGTGGATTTCTCCTAGTCCACTTTAACAGTGTTTCATGGACCTTTCCTCCAGGAACTTCTCCAAACCTTTTTTTTTTTAATTATCTACATTAATAGCTCTTGCTACATCCTCCACAACAAATTCCAGAGCTTAACAGCATAATTAATGCTGCCTACTCTTCTTCTGATGTTTTAACTTTAAGCTGTCCTTCAATACACCTGTGCTTGCAATGATTCATTTTCTCTCAATGCTGCTTGTATCTACAACCTATACTCTTTCTGGATGCCAACGAAAACCTCTAAACTTACTGTGACTTTGGCTTTATTTGATTTACTATTTTGAGTAAATTTAATATTCTCTCTGCAAAAACAGTGGAAGAAACCTTGATTTCTAGCTGCCAGTAAATTGTTGAAATTTGAGCCCCCTTTAGAAACATAGGGGGTTATTCCGATCTGCTTTTAGCGTGTCTGGATGTCAAATCTGGACTTCCAGACCCACTAAACGTCCGGATCGTGCTGGCGGCCACAGAGCTCCCTGCACGTATTGCTAATTTGTGCGGGGAGCTCTGTTCATGGGTGGGAGGGGGAGAACTGTGGAAGGAGTGAGGGCGTACT
Source organism: Ichthyophis bannanicus (assembly GCA_033557465.1). Lineage (NCBI taxonomy): Eukaryota > Metazoa > Chordata > Amphibia > Gymnophiona > Ichthyophiidae > Ichthyophis > Ichthyophis bannanicus. Next base: position 160,197,429 of record CM066043.1, on the reverse strand, counting down.
GTGGGCAGGAACTCGTCCCTGTATGTCCAGGGTCGGCAAGATAGACAGGGGACCTATTCCTCCTTGGAGGTGGAATAAGTCCCCCTGGACGCCTGGGGACCATAGAGCCGGGACAGTTCCAAAAGGTGAGGGGTACAGGGGTTTCTCCTCAGCCCGACCCTGGCCATGGAAGGCCGGATCAGAGGTTAGGCTGTGGGGAAAGGATGTTCTTTTGTGCAGCTGGTGATCGCAGCTCCTAAATGGGGCTACGGTGTCATGGCGATGGGACGTCTTGCCCCCCGAGGGATCAGAATCGGGTGCTGCTGCTACATGCCCCGATTTGATTGGCCATACAGGGTTAGGATGCCTACAAGAGAAATGGCCTCATAATAAAATAATATTATATATGTGTAGCTGGTATTTTCTGAAAATATTTTAGAGCTGCAATTCTGACTTTATGGTAACAGTGACCAAACCAGCAAAAGAAGGAGGTATCCGCAAGGTGCAAAAAAAGGCCGAAGCAGAACACCAAAAACCACGGCCTGTCAGCCTTTTTTTTATGGTAACAGTGACCAATTGCAGCTCTACATTAATTAGGAGAGTGTCATTACACTAAATTAGTAAGCATGCCAAATAATTTGCCTAATGCTGTACTGCTCTTTTTTCCCCTAGGGTTTTGCAGACAGTCCTCATTATGGTGATCATTTGAATGACAGTCGATTAGGACCCCATGAAGGTGGCTTGTCCCCAACACCGTTCATAAGTTCGGATCTGATGGGTAAGGAGCTAATTCTTTGCAAATAGCCTTTCAAAGCCTCTTTGATTAGAAGACGTTTTCCATCCCCTTGATGAGGTCTGACCTAGAAATGCAGTTAGCTTTTGTTTATGCTGGCTTTTCTAAAAACAATTTTATTGACTTTTTTTTAGAGCGAAACAATGCTTTTGCCTGCAGTCTACAATGAGATATACCGCTATAAATACTGCAAATAGCAGGAGACCTGGGATAGTTTTACTAAGGTGTGTTACTGCATTAGCACATGCTGACAGACGTTTGCATGTTATTTGCTGTAGTTCCCACTTTCGTAAATTTAGCCTTAAGAGCCCCTTAAGCCAATGTTAGGTGACGTTACAGATTTGGTCTTAAGAGAGTTGCTAAAATTCCATACCCACTCTATTCCAAATACTTAGCTTCTGTGCCTCAAAGTGACTTTGATGCTCTTAAAGTTGAGAACATTTATGAATCAGAGGGAGGTATTCATGCTGGCATTTTAGTTATAACGTTTCCTTCCAAGAACAGAGAACGGCTTTGCAAACTTGTTCTGCTGTTTCTCGCTGCAGACTGTAGCACATGGGTAAAGTGGACCCGCTTCAGTGAGACCAACAGCATTTTAAAGCTTTAGTGCCTTTCCTATATTCTCTTTAGGGTGATGTCATTTGCTCCACAGCACTGACCCTCTTGCTAGTCTTCTGGAAGGGGGGAGGAGCCTTTTCTTTGTCCTTTTCTGGAGGATATGCATTGTGTTTGCTTGGCCATGGCCATTTGCTGTTTAGCTGTACCTGAATTTAACCTGCCGTGAAATACTAATGGAAAAGAATGAACAAAATACAAACTAAATAATGGGCCCACTGGGGACTCAGCTGCAGCTGCATGCCTTTAGAACACCTGGACGTGAAGCGCCAGCTTCCAGTTCCTTAGTCATAGTGGTGGTTCTCTTGAATTTATATTGCGGGTTTTCTCCTCCTTGGACCTCCATGTCTTTATCTGCCCTTTTTCTATGCCCCCCCTCTCCCCGTGTTCTTTGTCTAGTGGCAAACAAACAATGGCATTCTGGCAGGAACCCACATTGCCAGAGCCAGGAACAGGCTTTGCAGTGGTTGAGAAGCGGATCTATATGCCAAGGGTGTGGCCAAATAAAGTCCGTGTGGGAAGACCCCAACTGAGACAGCCAACACGCTTTCTGCCATAAAGCTTCTCTAGATATGTTTGGCTCTTTTCCAGAGGGATTGTACATGAATGAAGTTGCTGCTTTAGAGCCTGCTGTAGTTACCTGACTCAATTTGAGCCTTAAGGCAATCCAGATGCAATGAGGTTCCTTTCTTTTTGCATCCTTCCAGAAATCTGAGGAGATTAAAACTTTTCAAGAAACCTGAATCTCTTTTCCACAAACAATTCGCAACCTTTCTTTTCTCCCTAGATAGGACCACTCTGATAAGTACCATCTAGTTAGTCCAGTGTGAGATGCACCAGAATGGCAAGTAGTTTTCTTGATGGTATCAACCTGTTAGTCTCAAAGCAGACTGGACAAATCTGCCTGAGACCCTGCTCGTGGTGTAAGGTCAGTGAGTGGCATAAGATTTCCTTTCACAAGGGATTCTCTGCAAGTTTAGTGGAAGAAATGACATCACCCTGAAGGAAAGGGGTAAGAGAACCAAGCGGTTCGTAATGCTGCTGGTTTCATCCCATCAGATGATGCCATGCTTATTTGGCAATAGCATACACTGCATTTTTGATCTGAAAGTAACAGAAGGGGGTTATCACAGAGGCAACTATTTCTGAGAAAAGCAGACACAGTGATTGAATATTTTGTGGCATCACTTAGTAAAAGATTTTCCCTAGTTTTTGGTAGAACTCATGAACAAGGTCCATGAGGTTAATATGAAGAAAATCTGTGTCTAGCTTACATGAGTTAAGTGCCCAGATCTGTTAAATTGAAAGTTTTCCTTTTTTGTGTTTCTAAATTTAGGGGCTTAAAAAGTGGTCAGGACAGAGGAATCAAATTAGGCACGCGCTGCTGATTTTTATCAGTGTCTAATTTAAAAGCCAAAAGGTAGGTGCCTATTTTCAGCAAACTTAGGTGTATATGTTTGCTGAAAATACATTCCTAGCTTAGGCACCTTGCTATTTTCCGATCATCTACTTCTGTGCTTTGCTAAAGAAGGAAATATTCATATATTATTCTAGTGTGCAATGACTTTCAAGCAGTGGCACGTTCACTAAATAAAATGGCTTCAGAAACCTAACCGAAGTGCAGTACGTTTTCCCGTCTCCTTGCTGCAAGATTTGGTCATTTGCAGACTGCCGTCTTGTCATGCTTTGCTGTATATTTTCCTGTATGAGTGTCCACAGTAAAGTTTCAAGCACATGCAAGAGTTTCAGTACCTACAGTGGTGTGCAAAAGTCTGGAGTCACTTGTAAATTTGACGTTATTTCAACTTTGTGACCTTATATCTTAATTTCTTTTTCCTCCCAGTGGCTTTTTCTGTGTATCTCATGATAAGTGATAGATTTGGCTATTAGGGCCAACGTTTAATATTGGTTTGGCCCTTATTTTCTAAGTTTGCTCCCCATAGTTGTCCTGTTGATAGATTTTCTGTGAAAATCGCGTAATGTACATCATTGGCCAACGATATATTATTGTAAGTATGCTTTAAATTATTATGGACGCACGCCAGCTTTCCTTAAAATTAATGTTTGTGGCCTTGAAAAAGGCCGTTTTTATGTGTCAGTGATGGCTTAATATTTGATGTGCCACCATTTGTTCTTGATCACCTGACTGCACCTTGTCGGCACTGAATGAACCAGTCTGACACAGTGATCGTTGGGGACAACATGGTTCCAAGCTGCAATGAGTGACTCAATCAGCTCACGCTTTGATGTCGGATGCCTCTTGTATATTTCCAAGGCCACCTTGTGCCACAGGTTCTCGATTGGATTCAGATCTGGAGACTGGGCTGGCCAGTCCATTGACTTGATGTTCCGCTGCTTCCAGCTGATCACCTGTCTGGAGCGATGGCAGGGTGCATTGTCATCTTGGAACAGGAACTGGCCAGGAAACAGCTGGTGTGCTGATGGCACCATGCACTTTTGCAGTGTGGTGATGTACTTGGCCCCGTTGACCATTCCATCGACGATGTGAAGACGTCCAACGCCACTGGCAGCCATGCAGCCCCAGACCATGACCTTCAAAGGATGCTTCACAGTGAGGTTGAGATACTCAGGCTTGAATTCCTCTCCAGGAAATCTCCTCACATAGGTGTGGGCCTGGTTACCAAACAGGCAGAAGGTGCTTTCATCGCTGAATAGCACCTTTTCCCACATTTCAGTCGACCAGGTTGAGTGCTTTCTCGCCCACACGATCCGGTTGCACCTTTGTATGTCAGTCATCAATGGCTTATTCCATGCTTTGCAACCCCGGAGACCAAACTGCAGGCACCGGCAATGAACTGTTGATGAGCTGACACTGACCTCACTCTTGTCTGATCACTCTCGAAGTAGCTAAGGAGAGGTAACTTGCGATTAGTCAGTCAAATGCATCGTAGTGCGCAGTCCTGGCATGATGTTGATGCACGTGGACGACCTGAACGAGGCTTGTCCACCACTGAACCCGTTTCTTTCTTATTCTGTACAATATTAACAACAGCGCTCTGACTGCAGCCAACTTTCCTGGCTATCAAATGGCTTGAAAATCCTTCCTCACTCATAAAGGACACACAAACATGCTCATCCAATGTCAGAGTCCGAGTCATAAGAACATAAGATATGCCATACTGGGTCAGACCAAGGTCCATCAAGCCCAGTATTCTGTTTCCAACAGTGGCCAAACTAGGTCATATGTACCTAGCAGTTTCCCCAAGAGACACAAGTTCCACAATGCTTGTACTGGATCAAGCATTGATATCTTCGGTCACTTCTTAATAATGGTTTATGGACCTTTCCTCCAGGAACTTGTCCAAACCTTTTTTAAACCCAGCTACACTAACAGCCTTTAATACATCCTCCGGTAACAAATTCCAGAGTTTGATTACACGTTGAGTGAAAAAATATTTTCTTTTATTAGTCTTAAATAGTTTACCCTGTAGCTTCATTGCATGTCCCCTAGTCTTTCTATATTCTGATAACGTAAACAATTGATCTACGTTTACCCGTTCCATTCCGTTCATTAATTTATAGACTTCTATCATATCTCCCCTCAGCCGTCTCTTTTCCAGTTTAAAGAGCCCTAACCTTTTTAGCCTTTCTTCATAGGAGTATCCTTCCATCCCCTTTACCATTTTGGTGGCTCTTCTCTGAACCTTTTCTAAAATCGCTATATCCTTTTTAAGATACGGCGACCAGAATTGCACACAATATTCAAGGTGCGGTCTCACCATCGAACGATATAGAGGCATTATAATATCTTTTGTTTTATTTTCATTCCTTTCCTTATCATACCTAGCATTCTATTTGCTCTCTTGGCCACCGCTGCACACTGGGCCGAGGGTTTTAACATGGTATCCACAATGACGCCTAAATCTTTTTCCTGGGTGGTGGTTCCTAATGTGGAACCTTGCCTCGTGTAACCATAGTTTGGGTTGTTCTTCCCTAGGTGCATAACCTTGCACTTGTCCACATTAAATTTCATCTGCCATTTTGATGCCCAGTCTTCCAATTTATCAAGATCCTCTTGCAATTTTTCACAATCCTCTTCGGTTTTAACAACTTAAAATAGTTTTGTGTCATCTGCAAATTTGATAACCTCACTCGTTATTCCACTTTCCAGGTCATTTATGAATATGTCAAAAAGCAGCGGACCCAGCACAGATCCCTGGGGTACACCACTATTCACCTTTCTCCATTGGGAAAATTGGCCATTTATCCCTACCCTCTGCTTTCTATCTTTTAACCAGTTCCTGATCCACAATAGTACACTGCCTCCTATCCCATGACTCTTTAGTTTTGCCAAAAGTCTCTGATGAGGGACCTTGTCAAAGGCTTTCTGAAAGTCCAGATACACAGTATCAACCGACTCACCTTTGTCCACCTGTTTATTCACTCCTTCAAAAAAACATAACAGATTAGTAAGACAAGATCTTCCTTGTCTAAAGCCATGTTGGCTGTCTCCCATTAGGTTGTGACTATCTACATGCTGAGTAATTTTATTCTTTATGATGGTTTCTACCATTTTTCCCGGTACTGACGTCAGACTCACTGGTCTGTAGTTTCCTGGATCACCCCTGGAACCCTTTTTAAAAATTGGTGTTACATTGGCGATCCTCCAATCTTCAGGTATTAGAGATGATTTTAATGATAGTTCACAGATTACTGATAGCAGGTCTGCAATCTCATATTTCAGTTCTTTCAACTCCCTTGGATGTATACCATCCGGCCCAGGTGATTTGCTACTCTTCAGTTTATCTAATAGTTGTAAGACATCTTCCCGATGTATCGATATTTCCTTCAATTCTTCCACACCTTTAAATACCACTTCCGTCATGGGTAACATCCCTACATCTTCCTCAGTAAAGACCGAAGCAAAGAATTCATTCAGTCTCTCCGCTATCGCCTTGTCGCCTCTTTGTGCTCCTTTAACCCCTTTATCATCTAATGGACCAACTGACTCTCTCACAGGTTTTTTGCTACGAATGTACTTGAAAAGGTCTTTATTTTGCGTTTTTGCTTCCGCAGCAAGCTTCTTCTCAAATTCTCTCTTTGCCTGCTTTATCAATGCCTTGCATTTGACTTGCCAGTGCTTGTTTATTATTATTTTTTATTTTTATATTTATTTATTATTTATTTGTTTGTTATTATTAAAGTGTTTTAATTATACACGTTTTATAATTAGCTTATTTTAACATTTTTTAATGATTTATCTTAATGGTATAACATTATTTGTCTTTTATTCATGTTTACACAACAATTTCTGTTTGCTGTTGGTTTTACATGTATGTATATTTTGTAGTGAGCCTATAACCCCTGAAGAAGTGGTATACGAAACACGGCCTGTGTTGGGTTTGGCGCACCTTATCCGTGGATCAATAAAGGTCATTTTGAACCTCCTGCCACGGTTTCTGACTGGTTCCTGTTGCCTACGTGGCAGTTGCTGTTTCTTGGTGGACCCTCACCTTTAAACCATGCTGGCAGTTTTTTGGACTTCCTTCCACTTTTCTTAAAGCGTGGAATACAGCTGGTCTGGGCTTCCAAGATAGTATTTTTCAACAACACCCAAGCTTGATGTACGTCTTTAACCTTTGCAACTGCTCCTTTTAGTTTTTTCTTAACTGTTTTCCTCATTTTATCATAGTCTCCCTTTCGAAAGTTAAAAGGTAGTACTGTAGATTTCCTTACTATCCCTCCTCCACTAATTAAATCAAAGGCGATCATGCTATGATCACCATTGCCAAGTGGCCCCAACACCCTTATCTCTTGCACTAGATCTGGTGTTCCACTAAGGACTAGGTCTAATATGGCTTCCCCTCTGGTCGGTTCATGAACCAGCTGCTCCAAGAAGCAGTCATTTATTTCATCCAGGAACTTTATCTCCCTAGCATGTCCTGACGTGACACTGACCCAGTCGATACCAGGGTAATTGAAATCACCCATTATTATTACTGCACTGTAACGTTTGTTAGCTTCCTTGATTTCTTTGAGCATTTCATCATCCATTTGGTCATTCTGGCCAGGCGCTCGATAGTACACACCCCCACTGCCATTGCCTTCCCCCTTTTATATGGAATTTCAATCCATACAGATTCTACAGCAGATTTTGTTTCCTGCAAAACTTTAATCCTTTCTGAGTCAATGCCCTCTGTAACATAGAGCGCAACCCCTCCACCAATTTGATCAGCTCTATCATTACGATATAGTTTGTACCCAGGTATCAAAGTGTCCCACTGGTTGTCCTCCTTCCACCATGTCTCTGATATTCCAATCATATCTAACATTTCATTTAGTGCTATATATTCTAACTCTCCCATCTTATTGTTTAGACTTCTAGCATTTGCATACAAGCATTTTAGAGAATGTATTTTGTTCATGTTAATTTGGCTATTGTTAGACATGGGTAAATTGGGATCTTTAAGCTCTGTCTGCTCCATACTTGAGGGCATTTGGGCTACTTTACTCTTTTGTGGAACCTCTCTGCTTTTGGTAGTATCCTTCAAGGATACATTCTTCCGAACCATCTGCTCTTGGGCGACTGTCGGCTTTCCCCTAATATCTAGTTTAAAAGCTGCTCTATCTCCTTTTTAAAGGTTAATGCCAGCAGCCTGGTTCCATCCCGGTTAAGGTGAAGCCCATCCCTTCGGAAGAGCCCCTCCTTTCCCCAGAATGTTCCCCAGTTCCTAACAAATGCAAAACCCTCATCTCTGCACCATTGTCTCATCCACGCATTGAGACTCCGGAGCTCTGCCTGCCTTTTGGGTCCTGCGCGCGGAACAGGAAGCATTTCGGAGAATGCTACCCTGGAAGTTCTGGATTTCAACTTCCTACCTAAAAGCCTAAATTTTGCCTCCAGAACCTCCCTACCACATTTTCCTATGTCATTGGTACCGACATGTACCAAGACAGCAGACTCCTCCCCATTACTATCTAAGACCTTATCTAGGTGGCGCGTGAGGTCTGCTACCTTCGCACCAGGCAGGCATGTTACCAGGCGATCCTCACGTCCACCAGCCACCCAGCTATCTACATGCCTAATGATCGAATCACCAACTATAACGGCTGTCCTAACCCTTCCCTCATGGGCACATGGCCCTGGAGAAACTTCCTCGGTGCGAGAGGGTTTTACATCACCTGGAGGACAGGTCCTAGTTACAGGATCACTTCCTGCCGCACCAGGGTGATGCTCTCCTTTCACGTGACCTCTCTCCTCCATGGCAACAGGGGTGCTGCCAGACTGGAGGTGGGACTTCAGGACTATATCCCTGTAGGTCTCGTCTATGTACCTCTCTGTCTGTCTTATATTTTCCAAGTCTGCTACTTTAGCCTCTAGAGAACGGACTTGTTCCCTGAGAGCAAAGAGCTCCTTGCACCTAGTGCACACGTAAGACCTCTCACCAACTGGGAGAAAATCATACATGTGACACTCAATGCAAAAGACTGGAAAGCCCCCATCCCGCTGCTGGACTGCTGTCTGCATCTTAGTTTTAAGTTTGTGTCTAGATCTTTAAGTTCTTACTTACTAGGGGTTGCTATGGGTATTTATAACAATAAAACTGTACCTAATACGTTTAATATACCTTGTTCACCTGAAGCTAAATTAATCTCAGGTCCTTAGTGTATGACTGATTTGGGTAATGAGCTTCACCTGAAAGCACCTCCTGTCCTTTAAGATGTGTAAGTACCTATAAAGCTATGATTATCCCAGGGGAGGGTGGGAGTGGGGAGGGAGGGAGGGAAATAACACCTATTAAAAGAGGGCTGCTACACAGTACCCTGTCTTGTGCTGCTGAGGTAAGCTAAATTCTGATTTGATTTAAATTATAGCTCTTAGCTGCTGCTGCTAGGCTCTTACTTCTTATGAAATTTAAACTACAAGCTCTCTGCTGGATTCTAAATTTAACCAGAAAGCTCTCTTCTGTGTGTTAAATTTAAACTAACAGTACTTTGCTGTTACTTGGCCCTGAGTGTCTATTAAATTTAAACTACAAGCTCTCTGCTGGGTATGAAATATAACCAGAAAGTTCTCCTCTGGGTTTTTAAATTCAAACTTTAATTGCTGCTACTAGGCCCTAAATGATCCAACAAAAAAAACAGTGGGTTCACAGATTAAGTAGCTTTAATACAAAGAATTCTTTTTAGAAAATTACCAGAAGTATATACTCACAGTTGCAGATTTCTCTCCAGAAGAAACAGCCCCCCTTTCTAGTCCTTCAAGACCATCTTCATGGTCGATCCAGAAAGTGTATGAAATTCGAAAATTCAGTGCGTTTTTATAGCTGCGCTGTTGGCTAGATATCTGCATTGTGATTGGTTAGTGAAACCAGCCTCCTGATTGGTCAGAAATAACATGTGCATACTGGATAATCTCGATCCAGTTTTGACGCAGGATCCACAAAAATCGCAGTAGCTATCTCCCAGTGTCTGTAAAGTATTTAAATTGGAAACAAGGAATGCAAAAAAGTCAACTCTAATAGCCAAATGTATCCCTTTTAACGTGGTAGAAAGATGAATATGCTGGGCTAACGCAAAATTAAAAAAGAACCGTTAGAAAGTACGAAAAACGCAAAACTCACAAGTGATTCCAGACTTTTGCACACCACTGTACCCCCTCATAATCTTAGTGTGCAGTCTGCAGTCTTACAGTTGTTTCTCAGAAGTTCTCAGAATATGGTTGAATTCTTATGCAATCTTATCTAAAATGGTTGTCTCAATAAAGATTTCAGAAAACTCCATTAAAAAAATGCAGTTTCTTACATTTGAAAATAAGATAGTTGTGAGATTTGCAGTCGCTTAAATTGTCTGAGTAGTGAACTCCCCATAATTTTACTCTGGGATTGCTGCTTTAAAAGTGAATAAAATGACACTTTACGGGATGCCTCATCCTGAAGTGCTTATTAAGAAGACAATAATTACACATTATAACCGTGTTCTAGGAAATATTTTTTGCAATAGCTTATTTCCTTTTCTTTTGAAAAGAATGTTGTCAGTTAGCATTTTGGTAGCAAAATCAAGGTATGACTAGAGGAAACGCTACTTTTTTCGATAGCTACTAGGAATATAGTTTTACTCTCTTCCACTAATACAGATAGAAAAGTTTGATGATGATCTTTGGCATGTGTTGCAGTGATTGTTTTGAAGCCAGAAACATTCCTGTTTTCGAGTCTGTCAAGGGTTATATTGGCCGAGTCCTTGGCCTTATTTTACACGATAAAAAGAAATGCAATAAAAAACGACCATAACATTCCACGGGTAAGGAATGAGAACTAGCAAACAAATCATAGGAAAGCGTTTTTTTAAATGCATCACAGTGATCAGATGCTGTTTGGGATTTTACAGGACGAAATATTGTAAGTAAAACTGTTGAAAATATCCAGGCTGGCCAACCCTGTAACTGTGCCATAGTGCTGCAAGGAGAATTGTGTTAGTTTTCCTGTTAGTCATAGACTGCAAGTTGTGTGATACTGCTGAGCTGGTGTATTCTGAGCCCCATCTGGAAGGAGGGAGGATTGGCGAGCAGTTGTTGAATAGCAGTGAAGGTTTCAGCCTTGGTGGAATCTTCCCTTCTATCTCTCCATCAACAAGAGTTCTTTATCCATCCCAAGAAGGCAATTGGGAAGTGGAGTGAGCAAAACCAGATGTAAAGTGCAATTTAAATAAGAAAACAAAAAGAAAATAGCTGCCACTAGTGATTTTGTCATATTTCAAGACCCAAATGTGAGGCAAAAAATGTCTTATTTTTCGGCTAAAGTGGACTTGGGATTCCTGTTGTGCTCAGTTTCTGTCATGATTAATCCTTGGGGGCCATGCTGAAAAGTGCTAACAGAAAGAATGATGGTGGAAATAGCAAAGGCCTTGGGGACAGTTTGTTGTGAGAGGCTTCACTGACAGTATTTAGCTAGATAGTAAATTGTCAACACTTTTATATTTGAAACGGCTTCTTTTGGTCATTTTATCATGATTTGGTTTGATGTTTTTAAATAAAGAAATCTGGTTTTTGCATTGAAAATTTCACATTGCAGGAATACGATTTTACTTTTTTGTTTGAATTAGAGAACAAAAAAATAAATTAATGGACACAATCTCATTAAACTTATCTGAACATAGTATTGGTAAAATATATTTACTGGCACTACAGGTAAAAGCAATGGAGGTTTTTAGAGGCATCTGCATGTGCAGATTGTGTACATGTGTAAATGGTAATTGCAGAAAACCACTATCTACATGTATAGAGGCCAGGGCCCAGAGGCTTTAAGGGGCGTGGTTTGGGCCTGCTGATAATTGGGGCAAAGCACCCATACTTTAAGCAGTTTCTGTGCTAGCTGTTGCACCTGCTCAGAGGCGCATGCAAGTGCCTACTGCCCAGCCCTTTGGACCTGGGTTAACGCTATTGATTCAGGAGACAATTGCAAATAAAAAATCAGAAGAGAGCGTTATTTTGCTCTTTCTATAATTACCTCCCAATGTGTGTACAGCTGTTTTAACATGCAGCATGTATGTGTCCACTCCAACAGGTATGTGCGTACATATGTAAAGCCCCAAGTAATGCTGCCTTGTTTTCTGCATATGTAGGTTTGTCAAATGAATGCACCATTCTAGCAAATACATGTGTATTTTACAAACTGGCCCGTGTTTGGCACTGCCTTTTGTAAAATACCGAGAAAAGTGTGAATATCCAAGCTACTTAATTCCTACCTCAGCATGCTATGTAAAATGGGGTTTTATGTGTATTAAGTTAGTTCAGAAGAAAGGTATTACATTGCATTTCATTGTTTATTGACTTGATTTCCATCAAAATCTCTTGAAACAGATTTGGATTTTCTCTTTACATTCTAATTGTTCTGCATTGATATTCCCTTTACTAGGGCTTGTTTATTAATCATCAGCATTTATTTGTTACATATTTATCCAACTAGAGAGCTCGAAGTGAGTTACAAGCAAGTTTGGGTATGTGACTGAATAAATACTGTACTTAAATCTAATAAGGGACAGAGACGCAGAGAATAAATACATGATAAAGGAAAGCAATAGCGGTGAGCTAGAAAATTAAATTAATGTAGATAAATACACTGCAGGAAAATAATCTGTTTAGGAAATTGAATATTGTGTGCAAATACATCAGGAATGGGGAGATAACAGTCGGTAAAGAGCATGGTAATATCTGGCATTCTTAGGGAGATTTTACCTTTAAAGCAAAGTCTGTTGCAGTTTTCTATAGCTCTGATTCCCGAATGATGCTGATGATGAGGTAACGCTCATATTATAGCTGTGGGCCATAAGGAGTTTCAAAAAGCCAGGTTGTCCGTAATTTCCTGAAAACACAGAGACTTGGATGTAATCAGATCTGTGATGGCAGAGTGGTTCCATAAGAAATTGGACTGATCCTGACCATGCTCTTTTTCTGATGTTCTTGAGGTGCAGATCCTTAGGACTTGCTGTGACTAGATGGGCTTGTGGCAGTGCAGGGGCAAGAGGGTATATATGGGGGGAGGTGGCTCCTGAGGGAGCATGGTGTGCAACCTTTGTGAATTTTGGAATTCTCTGCAGGGTCACCTCCCCCTCACCTTTCCCCTCTTCAATCCCAAATCCTTCCCTCACTTTTGGTTACCCTTTCTTCCTTCTGTGAAATCACTGAGGAGGAAATTGCAAATCTTCTCTCCTCCTTCAAACTGACTACCTCCTCTTATCCCATGCTCACACGTCTACCAAGCTGTATCTCTTCTGCCGTCATCCCTTCCATCTGTCATATCCTTAACCTATTGCTTTCTACTGTAACTGTTCCTATGGCTTTCATATACGCTGTTACATTTCTTCTCAAAAAGCCTTCCCTGGATCCTACCTGTCCTTCCAGTTATCAACCCATCTATCTCCTCCCCTTTGCTTCAAAACTACTTGAATGAGTGGTTCACTGCCTCTGTGTTGACTTTCTTTCCTCTCAAGACCTTCTGGACCCACTGCAATCTGGTTTTCGTTCTCTACATTCCTCAGAAATGCCTCTTGCCAAAGTCTTCAGTGACTTGTTCCTCACCATATTGAAAGGCCTCTGCTCGATTCTCATCCTTCTTGACCTTTCTGCTGTCTTTGACACCGTTGATCATCACCTTTTCCTCGATAACCTGTCCTCGCTTGGATTTAGGAGCTCTGTTATGTCCTGGTTTTCTTCTTATCTCTCCCATTGCACTTTCAATGTATATTCTGGTGGTTCCTCCTCTACTGCTATCTTTATTTCAGTTGGTGTGCCTCATGGCTCTGTCTTAGGACCTATCCTTTTCTCTTTTTACACTCATTCCCTTTGTGCACTTATTTCCTCCCATGGTTTTCAGTACCATCTTTATGCTGATGACTCTCAGATCTACCTATCTGTGCCTGAAATCTCTCCAGGAATCCAGGCCTGGATCTCTGCCTGCTTATCCGACATTGCTGCCTGGATGTCTCACTGCTGTCTGAAACTGGACATGACCAAAACTGAGCTCCATATCTTTCCACCTTCCCCCTTCCTCCCTTCTCTATTTCTGTGGATATCACTACACTCCTCCCTGTTTCCTCAGCTTGCAACCTTGGGGCCATCTTTGACTCTACGCTCTCTTTCTCTACACACATCCAACAGATAGCTAAAACCTGTCTCTTCTTTCTCTATAATATTGGCAAAAGTTTTCCCTTCTTTTCTACACACACTACTAAGACACTTATCCACTCTTTAGTCACCTCCTGTCTAGACTATTGCAACCTCCTCCTTGCTGGTCTCTCTCTGAATCATCTCTTTCCCCTTCAGTCTTTTCAAAACTCAGCTGTGCGGCTAATCTTCCGCCAGCCTTAATATGCTCATTTAACCCCTATTCTCGCTTCATTGGTTCCCTATCAATTTTTGTATCCAATTCAAACGTCTCCTACTGTAAGTGCACTCATTCTACTGCTCCTCACTAGCATTCCTTTTATCTCTCCCTACACCCCTCCTCGGGAACTCCGCTCTTCTGCCAGATCCCTTCTATCTGTGCCCTTTTCTTCCACTGCCAACTCCAGACTAAGATCCTTCCACCTTGCTCTCCATGTGCCTGGAACAAACTACCTGAATCTGTGTGTCAGGCTTCATCTCTGGCCCTTTTCTAATCAAGGCTGAAAACTCACCTCTTCGAGGTCGCTTTTGGATCCCAATTCACTTAGTCTTCTATGTGTTTCCTTACCGTTCCACTAGATATAGCCTTGTCCTCAGCTGTTGTGTTGTCTGTCTTGACTAGATTGTAAGCTCTGACGAGCAGGGTCCAACTTTTACATGTATCTGTACAGTGCTGCATACGTCTTGTAGCGCTATACAAATGATCAGTAGTAGTAGTAGTAGCAGTAATTTTATAGACCAGGAGGGTTTTTGTGGCTTTTTAAATTTATTTTATAGGCAGCGAAATGGGGTGAGCCACAGGAGCCATGGTTTCACCAATATTTAGATGAGCAGAAGAAACGAGAGATATCCCCACAAAAAGTATGAAGTAGGATAACACAGCAGGTAAAACGAGGAGTCTGCAGAGAAGCAATAACGATTCTGCATCAGCGTTTTTACAACATTCACAAAATCCTTATAATGTACTTTTGGGGATCTGTGTAAATAAAGTACCTATTATCTGACAGAAAAGAGTCAATTCATGTAACAATAATTTCTGTCAAATAGGTGTTTTATTTACACAGATCTCTAAGAGTACATTATAAAGGTTCTGTGGATGTTGTATGACGCCTGATTCAGGCATGATGTTGCCGAAACCTGGCAATGCCAGGTCATAGTAAATACATTTTATTCAAGGTACTCTTTGAACTCCTAATTTTCCCTCCTATATTACAGTTGTGGTCAACATTATTGGCATCCTTGAATTTTTGGTATGTTAAATACATAAGAACATAAGATATGCCATACTGGGTCAGACCAAGGTCCATCGGTGGCCAGTCCAGGTCACAAGAACTTAGCAGTTTCCCAAGAAGACACACAGGTTCCACAATGCTTGTATTGGGGCAAGCAGTGGATTTCCCGGGTCTTCTTTCATAATGGTTTATGGACCCTTCATCCTGGAACTTGTCCAACCTTTTTAAAACACAGCTACACTAACAGCTTTTTCTACATCCTCTGAAATAAATCCCATAGTTAGATTATGTGTTGAGTGAAAAAATGTTTTCCCTTATTAGTCTTAAACTATAGCTTCATTCCATGTCCCCTAGTCTTTCTACTTTTTGATGGCATAAAAATCGATCTACATTTGCCCATTACACTCCATTAATTTATAGACCTCTATCTATCACCCCTCAACTGTCTCTTTTCCAGGTTGAAGTGCTCTGAACATTTAAGGCACTCCTCATAGGGATATCCTTCCATCCTCTTTACTATTTTGGTGGCTCTTCTCTGTACCTTTTCTAATTCCGCTATATCCTTTTTAAGATACAGCGACCAGAATTGCACACAATATTGAAGGTGCGGTCACACCATGGAATGATACAGAAGTAGTATAATATCCTTTCTTTTATTCTCCATTCCTTTCCTTATGATTCCTAGCATTCAATTTGCCTTCTTGGCTGCTGCTGCACACTGGCCAAAAGGTTTCAATGTGTTATCCATGATGATGTCTAAATCTTTATCTCCAGGAACAAGCAGGAATGTAGTCTTCACATATGGGTATCGTCGGTACCGACGGAGCCTGTGCAGGAACGCTCCCCAGCGTCCAATAGGAATGATTTTGGGAGCATCCCTCAGCACATGCACGCTGCCTTTCCAACTGTCCCTCTTTACCCTGTCGCCGCAGAAAATTCCGTCTTTAAAATTGTTTTCTTGTGGTCACGTTTGCCTGCTGCACGACGCTTACCGGTACCGCCGGTTCTTTTCTTTTCCAAAAAAACCCAAAAACTTATTCTTTGAGCTGTTTCTCTTCAGAAACTTTTCTTTTTTGGGTGCTAGGCGCCATTTTTGGCACTAGGCCACATATTCCTAAAACATGGAAAAACCAACTAAGTGTGGCGGTACTATTTCTGTCACTGACACCCATGATTGGTGTCTTAAATGTTTAGGGCCTGAACATTCTCCATCTGAATGTCTCTCCTGTATGGGGATGACTAAAAGAGGAAGACAGAACCGGGCTGCAAAGCTCGGTACCCTCTTTTCTTCGGATGCCATATCCATTGCATCGACATCTTCAAGGGCCTCCTCTTCCTCCCATGGATCTCAGGTAACTAAACATAAAAGCCGGTCCTCAAAGGGTAGCTCTCCTGCTAAGCATCGAGAGGCCATTGGCATTTCCCTTGAGGGAACCACACCGGCAAAGCAGCCCCGGCAGGAGGCTTTGACTTCCAAAGCATCAATGGGGCTCCAGGATGTTCTCGAGGCCCCGACCTCGCAAGAACTACCTGTGCCATGCTCAGGGGTTCCGGTCGTCTTCACCAGTACCAATGCCCAGGCATCGGCAGCATTGATAGACCAGAGGTTCCTCACTATTGAACACAGTGTCACAGCTCTTCTCTCAGCTGCGGTACCGTTGGTCCAATGGGCACTGGTACCGACATTGACACTGATGCCGGTACCTACACTGGTACAGACACCGGTACCGATACCGACGGTACTGGCCCCGGTGGGAATTCTTCCCACACCATCTTTGGCTGGATTCAACAGATCGGTACCGGATCAACTCGGTACCGACTTCGATCGATACCAGGACCGTGCTTTGCATGAGCATCGTGGTCAGGAATACTTCGAATCCTCCGATTCCGAAGACTCTGACAATTCTGCTGATACTAGAGGGTTTCTCCCAGAGGATCCCTCTTCTCCCCAACGCAGAATGTCACCTCCAGAGGGCATGTCTTTTCAGGATTTTATTCGTGGTATGGCCAAGGGTCTTTCAATCAAGGTAGCTCCTGAAGAGGAACCCAGAACAAAGGAATTGGAAATTCTCCAATATCCTAAAGCTCCAAAGGAGGCAGCTGCTCTGCCCATCCATGAAATTCTGCATAACTTGATGCTCAGAATGTGGGAGACACCTCTGACTACATCTCCTCACTCTAGGGGGGTGATACTATGTATCGAGTTCTGCCATGTCCTGGATTTCAAGAGACTCAGCTGCCACACCACTCAATGGTGGTGGAGTCAGCCATGCATAGGATGAAAAGTGCAAAGAGGCATGCATCCAATCCTCCAGGTCGTGAATGCAGGACTCTGGACGCTTTTGGGCGCCAAACCTTTCAGGCTTCCATGCTTTCAGCTAGGATCAGTTCATATATACTGTATATGGGAATGTTCCTCAAGGACGTTACAGGAGATTTGGAGCTTATGAGCCCATTTCTCCCAGATGACAAGAGACAAGACTTTCTTGCTCTAGTTAAGCTTGCTCAAGATGTCTCCAAGTTTGTAAATCGTGCAGCCTTTGACCGCTTTGAATGCATCAGCAAAACCTCTGTTATTGCCATTGGCGCACGACGGATTGCCTGGCTTCAGACTTGGAGACTTGGGTACAGGACAAGTTAGGCAACATCCCTTGCATGGGAGAGAATCTCTTCGGCAAGAACTGGCAGGAAAAGGCTAACGAGTTGGATTCTGACAATACTACTCTAGATAGATTGTCAAAATCTACAGCCACTCCAGCCAAAAAGAAGTCTTATAAAAAAACCCTCTTTCAGCAAAAAGAGGACATTTTATCCTTCCTATACCCAGCAAGGTCAATCTCAAGGTCAGGATACCCAAAAGGGACAAACTAGACAGCAAAAGAAGCCAAAAGGCCTCAGAGTCCAACCAGCTCTGCAGGTTCAGCCCCCTCAAGGGCTTTGACTCCTTCCTAGAGAGCTTAGCCTTCCTGCCTCTGAGGGGTCCCCAACCCCCCAATATCCCAGGCAGGTTATGCCACTTTGCCAACAGATGGCATCAGATAACAGCAGAAGATTGGACTTTGTCCATTATAGGAGAAGGGTACAAGCTTCATTTTCACAGCTTGCCCCCTCCTGCAGTTCTAAAGCAATTCAATTCTCAAACCTCCGCAGACAATCTGCTAGATCACAAGGTCTCAACACGTCTTGCCCAAGGGGCAGTAGAAGAAGTACCCATTCTTCAATGGGGTGCAGGGTTCTACTCCCCCTATTTTCTTATTCCAAAGAAAACAGGAGGACACAGACCCATTCTAGACCTCAGAGAATTGAACAAATACCTGTTCCGAGAGAAGTTCAAAATGATTTCTCTAGGAACTCTTCTGCCATACCTTCAAAGCCAGGATTGGCTTTGCTCTCTAAACTTAAAGGATGCATACACTCAAATTCTGATCCATCCAGATCACTGGAAATTCTTACGATTCCTTTTCAGTGGAAAACATTTCCAGTACAGGGTTCTTCCCTTTGGTCTAGCTTCAGCACCAAGGGTATTCACGAAATGCATGGCAGTAGTAGCTGCATTTCTACGAACCCTGGGGATATTTGTCTTCACTTACTTAGATGACTGGCTCATTCGAGCCCCTACAGTTGCAGAGGCCAGCACTGCACAGTCTTGCACAATGTGAATCCTCCAATACTTGGGGTTGGTAATAAACTTCCCAAAATCCCAACTTGGTCCCTCCCAATGCCTGGAATTCATAGGGGCCTGTCTAGATACCAGACAGGCAAAAGCTTTCCTTCCACAGGCCCGGTGTCTTCGCATAATGCAACTAGCTTATCAAGCAGCAGGGAAATCCTCCCTAACTGCTCGAGAGCTACTAGAGTTGCTGGGACATATGGCATCCACAGTTCATGTAGTCCCATATGCTCACCTCCACATGCGAGCAACTCAGTGGACCCTATCCACACAGTGGACACAGGCCACAGGTCATTTATCGGACAAAATAATAAACTCTCAACGACTAATTTTGTCCCTCCAATGGTGGTAATCCCTAGAAAATTTGACAGTGGGGTCTCCTTTTCATCAACCCCTTTGTCAGGCCACCCTAACAGATGCTTTGCAGGTGGGTTGGGGAGCACACCTGAATCATCTCTCTACCCAGGGAACCTGGACTCCACAGGAGGCTGGTCTACACATAAACCTCCTGGAATTAAAAGCAATCTATTTAGCTCTTCGAGTATTCCACGCCCAGCTCAGCTACAAGACAGTCCTAGTCCAGACGGACAATCAAGTAGCTATGTTCTACGTGAACAAGCAGGGCGGGACAGGCTCTCTGTCGCTATGCAACGACCTCGCCAGAGAGTATCAAATTCACCTTCTAGTGGTATATCTTACAGGCATTCAAAACCTTTGGGCAGACAAACTCAGTCGAGTACTGCTGCCTCACGAGTGGTCCCTCCACCTGGACCAGGTGGCAAAGATATTTCATCTCCGGGGCACTCCAGACATAGAACTCTTTGCAAGTCCACTGAATGCCAAACTTCCCCGGTTCTGTTCCAGGATTCCGGCTCACAATTGTCAGACAAGGAATGCCTTCTTCCTTCACTGGGGTCAGGGCTTCCTTTATGCTTTCCCACCCATTCCCCTCATCCCCAAAACACTCTTCAAGCTTCAGAGAGACAGGGGTCGCATGATTCTCATAGTACAACGATGGCCACTCCAAGCGTGGTATCCCCTGCTTCTACATCTCTCTCAAGCTGCACCTCTGGAGTTAGGGCATGCTCCAGATCTCCTTTCCAAAGAGAACGGGATGCTATGGCACCCGAATCCCCAGTCCCTGCATCTCACGGCCTGGTTGCTGAAGGCTTAGACCTCCAGGATTTCAACCTGTCTCAATAGGTAAAGAATAAACTTCAGGCTTCTAGAAAACTTTCCACAAGAAGATCTTATGCCTTCAAGTGGAAACGTTTTACTATATGGTGCTCCAAGAAGGGATTAAACCCCCTTGGCATACCCTTAGAATCGATACTAGAGTATCTCCTTCACTTATCGAATTCTGGTCTAAAGACCAATTTGGTAAGAGTCCATCTTAGTGCAATTGCAGCTTCTTATAAGCCTCTGAATGGACAACCAATTTCCTCTCATCCACTCATATCCAGATTTATGAGAGGTCTTCTATTAACCAAACCTCCCATTAAGCCACCACCCGTGGCATGGGATCTAAATCTAGTTCTCGGGCAGCTCATGAAGCCGCCTTTTGAGCCTTTAGCCATGACAACCTTTAAGTTTTTGACCTGGAAGGTCATCTTCCTAATTGCAATCACCTCTGCACGTCACATTAGTGAATTGCAAGCGTTAGTGGCTGATCCTCCTTATACTAGGTTTCGTAATGAGAAGGTCGTTCTTAGAACTCATCCACACTCTATGCCAAAGGTGATTTCGCCTTTTCATTTAAATCAATCAATTTATCTTCCTGTATTTTTCCCGAGGCCTCACGTTTCTAATGCAGAAAGAAACCTTCATACTTTGGATTGTAAAAAGTGCCTTAGCCTTTTACCTACAGAGAACACAGCAACATAGAAAGTCCTCGCAACTTTTTATAGCTTTTGACCCTAGTCATTTGGGACAACCAGTCTCCAAAAGAACTTTATCTCAATGGCTTGCCCAATTCATATCTTTACTTATGAGAGTAAGGGTCTTCCTCTTCAAGACCATGTCACAGCTCATAACGTGAGAGCCATGGCAACTTCCATGGCTAATCTCCACTCTGTGTCTATCAATGACATTTGTCGAGCAGCCACCAGGGCTTCGGTACACACCTTCACAGCCCACTACTGCCTGGATAAAGCCTCCCGTCGGGATGCCTTCTTTGGCCAAGCTGTTTTTCAAAATCTCTTTCAGACCTATTTCAACTCCTACCCACCAACCCTGGTGGAATGCCAGAGATCCATGGGAGGAAGGATTCCCACCTTTCCAGGGTGGCACCTTCCTGGGGCTATCTCCCTGGCATCTTCAGCTAGCGAGTCCCCATATGTGAAGACTACATTCCTGCTTGTTCCTGGAGATAGCGTAGTTACTCACCTGTAACAGGTGATCTCCGGGAACAGCAGGAATTTAGTCTTCACAACCCACCCACCTCCCCTGGGAGTTGTCTCTCTATCTCTTTGTCTCTTTCCTCTCTCCCTCTATCCTTTTCACTCAGCTACAAACTTAACTGAAGAGGGACAATTGGAAAGGCGGTACCCATATGTGAAGACTAAATTTCTGCTGTTCCCAGAGATCACCTGTTACAGGTGAGTAACTACGCTTTACTGAGAGATGGTTGCTAAAGTGGAACCTTCCCATGTAACCATAGTTTGGGTTGTTCTTTCCTAGATGTATAACTTTGCATTTGTCCACATTAAATTTCTTCTGCCTCATTGGTTTTAACACTGTTCAATAATTTTGTATCATCTGCAAATTTGATTACCTCTCTCATTATTCCTATTTCCAGGTCATTTACGAATATGTTAAAAAGTACAGTACAGATCCCTGGGTTACTCCATTATTCACCGTTCTCCATTGGAAAAATTGGCCATTTAGCCCTACCCTTTGCTTTCTAACTTTTAACCAGTTCCTAATCCACAATAATACACTACCTCCTATCTCATGACTTTTTAATTTCGCCAAGAGTCTCTCATGAGGGACCTTGTCAAAGGCTTTCAGAAAATTTAGATATACTATATGTTGTATACAATATCTTGAAAACTAATTGTAAATATTCCAGTTATATATTGTCATCATAATATTTTAATAGTATGTTCAATGATATACAACAAAAAAAGATGTCTGTACAACTTAGGTGTAATTTCTGAGAAAATAAAATATGACCTAGACAAGATTAATGGCATCCTTCATTAATATTTGGTTGCACAATCCTTGACAGTGATGACAGCCTCCAAAGGTTTCTTGTAACCATCTGTAAGTTTCCTACATCTGTCTGCTGGTAGTTTCTCCCGCTCTTCAACTGCTGTTTGTTCCAGCTCATGAATGTTTCCTGGATTCTTTTTACCAGTGGCAGGTTTCAGCTCTTTCAAAAGGTTCTTGAATGGATTGAGATCAGGACTCATTGCTGGCCAGTTGAAAACAGTCCGTTTGTTCCTTTTTAACCATTCTTTTGTACTTTTGGATGTATGTTTTGGGTCATTGTCCTGCTGGAGGACACATGACCTTTGATTTAGCTTTCTGACACTAGGTAGCACATTTCGCTCCAAAATACCATGGTAGTTTTCTGAATTCGTGATTCCTTTAATACGTTCCAGGCCTCCAGTTCCTGAGGCAACAAAACAGCCCCACAACATTATGGAACTTCCATCAGATTTACTCTATCTCACCCACCAATATTTTGCCAAACACAGCATCAGAAGCTGGAGAGCAAAGCTGGAGATTAATTTTTTGGTTCCTCCAACCAAAATGGTGCTCCGCTGCCCCCGATTTATTTAGTTTGGTTTGTACCCTTTGAACAGCCATTTCTTTTTCTTTTTATTTGTGGGAGTGAGAAGGCTTTTGTTTTGTCTGGGTGTGCATATGCATCTTCCACAGGTAGAGAAGCTTGAGATCTTTTTACCTGAGTATTTTGTAGGCTATTTTATGATCTTGGTATCATCCTTTGGTTTAAAAAAAAGTACAGCCATGGTCTAAGTGGATTATCTAAACCCAAATCCTTGTAATCCGCGGTTTCTTTTGGAAATCTTCCTGCTTTGCTACTCTGCTCTACAGAAGATTAAAGAAGTCAACAAAAACAAAGCAGACAGTCTTGAGACTATGGGATAGATATTGATAAAAGCAGACATCTATTTGCGTTCTTGTGTGTTATTGTATAGATCTTGGTAAATGATAGGGTAATTTGGAAGAATTATATCGCCAGTAAAAATCTTTTCAGTGCCATTAGGCCAGCATTGCTTTATGTGAAGAGGAATGAATGTTTTCAGTGTGCACAAAAGGTCATGACATCCTACTAATTAGTGTTATGAAGAAGAGCAAAATTAAAGGTCTTCACTATTAATGTAGCAATTTGAAAAGGAACTCCTGACAGAAAATTGTTGTAGGGAGAGAAAACAACAATATGTTTTGCTTGTACTGTATTTGAGAAAAATGCAAAAGGAAAACAGAGGTGGGTTGCAAAATTATATAGCTTTTGCTTTTCTAACTGCTAGCATTCTGTTTCCTTGGTTTTACATTGGAGCTTAGGGGACTCAAGGTGGGACAATGGATGCATTTAATGCACCTAGCTGGAAAGAGCATGGGACCTTGCGCTCTTTCCTGTTAGGAAATGCATCTTTCTTATGTAAATACTTTGTTTCTGATGCCTTTTAGAAACCCTTGGCTTTAAATTTTGTTATACATAGAATGTCATCCACTAAAATGATCTATTCCAGATCCACTAGGATTCTGTAGGATTCCACTCACTATCTGCAGGCATCAATGCACTTTGCCTCATAGCATTCCTTATATTGAATGTAATGAAATTATGCATTTAGCACAGATTGGGGATGAAGCTGTTATAAAGTTAGCTATGGGCTGGGAATACAATGCTGGCAGGCAGGAATGTTGACCAACAAAAATACTGTGACTCTTAGCAGGTATTCCAGATGCTAATTGTATATTTACTTATATCAAATGCATTAGGCTAAATTTGCCAAAGTCCACTACTGCATTGATCCAGTGCTGTCAAACTGTAATTAATAGTCCTTTTGCATAAAATGGGTCTTGAAGGAAATAAATTTCATTGTTCTTCCATGGAGATAGTAAAAATAAATTTCAAAAGGTAAACACATATTGTATCTTCTAAATGCACTAAATTAAACGCCTTAAAATAGGAGAGGAGGAAACCCTCAGGCAAGCCCAAATATTAAATTCAGAGTGGCTTTTCAGTCCATCATAGGTTAAAAAGAAATCCTCCCAACATCACATCATATATAAATTGGCTTAATTGCAAAAACATTTGTGTACTAGTGCAAGAAAGTTTTGTAAATTTTGTATATCGCAACCTGGAATGGAGGTGTAGCCTAGTGGTTAGAGCAACATCCTAGTACCTAAGAAATCAGGGTCTGATTCCCACAGGCGGGCAAGTCACTTTATCTTCCATTACATCTAAAGAAAAGGCCTGGCAATCTACTTCTGGTCACACCTTGCCAAGAAAAACCAGGGGCTGCTGAGTCTCCAGGAGTCAGCATTGGCTTGAAGGCACTAAAAAAGAAAAACAAATTAAGCAACTTAGCTGAATTGGCAGTAAAGCGCATGGTCCAACAATGCAGGCTACATTTTGCTAAATTCTGCTTCAGAGACTGAATTTTAATCACGCAAGATCCCCGGCTGCTAACATTTAATTGTCTATTCAAGTAAATAACACATTAATGCATATTCTATATCGTCCTGCTAGACCAGTCCAGACAAGTGAGTTGTGTTCCCCTACCAGCAGAGTGGTGGAGACAAAGAACCAATGAAAAGCCCAGGTTTCAATGACATCAGTCTTATGCCTCTATCTTCCTCAGCCACCCGAGGTCTCTTCAGTATTTCTTTATCTCCAGCAGATGGTGGATGAATTTTATCCTCTCTGAAGAAAATGAAGTTTGAGAGGAAAAGACTGATTAAATGCTTCTGAACAACCACCTTGAGGGTGACTCTCACGTGAGCATGACGTGGGAGGCTCCACTAGACTGCGGTCTTTTTGGTAGCCATAGGAGGAGGGAATATTGGTTCAGCTCTACACGTTTATCATAACAGCCTGTGGAGCAGCCAGAAATGAGAATGATTTGGAAGGATCTGGAAGAGTTCAGCAGCCTCTTACAACCTCAGTGCCCCCTCCCTCCTCATCTGTCCTCCCTCTCCCAAAGATTGCCAAAGGTTCTCAGAGGGTTCTGCCTGCCAGCCACTTTAAATGCAGTGCTGTAAAGCCACTGAAACCATTTCAGGGGAGTAGAGCTGAGCCCGGCACGGAGCCTCTGCCTGAGGCTCTCAGGGAATAAGTACCAAGGCTTGACCTCGTCATTGTCCTTGTTGAGGGCTCCTGATTCAATCTGCCTGGAACGCAATTCAGGATGGACTGTTGGTAACCGTTGGTATGGGGTGGGGGTTTCATGCCATGTTCTGCATGTGTTTGTAGCATTTTTACCTGTTGTATGACTGGCAGTCGCGTGGTCCTAGCATGCATTCTGCCCAAGCAGCTCCAATGCGTATTTCTACCCTAGAGCCTGTAGCGCATTTTGCAGTAAAAGTGCAGTTAATGCTTGCCCTTATATGCTGCCACAGCCTTAGTGCGTGCTGTTGTGTTACTTGCTTTAACTCTGTCTTCTTCCAGGAAGCATTGTTTGGCCTGTGAGAGGATTCTGGACTCTGCTCTTTTTTCAAGGCAGCTTCTGAGTTGTCCCTGGAGGGCCTGCTTCCCCCCCCCCCCCCCCCCCCAGCTTGGGGATGGAACTAGGTCAGCCTTGCCTGCCTCAGGGCAGGAGATGACAGATGGCACTGTGGGTAAGGATATACAGCCAGCCAGCCAGAGACTCCCGCGACTGTGTTGTCAGCCGCTCCTCATCCTCTAGAGGGTCTTTGCGGTTATGCCCCCTTCTGTTGGGGAGTCATTTCTGAGAGAAGAGCTTCTGGACTCCAGATTGTCCTCCCCAGAATTCTTTTCCTTTTTACAGCAGGTCTGATCCTTATGGCATGGAAATTCTGACCCTGTGGCCTCTGGGTACTCCTGGACGCAGTCTCATGAGGGGCAAGCTGAGAGAGGAAGCCCTGTATGTCTGCTTTTGGCTAAGCAATCCTGGCGAGGGGCACCCCCCTGAAAATTGGGATCAGCTGGGATCTGTTCTAGAATCTGACTGTGATTTGGTTTCAGATGTCTCGGTACTAGGCTCTGATGTAGGTGATTGTGAAGAGGCTAATGTGATCTGCCTGTTCCGGGAGAAGTAACTGGAGGCATTGATTCCCACGGTCTATCCACCTTGGGCTTGGCGGATGTGCCAGACACAGAGAAGGAACCGAAGATGCATTCACTCCAGTGAGGGGTGCGGAAATCCACTACTGTCTTCCTGTTCCCGGAGATGCTTAAGGGCAGTTTTTGGTCAGAGTGGGATTCCCTCAATTCTCCAGCCTAGGGACTAAGGGTAAATAAGAAGATGCGCACTCACTTGGAGAAGGAGTCTGTTTGGTTTGCTGTTTCCAAAGGGGATGCACAGGTCACAGCACTTACCAGTTGGATCATCAATCCTGTGACTCTGGACCGAAAGATGGATTCATGTTGAAGAGCAAGCTTGCTGCGGTGGCTGCTGTTCTTCATTTGGCAGCATGTGCAGGCCTGACAACTTGAGCCCTGCTCCAATAAATTCTATCTCTTCCGCTGGATGATTCTATTCTTCTTTTGGAGTCAGCTATAGCCTTCCTTTCTGTGATGTCATGTGTGGCCTGGTACATCTAGTGGCCAAGGATTGTACCCTGTCAATGGTGGCATGGCGTTGGCTAGGCTCTGACATGGGCAGCAGACTCATCTTCCAAAGCCTGGTTGCCCATCTAGCCTTAGAGGGATGCTTCTGTTGGGTGCGATTTGGAGAAGCTGGTGAAGGACCTGGGTGAGATGAAATCTTTCCATCTTCCAGAGGACAGGTCCAAGTGTTCTGTGAAATGGGCAGGAGCCCCCTTTCTCCAGGACCAAGCAGGAAATCAGTCCTCACTTATGGGTGACGTCGGCGCCGACAGAGCCCTCGCGGAGCAATTTTCCCCAGCTTTTGCAGAAAGCCTTTGGGAATTGCAGCGCGCATGCGCGGTCCCCTTCCTGCCCAAGGGTGCCATCTTGCTCAGTCTTCTTTTTTCCGCGGAGCCCTACAGACGTAGTTTGTGATCGCCGCTGAAAAGTTGATTTCTTTTGTTGTTTTTTTTCTTGGTTCGACGCCGTGTCTCTTTCCCGCCCGGCCTCGATACTCCAATATCGAGTCCGTTCTCATTTTTTCTTTTTCCCTGGCAGCACGGTCCTTCGACCTCGCAGGGGCCCTTTTTCCCCCGATGGCTGCCAGCGGTTTTAAAAAGTGTGATCGCTGTACCAGACTTATGTCTCTTACCGACACACATGACTGCTGCCTCCGTTGCCTCGGACCCAATCATGACTCGGTGGGTTGTGGTCCGTGCAACAAAATGTCCTCGAAGGCATTGAGGAGTCGGCAGTCACAAAAGGAACGAATCTTCTCTGACTCCGCGTCCGGTCGGGCCCGGACCTCGTCAGAGGCTTTGACGTCTCGTGACTCCGGCCCCGAGCACCGTCGGAGTTCCTCTGAGCGGGGGTCTCCCGGCCGGGAACATCGTCGGAAGAGGAAACCCGCGAGGGTGGCGTCGGAGGACGCTCCTTGTCCCTCGAGGGCCAGGTCGCATAGCCCCGCCAGCCGCCCCGGGTCCTCGGAGGCGGAGAGGTCGTCGAAGCATCCTCGTCTCGAAGTGGAGCCTCCTGGACACGTGAGTACTGTAGTCCTCGTGGACTCACCTCCCAGGGAACCGACGTCGGGCCCGACGCTGTCGGGGCCCGAGTCGGGGGCTGCTGGGTCTTCTGAGTTTGGTCTCAGATTGACGGCCTTCGAGTGCAGTATTGCTGCCTTCATGGACCAGCAGCGGGCATTGATGGCCGGCATCGCCAGTGCATCTGCCCCGACCACCGGGACGTCGACGTCCAAGTCGACCCCGGAGGCCGAGCCGATCCTCGAGTCCATACGAGCTCGAGTCGATCCTCGGCCAAGGTCTCCCTCGGCCTCCCGTTCGGGACCGAGGTTGTCGACGCCGGCCTCGACGTCGGGGCGGAGGTCCTCGGCCCTCGCCCGCACAGAGCCACTCGATTCCTCCACGGAGGAGTCGGGCTGGGACACGGAGGAGGACGAGTCATCCGGTTCTTTTCAGACTCGGTGCGTCCCCTCCGACTCGCCCGAGTCGGAGCCCCGGAGACGGTCCCCCCCGGAGGATACCCGGTTCTCCGATTTTGTGAGGGACATGGCCAAGGCTTTGGCCTTCCCCGCGGTTCCGAAGGAGGAGCCTCGAGCCAAAGAGCTCGAGGCCCTCCAGTATGACTCTCCCCCGAAGGAGGCCTTTACTGTGCCGGTTCCTCCGATGCTGGAGCGGCTGCTCTTCCGCATGTGGGAGAGCCCGGCCTTGACGCCGGTGTTAAGCAAGCGGGTCGATTCCATGTATCGAGTCCGCAAGAGCCCCGGGTTCCAGAAGGCTCAACTGCAGCACCATTCCATGGTGGTGGAATCGGCCATGCATCGACTTAAGAGTCAGAAGATGCACTCCTCGGTGCCTCCGGGTAAGGAGGCCCGGAACCTGGATGCCCTTGGTAGGAAGTGCTTCCAGGGCTCTATGCTTGCTTGCCGAGTCCAGACATAGCAGCTGTATATGGGCATGTATCTTCGAGACCTGGCAAAGGAAATTGCCGGGTTCTCTGCTGGTCTCTCCGAGGAACCTTTGCAGAGGTTCCAGGCCTTGGCCACTGGTATTCGAGAGTGCTCGAAGTTTATTTCTCGAGCAGCCTACGATGGCTTCGAAGCATCGGCTCGAGTAGCTGGAGCCGGCATCGGTGCTCGCCGTCAGGCTTGGCTTCAGTCATCCGACCTCGAGCCATGGGTGCAGGACAAGTTGGTCGATGTCCCCTGCAGAGGTGAAAACCTCTTTGGCAAGCCCATGGCTGATAAGGCGGCAGAACTCGAGTCCGAGACTCTCACCAGAACTCGCCTATCCAGAAAGACCTCTGCCCCTTCACAGAAGAGGAAGGGCTCGGGGAAAAAGCCCTTTTACCCGAGGAAGGTGTCTGCCTATAAACAGCACCACCCACAATATCAAGCCTCAGCAGCTCCCCACCAGGGCCAGCAGGCTAAGGGACAGGGCAATGGGTCCCGTAGGCAGAAGGCCCCCAAGCCCACTACACAGGCCCCTGCTCAGCAGGGTGGAGGTTTTTGACTATGCCGGCATAGCCTCTCCCCCTCCGCGACTTTTGCTCAGCACGGGGGGCCGGCTGACCCACTTTGCCCACAGGTGGTCAGTCATAACATCCGATTCCTGGGTGCTGCAGGTGGTTCAAAAGGGCTACCTCTTACATTTTCACCAGGTACCTCCTTCCTACTTTCCAGGGGAGCCTCCAAGACCCCCTCTGCACAGGGACTTACTCCTTCAGGAGCTGCAAAGTCTGCTCCAGGAACAGGCTGTGGAGCCAGTGCCCCAGCACTTGTGGGGCCACGGGTTTTATTCGAGGTACTTCCTGGTTCCGAAAAGAACAGGAGGCCTCAGACCCATCCTGGACTTGCGCAACCTCAACAAGTTCCTGCAGCGGGAAAAGTTCAAGATGCTTACCCTTGGAATCCTACTGCCCTACCTCCGGCAGGGAGATTGGCTATGCTCCTTGGATCTAAAGGATGCTTACACTCACATCCTTATTCATCCGGACCACCGACAATATCTGAGATTTGTGGTGGCAGGGAATCATTACCAGTACCGCGTACTGCCCTTTGGCCTCTCCTCCGCTCCCAGGGTGTTCACGAAATGCCTGGCAGTGGTGGCAGCCTTCCTGAGGCTTCAAGGCCTCTTCGTCTTCCCCTACCTGGACGACTGGCTCATCCGGGCACAGTCTTCCCTAGAGGTCACTCAGGCCACTCAACGCACAGTGGCTCTGCTTCAGCATTTGGGCTTCGTCATAAACTTCGAAAAGTCCACTTTGCTCCCCTCTCAGGATCTCGAATTCATAGGAGCACGGCTGGACACTCTGCAGGCTCGGGCCTTCTTACCCCTGGAACGGGCCAACAGGCTCATAGCTCTGGCCGGCAGGTTCCACAGCCCGTCACCGGCCTCTGCCAGACAATTCCTGCAACTGCTCGGTCACATGGCCTCCACGGTCCATGTCACTCCGAATGCCCGTCTACATATGCAACCTGCTCAGTGGAGCCTTCGCACTCAATGGCATCAGGCCACAGGGAGACTGACGGACTTAATACAGATCTCCGACCGCCTGGTCTCCTCTCTGCAGTGGTGGCTTCACCTGCCCAATCTGGTACTTGGCATGACTTTTCAGTCTCCTCCTCCTTCTCAAGTGCTCACGACGGATGCCTCTCTCCTGGGATGGGGAGCGCATTGCCAAGGAACATGCACTCAAGGCCTTTGGACACCTTGGGAGGCTGTTCAGCAGATAAACTTCCTGGAGCTGCGGGCGATCCGCCTAGGTCTGCGGACCTTCTCTCACCTCACTTCTCGTCGGTCTGTACTGGTGCAGACGGACAATCAGGTCGCCATGTTCTACGTGAACAAACAGGGGGGCACGGGCTCCCTCCTTCTATGTCAGGAGGCTCGGAGACTGTGCTCTTGGGCAGTCGACCACGACATCCTCCTCAAGACTGTTTATCTGCCCAGGCAGGACAATTGCCTAGCCGACAAACTGAGCCGGATTCTGCAGCCGCACGAATGGAGGTTGAACCCCGTAGTGGTCCAACGGATCTTCCGCCGGTGGGGCCTCCCCACCGTGGATCTCTTTGCCAGTCCCCTAAACTGGCAACTTCCCAGGTTCTGCTCCCGGCACCCGCATCCTCTCAGAGTAGCGCCGGATGCTTTCCTCATTTCGTGGTCCACGGGCCTACTGTATGCCTTTCCTCCCATGCCACTTGTGTCCCGGACGCTGTTCAAAATTGTCCAGGACAGGGCCTCCGTGATCCTGGTAGCGCCCAGGTGGCCGAGACAACCCTGGTTCCCTCTACTCCTACAACTAGCGGTGGACACCCCTCTTCCTCTGGGGTTTCAGCCCGATCTCCTGACCCAGGATCAGGGTACTCTCCTCCACCCCAACCTCCGGGCCCTTCATCTGATGGCCTGGCTGCTGAAAGGGTAGTCCTAGCTCCGCTCTTACTTCCTCCGGAGGTGGAGGCTGTCGTCCTGGCGTCTCGGCGACCTTCCACCCGGAAATCTTACGCCCTTAAATGGCGTCGCTTCTCGGTCTGGTGTTCTCAGCACTCTGAGGACCCCTTCGCCTGCTTAGTATCGGTGGTACTGCAATATTTGCTTCACCTCTCCGATCTAGGCCTCAAATCCAACTCTGTCAGGGTCCACCTCAGTGCTCTCTCTGCACATCATTCGCCGGTGGAGGGCCAGCCTCTTTCCGCGCACCCCCTGGTGGTGCGTTTTCTCAAGGGCCTTCTTCTGCTTAAGCCCCCGTTGCGCCCTCTAGCCCCTGACTGGGATCTCAATGTGGTCTTGCAAAGGCTTACCTGTCCGCCTTTTGAACCCATGGCTACCTGTCCTCTTCGTTTCCTCTCCTGGAAAACTCTCTTCTTGGTAGCCCTTACCTCCGCTAGGCGCGTTAGTGAACTATAGGCCCTAGTGTCGGAGCCCCCTTACACTAGGTTCTACAAGAATAGGGTGGTCTTACGGACTCACCCTAAGTTTCTTCCGAAGGTGGTCTCCTCTTTTCACATCAATCAAGAGGTGGTTCTTCCGACCTTCTTTCCCAGACCGCATACCAGCCGAGCTGAAACTTTTCTGCATACCCTGGACTGTAGAAGAGCCTTATCCTTCTACCTTGACCGTACGCGTGAGCATCGAAAGGCTGTCCAGCTTTTCGTCTCTTTTGACCCCAATCGGTTGGGGGTACCCGTCTCTAAGCGTACTCTGTCCGTCTGGGTAGCTGACTGTATCGCCTGGGCTTATGGAGCAGCCGGCCTCTCCTTAGAGAGTCGAGTCACGGCTCACTGTGTCAGGGCGAAGGCTGCATCAGTAGCTCACCTCCGCTCTGTTCCGTTGGCGGACATCTGCCGGGCCGCTACTTGGTCTTCAAGCCAGACGTTTGCGGCTCATTACTGCCTGGAGAGGGAGTCCCGCAGTGACAGTGCTTTCGGACAGGCAGTCCTCCACAATCTCTTTGAGGTCTAAGCAACTCCTACCCTCCGGCCCTGGTGTTGGGCTACCGGCCGGATTTGTATTCAGAGAAGATTCCTTCCTTCTGTACTGTTGAGCTTGAGGGAGCTCATCTTTCGGTTGAGGTCTCCGGTAGCCTTGAGCTCGGGAGTCCCATAAGTGAGGACTGACTTCCTGCTTGGTCCTGGAGAAAGAGTAGTTACTCACCTGTAACAGGTGTTCTCCAGGAGCAGCAGGAATCAGTCCTCACTACCCTCCCTCCTCCCCTTGGAGTTGCAGTCATTCTTTTTGCTAACTTTTTTTTGCTGTCTCTTCGCTATGTCATCAGACTGAGCAAGATGGCACCCTTGGGCGGGAAGGGGACCGCGCATGCGCGCTGCAATTCCCAAAGGCTTTCTGCGAAAGCTGGGGAAAATTGCTCCGCGAGGGCTCCGTCAGCGCCAACGTCACCCATAAGTGAGGACTGATTCCTGCTGCTCATGGAGAACACCTGTTACAGGTGAGTAACTGCTCTTTCCATCAGCCTCCATCCATTCCTAGAGGCTGTGCTGGTCAGATTCCTAGGGATGTCGGACTCCTGTCACTATTGGGCTGGAAAGCCTTTTTGCCCCTCTGCTTGTGGGCTTTGGCTCATTCTCATTTCCTTTATGGAGAACTTGGGCCTAGGGTCCAGGGACCCTAGTCCCATACAGAGGAAGACCATCCCAGGCTGTGCAATTACGTTTTGGGGGCCCATTCCCTGGTTCCTTTGGTTGGGGGCAGGCTTCACCCCTTCTCTGAAGAATGGGCCTCATTCACCAGGGATCACTGGGCACTAGTCCCCATTCAGTACGGCTATATCCTAGTATGCAAAGAGCTGGTCCTGGCCACTTTCATCCTCTCCCTTTGTGGGTCTGTGAACAGCAGGGCACCCGTTCCCCCGAATGACTGGGGCAGTTGCAGATATTCCATCTGTTTCATGGTGTCAATATGGAAGGAACATTCTGGCGTGTTTTGGACTTCAAGGGTGTCAACAAGCTCTTATGCGTCATGTGCTTCTGGATGGAAAATTCGCGATCCTTGGTTCAAACAATGCACCAAGGGGGATTCCTGGCATTTCTGAATTTGGCAGAGGCATATTTTTGTATCCTGATTCAGGAGGATCAGCAAAGTATCTGCGTTTTGTTATGCTTGGCTCTCCCCTTCAGTTTTCTGCCCTTCCATTCGGACTCTTCACTGCTCCAAGGACGTTTTCCAAGGTCATGGTGGTAGTTGCTGTGGCAATATGTGCCTGGGGATTTTTTGTGCACCCATATCTGGGCTACTGGCTCATCTGAGCCCATTCTCTTTAAGTGATGTCTTGGATAGCTCCCCGAGTGGTGCTCTTTCTGATGAGCCTTGGCTGGGTGGTGAATTGGGGAAAGAGCTGGCTGTTGCATTCTCAGTCCTTGGAGTTCTTGGGAGCACGTTTTGATTCTCAAGTGGGCAGAATCGTCCTGCTGGTGGAGAAAGTCAAAGGCGGGAAGGCAGCACACAGGCGCTGTGGGATGCTCCCAAAAGCTTCCTGGTTGGACGCTGGGGAGCGTTCCCGCGCAGGCTCCGTCGGTACCGATGATACCCATATGTGAAGACTAAATTCCTGCTGTTCCCGGAGATCACCTATTACAGGTGAGTAACTATGCTTTATCTGCAGTCCTTTTCTGTGTTTCTATTACCATTGTTTGTGGGATACCACAAGGATCTAACTTGTCTCCACTGCTATTTAACGTATTTCTCTCTTGATGGGTAAGCTTATTCATAGCTTTGGCTTAATGACTCATTGCTGTGTTGATGACATTCAGCTGTTGGTTGTCCTTAAGAATAAAAAAAAAATGCCGGGCAACACCGATAAGATTGAAGAGCTCTTCGTGGGGTTTCTGGCTTGCTGCTAAATAGCGTGGTTCTGAATGGAGAAAAAATGGAAATGATCAGAATTGGCAGTGTCAGTGCCTGTGCGTTATTGTCCTCTTCTAGTGTTAATGGGGTGCATATTGGTCCAGTGGATCAGGTAAAGGATTTAGAGGGTGATTTTTGAAAGCAGTCTTTCTTTTTCTTTCTTTCTTTCTTTCTTTCTTTAGACAGATCTGTATGCCACCTTATCCTTCAATCAAGGTGGTCACGTCACATCACAATTGGAGGGTTACTTTTAATATTAGGGTACATGTAAACATTTAGACAGTACAGTTACTTATTAGCATTTAGACAGTATATTTGAAGGTAAAATTTAACATGAGGGTACATGTAAACATTTAACATTAGGGTACATATAAACATTTGGACAGTAGAGTTACTTATCGGCATTAGACTTGTGTGTGTGGGTAGAATGGGTGCGTGCTTGGTTGGCGGCGGGAGTAGTATTTCAGTTTAGGTATGGGGTGTTGCCTGGATGCTCATATGTTTCTATAAATAAAAATGTTTTGCGATCTTTGCGGAAGTCTGTGAGGTCATCTAATGCCCTAAGGCTTGTTGGGAGGGAGTTCCATAGTGTGGATGCCAGTAGTGATGGTGCTCTTTTTGAAGTTGTTTGTTTGGTTTTGTGATAGCCTGCAGGTGTGCCGATCATGTTGTCATTATTGGTTTTTCTTGGTCTGTTGCTGATATCCCTTGTTATAACGTTTTGGAGTACGTCTGCTGAGAGGTGGTGAATGACTTTGAAGATGATCATGAGTGTTTTGTATTTAGCTCTTGCCACCATTGGGCCAGTGCAGTTGTTGTAGGATGGGAGTGATGTGCTCGGTCCTTGGTGTGTCTGTAATGATGCATGCTGTGGTGTTTTGTACCATCTGTAGTGGGTGGAGTGTCTGCTGAGGAAGGCCTTGATATAGTGAGTTTCCATAATCAAGGAGTGGTGTAATGAGTGCTTGGCACACTGTGCGGAAGTGGTCCTGACGGAGCATTGGTTTGATTTGTCTGATTGTTTTCAATCATTGATAGGCCTTGTTTGCGGTTTTGGTGATGTGGGATTTCAGGTTCAGAGCTCTGTCTAGTGTGATGCCCAGATACTTAACTACTTCTTTGACTACTATGTGTTTGTCTAGGATGCTGATAGATTGTGGGGGTATGAAGGTGGGGTTCCTGGTGACGAACATTGCTTCAGTTTTATCATAGTTGACTGTTAAGTTGTTGGCTATAAGCCAGTCATTCATGTCTTTGAGGCATTTGGTCATTGTTGTGGTGTTTAGTGCTAGTAGGTTGATTGGAGCGTACACCATGATGTCGTCAGCATAAATATGATAGTGAAGTTTATGGTGCTTGATGATGTTGCATATGGGCTGTATGTAGATGTTAAAGAGTATTGATGATAGAGCTGAGCCCTGAGGTATTCCCTGAGTGATGGGGAATTGTAGTGATTTCTTTTGGTCGCATTTGACTTGTTGCGTTCGCCCTTCCAGGTATGATGTAAACCACTTCATGGTGTTCTTGCATAGTCCTATCTATTGTAAGTGTTGCAATAGCTTGGTGTGGGACACAGTGTCGAAGGTCGCCGAGATGACCATGAACACTAGCAGGAAGCCATTTTTTATGTTGTCCATGCCTCTTAGGAGATTGTCACAGAGGGAGATGAGTAGTGTTTCTACGCCATGTTGGGGCTTAATTCCATGCTGATGTATGTCCAGCGGGGCATTTATATCAATATGGTCCTGAAGTTGCCTTTGCACTGCCTTTTCCACGATTTTAGCAAGGAATGGTAGGCTGGAGATGGGACGGTAAGATTTTGGTTCGGAGGGACTCGGGTTGCTACTTTTAAGTATTGGTCGTATGATTGCATGCTTTAGGGTTTGCGGCATGTATCCTTGTTGGAGTGAATCTTTGATGATTTTTTGAATGTGATGAGAGAGTTGGCTTTTCGTAGCTTTGATCCACGTCACTGGGCATGGGTCTGACGGTGAGGTTGTTGTGTTTAGTTCAGATATAATGTCTTCTACTTGCTGCTTTGTTGGTATGTTGAAGCTCTCCCATGTTTGATGTTGCTCTTTTATCATATGTTCATTTGTTTGTGGTGTAGTAGTGCATATTTGGTTGATGTTTTTTTATTTCATGTAGTCTGTGTATTTTTGTGGGTCAAGATGGTGGATACTTTGTTGCGTGTCGTCCTTGGTGAGCTTTTGGACGATGCTAAAGGGTTCTCTTGGTCTATTAGTGGATTTCATGATTAGGTTGGTATGGTGTTGCTGTTTACGCTCATTTATTAGGTTGTTATATTCCTGTTGTTTGTCTCTGTATTGGGTTAGGAGGTTGGGTGATTTGTTTCTTCTCCATTTTCTTACCAGTCTTCTGAATGTGCATTTTGCAACTCTGATTTCATGTGAGTACCATGGGACGTTTGGTTTCTTGCGCGTTTGTGGTTCTTTGATGATTGGGGCAGATGCTGTGCTGGATATTATTGTGTTCCATTCGTCTATGTTAAGGTCAAGGGTGTTGTGTTCTTGTTGAAGTTGTGGAGTGATTTCGTCTTGACTTGAAGGCCTTCACAGGGCCTCCGGCAGTTGCTTCTGAGACCACTATTAGATAAACTAGCTTTTCTTTATCATCCTGCTAGCCTGGTCCAGACGAGTGGGTTATGTCCCCATGCGAGCAAGTGGAAGCAGATTTGAGCAACTTTCAGTGATGTCATCACTCTGTATAGCCTCTGGTACAGCACTGAGAGAAACCAGTATTTGCCTCCAGCAAGTAGCAAATGTGTAGTAGTGCAGAGAGGCCTGACTCTCCTGGCCCACCCTACGGTGTTGTCATTGTGATTAAATCCGGTAGGGCCCACATTGCTTGCAGTGCAGGTGCACCTTTGTCTCTTGGAGTTGAGAGCCATCCTGTTTCCAGAGCTCATGTAACTCCTCTTCTCAAGTCACTTCATTGGTTTCCTAGCCATTTCTGCATCCAGTTCAGACTTCTCCTACTGACCTGTAAATACATTTATTTTGCGGCTCCTCATTACCTTTCCTCTCTTATCTCGCCCTACACACCTTCTTGGGAACTCCATTCCTCTGGCAGATCCCTTTTAGCTGTACCCCTCTCTGCCTCTGCCAACTCCAGACTTGGTTCATTCTACCTTACTGTTCCATATGCCTGGACCAAACTACCTAAGTCAGTACATCAGGTTCCTTCTCTAGCCTTACCCAAATCAAGGCTAAAAACCTACCTCTGAGGCTGCTTTTGGAATCTGATGCCCTTCACTCTCTTGTTCACAACTTGTGTATTTTGCCATACTTTAGTCCCCAGTTTTGTAGTAATATTTGTCTGATTAGATTGTAAACTCTGGTAAGCAGGGATTGTCTCTTACATTAATATGTACACCACTGTGTATGCCTTCTAGTGTTATACAAATGATTAGTAATAGTAGCTGTTTCCTATGGGTTTCAGCACTGGTGAGCTGAAGAGGAGCAGGAGGGGACTCCATGGGGCCCTTGAGGAGAGCTGGTAAGTTGGGTCTAGGCCTCCGCACCCCTCTTGCTGTCTTATCTGCTTGCTAGGTTGTTTTGGGATTTTTTGGAAGGTTTTTTTTCCCTTTAATTCAAGTTCTTTTTTTTGCCCATTATTGTTTATTTATTTAGCTTTATTTATATACCGCTTTTCACCAGGTCAAGGCAGTTTACATAGAACAAATGCAAGTTCATTGTAACAGTGGCATGAAACTACAACATGCTATCAAGACCCTAGAGGGTTCTTGACTATATACATTTCAGACTATGTACAGCAGTAATGATATCTATCATGTTTTGTTCCTTATGAGAGTGGGGGTTATGCGGTTGTGTTGAAATATTCCATGAATAGAGTGTTTTTAAGTGTTTTCAGAAAGTCTTGAGGTCAGTGAGTCTGAGCTTCTCCGGTAGCTTGTTCCATAAGGAGGGTGCATATAATTGGAATGCTCTTTTACATGTTTGCTGGTTTGATTTGGTCCTAGTGTAAGGAATGACCAGAGTGTTTATTGCGAAGATTTGTCTGTGGTTGGGAGGGTTGCAGAAGTGAGCTGAGGTGCATGGGGGGGGGGGGGGGTGGTGTCTGAGTGGATGGTTTTATGATTGTGGGTTAATATTATTGTTCTATATCTTCGGCTCTGCAGTGGGGGCCAGTGGAGCTGTTTGAGTATTGGAGTAATATGATCCTGCTTTGCTGCTTCTTGTAGGGTTCTTGCTGCTAAATGGAGAGCTGTTTGGAGTGGTAGCAGTGTGGACTGAGGTAGTCCTTAGTATATAGCGTTACAGTAATTTAGGTGGGGTATTACTGATGCTTGAAGTATAGTCCGGAAGTCTTCTGGTTTGAGGAGTGGTTGGAGTGTCTTTGTTTTGTGGATTTTTCTCTACATTTTTAAATGGGTTTCACTGCTAAACTAGGCCTCTAGGACTCCATAGCTTCATCTTCAACCTTGAAGACAGCTATTGAAGGTATGGAAAAACCAACTAATGGCTTCAAAAAATGTACCAAGTATGCTGGTTCCATATCAGTCACTGATAAACATGACTGGTGTCTCAAATGTTTGGGTCCTGACCATCAACCCAAATCTTGTTCTTTGTGTTAACAAATGACAAAGAGAGGCCTAAAGAACTGAGCCAACAAGTATGGATCATTGCTTTGGACTCTTTTAGTGATTTCCACTTCATCGAGGGCATCAACTTTCTCACATGGGTCTCAGGTTTCTTCAAAGTTCAAACATAAAAGTAAGTCGAGGTCTCTGGCTGCTCCCAGCTCATTGGCTTCAAAGACTGATATCAAAACCAGACAGAAGTCCCAGTATAAGCATCGTGACTCCCCTAGGTGTGCTTCTGATACATACCGGCCAGTCAAATGACCCCAGCGGGAGGATCTGTCCTCCAAAGCACAGGAGGGGCTTCAGAATTTTCCCAAGAAATCGACCTCCAGAGAGCTACCAGTTTCATGTTCTGGGGTGGTGGCTCAAATCCCTGTAGGTGACTCTACCCAGACATTGGCCATCTCCCTGGACCAGCACATGCTGGCTCTTGAGAGGAGTTTGGCTGCCCTCCTGGCAATCTCAGTACCGATAACATCGAGAGCTCCAGGAATGCAGGTGTCTGAACCGAGCATACTGCCAGAGGTATCAGCCCTGATGCTGGCCCTCAAACTGGCATCGTCGGAACCCCCAAGGCCGATATTTGAGTTGGAACCAACCCCTGGTACCCAACATTCTCAAACTGCCATGCCTCTCGATTCAGATACCTCCGAGCATCGGTATTGGCATCGACCCTTGATGTCCAAGAGACATTGAGGTCAAACCCAAGACTGCCGATACTTTGACTTCTTGTCAGACTCTGATTCCAGTTCTTCAGAATCTGACGGAGGATCACTCAATTCCTAAGAACTCCCAGACATCCCTTCGGACTCTTCGCCACCTCAGGAATGGCATCTGTTCCCACCGGAAGATATGTCCTTTCAGGAATTCATATGTGACATGGCAGCGGGGCTTTCCATCATGGTATCCTTGGAAAATGAACTAATGGCAGAGGAATTGGGGATACTCCAATACCCTCCCACACCCAAGAAAGCTGCTGCCTTACTGGTGCATCGTATCCTGTAGGATCTTATACTCTGCATGTGGGAGACCCGCTCACTGTTCCACCTGTCAGCAAGAGGCTCAGTACTATCTACCAAGTACCAGAGTGCCCAGAATTCAAAAACTCTCATCTTCCCCACCACTCTATGGTGGTGGAATTGGCAATGAGCTGATAAAGAGCTCCAGGCAGGGACTCGAGAATACTTGATGCCCTTATGTGTCAATACTTCCAAGCTTGCATGTTGGCCTCCAGAATAAATTCATACATGCTGTATATGGAATGTTTCTGAAGGATGTCACCAGGGATCTGGAGACTTCCACCCCCTTCTTCCTGAGGATAAGTGGAGTGCATTCCAGGCAGTCATCAAGCAAGGCCAAAATACTTCCAAGTTTCTTACCAGAGCCTCTTTTGATGTCTTCGAAACAACAAGCAGAATTTCAGCAGTCTTCACTGGGGCTCGCAGAATGTCCTGGTTACAGGCATCAGATCTCGAGCAGTGAGTCCAGGGTAAACTGGCCAATATCCTATGTACTGGAGAAAACCTTTTTGGTAAGGACTGGAGGGAAAAGGCAGGAGAGATTGAGACAGATGATCTCACCCTAAAACGCCTCTACAGGAAGACAGCTGACCCATCTAAAAGGAAAGCTCTTCCCAATAAGTCTTCCTATCCTTCATACCCACCTTCAGCTGCCTATCAGCCTTGGCATCCTCAGCAGAGGCAGCAGGGCCCTCAGCCAACCAAAGAAGCCCAAGGCTCTTAAGCCTCAACCAGCTGCACAGGCACAACCTGTACCTGGTTTTTGGCTCCTTCCTAGAAAGCATTGCCAATCTGCCTCTGGGGGGTCCCCAGCCCCTCCGTATAGCAGGCAGACTCTGTCATTATGCCCACAGGTGGCACCTCATAACATCCAAGCAGTGAACACTCCAGATTGTCCAAAGTGGTTATCAGCTTCACTTCGAAACCTTACTCCCCACTGGCTACACAGGGGATTATCCCACCCATCACCTTCAAAGCACTCTCTTAAAAGAAGAGGTGACCACCCTGTTGCCATAGAAAGAGTTCCTCCTCCTCAAGAAAGGATGGGCTTCTACTCTCCATATTTTCTCATTCCAAAGAAAACAGGAGGATTCAGGCACATCTTGGATCTCAGAAAATGAAACAAGTTCATGGTCTGAAAGAAATTCAAAATGTTTTCTCTAGGAATTCTTCTTCCATATCTCCAGAAACATGATTGGCTATGTTCTCTAGACCTAAAAGAAGCATACACCCTGATCCATCCCTTGCACAGACTGTATCTGTGCTTCATATTGCAAGGGAACTATTATCAGTATCGGATTCTCCCCTTCGGTCTAGCCTCTGTCCCAAGGGTCTTCACCAAATGCATAGCAGTAGTCGCTGCCTACCTATGCACTTTGGGGATATTTGTCTTCCCTTACTTAGACGATTGGCTGATTAGGGGAGATTCCCCTCAAGAGGTAAGACCCTCCCTTCATCATACCATCAAGGTGCTTCACACCTGGCATTTGTCATAAACTTTACAAAGTCTCACCTTGCTCTAACCCAATGACTGGAATTCATCGGAGTGCTCTTAGACACTCAACAGGCCCGAGTTTCCTCCCACCGGATCACTATACCCACCTCATCGAACTCGCAGGAAGGATATTAGTGCAAAGCCAAGTATGAGCTCGAGAGATGCTAAGGTTATTACGACACATGGTCTTCACAGTCCTTGTCATCCCCTATGCTCAATTACACATGCAAGAAACACAATGGACTCTGTTCTCTCAATGGATGAAAGCAAAGGGGCATCTCGGAAACAAGATCTGCATCACCCCTGAACTGATCAAGTCCCTTCAGTGGTGGTGGTCCCCACAAAACCTACTCCTATTCGTTGGGTCACCTTTTCAGATGCCTCCACCTCGAGGCACCCTGACAATGGATGCTTTCAAGCTGGGTTGGGGGGCGCATCTGAATGACCTGATCACACAGGGACTGTGGACACAACAGGAATTTGCCCTGCAGATCAACCTGCTAGAATTTCGAGCACTGACAAATGCTCTTTGGGTTTTTCAACCCCAGCTTTTGGGCAACCTGTTCTAGCCAGAATAGACAACCAAGTTGCCATGTTCTATGTGAACAAACAGTGGGGAACAGGGTCCCATCCCTTCTGTGAGGAAGCAATTCGCCTATGGTCCTTTGCCATCTCACACCACATTCACCTCAAAGCGGTGTACTTTCCGGGTGAACTCAATGTCCTTGTGGACAAGCTAAGTCATATCCTTCATCAACATGAATGGACCTTGCAACGAGGGACAGCTGCTCGGATCTTCCAGACGTGGGGAACCCCACTCATAGATCTATTTGCCACTTTGCAAAACACACAACTTCCACTCTTCTGCTCCAGGGTTCCATCACTGCACAGCAGGCCCCGGACACCTTCCTTCTCCACTGGGGATAGGGACTGCTTTACGCATTCCCTCCCATCCCCTTGATACCCAAGACGCTGTTCAAACTACAGGCTGACTGTGGCTCGATGATTCTCATAGCCCGCTTCTGGCCCCATCAAGGCTAATATTTACTGACCTTGACCTACCTTAGGCAATCAAGGATGTTCTCCTAGTATCTTGTAAGGATTCCTCCAGATGATCTTATGCCTTCAATTGGTGTAGGTTTGCCCTCTGGTGCTCCCTAAAGATCATTGACCCTTTTTCTTGCCCGTTGGAGTCGCTTCTATAATATCTCCTCCACTTATCCTTGACAGGTCTTAAAGCAAACTGACTGAGAGTTTATCTTAGTGCCATTGTGGCCTTTCACAGACCAGTGGACGGACAACCTATCTCTTCACACCCCTTAGTAGCACGCTTCTTACAGGGTCATCTCCTGTCCAAGCCACCTATTAAACCACCTTCGGTTGCCTGGGATCTGAATGTGGTTCTTGCGCAACTCCTAAAGCCACCTTTCAAGCCTTTAGCCACTTCTTCACTGAAGTTTCTATCTTGGAAGGTCATCTTCCTTGTTGCCCTCACTTCAGCTTGCCGCATTAATGAGTTGCACACTCTAGTGGCGGATCCCTCGGTACTCTGTTCCAGCATAACAAGGTGGTTCTCCTTACTCATTCACATTTCCTCCCAAAGGTGATTTCCTCTTTCCATCTAAACCAGTCTGTAATCCTCCTGATTTTCTTCCCTAGACCACATGCATCTCAGACTGAAGCAGCGTTACACACCTTTTAGGCTGCAAGCGAGCGCTGACTTACTACTCGAATAGAACTAAGGATCACAGACGACCCTCTTCATTATTCATCTCCTTTGATCCTAGTCACCGAGGTCTACCAGTCACTAAACAAACTCTATCCACATGGATAGCAGATTGCATTTCTTTCGCAGGACTCTCCTTGGAGGGTCATGTCACTGCTCACAGTGTGCAGGCCATGGCAACTTCAGTAGCCAATCTCTGTTCGGTATCCATTGACGAGATCTGTCGGGCAGCTACCTGGTCCTCCATTCATACCTTTGCTGCACACTTTTGTCTGGATAGAGACTCCCATCGGGACGCTGTCTTTGGCCAAGCTGTATTCCAGCACCTCTTTGGGACTTAAATTGAACGCCTACCCTCTGTCCTGGACTTCTACAAGATACCAGACTATTTGGGGGGGGGGGGGGTAACTGCCTCTTGGAATCTAGTCCAATAGCCCACAACTCTTCCAGACTCTTTGGCTACATGTTTTGTGTCTCATGGATAAAACTTTCTTCCTACCATATGAGTCTGGTACCTGGAAGCTAGTGAGTCCTATATGTGAAGACTGCATTCCTGCTTGTTCTTGGAGAAAGTGTAGTTACTCACCTTTAACAGGTGATCTCTGGGAACAGCAGGAATCAGTCTTCACAATCTGCCTTCCTCTCAGCTACAACCTCAACTGAGGAGATAAGTTGGGAAGGTGGGAAGGCAGGCACGCAAGTGCAGTGGCGTGTTTCCAAAAACCTTTCTGTTGGACCTTGGGGAGTGTTCCCGCGTAGGCTCCATCGGTGATGTTAAC
Organism: Ichthyophis bannanicus; assembly: GCA_033557465.1. Classification (NCBI taxonomy): domain Eukaryota; kingdom Metazoa; phylum Chordata; class Amphibia; order Gymnophiona; family Ichthyophiidae; genus Ichthyophis; species Ichthyophis bannanicus. The sequence goes on along the minus strand of CM066043.1, from coordinate 160,153,752 downwards.
CTATATGTGAAGACTGATTCCTGCTATTCCCGGAGATCACCTGTTACAGGTGAGTAACTACGCTTTCCACTCATCAGCTGTCCTTGATTTTATTATAACTCACGGCCTAAAATTCTGGTAGAATTTTATCAAATGCAAAGATCCTGATGAAATGGTAGGACTATAACTTTGCAGTTAATCAGGATAACAAAAGATTGTTCTTGCATGTGTATTCTTGCTTGTGTACATTTTTCCAATTCACTTGGTGTGAGCTAACCAAGCAGTGACTGAAGCATAATGCTGTATGCAGATGAACAAAGTGAAGGTATGCTGACTGCTTGCTTTATTATAAACATATTATGTTTGTCCCTGATGCAGATCTTTAATTTGGGTTTACAGGGCTGAGTTGAAAAAGATGAGAATAGATAAAATGGCTACTTGTTGAAGGATGTATCATAAATTAATGTTCATAATGCTGTCATGATCGAAATGCCACACTGAAAGAGTCAATGCCAGTAGAGTAGCACACTATATTTCATCATTGCTGTCAATGCTTGAAAGAAAGAAGGAATTGTATGTCAAGGGGATGTTGTTGTTTTGTGTATTATACTTAGCCATAAGCATATTTTGCCTGAAGAGATACTGGATTATGAAGTGTGACTTGTTCATGATGGTGCTCTTAAACACTTTAATGATCTTGTACATTGCAAAAGAGAGAGATTTGTCTAACAAGAGTTGATAATGATTCAATAATGAACAATTTGCTGCAGAAAGATGCATTTCCATATTCATTTAGATATTTTTGAAGTGTGTTGCACAGGAAGTACAGCTATTATGTAGGTTCTGTTAGTTTTTCCAGCTAATGAATTCCAGAATTATCCTGTTGATTTGTCAGTGTGTAGATGGCTCTTGTCACAGTTCAGATAAAAACAGAGCATCCTTTTGGCATCTGGGTAGCAATTAGCATCAAAGAGATTATTATGTGGACAGCCTGGTATACATTGGTTTTCTCATACTTCTTTTTCTAACTTGTCGATTACAGTGCAGTGCTTTAACGCTTAGCCTGTATTCATGTGCAACTTAAGTTCCTTCCTCAGCTGTCTTGGGATCTTTTTCCATCAGCTTAGCCACTGCCAGATTTTATTGAGTGAGTATAGCAGTTTGAAAATCTACAATGTGAAAAATAATTAATCATATACTAATTGAAAGTGCAAGGAGATACTCCCATTTAATCATCGCATTGGAGGCTGGTGGAATCTTCACAGGACAAGATTAGTTCAATGAATTCACTGTACATGTATCTGAAACCAATAAAAAAAGAATTTGAAAGCACAAAATATGGTCTCTATTTTTCTTTTGAAAATTATTTTTCTGGCATCTGATTGTTTCTGCTTCATAAATGTCCATGATGAACTTCCAAAGGTGTGGGATCACAGGGCCGGCCCAACCATTAGGCAAATAAGGCGGTTGCCTAGGGTGGAAGCTTGTAGAGGTGGCAAAGAGCAGGGCATTCAAAGCTAAACCATAGATTCTGACAGCTGCGGGGGGGGGGGGAGGGGGGGCATACGGCTTAAGGTTTGCCTAGGGTGCCAACACCTTGAACCAGTTATGTGTCTGGCCCTGGGTGATTGATAGCAGCAGCTACAAAGTTTGAGATACATTTCTCATTTTGGGTGGAGGATTTCTCTGAGCTTACTGAATGAAGTGTTGGCAACTCAAACTTTAATTAATTTATTTATTAATTGGCATTTGATATGTCACCTTTTGGCAGCAAAGAGAGACATCAAAGCAGTTTACTGTAACCATTATAACGGAGGACATAAAATGGCAACTCACAGTTGTCTAAAGATGAATCACAACAGACACTGGAGTATTGTGGGCAGTAGTAGCAACCTAAATGTGCAATCACTCTGGCTAATATTGAGCTTGCAGCGGTCAACTATTTTTTTCTTTTTTTTTTTAAACGCTGGCTACTGCGGGTAAAAAAAATCTAGATACTCAGCAGTAGTGTATGGATACTGGTTGCTGCTAAATATTCAGATAGTGCAATGAGTGTCTGGTACTCTCCAGATAGCACTTAGGACAGCTTTTCTGCAGTCATAAATTATCAGGATAGTTATCCAGACAGCGGTGCTGAGAATCATCGCTATTCAGATAACGCAAGTCTCCACCTCTAGATTGCCCTGGCACTCTCCAGATACTGCCGAGGTGGTCTATGAAGATATTCAGCATTACTGTCTATATAGTGGTGAGTTTTTCAGCAAGACTTATCTGATTGGCAGCATTTCCTAATTGGATAAGTCCTCTTAAATATTGGCCAGACTGTTTTCAAAGCTATGTTTACTTCTTAATATGCAAATTTTTGTTTACAAGCGATGTTGCTGGTGACTTGCACAGTTTCACTTCAGCGCTTAACTACTGAAATTATTATGAGTTTGCTTATTGGTCCTTTTGAATGTCAGCTAAATATATTGCAGGTCAAGTGAAAGAAGCGGCGCAAAAATGCTAATTAACGTGGCTACAATAGACTAATGCTGGCTGAGTTCATCCCAAAGTGGTTTACAGTAAAGCACATCAGTAACAGTAGTACATCGTAACAAATAATACATCAATAAAGCACGAATACATCAATTAAAATACAATAATAAATACTGAGGAAGTTTTCACCCTGACTGCATAGCTTGTAGCCTTGCGAGTATGTTGTACCCTAAAGCCTGCAAGCACATTTTTAAAGGGAGCCCCAAAGATGTGGCTCACAGGGACAGTGAATCTAATGTACTTGTGTACATCTACAAAATGACTCTCTGTAATATGCAGATAGATATTATGTATAGTAATGTGGTAATAGAGTAGATGATGGCAAAGACCATCTGTCCTGCCTACTTATTCCTGTGTATACTGCAAAGATATATGTTGGCTTCCAGACTCTCATAGTTCTGTCCTTATCCAGGACAGTTTTCCTTGTTTGCATTCTACCATCTTAGCCAGATGAGGAAACAAGATCCACTACATAGTTGACATCCTGCATCTCTCCATTCTTTTTGTCTAACAACAAAGCTTTGTAAAAATCTTCTGTTATGCCGGACGGGGAGCAGTGAGCTCTAAAGCTTTGCAATAATCTAAATAGTTAATAGTACTACCATGGCTGTTGCCTGAACATCTAGCCTACATCCCCTGTGTAGCCTGCCAGACAGACCCTGCTATGTGAGTAACAGTGCTCCTGGTAAGATGCCTAGTCACCACTCTACTTGCAGTCTGCCATTTCTTAATAGAACCAGCAGCTAGTTAACTCTTTCACTGCATCCTCCAAGACAGAACCAGCTGTGTGACTGCATGCACTTCCACTAGAACTTCTGACATGTCTTATTACCTGTTTGTATTCATTCTGGCAACTACAACACTCATTATTGAATTAAGTGCAATACACTTTCACATGCTTCTTGGCTGTGGTTCTGATGTCGTTTCACTTTTTGCCACTGAAGGTTTCCTCGGGAAAACATCCACGCATCCCCACTACCCTTTCTGTGGAAAAATTGTTTCCTGGCATTGCTCCCTGGAGCCTCATGTTGTAACTCCTTTTTCTACAATTTCTCTTCCTTTGAAAAAAAGGCATATCTCCTATGCATCATTAAAAGCTTTCTAATGGGTCAGCCTGATGGCTTAGCAGTGCTGTGCAACATCTTTGGAGGATACAGGTTAGATTTTTGGGCTATGTGTTCTGTTCACGAGCTTGACTGAGGATGCTACAGTGGCAGTGTTCACAATCCTTGGAGCCCTCAATAGAGGCCATAGCTCATAGCCTTTGGATGGTTGTGAATGAAGGTTCCATGGTATTAGGATCCCAACACTGGGTCTGATCGAGCTGGAGAAAGGAGGGACTACTGGGCCAAAGGAACAAAGGAAAACAAATAATCCAACACGTTTACTTTTAAGGAAAACAAATTCCTTCTTGAGGAGCTGTGTTGAAATGGCTGACATTGTAGTATCATAGTAGAAATGATACATAAGGATCAATTGGCCCAGGCAAGATAGTAAAGTGATACCCAACTTGCAATAACTGCAGGATATATTTTTTGCCATTTGGCTTTTTATTTGTTTCTGTTAAAATTTCATTTTTTCTTTTTTAAAATAAAAAGAAAGGAATGGCTCAAATCTACCCTTTAGACCTGCAAGCCCTGGTGTAAGGCTCAAGAGAGACATGTTCAAGTCGCAATGGGTAGGGAGTTTTCTAGTATGGCCATTGGAGGACTGCAAGAACTGGGTACTGCTATGATCTCTTCTGAGCTCAGAAAACTTACTGAGTCTAGGAATGCAAATATCTTCATCGGTCCGGGGGAGGGGGGAATGGAACCTTGTAACCAATGCTTCCTTTGAATCTCTAAGACTGCACATGATCATGGGTGAAAAACTGCAAGCCTCAGTGGGTTAATCTCTTGTGTCAGCTAGGAAATGAAAGCAATTGAATCTGGTTAGGCAGGGCCCTGAAGTTCTAAACCAAAGTTCCTAAAGTGGTCGATGAGGCATTTACGGTGGTCAAAAATCACTCAAGGGTAGATTGGGAGTCTATCAACATTACACCATTGCACAGTTCATTAAAAATGGTTTGTCAATGCAGCATAACATCTTGTGCCGATCAACTAGAGTCGTATAATTTAGAATTCTGGACTTTTGTATTAAAGAAAACCCAGCTATAACTCTACAAAAATGCATCAGTAATTTATATGTTTGGACAAGAGATTCGCTTACAGGACAGAAGAGTGACAATTCTCCACCCACCTTGCTGACGGTTTTGCCAATCAGGAAGCATTGTGAACATGACATATTCACTGCCCATCCCACTGATGGTTGTGCCAGTATGGAAGAATTGTGAGCGTGATGTATTCACTCCATATATATCCATTTCATTCTGGATTTCAGTAGTGTTGGTTACTGGTGAATAGTTTTTGTTCGTGTTTCTTTGTTTGAATTTGGATTGATAGGTAGGTAGGCCTAATGTCGGAATTAGATTGCAATTTATCCGCTTTTGCTTATGTTTTAAAATTGTTAAACATTGATCTGTGCTTCTTGTAACTTGTTTATACAGTCCATTTATTTTCATTTTAGGTAGAACACCATAAACTATTATGGCAGTCGCAGATCGTAAAAAGATATGCTGACAATATTCATTAGATTATTTGAAACTTGGATCCATACCTTCGCTTAAAAATTAAACGAGGCCTATGTGTCTCATATGTGAAAAGACTTTAGTAATGATGCGATGAAACTAGCAAAGATGAAAGATCACCTTGAAAGAATTCATCCTGATAAGAAAAATAAAGATCTTGATTTTTTTTTTAAAACGTTGAAAGAAAAATAAAAACATCGACCAAATATAATGTCATTTATGAAAGCACCTGCTGTTGCTGATAATGAAAGAGGGTTAAAGGCATCATACAATATATTTCCAGGAACAAGCAGGAAGTCAGTCTTCACATATGGGTGACATTGGCACCGACGGAGCCTGGTACGGGATCACTCTCCAGCATCCAATAGGAATGCTTTTGGGAGCATTCCTCCACGCAAGTGTGGCTGCCTTCTCGCCTTCACTCCTGGTCTCCTTGGTTGTCTTTTTTCCACGGAGCCATCGGGACCTTGTCCCTGTCAGCTGCGTCAAGAGACTTCACTATTTTTCTGTGGTTCCATCGAGTACCTCTCTTTGCCTTCCCATTGACTGATTCGACTCCCCGTTGATTCCGGTTCCCGTTCCTAATTTATTTTCAATTTTTCTTACTACTACTCGGATACCATTGCTCAATTTGACTTTGCCACCGTCCTTTTTCCAAAGATGGAAAAGCCCCAGAGTGGTTTTAAAAAAAATGCTCTAAGTGTTCTGTAACTATTTCCATCACCGACGAGCATAACTGGTGTCTCAAATGTTTAGGCCCGGACCATGATGTGGCATCCTGCTCCTCCAGCCGCCATATGACTGCCAGAGGTGGGAAGAACTGGGACAAACAGAAGGCTAAGCTGTTCCCAACAGACTCAGCTCCTTCGCCACACTCTTCGGGGGTGTCGTCTCCGTCTAAGTTCTCCCAAACATTGAGATCACTACTCAGTCAAGCAGGAATACATCACTGAGTCTCCAGTGCATAAGAAGAAAAAGATATCGACATCGGCATTAAAATCATCAACCTCAAGATCGGCATCAGCATTGGACACTGGGCATTGGTTCCAACATTCATCGCACTCTGATGCAGACTGTCCAGCGAAGCAGCCCCGGCGGGAGGTCTCACCCTCCAAAGCCTCAAAGGGACTTGAGGATAGACTCAAGGTTCAGTTCTCAGTGGAGTCCCCGATACAGGTGTGAGGAGTTATGGTCCACATGGTCATGTCCAGAGCCACTTCTCCCCCGTACTGTCGCTCAATGTCCACATCATCGCCATCGAAAGGAGCATCACTGCACTGCTGGCATTAGTGGCACCAATGGCATTGGGGGTATTGCAATCAGCACCTGTTCCACCAGCACCAGCGGCACCCTCAGAAGACCCTTTCAGTGCCATTCCACAGGCATCTCCTGCGTTGCATCAGTCCATCAAGCAGCCAGTACCGAGGCCCTCGATATAGCCCCGACAGATACCCTTGACGTCCAAACAACCTCCATACTTCGAGGTATGGAGGGCCTCATAAGGACTACTTTGATTTCCTCCTGGACTCTGACTCCACGTTGGAGGCCTCCGATGTGGTATCCATCGATTCTGATACCAACAGGAACGTGCCTTCAGATCCATCGCCTCTCTATGAGCATCAAAGGTCACCGCCTGAGGACACGTCTTTCCAAATTTGTATCAAAGACATGGCGGCTGCCCTGCAGGTATTGGTGGCTACTGTGATACTGCGGACCCTTTGACAGAAAGAAAAAAAGTTTTAAATCTTGAAAAAAACAAGATTTACATGCAATTTCCTGAAGGTCCACATAGAGGGAGCAGGAGAGCAAGCCTGGAAGCAGAGGAACCACGCCTCTATGGGCAGGACCTTGAATCAGTTAGTCCCGATTTAAGCAGGGACAGAGCTGAATCATGCAGAGCAGATTGGAGAGACGGAGACAGAGACAGAGCCAGGGTGAGCGTCAAAGCCGGACTGGAAAGAGCAGCTCGGAGAGTTGGAGTCACTGTCAGACCCAGAACAGCTCAAGGAGTTGAAGCAACTTGGAGAGCAGGCCAGAGAGTAGGCCGAGAAGCAGACCAAGGGATAACTCATAGAGCAGGCCGAGGTGAAGGCCCAAGAGCAGGCCTAGAGGAAGGCCAGATACAACTGGAAGGAGCAGCATTGCAGAGAGCAGCCAAGGAAGGAGGTGCTCTCCCTTCCAGCCTGAAAGGAAGCCCTATCCAGGGAGAAGGACTGGGATACAAGCTGAGGAAGAGATATCCGGTTGCAAGGAATACCCAAGGAGAAAAAGGTACTTTTAAAAGTTTTTATAAAAGTAACCTGAAAGAGGAATGGAAAACTCAGAGGCCTGGGGAACAGGGAAGTGCTGAGAGGGCGCGGCCAGTAGCCAACTGCCACAGGGGTGGAAGTGGAGGACAAGCGCCTCAGCAGCAGCCATGCCTCAGAGGAGTTACTCCCCATTCTAAGGGAGGAAAGACACCCAGGGAACACTTGAGCCTGCAAGAAGTGGAGGACATTCAGGCTAGGCTTCAAGCCTTTCCCAAAAGAGACTGCAGGAAGTTAAAAGGTGAAACAGTGAAAAGGTTGCCTGCAAGTGCTTACCTAAGCCTAGCACAAGAGAGAAACAAAGGAATAACTTTTATCTGTATGATAAGGACACTTTTAGGCCAAAAGTACCAGATAAGCTCTCTAGGAAAAAGGCTAGTAATATTAAAAGCTGGGATAAGCGAACTTTTAATCCTATAGCAGAAGAAAATCCAGAGTTCTACAATATAGCTAAAAACCGACGCCCCAAACTGACAAGCCAACATTGGAACACAGTATGGCATGCTTTTAGAAAGCCTGAATCCAACCTTCCTGAGGTTTCAGATTCGGACCCCTCAGAGATGGAGTGGATGCCAGGGGAATCCGAGGTTAATGAGGCCGTGGAACCCATGGATTGTAATTATTGCACAATAGGAAAGTTTTAAGTTATTTGGAGCAACCAAATGTATGAAGAGAATACAAGATGCCTTATGTTTTGAGTTTGTGAAGATTAACAATGTTACTTTGAATGTTTTTGTGAATTGCACTTGATACAAGAAAGGATACAGCCCTGTTATTTTTCTCAACCGCCTATTTTGAACCGTTTGCGTAAAGGTGAAATAAATGCCTTTTCTTTTTCCCTACACTTGGCTAAATGTTGCTTTATTGGGAAGTTGACCACGAGGCTGACACAGAGGGCCGCTACCTCATGACCCTCGGAACAGGTCAACCCTAATACCCCTATTCTTATGAGCTCCCCAGCCCCGTGGAACCACTACGCCGCCACCAGAGGGGGCTGCGGGGGACACTACTGAAACAGAACCCAGAGCGGAGGAGCTCAATATCCTCCAGTATCCATCGGCACCTAAATGAGCTGCAACCCTCCCAGTGCATAACATCTTGAAAGGTTTGATGACTAGATTGTGGGAATCTCCTGTCGCCTCCTGCAGTCAGTAAGAGATTGGATACCCTTTACAGAGTCTTCCCTTTCCAGGCTTCCAGAAACCACAACTCCCTCACCATTCTATGATAGTTGAGTCTGCCATGAGGAGAATTAAGAGCCAGAAGAACCACTCCTCTGTTCCTACTGCAAGGGAAGCTAGAACCCTCGATGCTTTTGGGAGGAAGGCTTTCCAGGCAACAATGCTAGTCTCCAGAATAGACTCCTACATGCTTTATATGGGCATATTCCTTAGGGGATGTCTTAAGGGATCTGGAAGAGTTTACTACTCTGCTACCCTCTGAAAAACAGGAACCTCTTCAGATTTTAATCATGCATCCCCAAAACCCTTTAAAATTTCTAACAAGGGCAGCGTTTGATAGAAACATAGAAAAATGATGACAGAAAAAGACCACATGGCCTATCTAGTCTGTCCTTCCATATCAACAACTACAACAGCCCCCTTTTTTCCTTTAGAGATCCTCTGTGTTTGTCCCATGCTTTTTTGAATTCAGATACTGTTCTCATCTCTACCACCTCCACTGGGAGACTATTCCATGGATCCACCACTCTTTCCATAAAGAAATATTTCTGCATATCACTCCTGAATCTATTCCCTTTCACTCTCATCCCATGTCCCCTCATAGCAGAACTTGCTTTCAATCGAAAGAGACTCTCTCCCTGTGCATTTATGCCATGGGGGTATTTAAATGTCTCAATCATATCACCTCTATCCCGCCTTTCCTCTAAGGTGTACATATTAAGATCAAGATGTCTTTGAAGCCCATAGCAGAACTGCTGAAGCCTGTATTGGAGCTAGAAGAACAGCATGGCTTCAAGCATCTGATCTGGACAGTGTGTCCAGGACAACTTAATTAATATTCCCTGCAATGGTGAGAAACTCTTTGGCCAAAGGTGGAGAGAGAAGGCAGGGGAGATAGAGACAGACGACCTCACTATGAAGAGGCTTTCTAGGAAGACAGCAGATTCTTCTAAAAAGAAGACTGCTATCAAGAAATCTTTCTTTCCTAAGAAAAGTAGTTTTTATCCACCCTATCACTCCTACTCTGCTCCACAACAACAGAAACAGCAAGGCCAGAAACATCCCAGAAAAGCAAGGGTTACCAAACCACAACCTGCTCCTACCACGCAACCAACAGAGTTTTTGACCCATAATTTCTCCCTTTCCTTCCAAGATCCCAGGGAGACTGGTACATTTTGCACACCACTGGGTCAAAATCACCTCAGAATCCTGAACCTTACAGCTGGTCAACCAGGGTGTACAGTTCACATTCAGAGATCTCCTTCACACTCATTTTGTGAACCAACCTTCCTTAGATCTGCATCACACCTCCTTGTTACAACAGGAGATCCACTCTTTACTAATACAGGAGGTGATAGAGGAAGTTCCTCTGTCTCACCAAGGTCTGGGATTCTATTCCCAATATTTCCTTACCCTAAAGAAGTCGGGAGGCCACTGGCCTATCCTACATCTCAGAAAGCTCTACAAGTTCCTGATCAAGGAAAAGTTCAAAATGGTTTCTCGGGAGATCCTTCTTCCTTACCTCCAACCAAACGATTGGCTTTGCACCTTAGACCTAAAGGATGCTTATATGCACATCCTCATCCATCCAGATTACAGAAGGTTCCTCAGATTTGTGTTTCCAAACAAACATTGCCAATATCTAGTCCTTCCCTTCAGTCTAGCCTCGGCACCCAGAGTTTTCACAAAGTGTCTGGCTGTGGTAGCATCCTACTTACAAACTTTGGGGATCTTTCTGTTCCCTTACTTAGACGACTGATTGCTGAGGACAGATGCTGCTCGGCAGTCACCACTGCCCTCAAGCAAAGCATTCATGTACTCAAAAAATTAGGTTTTGTCAAAATTATCCAAAATCACACCTCACTCCAACTCAAGATCTAGAGTTCATAGGAGCTCGACTGGACACTATCCAGGCGTGAGCCGTTCTGCCAGATGACAGACAGGCCCAACTAGTTGCATTGGCCACACAAGTCCAACAGCAAACCTCAGTAATGGCCAGGACTTTCTTACGTCTACTAGGCCACATGACTCCACAGTTCACGTCATACTCTATGCTCATCTCAGGATGAGAATGGGACAATGGACTCTGTCACATCAGTGGAGTCAGTCCACAGGCCACCTCACAGACTTCATCACCATCACTCCTCAGATGAAATCAGCCCTTCAATGGTGGTGCACATCGCACAACTTCATCGTATGGTTACCTTTTTAATGATCTGCACTGCAGTGTACTCTAAAGACTAATGCATTGAAGCTGTGTTGGGGAGCCACCTAAATGGCCTTACGATTCAAAGCTCTGCTCTACTCCCAAGAATCTCCTTCATATCAATCTCCTCGAACTCAGAGCAAACTTCAACATCATCTGCATCTTCCCTCCCCAACTCATGGGCCACTCATTCCTCATCGACGGACAACCAGGTGGCCATGTTCTACAACAACAAGGAGGGAAGAACAGGCTCTCACCCCCTATGCAGGGAAGCCATCCATTTGTGGAGATGGGCAGTCCCTCGGAGGATTTGCCTTCATGCAGTATATCGTCCAGGAACAGAGAATTCCTTGGCAGAGAGGCTGAGCCACATCCTCCATCCACAAGAGTGGAAGCTGGACCCTCAAGTAGCACAGCACTTGTTCCACCTTTGGGGGATGTCGCTACTTGACCTCTTTGCTTCTCCTGTCAACACCCAACTACCTTGTTTTTGCTCCAAGATCCCCTCCCCTCACAGGGAGACCTCTAATGCATTTCTCTTTTATTGGGGACAGGATATGCTCTATGCTTTTCCTCCTTTCCCCCTCATAGCAAGGACACTGTTCAAGCTCCAAGCCGACCGGGGGGACTATAATCCTCATTGCCGCCTACTGGCCCAGACAGCCATGGTTTCTTCTTCTTCAACTAGCTTGGAGGCCTCCCCTTAACCTGGGTTACTCTCCAACCCTTCTCTCACAGGAACAGGGGGCCCTCCTGCCCCCTAGCATCAGGACATTTCGCTTGACAGCTTAGCTGCTGAGTGTTTTGTCCTTTCACACCTAGGATTTCAAGAGGAGGTGATGCAGGTTCTTCTGTCTTACAGGAAAGACTCCACCAGAAGATCATACACTTTCAAGTGGTGCAGATTCTGTTTGGTGTTCAGCCAGGACACTGGATCCATTCATGTGTCCAATTCCTGACCTGTTTCAATACCTGCTCCATTTGTCCTCCTCTGGCCTCAAGATCAACTCCATCAGGACACATCTATGCGCCCCTGCGGCCTCGTACCATACTTTGGAGAATCAACCTATCTCCATGCACCCTTTGGTGGCCAAATTCATGAGAGATTTTCTCCTAACCAAACCACTTCTCTGCCCATCACCCACAGCATGGGATTGAATGTGGTTCTTCCACAGCTCATGGCAGCCCCTTTGAGCCTATGGCATCTGCCTCTTTAAAATTCCTAACATGGTTAAATTTGTAGACTGTGTGTTTTTGTATACAGTATTGTATTTTGCTATTCAGTTTCTATGATGCCACGCGTGGTGGTAGTATGTATTGAGTATTGGTCCTGTTACTGCCTTCTTTGGTTCTTTGAACAAAAACCGATTGGTCATAAACAGAAGAGGGGAGGAGGAGGGTGATAAAAATGAAAAAGGTGAAACAATAATTTAAAGAGCAACTGTTAATGATGTGGGCTCCTCTTCTTGTTTAATAATACTATAGTGGCTGTATAGTCTGAAGTACATGCATTTCCAAGATGTTACGGAAAGTGTAAAATTTATGTTTTTGTCTCAATAAAGAAATTTAACATAAAAAAATTCCTAACATGGAAAGTTATTTTTCTCATTGCAGTAACTTCTGCCAGGAGGGTTAGTGAACTGTAGGCTTTGGTGGATTATGCTCCCTATACCAGATTCCATCATGACGAGGTTATCCTTTGGACACATCCTAAGTTCTTACTGAAGGCCGCCACCTCCTTCTACCTCAACCAATCCATCTCACTACCAACGTTCTTTCCAAGGCCTCATAGCTCCCCTGCTGAGGCCAGACTGCATACCCTGGATTGTAAGAGAGCATTGGCCTTCTATCTAGACCGCACTAAGAATCACAGGCAATCCTCTCAGTTATTCCTTTCTTTTGAGCAAAGTCATCTAGGGTTACCAGTTTCTAAGAGAAGATTTTCCAACTGGCTAGCAGATTGCATATCTTTTATTTACTCGCAGGCTGGCCTGTCTCTTCAGCATCATATCACGGCTCATAATGTCTGAGCCATGGCTGCCACTGTAGCTAACTTCCATTCCGTCCTTACGGAAATCTGCCAGGCAGCTACCTGATCTTCACTGCATACTTTTGCTGGATGCTCAATTCGGACAATCTGTTCTTCATAATCTCTTTCAAATTTAGACAGTTTGCCCTTCGCCCGCTGGACTACCCCGCGAGGAGTGCTCTGAACGAGCTGAGTCTGTCAAATCCCTACTGCAACCTCTGGTTGTGCCGTGGCTGTTCCTCTCGCTCAGTAGTCTGTGTCTAGGGAGTCCCATATGTGAAGACTGACTTCCTGTGTGTTCCTGAAGATAGCGTAGTTACTCACCTTAACAGGTGATCTCCGGGAACAGCAGCAGTCAGTCTTCACAACCCAACCACCTCTCCTTCAAGTTGTTGCTTTTTAATTTTATTCTCATTTTGCCTCTGCTATTCACCTGATTGAGGAGACCAGGAGTGAAGGCGCGTAGGCAGCCATGCATGCATGGAGGAACGCTCCCAAAAGCATTCCCATTGGATGCTGGGGAGTCTTCCCGTGCCGGGTCCCATCGGTGCTGACGTCACCCATATGTGAAGACTGAGTCCTGCTGTTCTTGGAGATCACCTGTTATAGGTGAGTAACTATGCTTTTTCTCAATATAGCAAAGAAAGGAAAACCGTATACTATTGCAGAGGAGATCATAATTCCAGCAGTTAAAAGAAGCAATTGAAACCATTATGAAAAAGGACTCTGGTCCTGTTTTGAAATGCTTGCTGTTAAGTACAAATACGTATTGATGAGATGGCTAACGATGTGGGAAAAACTTTGGTATCTGAGCTTATGCATTGTAAGTTTTCCATTCAACTTGATGAATCAACTTTTGATAGTTCAAACATTCTCATGGCCTATGTGAGGTACTTTAGTCAAATTAAAAAACAAATATTGACTATTTTTTATTCGCAAGGTATCTTAATTGTGATGGAAAAAAGATGACTATTTTTCAGAGCTTGGAGGAATATTTAAACAAGCATGATATTCCACTCAACAATATAACCGCGGTGGCCACGGATGGTACACCTTCAATGGTTGGCTGTTACCGAGTATTACTAAATTTCTTAAGGAAAAGGTTCCTGATGTGCACACTATTCACTGTGTATTACACAGACACCATCTTGTTGCAAAAAATCTCAGTGACAAATTGCATGATGCCCGAAAGGTGTGCATTAGAATTTTAAATTAAATTAAAGCACATCCACTTAATTTACGATTGCCAAACTATGTGATGAAAATGCTGAATTAGTGAACCAATTGCTCTTACATAGTGAAGTGAGGTGGTTCTCGAGATGGGTTAGCTTGCAAAAACTTGTTGAGCTGTATGATTCAACAGTGGCATTTCTTACAGAAATTGATTCCTTTCTATGTGATGAGTTGAAAAAGAATAAGAAGCATCATCTTTACTATATTCAACATTTAATGATATACAGACCCATCTGCAAGGGTAAAGCTGTAACAATTATTCAAACTTGAACAATGCTTTTAGGCTTTGAGGTCAAACTAGACCTGTTTAAATCTTCATTGCTATTGAAGAGATTTTCGGTACTTTTCAAAATCTATGGTAACTGGAAGATGAAGACCACATACTTTCTGATGATGACTTGGATATATACATACAAGCACCTTCAAAAACTGAGTGAAGACTTTAAAGTACGCTTTGAGTACTTGGAGAAAATGCACATATCTGATTGGATTGTTACCCATTTTAATTCAGATATAGAAAACGTAAATATTGAATCTAACTTACAAGATGAACTCTTTGAACTCTCAGTGGATATCAAAGCTAAATCATGTTCAAAAGTATGAGCCTCAGTAACTTCTGGAGTAATGTAAATATTGTCAATAAGTATCCCAAACTCTGCACAGTGGTGAACCCTTTTTTACTTGCATTCCCGAGTTGTTATATGGTTGAATCTGGTTTTAGCCATGTAAATTTGGTCCTAACAAAGTAGAGGAACAAATTGAACATAGAAGAACATGATGAATTAAGACTAAAGCTCACCAATCTACAACCAAATAGTGCTCTTGGCAGAGATAATCAACCACATTCCTCCCATTAACGATGTTAGGCAAGTACTAAAGAGATATATTCAGTTTATTTAATTTCTGATATGTTGTTGTTTTGTATATTTTTAGAAAGTGACATAAACATCCTTTAATGATGACTTGTATGGAGTTTTATTAATTAAAAGAATGGAGGGATCGATAAAAGGTCAAGGATTCCTTGAAGGGGTCAACAGAACCCCCCACCCCCAAAAAACATTTGAGGACCCCTGTTATAAACCTATACGACCTGTAGTTTTCTGAGGGGAGGTGCGTGCTTCAGCACACCCGTGAGTACTTCTGTGGGCTGTTGCTCGAGGATTGGCATAAGGACCCCAGGATACTATCACTACTGCTTATCATTTGTAAGGCACTACAAGGCATAGACAGTGCTATACATTATACAGTAGGTGTAAGAGACTATCCCCGCTCATCAGAGATTACAGTCTAATCAAGACTAAGAACGTCATAAAACTGGGGACTAGAGTATAGTAAGATACACATAAGTGGTGAACAAGAGAATGAGGGGCGTCCGGATCCAAAAGCAGCCTCAAAGAGCATAATCACTGTTGGCTCTCAGGACATCTTACTTGTTGATACCACAAGCGGTGATTACCCATACAAGCTACATTCAGCAGTTTATGATTTTTTTTTTTAAAGAAGAGATACTGCAAACAGGTTTTAGGATCAGAACCTACTACTGGAGGACCATGATGTTAAATGATCTGTGGTGGTGAGAATCTTGAGGCCTCTAACCTCACCATGATTGAAGATAATTCTGTGTGGTGAGAGAAAAGCTTTTCTCTTCTTTTAATAGACTGTTCTTCCCACTCATAAGGAAAGGAAGGGAGAATAAAACCAAGGATATTATAATGCCTCTATCGCTTCCTGTGCGACCTCTCCATGAATATTGTGTGCAGTTCTGGTTGCTATATCTTTAAAAAATATATATGGAGGAATTACAAAAGGTATAGAGAAGAGTGGCCAGAATGATCAATTGAATGGAAGGATAATTCCATAAGGACAAGCTTAAAGGTTTAGGGCTCTTCATCTTGGAAAAGACGGCCGAGGAGAAATATGCTAGAGGTCTATAAAATGGAGTGGAACAGATAAATGTAGATTGGTTGTTTACTCCTTCAAAAAGTAGAAAGACTAGGGGACACACAATGAAGCTACAATGTAGCACATGTAAGACTAATCAAAGAAAATATTTTTTCACTCGGCTCTAATCAAATTTTGTAATTTGCTGCTGGAGGATGTAATAAAAGCTGCTAGTGTAGCTGGAGGAAAAGTCCATAAACCATTATTAAAGTTAACTTGGGAAATCTACTCGTTACCCCCAGGATAAGCAGCATGGACTCTGTCTACTTTTCGGGTGTCTGACAGGATTGTGACAGGATACTGGGCTTGATGGACCTTTGGTCTGACCCTGTATGGTGTATCTGTGTTCATCCTTTTTCAAGTCTGATCCTCGCATGAAACAGTCCTGATCTGTGGGAGCTATGCATCAGGGCTCTTTCCAGAATCCTCTATTGTGTGCCCTAAATCTGGTGACCTGATGTCGCCGTTAATGACAGCTATAACTGCCACCCCACCTCAGGAACTGAGAATATTGCCTCCAGAGCATCTCCGGCCTAAGAAAACCCAATCTGGGAAGTGAGCCAGTGTCCTTCCTTATGAAAATGCACAGCACTCGCCACTGAGCTACCAGGCTGGGCCCTGAATATGTTTTTAAAGGACATTTTCTTAACTGCTTGTGGAGACTAGCTTTTAATATCTTTTCTTCCCGAGTACTCTGACTGTGTGAACTGTTGCCGATGCGTCCTCATCGTGAGAGATGGTGAGTGGGAAGAAAAGCAGGGTGAAGCCAGATATCTGAGAATGCCAGAAGGTGCAATCAGCATTGCTGCCATGTAGCTCGAGATGCCATGTTCTCTCTTTTTAATTAATGAGTAATTAATTAAATTCCTTGGATAGCAGAGGCATCTTAGTTGCTTTGATGCACTTGTGTTTGCGGCCGTGAACAGCAGTGTGTGTTTACTTTGAACTGTCACGTTGTATAGTTTGTGCTTTTCCACCCCACACAAGGTTTCAAAAATGTAAAATTTACTCTTGATACATTTTGTTGATGTGTTCTCTGACATTTGTACATTTGAACATCTCCATAGCAGAGTTAGCACGATGGCTGGATTTGACGTAACTGGGACTGCCGAGTAGTGTGTGAGCAATATGGAAGACTGTGAAGTCCGTAACTGTTCACATTTGCTGGAAGTGCTTGTGTGGGAATGGTGCTCTGCTGATCTAGCCTTCTCTTACCTTTTCAAGCTTGCCTCAATCAAATTCATGTCCCGTGTTCATTGCGTCAAAAGTAACGGAAGCAAAGTTGATGTGGAAGCAGCTTTCCCAGTGAGAGGCTACTGGCCCAGAAATAACATGATAAGAGAAAGAATAATAGTATTAGTTTATATAGGCAGCATGTTGGTATGTCAGGCTGCTGGTGCTAGCACATAGATTGTTGCTGAAACCATCATCTTTATGGCTTTCTGTAGCTTAGTTAAATATTTCCTTCTTAAGAACGTGAAACACTTTCTTTGACCTGGCAGTTTCTTCCTGTTCATTTATGCTTTCAGCACAGTCAGAACCAGGGCTGGGATCTGGCTGCATGAACTGTCATTCAGAATAATCGGGGTATTTTCCCCTTACTTTATCATCGCTTAACCCCCTTCTCTCCCCCCCCCCCCCAATGAAATAGTTAGTGGCTGATGTATTTTCACACCCAGGGATTATGTGTGTCAAAATTTGCAAAATATGGGTCATTTCAGGCTTTTACATTTTTGTATGCATTTAGGACCCATTTGCAATGATATGCACACAGTTTGGTCAGTGCCTTTCGCAATTCTTCACATGTAGTCCGTTGCATGTGAAAATTTATGCAGATACATTAATAATGAGCTGCTGCCGTGCAAAAGCATACAAAGCAATTTATAAATTTGTTGAAAACTGATGTGTGAAAGTCTCTTTATGCAATGTTTTTCTCATATATTAGATAATATATGAGAAATATATAATATAATAAATATTTCATCTTTATTTTATGACATTGATACAAAACATATGTGCATAGAGTCCAGTAGAAAACTAATGCATGGAAAATTACTTGCATGTGAAAATTGGACAGTTAGGAGCACGTTTATTAAGCTGGGCTAATGTTTAGCATGGGCTATTTTCTATTAGGTCCCATGTTACTGTATAATGTTACGGAACCTAGTTACAAATAGCCTATGCTATTAGCCCAGTGCATGCGGATCTATCTCCTGCATATTTATTGTGGATACCCTGAAAACCTGACTGTCCTGGAGGTCCCAGAGGGACTGGGTTGAGAACCACTACATTAGCCCAGCTTAGTAAATATGCTCCTTAGTGTAGTTACGTCATTGCAGTGGTCCTCAGCTGATAGCTATGCACCAGGGCCTGTTCCAGAACCCTGAACTCTGAATCCAGCCACTACGCATCATTCTTAAATAATGACCATGATCCCTTTCTCCCTAAGGGCTCGAGTGCTGCTTGTCTAGACTCAGCTAATATTGCTAGCTGAATCAAGAGTTTCAGGACTCTCTCATCCAGTCCTAGTTTTACCCCCACTGTCTGTTTCAACTTACAGACTTATTTTTTTAGGGAAACTGGAACTTGAAATCCATGCAGACAGTAGTAAAATCAAGACTTCATCAGCCTGTCCTAAAAATCTCGAGTCATTTAATGGGCCCTAGCCCCAGCCAGCCTGGGGAGCACAAGGCTCAATAAGGGGCTGAAAGAGGGACCTTATGCATAGTAGTGCATAGCACTTGCTGCCAGGCCAGTCTATGAAATGCAGGAGTGGAGGAGTGGCCTAGTGGTTGGGACAAGGTACTTCAGGCCGGAAGGTCGGGGGTTCAAATCCCACTAGAGGACAGCAACCTTGGGCCGGAAGGATGGGGTTTCTAGTCCCACAGGTGCTCCTTGTGGTTTTGGGCAAGCCACTTAACCCTCCATAGCCCATGTTCCCTGTAAAATAGTTATCTCCAAGTTATAATGCCCTGTTCAATGTAATTTCAGTTTCTTCAATGTGAACCGCACTGATGCAGAATAGCGCGGTATATAAGAGATTGTAAATAAATAAATTTTATTAAAATGATATTAAGTATGAGGTATTTTTTGCAAGTTAAATTACTGAGGGGGTTTTTTGGTCTGTTTTGCTTTTAAAAATATTTTTCAGATAAGACTTGGATACATGAGTGGTACAGTCAGCCCTAAAACCTAAACATTGACAGGATTGATCATTGCTAGTTAAGAGAGAGTTTGAAATTGCAAGGTTAATTTTGCCATCATTTTATCACAGTTTCTGTGCTCCTCGTGGCATGGAGGGTATTAGATGCCTTTTATGCTATTATTTATCTTGTCTTGCTAGGACTCTGTTCAAGCTCTCTTCCATCTGGATCTCTTCAAAGACAGCTGTGCATGCCCACAGATTCTCTGTTTCCTTGCTCTTGGGTTGAGTCTAGCAGCAGTTTACTTAACACTGTGAAAAGCAGCAGTTGCTCAGACTTCGTCTTCCAGCCTTGTGGTTTTGATGCCACACTCGGTTTACCTGGCAGGAATGTGCGTGTTAACCAGTAAATCTTTGGTTTTGCATCATCTACCTTAATACTTAATAGGACATTTTAGGAGAGCATCACATTGCCTTTGGTCCTCAGCTTTCTACGCAACCCTGTAAGAGGGTGCAATGGCTTTTTGTAAAGGCAAAAAAAGACCCCTTCAAAATAGATTGCTAGCTTGCCTGCCTCTCATTTTCCCTTATAAGGAAAGGAAAGGCAGACGGTCATCCAGGAGAGCTGCTCCGGGGCAGCCGTTTCGCTTATGGAGCCTTAACCCTGCTGTGCACGGTGTAAACAGGGCCCTCAGCCAGAATACACAGCCACTGTTCTGATTTTTTTTTTGTTGTTGTTTTTTAAATTTCATGTTGTGCCCCTTTCAGTGATGCTGGTGATCCCGGAATTGTCCACCGTTCTGCACTGTGGAACCATTCCGATAACGTTTCATCACACTCGTGGAAGCTGTGTCCTGCAGAAAGTGACTTGCACCTTGCCCTTTGAAGTTTCTCAGGGGTGTGGTAGCTTAAGATAACCTGGAAAGAAGAGGGGATACTAAAGATCCCAAGACCATATCAAGTCAAGTTAGAATCAGAAGCCTTAGCCATTCTCCAGGACTGCATCTATTTAATCTAAATTTAAAGCCATGAGGGGTATATCGCTAATCCTGCTGACTTCCAATTTGCAATTGTTCTTTTCAAAGCACATTTATTTTAGTGTGGTGTAAATCACTCTGATTGAAGTTAAACAGTCAACTTCACCCTATCTTTCAAAGGACTTTTCGTTTTTTAGGTTGGCTTGTATAAAGGTTGTAGTCTTTTGTAGAAAAATCTTCCTTTAGTAGTATACTTTACATATGTGTTGCATGTTAGTTATGTTTGTGTTGATAATATAAGATTGTTTTATTTGTTTTAATTTGAAAAGCAAATCAGAATGTATTTCCATCATCTGTTTTCAGAAAGCATCATTAAAAAGAGTTGACACACTGCATCCCTTTAGAAATGGAAAGCAAGGAAAGACATCTTAAAGGGTTATACTCAAGAAATATGGATTAACCTTCAGAGTCCTACAGTCATCTCTGAACGTCTTAAAGATTTACCCCCGTCTCATTTTTAAGAACTTTGAGAATCATCATTTTAAAGAGATTAGTTTCATAGGCCCATTTATCTTAAGCATGATAAGGTTTGCTTCAGGCATGACCTAAAATTTTGTTTTTATTCTATTTTATTTATATCTATATTTTGCTACCGTTTTAGTGGTGTGCTTACTCTGTAGCTGTCATGCAGATGCAGACTGTAACACCTAAGTGAAAGAGTTGTACTGTATTTTGCATGTTATGAATGTGCTGTACAAAATTTTTTTTTTTCTAAGTTCAAATGGAATTTCTAATGACATATATCAAGAAAGACATTTTTACTTTTAAAACCAGTTGTACTTCAGTTGTGGACTTTATTTTAGTTACATTTTCTCTGTAAATGTATTGTTAAATTTCAAAATCTGAAGTGTGTATTTTATGATTTTGCACAGTTAACTAGATTTTTGTCAGATTACAGCAGAATTCCCATGTAACGTCTTCTCTCAGTTCTGTGTAACTGGGTTATAATCTACATCAGTGGTTCTCAAACCAGTCCTCTGGGACCCCCAGGCCAATCAGGTTTTCAGGATATCCACAATGAATATGCATGAGATAGATATGCATGCACTGCTTCCATTGTATGCAGATCTATCTCATGCATATTCATTGTGGATATCCTAAAAACATGACTGGCCTGGGAGTCTGAGAAAACTGGGTTGAGAACCACTGATCTACATTGATCCTAAGTTTTGCAGCGCCTTATGCTATTAGCTGTTTTTGCTCCAATGGATGGGCATTTTTTCCTTGTATTGTGGATGGACTCCTCTCTAATAGTAAACTATTATGCATTATTCATATTGATGTGAAGTGGGATTTTAGAAGGGACATTTCGGAAGAATCTGGGACGTCTGATGCAGAACATGCAAAAATCTGGGGAGTGGCAGCAGTGAAGGGAAGTACCTTTAAGTGCCTTCTGAAATAGCTATGTCTCCACCCCGAAAAACAAATGTCTTGGTAACAGATTCTGAAATCGGGCCCAGGGAGATAGCAAGGCCGGGTAGGCACACGGTTGTAGGCCTTTTTTACAGATGTGGGCGTCGCTGAATTGCATGGCCTCAGAAGTGGGTACTTGGATGTGCCAGCAAGGGTATCACAGAAGGGTGAGGGGAACGACTATAGTGAGAGTCTTACACACCCTGGCCTCCCATTTCAGATTCTCAGACATTCGGCAGTGGGCCAGTAATAAGTTTGGAGAATTTACTTACCCGCAGATTTCTTTGATCATGAAGTAATAATCATGGGGTTGAAAATGCATCATGCACTTTGCCCTGGAAGAGTTTCATCCATAAAACGAACAGGGCCAGATGTGCCTGTGCTGATCCGAAATCGCACCGCGACGTACATCTCCCTTGCTCTGTCCAGGGCATGTCCACCATGTCCTTCTGCTACATGAACGTTCTCACGGTGGGGACGTCTATATACCCGGCTTCTAAAATGGGTCCGGGGGCATCTCTGTATTTGCACTTGTCAGTACGCATTTTCAGACGTTCAGCTCATGAATAGGGCTTTTAAAATACCCCCCATAATGTTGATTTGTATTTAGACAGTGTTGCTTTTGGTGATTTCGCTGTGTGATAATGCGATCGCTGTACATTTGTTTTAGTTGCAAGCTATAAACATTGAATAAAGAGATTGAACTGAAAAACAAATACCTGCATTTGAATAGTGTAGGATTAGGGTTTGCCACAGTTTTGTGCTGGTGCCACTGGTTAATTGGAAGAGATTGAATAGTGGCCTCTTAACATGGTTGGTTAGGAAGGTTTGAGAACTGACGTATGCTTTGCTGTAGCTATTGATATTGCTGTAGTGTGCTTCTTATGTATTGTATTAAATGAATTCTGCTCACACCAAAGGATTGCTCTCATCTGTTTTTCATTTTCCTTTCGTGAAAGATAATAGGTTTCCAGGAAATTAAATTAAACAGCCATTTAGTGACAGCGCTAAGTGCATAGCATTTTTACCCTTGGGTTTCTGAACACAAGAGTATGCATTCAGCTGGGTTTTTTTAACCTCTGTCTTTGTTTTATATATGTGTGTGTATGCATATGTGTATATATATACATATATATATCATAAATAGGTAGATAGTAGATGTGTGTGCATATACACTATTATCTCAGCTAGAGTTTTTACTTTAAATAATACCTTAAGGCTTTTGAAGAATCTATTTAAAAAAGACCTTTATATCTTTGGTGTATCGATCTGTAATTTTTCCCCCCTGGATTAATGTATTTCCAGTTAACCGCTTCGGCAGTGGAAGTACAGTGCTTGTCATCAGGTGTGACATCTGCTAGGTCCTGGTCACAGGTGTCCGTTACACCATTCCCACGCGCTCTCGCTTCAGTTCAGCTGCTCAGGAGAGACTTTGTAGTTGGACGAGCATATTGCCCTCTGCATGAGTGAGGTGCTGTTGTATTTATTCAGGTGAATCAATGTAGGAGGCAAGAAGAGCAGGTGCAGGATAGTTTGCAAATTGTGCTGAAATGTTTGAGCTATGTTTGTGTTACTCTGTCATATAAAATTATTTATCTGTGTGCAGCTATCTACAGTAGCAGGTTTTGAGCTGCTCATTCACTGTACTAGGGCAGGCATGTTTGTCATGCTTCGAAAGTGTGCTGGTCTTGCAAAATTTCACGTGATGATAAAATATTGAGCCATACAAAACATTTACAGATGGTTTAAAAAAAATCAACTAAGACACATTTCAAGTAGGGCAATTATGAATGGTTTGTGCTATTGCACTGTCTGCTGTTTAGGCCCCTGACCTGATCACCCCACCCCTTCACCCAGGAATGCCTCTTTTTAATTAAGCTTAAAGTATATATTCCATGGAAGCCTGTGCATTCTTTTAGCTGCTGTGAGGAGGACCATTTTCAACCAGGGCAATCTATTCTGGGTAAACACTTCTTTACCCAGTTAAACTACTATGAAAATTGCCCTCTGTAAATAAACCGAACCTCTGCTGAGGAAATTTATGTACAGTTTGACCTATTCGTTCCAGGTACAAATCCATGAAAGTACTCACTCCTCTTTCGAGGAAATTTGAGGTTCCAAGTGGCAAAGCCTCAGCATGCCTTTGTAGTAAGTGTGGAATAAGAGCAGACTGTGCACGTAGACCAGAAGGCACTGGGCTGAAGTTTCCATGCCTCCTGTTTCCCTGTCACGAGATTGCGTGGCCGTAGAGTAGATTTCATCTATGGAGAGACGCCTTGGGGCATGTTGCTGTCCCAGGGCCATGCCGGCCGCATGCACTAGAAGCCGTGCTGTGGGGTGGCTTAGCTGTATGGACTAGTAAGACTTTATTTTCAGCCTGTCCGGTGGCGCCAAGCAGCTTTCTAGGGAGATGGAGGAGGGGATGAATTTTGATGCTGATGGTATAATTGTCCCAGGAGAATAGTTGCTTGGAGACCTACATAGTAATTATAATGATCATTGTTGCAAATAAGAGAATATCAAAATCACATGGGTGGTTACTGGATAATTTTGTAATTCCACTAATGTGCCTCGCTCTTGTTTTCGTGGCTTAGCTGCTTGTGTTTTCATCACCGTGCCTGTCAGGACATGGCCGAGTTGTTTTTTTTCCCTCTGTCTTTCTATTTCTGCTTGTCCAGTGCAGTATTCTAAATATTCCTTCATTATGTACGTGATTGTCTGGAATCCCTGAAAGTCAGAGGAGGTGTAACTTCAGTCCTCAAAGAGTCAAACATGAGTCAAGTTTTTAGGACAACCTGTTTCTTAAAGCAAATTAGTATAATTATATCCTGCATATATTTGGATGTGTTTATCCTGACAACTAGACCTGTTTGCAGCCTTCCTCAAGGGTTGAAGTTGTGCACCTCTGAAATAGGCTAATACCTCGATGAAGTGACTCACTTTGTAATTGGGCAAATTAACTATTTTTCCCTTTAAAAGTTGTTATAGTAATGAAGTAAACAGTGTTCTGCTCCTCTTGGCAAAAGTTCCTAACTTTTACGTCCCATTCTCAATTCTGCATTTCGATTTATTTGTGGTTTATTCTGTGTCATCCTGTGTAATAATCATCATTCAGATGATTTAGGAAAGAAATAAATTTTTTAGTGACCTGTACTAACAACTCTTAAGAGCAATCTAAAATGTAGGTTTCTTTTAATGCGCGCCCCCTCCCCCACTCCCCCTTGTTCCAAAGGAAATGACTCTAAGCTTCTAAATGCAGTTCTTTCCTGTCTGGATTTTATCATCATAATAAATCCAAACCCTGCCCTAAGTACACTGAGTGTTAAGGAAACGAAATCCTGAGAATGTGCAGTACTGTCCTTTGAGTGAAATTGATCCGATTAGCTCAGTGCATTAATTAAAATGCCATATGACCTTTTTGGTACCATTGTACCATTAAATTGTGAAGGAGCAGGTCCGCGGGGAAGGAAGCGGGGGTTGCCTTTTCAGCGCGGTGTTTGTTTCTATATCTAAGCTGTGAAAGATGATAATTTGTGGGGGATGGGAGGCTCTTCTGCAGCCTGTGCTGCAGATTTTCCACAGCTGCTAAAGGAAGGAGGGGGGTGGTGGGAGGGTTGCTCAGGCTTTGGTGCTGGGAAGCTTGCAGCCATGTTACAATCCTGTTGCTACCAGCAACGTCCCCCTCGTTCTGCCTTCAATAACAGATCCATAGAATAAAAACAGGGGAGGGGAGGGGAGAGGATGGATTTGGAGAGAAGTTAAGCGATAGGAAGGGTTTTGTAATAATTTATTCAAATTATCATTCAAATCTGTGCAATATTATTTTTGTTAAGCAAATTGCTGAAAGGGAACAGCTTTGAATTTATTCCTGAAGCTAGCAGCTTGATTTCCTTTTGGCGGTGCACTTTTAAAAACACGTCATTATTTGACACTGAAACATTACTTCATTACTCTTTGACATCTGAACATCTTGGTGGCGTTTATTAGTCCATCAGATACTGTTTGCCCGAGAGGTAACTACTGTATTTGGCACAGGCCCAAATGCCATTCAACCAGTGTGAGCTTGATGTAATATTTATACAAACAATTAAACTTATAAATGGAAAGAGACTTTTTTTCAAGTTCTGCATAGGAGAAGGATTAAAAATGACATTTTATGTGCTTCCTTTTGAAAGACTTTGAGTTAATTTTCTCCAGTTTTCCATGCCTACCTTTTGCCTGAGCAGCGCACATTATGATTTACATGTCAGCAAACTTTGTTTTTGTTATCTTCTGAACAGAATATCAGTCATTCCATTTTCAGAGATTTTTCCCTTGATTCAAATTTTATTTTCTGTAGGAAGATTCCATCAAATGGGGGAACAAATGGCCCTCTGGGGAACAGAAAAGTCCCAAACCGGTGTAATACGTTCTTTCTGCTGGCATTAAGTGTGAAAGCTGGCTGACTTGTGGTGCTTTACTGTCTGTGTTACGATTTATTGATGCTGTTAACTGAAGGCAGAGCACCCCTTTCCCCCACACCTTTTCAAGCAACCGAAATCCCTGTCATGCGTCAGTTTTAAGGCTTGGTGTAAACCATGTCCTCTCTGGGTACAGGTTTCCGGTTTTTCCCCCAGGAGGCAGAGGATACTGTGTAGAAATTCATTCTTTCTCTTTTCCTATATCCCCCCCCCCCCCCCCAGAAGACATTCACCTAGGTTACATGAGCATGTTTGCTGACTCAAGGGCTATTCAGAAACCTTCCCCAGAGACTTACCTTGAACCTCACTGTGTGTCTTGCAAGAGCCACCACATTAATGACGACTATTTTATAACTTTCCCTATGCACAAACATTTTGCCTCCACAGCACTCAGTTCTCAAGCACAAATCTCCTGCTCCACAGGGTTGGCCTGCTAACTTTATTTTGTTTTATGTAGCAAAGAAGAGAACCCTGTACCTACATTCTTGACAGACTTCTTACAGTCTCAGGAGGCATTCATAGATCCTTTCTTCTGTGTTGTATCCCTCAGTCTTTGTGTTGTTCTCCTGAGGTGCACACTTCCCATGGTACAGTGCAGTGCTGCATAGCAGTTCTAGTAGTGGTCTGTCGGACTGCTAGAGAGGCTGCATCATAGTTTGAACAGGACCACGGAAGTAAGGTCCCCCAAGTTGATGTCTGATTGCTAGTGCAGAGCCTGTATGAGTGTGGGGTCTCCATCTCCACACTGTTAGTGTAGGTGGGTGAGAGGAGAAACACAATCTTATACCCTCTCTCCCGCTAGGAGGAGACAAGCAATACTTTTATATGCACCTGACACCTTGACTGAATGTGTGGCACATAGGAGGCAGCAGACACAGGTGAGAAGAGCTGCTCTCTGTCTACCATCAGGAGGGAGGAAAGGAGGAGAGAAGCACGCTCATGGTGAGTGGGAGAGCATTGAAGCACAGGGCCCCAAAAGCACAGGGCCAAGGGAAGTTGCCCTGATTTGACAAACCTTAAGAATGCTCTTGCTGACCATTTTTACCTTGTGGGAATGTCAGAGGGCTCTAAGCCTAAAATAGAAGACATTGGCTAGCTGGGTTATTCTGGGTCGCTTTCCCGAGAGAAAGGAATGTCTGGGGGAAGGAAGGAGCATGTATCCAGTACCGGTTTGTTCTGTGCCAGCCACGATGGGGTGACAACCAACATTTGATCTCAATAGAATTCCTTATTCCATCTCAGAAAACAAATTGGAGAGCAAAGGGAGACAAGGGATCATCTCTGCCCATACTGTGGGGAACAGGTGTATCACATTTGTGCCATGCATAGATGCTTGGCTTGTGAAGGGCCAAATTAGTGAGTGAGAGGACGACTGGATGCTAGAGGGTAAGAGGGACAGGAGCAATGGATATGATCCAAAGATGGTGAGGCTTATTCTCAGAGAGATCTTAGACCTGTACATTTCGAACTGGTTCAATCAGCAATTCAAGAAAAACCCATCGATGAAAGACACAAACACTCCAGCTCTAAAGATTCCTTCCCTCCAGAGATCTTGCAATATTATTATTATTATTTGTTTTATATTTATATTTTCCAAAATTACATCAAGCAATCTTTACATCATACTTGAATAGAAATGGAGCAGCAAACAGTTTATGTACAACATAACATCTGCAAAATTTAAAAAAAAAAGGAAATAATTACTCTGTGCTACTGCCTTTAAGCCCACTATCCTGCCGAAGGGGAATCCCAGTAAAAAGGCTGATGTTATAATAAAGGCTGTTATGCTCAATCAAATACAAATAAGAAAAAACTTCCCCATAAAGAAATAAAGCATGACAGCATAGTCCGTTCACCTAAACCATTGTGTCCAACAGGAGACAATCCAAGTGGATCCCATCGTAAAAACAATTGAAGACTTCTTAGCATCTAGAAATCCCCGCAATTGATTAGGATCATAAAACACATACCTCGCAGAAGTAGATTTAACAAGACATTTGCATGGAAACCTCAACAAATAGGAAAAGCCCAGGGAGCGAACCCCAGGGCGCATGGCAAGAAATAAGCATCTTTTAACCTAAGTAACATAAGAAACATCTGGAAACACCCAGACTTTCTGACCAAAAAACATTTTATCAGAATTCCTGAAAAATAATCTAAGAGTCCAAGCCCGATCTGGTTCTAGCACATAGGAGACTAATAACATTGCTCTCCGCAAGTTTTCCTCTTCTGTTCCTCAAGAACTTGAGTCAAATTCAAATTCAGGGTTTCAGAAGATGCCACCCCCTAAATCTTCATTCGGCAAAGGGCTACTAAGTTTCTTCTTCATAGGCAAGTAATACATTTTTGAAGTAGGGGGTAAAGTATTCTCTGGCACACCCAGATTTTCAATCTGGTATTTCTTAAACAGCTCAGATGGAGAAATACTCGAGGAGACTGGAAAGTTCACAAGACGTAAGTTCAGCTTTTTGGAAAAGTTTTCAAACTTTTCCAATCTAGAATGAATAGCTGCACTGTCCCTGATAAAGGAGGCAGACTGCTGTTGCAAAGATTGCACCTGAGTGATAAGAGTTCCTACCTCCACACTAAGTCCCAGTCGAGATTGTTCCTGCAATTGGAATTTATTCCCAAGGTCATGAGTGATCTGCTTCACTCCATCCAGATGCCGAGACACAGACTTCTCCAGCTGAACAATTGCTGCCCAGATAGAATTCAGTGTTACCACCGGGGGTTTGTGTAGAATGCTGTCGCTGGCTTGGGCTCAAGGGAGTTCCCCCACTCGTACCAAAGAAGCAATTCTACACTAGCTCACTCCCCCCGACAGCAATTCTACACTAGCTCACTCCCCCCGATGCTGGCAACCCTACTCCAAACCCAATAGGAGAAAGGGATGGCTCGAGTGGCAGGTCACAAACCAGAGGGACAGGCTCCATCAAAGGCACATGCTGTTCAGGGCTCAGACTGATGTCCGAGGCTGAGAAGACTGCTTTCAAGTCAGTCCCGGCTCTACCCATTGCAGAATCCACACCTTCAGCCAGAATGTACTTCGTGGTGGGCTGTTGCGTGAGTGAAGAACCGGCTTCGGGGTAGGTCCGAATCTTCCCCTTGCTCATACCTATCAAGGAGAACACAAAGCAAATCACAAAGGTAAAATAATAACCGCAAAAAGCTCAACACTGGACGCTCTGCTGGAGCAGGCACATCATGCGGCCGCCATCTTGGATTCCCAAGACTAGATTTTTCGATCTTGCAATGTTATAAATGCATTTAAAGAGGCATCTCCAGAATCCTTACTGTACCACCCTCTAACTGAAAGAGGTGGAGGAAGACAGAAGGTTTAAGATAGCCACAGAATTAGATATAGAATTAATAACAGCTGGTTCTAGTGTTAAGGTAAAAGGAGCCTGAGAAGGATAAGACAACAGATCTCATGCCAGGTAGACCTTCCACTGCCAAGATGTCTTTCTATTCATCCTTTGGTAAGGAGACTGTAGAGATGGAATGAGCTCATTTGGACCACAATGGAGTCTCTCCCAAGTATTTTTCCAAGCTGATTGGGTTATCCTAAAATGACATGGACCACTAGGGTTGGATCCTAAAATAGATGATTGTTTCAGGGTTATTAAAGTATACAACTATTCCCATAAGAGAAGCAACGTCAGTGTTCAACTCCTACTTCTGATGAGATAACTATTTGAATATAGACATGCAAACTAAAGTTAAATGCTAAGAAACTGCACTCTGATAGATTTGTGACAAAACTGTGCGTAGTTCTACCCTTAAAATTTCCATTCAAAACCTTGAGGGTTATGATGAACTCTCACCTAGAGTTGGACCATAATACCACTTTCCACCTGCGGATGATACATTAAATTTGTGATCATCTCCCTGTGAATTATCTTCTGAGGAACGTACTTCAAGCAGTCATACTAACACGCCTCATCTACTGAAACATCTGATACTTGGGTTTACCAAAATGCTTCTTAACCAGGCTCCAAGTGTTAAGTACTACTGCAGCCAAGGTTGTTATGAGAAAGGCTAGGTATGACAGAGCTACACACCTTTTAATAGTTCTTCACTGGCTACCTGTTTCTGCAAGGATTGAATGTAAACTCCCCTGCTTTGTTTTCAAAATTCTGAACAGCTTGGCTCCATCTTATTTAACGCCTGAGTTACTTCCATGCAGTACTAATAGGCCTACTTGCAGTTCTAATACTAATAAGCTAACATGCCCCTCAGCTACTGAATTTAGACTAGTAGCAACATGCAAGAGACTGCTAGCAGGAACTGTCCTAGTCAATGGAACAGTCTACCATACAAAATATATACAGAGAGAATTCATACAAAGTTTAGGAAATCCTTAAAAACCTGGTTATTCAAGAAATACTTCAAGGATTATGATGGTTTATTTCTTTTCACTCTTTTGATCCAATCAATATCCTACGATACCTCAATTTATATTTAAAGGTTGGGCCTCAAATTCTTGTTTGTAATCTATTTGATTGTACAATTAGAATTTCCAGATTGGGTTTTCATATGCTCTCAGATTAACTGCTTGTGACTCCTTTGCTGTTTTCAGTCCCACAGCACAAAGATCCCTCCTTCAAACCTTCTATACATTGATTTTACATCACATTTTTATGTCTTGTCTGTTTTAAAACTTTTGTTTACTATAGAAAACCTGTAATTGAAGGCATTGTATTGTATTTTATATTGTATGTTCACTATGTAAGTTTATTGTTATCCACTTAGAGCTCTCTGGGTTGAAGCTTGTTATAAATACCCAATTAAATTAAGTTACTCTAACCACTGGATCATTTCAGGTGCGATGCCCCTGAAACGTCTAAGTTTAAAACAGAAAAGAGTCACAACTTTCAAGGGGCAATTTTCCGAACTATGTATGTTTGTTTAACCTGCTGAATTTGCACCTGTTTCCAAAGGGAACATACACACCTATTTTATCATTGAACATTGCCTGGAGGAGAAAAATCCCTGCATACTTTTTCACTCACTTTTCTGCAGACGTTTTTTGCACTGAAGAAGAATGTACATAGCTTTGAAAATGTCAAAAAGTGCTGCACGTTGTTACCTGTCCAACCTGCATTCTATGCACATGGATAAAAGTACGTTTGTGTGTGCTTTTACCTAGAGAAAGGGTATGCTATTTTCAGACAACATGTTTACCTGGGCAAATAGCTTTTGAAATTTGTCCTTCCCATGGGCTTGTTGAAAAGTTTATTTTTAATGATTTTTTTTCAAAGTTGTGAACCTTGTAAGTCTTGACATAATTTTTCGAGAATGCAGTTTGAATTGTAAGATGATTCTGATTGTTTTTTGAGGGCTTTGGGGCATGCTTGAGACTTGGAAATGCAGTAAATCCATTTCTAAATTTTAGATTGCCCTCCTCTGGATTGTCTCTTGTAGACAATGTGTGAATTAGATTGTTTTGTAGCATAAGTTCTCATAATTCAAAACTGCTGTTGAGTAAATAGGTAAAGAATGTGAAAGTGATATATTGTAGCAGGCTGAGCCTGCTATTTGCACTGGGGGTAAATTTTGTTTTAATCTATAGAGCAACTGCTTTTAATGGGTGCCTGACATCAAAGTATGTATGCACAAACCCAATGAAATTTCAAACACAAAGCACACATGTGCATTGTATTTAAATTTCTGCTTGTTATGTAGATAAGTGTATGCGCATTTAAGAGGGCTTTTACTAAAATGCGCTAAGCACTTAACACTTGAGTTAGCACATAGTAATTCATGCACTAACAGTTATCACAGTAGTTTGACATTTGGTGCGCGACTGCGCGTGCTGATTCACATATTAAATGCAAAACATGGAAAAGGGCAGAGAATAGTAGGAATTGCATGTTGTAGTTAGTGTCCGATAAGTTACCCTATGCTATTACTGCTTGAGGTAATGTCAATCAGTTAATGCCACCTCAGTAGGTGGCATTCAGTGAATCTACAATTACCTACTATGTACTGAATGAAAAGTAAATATTTTTACCTTGTCCTCCACCAGACCAATCCAGAACAGATGGAGTTGGAGAACCAAAGCTTGTGAGTTTCGCCCCATATAAACACTGTGTAGTCACATGCCCCTCAGTATTTCTCTGTCTCCAGCAGATGGTAGATGGGCATACTGTGCTCTGGCAATGACAGACTGTTGTCAGGAATCCTGAGCCCAGTTGAGAATTAGTAATCCAGTTAAGGGCTGCCATGATGTTGGCTACGGAACTTTAGTCCTGGCACTTGGGAAATACATGGAAGAGTTCAGGTCTCTTCCTTCCTTTCTTGTTGTTTTCTCCTGTTCTTATTCCTTTCTCCATTCCACCCCCGCCCCCCCCCCCCTGCATTTAAAAAACAATGAGAAGGGGAATGGATTGCAAGCTATGGACTTGAGCAGGTGATGAGGGGGATTGGAGGTAAGAACTTGGGTGTTTTAGGAAGGCGCTCCTGTGCAGCCCAATGGCTTGGGGGGGGGGGGGGTGAGAGAATGTGCTGGGTTCCAGGATTTGGTGCAGCTTGCAAGCACATACATAGGAGGGAGCTTCTATGCCTTCAAGTGGCAAAGCTGGAACCAGAAGCAGCACCAAGATCAGCAGTGGTGGCAGAGACATCTGCTTGTAAGCTGGAAGGTGTCCCACAGAGTACACCAGGGGGTGGCTTGATTATAGCAGTCTTAAAAGAGGCTATCATCCTTGTGGAAAACGGCATGGCTCGGAGTTGCTTACGAGGTCAAAAGATTGTAGTTTGGTTGGGAGAGGCTTTGCAAGTAACTATCGTGAGGGTCCAGGCTGTAATATTCACTGGATACAGGTCTGGACCCTTTTTTTGACGGGTCCAGCAGCTTCTAGTAGGCCCTTCAGAGGGATAGATACATGAAGCTAAGTAAATCTCACATGTGGTGGCTGGCTTGCAGTAATTTTGCAGGCCTTAGATCTGATTAAAAACAAAACAAAACTCCTGCGCATCAACGGCAGTGGTCCTCTTGCCATGGACATTGCTATAGATGGGAAGCTGTGAGGCTGAGCTGTTTTCTCTTTATAGACAAGCCTTAGTTGCAGAGGATCTGGAAAAGTTGGGTAATGACCTTTGAAAGGTGAGATTGCTGACACGACTGGAGTTCAGTATCGGAGTCTGAGCAAGGACTGATGCAAGGAGATCTTGTTTCAGGGACTCCCCACCATTGCTGGCCTTAAAAAGAGTTAGGACACCGATCCCATTTCTCTTTCAAAACCTCCTCCCTTTGCACTGATAGAACGGTGAATCCCAGACCTCTGGAGGGGCTGCAGGGATGCCCAATGATGACTTTGGGGATTCTTTCCTGTGGATTGCTCTTAACTGAATATCAGCTTGTCTGGAGGAATGGATCTGAATCATGTTGGTCCAGGGGACATTTTGGAGTTTTTCCTGCTCTCTAGAAATTTCTTTGATTATTTCTCTGCAGGGCTTTAGCCGAGAATGCTATGGTGTGATACACCATTTTAAGGCTACTGCACTGGGAGTCCATAATTCTCATTCCTAAAGAAAATGGTGGTTGGCGAGTATTCCATTATCTTGGTAGTGTCAAGGAAAGGGTTTTCCCTCTCCTGATTTTGAATCTCAAGTGGGTGAATCAGTTCAACGCCATCCCCAGTTCTCATGGCACTGTGTCCTCAGTCACTATGGTGGACAGGCAAGAGGAGTTGTGGACATCTCTGGACTTAGAGAAGCCCTTCTTGTTTGTTTCATGTAGAAGGGGTTTTGGCAAGGGCTGTTTATATCACCAGTAACACCGCATGTTGAACTCTCTGGACAAGGCCATAGTGGAGAGACTGAATGAATTATTTGCTTCAGTCTTTACTGAAGAAGATATAGGGATGTTACCCATGACTGAAGTGGTATTTAAAGATGATACTGTGGGAGAATTGAAAGAAAAATCGATACACCGGGAAGATGTATTACAACTATTTGATAAACTGAAGAGTAGCAAATCACCTGGACCGGGTGGTATACATCCAAGGGTGTTGAAAGAACTGAAATATGAGATTGCAGACCTGCTATTAGTAATCTGTGAATTGTCATTAAAATCATCTGTAATACCTTAAGATCGGAGGATGGCCAGTGTAATGCCAATTTTTAAAAAGGGTTCCACTTGTGTAGGACATTGGTAAGAGGGGAGGGGAGAGTGGAAGAAGTTTTAGATAGCGCTGGGGAGAAGTTTGCTGTCTTGGTACATGTTGCTACCAGTGACATAGGAAAATGTGGGAGGGAGGTTCTGAAGGCTAAATTTAAGCTTTTAGGTAGGAAGTTGAAATCCAGAATTTCCAGGATAGCATTCACTGAAATGCTTCCCATGCCACATGCAGGACCCAAAAAAGCAGGCAGAGCTCTGGAATCTCAATGCATGGATGAGACGATGGTGCAAAGATAAGGGTTTTGGATTTGTTAGGAACTGTGCAAAATTTTGTGGGCACATTATAAATATTTTTCCGGATGTTGCACGTAGCACCCAGCTTCGGAGGAGGCTTTTTCTAGCTCTTAAGCCTCAGGTCCTACAGCTGGGTGCTGCCTTTTTCCTTAGATTTCCCTGCAAATGTGTTGTAAATTATGATGGTGCTTCATTCATTTTTACTGATGTATCACATTTGGAAAATTTATCTCAGATAGAAGGGTAGGGTGAGTTGTAAGGGGAGTGTAGTTATAGGTTTTTGCTTCCTGTTATGTGGGCCTTGTGCCTTATTTTCTTAATTTGGTTATTTTTGGTTATTGTAATGCCACTGCCGAATCCCAGTAATGTGGTCTATATCAGATTTTGTTTCCTTATATTGTTAATCTTGTGAAATGATATATTTTTCCTTTCTGATTGTCTTTATCCTTTAGTTGGTGTAAAACTGATTAAAACCTAATAAAAAAAAAAAAAAGGAATTGTGCAACATTCTAGGGAAGGGCAGGGCTCTTTTGAAGGGATGGGCTCCACCTTAATCGGGATGGTGCCAGGCTGCTGGCATTTACATTTTAAAAGGAGATATAGTAGCTTTTAAACTAGATAACAGAGGAAAGCTGACAGTCGCACAAGAGTGCATGATTCGGAAGAACATATCCTTGAAGGATACCAGCAAATGAGGGAAGTTAGGACATCCTAATAGAGAGGTTCCAATAAAGATAAAAGTTACCCAGATGTCCTTAAGTACAAAGTTGAAAGATTACAAATTACCCCTATCAACTGATACCAGATTAATATGAATGAAAGATGACCTCTAAAATGCCTGTATGTAAACACTAGAAGTCTAAAAAATAAGATGGGAGAGTTAAACTATATAGCTCTAAATGAGAGGTTAGTTATGATTGGTATCTGAGACCTGATGGAAGGAGGCCAACCAATGGGACACTGTGATACCTGAGTACAAACTATATCGCAATGATAGAGTAGATCAAATTGGTGTAGAGGTTGCACTTTTTTTAGAGGGCATTACATAGGATTCAAGTTTTGGATAGAACTTCCACGTAGCATGGGGAAGGCAATGGCAGTGGGGGTATACTACCTACCACCTGGCCAGAATGAACAGATGGATGATGAAATGCTGAAAGAAATCAGGGAAGCTAACAAAAGTTACAACATAGTAATAATGGGTGATTTCAATTACCCAGTATCGACTGGGTTGGTGTCACAGCAAGACAAGCTAGGGAGATAAAGTTTCTAGATGAAATAAATGACTGCTTCTTGGAGTAGCTGGTTCATGAACAGACAAGAGGGGAAGCTATTTTGGACCTAGTCCTTAGTGGCACGCAGTATCTGGTGCAAGAGATAAGGTTATTAGGGCCACGGCAGTAGTGACCAAATCATGATCGTATTTGATTTAATGAAAGAAGGATAGCAAGGAAATCCAAAGAACTACCATTTAACTTTCAAAAGGGAAACTATGATAAAATGAGGAAAACAGTTAAGAAAAGATTAAAAGGAGCAGCTGCAAAGGTTAAAGATTTACATAAAGCGTGAGCTTTGTTTAAAAGTACTGATTTGGAAGCCCGGAACAGATGTATTCCATGCTTTAAGAAAAGTGGAAGGAAGGCTAAAAAACTGCCAGCATGGTTTAAAGGTGAGATCAGAGTGGCTGTTGCTGCCAAAAAAGCATCTTTCAGGAAATGGAAAAAGGAGGCCAATGACGAAAATGAGAAACAACATAAGCATTGCCAAGTTAGATGCAAGGCATTGATAAGGTAGGCAGAGAGAGAATTTGAAAAAAAGCTAACCATGGAAGCAAGCATGCATAATAAAAACATTTTCAAGTACATTTGTAGCAAAAAACCTGTGAGAGAATCAGCTGGACCATTGGATGATAGAGGAATAAAAGGGGCGCTAAGTGCAGACAAGGCCATAGCGGAGAGACTGAATGAATTCTTTGCCCATACCTGAAATGAATTTACCCGTACCTGAAATGGTATATAAAGCTGATGTATCAGAAGAATTGAAAGAAATATCAATAAACCAGGAAAATGTATTACAACTATTTCATAAATTGAAGAGTAGTATATCATCTGGACCAGATCATCCAAGGATATTGAAAGACCCTGAACAATGTCGGGGATGGAAGCGGGAGAAGCAAGTGCTTCCCGCTCCCTCCACAAAGGCCAATCGGGCCCGTACACTACAACCAGCAAGACACCTCTTAAAAGAAGCGCCATTCAGCGCCCTTTGGTGTGGCCCTTAGGTGTGGACCAAAGGCTAGATGACCGACGAGGAAAACCACACTCCCTGCACTGCCAGATAACACAGCACCCTACCACTCACAACCAAAAGCATTTTGGATATTTTGGACACATTGCCACAAGCAGGTCTGTTTAACATGTATTTTGTTGTACTTGCACACAAATGATTGTAAATTTGTGTTACATATATCCTGTTGTATCTGCTTACAAACGTCTGGACTATGAGACCAGCAGCATAGTAGGACATCACCACACCCTTTAGCCACCAAACAGCACTCTACCAACACTCCAACAGCCCAAAAAATACAGAGTAAACAGACTCAACAGAACATTAAACCATTACCTTCTCACAGCTCTAACTTCAGAGAGAAGCCCCTCCCCATCTCTGACCAGAATGTAAATGTACGTCACCAAAATACAAAGGAAGGAGCCCTGCAGAACACTGACCATCTTAACAAGATAGTCCTCCAGACCTGTTTACACAATAGCCCTAAACAGCAAAACAAAAAATTCACAAAGCAACATGCTGTGCCTTTACACCCTCATCTACTCCCTGCTAGCCCTGCTCATTCTGTCCCCCGCCGCAAACTCCCTCCTACATCTGTACCCAAACTCCCCCTCTTCCCTCCCCCCTCTGCTCTCGCAACACAAAACACCTCATTAACATCCCAATACACAACACTCTGCCCCCCATCACATCCAAACCTCCCACCTCAGCACCTCTCAGCTGCACCCTCATCAACACACACTCCGCAAAGAACAAAATAACACCCATAAGAGGTCTCATCTCCACCCACAACCTAGACATTCTCTGCATCACAGAGTCATAACTCACAAAAGCTGACACAATCCTCCTAAACCAAATGCGACCCCCAAACTTCAGACTCTTCCACTCCCCATGCACTCATAAAAAAGGGGGTGGCATCATCATCGTCACCAAATCTGACCTAAACTTCACCAAGAAAGCTGCTGAATCCACCACAACCTTGGACCCACTCACCATCTCAACTAACAACTCACCATCTGCCTTGCCTATCGTTCCCCATCCGCACCAGCCAGCGACCTCTCTGACCCGATTCATGCTACCCTTGAGAACAATGCAAAACACAAGGGCCTCCTCCTTTTAGGAGACCTCAACCTACAATCAGCCCCAACCAACCAAGTGACAGCCTTCATGGAAGCAATGACAACAATGGACCTCTTGCAAATAGTGAACTTCCCCACGCACGGCAAAGGCAACATCCTGGACCTCATCTTCCTCAGTAACAACAACCCCACCCACATCGCCACTTCCCCTCCAGTTCAAACCATACCACTACCCTGGTCAGGCCATAAGGTAGTAACCTTCCAGCTGCCCCTAAACAACTTCAGCAAACCCAAAACAACCCCCAACCTGCACAGGAATCAATTCAGACAATTCCATAAAGATTCCTTCCTTGCCTGTATCTTCACAATCATCGCCACAGAACCTCAAGATCTAGACTTGACTATCAACAACTGGAATGAACTCGTCAGCAAAGCAGCCTCTACATCAACTGTGACTTATCCACACAACTCTTCTCATAAACAGACTCCATGGTACACTCCCGACCTCCGAAAGCTCAAATCCCAACTAAGAAAACAAGAATGCAGATGGAGAAAATCACAAATACCTACAGATCAAGAACTGCACATGACATTGCTAAGAGTACAACTGAGCTGCCAACCTTTCAAAACAAAGCTACCATACAAAACTAATACAAAGATCACTCAGTTGCTCAAGGGCACTATTCATCTTGAATAAGAACTCACTTCAACACTCACCAGCAACACAAATAACTGCCCTATCACACCCCAACAACTGGCAGATTACTTCTCTAATCGCTATCCCCAACCAACAGCTCAACATGATCCACCCCCACCACATATGAAACCAACACACTCTTGGACCACCTTTGAAACTATCTCAGCTGAAAATATCCAAACCATCATCTCATTCCTCAACACCATCACCTCTCCTCTCGACCCATATCCAGTCAGCTGGATCAAAGCTACCATACCTGATCTCGCACAGTTCCTAGCCAAACTCACCCAAAGTTCTCTGTTACATGGCTACCTACCAACTTGCCTAAAAACTCCTCAATTCGCTCTCTTCTAAAAAAAAAAAAAAAAGCCTCACCTTGACCCATCAGACCCCTCAACCTACAGACCTATTGCAAGCCTACCTGTCTTATCCAAAATAATAAAGTATAAAATTACTGATCATATATAGTCATGGTTTAATGGGAGAGAGCCAAAATGGATTTAGCCAAGGAAAGTCTTGTCTTACTAATCTGTTGTTTTTTTTTTAAAGGGGTGAATAAAAGGGTAGACAAAGGTGAGCAGATTGATATAGTGTATCTAGATTTACAGAAAGCCTTTGACAGGGTCCCTCATGAGAGACTCATGATGAAATTAAAAGGTCATTGAATTGGAGACAGTGTAATATTGTGGATCAGGAGCTGGTTAAAAGATAGAAAGCAGAGGGTAGGACTAAATGACCAATTTTCTCAATGGAAAAAAGGAAAATAGTGGGGTACCACAGGGATCTGTGCTGGGCCCACTGCTTTTTAACATATTCATAAATGACCTGAACATGGGAATAATGAGTGAGGTGATCAGATTTGCAGATGACACAAAATTATTCGAAGTTGTTAAACACAAGAGGATTCTGAAAAATTGCAAGATGACCTTTATAAATTTGAAGAGTAGACGTCCAAATGCCAGGTGAAATTTAATGGGGACAAGTGCAAAGTTATGCACGTAGGAAAGAAAAACCCAAACTTTGGTTGCATGATGCAAGGTACCACCTTAGAAACCACCATCCAGGAAAACGATTTAGGTGTCATCATGGATAATACATTGAAACTCTCCGCCCAGTGTGCAGCAGCGGCCAAGAAAACAAATAGAATGCTAGGAATCATAAGGAAAGGAATGGAGAATAAAAGGTTGTTATAATGCCTCTGTATCGTTCCATGGTGCGACCGCACCTTGCATATTGTGTGCAATTCTGGTCACCATACTTAAAAAGGATATAGCATTATTAGGAGGAGTGGCCTAGTGGTTGGGGCAAGGTACTTCAGGCCGGAAGGTCGGGGGTTCAAATCCCACTAGAGGACAGCAACCTTGGGCTGGAAGGACTGGGGTTTCTAGTCCCACAGGTGCTCTTTGTTGTCTTGGGCAAGCCACTTAACCCTCCATAGCCCATGTTCCCTGTAAAATAGTTATCTCCAAGTTATAATACCCTGTTCAATGTAATTTCAATTTGTTCAATGTAAACCGCACTGATGCAGAATAGCGCGGTATATAAGAGAATGTAAATAAATAAATAATAGAAAAGGTACAGAGAAGAGCCACCAAAATGGTAAAGGGGATGGAAGGGGATAACCCTTTAAGGAAAGGTTTAAAAGATTAGGGCTCTTCAACTTGGAAAAGAGAAGACTGAGGGGAGAAATGATAGAGGTCTATAAATTAATGACTGGAGTGGGACGTAGATCGTTTTTTTTATGCCATCAAAAAGTAGAAAGACCTAGAGGACACACAATGAAGCTACAAAGTAACCCATTTAAGGCTAATAAGAGAAAATATTTTTTCACTCAATGCGTAATCAAACTCTGGATCTCGTTACCGGAGGATGTAGTAATAGCTGTTAGTGTAGCTGGGTTTAAAAAAGGTTTGGACAAATTCCCGGAGGAAAGTTTCATAAACCATTATTAAAGATGACCCAGGAAATCCACCGCTTACCCCAGGACAAGATTTGTGAAACCTGTGTGCCTTTTGGGAGCCTGCCAGGTACTTGTGACCTGGATTGGCCACTGTTGGAAACAGGATACTGGGCTTGATGGGGGCTTGATGGACCTTAGTCTGACCCATTTTGGCATTTCTTATGTTCTTAATATGGATAATTTTTGAAATTTAAAGTTTTGTGTTCTTTCTGACAGTAGTATTTTTGGCCTAAT
This sequence comes from Ichthyophis bannanicus, assembly GCA_033557465.1. Classification (NCBI taxonomy): domain Eukaryota; kingdom Metazoa; phylum Chordata; class Amphibia; order Gymnophiona; family Ichthyophiidae; genus Ichthyophis; species Ichthyophis bannanicus. Next base: position 160,112,986 of record CM066043.1, on the reverse strand, counting down.
AACTTTGCTGTTGCTGATTTCTGGGCTTTTATAGCTCTGGCATGGTCCAATCCAGCCTGCATGCCATGATCTTAAATTCACAGAAAGCAGAATTTTTTTTCAGTATGTAAATATTTTGTACAAATGAGACCCAGGGCCAGTGCTACCATTAGGTGAACTAGGTGGTCCTCTAGAGTGCCGGCCCACCAGGGACAACCATAGACGCCACTGTTAGCCCTCTCCCTGACTGATAGCAGCGGCAATAACCACAAACAGCTCTGCAGTGCTTACCTTCAAGGTTCAATGCCATGGGGCTGTTTGCTTTCGCCCCCTCCCACTTTCGATGCTGACTTTCCATTTTCAAATCCAGGCTGAAAACTCACCTCTTCGAGGCCGCTTTTGGATCCTGATCCATTTAGTCCACTAGATTTATTCTTGTCCCTTAGCTGATGTGTTGTTTGTCTTGACTGTATTGTAAGTTCTGATGAGCAGGGACCATCTTTTACATGTGTCTGTACAGCGCTGCTTACAAATGATCAGTAGTAGTAGTAGCGTTGTGGCACAGCAGAAGCAAACAACCGCATGGTGCTAGAGCTTGAAGGTAAGCGCCTGAAGGCTGTTTGTGGCTATTGCCACTGCTGTTGGTCCCAGAGAGGGATGGCAGTGATGTCAATGGGCGCCACGGGGGGGGGGAGGGGTTGCAAGGGATGAGGTTCGCCTAGGGCATCTCATTTCCTTACACTGGCGCTGATGAGACCACACAATGAGTTTCGACACATGGCCTCACATCACCCACGGGCCTCCCCTGGTTTAGGGGGGTGCTGTCAGATGTGCTCAGCATGGGATGTTAGGATTGACAACTGTCGGGCTTTTTTCATGAATCTCCTGATTTTTTTATCTAAATGTTTGGAAGCTAGAAGGAAGACTAACATGTCTGGACATTTTTCAGAGTTCAAGATTCTTTTTAACATCTTTGTTAGTGATATTGCAGAAGGGCTGTCAAATATGGTTTTCCTCTTTGTGGATGATACCAGAATAAGAACATATGATATGCCATACTAGGTCAGGCCAAGGTCCATCAAGCCCAGTATCCTGTTTCAAACAGTGACTAATCTAGGTCATACGTACTGTGACAAGGAAGCTTGTATTGAGCTTATGGAAATAAGAAAAGGTGATCAATTTGCTTTGAGGAAAAGTGAAATCCCTGCAGTGCATGGATTTCAGCTTCTACATAAAGAAAGTAAGCTGAGAGAAACTAAACCTAGGCTTCCACACCCAAGCTCTGCTGACGTAGTTGCAGGCTTGAGAGATAATTACAAGCACCTGAGCAGAGAGGAAAGGTTAGTGCCCTGGAAGCAGGGATATAAACGTTTGCTAAAGTCAAAGCAGGGGAGGAAGCAGGAGAGGAAGCAAGAACTGCAGGAAGCAGAGGAGCAGGAACAGGTTCAGATCCAGGTTCCTTGATCAGAAGGTTCAGAGAGCTCAGAGGTGGGAGCCCAGGACGAGTCAAAGGAGCCAAGCTTGGAATAGGGAGCATTGGCAGAGCTCCAAGAGGGAACTCAGAGAAGCAAACCAAGAACTGTTTCCGAGAGGCTGGAGAGAGGCAAGTGAATACAGCCAGGGAGAAGTGTCCACAGCTTCAGGTGCAATCTATCCTTACCGGATGGAGCTGGGCTCAGGAGAGACACGGGGATCCTCAGAGAGAATACACCCGGAGACATACTTTAAGAGCTCAGAGCAGGGCCCTGCATTATCAGAGCCAGAGGAGATGCAGGTTGAGCCTATTGAGCAGGATTTACTGTTTCCAGAAATGCCCATGGACTGTACTCTATGCCAGGCTACTAGCGTTGAATCCCTATGCTAAAGGATAGCTGAAAAGGTGAAAGTCTCCTAGAAGCAGTGTATTGAAACCTAGCCTGAAGTGAAGGTAGGAACCTGCTCTTCTAATGGGGAGATACCTGTTGCATGTGCTATTAAATGCTTAGCGAAGTCAAAGTTAAAAAGAAGACATTTTTACTTTGTTGAGGGAAGAAGCTATGTTTCCCACATCAGTTGCATTGTTAAGCAGCTGCATATAGTTAATGACTGTGAAGCCATAGTGAAGCTCATCAATGCTGCGTTGTAAATAATCCTGAGCGAATGAATGGAGAAGTATCCTGTTACGGTCTACATGGACTTTGTTTGCATTTTGAAATAAATTCTGTCATTTGCCTTCACCTTTGGTTTCATGACTACACTTCATCTTAAAAGGCCAAACTACAACTCCCAGCATGCATCAGAGGGAAAGATAGTTTATCTAATCTTTATAAGAGAAGTTAACCGCAACCTCACCCCTCTAAGCCTGAGGCAGGGGGCAAGGGCGTGACAGTACCTAGCAGTTTCCCCAAAAGACATAGGTTCCACAATGCTTGTACTGGGTCAAGCATTGATATCCTGGGTCCCTTCTTAATAATGGTTTATGGACCTTTCCTCCAGGAACTTGTCCAAACCTTTTTTAAACCCAGCTACAGCGACAGCCTTTACTACATCCTCCGGTAACAAATTCCAGAGTTTGATTATACGTTGAGTGAAAAATTTTATTAGTCTTAAATAGTTTATCCTGTAGCTTCATTGCATGTCCCCTAGTCTTTCTATATTCTGACAATGTAAACAATCGATCTACGTTTACCCGTTCCACTCTGTTCATTAATTTATAGACTTCTATCATATCTCCCCTCAGCCGTCTCTTTTCTAGGTTAAAGAGCCCTAACCTTTTTAGCCTTTCTTCATAGGAGTATCCTTCCATCCCCTTTACCACTTTGGTGGCTCTTCTCTGAACCTTTTCTAATAACGCTGTATCCTTTTTAAGATACGGCGACCAGAATTGCACACAATATTCAAGGTGCAGTCTCACCATGGAACGATATAGAGGCATTATAATATCTTTTGTTTTATTTTCCATTCCTTTCCTTATGATACCTAGCATTCTATTTGCTCTCTTGGCTGCCGCTGCACACTGGGCCAAGGGTTTTAACATGTTATCCTCAATGACGCCTAAATCTTTTTCCTGGGTGGTGGTTCCTAATGTGGAACCTTGCATCGTGTAACCATAGTTTGGGTTGTTCTTCCCTAGGTGCATAACTTTGCACTTGTCCACATTAAATTTCATCTGCCATTTTGATGCCCAGTCTTCCAATTTTACAAGATCCTCTTGCAATTTTCCACAATCCTCTTGGGTTTTAACAGCTTTAAATAGTTTTGTGTCATCTGCAAATTTGATAACCTCACTCGTTATTCCACTTTCCAGGTCATTTATGAATATGTCAAAAAGCAGCGGACCCAGCACAGATCCCTGGGGTACACCACTATTCACCTTTCTCCATTGGGAAAATTGGCCATTTAGCCCTACCCTCTGCTTTCTATCTTTTAACCAGTTCCTGATCCACAGTAGTACACTGCCTCCTATCCCATGACTCTTTAGTTTTGCCAAAAGTCTCTGATGAGGGACCTTGTCAAAGGCTTTCTGAAAGTTCAGATACATTATATCAACTGACTCACCTTTGTCCACCTGTTTATTCACACCTTCAAAAAAACATAACAGATTAGTGAGACAAGATCTTCCTTGTCTAAAGCCATGTTGACTCTCTCCCATTAGGCCATGACTATCTACATGCTGAGTAATTTTATTGTTTATGATGGTTTCTACCATTTTTCCCGGTACTGACGTCAGGCTCACCGGTCTGTAGTTTCCCGGATCACCCCGGAACCCTTTTTAAAAAATGGTGTTACATTGGTGATCCTCCAATCTTCAGGTATTAGAGATGATTTTAATGATAGTTCACAGATTATTAATAGCAGGTCTGCAATCTCATATTTCAGTTCTTTCAACACCCTTGGATGTATACCATCCGGCCCAGGTGATTTGCTACTCTTCAGTTTATCTAATATTTGTAATACATCTTCCGATGTATCGATATTTCCTTCAATTCTTCTGCACCTTTAAATACCACTTCAGTCATGGGTAACATCCCCACAACTTCCTCAGTAAAGACCGAAGCAAAGAATTCATTCAGTCTCTCCGCTATCGCCTTGTCGCCTCTTAGTGCCCCTTTAAACCCTCTATCATCTAATGGACCAACTGACTCTCTCGCAGGTTTTTTGCTACGAATGTACTTGAAAAAGTCTTTATTTCGCGTTTTTGCTTCCGCAGCAAGCTTCTTCTCAAATTCTCCCTTTGCCTGCCTTATCAATACCTTGCATTTGACTTGCCAGTACTCAATAGAGTAAACACCTAGGAAGGAGTAGATAAGATAAGTAGGGATCTAGCTAAGCTTGAAGAATGGTCTAGAATTTGGCAACTGAGATTTAATGTTAAAAAATGCAAGGTCATGCATTTGGGCTGCAGCAATCCAAGGAAGCAATATAGTATAAGGGGTGAAGTACTACTTCCACAAAAGAAGAGCGGGACCTAGTCATGATTGTATCTGATGACTGTAAAGTAGAAAAGGCAATGGCAAAAGCTAGAAGGATGCTTGGGTGCATAAGGAGAGGAATGGCCAGTAGAAGAAGAGAGGTGATAACGCCTGGGGACTGCACCTTCAAAAGGATATGAACAGGTTGGAGTCTGTACAGAGGGTGGCTACTAAAATGGTTAGTGGTCTTCATTATAAAGCATATGAGGACAGACTTAAGGATCTTAATATGTATACTTTAGAGGAAAGGCAGGATAGAGGTGATATGATTGAGATGTTTAAATACCTCTGAGGCATAAATGCACAGGAGGAGAGCCTCTTTCTATTGAAAGCAAGTTCTGCTACGAAGAGACATAGGATGAGGGTGAAAGGGGATAGACTCAGAAGTAATATGCAGAAATATTTCTTTGCAGAAAAAGTGGTAGATGCGTGGAATAGTCTCCCAGTGGAGGTGGTAGATATGAGGACAGTATCTGAATTAAAAAAAAGCATGGGACAAACACAGCGGCTCTAAAGGAAAAAAGGGGCTGTTGTAGTGGTTGATATGAAAGGGCAGACTAGATAGACCATGTGGTCTTTTTCTGCTGTCATGTTTCTTTGCAAGACCCTCTGTATGCACTTCTCTAATCCTCCCCCATATGTGAGTGAGCCTGCCCTGCCTGCTTGCCATGTAATTTGCAGCAGAGATTAGGAATAGGGTCCAACCATTAAGAAGGCTGTGGGGGCGGAGCACTGGAATGCTCCTCTAGTCACAGTTTTCTGTAGTCGTAATCTCCTATTCTGTTCATGGCTTCCGGTGTAGATTGTTTTGCTGCACTCTACCAATTATTATTTTAAAGCATACTGAGTGTGTAATTAGCTTTGTATGCAGTGTTGTAGGTTTCCACTGTTTTTTGCACTGAACACTGCTGTGTTGTAACTGCAAAAGTTAGTATATCTAATTAATTAATTTAAAAAAAGGGGGGGAGGAGGAGGTAAACTGGGGGAAGTTCCGGTTTTATACAAGTTTGATTTCTGCATGTGGGGAGGGATGGAAGGGAAATTGAGTCCACAGACACACCTACAAGTACATATGCAGTGACACAAAACATATTCACTTTGATAGGAACACGTACTGACATACTAAACCACAAAGATACATTTATACGTATACAGAAAAATACCACCATACAAAACAGATATACACACACACACATACAGAATAGAAATAGTGCAGCTACAAACCCACACAGCGGTTTGAAAGAATTTCATGAGTCTTGCTCTGCAGGCTTTCCTACTTGTTACATCTAGGAAGTTCATAGGGTTAAGATAGGCTATTATTGCAGCGCAAGGTTTTCTGGACGCCGGCTATGATTGTTTCTTAGGATCCAAGGACAATATGTTCATGTGTGTGTTTGCAAGACCACAATTTGACGATCAGTTCTTCCTTTCTATTTACATTTGCAGTGAGGCATCTGAAATTACTATGAAAATGATTGATTTAATTTCACATCCCACCTGCCAGACCTTTTACATACCTATGGTGAGAATATACCAATCACCTCATTGCAAAGTTTCTAATTGCATAAACACCTTCATTGTTTTCAGTAACTCAGAAGTGGAAGGGATCTGTATAAATGCGCCTAGTTTTCAAACTGAAAACATGTTATAACTGAGGCATAAAAATCCATCACGTTGAGTAAAACCAGCCATGACTCTTACACTTAATATCTCAGAATATTGTATACCCGTGCATGTTTTGCTGTAAAGTGTCCAGTTGTAAAGTCTGAATAAAAATCAGATGGCTTGCTGCTGTTAACAGCTGATAATTTCAAGCATTCAGCTAAGTTCTGGCAAACCACAAATAATGTAATGAATAATCTCCAGGAACAAGCAGGAATAAGTCCTCACATATGGGTACGTCGGTACCGACGGAGCCTGCGCGGGAAAGCTCCCCAGCTTCCCAGAAGAAAGCTTTTGGGAGCCTCCCACAGCGCATGCGCGCTGCCTTCCCGCCTTTCTGACCAACTCTCCTCAGTTCTTCTTTTCCGTGGAGCCAGCAGGTCGTGTTCCTGTCACCGCTGAAGAAGTTCTTATTTTAATTTGTTTCTTTGGCCGCGTGTCTGCCTTCTCCGCTACCCGACCGGTACCGCCGGTCTTTTTTCTTTTTACTTTTCAAAAAAAAAAAAAAAATTTCTTTTCATTACTTGGTGAAATTTTCTCTCTTTAGGCCCCAGGCCTAGAGAACAATTTTCCCTCATGGAAAAACCAGCTTCTGGTTTTAAAAAATGCACCAAGTGTAGCGGTACCATCTCAGTTACCGACACACATGAATGGTGTCTTAAATGTTTGGGGCCTGACCACTCCATTCCGGATTGCCAGTCCTGTCCCCTGATGTCTAAACGTGGCTTACAGAACCGAGCAGTCAAGTTTCATATGCTGTTTTCCACAGATACTCCAGCATCGACATCTTCCAGGTCTTCCTCTCCTGATGGATCTCAGGTAACCAAACATTCCTCTGGCAGGTCCTCAAAGGGCAAATCTCCCTCTAAGTATCGAGATGCCTCCGGGCTTGACCCTGAGGACCCTGCCCCAGCCAAACAACCCCGGCGGGAAGCTCCGGCTTCCAAAGCTCCTCCTATGGGGTTACAGGTTGACATCGATGGCACGGCCTCGACCGATCACCTGTTAGACTGTTCTGGGGTACCGGCACACTCTTCCGGTACCGACATCCAGGCAGTCTTCCGGTACCGACATCCAGGCAGTCGTGGCGTCCATGGATCATACAGTTCAATCCATGCAGCAGGCCATAATGGCTTTCATTAAGGCTGCGACGCCCACGGTACCGCAGCAAGCGGTACCGACCTCGGTTCCGGTACCACAATCGATACCGGTACCCAGGGCATCCACGTCAACCAGGATACCGGTTCCGGTTCCGGGGCTTTTCCCGATACCGATCCGGTTCCGGGTACGCCCGATGTCGATACCGGTCGATATGCGTATCGATCCCTGGAAGCCAACAGACGATGCTTCCAGTCTTCTGATGATTCCGATTCATCGGATGACTCTCCCGAAGTATCTCTTGCTCTTCCTGAGGAGCCCTCTTCTCCAAAGAGGAGAATGTCTCCTCCAGAGGATTTGTCCTTTCAAGACTTCATCATGGAAGTAGCTAAAGGACTCTCTATTTCAGTAACCTCTGAAAAAGAACCTAGAGCAAAAAAATTAGACATTTTGGGATACTCTAAGGTTCCCAGAGAGGCAGTCACCTTGCCAATTCATGAAATTCTCCAAGAACATTTGCTTGAATTGTGGGAGACTCCTCTCACCCTTTCTCCTCATTCTCGTAGATTGGACACCGTGTCCCTCCTTCTCCTGGTTTTCAAAAAACTCAGCTTCCTCACCATTCTATTGTGGTGCAGTCAGCTATGAAGAGAATAAAGAGTACCAAAAGACACTCTTCTACTCCTCCAGGAAGAGAATGCAGGACCTTGGATGCTTTTGGTAGAAAGATCTTCCAAGCTAGCATGCTTACTGCCAGAATCAATTCATACAGCCTTTATATGGGTATGTTTCTGAAGGAGGTTGCAGAAAAGCTGCACAACTTTCTCCCTTTTATTCCAGAGGATAAAAGAGGAATTCCTTCTTTGGCTTAAGCATACGCAAGACATCTCAAAGTTTTCCAACAGAGCAGCCTTTGATTCCTTTGAGGTTGCCAGCAGAGCCTCAGGCATTGCTATAGCTGCTCGTAGAATTGCTTGGCTCCAGGCTTTTGATCTAGAACCCTGGGTTCAAGATGGTTTAGGAAATCTACCCTGTACAGGTGAAAACCTATTTGGCAAGGAGTGGCAGATTAAAGCCACTCAAATGGATGCAGAAAATGCTGCTCTCGATAGACTTTCTAAGTCTACCTCCACTCCAGCCAAGAAAAAGTCTTTTAAAAAGTCTTTTTACAAGAAGGGCAGATTTCCTTCCACTTCTGGTCAACAGTCTTCTGCAGGTCGCTTTGCTACTAAGCGTCAGCAACCCAAACAGGCTAGGCCTAAACCTGCAGGGGCTGCTGCAACCCAGCAGTCCCAAGCCCCTCAGGGGTTTTGACTTACTGCTAGAGAACTTAACCTTTCTGGCTCTACAACAGCCAGAACCTCTCACCATTCCAGGAAGGTTGGCTCATTTTGCTCCCAGATGGGAGCAAATCACATCAGAGCAGTGGACCCTCTCCATCATCAGAGAGGGCTACAAACTTCATTTCTCAGACCTTCCTCCCTACACCATGGTGAGACATTTCAATTCTCCCACATCTCTCCTCGACCTTCTGGATCCAGGAGGTAACCTCCCTTCTGGCCCAGAGGGCCATAGAAGAAGTTCCTCTTCTTCAACAGGGGTCAGGTTTTTACTCCCCCTACTTTCTCATCCCAAAGAAAACAGGGGGATACAGACCTATTCTAGATCTCCGAGAATTGAACAAATTTCTGTACAAGGAGAAGTTCAAGATGCTCTCTTTAGGCACTCTCCTTCCATACCTACAGAGTCAGGATTGGCTTTGTTCTCTAGATCTCAAAGATGCATACACCCATATACTCATCCACCCATCCCACAGAAAATTCCTACGTTTTCTGTTCCAGGGAAAACATTACCAATACAGAGTCCTTCCTTTCGGTCTGGCCTCTGCTCCAAGAGTGTTCACCAAATGCATGGCAATAGTTGCTGCATTTCTGCGCACTCTGGGAGTCTTTGTCTTCCCATATCTGGACGACTGGCTCATCAGAGCTCCATCTCAGTCAGATGCCCAGATTTCCCTGGACCGCACAAGGCGCATTCTGCAGTATCTGGGACTGGTGGTAAACCTCCCAAAGTCCCAGCTCATCCCTACTCAGTCCCTGGAATTCATAGGGGCCTGGTTGGATACCACCACTGCAAGGGCCTACCTTCCTCAGGCCCGGTGCCAACGTCTAGTGCAGCTAGCCTCCCAGATTCAGTCAAAGAGCCACTTAACTTCCAGGGAGATGCTACAACTGCTAGGCCACATGGCTTCCACAGTACATGTGGTCCCCTATGCTCGCCTACACATGAGAGCAGCTCAATGGACTTTGTCCACCCAGTGGACTCAAGCCTCAGGAGCTCTCTCAGACCAAATAGCAAACTCCAAACGTCTCCTTTGGTCTCTCCAATGGTGGATGTCCACTCAAAATCTGTTGCTGGGGTCCCCCTTCCAACCTTTGTTGCCCCAAGCAATCCTCACAACAGATGCCTCCCAAACAGGTTGGGGAGCTCATCTGCAGGACCTCTCCACCCAAGGTACTTGGTCTCCACAGGAGACCTCTCTTCATATCAATCACTTAGAGCTTCGAGCAGTGTTCTTAGCTCTCAAGGTCTTTCATACCCTCCTCAGCTACCAGACAGTCCTCATTCAAACGGACAATCAGGTAGCCATGTTTTACATAAACAAGCAAGGAGGAACCGGCTCTCTGTCGCTTTGCAACGAAGCTCTCAGATTATGGGCCTTCGCCAGAGAGCATCAAATCCATCTCCTGGCAGTATACCTCCCAGGAATTCAAAACTCTTGGGCGGACAGACTCAGTCGAGTTCTGCTTCCACACGAATGGTCCCTGCACATGGATCAGGTACTCAGAATCTTTCAGGAATGTGGTACCCCGGATATAGACCTATTTGCAAGTCCGTGGAATGCCAAACTTCCTCGGTTCTGTTCCAGAATTCCGTGTCAGGGAGTTCAGGCCAAGGATGCCTTCCTCCTTCACTGGGGTCAGGACTTCCTGTATGCCTTTCCACCCATTCCTTTGATTCCCAAGACTGTTCAAACTTCAGAGGGATCAAGGATCTATGATCCCCATAGCTCCACGCTGGCCACGCCAAGTGTGGTACCCTCTACTTTTGCATCTCTCCCAAGCCCCCTCCCTGGACTTGGGAGCTGCTCCAGACCTTCTGTCTCAGGAGGAGGGGACTTTGTGGCATCCAAACCCCAAGTCCCTTCACCTCAGAGCTTGGTTACTGAAGGCCTAGACCTTCAAAGCTTCAATCTTTCGCAACAAGTGCAGGATATCCTTCATGCTTCCAGGAAACCTTCCACTAGGCGTTCCTATGCTTTTAAATGGAGGAGATTTTCCATTTGGTGTGATCAAAAGGGTCTAGACCCTCTAGCACTTCCTCTGAATTCTCTCTTAGAATATCTCCTGCATCTCTCCAATGCAGGCCTTAAGACGAATTCCGTAAGGGTCCATTTAAGTGCTATTGCAGCATCCCTTAAGCCTATCAATGGACAACCTGTTTCCTCTCATCCTCTTATTGCAAGATTCATGAGAGGCCTAACCTTAACTAAACCTCCCATTCGACCTCCTCCGGTGGCATGGGACTTAAACTTGGTTCTTGGTCAGCTTATGAAGCCACCTTTTGAACCCTTAGCCACTACCTCCTTGAAATTTCTTTCCTGGAAGGTTATTTTCCTTATTGCAATCACTTCTGCTCGCCGCATTAGTGAGCTGCAGGCCTTAGTGGCTAATCCACCTTATACAAGGTTCCATCATGATAAGGTAGTCCTTAGGACAAATCCTCACTTTATGCCTAAAGTGGTCTCACCTTTTCATCTTAATCAAGAGGTATATTTACCTGTCTTTTTTACAGCTCCTCATGCATCCACTGCAGAGAGGAACCTTCATACTCTAGATTGTAAAAGAGCTCTTGCTTTTTACTTACACAGGACACAGCAACATAGAAAGTCTTCCCAGCTTTTTGTTGCTTTTGATCCTTCTCATCTAGGACTTCCAGTCTCTAAAAGAACACTGTCCAATTGGATTGCTCAGTGTATCTCTTTTGCTTACCAGAGTAAGAACCTTTCTCTGGAAGGCCATGTCACAGCTCACAATGTGAGGGCCATGGCCACCTCCTATGGCTCATCTTCATTCTGTGTCCATCGATCAGATCTGTCGAGCAGCCACCTGGGCCTCGGTTCATACCTTTACAGCCCATTACTGTTTGGACAAGGACTCCCGCTGGGATGCCTTGTTTGGTCAGGCTGTCCTCAGACACCTGTTCCATTCTTGAACAACTCCTGCCCTCCTTCCCTCAATGGATGCCTGAGATCCATAGGAAGACGAGGAACCTTTCAGGGTCTCATACCCTTGGGGATCTCCCAGGCATCTTAGCTAGGGAGTCCCCATATGTGAGGACTTATTCCTGCTTGTTCCTGGAGATAGCACAGTTACTTACCTGTAACAGGTGATCTCTGGGAACAGCAGGAATTAGTCCTCACAACCCACCCACCTCCCCTAGGAGTTGTATCTTTCTCTCTCTTTGTCTTTCCTTTACTCTCTCTCTATTGTCTCAGCTTTAAACTTGAACTGAGGAGAGTTGGTCAGAAAGGCGGGAAGGCAGCGCGCATGCGCTGTGGGAGGCTCCCAAAAGCTTTGTTCTGGGAAGCTGGGGAGCTTTCCCGCGCAGGCTCCGTCGGTACCGACGTACCCATATGTGAGGACTAATTCCTGCTATTCCCAGAGATCACCTGTTACAGGTAAGTAACTGTGCTTTATAGCCTGACAGAATACATGCAAAAACATATGATTAATGGAACTGGTCAATACTTTAAATGCTAACTAGCTCATCACATGCTAAGTTTGGAATGGTGTATTCAGCTGACTTCATTTATTTTAGTAATCTTAAATATTATGTTTTGCTGTGGAAATTAGATGAAACCTTTTTATTTGTAGAAATGCTAGCTGCCTCTAAAGTCACGTGTGGCATTATTAGCCACTCCTGGATTTTAATCTCTCTAAGCATTCTGGGATTTTTCCGTGCATTTGTGAATTTTTGGAGAAGGGAGGTTGAGACAGGCCTGCTTTCCTGTTTAGAGCCATTGGAGTTATATCTTCATTTTAAAACCTATGTTTAGATGAGAATTAATACAGTTTCTGTTTATAAAAGATCCCTGGGGATTTTGAAAATGAGAAACTTGCATTTCTCAGTAAGGACCAGAGAACGCTCGGAAGATGCTTTGGAAGGAAGCCTCAGAGTTATTGCTAATGCAATCAGTGGTCATCAGAAAAGCAAAAACACAGATACGGCCACTTCTTAATTTAGGGTAGTTGACTTGTTCTGTGTGAGATCATAGCTCAGTTCAAGGCAAGGGAGGAGGTGTGGTCTAGTGGAGAGAGTATTGAATTCTGAGATGAGAGCTCCTGTGGTGCAACTTTGAATTCCCTTTTCTACTGTTTCCGTGAGAGCTTTGGCAAGTCTCCTATGCCTCTGTTTTCTCAACTGTAAGCAGATAATAGCAGCAGTGATATTTTTCTTCATGCTGCTCTCTTTTGGGAATTCTCATGCAATCTGAGATCCATACATGTACTGTCAGGTTATCCACCAGATGCACATATATTTCAAACCTACTGTATTTATAAAGCACGTTAAGACAACTATCTCTAGGTATTTGGCTATGTACACAGCTCAGGAATTTCGCAGACTAGAAGCCATTGTTGGTATTTGGCCTTGCTTCATACCTGGGGTTTATTTTAGCTTTCTAGTTGGTATGTGCTTTCCGGCCGTTTTCATGCACAAGTGATTCTCTTCTCTGCTTTTGCATTAGTTGCTCTAGTATTTGAGATGGGAATTATTTAATCTAGGGAGCAGTTTTACTACAGAGCTGAAAAAGAATCTTAAGGTAAATCTAATAAAATAGAACCGTGGAAGGTAATTTTATAAGCTCTCGCGCAGTTGTTGCCATGTGTGTTTTTGGGGCCTGTTTTATAACATGGTATACGCACATACTTTACTTTGAAAATAGGGGCATAAGGACGTACCTCTGTCTAGTTGCGACACTAGGCATGAGTGCTCGGGTTTAGATTGTTCAGAATGTGTGTTAAGTCAGAATATTTTCTAATTTGCATAAATGTATGCTCCACCCAAGCTTCAACCCTATGCACGCCTACAATGAAAGTATGTCCGATTAGTCTTAGGCACGCACCTATAGAATAGCAACCACACAAAGCATATGCATAAGTTCTTTAACATAGGGATTTCCTTATCATCCTGCTAGGTCAGTCCAGATAACTGGGTTATGGTTATATTCCAGTAGGTGGAGGCAGACTTGAGCATCTTTCAGTGTTGTCATTTCCTCTAGTGCAGCACTGAGAGGAGCCAGTATTTGTCTGCCTCCAACAGACTGAAGAGTGTTTGGACTGGTGCAGCAGTACAAATAGGCTTGTCTCCCCTGGTGACTGAGATCTGTAGGCCCAACATTGCTCGGAGCTCAGGTACACCTCTATCTCCTTGAGCCAGCAGCTGCCCTGAATCCAGCGCTATTACCTATGGGTTCCTACTGCTAGGTGGGCTGGACAGTGGACAAGGAGAACCCCACTGGGGCCCTGAGGGAGAGGGAGGTGATAAGTTGGGCCCAAGACCCCCTTCCCTTTTACTGTCCTTTTTATCTGCTAGCTGAGTTTTTCTAAATTGTTTTTCTTTGCATATTATTTTCTGTTGGACTGTATTTGGCTCTCTGTGCTGCTTTTAATAAAGCAGTTTTAAATTAAAAAAAAAAATCAGGCTTTTTTTTTTTTCCTCAGGGGCAGCAAGGCCTCCTAACTCTGTGCAGGAGACTAGGGAAGCGCTGCTCGGATTTCCCTGATCAGCCTGTCAGGTGCTGGGATTCCCTTTATGGGTCTTTCTTTTTGCTGTGGCCGATGCTGGCTGTTTTTTGTTTTTGGGGGGTGTTTTTTTTTTTTTGTGATTTTGCAGCCTGTGCTATTCTTTTTGGCACTTTTTCACTTTTTTTTCTGCAGTTCTTTTTTTTCTTTGTGCATGGAGCCTTGTAGTCACGCCTAGTGCATAGCATTGTGCCACATATGGCTCTCATCGGGTCAGCTCTGCGGCAGACCTTTTTTGCCCCCTGCTTGATAGGGATGCCCAGAACCTGAATTTTTTTTCACTGTCTGGACCCTACATCGGGACCCTACAGGGGGCTCAATGCTGATTTTAATGCCTCCTCTGAGCCCACTACACCTTTCCTGCCTACAGGGCAGGTGACCACCTCGGAGGCCTGCATAAGGTGTCTGCCCAGAAGGACAGTGGTAAGGAGGCCTCAGGCTCCCTCTCTACTGATTTGGAGTAGCAACTTTTGAAATAGCTCATGGGCTGTTCTCAGTCTTTTCTTGCTTCTTGGCAACCCTCATTGCAAAGGTCCAAGGTCCAGGCTCTGCTGTGGACGTCATGGAGATTAAGCACCCTGCTGTGCTCCTTCGTATGTCTGATCTTCCAGGAAGCCAACCTTATCTCTACAGAGGTTGATTGGGATGCTGAAGAGGAGATTTCTCTGGAAGGTGAGTCTGAGGAAGAAGAGGAACTTCCCTTATGGAAGGAGAGGATCCTTCTGTGAGTCACATTTTTCACAGAGAGCACCTTTTCAGTGCTGATTCAGGACACTATGCAGCCTTACACATTAAGGAGCCTGCCCCTGCAACAGCATTACAAATGGACCCTATCATAGAAGGCACTGGGCATCCTTCTGGCTTCTTTCCTTTGCCTCAGTCCATGCAGCACTTTCTGGTCTCTTAGTGGGAGAATCTGGAGCTGGGCCCAAGATCTTGCTGTGTTGGCTCTCCTGCCCCTGAGTGAGTTTGATCATTTTTTGAACTCCCTTGGGTGAATGCCCTCATCATGGCAGTGACCAAATGCAGGTCTATTCCAGTTAAGGAGAGCTCAGCACTCAAGAAGTTTCATAATAGGAAGTTAGAGATCTTCTTTAAAAATTCCTTGTGGCCTCAGCCTTGGGCTCCCAGGTGGCCTTGTATGCAGACTTAGTAGCCAGAGCACTCTTGCTCTGGGCTTAGTAGCTGCTGGACTGCCAGATTGGAGCCGCATATACTGCGGATGCCTTTTGTGACTTGATCAGGATGTCCTCGAAGTCCATGGTGGCAGTTGTTGTGGCTAGACATTGGCTTTGACTTTCCAGTTGGTCAGCTGATGTGGCCTACAAGTTATGACTGAGCAAGCTCCCCTTCTTAGGCTAGGTTACTTTTTGGTGAAGATGTTGAGAAGTTGATGAAAGATCTTGAGGAGACATAATCTCAAAGGATTCTGGAAGATAGGCCCAGGGGCACTAGTTCTACCTTTCAAAGGGCCTTATATGGAGCTTGGAGATGCCCCCGGTCTTCCAGGAGCTCTGGTAAGGCCTATTCCTCCTGTGGATTTAGGCCCAAGAAGGGGCAGTCCTTTGGCAGCTCTTAGTGATCTCAGCTCTCAACGGCAGTTCCCGCTAGAGCTGGTAAGCCCCGCAATAAGATCTAGTGGATCCCTTCTGAGGTAAGGCAGGTTGGGGGCTAGCTCCAACTGTTTTTCTTGGAGTGGACTCATATCACATTAGCTGGTCCTAGTCAAGGATATAAGAACATAAGATATGCCAAACTGGATCAGACCAAGGGTCCATCAAGCCCAGTATTCTGTTTCAAACAGTGGCCAATTCCAGGTCACAAGTACCTGTCAGGTTTCCAAAAGGTATACCAATTCCATGCTGCTTGTCCAGTGGGTAAGCAGTAGGTTTCCTCGATCCTCTTTAATAATTATTTATGGACTTTTCCTCCAGAAACTTGTCCAAACCTCTTTTAAATCCTGCTGCGCTAACCTCTTTTACTATATCCTCTGGTAACAAATTCCAGAGCTTGATTACACGTTGAGTGAAAAAATACATTCTCTGATTAGTCTTAAATGTGCTTCATTGTAACTTCATTGTGTGTCTCTTAATCTTTCTACTTTTTGATGGGGTAAACAACTGATCTACATTTACCTGTTCCTTCATTATTTTATAGACCTCTATCATATCTCCCCTCAGCTGTCTGTTTTCCATGTTGAAGAGCCCTAACCTTTTAAGCCTTTCCTCGTGCTGTTGAGTTTGCAGAGCCTCTAAGGGACCCCTTTTCAGAGTCACCCTGGAGCTTCCTGATCAAGTGGGTGGTGGTCAAAGAAAAACTCTACAGCACCTCCTGCAGTTGCAGGCTGTTCTACCTATGCCTTTTGCAGATCAAGGTCAGAAGTGTTATTCTATCTATTCATGGTGCCGAAGAAGGGGAGGTTCTTTCCAATCTATTCTAGACCTGAAAGCAGTCCATGCCAAACTCTGAGTCCCCGGTTTTTGCATGGGGACCATCAAATTATTATCACATCCGTTCAGCAAGGGGAGCTTCTTAGCTCCCTAGATTTCGCCAAGGCATACTTCCATGTTCCCAATCTGGGTGCAACATCAGCAACTTCTTTGCTTCTGCAACTCGGGTTGCCACTTCCAGTTCCAGGCTGCGTTCCTGCATAGACAAGGATTCTGAATTCACCCATGCCTGGATGATTGGCTGATACCAATCACACTCTCTGGAGAGGACCAGAGAGGACACAGCCCTGGTGATTTGGTGGCTAGGATTGATGATCAATTATCCCAAGAGCAGAATGAATGTCTCCCAGGATTTGGAGTATCTTGGAGCTAACATAAGAAATGACATACTGGGCCAGGCCAAGGTCCATCAAACCCAGTATTCTGTTTCCAACAATGGTCAATCCAGGTCACAGGTACCTGTCAGGTTTCCAAAAGGTACACAGATTCCACAGTGCTTATCCTGGGGTAAGTAGTAGATTTCACTGGTCCTCTCTAATAATGGTTTATGGACTTTTCCTCCAGGAACTTGTCCAAATCTTTTTTTAAACTCAGCCACACTAACAGCTTTAAATATCCTCTGGTAACGAATTCCAGAGTTTGACTACTCATTGAGTGAAAAAATATTTTCTCTTATTAGTCCTAAATGGGCTATATTGTAGCTTCATTGAGTGTCCTAGTCTTTCTACTTTTTGAAGGAGTAAACAACAACCGATCTATGTTTACCTGTTCTACTCCATTCATTAACTTATAGATCTCTATTATATCTCGCCTCAGCTATCTCTTTTCGAAGTTGAACAGCCCTACCTTTTAAGCCTTTTCTCATATGGTTATCCTTCTGTCCCCTTTACCATTTTGGTGACTTCTCTGTACCTTTTCTAGTTCTGCTATATCCTTTTTAAGATACAGCAATGAGAATTGCACACAATATTCAAGAAACAGAGGCATTATAATATCCTTGGTTTTGTTCTCCATTCCTTTCCTTATGATTCCTAGCATTTTATTTGCTGAACACTGGACAGAGGGTTTCAACGTATTATCCATTATGACATAATAAGAACATAAGAACATAAGATATGCCATACTGGGTCAGACCAAGGTCCATCAAGCCCAGTATTCTGTTTCCAACAGTGGCCAATCTAGGTCAGAAGTACCTAGCAGTTTCCCCAAGGGACACAGGTTCCACAATGCTTGTATTGGTTCAAGCATTGATATCCTGGGTCCCTTCTTAATAATGGTTTATGGACCTTTCCTCCAGGAAATTGTCCAAACCTTTTTTAAACCCAGTTACACTAACAGCCTTTACTACATCCTCCGGTAACAAATTCCAGAGTTTGATTACACATTGAGTGAAAAAAATATTTTCTTTTATTAGTCTTAAATAGTTTACTCTGTAGCTTCATTGCATGTCCCCTAGTCTTTCTATATTCTGATAAGGTAAACAATCGATCTACGTTTACCCGTTCCACTCCGTTCATTAATTTATAGACTTCTATCATATCTCCCCTCAGCTGTCTCTTTTCCAGGTTAAAGAGCCCCAACCTTTTTAGCCTTTCTTCATAGGAGTATCCTTCCATCCCCTTTACCATTTTGGTGGCTCTTCTCTGAACCTTTTCTAAAATCGCTATATCCTTTTTAAGATACGGCGACCAGAATTGCACACAATATTCAAGGTGCGGTCTCACCATGGAACGATATAGAGGCATTATAATATCTTTTGTTTTATTTTCCATTCCTTTCCTTATCATACCTAGCATTCTATTTGCTCTCTTGGCCGCTGCTGCACACTGGGCAGAGGGTTTTAACTTGGTATCCACAATGACGCCTAAATCTTTTTCCTGGGTGGTGGTTCCTAATATGGAACCTTGCATCGTGTAACCATAGTTTGGGTTGTTCTTCCCTAGGTGCATAACCTTGCACTTGTCCACATTAAATTTCATCTGCCATTTTGATGCCCAGTCTTCCAATTTATCAAGATCCTCTTGCAATTTTCCACAATCCTCTTGGGTTTTAACAACTTTAAATAGTTTTGTGTCATCTGCAAATTTGATAACCTCACTCGTTATTCCACTTTCCAGGTCATTTATGAATATGTCAAAAAGCAGCGGACCCAGCACAGATCCCTGGGGTACACCACTATTCACCTTTCTCCATTGGGAAAATTGGCCATTTAGCCCTACTCTCTGCTTTCTATCTTTTAACCAGTTCCTGATCCACAACAATACACTGCCTCCTATCCCATGACTCTTTAGTTTTGCCAGACGTCTCTGATGAGGGACCTTGTCAAAGGCTTTCTGAAAGTCCAGATACACAATATCAACCGACTCACCTTTGTCCACCTGATTATTCACTCCTTCAAAAAACATAACAGATTAGTAAGACAAGATCTTCCTTGTCTAAAGCCATGTTGGCTGTCTCCCATTAGGTCATGACTATCTACATGCTGAGTAATTTTATTCTTTATGATGGTTTCTACCATTTTTCCCGGTACTGATGTCAGGCTCACCGGTCTGTAGTTTCCCGGATCACCCCTGGAACCCTTTTTAAAAATTGGTGTTACATTGGCGATCCTCCAATCTTCAGGTATTAGAGATGATTTTAATGATAGTTCACAGATTACTAATAGCAGGTCTGCAATCTCGTATTTCAGTTCTTTCAACACCCTTGGATGTATACCATCCGGCCCAGGTGATTTGCTACTCTTCAGTTTATCTAATAGTTGTAATACATCTTCCCGATGTATCGATATTTCCTTCAATTCTTCCGCACATTTAAATACCACTTCAGTCATGGGTAACATCCCTACATCTTCCTCAGTAAAGACTGAAGCAAAGAATTCATTCAATCTCTCCACTATCGCCTTGTCGCCTCTTAGTGCTCCTTTAACCCCTTTATCATCTAATGGACCAACTGACTCTCTCACAGGTTTTTTGCTACGAATGTACTTGAAAAGGTCTTTACTTTGCGTTTTTGCTTCCGCAGCAAGCTTCTTCTCAAATTCTCCCTTTGCCTGCCTTATCAATGCCTTGCATTTGACTTGCCAGTGCTTGTGCTGTTTCCAGGTTTCGTCGTTTGGCTCTTTTTTCCATTTCCTGAAAGATGCTTTTTTGGCAACAGCCTCTCTGACCTCACCTTTAAACCATGCTGGCAGTTTTTTGGACTTCCTTCCACTTTTCTTAAAGCGTGGAATACAGCTGGTCTGGGCTTCTAAGATAGTATTTTTCAACAACAGCCAAGCCTGATGTACGTCTTTAACCTTTGCAACTGCTCCTTTTAGTTTTTTCTTAACTGTTTTCCTCATTTTATCATAGTTTCCCTTTCGAAAGTTAAAAGGTAGTACTGTGGATTTCCTTACTATCCCTCCTCCACTAATTAAATCAAAGGCGATCATGCTATGATCACTATTGCCAAGTGGCCCCAACAACCTTATCTCTTGCACTAGATCTGGTGTTCCACTAAGGACTAGATCTAATATGGCTTCCCCTCTGGTCGGTTCATGAACCAGCTGCTCCAAGAAGCAGTCATTTATTTCATCTAGGAACTTTATCTCCCTAGCATGTCCTGACGTGACATTGACCCAATCGATACCGGGGTAGTTGAAATTACCCATTACTATTACTTCACTGTAACTTTTGTTAGCTTCCTTGATTTCTTGGAGCATTTCATCATCCATTTGGTCATTCTGGCAAGGCGCTCGATAGTACACCCCCACTGCCATTGCCTTCCCCCTTTTACATGGAATTTCAATCCATATAGATTCTACAGCAGATTTTGTTTCCTGCAAAACTTTAATCCTTTCTGACTCAATGCCCTCTCTAACATAGAGAGCAACCCCTCCACCAATTTGATCAGCTTTATCATTATGATATAGTTTGTACCCAGGTATCACAGTGTCCCACTGGTTGTCCTCCTTCCACCATGTCTCTGATATTCCAATCATATCTAACCTTTCATTTAGTGCTATATATTCTAACTCTCCCATCTTATTTTTTAGACTTCTAGTATTTGCATACAAGCATTTTAGAGAATGTATTTTACTCATATTAATTTGGCTGTTGTTAGACATGGGTAATTTGGGATCTTTAAGCTCAGTCTGCTCCATACTTGAGGGCATTTGGGCTACTTTCCTCTTTTGTGGAAGCTCTCTGCTTTTGGTAGTATCCTTCAAAGATACATTCTTCTGAACCATCCGCTCTTGGGCGACTGTCGGCTTTCCCCTAATATCTAGTTTAAAAGCTGCTCTATCTCCTTTTTAAAGGTTAATGCCAGCAGCCTGGTTCCATCCCTGTTAAGGTGAAGCCCATCCCTTCGGAAGTGCCCCTCCTTTCCCCAGAATGTTCCCCAGTTCCTAACAAATCCAAAACCCTCATCTCTGCACCATTGTCTCATCCCACGCATTGAGACTCCGGAGCTCTGCCTGCCTTTTGGGTCCTGCGCGTGGAACAGGAAGCATTTCGGAGAATGCTACCCTGGAAGTTCTGGATTTCAACTTCCTACCTAAAAGTCTAAATTTAGCCTCCAGAAGCTCCCTACCACATTTTCCTATGTCATTGGTACCGACATGTACCAAGACAGCAGACTCCTCCCCAGCACTATCTAAGACCTTATCTAGGTGGCGCGTGAGGTCTGCTACCTTCGCACCAGGCAGGCATGTTACCAGGCGATCCTCACGTCCACCAGCCACCCAGCTATCTACATGCCTAATGATCGAATCACCAACTATAACGGCTGTCCTAACCCTTCCCTCATGGGCACATGGCCCTGGAGAAATTTCCTCGGTGCGAGAGGGTTTTACATCACCTGGAGGACAGGTCCTAGTTACAGGATCACTTCCTGCCACACCAGGGTGATGCTCTCCTGTCACGTGACCTCTCTCCTCCATGGCAACAGGGATGCTGCCAGACTGGAGGTGGGACTTCAGGACTATATCCCTGTAGGTCTCGTCTATGTACCTCTCTGTCTGTCTTATGCTGTCCAAGTCTGCTACTTTAGCCTCTAGAGAACCGACTCGTTCCCTGAGAGCAAAGAGCTCCTTGCACCTAGTGCACACGTAAGACCTCTCACCAACTGGGAGAAAATCATACATGTGACACTCAATGCAAAAGACTGGAAAGCCCCCATCCCGCTGCTGGACTGCTGTCTGCATTTTAGTTTTAAGTTTGTGTTTAGATCTAAGTTCTTTACTTACTAAGGGTTGCTATGGATATTTATACTAATAAAACTGTTCCTAATACGTGTAATATACCTTGTTCACCTAAAGCTTAACTAATCTCAGGTCCTTAGTGTATGACTGATTTGGGTAATGAGCTTCACCTGAGAGCACCTCCTGTCTTTTAAGATGTGTAAGTACCTATAAAGCTACGATTATCCCAGGGGAGGGAGGGAGGGAAATAACACTTATTAAAAGAGGGCTGCTACACAGTACCCTGTCTTGTGCTGCTGAGGTAAGCTAAATTCTGATTTGTTTTAAATTATAGCTCTTAGCTGCTGCTAGGCTCTAACTTCTTATGAAATTTAAACTACAAGCTCTCTGCTGGGTATGAAATGTAACCAGAAAGTTCTCCTCTGTGTTTTATATTTAAACTTAAACTGCTGCTACTAGGCCTTGACTGATTTAACAAAAAATAGTGGGTTCACAGATTAATTAGCTTTAATACAAAGAATTCCTTTTAGAAAATTACCAGAAGTATATACTCACAGTTGCAGATCTCTCTTCAGAAGTAACAGTCCCTTTTTCTAGTCCTTCAAGAAGTTGGTCTGCATGTTGTTAACACCAGCTATATGGGCTGCTGACAGAACATCTAAATCGTTTTCCTGGGTGGTGGTTCCTAATATGGAACCTTGCCTTATCTCACCATAGTTCGGGTTGTTCTTCTCTATTCATAACTTTGCACTTGTCCACATTTAATATTATCTGCCATTTGGATGTCAAGTCTTCTAGTTTATCAAAGTTCTCTTGCAATTTTTCACAATCCTCTTGTGTTTTAATAACATTGAATAATTTTGTGTCATCTGCTTGATTTATCACTCTCCTGGGTTAGATTTTCCTCACGCCAGAAAGGTCACTGAAATTGCAGAACTAACTTCAGTGGTTTTGTGTGCAGTCTGCTCCTCAGGTCTAGGATTACCTTCAACTCCCAGAGTTCAAGGTGTTGACCTTGGACCTGGTTCCTTTTGCCAGGGTGCACAAATGCTTTCTGCAGAAGCTTCTGCTCACTCACTGGTCTCCCTGCTTGCATCTGATGACCAGACCCTTCCTCTCCCCTAAGTGAGTGTGATGATTTCAGTCTTGCTATCTGATGAGTGGGATGCCTCTGGAAGCACCAGATTGGGTGATAGTTGCTACAGATGCCCATCTTAAGGATGGGTGGCCCACTGGCTAGGTCAGATGGCCCAAGGACTTTGGTCCCCTCAGGAAGCCTCCTGGTAAAACAACTGGTTGGAGGCCAGAGTGATCTGCCTGGCTCTGGTGAGGTTTCAGTCCATGTTGGCAGGAAAGGCACTCCGTGTGTTCTCTGACAGTGCTATGGCAATGGCGTTCGTCAACAAGCAGGGTGTGAATCGAAGCACCAGGATGGCTATCAAGGTGGTAGAACTGAGCTGTTGGGTAGAAAAACATTTGGTTGTTCTGTCAGCAGCCCATATAGCTGGTGTTAACAACATGCAGATCATCTTCTTGAGCCACAACACTGTGGATCCTGGAGAATGGGAGTTGAGCCTTTGCTTGTTCAGCCTCATAGTGCAAAGATGGGGCCTTCTGGTTTTCGATCTGATGGCCACTCAGGAGAATACCAAAGTGGAAACATTTTTCAGCCACAGGAGGGGACCTACATGCAGCAGGCTTGGATAACCTCCTCTAAGTGTGGCTTCTTTATGTCTTTTCCCCCTTGGCCATTGATGAGCTGTCTCCTACGTGGGATTCATTTTCTTCCAAGTGTGGTGATTCTAGTAGTTCCAGACTGACTGTGCAGGTTGTGATATGTGGATCTCTTGAGTTTCTTGATGGGGTCCCTACTCTTGTTAAAGATAAGGGCAGTCTTTGGTAAGGACTTCTGTTGATGGAGAATCCTGTTCCCTTCTTGCTTATGGTCTGACTTTTGAGAGGCATAAGCTATTCAAGAGAAGCTACTCTGGAGCAATAGTGGTACTATTCTCAAAGCCTACAACCTATGTGAGAGAATAGAGGGTTTTTGAGAGTTTGTGTTCCTCTCAGGCCCTGGAGGCTGGGAAAGCCAATATTGCTGCCATTTTGTCCTAACAGTTTGGCTTGGACCAGGGTTTGGTCCTGAACTCTCTCGAGGTTCAGGTGGTGGCTCTGGCATACTACTGGTGGCACATTCAAGGTGTGTCCTTGGCAGTGCATCCTGATGTTTCTTGTTTCTTCAAGGAAATAAAACAGATTCATCTACCAGTGCACCCAGTTCTTTTTCAGTGGAATATTTCTCTGGTATTGAAAGCACTGAAAGAGCTCTCCTTTGAGCCTATTTGTAGGGCCTCTCTCAAGATTTTGACCATTAAGGTGGTGTTCCTGGTGGTTATTTTTATTTATTTTATTTATTTACATTCTCTTATATACCACGCTATTCTGCATCAATGCGGTTTACATTGAACAAACTGAAATTACATTGAACAGGGCATTATAACTTGGAGATAACTATTTTACAGGGAACATGGGCTGTGGAGGGTTAAGTGGCTTGCCCAAGACCACAAGGAGCACCTGTGGGACTAGAAACCCCAGTCCTTCCGTCCCAAGGTTGCTGTCCTCTAGTGGGATTTGAATCCTCGACCTTCCGGCCTGAAGTACCTTGCCCCAACCACTAGGCCACTCCTCCACCTTGCGTCTGCCAGGTGAGTGCTGGATCTGCAGGTCTTGTCTTGTCAAGAGCCTTTTTGATTATTTTGATTTTTTCTGTTTCCTTGTGGATTGTGCCATTCTTTCTCCCATAAGTGCTGCCCCACTTTCCTCTCAATCAGGGCATTGTCCTGCCCTCTTGCTCAGAGGAGGATCTTTGGACGGACCCTTGTATACGTCTGGTGGAAATTAACTCTTTTTTTCCAGTTGGACCATCTTTTTCATCTCTTCAGTGGTCCAAGGAAAGCATAGGCAGCGGCCAAGTCCTCAATTGCCCACTGGATTAAGGAGGCCATTAGTTCAGCATATCTTCTGGCTGGAAAATGGGTGTTGGGAGGAGAGGCTAGGCTTTCCCTTGGGTGGAGTCTGCCTTATTGTCTTTGGAGGACATCTGTAAGGTAGCTACCTGGTGGTCTCTGAGCACCTTTGTGAAGCACTGCAGGTTGTATGTGGGGACTGGAGCTGATTGCATTTTTGGCAGAGCAGCTCTGTCCAAAACATTGTCGTCTTCCCTCCCTGAGTCCAGATTGTTTGGGTATGTCCCACTTGTCTGGACTGTCCTGGTAGGAAGGAGAAATTTTACATTCCTAATAATTTTCTTTCTTTGAATCCTGCTTAGGCTAGTCCAGGACCTGCTCTGGAAGTATCTTCCTAGAGGTTTGGAAGCTTGTATTATCTATATCAGTACCTGATGCAGACTAAGTTATGGTGAGAGAGCTAAATACTTGTTCCAAATGTTTGTTTCAGTTTATGATTGGTAATTAATGTTTATAGTTGCTGAGCCTTTTTCTGATTTTTTTTCAATCTTGTTTACTGTTTGGGAAGTGTTACACTGGCTTCTCTCAGTGCTGTACCAGAGGATAGACCATGTGATGACATCACTGAAAGTTGTTCCAATCTACCTCCAGCTGCTGGCAAGGGAGTATAATCCACTTATCTAGACTGTTCTAGCAGGATTCAAGGAAAGAAAACTATCAGGTATATACAATTTCTCCTTGTGCACATAAATAAATCATAACCTTCCATGCATCCCTTACAAAATCAGCCCCAAAATGTGATATCTCAGACTAACGTGGTGCCTTCTCTTACTGTATTTTAATTCTTCATTGCAATTCACTTTCTTTTCCTAATATCATGTTTTGCTTTCTTCATCTTAGATCTTGCCCCAATATTTTCTTACTGCACTCAGTCTTATACACAATGCTCAGGATATTTCCTACTCTCGGCCCTTTTTCTCATTAAATATTGCAGATGACAATAGGGAAAATCTATAGAGGTAAGATAGAGGGCAGAGAGGCATCTGAAATAAATCTTTGGTATGGAGCATAGCTCAGTGATAGTCTTGAAGGACTACAAAAAGGGGCTGCTACCTCTGGAGAGAGATCTGCAATTAATACTTACAATTGCAGATCTTTTCTAAATCTTGGGGAAAAGGGAATTCTTTAGATTAAAGCTGATTAATCTGTGTAAATTAGAATCCAGTGTATTGTTAAATCAGTCGGGGTCTAGTATCAGCAAAGAGCTTTTAGTTAAATTAAAAACTCAACAGGCAGCTTTCAGTTTAAGTTTAAAACCCAACAGAAGGCTTTCAGTTTAAATTTAAAACCCAGCAGAGAGCTTCTATTATTTTTATTTTTTATTTACATTCTCTTATATACCGCGCTATTCTGCATCAGTGTGGTTTACATTGAACAAACTGAAATTACATTGAACAGGGCATTATAACTTGGAGATAACTATTTTACAGGGAACATGGGCTATGGAGGATTAAGTGGCTTGCCCAAGACCACAAGGAGCACCTGTGGGACTAGAAACCCCAGTCCTTCCGGCCCAAGGTTGCTGTCCTCTAGTGGGATTTGAACCCCCGACCTCCCGGCCTGAAGTACCTTGCCCCAACCACTAGGCCACTCCTCCACTTCTAGTTTAAATTTAATAGTCAGGGACTAGTATCAGCAAAGAGCTTTAATTTAAATCAAATCAGAGTTTAACTTAGCATAAAAGGAAAAACAGGATCAGTATTCTTTGAGCAATAAATTGTTTCTAGAGACCTTTACAAAGAGGCCTTCTAGATAGGGGGCAAGAGACCTGTGAAATTGTTTTAAATACGTGTTGAAACCAAGTGACACATCAAAGGGACATTTTGAAAGACTCCCTTTATCCAAGCAAGGCTGTGTGAATCACGCAGGAAATTGGTTACAGATTACCTTAGAAGCACAGGACAGGGTACTGTGTAGCAGCCAGCTTTTAATAGGTCTTCTTTCCCTCTCTCCCTCCCCGACTCCCACCCACCCCTGGGATAATTGTAGCTTTATAGGTGTTTAAACCTCTTAAAGGAAAGGAGGTGCCATATTTACTCTCAGGTGCAGCTGTTTATCCTCATCAAGCATACATTAAAGACCTGAAATTAATTAAGCTTGAGGTGAACAAAGTCCATTAAACATATTAGGTATAGTCTTATTTAGTATAAGTATCCCCAGCAAACATTAGTAAGTAAACAGCTTAAATACCTAAACACAATCTTAAAATTAAGATGCAGACAGCAGTCCAGCAGCGAGATGGGGGGATTTCAGTCTTTTGTATTGAGTGTCACATGCATGATTTTATCACAGTTGGTGAGGGGTTTTATGTATGCACTAGGTGCAAGGAGCTCTTTGCTCTCAGGGAACGAGTCCGATCTCTGGAGAGTAGGGAAGCTGATTTGGAGGACATAAGGAAGACAGAGAGGTTCATAAATGAGATCTACAGGGATATAGTACTGAAGACCCATCTCCAGTCTGGCAGCATCCCTATTGCCATGGAGGAGAGAGGTCAAGTGACAGGAGAGCATCACCCTGGTGTGTCAGGAAGTGATCTTGTAGCTAGAACCTGTCCTCCAGGTGATGTAAAACCCTCTCGCACTGAGGAGGTTTCTCCAGGGCCATGTGCCCACGAGGGAAGGGTTAGGACAGCCGTTATAGTTGGTGATTGGATCATAGGCATGTAGATTGCTGGGTGGCTGGTAGACATGAAGGATCGCCTAGTAACATGCCTGCCTGATGCGAAGATAGCAGACCTCACGCGTCACCTAGACAAGGTTTTAGATAGTGCTGGGGAGGAGTCTGCTGTTTTGATACATGTTGGAAAGTGTGGTAGGGAGGATCTAGAGGCTAAATTCAGGCTTTTAGGTAGGAAGTTGAAATCCAGAACTTCCAGGGTAGCATGCTCCAAAATGCTTCCCGTTCCACGCGCAGGACCCAAAAGGCAGGCAAAGATCTGGAGTCTCAATGCGTGGATGAGATGATGGTGCAAGGAAGAGGGTTTTGTATTTGTTAGAAACTGGAGAATATTCTGGAGAAAGGAGGGGCTCTTCCGAAGGGATGGACTCTACCTTAACCAGGATGGAACCAGGCTGCTGGCATTAACCTTTTAAAAGGAGATAGAGCAGTTTTTAAACTAGATAATAGGGGAGAGCCAACAGTCGCCGAAGAGCGCATGGTTTGGAACAATGTATCCTTGAAGGATACTAGCAAAAGATTGCAGTTAGGGCATATCAGCAGAGAGGTTCCAATAAAGACAAAAGTAGCCCAAATGCCCTTGAGTACGGAGCCGACAGAGCTTAAAGATTCCAAATTATCTCTGCCTGCCGATAGCCAGATTAATATGAATGAAATACAGCTTCTATAATGCTTGTATGCAAATGCTAGCAGCAGGGGTGGCTCAAGGCAGTCTGCTGCCTGAGGTAAAGAATGAGATGGCGCCCCCCCCCCACCACCTTAGAGGGGGGCGGGGCTTTTTCAGAAATCCAATCAGACTGAACCAAGTCAAAAAGCCGATTAGATTATATGGAGGAAATGCAAGATTTTTGCACACAAGGCCATATCGAACTGCAATCGCGCCTTGTGAGACTTGCAACTTGGATGCACGCCCCCTCTCCCTCCATATCTCCATCCAGCGCTACCTGCTCTTTCCCTGCTGCTGCCGCCCTCTGTTTTTTTCATGGCGGCACCGGCAGCAGGGAAAGAGCAGGCAGCGCTGGATGGAGGTACGGGGAGGAGGAGGGGGGACATGCACACAATCTGAAAGGCGCCAGCACTCTAAGCAGATCTGTACCTCCCTGCTTTGACATCGTGTCGGAGGAGGAAGGGACCAGACCTGCTTAAAGTGCTGCAAAAAGGCTTTGGGGCACATTTTAACTGCATGCTTTTGTCCTGCCAGCAGCAGCAGGGCAACAGCAGAGAGCCCAAATGCGCCCCCCAAGCCTTTGCGCCCTGTGCGGCTGCACTACTTGCACAGGGCTAGGTACGGTCCTGTTTGCACACCAAGGAACTAAAAGACAGCAAGAATCAATAGCACAGTTTATAAAACTAAATTATAACCCATTTTTATTTTGTTATAAACTGCGTTATAGTTCTCCCTTTTTCTTTTTCAACATATATTTTGCATCCACAGTAGGTGCAGAGCAGAACCAGGACATTCACCCACAGAACACAATATTTAAAAAAAAATCTGATTCTGATCATCTCACTAACAACAACAACAACCACTATTCTCCAGTACCAGTCATATTGTGAACTAATAAAAAACCCTACAACAAAAAGCAAACCTACCATACCATACCATACCATACCAGCACAAACTTCCAAAAGTCGCATAAGGAGCCCATCCAAAAAAAGCATCACTGTAAATACTACAGTGGGCCCTGGAACATCCATACACCTATTTGAAAAGCTGAACAAGTCAAATTACTACAGTATAGTATAGATCTTTATATACAAACTGCATGTTAACAGAACACCTGACCTCAGTCACACATGCACAACATCGACCCTCACCAAGTACAGAATAAGTAACCACAATCTAAAGTAAAAATAAAAATATGTAGACAAAATTTAAACTGAAACTCCAAGAAGCCAGAGTCCACATGCCGTGCAATATCAGATAAATAAGAGATGCAGTTCCCCAATATTGTGTAAAATATAAAAATAGCACAAAGTCCAATCACCAAAATTAAATAAAATCATTTTTTCTACCTTTGTTGTCTGACCATTTTATTCTCTGATCATGCTGGTCCCGATCTGAGGCTTCTGCTTTCCTGTCTTCTCTTAGCTCTCTTTCCGTGGTCTATGGTCCATCTGCCATTTCTTATCTCTTCTTTTGTTTTCTTCACTTCCTTCCATAAGCCCATTTCCAGTTCCAGTAACCCTCCCCAGTATCAGTCCCCTTTCCAGTCCTCCCCTCCCAGTACCTTCCAATGTCAACCACCTTGCATTCCCATGACTGCCACTTATGTTCATTCCCTTCCAGTCCCCCTCCTTTCCCACTGTCCAGCCCCTTCTAGTCCAAATACCATCCCAGGTATCAGCTCAGGTTCACTCTGTGCCACCCCCCAGTCAGCTCCCTTCCAGCCACCTTACCCTCTGTCCATCTCCCTTCCAGTGCCATTCACATGTCAGCTCCCTTCCAGCCTCCTCCCTATTACCCAGCCACCTACCACTCCCATCCCCAAGTGTCAGCTCCCTTCCAGTCCCCCTTCGGTACATTCCAGGTGTCAGCTCCTTTCCAGCCCCCTCCTTCCCTTCCTGCCCCATCATTCCCCTGGCAGACCCTCTCAGTATCTGCTCCCTTCCAGTCCTATTCTACCACCCCCCCCCCTGCATCAGCCCATTTGTAGCCCTAGCCCCTAGTTTTCTTTCAGGGCCAGCAGCACTCTCCTCCCCTCCCCTATTAGCCCATTTCCTGTCCCAGCCCATTTCTAGTCCTATCCCCTTTATCAGCTCACCCCAGTCCTAGCCCCCCAATCAGCCCATTACCAGTCATAACCCTCCAATAAGTCCATTTTCAGTCCTAGCACTCCAGTCAGCCCATTTATTGTTTGTTTGTTAACATTTGATATACCGCCCCCCATTATATCGGGGCGGTTTACAATAATAAATAAAAAGTAAATCAGAAAAGGAAAAGAAGTTACAATAAACTAAAGAAAAGGAAAGAGAAGAAAAAGAAAGTAGAAACAGGGTTGAATAACATACGAAACGAAAGAAATCAAGGATCAGGGAGTGCTGACTAAATAGGGCTGTGCGGTGTTGACGTCACCTGCGGAGGTTAGGTTGCGCTCTCAGTGGATTCCGTCACTACTGGGAGAGCCCAGGGAGGTAGATGGGGTAAACGGCAACCTGCAATAACAGGAAGAGTCTCAGGACAAGCAGAGAGCAAGCAAGCAGCAGGGATAGGTACAGCTAAAAGTGCAGCAAGCAAATAGTGATGAATGCCACCAGCGTGCTGACTAAATAGGGCTGTGCGGTGTTGACATCACCTGTGGAGGTTAGGTTGCGCTCTCAGTGGATCCCGTCACTACTGGTAGAGCCCAGGGAGGTAGAAAAGGTAAACGGCAACCTGCGGAGGTTAGGTTGCACTCTCGGTGGATCCTGTCACTACTGGGAGAGCCCAGGGAGGTAGATGGAGTAAACGGCAACCTGCGGGGAGGTTAGGTTGCGCTCTCGGTGGATTCCGTCACTACTGGGAGAGCCCAGGAAGGTAGATGGCGTAAACAGCAACCTGCGGAGGTTAGGTTGCGCTCTCGGTGGAGCCCGTCACTACTGGGAGAGCCCAGGGAGGTAGATGGGGTAAACGGCAAACTGCAACAACAGGAAGAGTCTCAGGACAAGCAGAGAGCAAGCAAGCAGCAGGGATAGGTACAGCTAAAAATGCAGCAAGCAAATAGTCCTAACCCCCCCTCAGTCCATTTCCTGTCCTAGTCTCCCCCCATAGCCCATTACCAGTCCTAACCCCCCCATCAGCCCATTTCCATTTCTAAACCCCCATCAGTCTATTTCAGGTCCTAGCCCTCCCCCGATAGCCCATTACCAGTCCTAGCCCCCTCCAATCAGCCCATTTCCAGTCCTAACCCCCCTCCTGATCAGTCCATTTCCAGTTCTAAACCCCCATCAGTCGATTTCCAGTCCTAACCCCCCCTTCAGCCCATTTCCAGTTCTACCCCCCCATAACCCATTACCAGTCCTAACCCCCATCAGCCCATTTCCAGTTCTACCCCCCATAGCCCATTACCAGTCCTAGCCTCCCTCCCGATCAGCCCATTTCCAGTACTATCCCCCCCATCAGCCCATTTCCAGTTCTACCCCCCCCATAACCCATTACCAGTCCTAACCCCCCCATCAGCCCATTTCCAGTTCTAACCCCCCGATAGCCCATTACCAGTCCTAGCCCCCCTCCTGATCAGTCCATTTCCAGTTCTAAAACCCCATCAGTCGATTTCCAGTCCTAACCCTCCCATGAGCCCATTTCCAATTCTAACCCCCATAGACCATTACCAGTTTTAGCCCCCTCCCGATCAGCCCATTTCCAGTACTAACCCCCCCTAGCCCATTATCAGTCCTAACCCCCCATCAGCCCATTTCCAGTTCTAAACCCCCCAATCAGCCCTGTTCCTGTCCTACCCCCCATCATCCCAGTTGCAATCCTAGACCCCTCCCCCCCAATCCAGGGAAATTGAAAAAATAATAAACCTCTGGCATACGAAGCAACTGCTGCTGCCGCTCCAGCGGCGGCAGAGGCAGAATGAGGAGCCCCGCGGCCACCCCCCCCCCCCCCCCGGAGAGCCTGCTGGTTTCCCCTCTTCGTCGGCTCTGCTTTGCAGAGCCGCGATGAAGGGACAGTGTTTCCCTTTCGCGCGGCTCTGTTAAAGCTGAGCCCGAGGTGCTGATGGAAAACAGGATTTCCTTTTTCCCACCAGTGCCGTGGGCTCAGCTTTAACAGAGCCGTGGTTAAGGGAAACACTGTCCCTTCCCCGCAGCTTTGCAAAGCGGAGCTGGTGAAACCAGGGGAAACAGAGGGGAAACCAGTAGGCTCTCCGGGGTGGGGGTGGGGGGCGCGGGCTCCTCATTCTGCTGCCGCCGCCATTGGAGCAGCAGCAGCTGCTTCTTACCTGGAGTTTTGTTTTATTTTTTATTTTGAAGGCCGAGTGAGGCAGTCTTTTTGGGGGCAATTTTTCCGCACCCAAAAAGCTGCCGCCTGAGGCCACCGCCTCACTTGGCCTCATTATAGAGCCACCCCTGGCTAGCAGTCTAAAAATAAGATGGGAGAGTTAGAATATATAGTACTAAATGAGAGGTTAGATATGATTAGTATCTCAGAGACATGGTGGAAGAAGGACAACCAGTGGGACACACTGATACCTGGGTAAAAACTCTATCATAATGATAGAGCAGATCAAATAGGTGGAGGGGTTGCACTCTGTTAGAAAGGGCATTGAGTCACAAAGGATTAAAGTTTCGCAGGAAACAAAATTATATGGATCGAAGTCCCATGTAAATAGGGGAAGAGGAAGGTGATGGCAGTTGGGGTGTACCATCGACCGCTTGGCCAGAATGAACAAATTGATGATGAAATGCTCAAAAAAATCAGGGAAGCTAAGAAAGGTTACAACACAGTAATAATAATAATAGGTGATTTCAATTACCCCAGTATCGACTGGATCAGTGTCACAGCAGGACATGCTAGGGAGATAGTTTCTAGATGAAATAAATGACTGCTTCTTGGAACGGCTGGTTCATGAACCAACCATAGGGGAAGCCATTTTGGACCTGGTCCTTAGTGGAATACAAGATCTGGTGCAAGAGATAAGGGTGTTGGGGCCACTTGGCAATAGTGGTCATAGCATGATCGTGTTTGATTTAATAAATGGAGGGATGGTAAGGAAATCCACAGTACTACCTTTTAACGTTCAAAAGGGAGACTATGATAAAATGAGGAAAATAGTTAAGAAAAAACTAAAAGGAGCAGTTGCAAAGGTTAACGATTTACATCAAGCATGGGTGTTTAAAAATACTATTTTGGAAGCCCAGACCAGCTGTAAGCCATGCTTTTAGAAAAGTGGAAGGGAGTCCAAAAAACTGCCAACATTGTTTAAAGATGAGGGCAGAGAGCCTGTTGCCAAAAAGCATCTTTCAGAAAATGGAAAAAGGAGCCAAATGACAAAAACTGGCAAGTTAGACGCAAGGCATTGATAAGGCAGGCAAAGAGAGAATTTGAGAAGAAGTTTACTGTGGAAGCAAAAACGCGTAATAAAGACTTTCAAGTACATTTGTAGCAAAAAACCTATGACAGAATCAGTTGGACCATTAGAAGACAGAGGGGTAAAAGGGGCACTAAGAGGGGACAAGGCCATAGCAGAGAGACTGAATGAATTCTTTGCTTTGGTCTTTACTGAGGAAGATATAGGGATGTTACCCATGACTGAAATGGTATTTGAAGGTGATGCCGCAGAAGAATTGAAAGAAATATTGATGCACTGGGAAGATCTATTACAACTATTTGATAAACTGAATAGTAGCAAATCACTTGGATTGGATGGTATACATCCAGGTGTGCTGAAAGAACTGAAATATGAGATTGTAGACCTACTATTAGTAATCTGTGAGCTATTATTAAAATCATCTGTAATACCTGAAGATTGGAGGATGGCCAAAGTAATGCCAACTTTTAAAAAGGGTTCCAGGGGTGATCCGGGAAACTACAGACCAGTGAGCCTGCTTTCTGTACCAGGAAAAATGGTAGAAACCATTATAAAGAACAAAATTACTGAACATGTGGATGGTCATGGCTTAATGGGAGACAGCCAACATGGCTTTAGCCAAGGAAGGTCTTGTTGTACTAATATGTTATGCTTTTTTGAAGTTGTGAATAAACAGGTAGACAAAGGTGAGTCAGTTTATATAGTGTATTTGGATTTTCAGAAAGTCTTTGACAAGGTTCCTCATGAGAGACGCTTGGCGAAATTAAAAATTCATGGGATAGGAAGCATTGTACTATTGTGGATCAGGAATTGGTTGAAGGATAGGAAACAGAGGGTAGGGCTAAATGGCCAGTTTTCCCAATGGAAAAAGGTGAATAGTGGAGTACCTCAGGGATCTGTGCCGAGTCTGCTGCTTTTTAATATATTCATAAATGACCTGGAAATGGGAATAACAAGTGAGATAATAAAATTTGCAGATGACTCAAAATTATTCAAAGTTGTTAAAACCCATGAGGATTGTGGAAAATTGCAAGAGGACCTTGATAAATTGGAACACTGGGCATCCAAATGGCAGATGAAAGTTAACGTGGACAAGTGCAAAATTATGCACCTAGTTAAAAACAACACAAACTATGGTTACACAATGCAAGGTTCCACATTAGGAACCACCACCCAGGAAAAATATTTAGGTATCATCGTGGATAACATGTTGAAACTTCTCGCCCAGTGTGCAGCGGCGGCCAAAAGAGCAAATAGAGTGCTAGGTATCATAAGGAAAATAGTGGAGAATAAAACAAAGGATATTATAATGTCTATGTATTGTTCCATGGTGCGACCGCACCTTGAATATTGTGTGCAATTCTGGTCACCGTATCTTAAAAAAGATATAGTGTTATTAGAAAAGTTACAGAGAAGAGCCACCAAAATGGTAAATGGGATGGAAGAATACCCCTATGAAGAGAGGTTAAAAGGTTAGGGCTCTTCAACCTGGAAAAGAGACGGCTGAGGGGAGATATGATAAAAGTCTCTAAATTAATGAATGGAGTAGAACTGGTAAATGTCGATCGATTGTTTACACCATCAAAATATAGAAAGACTAGGGGAAATGCAATGAAGCTACAGGGTATCCTAGTTAAGACTAATAAGAGAAAATATTTTTTCAGTCAACGTATAATCAAACTCTGGAATTTGTTACTGGAGGATGTAATAAAAGCTGTTAGTGTAGTTAGGTTTAAAAAAAGGTTTGGACAAGTTCCTGGAGGAAAGGTCCATAAACCATTATTAAAGGTGACCCGGTATATCCACTGCTTGTTCCAATATAAGCATTGTGGAACCTCTGTCTTTTGGGAAACTGCTAGGTACTTGTGACCTAGATTGGCCACTGCTGGAAACAGGATATTGGGCTGGATGGACGTTGGTCTGACCCAGTATGACATATCTTATGTTCTTAGCATTTGACTGCATATAACAGTTCCAAGTTCAAATCCAGGTGTCTCCATTTAAATTTCCTTTCCATTCTGCAAAGTCAGATGATAAACTTTCTTTACCAAAGTCCGATGATAAATCTTTCATGTCCAAGTAAAAAAGAGGAAGATGTAAAGGGAGGCATGGGTTCAGTGAAGAGGATCAGAAGAAAGCAGATTTCTTAAGGGGCCGATGGACCAAAGGTGAAAAGCAAGGATTTAATAGACTGTGGAGTGAACAAATTACTACGTATTGCTCTTGGCAGAATGATTATGAAGGACCTAGACAAGATTATCAAGAGCAGAGATGTCTCTCTCCATATAAAGATTCAACTTGTTCAAGCCATGGTATTTTTAATAACATCATATGGATATGAAAGTTGGACAGTGAAAAAAAAGATAGGAAGAAAATTGCTAACTTTGAATTATGGTGCTGGCGATGAATACTGTGTATACATGGACTGCCCGAAGAACAAACCAGTCAATACTAGAGATCAAACCTAAGCTTTCCTTAGAAGCTCAGATGACAAGACTTTGACTTTTATACTTTGGACACATCATGCGAAGAGAAAGGTCATTAGAGAAAGACGACATGCTTGGCAAGGTAGAAGGTCAACGCAAAAGAGGAAGGCCAGCAATGAGATGGATCGATACCATAACAGCAGCTATGGGTGCCAGTCTGTCAACAATGAGCCGCCTGACTGAAGATTGAACACAGTTTAGAACAACTATCCAGAGGGTTGCCATGAGTCGACACAGATTCGATGGCACAACAGCAGGCGATAGTTTTTAAGGTACTGGTACAATCAAAAGTAAACAAGATGATATCTGATTAGATATAGCCTGGAATACCAAAGAAGGTACTGTCTATTCTACTCACAGCAGGGGCATAGCCACAGGTGGGTCTGGGTGAGCCGTGGCCCCACCACTTTGCATTCGGGCCCACCCAGTGAGTGGCAACAGTATAGGCCAATGAGAGGAGACTGGAGGTGATAACATCAGCAATATCTAGTGTCTGCCCATATTAACTGCAGGCCCCACCAAAATAGCATTTGAAATGAGACAGGGTACAGGAAACTAGAGAAGAACGGATATACTGTTGATTCACAAGGATGGGAAGAAGGAGGAAGTTGAAAACTACAGATCCTTTTAGTCTAATATCTGTAGTGGACAAGATAGTGGAAGCTCTGGATTTCATGAATCAGAGAGAGCATGGTTTCATAAAAAGATGGTCTTGCAAAATTTAATTTAGCTATCCGCTCAGCGGTGATATTCAGCTAAATCGGCTACAGTTAAGCCAGCTTTTTTTTAAAATTAACTTTGACTAGTTAGGATTAACCCACTCAGGGGCGGCCCAAGGGGGGTGCGGGGCCATGTGCGGAGACTCGGTGCGGGGCCTCATTTGCATAAGTGGTCTTATTTGCATAAATATTTGCATAAATATTTGCATAATGTTACCATTCACTAACTTTTAGTAAACATGTCTCTTAATGAGTGTATGGATAAAGAAAGACTAAAAGATTTCTACATTACTATAATCCAGTGCCAACCGCCAGGCACATTAGGAACTCCTACAAACGCTGCCCATTTAGAACCCATAGCAAACCCGCTGTATCCTGACAGCATTACCAGGACTCACAAAGCACCAGACCCTACCTATCAAAAGGAAACACTGCAAATATTAAACCAGTACATTTCAGAGAATACTGGGGAAAGAGAACAAGTGGCAATGTCAAATAGGAATTACATAAACAGAATACCTCAGCTCAGTTACACATGCAGAACATAGACCATCACCAAACAAGGAATCGCAATTTAGAAACAGGAAGGCAATAATTAAACTGGGAACCCAAAAGCCAAACTTGGAATGCACAACAACACTGTAGAAATAAAACTATAAATCAATTTCCTCTTGTACCAAACAAAGCGCAGACGTTAATGATGCACATTTCCCAGAGCTTTCATATTCCAGTTAATAAATTCAAAATAAAGAGATATCTTTCTACCTTTTGTGCATTTTTTTTCAGTTGCAATTGCTCCAGCCACTTTCTTCTGGTTTCTTCATGTTTTCTGCTAACTCTCCATCGTCTGCTGTCCATTTGTCCTTTCTTCTCTCTTCTAGTTTTCTTTCCATCCTCTCTCTCTACATCTGCTTTAACATACTAATCTTACTCCTTTTGCTCTTTCCTCATTCTTATTTCATCCACACAAATTTTACCCCTCCATCCTCAATCCCCACTTACTCTCCCAATACCCGGCCAATTGTAGATTTTTCATCCCTCCCACACAAAATATTTTTCCCCTCTCCATTTTACTCTCCCAGCCCCATCCCATTCTAATCCTCCCCCAACATCAGCTCCCTTCTAGTTCCAGTCTCACCCAGCATCCATTCCCTTCTAGTCCCTGCATCAGCCCATTTCCAGTCCTAGCCCCCCATCAACCCATTTCCAGTCCTAGCTCCCCCATCCATTTTCAGTCTGAGTCCCTTCATCAGCTCATTTCCGATCCTAGCCCCCCATCAGCCCATTTCTAGTCATTTCCTAGCCCCACCATCAGCCCATGTCAAATCCTAGCTCCCCTCCACTCAGCCCAATTCCAGTCCAAGCCCCCCCATGAGCCTACTTCCAGTTCTAGCCCCTCCATGAGTCCATTTCAATTCAAGCCCCCACCACAGCCCATTTCCAATCTTAGCTCCCCCCCAACAGCCCATTTCCAGTCCTATCCTAGCTGCTCCATCAGCCCATTTTCAGTCCTAGCTCCCTTCCCTCACAGCCCATTTCCATTCCAAGCTCCCTCCCCATCAGCTATTTGCAGTTCAAGCCTCCCCGTCCACTCAGTCCATTTCCAGTCATAGCAATCCCCCAACCCATTACCAGTCCTAGCCCCCCATCAACCCATTTTCAGTTTAAGCCCCCCTATAACCCATTACCAGTCCTAACCCCCCCATCAGCCCACTTCCAGTCTTAACCCCATCAGCCCATTTCCAGTCAGCCCCCCATAGCCCATTGCCAGTCCTAACCCCCCATCAGCCCACAGCCCATTACCAGTCCTAACCACATCAGCCCACCTCAAGTCCTAACCACTCCCCATCAGCCCATTTACTGTCATAGCGCCCCCATAGCCCATAAGCAGTCCTAACCCCCCATCACCCTATTTCCAGACAGCCCCCATCAGCCCACAGCCCATTACCAGTCTTAACCCCCCCAGCCCATTTCCAGTCCTAACCCCCCCCCAGCCCATTTCCAGTCAGCCTCCATCAGCCCCAGCCCATTAGCAGTCTTAACCCCCCCCCAGCCCATTTCCAGTCCTAACCCCCCCCCCCTCACCCCATTTCCAGTCAGCCTCCATCAGCCCCAGCCCATTAGCAGTCCTAACCCCCCCCTAGCCCTTTTCCAGTCCTAACCCCCCCAGCACATTTCCAGTCCTAACCCCCCCAGCACATTTCCAGTCCTAACCCCCCCAAGCACATTTCCAGTCCTAACCCCCCCCCAAGCACATTTCCAGTCCTAACCCCCCCCAGCACATTTCCAGTCCTAACCCCCCATCACCCCATTTCCAGACAGCCTCCATCAGCCCCCCAGCCCATTACCAGTCTTAACCCCCCCCCCTCTTCCCTTCCCTTCCCTTCCCTTCTGGCAAATTAAAAAAAAAAAAAAAACCTGGCTCTAGCTGCTGCCGCTGCCGCGTCCGTCGCAGCAGCGGCAGAATGGAGTGTCCCGCGGGGCCCCCTCTCCTCGTTGAGCCCTCTGCAAGGGCTTTCAGATTCGCGAAGGGAGAGTGCTCCCTCGCGTCTCTGTAAAGCCCGCAGGGGCTAATGGGAAATTTCCCATCTGCCCCGAGGGGCGGATGGGAAATTTCCCATTAGCCCCTGCGGGCTTTACAGAGACGCGAGGGAGCACTCTCCCTTCGCGAATCTGAAAGCCCTTGCAGAGGGCTCAACGAGGAGAGGGGGCCCCGCGGGACACTCCATTCTGCCGCTGCTGCGACGGACGTGGCAGCGGCAGCAGCCAGAGACAGGTTTTTTTTAAAAATGTAATTTAAAAAAAAAAAAAGCAGAATGTTCTTTGCGCGGGGCCCCCTGAAACGCGGGGCCCTGTGCAAAAAACATTCTTGCTCAATGGACGGGCCGGCCCTGAACCCACTAGTGACTGACTAATGCTGCTGACAAGCTCACCTCTGTGCTTTCTCCACTGTGCCTCCAGATTTCCCTGATGCTAAGCAGTTAGCTTTGGGGTATTCAGCAGCACAAATCAGATATGTGCCGCTGAATATCCTTAATCCCTTTGAATATGTCCCCCTTTTTGTTTATAAAAATGTTATTTTTATTTCATTTATTTACATGTGGCCCACCTAGCTCACTGCTTTTAGATTACAGTTGCTGTGGCCTGTCTAGATTTCAGTAAAGCCTTTGACAATGTTCCTTCCACATAAAAGGCTGGTGGACAAGCTAGAAAGTATGGAAACTGGACAAAAAATTGGTTGAGCAACAGAATCCAGAAAGAGGTAATCAATGGAATCCATTCTAGTGAAGGGAATATGTCTACTCTACTGTACGGATTTGTGCTGGATCCATTCCTCATCATTGTCTTTGAATGACATTGGAAAAGGGTTGGAAGGGAAAGTGTAGCTGTTTGTATCTTCATATCATTTGCAATAGATTAGACATAGCAAACAAGGTAGATGAGATGAAAGATGTCTTTAAAAAAATTGGAAAAATGGTCAAAGATACTGGCAGCTGTATATTTCTTTCTGTTTGGGGGTAAATAAAGCAAAATCATGCATTTGTTGAGGTCTGGATATCCAAGGATTCAAATACCTTTTTAGAAGCTGAAATACCAGCAGTTAAACAAGAAAATGACTTGGGATGGTCACCTGTATGATCCCAAGGTAGTCTGCGTGAGCTTTGGTGCATAAGGAGAGGGAAGAAGAAAGTATTAAGGAAAATCATTTTTATTATTAGAACCAACTGTAACAGTTCGGTACAACATCCAGTTTGTCAAACAAAGCCCAAAACTCAACAATCACTGTACAGACACTTTAAGCCCATTTACAATGATTAATCCCTTCTTCCGGGCTGCCCGTACAATATTCATAATGCTAATATTAAGACTATCCATAGTTTAGCCCCTACTTGCTCCGTTACCTCCCAGACCAAACCTAAGCACGAACACATATGAGAATAAGGTACATAACAAACGAACAAACTACAGACATTGCTCGCTCGCCATATCGTAAAAAAGTATCTCAAACTCACAGAGTAACGAAGCCTAAAATTTATCACTATTTACCGGCCTCCCTCAGCCCTTCCATCCCACCCTTCTCTCCTCCCCCTCCCCCCCTTCTTACCCTCTTCCCCCCTCCCACTTCCCAGCGAACCTCCACACCCATTCATTCATCCATCCATCCATTCATTCAGTTCTACACTGTTTCCATGAACTTCAAATAACTGTGTATGCTACTCCAATGTCGCATTGCACTTCCCCTGCCTGGCTCAGAGGCGTATACCTCTTACTGTGTAGAATTTTACACCTGATTTTGCGTTCAGAGTCAGCACCCCCTGCAAGCAACGGCTCCCAAATTTTCCCAAACGTTTCCAATTTTTGGTCTCTAAGTAGCTTAGCTGTTCTCTTCTCCATGCTCATTAATTCTAACATAAGGTGCTCCCATTCCTTTACCCCTGGGGGGTCCTCTGCTACCCAATGGCGCAATATTCATTGTTTTCCCACTACCAACCCCTTCTGTAGCAGCTTCCCCAAATTCACTCCAGTCACCAATTCTCCGATATCTATTCCGAACAGACAGCAGTCTGGAGTGAAATCTAAATACTGTGATATCCAGCTAGTGAGCTTTACCCAAACTCCCTGCCAAAAAGTTTGTATTTCACACAGGACCAGAAACAGTGCATGAATGTTCCCCTTTCTGTTCCACAAAGTCGACATACATCTGTCTGCACCACCCCAGCCCTGGCTGTCCAAACATCATGTACATAAGCCCTCCAAAGGAATCTGAATTGGATTTCTCGCAAATGTACCTACTCAGAAATATCTTTAATTGCACTGAAAGCAACCTCCAGCTTCTCTACTGTAATCCCTGGCATAGCATCTTGTTGCCACTTCTTAGCCAGTCTACCTAGCACTCCCCCCTCATCAATTGGGTACATCTGTCTCCTTAGAGCGTGCACTGTTATTTTCCCTTCCAAGCTCTGCACTAAATCCATTATACTCCCCGGGCCCAACAGTTCACCACCTTCCTTCTGAACAGTGCACACATAGTGTCTGGCCTGTAAGTAGAAATAGAAATCCTTTGAATCCAATTCAAACCGTTGCCGCAAAGACTGAAATGAATCCAGTTCAGGGTCTGAGGCCATTCTCAAGTGACCCATGTATTTAACTCCCCTTTTCTCCCAGTGTTTAACCACAGAACCCTGACACCCTGGCGGAAAGTCACTGTTTCCTATCAGAGGAAGGCAATCCGTCCTCCTCCACGACAATTTCTTTCTTTGACACACAACTTTCCATAGCTGTCTCAAAGCTCGCATATATACTGCAAGTTTCCCTCCAAGCGGGCAAGTCCTTATTTGCTCGGTGCAACAGAAACACTCTATGCGAAGTCCCAGACATCTCATTTATTAACTCAATGGGCAAAGTCTCATCCGTTCCCAACAGTACATCCTGAAGGGGGCGCATCAGGCTAGCTATGTTATATTCTCTCAACGACACAAGACTCCCCCTCCTTCCTCCAGAGGTCTCATTAAAGCCCATAAGGCAGTTCTATACCTGCGGCCCTTCCACAAGAATTTACCTAGGTGACTTTGCAATACTAGCATGTCCTTCCTGGATATCCATATCGGGATGTGACATAACAAATAAAGCCATCTCAGGAGTTCAATCATCTTAAAAAGGGCAATACAACCCATCAAAGATATGGGCAAGTCTCTCTACTTCTTTAAAGTCGCTATTGTTCTTTCCAGTCTTCGAGTAACATTTATATCGTACAGCCGAGATATTTCCTCCAGGATTTGAATACCTAAGTATCATATCTGGCCTTCTGCCCACATAAGTGGAAAATCTCCCTCCCAGTTGTGCCGCACTTTTCCCCCTACATCTAGCACAACAGACTTAGACCTATTGATGTGTAACCTTGAAAAGGTACTGAACCACTCAATCTGCTGAAGGGCTGCTTCCAACGATACTTGGGGCTCTCGTAAGCACAGGAGCATTGCAAAAGCAGCAAAGGTTCTAATTGCAATACAAACAGCAATGGAGACAAGGGGCAACCCTGCCTCGTACCACGCTTCAGGGAGAAAGTTGACGAATACTCGCCACCCAAAATCATACATGCCAGCGGGTCCGCGTACAATGCTTTAATCCATTTCAAGAAGGCCCCCCTCAAAACCAAATCTCTGGAGAACTGTAAACATATAAGGCCAAGAGACCCGATCAGAAGCCTTTTCTGCGTCCAGACTCACCAACAATAACGGTGACTCTTGCATAAGACACATTTCCATCCCCAGCAGCACCTTACTTATGTTTAGGAAAGCTTCCCTATCCTTGACAAACCCCGTCTGATGGTTCCCGATCAATCTCGGCAATACCTTCTGTAGTCTCACTGCTAGAACCGAAGCCAATATCTTCATATCATAGTTAATTAACGAGATGGGCCGATAAGACGCGGGATCTTCCGGGTTTTTTCCTACTTTAGGAATCACCGTAATAGCAGTTGTCTTCATATCCCTTGGGAAACACCCAGACTCTAATACTTCATCATACAGAGCCGCTAGTGAAGGTGCTACTTGCATTGTCAAAATTTTATAAAATTCTGCCCTATATCCATCCGGCCCTGAAGTCTTATGAGGTGCCCCACCCCCCTATAACTTTTTGAATTTCTGTTCCAGAGATAGGCCTGTTCAACTCCTGCAGTTCCAAGTCTCCTAATCGCGTTATCTTTACCGCATTTAAAAAAGACTCTTCTGTTCTCTATCTTCTCCTTCTGGTGTATATAGATCTTGGTAGTATTGCCTAAAAACGTTCATGATTTCTGAATCTCATCATACTTTACACCATCTTTATCCCTTATAATAGTGATTACTTTAGTGCCTCCTCACTCTTTCACCAACCGAGCGAGTAATTTTCCTGTCCTGTCTCCATAGCGAAACAATTGGTGCCTGTAATATTGCATCGAATATACTGCCCATTCTTGAAGAACCCTATTTAGATGCCTCTGGACTCCCAAGTACGCCTCCCTAGTGTGCCTATCCAGCTTTCGCACATCTAATCTTTTAAGTTCCTGAAGCTCTTGAGCCAATTGCAGTATAGTTTCATTAACTCTCTTCTTTTCCTTTGCAACAAAAGCAATAATATGATCTCGCATCACTGCTTTCCCGGCTTCCCAAAATACCGCCATGGTCTTTACCCGGCCTTCATTGAATTTAACATACTCCTCCCAATGATACCAGAGATACTTACAAAATTCCTCATTTTTCCATAAATGTCGCACAAATGACCACTTAGAGTTGGATCCCAGCCTCCCTCTCCAATCCATCCGGACCATCGCATGATCAGAAACTATCATGGGATCTATCTCCACTGCTGTCACCTTCAAAACAATGCTTTGAAACCAAGATGTAGTCAATATGAGACCACGACTGGTGGGCACGTGACAGATGTGTGTAGTCTCTCTCCTTCGTGCAAAACTCTCCATGCATCTATTAGCTCCCCCATTCTACAAAGATAGCTTATTCCTTTCTTCCTCCACCCTCCACCCAACCTCAACTGGGATCTATCCATCTCCGGTTCGTGTGGACAATTAAAATCTCCTGCCAGTAAAACCGGAATTGTGCCAAACAAACATACTTTACATCACCATGCATCCTTACCGTAAAGCCTCAACCATAAAATGCTGCCCCACAATAGAATAACAACGTCATGAGCTAAAAAACTCATCATAACCCTATTATTTCTCATCGCAGTTTCATTATAATTAGAATATACTGTCCAGGTACATGTACTCTCACTCAGGGGCGCTGTTTGAGGCCGTGCTCTCCCCCTCCAAAATCTTTTGGCTGCCGCTGCAGTATCAAAGGTATAATCATGTCCTTGCCTGGAAACTCTCAGCACTGCTGGGTAGGCCAATGTACAACGGAGTTTCTTTTTAAACAGGGTGGCACAAATAGGCGAAAATTCTTCCCTCTTCGTCGCCACCGCTGCCGAGTAATCTTGAAACATAAGAAGCTTATGGTTGTTTAATTTCAATTCTCCTTTTCTCCGGTAGGCTTGCAGTAGTTGAGTTTTATGCTGGAAATTTAGAATTCGCACA
Organism: Ichthyophis bannanicus; assembly: GCA_033557465.1. Taxonomy (NCBI): domain Eukaryota; kingdom Metazoa; phylum Chordata; class Amphibia; order Gymnophiona; family Ichthyophiidae; genus Ichthyophis; species Ichthyophis bannanicus. The sequence continues at coordinate 160,068,303 of CM066043.1, read as the reverse complement.
ATTACTACTCTTGGCCTGTTTCTGTGTTCCGACCTTGTCCCAATTCGGTGCTGTAGGGTTTAAGTACTTGTAGAGGTAGAGGTTAAGTATGATAGATTTGGGGTTTAGTATGATAGATTTGCTTTTAATTTTTAAGTGCTAAGGATTCATAATGTTCCTGATTCATAATCACTTACTGGCTGCCCTGAATCTCACAAAAAATAAGACCAACAGCTATGCTGCTATAACATGTGAGCCAGCATTCAGGCCTTTTCAAGAAAAGATCCAGCAACCATATAAGGAGATATCATAAGCCTTGTAAGGTGCCAGTTTGGGCTGAAGAGTCTAGACTTTGACCTACAAGGGGATATCAGATAAAGGTCTGCAGAAGTAAAGGTGCAAAGAAATGCATACACAGGAAACCACAAAGCTACTAACATATATGCTAGGCCCGGCTCTGAAGAAAAACAGCTAGCCAGGTCATGGTGAGTATGAGATTCAGGGCAGCCAGTAAGTGATTATGAATCAGGAACATTATGAATCCTTAGCACTTAAAAATTAAAAGCAAATCTGTCATACTAAACCCCAAATCTATCATACTTAACCTCTACCTCTACAAGTACTTAAACCCTACAGTGCGCACGCTCCACTCTCATGTTCCCAGCAAGTATGTCCAGACCCAACTCTCTGGGGAGCCAGTCCTCTATAAGGGGTATCAACTGAGCATCCGTCGTGTCCTCAGTCACCCCTATAATCCGTAAATTATTTTGGCGCAATCTGTTCTAAAAGTCCTCCACTTTCGCTTGCAAGGCCTCCATTTGCTTTCACTGCACTGATTTTTCTCTTGCTTGCTGCCCCTCCTCATCCTCAACGGACACCATGCGGTGTTCCAACTCCTCCACCCGCTTGCCAATTTCTAGCAGCGATTTGCCAACTGCCTCCAACTTTTTCAGTACCTGGTCAAATTTGGGGTCCAATAGCTTAACAACTTCCTTTGCAACGTCCTCCGTGGCAGAATCTGCACTATCTGTTCCCGGGGAAACCGGCTGCAGCAACATGGATGCAGGAGGCCCCGGCTTAGCGTTCCTCTCCCGGTCTTTTTTTGGAATTACCGGCACGTTAGCTTCTCGGACCCAGGACCTGCTGTGACAGCTCAGCTTTATCTCCGCTCCTGTTATAGTATTCTTAAGTTAGCTCTATAGACAGCGATGTATTTTTGATGAAAAACTTGAAACAGCCCCGGAGCGAGCAAGGAACCTCCTTACCCACTCATGTGTCATGTGGGACCCCCCGCTCATGCATCACGGGGGACTCCGGAAGAAAAGTATTAAGAGGAAAGTAGTATTACCTTGCTACGGGTCTCTGGTGAGATTTCCCGTCTCCCTTTTTAGTACTGTGCTAGTACAGGAGATCATATCTATTCCATGATATAGAGAAGGCAGAGGCAAGCCTAATGAGGGCCACTAAAATGATGCAAGGCCTGTGTTATACATGGCTGAGAGACCTAAAGATACCAGAAGGAAGCATTTTTCTTGTATGAGAAACATGAGGTCATTCATGAAGTGAAAGGCAGGGAAACACACACAAAAAGTCAGTAAGTATTTTTTTTCTGTTTTGTTTTTATTAATTTGTTACTGATTTAAGTTAACAGTGATTCACATATTTTATTTGCTCGTAATTGTGAATGTTTTACTCTGTAATCTGCCTAGACGGAAAGATAGTATGGAACAGAAATGTTTAAAATAAATAGCCTCTGAAGATAGTATGTTCCAGAGGTACCTATAGGAGCCAGAACACTAACAGAATTGAAGCTTGCCCAGGATAAACACAAAAGAGCCATAATGGTGAAGGGAGAAGACCCCAAATTAATTACAACCTGTGACAACAAGCAGGTGCAAATGAGCGTTCTGGGTAGATCAAGTAGCCTTTTTCTGCCAGCATTTTCCATCTTTCTCAACAGTCTCAGGCTCCATTTATAATTTCTGCTTCTCATTTCCTTAGTTAAACTCATGCATCTCATTCATTTTACATATCCCAGTGACTCTCTCCACCCCCACCCTATATTTGATTGTGATCACAATCAAGATGCCACCCTCTCTCTTTTCCATATGTCATTTTTAAGGATGACAAGAATACCCAAGCAAGGCACAGGTTATTGCATGTGGAGATCTGAAAAAGGCAGCTTGCTTTCATGTGCGTTGACCCATGTCTGAACTACTTCAGTTATTGAAGGGATGGAAACTGCTGTCTTTCTGTTACAACCTCCTTGCTGCTCAGCCTTTCCCCTCTGCGCTTCATAATTGAGAGATAAGCCTTCATGGATAAAAATTATTAAAATTGCACACAAAACAGTCACAATTTGGACAGCAAAACTATTGAAAAATTGTTGAAACATTATTTTATGCCTTTTGGTAATTTGTTTTAATGAAGTTACTAGTTGAAAGGGCCTATCAAAAATGACTGACAAAAAGGGCAGTGAAAACAGCCTGTCTGGTTTTCATGCACACGCTCTCTTTTGTGTCCAACAGTTAATCCCCCACACTCTCCCTCCCACACCCACTTACACTCATGCTGTCCAACACACTTGGAGCCTCTCTCTCTGTATCACCCACCCTCTCCGGTTCACTCATAGAGGTACTGCTTGCTTTTAACATGTGCAATTTTCTTTAGGGATATGCATTCCTTAGTAAGCATTGGTGCATTAGTGTGCTTTAAAAACTTTAGTGAACTCTGAATTTAATTAATGTGCATTAATCGACAGCACACCTTAAATTTGGAAAAATGTATGAAAAAAAGGAAAACCAAATTTTCCTTGCCTGTGCACGTCCCTAGTTTGCGTCAACACATGCTGTTGATTTTGCATGCTGTATTGTCCTTTTGTACATACGATATGAGCTTTGTACAAATTATTTTGCTAGAGTGCACATTATTTTGCAAGACGTGCGATTTTTTTTTTCTTCTTTTTCCCAACAAGAATGCACAGCACTGTATCAGATTAAATGCTAGCTAGGGTCATGTAGTGTGCACATATACCATGCAGTAATAATAGCATTTGGTGTGTGCCGTTAGGTATCTTGGTTGATAACACAGAAAACACAAGAGTCAGCCAGATCTTCAAACCTCTGTTTCTGTATCAATATCCATTTATTTGATTTTGGTTGCAAAATCATGAGGTCAGCCAAAGGACACCAGATCCATAAACAGCTGCTCCCCAAGCTCCTAGGAAATGGGTTATTTAAGTGTGATTGGCAGTGATGAGTACACAAATGCTAGTTAATTTTAGATATCTATCTAATATGAAATATGGGTTTTGGGTCCTTTTGTTAAGCTTTCTAGTACCTTTGTAATAAGTAAGAGTGGTCACCAGTAGGAAGTGTGTGGCGCCTCATGAAGATGCTGAAACAGAGACTACATTGTGTCTACTTTGCTGTCTCAAGTCACAGTGAAACATTAGAGATGCCTTGTTAACATTATAAGTGTGTTGCACTAAATTAAGACAATTCAAAGTTTTACATTTTAAAACTTAGTTGACTTAGATATTGAACGGGTTGATGCATTTCTGCATAGTTGTATAATGATAAAATATTTTTATTTATTTTATTTAACAGGGTTTTTTTTTTATACCGCTTTATCATTTCAGTCAAAATGGTTCACATTGTAACTTAAACTTGGTAATGTACATTAAACGGGGACATTGATAACTTGGATTTTATGAGGCAATGGAGGGTTAAGTGGCTTGCCCAAGGCCACAAGAAGTGCTAGTGGGAATCAAATCCTGGTCTCTTGGTTCCTAAGCCAGTACTCTAACCATTAGACTATTCCTCTGTCTGTCTCAAAGGAAGAAGCTCCTTAAAGGTCATAGGATGAAGGTGAAAGCGGATAGACTCAGGAGTATTCTGCAGAAATATTTCTTCACAGAAAAGAGTGGTGGATGTGTGGTGTCATTTTCTATGTTTCTAGACCATTCATGAAGCAACAACATCATGTCCAGCAACAGCACACTGCTTTACTTTACTTATGTAATGTTTTGGGTCTAGTTGATGCTTGGAAGGCCCTGCATTCATTAAAGAAGTACTTCATCCATTTTGTTCATACCTGTGATAGTATATCCCAACTAGATTACATTTTGCTTTCTCAGTTGCTGATTCAGAAGGTGGTAGGGGTGCAGATTGGCGCCATGGAGATTTCTGACCATGCTGTTGGGTGGAATTGGAGGGTCCACATGGCCCAGATATGATCCAGCCGTAGCACTTACCCTGTTATTTGTATAAAGATCAAGAGTATGTGATATATTTGCATGAGCGCTGACAAGAATATGAGCATCACAATTCTGAGCATAGGAATAATCCCATGTTGTTCTTGGATACAGCCAGGGCCGTACGGCAGGAGGTCATAATTGCTTGTGTGACCCATCTTAATAAGATGTTAATAAATATATTGCATCTTGAGGCTCAGTGGTGAGAATGCAAATAGGAATTTCTGGTATGCCCTTTTCTGGAGGCCCGTGCATATTTTGTGGCCACCCAGGTGGTATTGAGTACTCTTATCCAGGAGACTTCCACAAATCTTACACGCTATATTGATACTGGCTGTATAAATTTAACAATAAGCCTAACAAGTGGATGATGAATTTGATTAGGCCTTACCATGGTTCCTGGGGCATTGGAGCTCTCCAGGAGGTGGGGCATTATGGTTGAGGGCACTTGTGAGGTGGGTAATATATCTATGGAGTTTTATAACTATCTTTATACAGCCGAACCTTGTTCGATGGTAACACTTTGACATTTTGTGAGGTGCCTTCCACTTCCTGTTTTAAACCTTGGACAGCAGACTGCTACCGTCTCCTCCCTGTTACAGCTCAAGAGATTCAGGGTGTTATCCGTCAAGCGTCCTTGCTCAAGTCCCCTTGGCATATCAGTCTGGGCTCTGAATTTTATAAACTCTTGCAGTATCAGATCTGTATACCTTTACTAGTTGTTTTCCAAAAAGCTAAGGAAAAGTGACAATTTTCTTTCAAAATGAATAAGGCGGCCTTATCACTCTGATTTTGAGACATGGTAGGTAGTCTGCTTAATTCATTTTGATGTAAAAATCTTGGCCAATCGTCTAGCGTTAGTTTTGCTACATTTGATAAGACAGAAACAGATGGGGTTTATGAGCAATAAATACCCTGTGCTGAACGTGCGCGAATTTTGCTGGCTATTGAATGCTGTCAGAAGCTGGCTGCCATCATTGCTTATAAGTTTTGACATGGAGAAGGCCTTTGACAGGGTCAGCTTGGATTATTTATTTCAAATTTGGATTTGATGGGGATTGGGGGAGATTTTCAAGCCTGGACCTGAGCATTATATACCCATCCTAGAGCGTTAGTAATTGCCCGTGGTATGTGGCATCTGAGCATATGATTGTTAGAGGTACTAGCAAGGCTGCCCCCTTCCCCTTTTTATGTCTGGAACCCCTGTTGTTGCAGATTAAGAATTCAGCTGAGGTAAAAAGGATTAACCTTGGCGGTCAAATTTTTAAAGCGGCTGCATTTACTGATGATGATTTTGTGGGTGTGATGGATCCAGATTTATTCCAGTTATATAGATGCAATGTTGCCCCCTTATTGAGAGAATTGCATATGCACCTTTGCTGACTTGGCAGCTCTTATCTTTTCATTGCAAGAGCAGGCTGGTTTGTGCAAGATAGTTATTTTGCCTAAGCGGCTATATAAGTTTCAAATGGTGCTGGTTTACTCGCTGGGATGTGATATTTCTGCGATGGATAAAGTACTGTGAAAACTTCTATGATGTGGCGCAAGCCTTGACTGTCTCTTGAGATGTTTGTTACCATGGGGTAGAGGAAGGGATTGCTTGTTCAGAAGTACATTTTTGCAACCTACAGTAGCTACTTTGATGTGGTATATCAGTGACCTTAGATTTGCGTTTTGTTCTGCATGCTACATCCAATCATTTACCGCAGCTTGAGCCCCATCATCCTGTTGCCCTTTGCGGAAGACTTGGAAGTGGCTTGTCAGAACTGCACTCTAGCTTTCAGATTACTCTCTTATTGCCTATTGGGAGTAACTTAGACTTTGTCCCAGGGATGCAGAGGGCAAAACGTCCATCAGTGGATTGCCTGGAACCTCTTTACTTTAGCTGAGGTGTTGGATGATTAGGGGAGCATCGGGATTTTTGCTGACTTGCAGCAAGAGTATATTCTTCCAGCAGGAGAACTCTTTGGTTTTGTGGAAGTACTCTATTATATTGCTCACTTGGATAGGGTGGTCATTAGTACGGTCTCTGGGGAGCCTCTCCAAGAAATGTTCTTATTAGAGGCCACTGAGCGAGAATCACTCTTGCTGCTTTGTGCTGGTCTTGGCATTTTCTGGACAGATTTTTGTTTTGATAGTATTAAATGTATATAGACTATGAGAATGTTAGGCAACATGCCTTGGGGTTGCCCTATGTTTGCAAGCCCTCTGGGCTAGAATGGTTAATTATCTTAATAGAATATTTGGTCTGAACTTTAAATTTGATGTGGGAGATGATACTGTTTGGTACTGTTTCAAAGTTTCCGACTAAAGATACATTTTTGAGACTGTTCTTGAGAAAAACCTTCCTGTTGACAAAGAGTATATTATGCCATTGGAGGTGTCCTGAGGCCCCTGTCCTGACCCTTGGAGGTTGACCCTCTGTCATATGGTGGTCATGGAAAAACTTTTCTCTACAGAAGGGCTCCACAGCGTCAACCTGTCTTTTTCTTTATCACACTGAGCTAGGAGTGTGGTACTTAGCTATTTCTGATGCTCCATTCAACTGAAGGAACAGAGTTATTGAACAGGGTGGGAGATGGGTTGACTGGGGATACTTGGGTGGTGGGAGAGAGAGGAAGTTGGGGGGGAAAACCTAATTTGATTTCTGTCCTCAATGTAGAAACTTTATTTGCTGGCATATATCTTTGTATTGTTTGAGAACTTTTATGGTTTAATAAAGGGAATTATAAATAAAAAGGTTCTCACACATCCCTATCAGCACATGTAGAGAGAAAAGCAACAGAATTTTCAAAACAAAAGAAAAAGTTCTTTAGAGATGGATCAGGAAACGAGGAGAAACAAGTGGCAAGAGAGAAGCTATAGCGAGAAATAGAAAATTGTTTCAGCAGCCGCATTTAGTTCCAAACTGACACAGGAATCATAAACAAGAGTGGACTAAACCAAAAGATGAGAGATTTATGACTGTGGTACAGAATAGACTATGCACCAGGTGGTTTACCGCAGCATGGAAAAAATGGAAAGCAGACATGTAGATTTTATAGCACAGAATTGGAGACAGTTTCCAGTCTTATGACCGGGTGCAACATGCTGATGTCAGAAGGCTTATATATAGAGAGGAACAATAAAGTGGCATGACTCATCCACTGGAAGCCGTATAATCACAGAACATTGTGGTGTCAGAGTTATCAAGACCCTGTCGGAATAGTAGAGGATGAAGAAGTTGGGATGATGCCACACTAACTGTAATCTGCTAGTCATAAAATTAAGCAAGTTTTACAGTACATTATCTGAATCCATAATTAATTCAATTCAGTATTTCTTCCAGTCCCTTCAAGGTGGAGTAGGGGTTCTCAATCCAGTCCTCGGGCACACCCTGCCAGTCTGAAGCTAAATATATTCATAATGAATATTCATGAGAGAGTGACCATTACAATCCAAATAAAAGCTTAGAGTGGGGGGAGGGGTGGAGGATAACCTGCAGCATTTACAATCCTAAATACATTTCTGGGCAGACTTCCGCTCTGCATCTGCCAGATACCCTGGATTTACGTACAGTGGAGAGCTGTCATGTATATTCATTGTGGGAATCCTAAACACCCCTAGCCGGGGGTATTCCAAGGACTGGCTGAGAAGCTGAGAGCTAGGGGAAAATAAACGTATTCACCTTTCTCTTCTCTACCTTAGCTTCTTTCTAGTTTTGCTTCCTCTCTTCTATTCCTTCCATCACTGAATTTTTGACTCCCTTTTCTCTCTCCGGTAGTGTCGTCTTCTCCCCTGGAGAAGAGATTCCCCTTATTTGCTTCTATAGTAGCAAGCATTTACTTGTTTAAGAGTTGGTACTTTTAGAGGGTAATTCTGTAAAGAATTGCATAGATGTATACGTCATTTATGCACATAAATTATGGTATTTTAGTCATTAATATAGCAGTCTGTATCATAGCTCACATTGTATTATAGTACATAATGTATATAGCGCAATTTATTACAATGTAACACGCCCTAATTTAACAAACTATGTAATTTTCATTACTGCTTGTTTACACATTCACTGCTTTTGTATGTCTTGTTTGTTAAACCGCTTTGATTGCATGATAAGGCGGTATAGAAATACCATTAAATAAATAAATTAATTAATTAATGCACTTTAATCTGTACTTGCATGAAGGCCATCATGTATTCCCACTGTGGGCATGCACATGGGCAGAGCAGACAATTATGCATGTAATTCATAGAATACAGGTGTACTCATGTAAGAAACATGTCATGTACACCAGCTGTAGAGTTGTGTAAGGTACTGTGGCTTAAATGCATTTGCAATAGTGGACATTTATGGTAGTATTCTTTAAGTCAAATCTGTGAGGCTATGACTTTATAAAATAGGCACGATTAACATGCATAAAAATGCATATTAACTACACAGCAGCTTATAGAATCACCTTCCACAAGTCAGGCCAGCATAGATTAGAAACTTTGAGCAGCCTTGTTACTGTGAATTCACTTATCATTTACAGGCTTCAATCTGCCTACTCAGATCACAGCCACAAAGACATGAATTGGCAGATAAATCACAAAAGAAACTGGATACTAGGCTTAATATTTATAATAACGCATGGGCCAATTTTTTTTCCAAAGGGTTTAGCTGCCTAAGTTTGGGAGATAGCCTCCTAAATAGTTTCCTTTAAAAATATATTGGAGCTGAGTTTTTCTAGGCATTTAAATTTAGTGCCCTAAAAAGTGGGTGTCTGTGGGACGGAGATAGGGCAGGGAGGAATGACGAGTGGTGGTTAGCATTGATTTGCAGCATTAGCAGTGCCGAATGCTGAAATGTAGGTGTGCAAGTTAGGGGCTAAAGTTATGTTTCTAAGTGCTGCAAAATTTAGGCACCTGAATTCTAGGATGAACCGTGAACTCTATATTTGTAATAACATGTGAAGGCAAATTTTAGGTAGCACATGGAGAGGAAATTTAAGATGTCCAGGTTGAAATGTGGAAAATTCCCAGTGTATTTTACAAGCGGCTGCATGTTCGTGTCTCTCCACATCCAGCAATTCAAAAATATCTGCCTATGTGGAAAGCATGCAGTGTTACCCCACTAGTGCACCCGAGCAGCTTTTTCAAATCGTTCCTCTTGATCTCTACAGACACCTTCCATCTCCTCTCCTGGCTCCAGCTAAGGTCCCTGCTGTAGAGTGGGAGCAAGAGTAATCCCCAGTTGCTCTTGCAAGTCCTGGGTTCAAGGTGGTGCTCATAACTGCTAGCAGTAATGTTAGTTACGATTACTAGGGGGTCAGGCTGCCAAATAAGAGGGGGGGGAGAGTCTGGTGGGGATCTGAATACTAGGAGACTTGGGAGTCAGCTGCCAGGGGGTGTCAGTGTGAGGGATTGGATGCTGGGAAAGGAGGTGTTGCAGTAGAGAAAGCGGAATTGGAGGGAGGGGGGATGGCTGACTTTGACATTTATATCTGTCTCTTCAAACAAGCACTTATTTGTGCCTTGGGGTAGCTGTAAGATGAATTTCTCTTGCAAGATGAAGAATACATGTCAATATTTACAGTATAAACCCATTCAGACTGCTCCCTCTCCCCACCCTAACCACGTTCCTTTGAAATGTGGACATGGTGTGCATAACCATACATACATAGCAGTTTTCTAAAATTGCATTTATTTATTTAACATTTTTTTATACCGCTTTATCATTTTAGTCAAAGCGGTTTACATTGCAACTTAAACTTGGCAAACAGGGACATCGCTAAGTTGGATTTTCAAGTGACCTGCTCAAGGCCACAAGGAGTGCATTTACATGTTTAGTCCAATCTACACATGTAAATGCTGCTATTCACATAGAATATTTCTTAAATAACCTCGTCGACACCTTAAAATTGAGGCATCTAAACATCTTCCTGTGCTAAAAATTGGTATTCAGCTGGCCAAATCCTATGCTGCCTGCCAAAGTGAATGCCACAGTTGGCTGACAGGATCCCTGCCCCCCCCCCCACCCCCTTCCCTCAGTTACTCTCCTGCCATTCAGTTCACATTATAATGGTGGGACTAATATGGCCCCCACATCTCCTTCTCACTGCTCCACTTAAAAAGAGTGGCAACAGCAGATCCCCTTCTTCCAGTCCCTCCAATCAGCTGGAGTCTCTCAAACTATGCAGTGCACAGCTGTCACCTGATACCTCCTGTGAAATTTACAAAAAAATGCAGTGCAGAGTCCCTTCCCTCATCGGAATCCTTCCCGTCTCACCTGCACTGATGGGACCGATCCTCGGTTAGAACTGAATTCTGAATGGCTATTTATTCACTAAAGCACAGTTGTTTAAATGAATGGTAGGTGACACAGCTGCGGTTGCTGGACACCAAAAGATCAAGTTCCATCACAGTCCGATACAGAAAATTAAGCTGATATTTTATTCATCTAACTTTAAATGGATTTTCAGCAGCACTGTCAATCTAAGAGATCCCTCTGAAAATTCACAGATCCTAGACAGATACGGTATCCATTTAACTTTATTTGTGTGTTGCAATTGAAATAAATATTCTCCTTTTAGTGAGTGAATGTCACCACTTGAATGGATAACTTTTCGTCCAGCCCTGCAACATTTAATGGCCCGAGTGCTTTTGAATATTGACTCAACTTTTTTTTTTTCTTGTTTTGATAAAATGAACAATGATAGAGCAGTAAACGTGATAAAGCGGTTGCTTTTCGTGGACGTTTGAAAAATTGCCTTCCCAATATGTGTGTATAGAGTGAAGATTCAGCAAAGGCATTCCTGGGGGTGGAGTGTGGAGGAATTAACATTTATGCCCAGACCTAGAAAATCTATGCGTGTGTGTGTGTGTGTAAATTAATTCTGGCAGAATGGTTTATGATTAAAAGCAGGTTTAAATATCAGTGCAAAAATGCCCTAGAGTAATGATTAAAATGGAAGTATGTGCAGAATTTTGTTCTGAAAATGTGTGAGTAGCAGCATAGGGAGGAGTAAATATGTATGCACTATTTACACGTGCGCTCAGTTATAAAATGACCCCCTAAACGTAAACATACATGTCTGAGCTGTGGAACGATGTTTTTGTTTTATTTCTCTTAACCAAATAAGCAGTTTTGTGGTGGTAGTTCTCATGTTTTTCAATCATTCACTTCAAGAATAAAATCAAGTATAGTAAATGCATTTTATAGCGTTGTCTTGAACTGGTGGCTAGTAATTGTTGGTTGCCTGGGTTCTGTCCTGCAATTTTGGAGGGAAACCAAATACCCATATTTTAATTGTGCAGTGACCAAGTTGACTTTTACTTTTATTCTCATCTCTACTCTTTTACAGCATTAACTTTTGAGAACATATGTGGTGTTCGCTAAGCAGAAACATTTAAAATGTAGCAGCCCCATGCTGCCTGCTCTAGATGTATCAAATCAAGCAGCAAAATTGGAATGTGTAATCAAGCAAATGGTGGTTTCGGTGGGAGGGCCGGAATCTAAGAAATATTATTGAAGTGTGCTGTTTTTCAGTTTGACTTTCCCAACAGCTAAGATTTAAAACCATTGTCTGGTAGCACCATTTTTGTTAAGCCACTAGTATGGATGGGTATTTGTGTTGACTGTCTATATTGCATTGCCTGTGTTTGTGCGTGCAGCATAGGCATAATTTGGAAATAAACATATTAACTGAAATCTGGAAGGGCATGGGATTCATATGGAAACTATTGGTGTGCTTTCTGTCTTGCTTCTTAGGCAGCTGCTATGGAACACATAGAAGCTGTTTAAGAAAGTCGAATGTGCATTGGTAAGATCAGTCCATTCACCTAGTTAAGGTGGGGACTGTAGTGTGATGGTTATAAATTATATGGAGTTGCTCCAGAGTTGCTACTAAAATAGTCAGTGACCTTCATCGTAGAGCACATAGAGGTAAACTTAAATATCTAAACATGTATACCTGGGAGTTAAGGGAGAAAGGAGAAGTATGATAGGGCCATTTAAATGCCTCCAAGGTCTAAATGCACTTGATGAAGGCCTCTAAGCTGAAAGGATGAAGAGGTTATAGAATGAAGGTGAAAGGAGGTACACCTAGGAGTAATCTTAGGAAATACTTACACGTAGAAATGGTAGCGGATTTATGGAACAAACTCTCAGTGGAAAAAGTGGAGACAAGTACAGTATCTGAATTCTGAGTTCTGTGGGACAAGCACAGAACCTCTCCAAGGGAGAAGAAGGGATTTGTATAGTTTGAGTAGTTGGTGTGGATAGACAGACTAGATAGGCCATTCTTTTACTGAGTTGGTAAAACAGAAGAATGATGCTCGTCCTTTGTCACTTCAAGACACATTAGGGAAATGCCTACTGTATCTGATTATAACTCGCCTTGAACTGATACTGGATAGGCGTGAGCTGTTGTTGTTAAGTGCCGTCGAGTCGGAGTCGACTCATGGCGACCCTCTGGATAGCTATCCTAAATTGTGTTCGGTCTTCAGTCAGGCGGCTCATTGTTGACAGACTGGTACCCGTAGCTGCTGCTGTTGTATCGATCCATCTCATTGCTGGCCTTCCTCTTTTGCGTTGACCTTCTATCTGGCCAAGCATAATGTCTTTCTCTAATGATCTCTCTCTTCGCATGATGTGTCCAAAGTATGAAAGTCGAAGTCTTGTCATCTGAGCTTCTAAAGAAAGCTTAGGTTTGATCTCCTCTAGTACCGACTGGTTTGTTCTTCGGGCAGTCCATGGTATACACAGTATTCGCCGCCAGCACCATAATTCAAAGGCATCAATTTTCTTCCTGTCTATCTTTTTCACTGTCCAGCTTTCACATCCATATGATGTTATTGAAAATACCATGGCTTGAACAAGTCGAATCTTTGTATGGAGAGAGACATCTCTACTCTTGAGAATCTTATCTAGGTCTTTCATAGCCATTCTGCCAAGAGCAATGCGTCGTCTGATTTCTTGACTGCTTGTTGCTTCTTTATTGATAGTTGATCCAAGTAGGTTAAAGTTGTTCACAATTTCAATTTCTTCTCCTTTAACGATGAACCTGTTGATTATGCCAGTTGTCATGATCTTTGTCTTCTTTACATTAAGGTGCAGGCCCATTTTGAGACTATGTTCTTTGATTGTGAGAAGCAAATGTTTCAGATCATCTTCACTTTCAGCCAGTAATGTGGTATCATCAGCATAGCGAAGGTTGTTGATGAGTCTTCCACCAATCTTCACACCTCTGTTGTCTTCATACAATCCTGCTTCTCTGATGATTTGTTCTGCATATAAATTAAACAGGTAGGTGGAAAGTATGCAGCCTTGTCTTACACCTTTGCTTATTTTAAACCATTCTGTTTCTCCTTGTTCCGTTCGAACTGTTGCTTCTTGATCAATGTACAGATTGCGCAAGAGAACGATCAGGTGTTCTGGTATACCCATGCTTCTTAATGTGGCCCAGAGTTTCTCATGGTTTACACAGTCAAAAACCTTGCTATAGTCGATAAAGCACAAATAAATATCCTTTTGGTATTCTTTAGTCTTTTCAAGGATCCATCTCACATCCGCAATGATGTCTCTCGTTCCTCGCCCTTTCCTGAACACTGCTTGCACTTCAGGTAGTTCTTGTTCCAGGTATGGTTGTAGTCTCTTTTGAATAATCTTCAGTAGAATCTTGCTGGCATGTGGGATCAGAGCGATTGTGCGATAATTTCCACAGTCAGTTGGATCACCTTTTTTTAGTATTGGTATAAACACAGATCTTTTCCAGTCAGTTGGCCATGATGTTGTCTTCCATATTTCTTGGCAGAGCCTTGTGAGTACGGTAACAGCTGCATCAAATTGCTGCAATACTTCTATGGGAATGCTATCAATGCCTGGTGCTTTGTTCTTTGATAAGGCTTTCAATGCTGCTTCAACTTCTTCTTTCATCACCAATGGTTCCCGATCATAAGGTACAGGTTGAAATGGCTGTTGGTCCACTTGATCTTTATCATATAAAAACTCTGTATATTCCTTCCACCTTTTCTTGATCTTCTCAGCATCATTCAACATAGAACCTTGAGCATCTTGTAACATTCCAATTCGAGGCTGGAACTTTTTCTTTAACTCTCGTAGCTTTAGGAAAGCCGATCTTGTTCTTCCTCTAATAGTTTCTGCTTCTATTTCCTTGCAAGTGTCATTGTAGTACTTTTCCTTGTCCTGTCTTGCTGCACGTTGGAAATCTCTGTTGAGTTCTGCGATTGTCTTTCTTTCTCCTCTGGCTTTAGCTTCTCTGCGTTTCTGGGCAATTTTCAGAGTTTCTTCTTCCGTCATCCATTTTGGCCGTTTTTGCTTTTTCACCTTTTGTAGAGACTTCTCGCTTTCTTCCAACACAACCTTCTTGATGTCATTCCATAACTCTTCCGGAGCTCTGTCATTTGTATCTAAAGCAGCAAATCGATTTTGCAGGCAGTCTTTAGGCGTGAGCTAAATACTACTAAATACTTTTCTTCTTCCTAAGTGTCAAGCTCAGGCATCTTCTCCCTCCCTCTGATTCTGTGGACCCTGCAACTTTGCCCCAATGTGCCATGATAAATCATAACTGCATAATCCAAACGATCATTAAAAGTAAACCCACTGTAATGGTAATAAGAGGTGTTTGATTTTGATTTTGCAGTACTACTTGGTGGTGATTAAAATAGTGGAGCCATGCTTCACAGTACACTTCAGTAGCAGTGTTTGACCAGTGAAGGAAACATGCTGTGGCTCACATTGGGGTGAGCATGCATATAATTGAATGACAATCCACCTCTTTCACGTTATATAGATTACCTAAAGATTTAAAAAAATGTGTTTCTTTTTTAAAGACAGACATTTTCTGATCACAATTAGATGCAAATTGTGATGGTAATAGAACCACAGGCATATCCTAGAAGGTTATGGTGCTCAACCATGCCTTCCATTATCCTATATGTAATACCACCGCACATGCTATGTGATCTAATTTCATATGTATGTACGATCATAGCTATATATAAAGGTCCATTTTAGATAGGTCATCATGAGGGGAATTGAGATATCCAGGTCAAGACATGCTCAGTTCCCCTTGTCTTATGTAGGACTCTACCGAACCTGGAGCCTTTGGTGAAATACCTGAAAGGATGTGCAGAAGTGGGCATCCATTTGCTGGCACATAAAGCAAGAGCAGTGATTTTAGAAATGGAGATGCTGAAAAAAAGCATCCCTATCTCATGCCTTTGTGTTGCCCAGGAACATCATAGAAATTCAGAAAATGAAGGAAGATAGAGAACATATGACCTAGTCAATCTGCCCATCCATACCATCTGTTAACCTCTTCAATTCCTTCCTTTCCCTCAGATCCTCTGTGCTTGTCCCATTCATTCTTGAATTCGGATACAGTCCTGGTCTCCACAATGTCCACTGGGAGGCTGCTCCATGTATCCACCACCTTTCCCATAAATAAACATTTCCTGAGATTACTCCTGACTCCAGGACCATACCTAGCCCTGTGCGAACGGTGTGGCCACAGAGGGAGCAAAGGCTTAAGGGGCACATTTTAGCTGTCTGCTGTTGCCTGCTGCCGCCACTTTTTCTTCACTCAGTGATAGCAGGCAACGGCAGACAGCTGAAATGCCCCTCTTAAGCCTTCTTGCGGCATGTTAAGCAGGTCTGGTCTCTCCCTTCTCTGACGCGACATCAGAGAAGGGAGGGACAGATCTGCTTAGCATGCCGGCGACTTACACATCGGATGCACCTCTTCTCTCCCACTGCTGTCCAGAAAGTGGCTAGATGGAGGGGGGGGGGGGGCGGGGCGGGGGCGTGCGCGCCTGATGTGCAAGTCACACAGGGTGCAATTCAACCTCGGTATGGCCCTGCCTGACTCTATCTCCTTTCACTTTCATTATGCACCCTCATTCAAAAGCTTTCTTTCAATTGAAAAGGTTCTCCTCCTGTGCATTTATGGCATGGAGATATTTAAATGTCTCTATCGTTTCTTTTCTCTCTTTCAAAGTATAACATATTGAAATCTGCAAGTCTGTCTGCATTTACTTTATGAAGAAGACCATTGACCTTTTCGGTAGCTGCCCTCTTTACTGACTCCATCCTGTTTATATCTTTTTGAAAATGCTGTCGCCAGAATTGCACACACTACTCCAAATAAGGTCTCACCAAAGACTTGTACAGAGGCGCTATCACCTCCTTTTTCATGCTTGCTGTGCTTCTTGCTATGCACCCAAGCATCCTTTAGTCTCCCGCTCTTCTTTCAGGCACAAAATTACTTCACCCCCTATACTGTACCACTCTCCTAAGATTTTGCAAGTCATATATACAGCCCTGCATTTTTTAGCATTAAATCTTAGCTGCCAAATTCTAGATCACCATTGATGCTTCACTCTTAATATTATGCAAGCTTTCCAGAATGTTTATCCTAATGCAGATTTTGGTGTCATCACAGGTTTCTGGCTGCAGTGACTCAAATAGCAGGCCCCCAGTTGGGTCTGCTCTCTGGTAAAGGGACCAGTAGTAGGATCAAATTGCCCCTGGGACGACGACTCCTTCAGTATTCACCATACTCTCACCCCACACCCTTTCCTCTCATCTCCATGGATACCCCTGAAATACTGATGTCTTCCACATACATCCCAACCTCCCCTCCGGTCTTACTTGTGGCTTTTCCTAGTGTCTAGCAGTCCTTGTTTGGCAGCTTGTCCTCTAGCAGAGGTGACATTTTGATCTCCAGGAACAAGCAGGAATGAGTCTTCACATATGGGTATCGGTACCGACGAAGCCTGCGCGGGAACGCTCCCCAGCGTCCAAAAGGAAAGCTTTTGGGGGCATCCCACAGTGCCTGCGCGCTGCCTTCCCGCCTTTCCCAACCGCCTCTCTCCAGTTCTTCTTTTCCGCGGAGCCAGCAGGTCGTGTTCCTGTCACCGCTGAAGAATTTCTTTATTTTATTTTATTTCTTTGGTCGTGCGTCTGCCTTTTCGACGCTAGACCGGTTCCGCCGGTCTTTTCTTTCTTTATTCTAAAAAAAAAAAACCCTACTGTTTTTCTCACTTCAGTGCATTTTCTTCTTTGGCCTTAGGCCTAGGAAATTTTTCCTCATGGAAAAGCCCGCCTCTGGGTTTAAAAAATGCATGAAGTGCAGCGGCACTATTTCTGTCACCGACACCCATGAATGGTGTCTAAAATGTTTAGGTCCTGACCACTCCATTACGGATTGTGAGTCCTGCTCCATGATGTCTAAAAGAGGTCTACAGAATCGAGCAGCCAAGCTCAGTACCCTGTTTCCCTCTGATGCAGCTTCGGTTGCATCGACGTCTTCCAGGGCTTCTTCTTCCTCACATGGATCTCAGGTAACCAAACTTAAGTCCAGCAGGTCCTCGAAGGGTAAATCTCCCTCTAAGTATCGAGATGCCTCCGGGCTTGCCCTCGAGGAATCCGCACCGGCAAAATTACCCCGGCGGGAAGCTCCGGCTTCCAAAGCTTTATCTATGGGGTCACAGGTTGACATCGATCGCTCGGCCTCGACCGATCACCTGTTGCCATATTCTGGGGTACCGGTGGTTCCCACTGGTACCGACATCCAGACATTGGTTGCGTCGATGGATCAGAATATCCTGACCATGCAGCGTGCCATCACGGCATTCATACAAGCTGCGACGCCTTCGGTACCGCAACAAACTCCGTTGCCGGTACCGACTCCGGCAGCGGTACCGATTGCATCGACATCCGCTTCGGTGTCGACTGCAGCGGTACACTGTTTTCTGTGATGCCCATCGGTACCGAATTGGTACTGATCACTCCCGATGTCGATACCATCCAGTACGCATATCGGGCTCTGCAGGAGCATCCAGACAGGCGATACTTCGATTCCTCTGAAGACTCTGATGAATCAGAGGTCTCTGTCGAAGCATCGGTGATCCATCCTCAGGAGCCCTCTTCTCCAAAAAGGAGAATGTCTCCTCCAGAAGACTTGTCTTTTCAAGACTTCATTAGGGAAGTGGCCAGGGGCCTTTCCATCTCAGTGGCCCCTGAGACAGAGCCTAGAGCCAAAAGATTAGATATTTTACAATATCCTAAGGCTCCTAAAGAGGCAGCCACTTTACCAATACATGAGATTCTTTATGATCACATGTTGGGCATATGGGAGACTCCTCTCACCACTTCCCCTCATTCTCGCAGGTTGGACAACATGTATCGTGTTCCTCCTTGTCCTGGCTTCCATAAGACTCAGCTTCCTCACCACTCCATTGTGGTGGAGTCTGCTATGAAGAAGCTGAAGAGTACAAAAAGGCACTCTTCTGCTCCTCCAGGAAGAGAATGCAGAACCTTAGATGCCTTTGGCAGGAGAATTTTCCAGGCCAGTATGCTTGTTGCCAGAATCAACTCCTATAGTCTCTATATGGGGATGTTTCTAAAAGAAGTTGCAGATCACCTGCAAACTTTATCTCCTTTTATTTCAGAAGATAAAAGGGGAGAGTTCCTCACCTGGCTTAAACATGCCCAGGATATTTCCAAGTTTTCCAACCGTGCAGCCTTTGACTCTTTTGAAGGTGCCAGCAGAGCCTCGGCCATTGCCATAGGTGCACGCAGAGTTGCTTGGTTACAAGCTTCTGATTTGGAACCCTGGGTTCAAGATGGACTAGGAAACCTTCCTTGTAGAGGTGAAAACCTTTTAGGCAAAGATTGGAAAGCAAAGGCCACCCAAATGGATGCTGAAAATTATGCTTTAGATAGACTTTCAAAGTCTACTTCTGCTCCTTTTAAGAAAAGGTTGTTCAAAAAGGGTTATTTTCCCAAAAAAGGGAAATAATATTCTGCTTATGGTCAGCAGTCATCTTCTGCAGGTCGTTTTGCTACAAAGAGACAGCAACAACCGAAACAGGCCAAGCCTAAGGCTGCTAGGACTGCTACGGCCCAACAGCCTCAGCCTCCTCAGGGCCTTTGACTTACAACTAGAGAGCTTAGCCTTTCTGGCTCTAGAACATCCAGAGCCTCTCACCATTCCAGGAAGGTTGGCTTACTTTGCTCCCAGGTGGGGACAAATCACAGCAGAGCAATGGACCCTCTCCATCATAAGGGAGGGGTACAAGCTTCATTTCTTAAACCTTCCTCCTCACACCATGGTGAGACAGTTCAATTCTCAGACATCTCTCCTCGACCTTTTGGGCCAGGAGATTGCTACCCTTCTTGCCCAAGGGGCAATAGAAGAAGTACCCCTTCTTCAACAGGGCTCAGGGT
This sequence comes from Ichthyophis bannanicus, assembly GCA_033557465.1. Lineage (NCBI taxonomy): Eukaryota > Metazoa > Chordata > Amphibia > Gymnophiona > Ichthyophiidae > Ichthyophis > Ichthyophis bannanicus. The sequence goes on along the minus strand of CM066043.1, from coordinate 160,048,855 downwards.
TCTACTCCCCCTACTTTCTTATCCCAAAGAAAACGGGGGGCTACAGACCCATTTTAGATCTCAGAGAATTGAACAAGTTTCTATGCAAGGAGAAATTCAAGCTGATTTCTCTCGTTACTCTCCTTCCATACCTTCAGAGTCAGGATTGGCTTTGCTATCTAGACCTCAAGGATGCGTACACCCATGTCCTCATCCATCCAACACACAGAAGGTTCCTTCGGTTCCTTTATCAAGGGAAGCACTACCAATACAGAGTGCTTCCTTTCGGTCTGGCCTCTGCACCAAGGGTGTTCACAAAATGCATGGCAGTAGTAGCTGCATTTCTACGCACTCTAGGGATATTCGTATTCCCATATCTGGACGACTGGCTCATCTGAGCTCCGTCCCAGTCAGAGGCCCAGACTTCTGTAACCTGCACAAGGTGTATCCTTCAGTATCTGGGACTTGTAATAAACATTCCAAAATCCCATCTCACCCCTACTCAGTCTCTAGAGTTCATAGGGGCCTTGCTGGATACCACAACTGCAAGGGCCTATCTTCCCCAGGCCCGTTGCCTACGCTTGGTGCAGTTAGCCTCACAAATTCAGTTAAAATCCCATTTAACTGCTTGAGAGATGTTACAACTGTTAGGCCACATGGCATCCACTGTGCATGTGGTTCCTTACGCTCGCCTTCACATGAGTGCAGCTCAGTGGATTCTGTCCACCCAATGGACCCAGGCATCAGGTTGCCTGTCAGACAAAATAGCAACCTCCAGTCACCTCCAGTGGTGGAAGTCCATTCAAAATCTGTTGCTGGGGTCCCCCTTTCAACAGGTGTTACCCCAAGCAACCCTTACAACAGATGCTTCTCCAAAAGGTTGGGGAGCTCATCTTCAAGATCTCTCCACTCAAAGCATCTGGTCTTTACAGGAGACATCTCTACATATCAACCTCTTAGAGGTCAGAGAAATTTTTCTAGCTCTCAGAGTCTTCCACACCCTGCTCAGCTACAAGACAGTCCTCATCCACACGTACAACCGAGTAGCCATGTTCTACGTGAACAAGCAGGGCAGGACTGGCTCTCTGTCGCTTTGCAACGAAGCTCTGAGATTGTGGGCCTTCTCCAGAGAGCATCAAATTCATCTCATGGCAGTGTATCTTCCAGGGGTTCAAAACTCTTGGGCAGACAGACTCAGTCGAGTTCTGCTTCCACACGAATGGTCCCTCCATGGGGACCAGATAGCCAGGATCTTCCGAATTTGGGGAACCCCGGACATAGACCTCTTTGCAAGTCCCTTGGAATGCCAAACTTCCCCGGTTCTGTTCCAGGATTCCGTGTCAGGGAGTTCAGGCCAGGGATGCCTTCCTCCTTCATTGGGGGCAAGACTTCCTCTATGCCTTTCCACCCATTCCCCTAATTCCCAAGACACTCTTCAAACTTCAGAGAGACAAGGGGTCTATGATCCTCATAGCACCACATTGGCCACGCCAAGTGTGGTACCCTCTACTTCTGCATCTCTCTCAAGCTCCCTCCCTGGACTTGGGATCTGCTCCAGACCTCCTGTCCCAGGAGGAGGGAACGTTGTGGCACCCAAATCCCCAGTCTCTTCACCTCAGAGCCTGGTTGCTGAAGGCCTAGACCTTCAGGATTTGCATCTTTCTCAGCAAGTGAAGGATATCCTTCATGCTTCCAGAAAGCCTTCCACTAGACGTTCCTATGCTTTTAAATGGAAAAGATTTACGATTTGGTGTGCAGAGAAGGGTCTTAACCCTTTTGCAATACCTCTGAATTCTTTACTAGAGTATTTGCTGCATTTATCCCATGCAGGCCTTAAAACGAATTCAGTAAGAGTCCATTTGAGTGCTATTGCAGCATCCCTTAAGCCTCTCAATGGACAGCCTATTTTCTCTCATCCTCTTATTGCAAGATTCATGAGAGGCCTTCTTTTAACTAAACCTCCCATTAGACCACCTCCAGTGGCATGGGATTTGAATTTGGTTCTTGGCCAGCTTATAAAGCCACCCTTTGAACCCTTAGCCACTACCTCCTTGAAATTCCTTTCCTGGAAAGTTATTTTTCTCATTGCAGTCACCTCAGCTCGCCGTATCAGTGAGCTGCAAGCCTTGGTGGCTAATCCTCCTTATACAAGGTTCCATCATGACAAGGTAGTCCTCAGGACTAATCCACACTTTTTGCCTAAAGTGGTCTCACCTTTTCATCTGAACCAGGAGGTGTATTTACCTGTCTTTTTTCCAGGACCTCATGCATCAACTGCAGAGAGGAATCTTCATACCCTGGATTGTAAGAGAGCACTTGCTTTTTACTTACAAAGGACGCAGCAACATAGAAAGTCCTCTCAATTATTTGTTGCTTTTTATCCCTCTCATTTAGGACTTCCAGTCTCTAAGAGAACTCTGTTCAATTTATTTATTTATTTATTTATTTACATTTTCTTATATACCGCACTATTCTGCATCAGTGCGGTTTACATTGAACAAGCTGAAATTACATTGAACAGGGCATTATAACTTGGAGATAACTATTTTACAGGGAACATGGGCTATGGAGGGTTAAGTGGCTTTCCCAAGACCACAAGGAGCACCTGTGGGACTAGAAACCCCAGTCCTTCCGGCCCAACATTGCTGTCCTCTAGTGGGATTTGAACCCCCGACCTTCCGGCCTGAAGTACCTTGCCCCAACCACTCCTCCACTCCAATTGGATTGCTCAGTGTATTTCCTTCGCCTACCAGAGTAAGAACCTTTCTCTGGAAGGCCATGTCACAGCTCACAATGTGAGGGCCATGGCAGCCTCTATGGCTCATCTAAACTCTGTGTCCATCGACCAAATCTGTCGAGCGGCCACCTGGGCCTCGGTTCATACCTTTACAGCCCATTACTGCTTGGACAAGGACTCCCGCCGGGATGCCTTGTTTGGTCAGGTTGTTCTCAAACACCTGATCAAGTCCTACCCCCCATCCCTGGTTGGATGCCCGAGATCCATGGGGGTGAGGTGGAGCCCTTATCAGGGACTCACAACCTTGGGATCTCCCTGGCATCTCTAGCTGGGGAGTCCCCATATGAGAAGACTCATTCCTGCTTGTTCCTGGAGATAGCACAGTTACTTACCTGTAACAGGTGATCTCTGGGAACAGCAGGAATAAGTCTTCACAACCCACCCACCTCCCCTAGGAGTTGTATCTCTCTATCTATCTTTCCTTTCCTTTCTCTCTCTCTCTGTCTCAGCTTAAAACTCGAACTGGAGAGAGGCGGTTGGGAAAGGCGGGAAGGCAGCGCGCAGGCGCTGTGGGATGCTCCCAAAAGCTTTCCTTTTGGACGCTGGGGAGCGTTCCCGCGCAGGCTCCGTCGGTACCGACGATACCCATATGTGAAGACTTATTTCTGCTGTTCCCAGAGATCACCTGTTACAGGTAAGTAACTGTGCTATCCCAGGTAACTGAGGAAGTAAAAGTGGTTGGGGTTCACGCCTGAATCTTGCTGGACACGAGAGGTCCCCAGTAAGAGTTGGGGGAAAGAGGTGAATTTCAGGGAGTAGGGGGAAGGGGTGCCATTGACCTTTGCACCTGCCCTTTGCTTGAGACCCTGGAGCTGGCACTTTCACGTGCCTAGGGGGAAGGTGCAAAAGCTGATGCAGATTTTTGAAAATCTAGAAATGTCGTCCCAATGGGCAGTACATGTGTATATCTAGGGAACACCCAAACCACTTCCCTTTCACTTTATCGTTTCTCCTTTAAACCTCTACATTCTGGGAGACTTACACGTCCAAATAGCAGCTTTCTAAAATCGGCATTTGTATGCATACGCGATCTGAATGTTTAAATGCCACTATTTTCATGTCTAGAGGCTTCTAAAATTACCTCCATAATATTTGTAAACGCTTAGTAATTTGTATTTAAGGGTCCTCATTGCAGGCTTCAAAAGTCTTTGTTAAACTGTAGTTGCAAGAGTAATTCAGCAATATATTTTACTTTTAATAACATGCAGACTTAAACTGGTAAATCTCCATTTATTTAACAGAAGGGGACATATTTACTAAACATTAACAAGACAAAATAAAGTGTAACGTGCGCTAAATGCTGCCGTTGCCCATTCATTTCTATGGCCAGTGCAGCACTTAGCACGCATTAACCTTTAGTAACCATGAGACAAAAATCGTATAATTTGCAGGCTTAAGTCTGGTGAGCATGCCCTTATTTGGCAGCTTGACCCTTAGCGGTAGTACTGTGAAATTACCCCTATTTGACAAGGGTGCCTTTTTGAACCTGGCACCCCGAGGAGCAAGAGTGGCTACATATCGCCCCCACTGCCACTGCACCAGCAGGAACCCCAGCAAGAGGCAGGGGTTGGAGGGATCTGGCAGGAGGGAGGGGGTTTGATGTCAGGGGAGACCACCAGGGAGGATATTGTTGATGGAGAGTGGTGTTGGGGGGTGAGGGTTGCAACTGTTGGTGGGGGGGGGGGAATGAGGGGGTTGGATACTGTCGGGAACAGTGATTTTTGAAAAGCTGTTCCAACGGACAGTATGGAAGTAGCAGGGCCTTTACGTTTGGCAGAGTTTTTGTAAAATACCAGGGGAATTGTGCATGCTCTAAACTGTCAATCTCAATTCCCTCTCTATAAGGCCAATTCTAGACAGGCCAGGCTTAATCTGTGACTCTTAGGAATATTGGAGAAAGTATAAGTTGGTGGGAAGTCGGTTTGATAGGGAACCTTAATTCTTTCCCTTTCGTTATATTTTGCTGTTTAGTTTTGAGGAAAATCTTACAAAATGAAAAACTATAATTATAGGAGTGAATTTTAGAAGCCTTAGGGCCTGTTTCCATATATAAAGGGTGATTTATATGTGTCAATCAGCATATACAGATAAATAATGATTTTAGGAAAGTTGCTACTTGAAAGCGCTGCAAGCTGTCGTCTGTATGTTTAAGGGAGCGTGTTCTGAGCGGTCTTTAAAAATATGCTATGCACAGTGTTCCAGGACCTGTTCTGTGATTGTAGGGGAGATGCTGTGCTTTGTATTGTAACAACTCGAGAAGTCTGATTATTACCAAACAGGGATAGGAAGTATTTGACTGCTGCTCTGTAGTGGAACAGATTGCTTCCAAATAGCAGAATGGAGAACAATTACATGAAGTTGAAGATTTTGATTTTTGTTCAAGCATTTTGTGGATTGGGCATAGGTTGGGAAAGGTGGGGAAGAATTCCTGGATGAGATGACAAGTGCCTAATATGTAGGTAGCTTTATGGATGGTTAATATGTTGAACTAAATGATTTTATGAGAAACCATGGCACATGCAGGATCAGACTGGTGGCATAAAAGTTTGCTAAATTATAAGGGGCATGTTTATCACTTGATTTTGGCGCCATACTAAAAATAGCACAGCACCCTGCGCTAAAAAACCTATGCTGTGTGGGTAGAATGCTTATGGGGTACTATCTGGGCACAGTGTGGGCGTTCCCACTGCAGCATCGCTAACCCGGGCCTTGAAAGCCCATGCTGCCAGTGCTTGGCATGGAGCAACTACCACCAACATAATGGGCAGTGGTAGTTGCTCCCCTTCGTGGTTTTAATGTGGCAAGCCACACTAAATTCAGAAGGATAGCGGCCCCCGTCCCCTGCATCTAATGTGAAAATTGCATCTTATATGCTTGTAGTATTTCTTATATGTATAAAACCCCTTCCCCTCTTCAATGCCAACTCTTCCCCTCAATCTCTGCTACTCTTTCATCCTTTTCTAAGATCGCCGAAGAAGAAACCACTCATCTTCTTTCCTCCTCTAAACTCACTACCTATTCTTTTGATCCTATCCCCACCCATCTCCTCGACTCCATCTCCTCCTCTGTCATCGCTTCCCTCACATTCTTAACCTATCACTCTGCACCGCAACTGTTCCAGCAGCTTTCAAGCATCCTGTGGTCACACCTCTCTTCAAGAAACCTTCACTTGGCCCTACTTGTCTTTCTAATTATTGACCCATCTCCCTTCTTCCCTTCACTTCCAAACTCCTTAAATGTGCAGTTCTCTGCCACTACCTTGAATTTCTCTTCTCTCGAGCCCTTCTAAATCCACTACAATCTGGCTTTGGGCCCTTCCATTCTACTGAGACAGCTCTTGCCAAAGTCTCCAGCAACTTGCTCCTGGCTAAATCCAAGGGCATTTATTCAGTCCTCATTCTTCTTGACCTTTCTGCTGCTTTTGACACTGTTGACCACCACCTTCTCCTTGACACATGGTCCTCACTTGGTTTTAGGGACTCCGTGCTGTCCTAGTTCTCACCTCATCTCTCTTTCAGTGTTTATTCCAGTGGTTCCTCCTCTACTGCTATCCCTCTCTGTTGGTGTACTCCAAGGGTCTGTTCTGGGCCCTCTCCTTTTCTCTCTCTGTACCCAGTCCCTTGGTGCTCTCATCTCTTTCCATGTCTTTCAGTACCATTTTTATGCTGATGTCTCTCAGATCTATCTATCTACACCTGATATTTCTCCAATACTTCAGACCCGAATCTCTGACTGCCTATCTGACATCGTTGCCTGGATGTCTCACCGCTGTTTGAAATTGAACATGACCAAAACCGAACTTATTATTTTTCGTCCTAAACCCACCTCCCTTCCTCCTTTCTCTGTCTCTCTGGATAATACTGTCTTACTTCCTGTTTCCTCTGCCTGCAATCTTGGGGTCATCCTCGGCTCCTCTCTCTCCTTCTTCACACACATTCAAGTGATTGCTGTAACATTAGCAAAATGTTGCCCCTTCCTTTCTGAACACACTGCTAAGACACTTATCCACTCTTTAATCATCTCCCATCTAGACTACTGCAGCCTCCTCCTTGCCAGTCTCCCTCTGTCATCTCTCTTCCCTACAATCTGTTCAGAACTCAGTGATGCAACTAATCTTTGGCCAGCCCCAGTATACTCATATAACCTCTCTTCTCAAGTCACTTCATTGGCTCGCCTTCCTTTTCTGTTTCCAATTCAAACTTCTCTTCTGATCTATAAATGCATTCATTCTACTGCTTCTCACTACCTTTCCTCTCTCCCTACACCCCTCCTCGTGAACTTCGCTTTTCTACTGACTTGCTTCTCTCTGTGCCCTTTTCTTCCACTGCCAACGTCAGACTTCGATCCTTTCACCTTGCTGCTCCTTTTGCCTGGAACAAATTACCTAAGTCTGTAGGTCAGGCTTCATCTCTGACTCTTTTCAAATCCATGCTGAAGGCTCACCTCTTTAAGGCTGCTTTTGAATTGATCCCTTGTTCTCCTATGTGTTTCCTTGCCTTTCCCTGGTTGTACCCCTGTACTCAGCTGTTGTGTTGTCTGTCCTGATTAGATTGTAAGCTCTGTTGAGCAGGGACCGTCCTTTTACATGTAACTGTGCAGCGCTGCATACGCCTTGTTAGGCTATTTATTTATTTATTTAACATTTCTTATATACCGCCTTTCTGGTTTATCAAGGTAGTTTACATTGAACACAACGGAACTTAAGTTACATAGAACATTGTAACAGCTACAAGATAACAGGATTAATTTTAACTATCCATATAATAGGAAGGGCTGTGAGGATGATATGTTGATTACAGGTAACTTATTTACAGTGAGAATCAATTGTTGATCATACTGAATTCAGGTATATAAATGGTTAATAGTAGCAGCAGTAGTAGTAATGATGCTACTTTCTTTTTTAGCATGTTCATTCATAAAATGACATTTTCTGTTGTGCGTAGCATTTCTTTGGTGGCGCCATATGTATTTTATAAAACGTTTAGTGCTCAAAAAGCTTTTTCTAAAACACTTGTATACTTCCTGATGGGTGAACATAGACATCCATTTCCCCACCTAGACATTATCCTCATAGGGGATAATTTTATAAACCATTTTCTACCTGTAAAGCATATTATACACATGAAAAAGGGTTTTTATAATATTGCACAGCTGGATATGTATTTATAAGAACACATGCCGTCAAGATGGCATATATGTAAGCTTAGGGATTGCTAAGGGTATAGTTTGACTGGAGCAGAGGTGGAGTTGCAATGTGCACACATATTTTATACAATACATGAATATACCCCAAGAGTACATATACACAAGTGTTTAATATACATATGCAATCTGGTGACAGTTTATCTGTTGGGATAGTTCTGAATGCCTTTTTCATAAAAGTACATATGTGCCTGTTGCTTATAAAACATCAAGCAAATATATTAAATCCCTAACTCAAGCTCATAAGCCATGATCGCATAAATAAGTGTAGATATAGATATGTTGATTTTATAAGCGAATAAATAAATGTAAGGAGGTAATTTTATAAAAGAATTTTTGCACGTTTGCCAGTATACACGAGTAAAGGATCTCTGATAAAATTACCTCGTGCATAAAGTATGCTTGGTACGAGTGTACGTGTGCACTTGTACGTGACTCTAGAAGTAGGTATGTTCAAGGGAGGAGTTGGGGTGCATTATGGGTGGAGCCACGATTTATGCACATATTTTATAAAATATGTGTGTACTTTATGCGCTAAAATTAATTCCTGCTCCAAGCAGGCATGTAAATGTGAGTTCAGACAGTAGCCGCTATTTCTGCTAGACTTGTGCTACTGTTTATACAGACACATAGGTGATATGTGTCCTTATAAAATAGTGACCTACAGCCTGTTATAAAATGACCCTCATAATGAGCATCTTTCTGGAATTTTGACGTAGGTGCCCTTTTGTAAAATTAATGTGAAAATGGCATCCGAATAAGATCAAACAAATGATGTTAGAATGCCATGGTCCTTAGAGGTTGCAGAAATCTTATGTACCAGTGGTATATTTAAATTATTTGTCTTGGCATCTCATACAAAGCATACAGACAAGAGAGGAGTATAGTACTGTTTTATGCACAGACGGGTTTTTCAGTATGTACCAAAAAACATAAGTAATTCTGGTTATGCTTTTCATCCTTTATCTCCTTTAATTTCTTATTGTTTAGCAGTCGAGCATAAAGCACAGGCAGTGTTCAGAGCATTTGATGCAGCATAGTGAATAATGTTGTCCTTGATCTTAGCCAGAATAGAATATCCTTTCTCAGATGGAAGTTTTTAGCTGCAGGTTGTTTTAGTTCTGTATGCTGTGCCTAGTCTGCAGCATAAAAGTCACTCGCTTCGCTATAAACAGCACTCTATTAATATGCACAACATGGCCATTTTCAGTAGAAGGTTATTAGAATGCTAGTTTGTATCCTCCAGTGAATGAAATGATGTGTGATTATGAAGTCATCAGGCATGGACCAGTAAGACTCGAGAGAGCTTCCCCCCTCCAAGGTCCTTAGGGTGCCATTGATTGGTGACCATGTGTTTGTGCCCGATAGACTGTGAAATGGTGTGTTGCTACACGGCTGTGTTGCACCTGCGCCCCACCGAGGTGATTGATTGGTTTGGTCATGTGGAATGTTCCCATCTGGTCTGCAGTAATGTGTTTTTTTTTTTCATCTGCGAAATAGCAAGTGCTAGCTAGATCGTTACAGTAGGCAGTTGCAAAGGCTGAACAAGTCATTAGCTCTAAAACAAAGTCTGACTTGAAGAACACACATTTGTAAAGAAATGAATTTCTTTTATCCTTTTACCTTATATATACTAACTCTGGAAGCAGTTCTCTGCTCGTGCCTTTAACTGTTTTGGGAGCAACGTTTTCTTTCCTATTTGAAAAGAGATTTGTTGAGGGGGAGGGGGGTAAATTTTATGCTGACTACTGCCATCAAATATCTGCATGATTATGATTGAGCTGTCAGAATGATGATGCATTTTTAAGCCGTCATTTAACCTTGCAAAAGTAACAATTTATTTATTGAAAACTACTGATGATGCAGTTCAAATACTAAAAAAAAAATATTTATTATCACTCAAAAAATATGCTGGTTACTTTGGGCGGGTCTTGTTTGCTATTTCTTAATCTCAGTCCTTTTTCATAATTGATCTATTCATTCCACCTAATGACTAATTACATATCGGAGCACATCAGCCGCAGCATTCATCATCGTAGAATGTAATAATCAATGACATTTCAACAAAGGAAAAAATAAATATGCAAATAAGGACTCATTAACATTTGCATGAGCTGTTTGAATAATCACGTTGCTGACAAGGCTGTAATTAACAGAAATTGATGCTGAGTTCAGTATTTGATAGTGTGTTTTCTCAGCATTTTATTGTTGTCACTGCAGGGGCTGAAATGAAGTTCTGCTCTACTTGTACCTTGACTCAGGCTTGATGTGATAGGTTCTGCCAGGTACCAGAAGCTTCTGGGAGCTTTTAATTCTTTTGTGACCCGCAGTGAATGCAGATAAAAATGTTATATGTAAATCGTTTTCTATTTTTTTTAACAAATCATTAATTCTTCTTGATTTCAACAACTGTAGAAAGAAGAATTAAAAAAAAAAACAGCCATGGAGAATTAGAAACAGACTATATTGTTTTCCTTCCAATGCTCTACTCGGATCAGATGCCTTGGGATTTTTAGGGTCTTGGTTTGAATACAGATTGGAATATCTGTGTTGGAGTGTATTTATATTTAGCCCAGTCGTTCAGTGTCAGGGGGGTTGAGCTGATTGTAATTGAAGTTCACTTGCTTAGGAAAGCATTGTGTAATTATAAAAAGTATAAAATGTGCAATATCTCTATCTTTTATTGCAGCTTGCCACTTTCCTCCTCCTCTTCCTACATAGCTTCCTAGGGCTTTTTTTTTTGCCCTGGATATTAACTGTAATGCACAAAACACAATAAAACTGTTTATGTCAGTTTCTTTGGATGACTGCAAATGCTGATTGTAACAAGTTTAAGGAGTTTCCTTCATTGAATGTGCACCCGTGCCATATGGCTCAACATGGAACATTAACTTGACAGGGATAATGGATTGTGGTATATGGAGATGATTTTGCCTGCAGCCTCACTAACTCATTCTGGTTGGGGATTATAGTTTTATAGTATAGGAAGCAGAAAATATCCAGATGGATTTACATTACATAAAACAGTTACATTTCTTTCTATTCCCCCTTTGTAACTGAGAGAAGAATAAAAGGCAAGAGTACTTTTTTTAAAGTATTGTTGATGTAGAAAGGACATCTTTTTTAAAAATGAAAACATATTTCTTTGAGACTGTGGAACAGAATAATTTCTGTACATCAAAAGAATTACCTAAAGTCCAATTGTGCCTTAATTGTTCATTATCCATTAGAACAATGTTTTTAAGCACTGTCGTTTTTTAGGTGAAAAAAGATCTTCATTTTTATACTGTTTTTGTGCTATCGGTAGGCTGCAGCCTTTGCAAAGATACACATTGGGAGGAAGTTCTTCATAAAGCAAAGACCTGATTTTTCTTTAAGTGAAGTGCCTTGCTCTTGATTGTAAGAAATGGGATCTTTTCTGCAATTATTCAAGTAGTGCTGCTTAAGTAATTCCAGGATTATAATTACATTTATATAGTTTCATAGTGAAATCTTTTATTTTTTTCCCTTTAAGTGTTCTTTGCAAAGTCCAAAATGGCACATGCTGTAAACCTAGTATGCTTCAATCTTAAATAGCCCTAGTTATCTGTTGGGTAGCCTGGAGGGCTTCCTCTGAGGTTTGGAACCTAGTGGGAAATGAAAAACAAAGGAACGCTTTGTTATGGAAATAAGTTGAACCCAGGGGCACCCATGGCGTGCAGAAGTGTGTCGTCATTAGTTTACAAAATTGGCTTTGGTTGTCAAAGTCAGTTTTGATTTAGACAGGAAGCTAATCTTACATATCATCTCCTACCCTGATTGTAGTTAGAATTCAGAAGCTATTTGGAGGTTTCAAAGCAGCTATAGCAATTGGATTCTTTAAACTATCCACTAGTCGGTTTCTTGACTATCATTCTTCCTGTTTTGCTCTTGGCTACCTTTTTGTTCCTGTCCAGTTTTATTTCTTATCTGTTCACATCTTTATTAAATGATAGATGTGTATCTTTTACTACAGCCCAACCCCCCCCCTCTCCCCCATTGTTAAGAATCACTTTCCTTGAGATTGCTCTTCAGCTGAGCATTGTATATTTAACCTTAACTAGTGACAGTGCCTGCATGGTGTTGTGGTAAGGATCAACCCACAATATATACAGATAGATTAATAATGATGATGATGACGGAAGTACCAGCAACAAGATAAAAATCTGAATGGAGGCGGGTTTGATAACTTCTTAGTGTTGCACATTGCTTCAGGACATCCAAGTCCAAGCCTGCTATCTGTTGATGCTAGCTGGTTTGGCACATCATGAAATTGATGGGCTTGGGTGAGGAGAGGAGGAAAGTTTATTCTTCTCTAGCTCCTTGCTAGTAAGGGGACCTGAGTTTCTCCCTGGTGCTCATTTTCTGGAGATCGGTAGAAGGGTAGAGTACAAGAAAATGGCAGAAAAAAAAAGTAATTCCATATCATCCTGCTTAGATCAGTTCAGACAAGTGGGTTGTGTTCCCCTATCAGCAGATTGGTGGAGATAAAGAACCAATGAAAAACCCAGGTTTCAATGACATCACTCTCATGCCTCTTTTTGCCTCAGCCACCATAGGTCCCTTCAGTATTTCTTTATCTCCAGCAGATGGTAGATGGATTTTCTCCTTTCTGTAGAAAATCTGAGGATTGAGAGGAAACGAGATTGATTAAACGCTCATGAACGACCACCTTGAGTACAGAAAGGTGACTCATTTAAGCGCGATGTAGGAGGCTCCACTAGACTGCGGTCTTTTCGGTAGCCATAGGAGGAGGGAAAATTGGTTCAGCTCCATGTCATTATCATAATAGGGTCATGTTGAGCAGCCACAAATTGTGTGGATTTGGAAGGATCTGGAATAGTGCAGCAGCCTCACACAACCTCAGTGCCCCTCCCTCCTCCTCTGTCCTCCCCGTGCTCTTTCCTGAAGATTACAGAAGACTCTCAAAGATCTGTCTGCCAACCACCTCACACACAGTGCTGCACAGCCAGTCAGTGAAACTTCCTTCAGTGGAGTAGGGCTGAGCCTGGCACGGATCCTCTGCCTGGAGCTCTCAGGGGGTTGAGTACCAAGGCTTGACGTCATCATTGTCCTTGTTGGGGACTTCTGATTCCGTCTCTGAGGGATGCAATTCAGGGTGGACTGCTAGCAACCGTTGGCACTGTGTGGGGCTTTCCTGCAATTTTCTGCATGCGATACTAACATTTTTTTGCCTGTTATACACCTGGTGGTCGCACAGTCCTAACATACTTTCCACTCAAGCAGCTCCAACAAATGCTCCTTCCCCTAGCACCTTTAATGCAGATAACATAAAAACGCTGTTAATGCACACTTGCAGGCCGATGCAGCCTTAGCACGCACTCTCGAAATACTTACGCTAATTAGTCTCCTTCCAGGAAATGTTGTTTGACTTGTGGCAAGCGAAGAGCCTCATCCTTGGATTCTGGACTCTGCCCTTCCTGCATGGCAGCTTCTGAGTTACTCATGGAGGGCCTGTTTTCCCCCTCTCAGCCAGGGGATGAGGTTAGTTCACCTTTACTTGCCTCAGAGCAGGAGGTGCCGGATAGTGCTATGGATAAGGATAGCCAGCTGGAGGCTTTGGCGCCTGTTCTCTGAACTGCTCTTCGTCTTCTAGGGGATTTGTGGCAGCTATGCCCCCTGGTGTTGGGGAGCCTTATCCGAGAGGATAGCTTCCGGATTTTGGATTGTCTTCCCTGGAATTCTTTTCCTTTTTGCAAAAGGCCTGGTTCTTCTGATGTTGTAATTCAGACACTACAGCCTCTGGGTGCCCCTGGACATAGTCTTGTGCCAGGGAGGCTTATAGTAGAAGCCCTGTTAGATTATGTTTGGCTAAGTGTCATTGGCAAAGGGTGCTCCCTGGAGATTGGGAACAGTTGGGAGCTATCCAGGATGTTGACTATGCCTCTGATTCAGATGGCTTGGTACTAGGCTCTAATGTGGAAGAGGAAGTGCTCTCACCTTCAGAAGATTATGCAGAAGCTGGCATGATCCACCTATTCTGAAAGAGGAGTTGGTGGCATTGATTACCAGGGTCTCCTCCACCTTTTGGCATGGAGCAATAGCTGAAGGTACACCTGCTCATTCGAGGGATGCGGAAATCCACTACTGTCTTTCCATTTTCAGATATGACAAAGATATGACCTGGTCAGAGTGGGACTCCCTACCTAAAAGGTTAAGGGTGTATAAGAAGATCACCACTCTCTTGGAGGAGGAGTGCATTGTGTGGTTTGATATGCCCAAGGTGGATGCATGCAGGTCATGGTGGTTAACAGATGGACACCATTCCTGTGGAAGGCGAATCGACCTTCAAGGATGTTCTGGATCGCAAGGTGGATTCCTTGCAGAGGAGCCAGTTTGCTGTGGTGGCAGGTGTTCTACAGCTGGGGTTATGTACCAGCCTGACATCTTGAGCCCTGTTCCAGTGGATTCAGTCACCACACGGAGATGGGGTCTGAGGGCGTTGATGCCCTGATCCAGCCTTGGCCAAGTTAGCAGCTGCTGTGTACGTGTTTCCTCCATGGCCCCTAGTTGGGACGTGTGATTCTTCGTATAGCGCATTACCCAGACAGGATTGTTCTGGTATTGCTGGACTGGCTGCAGAGAGTGTGGTTCAGAGACCTGATGTAGCTACTGTGGGTGCCACCTCTTTGGCTGCCTCTGTCTTGAGGGCTATTGTGGCAGTGACCAAACATCCAGGAGGTCCCGGTTCCCTTCTCGCTTATGGCATGGTTCTTGACAGGAGACTGCAAGCGTGTAAGGGTTACTCTCTAGCAGTGGTCTCTACTCTGCTTGGTGCCCAGAGGAGGTCTACCAAGCTAGGATACGTACAGATATGATGCCTCTTTGAGCACTGGTGTGGCGTGCGGGAATTGGCTTCTGAGTCCGCCAGTGTGTCCTCCCTGTTGGCCTTTTTTGCAGGATGGCCTAGAGAAGGGCCTTTCACTTAGCTCCCTGAAAGTTCAGGTGGCAGTTCTGGCCTGCTTCCGTGGTCCGGTGGCAGGCAAGTCTTTGGTCTTGCACACAGACGTCTCACATTTTCTCCAGGGGGTATGGTGCCTGCGTCCTCCCTTTTGCTCTGTGATCCCTTCCTGGGATCTGTGTCTGATGCTCAGGGCCCTGATGGTGGCCCGTTTTGAGCCATTGAAGCCTGCTACCTGAAAGGATTTGACACTCAAGACTGTCTTCTTGGGTACGATTTGTTCTGCAAGGTGGATTTCTGAGCTGCAGGCTCTGTCTTGCTGAGATCCTTATCTGTCCTTTAGGAAGAGACCGTTTCTATTCAGCCTGTGCCTTCCTTCTTGCCTAAGGTGCTTTCTCCCTTTCACATGAACCAGGTGGTTTGCCTGCTCTCCTTTTGAAGGAGCAGTGTAGGGGAAAGGATAAGGATCTGTGCCTGGTGGATGTCCGGAGGGTACTCCTCCGGTACCTGGAGGTTACAAATCCCTTTTGTAAGTCCTACCATCTTTTTGTACTCTTTGCTGGCCCACGCAAGGGTGAATTGGTTGCCAAGTCAACTTTAGGGTGCTGAATTGAGGCCATTGCCTTGGCTTATCTGTTGCGGAACTGGCTGGTTCTGGAGGGTTTGCGTGCTCATTCTACTAGAGCACAAGCATCCTAATGGGTAGAATGGAACTCAGTAGTCCCTGAAGCATTATCGCTTTGATGTCTACGTGTGGGTGATATGGCATTCTGCTCAAGGGTTTTGTGAGCTGCTGTGTCGTCTTCCCGCCCGATGCTATTATAGCTTTGGTACATCCCACTTGTCTGGACTGTCCGCCCCTCAAACTGTTTATGCTCTATTCTTCTGCGACAGTACCCTTTGGTCCACTATGATTTTATCCTTGGCTCTGCAGGTTCCTCTTCTGCTGACAGACTTCTGTTGATGCTTTCCTGTACATAGTTTTCTGCTGTTGATTGCTCATTGTTGCCCACATTTGAGGTTGTGTGAGGTTTGCTATGTATCGCCCTATGCTTTGGAACAAACATTTATCTTGTCAAACCTCAATATCTCTCCGATTTATTAACCTTCCACACTTCCACTCGCAGCCTTCGATCCATTCATATCAATCGCTTGCACCTCCCAGCCCCCTCCAAAGCCCATCTACAGTCTACTCGGAAATCAGCCTTTTTCTATCTGGGCCCCTCCCTCTGGAACTCACTTCCCACTACCCTCCGATTGGAAGAATCCTACCCCAAATTTCGTTCTCTCCTCAAAACCCATCTTTTCTCCTTAGCCTTCAATGTTTCTCTATGAGTCTCTTCTGACCTCCCTCCTCTTTTTCTTTTTTAACTGTCCTCACTCCTCGCCTCCTTTGTCTTTCAGATTATTGTAACTTCCTTTTCTTTTCTGCTCCAAACCTATTATTTTATATTGTAAACCGCCCCGATGTAATGGGGGGCGGTATATCAAATGTCGAATAAACAATAAACAAGTGAAGGGACCTCTGGTGGCTGAAGCGAATAGAGGCATGGGAGTGATGTCATTGAAACCTGGACTTTTCATTGTTTTCTTGTCTCCACCAATCTGCTGGTAAGGGAGCACTACCCACTTGTCTGGACTAGTTTAGCAAGTCTCAAGGAAATTACATTAACTGGTAAGTAAAATGTCACCTTATGTAATGGAGGAATCTACATTATTATCTTCTGTTTTGAATTGCCAGCTGAATTATATACATTTTCTAGGACACTACAGTAGTTTCTGTGCATCGTCTCAATACTGTGCCAGAGGGTGAACTGCTATCATGGTTGTGTTGAGTTTGTGATATGTCACAAGCTAATTGCATTTCAAGTCTGATGCTAGTAACATCGGAAGTAAAATCTGAAGTTTCTCATTTTTTTCCATGACGTAAGTGTTTTGTATTTTGCTTTTGACAGATGTTTTAAATGGGTTGGCATAAGTTGGAAATCGTGTACCGTAGATAATTTCTAACATACTAAAATATCATTTTGTAAAGTTTTCAAAACTTTTTGTACTTAATTCCTTTAAACGTTTTTAGTGGAAGTTTTGGCAATCTAAAAGAACAGGGTCAGTTACAAACTGGTGATGCACTTAAGTATTTCAAACATTTTTTCCCCTTTAATCCCACCATCTTTGTTACCCCCCTTCCCACGTGACATGCCTGGTCAGCTGAGTGGACCTGTGCCAGCCCCAGAGCTGAAGGAAGACCTCTCCGAGACATGCTTTCAGTGTCAGTCATCAGTGGCTACCACAATAATGGCAGCCATCTCCCTCCCTCCTTCCCCCCAAGCCAAGATGAACCATTTCTAGGAGTTCTGAATCACAAAATGCAGAGCTGTGGTCTGAGCCACAGGGTAAACCCATATCAATGCTTTATGTGGTTTTGGAGTCATCAATTAATGTAGTCCAAGATGTTCACATATGGAAAAAATCTGCTCAAAATTCATTCAAGGTGTTAGTAGAAATACCCTGTGGGTATGCATTGAAAGCTTTTCTCTAAAGTTGTTAATTTTAAAAGGTTGTTATGCAGTTGTTTCCAGAAATGCTTAACGTATTTTACACCTTTTTTTTTTCATTAAACCCATGCATTTTAATGTATCCATCAAACCGACCTTTATAGTTATTTTACAGAATTCAGTAGCCCTGCAGCTCGTATTTTAATAGCATAGTTCATATGCATAGCACTTAAACTTAGGGGTATGTTTACTGAACCACGCTGTTAGCATGGGGTAATAACATAAGAACTGCCATACTGGATCAGACCAGGGTCCATCAAGCCCAATATCTTGTTTCCAACGGTGGCGAATCCAGGTCACAAGTACCTGACAGGTTCCCAAAAAGTCACACAGGTTCCGCAATGCTTGTCCTGAGGCAAACAGTGGATTTCCCAGGTCCTCTTTAATAATGGTTTATGGACCTTTCCTCCAGGAACTTGTCCAAACCTTTTTTTAAACCCAGCTAGACTAACAGCCTTCACTATATCCTCTGATAACTAATTCCAGAGTTTTGCTTATGGGTTGAGTGAAAAAATATTTTCTCTTATTAGTCTTAAATGGATTACGTACACTGTAGCTTCATTGTGTGTCCCCTAGTCTTTATTCTTTATGATGGCATAAATGACCAATCTACATTTACCCGTTCCATTTCATTCATTAATTTATAAATCTTTATCATATCTCCCCTCAGCCGTCTCTTTTCCAAGTTGAAAAGCCCTAATCTTTTAAGCCTTTCATCATAGGGGTGTTCTTCCATCCCCTTTACCAATTTGGTGGCTCATCTCTGTACCTTTTCTAATTCTGCTATATCCTTTTTAAGATATGGCAACCAGAATTGCACACAATATTCAAGGTACAGTTGCACCATGGAAGAATACAGAGGTATTATAATATCCTCTATTTTATTCTCCATTCCTTTCCTTATGATACCTAACATTCTATTTGCTCTCTTGGCCATCGCTGCACACTGGGTGGATTGTTTCAACATTTTATCCACAATGACACCTAAACCCTTTTCCTGGGCGGTGCTTCCTAATGCAGAACCTTGCATCGTGTAACCGTAGTTTAGGTTGTTCTTTCTTAGGTGCATAACTTTGCACTTGTCTACAATAAATTTCATCTGCCATGGAGGTGCTGTACATACATGCTGTTTTTCTGTGCTATTAGATTTGTATGCATTGCGTTGGTTGCCAGCGCTTTCCTTTTTGCGCAGTGGTGTTGCTCCCGGGTTGCTATGCTTAAAGTACCATCGAAGTATCCGGGTGCAACACCAAAGTGCCCTTTAGTTACAAAGACCCTTAAGATGCCTTCCTGCCCCAGAGGCGGTACATGCAGAGCAGCATTGACACAGATTGACAGGGGTGTATGTAAAATTTGCGTAGCTACTGCCCTATGTGCAACCTATTTTGCCGCATGTGGAAGACTCTGATGCCAGATTTTCACAACTTACTATTTTTTCAGAAGTAATAGATTGCTTGAGGAACGAGAATCTGGCACTGTAGTTTACATGCTGTGAATTTAAAAGGAGGGAATCTGAATGTTCTCTATACAGGATTGTAATCTTGGGGCAGCCAGTTGCCATGGAAAGCGACTGCGTTACCTGTTAATGTGCCTGCCCTGGATATTCCCAGGGAACTTGATTGTTAGCTTTTGCTTTGCCCGCTTTGATTGTATCCTGCCTCTAACATGGTATGTATAATGCCTTGAAAGAATGTAAATAGCTTTAATCGGTACTGGTTCGGTATAATGGCTGTCTAGACTTGGCTTGTGGATATAGACAGCACTGTGAGGGGGGGATGGGGACGGGAGAGGGGATTTCACGGTGTGACTGCCGGGGAGGGGGCCTAGCTTGACTGAGCCGTTCTCTTGCTGGCTCAGTTATGCCATGCACCTACAGGTCAGATGAGTTATGGCATGGTGCCTGTCCCCGTCCCCTGTAGAATTTTGAGGGGGCTTGGTGCTGGTGCTTCATTGCTGGAAGGGGTAACACTTGGGGTTGTTTTGTTGATCGCTGTGTGTCTCTTTCATTGCTGGGGGGAACCTATAACGTAGGTTGGGGAAGACATCGGGCCCTTTGGGGGGGTTACGGATGAACTGGGCCTTTATGGCTCTCGACCGCGGGGCTATATCTGCCTGGTAGGAAAATGGGGCCTAGCCTTCGGGGTAAGGTGAGGGCGATTAGAGTTTGATTGCGGGATCAAATGTTCCTTTGGGTAGTAGGGGATTCCGGCTGTACTCAGAGGGGCCTCAGTGGGGCTTTCTCTGGAGGGATTAGGCGGAGAAAGCCTTAAGGTCAGTGGAGTAGACTTGGGGGGGATGGGGTTGGGTAAAGTAGACAGGGGAGGGGGGATGTTAGGAAGGGGAGGGGGGTGGGGTTGGGGGGGGGAGGGGGGGAGGGGGAGGGAGGGGTTGGGGGTAGAACGGGACCACTGTACTAGCTGGGGAATGGAGATAGGGAACCTAGTAGTGTTTTGGTGTGGACCCCAGGCTGGGGGGGTTCACCCGACCATTCTCATGGCATCGGATTATATATGGTGGGTTATTGTACCTTAGACTGAAGGTTATTTCTTGGAATGTGTGCGGGATAGGTAATCCTGTTAAAAGATATAAGGTGCTGCAGGCCTTGGCGAGGTTAAACTGTGACATTGCCATGCTGCAGGAAACCAACCAGACAGCTGAGGAACATGCTAAACTGCAGAGAGTTTGGGTGGGGCAGACCTGGGGTGCCCCGGCGGTGGGGAAGAAAGGTGGAGTGGTCATTTTGATCCACAAAAGGATACGTTTTGAACTTGTGACTGAATGTGTAGACCCTGCGGGTAGGTATATTTTGTTGCATGGCAATCTGGAAGGGCGCCCTGTGGTGCTGGGCAATTTGTATGGCCCGAATGTTCTGGACAGATCAGTGTATGCCCACTTGGCCTCTAGTGTTGAGCAACTGCCTGATGTTCCTTTGCTTTTGGCTGGGGATCTCAACGGGGTATTGGATGTTGAGCTGGATACATCTGGAGATAGGGGGGGTAGATGGCGGACCCCGATTACTAAGGCATTTCAGGATTTATGGCTCCGTCTGGGGCTGATGGATCCTTGGCGTTTGCTCCACCCCATGGAGCGAGATTTTACTCATCAATCAAGAGCCCATGGCTCGAGTGCGAGAATTGATTATGTGTTGGTCTCAGAGTGGCTTTTTGTGCAGGTTGGGGAAGCGCAGATCGGCCCGACTGAGGTGTCCGATCATGCGCCGGTCTGGGTGGACCTTCAATGGGGGGATCCCGGTGGTTCGCAGAGAATCTGGCGGTTCCCTATGGGACTTTACACGGATATTGAATTCCGCACCTATCTCGGACAGCGTTGGGGGGAGTTTATGGCTGTTCATGAGCAGCACGGGAACGAGCCAGAGTTGCTTTGGGAAACGGCAAAGGTGGTCTTACAAGGCGATATTATTGCATACATGGCGCGGAAGCGCAAACTGCTGGCGGCACGAATTGTCCAATTAGAGAAGCAATATGTGGGGGCTCCTACGGGGGTCAATAAGAGACTGCTTTGGGAGGCGCAGTCGTCCCTTAATGAACTGCTTCATTAGAGAGCTAAGAAGTCTTTGTTGTACTATAAGTACCAACTTCATCGCTTTGGCGACAAGTCAGGGAAACCTTTAGCGCACTGCCTCCGGGGTAGCCGGGGTGCCCGGTCTATAGTGGCATTGCGTGATGACCAGGGTCATTTACATAAGGATAACCAGGCGATCGCCCAAGTGTTTCGCTCTTTCTTTCAGAAGCTTTACCAGGGGAGTGAGGGGTCTTGGACGCGGATGGAGGCTTACTTCCAGGGGGTGCGGCTGCCAAAGCTAACAGCGGAACAACGGGAGGCTTTGGATGCTCCGGTTAAAGAGGAGGAAGTACACAAAGTTATTTTGGGGGCCAG
The DNA here is from genome assembly GCA_033557465.1 of Ichthyophis bannanicus. Classification (NCBI taxonomy): domain Eukaryota; kingdom Metazoa; phylum Chordata; class Amphibia; order Gymnophiona; family Ichthyophiidae; genus Ichthyophis; species Ichthyophis bannanicus. The sequence continues at coordinate 160,027,485 of CM066043.1, read as the reverse complement.
CTGTTATAAGTCGCTGGGTCCGGACGGGTTTGGGGCTGAATTTTACAAGTTGTTAGTAGAACAGGTGTCCCCCGCCCTGACAGCGTTGTATCATTGGAGGGTGGAGCAGAGGAGATTTTGTTGGGGAGCGAATCATGCGTTTATCACTTTAATACCCCAAACCGGGAAAGGACCTTACACAAGCGGCCTCGTATCGACCCATTTCCTTATTGAATTTTGATTTGAAAGTGATGGCCAAGGTGATGGCCGACCGGCTTGCTTCCGTCCTGGGGGACTTGTTACACGACTCGCAGGTGGGCTTTGTTAGGGGACGGTATGCTGTGCGCAATCTGCGCAAAATCCTGGCATCAATGGAATGGGTACTGTCACGACTTCGTGGGCCCTAGGCGGTTGCCTAGGTATATGAAGTGGTGAGAGTCTTTTATTTATAAGAGTGCCTATGGGTGTAGTTGTGATATGGGCAAAAATAACTTCAGCCGAGCAGTAATATAGGCACGCAGGATTTTATTCTCCACAAGGCCAAAAGGAACCTTTACACACAGTCCCAAATATTCAACACAAAGGCAGGTAATTTCCAGAAAAACAGGTAACAAAATAAACAGCTTCCAAATGCAGCTTGTTACTGAACTCAAACAAAGTATTTCTTCATACCATTGAAACAAGGTTGGAAATAAAAACCTCCTTTCAAAAAATGGTTTTAAAACATTTGCAGTCTCTTCAGCAAAACAACAGTGCCAAACTTTCTCTGCACAAGGTTTTCTTTTTCTTTCTCAAACCAGGTTTCTTTATCTGCCCTTCTAGCAGACTCAATATACTTTGTGTGCAGCCTTTCACATTAAGGGTTAAGCTTCTCAGGCTTTCTAGCCAATCTAATTTGCATAGGCCCCTCGGCTCAGCCTTTGAACACGGCTGCTAGTTTAATGCTTTCAAAAACCCTCTTTAGTTACTATAATGAAACAGGAAGACATTCCATTTCTGTCTCAGAACTAAGCTCTTGGTTTATAGCACTTTCAAAATCCATGCTCTCAGGTTCAGACTCTGTTAGAACAGCCTCATGTTTAAAACCAGCTATCTCTGGCTGCAAACGGTCTAACAATCTAGGAACCTTCTTTAAGGTAGTATCTCTCTTCCTCTGGGTAATGCCTTTTCTCTCATACAATTCCTTACTCTTAGAATGGTTAAAAGTCTTAGCCACGCTCACCTTATTTTGTGGAGATAAGCACCTGGCTGTCCTTGCAGCTGTTGGCTCAATCTCTGTAAAATCTTCTAGGAAACGTTGTGGATTACTCACATGGTCTGTGAACTCTCCCTGGCCAGCTTTAAAACCCTTGGCTGGTTTTGCCTTTCTGCTTGGAAACTCAGGTAAGGTTTCTTTCACCCTTGGAGTGCCTCTCTTTGGTAATATCCTTGGGTTCTCAGAGTTTCTTCCCTTCCTGGAATTCTCTGACCCAATTACCTTAGGGCTGGTTTCAGGACTGGAACTTCTGTCTCTCCTTTCTCTTTCAGTAGAGGATTCAGCGTCAGTGGAAACTGGTCTCCTAAAGCACCTTCCCTTAAGGTTGCCTTTCCCTGCAGTGTACCTCCGTTCTGCTCTCTGAGCACCTCCCTCTCGGGCACTTCTAGGCTGGGCAGTTTGAGGACCTCTCTGCTGGGCTCTCCAGATATTTCCACAAGCTCCTTCCCTTCTGCTTGGGATTCCTCTCTGAACTCCTGCACGTCCTGAGCTTTCAGAACTTCCTGACCCCTCTTGCTTCTCCCCGGCCTCCTCCTTTCTCTGTTCAAAGTTCCGGTGTTTATACCTGCAGTTTTTCTCACTGCCTGCTGACTCCACCCCTTGCACTCCCTCGTGCACGGGCTTGGTTACTAGGGAACTAGGGTGTGTCCCTTGCCTACCAGCTTTCTGTGTGGAGTTTTTTTCAGATTCAGACGTTTTAACCCCTGAACTTCTGGTTTCTCTGTCTTCCACTGGGAAAATCCCTGGATTTCTCTCCTCTCTCTTATGCTCTTTCTGGCCTGCGCCGTCACAGTGCACGAGCGGAATTGGCAGTCCCTGTTGATCAGCTTCGATGCGGAAAAGGCATTTGACCAGGTCAATTGGGATTATATGAAGTTCCTTTTGCCTCAATATGGGCTGGGTGACTCTTTTTGTAGGATGGTAGAGTTGCTGTATGCCAATCCCACGGCTGGCATTCTGTGCAACGGGGTGCTGTCTGACAGTTTTAACCTCGAGAGAGGTACGCACCAGGGTTGCCTGCTCTCCCCGTTGCTCTTTGTGTTGACCTTAGACCCTTTGCTGAGGAGGATAGAGGAGTCCTTAAACATACGGGGAATCCGTATTGGGTCCCATGTCTTCAAGGTGGCTGCGTTTGCGGATGACATACTAGTCCATCTGCTGTCCCCGCAGCAGTCCTTGCCTTGTCTGCTTGAAGAATTTTCCCTGTATGGAGCATTTGCAGGCTTACGCATTAATAGGGATAAATCAGAGGCCTTAGATATTGGGGGTCGGCTTCAGGGGGCTTGGAGAGGGAGTTTCCCCTTGCGGTGGGCTGGTGACTCCTTTATATACTTGGGTATCGAGTTAACTAGGGACTTGGCCGCGCTGTACAGGAGGAATTTTGAGCGAATCCTTTTTAAGGTACGCTCACAATTGCAGGCTTGTGCTCCTCTTCCGTTATCCCTATTGGGTAGGGCGGCAGCGTTGGGAATGGTGATCTTGCCACGGGTGCTCTACTGGCTGCAAACCTTGCCGGTGTGGCTGCTACGCCGCGACCTGTTGTGTATTGACCGTGAATTTCGTGGGTTTCTTTGGAGGGGAACTAGAGCACGCATACCGATGCGCTGACTGAGGGGGGGATGGCGATCCGGCGGGATCGGCGTTCCCGATCTCTGGAAATATGCCTTGGCATGCCAGGCTAGGCACCTGGGGGACTGGCTGGGAGGCACAGATGTTTACACCCCGAGAGAACTCGAGGAGGCCTTTGTGGCGCCACAGTCCTTACTGGCAGTATTACATTTGCGGCCTTGCCGGACCGGGTGATGAAAAGTGTGTTGATCCAAGCGGCGCGACGAGCGTGGCAGCAATTGAATAAACTGTGGGGCAGCTCCCCGGAGATCTCGTGTTGGCTGCCTTTGCGGGGTAATCCCCAGTTTCCGCCGGGTTCGGACTCCACTCCCTTTCGTCGGTGGGAGCAGGTGGGGATACGGAATCTGGGACATGTGGTCGATTTGGAAGGGCGGTGTAAGGCTTTGGGAGTGTTATGTAAGGAATATGATTTGTGCCCAGGAACCTCTTTGTTTGCGTACCTGCAACTTTCCCATTATGTGGGCTCTGTCTCAGGGAGGGAATTACTGGTCGAACATTCCACGCGGATTTTAGAATTCTTTACTCTAGGGACGGAGTCTCCCCCCACTATAGCGATGCTAAAAAGATCACTGGACACGTGTGATGTGCCCTTAGACTATTCGGTGGAGGAAGCTTCCTGGGCGCAGGAATTGGGTTGTAGGATAGCCCCAGGTTCGGTTCGTGCCACGTTAGGCCGGATTGTGCGACTGGCGGAAGGGGCTAGATGGCGGGAGGTCCAACTTAAATGTATCCTCCGAGCCCACTTCTCTCCGCGGCGTGCACTGCGAAGTCATCTTACTCGGTATGGCGGGTGTCCGAAATGTGACTGTACCTTGGCTGATTTGGGCCACATGTGGTGGGGCTGTTCACATATCCGCAGATATTGGATGCGGATTGGGAACTATATAGGTGGCTTATTGCAGCAGCAACTTTATTGGACGGGGCCGTTAGTGGCGCTGGATCAACTAGGACCACTCCACCCGAAGGGCAGATGGCAGAGAATACTCGTGCGGAAGGCTTGTCTGGTGGGTAAGGTCCCTATACTCCGACACTGGCGGGAACCGGCACCCCCCTCCTTTTGGGAGTGCCGGAATGGTTTCCACCAGTTCATGCTGTTGGAACGGCGGAGTGCGAAGAGACGCCCTCAGAGTTGGGCCTCTTTTCTCCTGATTTGGATGCCTTATATTCAAAACCTGGGGTCTAAAGCCCGCAGTGAAATATTGAACTTGGGGTAGTAGTAGATGGGGATATGGCAGGTTCCCAGAGGAGACATTAGAGAGGTTGGGCGGTATTCAGTGGTCCCGGGCGGGGGGGGGGGGGGGATTGGGGGAGGGGGGGTTTGTGGGTTATTATTTTGGGTAGTGTCAGATCCCTTCTTTGTTTGTGTTGTTGTACAGCCCCAGGGTGGTGGACAAGACACAGCCCTGCCCGGGGTATGCTTGATATATAACGGATATATAATGAAAAATGATTTTGTTTGTATTGCTTTTCCTGTATCTTGTGAATTCAATAAACAGATCCTTGAAAAAAAAAATTTAATCTGCCATTTGGATGTCCAGTCTTTCAATTTATCTAGGTCCTCTTGCAAATTTTCACTGTCCTCTTGCGTCTTAACTTTAACATGCGGGTAACATGGGTTAACATGGGTAAACATGGGCAAGTGTGTTACACTATAAATCCCACATGAGCTGGACAGGTACTGGGCAGGTTAGGGACGGAACATGGGCATTGATGCTGCATGACTGTTAACGCGGATGTTTGGGTATGCATTAACTCAATGTTGTTAGCGTGCGTACACTTAATGCTGCCTTAGTGGGTGACATTAAGTTTGCCTGTCTGCTGTTAGCATGGTGCTGCATGTTTGCAATGCACTAATGGCAGGGAGAAAGACGTACATGCCCCCTCGTATTGGCATGGGCCTGTGTGCAAATTCAGTCTACTACTACTATTACTACTAATCATTTGTATAGCACTGCATGGTGTAGTCTAAACGCATGTTTCCACAAGCTCTTTAGTAAACATGCCCCTTATTTTAAAATAGGTTTTTATTCACTTTGAACCAGTTGATTATTTAAGCAGAATGCCCTTGGCGGTTTCTACTTGAAGTTAGATGCTCCAAGCTGTTGAAGTAAAGACTAGTCGTTTGAGGGTGATATTTCATCGTTAGAAAATGATTGAAGGAAAACAAAAATCCCATTAGGGCTGGGAAGTGCATGGGAGAAAAGAGATGGTTATTGGCAGCAAAGGGGTTAGACTGGCATATCAGCTGCAAGGTCATGTAGCACATATTAAGTGCCTGGCAGATCTGACTGCTCATTGGCTGCCATGTTCTGCTCGTCAGTGAACCATATAGAGACAGTAGTTTCTGTGTAGTAATGTTCCTTGTACTTTTTTGTACTGAGCTTATATACAAAGAATATTTTAAGAGCTGTTGGCTTTAATTGCTTCTACTTCTGAATTACACTTACTGTATTTTGGTGAAATTTAATGTCACTGAATAAAGTTTTGAGAAACATGCTTTGCTTGGAAAGGCTGATGATACGAAATTGCCACTGTCCCCATCTACTATCTAATGAAACAACAGCCCAGGGAAAGAGCTCGGCAGAATTATAGGGGAAAGAAGACCCTGCTGAGCTTGATTTCAGTTTGGCCCGTGAAGAGACATTTCCCCTATATCCTGTGAGTGATGAGCGTTCGTGATTTTTCCTAATAGCTACAGCAAAAATACAGACTTTTGACATGAACACATGACTGTTCTAAATAGGTTATGGGCTAACATGATTTCCTGTATATGTTTGTGGGTTTTCTTTGAGTAAATTGTTATATTTTGGGCTCAAGCTGGTAGGTGAGCAAATGTGAAACAAGAAAAAGCTGAGTTTTTGGCAACTCTGTCTTCCAGTGGAAAAAAGATGAGAGGCATTGATTGGGAGGTGAAACCAATGATAATTAATTAGAAATAAAGGTTCCAGGTTGGGGCCACATACATTCCTATTGTAATGGGGAAAGGGAAAGCAAGTTCAGAAAGGTTCCAGTTCAGCAACCTGGTAAAAGATCACTTTTTGGATGTATGGAAAGTTGCAGAGATTTCTTCACAAAACCATAAAAGGCATGTCTGAAAACTGTCCTCCTTTAACTCATCTAAAGTATGTAATGGGTTCTGCACTGAGTACTTTTAGCTATATTAAGGAGAGGTATTCTGGGGAGGGTATGCTTAGATCATGAAGGAAAATAATGCACATGAATTGCATTTTAAAATCCCTTGTACATTATTTTCCATAGGAAAAACACCTTTGGAAAAACGGGTGCAAATGTCCATAGATACTTTGTAGCTCTATCAGGGTTGAATATGAACGTGCATAACCTAGTGTGCAAGGCATGCCTGTCATACTTGCTTATAATATTTTTATTTGGTATACAGTAACTTTCCTAATACATCTAAAGGTATGTGTGCAATAATTGTAGTAGCTATTGTAGACAATGTTTCTTGTTCTCATCTGTGTATCACCAGGTCTACTCAGGTCTTACACAATCACTGTGACTCCCTTTTAATACGGCTGGATGCAGCTCAACCAGCTATCAGAAGTCTGAACTCGATTGTGTGTCGCAGCAAAACCCATTTCTCCAGATCACTGCTCCGATTTATCAGTTTGTCTACTGCAATTATACAGGAGTGTGCAAAGGTTTTGCATAGGCTGCATGATCAGGTTATTCTCAGCTTTATTTTGACAATCGTTCCAAATTCTGTGGCAGAATCCTGGCTTATTATATACTGTTTTGTTGCAAATTTAATTCACCAGCCATTTCTGCATGCAAAATTACTTGTCTGTGAACTTTTCTATAGCTGTCATGAGGAAATGATGTCCCAATATGATCAACCGGATTCTGTGTCAAAATGGAATCGAAATGAGCCGATAAAATACTGCACTTCCTCAGCCAATCAGTGCATGGTATTTCAGCGGTACACAGGGTTTGAATTTAATGTGGGTCAACTGGTGTGTATCGCATCTGATGCTCAAAGTCCTGGCATGGTGAAGAGGTCGCATTTTTTTAACAATGGAGGACCGGGTCTGGGTGGTGGTTTTGCATGAGGAAGGGTATTCCAGCCCGCAGATTGCAGCAAAGGTAGATTATAATTTGATTATGGTTGTCCGCATTCTGCAATGTCATAATGAGATGGGACATATGTAGGACCAACATTGTAGCAATTGGCCTAGAAAGTCAACCAAGAAGGACGATAAGGACATCTTTTGTTAACCGCAAGCTAACCTCCCCTGAGCTTCTGCAGGAATGGAAGGAGAAGCATCCTCATAAAGAGTACAAGCCAGAGTACTTGAATATCTCTGTGAAGTATCCAACCAAGGTCATGATCTGGGGATGCATGGCAGCCAGTGGTGTTGGAAGACTCCATATTGTTGATGGGCTGGTGAATGCAGCAAAATACATAGGAATTCTGCAGAAGTGCATGCTGCTATCAGCTGAGCAACTGTTTCCTGGCAGATATTTCTTCCAGGATGACAGTACCCCTTGCCACTGAGCGAAAACTGTTGCCGACTGGAAGAAAATAAACAGAGTTCAAACCATTGACTGGCCAGCTCAGTCACCTGATCTCAACCTGATTGAGAATCTTTGGTACAAGCTATCAGTTAAGATCACCAAGAAGCAGCCGTGGACGAAGCAAAAGCTGATTTGAGTCTTTGATTGCAGCCTGGAATTGCATCATAACGTGAGAACACCTCATCAAACTGGTACACTCCATGCCATTAAGATGTCATCTGGTGAGAAAGAGCAAGGGCTGGCCCATCAAGTACTAATGGCCATCAACAACAAAAAACAGCCCTTTTCAGGACTATCTAATGAAATTAAGAAAACATGCACACTGCCAACATACACAGAACAGAAAACACAACAACGTTTTGGGAACACATTGCATCTTTGTACACAGGTTCACAACCAAACGAACATGGATATTAAACAATCATAAAAGAACACTCAAGTCATGGCAAATTTGTCAGATTTGTACAAAAGACAAAAGGGAAGAAAATGGCATGCTGAAGCAGTTGTAAATTGTACACATTTTATCCCTGTGATCCAAACAACTAAAAACTGCCAATTTGGCACTACCTATGTAAAACATTTTCACACCAATGTATATCTATCAAGCAACCCTATTCTGGCTAAACATGCGGCCTCCCATTGGATTTTGCTGATTGTTGTGTCAGTGTTCCTGTATACTGTTATTTCGACAGGATCACAATAGGGCACGAAAACTTTGTCTGACTTTAAGTATTTACTCTGTATAGTGGTGCGTTCATCCGATTCAGTTTAAACATGACTATGTTTTGAGAGGACCACAGTACAATGTGAGTAATTACAGCAGGAAAGACATTGTGGGTATTGTGTGTTATACAGTGAGCCATCATATATGTGGCTTTTATTCTAGTAAAGAAATTAGGAGCATCACAACAGCAAGTTGTTTCTATATACAGTTGTTCATTGTGGCAATTGATGAAAGAAATTTGTATTTAATAATTTCAATAAGGATCACAGTATGCTTTGTGTATGGTATGTTACATGTGTGTGTTACATTATTTTTGTGAAGTATTTGGAGTACAACACAGTTTTGATGGATTTTTTGACCCATGATGTTTAAAGCTCTTGGTGCCACAGAAAGTGACTAAGTGGCTAAGCGATTCTAGGCTCTTTTTCTCCGCTTTTATATGTACATTTTTTCATATTTTCACTGTATTGTGTTTTTGTGTAGCAATGCAGACGTTTTACTGAAATTTTCAACAGTTTCTTGTTGGGTGTGCATTGGCTTCCTGCTGCCCCGTTTTTTGTTTATCTGGTATGAAATAACTCCCCAAAGGTATTGAGCTTGTTGTTGTTTATGAATCTGAATATTGTGTTGAATGGGAATTTGTGAGATAAGGACCAGTCAATATCTAAATTCAAAGAAGCATGGGGCAAACACAGAGGATCTCTAAAGGAAAATAGGGGACTGTTGTAGTGGTTGATGTGGAAGGGCAGACTAGATAGGCCATGTGGTCTTTTTCTGTTGCTATGTTTCTGTGATTTTAAAGCATATGAAGACAGACTTAGGGATCTTAATGTGTATACTTTAGAGGAAAGGCGGGATAGAGGTGATATGACTGAGATGTTTAAATACCTCTGTGGCATAAATGCACAGGAGGAGAGCCTCTTTCTATTGAAAGCACGCTCTGATACGAGGGGACATAGGATGATGGTGAAAGGAGATAGACTCAGGAGTAATATGTGGAAATATTTTTTTACAGAACGAGTGGTAGATCCGTGGAGTAGTCTCCCAGTGGAGGTGGCAGAGATGAGGACAGTGTCTGAATTCAAAAAGGCATAGGACAAACATAGAGGATCTCTAAAGCAAAAAAGGGGACTGTTGTAGTGGTTGATATGGAAGGGCAGACTAGATAGGCCATGTGATCTTTTTCTGCCGTCATGTTTCTATTAAAAAAACAAAACAAAACAAAAACAAAAGCAAAAAACAAAAAAAGCCCCACCTTAGTGCATAGTATGAAATTCCCTTCTGAACTGGTATGAGGAGTGTCAGAAAGATGATTGTCTCCCTCCTTGGTTTGTAGGTTCCATATGGAGTTTAGTCAAGGTACCTGTACTCCATGAATTGCTGTCTATTTGGGCCCAATAGAGATCAAAGACGATGAACTCATGAGGAACTTTAAGACTCTTTCACTGTCATTTTTTAAATTTTAGAAAACCTTTCTCCTCCAAAATTTGAAATATATCCTTTTAGCAGAGAGACGTTCACAAATTAATTTTGGTATGGGAAGTCTGAAAAATGTATCACAGGGCTTGTCTTGTAGAAGACCATCAGAATATCCAAGAGTAGTTGTCTCCAATCTTTTCTGGTGAAGGGCCAAACGGGGTATTTCAGATCATGGAGAGAGCCAGATGGAGATGGTAACCCCCTATGAGACAGGTTTGTTGAGCCAGGGGGAGGACCATGTCTGTCTTCTCAGTGATCCCAGATGCTGGGGAATGAGGGAGGGAGGGGGCATGCTTCACCAAGGTCAGATAACCCGCCCCTTTGCTTTTCGCCGTACCCCAAATCTGCCTCCTCGGTATGTTCTCCTCTTCCTTTTTCTCCCTCTCTTTCTTTCCTTTTTTTTTTTTTTTTTTGCTCCTCCACTCGTACCTCTCTCTTCTCTCATTCCATTCTCTCACTCCCTTTTCTTCCCTTCTGTTTCCTCATACTCCTCTCTCTCTCCTCTCATCTCCTCCTCTTCCATCTCTTCCTCCTGGTCCTACAGTCTCAGAATAAGGTGAACACACACACACCACTGAGAGTTGGAAATAGTTCTTATGATGTTATGTTCTTAGTTACTCCTCTTATTTCTAGCTGCACAGTTCTACTGGCAGAAAATTTCTATACAGAAAGGTACAATAAGGTGACAAGTCTCAACAACTGGAAACTCTGTAAATACCACAACATTGCTGTACTGGAAAAGCTTAGGTTCCAGTGTTGTGGCTGAAAATAGGGGACAAAATTAGGAGCCTGACTTAGGCGCTTAAATTGAGGAGCTGAACTTTTTTGGAATGCGAAGCCCATTAGTGTAGCACTCAACAGTTACTAAGATGTGGAAAACATAAATGGATCTTGGAGCTAGATGCATAGGGAACACATGGACAGTCTCCTCGACTCTTTTCTTGCTACCAGTCCTAGGGTGAGGTTGAGAAAGTACCTTGAATGTTAGCTTCTCTTCCTGTAATTTGTTTATTGGTGAAAGTTGTAGTGTATGTTTTTGTACGGAGAAGAAAATAAGAAAAATTTTGCCATTGCTTTTGATTTCAGAAAAAGAAGGTGATGCTTGCCTACATGTACATTTTAGAGTAACAGATGTTGACTGAGCTCTAGGGTAGAGGAAGTTTGAGGTGCTAACTGTTGCCAGTCATGATAGATAAGTAAGTTTGAATCTGCAGGTAAACAGCAACTTTTAAGAGAAGATGCTGAGCTTTTTCCTGTATGGAATTTTTAAAACCTTTTAGTAAAACTTGTGAACATCACCTTTTATGTGCCTCTCTTGTTGTAGCCTGTGGCATGATGCATACTACTGCACTACGCTTAGCAGAATCCCTCAGATAAGACAGTCTGCAACCAGAGTGACAAGAAGACTGGAATCACATACATTTTGTCAGGTCAGAGGTGAACTAATGGATGTTCTAACTATATCCATGAATTTAGCAGTCTCTGTTGGACAGTTTTTAAAGAGCACGAGTTACATGCATCATCACATTTTTGGAATGACATCATGCATCCAGTGCTGGGCTTTCTATTCTGTTTGTGCCTTCATCTATATGCTCTCTGATGAGACAAGCTATGTTTAATTACTTGATTGGCTGGGCCATTAAAGGCCTTCGTATAGATGGTAAATCCAGTCTATTGATAGCTGGTACACTCACTCATCTTTTCACATATGGGGTGTATAGATCTTCAATCTGAAGGTGTTTGACCTACTTTTGAGGACATGAACGATCTATATACATATCAAAAAACAGTGCAGATATCTGAAGAAAGACATTTTCTTCACCAGTGTTTTTTCAGTCAGATGAAAATTTGGCTAGTACATGCATTCTCTTCATGTCCTGTCATTTTCATGACAATCTACAAAATCAAACAGGGCAACTCCACAGTCATAGTGGCCTCTCAGACTAAAGCAAATGTATTTTCCATACTTATGTAAATATTCTCAGACAATCTAATCTCCCTTTTGCTTCCTTTTCTAAGTTGTAGTTCTGCATTCAGATCCCTGTGTGTTCAGCCTGTGAGCCTGACTCATGAGATGAACACTGTTAAAGAAGCAGATGTTTCTTCTAAAGCTTTGTCTGCTAGTCTCTACAGGAAAACAATTTGTTTCAAACCATATTATAGAATATGGGCTTTTATTTTTCAATACTGTTCATATTTTTAATTAATAGTACATCTGCGTTTATTCCTCTATCTTTGCTTCTCTGTGTGCAGATTTAGATAAGGCTTTATGTTCAAGTACTTTACATATCTCAGTAGGATTCTAGTCATTAATGTCAAAGTTCTTAAGGTTTGCTCCAGATTCAGAACAATCTATATAGTACGTTATTCCTAAGCAGATCCTAAATGTACCACTTAATAGCTTGTAGCTCTGGGCTTGTTCTTCTTGGTACCTGTTCTTTCTACTGTCCGACATTAGAAGTGTTTCAATTAGCTATTACAAGATTGCAGAGTGCGAGAATTAGCAGCTTCAGTTTCATGTAACATCTTTTTATTTCTTTAAGGAAGATGATGCTGTGTCTCCCCCTTTCTTTTCTTCCTTAAAGTTTGTCATCATTTTATTATAACCTCTGCAGGTAATTTTATATAGACTTTTTCACACATGCTGTATATGACAGTATGCTCTTGTAAAACGCTCTTCTAAAATTACCTTGCATATAGTGTACACAAGTTAGTATATTCAGGGGAGGAGTTTGGGCAGAGTCGTGATTTTTGCACATACAATGGGCCTGATTCTGAGGCGCGACAAGCCGTCCTGCCCTATTTCCCTTCCGACTCTCCCGGCACATCTAGAGCAGCAGGGTGGGGAGAGCCGGCAGGGGTGGGAGGGGGTAGACTTGGGGAAGGCCGAGGTGGCAGAACCCACAGGTTCCAATTCAGGTCATGGCATCCTGCGGGGTCAAGGGGAACGTGCGATTATTTCACCCCTAAGGTGGAATAGTCATCACTAACCAGGCGATTGAGGCTGGACAATCCCCCCCCCCCCGGGCCGAGTTCAGGGGACCCCGCCGCCCAATCCAGGCCCCAGCTGGCCAGCTGTGGGTCGGGCGGCAGGGAAGAGGAGGATCGGCACCAGGGAAGCCTGTGGGGAGGACATCCCTGCAGGCATGCAGGGGCTTGCCAGACCATTATCGGGCCCGATTCTACATGCCACAGGAATATTTTGCTCCCGCAGTACAGAATCAGTTCCTAACGGGCCTGTCCAGATGGCCTGGATGTGCCTCTGACAGAATCGGGCTCCACTGGCACTAACATTACACCTACTCTTGGGCAAGCATAATGTCTACAACTTCAGGCTAGCCACTATTTCTGCTGGATCTGTACTGTGTCTTTATGAAATAGGCTAAAAATAGATGCCTACGTGGCTTGGGTTAGAAATTGGTTGGGTGGGAGGCGACAAAGAGTACAAGTAAATGGAGCTCACTCTGAGGAGAAGGATGTTATCAGTAGTGTGCCCCAGGGATCTGTCCTTGGTCCGATTCTTTTTAACATCTTTGTTAGGGATATAGCGGAAGGGCTTTCAGGTAAGGTTTGCCTCTTTGCTGATGATACCAAAATCTGCAATAGAGTCGACACCCAGGAAGGGGTAGATAACATGAGGAGGGATCTAGCTAAGCTTGAAGAATGGTCTAGAATTTGGCAGCTGGGATTTAATGTTAAAAAATGTAAGGTCATGCATTTGGGCTGCAACCATTCAAGGGACCAATATATAGTATAGGGGGTGAAGTACTTTTGTCCACTAAAGAAGAGCGGGACCTAGGCGTGGTTGTGTCTGATGATCTTAAAGTAGCTAAACAGGTAGAAAAGGTGACGGCAAAAGCTAGAAGGATGCTTGGGTGCATACGGAGAGGAATGGCTAGCAGAAAAAAGGAGGTGATAATGCCTCTGTATAAGTCTTTGGTGCGACCTCATTTGGAGTATAGTGTGCAATTCTGGAGAATGGTCTAAGGCTTTTTAGACTAGCTCCCAATGTTGATGATTTCCCTACATTATCTTGGAATCCCAGACCACATGTATTCCATGCTTTAAAAAAGGTGAAAGGAAAGCCAAAAAACTGCCTTCCTTTCACCTTTTTTAAAGGTGAGGTCAGAGTGATTGTAATTTTAAAAAAAAAAACATCTTTCAGGAAATGTATTTATTTTATTTATTAGTGCTTATTTACCACTTTTTGTGAATCAAAGCGGTTTACAGAGAACTCAAGGGTTGAACATTACATTAAACATTCTATTTTGGATAATCTAGTTAAATTATTAATTTATTATTATGTACCTGTTATATGTAATTTTATACCTGTTCATTGTATTATGTTGTTAACATGTAAACCGCGCTGATTGTAAAAGTGTGGTATATAAGCATAAATAAATAAACAAAAAACATGTAACATCTTAACAAGGAGAGAAAGGGACAAATTAACTTAAATCAGCAACAGCTGATTTAAGTAATAACCATGTACAGAGAACTAAGCATATATATAAATTAGTTACAATGAACTTGAAAGCATCTTGAAAAGTGTGAGGACTGTAGTTTTACATGTAGAATTGTCACTAGGTGATTGATTCACCAAAGTGCTCCTTGAACAGGAATGTTTTTAGCAGTTTACGGAAGGCTTTAGGATCCTTAGTGTTTCTTATGACTGAAGGAAGTGAGTTCCATAATAGAGGGGCGTAAAGGGAGAAGGCTCTCTTGGATGTAGTTGCGTTGCAGTTTCTGAAGTCAGCATGTACCTCAAGAGAATTTCTATTGTTACTTCTACGTGGTCTGTTTTCCGGAGTGATTTGAATAAACTCTTTCAGGCAGATGGCAGGTTCTGTTTGGAGGGATTTGAATGTAGTGTGGAAATGGAAAAAGGAGCTAAATGTCAAAAATGGGAAACAACATAAGCATTGATAAATTAGATGCAAGGCATTGATAAAGCAGGCAAAGAGAGAATTTGAAAAAAAGCTGGCCGTGGAAGCCAAAACGCACAATAAAAACTTTTTCAAGTACATTCACTGCAAAAAACGTGTGAGAGTGTGAATTGAACCATTAGTTGATAGAGGAGTAAAAGTGGGGTGCTAAGGGAAGACAAGGCCATAACGGAGAGACTGAATGAATTCTTTGCTTCGGTCTTAACTGAAGTTGATGTAGGGAAGTTTCCCATGCATGAAATGGTATTTAAAGGTGATGTATAAGAAGAATTGAAACAAATTTTGATAAACTGGCAAAATGTATTACAACTATTTGATAAACTAAATTGTAGCAGATTGCCTGGTTCAGATGATATACATGTGAGGGTGCTGAAAGAACTGAAATATGAGATTGCAGACCTTCTATTAGTAACCTGTGAAATATCATCTGTAGTACCTGAAGATTGGCGAATGGTCAATGTAACGCCAATCTTTAAAAAGAGTTCCAGGGGTAATCTTGGAAACTACAGACCGGTGAGCCTGATGTCGGTACTAGGCAAAATGGTAGAAATGATTATAAAGAATAAAATTACTGAACATGTAGATACAGTAGTCATAGTTTAATAGGAGAAAGCCAACATGGTTTTAGCCAAGGAAGATCTTGTTTTACTAATCTGTTGGGGGGTTTTTTAAGTTGTGCATAAACTGATAGATAAAGATGAGCTGGTTGATATAGTGTTTCTGGATTTTCAGAAAGTCTTTGACAAAGTCCCTTATGAGAGACCATTCGCAAAATTAAAAAGTCATGGGATAGGAGGCAGTGTACTATTGTGGATCAGGAACTGGTTAAAAAAACATAGAAAGCAAAGAGTAGGGCTAAATGGATCTGTGCAGGACCCTCTGCTTTTTAACATCTTCATAAATGACCTGGAAATGGGAATAATGAGCGAAGTGATCAAATATGCAGATGACACAAAATTATTCAAAGTTGTTAAAACAAAAGAGGATTGTGAGAAATTGCAAGAGATTTGAAGACTGGACGTCCAAATGACAGATGAAATTTAATGTGGACAAGTGCAAAGTTATGCACCTAAGAAAGAACAACCCAAACTACGGTTATACAATGCAAGGTTTCACATTAGGAAGCACCACCCAGGAAAAAGATTTAGGCATTATCATGGGTAATATGTTGAAATCCTCTGCCCAGTATACAGCGGCGGCCACAAAAGCACATAGAATGCTAGGAATCATAAGGAAAGGAATGGAGAATAAAACAAAGGATATTCTCCAGGAACAAGCAGGAAGTCAGTCCTCACGTATGGGTGACATCTGTGCCAACAGGAGCCCTCGTGGAAGCATCTCCCCAGCATGCATGGGTACCCTTCTCGCCCAAGAGTGCCATCTTGCTTTTTCCACGGAGCCCTTCAGACGTCTGTCTGTCTTCCCCCAGAAAAAGTTGTTCCTTTCTTGACCTGAGTTCTAAACTCTCCCCGGTTGTGCACTGCTACTCTTCCTGCCACACAAAACCCGCTGCCACGGCATTGTGTCTTGAGCCACTTCATCATTTTTATTTTTCCTTTTCTTCTCTTTCCCTTTGCCGCGTTCGCGCCTTTTTCCCCAACTGAAAGCACTGCGGGTCTTTGACCTCTTTCGGGTACTTTTTTCCCCATGGCTACCAGTGATTTTAAGAAATGTGACCGGTGTGCCAAGATAATGTCCCTCACTGAGACACATGACTACTGCCTATGCTGCATAGGGCTGGAACACGACCCCACGTCTTGCAATCTGTGTAAAAGGATGTCCACCAAGGCGCTCAAGAGCTGTCAGCAACAGCATGACAAGTTTTTTTCCTGGAGTCCCCAGCTCCGAAGGCCAAGGCCCACCTCTGAAGCGGTGGAATCCCATGATGTCCCCACGGACCCCAGTTGATACCATGGCTCTTCAGAAAGGAAATCTCCCTTGAGGGAACACAAGAAGAAGAAGAAACCCTCAAAAGCAGCGTCTCTGGATGGCTTGGATGGGTCTAGTAAGCCCACCATGTCCCACAGTCCCCGATGGCTGTCAGAGAGACTGGAGCGGGAGCAGCCTACGAAGATTGCCCGAAAGGAGTTGTCCGCAGATTGGTCATGGTCGCTAGAGCCTATCCTTGTTGAGGACTCCCCTTCGGGAGAACTTGCTCCCGGCACGAGTTCCTCGGTGCCCCCGCTGACGGCTGCAGAGCCTTCTGGACTCAAATTCAGAATAGCAGCCCTGGAGCACAGTCTGACTTCATGGACCAGCAGCGGGCATTTGTTATCCGGTACTACCAGTTCCTCCGCCCAGACCACCGGGCCCTCGACATGGAGGACTTCCCCAGAGGCCAAGCCGATTCTCGAGACCATACAGCCTAGGTCTTGCTGTGTCCCGCTCAAAGGGACCGAGATCTTCCCCGGCTAGCTCTCATGGCACCAGCCGTGAGGCCTCCATGGGACATGGGCAGGGATCCAGCCTCGAGCCTTCCTCTGATTACTTGGAGTGGGAGACCGAGGACGAGGAGTCCCTGAACATCCAACACCACAGCAGTGTCCACTCAGACATAAGAACATAAGAGATGCCATACTGGGTCAGACTAAGGTCCAGCAAGCCCAGTATCCTGTTTCGAACAGTGGCCAATCTAGGTCATAAGTACCTAGCAGTTTCACCAAAAGACACAGGTTCCAATGCTTGTATTGGGTCAAGCAGTGATATCCCCTGCCCGTGTCATATCCCGTGTCCCGACTTTCTGTGGGATATGTCCAAAGCGCTCATATTCCTGACTGAATTGGAGGAGGACCCTTGGATGGAGGAATTAGAAATTCTCCAGTACGAGGCCCACTGAGGGAATCGCTCACAATACCCATCCCACCCATCTTGGAATCCTCCGTATGTGGGAGACACTGACATTGGTGCTGGTAGTGAGCAAACGGCTTGATTCGATGTATCAGGTCTGCTGGAGCCCAGGCTTCTAGAAGTCACAGCTCCCGCATAACTCCATGGTGATGGATTCGGCCATGCATCGGCTCAAGAGCCAGAAGATGCACTCCTCTGTGCCCCTGGTTAGGGAGGCCTGCACCTTGGATGTTCTTGGCAGAAAGTGCTACTAGGGCTCAATGCTCATTGGCCGGATTTAGGCCTAGCAGCTATACATGGGCTGGACTCTCCGAGGAACCCCTGCAGTGGTTCAGGAACCTGTCCAAGGTCATCTGTGAGTGCTCCAAATTCATGTCTCGAGCAGCCTATGACAGTTTTGAGTCATGGACTAGAGTAGTCACAGCAGGCATTGGTGCCCGACACCAGGCTTGGCTAAAGTCTTCCAACCTCGAGCAATGGATTCAGGACAAAATTGTCAATGCCCATGCCATGGGGAGAATCTCTTTGGCAAACCCATGATGGAAAAGGCTGCTGAGTTGGAGTCAGAGTTCATAACGAGGACCAGGCTCTCCAAGAAGATTGCTGCCCTTCCCTGATGGAAGGGCTTGGGTGAAAAGTCCTTTTACCCGAGGAAAAGGGGCTGCTTACAAAAGCTACCCACATTTTCAGACCCCCCCCCCCCCCACAGCAGGCTGAGGGACATGGGCAAGGCCCTTGTAAGCAGAAGGCTCCCAGGCCCAAGCTCTGCCCAGCCAGAGGACAGCTTTTGACTCCTTGCACATAGCCTCTCTACCCCAAGGAGGACAGCAGTCCACGGGAGGACATCTAACCTTTTATGCCCACAGGTGGCCAACCATCATCACTGATTCCTGGGCCCTCCGAGGTGGTCAAGGAGTGCTACCACCTCCTCCTGTTTCAGACACCATCTCCACTTGTCTCAGACACCACTTCCTTTCTTCCCAGAAAGCCCCCCAGGTCTCCCCTTCACCAGGACCTTCTATTGAAGGAACTCTCAGGCCTTCTCGAGGACAAAGCAGTGGAACCAGTACCCCATTATCTCAGGGGCAAGGGGTTCTATTCCAGGTATTTCCTTGTACCAAAAAGAGCAGGAGGCCTATGGCCCATTCTGGACCTATGTAACCTGAACAAGTTCCTGGTGAGGGAAAAGTTCAAGATGCTCTCCCTTGGAACATTGCTGCCTTACCTCCAGCAGGGAGACTGGCTATGCTCCTTGGATCTGAAGAATGTTGATATCCACATCCTCATTCACCCCAGCTACAGGCAGTCACTTCATGGTGGGGGGCGCTTACTACTAGTACAGAGTGCTACCCTTCAGCCTGGCCTCTTCCCCCAAGGTCTTCACTAAATGCCTGGTGGTAGTAGCCGCCTTCCTCCGTCTCCAGGGGTTGTTTGTCTTCCCTTACCTCGATGATTGGCTCATAAAAGGGGGCACGGCCAAAGAGGTGCAGTGGGCCACAGCATGGACCATCCAGGTCTTGCAACATCTGGGGTTTGTGATAAACGACCCCAAATCCCACCACCTCCTGATGCAGTGTCTGGAGTTCATAAAAGTAAGACTGGACACTCTTCTGGCAAGGGCATTCCTCCCTATAGGATGGGCAGACCATCTCAGGGCACTGGCCACAGAGGTACAATACCGCCCCTCTGTGTCAACTCTGCTTTTATTGCACCTACTCGGGCACATGGCCTCGATGGTCTATGTCACCAGGACGCTTGCCTGCATATGAGGGCCGCTCAGTGGCGCCTTTGGGACCAGTGGGCACAGTCCTCTCCAAGACAGAGTCTCAGTGACCCACCAACTGGCGGAATCCCTGACTTGGTGGCAAAATCTCCGGCACCTGCAGGTAGGGATGCCCTTCCAAATCCCAGGCCCTCTAAGGGTCCTCACTATGGATGCTTCCCTGCTGGGTTGAGGAGCCCACTGTGAAGAACTCCACACCCAGGGCACCTGGTCTCAAGCTGAGAGCAGCCAACAGATCAACCTCCTGGAGCTTTGGGCAATAAATCTGGCCCTCTAAGCATTCTGCCACCACCTGAGACACTAGCCGGTGCTGATCCAAACAGACAATCAGGTGGCAATGTTCTATGTGAACAAGCAGGGGGTCACGGGGTCACATGCCCTCTGCCACGAAGCGATGATACTTTGCTCCTACACAATTCCATATACACGGACCATATACCAAGCGCTAATCCTGCCACACTTTGACTTTGCAAACGCCATCTTACAAGGTCTCCCCCAATCCACACTAACCCCATTACAGTTGGCCATGAATGCTGCAGCAAGGGTCCTCTACGGAGCCTCCAGAAGTGACCACGTGACTCCCATTCTCAAACAGCTTCACTGGCTACCTATCCATGGGAGGATCATTTTTAAAACCCTACTCCTATCATTTAAGGCAATCAAAGGTATTTCATCCTCCTCACTCACAGAACTTATTCACATTGTCCCCCCCCAACAGATCCAGAAGAGCAACAGCCGTAAACCTTCTAACAACCCCAAAGGCATTGACAAAGTGCAACATGACAACCACAAACAGGGCATTCAGTTTCTATGTCCCCAAATGCTGGAATGCTCTACCCCCTGACATTAGGGCCATTACCGACCTATATCAGTTCAGGAAGGCACTCAAATACCACCTTTTCCTCCAATACTACCCAACCAGCAATTGAACCTAGATATCCCCTCTGAAGAAATGACCCACTCTAGAAAGGTCCCTTACATTCGTTATGTGATTGTTACCTAACCTTGTTTCGTATAAATATCTCATGTATATAGTTAACCCCTGTTATCCAAGTTTGCACTCCTGTTCGATGTAAAACCAGACAGCTTGTTGTTGTGGTCGTTGTGTTATGATGTAAACCGCGCTGATACCGAATAGCGCGGTATATAAGAAATTGTAATAAATAAATAAATAAATAAATTCAACAGGGGATACTCCTGAGGGCGGTATACCTTCCGGTCCAGGACAAGGCTCTGGCAGACAGACTGAGCAGGGTCCTCCAGCAGCATGAGAGGCAGCTGGACCCCAGAGTAGCCAGCTGGCTCTTTCGTCTCTGGGAACCCCATGGCTGGACCTCTTTGCCAGCCCCGATAACTACCAGTTGCCCCGCTTCTATTTCCGGCAGCCCCACCTGTCCCAGGTAGCGACAAATGCATTCCTCATTCCGTGGTCGGGTGGCCTCATGTATGCCTTCCCACCCATGCTGCTGATTGCCAAAATACTCTTCAAGGCTCTTTGTGACAAGGTGTCACTGATTCTTGTGGCCCAGGCAGCCGTGGTTCCCGCTACTCCTCCAGTTGTTAGTAGAGACTCTGATTTCCCTGGGGAGCTCCCCAGGGTTCTTATTTCAGGAGGAGGGCTCCCTCCTGCATCCCAACCTAGGGTCCCTATCACTGACAGCATGGCTGCTGAAAGGGTGACCTTACCCCCTTTCAGTCTCTAAGGTGAAGTGGAAGAGATTCTGCTGACCTCCCGTAAGACCTCTACCAGGAGGACTTACGCATTCAAATGGCGCAGGTTCTCGGTCTGGTGTGCAGAGCAGCGGGTGAACCCTTTCTCCTGCCCAGTGCAGCTGGTGTTGCAATACCTACTTCACCTCTCGCAATCCGGGCTCAAATCAAAATCCGTGAGAGTGCACTTCAGTGCCCTGGTGGCGCATCACCACCCTGTTGAGGGCAAGTCCCTTTCGGTGCAGCCACTGGTGACTTGCTTCTTGAGAGGACTCCTTTTGTCCAAACCTCCTGTCTGTTCTCCGGCGACAGAATGGGACCTGAATGTGGTATTGGCGCAGCTCACTCGCCCACCATTTGAGCCTTTAGCTACCTGCCACCTGAGGTAGCTCTCGTGGAAGGTCATGTTCCTGGTAGCACTCACCTCCACTTGCTGTGTCAGTGAGCTCCAAACCCTGGTGGCAGAAGCACCGTTTACCAGATTCTGTAAGAACAGAGTCATGCTGCATACACACCCCAAGTTCCTTTGAAAGGTGTATCTCCTTTCCATCTCAACCAGGAGGTGGTGTTACCTACTTTCTTCCCAAGGCCTCACTCCAGCAGGGTGGAGACTGTTCTTCATACCTTGGATTGTAAGAGGGCCCTGTCTTTCTACATTCAGTGGACCCAGGGCTACCAGAAAGCTTCTCAGCTTTTTGTTTCTTATGACTCCAGTCGGCTGGGGGAAGCAGTGACCAAACAGACACTATCCATCTTGGTAGCAGACTGCATTGTTCTAGCCTGTCAACAGGCTGAGCTCATGCTGGATGGCCAGGTCACGGCTCACAGTGTCAGGGCCATGGCGGCCTCTGTGGCAAGCCTGTGCTCTGTCCCGTTGCTAGACATTTTCAGGGCCGCTACCTGATCTTCAGTCCACACCTTCGCAGCTCATTACTGCCTGGAAAGGGAGTCCCAACGGGACAGCATCTTTGGCCAGGCTGTGCGCCGTAATCTTTTCGGGGTCCAGACAACTCCTAACCTCCAACTCTTCTGTGTTCAGGCTACCGGAGCATTGGCTCCAATCGGACACATGGGTGCTACTGTAGTCTGCATCTGTGGACTCAATTGCTTCTGCTCATGGCTCCCTTGGAGGGGACTATTGGCTTGCGGTAGCCTATAGCTATGGAGTCCCATATGTGAGGACTGACTTCCTGCTTGTTCCTGGAGAAAGCATAGTTATTCACCTGTAGCAGGTGTTCTCTGGGGACAGCAGGAATCAGTCCTCACAACCCTCCCTCTCCCTGTTCTTTATCACCCTTTATCCTTTTGCCGTCTTCTGGCTATGTCATCTGACTGAGCAAGATGACACCCTTGGGCAGGAAGGATACCATGCATGCGTGGCGGCACCTCCCAAAGGCTTTCTTTGAAAGCTGAGGAGATGCTTCCACGAGGGCTCTGTCGGCACCAATGTCACCCATATGTGAAGGCGTCCCCGGAGAACACCTGTTATAGGTGAATAACTACACTTTATAATGCCTTTGTATTGTTCCATGTTGCTACCGCACCTTGAACATTGTGTGCAATTCCGATCGCCATATTGGTAACCATATCTTAAAAAGGACACAGCAGAATTAGAAAAGGTACAGAGATGAGCCACCAAAATGGTAAAGTGGATGGAGGGATACCCCTGTGAGGAAAGGCTTAAAAGGTAGAGCTCTTCAACTTGGAAAAGAGCTGACTGAGGGGAGATATGATAGATGTCTATAAAATAATGAATGGAATGGAAAGGATAAACGCAGATTGGTTGTTTACTCCATGAAAATGTTGAAAGACTATGGGACATACAATGAAGCTACAATGTAACTCATTTAAGACTAATAAGAGAAAATATTTTTTCACTCAATGTGTAATCAAACTCTGGAATTCGTTACCAGAAGATGTTGCTGGATTTAGAAAAGATTTGGACAAGTTCCTGGAGGAAAAGTCCATAAACCATTATTAAAGAGGACCAGGGAAATCCACTGCTTACTCTGGGACAAGCATTGCAGAATCTGTGTACCTTTTTGGGAAACTGCCAGGTACTTGTGACCTGGATTGGCCACTGTTGGAAACAGGATAACTGGGCATGATAGACCCAGTATAGCATTTCTTTTGTTCTTATGTACATATATAAAAATATTTTTGAGGTAGTCATCATTATGGATTAGTATATAAGTGTACAGCCTGATATTCAAGTAGGCAGGCTATGCGCCGGTATGGCACATAGCTCTGCCCATGCACCCTTAACCCCTGATAGTCAATGCTGTGGCAACGGCATTGAATATCTTGGTTTTGGCACCCAGTGAAAACCGCTGCAAAGCCTAACCGGGTAGCGGCGATATTGGACTGCTACCCGGTTAGAATTAAGCCAAACCAAAGACAAAAAAGACAGAAATAACATCAAACACCTGAAAGTCAGAAACGTTCCTACATTAAACACCCCTGCAAACTAAAGATAACATTAAACAATGCAAAACCAAAACTATACAACCACTGTACAATGTCTCTTACAGATACGGTACATAAAACAACTCATAAAAATACAACATAGAGCTAAAATATAACACACATGTTGTCAGTGGTTACATTACAATACATAGCTAACAGATTGCACACATATTAACGATTCTCCAACCGTAGACCCATTCCTGAACCCTCAAGGGAGAAAAGTTTGTAGATAAAAAGCATGTTTTCAGCCCTGTTTAACCTGGGAATAGAATACCTCCATTATGAAATCCAGCGGGAGGTGATTCCATAAAAGAGGGGCAAGAGAAAAGAAGTCATAGTATGAGGCATTTCACATATATATTTGCTCTCAGTATGCCTGATGTGTTCAGGCCTGCCAAACTGCAGCGCCTGTGGAGGAAACTGAAAAGGTCTTAGTAGATAAAAAGTGAAAACAATCGCCAATCACAAGCTTGCACAATGCAACAGACCAGCATATTTAGTCAGAAATAAGATTTGTTTCTGCTTTTTGAACTCACTTTTGAGTTTTATAGTCTGTTTCTAAAATGGTAAAAGTTCTAGTTTTGTTATAGTTTTCATATTATTAAGTAGTGCCAGCAGGTAGCGTTCAGGAGGCGTTTCTGACAGGCATTTAGGAAAAGTGATTGAGCCAGGAAGAATTTTAAGTGCTTACTTGAGTCTTTGTACATGAAGAATGTTATGTTGGTAAAATTGGAGAACTGCTTTGAGGATGTTAGTGTCGCCTTGCTGCTAAGGGAGGGCTGAGACACATTGTGAACTGTTGTGAGCTGCAGCTGCATTTACCATCAGACACTTAAGTTAGTGCTGATGAATGTTTTGTTTTTAGTGTCATGGAAACTGTGAGCCAAAGAATGGATTTTCTATTCATCTGGGAAAATAGCAGCTCCCTGCATAAAACATCAGTCACATTTAAAGTAGTTCTTAAAATAGGTACTGTGAACACAAAACAGAATCCCAAAATGAAAGGAGGAGTAAACGTGTTGCAACTTGAAGCATTTTAAGTCTATTTTCCAGAATCACTTTGTTTTGTGATTTTTTTTTTATTTATGCATACGTAAGTAAACTTTGTAAATGCAGGTACACAATGCAGGATTCGGGGCCTTTTGGCATTCAGTAACATTGCAAATCTTGAGTGTCTGGGATTGTGAACTTGTGCTAATTCAAGATTCAAAATTTCTGAATCGTGCCTTACCCTGTGAAGGACTTAAGCTGGTCCTTGGTAAATCAGTTACTTCCAATCCAGGAATAAATTTTGATCTATGACATTACAGGAGGAGTAGTGGCTGGTGTTCACTCTTTGATTCAATAAACAGAGCTTTTCATTCAATATATTCTCAGACATACTATTGCCAAATTGTAACTTGGCCAGAAAACTCAATGTTTCTCAGTAGCAGGCTGGTTCTGCTTTTTGAGGACCGGCAGATACACTTCTGTTTTTATGCTATTGCATGCATGAACTTGTAGTTCTGACTATGCTCAGAAAAGCATTGTGCATGTAGAACTGCCTTTATTAGCGTAACCCAAACTTCCAGTCCATACATGCATTAAGGTAAAACCATAAATGTATCTGCCTGTCTTAAAATATGGAACTAGTCGGTCACCTTATTTAGAATAATAAGGTATGTTTGTATTGAAATTCTAATGCTTAAAAGATGGCATCTTTCATAGATTTGGAATGCATACAGGTATAATTGGGGCAGATGGTGGTCATTGAGCATGAGTGCCAGGATGCTACTGGAAAAACTCGTGTTTGGTGCAGAAGGCAGTGGTAAGGGCAAGGAAGAGTGATGGCGAATGACATTAGCGTAAACAGGAGCAACTTGGCAGACTGGGGTGGGTCAAATAACTTTATTTGCTGACATTGTGTTGCTATGACACTTCATTCTACAGTAACCTTAGCTGCAGCAATTTTATAAATGGCATGTCTGTCAAGATTACAAAACTGTGCCTATATAATAAAGAAATGCAGGCACACAAGTGCCTTGCATAAAATAGGCATTTAGAGCCAACTCCGGTAGCACGCACATCCTCACTTACAAACTTACGTCTTCTCCAAATGAAGTGTATATCTGTGCATATACTTTGTACAGGTTATTGCATATTTTATAAAATACACACATGTCTAGCAACTCTGCCCCTGCTCAGCACCAACTGTGCCCTCAGGTACACCTATATTTCCGCACAGTTTTGTAAGAACCATTATCGATTTGTAAAACGTGCTTTACATGTGGAAAATGTTATCTAGGTGGAAAAGCCAGAGTCTCCTATTTTGGGCTTCTCTGCAGTGAAAGAGTAAGTAGCCTAATAGTTAAAGCAGAGAGCTAAGAATCTGGGAAGCCCAATTCAGATCCAATTGCTGCACCTTGTGACCTTTGGCAAGTCACTTAACCCTCCATTGTCTCAAGTAGAAACTTAGATTGTAAGCCATCTAGGAACCAGAAAATATTTACTATTGTACCTAAAAGTAGCTTGCCTTGAACTCTGAGAAAGGTGTCAGCTTAATTGAATCCCCCATTTTATAAAGACACATAGGGCCCGATTCAGCAAGGCGACTTGCGGGGCTGCACGTCCCAGTAGGATATGCAGCCCCTCAAGCCATCCTGCCCGCATTCTGCATCACCCCCTCCCCGCATGGCCGGACCTGCAGTACAGGGAGAGACGGCGGGGAGTAGAGTTGTGGGCAGAGCCGGGGCGGGCTAAGATGGCAGGACAAACAGGGCCGATTCAGGTCATGGCCCTGTATATCCTGCGAGTCAGGGGTGGATGTGCTGCTTATTCCACCTCAGAGATGGATTAAGCAGTGGGGATGGCGGAGATTGGCTCCAGAACCCCCCCCCCCTCAAGTCCAGGATCCGACCAGTGTAGGTCCCCACTGCCTGATCCGGGCCCCGGCTGCCCAGCCCAGGGTTGGGTGACGGGGTTGTCATTGTGGCAGTGGGACTGGCATGTGGGGAGGATGTCGCCGTAGGGATGTATGGGCACACTGGGCCTTCTCAGGGTCTGATCCTGCACCCATGGGAACATCTGGCTCCCGCAGTGAAAAATCAGGTCCTAACTGGCCGTTCTGCTCAGGACTAGACATGCCAGATGGCCTGAACATGCCCCTTCTAGGATCGGGCTCTTAGGCACCAATATAAACTACCAGCACATATCTTGTAGAAATCACAAGTAAAAGGAACTTGTGTACATTTATACTTAGGAGCAGTTGTAAGTATGCCCAAAATCCACCCCCACACACCTACCTATACCAGAAGTGCTTAAAAGTCTGCATGTTCTTATCAAGCGTATATATACAAGAGGCATTCTATGCACATACACTAGCATATATGCTGACAGGAAAGGCTTCATAGAATTACCCCCACCAAGTCCTTTTATGAAAGAGTCATAAGATATTAAAAAAGCCTTAATGAAACTTATATTGTCCTTTTGTGTAGCTTGACCATCGTTGGAAACATTAGGAATTCTGATGGGCCATAGTTTTCTTTATCTGCTACTTATTCCAACCTGGCATGACTTTTTTCCTTACACATACCACAAGGAATATTAAGAATGTATGGTACAATATTCTTTTGCTGCTAAACATATATGTCCTTCGGTTTTCAGCAGTACTGTCTGGATTGTGCTGCTGAAAATCCCTCTGACCACCATGGTATTAGTGCCAGGGCAGAATGACTAACCATACATATAAAGGCACATATTAGAAAAGCCGTTTAAGTGCAATTTGGGACATCCAAATCAAAATGTCTGAAATTCCATGGAAGGGGCAGCGGTGAAGATGGGCATGAGTGTTTTCTAAAATCGGTCTGTCTCTACCCTAAAAAACAAACATCGCCACCATATAGAAAAGACACAGGTACATGCAGAATTATACCCCAGACACGTGCAAGTTACGAGGCAATTTTAGAAATTTGAATGTGTCTGATATAGGTGGCCATGGGTCTAGCAACATAGATGTGTCCATGATGGTATTCCAGAATGGGAGCATGTACCTCTTGCCACATACATGTCCCAACTTACTGTTTTGCAAGCGGAGATTTGCATCAGCACAGAAGCCAAGAAAAAGGTCTGTTTATCTATCTTTGTTTTTATGGAGTGGCAAAAATTAGTGTTCAGGTCTTTGGTTGCCGCTTTGAGCACTTTGCAGATGCCTTCTTCATGCCCAGGGAAGGCTATAGGTATGGACATGTCTGCCGCCAAGTCCAAACATGCAACACCATTGTAAAATCAGACATGCACATGCATCTTTTTGGGAATTCTCTGGATCCACCTCTAGCATGCCCCTCTGCAACATGGACATGATCACGCTGAACACATATGTACCTGAGGCATTCTAGAATAGCTCTTGGGACTTCGATGTGATTCACACTCATGAATGGGTGTTTCAGATATAGGAATCAGCACTTCTAAAATGACCCTGATAAGGAATAATACTATAAGGAGCTTCCCAAATTTACATGCATTGGCACATGCACATTGCAGTATTTTAGTCTTATGCACCTGAACACTTGCTTGTGTAAAGTATGCAATTGTGATTCTTTAAGTGCAGGTGCAGAGCCTGCCTTTCACTGTGGGTACACACATGGACAGTGCTGGGGCTGCGCATGGCGAAGCCCACACTTAGGGGATTTACAGAATACAGTCGATGCACATTAGATACGTCCCATCATTTACACCAGTTCTAAAGGCGGTGTAAGTGACATTGGCTTAGATTTATGTGCATTAGCAACTACTTATGCTAGTATTCTTTAAAGTCAGTTTCGTACAGATTTGATTTTATGGAATGTGTGTGGTTAACACACATTAACTAAGCGGCAGCTTATAGCTTTACCTTCATAGCGGCAATGTTCAGCTATTATTTCTGTGATATAGAGCCCGATTCAGAAAGGGGCACATGTGGGCCATCTGGACAGCCCCGAGCAGGACCGATTCTGTAACGCGGGAGCAAGACATTCCCGTGGCATACAGAATTTGGCCCGGCGTGCCCAAGCATAGCCAGCAGGACGTCCACCTGCAGGCCTGTAGTGCCCTAGCACATATCGTGCTGGATCAGGCGGCAGGATACAGCTCTGATGGCAGGCGTCGTGCTTCTGTGGGGGCTGCTGGGCGGGATTGGGAGGATGGCCTGCCCTTATTCCACCTCCAAGATGGAATAACCAGGCCATCCCTCCGGTGACCCCCCCCCCCCCGACATACAGGGTCATCAATGGAATCGGCCCTGTATATCTGGGGGTGAGGCCCACGGTCGTCCCCCCCCCTGCACGCACAGTGGCTCTGTGCCTGCAGCGGGTATGTCAGATGGAATAACACCAGGGTGGATAGTGGGGCAGCACGTCCCCATGGGACGTGCTGCCCCGCTATTCCCCTACTCTAATCAGGCCCTAAGTGGTTTAATTTCAGCTTGCAAAGAATCATTCCAAGATTAAACTGCTTATCTTTACATATAGCAGCTGCATATATCACTGGTGCTAACAGCAGTATGGGTACATTTGGTGGTGTTATCTATCCGTACAGTGGTGCTGAATATACATATTTTTCAACTGCTGCAGCCAGCATTAAAAACCCCAATCACTGCCACCATTGAAAATCAACCCGATATGTACTATTGGGTCGATATTCAAAATCATTTGTGTTATCTGTGGTAGCACAGATGCATCAATGTTTCTTTTTATTGAATCTGTTCAGACACACACAGAGGTTGATACTGAAGAGTACTTAAGCGACCAAAATTAAAAGGGGATGGGATTTGGGATGTTTTGGAAGTAACAACAATTAACTATTTAAGTTATACAAATAAACAGTGATATTCAGCCGCTAAATATATATATTTATTTTAAAACATTTTTATGCTGCCATATTCAAACTGCATTAAAGGTGGTGCACAATACATAAAAGGTCATCAGCCATAAAACTAAACATCCAGTTTACTATTCCTTGCAAAAATAGTTGAAAAAACAGTGCAAAAACAACTTCAGGACCACATTGACATGAATGCCCCACTGGACATTCATCAGCACGGATTTAAACCACAGCATGGTGTGGAAACGCTACTCACATCGCTCTTTGACAACCTCATAAGAAAAATAGATAATATAAAGAATGGATTCCTGCTAGTATTCATAGACATTTCAGCAGCCTTTGACACAGTGTCCCACGCTAGATTACTACAGCGCCTGCAACAGATAGGATTACGCAAGAACACTCTGAAATGGTTCACATCGTACCTGGAAGACCGTACACAGCAAGTCAAATGCACCCAAAAGAAATCATTACAGTTCCCCGCAACACAAGGAATACCTCAGGAATCTGCCCTGTCATCAGTGCTCTTCAATATTTACATTCAACCCATATGCAACATCATCAGACGACACAAACTCTACTATCACATATATAAGAACATAAGATATGCCATACTGGGTCAGACCAAGGTCCATCAAGCCCAGTATTCTGTTTCCAACAGTGGCCAATCTAGGTCATATGTACCTAGCAGTTTCCCCAAGGGACACAGGTTCCACAATGCTTGTATTGGTTCAAGCATTGATATCCTGGGTCCCTTCTTAATAATGGTTTATGGACCTTTCCTCCAGGAACTTGTCCAAACCTTTTTTAAACCCAGCTACACTAACAGCCTTTACTACATCCTCCGGTAACAAATTCCAGAGTTTGATTACACGTTGAGTGAAAAAATATTTTCTTTTATTAGTCTTAAATAGTTTACCCTGTAGCTTCATTGCATGTCCCCTAGTCTTTCTATATTCTGGTAACGTAAACAATCGATCTACGTTTACCCGTTCCACTCCGTTCATTAATTTATAGACTTCTATCATATCTCCCCTCAGCCGTCTCTTTTCCAGGTTAAAGAGCCCTAACCTTTTTAGCCTCTCTTCATAGGAGTATCCTTCCATCCCCTTTACCATTTTGGTGGCTCTTCTCTGAACCTTTTCTAAAATCGCTATATCCTTTTTAAGATACGGCGACCAGAATTGCACACAATATTCAAGGTGCGGTCTCACCATGGAACGATATAGAGGCATTATAATATCTTTTGTTTTATTTTCCATTCCTTTCCTTATCATACCTAGCAGTCTATTTGCTCTCTTGGCCGCCGCTGCACACTGGGCCGAGGGTTTTAACATGGTATCCACAATGATGCCTAAATCTTTTTCCTGGGTGGTGGTTCCTAATGTGGATCCTTGCATCGTGTAAACATAGTTTGGGTTGTTCTTCCCTAGGTGCATAACCTTGCACTTGTCCACATTAAATTTCATCTGCCATTTTGATGCTCAGTCTTCCAATTTATTAAGATCCTCTTGCAATTTTCCACAATCCACTTGGGTTTTAACAACTTTAAATAGTTTTGTGTCATCTGCAAATTTGATAACCTCACTCGTTATTCCACTTTCCAGGTCATTTATGAATATGTCAAAAAGCAGCGGACCCAGCACAGATCCCTGGGATACACCACTATTCACCTTTCTCCATTGGGAAAATTGGCCATTTAGCCCTACCCTCTGCTTTCTATCTTTTAACCAGTTCCTGATCCACAGTAGTACACTGCCTCCTATCCCATGACTCTTTAGTTTTGCCAAAAGTCTCTGATGAGGGACCTTGTCAAAGGCTTTCTGAAAGTCCAGATACACAATATCAACCGACTCACCTTTGTCCACCTGATTATTCACTCCTTCAAAGAAACATAACAGATTAGTAAGACAAGATCTTCCTTGTCTAAAGCCATGTTGGCTGTCTCCCATTAGGTCATGACTATCTACATGCTGAGTAATTTTATTCTTTATGATGGTTTCTACCATTTTTCCCGGTACTGATGTCAGGCTCACCGGTATGTAGTTTCCCGGATCACCCCTGGAACCCTTTTTAAAAATTGGTGTTACATTGGCGATCCTCCAATCTTCAGGTATTAGAGATGATTTTAATGATAATTCACAGATTACTAATAGCAGGTCTGCAATCTCATATTTCAGTTCTTTCAACACCCTTGGATGTATACCATCCGGCCCAGGTGATTTGCTACTCTTCAGTTTATCTAATAGTTGTAATACATCTTCCCGATGTATCGATATTTCCTTCAATTCTTTCGCACCTTTAAATACCACTTCAGTCATGGGTAACATCCCTACATCTTCCTCAGTAAAGACCGAAGCAAAGAATTCATTCAGTCTCTCCGCTATCGCCTTGTCGCCTCTTAGTGCTCCTTTAACCCCTTTATCATCTAATGGACCAACTGACTCTCTCACAAGTTTTTTGCTACGAATGTACTTGAAAAGATCTTTACTTCACGTTTTTGCTTCCGCAGCAAGCTTCTTCTCAAATTCTCCCTTTGCCTGCCTTATCAATGCCTTGCATTTGACTTGCCAGTGCTTGTGCTGCTTCCAGGTTTCGTCATTTGGCTCTTTTTTCCATTTCCTGAAAGATGCTTTTTTGGCAACAACAGCCTCTCTGACCTCACCTTTAAACCATGCTGGCAGTTTTTTGGACTTCCTTCCACTTTTCTTAAAGCGTGGAATACAGCTGGTCTGGGCTTCCAAGATAGTATTTTTCAACAACATCCAAGCCTGATGTACGTCTTTAACCTTTGCAATTGCTCCTTTTAGTTTTTTCTTAACTGTTTTCCTCATTTTATCATAGTCTCCCTTTCGAAAGTTAAAAGGTAGTACTGTGGATTTCCTTACTATCCCTCCTCCACTAATTAAATCAAAGGCGATCATGCTATGATCACTATTGCCAAGTGGCCCCAACAACCTTATCTCTTGCACTAGATCTGGTGTTCCACTAAGGACTAGGTCTAATATGGCTTCCCCTCTGGTCAGTTCATGAACCAGCTGCTCCAAGAAGCAGTCATTTATTTCATCTAGGAACTTTATCTCCCTAGCATGTCCTGACGTGACACTGACCCAGTCGATACCAGGGTAGTTGAAATCACCCATTATTATTACTGCGCTGTAACTTTTGTTAGCTTCCTTGATTTCTTTGAGCATTTCATCATCCATTTGTTCATTCTGGCCAGACGCTCGATAGTACACCCCACTGCCATTGCCTTCCCCCTTTTACATGGAATTTCAATCCATATAGATTCTACAGCAGATTTTGTTTCCTGCAAAACTTTAATCCTTTCTGACTCAATGCCCTCTCTAACATAGAGAGCAACCCCTCCACCAATTTGATCAGCTCTATCATTACGATATAGTTTGTACCCAGGTATCACAGTGTCCCACTGATTGTCCTCCTTCCACCATGTCTCTGATATTCCAATCATATCTAACCTTTCATTTAGTGCTATATATTCTAACTCTCCCATCTTATTTTTTAGACTTCTAGCATTTGCATACAAGCATTTTAGAGAATGTATTTTATTCATATTAATTTGGCTGTTGTTAGACATGGGTAATTTGGGATCTTTAAGCTCTGTCTGCTCCATACTTGAGGGCATTTGGGCTACTTTACTCTTTTGTGGAACCTCTCTGCTTTTGGTAGTATCCTTCAAAGATACATTCTTCCGAACCATCCGCTCTTGGGCGACTGTCGGCTTTCCCCTAATATCTAGTTTAAAAGCTGCTCTATCTCCTTTGTAAAGGTTAATGCCAGCAGCCTGGTTCCATCCCGGTTAAGGTGAAGCCCATCCCTTCGGAAGAGCTCCTCCTTTCCCCAGAATGTTCCCCAGTTCCTAACAAATCCAAAACCCTCATCTCTGCACCATTGTCTTATCCACGCATTGAGACTCCGGAGCTCTGCCTGCCTTTTGGGTCCTGCACTGAGGACATTATGGTGTATGCTCCAATCAATCTACTAGCACTTAACACCACAACAATAACTAAATGCCTGGAAGACATGAATGTCTGGCTCGCAGACAATAACCTGACGGTCAACTACGATAAAACTGAGGCAATGTTCATCACCAGGGACATTAGCTTCATTCCACCACAGAATATCAGCATTCTAAGCAAACTTATAATAGTCAAGGATGAAGTTAGGTACTTGGGCATCACAATGGACAGAGCTCTGAACATGAAATCTCATATCGCCAAAACTGCAAACAAGGCCTATCAACGATTGAGGACCATAAGAAAGATAAAACCACTACTCCGCCAGGACCACTTCCACACAGTTTGCCAAGCACTCATTATTCCTCTGCTTGATTATGGAAATTCTCTATATCAAGGCCTCCCCCAACAGACCTTACACCCACTTCAAATGGTGCAAAACACTGCAGCACGCATCATCACTGACACCCCAAGATCAGAACACATCACCCCTATCTTACAACAATTACACTGGCTACCAATAGTAGCCAGAGCAAAATATAAATTAATCTTGATCATATTCAAGATCATCCACCATCTCTCAGCGGATGTACTACAAGAAATTGTAACAAGGAATATCAGTAACAGACCAAGAAGGAACAATTATGACAACATGATCAGCACACCTTCAGGATATCACAAGACTAAAAAAATACATCAAGAAGAGCGCCATCACTAATGGTATCAACAATATGGAACTCCCTCCCAACAAGCATAAGGGAATTAGAGGACATCACAGACTTCTGCAAGGCCCTTAAAACCCTGCTCTTCACAGAAAATTACGAGCAGATAGACAGCAGCCCTCACCAGATACACAACACCCCCTGCCCGAGCAGGGTTGCAACGCAAACTCCAGTGCAAGCTCAATAGTTATCTAACCCAGCTAGACTCACGACACCATCATGATAAATGTAACCCTCAACCTGTGTTGTCTTAATGTTGTTCAATACCCTCATTTAAATGTTGTAAAGTACCCATATGTTGAATGTAACACAATTGTGATGTAATGTAACCACTTTGATTGTAGGATAAGGTGGTATACAAGTATGTCTAAATAAATAAATAAATACTGTGCCCTAACTCCTCCCCTGCTACCTGTTTGACCTGAACTACTCCTTCTGTTCTTCAATGCCCCAGCTTACGAAACAAAAAAGTTTTCACTGCCTTCCTGAAGGCTATAACATTCTGTTCCTCCCTTAAACTCACCGGACGTTTATTCCACCACGTAGCAGCATCTACAGAAAAATACTGCTCTTCCTATCGCTGCAGTCACACCTGCTGAATGTCTGGGACAATATAAACTAGACAACTAAGCAGTCCACACAAATAGCATGTATAACTCAAA
Organism: Ichthyophis bannanicus; assembly: GCA_033557465.1. Classification (NCBI taxonomy): domain Eukaryota; kingdom Metazoa; phylum Chordata; class Amphibia; order Gymnophiona; family Ichthyophiidae; genus Ichthyophis; species Ichthyophis bannanicus. Next base: position 159,992,938 of record CM066043.1, on the reverse strand, counting down.
TTGTCTAACATAGGCCGTCTGCTAGTTAGAACAATGGAATGAGAACCAGGAAGCTGGAGTCCAAATCCTGTTTTTGGCAATGACAGTCCCTGTGATCTTGGGTTAAGTCACTATTTTCTACTTACTGAGGTAGTCACATAGTTTGTAAGTTCTTTGCGACAAGGACATAATTTATATCTGAATAATTATCACCACCATACCACACTGCATACATCCAGTAGTGCTATAAAAATGAGTATTACTGTTATGATGACAACGACGATTATTATTAAAAATCAAATCTTTAGGTTCCCTTCCAGTATCTGTTAAAAGTATGGCTAGGCACTGCAAGAAACGAGCCTGAGTTCAAAGCACAATTCCAAGTCAATAGTCAGAGCAAGCCGGGGTCTTTCCTGAATGGTAGCCAAATACTTATGGCCAAGGAAAACTGAAGTCACTATGAAGGAATTGGTTGAAAACTAAAAGAGAAGTTGAGAAATTGCAGAGACCAGGAACATGAAGCTGTCCTGGTGGTTCAGTGCTGCAAGATGCTTTAAGGGAGATATGGATTTGATTCCATTCCCAGTTTTTGTTCCTTAAGTCAACTAGGACTTGGCAAAATTCACAGTCTCTAAAGGGAGGGATTCCCATCCATCACACAACAGTGATGCATGCTGGGTTCAGGAGCAGGGGCCCCTAGGCAGACCAGGCATCGGCCTAAGGTGTCAGCATTTGGGGGGCAGCAGAATAACCCTGGAGCAACCAGCAGTGCATCACTTTAGCCACTGGCAGTGCAGCGGCAGACTTTTGATCACCCATGCATGCTCAAGGCCTGCCATGTTCTGCCCCCTCTGACAGGAAATTGAAGGAGGAAAGACTTGGCAGGCCGTGAGCATGAGCGGATGCTAAAAGCTCTCCTGCTGTGCTGCATTGGCTCAGGCTGAGAATGGAGGCAGTGTGATGGCAGCAGGAAGCGAAGAAGGCGGGTAGATGGTGACATGGGGGCAGGCCAGGGAAGGAGAGTTGCTCAGCACTTTGGGTGGGGGAGGAGAGAAGGGAAGATGCTGGACTTAAGAGGGGGAGGACAGGGAAGGGGGAGATGCTGGACATGGAGGTGGATAGTAATGATGGAAGGAGAGATGCTTAACATCTAGAAGGGCATAAGGAGTGGAAAGTGAGATGTGGACACCTGGGGGAGGGAGGAAGGGAACAGAAGGTGAAGTGTTGGAAACCTGAGAGGGAGGGAATGGAAAGAGAGAAGCTTTATATGAGGAGGAGGGGTGGGAAAGGAAAGGAAGATGTAGGGGAGGGGAGATACTGGAGATGGATGATTGATGGCTCACCTAGGGCATCACATCCCCTTGGTCTGGCCCTGTTCAGGAGGCAGCTAGAGTTCATTACTTGATCAAAGACTGTTGCTGTGACGGTTGGATAGATGACCGAGGATCTAAAACAAAATTTAAAAAAATATATTTGGAAAAACCCTGAGTAGTGCCATGACCCAACTGTCTTCAGTTTTGACTGAGCTAACATATAAAGCAAGTGGAACAATAAAGCCGATCTCCACCCCCCCACCCCCGCCCCCAAAACCTAGCAGCAGAGGATTGGGCATTAGCAACAAGGCATCCAGAACAGGAGTGAATATGAGACTGTTCCATGATGAGATAATGGAAATATCCAGCAGCAGAGGATTGGGTAAATCACTGAGATCCTGAGTAGTGGGCTTGCAGGGTGTTTGTTCAAGACTGGCTGTGCTTGACACACTGTGACATCTAGAATCACACATGTTTGCTGGTTAAAATCACATTTATACAAGGTGTGTTACTGAACAGAGTACATAGAGTACAAAATTCAGGATTTGTATTTGCACTTGATATCTTCATGCAGTTGGACAGAGCTAGTCTAATTTCATAAGCTGATTGAATTAAATCATCAACTGCAGAAACTGATCTCTAGCTTCATTGTCTGTGTACAATACCGGAGTGTGAAAAAGTGGCGTCAACCATAAACTGGTAGGAGCTGGGAAGCAAATAGCTGTTGCGCGCAAGCTACCTGAAGGACTTCTTTTCATACAATGACTTTATTACCAAACAGGCAATTTATTTTAAGGTTACTTGACAGAGATTTCTAAACTTGGGGTTCTCTCTTCACTAGTCAGTAGGCTATGTTGAGAGTTTAATGGTAACTTGCGATTTATGATGATTTTCTTGGTAGTTTCAAGCTAGCACAAATGTTTTCATTTTTATTGCATTGGTAGTCTCTCTGAAGACCCTACTGTTTTCCCAGTGTCCATGTGTGGTTTATGACAATTGAAGCACGCTCAGAATTTCGTCAAGCCATCAGCTGTACCGCAGGGAGATTATAGCTCTATCATAAGGATATTGATTGAATATATAGCATTTTATCTGCTGCTGCCTGCACATTTTGTTTCCTGCCTGCTTACTGGTTTGACAAATTTAATGGTAAATTTGTGGCTGTTAGTGATTGAAGGCTTAAGTTCTTTTAGCCTGTTCACTACAGAATATGTGAAGTTAGTCACCGGGTAAACAAATTATCCATGACTTTCCATGAAAACATAATTTGTAGGAAATCTTTGCTCCATGGGCGTGCTTCCTTTCTAGCAGAGAAACTATAGACAGGACAGAACGAAAAATGCTGGTTAAAGGTATCTTTACCAAGATTTTATTCAACCAACTTCAAATAAAAATTCTCCCAAAATGCACTTCATGGGGTGAATTGAGAAAACTCAGGTCAAAATAAATCAAAACTATCTTTACAGACGCGCACAATGTCGGACAAATGGATAGCAGGATCTAGACAAGACTATATGAGAAAGAAGGCAATACAAATCAGTCCCTGTGCCATTTTTCATAGGGAGCCTAAAAGATCGCTAGCAAGTAGAGCAATAAAGCAACGTTTCATGGATGAGCTGTTCAAATAATATATTCCTGCAGTGGAATATGTCATCAAACTAAATGGATATTGTAGCAGGAAAGTAGATGAAGCCAAAAGTACACATTCATTCCCAAACACAATCTACTAGAAAATAGGAAAATGGGTAAACACAGCCACGATGCATACTGCCTATGCAGCAGGTCTCCTTCAGCTGAAAGCTACAAGAGGGCACCTCCCAATATATATCTAGCACAGTCACCACAGGCTATTACATAAACACCGTTGTCTAGTTACTGTGGTGAGTGTATTGCGCCTGTGCTCTGTCATGCAATATTCTCATTCTATAGTCTTCAATATTGCATGACAGAGCACAGGCGCAATACACTCACCATAGTAACTAGACAACTGTGTTTATGTAATAGCCTGTGGTGACTGTGATACATATATATTGGGAGGTGAAAAATAAACTATGCAGAAGAATGAAATAGTATGACAGGAGTCTGGAGGAGGTGCAAACTCTCAATTAGCTAGAGTATGCCTTCACAACAGACTTTAGATTCAACAAAAAAGTTGCCAAAGATAAAACAAGTTAGTTTGAAAGTTAAAGCGGCTCTACATGCACAATACTAATAAATTGCCTGCTATATACTACACACTTCCCCCGGGGCCCTTGTATTGTTTACCACGGTATGAAGACTGAGAGCGGCTGTCAGTGACCTGGGAGGCACAGGAGTACAGAAATACCGGATTTGTCTCTACTTTCCACCAAACTAGCTATGTTGTGCTTATTTGAAACCAGAAGTTCCAAACTGCTTGCCAGAACAGGAGAAATAGAAAACATGGTTGGATAAAATAATGAGGCTAGAATAAAATCTAGCCATAACTTATTGTCCCTACCAGGTTCAAGAGTAGCCGGGAATTCTCACCCTTGTATATTATCTTGAGGTGCAGGGACTTGCTCTTTGACTGACAAATGACAGAATATGCTGCAGAATAAACATTCAAGATAAGGAAATGAAAGCAGCCAATGGTTTTGTCTGTTGCCTGTCTTAAAAATGTGGTGTACTTGCTAGGAGCATTTGCAAAACCAAACTTGGGGGAAATGTTTCCTCAATATGTTCTAAATATTTTGGGCCTGATAAATCAAAGCGAATTATGCATATGCTGGCAGGTGGCAAATGCATAATGCACTTTATACATATATTTTCAGCCATTATACAGATACAATTGGGTCATTTAACTTACTAAATGGCCTGATTTTATCTATTTAATAGGGGTTAGGCATTGGGGAGACGCGTGCACTAATCTGCTTAACAACAATATTCAGCCACCGACGCACTTATGGTATGTTCAACGGTGCTACCTAAATAGGGAGTACGACTGAATATATTTATTTAGTTCAGCACCATTGCCGTTGCTTAAGTTTAAACGGTGACTGCCCCAGTGGAACACTGGGCCCTTTGTAATTATATTTTGATGACGTAGACTTAATTATAATCTTCTTGACCTTTGTTCTTGTCTGTATGCATTGAATTGTTGGTTTCATTGATCAGCTGGCCACCATCAGCATGTTGTGTCATTAAATAGTTGTTTGGGCCAATGGCAGCGTAAACAACCTATGCAATGGATAATGGTATCATAAAACAGTACTCCAGCTCACAGACTATCAATTCATATTCAAACCCCTAAGAGAGAGGCACATGTCAGGAAAAGTAATCAGTCCGATTGCTTGATTAGATCTTCCTTGGCTTGTTACCTCCATTTCTCCACGTCTCTGTAAACAAAAAACTTAAGCCTGTGAAGTAAGCATTGCACAGGACTATAAATTATACGTCTTATTCTTTCTTGTTTCCCCCACATTTCACCGAAGGACCAGAAAGCAGCAGCTGAATGTCTACACAGCTTTCTGATTCATGGGGTGTAAACTACTGATGCTTTGTCAGTGACTTCAGATGTGTTATCTGGCATCTAAAACTGTAGATGGAAGCAGAAAAGGTTGACCAGTAATCTTTCCACGGACAGAAATTCTTATTAATTTTCAAAATAAAAGGCCTCGTAAAGACTAAGCATTTTTTCCCATACACTGAATGGGAGAAAACCTTCTGTACATAGGCCCCAAAATGCATACAACCGTGTAAGAGTTGAGTAGCGAAAAGAAAATGAATTCCTGCTATGATATACTGCTGCCTCCTACTTTAACAGTGTTTTCTGACATGCAGAAAAAAAGGAACGAGCTTTCATTCAGGGGTTGTAAAAATCAGTGGCTTTCAGTGGTTCTGAACCCACTGGTGGAACAGTGTGAAAATCCACTCCTCAAAGACTGAAAACGGGTAGCGATTTCAGGACATCTGAAATGAGTATTTGTGAGAGGAATTTTAACACTTTTGACCTAAGAAACTGTGCTGTTTGGTTATAGTAGGGCATGCTTGAGAAATTTGTCACAAAAGTTTGCTATAGGATGTAAATAAGCAAGGAGTTTGTGCATCCTTTAGCAAAATTTCTTAAAAATAGCCACACATCTACAAATGTTTTCACAGCTTAGTACAGCCCTTTTGTGAAGTTTATTAAAACACGGGTAAAAATTCTGACTGAAACCAGTTTCAAAGGAATTTCATGAAATTGCCATGACATGGGGTGCAAAAGGTTCTCCTTTTTCATTTTAAATATTCCATTTGAGTTCTAATCATCCACATAGATGCTTTGAATAAGACTGCATTGATTTAAGTAGTGTGGAAACTGGCAGTAGGGTGGCAGTGCTGAATAAGAAGTGAAAGTCTTAAGTGTGTTGGAGTTGCTCTCATCTGCAGAGCAACCAACTACAGACATTCTGTTTTGATGTTTGAAACCTTGGAAAAGGGAACTAGGACATGTGCTTAAATGGAAAAATGCATATATTTAAAATTATTGAATTTAAGCTTTGAAACTGGGACTCTGTTGAACTTTAATTATGTTCAGGGTTGAACTCCCACACCATTTTTTAAAAATTCTTTTCAAAGTGTTTTAAGCACATTTTGCTTAAGTGAATAATGCCTTTAGGGAAGGGTTTATCTGTCTCTCTCCTTCCATCTGTATTCATCTGTTTGAAGAATCATCTTTTAGCTACTGGTGGCCAAGAGTCAGGCCCTGCCACCTAAACAAGGAGTTAAGCTGGTAGAGGAGAAACGATGGAAAAGCTGTGGATGGTAGGGAGGCAAGACTCTGCCGCTTGAAAGAAAAGCCAAGCCGGAAGGAGAATAATGTAGCAACCGTGGGTATTAGGAAGGCTAAGCCCTGCCACCCACAAGGAGTGGAGCAGAGCCACAAATGTGGCCTTAGCCAAGAAGCAAATGCCGATAAGGCTCCACCAGAGCATGAGAAGAAGATATGCAGAAGTCAAACTGAAGAGAAGTGGAGGAGGAACAGTAGAAGAGGTAGAGGAGAATTGGGAGAGTGCAAGGGGTTAGCAGGGAAGGGGGCAGGAGAGCCCTGGAGAGGAGGGTAGGGAGTGAAAGTAGGAGTATCCATGAAGGGGAGGAAGTGCAAGAGGGAGGATGGTGCAGGGTAGGGAGGGGGATACTGCCATACGATGGGAGGTATAGGGAGTGAGGTCAGGAAGACACGGGAAAGTGGAAAGGAGGCGCACACACATCCTGCTTCCCACATACACATGACACATACACACTCTCGACGCACACACTCGCACTAGAGGTGTGCATTTGTTGTAGTTGATTTGGTTCATTTGGGCATCTAAAAAAAATTAATGCATGCAAATTAGCACGTATGCCTACAAATTAACATATACAATCAATTTGCATGCATAAAAAGCTCTAGTGCACATACAGTGCACATGCAAAAAATATGAAGAATTTGCCATTTTTATACCACTTTTCTCTGTGGGTTTCAAGGCAGTATAGAGCAATTTTAAAAATACAATGTACATAAACACATGTTCAAATGCAAACATCAATGTACCATAATCAAATCGGACATTAAAAGCTGAGCCAAATAACCATGCTTTATTTGCAGTTTTTCCAAAAAAAGAGTAAGTTCAGATGGAATGAACACGAAAAAATGTGAAATGAGCAGAAACTTTTTTTTTGGCCGTGCACATCCCTAATACACATGCACCCATGAAATATAGGGGACCTTTTATTAGAGATTTTAACGTGTTACTGAAGATAATGAGCATTGAGCACCACTGCACCCATAGAAATAAAAGGACTGCATTAAAACCTTTAGTAAAAAGAGGCCCACTCGCACATCACCCCGCTCTCGGACATCCCACCCTCACATCCCCACAGGATAAACGGCTACATTCTCCCTGTGGTGATATACACATCATACCGTTCTCTCACAAACACAGGTCATCATACCATTCACAGTCATACTTTCCTTGCATATACCATCAGTCACTACCTATATTACCCCATTCACCAAGACACCCACTCACAAATCTCCTGCTACCCTACTGAGACACACGCTACTATTTTGACTGAGTACCCTGCATAGTAACATAGTAAATGACAGGAGATAAAGACCAGCGTGGTCCATCTAGTCTGCCCAGTAAGGTGACCAGAGTGGTAGAGCTGCACCTGACGCTCCGTGCAGGTTCCTTCCCCTCTAGCCTTTGCTTAAGGTTCTACCTCTCTCCATTTATGAAGTCATCTGTGTTTGCAATGATTCCATCATGATCCTCTGTGTCTTTCCTATCCTTTCTTGAATTCTGTCATTGTTTTTGCTCCCACTCCCTTCTGGAGGGAATTCCAGGCATCCACCACCCTTTCCATGCAAAAACATTTCCTGATGGTGCTTTTACATTTACCTCCTTGCAGCTTCATTCATATCCTCTAGTTCTGCAGCTTCCCTGTCTTTGAAGCAGGTTTCTTTGTTCCTTAATACCCTTTAAGTATCATATCGCCCCCATCTCACCTCTCTTCTAGAGTAGATATATTTAGGTCTTCAAGTCTTTTCTCATATGCCTTCTGGCACAGGCGCCATTTCATCTTGGCCACCTTCCTCTAAACCAGTGGTTCTTAACCAGTCCTCCTTGAACCCCTAGGCCAGTCGGGTGTTCAGGATAGCCCTAATGAATATGCATGAGATATATATGCATTAGAGATATCCTGCCGACCTGACTGGTTTGTGGCCCTCTAGGGCTGGATTTGGAGACCCCTGCCTTACACCTCTGTCATTTAAGATTGTGAGTGGGCAAGGTGCAGATGTCCTAGACATCAAAAGGGTAGATAGAATGTGTCACATGCCTCCTCAATTCTCACCACCACCAAAAAGTTGTCTAATAGACAATATTTTGGTGGTGGTAAGAAGCAAAGAGGCATGTGGCATCTAACCTTTTTGATGTTTTGGAGATCTGCAGCTTGCCCACTCACATTCTTAAATGACAGAGATGTAAGGCAGGGGTCTCCAAATCCAGCCCTAGAGGGCCACAAACCAGTCAGGTTGGCAGGATATCTCTAATGCATATATATTTATTTTATTTATTTATTTTTCTTATATACCGCGCTATTATAATCAGTGCGGTTTACATTTGAAACAGAACATACAAGAATGTAACAAGTTACATCAAGTTTTTTACATTGAACAGGGAATATGAACATGGAGAAAAAACGAGGAAAAAAACTATGTACATATTATATACAAATTATAATGCTCTTACAGATAAAGATATGACATTTGCCTAGAGGCTTGGGTGGAGGGTCAAGGAGATCAGTAAGGAGAGATAATGATTAGCCTGGATCCATTTTATCTACAGGAAGATGATCTGAGGGATGGGCTAGGTGGGGAGGTGAGGTGGGGGCAGTGTAAATGTCGGGAATGCTGTCAGGGTAATATTGTAAGAATAGGTGATGTTTGAGGGCTTTTCAGAATAGTGCCAGATTTGAGATGGCCCGGATTTCTGCTGGGAGGGCATTCCATGCCATAGGTGCAAAAATGGAGAAGGCTCTACTTGCTGTTGTTTTCTTAGATTTTATCAGCAGTTTTGGGACTTCGAGTTTATTCAACAAAGTAGATCTCCTAGTTCTATTGTCTGGAGTGCTGTTGAGGAGATCGCTGATGGGTGTGTGTGGAAGGTTCTTACAGGCCTTGAACATCATGACAAGAGCCTTGAAGTGGACTCTGGCCCGCAGCGGGAGCCAGTGTAGGTTCTTTAGAACTGGCGTTATGTGGTCTGATCTTGAAAGCCCTGACAGTGCCCTTGCAGCTGAGTTCATGGCCAGACGTAACGGGTTAAGAGTCGACTGTGGGAGTCCCAGTAGGATAATGTTGGCAAAGTCGAGGTGTGGGATGACTAAGGCTTGGAAAATTGAGCGGTAGTCAGGGAAGTCAAGCAGTGGGCGGAGTTGGCGTAGTGATCGGATCTTATGATAGATTAGATTGCTTTAGTTGTGTTTGTAACATGTGCTGACATGTCAAGCCGCTGGTCGAGGGTGATGCCCAGGTAGCGAATTGTAGATTTGGACTTTAGTTCAATGTTATTGACTAGAAGTGAGGGGGTGGTGTGAACTTCTGGTTTCGCGAGATGAATAGTACATCTGTTTTGCTATGGTTAATGCGGAGATTTTGAGAGAGGAGCCAATCTGCTACCGCTTCAAAGCATCTTATAATTGGAGAAAAATCTGGTTGATCGATTTTAAATTGTAAGTACATTAAGATGTCATCTGCATATGCAAGGCATTGGACATTGAAGGAGCGGATTAAAGCGCAAATGGGCTGCATGTATATATTAAACATTAATGCAGAGAGGGAGGAACCCTGAGGTACACCTTGCTTCAGTGAGAATGGTTCAGAGGTCTTGGAACCTGCTCTGACTTGTTGCCATCTGTTACATAAATAGGATTCAAACCCGGCTAGCGCTGAGCCTTGCAGACCTTTATCTCATGCATATTCATTAGGGCTATCCTGAACACCCGACTGGCCTAGGGGGTTCAAGGAGGACTGGTTAAGAACCACTGCTCTAAACCATTTCAAGTCCTTTTATATCCTTTGTAAGGTACGATCTCCAAAGCTGAACGCAGTACTCCGAGTGAAGCCTCACCAGTGCCCTCTACAGATATATTAATACCGCCTTCCTTCTGCTGGTTATTCCTCCCTGTATGCAGTTTAGGTCAACTATCCGGAGGGTCGCCAGGAGTCGACACCAACGCGACGGCATTTAACAACAACATGCAGCCTGACATCCTTCTGGCTTTGCCAACCACCTTGTTACACTGCTTCACCAACTTGAGATCCTCAGACACTATCATTCCTAGATTCCTTTCTTGGTTCATATATACCAACCTCTTGTCCCCTATTGCGTACAGCTACTTTGGGTTTCGGCATCCCAAGTGCATCATTTTGCATTTCTTTGGTCAAATGCTTGGCAATTGAGATTTAATGCATTCTTATCATTTTTATAGACCTTTTCTCATGTTGCCTACTCCCTCTTGCACTCATTCTGCTGCTCCTCACTACCTCTCCTCTCTTATTTTTATTTATTTATTTAACAGTTCTTCTATACTGCTCTATTTTAGATCAGAGCGGTTTACATTCAACATCAACCATACAACACAGGAACCCTGAGTTGTATTTACAATAAACAGGAGATCAACTTGGAAGTAACTGGGGGAACTATGTACATTGTATAACATATCTACATCTTATTTACACTGGGGTCCTGATTCCATTTCAGTGGGTATCTTCTGAGCGATCAGTTGATTATCCTTTTTCATGCTGAGTCTGATTGTTTAATTGTAATGAGTGATTGTCTGAGGGGGCATATGTATGATCACTAGAGCTGGATTCAGGGTAGTATGTGGTGAATAGGTGCTGCTTTAATGCCTTCCTGAAGTCAATTAGGTAAGTGATGTTTCGAATAGAGGTGGGGAGAGCGTTCCATGCTCTGGGTGCGTAAATCGTAAAGGCCCTATTTGTCGTTGCTTTTGTGCATTTTGTTATTACTTTTGGGACCTCTAGTGTGTTTTGCATCATGGGTCTTCTGTTTCTGTTCTGTGGTACTTTATGTATCATCTTGCTGAGGGCTGTGGGGGTCAGAGTGTTTGCGGCTTTGAAAGTTAAGGTTAGAACCTTGTGGCGGATTCTTGCTTGAACTGGTAGCCAGTGGAGGTTCATCAGTACTGGCGTTATGTGCTCTCTCCGTGAAGCCCCTGTTAGTACTCTTGCCGCAGTGTTCATTGCAAGCTGGAGAGGAGCCAGCGTTGCTTGAGGGAGACCGTGTAGAATTACGTTGACATAGTCGAAATGTGGTAATATTAATGCCTGATAGATCGAACGGTAGTCGCTGAAGTCAAGCAGCGGTCGGAGATGTTTTAGGGTCCTTATTTTCATGTATACTGTTTTTACTGTGTTTCTTATGTGGGTTTTCAGATCCAGTTGTTGATCCAGTGTAACGCCAAGGTAGCGGATTGTGGGTTTGGTTTTCAGCTCTGTGTTGCCGACCTTTAAAGAGAGTGGAGGGGTGAAGTCCTGGTTCCTTGAGATGAAAAGGACATCTGTTTTACTGTAGTTGATTCTCATGTTTTGTGTGCTGAACCATTCTGCTGTTGCCTCAAAACATCTTGTTAGAGGTGAGAGGTCTGGTTGGTTGGTCCTGAATGGGATGTATAGGAGGATGTCATCTGCGTAGGCTAGACAGTTGACCTTGAATGAGCGTGCTTATCTCTCCCTACACCCCTCCTCGGGAACTCCGCTCTTCTGACAGATCCTTTCTATCTGTACCCTTCTCTTCTACTGCCAAGTGCAGACTTCACTCCTTCCACCTTGCTGCTCCTTATGCCTGGAGCAAACTACCCGAATCTGTGCGTCAGGCTTCATCTCTGGCCCTTTTCAAATCAAGGCTAAAAACTCACCTCTTCGAGGCCACTTTTAGATCCTGATCTACTTAGTTTCCTGTGTGTTTCCTTACCATTTCCTTAGATATATTCTTGCCCTCAGCTGTTGTACTGTCTGTCTTGAATAGATTGTAAGCTCTGATGAGCAGGGACTGCTTTTTTTACATGTGTCTGTATAGCGCTGCATATGTCTTGTAGCACTATGCAAATAAGTAGTAGTAGGAATGCGGCATTGTATCACAGTAAGCGTTCACTTTTCGACTTGTTTATTGTGGGGGTAGATATTGTTAATTTTGAACAATAATGAATTAAAAAAGACTTCTCTGAAATAGTGCTAAGAATTCCTAGATAGCATACTCAATGGCAGTATAGGGTGTTTGGCCTGTGCTGGGTAGCTCGGCAGCTTTCTCACAAGTTGGTCAGTGGCTTCCACGGGCTTTCTGATAGCTTTTTCATTCACACATTTTGGAAGTTTGCAAAACTTAGGAACTTGGAGAACAAAATACAGACTTAACTAGACTCATCTATGAGCAGTGTCTACAAGGTTTTGCAATTCATTTTTACTTTTGTAACCAATTTGGATCCAGATTATCAATTTTCCCAAAATTCCTAAATTTGCTTAATTTTATTAAATTCATATATATATTTGCACTTCATATAGCTTTTTCCTCCTAATTAGTGCTATCTTGAAATGAGCAGAAGTCCTTCTTTTCCATTCTGTGCTGAGAGAGCCCTTTTCACTAAGGCACACTGGCTCAGCAGTAAATATTGAACTAGACTGGATGCCGTAGCCTCACGCACACATCTGGGTTCTGAATTGGCCAGTTTGACTGGCTTACTTGGGGAGTCTGTGTGTGTGTATTGTGCAGTGCTTTGATTAAGTAGTTTGTGATTATTTGGTCTCTGTGGGGGGGGTTGGTTTTTTTTGGCCTTGAGCACAAAAGTCCCTCTGATTGAAATTCTATAATTTTACTGAAAACTAATTCATTTAAAAGGCCTGTGCTGTATGAATGTTTTTTTTTTTACATGGACTCTTCTTCATTTGCTCATGTGTTTTCATACAGTTGAGTCTGTATTTACATCATCTAATAATCTATTGCAACGCTTGCCTTTAGACCTAGCTATTTATATGCACCAGATTCTAAATTTTGCAGGAAATCACTCATGTGAAATATATATAAGAACTTAAAAATCTTGATGGGTATTTTCTTGAATCCACTTGCAAAGGATTTAAAAATAAAATGAAATTGCTCAGTTCTGACTATACTGTTTTCGAGGGTGAGATGTGGGTGGGGTGCCAGCAAGACGCCAAGGAATCCTGATCGGGAAGCTGATGGCACATTCTGATGCCTGTCACAGAGAGACGTGTGTGCACTGAACACAGAGCTTGCCATGAGCTAAAGGCTAGGTTAGAACAATGACAACAGCTAGGGACCTGCTAATCACTGACCTCTGTAGGGATCCTCTGGTTTATCACTCATCTCGCTTGCACTTCGCGTTTTAGGATGCTGCTGCCTCATCGTTCACAGCCGAGTGAGTAATTTGGCATGGAGTAAACAGGAGGAGAGCTGAGCAAGTTCAGCAGCTGCGCTTGCTGGCAATGGATTTTTAAACATTTTCACTGCAGCCAGCAGCGTGCTTGGCACCAGTGTTAGCCAGTAACATGTAAACAAATTGTTGGAAAGACAACCGCATTAAAGTGGTTTCCCTCCCATCTGTATTGGTCTTGTGTTGCTACATTTTATTCATAAATTTCTGTCCCTGGAAATAGAAACTATGGAAATTGTGACTGACCCACTGTTGTCAATGGTTTTATGGGATGTGAAAAACCTGAGAAACAGCCAGCAAACATGACCCGGTGTTGCAGCAGATCAAAACGTTATTCATAATTATATGCAGTTTTCTGAAAATTATGCTAAGAAAGGGGTAACTTCAGTGTGGTTCCTGGCCAGGAGAACAAGATGAAACTAGGAAGGTAGCAGGAAAATAATGAACTCGGATCAGTACATGTTGTACATTGCTATTCATTATATATATAGGGGATTTTGATATTTCAGGAAATATTGAAAAGTTAACAAAAAACTAAGATGCTATGTAAGATTTCTGCACATTTTGCAAAAATATTCAAGGGGAATAATGTAGCATGCAGCATGCATTTCTTTGGTAGTGAAATAAACGTGAAGGCCTGGGTGCAGCGACACAAGCATCCCTGAAGTGATCTTTATTTCATTGGTTGATCTCTGGTGTTTTTTTGGGCATTGCTACAGTCCTCTATAAAGAACCATTGCTTTCTACTTGAGCTGTACTTATTTTTGTCATTTTAAGGCATCGATATTTAAGTGGCAAATCACTTTGAATTTATTCCATTTTCTATTTTATTTGGTCACTTGAAATGGCGAAAGCTATTTTGTTTACTTGCCATCATGTTCTGAGGCCTTCCTTGAAGGTGAAGCAAGTGAAATAGCATCTGATTTCTTATTCTTTTTGCATTGTTCCCTTTCAGAAATGAGCACAATAAAAATCAAGCTATTTTCACTCTACAGAGCTTATTTTTAAGTGAAGTGTAATTTGTCATAAGGAAGCAAAATGGTCCTTGCCATTTCAATTGAATTACATATTGAAGTCTCAACAAAAAATTGACACTTGGACTGCGTTTTTAGTTATCTGAATTTTGTTACCTTTCATAATGGTTCCTTGGATGACTGCAGAACATCTGAAATCTGGGAGATTTATTTATATTTAAAATTCTAGGAAGGTAGCAAACAAAGCATCAGAAATAAGATCATGACAAACAATATATAAAAAAGAGATGTTAGTATTAAAAAGGCCTTCTTGAACAGAGAGGTTTTTAAACCCTTCCTGAAAACTGAAAGGTGTAGTTCAGTGTGTAGCGTAAAAGGTAGGGCATTCTAGGGCCTGCCTCAGAAAAAATACACCTCACTAGACCCAGAAATACATTTCAGAGGGTATCTGTTGTGAAGAGCAAAATAAAAGCAATAGTTTTCAGTAAATATGTCTTGGAACGCAGAAAGGCTTGAAGAAATACGATCATATTGAGCAAAGAAGCCCCACATCATTCGATGCTAGTTGGCAGGCTTTCACCTTCAAAATGGAGATAATTGTAATAATCAAATAAAGGTCGATAAAACTGCATGAAAATCAGAAGAATCCAAAAATGGCTTCAGTCTCAGCAATGAAAGCAATTTGTAAAACACTAAACCTATGACTTTTTTTTTATTTGTGGTTTCATTGTCAAATAGCCAACAGGACAAGCGATTAGGACACGTGGGTTCAGAGAGGAATGTCGACATCTCTAAACTGTAACTTGTGGGGCAAGTCTGATGAGGGAGCTCTGTTTTGGTCAAATTTAATAGCTAAGCTATTTGCAGAAAGCCAGTATGAAACAGCTGCCAGACAAGAGGAAGGTCGGGAGCACGATATCCTAGAATGGAGAGACTGCAATATCACCCTCGTATGACCAGCCCTGCCCAAGTTCCTTAAAGTATCCCATAGTGGTGGTAATAAGTAGTGCAGACTCTTGCATGCCTGGTCAGAAGCAACTTCCCCCACTTTTAATTGCTGTGCACATCCTAATAAAAAGAAGAGGATGAGAGATTGTTAGGGACGACAGCACGCGAGGGCTAGTCCAGTCTTTGATAACTGCAGCGATAAAATAGATTGGTCTATAGCAGTGCTTCCTAAACGTTTTCTGATATGATTCCATTTTAACAGCTAAAAATTCACACAACCCCCAGATACTAACTCAAACATAAATATAAACACCTAAATAAGTAACTATGTTTTTTGAAGTAAATATCTGATGCACTCACAATGCCTCAGAGATGCTGGTTTAAAGATTGCAACACACATGCAGTCAGGGAATCCCCTACTGGCCTACCCTAATTGCCTTCGTTTTTGCCTTAACCCATATGACACTGGAACCCTGTTTTCGTCAAAGCTGTTTGGCCGCGATTCCGCTAAGCAGGAAAAAACAGACCAGGCATTGAGCAGGAAGGCACACTGTTGACAGGGGAAGCACATTTATTTATTTAACTGTATTTATATCCCACTTTTCACCGCTTTGCAGAGGGTGCTACTGTACTGCTCAGCCTCCTCCATCGCTGCCTGACCTGCATGGCTTCAGGGGTAGGGAACCTGCCAGGTATTTGTGACTTGGATCAGTCACGGTTGGAAACAGAATACCAGGCTTGATGGACCCTTTGGTCTGACCTAATATGGCATTTCTTATATTTTTATGTTCTTATAAGAGATTAGAGGCACACTGCGTGTGCGTGGGGGGGGGGGGGGAGGGAGTGTGCAGAGGCTGAGTAAGTGGGACCAGTCCAGTTTTACACTCAGACACTTTCCCCATACAAGTTTCCCCCAAAATATTCTTCCCCCCAATAGGGGTCTTTCCCTTCCACCCTCGCCATCCTGCGTAGGCTCATGTCCTCCTCAGTTATGCACCTTAAGCTGCACATTGACTCCCTCCAAATCACTTGCCTCACTCCAGTCTTTCCCCTGCCAGGTTCCTGCTTGTTTATTTCAAACCCCCTTTCCTGCTGCTCCCTCTTTAATATTGTCAAAAGAGTTGGCAGAAGAGGGGGAGGAGCAGAATGGGGATAGTAGTAACGGGTGGCGGCATAGTAATGGGAAGGAGACTGGTATCTGATGCTACTGGAGGCAGAGCAGTGGCCGCAGGCAGAGAAGGCCCCAGGGGTAGCAGTGGGGCCCGAGGATGGTGGCAAGACAGGTGAAAGTGCAAGGGACAGGTAGAAAAATCCAAGGGTTGCTGGCTTCAGCTGAATAAGGGCTGGGGGTGTAAGCAGCGGTACAGTGTAAGCTTGCAACAGCTAAGAAAGAAATGAGATCTGACTTGCCAGAGTTTAAAAATCAAGCAGTAGGCATGGTTCCAGATACATAGCACAGCAGGTCAGCAAACTCGGTGCTCTTCAGTCTCCACACATGTGGCTGTTTTGAAAGCGCAGGCTTGCTGCTTTGGTTTGGGGCCACGCTGTGCTGTAAGTGCTTTGTTACTTTTGAACTCTGCAGCTGACCGCAGCCCCAAAGGAAGATTTTACGACACTATTTGTGGCCACGACCCACATTTTGAGAACTGATTATCTATAGTATCAAATGATGAAAGCAAAGACAGCCCAGTGCAGCTTTTTTAACACTGGAACACTACGTTTTTATTTGCAGAAGCATTGCATTGAGACAAAATATTCTGGGCTGCTCATAAATCTGACAGAGAATCTACTTTTTCTCTCATGAGAAAGTCCTGCATACATATTTATAATATTTGTGACAAAAATAAGTTTGCCCAGAATGTATAGCATTCCACCCTGGGTCTCCACTGTAATCTAATCTTGTTAGTGGGCCATAGATAGCCTTATAGTGTATTTTGGCATTTTGGGCCTAGATACTGGCAGCTTAGAAGGGAATGTGAAGATAAAGTTGGTATCAATATTCTTCTGTTAAAAAATGTATTTGTTTTTGAATAAATGAAATAACATACAAGACCATAATTCTTCTGATAAACTAATGCAAAGCAGTTATAAAATAAAAGATAGCCAAATTGGTTTTGTGGTTGAAAATTTTTGATGTTGATGAGATTCTAGCTATGGTTGGGCTCATAGTCCTTAGTCAGAATCACCTGTTGGCTGTTGGACCCGCACAGAATTTCAATAAATTCCCATTTTGGAATATGTATTAATGCTAATTGCTATCATATGGGAATGATAATGCTTACGTTTTCCAGGCACGCACAAGTCTACAGAGCATGACAAAACAACTACAGAAAATAGAATGAAAATAGATCACAGGTCTATGTAGTCTCAGGTCATTCTCTCCTCTCTTGATCCAGCTATACCAGTCTTATATGCTGATGTGTTTTATATTAAATACATGCAGCGTTCTACAGTTGTGTAAGTTTGAGATGTAAATAAATTATTACAGGAAAGTCATATGAATGTTAAGAGTTTTGGTACACAGTGCAAAATGAAAATAGTCTGTTGTTTTCTTTTTCCTTTTTGGTTTTCATAGACAGCAATAAATCATTAATAAAAATCAAAGACCTAAAGGATAGGCAAGCCATCAGAAAATAAGGTGCCAGCTTCCAGTTTGTCATGTAAGAACCTGATTTACTGAACATTTTTCCCCATAGATATGAGCTCTAATTAAGAAAAATAAGATTTAAAAAAAAATCTTTCATTATACCTGTGTGGTTTTGTACACTGCGGTTGTATTATTTGCCTATTTTTTGCTCTAATTTTTGCTATCATTAATATACGTGGAGCCTGATTCAGGAAGGGGCACATCCGGGCTGTCTGGACAGCCCCGAGCAGGACAGGCCCGATTCGGTAACGCGAGAGCAAAACGTTCCCATGACATACAGAATTGGGCCCGAGGGCGGCTTGGCGTTCCCCGGCATGGGTCATCCACCCCGCAGACCTGTGTGTGCACTTACCCCGCCGCCCAACCCCTGACAGGAGCTGCCAGAGCCCCGATCGGGCGGCTGGGGTACATCTCTGGTGGCCGCCTGCTCTGGTGATGGGCCGCCATGCTCCTGTGGGGGCTGTCGGGCGAGATTGTGGTGGGTGGCCTGCCCTTATTCCACCTCCGAGGCCATCCCCCCGATGACTTCTGGATGTACAGGGAAGAGGAATAGACCCTGTACATCCAGGGGTCGGGCTTGCCTATGCCCCTCCCCTATCATGCCCACATCCTCTGCACAGCACACACAGCAGCTCTGTGCGTGCAGCAGGAAAGTCAAGCGGAATAATGCCAGGGCGGATAGCGGAGCAGCACGTCCCCGCGTGATGTGCTGCCCCACTACTCCCCTTCTAGAATCAGGCCCATAAGTATTAAGGTTAACTTTTATTTTTGAGTGTCTTTAGGGCTAAAAGACAGTGAGAAATTGAGCACATTGTACATTGTAAATAGCTCACGCTGTATATATTGCACCTATTAATTAATCAACACAGGTACCACCCCCTCACAAGCAAAGCACTGCATGCCATCTTCCCCACCCTACCACAAATTTGAATCATTTGATGTGAAAACCGCCTTTATTTTAGGATAAGGCGGGATACAAATCCTTTTAAATAAATTAATTAAATAAACGTTGATAAGTAGTCCCCAAATCTGATTCTTGAGGGCCACCAGTAGGTCTGGGTTTCAGGACGTCCACAACGAATAGATAGATAGATCTTCATATATTTGATTTGTGAGCAGTGGCGGACCTATGTTTTTGGGGGCCTGAAGATTGAACTGTTATGGGGGCCCCTTTGCAACCAGCAACAAGGTCTGGTTAACCACTGTTACCTGCTTCAATGGGGTTGGTCCACAACAGATCATCACAAATGTTTTAAAAATTTAACCACTATATCTCAGAACTTTTTTTCGTTTACGGCTAGCCTACATGATACTTTAACAACCTTTCAATTTTTATTTTAACTATTATTTTATATTGAATTACACTATATTATTAATAATATTATTTTTTAAAACCCCCTTTTCATATAGTAGATCCAAAATTTTTAAGCAATGTGGACTAAAATTGCTTCTGTGGCCCCTCTGGGATTAGGGGCCCGGAAGCTTAAGCTTCATTAGTTTCACAGTAGATCCTCCTGTTTGTGAGTTTTAATTTGCAAATTTTGGATATGCTGAAAACCAGAGCTCACAAGACCCAAAGTTGGGATCCAATAATTTACAGTCTGAAGTGCAAATAATATGCAGGACTCCCCAGTCTTCAGTTGTGATCCAGAATATTACTTTGTTTCATCATCTGCCTGCTTCTGAGCAGACATGTTGTTGAGGTCACTGGGTTTGGATCGACCACACAGGACAGAAGCTGGAAACATTCTTCTAAGACAACAGAGATTGAGAGCCAAGGAAAGACCAGGGGGTGTTTACTTTCATTGCTAGGGAGATGGAAACAGCCATGCTAGGTCCCCATTGGTCCAATGCAAGATGTGTCCTGACTGGAAGCTGTATAGAAGGAATGCATTGGAAGCACACCTTTGCTAGTACAGTACCTACTACTCCTGTGATGTGCAGGGGCCGGATTTAAGATATTGGTGCCCAAAGATAAGGCTAGACAGCAGATCATAGGAAGTCAGTTAATGGTGCATGAGGGATGGGGGAGTTAAGAATGGTCAGAGAGCTAGGAGCAGGCGAAGGTTGTAATACTACAGTAGCATCTCTGTGAAGCAGCGCATTCATATAGCACTAAAATAAGTGGGATCAGGCCCCTCTTTGGCCTGGATATATGATGCATTAGGCACTTGCCTTTGTTGCCTAGGCCTAAATCTGGGATATGTCCATTAGAACCTCTATTCATTTGCTCCTCCCCTGCTCTGTTGGTGCCGGCTCTATGTATGGCTCTCCAACCCAACTCCTGTGTTCTTGCTCCACACCTGTCCTGGCATTCCTGCCCCAGCGCTCCTGTTCCACACCAGTTCTGGCTCTCTCAGCCTTGCAAGCCTCTGGATGTGCTCGTTTGCTGCAAATACCTTATAGCCGTAATAGGACTTTCCTTGACATGTGTAGAAAATTGTTACATATGAGCAGTAGTTTATGATGTAGTCAGTGTAGAGCAGACCTTGATAAATTTTGTTTGGTTTTTGGAGCCAGGCCAAAATCTTAGGAGCCAGAGGCTGTGACCTCCCCCTCCTCTCCCATTGCCTCCATTCTCCACTGACGTACCTCCATTTGCAAAGTCCTATATGTCTGAGGAGGTTGGGTTTGAAGAGAGATAAGGTGTGTCTTGTTAAGGTAGCAGTGGCTGAATGAGGCATCTTTAGACAGAAATATATAGCTAGCAAGTGTGTGTGGTGCAGTGGTGGTTTGCTTGTCTGTGTGTGTGTGGTGCAGTGGTGGTTTGCCTGTCTGTGTGTGTGTGGTGCAGTGGTGGTTTGCTTGTCTGTGTGTGTGTGTGTGTGTGTGTGTGTGTGTGTGTGTGTGTGTGTGTGTGTGTGTGTGTGTGTGGTGCAGTGGTGGTTTGCCTGTCTGTGTGTGTGTGTGTGGTGCAGTGGTGGTTTGCTTGTCTGTGTGTGTGTGTGTGTGTGTGGTGCAGTGGTGGTTTGCCTGTCTGTGTGTGTGTGTGTGGTGCAGTAGTGGTTTGCCTGTCTGTGTGTGTGTGTGGTGCAGTGGTGGTTTGCCTGTCTGTGTGTGTGTGTGGTGCAGTGGTGGTTTGCCTGTCTGTGTGTGTGTGGTGCAGTGGTGGTTTGCTTGTCTGTGTGTGTGTGTGTGTGTGTGTGTGTGTGGTGCAGTGGTGGTTTGCCTGTCTGTGTGTGTGTGTGTGTGTGTGTGTGGTGCAGTGGTGGTTTGCCTGTCTGTGTGTGTGTGGTGCAGTGGTGGTTTGCCTGTCTGTGTGTGTGTGGTGCAGTGGTGGTTTGCCTGTCTGTCTGTGTGTGTGGTGCAGTGGTGGTTTGCCTGTCTGTGTATTTACGCTGCAGAGGTGGAGTTGCCTATATGCATGCGAGTGTGTGTGGTGCCTGTGTATTTGTGTGTGTGCATGTGTAGACGGGTTGCTTATGTGTGTTTTGGGAAGGGGGAATACACCTTTTGGCTTATACAGATTGTCCTTTTGTCCCTATGCATTCATCCTTTTAACCTCCAAGTCTTGCACTCTTTCCTCTCCCCTTCAACCCTTCCCCATTCTCTCCTCTTATACCTCACCCCGGCACTTCCACCCCCTGCCCTCTAATTCCCCCATCCTTCTTCCTTTTTTTTAAATTATTGCCCCTTTTCATTTTTGCTGCCTCACTCCTCCCCCCTCCTGGCTAACCCTTTTTTTTCCCATTGGGCCCCGATCCAGCTGTCCTCTTCCTGCGGGGAATGGGATCCCTGCGGGCAGCCTGCTGCCTTCAAGTCACAATTGCGGTCTTCCCCTTCTGTTCTGCCCATGGGGATCCTGTCTCCAGCGGGCGGATAGATATGGCCTGTATCACGAGGGTGACTTGTTTATCTTCTGCACGTGGAGGATGGGATCCCCATGGGCAGCCTGTCGCTTTTGGTGCCATAATTGCAGCCTTCTCCTCCTGTTTTCCCCATGTGCAGACAAAAGGGTCTTTGCCACAGTCACGACTGTCTTCTTGATCACATTTAATTTTAAATGGAGGGAACAAGAAATTCCCAGGCGCCAGGTGCAATTTTCTGGTCATCATGGCCACCTGGTGCCTGGGATCATCAGAAATAGGAGGATCCTGCATTCTCTACAGAGAGAACTGTCCCAGAAACTGGTAACAGAACTTGCATGGGGAGGGGGTGATACTGGACTTGATGCTTAAGAATAGGGAGAGTGTTTTTGAAGATGTAGTGGGTGATCACCTTGCATCCACTGATTACCAGATGGTGTGGTTCAGTAAGAATACAGGTGGAGATGGTTTGTTCAAAAACTAGGGTCCTAGACTTCAGGAAAAATAACTTTGTCACGATGGGGGAATGCCTCAAGGAGGAGTTAACAGGATGAGACCATCTGGGAGAGGTCGTGGAGGGTGTCAAGTTCCTCGGCTTTGTTGAGCGACACCTGCATCCAGTCACAATAGGACCCATCACCCCCCACACAGTCGTGCCAAGCACCCCATCAGATACACCCCTAGTGAATGCACGCTCCGCCCGCAACAAAATACAGATTCTTCATGACCAGATCACAGACAGCAACACAGACCTCTTGTGCATCACCAAAACATGGTCTTCCGACAGCGACAATATACTACTCAACCTATACCATCCACAACTGCCCCACAGGATGGGGCATCTGCATTCTCTGACATAAAGCTCTGAAATTTGATAATGTCAGCACCATCTCTGAACCAACTGTGGACATCCTCGCAATTGCAAAAGGACACATCACCATCTGTCTGGCATACAGGGCACCACTCAACAAAGCCGAGGAACTCGACACCCTTCTCAACACCGTCTGCTTTCACATCTCACACTACAAACATCTCACCCTCTGAGACATGAACCTACCATCTGCCTCAAGCAACCAGAGCACCACCTTCCATCAGGCCATGCAAGACCTGCAATATGCACAACTCATTGATACCCCACCCACAACAAAGGAGGAATCCTGGATCTAATCTTCCTCCCCAACATTCTCATCACCCCAACCTCAATCCCCGTTCCCTGGTCGGATCACTGTCTCATCACGGTCACTCTGCCCCAGCAATGCATTGACTATGCACCCTGAGATGCCACCCCCACAGCAAGACATTTTGTAGCCTTCAATGAGCAGACCTTCCTGCAAAATACCCTACTAACCCTGAGGGAATTATTACCTGAGTCCAAAGCTGACCTCGAAGCAGCAATCATGGCACACAACCATCTCTGCCACTACCTCCACACCCTAGATCCACCAAGCAATGCCAACAGACACCGTGGTACTCCACAAAGTTAAGAGAACAGAAATGGGCTATTTGCCGCATAGAACATCAGTGGAGGAAATCCAGAAAGTCTGAACTGTATGCTACATACCTAGATAAACTCAAGGCCTACTGCAACAGCACACTAGAGGCTAAGAAGGAGTTCTACCACAACACCCTTCTCAAAACACTCAACAAGCCTAGGGAGCTCTTTGACTTGGTCAGGTCACTCACAAGGGACCCCAACCAACCACGTCAAGAAAACGTCCTCAACCCTCAGGACATAGCTGTGTACCTTCAGACCAAACATGTTTCCACCAATCCCCCTGCGCTCATCATACCTACCATGAGCAAGACAGTGGACGTCTCTTGATCCTGGACCACCTTCAGAGACCTACCCCCAGAAGAAATAGATGCCATCATCTCATGCATCAATACAATGACCTCCCCACTGGACCCATGCCCAGTGGCATGGATAAAAACCACAAGGGTCACTACCTGCCACTTATATTGGCCATAGTGCAAACATCCCTATCCCATGCCTTCCTCCCTCCACCACTCAAAAAGGCCTCCATCTGCCCACTTATAAAGAAGTCCAACCTGGACCCTGGATCACCCACTTCATACCGACCCATTTTCAGTGTACCCTTCCTGGCAAGTCATAGAAAAGGCAGTCCAAACCCAGCTCCAGGAGCACATTGACCAGCACGCATCCCTTGACCAACACTAGCATGGCTTTCGCCTGCATCACAGTGCAGAATCCCTGCTGACCTCACTACTATCGACCCTCATCAAGAGGCTTCATTTTGCTTTTCCTGGATATCTCTTCAGCATTTGATACAGTGTCACACCAAACACTGCTGAACCAACTCCACGAGATTGAAGTGCAGGGCAAACCGCTCCAGTGATTCCACTCATATCTCTCGCAATGCAGTCAACAGGTCAGAGGTAGGACAGACTTCATCCTCCCCATACACCCTGTCACAAGGAGTGCCCCAGGGATCTGCACTATCGTCAGTGTTATTCAACATCTACGTCTGCCCCCTTTGCACAACATCAGGTATCTGATCTGTCGATTATGTTTAGCCCCCATATTTAACCCCAAGTTTATTCTCCCATTTCTATGTAGCACATCTCTCTCAAGCTTGTACACTTTTGTTCGATGTAAACCGCCTTGGCTTAAAGGTGGTATATAAAAACATGTTAAATAAATAAATAATGGTATATACACCATACTCCACAGCTGCCCCCGACTACTCCAATCTTTCAGTCTGCTTTGAAGCAATTGTCAAGTGGCTCCAGCAACAAAACCTGGCAGTCGACTTCAACAAGACAGATTCTACACGTCACCAGGGACCCTGAGTTTATGCCTCCAACATCTGTCAAACTTGGAGACACAGACCTCCAAGTCAAAACTCAGTTCAAATACCTTGGAGTTACCTTAGACCAGTGCCTAGACTTTCAAGCCAAAATCCAGAGCACCACTAAGACAGTTTATTACAAGCTCAGAACACTATGCAACTATGCACTATGCAAGAGACTTTAAATAAATGCCACCTTCTCTCCTCTGATGACTTTCGTGCGGTCCGTCAGGCCATAGTCACCACCCTGCTTGAGTACTGCAACTCCATATACCATGGGCTACCCAAATGCACCATCCATCCATTACAGCTCATCCAGAACACTGCAGTATGAACGATCTTCTGAGCACCCAGGCACTCCCACATCACACCCTGACGTTGCCCCATAGGCTTTTGAGCTGATTTCTCTTTGAAAGCTTATTTTCCAATGGGAATCATGGGTATATACGTACCTGAGAAGTTTGTCAGGTGCAGTCTGCATAGAAGAAACTATGCATTAGAATGAAAAATAAACTCCTTGTGCATACTTTGCTGGGGTAGGCCCGAGGCTGCTATTTCTTTCCATATGTAAAGATGTGCATGCTGTGGTCAGTGCAGGTACTTTCCCCAACCATGGTGTCAGGGGGGATATTTTTGGAAAACATGCTTCCTGGAGTAAATCCCCCATTTATCTGCAAAAAAACCCCAAACAAACAAAAAAAAGACCTTCTGAAAATCGCTCTTTATGTAACTTTTTTTCCTCTAATAAAATGTGCATATTTCAGTTTACTTGTTTTGACTGTTGTCTGAAATGGTCCTTTATTACATAAATCATCTCTTTAATCCTTTTTCCAGCCCTGCAATTTACTGCTGCAGGAATGTTAGTTGTAAAGCCTGCCTGGAATACTGCATACTTTAGCAAAGTTGTTTATCATTTGGTGTGTGATTCTCATTTTCAGGAAAGAAAATGCTGAATCTGGTTAATGTGAACAGTATGATTCATGCTACTTCAAATAATTTTGCATACTAGGTATTTTATTTGCTTTGTGTCTGATGGCAGTTACAGGCAAATTGCTTCACCAGAAATATTTCAAAACCTAGTTGTTGGTTTTTTTCACTCTTAACAAAACTGTTTTCCAAGCGCCTTTAAAATCCATCTGTGTATAATGACTGTTGTCTGAACTTTTCAGAACAATTTTTTAAATACCTGTTCAGAAAGCATTAAAAGATTTGATTTGTTTAATTTCTTTGTTTTATTGGTTAAAAAAAAAGTCATTTGGAAAAGTGAGAGGATTCTTTATTTAAAAATGTTACACCTGTTGTGGAATTTAAATTGCATATCCCATGAAGGGATAATTTAAAAAGGTGTTTCAGTGCATAACGCATTCATTTGATATTTCCTATTTAAAAGCTGAGCTTAATATTACATTGCAGCTAAATGGATCTTTAATTTAGAAACCAGAGTCCAGTTCAGTAGAACAATGGCAGTTGCTTCTTTAATAAATGTGAGTACTGTGGTAAGTTTCATTGGATCCCCTAAAACCAAATGTCTTTTTGGTTTATAGGACATGTTCACGAAAGTGTGCTATTAGTGGAAGGTTTAGCATGTACTAAGCGCACTGTGGTAACCGTTACTATGTGCCAGAAATGGAGTCGTGCTAAAAATCTTGTGCTAACTGCTTAGCGCAGGGTGGTGCAGAGACTGGGTGTTTCAGAGGCAGAGCACGCATGTTACAGTGAGCACTGGCACCGTTAATGCACGCTGACCAGCAGTGTTGCACTTAGCGTGAACGCAGTGACCGCCACCTCAGTGGGGGGTATTACGTGCACCCTTGTTAATTGCAGCAAACTGCGTATTTATTGATTTATTTAGCTGGTTTTATATACTGCCCTGCGACACACCAAGGTGGCTTACATCAAACAGGAACTTAACGTGGCATACATAGAACGTTAATTGTAAACATGTAACTCAAATAACTATATACATGAGCATAATACTAACTAATAAATGCATGAGATGCGTAATTTACAGGGTACTTGTGTGGTATAAACATTGATCATATACATTCTATAGGAGGCTAGGCTAGGCAAAGGGGGTTGGAAAGGCCAGGGGGAGAGTTGGAGGGGGGGGGGGTGGCATGGAGCACACACTAACTACTTGGGGACTCACTGGACACACCTCTGTGTGTTAAAGTGGGCCTGATGCCACCACTGTACTACATTTCAAGGCTTAACATGTGGTGCGCTGCTGCATTTTAGTTTTATGTTTCATTTGTATTTTTATTTATTTATTTACATTCTCTTATATACTGTGCTATTCTGCATCAGTGCGGTTTACATTGAACAAACTGAAATTACATTGAACAGGACATTATAACTTGGAGATAACTATTTTACAAGGAACATGGGCTATGGAGGGTTAAGTGGCTTGCCCAAGACCACAAGGGGCACCTGTGGGACTAGAAACCCCAGTTCTTCCGGCCCAAGGTTGCTGTCCTCTAGTGGGATTTCAACCCTGACCTTCCGGCCTGAAGTACCTTGCCCCAACTACTAGGCCACTCCTCTACGCCACAGTATTGATATTGTGCCTAGCTAGCTGTGTTTATACCTTGTTTATGATTTGGCTTGGCCAGTCATACTGTATCTAGGGGACAAGAAAGGTTCCCTTCAGGGATTTTTAAATGTGTTATTGTCTGAGTTATGTTTAGGGCTTCTGTTCTTAGGTGTTTATAAATTGTAACTTTAGGTGTATATTTTCTGGCCAATTAGGGCTCTTTAAAAATACAAAACAAATCTGTTTACTGGTGTTTTCATGCCGCCTGTACTACTTTTTCAGGTGGAATTAAATATGTACATTTATCTCACTTAGAGGTTTTCAGCACAGAAAAGGCAAAAAAACTAAGAGGCTTAAACAGGATAAGACAGGGCAGGGTTTAAAACCATAGTGGAGAGGAGGGAGAGGGGAAATAGACTAAAGATTACACAGGTACACTAAAAAAAATTTTTTTTAAACTGCCTCTAATGTTTCGATTGATTTTTACGTTTTTTGGTGCGCTGAATCCAAATCTGGTAACCAATTTGCTCCATCACGTACAGATTTTTTGCTACATTGGGTTAGCAGTTTGAGGTGAACGTTTCAGATTGAGTGCGATCGAGATAAAAGTTTCTTGGATGAATTCTTTATACTAATTGTTTAGTATTTATTCAAATAAGAAAGAAAATTGTAACAAGGCAGCACATAAGAATAGAGTAATGTCAACAAAACACACTGTGATGGTAGCAAAATTGTCTGCACTTAAAACAGCCACATACATGTGCACAAACTTTGAGCATATAAGAGCGAGGTTAGACACAAAGCAAAGCAAAGAAATGTGCAAAAAATGTTGTACAGGTATGTATGTAAGAATAGAAAACGCAAACCGCACCATTGCAATACATGAAGACAAACACCCGATGGTGTGAAAATAAAATTCTAATAAATGAGATCCGACACTGTGGTAATAACTAGCAAATTTTTATTTCAAAGTTTAGTAAAAACACGATATTTGTCAACACAGTTTAGATTTTAAAGTCATTTTTGGGTCAATCAATCTCCTGGTGGGCCCGTTTCTTCTTCCCCCGAATGCTTCTCTTGTTGCGCTGCTTGGCGTATTTTTCATCTGGGGTTTCTCGCAGCAGCAACCAGCAGAAATCAGCCATCATAGTGGTGTTCCATCTTCCTTGGTACCTTCTCTCTGCGTCCTTGATGTCCTGGTGAAACCTTTCACCTTGTTCTTCACTGTACGCCCCCAGGTTTTCGGGAAAGTAGTTCACATGGGAGTGCAAGAAATGGACTTTCAGGCTCATGTTACAGCCTTGTTCTTTGAAGGCATTGAGCATCCTGGCAACAATATCCTTATAGTTCTCATCCCGCCTGTTCCCCAAGAATTTGAGAACAACATCCTTGAAGGAATCCCAGGCTTCTTTTTCCTTCTCAGACATCGTTTCAGCGAATGCTCCATCTGAAATGAGTTTCCTTATATCAGGGCCAACAAACACTCCTTCCTTTAGCTTTGCTTCAGAAAGTCGGGGGAACTTTGAGCAAAGGTACCGAAAGCACTCACCATCTTTTGGAAGGGACTTGATGAATTGCTTAATGAGACCCAACTTAATGTGGAGAGGTGGTAATAGAATTTTATCACGAGGTACCAAGCTCTCATGAAGAACATTTTTCTCACCGGGTCTCAAATACTCCCGAATTGGCCAGTCTTTTTTCCCCCAGTGTAGGTCGCGGGCCCGGCTATCCCACAAGCAAAGGAAGCAGGGATATTTGGTGAAACCGGATTGCTGCCCTAATAGCATGGATAGAATTTTAAAGTCTCCACAAATCATCCACTTATGCTCATCATAACGAATCTTCTGAAGAATCAGGGCCAAATTCTCGTATTTTTCTTGGAGAATAACAGAGTGAGCAATAGGAACTGAAGCGAATGTGTTGCCATTATGAAGAAGAACACCTTTTATGCTGTCTTTTGACGAATCAATGAACAACCGCCATTCAGCAGGATCATACTTGAGTTTAAACTTTTCCATCACTCCGTATATATCGTTGCAAAATACCAAATCTTCCTCTTTGCTGAAATACTTCAAAATTGTGTCTCGCGGTTGCGGTACCAATAAAAAGTTGTTCCTGGTGACAATAGATTTTTCTGTTTAAGCCGAGAATCTAGCAGTTGGGCAGCATCTTTTAGGAGTCCTAAATCTCGGACTAAATCATTCAATTCAGCTTGAGAGAAAAGTTCAGGTTTCGGATCTGGTTCAGTTTCAAACTCGGAAGTACTGGACTCATCGGGAAAAGCCATCTGATGAGTCTCATCATGATCAGAACCGTCCACACAAATATGATCCAAAGATTTTGGTGGTTCAGGCACAGGTACTTCGTTGCTATGAGGCATAGGCCTAATTGCTGAGGGAAGGTTGGGGTAACTTATTACGTTCTTAGTTTTTAAGTTGTATCCCTTCACAATGCAAGAGCAAAAATAGCAGTCACTGCTGTGGTCTCTTTGTTCACGCCACATCATAGGTATTCCGAAACAAAATGCTTGTTTTTTACCTTTCATCCATAAGCGTAGATCTTCCTCACATGTCTTGCACACTTTGTGAGGAGCCCACGGTTTGTCTTGATCGCCTAACTTCAAACCGAAATAGGCGAAATATACTTTTTTAATAAATGCAGAAATGTTCCTCTGCCGCTTTTTCACGGTATATTCCCCACAAATAAAACAAAAACTGTCCGGAGAGTTGACGCAACCTCTGGCTCTGTGAGCCATCACAAATACACAGCACTGCAAACTACAACTGTAGTGAACCACTTCGGAATAAAGCGGGATTACGACTGAGCAAACAAAAGGTAATAATGAACTTGCAAGAAACTGAAATTTGACAGGAACGTTCATGTCGCAACCACCATGTTTGAGCGAGCGAACGAGGCGAGGCGAACAGGAAAGAACATGCGCCAGCGCGAGTACTGGATTTAGCCCCCCGCCTCCCAATTGTCCTGTTAATGTATAAAATGAATACAAAACACTCTAAAATATCATGAGGGAGTGTTTCTAGTTAGTTAACCATTACAACCTCTATTTTGGGCCAAGAAAATAAACTGCAGTCGGCTAAAAAGAAATTATGTGAACATTCCTTATATGGGTAAGAAATCTAATTTTACAAGAAAACGTGACGTGATGGAACATTTTGGCTATTTTTCCTGGATTCAGCACCCCAAAATCTATAGGAATCAGTTGCAAAACTGGAGGCAGTTTTTTGGTAGTGTACCTGTGTTATAAATCCTTAAAGGTATTCATGAACAAATTAACCTTTGTCAGGGAAACTGTAGAACTAGAGGAACTGAAATAAAGCTGCAAGGATGTAAAATTAAAAGCAACATCAGGAAATATTTTTCATGGAAAGGGTGGATATTCTCCCAATGGAGGTGGTAGGGCAGAAGGCATGGGACAGACATAGAGCATCCCTATATAGCAAGAAGATGGAATTAAAGTACAAATATAACTTAACTAAAACACTTCATGGCGTGGTTGGTACAACCCTAAACAAAGGCATAGAGAAGAGGGGTGTAACCCGCAAAGAGCGGTGGATACATCTCTAGCCATCTTACTGGGCTCTTTATGTGCCATCATTTACTATACGTTACTGTATGAGAGGATGTTAGGGGAAGTGGTGTTTTAACAGCATTTAATCAATAAGCACCACCCATACAAAAAAATTTAAATCAATAAATGCCTAAAATCATAAACTCTGATTATATTCTGTCAATGCATACCATTTCCTGATGTAAACCACTTTGTGTGAAAGAGTATGTAAGAATAGAACAAAATGATACAGAACAAAATGTTAAGCTGCTTTGGGTACTATATTGGAAATAAATAAAATCTGAGTTGACTACTCAAGACCAAGACCAAGGCTTTTAACCTCAGGCCTTCAAGTCTTCCAGAGAAACATTAACTGATAGTAATTTCTTAATTGTTTCTTGTTGGGACACTCTTCTACTGAAGTTGTGGAACCTTTTGTCCATTAAGGCAGCATCCCTTCCTAGCAATGCAAAAGCATAACAAATGTGATCATATTCATCTGTTTTGCCTGTATTTCTGACCTGCTATAGTATCATATGTCCTACTTGATTCTCTGTTTCTGTCTTGTACCTCTTTTGAATTCTGATGCTATACTTGTTTCCTCCACATCTGCTGGGAAATCAAACCCATGTCTCTTGTGGGACAGAATTGTTTTATATTTTTCCAGCTGCTGTGTTTTATTTGCAGAAGAACTGGAATTTTTTAGAATTAAAAATGGACATTTTTATCACAACTACTACTACTGATAATTTTATAGCGGTAAAAGGTGTATGCAGCGCTGTACAGAAGTATGTAAGAAACAGTCTATGCTTAGAGCTTACAGTCTAGTCAAGACAGACAACACAACAGCTGGGGACTAGGATATGTCTAGGGGAATGGTAAGGAAACACATAGAGGGCAGGAGACTACGCAGATCGGGATCCAAAAGCAGCCTCAAGGAAGCGAGGTTTTGGTTGGATTTGAAAAGTACCGAGTCGGTACATCAGGCTCCATTGCTGGTAGTTTGTTCCAGGCATAAAGAGCAGCAAGGTGGAAAGATCGAAGTCTGGATTGGACACAGATGGAAGAAACGATCTGCCAGAAGAGCGGAGTTCCTGAGGAGTGGTGTAGGGAAAGATAAGAGAGAAAAGAAAATAATTGTTGACCATCTAAACAAGCTATGGAATAGGAATCTATTAATTTGTTTTTTGATTTCATTTGTTGAGGCAGAAATCATTCCAGCAGAAGAGGAGGCACTATAAGATGCCTCCATGTCTTTTCTATATGAATTTTACTGATTTTGTTTTGTATTTACTTCAAATGTGAGCACACTTGGGCAGTTTCTTTCATCCTATGCAATATGAGTAATTATTAACTCTTGCTTTTAAAATGGAAAATGCAGCTATCAATTGCTACTAATCAGGTCTGATATATAGTATGTGGCTTCTATGGTAGTTTTTCTCACAAAGTGTATATTTCTACCACACTGCATTATATTTAGGAGAGCCTGTAGCAGGTTGGACGTTCATTCAGACACCAGTGTTTTTCCCCAGAATGTCACTCTGTCCCATTTAACTACCAGCGTGGATCCACCACTTTGCTATGCTGCGCATGATTTGCAGATATCGCCTTTAGTTATGTAAAATATTAAGCTTTGCGCAATCTTGTATATATCAACATCTTTGAACCTATATACCATATATGCTGTTTGACAATATTTTATTTTGTTTGTTGCAATTATTACCTGCCTATCATTACACTTCTAGGCAGTTCATAATACAGGCATAATAACTCAATGATAATCACACAGCATCAAAGCAATACAGTACAAAGACAATAGAAAGTGCATAAAGTAATATCACTCATGGTTGGTAGGCGAATTGCAAGAAATAAGCTTTCAGACTACTCCGATAGTCCAGGTAAGTCTGAATACTGCGTACTGCTAATGATGGCGAATTCCACTGTACAGGCCCAACAACTGAGGACACCCTCACATGTGTAGTAGCGTAACGAATCCCTTAAGCTATAGGAACAGTGCAGAAAGTGTTGTGTTCTGTTCTCGTTTCATCTTTGTCTCATTTCATAGTGGAGTGGAGGAGTGGCCTAGTGGTTGGGGCAAGGTACTTCGGGCCGGAAGGTCGGGGGTTCAAATCCCACTAGAGGACAGCAACCTTGGGCCGGAAGGACTGGGGTTTCTAGTCCCACAGGTGCTCCTTGTGGTCTTGGGCAAGCCACTTAACCCTCCATAGCCCATGTTCCCTGTAAAATAGTTCTCTGTGTGCTGTGCTTTCCTGTCTAATCAATGTGTCTATACCTCAAAAAAAAAAAAATTTTCCTGTCATGATTTGACAATTTCCAATCTGTAATCAAACCGCTGCTGATCGCTGGAAGTAGCGGTATACAAAATGTATACTAAATAAATAAATAAATAAATAGCTTGCTGGCATTCATCAATGATACTGTTCAGATACGGGGGATAACCTTTGAATATCCTGATAACTTTTCAAGAGACTCCTAAATTTGGGAGATTGTGGTAGCAGCAAGATTTTTGTTTTATGCCTCATAAAAGATAACTCTTAAAATTGTGTTGAGCTATATATAGTTTTCCATCAACTAATAAATGGTTATTTCATTTTATTTTTAGGAAAAAATTCAGAAAGAGGCCCATTTCCACTGTATGGCAGAGACCCAACAGCACCAGGTTGTCAAGTAAGTAAATGGTGGTTGTTAGAATGTATTTTCAATCTCTATAGAATGATTTTTAGATGCATAGAATATTTAGGAAGTTGGCCATGTTGAAGTAAGTACATGTAAGGTAAAAGTAACCTTACCATATTTAATGCCATCGGGATATTGGATACGTCTTGACAAGCTGTGTTTCTGAAGTAATAAATTTAGGTGCACAATGATTCTATTCTGAAAGAAACACCATAGCTCCATGATCCCTTGTTCAAATTCCCTAGCCCTGGCAATTCCATGATTCAAAATGGCTGCCTCAGTCCCTAGCAATAGTCCCGATCTCCTTAGTTCGCAGCCTGATCCCTTAGAGTTCTGCAAAACTACAGTTGGAGGGGTTGCAGTAGCTATTTTGAAACAGGGAATGGCCGGGGCAGCAGCATGCAGGGGTCGCTCCTGTCCCCCCCCCCACCCCGCTACCCACCAAAGAAACCCCCAGTAGGAACAGGGGAGAGGAATGGTGTGTTGTTTTTGAAAGGGATAGGGGGAGGTAGGAATCAAGGGGAGTATTAAAAACAGGGGATCCAGGAGATTGGTGGGTAGTTTTGTGAAAGCATTGGGCCCTTTGGGTTGCTATCTGGGAGCACTGGGCTGTGCATGTATAACACAGCTTGTTAAGTTTAATGCAAACTGCATTATTCATTTTGTATAATAATGAGCTACTTTTCATCCTTCACATCTCATTATTTAACATTCAATGCGGTAAAAGAATCCCATATTAGGTTGTGCAACTGGGAAGCAGTGCACATTATTTCCAGTTAACAGTGTTATTACAAAACTGCAGCTTGGTTAATATGGCATTAATTAGTAAGTGTATCTGCCATAAAGGGAGACATACACAGTGGCGACCCGAGAGTTTCTGCCACCCTAGGCAGACCCCCCCCCCCCTTGCACTGAAGTTCAGCTGCTGCTTCCTGGGTGGAGGAGGGGAAGGGTTAGGTTGAGTTGAGTTGAGTTGCAGATGCTGCCCACCAGATCTGCTGCCCTAGGCAACCACTTACTTTCCTAGTGGATGGGCCGGCCCTGATATCAAGCATGGAATGAATATGCTTTGAAAAATTTGATCTCAGGTGCTTTTGGTTTGTTGTGCTTGGCTTATATTCATCCTCTGATATGCTTATGCAGTTTAAAGTGGGCACTTTGTACAGATTTTGAGTTTCTGGTATCTGAATAGCTAAAGATGACAGGACTTGAATGATGAGTAGCAGTAAAAACTAAAAGATTCTGAAGTGTCTGCTCTTAGATTTAGAAATGCCCTTAGAAAATTGTCATGCTTGAGAAAATTTCAGCTGAGTTTTGTTTTATAAAGCAGATGAAATGAGATGCCTTTACACATTGTTCACTGCAAAGGATCTAACTTTCAGTGGGGCCAGTGGTCTGCATCCCAGCCTTTAATCATTAAAAGGGTAATTCTGTAAGGTGCTTCTAGAGCTCCGCGTGAGATCGCATATGCAAATCATAGTATTTTAATGGTTACATGTGGATTGCGGTCGGGTGCTATTCTAAAAGTACACACCATGGACTGATGGCACATATTTCACTGTGGGTAAACGCAGAGGTAGAATTTGGGCAGAGCAAAGGTGGAACACAAATATATGCGCATATTTTCCAGCATAGGCCCCCAAGGTGCATAAGACAATGCACGCTCATTTACAGCTGCTCTAGAGCTGGTGGAAGTGACCGTGAAGATTTATAGCTACAAGAGAAGGGTCAGACACCCACCACTACTGGGCCACAATTCAAGCCAATCCCAGGTCAGTAAATTGCAAAAATGCACTCTACTCCCCACTACCTCATTGCCTACCTTACATTCCTCCACAATTTCACACCCTGCACATAGGGCATCGGACCCAACGAGCAAATCCCCTTGCTCCATCTACATACCACCCAACCTGTATGGACACCAGGCTCATTCTTCTCTAAAGAACACCAGCATACTAAGCCTGCAGTTCATAAACCGCACAATGCCACACGTACTACGTCCACTCATCTCACAAATAGTGTACACACCAACCCAATCATAATGGCCAACATTAAGTGTGCTTTACTAAACGCCAGATCAATCAGGAACAAACCGAATACTATCCTCGACCTCATCCTCGACAAAAAACTGGATATAATCTGCATCACCGAGACCTGGCTAGATGACTCAGACCAGGTCATATTAAATCAAGTAACCCCAACAGGCTACTCAGCATTCAATTGCATCAGAGCACAAAAGAGAGGAGGAGGTGTGCTAATACTGGCCAGAAAGGAATACAGATTTAAAACAATCTCTACCACTAATATGATCGAATCCATCACAATCACCATATCTAACAAGTACCTAAGCATCTCCCTCACCTACAGGCCTCCTGGAGTCACAACTGAACATCTCTCCACAGTATTTGAAGCAATATGTGTGCACAGCAGAAAACACAAACCCCTCCTTGTACTAGGAGACTACAACCTAACCTCCGCACCCACCAAGGAAGCCGCAGCATTCCTAAAAGCCAAGGAGTCACTAAAATATTGTTAGACAATCAACGCCCCAACACACCAGCATGGTACAACTCCGGATATGGTCTTTATTTCAATGCACTTGGTGAACAGGGCAAGGCCAAAACACCAACAATCACGCCGGTCCCTTGGTCAGATCATCATGTGATTGACTTCACATTGACTCTGAATAACCCCACTAAACACATGGAAGATGAGAGCATATCCAGGCATTTTAGAGCCTTCAACAAAGACTCATTCATAGACGAAATCATTCCACAAGTCCAGTGGGAATACAACACCCTTGACCTAAGCATAGAGAAATGGAACTCCATAATATCTAATGCAGCATCAGCCCCTATGAGTACAGAACCAGAAGCACGCAGGAGGTCCAACGCCCCCTGGTACTCAAGTGATATCAGAGATGCAAAGCGCACTCTCCGAAGACTGGAGAGAAAATGGAGGTGGAACAAGTCACATAACTCCCTGACTCAATACAGAACCAAGCAACTGGAATATAACAATCTGATAAATGAGTGTAAACAGCAGCACCATACCAACCTAATCATGAAATCTCTCAACAGACCGAGAGAACTCTTTAGCATTGTCCAAAAGCTCACTAAAGACACCACGCAGCACAGTACCCACCATCTTGACCCACAGGAATTTGCGGACAACATGAAATCAAAAAACACCATCCAGACATACTCCATCACACCACAGACAGATGACCATGAAATGAAAGAACAGCATCAAACCTGGGAGGACTTCAGCATACCATCAACACTTCAAGTAGAGGACATAATAAATGGACTCAACACAACAACCTCACCATCAGACCCATGCCCAGTGTCTTGGCTCAAAGCCACAAAAAGCCAGATCTTCCATCACATTCACAAATTCGTCAAAGATTCACTCCAACAAGGACACATGCCGCAATCCCTGAAGCACGCCATGATACGACCGATACTTAAAAGCAACAACCTAAACCCCTCTGAGCAAAATCATACCGTCCCATCTCCAGCCTACCATTCCTTGCGAAAATCATTGAAAAGACAGTGTAAAGGCAACTTCAGGACCATATTGATATGAATGCCCCACTGGACGTCCATCAGCATGGCTTTAAACCACAGCACGGTGTGGAAACACTATTTACTTCACTCTTTGACAATCTCCTAAGAGGCATGGATAACATAAAGAACGGATTCCTGCTTGTGTTCATAGACATCTCGGCAGCCTTTGACACTGTGTCCCACGCCAGGTTACTACAACGCCTGCAGCAGATAGGACTATGCAAGAATACTCTGAAGTGGTTTACTTCCTACTTGGAAGATCGAATGCAACAAGTGAAATGTGCCCAAAAGAAATCACTGCAGTTCCCCGTCACACAGGGAATACCACAAGGTTCAGCCCTGTCATCAATGCTCTTTAATATTTACATCCAACCCATATGCAACATCATCAAACGCCACAAACTCCACTATCACATCTATGCTGACGACATCATGGTGTATGCTCCAATCAACCTTCTAGCACTTAACACCACAACAATAACTGATACCTTGAAGACATGAATGCCTGGCTCACAGCCAATAACCTGATGATCAACTAGGATAAAACTGAGGCAATGTTCGTCACCAGGAACCCCACCTTCATTCCACCACAAACTATCAACATTCTAGACAAACTCATAGTAGTCAAAGATGAAGTTAAGTACCTGGGCATCACAATGGACAGAGCTCTGAACCTGAAATCCCACATCACCAAAACCGCAAACAAGGCCTATCAATGTTTTGAGGACCATCAGAAAGATCAAGCCAATGCACCGCCAGGACCAATTCCGCACAGTGTGCCAAGCAGTCATCACACCTCTGCTTGATTACATAAACTCGTTATATCAAGGCCTCTCTCAGAAGACCTTATACCCACTCCAAATGGTGCAAAACACTGCAGCACGCATCATTACAGACACTCCAATAACTGAGCACATCACCCCCGTCTTACAGCAACTGCACTGGCTCCCAATGATGGCCAGAGCAAAATTTATAACAGTCCTGATCATCTTTAAAATCATTCACCATCTCTCGGCAGATGCACTCCAAGATATCATAACAAGGGATATCAGCAATAGACCAAGAAGGACCAACAGTGACAACATGATCGGCACACCTGCAGGATATCACAAAACCAAACAAACAACTTCAAAAAGAGCTCCTTCACTACTGGTGTCCACACTTTGGAACTCCCTCCCAACGAGCCTGAGGGCATTAAATGACATAATAGACTTCTGCAAGGCCCTTAAAACCCTGCTCTCTAGAGAAGCCTATGAGCAAACAGACAGCAGTCTCCACCCGAACGGTAATGCAACTACCTCCGCCAACTCGATATCCACTCATCCCAACTAGACATACGAGTTCATTGTATAATGTTGTTAAGTACCCTCATGTTAAATGTAACCCCCCAATTGTGATGTAACCCTCCAATTGTGATGTGACCACTTTGATTGAAGGATAAGGTGTTATACACATCTGTCTAAATAAATAAATAAATGTACATGTGTCCATGGCCGCTTATGCAAGTATTCTATAAAGTACAGTCCACATGCACTTCACTTTATAGAATGCACATGGACTGTGGCATAAATCTGGATGCCACTTATAGAATTACCCTTTATGTGTCTCTCTAATATCCAATATCACTTTCAGCGTACATACGTGTATGACCCAATGAAGTTGTAAGAGACTGATATTTAAAAACACTTATGCGCTCTGACTACTTAAGTACTTAAAAAAATCAAAACTGGGGCATATATACAGATAACTTTGACCATACAGCAATATATAGGTCCAAAGTTATCTGTTTAGAGTCAGGGCTTGCAAAAATAAATGGACCTTGACAAGTTCTAGAAAATGTGAGAAGTCGGTTATTGTGCAATTATCATGTGGTAACTGATTTCACAACAAAATTGGTGCTCATGGTTCTAAGCACTGTTTTTTAAGCATATATGTTTTTTCATATGGCATTCCAAGGTTAATTTTCAGTGGCAGGCCAACTGCGTAAAGCTGAATGGATATTTCTCAGTGGCATCATCCGTTTTAAGTGGCACAGTTGAATTTTGTGGATAACATTGAATGGACAAGATATGTTTAATTGTATATGTTCTGTTTATATGGTACCAATTAAATGGATAAGTTATGCACGTAGCGGCTGAATATCATTGCATAAACATCTTTTGACCAGCCCCAGAATGCCATAGCCAGACCCCCTTTTATTTAAATAGCTAACTTTGGTTGTTTAGCCATGTAAATGGCTAAAATTATCTGTGTCGGTGCTCAGGGTTTTTTTCTTTTCAAAAACCTAGGCAGTTAGTGCTTTTAAATATCAACTTATTTAAATCTTAATGTCTTGCATTTGCTCTGCTTTGAAAAAGAGAGCCTTACAGATGTGTATTAAAACGTAGATATTAGTTTCAGTGTTTGGAGTAAATATGTTGAGAACCAAGCTTTTGTTATGTCAGTGACTTCACTAACAGCAATATTATTATCTCTTTTCCAGATAAAGAAACCATTAATTCTGATAGGGGTTATAGAGGGGAACATTTCCATGGGAAAGTTTACTCTGTTTCAGATATTCAAATTATTTTACAAACTGCTCACAGGGATTTTTCGGTGTAGGCAGCATGGGGAACGTCCACACCATAAAAAGTTAGGAAAAAATATTCAGCAAAAATAAAAGGGCAATTAAAGTTTGTTTCTAATATATAATTTCATAGTTATGTTTTCAAAGGAGAAAGGAGCCAGAGATTTTCAGAAAACTGTCACGGCATGAAAGGCATAGAAAGTCCACTATGGTAATGGAAAAGCAACATTTGAAAATCCATGGTGTATTATATGCATAATGGTGAATATTTCCTGTTAGACTATTTAGGAGTTGTTGTTGTTAAATGCCGTCGAGTCGGTGTCGACTCAGCCATCCTCTGGATAGTTGTCCTAGACTGTGTTTGGTCTTCAGCCAAGCGGCTCATTGTTGACAGAGTGACACACATAGCTGCTGTTATTGTATCAATCCATCTCATTGCTGGCCTTCCTCTTTTGCGTTGATCTACTACCTTGCCAAGCATGATGTCTTTCTCTAATGATCTCTCTCTTCGCATGATGTGTCCAAAGTATGAAAGTCAAAGTCTTGTCATCTGAGTTTTTAACGCTTCTAGTACTTAGGAATATATTCACTAAAATGCCATAAGCAGTTATTTATATATTTGTGCTTATTTACCGCCTTTCGTGAATGAAAGCGGTTTACAATGAACTCAAAGAAATGAAAATTACATTTAACAAGTTACCTTTAACAAAATTAAACATGTAACATTGTGAACAAGGAGTGATGGGGATTAAAGAAAACAATTTAACACAGCAAACTGCTGATTTCAGCAATAACTATATACAGGGAACAAAGCATGTTG
The DNA here is from genome assembly GCA_033557465.1 of Ichthyophis bannanicus. Classification (NCBI taxonomy): domain Eukaryota; kingdom Metazoa; phylum Chordata; class Amphibia; order Gymnophiona; family Ichthyophiidae; genus Ichthyophis; species Ichthyophis bannanicus. The sequence goes on along the minus strand of CM066043.1, from coordinate 159,952,753 downwards.
TATAGTTAGTACAGGTTTTAGCACATGCTAACCATTAACATAGGTCCATGCTAATAGCTACCATGTGCTAAAAACAGTTGCATGCTAAAAATCCTATGCTAACTGCTTAGCGTGGGTTGGGCAGGAATAGGTGGGGTATAAGCAGACATGGGGCCGGCTTACCATCACTGACAGCTATCATGCAATGCACAATTGCATGCTATCAAGGCTACCAGCAGCACGGATATACTCAAGAGGTGGTATTAAGTGCACCTGCGCTATAAGCAGTAGGGGTAACATGGCAGCTGCTCAAAGCAAAGCTTTAAAAAAAAATCGTGACCAAGTAATAAATCCCCTGGTCCCTGCACCAACCCTCCCCTATCCAATTGTACTCAGGATGGAAGAGTTTGGACTAGCTGTTGCTGATCAGAATTGTAGGGGGGGGGGGGGTTAGGCAGGGATCCAGGGGGTTTACAGCTTCGCTGCTATTTATTTATTTATTTATTTTTACTCTGCGTAGGGCACCGGCTGTGGCTCCAACCCTAACTTAATGCATAGTCAGGGTAGATGCCCCCATTTTCTCTGTTGATGCGCTTGATGCAGGCCACTGCAGAAAGTGTGCCCTGTGCATTAATTGCAGGACATTTGCTGACCATGCCCCGACAGTGTATAGCCTTTTCACCTATTGCACCTTAATTTTCGCAATTAAGGTACAGTACGAGCCAAATCTTAGTGCACCTTACTTAGTAAACACCTCCCTTAGTCATGTATACCTGATATAATTTTAAACAGTAATGGAAAAATAAACTAAAAATAGAAAACAAAGAAATAATGAAACCTTTCACAGTGACAGAGACATAAAAGAAATTCATATTAGAGGCCCCAATATACTAACCCACAAAATGTCTTTTGGATTTGTAGCTGATTTTTTACAATTTTAGTTAAGGGATGCAAATGAGTTTCTAGTTCATTTAAATCCCATAGTTAAATAGTGCAAATTAATCTTACTTGTATTACCACGACCAGGAACTTAATATACATTCACGGCTGTGGGAACCCAAGTGGGATAAAAAGGAGAAAACTTCATCCCCTTTTACTTGATGGCCATAATGACAGTTTCGTGTGACCATTGACCCCATGTCAGAGATCCTTCCCGGGGACTTCACATAGATGGTGGGCCTGTTGCCCTGCATTCCATGGTCCTGTGTGGAGCTGCTCCCCTCCCATGGAGCTCCTCAGTTCCCTGGTGACCAGATGGCCCCATTACCTATCATTCCCTTTCCCAGCCCTGATCCAAAAACTCAGTGATGGAAATATCTTGTTCATCGACCACATCTCCGGACCCCTAGTGAATATTCTGATGGTGCTTGCTTTCTAGCCATACATCATTTTGCCAAATGGAAGCACTGGAGTAGGAGCGAGTGAGACTAACATTTGCTAGCAGTACATTAATAGTATTAATATTACTGCAGGGCCCATTTTGTGCAGTGGACCTTGCAACAGATCGCATGTGTTAACAGCGTTAGCATGCAGCATTAGTAAACGATCCCTCCCCTCCCAAGATGATAACTTTTGTTTTTGTTTGAGGATTTCTTTGCATATTATCTATCCTCACTCATTCTTCTTCAGATGGTTCTGCCTGATTGGTTCTGGTAACAGTGAGATTCGAACTGATACTGCCTTCAAGGTGCTGTCTCACCAGCGCTGCTTGTTTGGCTAGTAGGGGCTGTCGCTGTAGAAGCAGCTTTGTTCCCTCTCTGGGCATGAGTGCATCCACCTCTCTAATGTACATAGCCCCTACTGAATGTAGATCACCCATGCTCCATAGCTGATCCGAGTTGCTATTATGATTTAATCTGACTTTAACTGCCCTCGCTTGAGACTGATCCTGAAAATTATGCTAGTTAGGATTAACAAGTTTGCTCATGATAACCTGTAAATTGTACTTAGACCTTGTCTTGGATGAATATTACATCCCTCCTCAATGTTACATTGATCTTCCCCATCTATTGAACTAGACTTATGAAATTTTAGTACTGAACAGCAATGATTGTACAAGGACGATATTTATCACTGGTTATTCTTGTACATGACATGTATCTTTATTGCAATATTGATGGCTAAAAAAATAGTGGTGAGGGTGATGAGAATATTTGGATAGCTAGTTCAATGGAGGTATGAATAGGTGTCTTCAAAAAATAAAAGGGAAATGCAAATCTGCCATTACTTTTGTAGAATAATTCTTTTAAAACCAAAAAGAGTAAACGCTTGAAACGTTCCCCTTCCAAGCCAGAATGTAATCCAATTTAACAAGTTGGTTTATATTTCACATTGTTCAGTCATACAACTGTACAGTATGGATTACATTCAAAAATTAAAATACAGTAAATACAATAAAAATATAAAATGCACTAATGCCTGTCAAAATCCTCCTCCTCTTTACATATAGCTACCCCTGCAGGATAGCACACCATGCATCAGCAATCAAATCAACACTAAGGCAAACACATTAGACTAGAATATTTTAGTGACCTTGGTCCCATTTAATATTGTTTAATATCAGCTTGTAAGAGTTCTAATATCGGTCCTGAAATATCATTTGGAGAATGGCAGTCTGGCCATTTGGAGATGATAATGCTGGCTGGTGCTATGGGCACAATGAGGTTTTAGTCAAGCATGTGTTCCCTGTATTTTATTCTGTCTAAGGTCTCTGCAAGGAGCAGCGCAGCAGAAATGTTTAAAAGGGCCATATCTGGCTTGTTTCACGATGAACTGCAGCCTTTATAAAAATACAGATTGAGTTTCAGCAGTCAATCTCCTGTACATGCCATAGGTTCTCTACATGTCTGGCAAAGAGTGTCTCTTTACAGAGCTGAAAAAGTTGGAGATGAGTTGAGCTTTCTTTAATATACTCGGCTATGATGTGTAACTTTCTTGAGATCTCTGCTACAGGTGGTGGATCTAAAGATTGAACCTGTGTGGTTTGAGAACATATTTTATGGCACATATTTTTACATGCACCACATTTAGGTCTTCATGAGGGTGCAGTTTGGGCAGAGTTGTGATATATGCAGGTGTAAATGTGTGCATTGGCATATTTGTACTACTGGGGCTGCTTACTTTATAAATAAACAGGCGCCTATGTTGCCTTTGTAAAATAGGCGCCTTTCTGGAACTCACATAAGCATCCTGGTAGTAAATGATGCCCATTATGCTGAGTATGTTTGTGGTGGAGTCCTGCTTTGTAGGTCTTGCAGAGACAGGGGCCATCTGTGGCTCCATTTTGCATTACCCCATCCTCAGCCAGGGGACCAGCATGACCGCCGCGGGTCGCTACCCCTTCCCCCCACCCCCCCCCTCCCTTTGCCCCCCCCCCTTTTCCTGCCCGAAATAAATACCATGTATCCGGACTTGCCACAAAAGATGTCTTTATTCATATTTTGTCAGACGATAAGTGGAGAGTACAGTATTGAAAACTGTTGGCCACAGCATAACTTAACATCAAACATTGTAACATCCAAGATTTATATAACAGCATTACAACAATATATACATCAAAACATCGTAATTCTTACTTCCCTTATCCTCATCCTTCCTCGAGAGGCACAGCCCCATCTTTCAACAGTTCTTTGGCCGCCCGGCAGGGATATTCTGGAACATGGCCGTCCAAGCCACTTCCCCACTGCCGTCGGTCCCAACTAATATGATCGTGGACAAGGGGGGCGTTGCAGCGGGCCCCCCCCGGCCCTTCAGGGCTCCGTTACTCTTCGCAGCAGTGTCTGTATCAACCTCTGCCCAGGGGCCCATCAAAAGGCATGCGCAGAGGTACGCTGAGAAAGGTGTATGCTCGCCTCTCCGGCCGTGAAAGCGTCAGGAGGTCTTCTAGGCACTATTGCTGCTTACCCATCTTTGTACTCTGGGGGACCCGCCAGTTCACATATGCCCCACTCCCCCTTCTCATGTCTGGGCTGTGCGCTCTCTCCTAAGGATGGGGTCCCTATTTCTCTGGCTATGCCGTGACGATAGCTATTTTGTGAGGGGTGGGTCGGGTGGGTCAGTCGCCCACTCGTGCGCCGCTGGGAGGAGGGAAAGAGGGCGATCGCGGCGCGCCCGGCTCTTCTATAGCCAGACGCCGCGCCGCCCTCTCCCTCCCCCCCCGTCCCCCACCAAGGTAGGTCAGCCCAGGCTATCTTGAGTTCTGGGACGCTGGAATGCCAGCCTCTGCTGGGACCTGGAGGGGGAGAGGGTCTGGGCTTGTTCAGAGCTGACTCGGGTCTGGTGTTTCCAATAGCAAGCAATATTTTAAAAATTCAGTCTGAGTCAGCGTATGAGCCATCAAATACAGTTCTCATTTCCTAAAATATCGTCTCCTTGTCTTAATATAGGGAGAGTCTGTCTGTTCCTGGAAGGGCCAGGTAGCCTTAAAATGACCAGAAACTGCTTCTTGCTACCCAGCAATCCTTTTTCAAGGCTAAAGACCCAATTCTGTTCCTAATGGGCATTCCCTTTGGCACCTCAGCTTCTCCTGTGCTGAAGTTTAGCCTGCTGGCTATAGCATCATTCTGCTTCTCCCAAATGGGACCTTGCAGGGGTGCACTGCTGGACATTCTGAGTAAGCTCTCTGAGGTGCCGGTGCTGCACCTATGAATGTGTAAGGTGGGGGGGGCAAAGTGGGTAAGAGGTCCTTGGTAAATGTTTTGCCTTTCAGGGCTGCAGTTCTTCATACATGCTACTTCCCTGCAATATTGATGTTTGCCTTTTTATTCTAATAAGAGTTGCTGCTTTCCCCCCCCCCCCCCGCCCATTGCTTCCTGTAGAACCCAACAGTGAATGATATGTAGTTAAACATTTTTTACTTTTTCTCTATATATTGTGCTAACGTCATGCCTGTGAGCATGCTGTGTGTGGTTTTTCTGCCCGCTTCCAGATGCTGATATCTGCAGAGTGATTTTGCATGTCCAAAAAGGAATAATGAGCCATTTGTATGTTGTAATGCTGCCAATAATGTGGCGTGTGCTGGAGAGTGAAGGCAGTCAGTCATAAAAGAGATTTATTTGGGGTAGAGTAATACACGGGGAAGCCATTGTTTAGCTCAAGATCAGGTTTTGTTTTTTTTGGGGGGGGAGGGTTGTCTTTTTTGGTTTTTTTTTTAATTTTCTATTTATGCATTTTTACAGTAAATCAAGCATACACTTGTACAGAAGTTAAACCTGCAAACATATTACAAATAACAAAAGAAATATTTTCAATCAAAAAAGGAAAAAACTTAGCAGGATAACCTTAGTCCCCAAAAATATAGGGGGAAGGACAAGGAATATTGTGACAGAGGCCGGTAAGCAGCTGGTAACAGCTATAGCTGCGGAAGTTTCGGGGTTACTGCCATCTTTAGAGGGCGTTGGAGCTACTCAGAGGTTGACTGGGCCTAAGGGAGAAGAAGTTTCCTCGCCGTCTGGGAGTGTGCTAACTTCTGGTTTCACCTTGCCGCGTCCCTCGGTCATATCCCTGGATAGTATTTGGGATGCAATATCTCAGTTAGCTTCTGCTGTGACTCAACAGTTAGTATTGACTGTTTCTCGGGTGTCAAAGCTTGAAGAATCCTTGTCTAAGTCCCAAGCCGAAGTTTTGGAAGTTCATACTCAGGTTACTATTAATGCTCAAGATCTAAAACGTATGGTAGATGTAACTGAGTCCTTGGTAAAAGAAAATGTGGGTATGCGGCTGAAACTGGAGACTTTGGAGAATGCTACTAGATCTTCTAATGTGCGCCTATTAAACTTTCCTATGGTTTCTTTGGTTTCTCCTGTTGAATTGTTTAAGCGATATCTGCAAGAAGCTTTGAAGGTTTCATCTGATTTACTGCCTCCTATAACTAAAGCTTATTTCTTACCTTCTGGTAAGAGAATGGGGAAAAAAGCAGTTGGCTCTTCAGAGTTGGAATTTCTGGATGTTTCTGCCTTACTTCAAACTCCTAAGGACGAAGAAGTACCTGTTTCTACTCTGATTGTTTCTTTGGCTTTACCATCGGACAGAGACTGGCTCCTCAAGCTTTACTTTAAACAGCGAGCTAATTTGTTTTTTGGTAAAAGAATTGCGCTTTTTCCTGATGTTTCTAGGGAAACACAAAGAAGGCGTAAAGCCTTTTTGATTCTTCGACCCGGGGTAATTCGGCTGGGTGCTACGTTCATGCTTAGATATCCCTGTAAATGTGTAATTGTTTTTCAATCACATAAGTATGTATTCTTTCAGCCAGAGGATCTCTCCTCCTTTATTAGTGCTCATATTGTAACATCGTCTCCTATTGAGTAGCTTACTACTGTGAATAGTATTGCCTGGTTCTCTGTCGCCTTCTGGAAATTTGATTTTGTAATTTCCTTAGTGTGCGGGGGTTGTCCCTGGGGGGGAGGTTTTTTTTAAATTTTGGCATGCTAGTTTCTTTCTGACCCTTTGGGCTTCTGTCTCACTCAGAAGTGGCATCTGTTTGGGTATGCACAATGAGTCTTCATTTCCAGCTACCTGGTGGGGGTGCCGCTATTCTTTTTCTCCCGCCTAATACCACTCATTCATCACAGTGACATTTCTCTACCAGGGGCCACAAACTGCTGGTCCCTCTGCAAATCAGCAATCATAGACCCTAGGTCTGATCTCTACATATCACCATTGAATAGTTCATAAGTCCTTGACTCCAGGACCCTCTGCACCTGACCTGGAAATCAAATGCAGATCTCCTAGGTGGCCAGGTGCATTAGTAACACTGAGCCACTGAGTTTGGCTGAATGTGATTGCATCCACTACTAGAGGCCACAGAGTTCTGCACAGTATTCCAGGCCATGATTCTTCCACACTTGGAATACTGCAATAATATATACCACAGAATTCCAAAACACATTTTGCACCCCCTGCAAATGACACAACACACAGCTGCATGTGTCCTGTATCCTGCATCAAACGTTAACCATGTCACACACATTTTAAAACAGCTGCACTGGTTACCATTGATAAGCTGAATCAAGTATACTGGAAGGTTCTAATAACCATATATAAATTAACTCACAACTTGTCTTTGGCATATCTAAAATCCATTTTACACAAAATGCCAAATAACAGAACCAAAAGACCATGTACGCAAAACATGTATACTGTACCACTTGAATAAAACAAGAACACTCAAGCAGATTGCTTGTGTGCTTTCTCGTTATGTGCACCAGGACTCTGGAATGCGGCAACAGGACTCTGGAATGTGCTACCAGAAAAGATAAGAGCCACCTCGGACCATATAACATTCCGTAAGGAATTAAAGATGCTGCTTTTTAGGGAACACTTTAGTGCAAACCTAACTAAGGACTTAAAATGCCAAACCACAGCATGCAAAATGCAATGTGTGCCTTTGAGTCAGTCCTGACTCCTGGCAACCCAGAAGCTCCTGGGTTTTCTTGGCAGTGTGACCGGAAGTAGATTGCCAGGCCTTTCTTCCGAGGCAATGGAGAGTTAAGTGACTTGCCCAAGGCCACAAGGAGTGCTAGTTGGAATTGAACCCTGGTTGCTTGGTTACCAAGCCAGTGTTCTAACCACTAGGCTACACCTCCACTCATAGATTCATTAAAAAACACATGATTGTTTTATTCACTGTTATCAATGTTAGCTGAGTCAAGAATTCAACTTTATATGTATGTCTTAACCCTTGGAGTACCGATAGGGTCAAAAGTGACCCCATTGCAAGTTTCACAATGCGTATCTCGGAAACTAGTTGTTCAAGAATGCAATCTTTTTATGACTTTTCACATGTCAATATTCTCTTTATATTGCGCCATGAGAGGAATAATTTTCATCCGCTAGGTGACACTAGTGATGAATTGCAGCACAGAGTACCAGTGGGGTCATTTTTGACCCCAGTTGCTTACGTCCGGTTTGGATCGTGATACAATTTGCAGTTTTGTGAATTTTTTGATCTGACAAATGTATTTATCATTAATTATGTATCATTTATTTTTTGTACTCTTATTTTATGAAAATTACACATTTTCTGTAATTGATATCATACGTTCTCTCATTATTTCCGGTGAATTCTAAAGGCTTTCAGCTCTTTCATCACGATTATTGTACACCTATAGTAAAACTGCTTTGCTTTTATTCAACTTTATCTTTGTTTATTTATTTTAGGTTATTGTTTATGATGTCAAAATAAAAGTATTCAGCTGCCCAAGTAAGAGAAATATTACAATGAGATGCTGACAGTGACGGCTCTGAATTGTCTGATGATGCAGCATATTCAGCAAGCAAAGAAGCATATCAGCCAAGTTCAGGCGATAAATCTGATGATGACAGTCATGATTCAGATGGCGACAGCAGTTGGTTGTCAAGTGAATGTGAGACTGATGTTGAGCCGGTAACATTGCCTGCAGCAAAGAGTCAAGTTACAGGTCGAGGCAACGGTCAAGGCTGTGCTGGACGGGGAAGAAGGCAGGAGTCCTCGGTGTCAGTATCATCTGTGAGGAATCTTAGTTGTGGTCGTAGAGGAGATAAGAGGTCATCAACTATAAGCACAAATGTTGCCATTGAAGCCTATGTATCTAAGAATGCCACATCATGAAACAGGAAACCTATAAAGCAACTGCTGGAAGATACGCCAGAGCTAATGTCATGCCCGTACAACAAGGTATGCTGTACGAAATGTTGATGGCCCTCTCGCAGCATTCCACTTGTTCATGAGGAAGAACTTATTGAATGAAATCATGATGTGGACGAACAAACAAGGAAGACACATTTATGACGACACCTGGAAAGATTTGACAGACAGAGAATTTCAACTTTTTCTTGGACTTCTGATCCTCTCAGACGTGTACAAGTCACAAAATGAATCCATAGTTCAGTTGTGGAACCTTGAAGATGATCATTCTGTTTTCGGCAAAAATATGGCCCGTAACCATTTTCAGCAAATTTCTTGTGCTCTCAGATTTGATGATGCAACCAACAGATGTGAACAACGAGGCGTGGATAAGCTTGCTCCAATCAGAAATGTTTTTGATACCTGGGAAGCAACTCTAAGTGACCCCTTTGTTCCTGGTGAAAATGTTACCGTGGATGAGCAACTTGCTTACATTTCGTGGCCGTGTTCCGTTCATACAATATATTCCCAGCAAACCTGGAAAATATGGCATAAAGCTATGGATATTGTGTGACAGTGCAACGTCATATGTTCTGCGTCTTCAAGTATATACAGGAAGGGAACCTCGGATAAAACAGGGAACAGAATCAGGTTGAAAGGATTGTGCTGCAACTCACTGAAGGATTGACGCGATCTGGCAAAAATGTTACTGTTGACAATTTCTTCTGCAGTTTATCCCTGTCACGGAAATTGCTAGAAAAACAAATGACACTTTTGGGGACAATTTGAAAGAACAGAAAAGAATTACCTCCAGAATTTGTAACAGCAAAGGGCCGAGAGGTATTCACTTCACTGTTTGCCTTTCGCGATGACGCCACCCTGGTTTCCTATTGCCCGAAGAAAGGAAAAGTGGTTGTTCTTCTGAGCAGTTTGCATGATCAAGAAGAAGTAGATAACACACATCCAGACAAAAAAAACCATGCATGGTCTTGGACTATAATTCTAGTAAAGGTGGAGTAGATATGGCAGATCAAATGTTGCGTACGTATACCACAAAACGAATGACAAGACGCTGGCCAGTGATGATCTTCTACAACATGTTGGATATCAGTACTTTGAACGCCTTCATTGCTTGGATGTCGCTAAATCCAGAATGGCAGTCCAAGTCAAAGCACAGACGTCGTCTGTTCCTCTTGGAATTAGGAAAGCAGCTGCTTCAGAGTAATTGCAGCGAGACGTCTTCCAGCATTGAAGAAGCCACTGATGCTGTTTGCAATGTCGGGATCCCAAAGAAAAGGGCAAGGTGTCACTGCTGTTCCAGAGAAAAAGACAAGAAAAGCAACATAGTTTGCACCTCCTGCAAGCACAATGTTTGCAAAGAACATTCAGAAATCGTCTGTGTCTCATGCAAATGACTGTAGTACTTTACTGTGTTCATCAAGTGCATGCAAAAACTGCTTTCATGGCAACTCTTCTTCATGTAATTTTATGATAAAGTATTAAATTTCAAAACATTTAACCTTCATGTAATAAATAATTAATTCGGAATAATATTTTGTCTGTTTAGTTTAAAATTTTCATGGTTAACAATTAAAATTCGTCGTGGGGTCATTTATGACCCCAACGGTATTCAGTGTGTGCAAAAAATGTCAGTAATTCCAGGGTTAAAGTTACCATTGTTAATTGTAGACCACTTTGATTCTAGATAAAGCAATAAATAAAAGCAAATACATTTTTTTTTAGATGGTGAATTCATTTTTGCTTAAAATGTTTAAAATGTTGTGAGTAGAAGTCAACAACAATTAGGGCAGAATAGCCCACTTATGGTTGATATAAACCAGCACCTCAGCACCTCTTGTGCCCTCTATGTACATTAGTCATTGTGCTTCATTGACACATGCTGAATTTCTGTCAGCAGCCCATTCAGTCAAGCCACGATCAAGTGGCAGGTCCGCAGGAAGAGTAAAGGGCCTTTAAAATAGTCTAGAAGATTATAGCTTTGACATTGTGCCTCTAAATGACAGGAACTCTTCTAGAGCAGAGGTTCTTAACCTAGTCCTCTGGGCGCACTCAGCCAGTCAGGATATCTGTAATGAATATTCATAAGACAGAGCTGCATACAAAGGAGGGAGTCCTTGCAAGTTTATCTTGTGCTCATTCATTTTGGATATCCTGAAAACCTGGTGCAGCTGGGTGTGCCCTGAGGACTGGGTTGAGAACCAGTGCTCTAGACAAACTAACCATACCGAGTGCCAGTGTGAGAGTATCTGACACCCTTGTCAAACCCTCAGCCATTTTTCCATCCCCACCAGAATTTTGCTAATTAAACGCAACAGTCATGATCGTCCCAACACATGCCTCCTGCAAAAAAATGCATAATAGAATATCGTAGTTTTTAAATCTTAAAATTTCCTTTGTATGTAGGTGTGCACCCACTTTCCCTGGCATAAGAATGTCCTGTGGATTCTTCGAGTTTGTGTGGCTGTCAACATCAATTGTATTGCTTTGACCGCTTTTGCTCTTTACCATCCCTGAGAAGCTGCCCCTCTAAATAACCACTTACTTGCCTAATCTTGGGTCAGCCCTAACCACATCTTTTACAAAAGCCATACTTTGAGTAGTGTCAACTTGGCTAGATCAGAGCTCAATGAGATTGTGGAATCCCCCTTCTTCTCTTGTGAGAATGCAGCACTAAATATAGCATTATGCAACCACAAATAGGAAACTAGCCTGTTGAGCAAGTTCAGTGGAACGTTGGAGGCAGGGATGGAGCTAGGGTTTCTGGTGCCCCCTGCAAACTATAATTATGCCCTTTTTCCCCTGTGTAAAGGTAATAAAGTGATGCTTGTAGTAGCTTTTGGTGCCCCCTAAGTGTCAGCGCTCCCCTGCCATGCTTATTGTATTGCCCAGCCATGGTTGAAGGTTCACATGAGAACAACATTGCCAGGAGTACATTAATTATCATATCTATACAATAATGATGCGTCTTGTTCAATGTATGATCATTGACAAAATTGAGCAAAATATGTGATGACTTTTTAATGTAAATCATCTTGCCTTTTTTTTATTGATATTTTCAGTCATATACAATAACCAAATCATTATAAGACATGATATGATACTGACTGTTAGCAAACAAAAACAGAAATAAGATACAGGAAACAAAAATATCCAAAACAGTATCAATAGTACAGACCACATAACGGGAGCCAACTGTAACCAGTTAAAAAAAGAAAACAAAATTGATTACAGCAATCAAAGCCTCAATTTCTATCATTAAAGTCGCGTGTTTTGGAGTTGGGTGCCACGTTCTTTCTAAGATTTCCTTGTAAGTGTCTCTTTTCTTTTGAGGGCTCTTCTTTTGTTTTCCTAGACGTGATGCATCTGGAAAGGTTTTTGTCTGATAGGCGGGGCTCAGTAGGGTCTGGCAGTACTGTTGTTTCCTCCTAAACTGTGGCCATTTGAGGCTTTGATTGCTGTAATCATCTTGCCTTTTATCAAATCAGTGGCAGTCATAGTCAACATCTTTGAGGTTCACTAGTATGAATGGAAGCCATGATCAATTCTAGACAAGGAAATGAGACCGCAGGGCCCATGCTCTCCCTGCTTTTACCAATTCACAGTGATTCCTGTGGATGGTAGTGGGTTTAGTCAGTTTGCTGCTCAGGAGAGGTTAAGCACAGCCTGTTGGGCATTAATAAACAAAATGTCTACTCAAGGCATCACATTTGCCACTTTTGCTAAGTTTTGAAGTTGGCCTGATGGCGGGCAGCAGCAGCAGCCTTCATTTAGGGCTTCTGAGGACTACTATTCTGATGCCAATACCACCCCCAGAAGTGGCCAAGGCATAGCTGGACAACTGAAAACTGGAATGGGGGTAGGGAAAGCGTGTAGCAGGACAGCTGAAGTGGGGGGTGGAGGGGAAGGGGTGGAGAGATGCTGGAAACCTGGGGAGGAAAGGGATGATGCTAGACACCTCAAAAGAATGGAAGGGGTAGAGAAGGAAAGATGCTGGACAGCTGGGGGGAAGTAGAGAATGAAACAGGGGGTGATGCTGGACACCTTAAAAAAGGGGGGGGCATAGGGAAGGAGAGTTGTTGGATACCTGGTGGAAAGATAGGGTAAGGAAGGGAAGGGAAGGGTTAGATGCTGGATAGAGGGTGAATGAAAGATGTTGGAGTACAGGGGAGGGAGGCCAGGTATTGAGTCACTCTTTGGGAGGGCAGAGTGCATAAATCTTGAGCTTCTTCGGGGTGTTCATGTGGTCTTATAGGGATTGTGAAGCCCCTTGTCATCGTGAAAAGAAATATGCTAAAAAGTTATTTTCTCTTTTTGAAGCTGTGCATTGAACTTTCAGAAGCTGGAGAATTTAGGAAACGTTTGATATTTTCTTCCTAACTGTATGGTGTATTTACACTATGCAACATTGAAACCAGTTCAAGATACATGGGAGAGAGAGGGAAGCAGTGTTTTTAATCCATAAAGCCAGCATGCTAAGTTTTCGAATTCAGGATATTCCTGTAAATAAAGGAGTGTGGTGGGGGGGGGGGGGGGTGTTGAGGTACAGGGTTTTATGTACATAAATGGGCATTTGAAAATTAACCTAACATCAGTGCGTATGCATATTGGGTGGACATTACCTGGGATGACCAGTGCATTTACGTGCATGCTTTTGTATCTCCGAAAGTATGCAGGTAAGGTTTCAGGAAAAAGTTTCCACACAAGTAAAAGATGCAGATCTGTGCGTATATTTTTCCTGAGCTAGTCAAGTGGAAAGGTATTATCTTACTTCAAGATTTGTTTTTATATATTGGCCTTTGTTTCTGTGGACTAACATGGCAACAACACAATTTGCTTCTGTGAAAGCTACAATCATTCTTTCCTTGGTGCTCTGTTTGTTCCTGAAATAGAGAATGTCTACACCACCAGCTGTTTTAGACTTGCCTTTCCCTGTCTTAGAGATTCTCCTTCTTTTAGGATTCTTCAAAGGAATCACTGGAAGAAATTTATTACCGCTGGATTAAACCCAGACGTCTCCTGCATGAAGTAACACAATATCCTTATCTGATATATATGTAGATAAGTCCTGTTTAGACCTGAGGCCATAAACATAGCTCTCCCACATTCCAGGATTAGTTTGTTGCACAGGCAACATTTGAGCAGAAGTTGAAATCTTACTAGTCATATGCATTCTTCACATATGATGGCTCGGGTATCCGGCAATGTACACAGTAGTTGCCATGAATGCAGTTTTCCTGCCTGTAAGAATGTGTGCACTGGGAAGTTAAAAGCAAGTGTGATACTCTTCCTGTCTAAATTTGAATTTGCTGTGTATAAGAGGATAAGCTTTACTTAAGTAAGGCCACAGAACTGACATTTTTCTACAATAGACTCACTTCAGAGAAACTCAGTTGTTGAATTGTGAACCGAGAATATTGTATATTGGGCCATAGTTTCGCTGGAAGTTGCTGCTGCTGTATCTAGTTTATTCAAGGCACTGTGGGGAAGAGACTCAAGATTTTCAGATGCACTGCCTGTATGCCAAACGAACTCTCTATTTTACTACCTTGCTAGCCCAATTGACAGCTGCTTTCATTTACTTCCACTTGCAAGTACTTTTATTAGTGGTAAATAGGGATCTCCAGGAACAAGCAGGAATGTAGTCTTCACATATGGGTGATGTCGGTACTGACAGAGCCTGCGTGGGAACATTCCCAGCTTCCAATAGGAAAGCTTTTGGGAACAGTCCTCTGCACCTGTGTGGCTGCCTTCCCAACTCCCTCTCTTCAGTTCTTTGTTTTCCATGGAGCCAGCAGGAAGCAAATCCTGTCACCACAAAAAATTCTCTCTTTTGTTTTTTGTGGTTAGTGTCTGCCTTCCCATCAATGCCAGCACCATCTTGACATCGCTGGTTGCCTTATTCTTTCTTTACAAAAAAAAAAGAAACTTCAGGCGCATCAATGCCATTTTAGGCCTTAAGCCTACCATACTGTCCACCAATGGTATGAAAAAACAGACTAGTAGTTTCAAAAAATATTCCACTGATACCGGGGCTCAACCCAAACGGTTCCCTGAGTCCAATACTGATGCACATTGGTATCGGCGCCTGGCAGAGGGCCATTCCTGCTGATACTTTGAGTCCTCCGATTCAGACTCCCCTGTTTTGGATGAGGAGTCACTCGACTCCCAGGGGCGACGGGACCTACCTTCAGAGCCCTCCCTGCCTCAAGGACACAATGTATGTTGCCTCCTGAGGACATGTCCTTTCAGAAATTCACTCAAGACCTAGCTAAGGTCTCTCCATAACAATGAAATCCGAGAAAGAGCCCAAGGCAGAGGAATTGGAGATCCTCCAATACCCAACAGCTCCCAAGGAGGCGGCCACCTTGCCAGTGCACCGCATCCCCCATGATTTGATGCTGTGGATGTGGGAGACTCCCCTCACCATCTTGCCTCATACTCGATGCCTCAATATCATGTATTGAGTACTGGAGTATCCTGGCTTCCAAAGGCCACAGCTTACCCACCATTCAATGGTGGTGGAATCAGCAATGCGCCGAATCTGGAGTTCCAGAACTCATTCCTCTAACCCACTGGGTAGGGAATCGAGAATGTTTTCAGGCTTCCATGCTTTCAGCCAGGATTAACTCCTATATCATTTACATGGGCATGTTCCTCAAGGAGGTTACCAGGGACCTCGAGGCCATGGCCCCACTTTTCCCAGATGATAAGAGAGATGACTATCTTGCTCTAGTTAAATATGTCCAAAATGTATCGAAGTTTGTCAATAGGTCAACCTTCGATGCATTTGTATGCACAAGCAGAGCCACAGCAATTTGCATCAGTGCATGCAGGATTGCAGGGCTTCAGGCCTCAGATCTTGAATAGTGGGTTCAAGATAAGTTGGGCAATATACCTTGCATAGGGGAGAACCTCTTTGGCAAAGACTGGCAGGTTAAGGCTTCTCAGTTGGAGTCAGAGAATACCACTCTAAATAGGCTTTCCAGAACAACAGGTGTAACCCTGCTAGAAAAAAAGGCAGCTACAAAGAAATCTTTCTTCAGTAATAAGAAGAAATTCTACTGTTCTTATCCTCCTGCTTCTCACTACCAGGCTCAAGGCCGTCAGAAGAGGCAGCAGCCTCCTAAACAATAAAAGAAGCCACATGTGACTAAATCTCAGCCAGCTCCATAACCACAGTCTGCACCTGGTTTTTGACTGTTTTCTAGAGAACATTGCCACCCTGCCTCTGGAGAACCCTCACCCCCTCCACATAGCAGGCAGACTGTGTCACTATGCCCATAGATGGCACCTTATCACATCAGAGCAGTGGACACTAATCATAGTTCATGAGGGATGCAGACTTCATCTGCAAACTCTGTCCCTCTTGCCTATCATAGGGGAATATCCCACACAACCCACACTCACTGCTCTCTTACAAGAAGAGGTCTCTTCTCTTCTAACCCAGGGTGCCATAGAAGATGTCCCGATATCCTAACAGGGAATGGGATTCTACTCTCCATGCTTCCACATCCCAAAGAAGACCAGAGGGTATAGGCCCATCCTGGACCTCAGAAACTTCAACTAGTTTCTAGTCCACAAGAAGTTCAAAATGATCTCTGTAGGGACTGTTCTTCCCTACCTCCAGAGTCAGGACTGGCTCTGTTCTCTAGATCTAAAAGAAGCATACACACATATCCTTATCCACCCAGGATACAGGAAATATCTATGCTTCATCTTCCAGGTAAAACATTAAATAAATAAATAAATAAATATCAGTACAGGGTACTTCCTTTCGGACTCGCTTCAGCTCCAAGAGTCTTCACAAAGTGCATGGTGGTCGCAGCCACCTATCTAAGATCTCTGGGGATATTTGTCTTCCCTTACTTAGACGACTGTCTCATAAGAGCGGACACCTCCTAAGAGGTTCAGCTTTCCTTGCATCATACCATTACAGTACTACAGCACTTGGGATTTGTCATAAACTTTCCAAAATCCCACCTCAGTCCAACTCAAAGACTAGAGTTCATCGGAGCTTTACTGGATACACAACAGTCTAGAGCAGGCATGTCCAACAGGTAGATCGCGGAGGAGTCAGAGGTCACTAGACTCCATCTCTCCAGCAGCTCGCCCCGTCGCTAGGAGAGAGCTCGTGCCAGCAGGTCGTCTACCGAGGGCTTGCTGCCGCTGTTGATCCTTTGCCTGTCTTTTTTCCCTGCCTGTGGAAATCTTGCCTGTGGGTGTATTGGGGGCGCTGCTTGTTTTCGTGCCAATAGTTTGCAGGTAACCCAGGGGGCCACTGCCCACGCCCCACAACGAGACTCCACAGGCCTGGTGTCATACCTGGTCTCCTGCCTCTCAAAATCACCCATTCCTGCCACTGCCCCAACACCCCTTAGAAGTGTGTTATATACTGGGTGATATCCATTTGCCCGGGCTTTACCTGAATACACTTACCTTATTAGTTGTGTCGTGTGCTGGTCGTTGGTCACTTTATAGTTCTCTTTCGTTAAACGTTTTCGGGAAGACACAACAAAATGTCAAGAATTTGGTGATTTTGGCAGGCTTTTCCAATTTTGTTCTAACTTGCCTATGCCTTGCCTTCAATTTGGTTCAAACCACTATGACATTTGCTTGCCTCTGGAATTTTATTTTGCCTAGCCTTTGTGTTGATTCTACACTACAATTTTATTTCGCCTTGCCTTTGCGTTGATTCTATATTGTGTGCAGAATTTATTAAATCGCATGTGGTGGTATTTGAACTTGTTTGGCGGTATTTGATTTTATCTGGTTTGCTGGACAGGTGTTTGAGTTTTTTTGACGATTGTTTGGTAGTATTTGATTATTGGTGCCAGTATAATGAATTCTTATTTTTACTTTTAGAACTGCATGTGTGGCTTTCACATTTCCAGTCCTTGTATTGCACATCATCCAGAGGTCTTCAGTTCCTGTTGATCTTTAATACTTTGGGACAGTGACAGTTTTGGATCAGATTCAGCCAGTGTTTATACTAACTTCACAGATTTGGCCTTCTTACATCCAGCCACCCCAGTATAACGAAGATGAGTGTTCCAAAGAAGAGCAAAACCTACCACTTTCATGATGAATGGGAAATGGACTACTTCTTCATCTTGGTGAAAGACAAGTGTTGTCTAATTTGTAACACCCCAGTATCCTTGCCCAAAAAGGGTAATCTGGAACGTCATTATAAGGCTCTGCATAGCAATAAGTTTGATGCTGATTTTCCACCCAAAAGTGAAATTCGTAAACTGAAGCTCAAAGAACTTAAATCGAAATTGGCTATTCAGCAACAGTTTATGGCAAAGCCAAGGTCACATTTGGTCAATGCAACCATAGCATCCTTCAAGGTCAGCAACCTGATCGCAAAGAAATGCAAACCTTTCACTGAAGGGGAATTTGTAAAAGATTGTTTTCTTGAAGCAGCTGACAATCTTTTTGAAGGATTTAAAAATAAGAAAGACATCATAGCTGCTATTCAAGATGGACAGTTGTCAAGAAACACCGTCTGCGGCGAATAGAAAAGATGTGTGAAGACACAACTGAACAATTGTTGGAGGATGTTTCAAATTGTGTTGCTTTCTCACTCCAACTGGATGACTCTACAGGCATAAGAGACATAGCCCAGTTACTAGTCTTTATCCGGATGGTTTTTGAAGACTTCAGTGTTAAAGAAGAACTACTTGGAATGATTTCTTTAGAAGGGAGAACTACCGGTCAGGGAATATTCAGTTCTTTCCATTCTTTTGTGACAAAGTGTAATCTTCCATTGCATAGACTTGTTTCCATCACTACTGATGGAGCAAGAGCAATGACAGGTGAGGTTAACAGTTTCATAGCCCTCTGTAGACAGCATGACGACTTCCCAGATTTCCTTTCTTACCACTGCATCATTCACCAGAAAGTTTTGTCAAGCAAGAGACTCAGTACAAAGACTGTCATGGACATCACTTTCAAATTGTAAATTCAGTTCGTGGAGGATCACTTCAAAGATGGCTTTTCAATCTTACTCTTGATGAAGGGGCAGCGGAAATCATTTTGCACACAGATGTAAGGTGGCTAAGTAGGCATAAATTTCTGCAAAGATTTCGTGATTTGCTGAATGAAATAAGAAGTTTTGGAAGGAGAGGGGAGATGACCAAGCAGAGTTGGAAGATGAGGAGTGGTTATGTGATTTGGCATTTCTCGCTGACTTTACAGGCGAACTAAGTGATATGAACCTTGAACTACAAAGTAAAAACAAATGCATTGATGAGATGATGAGTACAGTTTCATCGTACAAGAGCAAATTTGAGCTAATGATGACTGACCTTGCAAACAACACTTTTGAACATTTTCCTAATACGCAGGACCATCTGGGACAATATCCAAATTTTGTTTTTCAGAACGAGAAGTATGTGACAGAAATCTGTTCTGTTATCCAGAAATTCGAAAATAGATTCTGTGACTTCCAAAAAATTGGAACAGTTCTGGAGTACCTGTCATACCCATTCAAAGTAGATGTGGACATTAAAGAAACTGCAGCTGCTATCAGTAAAAATTACTCATTGAACAAGCCATCTCTTGAAAACGAAATATTAACCATTAAAAATGACATTTTTCTCAAGATCCGTGCTGAACAAGAATTGTTTTGGAAGCTAGTGCCTAGAGACAAATTTCCCAACTTGAGAAGATGCAGTGAAGCTGAGCACTCCTGTTTCAGTTCAACTTATTTGTGTGAATCTGCGTTTTCCCATCTGAAAATGACAGAGTATACAACGTTCCAACATGACAGATGAACATCTCCAGGATTCCCTGAGACTGGCCCTCACACAATATTCACCCAACTTCAAAAAGCTGGTGGATGAAATGCAGGCTCAGACGTCTCACTAATGAGCAAGAGCGAAATATTAAAGATTGTGCAAGATCAGCCTGGATCAATACTCAACCTAAATTTAACACAAATTACTCAATAAAAGTTAAAGAAAGCTATTAAGACAGTTAAAGAAAGTTATTACTCAATAAAACTTTAAGAAAAAATGTACTTTCCATTTCCCTTCACAGTTCTTACTGGATCTTCGTCTCTCTGTTTTGTTTTTGCTTAATTTGCTTAACAGCTGATCACATCCAAGTAAATGACAGAAGGTTCATTAAAAATCGGGGGGGGGGGGGTGAATCCTCCAACTTTATTGGGTTAAAATTTAATTTGAAACTTAATTTTATTGGTGGTAGATCACCGGCACTTTTGGCCGGAAAAAGTAGATCATGACCTGTTCGAAGATGGACATGCCTGGTCTAGAGTGTTTCTGCCCCAACTCCGTTGTGCCCGTCTCATCGAGCTAGCGTCTCAAGCGCTACTCTGAGACCATCTGACTGCCCGAGAAATGCTGCAGCTTCTGGGGCACATGGCCTCAACAGTACATGTCATCCCATATACCCATCTACTTATGCGGACAGCCCAGTGGACTCTTGCTTCCCAATGGATGCATGCCTCAAGCCACCTCAGGGACAGGATCCAAGTCACTGCCCCTCTCAACGCATTCCTTCAATGGTGGTGTTCCCCAGAAAATCTCCTTGTTGGGTCACCTTTTCAGATACCTTCACATCAATTCACCCTGACAACAGATGCCTCCAAACTAGGTTGGGGAGCTTACTTGGGCACTCTCTCTACACAAGGCCTCTAGATAATGCAGGAGTCACAGTTCCAGATCAATCTCTTGGAAGTTCATGCTATGTCAAATGCCCTCAGGTGTTTCAAGATACTCTCAGGGCACAAAGGGTTCTAGTCAGATTAAACAATCAGGTGGCCATGTTCTATGTGAACAAACAGGGCGGAACAGGTGGTTCTCCGTCTATGGTCCTTTGCCATTTCTCATGAAATAGACCTCCAAATGGTGTATCTCCCAGGAGAGCTTAATATCTTGGCAGACAAGATGAGTCGGATCCTTTTTCCCCACGAATGATCCTTCCATCTTTACACAACATTCTACATCTTTCAGACTGGGGAACTCCAGACATAGATCTGTTTGCTATGCTGCAGGATACAAGCTTCCCTGCTTCTGCACCAGGACTCTGACATCCAGCAAACAGCAGGTGGATACCTTCCACCTGCATTGGGGTTAGGGTCTCCTTTATGCTTTCCCTCCCATATCTCTCATTTCCAAGATGCTTTTCAAGCTACAGGCCAACAAGGGCTCCATGATTTTCATAGCCCCTCACTGGCCACGCCAACCATCTGACTCAGACTCAGCCTCTACGATGGAGTTTGCACTCAAACTCCTCTCCCAGGAAGACAGGACTCTGCTCCATTCCAATCCATAGACTCTCCGTCTCACAGATTGGCTGCTGAGAGCATAGCATTACAGGACTTTAACCTTACTTAGGAGGTTAAGGAGATCCTGTTGGCTTTTAGGAAGCCCTCCACCAGACGTTCCTATGCTTTCAAGGGATGTAGATTCTTTGTCTGGTGTTCCCAGAAAGTTCTCAATCCTTTCTCTGCTCCTGTGGCGACACTCTTCCAGTATCTCCTCCACCTGTCCTCAACAGGTCTCAAGACCAACTCTGTCAGGGTTCACCTCGGTGCCCTTGCAGCCTCTTATCTATTGGATGGGCAGCACATCTCCTCACAACCACTAGTAGCATGCTTTATGAGAGGGCTCTTGCTGACCAAGCCACCCATTAAGCCATCTCTGGTGGCTTGGGATCTCAATGTCATTCTAGCGCTGCTTCTTATGTTGCCCTTTGAACTATTGGCTATGACCCCACTAAAGTTCCTTTCATGGAAGGTTATCTTCTTCATTGTCCTCACTTCAGCTAGACACATTAGTGAGCTTTAGGCTTTGGTGGCAGACCCACCCTATACCAGGATCCACCTTGACAAGGTCGTCCTTAGGACTCGCCCGCATTTCATGCCAAAGGTGGTGTCTCCTTTTCATTTGAATCAGTCAGTTTACCTTCCATTATTCTTTCCTAGACCGCATGCATCTAGAGCAGAAGCAAGCATGCAAACGTGCATTGGCTTTTTATCTCCAGAGAACTCGAGATCACTATAAAGCTTCGTAGTTGTTCATTTCCTTTGACCTTAATCACCTGGGTCTCCCGGTATCTAAACATATGCTCTCCAGATGGATAGCAGATTGCATTTCATTTGCCTGGAAGGGCATGTCACTGCTCATAATGTTCGTGCCATGGCTACCTCAATGGCAATCCTACACTCTGTAGCCATTGATGAAATTTGCAAGGCAGCAACTTGGTCTTCTGTCCATACTTTTGCTGCCCATTATTGTCTGGACAAGGACTCCCGCCGGGATGCCATGTTTGGTTAAGCTGTTCTCCAGCACCTCTTTCAGACTTAGGGGCAACTCCTACCCTCCATCCCAGACTTTGACGATACCAGACATCCATGACCTCTTGAAGCCTACTCCGAGGCAAACCTCCACCGGTTCTAAGGTCACTTCATCTGGCATCTGAGAGCTAGGGAGTCCCATATGTGAAGACTACATTCATGCTTGTTCCTGGAGATAGCATAGTTACTCACCTGTAGCAGTTGATCTCCGGGAACAGCAGGAATTTAGTCTTCACAATCTGCCCTCCTCCCCTAGGAGTTATAGGGTTTCCTTCTCTTACTCTCCTTTTTTCTCAGCTGCAAATGCAACTGAAGAGAGGGAGTTGGGATGGCAGCTTCGCAGGCACAATGGACTGCTCCCAAAAGATTTCCTATTGGACGCTAGGGAGGGTTCCTGTGTGGGCTCTGCAGGTACCGACATCACCCATATGTGAAGACTAAATTCCTGTTGTTCCCAGAGATCACCTGTTAAAGTTGAGTAACTACGCTTTATCAGATTTTTGGAAAGCAAATCTGGGACACCTGGGCAGGGAGGGGGGGACATGGGTCCTCCATCCTTAGGCATCTTTTCCCCAAATATTTTGAAATGACCTGGCTAGGTAGCATTTAATGCAGTCACTTCTCAGAGCTTCATATACTAGACAGTGACAAAATTATATCAGCTCTACTATCTAACTTTGAGATTATGATTTATCTCATGAAACCAAACGTATTCAGTAATAACCCTGAATTAAAGCAACTTTTTGAAAACAACAAGGTCTCAGACTGAGATAAAGCAGTCGTCTAAACCTTTATTGGTTTTAGACTCCATGCTATACTTTGCATCAATGACTTTAATATGTTGCTTTTAGAATCGTGTTGCTTTAAAGCTTTTCAAATTGTTCTTATCTTGTTTTCACTTTAAATTATTCTTATCTTATTTTCACTTGTCCACACTGTTTATTTTCTTTGGCTTTCCATTCATCCCAACGCCAGACTTCAGCGCCGTCGCATTTCACTTGCTGTGCGTTTCTTCAGGCGATATCAGGTATCAGCGTCTTATTGCAAACCGGAGCATGTCATTAAACAGAGTGATACTGTTTCATTCAATCTATGGGTATCATTAAAACACAGATACTTAGTTCCTATTATATATTAATCTCTCATACAAGAGGTCACGTGATGCGTGAGTGAGTGAGGATGCTTCCCGCTCGCTCCGGGACTGCCTCGGCGATTAATCTGCACTTTAAACTGCTTTTCTTCAGAAAAATACCCCCCCCCCCCCCCGGAACTAAGAGAGCTTACACTATCGAGTGCAGCTCGTAACAGTTCGCAGCGTTGAGATCCGATGCCGTTAGCAACGAAGAGAGACCGGGAGAGAGTGACTAAAGCTGGGCCTTCCACACCAGCCATGCCGCAGCTGTCCTCCCCGGGTGGGGAGAGCATAGATTCTGCCCCGGCAGAGCTGGCAAAGGAGGTGGTCAAGCTCCTGGATCCAAAATTTGATCTACTAATGAAAAAACTAGACGGCGTGGAGGAATCGCTTACTGACTTCGGCAAGCGGGTCGACGAGTTGGAGCAACGTGTCTTGAGCATCGAAGAAGGTGAGGGAAGCCGAGACAGAGAAGCTGCAGGGCAAAAACAGTTGCTGCGGGAGATCCAGCAGAAGTTAGACGATTTGGAAAATCGATCGCAAAGGAACAATCTGAGGATTGTGGGTCTCGGGGAGGAAAAACCAGAACGAGAGCTGCTCCATTTTCTGGAGAACTGGCTGCCAGAGACTCTGGGCCTGGAGGGAACTGCGAGGCCAATTCAAAATAGAAAGAGCGCATCGGCTGGGAGCCCGATCAGATGTCGGGGCTCGCCCTCGGGTGGTGATCCTGAGGGTGCTCAATTTTCAACATAAGACTCAGATCTTGCAAGCATACAGGAAAAAAGCTGAGCTCAAGCTGGATAATCAAAAGATCTTGCTCTTCCAGGACGGTGGCAGCCAAACGGAGAGAGTTCACGCCGATATGTGCGGAACTGTTTAGACGGCGCGCAAGGTTTACTCTGGCTTTTATGACGACACTGAGGATCTCTATCCAGGGACAGACCCGCATATTTGATCAGGCGGGAGCGGCGGGACAGTTTCTGGCACAATTGAAAGAAGCGACAGTGGAGGACTAACTGTTGGATCTGTTCCCACCAATACCCGTGGCAAGGGCCTGGTCCGGGCTGTCTACCGGTTGGGAAACAGATAAGTATATATTGCGCCCGGACAGTGGACATGGTGTAATCGACCTTTATTTATTTATTTTATTTATTACAATTTTTTATATATCGCACTATTCGGCATCAGCGCGGTTTACATTATAACACAACGACCATAACAACAAGCTGTTAGGTTTTACATCGAACAGGGGTACAAACATGGATAACAGGGGTCAACTATATACATACATGAAATATTTATATGGCAATAAGTAAGAGAGTAAGTTTGAGAGAGGCCTTCACCCCCAAATATGTGTTTTGGGTGAGCGTAGGTCTTCTATTGAAGAAATAGCCTATCATGATCGCTTACAGTTCCCTGGTTAATGTAATGTTATACTATCCTCCTTGTTATCCTGTTATTGTTGTGTTGTCTAATGTTTGATTCCTTCAGGGACATGGCTGAGAAGCTACTGAGCAGAGAGGGGGGGGGGAGGGGAGCCGAGGCGGCCCTGTAGCGTCGCTTCGGGCCTAGGCCTCAGTGGAGGTAACTGAGGACCATGGTTGGTTTTGTTTTAAGGGGGTTTAGGGAAGGGGTAGGAGGAGGGGGGAGGGGACGGGAAGAGGGGGGGAGTGAGGGGGATTGGGAATTCCAGGGAGGGAGATATAAACGGTCACAGGAGCTTGCGGAGAGGACGGGGAAGGCTCCGGGGTGTAGTGGCCCCCGATTTGGTGGTGATTTTCCTGGGTGCGGGGTGGAGGCTGGGTTGCCCCGTGCTGCTGTAAAGATACTACATACAGCTAGTCAATATACTTGGATGTTGAACCATGCCCTCTGATTTGAGATTAGTAACTTGGAATGTGGGTGGGATTAGTATTCCTGTGAAACGAACCAAAATCCTACAAGCCCTTAAGAGAAGGAAGGCTCAGATAGCCTTGTTGCAGGAGACGCACTTAAATTCCAGAGAGCATGCCAAACTGCAAAGAGATTGGGTGGGGACGGTCTTGTCAGCCTCCTCTGGTACAAGGCGAAAGGGAGTAGCGATTCTTGTACATAAAAGTTTGTCTTGCGAAGTTCTGGCAGAAGAGGGGGACCCCATGGGTAGGTTTTTGTTTGTCCATGTTAAGATTCAGGGAGAAGAATTGTTTATTGTAAACCTGTATGCCCCTAACATATATGATCATGCCTTTTTCCGTCATATGTTGGATAAGGTCTTGGGAGCCCCAAAAATACCGTTAATTCTGGCGGGAGATTTTAATTGCCCCCATAATCCTACCCTGGATGGGTCGCATGCACAATCTGGTCGGGGTTGGCTGAATAAAGGAGTGGGATACTTATGCGATCTGGGAGATTTGGTTGACTCTTGGAGAGTGCTTCACCAGGAGAGCAGAGATTACACACACCTGTCGAGGGCCTATCAAACGTGGTCGAGAATTGATTAGATTTTGGTGTCGAAGCAGTGGTTTGGAAAAGTGATTAAAGTGGAGATAGAGCCTATTGTTGTGTCGGATCATGCTATGGTTAGCTTGGACTGGCGGTGTGCGTGGAAAGTGGGCAGTAAATGGTCTTTTCCAGGCTACTTATGGAGGAAACAGGAGTTCTGTAATTATGTGAGCCATCACTGAGCAGAATATGTACAGTTTAATGAGGGGAAGGCCAGCTCGGTGGCAGCCTTCTGGGAGGCTGGAAAGGCGGTTCTCCGGGGTCATATTATAGCTTATGTAGCAGCAGAGAGGCGGAGAATTAATAAGGATATACTTAGATTGACCCGGGAACTTCGTAGAGCAAAGATCCAGGCACTGCAACAATCGGGAGGAGTCCAAGGATATGTTGAGATTCAGAAACAACTGAATGGTTTGTTGTAGGAGAGAGTTATCCAGTCTTAGCAGTATTATAGACATCAGTTTTTCCGTTATGGTGATAGGACGGGAAAGCTATTAGCTCGCCTAGTGCGGAATAAGGCTGGCCCCCGAGGTGTAACGGTGATTCGGGATACTGAGGGGAGGCAACATACGAGAGCTGGCAAGGTGGTGCAAGTGTTTCGGACCTTTATGAAGAGCTATATGCGGCTGCAGAAGGCGATGGGGAACAGATGGAAAAGTTTCTGGATCAGGTACCGATCCCATCGCTATCGGAAGAGCAGCGGGAGCTGTTGAATCAGCCCATTGCCGGGGAGGAAATACACAAGGTGATCCGAGCGGGGGCATCCCATAAGGTGCCGGGCCCGGACGGGTTCACCTATGAAGCTTATAAGATGTTAGAGTTGCAGTTGGTGCCTACACTGGCGGCGGTGTATGGGGAGGTCGTGGAGCTTGGTAACTTTCCGAGAGATATGCGAACAGCAAGTAGTATTTTGATCCCAAAACAGGGAAAGGATCCGGAGGATCCGGCTTCTTACAGACCGATCTCTCTGATAAATGTAGACCTGAAGCTGTTTGCCTCAGTGTTGGCAAATCGACTCCAACTGTTCCTCCCGGCATTAGTGGGCCCCCATCAAGCGGGTTTTGTCAAGGGCAGAGAGGCCTGTGTGAACATAAGCAAGGTTCTGTTGGGAATTGAGAAGAGCTTGTTGACTCGGGAACCGATGATTCTTGCGAGTTTGGACTCTGAGAAGGCCTTCGATAGGGTATCCTGGAGATACATGTTTGCGGCCACACAGAAGTTTGGCTTTCAGGGCCAATTTCTAGAGTGGATTCAGGCGTTATATGTAGACCCCCTGGCGGTGGTTGATAATGGGGGTGAGCGCTCACAGCCTTTCTCGCTACATAGGGGCACTAGACAGAGGTGTCCTCTCTCCCCATTGCTGTATGTGTTACAGCTAGAACCATTATTGGTTTCACTGACTGAGTCTCAACTGATAGTGGGAATTGAATGGAAGGGAGGGGGCATAAATGTAAGCGCGTTTGCGGATGATCTACTGCTCTGCCTTACGTGCCCGGAATGTTCCTTGCCTGCTGCCTTATGCGACATTGAACAATTTGGGGAGTTCTCAGGGCTCAGAATCAATAGAACTAAATCAATGGTGTTGGATGTGGATAATCAGTCCCAGAAGACTTGGCAGGGGGTATTTCCGCTCAGCTGGGCGATTGGACAAATCCGGTACTTGGGAATCCAAATTCAGAACATCCGAAGAGCCTCTATGAGGTTAATGTGCGACCCCTGCTTGATTCGACAGTAGCCAAACTGCAGAGATGGCGAGACCTCCCGGTCTCTCTGATGGGACGCATAGCGTTAGTAAAAATGATAGAGTGGCCTTGTTGGTTGTATTTACTGAGGCACCTGCTGCTGTGGTTAAAAAGGAGAGACTTGTTGGAGTTACAAAAGCAGATTGTCAGATTTCTCTGGAAGGCTAGGAGAGCGCGGATAGCATTGGCAGCGCTCATGCGTCCCGTGGGTGAAGGAGGTGTGGGTTTGACCTCCTTGAGGAATTATAATCTATGTTATTTAGCGAGGAGATTGAGCGACCTGATTGTTGGCAATGAAGAGCGCATCCCTGTAACCCTAATTGCTCAGTTCTCTGAGACTTGGCACAGGGCATACTTGTTGCATTGCGTGGGAGCAATGTTGCCGCCGTTCTGGAGGGCATCACATTATTTACGAACATTAAGGATGGTATGGAAGATCCTATGTCGTTTAAGAAGAAGGCACTGGGCGGTTACGGATTGCCTACCTTTGATGGGCAACAGGGGATTTGCGCCGGGTAGGGAGAGCGGGGTAGCCTTGAGCTGGTGTCAGGTGGGTATTGAATATTTAGGACATGTGAGAATGGAGACTTTGGATCTGCTTGAATCTTTCCAATTGCTGGCCAGACGGTATAAATTGCAAAGTAAGATGTTTTATTTTTATCTACAGGTGCGCCATTATTTGGCCAGTCTGTCTAGCGGGGTAGCGGTATTGTCGCGGAGTGGTAGTCTCTGGTTACTGATGGAGAAAGCTTCAGGAGAGTGTTTCCGCAAGTATGTTAAGAGCTGAACTTACTCCATTTGGGAATCTGGCGTGTTTAACTCCTTTGGCTGGTAGGTGGCTAAAGGAGGGGTTGGAGGACATCACGGAGGAGATCCTGGGACAGGCTTTCCGGAGAGTGCGGGAGCTCTCGGAAGCGGTGCGGTATCAGGAACTGCAATATAAGCTGTTGTGGCAAGCCTATATATCTGAGGTTGGAGCGGTGAAGATGGGCATCCTGACGGCGGATGTGTGTGGTCTCTGCAAGAGGGAGGTGGGTACGCTACTACACCGATTTTGGTCTTGTTCTGTTTTTCAATCCTTTTGGGAGGCGATAGGGGAGAAATTGGTTCTGTGGACGAAAGAGAGGATAGAGCTTCGCCCAGTGTGGTGTCTGTTTCAGTTGGTTTACCCGGGTATTGGGGGGATGCAACCCTTACGGCATTTCTATGAGAGGAGCTTCTTAGTGGCCAAACAATGCATTTTACGACACTGGCTATCGGAGGGGGGCCCAGTTCCCAAGAAATGGGAGCATCAGCTCCGGGATGTTATGCAGATGGAGTGTAGAATGGCCCACCTAGTCGGGGGGAGAACTTGGGCACGCTATCAGACTATTTGGGAGCCCTTGATGAAGTTTTCTGGAAATCCACGAGAGGAGGAGCAGAGTTAAGTGGTCATTGGGTACTCGTATATCTATCTTCGTGCGTGTAGCTGGATGGGAGGAGCAGAGGGTTTTTTTTTTTCTTTAGGTCAGGTCCTGCAAAGTAGAGTAATCCCTGGAAGTTGGGGGGGGGAGGGGGATCACGGGCGGGAAGGAAGGGTGGGAGGAGGGCTGATCTTAAGGGAGGAAGGGCGGGGGCTTGGGGATGTGGTGTTTGTGGTTAAGAGTCTCCCTAGGCACCAATGTTTGATAAGTGAGTAAACTCCACTGCAATTCCAATGTTAATGGGGAGATTGTTCTCCTAGGTAGATCGGACAGTAGACTTGAGGATGTATATAGGGATACCATTCATACCAGCACTAAGACAAGGAGTAGAAGGGTATGTGGAGGTGGAAGGAGTGAGGCCATTCTCTGAAATTTTGTATAGATCACTCTACATGTACTTGATGATGTTATAGACTGAAGAATGTAACAGATGTCTTAGACTACCCTGAAGTTCTCTGTAGCGTTGCCGAAGAGGGGTGGTGCCTCTGTGTACTAATTTCCATGAAAAGTTATATGTAGGTTTGTATTGTGGGATGACGGAATGTACGCATTTCTATAAAAACAATAAAAATGATTTTACATAATCTCTCATACAATAGTTACATTGACCACCTCCTTTTATAATATTACTGATAGCAAGATGTTGCTCACCATTTCATCAGACAGAATAGTGCTCTATTCATTCAATCAGCCCGCATGTGGGCTGTTCATCTGGTTGAATTTAAAGGCGGTTAATCGCATATACGTCGGCACCTACACGCATGACGTTACGTCTTACCCTCAGGACGCAAATCTGAATCTTTAAATGTATGAATCAGTCAGTGTGACATTATTAGGGGAAAACTGTCCTGCTGTTTAGGTTATATGCACGTGCTCCAATCTATTTGTGCATTTAAACCCAATGGAATTACAGTCTGTAAAGTGAAAATCCATCGTTGTTCATAGAATAGAAGCACCTGATCTCTAGATTTTCCACCAGACCCAGTGAAAACCTGATCTATGCAGAAACATCGGAGATCTTCAAAACCATGCTTTCACTTGAGACAATGATCCACAATTGGAGCTTCTGTTTTTCAACACTTCAATCTACTGCGATGTTCTTTCATACGAACGTGAAAGTGTTAGAGTTCAAAAAACAAGCTTTTCATCTAAAAAATAAATTTCTAGCTCGAGCATATCCTAAACAAGCAATAAATAATGCCTATAAGAGAGTATTATTCAACAATCGAGAATTATTATTACTTCCAACTCAAAGACATCAGACCATTGATAGCCAAGTAAATTTGGTGACCAAATATTCACCATATAGTCATCAAATTCAGCGTATTTTGAAAAAACATAGCAATGTTCTTAAAAGTACTCCTGGGTTGGAGGACAAGGCTATACATTGTGTGTGGAAAAGACATAGGAATTTTAAAGAAATTTTAAGCCCAACAGCGTTAAGACCGTTATCAGTTCATCCCATCACATCGGACAAGGGGCATTTTAAATGTGGAGAATGCGCAGTGTGTGCAATTACATTAGAAACAACAGTATTTCACCATCAAGGTAAAAAGTACCCATTAAGATATAGGACATCGTGTACTTCCATGCATGTAGTTTACTGTATTTTATGCCCTTGTCATTTGCTATACGTGGGCAAGACCATCCGCCCCTTTCACGTTCGTAAGAAAGAACATTGCAGTAGATTGAAGTGTCGAAAAACAGAAGCTCCAATTGTGGATCATTGTCTCAATGTGGAATATTAGGAGATGCAGACTGTTACTAGTGTATATACTTTGTAGATAGTTACCCCAGTTATGTCCAAGTTATAGTTCCTGTTCATTGTAAATACAATGCAGCCTGACTGCCTTGTATATGGTTTTGTTATATGTAAACCGCACTGATTTGAATAGCGCGGTATAGAAGAGAACGTAAATAAATAAAATAAATAAATAAATTTCATTATTTTTGTTCATTTGTAAACCGCCCTGATATAATAAGGTGTGGTATATCAAGAATCATAATAAACATAAACACGTAGATAGCTGGATGGCTGATAGACGTGAGGATCACCTGGTAACTTGCCAAACTGGTGCGAAGGTGACTGACCTCACTTGCAATCTAGATAAGATTTTAGATAGTGTTGGGGAGGAGTCTACTGTCTTGGTGTATATTGATACCAGTGACGTAGGAAAGTGTGGGAGGGAGGTTCTGGAAGCCAAATTTAGGATTTTATTTAGAAAGTTGAAATCAGGAACTTCCAGGTAGCATTCTCATAAATGCTTCCCTTTCCCCATGCAGGGCCCAAGAGGCAGGCAGAGCTCTGGATTCTCAATGCGTGGATGAGATTGTGATGCAGGGTTTTAGATGTGTTAGGAACAGGGTAATATTCAAGTGAAGGGGGTAGTTTTTCTGAAAGGGTGAGCTCCACCTCAACCAGGGTGGAACCAGGCTACTGCATTAAGCTTTAAAAGGGAGATAGAGCAGCTTTTCTTTTCTTTTTCTTTTTATAAATTTCTCAATAAACATTCAAACAATATGAATGTACCATCAATGAGAACAAGCAAAATAAAGAAGACTAGAGCAGATTTCAAACTAGTTAATGGTGAAAAACCCACAGTCGCCTAAGAATATATGGTTTGGAATGATGTATCTTTGAATGATAGTAGCAAAATAGGGAAGTTAAGGGATCCTGATAGAAAGGTTCTAGATGCCCTTAAGTAAACAGCAGACGAAGTTGAAAGATTCCAAATTACCCCTATGAACTGATAACCAGATTGCTATTATGAACAAAATACAAACTTTGAAATGCCTGTACAGCAATATTCAAAGTCTGGGAGGAATGGCCTAGTGGTTGGGGCAAGGTACTTCAGGCCGGAAGGTAGGGGGTTCAAATCCCACTAGAGGACAGCAACCTTGGGCCGGAAGGACTGGGGTTTCTAGTCCCACAGGTGCTCCTTGTGGTCTTGGGCAAGCCACTTAACCCTCCATTGCCCATGTTCCCTGTAAGTATTAGTGTATGTGTCTCATATCCCCGCGTGTTAAATGTATCCCCCAATTGTGTTGTGACCGCTTTGATTGAAGGATAAGGCGGTATACAAAACTGTCTAAATAAATAAATAAATAAATAAATAAAAAAAAAATAAGATGGAAAAGTTATAGTATATAGCACTGAATGAGTGGCTAGATGTAATTGGCATCTCAGAGACCCGGTGGAAGGGAGGACAGCCAATAGGACACTGATACCTGGGTACAAATTATATCGCAATAATAAGGTAGATCACTTTGCTGGAAGGGTTGCACTATATGTTAGAGGGCATTGTGTCAAACAGAATAAAGGTTTTTCAGGAAACAAAATACACTGAATAATCTTTATGACTAGAGATTCCATGTAAAAAGGGAAAGGCAATGGCAGCGGGAGTGTCTGCCTGACCAGAATGAGCAGATGCATAACGACATGTTAAAAGAAATAATGGGTGATTTCAATTACTCCCGGTATTGAATGGGTCAATTTCACATCGGAACATGCTAGGGAGTTAGTTTCTAGATGAAATAAATGACTGCTTCATTGAGCCACTGATTCATGAACCGATATGAGGGTGAAGCCATTTTAGACCTAGTCCTTAGTGGAACACAAGATCTGGTGCAAAAAAATAATGGTGTTGAGGCCACTTGGCAACAGTTATCATAACATGATCATATTTGTTTTAATAAATGGAGGGAAGACAGCAAGGAAATCCAAGCACTAGCATTCAACTTTCAAAAGAGATGCTATGATAAAAAGAGGAAAATAGTTAAGAAAAAAACTAAAAGGAGCAGCTGCAAAAATTAAAGGTTTACATCAAGGCTGGGTGCTGTTTGAAAATACTATCTTGGAAGCCCAGACCAGATGTACCGTATTTTTCGCACCATAAGACGCACCGGACCATAAGACGCACCTGGTTTTTCAGAGGGGAAAATAGGAAAAAAAATATTCTGTTTTGATTGCCTTATGCATCCTACCTATTTGCTGTGAAAGTGCTTATTATTTGTTTTATTTTCCATTCCTTTCCTTATGATACCTAGCATTCTATTTGCTCTCTTGGCTGCCGCTGCACCCTGGGCCGAGGGTTTTAACATGTTATCCATAATGACGCCTAAATCTTTTTCCTGGGTGGTAGTTCCTAATGTGGAACCTTGCATCGTGTAACCATAATTTAGGTTGTTCTTCCCTAGGTGCATAACTTTGCACGTGCCCACATTAAATTTCATCTGCCATTTTGATGCTCAGTCTTCCAATTTATCAAGATCCTCTTGCAATTTTCCACAATCCTCTTGGGTTTTAAAAATTTTAAATAGTTTTGTGTCATCTGCAAATTTGATAACCTCACTCGTTATTCCACTTTCCAGGTCATTTATGAATATGTCAAAAAGCAGCGGGCCCAGCACAGATCCCTGGGGTACACTACTATTCACCTTTCTCCATTGGGAAAATTGGCCATTTAACCCTACCCTCTGCTTTCTATCTTTTAACCAGTTCCTGATCCACAATAGTACACTGCCTCCTATGCCATCACTCTTTAGTTTTGCCAAAAGACTCTGATGAGGGACCTTGTCAAAGGCTTTCTGAAAGTCCAGATATACAATATCAACTGACTCACCTTTGTCCACCTGATGAACATAACAGATGAGGGTTCCGGTGATGTCATCGGAGGAAATAGCGGTGTAGCCGATTTGAGGGGGGAAATAACCCCTAAATGTGCAAGCAGAGCGGCGTAGACGAAAGGAGGCAGTGGAGTGAGACCCCCGGTAGGGAACGCAGAGGAGCGATCGCCGGTCGGTAGACCGGGACAGGCGGTGAGCAGAGGAGTTTCACCGCGACGGAAGAAGCCGGGCCCAAAGTGAAAGAGAGGGACGTAGAGAGGAGCAGGCTGAGACAAGGTGCGATCGGCACCGCGAAGGACAGTGCAGATGCTGAGAAGACAGCGGCAGTACCGTGCGGGAAAGCCGGCGTTTGTGGGCCTGAAGAACAACTGGAGGGCGCGCTGAGGTGAACGGAGCAGCGGGGTGCCACTTGGGAGCTTAGTCCCGCAGGAGGAACCCACGCAGTGAAGGCAGAGGTAGGAGGGCCTGCGGAGTGCTACCTCTGGGAGAGGAGGTAAGACGGTGTGTCCCCGTATGCAGCACCGAGAAGAGGGAAAGAAGAGGAACACGACGGCAGAGCAGAGGTGGAACGCCCAGACCCGCTGCTGCTCTGCAACTTCTTATATTCGTACCATAAGACGCAGGCACTTTTCCTCCCACTTTTTGGTGAAGAAAAAGTGCGTCTTATGGTGCGAAAAATACGGTATTCCATGCTTTAAAAAGTTGGGAGAAAGAACACATGCCTGGCATGGTTAAAGGTGAGGTCAAAGAGGCAAAGAGAATTTGAAAATAAATTTGCTGTGGAATCAAAACTCATAATAAAAGCTTTTTTCAAGGACATTCATTGTAAAAAAAAAACCTGAGAATTAGTTGGACCATTAGATGAAAGAGGGGTAAAAGGGGCACTAAGGGAGGGACAAGGCCATAGCGGAGACACAATGAATTCTTGCTTTGGTCTTTACTAAAGAAGATATAGGGAAAGTTACTCATGCCAGAAATTATATTTAAAAGTGATGTGCTGGAGGAATTAAAACAAATCTTGAAAAACCTTGAAGTGGTAGTACTGCAATTTGATAAGTGAAAAAGTAGCAAATCACCTGGCCCTACTGGATGGTATACATCCCAGGGTGCTGAAAGAACTCCAAATGTGATTACAGATGTACTATTAATAATCTGTGAACTATTATTAAAATCATCGGTAGTACGTGAAGATTGGAGAGTGGCCAACGTAACACCAATTTTTAAAAAGGATTCCAGGGGTGATCCAGAAAACTACAGACTGGTGAGCCTGACGTCAGTACTGGAAATGGTAGTAACCTTTATAAACAACAAAATTGCTGAACATATAGAGAGTCATAGTTTAATGGCACAAAGCCAACATGGATTTAGCCAAAAGTCTTGCCCCATTTATCGGTTATATTTTTGGAATGTGTGAATACACAGGTAGATAACGGTGAGCCGGTAGATATAGAATATCTGGAATTTCAGAAAGCCTTTGACAAGGTCCCTCACGAGAGACTCTTGAGGAAATTAAAAAGTCATGGGATAGGAGGCAGTGTACTATTGTGGATCTGGAACTGGTTAAAAAAAAACAGAGTAGGGCTAAATGGTCAGTTTTCTCACTGGAGAAAGGTGAATAGTGGAGAACCCCAGGGATCTGTGCTGGGTCCACTGCTTTTTAACAGATTTATAAATGACCTGGAAATGGGAACAGTGAATGAGGTGATCAAATTTGCAGATGACTCAAAATTATTCTAAGTTGTTAAAACGCAAGAGGATTGGAGGAAATGACGTCACCAGGCACGATGGCAGCTTGAACACGGAGCTCCATGAACGCGAGCATAGCCTGCGGCAATAAAACACTCCGGAGGGGAAGAAGAGCCCAGCTTTTAATTGGAAAACTGGCGCTAAGGCTCGAAGCAGCGCCGCGATGAAAAAAGGAGTGGTGGACCTCAAATCCTTTGCTTATAAAACCTTGGCAGGGAGCGCTGCGGGGAAGACAAAAATGGTGGCGGCATGTGCAGGAATGGAAGGAGAGGTGCAGGCTGAAAAGCAGTTGGAAGCACTCCATGGCAGTGATCTGGAGGATCTGAGAGGTGAGCAGAAAGGCTGGTTCACCACCATTCAACAAGATTTGGCGCATTTTAAATCAGAGGTGCAAATGTGGATGGAAGAGCTGAGAGTGGATGTCAGGGAAGTTGGACAGCACCTGGAGGAAGTGGAAAGCAAATTGGAAGTGCAGGAAGGCACAGTGAGCAGTATTCAGCATAAAATTGGTGCAATGGAGACAGAGCAAGAAGACCTGTGGTCAAAAGTGGAGGACCTTGAAAATAGGTCCAGATGGGCAAACATCCAGATAAGAGGGGTGCCTAAAACTGCTGATAAAGAGGATTGTGCAAGGTTGGTGGAGAACATTAGCACCCACATACTTAAAAAAGCAGGTATGGATGGAAAAGCTATAAGCTGCAAAATTGATAGAGCGCATAGAGCTCTGGGGCCCAGGAGAGAGGGCTGGGTGCGAGATATAGTGGCATGCTTCCATGAATATGCAACAAAGAATGTGGCAATGGAAGCAGCAAGGAAGTTGTCTGAGATTTGTTGGGAGAATCAGCGCATTGAAATTTATGCAGATCTATCGGAAATCATGATGAGGAAAAGAAGGGACCTTGCTATAATAACGAAACGCCTGAGAGAGGAACAAATCAAATATAAGTGGACATTCCCTTAGGGCTCCAGTTTAGTATTAAAGGGGTGACCTCACATGTGAGGACGGCGGAAGAAGCGGCTGGTGTACTGAGGAAAGCGGGATGGTCGGAGGTCCCAGTGGTGGAAAGTATATGGAATACAGCGTTGGGGAGGCAACTGATGGAGGAAGGTGGATGGAGGCGGGCACAGCAAGGGGATAAAAGATTACAGAGGCAGAAGAGGAACAGGCTCCAACTAGAGGAGAGCGGCTGAAAAAAAGAAAAAAGTGACTGTGCATGGGGACAATAATTGAGAGAGTGTAAGATGCTGGGCAGGGGATGGAGTGTCAGGCAATAATGTGTGTTTTGAATGTGTAAAGTTAGCAGGATTATGTGAAAGTTGATATAAGGGGTGTGCCGGGGCTTGGTGAAGTCATGCCTCGGAATTTGATTAGTGATGGTGGATTGGAGGGCAGAGGAGGGGTGGAGGGAGGGGGGATGTGGTGGGGGGGGGGAGGCGGAAGGGGGGGGAACGGATTCCTTGCCATAGTTCACAATAGGATGACAGACTTGTACTGGGGGGATAAATGGAGAGGATAAGAGTGCTGACCATGAATGTACGTGGTCCGAATACACCAACTAAAAGACAGAGAATGTTTAAGGAAATAAGTAGAATTAAGGGAGGGATTATATTCCTGCAGGAGACACACTTGAGGAAAAGTGATGAATGGAGAGTGGCACATAGAAAGTATCCGGGGCAGTGGTATGCTTCAAATCGGATTGATTTGAAGAAAGGGGGAGTAGGAATTTTGATAAACGAGAAGATCCCGTACTCTGTGGTATACAACAGGACACAGGGGGGGGAGATATATTCTGCTTAAGATAAAAATACAGGAACAAATGTACACATTGGTGAATATATATGGGCCAAACTCTGCACAGGGGGTATTTTATGAGGGTCTAACCCCCGTGATAGAACAATTTGCGGAGGGGCAAGTAATTATGGGGGAGATTTTAATTTGACAATCAACCCCCAGCTGGATAATTCTAAGGGCACTAGAGATGGAGATGACATAAATAGGAGAATGTTAAAGTTAATGTGTAAAAACCTGGGGGTGTTAGATACATGGAGAGAGCTGAAAGGAAGGGAAAAAGATTTTATATTTTATTCACTGGTGCACAAATCATTTTCAAGACTGGATATGATTTGGGTATCCAAGGATATGATGGTGGGGGTGGAGAGACGTGTGATTGGGGAGAGAACGTGGACTGATCATGCGCCCGTATGGATTGACATTCATCTAGGTAATAGAGAGAGGAAGAGAATTGGATGGACATTGACTGAGTCATTATTAGAAAATTCAGAGGTAGTGGAGAAAATTTATTTATTTATTTATTTATTTATTTACAGTCTCTTATATACCGCACTATTCATCATCAGCGCGGTTCACATGGAACAAAATGCTCAGTACATATAACACGTATGAGTTTACAGGTAACAGGGTATAAATAACTTGGATAACCGGGGTAACTATTTACAAAACATACTACATGGAATCATATACACAGAAGATACATAGAAAAACCAGCCCACTGTAGGAATGAATATCACACTTCGTGAGTTGTTGATATACCCTAGATTTATCTGGGACTGGTATCAGTGGCAGATAAATAAATCCATAAGGGTATACCTGGAGCTCAATGATAGGGAGGATTGTACAGTTGGAACACTATGGGAGTGTCTAAAGGCGTCAGTGAGAGGAGATTTGATCTCGATAGGCTCTTATATGAAAAAAAAGGAAGGAAGGGCAAAAAGAAGCACTACGAAGGAGGATCCGGGAATTAGAGGGCCTTCAAAAGCAAGGGCAGCTAAAAGATAAGGGCATAAGGAATTAAGGATAGTGAAAAGAGAGCTAGGTGAATTGGAGTTGGGTGAGATCAAATTTGCCCAGGACAAACTTAAACAACAGATGTTTGAATTGGGCAATAAGCCTACCCGACTATTGGCGTATAAACTAAAACAACATCAGAATAGGTCTTTTATCACAAAAATTCGGGACGCAAAAGGAAGAGAGGTAAGGAAGGTGGACCAAATCCAGGAAAGATTTGTGGAATTCTATAAGCAAATCTCCAGGAACAAGCAGGAATAAGTCCTCACATATGGGTACGTCGGTACCGACGGAGCCCGTGCGGGAAAGCTCCCCAGCTTCTTAGAATAGAAGCTTTTGGGACCTCCCACTGCACATGCGCACTGCCTTCCCGCCTTCCTGAACAGCTCTCCTCAGTTTCTCTTTTTCCGCGGAGCCAGCAGGTCGTGTTCCTGTCACCGCTGAAGAAATTGTTATTTTATTTGTTTCTTTAGACCGCGTACCTGCCTTCCCCATACCGATACCGGTATCGCCGGTCTTTTCTTTCTTTCTTTAAAAAATTATAATTCTTTTTTCTTATTTTTTAGCTTTTTGGTCACTTCAGAGAGGCCTCTCGGCCTACTCAATTTCTCCTCATGGAGAAGCCAGCCCCTGGATTTAAGAAGTGTACCAAATG
The DNA here is from genome assembly GCA_033557465.1 of Ichthyophis bannanicus. Lineage (NCBI taxonomy): Eukaryota > Metazoa > Chordata > Amphibia > Gymnophiona > Ichthyophiidae > Ichthyophis > Ichthyophis bannanicus. The sequence continues at coordinate 159,914,179 of CM066043.1, read as the reverse complement.
TAATGCTGTTATTTCAGTCACAGACACCCATGACTGGTGTCTGAAATGTTTGGGGCCTGACCATTCCATACCGGACTGCCCATCTTGCTCCCACATGTCTAAACGTGGGCTGCAGAACCGGGCCAACAAATTCCATGTGCTGTTTGCTTCAGAGAATACAGCATCACAGTCATCCAGGTCTTCTTCTCCGGATGGATCTCAGGTAACCAAACCTTCTGTGGGCAAGTCCTCAAAGAGCAAATCTCCTTCAAAGCATCGAGAGGCTCTTAGCTTAGAACTTGAGGACCCTGCCCCAGCCAAACAACCCCGGCGGGAAGTCCAACTTCCAAAAACGCCAATTCAGGGGTCTCAGGTTGATATCGATGCTACGGCCTCGACAGATCACCTGTTAGCCTGCTCTGGGGTACCGGGTCACTCCGGTACCGACATCCAGGCAGCTATGGCGTCCATGGGCGATACTGTACAGTCCATGCAGCAGGCCGTCATGGCTTTCATTAAAGCTGCAACGCCATCGGTTCCGCTTTCAGCGGTTCCGGGCCCGATACCGGTATCGTCCGCCATGCCGGTATCGAGGCCGTCCACCTCTAAACGCAAGTCGGTACCGTATGGGCTTTCGCTCCATACCGGTTCCATACCCGATACGCCCGATATCGATACCGATCGGTACGCGTATCGTGCGTTAGAGGAAAGCACCGATTCCTCTGAGGATTTTCACTCCTCTGATGATTCTGCTGAGTTTTCACTCAACTTACCTGAGGAGCCCTCTTCTCCTAAAAGGAGAATGTCCCCTCCAGAGGATTTGTCCTTCCAGGACTTTGTTTTAGATATGGCTACAGCCCTTTCTATTACCACATCCTCTGAAAAGGAACCCAGATCCAAAAAAACTGGATATTTTGGGATACTCAAAGGCCCCTAAGGAGGCAGTTACCCTGCCTATCCATGAAATCCTTCAAGAACAACTGATGGATTTCTGGGAAAATCCTTTGACTTTGTCTCCTTATTCCCGTAGGTTGGACACCATGTATAGGGTCCCTCCTTCTCCTGGTTTCCAAAAGACTCAATTGCCCCACCACTCTATTGTGGTGAAGTCTGCAATGAAGAAGATTAGGAGTACCAAAAGGCACTCTTCCACCCCTCCAGGACGGGAATGTAAGACTTTGGACTCTTTTGGTAGGAAAATTTTCCAGGCTAGTATGCTTATAGCCAGGATTAATTCCTACAGTCTCTATATGGGCATGTTCCTGGAGGAACTTGCCAAAAAGCTGCGGCATTTTGCCCCCTTTATCCCTGAGGATAAAAAGCAGGGATTCCTTTCCCTAGTGAAACAACTCTTAGAGGTTTCTAAGTTCTCTAATAGGGCAGCATATGATTCCTTTGAGGGAGCCAGTAGAGCTTCGGGCATTGCTATTGCAGCCCGACGTCTTGCTTGGCTCCAGGCCTCTGATCTGGAACCTTGGGTTCTAGATGGCTTACGGAATCTGCCCTGTACAGGTGAGAACTTATTTGGGGAAGAGTGGCAAATCAAAGCCACCCAGATGGATGCTGAAAATGCCACCTTGGAAAGACTTTCAAAGTCCACTTCAATTCCTACTAAGAAAAAGTCTTTTAAAAGGCCTTACTATAAGAAGGCCAGAGTTGCTTCAAATACTGGCCAGCAGTCTTCTCAACCTCGCTATACTGCTAAGCGTCAGCAATCCAAACAAGCACGAGCTAAGCCTGCAGCAGCTACTGTAGCTCAGCAGGCTCCAACCCCTCAGGGGTTTTGACTTGCTCCTAGGGAACTTGCCACTTCTGGTTCTAACACAACCAGAACCTCTCACCATACCCGGAAGGTTGGTTCACTTTGCTCCCAGATGGGAACAAATCACAACAGAACAATGGACCCTCTCTATCATTCGAGAGGGTTACAAACTTCATTTCTCCAGCCTTCCTCCCCATCATATGGTGAGACCATTCAATTCTCCCCCATCTCTCCTAACCCTGTTGGGTCAAGAGGTTTCCTCTCTTCTTGCCCAATGGGCCATAGAAGAGGTTCCTCTTCCTCAACAAGGGTCCGGTTTCTACTCCCCTTATTTTCTCATTCCAAAGAAGACAGGGGGATTCAGACCAATCCTAGATCTGAGAGAATTGAACAAATTTCTCTTCAAGGAGAAATTCAAAATGCTGTCTCTCGGCATTCTCCTTCCTTACCTCCAGGGTCAGGACTGGCTTTGTTCCCTAGACCTACAGGATGCGTATACACATATACTCATCCATCCATCCCACAGAAAGTATCTTCGCTTTCTGTTTCAGGGAAAACATTTCCAATACAGAGTACTCCCCTTCGGTCTAGCCTCTGCTCCAAGAGTATTCACAAAATGCATGGCAGTCGTAGCCGCATTTCTAAGAGGCATGGGAATCTTTGTCTTCCCATATCTGGACGACTGGCTCATCCGAGCTCCAACTCAGTCACAGGCCCAGATTTCCCTGGACCACACAAGGAGCCTTTTGCAGTATCTGGGACTGGTAGTAAACCTTCCCAAGTCCCAACTCATCCCTACTCAATCTCTAGAATTCATAGGGGCCCAGTTGGACACCATCACTGCAAGGGCCTACCTTCCACATGTTCGAGGCCAGCGCCTCCTGAGTTTGGCCTCCCAAGCTCAGTCCAGCACTCACTTGACAGCCAGGGAAATGCTACGCCTACTGGGTCATATGGCCTCCACAGTGCATGTGGTGCCTTATGCTCGTCTTCATATGAGAGCAGCTCAATGGACCCTGGCCACTCAGTGGACTCAGGCGTCAGGAGCGCTCTCAGACCAAATACAAACCTCCGATCGTCTGTTTTGGTCCCTCCACTGGTGGACTTCCACCAAGAATCTGTTGTTGGGGGCTCCATTTCAACCATTGCTACCCCAAGCAACCCTCACAACAGATGCCTCCCAAACAGGGTGGGGAGCCCATCTGCAAACTCTCTCCACTCAGGGCACTTGGTCTCTACAGGAGACCACCCTTCATATCAATCTTCTGGAACTGCGAGCAATTTACCTTGCCCTCAAGGTCTTCCACTCCCTCCTAGCCAACCTCACTGTCCTAGTTCAGACGGACAATCAGGTGGCCATGTTTTACATAAACAAACAAGGAGGGACGGGCTCTCTGTCGCTTTGCAACGAAGCTCTAAGACTATGGGCCTTCGCCAGAGAGCATCAGATTCACCTGCTAGCAGTGTATCTCCCAGGAGTTCAAAACTCTCGGGCAGACAGGCTCAGTCGAGTTCTGCTGCCACACGAATGGTCCCTACATTTGGACCAAATAAACCGAATCTTTCAGGAATGGGGGACCCCGGACATAGACCTCTTTGCAAGTCCGTGGAATGCCAAACTTCCCCGGTTCTGTTCCAGAACTCCGTGTCAGGGAGCTCAGGCTACGGAAGCCTTTCTCCTGAATTGGAATCAGGCATTCCTATATGCCTTTCCACCCATTCCTTTGATTCCCAAGACTCTGTTCAAACTCCAGAGGGATCATGGAACTATGATCCTCATAGCTCCACGCTGGCCACGCCAAGTGTGGTTCCCTCTACTTCTACAGCTCTCCCAGGGATCCTACTTGGATCTGGGAGCTGCGCCAGACCTCCTGTCTCAGGAGGAGGGGACTTTGTGGCACCCAAACCCCAAATCCCTTCACCTCAGTGCTTGGTTACTGAAGGCTTAAGCCTTCAAGACTTTCATCTTTCCCAACCAGTGAAAGATATCCTTTCTGCCTCTAGGAAACCCTCTACCAGGCGTTCCTATGCTTTCAAATGGAAACGTTTTTCCATTTGGTGTGCTCAGCAGGGTCTTGACCCTCTGGCACTTCCTTTGAATTCTCTTCTTGATTATCTCCTGCATCTATCCAATGCAGGCCTCAAGACGAATTCGGTAAGAGTCCATTTAAGTGCTATTGCAGCATCCTTGAAACATATAAATGGACAACCTATCTCCTCTCATCCTCTTGTTGCAAGATTCATGAGAGGCCTGACTCTCACTAAACCTCCCATCAGACCAGCCCGGTCGCATGGGATTTGAATCTAGTGCTCGGTCAACTTATGAAGCCACCTTTTGAGCCAATGTTTTCCACCTCCTTGAAATTTCTTTCCTGGAAGGTCATCTTCCTCATTGCAGTCACTTCGGCTCGCCGCATCAGTGAGCTGCAGGCTTTAGTGGCTAATCCACCTTACACAAGATTTCATCATGATAAGGTGGTCCTTAGGACGAATCCCCACTTTATGCCTAAAGTGGTCTCGCCTTTTCATCTTAATCAAGAGGTATATCTACCTGTCTTTTTTCCAGCTCCTCATGCATCCAATGCAGAGAGGAACCTTCATACTCTGGATTGTAAAAGAGCTCTCGCTTTTTACCTTAATAGGACTCAGCCACATCGAAAGTCTTCTCAACTTTTTGTGGCCTTTGATCCTTCCCATTTGGGACTTCCAGTCTCCAAGCGTACACTTTCCAATTGGATTGCTCAGTGTATTTCTTTTGCTTACCAGAGCAAAAACATTTCTCTGGAAGGCCATGTCACTGCTCACAATGTGAGGGCCATGGCAACTTCTATGGCTCATCTGCACTCTGTTTCCATAGATCAGATCTGTCGAGCCGCTACCTGGGCCTCGGTTCATACCTTCACAGCCCATTACTGTTTGGACAAGGACTCCCGCCGGGATGCCTTGTTTGGCCAGGCTGTCCTCAAGCACCTGTTCCATTCCTAAACAACTCCTGCCCACCTTCCCAGAATGGATGCCTGAGATCCATACGAAGATGGCGAACCTTTACAGGGGATCCCATGCATCTAAGCTAGGGAGTCCCCATATGTGAGGACTTATTCCTGCTTGTTCCTGGAGATAGCACAGTTACTTACCTGTAACAGGTGATCTCTGGGAACAGCAGGAATTAGTCCTCACAACCCACCCACCTCCCCTAGGAGTTGTATCTTTTATCTATCTATCTTCCTGTCCTCTCTCTGTTGACTCAGCTATAAACTCGAAACTGAGGAGAGCTGTTCAGGAAGGCGGGAAGGCAGTGCGCATGTGCAGTGGGAGGTCCCAAAAGCTTCTATTCTAAGAAGCTGGGGAGCTTTCCCGCACGGGCTCCGTCGGTACCGACGTACCCATATGTGAGGACTAATTCCTGCTGTTCCCAGAGATCACCTGTTACAGGTAAGTAACTGTGCTTTGTATACAAAGGAAAGTAGTAGCACACAGGAAGAAATAGATGCATACCTTCAGATAAATTTGCCTACACTTTCAAGGGAGGAGTCAGACCAGATTTCTAAACCTATAAGAGCGGAAGAGGTGGGGGAGGTGATTAAATCACTACCAGCACATAAAGCACCTGGGATGGACGGGTTCACAAATAAATTCTATAAGACCTTTAATGAGATATTGAGTGGCCCATTGGCAAGGCTGTATAATTCATTTAAGGAAGGAGGGAAACTTCCAGAAACAATGCGCACGACGGGTATAACCGTCCTGCCAAAGGAGGGGAAAGATCCAAACCTATGTGGATCATACAGACCGATATCGTTGCTGGGGACTGACTTTAAAATTTTCACCAAAATATTAGCAAATAGAATATTAAGATATATGCCTAGGCTAGTGCATGAAAATCAAGCAGGCTTTGTACCCGGACGCCAAACAGCAGATAACATAAGGAGAGTACTGAATGCCATATGGGAGGGGAAAAGAGCAGATGGTATTATTAGCAATAGACGCTGAGAAAGCATTCGATAGGGTATCTTGGCCTTTTCTTTTTAAGGTGCTAGAGCGTATGGGGATAGATGGTAATTACCTACTGTGGGTAAAATCCATCTATGAGCAGCCTATGGCTAAAATCCGCATTAATGGAGAATATACTCCGGCATTTGAATTATTTCGAGGGACGCGGCAGGAATGCCCACTTTCACCGATTTTGTTTGTTCTTTCCATGGAGCCCCTGGCACAGAGGTAAGGGAGTGCCCGGAGATATATGGGGAAATAGGAATGGAATAGAAAGTAAAATCTCGCTTTTTGCAGACGACTTGATTTTTATGATGACGAGGCCGGCATAATCGGTGGAAGTGGTACTTAATATCTTAATGGAATTTGGGAAATGCTTGGGTTTCAAGATTAATGCCACTAAGTCGGAGATATTGAATATATCAGCAGAAGCAGGAACACAAAAGCTGATAAAGGCTAGGTTCCCATTTAAATGGGCGAAACAGAGCATTAAATATTTGGGAATAAATCTAGCTGCTAAAGATACGGACATGTTTGGATTAAACTTTATAAAAATGGAAAAAAAGATGAAGAGAGAAATGGAATTGTGGGAAAGTAAAAAATTGTCATGGATGGGACGAATGTCTGCGTTTAAAATGATGATTTTGCCACAATGGATATATATTTTTAGGGCTTTGCCTATATGGGTATCTAAGAAATATATGGAGAAAGTACAGAGGACAATTATGAAATTTATAGGAGGAGGGAAGCCTAACAGAGGGCTTGGAGGATTCTTACAAAGAGGAAGGAGAGAGGAGGGATGGCCATCCCGGATCTAACCAGATATTGGAGGCAGCACAACTGAGTGCACTGGTGGACCAGGGAGCGGATGAAGTGAAAGAATGGGTGCAAGTGGAAAAAGAGGAACGGATGCAAGGGAGGGTAGGGGACTGGATGTGGCTGCCTAGGGCGGTGCAACCTAGGGGTAGAAGTAGCAACCCTTATGTACAACAGACTCTGGATCTGTGGATTAAATAGAAACAGATATGGTTGGGGAGGAATGGGATATCTAGGTTGATTCCTATTAGAGGAAACCCTGGATTTGCCCTTGCAATGGGGAGGAGTGGGTTTGAGGAATGGGAGGCGAAGGGGTTAGTAAGGATAGGACAGCTGTTGGATGGATTGAAAATAAAAATTTTTGAAGTATTACAAAAACAATTTGGGCTGGAGGATAAAGATATATTTAAATATAATCAGATATGTCATTATCTACGATATCAGATAGTTCCAGAGCTTAGAGGAGAGGTTACTGAAATTGAGAAGATTTTCTTGGCAAGGCAAAGAAAGAGGGTACTGGGGATAATGTATAATATGATGACCAAGGAAGATGGAAAAGATAGCTTCCAAAAGAAATGGGAGCTAGATCTAGGGGAATGTTGGGAGGATGAAGAGTGGGAGTGAATATTCCAAAATCGTTATAAAGGTTTATTGGCTACCAATCTAAATGAAAATAATTATAAAATAATGTATCGGTGGCACCAGACACCGGAGAGATTACATAGTATGTATAAACCGATAGAGGATTCATGTTGGAGACGATGTGGGAAGAAAGGCAGCTATATGCATATGTGGTGGCATTGTAAAGAATTGTATAAAATATGGGAAATAGTGTTTTCTATAATGAGTGATATTTTGGAGAAAGAAGTAAAGCCAAGCCCAGCGAAAACAGATGTCTAAAGGGGGGGTACGATAGAGATCTTTAAAATAATGACTGGAGGGGAACAGGTAAATGTAGATCCGTTGTTTACCCCTTCAAAAGTAGAAAGTCTAGGGAACATGCAAAGAAGCTCAATGTAGCATATTTGACTAATCTGAGAGAATATTTTTTCACTTAATACATAATTAAACTCTGGAATTCGTTGTCAGAGGATGTAGAAAAAGCTGTTGGTGTAGCTGGTTTTAAAAAAGATTTGGACAAATTCCTAGGGAAACGTCCATAAGCCTTTATTAAAGTGGATTGGGGAAATATACTGCTTACCCCTAGGATAAGCAGCATAAATTCTGTCTAGCTTTGGGGAACTGACAGGATTTTGTGACCTAGATTGATCACTGTTGGAAACAGGATAATGGACTTTATTGAACCTTTGGTCTGACCCGGTATGGCATATGTCATGTTTTTATGTAACGTTGTAAGCAGTGGCAGTTAACTATGGAAGCTGCAAGAAGGTTTTGTTTTACTTTTGAGGCAAAAATAAGGAACAGGGAAGTAAAGAAAGATAGTCTTTTTATCTCCCTCGTCATGCCCAGGACAAATGATCAGTCTTATTTAACCTTTGTGTGCCTTTTGGCTGGTGCAGAAGCTGAGGAGGAAATTTTGTTTACATAAATGTGCATTGCCATTGTAACATAGATAATGCAGGTTTAAATTATTGGCCTGACTAAACACGCCCATACAATGTCCAGGGCTACCTTGCTCAGACCCAGTGAAAACACCACTCCCTCCACTACTTGGGTTTCCTGTTACTAAGGAAACCCCATGTAGAAGTGGAGCTTCAATTGGTCCTGAGACTGTGTGCTGGCTCTGAGGCCCAATACTGAGCTTTTTCTGAACTACTGTATTACAGCAGCTGCTACTGTTACTGTGCCAGTGACTCAAGATGACAGCGGCAGGTGCAGGCCAGGATGAAGGAATGGCTACAGAGGTAGCGCTTTGGTGCCTATGTGGCCTACGCCTAAATCCAGAACTCATATTGGCTTTCTGAAATCACCTGATGTGCAATTCATGTGTAAATTGCCTATATGTTACACATGGGGATACTTTTAACATTACCTCCTCAGTCTGGTCACTAATTGACACTTTATATTTATGCCCAGGACTTCCTCCCACTCCAGTGGCTGTGAACGTTGCCTCCCTAGCATCACCAGAGGTGAATGAAATCAAGGTTTTCAGCATGGTACTGCACAACCATTACCACTTGACAGTAGTTTGAGTTTTAACCAGATATTATAAAATTAAACTAGAGCCTAGTGTTAATCCCCTTTACCTTTTCTGTTTTCCCTGTTTCTTTTCGAGATAAACAATTGTGTGCACGGATGGAAGTGGTGAGGGCAAACACATTGACAGAATTCAAAATGGCATGGGACAGACATAGTGGATCCCTTTATAGTAACAGGATAAAATCAAAATAAGCATAACTATCTCTTATATCTGAACAAATAGGGATGACCTGCACGGAGCGGTGGGTACACCCCTAAACAAAGGCATGGGGAGGGGTGACCTGCACGAAGCGGCGAGTGCACCTACTCTTGCCACCTTGCTGGGCAGACTAGATGGACCATGCTGGTCTTTATCTGCCGTCATATACTATGTTACTATGGTGTGCAAAGCTTGGGCACTGTGGGGCGAGAAATGAGGCCAGAGATATGAGGGTGAAGCCTTGAAGGCTGGCTCTTCTGCTCAAGTTTTTTCAACCCCTTTGGCTGTTACTGTATCCCCAATATATGGTTCCGTCTTAGATCCACTCTTCTTCTCTCTCTATACACAATCCCTTGGCACCCTTATCTCTTCCCATGGCTTTCACTATCATCTCTATGCCGATGACTCTCAAATCTATCTTTCTGCACCTGTTATCTCTCCTGAAATCCAGTCTAAGATCTTACTCTGCCTCTCTGACATTGCTACCTGGATGTCCCACCGCCGCTTAAAACTGAACATGGCCAAAACTGAACTCCTTATCTTTCCCCCGAATGCCTCCCCTCCTCTTTCACCTTTCTCTCTCGCTGTCGATAACTCTGTAATCCTCCCTGTCTCTTCAGCACGTAGCCTTGGTGTTATTTTTGATTCCTCTCTCTCTTTCTCTCCACATATCCAGCTTGTTGCTAAAACATGCCGTTTCTTTCTATACAATATCTGCAAAATTCGCCCTTTCCTCTCTGTCGACACCGCTAAATTGATTGTCCACTCCTTAATCACATCCCGTCTTGATTATTGTAACCTTCTCCTTGCTGGCCTCTCTGCAAGCCACCTCTTTCCTCTTCAGTCAATTCAACACTCCGCTGCTCGAATCATTTTCCGCCAGTCTTGTTTTTCCCACATCACTCCTCTCCTCATGTTGCTTCATTGACTTCCCATCCGTCTCCGTATCCAATTTAAACTTCTCCTCCTGACCTATAAATGTATTCACTCTTCTGCCCCCCAGTACCTTTCATCTCTCATCTCTCCTTACACCCCCTCTCGGTTGCTTCGCTCTTCTAATAGTCTTCGTTTATCTGTGCCCTTTACTCGTACTGCCAGTTCCAGACTTCGCTCCTTCCAACTGGCAGCACCCTTTGCTTGGAATAGTCTTCCTATCTCTGTGTGCCAGGCTTCCTCCCTGGCCATTTTCAAGTCCAGACTAAAATCCCACCTCTTCACTATTGCTTTTCATTCCTGTCTTGCCCTATCTTGATCTCTCTATCAACCTTTGCTTACTTTGTCCTGCTAATTTTGTTATTTGTATTATGTAACTTATTTTGTTTTCTTTCTTATTAGATTGTGAGCTCTGATGAGCAGGGACTGTCTCTCTTGTTTGTTTGTACAGCGCTTTGTATGTTATGGCGCTTTATAAGTGTTTAATAATAATATGAGAAAAAAAGATAAATCACTATGACTCTATCTGCCCTTTATTGCATATAATTATCCTTTTTTTCAATATCATCAAATATAATTATATGCCTGAATTTAGTAGTTCCAAAATGTCATGAATGGAAATGATATATTCCCTTACATTATCCACATGCATGGATTAGAGAGCACTTTGTAGACAAGCAGAAGGCAGAAAATGATTTCATTGCTTAGGGTAATGGCTAGGATAAGTTTCACATCAGCATAGAAACATTTAAAAGAGTTCCTCTTCACTATAAAAGTTTTTAAGGTTTTATGTTTTCCTGTCCAAAGTTTAGTCATATGGGATATTATTCGGTGTAGTCTGCTATTGTATCCCTTCATGCAATGCATGCGTCAAGAACGAAACAGTCTCTCTTTAAAAAGAAACATTTTTATTGCTTCCCCTTTAGATTTTGTGGACGTCTTTTTGTTTCTATGTTGCCTCTTGATTCCTCGATACACTGCAAAGTCTGCTGATAGGGTCCAGCAACATTCAGAGAATCACAGGAGAGCAAGCAATTGCTCATGGTACATAAGATGATGCTCACTGGGGAGGAGAAACTAGGAAAGTGAGTTTGGCTTCCAAGGGCATGCTCCATTATAGATCTGTGCAGTCATGGGCGATCCAGTCGGCTTGTGGCTACATTAACTTTACTGTTTCAGATGAATACTGGATCTGTGGAAGGAGAAAATGATTGTTAGTGTTTTTAGAAGTGATAGGTTATAATTTTGATTTATCAAACTTATTTCAAAGCATATTAAAAGAAGTATGAATTTGCAAACAGTTCATAAAGCATCAGTTTTGTGGGATAACATGAAAAGGGGCCCATGCTATGATGCATTAATTACACTGTACTCAAAATAAAATTTTCTAATAAGATATACCATGTTTATAAGTGTTATATTACTACTGTTGTTTAAAAGTATTAGATATATATTAATAAAAATATCTGTTTCTTTAGACCCATGTTTGATCAATTAAAAAAAAATCAATAACAAAATGATCTGTTGATGTTTCCGGCAGTTACTATACCAGTTTCTCCTTAATGGACCTTCAGTTATGCTGTTGCCATGAAGTTAATGTGAGGTGACTCATTTGGCAACATAGGATTACATCATCTAAATATGATGTAAGGCACATCAGGCATTATTAAATTAGTCCGAGCTTTGCAGTATGTCAGGAACATTATACACACGTTAACAGCATAGTTAGTGGTCTCCTGGGACTCGGTCACAAGAAAATATATTTAAGGTAGATTTGCTACCAGTGGTTTTTCATTTTGAAGTTAGATATTTTTTATAATTTTATAATTACACAGTAGCTCATCTGATTCACAGAATAGTATTTGGCTTAATAAGTAAATAAATAAAAGTGATTAAGCTATGCAATGACAAAATGTTTGCAAGTATTGTCTTGGTGTTTGAGTGCCAACCCTCTTTTTTTTTTTAATTGTTTTCTCTGGTCCACTCATGTGAATGTTGTTTGATCCATCTTTAAACTGCTTATAAAGATTCCTTGTCTCACTTACAAAGGCAGTCCTGTCTTGTTAAGCTATTCGTTTCCCTTATTTGTTCCAGTCTGGATTACTGTTCATCCAGTGGAACCCAGCAGTTGAGTAAAACAACCAGCAGGCAAGCAAAAATAGACCTGTGTTTACCAGTCAGGTTTTCAGGATAAGCATAAAGAATAGGCATGAGAGAGATTTGCATACACAAGGTCTCCCGTGTATGCAGCTATCTCATGCATATTTATTAGAGATGCCCTGAAGATCAGACTGGTCTACCCCCAGGACAGGGTGGGAACCAGTGTAACTGAGTAAAGGGGAGAAAGGGGTGGAAAGTGCTGCAGTCAAAGCTCTTGCCGGTTTCTGCTCCTTTCTTTCAGCTCTTTCACAAAGACCTGCTTGGCTGTTACAGAGGTATCCATTTTTCCTTTTAATAAAGGCTGTTAATTCTTTTTCACTGTATTTTGTAAAACAACACTTGTATTAGTAGATATGAAAAGAATTATTGAAGTGACTCATTCTGCAGCTTAATATCTTCCAGATGGTGTTCCACTTACTACACCACTTATAGTCAGCCTACCAGCAGTGCTTGTAATAACGGCATGCAAGATTGTTCAGCTGTAGCAGCGATGTCACTCAAAGATCTAATATTTGAGTGAAGTTTGGCAGTCAGATCTTATGGAACAATATAGGAGTGTGAACAGCCAAAACACAATTTTGGTTTGCATTCATTTAAAACAACATTTTCATTATTTTTGGACTTTTTTCAGTTTGTTTCAATGATTTATTTATTTTTAGGCACACAATGTACAGGTGAAAAATGTTTTTTAAGCATGCAGATTGATTGTACATGTAGCATTGATAGGCACCCAAACGAACTAAATGCGCACTCACAACTACACATTCCTAAATCATCTCTAAAATCCAAGGTGTGAGAAATAACCTGTGAACATGAAAGGAGAAAGTGTGCTGGTTGATGTGTACGGTTTCTACTTATGATGAAAGTTGGCCAGCGAAAAAATAGGAAGAAAATTGACGCCTTTGAATTTTGGTGCTGGAGAAGAATATTGTGTGTACTATGGACTGCCCGAAGAACAAACCAGTCTATACTAGAGGAGATCAAACCCAAGCTTTCTGTAAACGCTCAAATGACAAGATTTTGACGTTCATACTTTGGGCACATCATGCGAGGAGAGATCTTTTGAGAAAGACATCATGCTTGGCAAGGCTGACTCCCTTCCTCTTCACTGTGGTGTCCCCCAGGGTTCTGTACTGGCTCCCCTTCTATTCAACATTTTCCTCGCTCCTTTAGCTCTCTTGATACAGCAATCCGGGATTGCTGCATTCTTCTACGCTGACGATCTCGTCTTACTGCACCACACTTCCCCTCTCTGCCCTGATCTTTCTCTCCTCAACTCCTGCCTCCTTACTGTCTCATCCTGGCTCACTTCCAACTGTTTGCATTTGAACCTTTCCAAAACCCTCGCCATCTGGTTCCCCCACAGTAGCCCTTCTCCTCTTCTCGCCCCATCTCTTGATGGTTCCCCTATCCCTGTCATTCCCTGTTTTAGGTATCTTGGTGTTCTCATTGACTCTAACCTTTCTTTCCAGGCCCACATTTCCGGTGTCACTAAGTCTTTCTTCTTCCAGTTACGTTGTATTCGTGCCATTCGCCCCTTTCTTACCCCTCAGGCCATCACTACTCTTGTTATATCTCTTGTTATTGCATGCTTGGACTTTTGCAACTCTGCCTTCGTCAGTCTCCCTCAATCACAGCACTTTGGAATTCCCTACCTACCTCTCTGACTAGAACCAGATTTCCGCACCTTCAAAACCCAACTAAAAACCTACCTTTTCTCATCCGCCTTTGACCTTCCCTCCTCCTCAGTGTGACCCCATATCCATTCCCTTTGTGTCCTCTCTGTTTACTGTGTCTAACTCTCTCTTCGCTATCCTATTAACATTGTAATTTCCTGTCTATTTCTAGGCCATTGGCCGTCTCTTTGCTGTGACACTTTTTTTGTACACCGCCTTGCTGTATTTATCAACTTCAATAAACATAAAGGTCACCATACAAAAGGGAGGCCAGCAATGTGATGGATGAATACAATAACAGCAGCTATGGCTGCCACTCTGTCAACAATTAACCGCCTGACTGAAGACTGAACACAGTTTAGGACAACTATCTTGAGAGTCTTCATGAGTTGGCATCAACTCGATGACACTTAACACTACTAAGATGGTAGCCCCTCTGCTGATGTCTTTTAGAACTTTTTTGCATGTATGTTGATGTAGATCGAGAGTCATTTCATTTCATTATATTTATTTTGATATATTCCTCTGATTTTATAAATGTTTTTATTATGTAACCTGCCCTGTGCATTTTCAAACAGTGGTGGTTGCTACATGTTGTTGAGTTGATGTTGATGCCTGGTGACCCTTTGGATAGTTGTTCATGCTCTGACTATCTTCTGGATTTTCTTTGCAAGGTGCAACTGGAAGTAGATAGCCAGTCCTTTTTTCAGTGCGGTAAGCCTACAGCATCTGGTTTTCCAAGCTGGTCACCCGTCCAAGTACAAACCAGGCCTGACCCTGCTTAGCTTCTGAGATCAGACAAGATTGGGTGCACTTGAGGTGTCATGCCATAGCAAATCAAACAATATAATACCAACAGATCTAAAAAATGATATATACTGTATATAAAATCCACTGATGCTGCTGAAATTGTAAGGTGCTGTGTTTAAACAATTTATCTTGTGATGGTGTTTTATATATATATAAATTGTTCAAGCAGAACACATTATATATCAGCAGCATCAGTGGATTCAATAGTTACTTTACTCTGAGCCATATTACCTACAAGGAATAACCCTTTCATTTAGAGGCTAAAAATCCCCTTTCAGTTTCTCCTTCCAAATCCACACAGAAGGAAATAAAGTTTTAAAAGATGGCAAAATCTAAACAGATTATTTAATATCTGCAAAATAGATGGTAGCTTATTCCACATACTCATTCCTCCAGGACTGCAGCCCAGTCCGGTTTTTCAGGATTTCAACAACGAATATTTATAAGGTCTGTCTCCATACAGTGAAGGTGATGCCTGCAGGTCTACCTAATGCATATTTACTGTAAAGATCTTGAAAATCTGACTGGATTGTGTCTCTTGAGAATGAAACTTGAAGATCCCAGATATAGATGAACTTTGTACTAAGTGATTTGGGGATGAAAGGTGAAAGGTTTCCAGGTAGGTGGTTAAACTTAATTGCTTACCACTGATTTTCCACATTAGTCTGCTACGTCCCACTGATCCTGGGAGCACTGGTGAAACTAGTTGGCTAAATGTAGCTGCTGAGCCCCAGTAAATTTTCAGAGTGACTAAACTAACCCCTAAATCCTGGGGTCAGGTGGCCAAGCATTTTGAAACTTTATTCCTTGGTTACTCAATTGACTTTGCCTCTGGCTTCTACTTTAGTGTTCTGCATTTTCTTCTAGAATCTGATTGTGGTCTATTACTGTGATTGAGTCTATTGTGTCATCCTCATCACTGATGTGATTAACTCATAAACGGAGACAATAATGTACATATTTCAGGAAGCTGATTCAGCAGCTATATGAAATGCCCATATTATTTCCACAGTGGGACTGAGAGAGAACCTTTCCCTGTCTCTATACATATTTACAACTAGAAGGAAGCGAGAGAGTGTAAAATAGATGCTTTATAGTGAAGTAAATCGTGTGGCATGAGGGTCTATCAGCAGATAGTGTTGATATGGTTATAGTGCAGCACGAAATTCTTACACCTCCATGGAGTAGCCCGTGACGTTTCTAGTGTTTGCTACCCCTGAAATATTGAGTTAACTGTGCATTTCGTTTGGTTTGGTGGGGGGAAGTGGAAGAGCGTTAGTTATTTTTTTCCTCCAAATACATTGATGGACAACCCAGATCCTCAAGTAATACAAACTGGTTTGGTTCTCAAGGTGACACATCATTCAGTTGTTTTATATCTTATCATTGATTGTTCCTTTTTAGTTAATATGCACATCTTGCACTTCTGACCACCCCACCCCTCCTTTTTAATGTCCCTCAGCCCTTAGAGTTTCATTTTGTGTCCTGTTTTCTTTTCTGTATATCTCATTGGTCATGGTTTCCCTATCTCTTCTTTTAACTGGTGTTCTCATTGCTTTGCCAGTGAGACACAGATTTTACTTTTATTTTTCTTTTCCATTTTTTTACTGTCTCTTCCTCTTTTGAAGTTTTAGCCTTGCTGAATTCCAGGCAGCTCATGCATAAGGCCTCCAAAATGAAACTGTAAAACTTTCCATCCAGCATAGAAATAAAGAAAATAATGGCAGATAAAGACCATACAGCCTATCTAGTCTGCATATCCATACCAACTATTAAGTTCTACAATCCCTTCCTCTCCGTCAGAGATCCTCTGTGCTTGTCCCGTGCTTTCTTGAATTCAAATACAGTCCTTGTCTCCATCATCTACTCTGAAATCTATTGACTCAAGTTCCCCTTCTCCCCAAGTAGAGGCTACCTTACTGTGTGAATTACTACCTCTCTTCTCTTCCTCCACCAAAAGTTTGATGGCCCATATTGATTCATCTTGCTCTGTTTTATGTTTGCTCTATGCTTTTTACTTAGAATTTAATGATAAAATATTAAGAAGATACTGTCCTTGCCAACTTCTCATTCAAGCATTGTGTACATCAAGATTAGACTGCTATAATGACCTCCCTAAGTTTTCCTTCTGTCCCTTTCATTTGCTTGAAAGAACTGCTGCTCGTCTTATCTATCAGGCTTATTACTTCCATGTCCAGAGTAGGAGTGAGGTGCAAAATAAAACCACCCACAAATGTGAATTGTTTACTGATATCAATTTTATTGTGATTATCGTTTCATTCTATATGGCTGCGTTTCAGAATGTACCTTGTCAGACGGCTGCCTAGGGTGAGAACTTACACAATCTTGACGATGCATATATTCATATGATTCTTGCAAGGTATTGTGGGTATTGTAGTTCATTCACTCCCAAACACAGCTGATGACAATAATTTGAGTTGTGAAACCAAGTGGTAAGATCAATAAAATACTTCTTTTATTGATGGGGTTTAATTCACCCAGCACATGTATGCTTGATAGCACTATGAATGAGGTTACTTGCATTGCAGTGTTTAAAATGGATAACAAAAAGTCACAAAGTAAACCAGAAAACAACCTTCAGCTTGTCAGGCAATTAGCTAATGTTTTCTTAGCAAATAATTACCAAATACAAAGGCACAAAGTAAAGAATAAACTTTGCTGGTTAGGTTAACTTCTGCTTATTTTTCCACGCCGATCTCAGCAGTGATTCTCCCTTGCTCACACACACAATCAGGTGCAGCCCTAATTACTATCAATGGACCAGCTGAAAGCCTTTAGCTGGCTGGCTGCTACTGTGTGAACCCAAATCCTGCTTTAAGAGCTGTTTGCAGTGGAAATAAAGAACAAAGTTAGGTTTCTTTGTGATGGCTGATGTGTTTGCTCATAGAAAACTAGCAATAGCATTTAGATAAAGAACAGTCCATGTAAATAGTTTCATCTGCTGTATTTCCCCCTGCATCAACAATCATAGGGTCAATATCATACATTGGCACAGATGAGTCTTTCATTAAGGCACTATCATGAGAATGCTTATTCCCTTGCTGCCATTCTCTATTATAGATAGGGTCTGGATCAGTGTTCATACCTGAGCCTCTCCTGCTATCATTATTCCTCTCTGTATAGCCTGGCCAATACGTAATCCAATTCTGATGTCCAGCCTTCCAATCTTGATCCCTGGACACTGGATCTTCTCTCACATACCTTCTGGCCTTGGTCTGAAAGTCCCTTCCACATGCAGTCTTCTCTCTTCCAGGTAGCCACTGGTGATTCCTATCTCTGCCACTCCATTCCTCTGGCTGAATCCAGTCCAATGGACTCTGCTGGCTTTTGGAATATCTCCCAGTATGAGTACTGCCTTGGAATCTCCCAGACCTTCCAATGGCCTTTCTTCTCTTCCTTCCAGAGAGTTTCCTTCTCTCTCTATCTGCGTGGCTTTTGCTGAAGCTGTTCTTCAAACTCTCCTTGAAGCTGGGCTGGAGCTTGTAGTAACTGTTTCCTGAAGAATAAGCTCTATTCTTATTCTGTCCTAATGTGTGCTGCTCCCTAACACAGCGCAGCTGTGTTGAATCAGGCCCTGCCCTTTGAGATGAGTGCTTAGGGATTACCTCATAGCTCTCTTGATTGCACACACATTCTCTCACTTCAGCCCCTCTCATGGCTGCTGGAAACCTGGTGCATTCTGGGACTGGTAGTCTTTTATGTGAAAACTCTGTTTTCTTGCTTCTACCAGAACTGACAGGTTGCTTGTTCAGAGTCACATCATCTTTTCTATAGCTCCTACCTGAGCTATGATAAGCTTCCTTATCACAACCTTCATCAGAGGTGTAATTTCAAATAAAAATATGAACCATAAATTAATATGTAGATAGATATAAAAATACATACATATATAATGTGTAAATCATAAAAATAACAAAATCAAAACACATTCCTAAAAACATAATTGTATATAGTAAGATTTTTTTGTAAAACATGTTGATAAAACAAATTGATAAATGATAATAAAAAAACATAAATATAGACATAAATATTCAACCAAATTAAAATAAATGAATAAAGACACAGATTAAGTAAGTCTATATGTATCAAGCCACTCCAGGGAGTCATCCAGCAGTTATTGGTTGTTGGTATTCTTGCAGATTGGTTTATCCAGACGTTTTAGGGCTTGAAAAATGAGCATTTTGCTATAGCCATTGGCTAAGAACATGTCCCGAAGGGTGTTCCTTTCTTTCTGAAGACTGTCTGCGTCACAGACTCTTAGTAACTCGTTGCTAGTGTGTGCAGGATGCCTCTTTTTGTGAACGGATGATAGCGGGCTTTAGAGTATAGATAATGGTTGGTGTGGATGGGTTTCCTGTATACGGTGTGGCTCAGGCTTCTGTCTGTTTTCCCACCTCATTTCCAATGAATTTTCCCACCAAAATTAAAATTTCCCGCTTCAATCCCACCAGTCCAATTTGAGAATCATTATTTAAGAACAGAGATTCACTGCATTCCCACTTCACCCTGAAGAAAGCCCCAGCATAATAGCTGAAATGCTGGTTCCTCTTACAAAGACGCAACATGACCCGGAAAACTGCAAAGATTTTAATGTAGGTATTTAAGAGCTATATGCACTTTAGCTCCAATGTCTTTGTGTGCAAAGATTGTTTACTATCAACCTAACTGTAATCTATGGTCTGCACTGCAAAATCTTCTGCAAATGTCATCTACTAAATTGAGATTACAGTGGAGAAAGACAGAGGGCCTGTTCTGCTTTAGGCCCCTTTTGGTGGTGCAAGACAACAAAAAGTAGCGATCCCACTCTAACCCCAAAGATGTGCCCAAGAAAGTCAAAATTACAGAAAACCAAGACTATTTTTATTTATAAATATCCTTTTAAAAAACTTGACATGTTTCTGTAACTGCCTACATCAGAGGTATCGTTCAATAAATCCTTAAAACACAAAACAGTAGTAGTATAAGCAGATATCAGATGACGAGGCTCTTTTGGTTGTGAGGTACTAAAATGTAAAAGACAAAAAGATAGAGCAGGGGTGTCCAACTGCAGTCCTGGAGGGCCCCAATATCAGCCTGGTTTTCAGGATGTGCCCAATAAATATTCATGAGAGATGTTTACATATGCTGCCCCCATTCTATGCAAGTATATCTCATGAATATTCATTACCAGCACAAATAGCTACAAACATCTATTAGTCTGGAGAAATTATCTTACTAAAACACCATCCCACACTCAACTCTGATTGGGTGTTGTCTCTTATTTAAACCTAGTGGCGTCTGACGTCAAATCCTTGCACGGAGTTTTCTGGCGATAAGTCTAACCTCTGAGGAAGCTTTTATAAAGCGAAACAAAGATTTTTGTAGGGTTACTCCAAGGTTTGTTTGAGTTAAAGGTCTAGGTGGGCTGTGGAGGTTTGGTAGCTTTGCGCTACAGAAGGTTTATGCTGTTGGCGTTTCTTCGGGAGTCTCAAAACAATGAACCAACTGCCATCAGATAAGTAAAGTGTGCTGGGCAAGCTTTGAATTGTTCTTTGGGTTCTTATGTGATCTTTTGTATTTTCACACAGGTACTTTTATCTGTATTTGGCTATTTTGAGCTCCTTTAGTTTATAATATGATTTGCTGTTGTTGAGCCTATGGCCTGAGTAACTGTTGCTGCCGAGGAACCTCGGAGTACCTTTTGCTCTTTAAAGTACAATTTTTTTCCAATTTGGTTAATTTATTATATATCTATTAAATAATAATTAAATAATATGAATTAATGGTAGGAGTTGCCTATGTTGAGTTAATCCCCTATGGTTTTCAGTAGCCACATAGAGGGATGATCTATTATCCTGAGGCTTTTTCTCCTACATTTTATATTACTGTTGACATAGATTATTTGCCTACCTGATTGTGAGTTTTTTGGAGAAGCAATCTAGAACTGATGTATTGTAGTAATTTTGGATTTTTGTTGCTTGGTAGTTTTTTGGGGGCTGTGAGTGTGGGGTGGTGTTTTAGTAAGATGAATATTCATTAGAGAGATCCTGAAGAACAGGCTAAATTGTGGCCCTCCAAAACTTGAGTTGGACACCCCTGAAATGGATATAAGCAAATAAAATAATGTACATAGGCAGAATAAAACACGTGTAACCTTTTGCATCTCTGTAAACCATAAGACCATAATAAAAGGAGATAGTTAATAAAAAGAAAAAAATGAAGGAATATATAAAATGTAGACCTTACCTACCCCACTAAAATAGGAAGCTTCACTCATTCTTGAAGATAAACACTGATCAAAAGGTAATCACCTAATCAACCAAAAGACAGCCGATCAACTTTAATGTCACGCTTACTCTACTGCCACTTACACAGACATTCAAAAACTATTTACTTGCAAGGTGTCGCAACCGAGAGTGCACCACCCTTTTCAACCAGAACACTTTTCACTAGCAGCCTTTTATAGCTGCACCAGCCACATAAAACTTAGGCTAGTGGCACCACATCTAAAACAAATAGGGCCCAATTCCGAAGGGGGAACGTCCTGCCCATCCGGACGTCCAGGATCTGGACGGGCCGGTCTAGTCCCCGATTCTAAGCCCGCAGGAACTAGATGTCTATTAGTTTCCCCGCAGAGGCCTGCCCAGGCTCCTGCATGGAGCCGCGGTGCCATGGTGTCCTGTTGCCATGGCACCATGGCTCCATTAAGGAGAGGTGTTCCCCGGCCACTGCCATAAAGTTCATTCCCCACAGCCCGAGCCCCAATGCGGCCTCCAAAGGCAGGGTCAGACTGTGGGGAAGCTCCTGCACCCCCTTGCCCCACTGACCTGGCCCTGCATTGCTAACCCCCATCTATGTTCGCGACTCCAGACATACAGGGCCGACCTCAGGATCGGCCCTGTATGTCCAGGGTCACATTCCCGCCCGTTCTCGCTCCTCCCTCGGATGGCCCCCTTTCACCCCTGTCCAGAGCTCCCCATACATCTCTTATGCGGGGAGCTTTGAGCAAGGGATATGTTTCGGCGTTTGGTGGGGATGGACGTCCAGCCCGTACATCCATCCCTGCTAAATGGGCTCAGAATGACCCCCATGCTAAAACATATAAATAAATATTATATAAGTAAAAATCTAAAGAAAGAAGTCTCCGTTCTTACCTTCACAGCATACCTCTAACTGTGCTGCAGTCCATTGCTTAAAATATAGCAGCAAACAAAACTTTAAATATAGAGGCAAAAGTACTCCATTCAAATAATCTCAAATAGCCCACATGCCCAGTACTAATAGTGACAAGGACATCTAGTGGAGCTGCTGTTAAAAATAGCCCTAAAAACTGCAGCACCTAAAACATATCCGCATATTGCCCAATACAAGGTATTTAGAAAAAACAAACACCCCCCCCCAACCTGGTGATGGTACACAATGCTGGAAATGCTGACAATACAGTGGAAAAGAAATTTGCAGAACTTAACCTGATCACTGTCTCAAACCACAGTATACATGGCTACAATGAGAAGCTAGGCAACAAGCCGCTATTCCTGCCATACAACCATGATTGTCACCGCTGTCGGTGCGCTACTTCCTAAGCACAAATATACTGAAAAAACACACAAAGACCCATAAAGCATAAAAGGGCATTTTTTACTAAAATGCAATAGTGCATCTCACGTTAAGCCTTAAAACATAGTATAGGAGTGGTGTCAGACCCCCCCACTAATACATGGCATGTCCTCAGGTAGTTGGTGCGGGTTCCACATCGCACCCCCTTTTGAAGTAGTTTGCTGCGATGAACATGGGTGCACTTAATACCACCCACTGATGTGATGGTAAGTGCATCCGTGCTAAGTGCAACATTTACATCTTGGGGGAATTCTGTGCAAAAATTTAGAAAGTCCTTTGCACAATATTTTAAAATTCTGCATGTTTTATTAGTACAGTGCCTTGCAAAAGTATTCATCCCCTAGGTTTTTGTCCTGTTTTGTCACATTATGTACAACCTGCAATGAAAATGGAGGTTCATTTGTATGTTAGGTAATGGACCTAACAATATAGACCAAATTGGTGAAGTGGAATGGCTGAAAATTTGGGAGTGCATATGTATTCATTCCTTTTGGTATGAAACACCTAAATAAGATCTGGTCCAACCAATTAACCGCAAAACTCACATGAACAGTCACATGCTGCCTGTATAGATATACCTGTTTTGAAAGACCCCTGACTGCAACACTTCTAAGCAAGCAACATGAAGACCAAGAAGCACGTCAAACAGGTCAGACTCAAAGTTGTGGAAAAGTGTAGATCAGGGTTGAGTTATAAAAAACATATCCCAAATTCTGAATGTCCCATGGAGCAACATTAAATCCACCACCACAGACCTGACAAGAGAAGGCTGCCCACCAAAACTCACAGACTGGTCAAGGAGGGCATTAATCAGAGATGCTACAAAGACACTGAGGATAGCACTGAAGGAGCTGCAAAGATCCAACAGTGGAGATGTGAGTATCTGTTCATAGGACCACTTTAAGCCATACACTCCACAGAGTGGGGCTTTATGGAAGAGTAGCCAGAAAAAAGTCATTGCTTAATGAAAGAAATAAGAAAACACATTTGGAGTTTGCACAACAGCATGTGGCGGATCCCCCAAACACATGGAAGAAGGTTCTCTGGTCAGATGTGACAAAAATTGACCTTTTCGACCATCATGGGAAACGCCCATGTGTGGTGCAAACCCAATACTTCCCATCACCCCGCGAACAATATTCCGACAGTGAAACATGGTGGTGGCAGCATCATGCTGTGGAGATGTTTTTCATCAGCAGGGACAGGCAAAATGGTCTGGATTGAAGAAACAATGGATGGCACTATTTACAGGGCAGTTCTTGAGGAAAACCTGTTTTAGTCTGCCAGAGATTTGAGACTGGGATGGAGGTTCACCTTCCAGAAGGGTAATGACCCTAAACATATTGCTAAAGCTGGTTTACAGGGAAACATTTAAATGTCTTGGAATGGCCTTGTCAAAGCCCAGACCTCAATCCAATTGAGAATCTGCGGCATGATTTGAAGATTGCTGTACACCAATCCAAACCATCTAACTTGAAGGAGTTGGAATACTTTTGCTTTGAGGAATAGGTGAAACTCCTAGTGGCTAGTTGTGCTAAGCTAATAGAGACATACCCCAAGAGACTTTCAGCTGTAATTGCAGCAAGGGGTGGCTCTACAACGTATTGACATTGGGGAGTGAATACATATGCACACTCCTGATTTTCGTTCTTTTTTTTAAATGTTGGGGTCACAATAAAGAATAGTTAGCACCTTCAAAGTCATACGTATGTTGTGTAAATCACTTGGTACTATCCCCCAAAACCCCATTTTAATTCCAGGTTGTAGTGCAAAAAACACAGAGGGGATGAATACTTTCACAAGGCACTGTAAATGTTTGCGCAGAATTCCCCCTTCATAAAGCCTTGTCTAGACCTGAAATTCCCCTCACCTTTTCCCTCTTTAGCTTTCTTGCTTCAATCACAGTGTTCTCCCATATCCATGATGCAAGGTTCCAGATTAGGAATCACCACCATGGAAAAGGATCTGCGAATTATCATGGACAGTACGTTGAAACCCTCTGTCCAGTGTGCAACCGTGGCAAAGAAAGCAAATAGAATGCTGGGAATCATAAGGAAAGGAATGGAGAATAAAGCCAAAAATATTATAATGCCACTGTATCGCTCCATGGTGCAGCCACATCTTGAATATTGTGTACAGTTCTGGTCACCATATCTTAAAAAGTATATAGCAGAATTAGCAAAGGTACAGAGACTAGTGACCAAAATGGTAAAGGGGATGGGAGGATATCCCTGCGAGGAAAGAGGACCATGGAAATCCCTGGGACAAGCAGCATGGAATCTGTGTATCTTTTGGGAGCCTGAAAGGTACTTGTGACCTGGATTGGACACTGTTGGAAACAGGATACTGGACATGATGGACCCTTGGTTTGACACAGTATGGCATATCTTATATTCTTAACCCCTAAGCCTTCCCTCCCCCCCCCCTTTTCTATCCCTCTAACTTCTAGCAAGATCCTTACTGCTGTCTGTCCGTAAGGGCTACCCTCAAGTACAACCCCCCTCCTCAGCTCCTTTCTCCCCTCCCTATGAACCTTTTTTGTTCCCTTTTTGCCAGGCGCATACCTCTACCTTTTTCTCCCCACCCCCAGACATACACCCTTCTCCAACTACCAGCCACTCCCCTTCTCCATGACTCTCCAGAAACTCTTCCACAGCTCCCAGCCAGCCCACAAATCACCAGCAACTCTTCTCCAGTCCCTAGCCAGCCCTCGAATAACCATTTGCCCGTCTCCAATACCCTAGCCACCCCTCTAACATACCAACTGCTCTTCTCCATTCACTAGCCACCCCCTCAACTCACCAGCAGTCCTTCTCCAGCCTCCAGTCCCCAGCCCCACCAACTCAACAGCAGCCCTTCTCCAGTCCCCAGCCACTCCCTCCCCCAACTCACCAGCATCCCATCTCCAGCCATCAGCCACCCTGGACTCACCATCAGTCTATCTTCCTGCCCCCTTCCCCCGACTCACCATCAGTCTTTTTTCTGTTCCCAGCCTCTAAACGTATTTGCAGGTTCAGCAGACACCACAACCCTTTCTTTGGTCTTGCAGCACTTCTGCTTGCAGGAGATGGGATCCCATCCCTCATGGGCAGAAATGCTCGGCTGTCAGGACTGGTGCTGTCAGCCTGAGGGCATCCCATCCCTCGCAGGTTGAAGTACTTGAGAAGGCTGCAGTCGTAGCCAGGATTGGCGCTGTCTGCCCACAGGTATCCCGGTGCTGGTCCTGACCGCTGTTGTGACCCACTCGAGCACTTCTGCCTGCAGGGATGGGATTCCTGTGGACAGATGGGACTGTCCTGGCTGTGCTCTTCTGTCCATGCGTTCTGAGCCCCAGGTGGCCTGGCACCTGGGATTTGTCGAGCCCTGCTAGCCAGTTCCGATGCCTATTTAGAATTCTGCATTGCAGTTGCGTAGAATTCCCCCAGGAGTAAAGATTGCCAACTAGTTTGTGTTAAAGATGTCTCCACTAATTGCAGTGTGCACACTCTACCCCTGAACTGCCCTGTCTCTACTCCAACTAGTTCTGAGTGGCTAGTGTGGGATTTTTAGTGTGGCCACATTTTTGATGCATGATAATTCTTAACGCAGTGTGCTTAGGTTGCAGTAAACATCGTGCTAGCCCTTAGTGCCCCAGAATAATTTTAAAAAGCACCCTTCATTTTTTAGATTAGCACTCCCTGGTGCAGCTAATACAAAATACTGTCAGCGTCCAAGTGAATTCTGGAGTGAACAGAATATAACAGGATCAGTTATTCATATGACAAAACAGTAGATATTGGACTGGAAGGGGGGATATTTAGCGGCAGTGGCTAGTCTTCTGAAGCAGCTAGCCATCACCTCTGTACTTTAAGCCCCGATATTCAATGCCAGAACCATATTTGGTCACTGGCATTGCATATCACGTTGGCTGTATGGCGGTTGATGCTAACCGGGCAGCTGCAGTATTCAGCAACTGCCTGATTAGTTTCTGCAGTAAAGGTTAGGCGAGCCTTTCAGGTGACTAACATTTGCCGCTGAGGGATAACCAGCTAGCAGATGAATATCGCTGCTCACTAGTTATCCCCGAGTACTGCCTCCAATCCACCCCGGAACACTCCAACACTAGCTGGCTAGTGTCTGGCTTTCAGTGGTATTCTGGTGAATATCTCGCTCACGATGATTAATGCAGTTACCAGGTCTACTAACCGAGTAAATCATTTTGAAGATCTCCCCCACCAAAGTTTTTTTGACCAGAGATCTAGGAGTGGAGAAGTAGCCTAATGCTTAGAGCACTGGCTTGGGAACCAAGAGACCAGGGTTCATTTCCCACTAAGAGCTCTTTGTGGCCTCGGGCAAGTCACTTAACTCTCCATTGCCTCAGAAAAATTCAAGTTATCAATATCCCTGTTTAATGTACATTACCAAGTTTAAGTTACAATGACTAAAATGATAAAGTGGTATAAAGAAAACCTCTTGAATAAATAGTATACACAAGCTGATGAGACTGCTCTTTCATACTGAAGTATTTTTCCTTCCACCCATTTGTGATTTATGGTTTTTGCCAGCATTACATTTTTAAGGATATACTAAGTTTTTAGAAAAAACTTTTAGAGGATATTTTTTAATACTATAAGTAGGGTAAGCGGGGTCCTAGGCAAACCTCCCTTGCACCCCTGGCACCCTTCATCTCTTGTGCACCCCCCCCCCCGCCCATTGTCGCCACTGTTGGCCCTCTCTGAGAATGACAGCAACAGCAATAGCCACAAACAGCCTTGCGGCACTTACCTTTAAGCTTCGGCAGAGTGGGGCTGTTTGCTTCCGCCGCCCAATGCCGACTTTCCATGCAAACAGGAAGTTGACACTGAGTCTTTTAGCTCTTGAGATTCATTGTACAAGCCTGTTTTCTTGAGGCATATAGGCAGTGGTGGGATCCGAACCAACTAAAAACTGGTTCTGTCCCAGCCCTCCCACACGCGTGACGGCCACATTGCTGCGCCTCCTGTGGAGGTGTTGCAGAGACCACACACTTGGGCCGATGTCCTCCACCAGGTGCAGCAACCCAGCCATTGTCCTGCGGCCCGATGCCCAGCCTTATAATGCTTTGATGGCATCGGGGCTTCTCCCGATTCTGTGATCCCCTGATGCCATCAGATATTGTCGGGCAGGGAAGATTTGTGTCATTGCAGTGCTGGCGTTTCCATGCCGTGTTCGGCACGGTTTGGCGAATGCGGGCAATGGCAGGAACTGGTTCGGTGCGAATCAGGCTGAACTGGCCCAATCCCACCACCTGTGTTGATAAATTAGTGCCTTTTTAGATGTTTCATATAGAAGCTGTGTTATACAACTACCCTCTTAGAGGGTGATTTTATAAGGGAGAGTCTACTTTAAGTGAGAAAGTAGGCAACTACTTGGGTGCAGTTTCATAAAGATACATAGGCACGTATGTGTCTGTATAAAATACTAGCAGTAGTGTCATAACACACGCTTTCATTTGTAGGTGGGGATACTTACACCTGCCCCGGAGCAGGGCTAATTGTCTGCACGGGCAGTAGTTCAGCCTGTGCATAGATTACCATATTTTGTAATCTTTGCATGTACTTGCAGGCTCCACCCATATACACACTTATCAACAAAGTAACCACTTTCATGCCAAAGCATGTACTTTTATGACAATTGGTATTTTAGGAGGCCATTTACATGCAGGCATGATATTATAAAATGTCTCCTAGATGTCTACCTACTTTGTACCTCCTGTTTATGTTTTATTGTTTTATTAAAATTTGATATACCGCCCACACCAAAATAGGCATCTGGGCGGTTATTGCAGGTGGGCAGTTTGGGGGCAAAATATATACACACAGTTTTCCTCTCTTGACTTAAATGCGTCCAAAGGAATGCTACATACGAGCATAAGAAATGCCATACTGGGTCAGACAAACTTCCATCAAACTCAGCATCCTGTCTCCAATAGTGGCCATCCAGGTTACTAGGAAATGCCCATCAGATTCCAAAGAATAGCTCTTGTTTAATTGGACGTTCCCTCCCAAGGATGAATGGTAACGTTTTGAGGTCTATTTCGCTAATAATTGCTTATGGATTTCCTCATTTAGGAATTTGTCCAGATCCCTTTTAAAGCCAGATATTGAGATCTTGACCACATCCTCTGGCAATATATTCCACAGTTTGATTGTTGAGAGAAAAAAAATATTTCTTTCAGTTTATTATAAATCTGCCACTTCTTAGTTTAATGGAGTGTCGCCTAAACCTGGTACAGTTCGAAGGCATGAATAATTTTCAATCTTGGACAGGAACTTTCCATTGCCTCAGGTACACACTTAGGGTGCTTTTACTAAAGGGTGCGAAGGTGTTGCACCTAATGCGGCAAAAGAGCTGAAACGATAGCACGTTAGGTGCAGCACCAATGCATTAACTGTTGAGGTCATGAAAAGCATTTCCCCAGCAGTTAACCCTGTCCCTTAGCTCACGCCACATTAGCATGTTGAGGTGGCATTAGGTGATCCCACACTAATGCAGGTAAAGTACGTTGCGAACACAGAGCTAACTGTGCTGAGCTCACCACACCCACTCTCTGCCCCTAGCCCCACCCCCTTGTGACCCTACCATGGGTTACACAGAGCAGGAGTTGTCCCACACTGTCATGACTGTGCGCTAGCTGGCCACTCATGTCGCAACATGCTTTCAGCACATGCTAGAACACGCGCTGCAAGCTGGTGCCCTTTAATAAAAGACCCCCTTAAATCTGTACCCGAAACCTTGAAATTCTGAGAAAAAGGCATGAGCCGAATCCAGTCCCTTTCCCTGTTTAACTCTTTACCCTGCGCATGATTTTCTAGACCTATATGATGTCCTCTCTCAGGGGTCTCTCTTCTCCAAGCTAAAGACCCCCACCTGCTTAGCCTTGTGTCAGAATGGAGCTGTTCTATCCCCTTTTTCATTCTTGTTTCCTTTCTCTGTACTTTTTCCACTTTCTCTGTTTGAGATGATATGACTAGAACTTTTAATGCAGTTTAAAGTACATGCCAATTGCAGCTGAGTTCGAGGAGGGCAGTTTCCAGTCAGGTCATTTAAAATTTGCTGTGTATGCTGGCAGATGCTAGTAATAATGCATTGTTTTGGGAGATGCTGTTAATTTTAATTTTGATTTTTTTTCCTTGATTTATGACACCTGAAATAAAATTGGGTCTCTATGCTTTCTATATAATTGCCTAGCATTTCTGTATTGCTGTCAGTCATGCTGAAAATCACCTACTTGTCTGACTTTGGGGGGACATCTGTGAATGGATTTAAGGTCGTTTGGCTGCCCTCGATTTTGCACACAAAATGGAACTGTGGGAATGAATATTTGTGGAGAAATTGACAGTTAAAGATTTTACCCTTTTATGCATTTTCTGCAGGTCTGGACAACACAGAGTGTGCACACAAGGCAAATAGCATGCATTACAGGACCATAGTGCATCAGAAGGGCCAATAGCTTGCATTAAGCACATGGTAGAAACTGCTAGGCTTGTTTCTCATTTTTAACAAGTCCTTTCAGCTGCTATATAATAATCACTTAGCAGTTGTGCTTAATCCTGTTAAATAGAAAAAAAGTTAAGTTTCAGCAGAGAATTTGAAAATGCACGCATGTTGATACCCCTTGTGATTTTTTTTTTTTTTTTTAAGGTTGGAACCATGTCAGAACGCAGCCAGAAAATAACTATTTCTCAATGCAGTTCAACATGTTTGCCTAACTATAGTGATTATTTGAAGAAATGAAGCGAAAGGGGAAGGGAATAGTAAATCAGAACTTTTTTTTTTTAAAGGGTTTTAATACTCCTTCAGCCGCTCTTTTTCCCTTGAGAAGGTTTCTTTAAATTACATGCATTTGTTGCTTAAGGCACCCTAACCCCAAAGAATGAGGGGCATTGAAATTGGCTTTCAGAAAAGGCAAATTTGACACAGCTATTTATATTTTTAGGTGGGGTAGGGGTAGCAGGTGGAGGGTGGCAGGGTGGAGATGGGAAAGCTGTGATCAGAGTATTTAGTAATGAATTTCCAAAATTTAGTGTGCCATGCAAAAAGATCTCGCACATCCTGAGGGATGACAGCGAGCAGAAAAGATTTGCTATCGCACCCTTCTAGAAAGAGTGCTAACATCGGCAGTGTTTAGCTATAGAAGAGCCATCCAAGCATTTTCAGCCTTGCCGCTTATGGCTTTGGTGCAGAGCAACTCAGCAGCAGTAGTGAAGAGGGGGGGACTGTTAGAAGTCTTTTCTTGATAACCTCATTGATTAAATGTTTTAAGAAAACTGAAGCAAGGCCAAGCGGAAGAATATTCTGTCATACTTGTCTTTATTTTTCTGAAGAAGTCTATTTATCAAAATAAATGAAATCAAACAGATTTTTAAGATGATCTCTTCTCCTCCTTCCCTCTTGCTCTTTCCCTCTCCCCTACCCACTGGGAATACAGCAAAATATAATTATGCTCCAGTTTTACATATTCGGCAAGCAGTTAACATGGTGCCAAGAAGCTTTAATTTAAAAAAAAAAAGAAATATGTTAAGATCTTGCTATTTCCTAGTGTTAGTGTTAATTAAGGGGGATAGAAAACTAAATGTCTGTTACTTTGATTCTGTTTATTGTGTGACACCACTTTAGGTAGCTGGGGGTTTGTTTTTTTTTGTTTTTTTTTGTTTTTTTTAACTACACCAAGCTAGATTAGATGGATTACGCTGTCAGAATGCCAGTGTCATTATCCTCTCAAACCTTTATGACACTCGTAGCTATATATGGCAGTAGTTACAATTTAATGAGGCTGTACTAACTGTCATATTTGGATATGTGTATATGTAATGTGTGTGTGTGTACAGAACTGTACCAGGCTAGAAATGCGCCCTGTGCAGCTTGCGACCTGGCACCCCCCAGCCATGCATAGGAGTGTGCTCGTCTCAGGCTCCCTGGAAATCCACTGATGACATCAGCACCCATGTATTATTTGCACCCTGTGCAGCCGCACTGCTCGCACAACCCCTGTGTGTGTGTATGCATATATATAAATATTGAGGTAGTTTTGTAAACAACTGGAGTGTACACTTATGTTTTTCACATTAAAATAGGTGCATATTAAATTGCACAGGGGTATATGCACATAAAATTAGGTGCTCAGAAAATAGTGTCTACTTTTGTATGACATAGTTCTAGATAGTCTAGGGTTCTGGGGGGGGGCGGGCGGGGAAGGTGCAATCAGCACTGAATGAGTGTATTTTATAAAATACATTCACAAAGTGACTCCTGTCTCAGAGCAGGTGTAACTTTGTGCAGGAACTTTAGGAGAGGTTATTTAATGAAGGCACATATGTTGCCTTTTCCAAAATAGAACATATATGCTTTCTCCCTTCATGTAAAATTTTGGGCATACATTTTTGTTAATAGCCAGCATTTTTTTATTGAGTGAAGAAAGGCAGA
This sequence comes from Ichthyophis bannanicus, assembly GCA_033557465.1. Classification (NCBI taxonomy): domain Eukaryota; kingdom Metazoa; phylum Chordata; class Amphibia; order Gymnophiona; family Ichthyophiidae; genus Ichthyophis; species Ichthyophis bannanicus. Next base: position 159,882,633 of record CM066043.1, on the reverse strand, counting down.
TTTTATCCTGCCTCCATTCTTTTTACTCTTTTCCTGGGCTTTTTCAATTTTGTGAACATATGGTCAGCTAACTTCAAACTGTACAGGTTAGCACAAAGCATTTAATGAAACCCTGTCTGAGACAAAACGCCAGAGAGAATCATAATTAACGTCTTATTTTCTGCCAGTTGCTATTGATTACTCATTCAAGATCCCTTTGTTCTGAAAATGGTAACAACTGTATTTCACACCCCTATCTAATGAGATTCTCAGGATAGAATTCTTTAAACAGTGTGCTGATAATTGCTTGCATATCCTTAGAATATCAATTCAAAAATGAATTTGCATTATAATGTCCTGATTTCACAAATTTCACTGTTTTCTAAATGCGGTGTTTTTGTTGCTGTCTGCTTTTCAGAAATTTGTCAAAAATTAATAGAAGACTAATAAATACTTCATTAAAAGTTAGCCCTTTTTTGGTCCTGCTTTCAGAAGGGTTTTGTCCATGGGAACAGAATGGAAGAAACTCTTTTGAAATCAGAGTTCTTCCTATCCCAGATGTTTATGCAAAGTGGTTTCTAACAAATGTCATGTGACTACAGATGAGAGGTTTCTTAATCAGCACATGACTACAGTGCTTTCTTTAGAAAACTTCCATGTAATTGAGTCCTGCATGAAAATATTTTGCATGACACAGATGTTTAATGCAGTTGCAGGGAGGGCGTTAACTGGTTTCTAATGCACAAAAATATGTTATCTTTTCCCCTTCTTTTAATGTGAGTTCAAAGGAATTTATTGGATTTAAAGATGTGAAATTCAGATTCTGAATTAGCTTTCCAGGGCACTTTCAACATCAAACCAAGTTAAAAGAAAAATAACTGAAGTGGGCGGGCAGGACATTTTTAAGATGCAATCTTTCAAGACTACTAAGAGCCCTTCTCCAGGCAATGTTTTGTTAACCTTACAAAGGTATCCCCTCTACAGTACTACTTTGTTGATTTTCTTTGAACATATTGTAAGTTTGGCAGCCTAGCACATCAAAACCAGCAGAAGTTATTTGAAAAGTAAGTATTTTCAGGTTGGTAGGAGGGTGGAGTAGCAGTGCTGTTTGTTGCCATGAGGAGGGTCCTCACTTTGATTCCCTGATTGAGTCATCTGCACTCTGAGTCAGCCAGTGCTGGGGATGTTTCAAAGACATCTTCAATAGCCCCAAGCAGGGGGAGTCATGATCATTGTTAATAGTGACATCTGGTGTCTGAATTCAGACTCAATGATGCAGGGAGGATGCTGGTATAATTGTCTGGAAGCTTTTGCCTTGCCTGGAGGAGCTGTTTCCCCAAAAGATGCAGGTTCCATAATGCTTGTAGTGGGGCAAGCAGTGGATTTCCTGGGTCCCCTTTAATAAAGGACTTTTCCTCCAGGAACTTGTCAAACCTTTTTTAAACCCAGCCACACTAACAGCTTTTACTACATCCTCTGGTAACAAATTCCAGAGTTTGATTACTCATTGAGTGAAAAAATATTTTCTCTTATTAGTCTTAAATAGGTTACCCTGTAGCTTCATTGCACGTACCCTAGTCTTTCTATATTTTGATGGCATAAACAATCGATCTCTGTTTACCCGTTCCACTCCATTCATTAATTTATAGACCTCTATCATATCTCCCCTCAGCCGTCTCTTTTCCAGGTTGAAGAGCTCTAACCTTTTTAGCCTTTCTTCATAGAGATATCCTTCCATCCTCTTTACCATATCCTAAGGGACAGTTATGCCCCTTGGGGGAGCCACGAGGAGCACGGGAGCGATAAGGGTCTTCCTCTGTCAGCTCCCCTATGGGAAAGAGGAAGAAAAGGGGCCCCCAGTCTGGTATCGAAAAGGCTGTTAAGCTTGTTGGTCCAATGGATTCACATGTCCAGAGGATTCCTAAAGAGGACATTTCTTCAGCCTCTGTGAGTACACCTTCTCTGAGTGATTCCTCATTGACTTTGGGTTTACAGACCCCACCCTCTCAGTCTGTTGCATTACAAGAGGGAGGCCCTTTTACTCTCTCAACTGGTTGGGAGTATGCACAGGCTTCCCACTAAGAATGGCGTGGCGAAGGTTGAGATGCCTATGGTGACTTTGTTGCCATCGACTTTGGAGCAGTCTTCCTCTACTACACTCCCTAAGGAGGGTGAAGACTTGGAACATGTGTCTTTGGAAGACAGTTTGAATGTATCAGCTTATATTTAGTCTTCACTTGATGAGATCTTAATGAGTGCAGCATTGCTGGTAATCTTTTTCTCTGTATTAGAAAAGAATACTGTCCTGAAATTGTTTTTTCAACATAAGGATAAATTGTTTTGTGGACGAAAATTAAATCTCTTCACAGAAGTTGCTCGGGCCACCCAGCTGTGTCAGAAGGCTTTTTTGGCGTTAAAGCCTCAAGTGGTAGATATGGGAGCCTCTTTTTTTTCTTAAATTCCCATGCAAGTACTTGGTGCTTCATCAGGGTAAGCAATTCATTTTTTGGATCCGTCTTGGTTTCAACTGTTTTTAAAAAATAAATTATTTCATTTTTCTTTATTATATTAATTTCCTGAGGGTTTTTTTCCCTGTGTTTGTGTTCAGACTGGGTTTAAAGAATGTAAAGCTCCTCCATTTTTTTCTTGCTTTGTTCCGCTCTCCCCTTAAGGTGAACTTGTTATATTATTTTTTCCTTGATTAATGTGATATTTTGTATTTACTTGTCTATATTGTCCTTTTATTATTTCAATGGATTGTTAATTTGAAATTTCCAATAAAAAAAATCCATGATGCAGGGTCCCAGAAGGACTAGATTGGGAATAGTGGGAAGTGAGCCTATTAAAATAGAAGAAACATCCCTTAGTAATTGTGAATGAAGACTCCCAGCACTGAATCAAATCGAACTGGAATAAAAAGAATAGAGAAACAACTAGGCCAAAAAAACTTATAACATTAGATAGTGAACCCATATAGAAACCTGCACCTGTTAATACTATAGAGCTGTTCGAATGGTTGAAATTTTATTTGTTGAATTTATCTGAAGGAGAAAGTATTAGGGTCACTACCATTCCTATGCAGCTGAACATCCTGTTTGTTGAATCATATTTCCTGAAGTTTATTGTGATACCATTCTTTTTTTAAGAAGTCACTTGGTTTCCTCATGTTTATGCCCTGTACATCAGATGACAGTGTGAATCATGTAGCTTTGTATTCTGTGTTTTTGTTCCCTTCAGACTCTTCCCTGACCTCTCTCCAATAAGCTGGAGGAGAGAGGGGAAAATTTAGAATACCACATCCCCTTTTGCAGTTTATGGCCCATCTAGATAGAATCTGCTTATTATTCCTGGAGACGGGTGAGATTGGATGAGAGCAGAGCTGTCACCACAGCAGATTTTTTTCTTTGGAATTCTCTTATTGTTGACCTTCACAACAAGTTTAAAACACTCTACTTCTTGATTTGTCATTGGTTCAATAGTTTATTTTGCTAAAATTAAATTTTGTTCTTACTAATCAGTAATGGGAAGGACAATTTTCAAAGCAATCTAGCCATCTTAAAATGGATTAACACCCCTGAGTTTCTGTTATCTGAAAATTGCCCGCCTCTTGCTTGTTGCAAGCACATGCAAGCTTCCACTGCAGTTTTTGCCTTCAGCTGTAACACAAGTACGTATTGCTGAAGGAAGAGAAATAGTATGTGTACATCTGCTCTGTTAATTCCTCTTATCATACTGCATAAAATAGGAAGTGCAACGTATGCAGGTATTTTTGATGTACACTACCATTCTCACTATTTCCTTGTGTTTCATCTGACTCTTCTTGTAACTTCATATCGTAGCTGCTGATCCTTGGACAACATCTTTGCTTTCAAATAGAAAGAACCATCTTGTCTTTTGAAGCCTGTTGAAAGTTTGAATGTTTTGATTATACATTTCTCTATTTTCTTCTTTCTTTTTGCGAGTAAATGTTGAATTGTTAAGCCTTCTCTTTGTAGGGTTTGTGTTGCAGATCCTACCAATTTGGTAGCCCTTGCATTAACTGCTTTCATTCTCTCAGTGCCTTTACTTGTAAATAAGTTAGATACCTTTTACACTGTTACATATGTTAATACCTAGTTACCTGTAAAATCAAGTTGCAATGTATTGTTCACGTTTTGTTGGATGTAAACCGCTTTGATTCACCTGAAAGGCAGTATAAAAAACTGTTCAATAAATAAATATGTACAAACAAAGGTATGAACATGATGCTCCAGATGGAACTTTCTACTGGTCTGTACCAGGACAGTCTTATCTATTGTTTTATTATTGTATTGAAACACAGCTTCAGAATGCTAGATTATTCTTTCAGTTCTTCAACACTTCTTTCAGTTTCTCCATTCTTACCATTGTACCTGCCCTGATAGTTTTTTGTGTTATCTGCAAATGGACATATTTTTACCCACAAGTTCCTCTGCAATATTGGTAATAAAGATGTTGAAAAGAATTGGCTTTGCTACTGTGCCCTGTATTGCCGCACTTTCATTATACTTTTATCAGCGTGAACTTACCGATCACTGCTCCAAGAGGTCTGCTGCTTAGCCACGTCTTCATCAAGTTAATGACTTTCTTTCCGAATTCCTAGGACTAGTGCGGGATTTCTGACCATCCTAGGCAGCTTCAGAATGTACCACATCTTTCCCAGATTGGCTTGTTTGCATACCAGTCTTCTCTGTTAAAATGCTTTCCCTTGTTCTTTGAAGATATTGCGTTATCCTTTTCTTAGTGGTGTTTCCACATCTCTGTAAACTGCTGAATTTAGACTTGACGGATCTGCCTCCTTATTCCCATTTTCATTCCCAGTTGTTGCAGGTGGATAAGAAATGTAAGTACAGTCAAACCTCGGTTTTCATTTGCCCTGGTTTTCATACGCTTCGGTTTTCAACGTCTTTTTTGACTGAGATTTTGTCCCGGTTCTCGTACATCGCCTCGGTTTTCGTAAAGTACAGTACTGTAAATACATACACCCTCGCGCTGCACACCGGTCTGTATACACTGCCAGAACGCCCACCCGGTCCCGGCAGCACTGCCCCCCGGACTCACCGATCGCCAGCATGATGAGAAGCGAAAGCCAGCTGAGCACGTAAATGAAACATATCCTAGAGCCTGGTCAGAGTTAGAGAGGCAAGGATTGCGCAGAGAGGAAGGCCCCGATCTCGTCCACCGCCTGCCCATTCTCTGGAGCGCCACCTCAGGCTCGGAGGTAGCAGGGAAGAAAAGCTGTCAACGTAAGCAGGAGATGTTGCATGAATGTGGGAGGCAGTTCTTTTTCTTGCAGGGTACGTCTGAAGCTATATCATTAAGATTTTCTGCCATTCTGAAGCATTGAGCAGATAAAGTAAAGGTATTTTAATGGGCTGAATCCAATGTGATTCCGAAGAGAGCTGGGCACAGCAGCTTGTCAGGGGTGGCTAAGGCCAGATGCTAACATACTGTACTGTACAGTACTGTACTTAGCTTGCTTTCAGTGATGTTAAATGTTCATTTATCCATTTCATTAGTCATTTATATTTATTTCTCATTGTTTTCTGTATGTAAAAATATAGTTATTCTCTATAAAATGTATTGTTTGTGAATATTTTTGGGTGTCTGGAACGGATTAATTGGATTTACATTATTTCTTATGGTAAATATTGCTTCAGTTTTCATACGTTTCGGTTTTAGTCAGACCTTTTCGAACGGATTAATCATGAAAACCGAGGTTTGACTGTAGATGGAATGAGATGCTACCCATTGTCTTCCAGCCCTTTGTACTTCTGCCATTCATTCTGCAGTTCTCTTTTAGAATCCACTTGGATACTATATCAGGATCCTTTGCCTTTATTGTTTGTTTGTTTTAATAGTGCTATCAAGTCAGTGCTGACTCCTAGCGACCCAGCTGCCCCTCGGATTTCTTGGCAGTGTGTCACTGGAAGTACATTGCCAGGCTTTTTCTTCTGAGGCAAAGGAGGGTAAAGTGACTGCCCAAGGTCACTCATAAGGAATGCCAGTGGGAACTGAACCCTTAATCTTCTGGGTACTAGGCAGTTGCTCAAAACACCTTTTATAAAATTAGGCTATGCCCAAAAAGTATATGTAGTGCAATTAGATGGGTATTTGCAGAGTAGGTATGCTCAGGGTTTGGATGGAGTCACAATTTACAACCTATTTTGTGAAATACATGTGTACTTTACATACAAGCGACCACATAGGCCCAATTTGTTCAGAATTTGTGCTAATATTCTATGAAGACATGTAGGCACCTATGTGCCTTTAGATGAAAATAGGCACCTTCCTGTTCAATTGACATAGGCGACCTGCTATAAAATTGCCCTCTTAAAGTACTTCCTTCTCTGTAAGTGAATTTTTATCATTCTTAACTATCCAGTGTGTCTTGTCTAGATAAATTGCCTTTCTCCTCTTCTACATTTAGGTTCCAATTCGCTAAAGTGCATTAAGGTATCTGCAAAGCCACTGTATTAACTGTTAGAGCATTCCCAATGTTTAGAGGAAGGCTGCAGTTTATCTGTTTATTTATTTATTTACACCACCTTTATAATGATATTGATCCAAAGCATTGCACAGCAGGCTTAGCTTGCCATAAACAACTTACATTATAGAAACAACATAGCAATACCATTAGAACAATGAGGGTTTTTTTGGAAATAATACAAATTAAATTATAAGTACATAAGAACATAAAAAAATGTCATACTGGGTCAGACCAAGGTCCATCAAGTCCAGTATCCTGTTTCCAACAGTGGCCAATCCAGGTCACAAGTACGTGGCAGCAGGGGCGGCCCAAGGGGGGTGCGGGGCCATGTGCGGAGACTCGGTGCGGGGCCTCATTTGCATAAGTGGCTTTATTTGCATAAATATTTGCATAATGTTACCATACACTAACTTTTAGTAAACATGTCTCTTAATGAGGGTATGGATAAAGAAAGACTAAAAGATTTCTACATTACTATAATCCAGTGCCAACCGCCAGGCACATTAGGAATTACTACAAACGCTGCCCATTTAGAACCCATAGCAAACCCGCTATATCCTGACAGCACTACCAGGACTCACAAAGCACCATACCTTAACTGTCAAAAGGCAACACTGCAAATATTAAACCAATACATTTCAGAGAATACTGGGGAAAGAGAACAAGTGGCAATGTCAAATAGGAATTACATAAACAGAATACCTCAGCTCAGTTACACATGCAGAACATAGACCATCATCAAACAAGGAATCACAATTTAGAAACAGGAAGGCAATAATTAAACTGGGAACCCCAAAAGCCAAACTTGGAATGTACAACAACACTGTAGAAATAAAACTATAAATTAATTTCCTCTTGTACCAAACAAAGCGCAGACGTTAATGATGCACATTTCCCAGAGCTTTCATATTCCAGTTAATAAATTCAAAATAAAGAGATATCTTTCTACCTTTTGTGCATTTTTTTTCAGTTGCAATTGCTCCAGCCACTTTCTTCTGGTTTCTTCATGTTTTCTGCTAACTCTCCATCGTCTGCTGTCCATTTGTTCTTTCTTCTCTCTTCTAGTTTTTTTTCCATTCTCTCTCTCTACATCTGCTTTAACATACTAATCTTTCTCCTTTTGCTCTTTCCTCATTCCTATTTCATCCACACAAATTTTACCCCTCCATCCTCAATCCCCACTTACTCTCCCAATAACCGGCCAATTGTAGATTTTTTCATCCCTCCCACACAAAATATTTTTCCCCTCTCCATTTTACTCTCCCAGCCCCATCCCATTCTAATCCTCCCCCAACATCAGCTCCCTTCTAGTTCCAGTCTCACCCAGCATCCATTCCCTTCTAGTACCTGCATCAGCCCATTTCCAGTCCTACCCCCCATCAACCCATTTCCGGTCCTAGCTCCCCCATCCATTTTCAGTCTGAGTCCCTTCATCAGCTCATTTCCAATCCTAGCCCCCCATCAGCCCATTTCTAGTCATTTCCTAGCCCCACCATCAGCCCATGTCAAATCCTAGCTCCCCTCCACTCAGCCCAATTCCAGTCCAAGCCCCCCCCCCCATGAGCCTACTTCCAGTTCTAGCCCCTCCATGAGTCCATTTCAATTCAAGCCCCCACCACAGCCCATTTCCAATCTTAGCTCCCCCCAACAGCCCATTTCCAGTACCAGTCCTAGCCCCCCATCAACCCATTTTCAGTTTAAGCCCCCCCATAACCCATTACCAGTCCTAACCCCCCCATCAGCCCACTTCCAGTCTTAACCCCATCAGCCCATTTCCAGTCAGCCCCCCATAGCCCACTGCCAGTCCTAACCCCCTTCCCCATCAGTCCACAGCCCATTACCAGTCCTAACCACATCAGCCCACCTCAAGTCCTAACCCCTCCCCATCAGCCCATGTCCTGTGCTAGCCCCCATACATTTTCAATTATCAGTCCTAATCCCCCCATAGCCCATTACCAGTCCTAACCCCCCATCACCCCATTTCCAGACAGCCCCCATCAGCCCACAGCCCATTACCAGTCTTAACCCCCCCCAGCCCATTACCAGTCCTAACCCCCCAGCACCCCATTTCCAGACAGCCCCCTCAGCCCACAGCCCATTACCAGTCTTAACCCCCCACCAGCCCATTACCAGTCTAACCTCCCATCACCCCATTTCCAGACAGCCCCCTTCGGCACACAGCCCATTACCAGTCTTAAACCCCCCCCCAGCCCATTACCAGTCCTAACCCCCCATCACCCCATTTCCAGACAGCCCCCATCAGCCCACAGCCCATTACCAGTCTTAACCCCCCCATAGCCAATTACCAGTCCTAAACCCCCCAACAGCTCACAGCCCATTACCAGTCCTAGCCCCCCCAGCCCATTATCTGTCCTAGCCCCCCCAAGGCCATTACCAGTCTTAACCCCCCATCACCCCATTTCCAGACAGCCCCCATCAGCCCACAGCCCATTACCAGACTTACCCCCAGCCCATTACCAGTCTTAACCCCCCCAGCCCATTACCAGTCTTAACACCCCCCCCAGCCCAGCCCAGCCAATTACCAGTCTTAACACCCCCCCAACCCAACCCAGCCCAGCCCAGCACCAGTCTTAACACCCCCCCCAGCCCAGCCCAGCCCAGCACCAGTCTTAACACCCCCCCCAGCCCAGCTCAGCCCAGCACCAGTCTTAACACCTCCCCCCAGCCCAGCCCAGCCCAGCACCAGTCTTAACACCCCCACCCCGCCCAGCCCCAGTCTTAACAGCCCCCCCCCGCCCAGCCCCGCCCAGCCCCGCCCCAGTCTTAACAGCCCCCCCCCAGCCCAGCCCCAGTCTTAACACCCCCCCCCCCGGCTTATGGCAAATTTAAAATTAAAAAAAACCTGGCTCTGGCTGCTGCCGCTGCTGCCGCAGCAGCAGCAGAATTGAGTGTCCCGCGGGGCTCCCTCTCCTCGCTGAGCCTCTCTGCAAGGGCTTTCAGATTCGCGAAGGGAGAGTGTCTCCCTCGCGTCTCTGTTAAGCCCGCAGGGGCTAATGGGAAATTTCCCATCAGCCCCTCGCGTCTAAAGGGGCAGATGGGAAATTTCCCATTAGCCCCTGCGGGCTTAACAGAGACGCGAGGGAGACAGACACTCTCCCTTCGCGAATCTGAAAGCCCTTGCAGAGAGGCTCAGCGAGGAGAGGGGGCCCCGCGGGACACTCCATTTTGCCGCGGAGGCCGCGGCAGCAGCCAGAGCCAGCTTTTTTTTAAAATATAATTTAAAAAAAAAGCAGAATGTTCTTTGCGCGGGGCCCCCTGAAACGCAGGGCCCTGTGCAAAGAACATTCTTGCTCAATGGACGGGCCGGCCCTGCCTGGCAGGTTCCCAAAAGGGCACACAGGTTCCACAATGCTCATTCTGGGGTAAGCAGTGGATTTCCTGGGCCCTCTTTAATAATGGTTTATGGATCTTTCCTCCAGGAACTTGTCCAAACGTTTTTTAAACCCAACTACACTAACAGCTTTTACTACATCCTCTGGTAGCAAATTACAGAGTTTGATTACACATTGAGTAAAAAAATATTTTCTCTTATTAGTCTTAAATGGGTTATATTGTACCTTCATTGTGTGTCCTCTAGTCTTTCTACTTCTTGATGACATAAACAACCAATCTACATTTACCCGTTCCACTCCATTCATTAATTTATAGACCTCTGTCATATCCCCGTCTAGCCATCTCTTTCCAAGTTGAAGAGCCCTAACGTTTTAAGCCTCTTCTTATAGAAATGTCCTTCCATCCCCTTCACCATTTTTGTTGCTTTTCTCTGTACCTTTTCTAATTCTACTATATCCTTTTTAAGATATGGCAACCAGAATTGCACACAATATTCAAGGTGCAGTCGCATCATAGAACGATACAGAAGCATTATAATAATCTTGGTTTTATTCTCCATTCCTTTCCTTATGATTTCTAGCATTCTATTTGCTTTCTTGGCCGCCGCTGCACATTGGGCAGAGGGTTTCAACATATTATCCATGATGATGCCTATATCGTTTTCCTAGGTGGTGGTTTCTAAGGTGGTACCTGGCATCATGTAACCAAAGTTTGGGTTGTGCTTTCCTTGCTGCATAACTTTGCACTTGTCCACATTAAATTTCATCTGCCATTTGGACCCCCAGTCTTCCAATTTTTCACAATTCTGTTTTAACAACTTTGAATAATTTTGTGTCATCTGCAAATTTGATCACTCATTCGTTATTCCTATTTCCAGGTCATTTATGAATATGTTAAAAATCAATGGGCCCAGTACAAATCTCTGGGATACTCCCCTATTCACCTTTCTCCAATGAAAAAATTGGACATTTAGCCATACTCTCTGCTTACTATCTTTTAACCAATTCCTGATCCACAATAGTACACTGCCTCCAATCCCCTGACTTTTTAATTTCACCAAGAGCCTCTCATGAGGGACCTTGTCAAAGGCTTTCTGAAAATCCAGATACACTATATCAACCGGCTCACCTTTGTCTACCTGTTTATTCACACCTTCAAAAAAATATAACAGATTAGTAAGACAAGACTTTCCTTGGCTAAATCCATGTTGGCTTTCTCCCATTAAACTATGACTATCTACATTTTGTTCGGTACTGATGTCAGGCTCACTGGTTTGTAGTTTCCTGGATCTCCCCTGGAACCCTTTTTAAAAATTGACATTACATTGGCCATTCTCCAATCTTCTGATACTACAGATGATTTTAATGATAGCTCACAGATTACTGGTAGTAGGTCTACAATTTAATATTTCAGTTCTTTCAACACCTTCTGATGTATACCATCTGGACCAGGTGATTTCCTACTCTTTAGCTTATCAAATAGTTGTAATACATCTTTCCGGTTTATTGTTATTTCTAACAATAGCAATAATGATACAATATAAGTAATGTGGACAAAACAGCAAAGTAGCACATTAATGTAACAGAAATATGATACAGTTTAAGCAAAATATAAATAAAAAGCCTTAACAGGAAGACAATACAATGTTCATGTTATATAGATATGATATTCAGAATGGAGGTCAGTCCAGAAACCAAATAAGGGTTTGTACATGCTCCGGGGATGTGTATCTGCCAAAAATATCTGAGCGTATTCTGGTGTATAATGCCTGCGGATGTTTATCTCGTTAACATGGGGATCTCAGAATGTGTCCGGAAGGGACACAACGGGGGTGTGGTTACCTGCAGAGACATATAAAGCATATTCAGGAAAGGCCCGTGTTCTTTTTGGGAAGTCTTGGGGATTTTGGAGGACTAAGGCTGCTGTGTTTTTACCCCAAAGATATAAGAATGACCTCGCTCTGCTCCAAAAAGACTCAGACATTTAGAAGGAAATGAGATCTTTTTTATGCCCCATCAGTTACAATCTTAGCCAAAAAGCAAAATGCAGCATTATTTTTCTTAAACAATACAGTTTGCCTGAGCCAGAGGGTGAAAGACAAAGACAAAAACAACAGAAACTGAATTTCCAATCATACTCTGTATGAATAGTGTTTGTCTCCTCACCCTACAAATGATATCAATTGCTGTCCTTATATACATTATTTAGTTGCGGTTGGGGACTTTTTACTGTACTATATTCTTATTGGTTGATCTAGATCTGTTTCCTGTGCAAGCACTTTCAAACTTTTCAGACTTCCGCAAATGACTGGAGTTTGTGTTATCACTTCCTTATCAGCTTGTCTTTACTTTGTTTCTACCCCCGTTTTCTCTCCCTCTGTCTAGTCTGTCGTGGACATATTTTCTGTTTCTGCATATCTCATACTTGACCATAAGTTCTCTGCAAGTCTCTGCAAACAGTCTGTGTTCTGAAATCTGCCCAGCAACAAAAACAATGGTCACATTTAGTTAGGTTTTCGCTACAGGTCTACTTCCAGTCACTCTGTTAGGCCATAAGGATTGCTTTTAGAATATGGTATGAGGTGGGCTTCATCTCGCTTCTTCCCAACAGAGGTCCCCACAGACTTGCCGGTTATACATGCCAGAGACATGAAATAAGGCCAGTACTTAGAAAATATTCTGCTGTGTTTGTATAATGGTGGTGACTAGTCTGTTCTAAACTGGTGGACTTCAGTGTGGAAAAACACCACAAGATGCATTTATAAAGAATAGGAATCAGAGGTGTGGGAATCTTGTAAGCTAAAGAGGCACTGATAAGTACTCTGAAAGAAATATTAAGAACAATAGTAATTATTCTGACCATGCTGACATTTGCTGTTTATGCTAAAGGAGCTAATCTAGGGGACCCTAACAATTCCTGTGTCCTGAAAAATGGGGCTGTTGATGTAGGAACAGTATGTGAGTGAGTATGGAAAGGAATCTTGTTTGGGTGAGAAACGAAGATCATATTTTTAGTCCTGGGATTCCATGTTGTTACGTTATACCAGCTGTTATTTATAGGTTCAGGGCATCTTTTTGGCAGAATTATGTTTTTTGTGACCGAAAGTGAGTGTATGTGTGTGGTTTGAGGGTTGCACGGGAGGATCTGGTGTGCTCAACTGCAATTTGGGGTGGAGTGGGGGAGAGGATGGGACATGAATGCCTGGCCAGTACCTGGACTGTACGGATGACTGCAGCGTCACCAGGTGCCAGTGTGAAAGGCTAAAAAAATCACAAAAGGTTTTCCATAGCTAAATGTCAAAACATATCCCTTTCAATAATAAAAGACCCTCAGCATAAGAGCATTCAACAGTGCAAACAGCACAAAAACATGCCCAAAAGCTTCATCATCAATCTCTAAAAATGTCCACATATATAGAGAGGATTTTCTGAGGTTGGTAAGGGTCCATACTTAGCATGCTGCAATTTTTTCCAAGTTGATTTGCACCATAGACAACAGGTCTGCTGTTTGTTTAGAAACTGTATCTGAGAGGAGGACGATAGCCTCCCAATATAGCCCCCAGTGTAAATTTCTTTGGCCACGCGAGAGGAGAAAACTGTGTAGACACAACCACCATCAACGCAGAAGCTTGCTGACCTCCACCATCACCACCAAAGCTTCATCATCAATCTCTAAAAATGTCCACATATATAGAGAGGATTTTCTGAGGTTGGTAAGGGTCCATACTTAGCATTGTAAAAACTGTTCTTAGAGGGACCAAAGAAAGAATAACTACGGATTTCTTCTACTGCCATGTATGTTTTGATGCAAGGTATGTCATGACAAACACATCACTTTCTACTTGCTGTTATTACATCTTTGAGTGCACTGAGATTACTTTGCACTAGTGTGGGCATGCAACGGACTACTATATCTAGTCTAGTTTGCATCATCATTTACAGTATGTGTCATCAGTATTCAACATCAACACCGCCAGGAAGAGATGGCCTCACCATTGACAATTTGTCCACCTGCTTGGTGGAGACCTCCAGGGGCAAGCCAGACAGCTTCTCTGCCAAACCCCTTCAAATGGAGTCATGCTCCACGCCGTCACAAGACACTTGCAGCTCCGGGCTGGATGGGTCTGAGAGGAACCTCCTCAGGTACAGTGGTGGCGTTTGTGCGGCTGGAGAAAGAGATGTTTCCACGTCGCATAGCAGGTGAGAGTCCTCCAAACTCATCCCTGACAAGCCCAGCCTTATTTCAGCCATTGCAGGCCCGGACACCTTGACAAACGAGTCCATAGGTCCAGAAACAGAAGGCTTAGGCCCAAAGGGCAGCAGCCTAGCCTTTCCCTTGCATTTAGGCATAAGAGGAAGCCATGGTCTGTCAGACCTCACTCAGTAGCGGCCATCTTAAACCCCCCCATCAAATCTATTTAATTAATAAATAAAAATAAATTGTGTTTCTTGCACATAAATATGCATTCTTATTAAGCACCACCTTCTCTAAATTATACAAAAGTGAAGGCCAGTTTTAAAATTTCAGGTACAAGTATGACAAAAAAAATGACTCACAGTTTAGCAAAGGGGAAAAATAGTCATCAACTATTTAAAAAAAAAAAAAAAAAAAACAATTGCAAATGAATACTGCTAACTTGATGACTATATCAAAGTGTGCTATGCACTAGATTTTGCCTGTACCATTATCATCCTCCAGGGAAGCTGCAAGAGATTAAAAGATTCACTGGTTGAAGATTGAGCAAGGAACCAACTTTCAGGATCCTTGCACTATTTTTTTGCCAAAAACCTAAATCTGGCCCCAATGCTCTGCCTATGGCAATCCATGTAAAGAAGCTGCTTAAATGATCTGTCCTGTGCATTAGTTTAAGGATTTACTTCAGTTGTTTTATGAGGACATTTTCAGATCCCTCATGAGGTCTTGCAGGCCCATGGAGTTTCTCTCTGAAAATATCTTGCCTAGAGGGAACTAGGAGTACATACCGTAAGTACTTGCAAAGTTTGTATGTGTACTTCCTGGCAAGGGTTTGCACATAATAATCTCCAAAGACACCCTTTTCCACCTTACCAAGAGCAGGTTCAATTTTTAATGACTCATTTACACAAAGGGTTCCTTTTACTAAAGGGTGCTAGCTGTCAGCATGGATCTGGTATGTGCTAAAGGTATGCATTGGTCATGACAGCGCTGCTGGATTTTGGTGCTAACTGTGCATGGCGCATTAGGATTGCAAGGGGAGGGTTAGGGACAGAGAATGGGCAGGATGAGCACTGTGTAGGCAGCACACCCGCACTATCTGCACACATTGAGTTGTTGTGCCACAGCAGGGTCAAGTGCACCACAGTAATTGCTGGGAGTATGCTTTCCTTGCTCCTGCAGTTAACACTGTGGTGTTGCCCTAACGCGCCATGGATTTGTGCATTTGCGGCAAAGTCAAAGCACCCTTTAGTAAAAGGGCCTCAAAGTTCCTTTAAAAATGTTCCCCTCCCCCAGTGTTAGAAAATGCAAAGTACAAAAATTGTGTACTTTCATTTGAAATATTTTTGTAGCATCTAAATTTCAAGAACTGGTGCACAAACTGGACTATCAGATAGTGGGCAGTTCATCGTAATTCATAAGACAATAAACGGGACTCCAGAAGGGCCGACTTCAAGAAGAGTGATAGCGTTGAGGAAGCCCCGCCAGGAATCCAGGATCTGACAGCTCCAGAAGTATGGGCTGCAATAAAAGAACACAGAGGAACATATCCCTGCGTAAGGCAACTTAGGAAGGGGAAGCTGAAAGAGAGACAAATACAGTTCTCTAAGGATGTCAGATAGACTTGCCTTCATAAAAAAATAACTCCAGCAGATGAAGGGAAAGGCAGAATGATCAGGAAAACAAAGTGAGGCAGGAAAGACAATGAAAGGCACACACAGAGGATCTCTATGAAACCAAAGGAGGAATAGTTAAGATCAATAGAATATGTTGGGTTAAGCTTGAGGGAAGCCAGTAGAAGGCAGAATCTTAAAGACTTCCCTTAGGGGCTTATGTACGAAGCTGTGTTAGATATTTAACGTGGCTTTTAGCACACGCTAATTGCATGAACCAGCTAATGCAGAAAACTCCATGTTGAGGACTGTGTTTTACAGTTAATACAGAGGTTGTTACCATGCTTTAACTTAATGTAGCAGACAAATACAAAACAGTTAAGGCCACCTCAACAGCAGCTAACTGCAACCTACGTTATCAGTTGTGCTGTTAACGTGCAGTAAAACCTTTTCCTAACTAGACAAGGGCAGACTCAACTGTGGGAAATGTATAGCGATATACCACACCAAGCCTTAACAGTAGCCAAAACCCAATCGGCCCCACATTCAGTGGCACGTATCCAGACAGCAGCCCTATCTGGATAGTGCCACTGAAAATATGACCTCTTGCTCCCTGCACTTTCTGTATAATGCATAGATGGAGCATGGCATATGTCCCAACTGCACACATCCCCACTTTTGCCTACTGAAGTGTTTCATTTGCATTGTGTTGATGTGGTGGCCAATTCCATAACATGCACATCTGGCCTATAGACATATTCAAATCAAAAACGGGCCCAATTTCACCTTAATTACGCACACACAGGTATAAAAGCGCCCGTGGTTCCAGAATCGGGGACATAGGCATTTCCAGCACAGCACGAGCAAACCACTACGGAGAGACGACACACGGGTATACGCAGCAAATGGTTGGGATGTCCCCACGTCACTGTAGTCTGAAAAGATGGATGCTTCCGATCCTGCCTGTCTTCGCCATGGCCATGCCTCCTCTGTTAAAAAGTGCATCTCCTGAGCTGCTCCTCTCACTGACAGCATTGTGTTGATGCAGACTACACATAAATACTGATGACACATACTGTAAATGATGATGCAAACTAGACTAGATATAGTAGTCCGTTGCATGCCCACACTAGTGCAAAGTAATCTCAGTGCACTCAAAGATGTAATAACAGCAAGTAGAAAGTGATGTGTTTGTCATGACATACCTTGCATCAAAACATACATGGCAGTAGAAGAAATCCGTAGTTATTCTTTCTTTGGTCCCTCTAAGAACAGTTTTTACAATGCTAAGTATGGATCCTTACCAACCTCAGAAAATCCTCTCTATATATGTGGACATTTTTAGAGATTGATGATGAAGCTTTGGTGGTGATGGTGGAGGTCAGCAAGCTTCTGCGTTGATGGTGGTTGTGTCTACACAGTTTTCTCCTCTCCCGTGGCCAAAGAAATTTACACTGGGGGCTATATTGGGAGGCTATCGTCCTCCTCTCAGATACAGTTTCTAAACAAACAGCAGACCTGTTGTCTATGGTGCAAATCAACTTGGAAAAAATTGCAGCATTGAGACTGTCAAAGTTGCTATACAAGATTCTATTCAGAAATCTGCTTTATCTGAAGTTAACGCTGCTCTGATGAAAGATAATATCGCTTTAAAATATAAGCTTGAGACCCTTTAAAATGTTTCTCGTGCTGTTAATCTGCGAGTAATTAACTTTCCCAAAGCTACTGGGATTTTACCACTGGACATGTTTAAGAGTTACTTAACAGAGTTCCTTTCAGTCCCAAAGGAGGAGTTACCTCCAATTTCTAAGATATACTATTTACTGTCATTTAAGAAGGAGCCTAGGTTTTAGCCTCCAAGCATGATATGAAGGTGTTAAACGTGTCTCACCTTTTGGAGTATTCAAGAACAGAAACTTACTCTTCAGCTACTTTTATTGTATCCTGTGACTTAGTTACTGACAGAGATTGGATTCTTAAATTGTATTTTAAGAAGAGGTCAGTTCCCTTCTGTGGCTACAATGTGTCTCTTTCCTGATTTGATGAGAGAAACACAGAAATGGCGGAAACAATTTTTGCTATTAAAGTCGGGTGCATTGCAAATAGTAGCATATTTTTTATCTAAAATTTCCTTTTAAATGTTTGATTTATTATAGATCTGTTCAGTATGTTTCACCAGCCATTGGATCTAGTGGCCTTCATTAACGCCAAACTGCTGGAAAGATCAGCTTCCGCAGATTTGGAAGTAAATGGGTGACTGCACAGTGAATTATTTTGCTCTGGGTCTCTATTCCTGATTTATTTTTTCTTATTAGGTGATCTACTGTTTATTTCTCCATAGTTCTGTATGCCTCCTCTCTCTCTCTTTAGTGGACCAGTAGTTGCCTCTGTGTTTGGTTTATTTGGAAGGTTTTTCCTATCATTATTTCTGTAATTGTTACTTGTTGTCCAAAGAGTCATCTTTTTCTGTACAAGAGTTTTATCTTGGTTGTTAAATTGAAAATTCAATAAAGATAAAATTTAAAAAAAATAGAATTGATATACCACTAAAAGGAGGAACATCAAAGTGGTTTACAAGCCCAAAATAATTATGGAGAAGAACATAAAATTAGATATTAAAAAATACTAACACAAATGTCAAATACACTAGGAAGAGTATGCATAGATCAGCATTATCATTTTAGGACAAAAGACCATTGACATGGAAGGGGAAGGAAGACAGAGAGAGCTTTCCATAGTTACCGAGTGCAGGAGGGTACAACCAGTTTAAGTCCCTGTGTGTGGAAAAGACTGGCTGAAAAAACATGTCTTTAAGGCAGTCTTATATTTCTTGAACAAAATGGACCATATAGATATCAATGCCCCTCTGGACATACATCAGCATGGATTCAAGCCCCAGCACGGCGTGGAAACACTACTCACCTCCCTCTTTGACAATCTCCTAAGAGGCATAGACAACATAAAAAATGGCTTCCTGCTAGGGTTCATGGACATCTCGGCGGCCTTCGATACCGTGTCACACCCTAAGCTACTGCAACACTTACAACAGATAGGACTATGCAAGAATACCCTAAGGTGGTTTACATCATACCTGGAAGGACGAATGCAACAAGTCAAATGCGATCAAAAGAAATCCCTACAATTCCCCGTCACGCAGGGAATACCTCAAGTCTCAGCCCTATCTTCAATGCTCTTGAAGCCTATATGCAACATCATCAAGAACCATAATCTATGCTACCACATTTATGCTGACGACATCATGGTGTACGCTCCAGTCAACTTACTGGCACTAAACACTACACCAATAACAAAATGCCTCGAAGACATGAATGACTGGCTCATAGCCAACAACTTAACAGTCAACTACGACAAAACTGAGGCAATGTTCGTCACCAGGAACCCCATATTCACACCTCCACAAACCATAAGCATCCTAGACAAACACATAGTAGTCAAAGAAGAAGTTAAATATCTGGGCATAACACTAGACAGAGCTCTGAACTTAAAATCTCACATCAACAAAACTGCAAACAATGCATATCATCGATTGAAAACAGACAAATCAAACCAATGCTCTTTCAAGACCACTACAGTATGCCAACCACTGCTTGATTATGGAAACTCACTATATCAAGGCCTTCCTCACCAGACACTACACCCACTACAGATGGTACAAAACACCACAGCACACATCATTACAGACACCCGAAGGACCAAGCACATCACTCCCGTCCTACAACAACTACACTGGCTCCCAATGGTGGCAAGAGCTAAATACAAAACAATCATGATAATCTTCAAAGTCATTCACCATCTCTCAGCGGACGTACTCCAAAACATTATAACAAGAGACATCAGCAATAGACCAAGAAGAACCAATAATAACAACATGATCAGCACCCCTGCAGACTATCACAAAACCAAACAAACAACCTCAAAAAGAGCACCATCACTACTAGCTTCCTCAATATGGAACTCCCTACCAATGAGCCTGAGAGCTTTAGAAGACCTCACAGACTTCCGCAAAGACCTCAAAACATGGTTATTTATAGAAACCTATGAGCATTCAAGCAACATCCCCTACCCAAACAGCAACACTAACATCACCGCCAACTAAATACAGAGCCATCCCATTCACACGAACAAATTTATCACACCACGTTAGTAAATACCTTTATGTTAAATGTTACCTCAACTGTACTGTCTAAATACTGTCACACAACTGTACTGTCTAAATGTTTACACGTACCCTAATGTTAAATGTAACCCTCCAATTGTGTTGTGACGTGACCACCTTGATTGAAGGAAAAGGTGGCATACAAATCTGTCTAAATAAAATAAATAAATAAATAAAAGTGTCTAGGTGGAGCTCCGCTGGCAGTGAATTCGAGAGAAAAGGCACAAGATAACTGAAGGCATTGTGTTGAGATGATTCTAATCGCAAGTCTGCCAAGTCTGGAACTCCTAAAGAGTTCAAATGGGAGGACTAAAATGCTTGCACTGGGACATAAAGCACTAGAAGAGAACTTAAACAAAGAGGAAGCCCAGAGTAATAGTCTAGAGAAATTTATAAGCAGTATACTTCAAGATCCGAACACTCAGGCATCTGCGTTCCTTATTGGATCCAGAGGACTTCCGGACTATATACCAAGCACTAATCTTACCCCACTTCGACTATGCCAATGCCATTTTACAAGGCCTCCCTCAATCTACCTTAATCTCGCTACAGCTTGCCATGAATGCTGCAGCAAGGGTTCTCCACGGAGCCTCTAGGAGTGACCATGTGACGCCTATCCTGAAGCAGCTTCACTGGCTCCCGATACATGGAAGGCTCGTTTTCAAGACCTTACTACTGACCTTCAAGGCCATCTATGGTCTCTCATCCTCCTCTCTTACAGAGCTCATCCACACCGTGCCACCTAACAGATCCAGAAGACCAACAGCGTTAAACTCGCTAATAACTCCAAAGGCCTTAACAAAATGCAACCTGACAACGGCAAACAGGGCTTTCATATTTTGCGCCCCAAGATGCTGGAATGCTCTACCATCTGACATTCGTGCTATCGTTGACTTAGCCCAGTTCAGGAAGGTACTCAAATATCACCTGTTCCTCAAGTACTACCCAGTCAGAAATGAAGCCTAAATAACCCCACCAAAGAATGTAAATACATGCTGCTTCTAGAGCTTTGTCATTACGCTTACCTGTAGATACTTTAAGTAAATAGTTCACCCATGTTGTCCAAGTTTTTTCACCTGTTCTCTGTAATACAACAGCCTGTTGTTCCAGTCTTTTTGTTTTAATGTAAACCGCGCTGATGTCGAATAGTGCGGTATATAAGAAATTGTAATAAATAAATAAATCTTTAAACAGAATGGAAACCATTGTTGATGATAGAGTAATGGCATCACAGAATCAAGTTTCCTTGCATTACATAGTAACTTCATAGCAGTATTTTGCATTAACTGTGAACTCCTTAGTTGGCAGAGAGGAATCCCTGCCATAAAAGAGTTGCAGTAGTCCAGTCTGTTGATAACCAATGCATATAGCAGTGTCTTTAAGGCTCTATTATTCAAAAATCATCAGAGATTTGATTCTATGGAGAGAGAAAAAAGTATTTCTGCACACTTGTGACAGTATATGGCAGAAAGGATAATTCACTGTCAAATTATATTCCTACTCTTTCACTGCAATTGGCATACCTTGAATATGCAGGTGGAATGGAAGTAACCTATGGGCATTAGAGAGCGATAAGGTCTCAGATTTTTCAAGATTAAGAATCTGCTTATGTGCTTTGTTCCAATGGCAGTTTTATCCATCCTCCCCACCAGGAGGCTACGAAATGTCTGATTTCAAGTGGGATGAGCTATAAC
The DNA here is from genome assembly GCA_033557465.1 of Ichthyophis bannanicus. Classification (NCBI taxonomy): domain Eukaryota; kingdom Metazoa; phylum Chordata; class Amphibia; order Gymnophiona; family Ichthyophiidae; genus Ichthyophis; species Ichthyophis bannanicus. Next base: position 159,861,114 of record CM066043.1, on the reverse strand, counting down.
TGGTTGTTTGTCATTTGCGTAGAGGTAGGTTCTGAGGACAAACTCTTGTGTTGAGGCAAGTGGTGAAATAAAAAATGTTTGAACAAAGTAGGAGCCAGGAAATGGAGCCTTGAAGAACGCTGCATGACAGCAGATAGGTACTTGGAAATGAGTTTCTTTTGGTCAAATACGAATGGAACCAGTTTAGGGATAGTCCTGTTATTCCCACTGTCTGTAATTGTTCCAAGAACAAAGCATGGTCCAAGTGTTAAAAACTAAAGTTAATTACCTAGCACTGATTTTTCCACATTAGTCTGCTATGTCCCACTGATCCTGGGAACACTGGTGAAAGTAGTTGGCTAAATGTAGCTGCTCAGCCCCAGTAAATTTTCAGCTATATTTTCAGCTAAATTTTCAGTAAATTTTCAGCTGTATAAATCCTGTGGCTAAGTAGCTAAACCTTTTTTGAAACCTTTACCCCTTGGTTACTCAACTGACTTTACCTCTGGCTTCTACTTTAGTGTTCTGCATTTTCTTCTAGAATCTGATTGTGGTCTATTACTGTGATTGAGTCTATTGTGTCATCCTCATCACTGATGTGATTAACTCATAAACGGAGACAATAATGTACATATTTCAGGAAGCTGATTTAGCAGCTATATGAAATGCCCATATTATTTTCACAGTGGGATTGAGAGAGAACTTTTCACTATACATATTTACAACTCTGAGGAAGCGAGAGAGTGTAAAATAGAATGCCCCTATTTGAGATGTTTTATAGTGGAGTAAAGTGAACTCCAAATGCTTCGAAACTAGGTCTAATAAATACAAAAGTCCATGAAGAACCCAGCACACATTGAACCACAGATAAACTTTTTTGTTTGAATGGCCAGCACAGTACACAGGACTTCACCTGCTACCACAGTGGCCCGTCCTTTTTAATCAAATTTATAAATCAAATTTAAAACAGCTCTTATTCAAGGAATGGCTGTACTTAGCTTTGTAGAAAAAAGAGCAGGCTGTAAAAAACGTTGTTTACAACGATGAATCGATATCCCTTCAGTAGGTCAATATTACTACGACGTGCCACGTTTCGGGGGTACACACATCAACCCCCTGCTTCAGATCAGACCTCTGAGTTGAGTAAAGAACGTCAGCCCTAGATACATAGCTGTGAGAATGGTTTTTATATACCCGGCTTGCCGTTGAAAATCACAAAATAGGACACACCTGCCCAATGTGATATGCCAAAAAGGAACCAATCCAGTCTAAGAGGTGAAACCACCAATCAGATTCCACCTCCCGATGAGAAAGGTTGATAGGCAGTTGAAGGAACCTATGCAGAGGGGGATTCCCATCCATTCACATATCCCAATTTTAACGAATGGTATACCAGTCAATCTGTTGATTAAGACCATGTGGAGCGACAGAATTTAATCTAAATATCCATCTTTGTTCCAAGTTCTGCAAATGCTGGATCCGATCTCCACCACATGGATCTAGAGGTACATGATCGAGAACTCGCCATCGAAGATCCTCAAATTCGTGAGAGTGCTCGAGACAGTGGCTAACCAAAGGAGCTGTCAATGAATGAGTGCGTACCCTAGACGCATGCTCTATCAATCTTTGCTTGAAAGATCGTGAAGTCCTTCCAACATAGGGCAGCTGGCACGGGCAAACGATCAAATAAACCACATGGTTGGTGTTGCAATCAGTATGCCAACGTGTATAATAGGATCTGCTGGTACGGGTGTCAAACCAAACAATGCCCGTTAAAGTGCCCAGACAAAAGGAGCAAGATTGACACGAGAAATGGCCAGCCAAAACATGGCCCTTAGGAGGTTGGTCTGGGGGAGATCTTGTCTTCACCAAAAAATCTCGTAAATTAGATCCCCGGGAATAAGCAATTTGGAGTGGCTTCCGAAAACATGCATGAATGGCTAAAATGGGCCAAAATTGATGTATCAAGCGAACCACCGCAGTTGTACCTTGCATAAAGGGAAGAACCCCCGTTGTCTTTTCCTCAGAAGGTGTAGAAGCCTTAGGTGCCCTTTTGTCTGGGCACTTTAACGGGCATTGCTTGGTTTGACACCCGTACCAGCAGATCCTATTATACACGTTGGCATACTGATTGCAACACCAACCATGTGGTTTATTTGATCGTTTGCCCGTGCCAGCTGCAAAGCTAGATTGTCTGTCTCCCAACACTACTAATAGTACTACTGCGCATTTACTACACACACAGTATAAATAAATACGTACCTTACCATTACACCAGGAGTACATTACAACAGATCAGGGTTACATTACATTACATAATGTTGGGGATACATCAGGGTTACATTACATTATATCAGGGATACATATAAAATATGCTTACATGGTGGTGTGGAGACAGTCAGTGGAGGCGGAGTGACCATGAGCGCTCATGCTTCTTTGGGGTCATGGAGGCTGGAATGGATCCTTTTTCTTATTCCTTTACATAGGAATACGTCAGCAAGGGAGAAAGCCATCCCCGCCACCGTGCCCAGCCTAAGGGCCAGGCTAAAGGGCCCTTTGGCGTGGCCCTCCAGGCGCTGCCCCGCCTGCTGGTTCCTGCTTTTAAGTGGAGCCTGTTGTGCCCCGATTGGGCCTTGGTGGGGGGAGCAGGAGGGGCGCCCCCGAGGTCCATTCGGCAGGCAGCGTGGTAGAGAGTCTGTGTCCTGCCGGTTCCTGCTTTTAAGTGGAGCCTGTTGTGCCCCGATTGGGCCTTGGTGGGGGGAGCGGGAGGGGCGAGCAGCTCCTGTTTCCTCCCCTGATGTCCGATCGGCAGGCAGTTTGTATTTCTTGTCCAAGTTTTGCTTGGTGTATATTTGTAAAATTTGATAAATTGAAAATTTAAAAAAAAAAAAAAGGGGGAGGGGGGAAGCGATCATATTGGGTGACTTTAATCTACCTGATGTGGATTGGATTACTCCTTCTGCACATCTGGAAAGAAGCAAAAACATTGTGGATGCTCTCCAAGATGCATTACTTAGACAAATGGTGATGGAACCAACCAGGGAAAGCTCAATGCTGGATTTAGTGCTCACCAACGGTAATAGCGTGTCAAATGTCTGCATGAGTGCCCCTGTGAGCAACAGCAATCATCACACGGTGTGGTTTGAGATAAAAGCCATGGTACAGGCCAATCATAGCAAGCTCAAAGTCCTAAACTTCAAAAACACTGACTTCAATAAAATGGCCAAGTACTTGGTAGCAATGAGCTGATCGGACGTGTGCAGATCAGCTCCGGGCACCTACCCCACAAAGCGGCAACAAATCTGACTCTATAGCGGCTCTATGCCCCTGGCGACACTGAAGGGTGTCAGAAAGAGCGTTGAGATCACGGTTGTTCCTGCCCCGCGTACTGGGGGACACCCGATGGCAGCCAAAGTGACCAGGAGGGAGAAAGCACGAGGCCCTGACTTAAAGATGGCGGACGGAGCGCCTAAGAGTCCCGGGTCGGACAGCGATTGTAATATGGTGGCTGATGTGAGTGCCGCAGTGGTGCAGGCCTTAGATGAGCGCTTTTCTGAGTTGGGGGATCAGCTGCACTCGATTGCCCAAAACATTGCAGATTTCACAGGGAGGATGGAGCAAGCCGAAACAAGGATCTCTGGCTTGGAGGATACCCAACATTCCCTGATTGATTGCACGAGTGCAAGCCCTGGAGACTGTAGTAAAGCAGCAAGGTGACAAATTGGAGGATTTGGAGAATAGGGGACGCAGGAAAAACCTTCGATTTATTGGGATTCCCGAGACTGTAGCTGATACTGCTCTCTCCAGTTACTTAATATCCTGGATAGAACAACTTCCCAATAACGGAGTGGAGAAGCCCATCATCCTGGAACGGGTGCACAGGCTGGGCCCGCGGAGAGATCAGGCCCGGAGGCCACGTGCGGTGATTGCACGCTTCCTAGACTACCGGCAGAAGGAGGCAGTGCTGCGAGCAGCTCGCGCCCGTCGAAGGCAAGCAGGAGCGTCAGAACACATCTTGTTTTTTCAAGACTATTCTTTATTGGTGAGCCAGCAAAGACGAGCGTTCTCTGGCCTTTGTGCACAACCGGCGAATAAGGGGATCCGCTTTTCCCTGCTATATCCTGCTAAGCTCCGCGTGGAACATCAAGGGCAGATGCGCTACTTGGGGACCCCGGAAGAGGCCTTAGCATGGTTGGAGCAACTGCCTGAACCCTCGGCGGCGGTCCCGTGAAGCAGAGGCAGGAGCTATTGGATCTGCGCTGCCTCGGAGGGACTCTTCGCCTCGGGGGAATAATGGAGCAGTGAGTGCGGCTGCCCCGGGGTTTGTGTGCGGACAATCTAGCATACCCTATTATTGATCGATGCCACACCGGGCTTGCCTAAGGGTGCCCCTTGATTTGTTTAAGAAGGAATGTTTAAAATGGAGCACAGTTTGTAATTACCCGTACTTTATTATGTTTAACATGTCTTGAGATGGTGTTATTCAGCTGGGGGCGGCCCTCTCATAAGTCTGAGAGCTTCCGATATGGGGGTGGGTGGGGAGGGTATAGGAAGCAGGGAGCGGCGGACAAGTTGGGCCTCACGGCGATCCCACGTGGTGCCCGGCTTCAGCTGCTGCCTACACCGGGTGCTTGGCGCATGCCGCCCCGAAGGGGAGAAAGCCTGTTTTGACCTAGGTGCTTGGTTTAACTCATAGTGGAGGGGGGGGCGTTTTTGGTTGGGGGTACCCCTCCTAGTTGTATTGTGGGTGGGGGGAGGGAGGGAGGTCAACTTCTTTTTCTATGTCTTTGTCTATGCTCTTTTCCTCTTCTTCTTTCTCCCCCCTCCTCCTTTCTCTTTCTGATATGCAGCATGGTGGCTGCAGATTGTATCCCTAGAGGGTCCCCCTCTTAACGTGTGTAATGTAGTAGGACTAACTGACTTTTGAAATGTTGTAGTCATACCGGATTGTGAGGTGTTGGGCCCCGGACCCGAAGAGGGGTATTGGTATTGTGAGTGGGTTTTTGGAAGGGGCTGGCGGGGTGGTCTCATGGGAGATCTGGAGTAGACAGGGGGTTTCTGTCTTCTACTAGGGGAAGGCTCTTAACTTGAATAACTGCCTGGAATGATTGGGGGAATGGTGGTAGGGGTGCTGCGTACATGGATTCTCATCTATTAGGGAGGACTGCAGGTGGGGGCGAGAGTGTGCTAGTGATTTAATATGGGGGAATACCCTGGGAATAGAGAGGGTGGTCAGGGGTAATGGAACCTTTGGGGACTACAGAGGGCTATTGGGGGGTGGGCCTGACTGCTGCAGGAAGTCGACCGGCCTTGCTTAGGCTGGGTGGTGGTAGCAGGGTTAGGAGGTTGGAGGTGGAGGAGGGGCAAGGAGGGGGGATAGGGAAGGGAGGGGTAATTTGTAATAGCTTTCGGGGGTGGAGTTGTTAGCCGTGGGAGGGAAGGGAGCTCGGAAGGGGATGGGGGGTGGGGGAGGAGTGGGGGTGGGGGGAGGAGGGGGGGATAGTCTCGGTCTGCAGCCCTCATTTCTGTTCAGTCATTTCATCTAGGAGATCCGCAGGAGGAGGCCCTGGGCTGGGGGGGTTTCCTTCAAGCGTATGTGGCTACTGTGGATATTTGAGCCTCACATGGACCTATGACAGTGGAGTCATGTTGAAGGTCTTTTCGTGGAATGTCTGTGGTCTGGGGAGCCCTATTAAGAGATATAAAGTATTGAAAGCATTGGCTAGACATCACTGTGACATTGCGCTTCTCCAGGAAACTCATCAGACGGAGGAGGAACACGCTAAACTGTGTAGAGACTGGGTGGGACAGGTCTGGGGGGCCCCTGCCGTGGGTAAGAAAGGTGGAGTTGCCATTTTAATTCATAAAAGGATGCGTTTTACGTTGAAGCAGCAGGTTGTGGACCCGCAGGGGCGATTTTTGTTATTACATGGTCTGCTGGAAGACCGGGAGATAATTTTGGGTGACTTGTACAGCCCCAACTCGCGCGATCCGGCCTTCTTTAATTGACTCGCGGCTAAGGTTGAACAACTCCCAGATGTACCCCTGCTTATGGGCGGTGATCCTAATGGGGTCTTCGACGTGGACCTTGATACTTCGAGAGGCAGCGGTACCCGTGAACGGCAGCTTCTTGCCCGAACCTTGCAAAGTTTTCGGACTAGACTGGGATTAGTGGACCCCTGGAGATTGTTACATCCCCTCAAAAAGGATTTTACGCACTCGTCGCGGGCGCATGGAACTAGTGCGCGCATTGATTATCTCCTGATTTCAGCGAGTCAGTTCGCTGGCACTGGGGATGCTCAGATCGGTCCTCTGGAAATCTCGGATCATGCTATGATTTGGTTGGAGCTGCAATGGGGGGGCGTAACTGGTTTCACGCGTCTATGGCGATTCCCAATTGAATTCTATAAGGATACCCAATTCCAGGTGTTCTTGCGTCAGCGTTGGCAGGATTTTGAGGAGAACCATCAGGCACATCGAGACGATCCGGAATTGGTGTGGGAGACGGCTAAAGTGGTGATACGGGGAGACATTATTGGTTATGTAGTTCGGAAGCGACGACTGGTAGCGGAGCAAATTATTCGGCTGGAAAAACAAGTCACTCAGGCGTGACGTCTTAGAGGCCACAGCCCCACACCGTCGAACAAGAAGAGATTGTGGGAGCTCCAGGTTGCTTTGAATGAATTGTTGCATCAACGAGCCAAGAAATCTCTATTATACTATAAATATAAGCTGCACTGTTTTGGCGGTAAACCAGGCAAGTTGTTAGGTAGGTGTCTGAAGGGTCCTCGCAGTAGCCGGTTGGTGGCAGCGCTTCGAGATGAGCAAGGTCGAATCCAAAATAAAAAAGAGGCGATAAGTGCGGTGTTTAAGGGCTTTTTTCAAAAATTATATGCAGCGGAGGAGTTCACACCTTCCCTGATGGAAACTTACTTGCAAGGCCTGGAGCTGCCACAGATAACAGCGGAGCAGTGTGCCATTTTGGGGCAGCCCAGAACTCTTCAAGAGGTACAGCAGGTGATCTCATCTGCTAGTTGTTATAAAGCTCCGGGACCCGATGGTTATGGGGCTGAATTCTATAAAATACTTTCTGATTGGGTAGCCCCTATGCTAGTGGAGACGTATCAGAGAAGAACAGCGAGTGGTACCATGAAATGGGGGGAAAACCAGGCGTACATTACGCTGATTCCTAAACCTGGTAAGGACTTGTCACAAGCGGCCTCCTATCGGACGATTTCTTTGCTGAATTTTGATATGAAGATTTTGGCGGAAATTCTGGCTGAAAGACTGGCAGCTTTGATGGGGTATTTAGTGCATGAATCCCAAGTGTGCTTTATCAGGGGTCGATAAACGGTCCGTAATTTGCGTAGAATCTTGGCGTCTCTGGAATGGGTGCATACGCGACAAGTGCAGTCACTTTTAGTGAGTTTTGACGCCGAAAAGGCGTTTGACAGAGTCGACTGGCAATATCTTCATTACCTGTTACCGCGGTATGGCTTAGGTCCTTCATTTTGTGGGATGGTGCGGAGTCTCTATGTGAACCCGACAGCTCGGGTGCTCTGTAATGGGGTCCTTTCGGATCAGTTCTCTTTGTTTCACGGTACCAGACAGGGATGTCCTTTGTCACCTTTGTTGTTTGTTTTAGATTTGGACCCCCTTATTCGTAGAATAGAATCCGATAAGAAGATTTGTGGGGTGGACATTGGTACGCAAGGTTTCAAGATATCGGCATTCGCAGATGACATGCTGGTGCATCTACTTGCTCCCCGTGAATCTTTGCCTCGATTAATGACTGAGTTTGTGGAATATGGTAGATTTGCGGGCCTTCGTATCAATATGGACAAATCGGAGGCATTAGATGTGGGGGGCCGGCTGCGGGGAGAGTGGAGAGGGCATTTCCCTTTGCAGTGGGCGGAACAGCACTTTGTATATCTTGGTATTGTCTTGACCTGCCGCCCTCGAGAGTTATACCGTACGAATTTTGAAAAAGTCCTGACCGGGGTGCGAACCCAATTAAGAGCCTGGAACCCCCTTCCGTTGTCATTACTGGGGAGGGTGGCTGCAGTAAAGATGGTGGTCCTGCCGCGAATCCTTTACTGGCTACAGACTTTGCCAGTTTGGTGGTTGCGTCGCGATCTGCGCCGTTTGGAACGAGAAATACAGGGATTTTTGTGGAAGGGGCTAGAGCTTATATACCGATGAGCCGTATGATTGGACCGTGGCGTAGCGGAGGTGTTGGCTTGCCCGACCTATGGTTATATGCTTTGGCCTGTCAGGCACACCACGTGGGAGACTGGTTGGGGGGGACTGATATTTATACACCTCGAACGTTGGAGATGACTGTGGTCGCCCCACTTTCATTGCTCGGGATTCTACACTTCGAGAGTGCTTCTCTGCCTAGTGGACTTCAACACCATGTCCTGCTGAATGCCGCACGTCATACTTGGCGACAGTTAAATGGCTATTGGAACCGAGATTGGCGGGTCTCGAGTTGGTTGCCCTTGCGTGGTAACGTGCATTTCACCCCAGGCTCTGAATCTCGGGTGTTTCAGGCCTGGGGAGCGCAGGGATTGCGGAATGTCGGCCATGTTGTGGATCTATTGGGAGGGTGTAAACCTTTCTTGGTGTTCTGCGAAGAGTACGAGCTCTCTACTCGGCACTCCTTTGCCTATCTACAGCTCGCCCATTATGTAGCTTCCCTATCTAGAGAGGAACTTACGGCAGATCGCTCAGCGCAAATTCTTGCATTTTTTGACATTGGGGGTGATGCTCCGCCGTCGATAGCGCGGTTGAAGACTCGACTCGAGTGCTTTGGTGTAGTAACCGACTATGATAGGGTCGAGCAGGCCTGGGCTCGAGAGATGGGACGAGAGGTCCCTCGTGGGACCCTTCTTGTGGCGTTGAGGCGGTTAGCTACCCTAGTAGAAGGGACCCGCTGGCGGGAGGTACAATATAAAGCGCTGACCCGGGTTCATTTCTCACCTAGAAGGGCTTTGCATAGTCATATCACCCAGGATGGGTCGTGCCCCCGCTGCTCTGAGCCACTGGCTGACTTAACCCATATGTGGTGGACGTGTAGGCACATCCGTCCCTATTGGTCTCGTATCCACCACTGCCTGATGAGGCTGTTCCAGCAGCGTTTCCCCTGGACGGGATCATTGGTAATCTTGGACCAGTTGAATCAGACCCTGCCGAAAGGGAAAGGGGAGCGGTTGTTGGTGCATAAGGCCTGTCTGGTGGGGAAGGGCCCGATATTACATAGATGGTGGGATACCTCCCCGCCTACTTTCCTGGAGTGGCGCAATAGTTTTCACCATCTGATGCTGACCGAAGGTTGGAGGGCTAGGGGACAGCTGAAGCGGTGGTCCGTTTTCATACTAATTTGGGAACCCTATATTCAGAGTCTGGGACCATACTGCAGGAATGAAGTACTTAAAGGGGGCTCTTAGTGATATCAGGCAATCCGAAGATACAGGTGGGGGCAAGGAGGGGGGGGGTCCCCACGAGGCTGAAGTGGGCTGCTCGGGGGGGGGGGGGCTGTAGACTGCGACCGGGGGGGGGATGGGAGGGGGGTAGCTACTTTGTAGACATACAACACATAAAAATAACCACAAATGTACTACTTATGGCGATGCTTTTTGATGCCATGTCAACCTTTACGGATTGGTCCCCGTAGCGGGGATCAGAGTACACCCTGCTCGGGGAGTTGTTGTTTGATGTTCTGATATGAAAATGGCTGTAATTTTTTTCTTTGTGGTTAATAAATAAAATTTCAAAAAAAAAAAAATGGCCAAGTACTTAAAGGAGGAGATGGCGGGGTGGAAGGAGATAAGGGAAGTGGAATTGCAATGGGCTAAACTAAAGGTGGCAATAAAAGGGGAAACAGATAAATATGTAAGAAAAGTAAATAAAAACAAGAGGAGAAGGAAACCTATTTGGTTTTCCAAAGAAGTGGCTGCTCAATTAAAGGCAAAAAACCACATCTTTTGCAAAATTCAAAAGCTTGCAAACAGAGGAACACAGAAAAGAATACAGGATCAAACTCAGTGTGGCATTTCTGATGTTATTTAATCAGGGCCATTTTGGAAAGCTGGACATACAGAAGCGCTAATGGAGTACAGGACTCTTCCTTTTGCTTTCAAGAAGGATAAGAAATAGAAGGGGACTTAATGGGATATTTCCCTTAAACCCTCCTGTGAAGGAATTGTCAAAAGGAGCGCTTTTCTAAAACGTGCTCTTGTCAGCGGCCAGATGTAACTTCAGATTTGGGCAATTCTGTTCAATGTATTCGCTATTTGAACTTGGAGATACACATGCTGATTTTTATAATGCCCTGGCCATGCCCTGAAATGCCTCTGGAATGTCTTCTCATCAAATATTTTTATAAACATAGCTGGGGCAAAAACGTTTCAACTGCAGCCTTTCTAAAATCACATTTTACACATGGCTGCAACTTAAGTGTGGATGTGGCGGCTGAAAAATAGGAAAAAGCAAATAGGGCTTCTAAATTAACCCTCATGGAGCCCAATTCCAAAACATGAACGTCCGGCCCAGTCTAAACCCAATTCCACAACCCAGTCTAAACCCAATTCCACAACCGCGGGTTTGGACACACCCACAATTCCAGAATCGTAGGGACCTAGATACAGTAAGCGCGGTATGCACAAACTACAGTTGAGAAACATGGATTCTCCCTCATAGTACTACACACAGGGATATGCAGCTAGCGGCCATGACGTCCCAGTGATCAGCACGGTCTGAAAAGATGTACATTTCCAATTCTGGCCATTCATATGCCCAGCTCCGCCTTTCACTGACAGTGATGTGCTGATGGCAACTGCACATGGAAATGGCTGCTAAAGACATGCTGATGCATACTAGACCATAGGTACAGCTCTGTTGCATGGCCAGGACACTGCCAAGTAATCACAGTGCATGCCAGGATAATTGAAGGGCAAGCCGAAAGCTGGATATTCGTCCTGCTGTACCTAGCAGTGGAACAGATATGGCAGTGGAGGAACGGCTTACATATCCATGTACTGGCCAGCTCAGAAAACATTCTTTTGAAGGTGTGGTCTCCAGATTTGTACACAATACTCCAAATGTTGTCACACCAAAGACCTAAACAGAGGACTATCACCTCCTTTCTTCTGCTGGCCGTTCCTCTCCTATGCCTCCAAGCATCCTTCTGGCTTTTGCAGTCACTTTTTCTACTTGGCATTGTTCCCTGGGAAGTGCAGATGAGAATAACATAACTTCCCTTGCTACCCTAAAGCCACACACACACCATTGGCAGTGACAGGACGCATTGCCATGCAGAGCACAGAACTCTCTGTGCTGGTCTTATTCCACCTATCTCTTGGTATAACGGGAATGTCTGGGGAAGCTCTGAGTATGTACATATGCCATCCCTAAATACGCTTTCTGCGTCTCTGTGGCTGGCCACACCCCCGTTCCACCCCTTCCCACCTACAGTCTGCGATTCCCGTGCTAGCAGCGTGTACATACAGAGCCATGGGGATATCGCAATGCAATCTGGGACGTTTTCATTTGAAGACTGTCTACTGCGCATGTTTAATTGCCTTTAATCGTGTTATGGAATGACCTCCATAGGGTATTTAGATTTTCAGAAAGTGTTTAACAAAGTCCCACATGAGAGACTCCTGAGGAAATTAAAAAGCAGTGGCATAGGAGGCAGTGTTGTATGTGGCTTGGGAACTGGTTAAGAGAGAAAAAAACAGAGTAGGATTAAACTGTCAATTTCCGCAATGGATGAAGGTGAATAGTAGCTTACCCCAATCATATGTACCCTAACTAGTGATTTTGAATGTATTTGTAAATGATTTGGGGTTAGGACCAAATTAGTCTTGAGTTGTTAAATCGCATGAGGATTGTGAGAAATTGCAGGAGGACCTTGTAAGCCTGGGGGACAGGGCCAAATGGAAGATGAAATTTAATATGGACATGTGCAAGGTGGTACACATAGGGAAAAGCAACCCAAACCAAGCCACGCAATATTAGGTCCCACACTTAGAAGCCACTATCCAGTAAATGCATCCGCCGAGATCTGTTCAGTATGCAGTGGCAAAAAAAGGCAAATAGAATGCTAGGAACCACTAAGAAGGGAATAGAGAACAAAACAAAGAATACTACAATGTCTGTGCACCACTCCACAGAGGGACCCCACGCCAGGCATTGCATGCAACTCAGTCTCCACATCACAAAAAAAAAGATGCAGCAGAACTAAAAAAAAAAAAAGTACAGAGAAGAACCTTAAGGGGATTATTCAGTACAGCGAATAGCGGAGATGGACGTCCATCCCTGCTATTCGCTCCCCTATTGGCCCTGGCTAATGCCTCCCCATAGAAACAGTGCACTTGTACAGGGAGACTTAGACGGGGGCGGGAGGGGCATTTCAGAGGTAGAGCGAGGGCGCAGCATGGGCGGCCCGCAACACTGGAAGTACAGGGCCAATTCTGAGATTGGCCCTGTACGACCGCGACCGTCAACATGGACAGGGGACTTATTCCACCATAGAGGTGGAATAAGTACCTTTGGACATTGGGGGATCATTATGCCAGGCCAGAGCAAAAAGGTAAGGGCATGCAGGAAGATCCTTGCAGCTGGACCCTGGCCATGGGAGGTCAGATCGAGGGTCTGGCTGTGGGGAAAGAAGAAAATGTGTGGCGGCCGGCATTTGCGGCTCCTGAATGGAGCCATGGCACTGTGGCTCCATTCAGGAGCCTGACTTAGGTAGCCGAGGATCTGCTGGGCGTGCAGGCCAACCAGAATTGGGGCCTGGCCTGCACTTTCAGGCAATAGACCTGATTCTGATCCCGTAGGCATCAGAATTGATTCTACTTTTGGGTGTACCGCTTCTGAACGGCCGCACAAGGGGCTGGACAGCCAGGTCAGAATGTGCCTCCACGGGGGTAATTTTTATGTTCTGAAATGACTTGTTCTAAGATTGCCTGGGCTATGTGGGTGTAAAGTATATGCATCATGCTGTCTCGCACACATTTTTTATCCATGGCGAGCAGGTGCATTCTCAAGGGCAGAATTAGGGTATGATTTGTATTTTTAAGTGTATATTTTTGAATGTCAGAGTTGACCCCTTTTCAAGAAAATGTTGTGTGTACTAGAGTGGGCGTAAATGTGGGCATGTAGTTTCATTGGGGTAAGTTTCAAGGGAAAGTATGGGTTTCCCGTTGAAAGTGGACAAAACTTACATGCATATTGGCTGCACAAGTTAGATGTGGCTTGTTACAAAAATTACCCTCTGGGCTTTGTCGTCTTCATGAACTGATGCCTCCAAAGATCTCAGGCAGATGGTCCAGAGTGAGCCGAGCGCTGATAAATACAAAGCTTCCTTGCTGCTTTTCTGTTCCTCTGGGGTGTTTATGTATTCTTTTCTGCTTCAGATGTCCCTAGGACAAGATAAATCCTAATCAATAGTGTTTCTCAATTGGTTCAAATGAGTAGAAAAATCAATATAATGAGCTAATGACATTGATTTTTTGTTTTGTCTCAGCAGCAATAGAAAAAAATATATAATATTCTATTTGCCATATCTTGCTCAAGGTGGTAATAAATTGCCAGTATAAACTGGTCTTGGAAGATACCTGTAACAAAGATTTAAATATAACATGCATGTCCTCTGAGTGGTTAATGCTTGCTTTATATTTTCTACAAACCCCTAGTATTAAATTTGCATTGGAAATTTGTATTATTCATATAGATAATAACATTAATGACTGCAATATTTTCCACATAATCAGAAATTTCATTTTTACTTTATGACCCATGTTATCTGTGCTTATTTTCAATTTACTTTCTCCATTCATTGCTGAATTTAATAAAGAGCTAACATTTGAGAAGGTCTAAAAGTCCTTACAATAAAAATATATAACTTTGGATGTTAATAGTTGTGCACTCATTTCAGACATTAAATTAGAAGGATTTGATTGTGCACTGCAGTAAAAGGCTCTTTCTGTAGAATTGTCTAGTCTTTCCATTGTCATTCCTCTCTCATTGGCTTACTGGAACCAACTGGCCAGCTAAATAATTGGCAAACATCTTCAACCATTATATAAGAAAAATGTATTGCTTCCATTGTGCTCTCCCTAACCCTGCTTTTATGAATACTTTAAATTGCTTTTTCCTTCCAGAAGGTACTAGGAAAGCAGGCATGGAACATACACAGTAAGATATGCCAAAGACAACCTTATAATAATTTATTCACTTTGTCTCAATCCTAGATGCTGGCAAAGGGGTCCATTTTTCTACAGCTGAAGAGCATACAGTCTTCAGCTGTACTTAACTGGTTAAGTGTGGGGTTGAATATACACTTAAATCGAACCACAAAAGTATTGATTTTATAACAGGACATCTGTGTGGAATGTCAAAAAAGGCTTATTTTATGTCCATTTTATAATGGAGTAGCCTAGTGGTTAGAGCAGTGTCCTCTGACCAGAGAGATCAGGGTGTTAATCCCACTGACAGTCCTTGTGGACTTGGGCAAGTCACTTAACTGTCCATTGCTTCAGGTACAAACTTAGATTGTAAACCCCCTGGGGACAGGAAAATGGCTACTGTACCTGACTGTAGCTCACCTTGAACTACTACTGGAAAGGCATGAGCTAAATAAATGCAGTATCTTATTTTGTAATTTCAGATACATCCTTAAAACAAAGGATAGTCTTCGTGGACAGTCGATAAAAACGTTTATTTCCAGAACGTGCGAAGGGTAATATGCCCAACTCCCATGAAAACCTCAGCTCTAATTTATAGGAAACATCTTATTTTTATATATTTAAACTATCTTATAAAAAGACCATCACATTCATATTAGAGAGCAAGGTGGAACTTAGTCTTCCCATGCTTCTCGTAGATTTCATCATTTGCCCTCTTAATTTTCTGTATGCAGACTCAATTCATTCTTTCAGACTCTATCTTCATTAGAACATTTTCAAACAATGTCATCTGGTCGTCCAAAAGTTTATAAATAGTTGACTTATCTGCATAAAATTAATTAAATTATCATCCACATATATTTTCGTGCTTTGAAAATATTCCTCTGCTACATGGAACTGCTCTGTACTGTCGGTCCACTCCTACTCCATGTATTTCATCGTATGTCCTGACCCCTCCTCATTTACCCGCACCTTCCAGCTTGTCTACCCTGTTGTCATTTTTTGTATTATCTGCAAAGAGGTTAACCTTTCCCTGCAGACCCACCACAATGTCACTTACAAAAATGTTTTAAAAAACAGGACCCACGACAGATCCCTGCGACACACTACTGGTAACACCCCTATCATCACTGTGAGCTTGTAATACATTAAGGAGGTTATTTTACATGTAACTAGTAGCATTTAAGTTTGTAGATTGCTTAAATATGACTATTTTACAATGCTGCCATTTATATGAATAAATGCTATGGGATGCACTGGTTCAAAGAGGATGTGCTTTGAGCACGGTTTGTATGGTAAAGAAAATACATATACTCCCAATTTTGCATGGGAAAAGTAAATTCCCATTCAGTATGTTAAAAGGTACCTCTGTTTAACTTTCTTTGAGATGAAAGCCTGTTTTATTTGGTATCACAGAGTTCTGGTTATTGCCAACGTATTCAATGATATTGAATGAGCTTTGTCCAGTGAATTATTATTTTTACATTTGATGATCCAGAGATAGGGGTGAAGGGGGAAAAAATAAAACAAAATACAAAATAACCCCTTAACATTCACATAGAGGTGGAGGTAGGCAGAGACTTGGAAATTATTTTGCAGGGAATAGGGAGATCCACTATAATTTGACTTATCATCCTCCAAATGGGTCAGCAGTGGATGCCTCACTTTTTACTAGCGAGTTATTAACCTCAGGTTTGGATTTCTGTAATATGATGATATTAGGAGATTTCAATTTACATATGTTGAAATTGCCTTTAGATGTTGGAGCAGTGTCTCTGTCTGCTATGGAAGCTCTGGAGTTTAGGCAGGTAGTCAGGACTCCTACTCATGGAAGAGGGCAGATTCTGGATCCTCCTACTAACATTCTTTCCTCACTGCCAGTTCCTTGGTCAGACAGCTGTTGTCTTTCTTGCTATTTGAGTTAGGCTTCCTTTCCAATTTGGAGGAAGATTTATCAGCATATTGTTGGAATAAATCTCAATAAAGATGCTTTGATCGGGAGTGTTTAGAATAAGTTTTATTTGGCTGATATGGGTGATTCTAAAAAATGTTAGGCAATGAACATAAGATATGCCATACTGGGTCAGACCAAGGTCCATCAAGCCCAGTATTCTGTTTCCAACAGTGGCCAATCTAGGTCATATGTACCTAGCAGTTTCCCCAATGGACACAGGTTCCACAATGCTTGTAATGGTTCAAGCATTGATATCCTGGGTCCCTTCTTAATAATGGTTTATGGACCTTTCCTCCAGGAACTTGTCCAAACCTTTTTTAAACCCAGCTACACTAACAGCCTTTACTACATCCTCCGGTAACAAATTCCAGAGTTTGATTACACGTTGAGTGAAAAAATATTTTCTTTTATTAAATAGTTTACCCTGTAGCTTCATTGCATGTCCCCTAGTCTTTCTATATTCTGATAAGGTAAACAATCGATCTACGTTTACCCGTTCCACTCCGTTCATTAATTTATAGACTTCTATCATATCTCCCCTCAGCCGTCTCTTTTCCAGGTTAAAGAGCCCTAACCTTTTTAGCCCTAAAGCTGTTACCGAGGTGACCAGTGCTAAGTTTGTATCAAGAGGAAATGTTCTACACCTTGTTTTAATCTAGAATTATGTGAGAAAAAAATGTAAGGTATGATAGCTAGAGAAATAAATGGTATAAATCATATAGAGAAACAGATGAGAGCGTATAATTTAGTTATACAGTAAATGAATATTATACTCAAAAATTGCATGGAGCAATCAGTTGCCCTTGTGAATTATATAGCTTTGTTGAGGAGTTTACTTTAAATCATGCCTCACACACTGAAAATTCCATGCTTGACACTGAATCTTTGGGACTGCATTTTCAAGTTAAAATTCAAACTTACAGCCACAGTTGAAAGACCACTTACTTGTTTAAGAAATGGATCTGATAATGACCTAGTAAGATGGTCATCAGATGGAGGAAAAATCTGTGATGTGAAGAGAGAGATCCTTGACCATTGACTGGATTAAAATGATTTTGTCCATGTCCCCATATTTGTGTTATTTTATTAGAAGCTCTCTTGATATTGGTGTGATGCCAGTGGCCTTCAGGAAGGCTAGTGTGTGCTCTATTTGAAAAAGTCTACATTAGATTTTGGTGCATTGAGTTCATATCATTCCATTTCTTATCTACCCTTCCTTGCCACCACTCTTTCTTGGATCCACGGCAGCATGGTTTTCGTTAAAGCTATTGTGTTGAGATCTTGACATCTTTGATGGATGGTCTCTTTGTAGTGATATTGATACAGCTTATTTGATGATTTTTCATGGGAAAATCACAGAGGATCTCTAAATGAAAAAAGGGGACTGTTGTAGGGGTTGATAGGGAAGGACAGACTAGATAGACCATGTGGTCTTTTTCTGTCATCATTTTTCTCTGTTTCTATGTTTTGTAATTTCAGATACATCCTTAAAACAAAGGATAGTCTTCACCTCTTATGCATGACATTCTCCTTTATTAGTTGCAGTCATTTGAGGTTTCTTCCGCTATTCTTGCCTGATTTCTATCAAACTTGGCATAGACTTGCTCAGCAAGTGAAAAGTAGTACATATGGGGGGTAATTTTTTTTTTTTAACAGGGCGCCTAGGTAGGTGACTACAGAGGCATTTATCAATGCTTCTAATTTATAAAGACCGGGTGGGTTTGGGCTGGAGAGTGGGTGTGGTGCCCACTGACAGCTAATGTTTGGGATGGTACCGCATGCTAGCTGTTAACAACTACCAATAGCGTGACACCACTTACTGCCACCTCACACAGACTTTCATCTTTGGCTATCACCTCTTTCCTGTTTTTCACAAATTCTGATCCCATTTTCCTCCCGAAGGTTTCCCAAGTAAAGCTAAAACTACACTAACTCCCCACAGCACTGTGGCACCACATTTATCAACACAACTTTCAACAGGAAAGATGTTGATTCACAAAGAAAATAGGAAATGATTCCAAGAGAATTTGATAATTTATTTTTTAAAATGCATGTTTCAGGCAAATCAGCAACAAGGGTGTTTTAGTATACAAGTGTCCATATCTACTCTATCCAGAATCAAAGAGACAGCAAAACTGACTTGGATAAGGAGCAAATTGTCAAACCTGTTGAGGACCATTTTAAAAGACATTTATCTGGGTAAATAGGTCTATCTGAAAATTACTTTCAGCAAGCCTGGCTAAGTGTATGGACAAGTATCTATAATGCGCCACCTTTATCTATACTGCAATGAGGCTTTCCTATTGCTGTGGTTAGGTTGGGGAGGAAACCGCTTAGATCCATACCATCCTCCCACATACCATGACATTTTACCTGTCTAGGTGGCTGACATAAAGAAGCAGGTACAAAGGATGTACTTGCTCTTTTGGCAGTCAGCTTAATGTACATGCTCCACAAGCTCTTCTGTATTTTACAACTAAAGAACCATTTGAAGTTGCTCTTTTCATGGTTGCATTCTGCTAAAGATAAGAAAGGCCGATGGCCAGAGCACTCTAGGTGGTTAAACTTGTTTGGCTGACTGCTTGGATAGTGAGAACACCGCAGCGGGGGACAACTGGGCAAACTGAATAGGCCGATTGCTCTCATGCGCCAGTATGTATTATGTTACTGTGTTAAATCCATGGCAAATATAGTCTTCTAACTGATACTACACCTCTTCCCAGAAGGGCACCTACTTATACCACTGCCTGTAGCTACTTTCCAGGTGTATTGGCAGACTGAAAACCGTAGCTTTGAGCCCGGGGCTCCTAGCAAGGAAACAAACTTGAGAGTTGAATCCTTGATACTTTTTCAGCTTCAGTGCTGTTACCATGATGACTTTCAAACTGAGTTTTGTGTGCATAACAGCTGCTGTAAGCTGTTGGAATATCAAACAAGTGAACAATATCTCATTAAAGAAAGGCATCAAGACAACATAAAAAAATCTTACTCGGATCTTAGCAAAGTAAAACCTGCAATTATCAGATGTTACAGAGAATATTCTTTATAGTTACTTTGCTGTGTATGAGAAATGTCAAGTCTCTTGCATATATGGTTTCAAGAATAGGCTGTAATAGTGATGCCAAAGCGATGTTTTTTTATCTTGAGTAAATCCATCAGTGACACAGGCAGCGGAAAGGGGTGGACCACAGGGGCCATGGCCCCAGCACTATTCGACCAGCACAGCATCAGGAATAGAAAACGTGGAGGCAGGGCTGGAGATTAGTTTATTTGGCCCTTCCAGCTGAAAAGATATTTTGCTGTCCCTGTATGATTGCAGTGCTAATATATGTTCCCTATTTCCTAGGGCTTATTGTATAAGAGACGGTTCTATGAGGACTTTCTATGGCATCTGGGACTCAGGAGGCTGGATGCTCAGGCAATAGCCTCACTAATTTGGTAGCATTATTACAAACCTGGTGGTAATAGATGAGTAGAATGGGAAAGGAGAAGGGTGAATGCTAGATTAAGCTGCTGTGACTGACAGCGGGCATAGATACCTGCCGTAACATAAACAAACATGGCACTGGTTTACTCAAGGGTTCCTGTTGCCAAGCTGCTGGCAATTGGTCCACACTTTCCTATCTGAAGGGACCTTGCCATGGTGTTCACTAACCTATGATATGTTATTTGGAGAAAAAAATTAGCAAACGTAGCATGCTTTAAAATCGCACATTAAAGCATGTTTTAATAAATGCACAGGAGGAGAGCCTCTTTCAATTGAAAGTAAGCTCTGCAACAAGGAAACATAGGAGTAATATGTTGAAATATTTCTTTATGGAGAGAGTGGTAGATGAGTGGAATAGTCTCCCAGTGGAGGTAGTAGAGACGAGGACAGTATCTGAATTCAAGAAAACATGGGGACAAACACAGATCTCTAAAGGAAAAAAGTGACTATAGTAGTTGGTATGGGAGAGTAAGCCATATGGTCTTTTTCACCACCATGTTTCTGTGTTTCAAATGCAGTTTTGTAAATAGACCCTATCAATTTCGTATGAGTCTGTCCAATTGTACTTTCAGATCATGAATTTTAAGAACATAAGAAATGCCATACTAGCTCAGACCAAGGTCCATCAAGCCCAGTATCCTGTTTCCAACAGTGGACAATCTAGGTCAATTTTGCTCTCATAATGAACTTATTGCAAAATATGGACTTGGCATGCCAGAATCAAATTTCTACCATAAAGAGAGTCTTCTATTTTAAATTGTTGTTATGGGTAGGACTGAAATTCTCTCAAGGTAATAGTATCTTATCCTTGAACACTTAAAATCTCAGGTCCCATTTCCTGAAAAAGTGAAATTTTGGATATACTGTTAGATATAACACTTCTTGAAGGAAAGTTTCATACAGATATTCTCATTTGGAATTTTAGAACATAATTCATTTTTTCAGTAATTAGGGCCCTATACATAGTAATAGTTGAACGCAGTGGGCTCAGTTATTTAATATTTGCCATTAATTTTGACACCGTGCATAAGCCTTTTACTAGATGGTAGAATCAAACTTCTGACATTAAGGAGCAAGAAAGATAAGTTTTATGAAGAACAGCATGATCAGTTTTTCTTTGTGTGTGCTATTATAGTTTTGTTTTATTTTACAATTTTATGTTCATTTTGTTTAGTAATGCAATTTTATGAACACTTGGACACATACTTAAAACCTTTTGTCATCAGACCTTGTTTCTCATTCTTGTTCTTCAGTGCTTGCTTCAATTTGTCGCTATAATTTAGTAGCGCTGTTTTTTTGTTTTGGCTATACAATATTTGTACATATAAGAATTATAGATGACTTTGTCTTGTACAGCCCAGTATTCTTCGGCCGGACATAGGACTCGGAAGCCCAGGGCAGTTGCCATCCTCAGGAAAGACTGGAACACCGTACTATGCGTTGTCAGCCACAAGTTCACGCAGAAGACCGCTACACGATTCCCCAGCTCTTGGTTCGTATTGTGTGCAATCTGTTGAATAATATCTTTTTGCTAAAACTGAGGATTTCTAGAGGGAAGTGAAGTAAGAAGCAGCTAGTGATTTTATCATTGGAAAGGGTGGAATACAGCCCTAATTAGAAATTAATGCAAGTGTCTTATGATCTGCATAAAGAATTCTAAAACTTACATTTTCCCCCCTTAAATTTATCAAACATCCACTCCAGGCATCATCCACAAGTAACTCTTTCTTCTTGGCCCTGAAGGTTGGAGGACTGTTTCCTCTGAGATGATTTCCCCCAAGCATTTCTCTACAGCTGGGAAGATCTGCCATAGCTGTAGGAGCCATCTTTTTTCTTTCCTTGGACTCCAGTGCACCAATGCTATGGCACATCCAAATCTAGTCAGTCCTGTCAGACAGCAGATATAATCATAGTTCTGCTGTAGTATAGAATACACTGCTACATCCAAGACACCATACCAACTCAACCAGATAGGTATTTGAGAACCATTATTGCCACTTCTAATGAAAAGGTAATTCTCGATTAAGCTATATTAATCATCTTTATGAAGAGATTTGTCCAAATCAACATACAGAAGGTTGTAAAACTATTGAAAATTAACAAAAGTAAGAGGCCCTTTTACGAAAGTGCGCTAAGTGGTTAAGATGTGTTTTAGCCCATAGCAACTGTTACCATGCTGGTATAAGTTATCACGTGCTAATTCCCACAGTAACTACACATCATACATTTGGACAGGCAATGAGCTGTTTAGGAGCAGAGAGTTGGCCTAGAGAGCACATTGCAGACAGGTGCACATGTCTTGTGTTGTCAATGTTGTTATTAGCAGGGATGTATTTAACATTGCATAAATAGGTGACATTTCATGCACCCTTGTTAACTGCAAATGCTGCTGCGTGCTGGAGTACAATTTGATTCAGTAGCTGCCGGAAACATGCTGGACATGCCCCCAACAGTGCATGATAGTGCAATTATTGTGCATTAATATTTACTCAAAACGCACGGTAAGTGCAAAAACTTACCACA
Organism: Ichthyophis bannanicus; assembly: GCA_033557465.1. Classification (NCBI taxonomy): domain Eukaryota; kingdom Metazoa; phylum Chordata; class Amphibia; order Gymnophiona; family Ichthyophiidae; genus Ichthyophis; species Ichthyophis bannanicus. The sequence goes on along the minus strand of CM066043.1, from coordinate 159,838,979 downwards.
TCTTTGTAAATGGGCCCCTTAGTTCTTTAGTAAATCAGAAATACATGCAGTCTGCAGGGCATGTCAATCAGTAGTGGGCAATATGATGAAGTAGCTATTTTCTGTAATAACCAATGCGGGTTAATGATTAATTTCTAGATAACCGTGATCTGTCTTGCCATGACCTATTAATCTGCCTTTCCTAGGTAATAAAATTTCTAGGATGTGCTCTTTAGAAAAAAGGGCAACGTATTCAAACAAAATTAATTTTATTTTAAATGTGGCATTTTAACTAATTTAAGATTTTGGATAAGAAGTAGCCTCTATTTTGTTTCTATAGCATCCAATTAGTCTCCTATTATGTCTGGATCTTTTTTTCCCAGAATATATACAGAAAACATCGATAATACTATATTTGATATGCTATCTTTATCAGCTTTGAGTAGGTAACAATAGCAAAATAAATTGTTTAAAGTACATTTTTTTAACCTGTAGCAACACCAAGGGAATCATTTACACAGCACCATTTATGCTATTAATCCACATAATTTACCACAGGTCCTATTGCACTTTAAGTCCAAAAACGTAGCACCAAGAAGGAATAGCTTAAAAGATTTTTATTTATAATAAAGATTGCGTGCCAAAGACCCTACACAGGCCATGTTTCGTCACCACTTCATCAGGGATATTGGCATACTAAAATCATAAAACAAACATGATTAAAACACATATAAATAATAAAAAGATACATTAAAACCATAAATAATGACCAGTAAGATATATGAAATGCGTAAAAATTATACATAAATTAAAAAAAAAATAAAAAAGGAAGGGAATGAAAATAATATTTATGAACACATACATATATTATTTACAACATGATAAATATATTCATACTAAAACAATAAATACCATTAAAATCTTTAATATGTGAACATTTTGAATTATTGATGAGACAACAACTAAAAAATGATGCAATTACCTCTCTTGGCTGTCTTGTGCAGTATTTGTTATTAACACTTGGGTAATTTTTCTGATTTCATTTTGGATGGTTGTGCCAATTGTGCACAGTTGTCATGTACTAAAATATTTTATTTGACTTCAAAATTTTAATAAGTCAATAAATAAGCCAAACTTAAAAAGATAAAACAAAAAGGATTGACCCATACAATCGTAAAAAGATAAAAGGATGAAACGATTACCAGGAAGCAGGAGTGAATTGACCACGTGGGCATAACAGACCTTGTGTAAAACCTTGTATAACCAGCTGTAGGAACCCAAGAACCATTGAGTATTGTAACTAAACGATAAGGACATATGCAATTTTGTATCTCATTTAAATCGATTAAGAGGAATGGCGAACCTAACTTCATATGCTCAATGACATATAGCGTGCGGCTATGAAATTTGCAAAAACAAACCGCATGAATATATCTTTGTGTGCTTTAAATCAAGCTAACTAATTTATATCGGTATGTATCTAAGCTCCTTTTAGATGGACTATAAATAACTCTATTATCGATCCTCATTTGTAACATAAATAAAAGCTGTACCACCTGAATACATTTTTTTTTTAAATGTTTTATATTATTTTTGGTTCTAATGTGGCAATATGAATACCATACAGATCAGTAACCAATTAACCTAATATCATGATAAGTTTTTATGCTGTTTCTATATTTGGAAAGACTACCGTAGCATCATGATAAAACGTACAGGATCTCCAGGAACAAGCAGGAATGTAGTCCTCACATATGGGTATCGTCGGTACTGACGCAGCCTGCGCAGGAACGCTCCCCAGCGTCCAATAGGAATGCTTTTGGGAGCATCCCTCAGCACATGCGTGCTGCCTTCCCACCTTTCCAACTGTCCCTCTTCAGTTCTTCGTTTTCCGCGGAGCCGACAGGATCTATTCCCTGTCACCGCAGAAATTCCGTCTTTAAAATTTCTTTTCTTGTGGTCGCGCTTGCCTACCGCACGACACCTACCGGTACCGCCGGTTCTTTTCTTTTCATACAAAAAAAAAAGACCTTATACTTAGACTGTTTCTTTTCAGAAACCTTTCTGTTTGGTGCTAGGCACCATTTTGGGCACTAGACCCCATATTCCTAAATCATGGAAAAGCCAACTAGTGGTTTTAAAAAATGTACTAAGTGTGGCGGTACCATTTCTGTCACTGACACCCATGATTGGTGTCTGAAATGTTTAGGACCTGAACATTCTCCAACTGAATGTCTCTCCTGCATGGGGATGACCAAAAGAGGAAGACAGAACCGGGCCGCAAAGCTGGGTACCCTCTTTTCTTCAGATGCCAGATCCATTGCATCGACATCGTCAAGGGCCTCTTCTTCCTCCCATAGATCTCAGGTAACTAAACACAAAAGCCGGTCCTCAAAGGGTAGCTCTCCTGCTAAGCATCGAGAGGCCATTGGCATTGCCATTGAGGGAACCACACCGGCAAAACAGCCCCGGCTGGAGGCTTCGGCTTCCAAAGCATCGATGGGGCTTCAGGATGTTTGAGGCCTCAACCTTGCAAGAACTACCTGTGCCATGCTCAGGGGTTCCGGCCGTTCTTACCGGCACTGACACCCAGGCATCGGCAGCGTCGAGAGACCAGAGGTTTCTTGCTATCGAACGCAGTATCGCAGCTCTTCTCTCAGCTGCGGTACCGGTGGTCTCAAGGGCACCGGTGCCGACATCGGTACAGACACCTCCGGCTGGAGTGGATAAAGTGGTACCGGGTCAACTCGGTACCGACTTCGATCGGTACCGGGATCGTGCTTTGCAGGAGCATCGGGGGCAGGAATACTTTGATTCCTCCGATTCCTAAGACTCTGACAATTCTGCTGGCACTAGAGGGTTTCTCCTAGAAGATCCCTTTTCTCCCCAACGCAGAATGTCACCTCCAGAGGACTTGTCATTTCAGGATTTCATCCGTGATATGGCTAAAGGTCTTTCAATCACAGTAGCTCCTGAAGAGGAACCCAGAGCAAAGGAATTGGAAATCCTCCAATATCCTAAAGCTCCTAAGGAGGCAGCTACTCTGCCTATCCATGAAATTCTGCATAGCTTGATGCTCAGAATGTGGGAGACACCTCTGGCTACTTCTCCTCACTGTAGGAAACTTGATACTATGTATTGAGTCCCACCATGTCCTGGATTTCAGGAAACTCAGCTGCCACACCATTCAATGGTAGTGGAGTCAGCCATGCGTAGGATGAAAAGTGCAAAGAGACATGCATCCAATCCTCCAGATCGTGAATGCAGGACTCTTGACGCCTTTGGGCGTTGAATATTTCAGGCTTCCATGCTTTCAGCTAGGATCAGCTCATATATTTTATATATGGGAATGTTCCTCATAGAGGTCACAGGAGACTTGGAGCTTATGAGCCCCCTTCTCCCTGATGATAAGAGACAAGACTTTCTTACTCTGGTTAAGCATGCTCAGGATGTCTCCAAGTTTGTCAATCGTGCAGCCTTTGACTGCTTCGAATGCATCAGCAGAACTTGTTACAACCCCATCCCTTTAGCCACGGGCTTAAAGGTCAGGTTGGACATTATTGTTGTATTGAAGGTAGAAACTTTTGTTAGCCCAGAAGCCTTCTGGTACTAGTAGTCCCTTTCTTCATAATGAATAGTTGTGTAAGCCATGTGAATGGTAAAGTATGGGGTTTATTCCCTTAATGCACAAAAGGTTCAAATGAAGACAATAGGATTTTCACCTTGTTCAGGATTTTCACATAAGGTATTTACATAGGTCAAAAACTTGGATATGCTTCACAGTCTTTGTTAGTTATGCAGGGTTCAAACAAAACAGGTTATACAAACAAAAGCAATGCTTCTTCTTCCAGCTTGTCAAACAAAACTGTGTTTCAAAAGTATATCCTGCATGCTGTATTTCTCTCAAGGATTCTAAACTCCCAGTACAACAAAACGTACAGTCCATAGGGCATTCAGTTAGCAAAGGGTCAGGTTCAGCAGGGTCTATCTGCATAGCCTCTTGTTCTGCCTAGATATCTGTGGCCCCTGAGCTTTCCCCATATATTCCTGGTTTTACTTCAGAGCTACTTCCTAAGGCTCTCCAGTCTGGCAAATATGCAACAGGACTTTTGGTAAGCACTCTTTCTATAGGTTCCCAAACCTTTCTCCAGCTGCCTTAGCTGCTCTTACGGCTCCCTGGCTTCCAGGCCTTTCTGTGACCCGGCCTCAGTTCCTGGTTCAGATCTGTGTCTCTTAGACTCCTGGGCTGAGTCTGGTTCACCCACCTCTGAACTCTTTGTGGATCACATACAGGGGAAGAAGCATGAAGGTACCTCTGAACTCTTGGGTCTGTGTCTCTGGTATTCTCCCTACCAGGCACTCTCCCGGTTCTCCTTCTCTCCTTCCTTCTGGAGCTTCCCAGCCTGAAACTGGCTCTCCTGGAACTTGTTCCTTTCCTGTAAGGGCTGCAAGTTCAACTGCCTTTTTTCCTCTCTTTGGAGCCGTCTCCTTTCTCTTTCTTCTCTATCAGCAGCTGCTGCGGCTCGTGCCGCTCCTCTCCCTTCTGGCTTGTCTATGCTTTGCTTATAAAGCTGTTTCTTAGGTAAGGATTCTGTGTATCTGATTATGCTTTGAATTAGTTCTTGCATCATCCCAACCTGGGCGTGTCAGCCTACCTTCTGAATCTCCGTGCATGCTCCCTCTAGCTGCACTTCTCACTAACTGAACTTTATGTATATCATTTCCTTTAAAGAGATCAGTGTTTTCTTGTACCTCCATGGGTTTACTGGCGTCTGCTTCATCACAAACTTCTGCTATTGCCATTGGTGCACGACGGATTGCCTGGCTACAGGCATCAGACTTGGAGACTTGGGTACAGGACAAGTTAGGCAACATTCCTTGCATGGGAGAGAATCTCTTCGGCAAGAACTGGCAAGAGAAGGCTAATGAGTTAGATGCTGACAATTCTACCTTAGATAGATTATCAAAGTCTACAGCCACTCCAGCCAAAAGGAAGCCTTATAAAAAACCCTGTTTTAGCGAAAAAAGGAAGTTTTATTCTTCCTATACCCACCAGACTCAGACTCCAGGTCAGGTTGCCCAAAAGGGACAAACCAGACAACAAAAGAAACCAAAAGGCCCGAGAGCCCAACCAGCTCTCCAGGTTCAGCCCCCTCAAGGGCTTTGACTCCTTCCTAGAGAGCTTTGCCTTCCTGTCTCGGAGGGGTCCTCAACCCCCCAATATTCCCGGCAGGTGATGCCACTTTGTCAACAGATGGCATCAGATAACAGCAGAAGATTGGACTTTGTCCATTGTAGGGGAGGGGTACAAACTTCATTTTCACAGCTTACCCCCTCCTACATTTCTAAAGAAGTTCAATTCACAAACCTCTGCAGACAATCTGCTAGATCACGAGGTCTCCACACTTCTTGCCCAAGGGGCAATAGAGGAAGTACCCATTCTTCAACAGGGTGCAGGGTTCTACTCCCCCTATTTTCTTATTCCAAAGAAAACAGGAGGACACAGACCCATTGTAGACCTCAGAGAATTGAACAAATCTGTTTCGAGAGAAATTCAGAATGATTTCTCGGGGAACTCTTCTGCCATACCTTCAAAGCCAGGACTGGCTTTGCCCTCTAGACTTAAAGGATGCATACACTCACATTCTTATCCATCCAGATCACAGGAAATTTTTACGTTTCCTTTTCAGGGGAAGACATTTCCAGTACAGGGTTCTTCCTTTTTGTCTGGCTTCAGCACCAAGGGTATTCACGAAATGCATGGCAGTAGTGGCTGCATTTCTATGAACCCTGGGAATTTTTGTCTTCCATTACTTAGACGACTGGCTCATCCGAGCCTCCACAGTGACAGAGGCCAGCACTGCACTGTCTCGTACAATGCGAATCCTCCAATACTTGGGATTGGTAATAAACTTCCCGAAATCTCAACTAGTTCTTTCCCAATGCCTAGAATTCATAGGAGCCTGTCTGGATACCAGACAGGCAAGGGCTTTCCTTCCACAAGCCCAGTGTCTTCGCATAATGCAGTTAGCTTCCCAAGCAGCAGGCAAATCCTCCCTCACTGCTCGGGAGCTACTGCAGTTACTGGGACACATGGCATCCACAGTTCATGTAGTCCCATATGCTCGCCTCCACATGCGAGCAGCTCAATGGACCCTCTCCGCACAGTGGACACAGGCCACGGGTCATTTGTCGGACAAAATAACAATCTCTCAATGACTAATTTTGTCCCTCCAATGGTGGCAATCATTAGAAAATCTGACAGTAGGGTCTCCTTTCCATCAACCCCTCTTTCAGGCAACCCTAACAACAGATGCATCACAGGTGGGTTGGGGAGCACACCTGAATCATCTCTCTACCCAGGGCACCTGGACTCCACAGGAGGTTGGTTTACACATAAACCTCCTGGAGTTAAGAGCAATTTATTTAGCTCTGCGAGTATTCCACGCCCAGCTCAGCTACAAGACAGTCCAAGTCCAGACGGACAATCAGGTAGCCATGTTCTTTGTGAACAAGCAGGGCGGAACAGGCTCTCTGTCGTTATGCAATGAAGTTTACGATTATGGGCCCTCGCCAGAGAGCATCAAATTCACCTTCTAGTGGTATATCTTCCAGGCATTCAAAACCTTTGGGCAGACAAACTCAGTCTAGTACTGCTACCTCACTAGTGGTCACTCCACCTAGTCCAGGTGGCAAAGATATTTCATCTCTGGGGCACTCCAGACATAGACCTCTTTGCAAGTCCACTGAATGCCAAACTTCCCCGGTTCTGTTCCAGGATTCCGGCACACAACTGTCAGGCAAGGGATGCCTTCCTCCTTCACTGGGGGCAGGTCTTCCTTTATGCCTTCCCACCCATTCCCCTCATCCCCAGGACACTCTTCAAGCTTCAGAGAGATAGGGGTCGCATGATTCTCATAGCACCACGATGGCCATGCCAAACGTGGTATTCCCTGCTTCTGCATCTCTCTCAAGCGGCACCTCTGGAGTTAGGGCATGCTCCAGATCTCCTTTCCCAGGAGAACGGGATGCTATGGCACCCGAATCCCCAGTCCCTGCACCTCACGGCCTGGTTGTTGAAGGCTTAGACCTTCAGGATCTCAACCTGTCCCAGCAGGTAAAAGATATCCTTCACGCTTCTAGGAAACTTTCCACAAGAAGATCTTATGCCTTCAAGTGGGAACGTTTTACTATATGGTGCTCCAAGAAGGGATTAAACCCCCTGGTCATACCCTTAGAATCGATACAAGAGTATCTCCTTCACTTATCGAATTCTGGGTTAAAGACCCATTCGGTAAGAGTCCATCTTAGTGCAATTACAGCTTCTTATAAACCTCTAAATGGACAACCAATCTCCTCTCCTCCACTCCTATCAAGATTTATGAGAGGCCTTTTATTAACTAAACCTCCCATCAAGCCACCACCGGTAGCATGGGATCTAAAGCTAGTTCTCGGGCAGCTCATGAAGCCGCCTTTTGAACCTTTAGCTACTACAGCCCTTATGTTTTTGACTTGGAAGGTCATCTTCCTGATTGCAATCACCTCTGCCCGTCGCATTAGTGAATTGCAAGCTTTAGTGGCTGATCCTCCTTATACTAGATTTCATCATGATAAGGTTGTTCTTCGAACTCACCCACACTTTATGCCAAAGGTGGTTTTGCCTTTTCATTTAAACCAATCAATTTATCTTCCTGTATTTTTTCCGAGGCTTCACGCTTCTAATGCAGAAAGAAACCTTCATACTTTGGATTGTAAAAGGGCCTTAGCCTTTTACATTCAAAGAACACAGCAACATAGAAAGTCCTCACAACCTTTTGTAGCTTTTGACCCTAGTCATTTGGGACTTCCATTCTCCAAAAGAACTTTATCTAAATGGATTGCCCAATTCATATCTTTACTTATGAGAGTAAGGGTCTTCCTCTTCAGGACCATGTCACAGCTCACAATGTGAGAGCCGTGGCAGCTTCTATGGCTAATCTCCACTCTGTGTCTATCGATGACATTTGTCGTGCAGCCACCTGGGCTTCGGTACACACCTTCACAGCCCACTACTGCCTAGATAAAGCCTCCCGTCGGGATGCCTTATTTGGCCAAGCTGTTCTACAAAATCTCTTGCGAACCTAAACCAACTCCTACCCACCAACCCTGATGGAATGCCAGAGATCCATGGGAGGAAGGATTCTCACCTTCAACAGTGGCACCTTCCTGGGGATATCTCCCTGGCATCTTCAGCTAGGGAGTCCCCATATGTGAGGACTACATTCCTTCTTGTTCCTGGAGATAGCGTAGTTACTCACCTGTAACAGGTGATCTCCGGGAACAGCAGGAATTTAGTCCTCACAACCCACCCACCTCCCCTAGGAGTTGTCTCTCTCTCTCTTTGTCTCTTTCCTCTCTCCCTCTATCCTTTCACTCAGCTACAAACTTAACTGAAGAGGGACAGTTGGAAAGGCGGGAAGGCAGCGCGCATGTGCTGAGGGATGCTCCCAAATGCGTTCCTTTTGGACGTTGGGGAGCGTTCCCACGCAGGCTCCGTCGGTACCGATGATACCCATATGTGAGGACTAACTTCCTGCTGTTCCCGGAGATCACCTGTTACAGGTAACTATGCTTTCATAAACGATTATATTTATGGCATGATAAATAATTGCAGCGTTATTGCATAACAAGTGACCTTGTATGCTGTACTCATTATTATCCAATATTTGTTATAGCATATGCACATTAGTCACGCATTACTTGGTAGAAACCTACTGTTCATGATTTACTAAATCACGCTCCTATATGTAAAACTAAACTCTATATTTAAAAATAATCTTATTATTATTACCTTGACTACTCTCTTTTCACTGTGCCGCACTACCATAAGCATGAGCGCACATCAGTTGCAGAAATAACAATTCTTTTGGACGCCAGCTCATGCGCTCTTCTAAATGCTCTCAAACACGGGAAAAGTGACGTCATTTGTTACCGAGCAGCCCACATTCTAACATAAATGTTCTTCTTATTCAAAGTGCTTGCGATCGTAAAGAGTTGGCCTTGCTGCTTATTTGACAACACATTGTTTGTGGTATGCAATTGGTATCAATATGCTTTAAAAACCAAATTGAAATTACTGGATACTATCAGAGAAATACACTTATAACCTGTATTAGTGATGATACTTATAAGTAAAAAGTGAAAAACAAAGAAATAAAAAATTGACTATACTATCCATTATAGTGGGGGCCTATTCTAAGAAAACTTTTGAACATTGGTTATTATAGTTAAATTTTGCCTTGAACTACCATTGGAAAGTCATGAGCTAACTACAAAGAAGTAGAATAAATAAAATATTACAGAGCATTTAACTTATGAATCGAATGCGTGCAGTAATTGTCAATTTTTAGAGGTACAGTATGCGTGTCATTTTCAGAATTACCCCATGGTAAGAACCTGTACATATTTACACCTACTATGAAAATTTCCCAATTTTTACTCCTATTTTATAAATTATGTGCATAAATGCTAACCCCCTCTCCCACCTCTCCCCCATGAAAGAACATAAGAAATGCCATACTGGGTCAGACCAAGGTCCATCAAGCCCAGTATCCTGTTTCCAGCAGTGGTCAATCCAGGTCACAAGTACCTAGCAGTTTCCAATTTGTTATAGTAAACTTAAGCGCATATCAGGAGGGCAGTTTTATAAAAACATTTCTGCCCCTGTAAGTGAGGAAAGAATGGATCAAGTCTACAAAATAATTTGAGCAGCTCTCTCACTTGTTAAATATGTCCTCATAGCACATTTCTGCTGAATCTTTTTCTCTGTTTTTAAAAGTGTAATGTACCTTAGGCTTTGTGCTTCAAGAATTCATAGCAGCATGGTAAATGATGGCACGCTAATAGACTACTAGTCTCTTCCAGGCTATCCAGTTATTCTGGTGGGTACTGATAAGGGTGGACCCGGTTGCCAACTGTAGATGCTTGACCTTTGGTAGGATATCACTCCTCATCTAAGTCATTTTCTGTTGTCTTCCTCTTTGGCTACCACACAATTCTCTAAACCTGTCTTCATGACCACATACCCAGTTGGGTTTTAGGTTATCCACAATGAAAATGCATGAGGTAGATTTACATTTATTGGGAACTCAGGATGTGTACACATTTATCTCATGCATATTCATTGTAGATATCCTGAAAACCCGACTGGCGGTGGGACAGAGAACAGAACAGATTTGGGAAGCCCTGTAATATCATCCTGTGGAGATGAGCATGTAAGTTTCCTTACTTAACTGAACACTCAGCCCCCTGTGTGTTATTATCAAGTCCCCTTTATGTTTCAAGTATCAATTATTATGGAAAAACAGACAAATGAATGGAAGACCTAAATTTATACCAACTCATCAACAGCTGGACCAATGATAATAATAATATATAGATCTCGGAGAACTTGAGAGAGTAAACCTCTCTTACTCTTTGCATGAAGGTCCTAATCATTTACATTAAAAAATGTATAAATAAGATTTTTGAGGATTTTTAGTTGCCTAGTTTTTCATAAAGTATTACAGAGCACTTAGTTTATTAGTTTTGATATACCGCCCTTTGTAGGGGAACATACAGAATGGTTTACAGTGTCAAGTCTAAAAAAGGAAAGGGAACACCAATCTTAAAATAAAAGGAGAGTAGATGGGACAAGGACAATAGTAGGATAGAAAAAAAAAGGGGGTTGTTTGACTCCTGTGGGTTACCTTGATTTCTTTGGTTGATTAGACCTAAATTTATAAGCGTAATGTCTAAGTGCCTAAATTAAGATGAATTTTCAGCTGAAAAATTAAGTTCCTAAGTATGGCTGAAAATAAGGCATACATTTATTAGGGGTTCAACATTTTTGGAATATCGGTGCCCTTTTACTTTAAAGAGGCTGCTTTCTTTAAGGTTCAAAATGTGGCAGTGTTACTGTGACCTGAAAGTTCAATTTTTGACTCATCTATCTAGAGTGCATTATTTCAGAATTCTTGAAGGTCATACACATGCTCTTTGACAAACATCTGGTGAGTGGTGATGTTCTTCTTAGAGAGTAGTGATTTCTTCCTAGCTATCCTCCCATTAATACCATGTCCATTCTTTTTGTCCTGATGGTTGATGATCGAACTCTCACATCAACTATGGCAAGAGAGACCAAGAAAAACTTGTGTTTGTCTGGGGTTCTTTACGTCTTAAGTTTACCCTTGGGGAGATCTGGGCTGGACGAATACTCCTGGACAGTCACTGTAGTATTCAACTCTTTCAGTGTGTAGGCTGTCCTTCTGAAAGTGGATAAGAACATAAGAACATAAGAACATAAGATATGCCATACTGGGTCAGACCAAGGTCCATCAAGCCCAGTATTCTGTTTCCAACAGTGGCCAATCTAGGTCATACGTACCTAGCAGTTTCCCCAAGGGACACAGGTTCCACAATGCTTGTATTGGTTCAAGCATTGATATCCTGGGTCCCTTCTTAATAATGGTTTATGGACCTTTCCTCCAGGAACTTGTCCAAACCTGTTTTAAACCCAGCTACACTAACAGTCTTTACTACATCCTCCGGTAACAAATTCCAGAGTTTGATTACACGTTGAGTGAAAAAATATTTTCTTTTATTAGTCTTAAATAGTTTACCCTGTAGCTTCATTGCATGTCCCCTAGTCTTTCTATATTCTGATAAGGTAAACAATCGATCTAAGTTTACCCGTTCCACTCCGTTCATTAATTTATAGACTTCTATCATATCTCCCCTCAGCCGTCTCTTTTCCAGGTTAAAGAGCCCCAACCTTTTTAGCCTTTCTTCATAGGAGTAGCCTTCCATCCCCTTTACCATTTTGGTGGCTCTTCTCTGAACCTTTTCTAAAATTGCTATATCCTTTTTAAGATATGGCGACCAGAATTGCACACAATATTCAAGGTGCGGTCTCACCATGGAACGATATAGAGGCATTATAATATCTTTTGTTTTATTTTCCATTCCTTTCCTTATCATACCTAGCATTCTATTTGCTCTCTTGGCCGCCGCTGCACACTGGGCCGAGGGTTTTAACATGGTATCCACAAGGACGCCTAAATCTTTTTCTTGGGTGGTGGTTCCTAATGTGGAACCTTGCATCGTGTAACCATAGTTTGGGTTGTTCTTCCCTAGGTGCATAACCTTGCACTTCTCCACATTAAATTTCATCTGCCATTTTGATGCCCAGTCTTCCAATTTATCAAGATCCTCTTGCAATTTTCCACAATCCTCCTGGGTTTTAACAACTTTAAATAGTTTTGTGTCATCAGCAAATTTGATAACCTCACTCGTTATTCCACTTTCCAGGTCATTTATGAATATGTCAAAAAGCAGCGGACCCAGCACAGATCCCTGGGGTACACCACTATTCACCTTTCTCCATTGGGAAAATTGGCCATTTAGCCCTACCCTCTGCTTTCTATCTTTTAACCAGTTCCTGATCCACAGTAGTACACTGCCTCCTATCCCATGACTCTTTAGTTTTGCCAAAAGTCTCTCATGAGGGACCTTGTCAAAGGCTTTCTGAAAGTCCAGATACACAATATCAACCGACTCACCTTTGTCCACCTGTTTATTCACTCCTTCAAAAAAACATAACAGATTAGTAAGACAAGATCTTCCTTGTCTAAAGCCATGTTGGCTGTCTCCCATTAGGTCATGACTATCTATATGCTGAGTAATTTTATTCTTTATGATGGTTTCTACCATTTTTCCCGGTACTGATGTCAGGCTCACTGGTCTGTAGTTTCCCGGATCACCCCTCGAACCCTTTTTAAAAATTGGTGTTACATTGGCGATCCTCCAATCCTCAGGTATTAGAGATGATTTTAATGATAGTTCACAGATTACTGATAGCAGGTCTGCAATCTCAAATTTCAGTTCTTTCAACACCCTTGGATGTATACCATCCGGCCCAGGTGATTTGCTACTCTTCAGTTTATCTAATAGTTGTAGGACATCTTCCCGATGTATCGATATTTCCTTCAATTCTTCCACACCTTTAAATACCACTTCAGTCGTGGGTAACATCCCTACATCTTCCTCAGTAAAGACCGAAGCAAAGAATTCATTCAGTCTCTCCGCTATCGCCTTGTCGCCTCTTAGTGCTCCTTTAACCCCTTTATCATCTAATGGACCAACTGACTCTCTCACGGGTTTTTTGCTACGAATGTACTTGAAAAGGTCTTTATTTCGCGTTTTTGCTTCCGCAGCAAGCTTCTTCTCAAATTCTCTCTTTGCCTGCCTTATCAATGCCTTGCATTTGACTTGCCAGTGCTTGTGCTGTTTCCAGGTTTCATCATTTGGCTCTTTTTTCCATTTCTTGAAAGATGCTTTTTTGGCAACAACAGCCTCTCTGACCTCAGCTTTAAACCATGCTGGCAATTTTTTGGACTTCCTTCCACTTTTCTTAAAGCGTGGAATACAGCTGGTCTGGGCTTCCAAGATAGTATTTTTCAACAACACCCAAGCTTGATGTACGTCTTTAACCTTTGCAACTGCTCCTTTTAGTTTTTTCTTAACTGTTTTCCTCATTCTATCATAGTCTCCCTTTCGAAAGTTAAAGGGTAGTACTGTGGATTTCCTTACTATCCCTCCTCCACTAATTAAATCAAAGGCGATCATGCTATGATCACTATTGCCAAGTGGCCCCAACACCCTTATCTCTTGCACTACATCTGGTGTTCCACTAAGGACTAGGTCTAATATTGCTTCCCCTCTGGTCGGTTCATGAACCAGCTGCTCCAAGAAGCAGTCATTTATTTCATCTAGGAACTTTATCTCCCTAGCATGTCCTGTTGTGACACTGACCCAGTCGATGCCGGGGTAATTGAAATCACCCATTATTATTACTGCACTGTAACTTTTGCTAGCTTCCTTGATTTCTTTGAGCATTTCATCATCCATTTGTTCATTCTGGCCAGGCGGACGATAGTACACCCCCACTGCCATCGCCTTCCCCTTTTTACATGGAATTTCAATCCATAGAGATTCTACAGCAAATTTTGCTTCTTGCAAAACTTTAATCCTTTCTGACTCAATGCCCTCTCTAACATAGAGCGCAACCCCTCCACCAATTTGATCAGCTCTATCATTTCGATATAGTTTGTACCCAGGTATCACAGTGTCCCACTGGTTGTCCTCCTTCCACCATGTCTCTGATATTCCAATCATATCTAACCTCTCGTTTAGTGCTATATATTCTAACTCTCCCATCTTGTTTTGTAGACTTCTAGCATTTGCATACAAGCATTTTAGAGACTGTATTTTATTCATATTAATTTGGCTATTGGTAGACATGGGTAATTTGGGATCTTTAAGTTCTGTCTGCTCCATACTCGAGGGCATTTGGGCTACTTTACTCTTTTTTGGAACCTCTCTGCTTTTTGTAGTATCCTTCAAGGATACATTCTTCCGAACCATGCGCTCTTGGGCGACTGTCGGCTTTCCCCTATTGAATGGATGAATGGATAAAGTCCAAAATGTTTAGAAAGGGTCTGGTAACCCTGTCCAGCTAGATGAACATCAACTATTCTCTTTCATAGGTCCTCTGAAATTTAATTTGATTGTAGCATGATGAATCCACCATTAACTTTTATAGTGAAGGCTAAACTTATTTTATTTATTATTTATTTATTTATATTTCTTATATACCGCGCTATTCGGGATCAGCGTGGTTCACAGAGAACAAAACAAAGACCAGAACAACAAGCTGTTTGGTGTTACATATAACAGGAGCATAAACTTGGACAAACATGGGAGAACTATCTACATGGAGTATATGGTCTGTTAACTAGATAACATACTCAAACTATTTACAGAAATTAGCAAAACGTTAGTAACAATGTGAAAGCTGTGGTTACGTTTGCGGTGGGAATGTAAGTTTCACTTTATGTCGGGTAGTATTTGATGAAAAGGTTGAATTTGAGGGCCTTTCTTACAGGCTTTTACAACTTTATATATGAAAGGATGCCCAGACTTAGTCAAGCAGATTTACTTTGCATAGTGTCTTACTTGTTGCCCAGTTGTTTAAGCACTTGATTCTAATTAGTAGGGATGTTCAGTTAGTTTTCATGTTTTTCATGAATTTTTCCCTGATTTTCAGATGTTATTCCAGTTTCACACATTTGGATTAATAGGAAAATTTTAGTGTGTGCTGTATTGGTTTAAAATCAATGAATTAAGGTGCACTAAGTTGATTAATGCCCTTAAAATAATTTTGTGCATATCATATTGATTTAAGACACACTAATGAACCAAAGGAGTGGAGGAGTAGCCTAGTGGTTAGAACACTGGCTTGGTAACCAAGCAACCAGGGTTCAATTCCCACTAGCACTCCTTGTGGCCTTGGGCAAGTCACTTAACCCTTCATTTCCTCGGAAGAAATACCTGGCAATCTACTTCCGGTCACACTGCCAAGAAAACCCAGGAGCTTCTGGGTCGCCAGGAGTCAGCAATGACTCGAAGGCACACATTGCATTTGCATTGAACCAAATGCACACTAACGGTCACTTTGTGCTAATCAGCCAGTTAGTCCTGCTAAGAAAACTAAGGATTCACTAAATATTTCACATACCGTGATTCTGAATTAGTCTTATTGGGGGGCATATTCAATAGCAGCTGCTAGGTTAGCGAAAAGCGCCTTGCTGCTGCCATTTTACTTAAAACTAAATATTCAGAGGTGGAAATTTTCTGGTTTCTGCCGCTGAATATCCAGGCTACTAACTGGATAGTGAAAACTGACTGAAGTTACAGCTGCTGTTCCGACAATCTAACTTTAGCCGGTTTAGCTAGCCAGTTAGAAGCTGAATACCTCTACTAACTGGAGTGTGGCCATTATCACTCCTGATATGCCCACAGTCTGCCTTAGTTTTAAACAAGTGTTTTTTTTCAGTGGTTTGTGGAGATATTCAGCAGCACTAACCAGTTACTGCCGCCGAGTCCAGTTGGCAAGTATGCTAACCAGCTAATATGCTTTGAAAATGCCTCCCATTGTGCCTACTGAGTACATTGTACATATCAAGAAACACAGAATTATTTCAATTATACTCTTTTTGTTGCATAAGAATAGATTGGTTTCAATTAAGCAAATGTATCCTTGTAAGAACTTATAATTCTCACCATTATACTTGGAGTTTGTAAACTTTTTATCAGCTCTAATTATCCTTTCTGTGATGTGGCCTGCAGAAATGAACACAGAAGTATTGCCACCTGCTTGTACCTTTCCTCTCGCCTTAGCCATTGTCTTGTCGCACTGTTTTGCTACCTTGAGATCATAGGATGCCACTGCCCCAAAGCTGTGATGCTCTTCAGGGTCACCTTCAGTCAGGTATTGCTCCTTCACACTACTGTGCTCCACATGCAGCGCTATGCACTTTCTTGCACTGAAGTTTAACCCTTTGAAGACAGCAAGGTTTCTGGATTGATGAGTTGTATGAAAGTGACATGTTAGATTCAACAATACTTTTGAACAACAAATACAAAAATTTCAAACATGTGACACTGTGGGGGGTGGCGCTATAAAAAGGGACATATTTGTCCCTATGGTCGTCAAGAGAATAATGGGACATATTTGTCCCGTGTGTTAATTTACACATAACATCTCAGTTATATTAAAAATTCATGTTTATATTTGTTTTTAATTAAGGGTAATCATGTAATTTTTCATATTTCTGTTTATTGAGCAACTTGAGCAAAATTTATTTAGAAAATACAAGCGCAAAAACGTTAAGCATGCAAAACCTTAGTATATCAAGCTTCTGTCTTAGAGTGAGCATCAGCATGAAATCAAAAAGATTTATTATATTTGAAAATAGGCAATTAGACATTAATATAGTAAATAGTAAGCAAAAGCCTAATTGTCTGACAAACAGTTCAGGCTATGATAATCAGCAAAGCAGTTACGTGTCTTAGTGTAGCACAAGTGAATGCTACATGTGTTACAGAAGCTTGTCTGTGCGATTTTCAACTCCAGATTTGGCACACTGAGCACATCGTCTGCGTCGATCACTTCTTGTCAGGGAATGTTCTGGTTTTGGTGCTGGAAGAACACACCGTGAACCTCTAACTGGTGCTGATGGTGCATTTCTTTGACAGTTGGAGTACCGTCCAATAAGACCCCTTGCTATCATCTGACGATATTCCAGTGGTGTTATTGCCTTATAATCAGGGTCCCTCTCTTGTTGCAGTTGAACATAAATGCAATGACTATTGTTGACAGCAATATCAAGAAGATCAAAGAAGATTTTCAAGTAATACTTAATTTTGACTTTCGATCAGTCTCGTACGAAACCTTTTTTTGGTCCATGAGGTCCACACCACCCATGTATTTGTTGTAAGTTGTAACAATGGAAGCACATGAAACCCACAGCTTATCTGCAGATCCTGCTTGCCTTCTTAGCACATACGTGACATCATCCTTTGAACATGGTAGGAAATTTGATAATACAATCACTGACCTGTTGTCCAACCATTTCACACAAGTAACACCATTTGCTGTCATATAATCCATGTCACCACGTTTCATTTCCTTATCTGATTTCAAGTTCTTTGGCATGTGCTTCCGGTCTACACGAACTGTGCCACATAGGTAAATCTTCTTTTGTAGCATCTGAAATTGTAACATTGGCGAGTTGAAGAAATTGTCAATAAAAACTTGGCAACATAGCTGTTCGAGTGCTTTTGACAGCATTATGACCACCCCCTCCCCAAGCCCATACTCTGTCTCCATTTTTCGTCCAGTATACAGGTCAAACTGGTAAAGAGAGCCTGAGATCGCATCATATCTGCACCACAGTTTAAATCCCCACTTCACAGGCTTGTTCCTTATGTTTTGCTTCATGATGTTTTGGCTTTTGAATTTTATCATATGCTCATCAATTGACTGCTGCTTGCTTGCATTTCTAGCTGCCTGGAAGCATCGATTGAAGTGGTTGATCAATGGGCGAACCTTGAAAGCCCGATCACACTGTGGGTGAGTTCTCGGTAGCATATCATCATTATTTGAAAAATGCAAGGCAGAGCGAATAGTTTCGAATCACGTCTGAGTCATTGCATTTGCAATGAATGGAACCTGCAGATCTGGTTGAGAAGACCAATAATCTCTAATTGTGGGCAGAACATGGTAAACCATGACCAGACACATCCCAAGTAAGGCTCAGAGCTCATCTGCATCAGTGAGAAATGGAATGCCTCTTTGCTTCATATATAGTTCACTCTGTTCTGCGTTTAGTGAGACTAAGGAGTTGAAATCAGACACTTGTTCAAAAACAGAAACTGCACTAATGTCTTTAGAATCATCAAACTTCAGATTTACTTTTCCATAATCGTAGTCAGTTGTCTCAGAGTTGTCTTTCACCGGCTTCCTTCCCCATTTGAAGTGTACTGTAGTTTGCACTGACCTGCCACTTGCTCGTGATTTAGTCGTGGGGGGCAAGTCTTCATCCATTGGTTGTGTTGCTTGTTTTTGAATATCAGGATGATTGGCATCATTTGTCTTTTTTCGTTTGTGTGAATTCTTTCTAGAATTTGATGTAGTTGGCTGCACCTGCATCGACTGTTCTTTTGCTCCGGAGACTACTGATAGAGATGGAGTTTTGATGGTACATTTACGTTTAGATTTACCGTAGAATGTCACAGATATGAATGTTGAAGCTCCACTGGCTAGATTTGTACTACTACTAGGATTAGTAGTTTCAATTGTCAAAGAATCAGGATGTTCTATGACCACTTCCTCGTCAACATTGTCGACATCTTCAAGCAAGAAATTTTGATCTTCATCATCAAGAAGCAAATCATCATCATCAGAATCGCTGCTCTCAGCAAGCAAGAGTTGTTGTATATCTGCTTCACGTATTCTAAACAAACGTTCACGCATCTTTTTTCGAAGTATGGTTTTCTACGAATTGACGAACGATAATTAACTGTTAGCATGCGACAAAAGTAGTACTGTATTTTTTCAGTTATAGACCACAGGGACAAATGTGTCCCAGAGCAATAAAACTCACTAAAATTGATAAAAATAGCAATTTCTCTAAAGAAAACGATTCAAGTTTGTCAAAGACATGCGCGTAATTAAATATGAAAGTTCACATAACATCCGGCTTCTTATATCATTTTCTATGGAACACCAAAAGAACACAAATTCCTATTTCCATATTGGTAAATTATGAAGCGCTTTATAGAAAATAAATGTTACATGAATTGGTCATTAAACAGAATCATTTGACAGAATAAGGTTTTATCTTGATGTGAACAAAAATTAAAATGGATTTTAAATAAAAATTGCATGTTTTATGAGTTTTAAAACTTATGGGACAAATATGTCCCCTGGTCCTTAAAGGGTTAATTGCCAAGCATTCAACTATGGTTAGAAGGTAAGAACATAAGATATGCTGTACAGGGTCAGACCAGAGGTCCATCAAGCCCAATATCTTGTTTCCAAAAGTGATCAATCCAGGTCCAAAAGGTAGACAGATGCCATGCTGCTTATCCTAGGGATAACGGAGTTACTTACCTGTAACAGGAGTTCTCCGTGGACAGCAGGATAAGTCAGCCACACTTGGTGACGTCATCCGACGGTGCCGAGACGGAAGTACTCTCCATAGCTCAGAAGGGCTTTTCACCCTTCTGAGCATGGGCCAACTGGCCCTGCCCCCTGGCCCGCCCCTAGCTAGCCAGTTCGTCACTAGCTGAGCCTTAGCCGCTAGGAGGCGGGCACTGGTCAGAGGCCGAGACCTTTTCCAGGGGAGGAGGGCGGGTATGTGTGGCTGACTTATCCTGCTGTCCACGGAGAACTCCTGTTACAGGTAAGTAACTCCGTTTTCTCCTAGGACAAGCAGGATGAGTCAGCCACACTTGGTGCCTCCCAAGCTGTAATGCGATGCGGTGGAAAGGGGGAGGCCGATATCAGGTTCAGGTGACACGATACCAGGGCTGGACGTTTTAAAGATGTGCCCTGGGGTACCTGGTGGCGGCGTCAACGCGCCATGTGCCAACCTGCAATGTGTACGCACACAGTACAATGTGCAGTGTGTAGTGTTAATGAGAGTGCGCCCATTTTGAGGTGAGCGTGTAGTAATACTGGACGTGTAGACATGCAGTCCCACTTCACGCCTACGCGGCAGCAGTGATTGTGGGAGTATATGGTCTCAATGGGCAGCTGCCGAGAAAGGTCTAAACGGGCAAAGATGCAGCAGCAGAGGGAGCCACCGAATGCTGAGTTATCCACTGCGAGCAGAGATAGCAACAGTATCAATGCTGGAAGCGCGGCAGAGTGGTGCAAGATTGACGCATTAGTGCAGCCACGGCAGTGAGGAGGTCGCTGTGGGCCAGCCTAGGACCAGCAGCAATATCGACAGTACTATAAGAGTTCAATGTCACAAGAGTGATTCCAATTAAAGCAGTAACCCGCAAAGGGCATGAGTCATGACTAAGTTCATGACTTGGTTAGGAGTGTCCAGGCAGGGGGTAGCAGCCTAGACCCTAAGGCTGCTAGGCGACACGTTTGTCCATGTGGTATGTAGTATTACAGGTGTCCCTGCCCAAGGTATGGACCACAAGCTGTCAATGCAACTGTTGGCAGGCTGTCGATGGATCCTTTGGCACAGCTAGAGTCCTGTGCACGCCCTTGGCATGGCTTGAGCCTCTACGTGTGCCCATGGCCATTCCAGCATGGCTTGAGCCTCTCCATGTGCCCATTGCCGTTCCAGCCTATGGTGGAGCATGCGGAATTTCTAGAGGTGGAGTACGCCGGGACCGGATGGCCAGGTTTAATGAGGTTACATGCGACGAAGGGTTTTATCCCTTGTTGTTGACATGCTGTTTCGCGCATATCCTAAGCATGCAGGGTCACATGCTATGAAGGGTTGGTCCCTTGCTGTTCCTGGGCAAGTAGCTGCTTAGGGGCATGATGATGCTCCAGGGCGTGGGGCGTGTCTGGGGCCGTGATGGCATTACGTGTGTGGTAGGTGCGCCATCCAGACTAGCTGTTTGGATAGCTATCCAAGATGCCATGGGAGTGGCAGTTTTGGGCAAGTGGGCGTAAGGCTGATGGGCGCAGTCATTGGGGGCCGTGACCGCCCTGCCTGGTTCAAGGTGTTTGTGTAGGCCTTGCAGGATTGATTTTCATACGTATCAGATCAGGAGACGAGTCAGGTTTGAATTGGCAGTTGCCAACCGTGTCAGCATTTCGAGTTACTCCTTGTCCACCCACACTTAGTGGGGGGGAAGAAGGTACCCAGGAGTCCTAGGGCTCTAAGTTTTGGGAAAAACACGCTGGCGCTGAGGCCTGGCTCAGAGTTGAAACAGTCGTCCTTCCTGCTCACCACGAGGTGGGCAGGTCACTTTGTGGTCACCGATGGGAGAAGGAAACTGATGGCCAAGGGTTGTGAGTCCTTCTCGTAGAGAAGTGGGAACCTTTTCCCCTTCTGCATAGGTGCGGAACTACGGCTACCTTGCTGACTGTGTGTGTGTGTGGCCCTAGAGTGCAGAGTCATAGCTGTGCTCTGGCCGTGTGCTTGCATCCCCAACCGGACCTGCAGTCAGGTCTTGAATATGTGATCGTTTATACAATGGTGATCCCCTGACTGGCCTTGACTTCACCACCTCGCACTCATGGCCACAGAGACCTGGGCTTAGTGGCGCAGGACTCTGTCACCTTGCCCTAAGGGCCACAGTAACCTTGGTTTGGTGCCGTGGGACTCTTGTGTTCAGTGTCACAGGTCTCGCTGGTGAGGCCTGTGTAGTGCAGGATTCCCTTTGCAAGGGTAGCCGGTGGTGGTAAGAAGCCCGGAGGGCTAAAGTCATGGCTTGGAGCTCTAGGATGTAATTTGCTGGACATTCTTCGTTGGCGGACAACTGTCCTGAGTGCAGAGGTACCCGCTATGGCCTTTGAGATACCCGCTATGGGCCCCCCCACCCCAATTTGGAGGCATCCGTTGCGAGGATCCCCTACAGTGTAGGGTCTAGAAAGGCATCCCAGGCCGTAGGAGTGGGAGGGTGTTGCTACAAGCCGAGTGAGTTTGGCCCGGGGACCACCGAGAGCAGAGTGCCCACTGGACCACCCACATAGGCTGACGTCCAGGGTGATGTGCACCATTGATGCCATGTGTACCAGTAGAAGAGCATGTGTTGGGCAGACGCTGAGCGACAGAGCACTCTGCAAGCGCCCCCCCTTATGAGGTCCATGTGTTCGGTTGGCTGGAGATGAGACTCTGGTAAAGGGCAGCAACGCCGCCAAAACACAACAAGCGACATGACGCTCTATCCTTGTCCCACAGCCCTTCGGCTTCATAGTCAACTACCCAGTCATCCATATAGGGGAAGATGAAGACACCCTGCCACTGCCTGTGATTAATTTAGCGGTGGGCAATTCCTGAGAAGCGGTAGCGAGACTACTGGAAGGAGCCTGCAAGGCCTTTGGCACTGCGCCTTCGGCACTTCCTCGGATCGCTTGGATTTCCAGGAAAGTGTATTTGTTGCTGCTGCTGCTCCTCAGGATCGTTTAAAAGGGTAATGCCTTGATGTTTGCTATTGTTAATACCTCCACCCCTTCTTTCTAATTTGTGGGCTAGTGTGGAAGGTATTTCTTTTTTGTTCTCTTGAGGGACGTTACCTTGATGGTTTATTATTGATGTATAATTTCTGATTTATCTTCCTTTTTCTTCAAGGAATGCTGTTTGTAAGCTTTCTTGTATTTGTTTTGGAAAAATTTGCATAAATAAAAAATTAAAAAAAAGGGTAATGCCTCAGACAGCCTTGTTCATTAACACCACTGTGGGAGCGAACTCATGACTCCTGGGGCAGCAGTCAATGAATTAACTATAGTGCTACACCTCTCTTTCACAAGATGGGGGTTTTGGAAGAAGGTCTGCCTAGATGCGCCTTCAATCGAACTGAGGATTGAAAGTAATCGGGGGGGGGGGGGTTGCGTTGCGAAGGACAATTTTACTAAGTAGCACTCTGGGCAGGAGGTACCCATGCACCAACCGATCTGGGAAATATGGGGAACCACAGCCGGGACTTGAACCTGTGAACTTCTGCTCCTGAACACACTGTGTGTGTGTGCTGCACCACACTGTGGCCACTGGAGGGCAGAATCAGCAGCCAGAATTACAATCAGATCTCCAGAGGAACTTGCTCCTCAGGCTCGTGCTGTTTGGGCCCGAATGAACACCAGGAACAGCCTCTGTACTCACTACTAACATCTTTGTGCCTAGCGCCTCCACGAGCACAAAGGGAAACTTGGCGGGTTGCGAAGGTCGACGACCAGCGCAAGCTGCAGGTGAGAACCTCACACCAAGAGAGATTGGCCCAACACAAGGCAAAAGAGAGAGACGTCTTAATCCACTTAAAGACGAGTTTGGGGGGGGGGCAGAGAAAGGAGAGCAATCTCTTGATCTGGCCTCTCCTACGAAATGAATCTCTCTGACCTAGCAGGCCTTCCCCTCAGTTTTTGAATGGGCGATGGCGGCGTGAAGTCCTATAAAAATGAGCAATTTCCGTTCTCGCACAGCTTCTTATCTAGGTAGCCAAGTGGAGTAACCCGGTAGTCACAATACCGAGGTGGGAAGAGAGAAGCATAGGACTTACGTGCAAAGAGCCGCAAGAGGCTGGTAATACTCCGGTGAGCGTTCGGAGCTCAGCGGCCAGTGACTGCTGGGCCTCGCCTCCTCAGCATAGGGTATCTGGAGAGAGAGACTGGGGCACATTACCACCCAGCGCCCTGTTGAGCACCAAGACCCCAGAGGCGGGAACAACGGCTGCTCTCCTGAGTAAGTTCATGAGTAAGTTTTCCCTCACTTGCAAAACAGCGGCCCGCTGTGTGAAAACACCCATGTTTAACAAGTAAAATAGATTTGTCACCATTGATCACTCAACGCTGAGTCAGGAACTGTTACAGTTGGGTGGAGTGTAGCTGCAAAACCTCAGCTCAGCCCGACCCTCCCATCTGCTCCGGGCTTTGCACCATTGCACACGGATGCATGGTCTCCATTCGCGGTTCGGGAGGAGGGTTAGTGCCAGAGCCGACCGTGCAAACACGAGCACGATCGCAAGAGTCCAGCACGAAAAACTTAAGACTGGAAGCTGAACTCCGAAGCGGAGGTCACCTGTCTACAGGAGACGTGCAAGGAGGGGCGGGCCGTCAAACCAAACACTGGAGGCAGCCCAATCCAGGAGCCGTGCGAGGGGGGGGGGGTGCTGCATCATCCCGCGCACTGCATCTCTTCCTGGAAGGGGAAACAGGTGGGTACTTTAAACTCTGCTTCTCGCCTTACCCTGTGGAACCCTTTGCTGAGTTACTGGGAGGGGAGTGTCCTCTCCCCGAAGTCCGTCCTAGCTCCCAGCCTTGATCAATGCAGGCGGTGTAGTCTCAGCCTCTCAGCCGGCTGGTGGTTAACTAATTTGCGCCCTTTTCTTGCGGCTCGAAGAGGTAAGGAGCCAAGAATTGGGCTGGGGAATGCCGATGCATAATGGTAGCGTTGGCAAAGGCTTCTAAAATAGTTTGCCGGAGTTGCTTCCCTTTCACCCCTTGGATTTTTAGGAGTCCTTCGCCGTTTGGATCGGCGCCGACCCATGGCGCTGCAGGGGAAGAGCCGTGATCATTGGGCCATTCTGGGGAACGCCTCCGCGCTGAACAAAACCATCGGCACCGATGGAGGAGTGCCATCCGCGATTGGCCCCTCCTTTCTTGCTTGGACCTGCGCCGACCAATGGTGCTGCAGGGGAGGAGCCATGGGCCGATGCAATCAGGCCATTCTTTGATTGGATCGGCACCGACCAATGGCACCGCGGAGGGGGGTGCCAGGAGCCGTGATGTCATTGGCAAGATGGCCGTCGTCCTAGGATCCTCGTGGCCGGTCGAATCGGAGCTGCTGGGATGTAAGCAGACAGACGGAGGGTCAAATTTTCAGCCGGGAAAAGATCCGGGGGTGCATCCAGTGCCGTGTGAGTAAGAGCCTATTCATGATCAGCATATCCAGGATAGAAGGCTTCTGGAGGGGTGATACATGCAGCATGACCGGGGATGGGGGCCTGAGAGGCACATCCTAATGGCAGAGGCTGCAGCGGTAGTCCGTAACCGCATAAGCTTACTGGCTTCCTTTCTCACAGAGGAGGCAAGTCTTGCACTTCAACCTCAGAGTTATTTGGCAAGCCTCTTGCTGCTGAGCCATTATTCAAGGCTGCAAGTGCGTGGCCGGCAGGTACGGGGATCCCAGCCATCTCTCTTTGGAAGAGATCTGAAAAGAGAAGAATCAGAAAAAATATTTAAACGGTAAGGAAAGGACTTCCTTTTGGAATAGTGTGGAATTTCAGTGGAGAGTAGAAAGGTCCGTCTTGCTGGCAAGGCGGAAGAACTGAAACTGGCTAGCTAGGGGCAGGCTGGGGGGCAGGGCCAGTTGGCCCATGCTCAGAAGGGCGAAAAGCCCTTCTGAGCTATGGAGAGTACTTCCGTCTCGGCGCCGTCAGATGACGTCACCAAGTGTGGCTGACTCATCCTGCTTGTCCTAGGAGAAAAGCAGTAGATGTCTCCAGTCCACTCTAATGATGGTTTATAGACTTTTCTTCCAAGAACTTGTCCAAACCTCTTTTAAACCTAGCTACACTTAACAACTTTTACTACATCCTCCGACAACAAATTCCAGAGTTTGATTATGCATTGAGTGAAAAAATAAGCTGTCTTCGAACTTCCCTCATTCTTTGTACTCCCTCAGAGGTATCCAGTTCATTGCAGAGAACTGTCATTCACGAAAAGCATACCCTTTGCATCTGACTTCTCTGCAGTATCATTCATAAAGATACTGAACACAACCAGTCCCAGGATCAATCCCTGAGGAACTCCGGTAAATACTTCTCCCTCCCCTTTTTCAGAAGGAATTATATTTGCCTCCGCCTTCTGTCATCTGTCACTTAACCAGGTTTTTTATATATATGTTTCCTTATTGAGGTGATGAAAGGTTACAGCCTGAGACCTGAACTAGCCTCCTGCAAAACAATTTCTATAATACATGCAGAATGTTCCCATTTTAACACGGTCAGCAAAGATTCTAATTTCTAAATCTATTCAAGATTCTTAGGTTGAAATGCCCCCCCCCCCAACACACACATTTCTCTCTGCAGCACCCCTCATTCCTGTACTCACACATTGCCCGTCCATTCAGATGTCACCCACTTTCCATCGCATTATCCGCCACCCCATCCTCCTCCATTCCCTGCTACTACTACATATCATTTCTATAGCACTACAAGGCATATGCAGCGCTATACAGACCCATGTTGTAAAAGACGGTCCCTACTCCTCAGAGCTTACAGTCTAGTCAAGACAGACAACACAACAGCTGAGGACAAGGATACGATATTTAGGGGAATGGTAAGGAAATACATAGGAGACTAAATGGATTAGGATCCAACAGCGGCCTCGGAGAGGTGAGTTTTCAGCCTGGGTTTGAAAAGGGCCAGAGAAGAAGCCTGACACAGACTCAGGTAATTTGTTCCAGGCATAAGGAGCAACAAGATGGAAAGATCAAAGTATGGAGTTGGCAGTAGAAGAAAAGTGCACAGATAGAAAGGATTGGCTGTAACTACTCTACGTCAGGTTTTTGCAAAATGGTGCCACATTTGCTTATACAGCATCTATTCTGGCTTGCACCAAAATGTATGAGTTTGCAGCTCAAAGGCCACCATTTCATGCATCAGCTGCTTCCCAGGTGCTATTATCACTAGTCCAGAATCTTAAAATTATCTTTTTCACTAAGAGTATAGCAACTTGGACAAACTTGCTTTTTGCCTTTAGCACGCTCCTATCCGTCAAGGGGTCAGCATCCCCCAACAGCAAGAGGCCATAGCTCCAATTGATCTGCTTTTGTATAATTTCTTCCACCAAGGCAAGTGCTTGGGATTGTAGGTCTGCAAGAATGAATGCAAAAAAATCCCTTGATGCATTTTGCATTTAATATAGACCCCCCCCCCTTCTCACATCTTCAGATGGGTCCCCTTAGCCCTTGTAATACTCAACTAGTTTCTTCACAGCCCTTAGAACCCACCCCTCGGCTGTTTAATGTATCAATGAGCCTTCTATATGGGGCAATATCAGAACCCTTGCTGAAATCCAAGTGAACAACGTCAAAAATGATCTAATTCTTGAGTCACCTAGTAAAGAAAGGAAATTTGATTTGTTTGACCTAATCTGCCTTAGATCCTGCAACCCGCCAGATTCTACATAGTTCACTATCCTTTCTTAGAGCAGAGTCTCCATTAATGTTTTCACCATCCAAGATAGTGGATTTGAATTTTTCTTACTTTGGACTTTGGCTTCCTTGTCCTTAACATGCTGCTCCTTCACTTTGATAAGATTGAGTAGTTTGTAGTTCCCAGCATCATCCCTGTTACCATTTTAATGAATAGGGGCAAATCTATTGTATTTTAATGGTGGATAATTCTAAAAGGTTTTGGAAGATCCTTGAGGATGGTGAAGGTGGTCTTTAAGTATCGTAAATGAATAACAGTACCACACTGTGCTTTTGTCCACTTTCGGATTTGCTAGCATATGCAGATGCTTTTCTGTAACTAGTATCATATCTACTCTTGCCAGTAATTTCAGTGGTCCTTGTCCAAAGTAGTCTTCATTGAAAAGCAGACAGAAATATTTGTTCACAAGTTCTGCTTTTTCCTCATCTTTCTTCACACATTGCTCCCCATCTGCTTTGAATCTTAGCCACATCCCTGCCTTTCTCCCTTCTCCCGCATAGCTGATAAAGGTCTAGCACCTTTCAGCTATCTTTGCTTCCACTCATCCTTTTGCCATTCTGATTGCTTAGCTTTTTTTCTGTTTTACAAGATATTTTTCTGTGTTCTTTTTTTTTATTATTATTTGTATTTTTGAATGCCAACCTTCTTGTCTGTCTTCAGCTACCTCTTTGGAGAACTATATCAGTTTCTTCAATCTCTTGAACTATTATTTGTCCAAAGCAAAGATTTGATGCCATTTTAACTCCTTTTAACTCTTCTCAATATTCTTCTATTTTACTTAACCCTTTCCACCCTGACAACACCTCCTTAAAGTAGTTCTGTTATATAAATAATCTCTGTTCTAAATAGTTACATTGGTTACCAGTTAAATTAAGGACAAAGTTTAAAGTGCTATCATTGACCTTTAAGATCTTGCATGCTTTGGCTCCAGTTTATCTCGCTTCTAAGTCAGGGGCGGCGTGAGGGTGATGCAGGGCTATATGCGGAGACTCATTGCAGGACCTCATTCGCATAAGTATTTGCATATCCTTATTACATAATTTGCATAGATATTTGCATAACAATGATAAGCAGACTTTTTTGGTCAGTGCTATGACTAGCTTAATGATAAGGAAGAATAATATAAAATGAAGAAAAAAATCCTGCAAAAACCAAGAAATCAGTAACAGTGAAGCTATCGGGCCACAAGACAAAACTAAACTCAGATATTCCCTTAAAGTTTGAGGTTTCCTTTAATTTGAACCATCAAAATATTTGAAATGTAAAACTAGTCCATGCAGCATCAAAAACACAAGGCATGGGACAGACACACAGGATCACCAGCAAGAGGATGGAATCAAAATAAACATAAATAACTTCTAAATAGAGAGGGGTAGCCTGCCTGGAGCGGCATGTACAACTCTACAATTCTGGCACCTTACTGGGCAGACTAGATGGACCATTCTAGTCTTCATCTGCCATCATTCATTCACTGTGTTATGAAACTGCAAACCTTAAAGACTCCATTTTCCTGTACCCCCATTAACACCCTACTGATGACACTACACAGGAAGCAAAAAAAAAAAAGTGTGAAGCGCAGCACAGAGCCCGGAGAGGAAATCTACCATTCCATAACAGCGTGAACTTCCAAAACTCCCACAACAGGGAGCCCACCTAGAAAAGGGCAACATCATAAATATTGCTGTGAACCCTAGAAAATCCATGCACCTACTAGGAAAACCGAACAAGCCAGACTACTACAGATCCTTATATAGAAACTCACTGCTGACAGAATACCTGGCCTCAGTCACACATTTAGAGCATAGATTTTTATCTTTAAAGGGAGGAGTGGCCTAGTGGTTAGGACAAGGTACTTCAGGCCGGAGGGCCGGGGGTTCAAGTCCCACCTGGGGACAGCAATCTCAGGCCGGAGGGACTGGGATTTCTAGTCCTATAGGCACTCCTTGTGGTCTTGGGCAAGCCACTTAACCCTCCATTGCCCATGTTCCCTGTAAGTATTAGCGTATGTGTGTCATATCCCCTCGTGTTAAATGTATCTCCCAATTGACCGCTTTGACCCGGTGAAAAGCAGGATATAAATACAGCTAAATAAATATTGTCAGCTTGATATACTGCTCACACCAGTGATACCAGAGCGGTTTACAAAATCATTTAAAAATAGATACTGCTTTGAAAGGAAATGGAATGCCAATACTCAGATAGGAAAGAGATAGCAAAGCAGGGCAGTGACAGCAGACAATGGAGGGCTATGACACAGAAGAGGGGTGCAAACAGAAAACTCAGCCGGGGGCAGGAGCCACAGGAGAGGGGGGAGGGGGAATGTCAAAAGCTGTGCAGAAAAGGTGGGTCTTCAGTTGGGCCTTTAAAGTGGTGAAAGAGTGTTCCAAGCGGAGGGCAGACTGGAGTGAGTTCCAGAGCCTGGGTCCAAGGAAAAAGAAGGCAGAGGACCGGGTGGATTCCAAGTGGGCTTGGGAGGGGGTTGGAAGGGACATACGGTTTGAGTGAATGGACCTAAGGAATCGATGGGGGGTATGAGGATGAACCGGATCGGAAAGGTAGAGGGGGATGCAGATGTGTAATGATTTGTGCACAAAGATGAGGATCTTATACTGAATCCGGAATGGAATTCAAAGCCAGTGCAAGTGGACTAGAATGGGAGTAATGTGATCTGTGCGGGAAGGTGTGACAGAAGACATGCGGCGGTGTTCTGGACGTGCTGAAGTCTACGTAACTGGAACTGGGGGAGGCCGGCCAGTGTGACATTGCAATAGTCCAGGCGGGAAATGACAAGGGACAGCAGTATGGTGGTCAGAGAAGGGGTGGAGAGGAAAGGTCGTACTGCGCGGAGTTGCCTTAAGGTGTAGAAGGAGCACTGGACCACTGATGAAATATGTTCTTTGAAAGAGAGGGATGAATCAAGTGTGATACCAAGGTATTGCAGGGAGGGGATGACAGGAATGGGGGAGGAGGAAAGAAGGGGCGTAAGAGAGGGGGCGGGATTGCCAGAGGTGAACCAAATAGCCAAAGACTTGGAGGGGTTAACATGCAGGAAGTTAGTAGATAACCAGGAGGCCACACAGGAGAGGCAGGAGTTTAAGGGACCGATATCCAGAGCAGAGGAGTCTGTGTGGTGTAGAGGATGATATCATTCGCATAGTAGTATGCGGAGATACCATATTGCTGAACCAAGAGGGTAAGAGGGGCTAGGAAAACATTAAACAGGAGCGGGACCAGGACGGATCCCTGTGGAACACCACAGTGCAGATGGGTTGGGGGGGGGGGAGTGACAGATCCCGAGAGAACAGAGAAAGACCTGTTGGTGAGGAAGAAGCGAAACCAGAGAAGAACTGTGCCAGAAATACCAGTGTTACAAAGTCGTGTCAGAAGCGTGTGGTGGTCAACTAGATCAGACAGATCCAGGGAGATGGCAGTTGCGAAAGAACCATGATCCTGTGCAACATGCAGCTCATTGAGAAGAGAAAGGAGAATGGATTCTGTGCTATGACTGTGATGGAAACCAGACTGACAGGGATGGAGGGCAAAAGAGGCGTTGAGGTGGGAGGAGAGCTGGGTAAAGACTAGTTTTTCCAAAAGCTTTGATAGGAACGGAAGATTGGAAATGTGGCGCCAGTTGGCAAGTGAGGAGGGGTCCAGGGAGGCCTTTTTTAGAATTGGGCGGATCAAAAGCGTACTTCCACAACATAGGGAAGGTACCAGACAGGAGGCTTGCATTAAAGATGGTAAGGACCTGAGGCAGGAGAGCAAGGGAGGGCTCCAACGGGAGGGGATAGGGTCGGACATACAGAAGGTCTTGTGGGAGGAGGCGAGGGCCTTGGACAAAGCGGGGAGTGTGATGGGCTGAAATGAGGACCAATGGTGGGAAAGTGGAGGGGCCACATGGGTGGAAGGGGAAAGAGGAGAGAGAGGGTCTGTAGGAAGGGGAGGGCAGGAAGGAAAGAAGAGCCAAAGAGAATGCACTTTAGAACCAAAATGCGATGCCAGGAGGACAGGATCTGGGGTAACAGAGGAAGGGCGGGAAGAGGCGTGGGAATGAGAAGCAGAGAGGGAACGGAGAACAGAATAAAGCTGGCATGAGGAATTGGCAGAGGAGGAGATGAGGTTGGAGAAAAGGTTTTGCTTGGCAGAATGCAGAAGAAGGCGGTAGCGATGATGGCAGTGGTGAAAACGTTCAAGAGAGTCCTGAGATGGGTGCTTGCGCCAGCGGCACTCTGCTCGACACAGATGGGAGCGATGGAGAAGAAGACCAGCATAGTACCAGGGATGGCGACATTTACGACGGGAGGGGTGAATAGGTCGGATGGGAGCAATCTCATCAAGGGTAGATGAGTGGATAGAATTCCAGTACTGGGCATGGAGGTCAACAAGAAGAGAAGGAAAATCTACGGGGAAAATGGTGTCAGAGGAAGGGAACTGAAGGAGAGTATTGGGAGTGATACGGCGTGCCTGGGGAGGGGATGTGGGAGAGGGAGCCTGAGATGTGGAGGAAGGGAGGGACAAAGAGGGGGGGTAGGGAGAAAAACAAATAGAAGTGGTCAGACTAAGGGACAGGCAGGGCAGAGAGGGAAGTGGGAGCGAAGGAGGAGGCTGAATGGGAGATTGAGGTCTAGGGTGTGGCCAGCCGAGTGTGTGGGAAACAAAACATGCTGCTGAAGGGAAAGATCAGTGAGAAATGAGAGGAAGGTGGAATCACGGAGGGTGGACGGGGAGTCTGGGTGAACATTGAAGTCTCCCAAGATCAAAAGATGCTAAAAGTGATAAACTCTCATCAAGCCGATAATAGGGGACCACAAACTAAAAACAGAAATATGTAGACAAAAATTAAAGTGAAACCCCAAGAAGCCAGGTGCTGCATACAGTGCAACACCAGAGAAATAGAAAGAGATACATATAACGAAAACATATTAATTACAGAAACTAACATATTGCAATCACTAAATTGAAAAGAATTATTTTTTCTACCTTTGTTCTCTGGCTATGTTAGTTTTCTAATTGAGCTGATACTAGTCTCTCTTTTCTGCTTTCCTTGTGTCTTCTCAGTGAATCCTTTCCATTTCTTCTTTCTCCTTTTCTTTCTTCTCTACATGTTTTTGATGCTGATTTTTTAAATTTTTGTCCTTGCCCCCATCTCTGTCCTCTGCCTCTCTATCCACTCATATCTAGATTTTACCCTTCACTCTCCTTTTCTCTCGCTCTCCGGTCCTTTAGTCTCCCACCTTTTATCTTTCACCTATCTACCAGCTTTCCATCTCCCATTTTTACCCCCTCTAGTGCTCCCATTGCCCTGGCTATCTCTCTCCTTTCCCTGTTCCTATGTCCTTCTCTATCTTTCACCCACTCCCTATTTCCCCATTTCCATAGTCTATACTCGCCCCCCCTAAATCTTCATCCACCATCCTTTGCCTCTCATCCCTTCCCCAGCCCTAGCCCCTTTGACCTTGCAGACCCCCCCCCCCCCAATCCACTGCCCCATAGACGATCTCCAGAGCACGAACAAGAAACTGGTGCACCAAACAGTGGCTGATATAAGCAGCTTTATTAGGAAAACCCATTTTACTTTTCTCTTAGGACCTGTGAAGAATGGTTTCATATACTTCTTAAGCACATGGTTTACAACGCAGCGATATAGTGAGTTTTCAGGACAATAGGTTTCCTTTTATCTTCCTCTGTCCACACCCATGTATTTATTTTGAGAGTGCACATTAGCAATAGTAACGATATGTGTTTCACGCTACAATTTTATTCAATCTGTTCATAAGTTGTGACTACCACAATTGTTGCTTTGGAATATTGTTATGATGGTATTATAAGGTTATGTTTACACTAACTACATGTCCTCCTCATTCCTCTTTACGTCTGTTAATTCACACACCGTTTTTCACTATTTGTAATCATTCCTTTAGTTTGCTAGTTCTTTACCAGCCTTCCTATTTTATATGCTTTTATTGTTGTCATGTAGTCTTTTATTGTTTTAACAATTGAATTTTGTTTGAAGATATCTTTATTTTAATTTGTAAGCTTTTATTTCATGCCTTTGATGTTTTATATGATTTTATATATGTATGTTTTTATTTGAGGACAGTACCCCCTGAAGAAGGTTTTTTCACCGAAACACATTGGGTTTTTCCTAATAAAGCTGCTTATATCAACCACTGTTTGCTGCATCTGTTGCTTGTTTGTGCTCTACATTGCCTGTGGATGTTTGTGCTCTCCGGTTGGACCATAAACAACCTCCTCCATCCCATACTTCACTGCAAAGGTAAAACACTTCCAGGGCTTCCATGTTTAAAGAGCAATATAATATGTCTCATGAAGAAAAGCAAGCAAGTAAATAAATAAATATATCTACCAACATCCCATTCAGAGCCCCCCCCCCGCCCCACCAGAGACACCCTTCCATCTCCACTAACAGTCCTCTCCCACTCATCCATCCCACATCTCATAGGCACTCCCTCCCCCAATCTCACACAGATACTCTTCCATCTTTGAACCTCAGACACCCCCAAAATCCCCTCACCTCATCCATCCCACACTGCAGAGACAACCTCCAGCTCTTACAAGTCAACCTCCTTTCCCCATCTCTAACCAACATTACAGAGACCCCCACATTGACACCTCTCCATTCTCACAAGCAGCCCCCTCCCCCGTACAGCCCCACATCCCCCTCCCAATCTCAGATACCCCCTCTATCCCATCCCTCTTATTCAACCCACATATACAGACCACTTCATAAACACTCTCTCTATTCCTACATATCACAGGCGCCCCCACAGAGTTAACCACTCCATCCCCACACCTTACACTCCGAAGTCTGGAGATTAAGCTGTGCTGCATGTGGGGACAATGGGACATTTCTACCACAGGACCATTAGGGCTGAATGAGCACAGGCTTGTGTCATCCAGTTATCTGGTCCTCCTTTCCAGCTTTGCCTGCCTCTTTCTCATCTGTTCCTGGACCCTCTCCCCAAGCTGGTTCAGTCATTCACCAGAC
Organism: Ichthyophis bannanicus; assembly: GCA_033557465.1. Classification (NCBI taxonomy): domain Eukaryota; kingdom Metazoa; phylum Chordata; class Amphibia; order Gymnophiona; family Ichthyophiidae; genus Ichthyophis; species Ichthyophis bannanicus. The sequence goes on along the minus strand of CM066043.1, from coordinate 159,804,724 downwards.
TCAGACTCAGCCTCTTGGTGTGCAGAGGGCACTTTAAGGCCAGCTATGCCCCCTTAACTTACTTTAAGTAGCCTCTAGGCCTGTCCTGGCAGCTCTCCTTAAGCTCCAGAGCAGAACCCAGGCCTGATCGCAGCTGCTACTGCCGTGATCTACTTCTCTCTGCTCTCCTCATGCCTCCCAGGCCCCCATCACTGGTGCAGCATCACCACAGCCCCGATCTCGGTCGCGGCAATCTGAGCCACAGCAGTCCAATCGCTGATCTCGGGGGGGGGGGGGTCACTTTTTAAACTTTTGCTCTTCCTCTCCTGCTGCTGCCCCACCTCCCCGGACAAAATGCAAGCATGCCAGCAATATACTTTTTTGGGGGGAGTCTCCTCCTTGGTTACAATATAGTCCACAGGAAGAGTCTGAGGCACCAGCCGTTGTCTTCAGCCTGCTCCTGCTCTGTATGGCAGCAGCACTAGCAGTGGTGAGTAGGAGAGGAAAGTAGAGTTGGCAGGCCACATGACAGAAAGGGAGCCGAGAGTGGGGCCCTGCACAGAGCAAGGCCGTGTGCAGAAAACATGCCCACATATGCCATTTGTCCTAAATCATTCATTCAGTGATTCCACCCAGCTATTCAGTTTCGTGGTTTCTCAATAACAGACATAGGATGAATCGCTTTGATTATTGAATATATTCTTAGCACCTGTTCCTAATAACTTGTATCCATGCAGTAGTGTTACATATGTAAATAGACTGTAAATAGTTTCCCTTGTTATCCAAGTTCCTTCCCTTGTTATCTGTAAACTCATGCTTGTTATTGTACTGAGACTTTTTGTTCTATGTGAACCGCGCTGATGCCGAATAGTGCGGTATATAAGAGAATGTAAATAAATAAAATAAAAATAAATAAATTCTCCAGGACCAAGCAGGAAGTCAGTCCTCACATATGGGTGACGTCGGTGCCGACGGAGCCCCCGTGCGGAGCATTTCCCCAGCTTTCAAAGAAAGCCTTTGGGAATTGCAGCGCGCATGCGCAGTCCCCTTCCCGCCCAAGGGTGCCATCTTGCTCGGTCTTCTTTTTTCCGTGGAGCCCGACGGACGTAGTTTGTTTTTCGCCGAGGAAAATGTTGATTTCCCTGTTTTTGTTCTTTCTCCTTCGGTTCGACGCCGGATCCTTTTCCCGCCTGGGCCCGATACGCCGGTATCGAGCCCACTCTCTCTTTTTCAGTTTTTGTCCTTCGTGACTAGCGTTCACGCCATTTTTTCTTTTTTCACTGGCAGCCCTGTCTTTTGACCTCGCAGGGGCCCTTTTTCCCCCGATGGCTGCCAGCGGGTTTAAAAAGTGTGATCAGTGTAAGAAACTTATGTCTCTTACCGACACACATGACTGCTGCCTCCGCTGCCTCGGACCCGATCATGACCCGATGATCTGTGGTCCGTGTGGCAAAATGTCCTCGAAGGCGTTGAGGAGTCGGCAGCACCAGAAGGATAGGATCTTCTCTGACTCCGCGTCTGGGCGGGCCCGGACCTCGTCAGAGGCCTCAACATCTCGGGACTCCGGCCCCGAGCAGCGTCAGGGTTCCTCTGAACGGGGGTCTCCTTCGCGGGAACAGCGCAGGAAGAAGAAACCCGCGAAGGCGGCATTGGTGGATGCTCCTGGTTCCTCGAGAGCCAGGTCGCATAGCCCCGATAGCTGTCACGGGTCTTCGGAGTCGGAGAGGCCTGCCAAGCAACCTCGTATCGAGATGGAGTCTCCTGGACACGTGAGTGCTGTAGTCCTCGTGGACTCTCCTCCAGGGGAGCCGACGTCGGGCCCGACGCCGTCGGGGCTGCTGGGTCTCCTGAGCTCAGACTCAGGTTGACGGCCTTGGAGAGCAGCCTCGCTACCTTCATGGAACAGCAGCGGGTATTGATCGCCGGTCTCACTGGTGTATCTGCCCCGACCACCGGGATATCAACGTCCAAGTCGACCCCAGAGGCCGAGCCGATCCTCGAGTCCATGCGGGCTCGAGTCGATCCTCGGCCACGGTCTCCCTCGGCCTCCCGTTCGGGACCGAGGTCGTCGATGCCGGTACCCTCGGCATCGGAGCAGATGGCATCGGTGCCCGCCCGACCGGAGCCGCTCGATACCTCCTCTGAGGAATCGGGCTGGGAGACGGAGGACGAAGAGTCACCCGACACCTATCGGAGACGATCCCCACCGGAGGATACCCGGTTCTCGGACTTCGTGCGGGATATGGCCAAGGCCTTGGCCTTCCCCCACGGATCCCGAGGAGGAGCCTCGAGCCGAAGAGCTTGAGGCCCTCCAGTATGACTCTCCCCCAAAGGAGGCCTTTACTGTACCGGTTCCTCCGATGCTGGAGCGGCTGCTCTTCCGCATGTGGGAGACCCCGGCCTCGACGCCGGTGTTGAGCAAGCGGGTCGATTCCATCTATGGAGTCCGCAAGAGCCCCGGGTTCCAAAAGACACAATTACCGCACCACTCCATGGGTGTGCAAATCGGCCATGCATCGACTGAAAAGTCAGAAGATGCACTCCTCGGTGCCTCCCGGCCGGGAAGCCCAGAACCTGGATGCCCTCGGTAAGAAGTGCTTCCAGGGCTCTATGCTTGCTTGCCGTGTCCAGACATACCAGCTCTACATGGGCATGTATCTCCGAGACCTGGCAAAGGAGATTGCCGGGTTCTCTGCTGGTCTCTCCGAGGAAGCTTTGCAGAGGTTCCAGGCCTTGTCCACTGGGATTCGAGAGTGCTCGAAGTTTATCTCTCGAGCAGCCTACGATGGCTTCGAGGCTGCGGCCCGAGTAGCCGGGGCTGGCATTGGTGCCCGCCGACAGGCTTGGCTACAGTCATCCGATCTCAAGCCATGGGTACAGGACAAGTTGGTCGATGTCCCCTGCCGAGGTGAAAACCTCTTTGGCAAGCCCATGGCTGAAAAGGCTGCAGAATTCGAGACCGAGACTCTGACCCGGACTAGGCTGTCCAGAAAAACCTCTGCCCCTTCTCAGAAAAAGAAGGGCTCGGGGAAAAAGACCTTTTACCCGAGGAAGTCATCTGCCTATAAACAGTACCCTCATTATCTGGCCTCTGCAGCTCCCCAACAGGGTCAGCAGGCCAAGGGGCAGGGTCATGGGCCCCGTAGGCAGAAGACCCCCAAGCCACCAACACCGGCCCCTGCTCAGCAGGGTGGGGGTTTTTGACTCAGAAGGCATAGCCTCTTCTCCTCAGCTGACTCACATCAGCACAGGAGGCCGGCTGGCCCACTTTGCCCACAGGTGGTCAGCCGTCACATCAGATACCTGGGTGCTCCATATAGTCCAAAAGGGATATCTTCTCCATTTTCACCAGGTACCTCCCTCCTATTTTCCAGGGGAGCCTCCAAGACTCCCTCTGCACAGGGACCTACTCCTTCAGGAGTTAGCAAGTCTGCTAAAGGAACAGGCTGTGGAACCGGTGCCCCACCACCTGAGAGGTCACGGCTTTTATTCCAGGTACTTTCTGGTACCAAAAAGAACAGGAGGCCTCAGACCCATCCTAGAGTTGCGCAACCTCAACAAGTTCCTAGAGAGGGAAAAGTTCAAGATGCTTACCCTTGGGATCCTGCTGCCCTACCTCCAGCAGGGAGATTGGCTCTGCTCCTTAGATCTAAAGGATGCTTATACTCACATCCTTATTCATCCAGACCACAGACAATATCTCCGATTTGTTGTGGGGGGAAACCATTACCAGTACAGAGTACTACCCTTTGGCCTATCCTCCGCTCCCAGGGTGTTCACCAAGTGCCTGGCGGTGGTGGCTGCCTACCTGAGGCTTCAAGGTCTTTTTGTGTTTCCATACCTGGACGACTGGCTCATAAGGGGCCAGTCTTCCCAGGAGGCCAGTCAAGCCACCCTTCGCACTGTGGCTCTACTTCAGCACTTGGGGTTTGTCATAAACTTCGCAAAGTCCACTTTTCTCCTGTCCCAGAACTTAGAATTCATAGGAGCAAGGCTGGACACACTTCAAGCGAAGGCTTTTCTGCCACTGGACAGAGCTCACAGGTTGATGGATCTAGCCAGCCAGTTTCACAGCAATTTCCTGGTCTCCGCCAGGCAATTCCTGAGACTTCTCGGCCATATGGCTTCCACGGTTCATGTAACCCCCAATGCCCGCCTGCACACGCGGCCTGCTCAGTGGAGCCTTCGCACTCAGTGGCATCAAGCCACAGGGAGCCTTGCAGACTCAGTAAGAATATCCGCCCTGCTCGTCTCCTCTCTGCAATGGTGGCTTCATCTTCCGAATCTGGTACTCGGAGTGGTTTTTCAATCCCCTCCACATTCTCAAGTGCTGACGACAGATGCTTCTCTTCTAGGTTGGGGAGCACATTGCCAAGGGGCGTGTACTCAGGGTCTCTGGACCCCTTGGGAGGCTGCTCAGCAGATAAACGTCCTGGAGCTAAGGGCGATACGCCTAGCTCTGAGAGCCTTCTCCCACCTAACCTCTCACCAGTCTGTGCTGGTCCAGACGGACAATCAGGTTGCCATGTTCTACGTGAACAAACAAGGAGGCACAGGCTCCTTCCTTCTATGTCAGGAGGCACAACGGCTGTGCTCTTGGGCCGTCAATCACGGAATCCTCCTCAAGGCTGTCTACCTCCCAGGTCAAGAAAAATACCTGGCGGACAGACTGAGCAGGATCCTGAAACCACACAAATGGAGATTGAATCCGTTGGTGGTTCAGCAGATCTTTCTCAGGTGGGGCCTCCCCACCATGGATCTTTTCGCCAGTCCTCTGAACCGGCAACTCCCGAGATTCTGCTCCAGACAACCGCATCCTCTCAGAGTAGCAGCGGATGCGTTTCTGATCTCGTGGTCCAAGGGCCTACTGTATGCGTTTCCTCCCACGCCACTAGTGTCCAAAACACTGTTCAAAGTCCTCAAGGACGGGGCCTCAATGATTCTGATAGCCCCCAGGTGGCCGAGACAACCGTGGTTCCCGCTTCTGCTGCAACTGGCGGTGGACACTCCTCTTCCTCTGGGGTTTCAGCACGATCTCCTGTCTCAGGAACAGGGATCTCTCTTGCACCCCAACCTCCAGTCCCTTCATCTGATGGCCTGGCTGCTGAAAGGGTAGTCCTGGCTCCCCTACTTCTGCCTAGAAAGGTGGAAGACGTAGTCTTAGCCTCTAGACGGCAATCCACCAGGAAATCCTATGCTCTTAAGTGGCGTAGATTCTCCGCATGGTGTGCTCAACGCAGCGAGAATCCCTTCTCGTGCTTGGTAGCGGTAGTATTGTAATATTTGCTTTACCTCTCCAATCTAGGCCTTAAGTCCAACTCTGTCAGGGTTCACCTCAGTGCTCTCTCAGTGCACCACTTGCCGGTGGATGGGCGGCCTCTTTCCAACCACTCTTTGGTGGCTCGTTTTCTCAGAGGCCTCCTTCTGCTTAAGCCTCCTTTACGTCCACCAGCCCCTGAGTGGGATCTGAATGTGGTCTTACAGCGGATTACTTGTCCGCCATTTGAACCTATGGCTACCTGCCATCTCCGTTTTCTCTCCTGGAAAACCTTGTTTTTGGTAGCTCTTACCTCTGCTAGGCGAGTAAGTGAACTTCAGGCGCTAGTGTCTGATCCCCCTTACACTAGGTTCTACAGGAATCAGGTAGTCTTACGGACTCACCCTAAGTTTCTTCCTAAGGTTGTCTCCCCTTTTCACCTCAATCAGGAGGTGGTTCTTCCGACCTTCTTTTCCAGGCCGCATGCCAACCGGGCTGAGATGGTCCTGCATACCCTGGACTGTAGGAGGGCATTATCCTTCTAACTTGACCGTACGCGGGAGCATCGGAGGGCTGTTCAGCTCTTCGTTTCTTTTGACCCCAATAAGTTGGGGCCACCTGTCTCCAAGCATACTTTGTCCATATGGGTCGGTGACTGTATCGCCTGGGCTTATGGGGCAGCCAGCCTCTCGTTGGAGGGTCGAGTCACGGCTCATCGTGTCAGGGCGAAGGCTGCGTCAGTGGCTCATCTCCGCTCTGTTCCATTGGCAGACATCTGCTGGGCCGCTACTTGGTCTTCAAGCCAGACTTTTGCGGCCCATTACTGCCTTGAGAGGGAGTCCCGCAGGGACAGTGCTTTCGGACAGGCAGTACTCCATAATCTCTTTGGGGTTTAGGCAACTCCTACCCTCCGGCCCTGGTGTTGGGCTACCGGTCGGGGGCGTTCTCAGAGATGATTCCTTCCTTACGTACTGACGAGCTAGAGGGAGCTCATTTTTTCGGCTTGGGGCCTCCGGTAGCCTTAAGCTGGGGAGTCCCATATGTGAGGACTGACTTCCTGCTTGGTCCTGGAGAAAGAGTAGTTACTCACCTGTAACAGGTGCTCTCCAGGAGCAGCAGGAATCAGTCCTCACAACCCTCCCTCCTCCCCTTGGAGTTGCAGTCATATGATTTATTTTGCTAATTGTTTTGCTGTCTTTTAGCTATGTCATCAGACTGAGCAAGATGGCACCCTTGGATGGGAAGGGGCCCGTGCATGCGCGCTGCAATTCCCAAAGGCTTTCTTTGAAAGCTGGGGAAATGCTCTGCATGGGGGCTCCGTCGGCGCCGATGTCACCCATATGTGAGGACTGATTCCTGTTGCTCCTTGAGAACACCTGTTACAGGTGAGTAATACTCTTTATGCTCAAAGGCAGAGAAACTCTTGGTGGTCCCAACATACAAGGCTATGAGGCAGGTGACACCTCACAGCTGGTCTTTTTCGATACAGGCTCTTGCTTTGTGGAAGGCCTTCCCTAGGGAATTACACTTGATGGACGATCTCCAAATGTTTCAGAAAACTTTGAAAACTTTGATATTTAGGAAGGTGTTTATGGGAGGGGAGACATCTGATGGTGGAGTTGTCCAGGGATTGTGAGGGTTTTGGAAAAGGACTGTGGATTGGGAGGTGGGGTTATGGCTGAGGGAGACATGTTTTGTGACTTGTTTATTGTATTTTGGTTGTTTTTATTGTGTACACCGCACTGGGTGCCTTTCAGTTGTGTGGTTTATAAATGTAGTTAAGTAATAAATAATTATCTAAGAGGATTTGGACAGAACTACTTGAGATGGTTGAACTGATACCACTAAAAGATGTACATTTGAATTGAACAAGTTATAACTTTAATATTGTTTTGCATGATCTGTACTCTGTGGACTTTAATAAACAGAGTTTTCAAAAAAAAATCAACAAAAAGCTTTTTGGACTCTTGGAGCTGAGGCTCTGGCGTAGTGTAGCAGTGGGTTTTCTTGAGATACTTTCCATTGGAGTTTAATTGACCATCCCATCAGTGTGTGTAGGCATAACTAATGGAAAATATAAACAGAAAGTGGCAAGATCATTTGAAACGTGAGGGTGAGAGAAAAATATTCAGTGGAAATGTTTTTTGTGTTATGTCAATTGTGTTGTATCTGTTGTGTTTCAATTTGGGCTTATGTTTGATATATGTTTTGATTTGTGTATACCCCAATTTGGGCAATCTTCATTGAAAAAAAAAACAAAGAAAAAGAAAACTGTCTATAAATGCATTAAAACCCCCATTTACTAAGCTGCATTAGATGTTTAAGATGGGAATTGACATGGGCTAACCGTGCATATTGACTGTCACACTCACTGATGGTCACATTAAACAGCTAATGCAGACGTTGCCAGTAAGAGGCAATGAATAGGTGAGGACTATATTTTGCGGTTGATGAGAGGTTGTTACCGTGTGCTCATGAAAGGTAGCATAGTGCAGTCAGTTACTCCTCCAGAAGTATAGCTGATTGCACTCCACATTAACATGTAGTAGCAAATGTTGTTCTGCATTACTGCACTACAACTCTACTAGGAACGCCCCCAGCAGTTACTGCAAAGTTACACCTTAGCTTTTTCAGTAACTAGTAGCCTAAATAAGCAAAGCTGTTAGCACAATGTGAATAATTTTGATCTGAAGCGAAAGTAAGAACAAATTACACCTTGAATCCTATTGTTACTCAGATACCAAAGCCCTGCTGACTTTGTTTATATAAATTAGAATGCATGAATATGAACTAAAGCTACCGGACCATATCTAGTTCTTAAAATTGCAAGGTAATTTGTTTCCAGGGATACTATATATAATTAAAATGTATTTAATGCATCTGATTTGCACCTTCTCTTCTATAGTAACATAAGAACTTTGGAATCTTGGGGGGGGGGGGTTCAATTCCTCCAATACACGCTGGCGACGAATAATGTGTATATCATGGACTGCCCGAAGAACAAACCAGTCAGTACTAGAGGAGATCAAACCTAAGCTTTTCTTAGATGTTCAGATGACAAGACTTCAACTTTCATACTTTGGACACGTCATGCAAAGAGAGAGATCATTGGAGAAAGACATAATGCTTGACAAGGTCACCGTGAAAGAGGAAGGCCGGCAATGAGATGGATCAATACAATAACAGCAGCTATGAATTACACTCTAACAACAATGAGCCGCTTGGCTGAAGACCGAACAAAGTTTAGGTCAGCTATTCAGAGGGTCATCAGGAGTCGACATCGATTCGATGGCACTTAACAGCAACAACATAAATGACCTGGCAATGAGAATAATGAATGAGGTGATCGAATTTTCAGATGACACAAAATTATTCAAAGTTGTTAAATCATAAGAGGATTGTGAAAAATAGCAAGAGGACCTTGAAAAATTGGAAGACTGGGCATCCAAATGGCAAATTAAATTTAATGTGGACAAGTGTAAAGTTATGCACTTAATGAAGAACAACCCAAATTATGGTAATATTCAAGAAAGAGATAGGTCTTTAGGAAAGCCATAAAGACCCTTCTCTTTCTTGAATACTACGGTCCCATCTAGAAGATAACACCTCATTGCCATGTTACATCTACAAAACAGATAATTGCTGACTGTTCCAGTATACCATCAAGCTGCAATTACAATTATGCATGTAGTTATCAAATGTTTAATGTAATATTAACCCTTATAATCACCCACGTTTTAATTCCCTGTTATATGTAAAAGCTTGTTGTTGTATTTTATTCCATGTAAACCGCTTTGAATTTATGATAAAGCAGTATAGAAAACCTGTTAAATAAATAAAAAATAAATGGTTACATGATGTAAGGTTCCACATTAGGAATCACCATGCAGGTAACAGATCTGGGCATCATCGTGGATAATACATTGAAACCTCCTTTGTAGTGCGCAACTGCAGGCAAAAAAGCGAACAGAATGTTAAGAATCATAAGGAAAGGAATGGAGAATAAAACCAAGGATATTATAATTAGGGCTTCCAGTTCTAGATGTTTGTCATTTGGGATTTTAGGGGTTTATTTTTGAAGTAATCAAGGGTTGGAAAAATAGGGGGTTTGCAATGTGAAAAAAAAACTTTTGCAGTTTTTTAAGTTGACTCCATTTAATGATATAAAACACAATTTTTCACTTCCGGCCCTTTCTCCCACTCCCAACATTGTACCTCCTCAAAGCTCCAGCCACAGCATCAGCTTCCCCCTATTCACAAAACTGAACTTGATTACTACATATCTCTGCTTAGAAATCCATGCTAAGAGAAAATAGGCAAGATGGCATCAGGCGAGCAGCTCGTGCTCTGATGTTTCTTCCTGATGGGGAAGAGGAAGGTTAAATCGGGCAAGCAGTCCTCAGCTGCCCGACAACCTCCCTCCTCTTTACCTGAGAAATCTGTGGGTGCTGTTGGTCCCTTGGATGCCTTTGTGTCACGTCTAGAGCAACAGTGTAAAGAATATCCAGGAGTGATGTGCTGCCTGGCTGCTTCGAAGACAGAGTCAGGTGACTCTGTGTCCTACTCGGGCCTTCAATCTCCATCTTCTGAGTAGAGGCATTCTCCGAAGGTGGTGTGTGTATCTCCTGATCCAGGAGTGCTTCATCAGGTTGAGATTCCAGGATTGCGTTCTCCTGTTTCCCTTTGGGGGCAGACTCGAGGATGTGAGGCACAAGTCTTTCTTTGATCCTACAGGGTAACTCTTCAGGCAACCCTCACCTGGAGGTACAAAGCATTATGACGGTGGACGTTCTTGGCGCCGAGGAGTAAGCTGCGATGTCTGGAGTCGGATTCTCAGCTTTTGGCAAGACTTTAGGAGTTTCTGCACCTTCCTTCTCAGTCTCTTGCCAGAGAAGTTTTTTTGGAGGCCATCTGGTCAGCATTTGTACATCTTGGCGAGGCATTGGTCCCTCAGGTCCAAGCCTTGGCAACTCAGGTTCAGACGGATGTTGCTGTTATCAATTCTTTTGTTGAGGAGTTAGCCACTGTTCAAGCTTTTCTTACTGATTAATTCTTTGAGCGGCTTGTTTAGAGGATTTCACTGACTCTTATATGAAAGATGTTTCTGCTTTAAAATCTAAAATGGAGCAATTAGAAAATAACTCTCATTTTGCAAACCTGTTTGACAAATCATCCTAGATCTTCTTTTGTGTCTGCTAATGAAGTGTTTAAATTGTATTTGATTGAGACTCTGGGGGTTCCCCCTGAGTCCCATCCTCCATTGGTTAAGATATACTATCTTCCTACTGCCAGGAAATCTCCTGCTGCAGCTGAGGCTCCAGGTTTGCAGCAGGTACAGTAGATACCTTGACTGTATCAGGTATTTTGGAACGTTCCGTATCAGAAACTGGTTCCAGCGACATTACTTGTAGCTTTTGCTCCGATATCAGACCATGATCGGCTTCTCCGAATGTTTTTGTAGGAAGACGAATACTCCTTTCAAGCTCTCACAGTTTTCTGCTTTTATTAACGCCCAATTACTAACCGTAGCGGAACTTGACTCCTCTCCTCTGTAATTTACTAATGGGCTGTTCTGTCTTCTGTCCGCCTTATTTCCTTGCATGTTTGGTAGCTGTTTTTTCTTTCCTTTAATTTGGCATTCTCCCCTTGTAGCGTGCTAGTATAGAGACAGGAAATGTTGTATTTTCTTATTAATTGTGTTTTCCTTTAATACTTGGATATTTGAGTTTTCTACCTGTATCCCTTATACTTTTGAATGCATAAATAAAATATTTAAAAAAAAAGAGAGAACATGGGGCCTCCCTCACATATCCTCCGGTTCTCTCATGCTGGTCTTAGGTTCTCGTGAGATCAGCACAAGAGTTCCTGCACCATGCATCATCTTTAGATAACAATAGTTATAGCTTCAGATAGCAACTGTCTCTGTGGGTGTGTGGTGCAACGGTGGTGTGCCTGTCTGTGGTTGTGGCATTGGGTGTAGGGCTGCGGTGCATATGTGTGTGTGTATAGTGTGGGTGTGAAATGCTTGCATGTATGTTCTGGGCTGGAGTGCACCTTTTGGCATATACGGATTGTCATTTTTTATCCCCTATGCATTCACCCCTTAAACTCCAACTTGCACTCTTCTTTCCCCACACTGTTCCCCTTCTGAACTTTCTCGCCGTCTCCTCTCCCCCCCCCCCAGTACGCTCACCCCTACCCTCCATTCCCCCATCCTCCTCACATTTTTTTTCTTTTAAGTTTGTTGTTTACTGCCCCTTTAAATTTGTTCTGCTTCTCTCCCTGTCTGTGTTTTTTTTTTTTTTTTTTTAAGGTCTGAACCCCACAGCTCCCAGCTGCATTGGGCAGGCTTCCTCTCCTATTCTGCCGATAGGGATTCAATCTTTCATAGGCAGAACAGGAGGGATCTTAGCTGCGATCGGGGGTTAGATACAGCAGATACCCTAATCGAATCCCATGGGCTGTCTGCTGCATCTCGGCTCCAATTGCAGCAGAGATTGCTCCTGCACTGTCCACGGGGATCTGATTGCCCGCAGACAGAACAGGAGGGATTTTTGCCCTGATGATGTCATTGCGGTGCCGCACAAATCGGGTTTATCGATTATAATTATAACTGATAACTACAATAAGAGCATCGAGGGTGTTCTGTCGGTGGTTATTGGTTATAACCAGAAGCCCTAATTATAATGCTTCTATATTGCTCCATGATGTGGCTGCACCTTGAATATTGTGTGCAGTTCTGGTCATCATATCTTAAAAAGGATATAGCAGAATTAGAAAAGGTACAGAGAAGATTGGCCAAAATGGTAAAAGGATAGAAGGATATCCCTATGAGGAAAGGCTTAAAAGGTTAAAGCTCTTCAACTTGGAAAAGAGACAGCTAAGGGGAGGTGTGATAGAAGTCTATAAAATGAATGAATAAATGCAGAATGGTTGTTTACTCCTTCAAAAAGTAGAAAGACTAGGGGACACGCAATGAAGCTACAATGTGGCATATTTAAGACATTGAAGAAAATATTTTTTCTCTTAATGCATAATCAAACTCTGGAATTTGTGGTCAGAGGATGTAGTAAAAGCTGTTAGTGTAGCCGGATTTAAAAGAAGTTTGGAAGAGTTCCTGGAGGAAAAGTCCATTCTAGAGGACTAGAGAAATCTACTACTTACCCCTGAGACATGCAGCATGGAAACTGTGTACCTGACAGTTGCTTGTGAACTGGACTGGCCACTGTTCAAAACAGGATACTGGATTTGATTGACCCTTGGTCTGATCCAGTATGGCATATTTTATGTTCTTCTGTGTTCCCAGGAACGGGATTAGAGTAATGATTGGAAGAATGGTTTTGTATTTTTTATATTTATAATCTTTATTGGCATTTATAATAACACTCAGGTATTTACATGAATGAAAATAGGAAAATATGGGGACTCCATAACATACCAATTACATTAGCACGTACATGATAGGAAATAAAAAACAAAATGCAGTAATACATCCTGACCCAAAATTTAATCCACAATTAGAGTAAGGGGGCTACAGGAAATCAACCATTGACCATGATTTACAATCCTTCTCGAGAGCAAAGCAGGGCCTAAGAAAAAAATACCAGTTATAGGCAGGATAAGACTTATTCGTCAACCGTAATGGGACCAACCTCCACCCCAGGCTCTTCCCTTGCACATATAAAATCTAGAAGCTGCTTAGGTTCAAAAAACAGGAAATTCTTCCCTTGATAGGAAATATAACATCTAGACGGATACTTTAACACAAAAGTAGCATCCAAGGAGGTGGTCCTGGCACAATAAGCCAGGAACTCCTTCCTCCTTAATTGGGTTATTCGAGACAAATCAGAAAATATATGTACTTTTGAACCTAAAAACTTCTCATTAATATTTTTGAAAAAAAGACCAAAGAATCAATGCTTTGTCGGCCTCCAGAGCTAGAGTCACAAGCATAGTAGTTCTTTCTGTAACCATGTCCAGAGAACTTTCCAGGAATCCTGTCAGGTTCCCAATTCCACTCACTGAAGCCTCCAGATTTTTCCCCCGCACTTCAAAGGTGTTAACCGACAAATATTGAGCCCTAGTAAGTGGGGGTAAGTGCTCAGCTGGAATTGTGAGCACCTCCCTAAGATATTTCCGCACCATTTCCAAAGGGGACATGAGTGGAGACCTTGAAAAGTTTAAAAGACGAAGATTATTCCGTTGGGCAAGATTTTCAGGGTGCTCAGTTTTTCGTGTCAGCACTGCCGTTTCTTTCATCAGAGCCGTATGTTCCTCCTTAAGATGACTAATATTTTCCTTTACCTGTAGCAAAGAACCTGCTTGCAACTCCTGGTTCTTGGTGCCTCCAATTTCATAACAGATATCTCAGTACTTACAGAACCCACAACAGTTGAAAGTGTAGTAGTCAAAGCAGAGATAGCATCCCACAGCGCATCCAATGTAATCACCGCTGGCTTCTCTAACACCCGAATCACTGACATCAGCCCTCCTCCAGGCTCCAACAGCCGCGGAACCACCACACGAGGAGACGGATTTTCCTCACCACGTCCCTCTACCTGACTCTCCCCTCTGAGACTAGGGCCAACCGTTGCAGCATTTGCCCTTCACCGGGCAACGGAGTGCTAACCCAGAGACCCGTGACAGAAGAAAACAAACACCGTCCGGGGATGAAACACTTCTGGGTTGTGTCGGGGGCGCCTGCTGATCTGGAGACAAACTCACTCCTGATGCGTCCAGCACAGATACCGACTCCTCCTGCTGTGCTGGCGAAGACGCCGCTACAGACCCAGCGGCCGCAAACCCACAGTGTTCCAGGGTCCTCTGGCCAGAGATAGAAGCCTGCGATGGAGCTCCGGGAAAGCCCACTTGCTTCCTTTTCCTCCGCCCCATACTTGACAGAGCAGAGTTCACTACCGGCATAGAAACGCGGAGCTAACTGCAGAGCAGCTGCCAAGAGTCAGGTTCCTGCCACCATCTTGCCCCCTTATGGTTTTGTATTTTAAAAATACATGCGTTTCACTGGAAAAAAATTTCCCACAGAAAAAGCAGATACACGATGTTTACAGATTGTATTGTCTGAGACAGTTTTCATAGTGAAAGGTCCCTGTAGGCCTTGCAGCAGTGGTGGCGATTCTTGGCTATTTTCATGTCTTTTAGAAGATCTTCACAGTATATTCTAAGGGTTTTCTTCTCAATAGAATTTGTTCTTATAAGGACAAAACTTGATTTTCATGACCATGATAATAAGTATGACTTATACATGCAGAAAAATAAAAAAAATAATGGTGGAAAACAGAGGGTGTCCCAGAAACACATCTTGGAGTTTGAAGTGATTTTTGAGTGGTGGTGTTGATCAAGAAAATCCGTTACCAGAGTTTACAGGGTGTTTTGTAGTATTTTGTATCACTGTTGTTCCACCAGCTTCAGACTGTTTGGGTTAGAATATGGATTTATTAGAAACATGAAACATCACTAACAGCAGCACAAGACTTGAGCCCACAAAGTTAATTGCAGGCCTTCCTTTCTTCTGCTTGTTGTACTGTGCCTGAAAGATGTGAGTCAGGCCCGGTCTCTGGAAACTGCCTGATAATGGTACTATTCCTGGGGGTGATTGCTTTCTCAGAAGGAGAATCCTCTGAGATCAAAGACAAGTATGATCAAGGCACTGCCTTAGGGGAAGGTCACCCTTGGTAACCTTTGCCACTTCTGCTGCGGTGTGCTTATTATAAGCTAGTGTTGGCACAATGATCAATTACCGCAACTGTTTTTAACATAGATGTGTTATGACTTAAAATAATTGTTGATTGTCTGCTTGAGATCTGGTTTCCTTCCCCTGCAGTTCTTTGAGTGATTCTGGTCTTCCCTGAATTCATCTTGAAAAAATGAGGGGGAGCTGTCCTCTTTTCCAGCCCTGGAAACGGTTAGGTCCCGATTTTCCTCCTCTTTTTGTGTCTATGGGGGAGGAAAGCTTAGTATTTCAGGCACTTACTGTGATACTTTCTTAGCTTCTTATGAAAAATAATTGCAGCTTTCACCCTCTTCACTACTTTCCGTAAAGAAGTAAAATGAAATACTGTGAATATCACATAAACATCTGTCTTGAAGAGCTGATTATTTTTACCTTTGAAGCTTGGCTAATAAATTATATTCTTTTGTATCTGCAGATCCTATACAGACAAAGAAAGTGAGAAAGGTGCCCCCTGGTTTGCCTTCTTCGGTGAGTACTACATGATTTGAGTTATTACATATGCTTAACAAACTGGCCTGAAAGGACAACGTTTGCATGCCGCTAAAATTGTCAACTTCGGTTATTTATAATTCATTGTTTAAGAAGGATGTTTTGCTCAATGAGCAGAAAATGTTGAGCTAGATCATGGGAGTGGTTTGCTGGATCCAGGACCCTCATTTGATGTGTAATTTTTAGATTTCACAGCACTGATTTGTAACTCACTCATATGCTCTTACCCCCTTGTCCCTGTCATTTGAATTTCCCTCTTGGGAAGAGAGCTGGGCCAGGATCTGTCAAAGAAGATCTCCTGTACAGGTCTTTTGATGTTTAATTAGTCATTATGTTGCTGAACAGGAGGACAGACAGAGATTAATAGCTGAGAATCTTAGAAATTTACATTTGTAATAATCCCAATGGAGCTGAAGACATTAAGATTCGGAGGACATGTACAGCCCAGCTTGCCTCAGTAGGACTGAGGTTATTAATATGCATAAATCACCAAGTCAGATGTTCATTGTGAAGCCCTTGTGGATTTTAAAGCCTTCATTAAGCTTTTCCTAGCTTCAGTCTAGCATCAGGAACACTTTCAAGCAACTAGTTTGTTGATCTCTCTTTGCTTGAAAATTTATCCTTTGAGAATAAAGGGCTTTGATGAAAAAGGTTGGAAAGGTTTTGGGGAGGGGGGAGGGATAGAAATCATTAATGGCTGTGATAATCTAATGCTGTAAGGGTGTTTTGTGGTATTAAATATGCTTTAGTCTTTAAAGGAAGAAAATTGTTTATAAATGAATCTGCATTTGAAAATCCACCTGAAGTGAAAAATCCCCAGCATTGTGAGAGAGGTTTTTTTTTTCTTGCGCTGCTCAAAACAAACAAGAGGGGAGGCTGGGATAGAGAGCTCTGCTGCCTTGCGGGGCACATCTCTTTGTTGTGTAAATGTACGTAGGGCTTTTATTTGGCAGTACTTAACACACGGGCGCAGGTGCACATGGATGAGTCATAACTCAAAGCCATATAGACTGAATGGAACATCCTGAACAGGCAAGAATAATACAGAAGGAGCAAAATGGGTCTGCCCTTTTTATGTTGAATTAAGTCTGATGTTTAGATGGTATCTTGCAGTTGTTGCTTCTCCCCTTCTGTAAGATACATAAAACCGGAGTTCGGAAATCCTATTTGAAGCGGGCCTCCAGATGGGACTGAGAATGTCTGTACAGTCTGGGGCAGCTGCGCTCTGAACCTGCAGCCTACCTGGATGTCAGTATTGCAGCTGCAGGCTCTCTTGAAAGCTTTCTCTTACACTTCGGCCTCACTAGAGGCTGAATAGCTGCTTTATAAACAAAATGAAGAAAATACCTTAAATTGTTATTCTTGAGACCAGGAATATGAACATAAATAAATAAAATGTTATTTTGTAATTTTTTTTGGCATTGGATAAAAATAGTTTTGCAATTTACTTTGCAACACTTGTGTTATGTGGAGAGTGTCTTTACAGTCTAACAGATGATTTCTGCTGAATTAACAAATTATATTACACACAACACTGAATGGTTAAGACACGTGACTGCAGTTTTTATGTAATTTATTAGTATAACACTGGCTGAATAATAGAAGTTAAATTATACATTGATAGTTAGTGAGATGGCACAGGTAAAAAATAATCACTTTACTAGGTGAAACATGTATCTCATTTTTCCTGAGCACTATTAATTTGGAGTTGCTATGTGCATGTTTTTAATGTTTATTGCTTTTCTTGATGGACTGATTGAAGGGGTGGAGGATCCAGAAAGCTAAATGTTTTGAGTGCTGTAGATGGTGTAGATGTATTGAGGGATAGAAGTCTATTGCTAAGACTCATCACTGATTCATGCTTTGAGGGTTTTTTTTTATATTAGGCAGTATATCAGGTGGGAAAATAAATAAAGATGTTCAAAAAATTAACATTTTTTAAAAACGTTTTTAGGATTGAATGTGGTGTCTGTGAAGGACCATGAAATGTGCTTCGAATTATAATTGACTTTCTTTTTTTAAGAAATCTGTAGTGAAAGACATTTTAAATATGTCATAGGACTGAGGAAGAGAGAAGGGAAATAAAGTCCCAGTTGTGCGTGATGCTTTCCAGTGTGCCATGAATGTTTCGACCAATGCGATTGTTGCTTCCTGGAGTCTTGTGCTTTTATCGCCACTGCGCCCTTCCTCTTCAACCTCTGTATTCACCAGCTCCTGTAGCTCATGTATAATAAATCACATTAGTGAAATAAGAAGTGGCCATTAAGGTATGTTCCTAGTTATATGAAGGAACATTCCCAGGTGTCCATACCTAATAACTTAGAGGGGAATTTTAGAAGGGACGTCCAAGTGTAATCTAGGACGTCTAAACTAGAACCTTTTGGGGGAAAAATGTAGTTACGTCCAGGTGCTGACGTGTTTTCACAAGCCTTGGTATGTCCGATATGGATATCTGTGGGAGCATCTACATAGACGTCCCTAGAACAGTATTACAGAACCTGGAAGTCTAGAATAGCCTAATGATTAGTATAGTGGGTTAGGAACAGGGTAGCCAGGGTTTAAATCCCACTGCTGCTACCATTGACATTATGCCGAGTACTGGGGATGACAGAGAACAGTCTTCTCTACACCATCTGGATGTTTTTCAGCTATAACGAATACTTTTCAGATGCTTGTTCATACCTCAGAGCAGGTCTAAAATTAGACGTGACCCGGACATCCATGACATTTCTGTGATCAGGTGGGGACGTCCAGGTTCCTGCAAATGCCCCGGCCACACCACCACCATGCCTTCATTCAGATTTGGATGTTCTCACGCTATAGACCTCCCTAGAGCTGGCTTCTAAAATGATCCCTTTAGTGGTTATACAAGTAGTATAGATAAGATCCTGTTTAGTATAGAGGAACTTTTTGAATAAAAATGTTCCTCAGTCTTTTCTATGAAAACAGCTTAAAAAATGTTCTGGGCCAAAATTCAAGCCTTTTATTTAGGCATGTGTCAGAATCTATCTCAGAACCACTAATCTCAGCAGAACCACTGAACAGCAGCTGGATAAATGAGCAGATCCCTCAAACATCAAATAAATTCCATAGCTTGCTAAAAATAAGGATGAAATCAGTAAGGCAATTCAGTTCCTTGAACAACTAGCATCTTCCTCTATGCACACTTGTCTTGAGTCTTGTATTTTTCACTTTTTGAAGTCTCTGGGACCTTCATTTACATGCAGCGGTAGATGTGCCCTCATATTAGAACATATACCCTGTGCATACTAGGTGCTTTAGTTTATATGCTATAAATTCTTGAACCGGTTGCTTGGATTAGCCAATTCAGACTTTTTTCCCCTCAGAATACAAAATTTGTTACATATGCCCCCTAAAAAAAAAGGTGAAGCTTTATTCCCCACTGCTGCAGAGAACATGGTGCTTTTTATAGAGTAATTCTCATTGGACTGAATATAGACCTGACCATCTGGCACATACCTACCCACCCATAAAAAGGAGTGTGGATGGTTGATGCAGCATTTTCCTGTACATGTTTCCCCTTGCAAAGCATGTATTCTAACCCACTATCTTGTTTACAGCCATTTACGGAACAAGAGTTTAGGATCAATGATAACTAAGGAGCCTCTTTTTTTTGAGAATTTCCAATATCAATACAGGCAAATTCAAAGAAATGAATATACACCAAAAGAAATATCCAAAAACAAAGAAATTCAAACATACCTAAAATACAATATACCCATAAAATTTTGAGGCAAGAACGTAAACTAAACATCAAGGAAATAAACTCAAACAATGAAAAGATTGCAAAGAGTGCACTGCTAGCAGAACACACTCTATGGCCCCCACCACTAGCCCCAAGTTTCCCCTCCAAAGAAAAAATGAGCTCAAGGAGCAATTTAGGCTCAGAGAAATAATTTTTGCCCTCAAAACTAACAACACATTGAAGGAAATGTCAATTTGCAAGTACCTCCAAGTGAAAGGACCTGAGGCCATAAGGCCAAGAAATCCTTTTGCTGGGCCTGGGTCTGTTTAGACACATCAGAAAATATTTGTATAATAGAGCATAAAAACTGCCCTTGCATATGGTGAAAGTATAAGTGTAGACAGACGTTTTGTCCTGCTCAAACGTGAACGTCACCAGCAATGTAGAGCGAACTGTCATCATTTCCAAGGACCTTTCCAGAAACCCAGTCAGATCCAGCTGGTCTGGTGGACGAGCGGGGCTCCCGGACACCCTGCTGGCAGAGGGTAGGTAATAAGCCCTTGCTATAGGAGACAGATTATCCACTGCCCAACGCAAAAAACTTCCACCAGATACTTTTTCACCAAGTCCACAAGGCCAAGCAGAGGGGACTGGGGAAAATCGAAGAACCAAAGATGCGGAAATATTTCTTTACGGAAAGAGTAGTGGATCCGTGGAATAGTCTCCCAGTGGAGGTGGTAGAGATGAGGACAGTAACTGAATTCAAAAAAGCATGGGGCCAACACAGAGGATCTCTAAAGGTAAAAAGTGGACTGTTGTAGTTGTTGTTATGGAAGGACAGACTAGATGGGCCTTGTGGTCTTTTTCTGTCATCATGTTTCTATGTTTCTATGTTCCTCCAGGACTGGCTCTCGAGATATTCAAGTTTTCTCCAGAGCCCCAAACTCCCCTTAACTCTGGCATACTTAACCGCCCTTGGCTCCACCATCTGCTCTTCAAGATGCCCTAATTTAGCAACATACTGGTCTATTTCACCCTTTTGAGAAGAGGCCAGTTCTGTATGAGAATCCACCTTTGAACCAAACTGCATTGTTTGTATTGAGAGAAGCATCCAGGGTTTTGATCAAGTCCTACAGCACCCCTAGGGTAATCACAGAGTCCTTCCCTCCATAAAAAGCTTTCAGGCTCCCCCCATGATGCCCCGCAGGCTTACCTCCTTCCCCTTGCCTCATGCCTGCTACTTCCAGGAAGACCGTGCAAGGGGGGAGCCCAGAGAATTTCCCATCTCCGGCATAGCCGCATTGCTCGCGGGCAGGAGAACTCGCCCCCCCCCCCCCCGCAGGAGCAATTCCAAGTTGTAAGGGAAGGAAGGATCCATTATTCGGGGCTTTAACGAGGCCCTGTCCGTGCTCTTTGCAGAAAAAACACCTCCAGAATGGTCCAAGTCAGCTGCAGTCTCCTTCAGTGGGCGAACGCCGAGACTATCCAGGGTAAGCTGCCCTCGTTCTCCCATACTGGACCCCGCGGGGTGGGTCGGGTGTTTGACCTTCCACTTTGGTATTGAGCAGGAAGGGTGAGACAAATCTTCCATGGAACGCTCTGAACAAGACTCCAGATAGTCTTCTCAATCCACCATTTTGCCTCCAGGACTCACTAAGGAACCCATTTACTAAATGTGCTCCCATTATGTGTCTGTAGGAAAAATGCTTAATAAATAGGGCCCTTAAATTTGGTGTCTGATGCTGTGAAAAAGTTATTTGAAAAAAACAAACAGACAAACCTGGCAGAATGATAAAATTCAGAATTCAGTATTGCAGATGAGATTGTATAGGTCAAGTTCAGAGGCCCTGAAAACTGGTTTGCAAAGGAAATTGGAAGGCTGTAGATCCGCCCTGCATGTGAGACCCCTCGCTATCATTTTTAGATTTGGACAAAATGCTGCCCTGGTAGGTGTTCCGCTTTGGTTTGCTTCCTTTGTTCTCCTTGATTGGTGCCTAATTTCCTTAGGTTTTATGTTTATGTTTGTGCAATAAGTCTAATTTGAGAATTCAGCTTGTTAGGCATTCTTTACAATATGCATAGTGTGAGATGCCTTATGTGCCTGATCATGTCTGTCACTGTCATTTCTCAACTGCACATGTATGAAAAGTTACATGCTTATGTGTCACATATACACACACACACACACATGTACTCATGCACTGTCTTGCAGATATCTATTGTAAGAATTTCCAAGTTAGGAAAATATGTGCATATTTCTATTATTTTGTTTAATTTAAATCCCTTTGGGATAGGTGTATACTAGAGGAAGGTGGTATATAAGTGTAATTTTGTGTTTGTTTTTTTTAATTTTATAGTTCTAAGAATTTTACAATTATAGTAACTGCTTTGACCCGGTGAAAAGCAGGATATAAATACAGTTAAATAAATAAAATATCACAATTGGTACACTTGGATAGCAAAAGAAAGAGATAAATGAGTGTAATCATAATAAGCAAATGAAATAAGCAACATAAAACACTAATCCTTCTAATAATCAATGAGGGACCCATTTCACAAATTTAGAGCAATAATTTAAACAAAGTAATGGAAGGCGTGACCAAAATAAATATATAGCAAACCCAAACTCCTACGATGTTAAATAGGAGAGACAGCAGATTCAGATGGCTAATTGTCATGGGACTAAGAGCATGGAACCTGAGCCTGTCTGTCTATGAAATGCTGAGGCTGGGAAATTGTAAAACGAAACTGGAGATGAAGCAATGCAAAGGACAGAGAACTTGAGGAGCCTGTAGGCCAAAGAGGGGGAAGACTGAAAAAAATCCCTGCACTCAAAGTACCTCCATCATTGTCAAAGCAATCCTTCCGCCGCCCCTCTGCCTGTCCCCTGCCATTCTTTGGGAACCTGAGAGGTACTCATTGGAAACAGTCCACTGTTGGAAACAAGACACTGGGCTTGGTGGACCTTTAGTATGGCATATCTTCTGTTCTTACTGTTGGCAGCAGTGCTCATCTAGAGTCCCCATCACTCACAGCCACTTAAAAACCAACCCATATATTGATTTAGGCCTTTATTTGCTAGTATCTGTCATTTACTCAATGAGCTCATCTGCTATTCACCCATCCCCCTTCCACTCACTGACTCACTCTGCTTATCCCACTACTCATTCAGCACTCCTGAGGCTTATAATCCCCATGCATTCAGTCACTCATCCTCTGCACTCACTGACTCAAGTCATTTTAGCACTCATAACAGTCTCATCCACTTACAGCTCCTGTCCACGTATGTAGTTCCCCAACACTTGTAAATCCCATCCACTCACTCATTCTGTCACTCATAACATCTGCAGCCACTCAATCAGCTTCTACTCGCCATTCATAAGCCTGCAAACGTGCACCGAGGTCCTCAGCAGATAGCCCAACCATGCACTCCATCAGTGAAACATACTTTCTGCAATGTGTAGAGCATGCACTTTACAGTGGTTGCAGTGAAGGGAGGCAATGCTGCTGATGAAGAGCACATCCCCTGTTGGCAGAGGAGGGAGTCTTTCTTCTTCCAGGAAAGGTTGTTTGGTCTGTGGCAAATGAGGCGCTTCATCTCCGACTTCTGGACTCTGCTCTTCTTGAATGGCAGCTTCTGAGTGGTCCTTGGAGGGCTTGCTTCCCCTCTCCCAGCCGGATGATGCTGTGGGTAAGGATGTCCACCCAGCCATAGTTTCCGGCGACCATGCCGTGGACTGCGAACAAAAGAGCTGCTGTGCGGATCATATTGGACAAGTTGCTACTCTTGCAGGCTGTGGTGCCCGTTCCATCGGACAATCTGGGCGAGGGCAGGTATTACATATATCTTGTGGTGCCGAAGAAAGATGGATCATTCCAGCCCATTCTGGACCTGAAGGTTGTCAATGAACACTTCCTGTGCGTCCTGTGCTGCTGTATGGAAACTTTGCTATCTGTCATTCAGATGGTGCACCATGGGGAGTTCCTGGCATATCTGGATATGTCCGAAGCATATTTTCATATCCCGATCTAGGAGGATCAGCAAAGGTATCTGCGTTTTGCTGTGCTTGGCTCTCACTTTCAGTTTGCTGCCTTCCCATTCAGCCTCTCCACTGCTATTTACATGGAGACGCTTCTAAAATAACCCCTAAAGTGTATGCAATGCAAAATGCAATATGTGCCATCAAGTCATTGCTTAATCCTGGCGACCCTGGGTTTTCTTGGCCAGGTTCGACCAGAGGTAGACTTTACAGCCCATAGTATTCCAAGGTCACCAATCCAAGCAGTAGCCAGGCCCAATCCTGCTTAGTTTCAGAGATCAGCCAAGAGCAGGTTCATTCAGACTCCCAAATAACATAACCACAAATCAGGAATCAACAGGTCATAATGTGGAAAACTTCCCAGACTGTTCATTGGCTTTCAAAAGAATTCTTGCTATTGTTGCAGTAGCTATACCACTGAAATAGTGCATATTCATATACTGTGTTAAAAAGGACAAACCCTTACTGTTTAGTATAAGATTGATCACTTAAATCTCTGCAGGAGACTGAAAAATGTGAAGAAATACAGATCTGCATAAACATATTTTATAGTTACAAACCAAAGATAGCCTTGAGTGGTCTTAAATATTTACTTCTTTTAAAGACATACATGAAGCAAACACATTAGCACAGCTAGATTGCAGACAGTTACATCTCATTGCCATAACTCTATTATATATCACAGTGTGTGACATCCCACCTCAAATCCAGTTTTAATGTTATTAATTATGACATCATTTTGCTATGGCAACCAGCATTGGAACTTTTTCACATTTTTTCATTTAAAAGCTTTTGTTTGTTTTTGACTGATGCTGGTGATGGTGGTATACTGAATGAAACATTGCTTACTACGGATGTGAAGACCACTACGGGTTTCGATTGTATGTTTTGTTTGTTTTGGTCTCATCGTTATCCCCCCATAGTGTGCACCAGTGTACAACAGTGCTCACTCTTCTGCAATAGCGCATAGAGTAGTTACTCACCTGTAACAGGTGTTCTCCAGGAGCAGCAGGAATCAGTCCTCACATATGGGTGTCACCGGCGCCGATGAAGCCCCAGCGGAGCATTTCCCCAGCTTTCTATGAAAGCCTTTGGGAATGCAGGCACGCATGCGCGGTTCCCTTCCCGCCTAAAGGTGCCATCTTAACTCAGTCAAATTACATAGCTAAGAACAGCACACAAAAATGAAAAATAAACTATGTACAACTGCAACTCCAAGGGGAGGAGGGAGGGTTGTGAGGACTGATTCCTGCTGCTCCTGGAGAACACCTGTTACAGGTGAGTAACTACTCTTTCTCCAGGACCAAGCATGAAGTCAGTCCTCACATATGGGTGACTCCCAAGCTCCGGGCTACCGAGGAACCCAGGCTGAACAAGAGAACTCCCTCTAGTCCCAGCAGCAAAGAAAGGCTTTTCAAGGACACAACCTCCACCGGTAGCCCAACAGAGGGCAGGAGTTGCCTAAACCTCAAAGAGATTCCGGAGTACTGCTTGGCCAAAAGCACTGTCCCTACGGGACTCCCTCTCCAGGCAGTAATGGGCCGCAAAAGTCTGGCTTGAAGACCAAGTTGCAGCCCTGCAGATGTCTACCAAGGGCACAGAGCGGAGATGAGCCACCGAGGCAGCCATTGCCCTGACACGATGGGCCGTGACCCTACCCTGCAAAGGAAGGTCAGCCGCCTTATAAGCCCAGGTGATACAGTCAGCTACCCAGATGGACAAGGTACGCTTGGACACAGGCAACCCCAACTTATTGGGGTCAAAGGAGATGAAGAGCTGGGTAGCCCTTCTATGCCCCTGCGTACGGTCAAGGTGGAAGGATAAGGCCCTCCTACAGTCCAGGGTATGCAGGACTGCTTCAGCCTGGCTTGCATGAGGCCTAGGGAAGAATGTTGGAAGAACCACCTCCTGGTTGAGGTGGAAAGAAGAGACAACCTTAGGGAGGAACTTTGGATGAGTCCTAAGGACTACCTTGTTCCTATAAATCCTGGTGTAAGGCCTATCACAGACCAGGGTCTGAAGCTCACTTACTCGCCTAGCCGAGGTAAGGGCTATCAGGAAGAGTGTTTTCCAGGAGAGGAAGCGTAGTGGACAAGTAGCCATCAGCTCAAAAGGTGGGCGAGTCAGTTGCTGCAAGACCACATTCAGCTCCCACTCAGGGGCAGGAGGACGGATGGGAGGCTTGAGCAAAAGCAAGCCCCTAAGAAAGCGGGACACCAAGGGGTGACCAGACAGAGAATGTCCCTCCACCAGAGAGTGGTGAGCTGCTAGAGCTGAGAGGTGGACCCGAACAGAATTGGATTTAAGACCTTGATTTGACAAGTGCAGTAAGTACTGAAGGACTACTGGCACAGTACAGGAGAAAGGATCTTCTGTACGTAGCTGACACCACACAGAAAACCTTTTCCATTTGAGGACTGTTTCCTAGAGGCTAGGACAACCTCCTCAACATCCTGAGGCAGGCCCCAGGGAGCAAAAACTACCCTTGCAGCCTCCAGGCCATCAAATTGAGAGCTTTGAGATTGGGGTGAAGAAGGGAACCCTGCTCCTGTGAGACAAGGTCGGGTTGCAACCCCAGAGGTAGTGGAGGATCCACCGCCAGTTGAAGCAGAAGAGGAAACCAAGGCTGTCTCGGCCACCTGGGAGCCACCAGCAGGACCGAGGCCTTGTCCAGAAGAATCTTGAAGAGAGTTCAGGCCACCAAGGGCTTGGGAGGAAACGCATAGAGGAGGCCCTGAGACCAGGATATCAGAAAAGCATCCGCTGCTATCCGCAGAGGATGCGGTTGCCTGGAGCAGAACTTTGGCAGTTGCTTGTTCATTGGGCTGGCAAAGAGATCTATCAAAGGGAGACCCCATTTCAGGAAGATCTTCTGAACTACTGAGGGATGCAGCTGCCACTCGTGGGGCTGCAGTATTCTGCTTAATCTGTCTGCCAGGTAGTTGTCCTGGCCTGGAAGGTACACAGCCTTGAGGAGCATATTGTGCTTGAGGGCAAAAGAACAAAGGTACTGAGCCTCCCGACAAAGGATCCTGGACCCAGTTCCGCCCTGTTTGTTCACATAAAACATGGCAACTTGGTTGTCTGCCTGAATCAGGTGCCCCTAGTGGTTGGTTAGAGTAAGGGCATCTGGCGCATTTAATTAATTTTTAAGGAGTGATTGACCTAAAGGGCCTAGAGGAATCTGGTCCTTGTAGTACAGAACTCCTTATGAAGAACGATTCAAGTCGAAGTGTAGAGTAACAAGGCTTTATTTCCCCGGTCAACGCTAAGGTCCAGTAAGACAAAAAGAAAGTAAATACAGTCCTTCTCTTTAACAAAAAGGTTCCACCAACATTTCAAACAATCAACTGTTGTAGGTTTCACAGTTAAGTGTAAGTCTGGGCTAAGGCTTCTTTTAAATCAAAACAAATTAATATATCAGCAGAGAAATGGTTACAAACTTCACCATCAGCAGAGTTCTTCTCTCTCTAGAAATCCTGCAGGGAATTCATGCTAGCTGCTGAACAAAGATTACATTCCATCGGCTCCTCCTGAGGAATGGGAATACTGTTTTCATATTCAAAGTCCATTGACTCAGGGTCACTGCCCTCTTCAGATGAATGATAATTTTCACTCCCTGTTAACTCCTCACAGGGATTCTTTTGCCTCCCATAAAACTCTCTTACTAAGCTTTGGGGAAATGCTTTTAAAAGGTCAGTTTTACTTCTTCTCCCCTTATAAAGTTTAACTCTTTGAACAGGGTTTTCATCAGTAAAACTTTCTCTTAGAATTAAGGATTTTGCATACCTTGGCTTCTCTTAAGCTGCCACACCCAGAGCTCTCCTTGTAACGTGCTTTCTCAGGCAGACAAGCTGTTCTATGCAGTGCTCTGCTTTCAGGGCTATCAGGCAAACCCGGTATGGATTTCCACCCTTTGTGGTTCTTAGCAAAGGTATCTCTGTAGTAGGAACTTCCCCTCCTTGTTCCTTGCTGGTTTGATACAAGGAACTTACTTGGGCTAGGAGAGTTGCTTTTATCCGGCAGACTACTTCTTCTGTTTGCTTTGCTATGGACTCTATCCCAATATGTTTGGCCTCTCTGGACTCTATCCCTTTGAGTGAAACTCCTTTGGATTCTGTCTCTTTGAGTTGGCTGCACGTGGAAGCTGTCCTGTTCCAGGTTCCTTTTCCCACAGCTATCCAAACTGCTGCTCCAGACTGTGCTCTGTCCTGAGCCTCTTGCTGAGCCTCTTGCAGTGATACTTGCTGTGCTTCTGGCTATGTTCCTGGTTAGGCTACTTTCGCCGCTCCTGTTGCTTCCACGGCTCTCCTTGCTGCTTTGCCGGCTCTTACTACTGCTCTCCTTGCTGCTGCCCCATTCTTCTACCATCTGGTTTCCTTTATAAAGGGATTTTTGGTTTGAACATTCTGGGCTTGATCTCAGGTGAAACTGCTTGCTACTAATGCAATCAGTGTCAGAGCACATTGCTCTTGGCTGTGTGGAACTGCTCATACGCCCTCTGGCTGTGCTGCACTGCGCTGGAACTGCGCTCTCTGCATCTTCTCAGTTCCATGTAAAACAGGGTTTTTTTCTAAAACTATTTCCTTCATAGGTTCCGCGTTATGACACAGGACAGACTGGTGAGCCAGGGTAGGAGTGAAAGCTTTGAGAGCTAATCGAATAGCTCTGAGTTCGAGGAGATTGATCTGCTGTGCAGCTTCCCAGGGAGACCAGAGGCCCTGGGTGCACTTGCCCAGACAATGAGCTCCCCAGCCCTGCAGGGAGGCGTCTGTGGTCATCACTACTGTGTACCCTGGAATCTGAAAAGGCACCCCCTTCAGTAGATTGGGTGGGTGAGCCACCAGTTGAGGGAGTGCAGAAATGGTCTGGACACCCTTATCCGGTCTCTAAGGCTGCCTGTGGCCACTGAGCCCGAAGGCACCACTGTGCAGGCCTCATATGGAGCCTCGCATTGGGGGTCACATGTACTGTCGAAGCCATGTGGCCTAGAAGCCTCAGGCAGAGTCTGGCGGAGACCAGGGACCTGCTGAGAAACTGATTTGCCAAGGTCATCAACCTTTGGGCCCTGTCTGCTGGCAAGAAAGCCTTTGCCAGCAGAGAGTCCAGTCTTGCTCCTATGAACTCCAAGTTCTGGGAGGGGAGCAAAGTGGACTTTGTGAAGTTTATGACAAACCCCAGCCTTTGGAGAAGAGCAATAGTGCTGAGGGTGGCTTGTTTGGCCTCCTGGCACGTCTGACCCCTGATGAGCCAGTCCAGATAGGGGAAGACAAAGATGCCCTAGTTTCTCAGGTAGGCCGCCACCACTGCTAGGCACTTTGTGAAGACTCTGGGGGCGGAGGTGAGGCCGAAAGGCAGCACTCTGTGCTGATAATGGTTTCCTCCCACAATGAACCTGAGGTACTTTCTGTGGTCTGGATGAATGAGGATGTGAGTGTACGCATCCTTTAGATCTAAAGAGCATAGCCAATCTCCCTGCTGGAGGTAGGGCAGAAGTGTCCCAAGAGTAAGCATCTTGAACTTCTCCTTCACTAGGAACTTGTTGAGGTTCCTGAGGTCCAGAATGGGTCGAAGGCCACCGGTTCTTTTGGGCACCAGGAAATACCTGGAGTAGAAACCGTGACCTTGTAAGTGGGGAGGCACAGGCTCCACCACCCTGTCCACCAACAGACCCTGAAGCTCTTGTAGAAGAAGGTCTGTGTGCAGGGGAGGCCTTGGAGGCTCCCCTGGAAAATAAGGTGGAGGCAGTTGGTGAAAATGGAGGGCATAGCCCTTGTGGACTATCTCCAGCACCCAACTGTCCCCGGTGATAAGGGCCACTGGTGGGCAAAGAGGGCGAGGCGACCTCCTGTGCAGGGTTGGGAGAGCAGTGGAGGAGAGGCTACGCTCAAGGAGTCAAAACCCCCCACCCTGCTGAGTGGTAGCAGGGGCCTGAGGCTTGGGGGTCCTCTGCCTACGGGGCCCATTACCTGGCCCTTGGCTTGCTGACCCTGGGGGGCAGCTTGGGCAGCCTGATATTGCGGGTACTGTTTGTAGGCAGTGCCCTTCCTCAGGTAAAAGGGCTTTTTACCCGAGCCCTTCTTTTTATGAGAAGGGACAGAGGTCTTCCTCGACAGCCTTGTCCGTGTGAGGTGCTCAGTTTCAAGCTGAGCGGCCTTCTCGGTCATGGGTTTGCCAAAAAGGTTTTCACCTCGGCAAGGGACATCGACCAACTTGTCCTGAACCCATGGCTCGAGGTCCGATGACTGCAGCCATGCCTGGCGTCGAGCTGCGATGCCGGCTGCCGCAACTCGGGCCGAAGCCTCGAAGCCATCGTAGGCGGCGCGGGACATGAACTTCGAGCAGTCCCGAATCCCCGAGGACAAGTACTTAAATCTCTGCAAGGGTTCCCCGGAGAAACCAGCAGAGAACCCGGCCAACTCCTTGGCCAGATCCCGCAAGTACATGCCCATGTACAGCTGGTAGGACTGGACACGGCAAGCAAGCATCGAGCCCTGGAAGCACTTTCTACCGACGCCATCGAGGTTCTGGGCCTCCCTGCCAGGGGGCACCGCGGAGTGCATCTTCTGGCTCTTCAGACGATGCTTGGCTGATTCCACAACCATAGAATGGTGTGGTAGCTGTGCCTTCTGAAAAGCAGGGCTCTTTTGGAGTTGATAGATTGAATCAACTCGCCTGCTGAGAACTGGCGCCGAGGCCGGTGCCTCCCACATACGGAAGAGGAGCCGTTCCATCATTGGAGGAACCGGAACGGTAAAGGCCTCCTTCGGAGGAGAGTCATACTGTAGGGCCTCGAGCTCTTCAGCTCGAGGCTCCTCCTCGGGGTCGGCCGGAATAGCCAAGGCAGCGGCCATATCCCGGACGAACTCCGAGAACCGAGTATCCTCCGGGGGGGACCTACTCCAGGACTCAGACTGCGGTGAGTCCGACGGGACGCACCGAGTCTTGAAGGTATCAGGAGACTCCTCGTCCTCCGTCTCCCAAGCTGACTCGTCCGAGGAGGAGTCAGGGTCCGACCCCACGGGGCCCTGGAGCACCCGCCCCGACACCGGAGGCACCGGCGTTGATGCCCTCGGTCCCGAACGGGAGGTCGAGGGAGACCGCGACCGAGGTCGACTCCGAGCCACGATGGACTCGAGTATCGGCTCGGTCTCCGGGGTCGACTTCGAAGTCGATGTCCCGGTGGTCGGGGCAGATGCACCAGACAGGATGGCCATCAGTGCCCACTGCTGCTCCATGAAGGCATACAATCTGCTCTCCAAGGCTGTTATCCTGAGACTCAGCTCGGGAGATGCAGCAGCCACCGACTCGGGCCCCGGCGGCACCGGGCCCGATGTCGGTTCCCTGGGAGGAGAGTCCTCGAGGACTACGGGGCTTACATGTCCAGCAGACTCCGGCTCCACGCGAGGAACTTTTGCAGGCTTCCTGTGTTCCACGGGTTCGGGGCGACGGTGGGGGGTCTTAGACCTGGCCCTCGAGGAGCCAGGGACCTCCTCCGACAATGCCCTCATGAGCCGCTTCTTCCTCTTGCGTTCCTGGTCGGGGGACCCCCTGTCCGAGGAGCTTCGACGGCGCTCAGGATCGGAATTCCGAGATTTATTTTATTTATTTATTTATACTTCTTATATACCGCGCTATTATAATCAGTGTGGTTTACAGTAAAAACAAACTACAATGTAAATGGCACATTGAGCTTACATAGAACAGGATATTCAAGAACTTGGAGGAACTAGGGGGGAACTATATACAGCTTATGTACATGTTACAGTAACGATTAATCTCAGTGCCTTTCTTTTTGCTGCTGTCGACTTCTGAGTGCCTTGGAAGACATCTTTCCACATGGCCCGCACGACTTAGGGTCGTGGTTGGGGCCGAGGCACCGAAGGCAGCAGTCGTGTGTGTCGGTGAGAGACATCAATTTCTTACACCGATCATACTTTTTAAAACCGCTGGAAGCCATCAGGGAAAAAAGAGTCCCCGCGAGGTCAAAGGACCGGCCTTCCAGGGAAAAATAGAAAAAGGGCGCGAACGCCAGCCACAAAGGGCAAAAACCGAAAAAGAAGAATCGGGCTTGATACCGGTGTACCGAACCCGGCGGGAGGGGAACCGGCGTTGAACCAGAGAAAAAATAGCGAAAATCGCCGAAAAAAACTAATTTTAACCGGGAGAACAGGACACACGTCCGGTGGGCTTCACGGAAAAAAAGAGACTGAGGTAAGATGGCACCTTTAGGCAGGAAGGGAACCGCGCATGCGTGCCTGCATTCCCAAAGGCTTTCATAGAAAGCTGGGGAAATGCTCCGCTGGGGCTTCATCGGCGCCGATGACACCCATATGTGAGGACTGACTTCCTGCTTGGTACTGGAGAAACTATTCATGCAATAGCATGTATGCGCGCATAGTTCGTGCTTTTGTGTAAGAGTGCGCATTTTTGCGAAAGAGCGCACACTGTTGATGACAATCAGGAAATGATGTAAATTTCTTCATTTCCTGTTTTGCCCAGATCACCATTTTCATTTCAAACACACATCTCTTATTGCTTACTATTTGGTATCTGGCCTACTAGTGCTCTTACTAGAGGAATAGAGTATGAACCCCACAAAGCAGTGCCATGCTGCTGAAGTCAACTACTTGTTACTTATTCAGGCCAAATAATCCACAGAGTGCCTGCTGTCCCTCCCCACTTGTTGATGGTCAATGACCTGGAAGAATCAGAAGACATTTCTAGATTGAGTTGGCAGTCCCACTGCTTAAATGCCAAGGTTAACCAGCCAATTGCAAATTAACTCAGTGGTTATTCAAGCAAGGCTCACACTATGCAAATTTATCATGTACATACCTTTTAGCAGATGGTATCAAGAAAGCCTAACCAATTTAAGAACCACAATGACTTCTTTCCTGTCTATTAGTTATTTGAATTTAGCTCACTTTTTCGGGCTTAGCTCTTTTTTATGAAAGTAAAGGTAAATTTGGACTAGGATAATCTACTCAGATTTTACACTTCTATCTTGTTTTTTTAATCCATAGGATTGCCCAGAGTGGTTTACAGCATATAGAAATATAATCTCATGAAGACACATTAGAAAAATATAAATTAAATGCAATTTATTAAAATACATGCAAGTTAAATACTATTTAAATTGTTTGTACAAAGGAATTGAAAGCAAAAATCCTATCACATGACTAGATCTCACACTTTACTCTCAGTAGAGGAAAATTTAGCTGAGTCACAAAATAGAAACATAATGTAAAAAATAAATTACAAAAAAAAAATCTAAACATCATTAGCAAGGCTGGCGCAACCATTAGATGAACTAGATGCCGACTAATGGTCCAGGGGTGCCTATTGCCATGGCTGCAGGGCTGGCCTGATGCATGTGCGAGAATGTTGTTCGCACGGGGTCCTGTGCCATCTTCATGCCGCAAATGCTGTCTGATAGCCTGAGTGTATCACGAGTCCCAACTGTTTGCAGGGCCGGCCAGCACATGGCCCTGCGCATTCCTGACCGACTTCAGAGGGAGCTGGGTAGGCCCAAAGCCCTGGCTCACCTTTGCACAGCCGCCAGAGTGAAGAGCAGCGTTTTCCTTCACTCTGGCGGTTGTGTTCTCTTGCAGCCCGTCGGCATGTTGATTGCCGAGCGGTTAAAGGGCATTTCCTGTTTCACGGAAGACAGGAAATGCGTTTTAACCTCCTGGCAATCAGTGTACCAATGGCTTGCAAGAGTACATAGCTGATGGAGGAGGCTAAGACTGGAAAGGGCTGATGGGGGACTAGGATAGGACTGGGAATGAAATGATTGGGGGGTCTAGGACTGGAAATGGGCTGATGCGGGGAAATGAGAAAATGGGACTAGAAGGGAGCGGATACTGGGAGGGACTGAAACTAGAAGGGAGCTGATGTTGGGGGAAGACTAGCAGGGAATGGGGCTGGAGTAGTGAGGATAGAGAAGAGAAAAGATATTTTGTGTGGGAGGGAAGAAAAATCTACGAGTGGCCGGATATTGGAAAGGTTAAGTGGGGGTTGAGGATGGAAGGGTGAAATTTGAGTGGATGAAAAAGGATTAAAGAAAGAAATCGAGAAAAGAGCAAAAGCGGAAAGATCAGTATGTTAAAGCAGATGTAGAGAGAGAATGGGAAAAATCTAGAAGAGAGGACAAATGGACAGCAGACAATGGAGAATTAGTAGAAGACACAAAGAAACCAGAAGAAAGTGACTGAAGCAATTGCAACTGAAAAATAAGATGCCCAAACAATAAAAGGTAGAAAAATACTCTTTTATTTTGAACTTAACTGGAATATGTCAGCTTTGGGAAATGTGCATCGCTAACATCTTTGTGTTTTGTTTAATACAAGAGGAAATTAATTTATAGTTTTATTCCTCCAGTGTTGTTGTACATTCCAAGTTTGGCTTTTGGGGTTCCCAGTTTTATTATTGTCTTCCTATTTCTAAATTGTGATCCCTTGTTCTTTGTTTGGTGACGGTCTATGTTCTGCATGTGTAACCGAGCTGAGGTATTCTATTCATGTAGTTTCAATGTGACAGTGCCACTTGTTCTCTTTCCCCACTAGGCGATGTATTGGTAATCTCCAGGAACAAGCAGGAATGTAGTCTTCACATATGGGTATCGTCGGTACCGACGTAGCCTGTGCGGGAACGCTCCCCAGTTTCCAATAGGAACGCTTTTGGGAGCATCCCTCAGCACATGCGCGCTGCCTTCCCGCCTTTCCAACTGTCCCTCTTCAGTTCTTTGTTTTCCGCGGAGCCAACAGATCACATATGCTGTCACCGCAGAAAATTTCTTCTTTAAACTTGTTTTCTTGTGGTCGCGCCTGCCTCCACTCGACGCTACCGGTACCGCCGGTTCTCTTTTCTTCTTTTTAAAAAAAGATATATATATATATATACTTCTGACGTATTTCTCTTCAGAGACTTTTTCTTTTTGGTGCTAGGCACCATTTTGGGCATTAGGCCCCATTTTCCTGAAAAATGGAAAAAACAGCTAGTGGTTTTAAAAAATGTACTAAGTGTGGCGGTACCATTTCCGTCACCGACACCCATGACTGGTGTCTCAAATGTTTAGGCCCTGACCATTCTCCTTTGGAGTGTTCCTCTTGTATGGGGATGACTAAAAGAGGAAGACAGAACCGGGCTGCAAAGCTCGGTATCCTCTTTTCTTCAGATGCAATGTCCATTGCATCGACGTCTTCCAGAGCCTCGTCTTCCTCCCATGGATCTCAGGTAACTAAACATAAGAGCCGGTCCTCAAAGGGTAGATCTCCTTCTAAGCATCGAGAAGCCATTGGCATTGCCCTTGAGGAAACTACACTGAGAAAACAGCCCCGGCAGGAGGCTTCGGCCTCCAAAGCACTAACGTGGCTCCAGGATGTTCTCGAAGCCTCGACCTCGGCAGAACTACTGATGCCATGCTCAGGGGTTCCGGCCGCTTCTACTGGTACCGACACCCAGGCATTGGCAGCATGGATAGACCAGAGATTATTCGCTATCGAACGCAGTCTTGCAGCTCTCCTTACAGCTGCGGTACCGTTGACACCACTACCGACGGTTCAACGGGCACTGGTACTGATACCGGTACCAGCACTGATGGTACCGGCCCCGGTGGGAATTCTACCCATGCCGACTTTTTCAGGCATTGACAGATCGGTACCTGACCAACTCAGTGCCGACTTCGATCGATACCGATACTGTGCTTTGCATGAACATCGGTATCAGAGATTTATATATTTATTTATTTATACCATGCTCTTTAGAATCAGTGCAGTTTACATGTATACTATCAGGTACTTTATTCCCTTGTCCCCGAAAGGCTCACAATCTAAGTGTACCTGAAGCAATGGAGGGTTAAGTGGCTTGCCCAAGGCCACAAGGAGTGGCCATGGGACTAGAGACCCCAGTCCCTCCGGCCTGAGGTTGCTTGTCCCCATGTGGGAATTGAACCCCCAGCCTTCCGGCCTGAGGTAACCTGTCCTAACCACTGAGCCACTCCTCCCTCCTATACTTCAAATTTTCCAATTCCGATTATTCGGATAATTCTGCCGGTACCAGAGTACTTCTTCCGGAAGACTCCTCTTCTCCTCAACGCAGAATGTCTCCTCCGGAGGACATGTCTTTTCAGGATTTTATTCGTGATGTGGCCCGAGGCCTATCAATCACGGTAGCTCCTGAAAAACAACCTAGAGCAAAGGAATTGGAAATCCTCCAATACCCTAAGGCTCCCAAAGAGGCAGCTACTCTGCCCATTCATGAAATTCTTCATGATTTGATGCTCAGAATGTGGGAAACACCTTTGACCATATCTCCTCATTCTAGGAGACTCGATACCATGTATCGAGTTCCACCATGTCCTGGGTTTCAAAAGACTCAGCTGCCACATCATTCAATGGTAGTGGAATCAGCCATGCGTAGGATGAAAAGTGCAAAAAGACATGCATCCAGTCCTCCAGGTCGTGAATGCAGGACTCTTGACGCCTTTGGGCGTTGAATATTTCAGGCTTCCATGCTTTCAGCTAGGATCAGCTCATATATTTTATGTATGGGAATGTTCCTCAAAGAGGTCACAGGAGACTTGGAGCTTATGAGCCCCCTTCTCCCTGATGACAAACGACAAGACTTCCTTACTCTTGTCAAGCATGCTCAAGATGTTTCCAAATGTGTAAATCGTGCAGCCTTTGACTGCTTTGAATGCATCAGCAGAACTTCTGCTATTGCCATTAGTGCATGTCGGATTGCCTGGCTTCAGGCATCAGACTTGGAAATTTGGGTACAAGACAAATTAGGAAACATCCCTTGCACAGGAGAAAACGTCTTTGGCAAGAACTGGCAGGAAAAAGCTAATGAGATAGATGCTGACAATATCACTTTAGACAGATTGTCAAAATCTACAGCCACTCCAGCCAAAAAGAAATCCTATTAAAAAAAACCTTTTCAACAAAAAGAGGAAGTTTTATCCGTCTTATACCCAGCAAGGGCAAAGTCAGGGTCAAGTTGCCCAAAAGGGACAACAGCAACAATTCAGACAGCAGAAGAAGCCAAAAGGCCCGAGAGCTCAACCAGCTCCACAGGCTCAGCCCCCTCAAGGGCTTTGACTCCTTCCTAGGGAGCTTATCTTTCCTGCCTCTGAAGGGTCTAGAACCCTTAAACATTCCAGGCAGGTTGTGTCATTTTGTCAACAGATGGCACCAAATAACAGCAGAAAATTGGACTCTGTCCATTGTAGGGGAGGGGTACAAACTTCATTTTCACAGAATGCCCCCTCCTACAATCGCAAGACAGTTCAATTCCCAAACCTCTCCAGACAATCTACTGGATCAAGAGGTCTCAACACTCCTTGCTCAGGAAACAATAGAGGAAGTGCCCATTCCCCAACAGGGTACAGGGTTCTACTCCCCCTATTTTCTTCTTCCACAGAAAACAGGAGGACATAGACCCATTCTAGACCTCAGAGAATTGAACAAACATCTGTTCCAAGAAAAGTTCAAAATGATTTCTCTGGGAACTCTGCTGCCATACCTTCAAAGTCAGGATTGACTTTGCTCTCTAGATCTAAAAGATGCATATACTCATATTCTGATCCATCCAGATCACAGGAAATTCTTATGATTCCTTTTCAATAAAAAGTAAAAAGTACCAGGCAGCAGTGCAGATACTATAAGGCAAGGCATGATGGATATAATCTGATAGCTTTTTATTGGATTAATGTAATATAAAACAATCACCTTATATGTTTTGTTTTCTTTATTTGTCTTTTATTCTGTGCATTCAGGTAGACACTCGGCAGCTTTACTATTTTATCTCATTTTTCTCTGTGGTAATCCAATATGAAAGTTTTACCTGCACTTGTATTTAAATCGTTTTCTTCCTTTGCTCCCCTGATACTGATTATTGAATAGGGTGAAATACATGAAAAAAAACCCAGGATACTATTGTGTTTTCCTTGTCCTACAGGATCTTGATTGTAGAGCCACCTGCAGGTGAATTTTGGAAATTGCATCTGAGCAGCATTTGCATTAAAGTATTTTTGTACTACTGTGGCATAAATATGAAGTAACTAATTGTGCTGCATATATCTCATTATCCGTGGCAGAAGAAACATCTAAGATAATCTAGACAGCAAATGCTTCCTTTCTTACCTGTAATCACTTTCTCAAGTGATGAGTGGATGTTTGCTTTACTATATTTTATCGTATTTGTGCTGGCTAGTAATTTACTTTCTACACAGATGCTGAAAATATTCATGATTCACTTCAGAGGATGGGGGCGTTTTATACTGGGAGATATTTGCTTTCTTCACTTACGAGGTGTTGCTGCTTCCGCTATGAGGGTCATTTTATAACTGGCCACCTAATCTGTACAAAAGTATGCATAAATTATGCCAGTTTTCAAACTGAAAATAGACACATACTTTCCTTTAAAAACTGTTCTGCCAAAACTACATGCATGTGTTTACACTTGCTATTTAATGCACACAAAATCTTTGATAACATTTACATGCATGGATGTAAATCTAAATGTTACCCAGCTCTGCTCCTGGGAACACCTCTGCTTGTCCCAGGTAAAATCGTGCATGAAATCACTTTATGCTGATGTTTTTATCCGCATATGCTCCAGGCTATTATATAGCAAGTGATTTTCACCCATAGATGGTCCGATGTTCAGCGGCTGCGGCTAGCACTGCTAAAGCGCTTAGGCACCACCACTGGACTTTAGCTTCAGATATTTATGCCGGGGCTAGAACCAGGTCCTGGCATTGACTATTCAGGTTGCCTGGATTGCCATGAAGCTAACCGGGCCATATTGAGCCGCTGCCCCGTTAACTTCAGTGGCAAAAGTTAGGCCAGCCTTTACTGTGCCTGACTTTCGCTGCATTGCGATAAACGGGCAGCAGCTCAATATCGCTGCCCAGTTATTGCTGGGTGCTGCCCTTGGAACGGCGCCCCAGTGCTAGCCGGGTAGCATTGAGGTTTGTAGCGGTGGCATCCAGGGATACTCAAGTGGCACTAGCTGTATTAGTACTGTTGAATATCCTGGCCAAAGAGATTAATGCAGTTAGCAGTTCTGCTAACCGCGTTAATGCCCTTCAGTATCAGGCCGCACTTCTTTATGTATGTAAAACGCCTTTTAAAATTACTCCAATCATTTTATTTATTCTCGTTAGACAGTATAATTAATATATAGTAGCTTCTGTGATTAAATAGACCTAGTAATGTACTTTATTTTGACCTGTGGATTCCCACCCAGACCCTCGCGGTGGATTTCCCAATAGGCTGAGTAGGCGACTGCCTAGGGGCTGCCGCACCATTAGTGAAAGTCTGCCCAAGTCAGTGGAAGTGCTGATTCTGAACTGCTCCATCATTGTTGTAGGCTGGCTGGCTGCTGTTACATTTAAAGAGGATTCCTTTAGGTTTGCCGCAGTTTTGAAGGGAGCCTTTGCCATTGGCTGAAGAAGGGCAGCTTGCTGTTATGCCGTTTGGAGACAACCAGAGAGTTAAATCTGCCACTGCATGACCTCGTTGTTCTTTCTGCTATAATCATTCTCATGCCGCTGAATCTGAGTTCCATCACTCCCGTCAGTACTCTTTCCACACAAGGGCTTCAGCCACAACAGCCCTGACCTCTGTGGATAAGAGAAGATGGTGATACTTCATCTAAAGAGAAAACAAGTCTTTGTTCATGATTTTCTTGCTCAAAATCTATTTTATAGGTGTCTGTCCCATCTTTAAAGTTTCAACTGTAGTGCTCAAATATTTCTTGTAAATTAAACTTAAAACATTTTTATTATTTAAACACAGAGTTGAATACTTAATGTAACAAAATAAAATTTTGTGGAAAAAGCTTTATTTTTATGTTCTATTTCGTGTTTCTCTCGAACTGGGTGTACTGGGGTTCTGATGTTTTAAAGAACATTTTTTCTTTTTCTCTTTTTTTTGTTTTCAGAAGTGCCCCTTAAGCAATATTCCTCTGCTGCTTTCTCCCTCTCCAAAAGAGAAGTAACAAACAGAATTCCAAGTTTAGAATGATTCATTTGGGTGCTGATATCAGCAGACAGTAGAAACATAGAAACATGTTGGCAGAAAAAAACATATGGCTTATCTAGCCTGTCCTTCCATATCAACTACTGTAGTCCCTTTTCTTCCTTTATAGAAATTCTGTGTTCATCCCATGGTTTCTTGAATTCGGATACTGTCTTTGTCTCTACTACCTCCACTGGGAGACTATTCCACGCATATGCCACTCTTTCCATAAAGAAATATGTCCGCTTATTACTCTCTTTTATCCTAATCCTATGTCCCCTCATTGCAGAGCTTACTTTCAGTTGGAAGAGGCTCTCCTCCTGTGCATTTAATGGGTCTGGTTATGGTTTTTTATTTGATATAACCGCCCTTCAAGGGGTCTCAACAAAGCGGTGTACAACAATGTCTAAAATGTACATAAAACAATAAAAATAGAAAAGAACGCCAATAAAAACAGGAAAGAATAAAATCATTCATACCACAAGGAAGGGAAGGGAGACATAAAAATGGACAAGTCAAAATCATAATTAAGTAGACAAATCATAAGCAATATTAAACAAATGTGTTATGTATTTAAACGTCTCTCCCGCCTTTCCTTTAAAGTATACATATTGAGATATTTTGCCTTATGCCTTTTGATGAAGCCCACTGACCATTTTGATAGCCACCCTCTGCACCATCTCCCTCCTGTTTATATCCTTTCAAAGGTGTAGTCTCCAGAATTGCACACAATACTCCAAATGCAGTCTCACCGAAGACTTATACAGAGTCACTATCACCACTTTTTTTTTCTGTTGGCCATTCCTCTCCCTATGCACTCAAGCAACCTTCTGGCTTTCACATCACCTTTTCTACTTGTTTAGCCACTTTAAGATCATCAGAAACTATCACGTCCAGGTCCCGCTCTTCTATCATGGACAGAAGTACTTCACTGCTTATCCTGTACTGCTCCCTTGGATTTTTGCAGCCCAAATGCATGGCCTTGCATTTTTTTATGTTAAATCTCAGCTGCCAAGTTCTCAACCATTCTTCAAGCTTAGTTAGATCATAACACATGTTATCTACTTCTTCCTGGGTGTCATCTGCAAAGAGGCAAACCTTACCCGACAGCCCTTCTACAATATTACTAATGTAAGCGCCACCCACCTTCACCCTAGGGCAAGATAGAATAGGCTTCCCTTTGTGTAGGAGTTCTCACGTAGGGATGTTTCTACTATCTCACCCTCTTTGGGTCTGATGGAGGGTACAAAAACACTGTCCAGATTGGACTACCCACAAAGAGCACATAGTCAGGCAACTAAATAAAACTAAAAGGGAAGAAGCTAATTGGATTAGTTAAACAAAAATATCTATTTCCCCAGATTTTCATATCTTAATAAAATAAATTTATGATTTTATTTTCTCATTCAAAATAAAGGTGTTGTAATATAAATGTATATAAATTAAACAAGTGTCCATATAGGAAACAAAGTTGCCTTCAATTTTTCTAAACAATTTGTTACAATAAACTCCCCTCTTCTCATACAGTAAGTAAGTGTGTGAAACTCAATCTGAGTTAAACTTTCACTTCAAAGTCTCTTAAAATATTTGAGCTCAAATATATCATAACAGGTAAGTGTCTCTACCTATCCTCTCATCTTTTCTTTCATTGGGGCCCAAGTCTGGTTGGTTGTCTTCCAGTCAGTGAGTCATCTTCTGAGGGGTTAAAGGGGCACTAAGAGGCGACAAGGCGATAGCGGAGAGACTGAATGAATTCTTTGCTTTGCTTTTACTGAGGAAGATGTAGGGATGTTACCCATGACTGAAGTGATATTTAAAGGTGTGGAAGAATTGAAGGAAATATCGATACATCGGGAAGATGTATTACAACTATTAGATAAACTGAAGAGTAGCAAATCACCTGGGCCGGATGGTATACATCCGAGGGTTTTGAAAGAACTGAAATATGAGATTGCAGACCTGCTATTAGTAATCTGTGAATTTTCATTAAAATCACCTGTAATACCTGAAGATTGGAGGATTCCCAATGTAACACCAATTTTTAAAAAGGGTTCCAGGGGTGATCCGGGAAACTACAGACCGGTGAGCTTGACGTCAATACCGGGAAAAATGGTAGAAACCATCATAAAGAATAAAATTACTTAGCATGTAGATAGTCATGGCGTAATGGGAGACAGCCAACATGGCTTTAGACAAGGAAGATCTTGTCTTACTAATTTATTATGTTTTTCTGAAGGTGTGAATAAATAGGTGGACAAAGGTGAGTCAGTTGATATAGTGTATCTGGACTTTCAGAAAGCCTTTGACAAGGTCCCTCATCAGAGGCTTTGGCAAAACTAAAGAGTCATGGGATAGGAGGCAGTGTACTATTGTGGATCAGGAACTGGTTAAAAGATAGAAAGCAGAGGGTTGGGCTAAATGGCCAATTTTCCCAATGGAGAAAGGTGAATAGTGGTGTACTCCAGGGATCTGTGCTGGGTCCGCTGCTTTTTGACATATTCATAAATGACCTGGAAAGGGGAATAACGAGTGAGGTTATCAGATTTGCAGATGACACAAAACCCAAGAGGATTGTGGAAAATTGCAAGAGGATGTTGATAAATTGGAAGACTGGGCATCAAAATGACAGATGACATTTCATGTGGACAAGTGCAAAGTTATGCACCTAGGGAAGAACAACCCAAACTATGGTTACACG
The DNA here is from genome assembly GCA_033557465.1 of Ichthyophis bannanicus. NCBI lineage: Eukaryota > Metazoa > Chordata > Amphibia > Gymnophiona > Ichthyophiidae > Ichthyophis > Ichthyophis bannanicus. The sequence goes on along the minus strand of CM066043.1, from coordinate 159,762,776 downwards.
ATGCAAGGTTCCACATTAGGAAGCACCACCAGGAAAAAGATTTATGCGTCATTGTCCAGTCCAGTGTGCATTGGCGGCCAAGAGAGCAAATAGAATGCTAGGTATCATAAGGAAAGGAATGAAAAATAAAACAAAAGATATTATGATGCCTCTATATCGTTCCATGGTGAGACCGCACCTTGAATATTGTGTGCAATTCTGGTTGCCATATCTTAAAAAGGATATAGCATTATTAGAAAAGGTTCAGAGAAGAGCCATCAGAATGGTAAAGGGGATGGAAGGATACTCCTATGAAGAAAAGCTAAAAAGGTTAGGGCTCTTTAACCTGGAAAAGAGATGGCTGAGGGGAGATATGATAGAAGTCTATAAATTAATGAACGGAGTGGTGGACAGTTACCTTACAGTTTCCTGCTGTTATCTTTGGATCCCGGTGCGGCGTTTGGGTGGAGGAGGAGTTTGGAGGCCCCACCCCCCCTCTGGGCCGCTATTTCAGTGTCGGCCCGCCGCGGACCGGTGGGACAGTTACCTTACAGTTTCCTGCTGTTAACTTTGGATCCCGGTGCGGCGTTTGGGTGGAGGAGGAGTTTGGAGGCCCCAACCCCCTCTGGGCCGCTATTTCAGCGTCGGCCCACCGCGGAACGTGACCCTTGGTTGCGTACCAGTGGGTGCGTGCCCGAAGGGGCGTGACCAAAGGGGCAGGCCACGCCCCTTTGGAGCACCTTCGGAGCCTTGAGGAGCTCTCTACACGGTCTCATGGGTAGATGAAGGAAAAAGGTGTTTCCTGTTGTTCCTGCCAAGGTTATTAAGACTGTTGGCCCAATGGATCGGCATCTTTTGGGGACTGGAAGTTCACCTTTGGGGAAAAAAACATCTGGGGAGTCCGTGAGTTCTGTGACAGATTTATCCTCTAATACACTGGGGGTTGCCCAACCCGGAAAGGAAGTGGTTGTAGAGGAAGTACCGGGCGAAAGTCCTCATTATGATCGAGAAGCCCTGTCTTTAACGGCATTTGGAGAACAGAAAGTTAAGCTACCCTCCCCGGTGGTATTTTCCTCTGGATTATCGCATGTGGATGTACCTGCTGAGGTTTCCTTACGGGACGTTTGGGAGTTGGTAGCACGTATGGAATGTTCTTTTCGCGCTTCCTTTACCCAAGTAGAACAGTTTTACACAGAGCTGGTGCGGAAGCTTTCTGAGCATGAAGTACTGCATCTTAAAAATAATAAATCCCTGTCAAAATTGGAGGGTCGTTTTCAGTTCTGGAGGCTGCTGTTTCATCTTCTATTAAGGATTGTACCTTTATACATCATCAATTGGAAGCTCTTGAGAATGTTAATCGTTCTAAAAATTTACGTTTCTTAAATTTTCCTTTTACCCATTACCTTGCTCCATTGATATTGTTACAAAAGTATTTTAAGGAGGTATTGTCTATTGCCGATGTGGATTCTATTACGATTTCTTCACTTTATTATGTTCCTCTCCCTGTCTCTGGCAGGACTTCGTCTCCGAATTCTGTATAGGAAGGGAACCCCAATGCTGCCGAGTCCTTAGACCTTTCTCCGTTTTTGGAATCTTCCACAGATACGATTCTTCAACGTGCTACTTTGGTTGTCTCGTTTTTATCATTTCAGGATAAAAATTTGATTTTACATTTATATTTTAAGAAAAAAAATCAAGTTTTTTGTGGAGATTCTATACAAATATTTCCTGATGTGGGTAAAGTTACTCAGAACCGTAAGAAGGCGTTTTTGGCTTTGAAAAATCGGATCTTGGCCATTGGGGCTTCCTTTTTCTTAAAATATCCCTGCAAATGTATTTTGGTGTTAGAGGATACTAAGGGGCTTGTTTACAAAGCAGCGGTAGTGGTTCGCGATCGCGATCGCAGCCGCGGCCCCATTGAAATCAATGGGGCCGCGGCTGCGATTACGATCGCAAACCGCTACCGCGGCTTTGTAAACAAGCCCCTAAGTATGTTTTTCTCGATGTCGGGCAACTTGAGGCGTTTTTGATTAGTAAGGAATCTGTGTGAAGTTTTCTCCTTCCCTTCCATGTATAATTTGGGCTAGATAATAATGTTGGATCCTGTTGTCTTGTATTATTTTCTTTATGGGTGATTGTCCTCTTGATGTGGACTTGAATTTGTATTCTTTGTTTATTTTTTTAAATAAAGATTATTTAAAATGGAAAAAAAAATTAATGAACAGAGTGGAACGGGTAAACGTAGATCGATTGTTTACGTTATCAGAATATATAAAGACTAGGGGACATGCAATGAAGCTACAGGGTAAACTATTTAAGACTAATAAAAGAAAATATTTTTTCACTCAACGTGAAATCAAACTCTAGAATTTGTTACCGGAGGATGTAGTAAAGGCTGTTAGTGTAGCTGGGTTTAAAAAAGGCTTGGACAAGTTCCTGGAGGAAAGGTCCATACCCCATTATTAAGAAGGGCCCCAGGATATCAATGCTTGACCCAGTACAAGCATTGTGGAACCTGTGTCTTTTGGGGATACTGCTAGGTACGTATGACCTAGATTGGCCACTGTTGGAAACAGGATACTGGGCTTGATGGACCTTTGTCTGACCCAGTATGGCATATCTTATGTTCTTATGTCTTGTGCAACTTCAGAGATGTTTTTCTTCAAAGCTGGATGGCTCACCCCTATGCTAAATAATTCTGACCCTCTCCAACCCAGCAAAACTCCTAACTGAGCAAATAAAAAAAGTTAAGCAATCAAAATGGAAAAATTATGTAGCAAGTTGCTTAAAAATGTTCCCTTCATGGCCTTATTACTCCTGCACAGCATAAACAGAGTCTTCACTCAGGAGTAATTCACACACTCACAACAGCCCTCTGTCAAACATTACTTCAAACAAAAAAATAAAAAAAAATCTGTCAGTTCTTATAAATTCACTTTCCTATATATTCCTCTTTCCTTTCTTATCCCTATCTAGCCTCTCCTGTTGTTGTTGTTGTTAAGTGCCGTCGAGTCGGAGTCGACTCATGGCGACCCTCTGGATAGCTATCCTAAATTGTGTTCGGTCTTCAGTCAGGCGGCTCATTGTTGACAGACTGGTACCCGTAGCTGCTGTTATTGTAGCGATCCATCTCATTGCTGGCCTTCCTCTTTTGCGTTGACCTTCTATCTTGCCAAGCATGATGTCTTTCTCTAATGATCTCTCTCTTCGCATGATGTGTCCGAAGTATGAAAGCCGAAGTCTTGTCATCTGAGCTTCTAAAGAAAGCTTAGGTTTGATCTCCTCTAGTACCGACTGGTTTGTTCTTCGGGCAGTCCATGGTATACACAGTATTCGCCGCCAGCACCATAATTCAAAGGCTCTCCTATAGGGATTTAATCAAAGGGTAACTACCTCTCTCCTTTCAGCCTAAACTTCAATTAAATATTATAGGAGCTTTTTATTTCTCCTACAGTACTTTTTTTCTACCTTAAAAATAAACCTTAAACAAATTTAAGATGACTTTGAAACCTTACACCCTCTTCCCTGTTTTTTTTTCTATTTTGATGGGAAAATTACAGTTCTAGCTCTGATCTTCCTCTTTCCAGTGCTCCCAATACTTTCTCCCTTAATCTCACTGTTCTCTCCCTCTCACATATAACACAACTATTCACCTCATTCAACCCAGAAACCAAAGAAAAAAAAATTTAAACCCTTCCCTTTCCATTGGTCTTCATACAAATTCACCCATTCTCTCAAACATGCCTCAAAACTCTCACAAAAACCCAGTCTATCAGGGCCCCTGATATCAGTCACTCTCATGCACCTCTAGTCTATCCAGCATTCACTCACCCACTGACTCTCCAGCATCACAGCACCAACGTTCCAAACCCTCTGCAGAAACACCTTTCCTCTTGCTGATGTCATCCAAGAGTTCCCCATCTGTAACAATAAAAACTTTATTTATTTTTTCTCAAATCACCTATTTTCCTATTCTGTTTGAGCCATACCAGGATTTTTCATGCTGTTCCCTTTAGAACACAAGGTATCCACTCTTTTTCACTTTTAATCACCTGGTTACACTAACAAAAATATTAAAAATAATCAATCCAAGGATAGATCCCTGTGGCACCCCACTAGTAACATCCTTCTCCTCAGAGTGAGCTCCATTTACCTGTATACTTTGTCGCCTCACACTCAACCAATTTTTAACCCAGTCAGTCACTTTAGGGTCCATCACTAGGGTGCTCAATTTATTTATAAGTCACCTGGGTGGAAAAGTATCAAAGGCTTTACTGAAATCCAAGTACACCACATCTAGGGCTCTCTGGTCACCCAGTCAAAGAACATAAGAACATAAGATATGCCATACTGGGTCAGACCAAGGTTCATCAAGCCCAGTATCCTGTTTCCAGCAGTGGCCAATCTAGGTCATAGGTACCTAGCAGTTTCCCCAAAGGACACAGGTTCACAATGCTTGTATTGTGGAAAGAAGTGGATTTCCCAGGTTTCCTTTAATAATGGTTTATGGACCTTTCCATCAGGAACTTGTCCAACCCTTTTTTTAAACCCAGCTACACTAACAGCTTTTACTACAACCTCCGTAATGAATTCTAGAGTTTGTTTATGCGTTCGGTGAAAAAAATTTCTCTTATTAGTCTTAAATAAGGCCTGAGCTCCTTTGCACGCAAAAATTCTCTTATTAGTCTTAAATTGGCCTGAGCTCCTTTGCACGCAAACCTGCCCAAGCCAAACCACATGCCCCAGACAAGCGTCCAAGAAGTAGAAAACCTGCACACTGGTACACCACCGAACTACGAACCTCACTACTTCTGCTGAGGAAACTAGAAAGAAAATGGCGACGTACACGGTCCCCAACAGACCAGACAGCCTACACCTTCCACCTTAAGAAACATCGAGAATCAATATCAGCGACAATGAGAGAGCATCACTCCAAACTCTTAAGCCGTGCCCTGAACAAACCCCACGAGCTTTTCAATATAGTGAAAACCCTAACGAAGGGACCCTTGCCCCCCCCAACTAACCATGATACACCCTCAGGACTACGCAGACTACTTACTGGCCAAAACCAATTATGTCAGCAAAGCCACGCTGTCCAGCCCCAGTAACAACCCAGCACAACTTAAGCCACTTACCACTATCACGATACCATCAGCTGCAGGAATTGAGGACATCATCGCTATCGTCAATGCCACCACTGCTCCAAATGACCCTTGTCCAGCATTCTGGATAAGAGCACTACCTAAGGAAATCAGCCCTATACTAGTCAAGATCATGGACTTATCCTTCTCCACAGGTTTATTCCCATCATGCCTCAAGCAGACATCAATCCGGCCCCTTCTGAAGAACACCAAACTAAATTCCCAGAAGGTAGAATCATACCGACCAATATCGAGCATCCCCCTGCTAGCAAAGTTAATTGAAAAGGTCGTCCAACGCCAAATACAGGACCACATCGATTCCACAGCTCCCCTTGACCCATCCCAACATGGCTTTAAAGAATCACACGGTGTGGAAACTCTCCTTACCACACTAATCAACACATTGATCACAGGAATCAACAACATCAAACAAGGATATGCATTAATTTTCCTGGACATCGCCGCTGCGTTTGACTCCGTAAACCATGATCAACTCCTGATACTGCTTCAAGATAAGGGAATCAGCGGCTCAGCATTGAGTTGGTGCAAATCTTATCTAATGGACAGATGGCAGCAGGTTCGTACAGGATCGACAACCTCTGAGCCTTTCCAACAAAAACATGGTGTACCTCAGGGCTCCTCACTCTGCCCTTTTATTCAACATATACATGCAAGCCATATGTGAAGTAATCCGTTCCTTCAACGTCTCATGTTTGATCTATGCAGATGATGTACTACTCTTCATCCCATTCTCAATTGACAATCCGGATTTCTCCTCACTAATAAAATGCTTCGAGGCCGTAATGGATTGGCTCCACGCACAGAGCCTCAAGATAAACTTCAGCAAGACAGACGTACTCTTCATTACAAGAAATCAATCTTTCTCCCCACCACCAACATTAAAGACAAGAGACGCTGAGCTCATAAGTAGACCCACTATCCGCTACCTCGGTATTACACTAGACCAGCAGCTCGAATTTAAAACACACATCAGCAACATCATCAGGCAAATTCACCACAAAATACGAACATTGAGACATCTCTGACCCCTGTTTCAATCAGACGACTTCAGAACAGTTTTTCGGGCCCTGGTGACCCCCCACTTTGACTACGCCAATGTGATAGTTTATGGCCTACCCAAAAACACACTAAACCCGTTACAACTGGCAATGAATACCGCAGCACGCTTCCTACACGGAGCCTCCAGAGGAGACCACATTACCCCGATTCTAAAGGACTTGCACGGGCTACCAATCTACTGTCGGACCACATATAAAGTAGTCCTGATGACTTATAAGGCCATCAACAACATATCCTCCTCCTCCCTAACGGATCTGCTCTACCCCACTCCAGCAAACAGAGCAAGGAGGTCATTTGCCATCAATACCCTTCAGACCCCCAACAAAATAACTAAATGCACCCAAGCAATGAAGAACAGAGCCTTTAAGTTTTATGCTCCCATCTGCTGGAACGCGCTCCCAACCACCGTTCGAGCAATTACAGATATTGCCCAATTCAGAAAAGCACTAAAACACCACCTCTTTCTCCTGCACTACTCACAGCCCAACCTTAGCTGCCTTACACCCAACTAAGCAATGATAAGCCACAGACAACTCATATTTATACTGTAAATAGTTGTAGATACTGTAGATAGTTCCCCCAGTTTGAAATCCAAGTTGTATCATCCGTTCACTGTAAGTGCATAACAGACATCCTGTTATGCATAAAAATGTTATCTGTAAACTGCACTGATTTTAAAGAGCGCGGTATATAAAAGCAATAAATAAATAAATAAATAGGTTACACTGTAGCTTCACTGCATGTCCCCTAGTCTTTCTATATTTTGATCTACATTTACCCATTCCATTCTATTCATTAATTTATAGACCTCTAAAAAGAAAATCAATCAGATCTGTCTGACAAGACCTGCCTCTGGTAAACCCATGCTGCCTTGGATCCTGCAATCCATTGGACTCCAGAAACCTCACTATCCTATGTTTTAGCAGCGCTTCCATTAATTTAGTCACCACAGAGATCAGACTAACCGATCTGTAGCTTTCAACCTCATCCTTACTTCTGTTTTTGTGTAGAGACCCATGTGCCTTTCTCCAGTCCTCTGGGACCATTCCTGCCCCTAAAGAAGCATTGAAAAAGTCAGTCAATGGAACCACTAGACTGTGTCCCTAAGTTCATTCAGTATTCTCGGATGTATCCCATCTGGCCCTATTGCTTTGTCTACTGTTGGTTTAGGTAGTTCTTCACAAACACAGTCTTCTCAAAATCATTCAAGATCCCCTTCACTTCTGATCCTATTTGTGGGTGTTTTCTGATTTGTTAAGCAATTCTACTTTATCCTCATCAGCTTCTACATATTCCTCCCCTTCATCCTTGAGCCTGACAATACTACTTCTGTACTTCCTCCTCTCGCTAACACATCTGAAAAATGTCTTGTCCCCCCATTTGATTGCATTGGCTATCTCTTCTTATTTTTGTATCTTTGCCTTCCTGACTACTTTCCTAGCCTCCCTAAGTTTTTCCAACTATTGATGCTGGTCTTTCTCTCTCTGTGATCTCTTGTATTTTATGAAAGCCACCCTCTTTTTCTTCATCTTTTCAGCTACTTCTTTTGAGAACCATAGTGGCCTCCTTTTCCTTTTAAATTTATTTACCTTTCTAACAAAAAGCTTTCGTGCCCTTAAAATATCCCTTTTCAGTTGTGCCCCATCCCGCTAACAACTTCTTGAGATATTGTCCCATATTGGCAAAGTTAGTTTTCCTAAAGTCTAAGACCCTCACTTTTGAATGGACTTTATCAGCTCTAGTCCTAATACTGAACCACACCATCTGGTGTTCACTGGATGCAAGATGATCTCCTACTATAATATCAGAAATACTTTCCCCATTGGTAAGCACCAAGTCCAGTATGGCCCCTTCACGTGTGGGTTCTGTTACCAGTTGCGGGAATAGTTCTACCTGTAGAGAATCTAGAATGGGGGGATGTGCCAGTCAACTTCTGGGATATTGAAACCACCTATTAATAGCACTTCTCCTTTCATGGCAATACTATGTATGTCTTCTATTAAATCTCTGTCCACTTCTTCTCCCTGTAAAGGAGATCTGTATATCACACCAATGCAAATGGATTTCCCATTCCTTCTTTCTGGTTTTAAGCCCTGTAATTCTATAGCTGTAATATTATTTTTTACATATAGCGTCTCTCCTCCTCCCCATCTTCCTACCGTGTTCTTCCTGAATAGCCTAGTATAGTTACATCCCAGTCATGGTTGGCCGTGAACCATGTCTCTGTAACCGTCACTAAATCCAAGTCAGCCTCTTCCACTAAGGCCTCAACATCTGGGATTTTATTTTCCATACTACAGGCATTTATGCACATCGCTTTCCAGATGTTGCTCTTTTTACACATTTCTACAGAGGTATTTAATGTCTTACTTACCTGGGGGCTTTCTTCATCCATCCCCAATGAATCTAATAAGGTTGGCTTTGTCCAGCAACAGCAGCGCCTCAGTGACTCATCCCATTTCAATATACTTATACTGTGCAATAATTCAGTATGGACAGGAGAAAATTCTGATTTTTAACCAGTTGGTACAGCAGATATGGCCTGCAAGTCGCATAAAAACCCTCATGCAGAAAACATGAAAGTTAGATTTCTTTTTTTTTTTTTTAAACAAACTGACTTCTCTAAATTTAAATTCAGATGTTGACAGGCAATAGGGATGTGCACAGGGAAGAAAATAATTTTTTCTGATTTTTCAGGTGTTTTTTTGGTTAGTTTCACATGTTTTAATTGCCAGCTGCCATCCACCAAATGCATGTTAACTGGCAATCGTGCGCTACTGTGCTGCAAGATGGGCAGATTGGGCAAGTTAAAGATGCAGCATGGGTATGGGGAGTACAGTTGACCTGCTATCACAGCGTAGCACCTAGTTCAAGTTTACCTAACGACTGCTCTGCGGCATCAATAGATGAACCCATGTTGTTGCGCCACACGTTAGCTGCCAAGAACATGCGGATTGTGCCCCGACGGCTAATGTTGAGGTTTTGCACTTAATGTGCATTTGTTTCATACGTTAAATACAGAACCTTAATGGTCTTTAGTAAAAGGAACCCTAAAGTGATTTAACACATATTAGCCAGCGAATTAACGCACCCTAAGTTGATTAGCGTGTGTTAAATCAATTTAGCATTGCATTTTTAAGCCATACTAAGCAACTGAACACACATCCCTAACATGCAGCCAGGAAGCCGCAGTGCAAAGACAGATGAATAGATTAGATGGTACCATGGTATTTTCATTCATTTGCACAGCAGCAGATGTGAGTCAGCGAGGGAGAACTGTGTTCAGATCAGGAATATTAGCTGTATTTGATGTTTGGGGATACCTGTTTTTTAAAGTCTGAGTTAATCTGTGCAGTTTTGGTCTGCATGATAGAGAAGTAGCTTTAGGAAAGGTCTAAGTGTCCCTTGTAAACCGTGTTGTAGTTCATGAGGCAAGAAGGAGGACACCAATATGGTATTTCTATACTTAAATGATTTTCCTTGGTTATTGCACATTATGCTTCTTGATAAGACTTTTCAGCAGTCTTATGCTTTTACATAGAAACATAGAAACATGATGACAGAAAAAGACCACAAGGCCCATCTAGTCTGTCCTTCCATAACAACTACAACAGTCCACTTTTTACCATTAGAGATCCTCTGTGTTGATCCCATGCTTTTTTGAATTCAGTTACTGTCATCATCTCTACCACCTCCACTGGGAGACTATTCCACGGATCCACTACTCTTTCCGTAAAGAAATATTTCCGCATATCACTCCTGAATCTATCTCCCTTCACCCTCATCCCATGTCCCCTCGTAGCAGAACTTGCTTTCAATTGAAAGAGGCTCTCTCCCTGAACATTTATGCCACGGAGGTATTTAAACATCTCAATCATATCACCTCTATCCCGCCTTTCCTCTAAGGTGTACATATTAAGATCCTTAAGTCTGTCCTCATATGCTTTATAATGAAGCCCATTAATCATTTTAGTAGCAACCCTCTGCACCAACTCCATCCTGTTCACATCCTTTTGAAGTTGCGGTCTCCAGAATTGCACACCATACTCCAAATGAAGTCGCACCAAAGACTTATACAGAGGCATTATCACCTCCTTTTTTCTGCTAGCCATTCCTCTCCGTATGCACCCAAGCATCCTTCTAGCTTTTGCCGTCGCCTTTTCTACCTGTTTAGCTACTTTAAGATCATCAGACACAACCACGCCTAGGTCCCGCTCTTCTTTAGTGGACAAAAGTACTTCACCTCCTATACTGTATTGCTCCCTTGGATTGCTGCAGCCCAAATGCATGACCTTACTTTTTTAACATTAAATCCCAGCTGCCAAATTCTAGACCATTCTTCAAGCTTAGCTAGATCCCTCCTCATGTTATCTACACCTTCCTGGGTGTCTACTCTATTGCAGATTTTGGTATCATCCGCAAAGAGGCAAACCATGAGGCAAAAGATGATCCTTAACGAAATGGGATGAATCACCATTTCTAACTAAATACAACAATTTTACTAAGAACAAATTCTTTATATTCCAAATTCTTTTTAACTTCTAGAATATTTCTTTTGGAGGTAATTATTAATAGTTGAATGAACAGTACACTATGTCCTTCATTGATCTGGCACACAGAAACTTGTATACCATATGAGGAATTTTTTCAGTTCACCAAACGCTATTTGGATAAACACAGATAGTGTTGGTACCAGTAGAAATCCCTTCTAGAGAAACATAATTTAACAGCAGATCAAGACGCCAATGTCACCTTAGGATGCCCATACTTCTCTGCTCCATGTAGAGCTTACCTAATGCCTGGAGTTTACTTGTTTTCTTACGCTAAGGATTTCACATTTTTATTAATTTCATTTGCATTTTTGTCTCCCCTCCCCCTCCCCATGTGGTTTGATAGGGAGGTAGATTGATATTTAAAAGGACTTAAACATCATTGGATAGAAACCACATGATTCCTTTGTTTTGAACATATAGTGACAGCCAACCCATAACTGTTGGCCAGACTTCTCAGTGTCTGGCCAAAATGTTTGTTTTGGAGGAGGTAGAATTAGAAGCATTCCAGGGCAGGACCAGAAGTTATGTGAATAGCAGTGATATTCATCTACTCTAGGATAATGTCTGCATTTAGTAGGACCTCAGAAATAGCAGCCCCTACTTCATTGAATAGCTTATTCATTAAGTTTAGGGATACATATATTTTTTTAAATTTAGCACATTTTACACATACTTAAAAAAAACTAGGCAAAATTAGAGATATCCAACAATCCCTCCATCCCAAATCTTATACATAGAGCACAGTTAGAAAATTTGAATTAAGGTAATTAACATAAAGGTACCTTACTATTGTAGTCCTCGATAATAGAGAATACAAGGGGCATGTTCAATGGGGCCGTGGCTCCAATATCGCACGGAAGCCACTACCACTGTTTAATAAACATACCCCCCAAGAGTTAAACCAGGAATAATGAGGAATAATCATGAAAAAAAGAGCAAAAAAGATGTAAAAAGGTCAATCTAAAGAAAAAAAAACAACCATTTTTTCATAGCATATTATGAAGACCCCACTGAAGGGAGAACCAAAATGCTTCGGGCCTCCTAGGACTACCTTATCTCTCAGAAACATCACAAGCCTAGAAGACTTGCAGAATTTGTAAGAAATATTCCCATATCTCACCAAATGCTTACAACAAAACTTTAACAAAAAAGTTGCACACAAATGTAAAACTGCTTAAATATTTTCTGTGTTGCCTTGGCTACATCATAAAAAATAGAGCTTTTCATGTTGAGAAACAATACATCATGATGCTGCTAAAAACAGCTTCAAGAACCAATTCCATTCAGGGTCCTGTGTCAAAGTCACTAATAAAGTAGAAGGGGTAGCCAGTTTCTGTTTGAAAGTTTCCAGAAATATTGTCAATCCAGACTATCTTTAGATATTGGAGAAAGCATATCTCCTTCCCTTCGTGTCTCTTTCCTTTTAAGTGGAGGCCCTAGAAATCTGTGGCAGAGACTGAGGAGGAATCTTCAAAACATCCACAAGACATCTCAACAAATTTTTTTGTTTTAGCGTACAAATAGATATTATCATGAATAGTAACCTCTTGAAGGCTTTCAACCTTGTTCTATTGAACCTCAGCTTTATTCATCCACTCCTGCAAGTTAAACTGACTTCTGCAAGTCCCTAGTTTAGATTCCATGTTGACATTATTATCGGAAAGAGAAGTAAGTTCTCTAGACATAGTGACCCAAACTCATCAATGTTTCTATCTTTCCACCATAGTGAATTCCTTAGATCATACAGGTTGAAATTTCCAGGAAGCCGCCTGTGGTCTTCACCTTCCCAGAGCCTCCAAAGAGGCCAGCTGATTCAAATTAGATGCCTCCATAATCTTTCAACATCGACAAGAGACTTAAGACCCCCAGGTCCCAGCTGATAAATGCTCTGCGCTTCTGCTGTGCTTCTTAAGGCAGCACTGTCCATGTCTCCTGCATCCACTGTGACAACTCTGACGTCATCCAGTTGTGATGCACCCTCCATGGTGCCTGTAGCTCTCAACATAGCAGGATCCAACAGGGTGAGAGAGACAGGGTCTCCTCTGTACCCACTGCAGCCCCTGGTGGTTCATTCCCAGTACCATATAGTAGATGCAGCACGAAGGAATCCATCAACCCAATAGCAGGAGCAGGGCCATAAACAGCAGGAGTAATTCTGGGCCTGTCCTTTTGTTTACAGGCCATCAAAGATCTGCAGAAGAAATATGTAGGAGTCAGAAACTTCAGGGTACATGGTCGTAGGAATTGGCAGGAAAGGACTTGGCAGAGACCTGAGTTTCTTAACACATTATGAGCAATAAATTTCTATTCCATGCTGCCTTCTGATCATTCTAACACATCACACTATCATTACAATGCATTTTATGATTCACCTATATTTTATGGCATTGTCTTCTCTTGTTCAGACCTGAGGAAAGGAGTGTCAGCATCTAATAGCTAGTCAAAAAATGTAGTAAGCTAGCACAAAGATATCACCTTTTTTTGGAATGTTTTTGATTTTGTTTCTTTATCTTTAGTTCTGTCTATTCAAGTAGATTAACTCAATAGTTACACTAATGTATTCAAATACAGTGTTAAAGTGGTAGTTCAAAATCACCTTAAAAGTACCAGACCGTAAACAGTGAAGAACCTTTTCTAATAGGCAACTGAGTCTTCAGAGAAGAGATATTATCTAAGAGGAATTATAAGGCATATACTCTGCAGAGGTTTGTTTAAAGGTCACTCTTAAAGAAGCATTTCTTAAAATGTTGAAATATAACCCAAGATTGGATAGTTTAAAAATTAAAATGCTATATACCCTCAAAAGCTCTTAAAATGTGTTTTCTTTGCCAAGTGTGTGATTTGCTTCTAGGTGCAATACATATGACTGCTCTCTGAACCACCTTGATACCATCAAGAAACATCTGTTGGAGTATTGGGTTCCACAGGGGCATGTTAGGGCCAGGTCCACAATCAGCAAACACCACGGATCTTGGAAGAGTGTATTCATTATAACAGCTGGTCCAAAAATGGCGCGCACACTTGCAAAAATGTCAGCAGGAACCGAAGAGCGAGGTGGAATCAATATACAACACTACACAGATGTAAGTGCAATGGGCCCTACATGATTGTGCTTTGTCAGTATACGTCTTCTTCAGTGGTACAGGAACAGGAAATTACAAGTGTTCCAAATGCTTTTCCAACGAGCAGATAATGCACAAATGTCCATAAATTATATACTCCCAAAGTCTGGATTAAATGAAAACCAGAATATCATCTTTCTAAAGATCGTATGGGATGAACTGGGAGTCATTTTAAAAGAAATAAAATCACACCTGTTACACTGACAAACATATTGTGTCATAGATTGATTCCACCTCGCTCTTTGGTTCCTGCTTCACTGTAACAGCCTCCTCTCTCCTCAGGTTGAGCACTCTAGTACTTGGAAACTGCTAGGACTTTGAGGTGCAGGCCTAAGGAGTTCTTTGTAGGAACAGTAGACACTGGATGCTGGGTGGAAAACCCTTGCTATCTTTAAGTCACCGATCGCTAACCGGACAGCAGCCAATATCTGCTACACGGTTAGCTTCGGCAGCTTGGAGCTTTGCGGCAATTACTGGATATTCAATGCCATCACCATGTTTATGTTTGTTTATTTAAAACTTTATATACCGCCGTCACAGGGTATCAGAGCAGTTTACAATCATAAAATCATAAAAGGCTGCAGAAAGGAAAGAGAACGCCAATTTAGAAGTTTCCAAGAGGGGAAAAGGAAAGAGAACAGAAAAGTAAAAAAAACCAAAAAAACCCCCAACAAGACAACCAATAAAGAAGTTAATTACAATACTTATTAAGGGGGAAAGTAGTAGGAGGTGAGGGAGGGGGCGGAAGGTTGAATGCCATACAAAAAAGGTGAGTTTTTAAGTGGGTTTTAAAGGATTTGAAAGAAGAATCCAATCGGAGGGCAGGGGGGAGTGCGTTCCAGAGGCGGGGCCCAAGAAAGTATAAAGCAGAAGACCGTGTAGATTCTAGGTGGGCTTGGGATGGGGAAGGAAGGAACAAGCGGTTGGAGTGGACAGAACAGAGAGAACGGTGGGGGGTGTGAAAGTGTATCAGATCAGCAAGGTACAAAGGAACACCAGTGTGAATAGTTCTGTGGACAAAGATAAGAATTTTGAATTGTATGCGATATGAAACAGGGGGCCAATGGTGGTGCAAAAGGAGGGGGGTGACATGATCAAAGCGGGATGCATGTGAGAGGGTATGGACAGCTGTATTCTGGAGACATTGGATGTGAGACAGTTGAGATTGAGGGAGACCAGCTAAGCAAACGTTACAGTAGTCCAAGCGCGAGAGAACTAAGGAACAAAGAAAGGGTAGCCAGAGAGGAGGAAGAGAGAAAAGGACGGACAGCACGGAGTTGTTTTAACACAAAAAAGGAACGTTGGACCAAGGATGAAATGTGACTCTTAAAGGTGAGGGCAGAATCAAGAGTAACACCTAAGTATCTAAGGGAGGAGACTAAGGGGATAGGAGAGGAAGAGAGAACTGGTACAAGAGGAGGAGGGGAGTGACCAAAGGTGAACCAGATCGCTGCAGTTTTCTTGAGATGAAGGAAGTTGGAAGAAATCCAAGAAGCAACGACGGAGAGACAGTTGCTGAGAGGGGTGATGTCTGGAGCCAAGGAATCAGTGTGATAGAGGAGAAAGATGTCGTCAGTATAATAATGTGCAGAAACACCATACTGTTGAACCAGGAGAGTGAGGGGGGCCATAAAGACATTAAAGAGAACAGGAGAGAGGACAAAGCCTTGAGGAACCCCACACAAAAGGGGGGTGGAGGGGGAGGAAGCAACACCGGATAGGACAGAGAAAGAACGACAAGACAAAAAAGAGTGGAACCACTTTAGGACCAGACCAGAGAGACCAGCATCTTGAAGTCGAAGTAGGAGGGTGTGATGATCAACAAGGTCAAAGGCAGCGGAAAGATCTAGTGAGACAGCAAGGGAGAGAGAACTCTGATCGTGGGCAGCATGCAGTTCATTGAGGAGTGAAAGAAGAACAGATTGAATATCTGGTTTGGAGGTTGGTGGGGAGGGCTACGCGCCTGTCGGTGTATAGCCCTTTGAAGATCCGGGCAAAGGAATGTCGGGCCCTACGTGTTTATATAGCTTTTCAACCTAAACAGCATTTTGAGTAGACTCAGTGGCAATGGTACCTGCAGTCTTGAGGATTAATGGGTGATCGTGATGATGTAGTAGGTTATAGTTTTTACTCCTTCTGGCACTAGCAGGTTTATATTGGTGGGTGTCCAGAAAAGCATATTGGGCCCGATATTCAGTGGCGGCAGCGGCTAGCACAATTACAGTGGCTAGCCACTGTGCTCAACATTAAATCTGGACCTAGGCATCATCGTTGATAATACATTGAAACCCTCTGCCTAATGTGCAGCAGTGGCCAAGAAAGCAAACAGATTGCTAGGAATCATAAGGAAAGGAATGGAGAATAAAACCAAGGATATTATAATGTCTCTGTATCACTCCGTAGTACAACTGCACCTTGAATATTCTGTGCAGATCTAGTTGCCATATCTTAAAAAGTGTATAGCAGAATTAGAAAAGGTACAGAGAAGAGCCACCAAAATGGTAAAGCGGATGGAAGGATACTCCTATGAGGAAAGACTTAAAAAGGGCACTTCAACTTGGAAAAGACAGCTGAGGGGAGATATGGTAGCAGTCTATAAGATACTGAATGGAGTGGAATGGGTAAATGTAGGTCAGTTATTTACCCCCATCAAAAAGTAGAAAGACTAGGGGGGACACAATGAAGCTACAATGTAGCCTATTTAAGACTAATTGGAGAAAATATTTTTCATTCAAAGCGTAATCAAACCCTGGAATTCGTTAGCAAAAGATGTAGTAAAAACTGTTAGTGTAGCTGGGTTTGAAAAAGGTTTTGACAAGTTCCTGGAGGAAAAGTCCATAAACCATTATTAAAGAGGACCAGGGAAATCCATTGCTTATCCCAGGGTTAGCAACGTGGAATCTGTGTAACGTTTCGGGAACCTGACAGGTCCTTGTGGTCTGGATTGGCCACTGTTGGAAAAAGGATACTGGCTTTGATGGACTCTTGGTCTGACCCAGTATAGCATATCGTATGTTCTGGATATTCAGTACCAGGGCCTTATCCAGCTACCAACAATGAATATCTGGGTTCGCCGTCGAAGCAGAAAGCTAACCGGGCAGCAGTGATATTCACCCACTACCCAGTTAGTTTTAGCAGCGAACGTTAGGACAGTCTTTTCTGTGCCTAACTTTCACCGCCGAGGGATAACCGGCCAGCAGCTAAATATTGCCGCTGAACATTTATTCCCGGGTGCCACCCCAGAACATCTCAATGCTAATCCGTTAGCATGGGGGCGTGTAGTGAGGATATTCAGCATCACTAAACATGTGAGCGCCGCTGAATATCTCGCTTAGTTGCACTTACATGGTTTGCAGGTGGCAGGCCTTTGAATATTGGGCCTTTTGTGTTTAGAGCTAAGTCGAGTTTACCTTTCCTAGTGTGAGTTTTCTATGCCTGTATTTTAGTTGACATTTTTAACAGGAAAATAGTGTGACCATTTTTTGGTCCATATAAAGAAAATTATTTTAGAAGCCTTATTTGTGATTTACAGATGTATAATCAGACATATTCAAGTGTAAATCACATGCATATGTAAGTGAACATTTTAGCAAGGTCCACTTTACATGTGGATGTCCTTAGTACCTGGAAGTCTGGAGGGGGCATGGCCTAAGTAAAATAAAATTCTACATATTTATTCCTCATTTCATATAGAGATGATGATTTTGTAGTCAAATCATAATCAGCTCACTTTGCTAATCCCTCAACCCCATTACCAGTCCTACCCCCCCCTTGATAAGTCCATTCCCAGTCCTAGCCTTCCCTAATCAACCCATTACCATTTGTAATCTGCCTCCATCCATCCCTCCATGTCAGCCCCCATCCTTCCATCCGTCAATGTCAGCCCCCCTCCCTCCCTCCCTCCATCCATCCATATCAGCCCCCATCCCTCCCTCCCTCCCTCCCTGTCAGCCCCCTCCCTCCCTCCCTGTCAGCCCCCATCCTTCCATCCGTCCATGTCAGCCCCCTCCTCCATCCCTCCATGTCAGCCCCCATCCTTCCATCCCCCCCATCCTCCCCTCCCTCCCTGTCAGCCCCCTCCCTCCCTCCCTCCCTTCCATCCATCCATCCATATCAGCCCCCATCCCTCCCTCCCTCCCTCCCTGTCAGGCCCCTCCCTCCCTCCCTCCCTCCCTCCCTCCCTCCATATCAGCCCCCCTCCCTCCCTCCCTGTCAGCCCTCCTCCCTCCCTCCCTGTCAGCCCCCATCCTTCCATTCCATCCATCCCTCCATGCCCCATCCTTCCATCCGTCCATGTCAGCCCCCCTCCCTCCCTCCCTCCCTCCATCCATCCATCCATCCATATCAGCCCCCATCCCTCCCTCCCTGTCAGCCCCCATCCTTCCATCCGTCCATGTCAGCCCCCCTCCCTCCATCCATCCCTCCATGTCAGCCCCCATCCTTCCCTCTGTCCATGTCAGCCCCCCTCCCTCCATGTCAGCCCTCAGCCGTGTTGCAGGTTGTCTGCCTCCCTTCTAATGCAGCCGCGGCTCTCTGCCTCTTAGGGAACCACGGCTGTACCTGTAAAATCATTGCGGAGCCCTTCCTGTCTCGATGGGCTCCATGCAGCATTGTCCCGCCTCCAAAGGAAGTTGTTTAACACTTCCTTTGGAGGCGGGACAATGCTGCACGGAGCCCGTCGAGATAGGAAGGGCTCCGCAACGATTTTACAAGTACAGCCGCGGTTCCCTAAAAGGCAGGGAGCCGCGGCTGCAGAAGAAGGCGGTGAGTTTGCCGGAGTTTGCTGCTGCCGAGAAGCGGACTCGGCAGCAACTTGTGCACATCTTAATTTTTTTTTTAAACTTCGTGGAGGCTAAGCGACCCCCGCTAAATCCTGTGGCGACCCCCGTTGGGGTCGCGACCCACAGGTTGAGAACCGCTGATATAGAGGATGCATGTGTAAGCCCAAAATTCTCCACTGTGAGATTTATACCTGCTTCCGAGCCCCTGTAGATTTTTAAAAAGTGTGCATTTTGGCCAGCACGTTACAGGAGAGATTAGGGTGGGATCCTCCTTGATCCTGCCCCCTCCAAGTTTATTTCTCCTCCAAGTTAAAATGAGTTAAAGATAGCATCTTCTGTAGTTAAGCAGCAGTATCTGCATGTCTGAGTTTGTGAAAGGTCTCATAAGCATGTCTAAGTGCTGACCTTTACATGTGCGAGCTCTGAAATGCCAGTACTTACATTTGTAAGTTGCCAGGTTCCCTCTGCTTATACTTCCCACATGTGTATTTGTTAATCGGTTCACCCTGCTGCATATGGATAGAAATCCACATGTGTTCCTGTAGTTCCTTCTGTGTTTATTAGAAACAGCTCTGCATGTAGCAGAATCATTTCTAAAAGACTGTTGCAATTGAGTACGTCCCAACCTCAGCATCTCACGTCCAATCTCCACGTGCTGTCTAAAATGTGCTTTCATGTATGCTAAAGTGCAGTGAAACAAGGTGTCATATTCAAGTTTAAGGGGTATGTTTACTAAAACCCCCGCTAATGTGCGGGTGCCATATAAGGAGTGGGCGTTTCGTTCTGAAAAAGAAAAACCGTGATTTAAATATGCGCTAAGGTGCGCGGCGCCCATGTGCGCCCCGCACATTAGCGCATGAGAAAGCTGCGCGGGAGACATAAGTGGCGCACTGATGTGCAAGCAGAAGAGCAGAGCCACAGCACAATGGTTACGACACTTACCAATGGTGCAGGGATCAGGGGATCAATCCCCCACAGTGCCCAATGAAGACGGATGGCTGTGGCCAGGAGCCAGCTTAATATTGGGCGGCATAAGGCGGCGCACTGATGGGAATAAGGCAGCGCGCTATTGTTTTAGGAGGCATTTTAATATTGGGCGGCATAAGGCGGTGCGCCTATGTGCAAGCACAGGAACAGAAACACAGCACAATGGTTAAGACACTGACCAATGGTGCAGGGATCAGGGGTTCAATCCCCCATAGTGCCCAATGAACAAGGCTGGCTGAGGCATTACCTATTATGAGAAAGATTGCTTTAGGAGGCATTTTAATTTTTTTATAAGTATCACTACTAGCAAACGCACTCTCAAAGCGTGTTAACATAAGGCTCCCCATAAGGCACATTTTAAGGTGCACTGTCCGCCAAGGCACCCTAGAATGTTGCTTATAGGGCGCTTTATAGGGTACCGTATGAGGTACCGCAAGGTCAGAGTACTGGTTTTGATGGCAGCACTGTGCAGTGTAAGGGATGAAAAGCATAAGTAGGTGCACTGACATGCAAGGAGGAGCAGCAGTGGAGCACAATGGTTAAGGCACTGACTGCTGATACAGGGGTCATGAGTTTGCTCCCCAGGGTGCCTAATACGTAAGGCTGGCTGAGGCATCAGCTGTGCAATGTACATTTTGTTTCCTGCAGCACTTTATTTTTATTTTATTAATTGCTGCCAGCAAACATGCCCTCACGTGCCGTAATTGTAAATGCCGTATAAGGCACCCTATAAGGCACTCCATAGGGCACAATATAAAGTGCACTGTCCGCCACGGCACCCTAAAATGTTCCCTACAGGGCACCCTATAAGTTGCGTCACAGGATAGTGTAAAGTGCACCTTATATGGACAGGAACCATAAGGTGCCCTATAGGGCGCCCTATAAAGCGCCCTCAGAGGCACCTTATGGGTACAGTACGCTGAGGGTGTTTTTGCTGGCAGCAAAAATGTACATTAAAAAGAGATATATAAGGCTTTGGCCAGCCCTATCAAAGAACCCCACTGTGGGTTTGAACCCATTTATTTATTTATTTATTTATTTATTTCAATTTTTTATATACCGCGCTATTTACAATCAGCGCGGTTTACAGAGAACCAAAGACCAGAACAACAGGCTGCTCGGTATTACATAAAACAGGAAAATAAATTTGGATAAGATAAACATGGATAATATGGGGGTAAAACTATATACATTGAACTATATACATAGAATATTAATCTGCTAATTCGATCACATGAGAGAAGTAATTATGTAATATTATCAATAATGTTTGGAGAAGGAGGGAATTCTATTAAGTTTGTGATAAGTATTAAGCACTTTATGTGGGGTAGTATTTGATGAATAGGTTATGTTTGAGGGCCTTTCTGAATTGGACTATGCCGGTTATGGCACGAATTTCGGGTGGTAGGGAGTTCCAATGTTTTGGGGCGCAAAACATGAAGGCTCTGTTCGCTGTTGCTTGGCTACAGGTTGTTATGGCCTTCGGCATAATTAGGGTGTTTGTCGCTATTTTTCTTCTGGCTCTAGTTGGAGGTAAAACTTGTGTGAGATCAGTTAGAGAGTTTGCAGACAAACCATGTATGGCCTTGTATGTGAGAATTAGGGTTTTGAATATGATCCTGCCTTGTATCGGGAGCCAGTGAAGATATTTGAGAATTGGTGTCACGTGATCACTCCTGGATGCTCCTTGTAGAACCCTTGCAGCAGTGTTCATGGCAAGTTGAAGAGAACTTAGGGTGGATTGTGGGAGACCTTGTAGAATTGAATTGGCGAAATCGAAATGTGGTAGGATGAGTGCTTGGAAGATGGTTCTAAAATCGTCTGGGTCCAGTAATGCGCGTAGATGCCTGAGTGTGCGTATCTTGAAGTATACAGCCTTTGTTATATTGTTAACGTGTGATTTCATATTGAGACGGTGGTCCAGCGTGACTCCAAGGTATCTTATTGCTTCCTTGGTGGATAGATCAGCTCCTTTGACACTTATTTGTGCTGGTGGAATGAAGTTAGGGTCTCTTGTAACAAAGAGAACCTCAGTTTTCTTATGTTGGATGCGGAGGTTCTGTGAGAGGAGCCATTCTGATACGGCATTGAAGCAATTTATTATGGGCAGTAGATCTAATTGCATTGTCGAAAATGGCATATAAAGTAGGATGTCATCTGCATATATCATACCTTTCACGTTGAAAGATCTGATGATATTGCAGATGGGCTGCATGTAGATGTTAAACATGAGAGATGAAAGAGATGACCCTTGCGGTACTCCTTGTTTTTGGTGGAAAAGATTTGATTCTCCTGTTGCAGATTTTACATATTGCATTCTGGTGTCAAGGTAAGATTTGCACCATTCCAGCGCTGAACTATCGATGCCTTTTTCCTTCAATCGTGTAATGAGTATCTCGTGATTTACCGAATCAAACGCTGCTGCTATATCTAAGAAGATTAGCACGACGCCTTGGCGGATGTTGTCTATACTGGTGAGTATGTTATTGAGGAGGGTGGTGAGGAGTGTTTCAACTCCATGATGTTCTCTGAAGCCATGTTGAAAGTAGTCGAGAGGAGCTGTGGAGTCTATGTGGTCTTGAATTTGGCGTTGCACCTCTTTTTCAAAAATTTTTGCTAGGAGGGGAATGCTAGCGATAGGCCTGTATGAGTCAGCCCTTTTAGGGTCTAATTTGGAATTTTTTAATAATGGTCTGATGGATGTGAGCTTTAGAGCAGATGGGAATGATCCAGTTGAGAATGAGAGGTTCATGACTCTTGCAATGAATGGGCTGAATGCACTTCTAAGGTCCTTTATCCAGAATGCTGGGCAAGGATCGGTTTGAGCGGTGGAGGTATTGAGTGAAGAGATTGTGTCTTCAATTTGTTTAGCTGAGGGTGCAGCAAGTGAAGATAAGGTGTTTTGGCAAGTTGATTCTTGAATAACTGTATTCTGTAGCTCATCAGTCTGTAGGAGTTTAGATTGCAAGTAATCAGCAAATTCTTGTGGGTGAATATCACATTTTTGTTCTGAAGATGGTTCATTAGATAATGATTTTACTAGGTTGAACAAATCACGAGGTTTGTTTAGTGATCTTTTGAGCATCTCTGTGTGATACTGCTTCCTTTTGTTTGTGATTGCTTCACGGTGAGTTGCTAAATAGAGATTGTAGGCTGTACGATCATCAATGGCCAGTGCTCGGCGCCAGCGTTTTTCGAGTCTTCTGAGGTGCATAAGAGAAGATCGCAGATCGGGAGAGAACCATGGAGCTGAGGGTCTTTTCCTTGATGTGTTTTTGTGTGGAAGAATAGCAATGGTATTGAGGCTGTTATTCCAGGCTTCAATTGCTTCTTCCAGGTTGAGTGTTGTATTGCTGAGGAGTGGTTGGGTATTTGTCATTATGACATCCTTATTGAAGGGCCGAAAGCCTCTTGATGGGGCACTTAGTGTGTTGTCAAGGTTTCTGTTGTTTAAGGAATGAGTGTTGTCCAAAGGAATTTGTAGGATTATTAGTTTATGGTCTGACCATGGTACATCATTGATAGATTTTATAATGTTGCTGTTTTGTGCAGAAGCCGATTGTGGCGCGAAGACCATGTCAAGGATGTTTCCTTTAATGTGAGTGGGCTCCAAGATTAGTTGTTGATATCCAAGAGTTTCGATGGCATTGAGGAATGCAGAGGACTGATGTTGCTGTAGTGATGGGAGATTGAGATCCCCCATTATCCAGTTTGGAGTGTTAATGTTGCTGGTATTGGCAGCAATGTCTAATATGGTGGGCAGGTTGTCCGGGGAGCTTGAGGGGGTTCTGTAAATCAGGTTGATGGAGCATTGCTTGTTCACTATGGTGATTATTTCCAGATTGTCTGAGCTGTAGGAGTTAGTTGTATTGAAAAGGAGTTCAGACTTGGTGAGAATGAGTGCTCCTCCTCCCTTCTTATTCTCTCTGTGAGTTGTGTGTATGGCTTCACAGGCAGTGAAGTAACCATTGGGCTACAGCTCTATAGCTGCTAGCAAGCCCCTGGCTGGCTGCAGAAAGCCTGCACGTCACCACACAGACAGTCTGCTGTGGTCACCAGGATAGGGTTAGCCCACCCGTACCCATGATGCACTGCACATGCAAATCAGCTGTCCACAGATAAACACAAGATGGGGTATGCACCCCCACAGCACCTCGGCCTGGTAGGGGGAAGTGACCATGTGTTTTACTGGCACAGAGTAGCTAAACACCGTCACAGTGTGCGGGTACTGTGCTCACCCTGTGGTGAGGCGCCCAGCACCAGGTCCACAGCACCTTCCATGGCTGAAAGAGGCCATGATGCAGGTACAAAGCAGTGTTAATGTGTGAGATAGGTAGTTTCTGCAGAAACACCTTGGATATCTCTGTCTGTCTCAGTCAGGTGTATCCCCTATGGACCCCTAGGAGGATTATGTACCACCACCCTCCTCCTCCAGGGCTGAGGGTGCCAAACAGGGTCTCCCATCAAAAGATCCACATTCTACCTCCCTGCAATGTTGGCAGTAGAGGGGACTATCAACCCCAATCCTGCTGGGGAAAAGACACCCTTCAGGGCAGTCAATGCAGCTCTGTACATAACCATAACACAATAGCAGACAGACAATAGGCCTGTATATGCTAAGCTGCACCCCACCACCATCTGATATTCTCCTGCAGCAAGCCTTCAGCTGCTGCACCCTGCAAGGCGCTCCATCAAGACACATACCAGCTTCAAACAGTCTGCTAGTTCGTCCATAGTGCATGTTCCTGGTGGAAATGCATGCACCCAGAACTGGGATGGCAGCACACACAACAAGCAGATAAGTCAGTGACTGGGCCCCAAAAGGAAACCCATAAATATCACATGAGAGAAATACTATATAGCACTATGGGGGTGCCTAGCCATGCTGTCTTCACTGCACAGTCAGGGTGAGAGTGATCTCCCAGCAGGACATACTGAGGTCACCCTGTCTGTGTAGGTGGTGGCCGGACACTAAGATGTCCCAGTCAGTGCCCTATGCCCTGTGCAGATGCACCCTGGCCAGGCCACCCTGTCCGGGCTATACCCATGGTACCTTGCTCCTCATTATGCACATTGGCAGGCCAATACTGCCAACAGTGCTGGCAGTGTGGGCTGTGGAAGGTGTTTGCAGCCACCACACACTGTATAGACAGACACACACTCTGACACCTATGCCAGCATTGTGCTACTATAGAGGAGTTCAGCAGCCATGCCCACCACACCAGTCCTGGGCACAGTACAGGCATGGATATGGTACGCAATACTGTTGGGGGTCACTCCCCAGGGTGGTAAACACTGTCAGAGACTAGACCTGAAGCACACACCGCAGACATCAGAATGATTGTTATGATGGAGCTCAATCAGCAAACTGTGCTTAACGTAGGTATTTCTATCTGCCTGTACTCATAGCAAACGTTTGAGAGCTGTGTACCATATACCCAGGTGTAGGGTTGCATTGCTAAGGTATGCAAGTGCTAGTATTGGGAGATGCACGCAGGGCCCAATGTCCTGCCTCTCCAGGAGGCAATGGCCAATGAGGCCTGTGGGTGTGGGTGTGTCTGCCCCTGTTGGCTGCTGCTTTACGGCAGAGGTTCCCGACTCCAGTCCTGGTGTGCCAAACACTGTTCGGGTTTTCATGCTGTCCCTCATGAATATGCATGAGCTACATCTGCATACCATGGGGGTGGTGCATAGATATGCAGCACAGGCATCTTTATTAGAGGCAGCATGGAACCTGAATGGTGTGTGGCCCTCCAGGACTGCATTTGGGAGACTCAGCTCTAGGTAATGCGCCTGTTTATGGTGTCTGTGCTCGGTGGGGTAAAATATAGGCGTTTTAACCATGCGTATGTTCTCAGCAATAAAGGTTTGTCCTTACTATCACGGTTTAGTTGTGGGAAAAATATCTGCACTGGATTGGCAGTAGCCCCAGCTGGACTTTGAACCTGTGACCTTATGTTCTTGCACACACTGTCTGTGTGCACTGCACCACCGTGTTGCCACAGATATGCTGCATTCCCTGGGGTGTCCATGACTGTACATCCGACAGAGCCTGTCTGTTGCAGTGGACGGTGCCAGCCTGCACAGGGCTAGGCCACTGTCTGCTGTGGCTAGCAGCCAATGCCCCCTCCACCACCTGTACCCTTCTGCCAACATGCTGACATGTCCTTATCTTGGGCAAAGCATATGACCTGATTGAGGTGTGGCACTCCAGGACTGCATTTGGGGGACTCGGCTGTAGGTAATGGCCCTTGTTCTGGTGTGTGTGCGGTGTAGGGTAAAATATAGGTGTTTGAACCATGCTTATGTTCTCTGCAAAAAATGAGTGTCTTTACTATCTCTGTTTAGTGGTGGGTAAAGTATGGGGACTGGGTTGGCAGGAGCCCCAGCTGGGATTTGAACCTGTGACCCTCTGGTCCTACAGGCACTGGCTGTGTCCGCTGCACCACACTGTGGCCACAGAGACAGTGCAGTCCCTGGAGATAGGAAACCTGGCCGAACGGGTCAGAAACCCTGCTCTGCACAGTTTTACTGTGGGCTCGTTCACTTTGTATGGAGACAAAAGGGCAAATAAACCTCAAAAAAGACCTCGGAAGAAGGGAAATAAAACATAACCAAGCTGGGCAACAGTGATATCAATGGGCAACATTAAAAAACACTCCCAGGAAAGCTCCAAAAAAAGGAAATGATTTTTGGAAGGGTCTACGGAGCGTAGACCCTTCCAAAAATCATTTCTTTTTTTTGGAGCTTTCCTGGGAGTGTTTTTTAATTTTGCCCATTGATATCACTATTGGCCAGCTGGATTATAATTTTTTAGAGTTTTGTTGTGGTCATTTTCAGGTTTTCTTTGCTATTTTGTCCTGTGCACACATATCACACTGCTCACGTTTTGCAGGTTTCCCCGGTTTTGCTGTACATTGCTGACGGAAATGGTTTTTCTTCCCTTTAAATCGGCTCTAACGCGAGGTTTTCACTCGCGGTATTTTTAAGCTTGGATTTCAACTCCGCTCCTGTGCGGGGAGCCTCTCCCCTCCCACTCTCCACCCATTGACCCCGTCCCCCCGCCCCTCGGGAGCCTTCCTCTGCCCTTGGATTGCCTTTCCACGCCTCTATCGCACTTCAGCGCGCCGCGCACTTGTGCGGGCCCGTTAGTGCAGCACGCACGTGTGCGGGGCACAAAAATGCACTATTAGCGTGTGCTAAGGTACCTTAGCGCACGCTCAAGTGCGCCCCGCACAATTGCGCGGTTTAGTAAACATACCCCTAAGAGTCTTGGGGACCTGTTTGCTAAAGTGCATCAAAATTTTGCACTTACGCTTGTTAGCTGCAAACATTTGCATGCAGCGACTGTTAGGGGCATGCCCAGCATCTGTCCAATGCAACTACCTCACAGTTCACAGTTCAGACATTTATCACAGCTTAAGTCAGGGCTTGACAAATCCTGGTCACCCTGAAAATGCAATCTGGCGCCTGGGATTTCATACCCCCAAATCTTTTATGGAGCTACTGAAGAAAGCGCTCCTGCTACTTCTCCACTGTGATCCACTTCTCTGTATGCTTGAAGTGCTCTGTGAAGGAAGTTTGGGCTGATCTCATGGTTTCAACACTCAAGAGGGTTGAAACCGCAAGACCAGTACACACGTTCTCCATCGCTTGTCTCAAACTTGCAGAAAACCAGTTGAGAAGTAGCAAGCTGGCTTTTTTCAGCTGCAGACGAGGCAAGGAATATCTCCAGGAACAAGCAGGAATGAGTCTTCACATATGGGAGACGTCGCCGACGGAGCCCGCACGGGAATGCTCCCCAGCATCCCATCAGAAAGCCTTTGGGAGCATCCCCCGCACCTGCGCGGTAGCTTCCCGCCCTTCCTACTGCCTCTCCCCAGTTTTTCGTTTTCCGCAGAGCAGGCAGGACGTCCCTCCTGCCACCGCAGAACTTTTTACCTTTTTTTTTCTTTTCTTTTCTTGTTTCTGTAGTCGCGGCTTTTCCCGCCGACAGCGGCACCTCTGTGCCCTTTTGTTTTTCTTTTCTCACTTATTTTTCGTCGCCTAGCGGGACCTTTTTTTCCTCTGGGCGCCGAGGCCTACCGGGCTTACAGCATGGAGCCCCAGAAGTGCCCTCACTGCGGGGACTTAATTTTCCACATGGACTCCAATGCCTGGTGCCCCTCTTGTTTGGGGCCTGACCCTTTCCCCCCGGGTCCTCCGGGCTACAGTGTCGGGAGAAGACCTTCCCTTTTTCGGGTATCCCTCGATGACGTTTCACGCCCAAGGCGCGTTCATCGGGTTTTTCTTCTCTTCAGGAGCAGGTAACCACGCAACAGTCTGTTAAGACTAGCCAGGTCTTGAGGGGCGAGTCTCATGCGCGGCATGGCGACGGCTCCGGCCAACCCCTCAAGTCCTCCTTGGCTACTATACCCCGGCGGGAGTCCTCGGGCTCCAAAGCATTTACGGGGTTTCGGGATGTTCCTGGGGTTCGCTCCTCACAGAACATTCCCGAGCCGTGCTCGAGGGAGGTACCCGCTTCGAGCGGTGCCGATTCCCCGGCATCGGCGCCGGCGTCGAGTGTTCCACTCTTCGCCAGGGATCGTCAGCTGGTGTCCTCGGCGCCTCCGGGGCCGATCGACTCGACCGAGTCTGACCTCCCTATGTCCAAGCCGTGCTCGAGGGAGATACCCGCTTCGAGTGGTGCAGACCCCCCGGCATCGGTGTCGGTGTCGAGCGTCCCGCTACTCACCGAGGATCGTCCGGGGCCGATCGAATCGGTCCAGCCTGGCGTTCCGTCATCCCTGCCATGCGCGGGGGTGGTATCCGCTACGGGCGGTGCTGGCATCGAGCGGTCCGCTCCTCACTGGGGGCTTTCAGCCGCGGTCCTCGGCGCCTCCAGGGCCAACCGACTCCTGCCGGTATGGCGTTCCTACAGGGGTGGTATCCGCTCCCGGCGGTGCCGACCCGTCGGCGTCGGGGTCGAGTGACCCGCTCCCCACCGGGGATCACCTGCCGCTGCCCTCGGCAGCTCTAGGGCCAACCGACTTGACACAGTCTGGTGGCCCTACGTTCAGGCCATGCGCGGAGGTGGTACCCACTTCGGGCGCGTCGGCGTCGGTGGTTCCACTCTTCGCCGGGGATGGTCATCTGGCCTCGGGGCCGGTCGCCTCGACCCGCACTGGGTTGCCGGTATCCCAGCCCTGCGAGAGGGTGGTACCGGGTTTGCGCGGCACCGCTCCGCCGGAGATGGCAGGGTCGTTGAGCGCCAGGGACCGCCGTCGGCCTTCCCCGGGAGCCTCGGGGTATGTCAATCAGCCCCAGACGGGCGACCCCACGGCATCGTCGCGGCTGTCGAGGGCCCCGCCCTTTCCGAGAAAGGGGGACCCGGGGTCTTCGATCGCTTCGATCCAGCCTGGATCCGCGCTGTCAAGCAACGGTACCCCGGCGTCGGCACAGGAGTTTGGCACTTCCCTTCCCACAGGGGCTCGTCGTCGGGTGACCTGGGTACCCTCGGGGACGGGTCGTATGTCCCGGAAGGATTTCCGTCTGGGTCAGGCGGGCTCGAGAGGGGGCCCGGCATCTGGCAGTGTCCGCTGCCCGACATCGGCGCCGGCATCAGATGGGCCCCTCTCCACCGAGCTTCGTCCTCGGGGGCCGTTGATGCTCGCGACGCCGATCGATGCGGTTCCGATCTGCTCCCCAGGATCAGCACTGCCGGCGCGGCCGCCCCCGCCGGGGCCCTCTAGAAGGGAGTCGATTTCATCGCTCGGTTCGATGCCCAGCCTGGAATCGGTGTCCAGCCTCGAAGACCTGGCCACGACACGTCTCGGGATCGGCCCCTGTCCCCTCCCGCAATGCAGAGCGGAGATCGTTTGCCACTGCCCTCCGGCTGCCACGGAACCGCTTCAGTTACCGGGGGCAGCGCTGCCCCCGGGTTCGAGGCCGAGGCCGATTCCGGCGGCTCCGTCGGCACCATCGACCCCTTCGATGCCTAACTTGGAATCAATTCCAGGAGCCGACGACGCATTGTCAACCACCCCAGTCCAGGGCTGTTGGTCCCCTCCTCTGCCCAGCGGGCATCAGCCCGAGAGGCTTCTCGGTGCCCTGGCGGCCTCTCCCGCCACCGCCTCCCATGGCATAGCCCCTCCGGGAGAGCCGTCTTTTCAGAATTTCCTCCTTGACATGGCGGACTTGCTGGCCATCCCTATCCCGGACCTAACTCCAGGCCCTGCGGAACGGGCCGCCGTGATGCTTCCTCTGCATCCCTCCCTGCAGGATCTCCTGCTGGGGGCTTGGCGGTC
Source organism: Ichthyophis bannanicus (assembly GCA_033557465.1). Taxonomy (NCBI): domain Eukaryota; kingdom Metazoa; phylum Chordata; class Amphibia; order Gymnophiona; family Ichthyophiidae; genus Ichthyophis; species Ichthyophis bannanicus. The sequence continues at coordinate 159,732,847 of CM066043.1, read as the reverse complement.
GCCTTTGAGGGTTCCGGCACCGTCGACTGCGATGCATGCTCTGTATCGGGTGCCTCCCTCCCCGGGGTTTCGGCAGCACCAGCTTCCACATCGTTCCATTGTGGTGGAATTGGCGCTGAGGAAGGCCGGAAGCAAGGAAAAGCATTCTTCTCGCCCTCCAGGCCGCGCCTCGAAGACGCTAGATACCCTAGGACAGTGATGGCTAACCTTTTTGAGCCCGAGTGCCCAAACTGCCGCACAAAACCAAAGAATTTCCTCAAAGTGCCAGCACGTCAATTAAACCTTAACAACAAGATTTTAGTATCTAAAAACTCTTTATAAAGTTGCCTGAACTATGTAACATCATTTGTAAAGGTTGGAATCTTTGTATTGTCAGAGAATCAATTTGATTCACAATCCTTTGGTTTTCATTTCAATTTATTGGCAATTTATAATGTTTTAATGATTTCATTCAATTTAATGAATTTAGGAAGAATTTGATTCAGTTACACAATATATTTTAAATGTATTATTCACATAACATGTCAAATGTATCCTGAGTAAAAAAAAGATAAACTTCTTAAAACTGTTAACTGTGTCAGGACTCTGTGTGTATTCCCAAAGAATCTATACATGAAAAAAATTAATGTGATGTTTGTTGTTGCATGCATGCTGATAACTTGTCAAAGAGATATCTTTCTACCTTTTGTGCATTTTTTTTCAGTTGCAATTGCTCCAGCCACTTTCTTCTGGTTTCTTCATGTTTTCTGCTAACTCTCCATCATCTGCTGTCCATTTGTCCTTTCTTCTCTCTTCTAGTTTTTTTTCCATTCTCTCTCTCTACATCCGCTTTAACATACTAATCTTTCTCCTTTTGCTCTTTCCTCATTCCTATTTCATCCACTCAAATTTTACCCCTCCATCCTCAATCCCCACTTACTCTCCCAATACCCGGCCAATTGTAGATTTTTTATCCCTCCCACACAAAATATTTTTCCCCTCTCCATTTTACTCTCCCAGCCCCATCCCATTCTAATCCTCCCCCAACATCAGCTCCCTTCTTGTTCCAGCCTCACCCAGCATCCATTCCCTTCTAGTCCCTGCATCAGCCCATTTCCAGTCCTAGCCCCCCATCAGCCCATTTCCAGTCCTAGCAACCCCCCAACCCAATACCAGTCCTAGCCCCCCCCCATCAACCCACTTCCAGTCCTAACCCCATCAACCCATTTCCAGTCATCCCCCCATAGCCCATTGCCAGTCCTAACCCCCCCATCAGCCCACAGCCCATTACCAGTCCTAACCCCATCAGCCCACCTCAAGTCCTAACCCCTCCCTATCAGCCCATTTCCTGTCCTAGCCCCCCCCATAGCCCATTATCAGTCCTAACCCCCCCATAGCCCATTACCAGACAGCCCCCATCAGCCAACAGCCCATTACCAGTCTTAACCCCCCCATAGCCCATTACCAGTTCTAACCCCCCCAACAGCCCACAGCCCATTACCAGTCTTAACCCCCCCATAGCCCATTACCAGTTCTAACCCCCCCAACAGCCCACAGCCCATTACCAGTCCTAACCCCATCAACCCACCTCAAGTCCTAACTCCTCCCCATCAGCCCATTTCCTGTCCTAGCCCCCCCATAGCCCATCAGCACTCCTAACCCCCCCAGCCCCCCCATAGCCCATCAGCACTCCTAACCCCCCATAGCCCATCAGCACTCCTAACCCCCCCAGCCCATCAGCACTCCTAACCCCCCCCCAGCCCCCCCATAGCCCATCAGCACTCCTAACCCCCATAGCCCATCAGCACTCCTAACCCCCCCAGCCCATCAGCACTCCTAACCCCCCCCAGCCCCCCATAGCCCATCAGCACTCCTAACCCCCCCCAGCCCATCAGCACTCCTAACCCCCCCCAGCCCTCCCAGCCCATCAGCAATCCTAACCCCCCCGCCCAGCCCAGCCCAGGGAATTTTTTTTTTTTAAAAGCTGTCTTCTCCCGCTGCTGGGGCCGCCGCGGCAGAATCGAGTGTGCCGCGGGGCCCCCCCCTGCCCAGCAAAGCCGGCCCGCCCCCACGATCCGCGCGCTCGGCGCAGCTCCCAGTGACACGCGCCGGCGGTCGGAGCGCGAAGGGAGTAGTTTCCCTTTTGCGGCTCTGTTAAGCCCGCGGGGGCTGATGGGAACTTCCCATCAGCCCCGCGGGCTTAACAGAGCAGCGAGGGAGAAACTCTTCCCTCGCTCTCTGAAAGCCGGCACGTGTCACTGTGAGCTGCGATGAGAGAGCGGATAGAGGGGGAGGGCAGGCTGTGCTGGGCAGGGGGGGCCCCGCGGCACACTCGATTCTGCCGCGGCGGCCCCGGCAGCGGGAGAAGACAGCTTTTTTTTTTTTAAAATTTTACTTGCGGACCTTCCCGCGTGCCAGCTGCAAGGCCTTCGCGTGCCACAGCTGGCACGCGTGCCATAGGTTCGCCATCGCTGCCCTAGGACGTCAAACCTTCCAAACGTCTATGCTGGCGTCCAAAATTATTTCATATATTTTTTATATGAGTCTGTCGCTCCGGGAGGTCACCGAGAGATTATCTCTGTTGTCTCCCTTCTTGTCTGCAACCAAGGCCTTTGAATATTCCTTGCTTCTTTATCACTGCAGGAATATCTCTGGGTTCCTTTCTCGTGCTTCTCTAGACTCCTTCCTGTCGGTCAGCAGATGCTCTGCTGTTGCCATTAGAGCACGCCGTACAGCATGGTTGCAGGCGTCCGAGTTGTGTAGACGGGCACAGCATAACCTGGGTAATTCTCCCTGTGACGGAGATCACCTCTTCAATAGTGAAGCCTTACGTCAGGTCGCGCAGTGCTTCGCTAACCTTCCCAGCGTTAGAAGCCATCCTAGGGCCCGGCTTCCCCCCGGCGGTGGTGCGTGCCTCACCAGGCCCTCCTTCCCTAGGAAGAGGAAATGTCACCCCTCCGCCCAACCGCCAGGTGCGCCCAAGCAAGGGACCCCTCGCCCTGGGTTGAAGTCCCCGGGGCCGCACCAGAACTCTCATACCAAGCAGTTTTAGGCTCCGGTGGGCGGCTGCCTGCAATTTACCTTCTTACCAGAAGTTTACAATTGAGCTCTACTCTGGGGCTCGTTCAGTAGGGCAAATGGTTCGGGGGCTTATCCAGGGGTTCAGGTACTCTCCTTCCGTTGGTAGAGGGAGACCACCTCTACTCCATGATAGCTCTGGCCCACGGTCAGCTGGCTTACCCTTAGGTACGTCCCCGAACCCTTCTCGGCCAGTATCCCCTGCTGATTGCTTCCGTACCGGAATTTTCCTTCCAGTCGCTATAGTTACCCAATGCTTACCAGGGACTATGCCCTCATGTCCCCCGATTAGTGCGGGGGGCGAGTTTCTGCGTGCAGGTCCTGGGGACACCTATAGGGCCTCGAGCCCCCTGGTGTGTTCTTCCGGACTGATGCTATCCTCTGTCCTTCACGCTACCGTGCTGTTCGTTCGCCGATCTGCCCATGTTCCACCGGAATGGATCCCTCTCCCGGACGGATCTTGACGCCACCTCCCCAGGTGGACATTCTGTGGATCACTGGCAGGTCCGCCTTACCAGTGTTATGCTCATGGAGGTAGGTTCCTCAGCGTACCTGCATTAGTGCTGGGGGGGAGCGTTCTCCACAGATATCGCCTGCTCGATAGGCGCGTTTTGGGGGATGCCCACAGTGCCTGTGTTCTGCTGCCTATTTTTTCCCAATGGCCGGTACTCACGCCCCCCCCCACCTCCGGGGTCCGGCCAGTCCGCCTGCCTATTCCTTAGATCGGCCCACGGACTGGTTGTACTCTACTGCTGTGAAGTCAACAGCTTCTATTTTCAGTTATGCCCTCCTCCCGGAGGTTCAGACCCTTGTCTCCCTATCTCTTAGCTAGGGCAGGCTGTGTACTCCTTCTGCTCCGGGGTACACCCCTACTCTTCTCCGGAATAGGCTATCCAGATCGGCCAGTCTTCTACTGTTAGTCCTCTGAGTTATGGACTCTGCTCCTAAGGGAGTGCTCAGCTTTGCATAAAGCTTCCTTGAAGACCTGCCGTCCTTCTCCTGACCCAGCTGATTCCTGGATCTCCTGGCCTTCCGGATTTGGAACTTCCTCCTCGCTGCGGTGAAGTTCCCTTGAAGACCTCGCTACTGTGTCTACAGTACCTCCATCACAGTCCTACTTCCTGCAACTCAGTAGGTAAGCTTTACATGGTACTAAGTCATTAATTCATTAATTCATTAATAACTTAATGATGCTTCCATGCATTCTAATGACTACTCTCCCTGTAGTCTTTGGGTTTTGCTGTTCCTGTCTTCTCAACTCCTACCCTCCATCCCTCGGGGGATGCTGGGGATTCAGGTTGGGCAAATGCCATCCCGTCCTGGGCCGGGCTTACGGGATCTCCCCTGGGCATCCTCAGCTAGGGAGTCCCCATATGTGAAGACTCATTCCTGCTTGTTCCTGGAGATAGCAGAGTTACTTACCTGTAACAGGTGATCTCCGGAACAGCAGGAATTAGTTTCACAACCCGCCCACCTCCCCTAGGAGTTGTATCTCTTTCTCTCTATTCCTTCCTCTCCTCTCCTTCTGGCTCAGCTATGAGACTCAACTGGGGAGAGGCAGTAGGAAGGGCCGGAAGCCACCGCGCAGGCGCGGGGGATGCTCCCAAAGGCTTTCTGATTGGATGCCGGGGAGCATTCCTGTGCGGGCTCCGTCGGCGACGTCTCCCATATGTGAAGACTAATTCCTGCTGTTCCGGAGATCACCTGTTACAGGTAAGTAACTGTGCTAGGTGACAGCCCCAAAACCCAAGAAAGAGAGAGGCTTGGTGAGGGCTGAAGGGTTTGGGGGGTATGTAGAGAGAGGCTTGGTGAGGGCTGAAGGGTTTGGGGGGGGTATGTAGAGAGAGGCTTGGTGAGGGCTTATGTGGAGAGAGGCTTGGTGAGGGCTGAAGGGTTTGGGGGGTATTTGGAGAGAGGGTTGGTGAGGGCTGAAGGGTTTGGGGGGTATGTGGAGAGAGGATTGGTGAGGGCTGAAGGGTTTGGGGGGTATGTGGAGAGAGGCTTGGTGAGGGCTGAAGGGTTTGGGGGGGTATGTGGAGAGAGGCTTGGTGAGGGCTGAAGGGTTTGGGGGGTATGTGGAGAGAGGCTTGGTGAGGGCTGAAGGGTTTGGGGGGTATGTGGAGAGAGGCTTGGTGAGGGCTGAAGGGTTTGGGGGGTATGTAGAGAGAGGCTTGGTGAGGGCTGAAGGGTTTGGGGGGTATGTGGAAAGAGGCTTGGTGAGGGCTGAAGGGTTTGGGGGGGTATGTGGAGAGAGGCTTGGTGAGGGCTGAAGGGTTTGGGGGGTATGTAGAGAAAGGCTTGGTGAGAGCTGAAGGGTTTGAGGGGGTATGAAAGAGAGAGACTGGGGGAGGACTGGAGGAGACCCAGGCCATGGCGATATGTGAAGCAAAGATGCAATTGCTTTTTTGCTTCGCCTATAAAGTGGGTGCTGTCACACAGCTGGTAGCATGCTTAAGGAAGGGAGTCTGCTGGCTTTTGCTTATGGTTTACAAAGGCACCTTAAGAGACTGATTTACTAAACCCTTTAATATAGGGCAGGAATTCTCAACCAGTCCTTGGGGCACACCTAGCCAGTCAGTTTTTCAGGACACAACATTGAATAGCCATAACAGATTTGCATACAATGGAGATAGTGCATGCAAATCTGTCTCATGCATATTTACTGTGGTTATCCTGAACACCTGACAAGCTAATGTGTTCTGAGGACTGGGTTGAGAACCCCTAGAATAGGGACATAAAATAGCAAAAGAGTTTTAATAAATCATTTTGAAAAGAGTCATGGCTGATCTCTGAGGGCATTCCCTCTCCCAACTCAAACTTTACTGTTGACACTTTAGAGAAGGGGTCTCAGCCATGGGCTTCTAAGGTTTTGGGCCAGTTCCTTGTTTCAGTGAGAATTCATTGCATCTTCTCTGCTGACAGTGCACTATGGGGCCACTGCAGCTACAGTAAAAAGATCCCCTCCTTTGAATGGCCTTCTGTGATTTGGAAGGTATCATCGACGCCCATAACCTGCCTGTCCTCCACCTATTTCTCACTTCCTTCCTTGGTAAGCACTGTCTTAGCACATGAATTGGCACACTCTGAAGCGTCCCTGCAGCAGTCTGCGTTGACCCGATGGCACAGAAGTGTCACCATGTACTAATATACATGGCAACTACTTACAGTAAGCAGTTTCAAAAATAAATATGGGCAGTGGTGAGCTTGTGCTTTAACCACCGGCCACGTCAGACAGATTCTTCTGGATTTTCAGGGACAGTATCCACAGAGCGGGTGCCGCTGAGTAGCCAGTGTTTGCCATCTCTGTTCGTCCTGTTCAGTTATGACTGTCTTTCTGCTGTCCCAACTTTATCCACAAAAGTTATCCAGATAGCCGCTGAACATTGCCATTATCTGGGTAATCTCCAGATCCTCCCTAGCTCTGCCCAGGAGCTGCCTCCACACTTTCCAGATAGTGCAGTGGCGGTCAGAGGAAATATTCCGCTGCACTAACCAGATTGTGTTCTCACTGGGGTTTATCTACTAAACCGATAAATCTTTTGAATAGTGACCCCATACTTTATTATTGCTTTTATGGGCACAAGGAAAATTGGAAATTTATTGAGAGAAGGTGGGAGAGAGGAGATATGATAGTATTTTCCTAAGCGGTATATCAAATTAATAAACATAAACATAGTGTTTAAAGACCTCCTTCGCATAAATGCACAGGAGGGGAGAGTCTTTTTCAAGTGAAAGGAAGCTCTGCAATGAGGGGACATAGACTGAAGGTGAAAGGGGATAGACTCGGGAGCAATATATAGAAATATGTCTTTACAGAGTGGTAGATGCGTGGAATAGTCTCCCAGTAGAGGTGGTAGAGACAAGGACAGTATCTGAATTCAAGAAAGCATGGAACAAACATAGAAGGTCTCTAAAGGAAAAAAAATGTACTGTAGTAGTTGATATGGAAGGGCAGACTAGATAGGCCATGTGGTCTTTTTATGCCATCATGTTTATTTAATTTGGTGATTGTAGGAGAGATCAAAATTGCCAGCATTACTTTTTCTCTTATAATTCATTATTTATTTTATTTATTTATTTAACTGTATTTATATGCCGCTTTTCACTGGGTCAAAGCGGTTTAACAACAAAGGGGGGGGGGACATTAGAGATTCATAAGGCAATAGCAAAATGAGTTTCTGTGGTAGTGAGCTAGAAGAATAATTAACATTTGGCACTAAAAAAACCACTATGCCGTGCTTGTGATTACAGTTGACAGAGCTTCCTTTTTTGTCCAATAGCAATTTTTTATTTGTGCCGTTGTTGGATCAGCATTCCTTATCAAGTCAAATATTTTAATCTGTTAATGTAATGGTTCTGCCATATAGTATAGAGATTGTGAGTGGAAACGATTCTGGCCACAAAGTGCACCTCAGTTTAGTTTTTCTCTGCTGACGCATGTCTGTCTGAAATCAAGTTGAACAAATCGACCCTGTCTCTAGCTGACTTATTTTATCAGACTGAGTCGTAGGTTTAACCTTTGAGATATCATCAATTGGGGGGGAAAAGTACTGTGACTGTAACTGTAGCTGCCTAGACCATCACCAGTCCACATAAGAAATACTTATTTTCTTGTAAAACTATTTTTTCATTTAAAAAAAAATTGTATAGCTACTGCAAAGATAAATTGTACATTTTAAATGAAAAATCTATGGTGGAGAATTGTTCTTCCTCTGGGATCTTAACAAATGCAATTGATTTACCCTTTTGAGTAACTAGGTTGCATTTGTTTGTTCTTTACATAGTAAATGGCTGTTAAACACCTTATTTTAATTTCTGGGTCTCTTCACTGAGGGGGGTTTAGTGCAGAGTTTGGGCTCCATGTTAAAAAGCAGTGTGGGCCCTAGCGCTGAAAATCCCATGCTACTACAGCAGTGCATGTCGCGGCAGGGACTGGATGGGGCTGGGATAGAGCACAGGTGTTGCCATGCGTTATGGTTAGCCATGGGTATTAGTGGTCTGCACTTGGCATCCTTAGTGTGGGCAGACATAAAAAAGCCACAAAACAGATAACAGAAAAATGCACCAAATCAGACAATGCTATCAGAAAATGACTGCTAATCTAGATTACAAAACTAGAACAACAACTGAAGGTGATAGGCATCAGTAAGAAATTATATACACGTCTAATGTGGCTCATAAAAGAGCCACTATAAGCTGAACCATGTAAAACATCAAATGCCTACACCTTCAACTTAAAATATACAAAGCACACTTCTCTTGAAAAACATTTACAGCTTCATAGCCTCAGACAAATACCTCGACGCTGGCAGCATTTTGCAATGTAAGCAGCATCAGGAGGTAATTTAAAAATGAAACACCAAAACACCACCACGATTAGTTAGCTCACCAGCAGAACCTGCGCTGACAAGTCAGACCAAACAAGACCTAAAATACACTCATACAACAATCGCAGAGGTTAGAAGCACTGACATCGCGCTACGATCCACCGGATCAGAATCACTTTGCAACCTTATCTTTTACCCAGTAGTCCCATGCTACTTCTGCACTTCACCAAACGGACTGCAAATTGGCACCAATACAGCCCAATAATTTAAACCGAAAGTCAGCCAATTGAAACACAGCACAAGCAAGCCAATGATGGTTCAGCCCACAAAGGGCTATAAGCAATCCGAATAGAAGCACCAACTCGATAGCATCTTCAAAAAAACCCCAAACATGTCTCCACAATCAGCCAGCTGCATTTAAACATGCCAAAACCTTCCTGGAATTACCACTAACCTCACTACGATACAATAACAAAAGAACATCATCGAAAGACTTAGGGGTATGTTTACTAAACTGCGTTAGTGCAATTCGCGTTAGGAGCCGCGGTAGTGAAAGAAACCCCAAATAAGGACATGGGCGGTACATCGTTACCACTACCGCGCGTTAGAAAAATTAACGAGCGTTACCGGGTGCCGTGCCGCGTTACTGCGTGTTAATCGTAAGAAGACGTACAGACACAAAGCACTGAAACAGAGCTGTAGCACAATGGTTACGGTACTGACCGCTGTTACAGGCAGCATGGGTTCGAGCCCCCAGTGTGCCTAACGCAAAAGGCTGTCTCAGGCATCATCCTGTACATTACAGAAGGAAAGAGGAGGCATGTTTTTCGTTATGCTGAGTATTGGTGTCAGAAAAACACCCTCGGAGTGTGCCTAGCCACGTACGTTGGTACGTGCGTAACTGCGCGCGTACATTCGTGCGTGGGTACGTGTGTTTCTACGTGTGTGGGTACGTGTTTGTTTACGTGCGTGGGTACGTGTGTTTTTACCAGTGTGGGCATCTTATATTACAGACTTTGTAGGGTGTCCTGCACCTATGCATTATGCTAACAGATGTACGTGTGATGGCCTATGGTTTAGCAGAGCCTGTGAGCAGGTGCTGGTGTTTCACAGGGTTGGATTGGGCCAGTCACACCCATGATGCACTGCACATGCAAATCAGCTGTCCACAGATACACACCATGGGGAATGCACCCCCACAGCACCTCGGCCTGGTAGGGGGAACTGACCATGTGCACCCCCACAGCACCTCGGCCTGATAGGGGGTACCGACCGTGTGTTGTACTGGCACAGAGTAGCTACACACCGTCACATTGTGCGGGTACTGTGCTCACCCTGAGGGTGCAGTGAGGCACCCAGCACTAGGTCCACAGCACCGTCCATGGCTGAAAGAGACCATGGCGCAGGTCCAAAGCAGTGTTACTGTGTGAGATAGGTAGTTTCTGCAGGAACATCTTGGACATCTCTGCCTGTTTCAGTCAGGTGTAGCCCCCATGCACCACCACACCCCTCCCCCAGGGCTGAGGGTGGCAAACAGGGTCTCCTATCAAAAGATCCACAGTCTACCTCCCTGCAATGGTGGCAGTAGAGGGGAACATGAACCCTAGTCCTGCTGGGGAACAGACACCCCACAGGGCAGTCAATGCAGCTCTGTACACAGCCATAACACAATAGCAGACAGACATTAGGCCTGGATATGGTATACTGCACCCCACCACTATCTGATATTCCCCTGGTGCAAGCCATCAGCCACTGCACCCTGCAAGCCACTCCATCACAACACCTACCAGCTGCAAACAGTCTGCTAGTGCCCAGTGGAGATGCCTGCACCCAGAACTGGGATGTCAGCATACACAGCAAGCAGATACATCAGTGACTGGGCCCCAAAAGGAAACCCATATTTATCACATGAGAGAAATACTAGATAGCACTATGGGAGTGCCTAGCCATGCTGTGGTCACTGCACAGTCAGGGTGAGAGTGATCTCTCAGCAGGATATACTGAGGTCACCCTGTCTGTGTAGGTGGTGGCCGGGCACTACAATGTGCCTGTCACTGCCCTATGCCCTGTGCAGATACACCCTGGCCAGGCCACCCTGTCCGGCCTATACCCATGGTACCTTGCTCCTCATTATGCACATTGGCAGCCAATACTGGCAACAGTGCTGGCAGTGTGGGCTGTTGAAGGTGTTTGCAGCCACCAAACACTGGATAGACAGACAGCCACCCCCACACCTATGCCAGCATTGTGCTACTATAGAGGTGGTCAGCAGCCATACCCACCACACCAGTCCTGGGCATAGTACAGGCATGGATATGGTACACAAGACTGTTGGGGGGTCACTCCCCAGGGTGGTGAACACTGTCAGAGACCAGACCTGCAGCACACACCGCAGACATCAGAATGATTGTTATGGTGGAGCTCAATGAGCAAAATGTGCTTAACGTAGGAATTGATATCTGCCAGTTATCAGAGGAAACGTTTGATAGCTGTGTACCATATACCCAGGTGTAGGGTGGCATTGCTAAGGTATGCAACTGCTAGTATTGGCAGATACATGCAGGGCCCAATGTCTTGCCTCTCCAGCTAGCATTGGCCAATGGGGCCTGTGGGTGTCTGTGTGGCCCTGTTGGCTGCTGCTTTACGGCAGAGTTCCCCAACTCCAGTCCTGGTGTTCCAAACACTGTTCGGGTTTTCATGCTGTCCCTCATAAATATGCATGAGCTACATCTGCATACCATGGGGGTGGTGCATAGCTATGCAGCACAGGCATCTTTATTAGAGGCAGCATGACACCGGAATGGTGTGGGGCCCTCCAGGACTGCATTTGCGGGACTCTGCTTTAGGTAATGTGCCTGTTTCTGGTGTCTGTGTTTGGTGTGGTAAAATATAGGCCTTGCGTATGTTCTCTGCACTAAAGGAGTGTCTTTACTATCACTGTTTAGTGGTGGGTAAAACTATGGGGACTGGGTTGGCAGGAGCCCCAGCTGGGATTTGAACCTGTGACCCTCTGGTCTTACAGGCACTGGCTGTGTCTGTTGCACCACACTGTGGCCACAGAGACAGTGCAGTCCCTGCAGTTAGTTAAACCGGCCTGACGAGTCAGAAACCCTGCTCTGCAACAGGTTTACTGTGGCCTCATTTACCTTGTATGCAGACAAAGGTGCACATAAACCTCAGAAAAGACCTCACAAAAGGGGCACACACCCATAACCAAGCTGGGCAACAATGATATCATTGGGAAACATTACACCACACGCCCAGGACAGCTCCATTACAATGTAATGCTCTTTGAAAGGGTCTGCGGAGCGTAGACCCTTCCACACATCATTTCCTTTTATTTTGGTGCTTTCCAGGGAGTGTTGTTCCTTGTTGCCCATTGCTATCACTGTTGCCCAGCTGAATTCTGCTTTTTAAAATGTTTCTTGTGGTCATTTTTAACGTTTTATGTGAAATTTTGTTCTGTGCACATGTATCACACTGCTCACGTTTTGTGGGTTTCCCCGGTTTTTCTGTACATTGCTGACGGAAATGGTTTTTCTTCCCTTTAAATGCCTTTAACGACAGGTTTTCATTCGCGTTGGAATTGAGCTCTGAAATACAGCGCGTTAGTATGAGGGGAGCCTCTCCCCGCCCACTCTCCGCCCATTGACCCCTTCTCTCCGCCCACTCTCCACCTTCTGCGCTGTTTTAACGCGCCGCGGAGGTTTACGATCGTTAACTACGGTTAATGCGCGTAGTATGACGTTAACGGTCGTTAGCGCGTCGGTACGCACGTTATACGGCACTTACGGTCGTTAACGTCGTACAACGCGCGTTAGTCACGTTTAACGCACTTTAGTAAACATCCCCCTTATTCACAAACACCCATACTATCAATAAACATTTTAAAGCACTCTATTTTTCAAAAACAAAACATTCAAGAAGAAAAACCCAACATGCACACTTAAGGCTTTACTGAAATTAAAGTACACCACATCTAGATCTCTCCCTCTGGTCACCCAGGCAAAGAAGTTAATGAAAGTTGTCTAACAAGGTCTGCCTCTAGTAAATCCATGCTGCCTCGGAGCCTGCAATCCATTGGACTCCAGAAACCTCACAATCCTCTGTTTTAGCAGTGTTTCCATTAATTAATTACTTTATTTATTTAACAGGTTTTATATACTGCTTTATCATTTCAATCAAAGCGGTTTACATTGAAATTTAAACTTGGTAATGTACATTAAACAGGGACATTGATAACTTGGATTTTTCTGAGGCAGTGGAGGGTTAAGTGACTTGCCCAAGGCCACAAGGAGTGCTAGTGGGAATCAAACCCTGGACTCTGGGGTCCCAAGCCAGTGCTCTAACCATTAGGCTACTCCTCCACTCTTTATTCACCACAGAGGTCAGACTAACTGGCCTGTAGTTCTCAACTTCATCCTTACTTTCGCTTTTGTATAAAGAGACCATGTGTGCCTTTCTCCAGTCCTCTGGGACCGCTCTTGACCCTAAATAAGTCTGTGTTCTCAAAAAAATACTAGATGCCTAGGAAGCCAGTATATCAAACAGGTGAGGGATGAGTTGGTGCCCCCAAGACACTCAAAAAAAGAAAAGGAACATATACCCAGGCTATATAATTAAAATATAGCATACATTGTAGCTGTTTTATTATTTAGCCTGGCATTCTAAGATAAAAGAAAATACTGACACCTGTAAATATAACTCGTAGAGTATATCCTCCAGAAAAACAGAGGACTTGTAAGGTGCTCATACGCCAAGGGACAAAAAGAAAAAGAGAACCACAGTGCAGTTTCTAAATAAATTATAACTAACTGGTTCTCTTTTTTATTTTGCGTTCAGTGAAACTCCTCCTCCAGCAGTAGGTGCAGAGCAGAACTAGGACATTTCATCATAGAACCCAACATACAAGAGAAAAAAATATTTTTCCAGCATCGGCTCATTAACAGCCTCTCCAATACTATGCAGATTACATAGTAACATAGTATGTGATGGTAGATAAAGACCATCATGGTCCATCTGGTCTGCCCAGCAAGGTGATAAGAATAGGTGCACCTGCCACTCAGTGCAGGTCACCTCTCCCCATGCCTTTGTTTAGGGGGGTGTACCACTGCTCCGTGCAGGTCACCCCTATTTGTTGAGATAGCAAAGACAGTTAAGGTTATTTTGATTTTATCCTGTTGTTATAAAGGGATCCACTGTGTCTGTCCCATGCCATTTTGAATTCTGTCACTGTATTTTCCCCCACCACTTCCATCGGGAGGGCATTCCAAACAACCACCACCCTTTCGGTGAAAAAGTATTTCCTGACATTGCCTTTCAGTTTACCCCCTTGCAGCTTCATCTTATGCCCTTTAGTATTACAGCTTCCCCGTCTTTGAAAAAGGTTTGTTTGTTCATTAATACTCATTAAGTATTTAAAGGTCTATATCATATCTCCCCGTCCCTCTTCTCCTCTAGAATATACATATTTAGGTCTTCAAGTCTCTTCTCATATGTCTTCTGGCACAGGCACCAAATCACTTCCAGTCTTTTTATATCCTTTGTGAGATATGGTCTCTAAAACTGAACACAATATTCCAAGTGAGACCTCACTAGCGACTTGTACAGTGGCATTAGTACTTCCTCCTTTCTGCTGGTAATTCCTCTCTGTATGTAACCCAGCATCCTTCTGACTTTGGTCATCGCCTTGTCACACTGTTTTGCCACCATGGGATCCTCAGAAACAATCACTCAGAGGTCCCTCTCCTGGTCCATAAATACCAATCTCTCGCCCCCTATCGCATACAATTTTTTTGGATTTCTGCATCCTAATTGCATGATACTGCACTTCTTCACATTAAATCTTAACTGCCAAGCATTAGACATTTTTTCCAGCTTTTGTAGATCTTTTCTCATGTTATCCACTCCCTCTGAGGAGTCCACTCTATTGCAGATTTTCGTGTCATCTGCAAAAAGACAGACTTTTCCATTCAGTCCTTCAGCAATATCGCTCACAATTACATTGAACAGTACCGGTCCCAGGACCAATCCCTTGGGCATGCCACTAATCACCTCCCTTTATTCGAGTGAGTTTCATTTACAGTCACCTTCTGTCAGTCAACCAATTTCTGATCCAGTTCACCACCTTGGGATCCATCCACAGGCTGTTCAGTTTATTGATAAGCCTTCTATGAGAAACAGTATCAAAGGCCTTGCTGAAATCTAGGTAGATCACATCCATCACATGCCCTTGATCAAGTTTTCTGATCACCCCATCAAAGAACTCAATCAGATTTGTTTGGCATGATCGTCCTTTGGTAAAACCATGCTGCCTCAGGTCATGCAACCTATTGGTTTTGAGAAAGTCCCCTATTCTCTCTTTCAGGAGTGCCTCCATTTTTTTCCCACCGCAGAGATAAGGCTTACTGTCCTGTAGCTTGTCATTTATTCCCTATTACCACATCAGCCCTTCTCCAGTCCTATGGAACTTCTCCAGTCTCCAAGGATCTATTAAAAGTGTCCTTTAGAGGCCCTACCAGAACCTCTCTGAGCTCTTTCAGTATCCTGGGATATATCCCATCTGGTTCCATGGCCTTGTTCACTTTAAGTTTTGCAAGCTGTTCAAACATATCATTTTTTGTGATTGGTGTGGTATCTACTCCATTCCCATTTGTATATTTGCCAATCGCAAGTGGTCCTTCTCCAGGATTTTCTTTAGAAAAAACAGAAGTATTTGTTTAGCATTTGCACTTTTTCAATGTCATTTTCCATTAATCCGTTCGACACTTTTGAGTCTTGCAATTCCACCTCTGATCTTCCTCTTCTCCCAAATATACCTGAAAAACGTTTTGTCATCATGCTTTAGATCTTTAGATATCTTTTCTTTTGCCTTTAATTTTGCTATCCTTATTTCTCTTTTTGTCGCTTTTAGCCTTATCCCGTATTCTTTTCTGTGTTCCTCTGTTTGCGAACGTCTGAATTTTGTGAAAGCTGTGTTTTTTGCCTTTATTTGTGCAGCCACTTCTTTGGAGAACCAAATAGGTTTCCTTTTTCTCTTGTTCTTATTTACTTTCCTTACATGTGCATCTGTTGTCCCTTTTATTGCCTCATTTAGTTTAGCCCACTGCAATTCCACGTGACTTATCCCCTCCCACCCTGCCAACTCCTCCTTAAAGCACTTGGTCATTTTTCTGAAGTCAGCGTTTTTGAAGTCTAGGACATTGAGCTTGCTGTGAGAGGACTCTGCCTTGGCTTTTATCTCATACCACACCGTGTGATGATTGCTGCTGCTCACATGGACATCCCTCAGACATTTGACACGATATCTCCGTTGGAGAGCACTAAATCCAGCATCAAACTTTCCCTGGTCGGTTCCATTGCCATTTGTCTAAGCAATGCATCTTGGAAGGCATCCACAATTTTTTTACTTCTTTCCAAATTTGCAGAACGAATACTCCAATCCAAATTGGGTAGATTAAAGTCACCCAATATGATCATTTCCCCCTTCATGGCTACCTTTGTAATATCAATAATCAAGTCTGTATCACTACACCAGTATGGATGATAGTGCCATCTCCTCTTTCCAACACAATCCACAACGCTTCTTCTTTTCCCCACGTTCCCTGCATTTCAGCAGGTTTAATATTGCTTTTGACATATAGGGCTACTCCTCCTCCTTTTCTGCCTTCTCTGTGTCTCCTAAATAAATTATAGTCAGCTATGGCTATATCCCATTCATGTGACTCATTAAACCATGTTTTTGTAATGGCCACAATGTCCAAGTCCATTTTCACCATTAGGGCTTCTAGGTCAGGAGCTTTGTTGGCTAGGCTTCGAGCATTTGTGCTCATTGCTTTCAAACATTTGTTGACTGGCTTGCCTGTATTTTGCATGAATTTTGTTCTACATGCCTCTTCTTACTTGCCATTGATGTGAGGGTTTATAGTGTGGCTGTTTCCAATGTTATTATGTTTTTGTTTTTCTCCATCCGTCATCCCCCTTTCCCTAGTTTAAATCCCTGTCCACATATGCCTGAATTTTTTCACTTTGGATCCTTTTCCCTGCGACAGAGAGATATAGTCCATCAATACAGTATAGCCTCTTGTTATTCCATCTATTTCCTCAGTCATCTATATATCTAAATCCTTCTTGTTTGCACCAGGTTTGGAGCCATGCATTAAAGTTGATTATGCGATGCAGCCATTCTGTCCCCTTATCAAGAACAGGTAGAACTTGACCTAACACAAAACCCTACAAAAGTCACTGAAGACCTATAATGCAAAACTACAATATCATAATATCACCAGCTTCTAAAATTAATACAATAAGGAGCCTTCCCAAAAAAGAGCAGCACCATAAATATTGCAGTGGGCATCTTAGGAGCCACTGCTTGTGACCTCCTTGGGCCCCCTCCCCATTGTCTCTCATGCTGGTCTCATGTTCTCATCTCCAGAGACCAGCACCAGATTTCCTATACCGCATGGCATTGTTAGATAAGAATACAGATAACAACCGATCTCCAGGAACAAGCAGAAATGAGTCTTCACATATGGGTATCATCGGTACCGACGGAGCCTGCGCGGGAACGCTCCCCAGCGTCCAATAAGAAAGCTTTTGGGAGCATCCCACAGCGCCTGTATGCTGCCTTCCCGCCTTTCCCAATCGCCTCTCTCCAGTTCTTCTTTTCCACGGAGCCAGCAGGTCGTGTTCCTGTCACCGCAGAAGAAGTTCTTTATTTTTTCTTAATTCTTTTGTGTCGCGTCTGCCTTCTTCGACATCGGACCGGTACCGCCGGTCTTTTCTTTTCTTTCTTTCAAAAAAAACCCAAAAAACAATTTATCTTTCTTCACTGTGCATTTTCAGTTTTTGGGCCTTAGGCCTAAAAATTTTCTTCCTCATGGAGAAGCCCGCTTCCGGGTGCAAAAAGTGCACAAAATGTTGCGGTACTATTTCTGTCACCGACACCCATGACTGGTGTCTAAAATGTTTGGGGCCTGACCATTCCATCACGGATTGTATGTCCTGTACCATGATGTCTAAAAGAGGTCAGCAGAACCGAGCAGCCAAGCTCAGTACCCTGTTTCCCTCTGATGCAGCTTCGGTGGCATCGACATCTTCCAGGGCTGCTTCTTCCTCCCATGGATCTCAGGTAACCAAGCATAAATCTAGCCGGTCATCGAAGGGTAGATCTCCCTCCAAGCATCGAGATGCCTCCAGGCTTGCCCTCGAGGATTCCGCACCGGCAAAATTACCCCGGCGGGAAGCTCCGGCTTCCAAAGCGTTATCTATGGGGTCACAGGTTGACATCGATGGCTCGGCCTCGACAGATCACCTATTGCCGTGTTCTGGGGTACCGGTGGCTCCCACTGGTACCTACATCCAGACGTTGGTGGCATCGATGGATCAGAAGATTCTGGCCATGCAATGCACCCTGTCAGCATTCATACAGGCTGCGACACCTCCGGTACCGCAACAATCCCCGTTGTCGGTACTGGCTCCGACACTGGCATCACTCCCGGTGCCGGTACCGATTGCATCGGCATCGGCTTCGGTGTCGACTGCAACGGTACCCTGTCCTACGATGCCCATCGGTACCGAACCGGTACCGGTTACGCCCGATACCGATCCTACTCGGTACGGCTATTGGGCTCTACAGAAGCATCCAGACAGGCGATACTTCGATTCCTCTGAAGACTCAGATGACTCTGAGGGTTCTGTTGAGGCATCGATACTTCTTCCTCAGGAGCCTTCTTCTCCTAAACGAAGAATGTCTCCTCCAGAAGACTTGTCTTTTCAAGACTTCATTAGGGAAGTGGCTAGGGGCCTCTCCATCACAGTGGCCCCTGAGTCAGAACCCAGAGCCAAGGAGTTAGATATTTTACAGTATCCTAAAACTCCTAAAGAGGCAGCTACTTTACCTATCCATGAGATTCTGTATGATCTCATGTTGAGGATGTGGGAGACACCTCTTACCACCTCTCCTCATTCTCGCAGGCTAGACACCATGTATCGTGTCCCTCCTTGTCCTGGCTTTCACAAAACTCAGCTTCCTCACCACTCTATTGTGGTAGAGTCTGCCATTAGAAAAATAAAGAGTGCAAAGAGACACTCATCTAATCCTCCAGGGTGTGAATGCAGGACCCTAGATGCTTTTGGCCGAAGGGTTTTCCAAGCTTCTATGCTAGCTACCAGGATCAACTCCTCTAGTCTCTATATAGGGATGTTTCTAAAAGAAGTCACAGATCATCTGCAGACTTTAACCCCTTTTATTTCAGAGGATAAAAGGCAGGAGTTTCTCACTTGGCTCAAACATGCCCAAGATGCCTCCAAATTTTTCAACCGTGCAGCCTTTGACTCTTTTGAGTGTGTAAGCAGAGCTTCGGCTATTGCCATAGGGGCACGCAGAATTGCTTGGTTACAAGCTTCTGATTTGGAGCTCTGGGTACAAGATGAATTAGGGAATATCCCTTGTACAGATGAAAACCTTTTTGGTAAGGATTGGCAAGCAAAGGCCAATCAGATGGATGCTGAAAACTCTGCTTTGGATCGACTTTCAAAGTATACCTCTGCTCCTGTTAGGAAAAGATTGTTCAAAAAGACATCTTTTTCTAAAAAGGGAAGATACTATCCTGCTTATAGTCAGCAGGCATCTTCTGCAGGTCGTTTTGCTGCAAAGCGTCAGCAACCACCTAAACAGGCCAAATCAAAGGCTGCTAGGCCTGCCATGACCCAGCAGCCTCAGCCTCCTCAGGGCCTTTGACTTGCAGCTAGAGAACTTAGCCTTTCTGGCTCTGGAAGAACCAGAGCCCCTTACCATTCCAGGAAGGTTGACTTACTTTGCTCCCAGATGGGAACAAATCACAGCAGAGCAATGGACACTCTCTATCATAAGGGAAGGGTACAAGCTTCATTTCTTAAGCCTTCCCCCCACACCATAGTGAAACAGTTCAATTCTCCAACATCTCTCCTCGACCTTCTGGGTCAGGAGATTGCCATCCTTCTTGCCCAAGGGGCAATAGAAGAAGTACCTCTTCTTCAGCAAGGCACAGGGTTCTACTCCCCTTATTTTCTTATTCCAAAGAAAACGCGGCTACAGACCCATCTTAGATCTCAGAGAATTGAACAAATTTCTATTCAAGGAGAAATTCAAGATGATTTCTCTCGGTGCTCTCCTTCCATACCTTCAGAGTCAGGATTGGCTTTGTTCTCTAGAACTCAATGATACGTACACCCATGTCCTCATCCATCCAACACACAGAAGGTTCCTTCGGTTCCTTTTTGGAGAAAAGCACTACCAATACAGGGTGCTTCCTTTCGGTCTGGCCTCCGCACCAAGGGTGTTCACGAAATGCATGGCAGTAGTAGCTGCATTTCTACGCACCCTGGGAATATTTGTTTTCCCATATCTGGACGACTGGCTCATTCGAGCTCCCTCTCAGTCAGAGGCCAAGACTTTTCTAACCTGCACAATGCGTGTCCTTCAGTATTTGGGACTGGTAATAAACATCCCAAAATCCAATCTCACCCCTACTCAATCTCTGGAGTTTATAGGGGCTGTCCTGGATACCACAACTGCAAGGGCCTATTTTCCTCAGGCTCGTTGCCTACGCTTGGTGCAGTTAGCCTCCCAAATTCAGTTAAAGTCCCATTTAACTGCTCGGGAAATGTTACAACTCTTAGGCCACATGGCATCCACCGTGCATGTGGTTCCATATGCTCGCCTTCACATGAGGGCAGCTCCATGGACTTTGTCCACCCAATGGACTCAGGCATCAGGTTGCCTGTCAGACAAAATAGCAAACTCCAGTCGCCTTTTTTGGTCTCTCCAGTGGTGGAAGTCCTCTCAAAACCTGTTGCTGGGGTCCCCTTTTCAGCAGTCACTTCCACAAGCAACCCTTACAACAGATGCCTCTCCAATGGGTTGGGGAGCTCATCTGCAAGATCTCTCCACCCAGGGCATCTGGTCTCCACAGGAGACTTCTCTACACATCAGTCTCTTGGAACCCAGAGCAATTTTCTTAGCTCTCAGAGTGTTCCACTCCCTTCTCAGCTACAAGACAGTCCTTATCCACACAGACAATCAGGTAGCCATATTCTATGTGAACAAGCAGGGATGAACTGGCTCTCTGTCGCTTTGCAACGAAGCTTTGCGACTGTGGGCCTTCGCCAGAGAGCATCAGATTCATCTTATGGCAGCATATCTTCCAGGCGTTCAAAACTCTTGGGCAGACAGACTCAGTCGAGTTCTGCTTCCACACGAGTGGTCCCTCCACATGGACCAGGTAGCCAGGATTTTTCGAATTTGGGGAACCCTGGACATAGACCTCTTTGCAAGTCCGTGGAATGCCAAACTTCCCCGGTTCTGTTCCAGAATTCCGTGTCAGGGAGTTCAGGCCAATGATGCCTTCCTTCTTCACTGGGGTCAAGACTTCCTTAATGCCTTTCCACCCATTCCCCTAATTCCCAAAACACTTTTCAAGCTTCAGAGAGACCGAGGTTCCATGATCCTCATAGCACCACATTGGCCACGCCAAGTGTGGTACCCTCTACTTCTGCATCTCTCTCCTCCCTGGAATTGGGCTCTGCACCAGATCTTCTATCCCAGGAAGACGGAACATTGTGGCACCCAAACCCCCAGTCTCTCCATCTCAGGGCCTGGTTGCTGAAGGCCTAGACCTTCAAGTTTTTCATCTCTCTCAGCAAGTCAAAGATATTTTTAATGCTTCTAGAAAGCCTTCCACTAGGCGTTCTTATGCTTTCAAATGGAAAAGATTTACCATTTGGTGTTCAGAGAAGGGTCTTAACCCTCTTGCAATACCTCTGAATTCGTTACTAGAGTATCTTCTGCATCTATCCCATGCAGGCCTTACAACGAATTCAGTAAGAGTCCATTTGAGTGCTATTGCAGCGTCCCTCAAGCCTCTCAATGGACAGCCTATTTCCTCTCATCCTCATATAGCAAGATTCATGAGAGGCCTTCTTTTAACTAAACTTCCCATTAGACCACCTCCAGTGGCATGGGACTTAAATTTTTTTTTTTGGCCAGCTTATGAAGCCACCCTTTGAACCTTTAGCCACCACCTCCTTGAAATTTCTTTCTTGGAAGGTTATCTTTCTTATTGCAGTCACCTCAGCACGTCGCATCAGTGAGTTGCAAGCCTTGGTGGCTAATCCTCCTTATACAAGGTTCCATCATGATAAGGTAATCCTCAGGACCAATCCACACTTTATGCCCAAAGTGGTCTCGCCTTTTCATCTGAATCAAGAGGTATACTTACCTGTTTTTTTTTTAGGACCTCATGCATCAAGTGCAGAGAGGAATCTTCATACTTTGGATTGTAAAAGAGCTCTCGCCTTTTACTTACAAAGAACACAGCAACATAGAAAGTCTTCTCAACTCTTTGTTGCTTTTGATTCTTCCCATTTAGGACTTCCAGTTTCTAATAGAACACTGTCCAACTGGATTGCTCAGTGTATTTCTTTCGCCTACCAGAGTAGGAACCTTTCTCTGGAAGGCCATGTCACAGCTCACAATGTGAGGGCCATGGCAGCCTCAATGGCTCATCTAAACTCTGTGTCCATCGACCAGATCTGTCGAGCGGCCACCTGGGCCTCGGTTCATACCTTCACAGCCCATTACTGTTTGGACAAGGACTCCCGCCGGGATGCCTCGTTTGGTCAGGCTGTTCTCAAACACCTGTTCCATTCCTAATCAACTCCTACCCACCTACCCTGGTTGGATGCCAGAGATCCATGGGGGGAGGTGGAGCCCTTTTCAAGGACACACAACTCTGGGGTCTCTCCCTGGCATCTGCAGCTAGGAAGTCCCCATATGTGAAGACTCATTCCTGCTTGTTCCTGGAGATAGCACAGTTACTTACCTGTAACAGGTGATCTCTGGGAACAGCAGGAATAAGTCTTCACAACCCACCCACCTCCCCTAGGAGTTGTATCTCTCTATTTATCTTTCCTTCCCTCTCTCTCTCTCTCTCTTTGTCTCAGCTTTAAAACTCGAACTGGAGAGAGGCGGTTGGGAAAGGCGGGAAGGCAGCACGCAGGCGCTGTGGGATGCTCCCAAAAGCTTTCTTATTGGACACTGGGGAGCGTTCCCACGCAGGCTCCGTCGGTACTGATGATACCCATATGTGAAGACTTATTCCTGCTGTTCCCAGAGATCACCTGTTACAGGTAAGTAACTGTACTTTATAGCTTCAGATAGTATGTGTGTGTGTGTGTGGCACAACAGTGGTGTGCCTGTCTGTGTGTGGGATGTGGCAGTGGGTGCCTTTCTGAGGGTGAGTTGCAGGGCTGCGTTGCACGTGTGTGTGTGCTGCAGAGCTGGGGAGGCTCTCTGTGGGGTGTGAATGTGAGGTGCCTGTGTGTGTGTGTGTGTGTTTCTGACATGCAGAGGTGGGGTGCCTGTGTGTGTGGATGTGGGGGTGCTGGTGGGGACGGGGTGCTTTTGTGTGTTCTAGGGGGAGTGGAATGCACCTTTTGGCAACATCTTGCACTCTTCCCTCCCCTTCCAACCCCTCTCCTACTGGCTCCCCTCCTTTACTACCCTTCAGGCTCTCCCCCTTCACTAACCAATGTTGAGGGAGGAGTGGCCTAGTGGTTGGGGCAAGTTACCTCAGGCCAGAAGGTCAGGGGTTCAAATCCCACTGGAGGACAGCAAACGTGGGCCAGAAGGACTGGGGTTTCTAGTCCCACAGGTGCTCCTTGTGGTCTTGGGCAAGCCACTTAACCTCCATTGCCCATGTTCCCTGTAAGTATTAGTGTATGTCTCTCATATCCCCTCATGTTAAATGTATCCCCCAATTGTGTTGTGACCACCTTGATTGAAGGATAAGGTGGTATACAAACCTGTCTAAATAAATAAATAAACCACCCTAGCACTCCCATCCCCTACCTTAAAATCCCCTCCCCCATCCTCCTTTTATAAATAGGCCATTGCCCTTTTAAATGGTCTTTGCCTGTACCTCCCTTCACCCCCCCTACCCAAGCACCTTTTCTGCTGCAGGCCGCAACCATGACCTCCCTCTTCTCATCTGCCTGCTAGGATCCAATCTCCTGCAGGCAGATAGAAGGGGTCTTTGCTGCGAATGTAGCATCCCCTTATCTTCTGCCTTCAAGGGATGGGATCCCCACAGGCAGAAGAGAAGGGGGAGGCAGCGATCGCGGCCCACAGGCAAGGTGCCTGTCTATGGGGATCCAATCTCCTGTGGTCAGAAGAGAAGAGATCCTCTTTTCTTCTGCCTTTGGGAGTTCCGATCGCTGTGGACAGACAAAGGGCAGTGGCCATTGGGGCAACTTGTTTGGTGGGGCAATGGCCCTCCCTTACCCCCCTTACCATGCCCATGATTACAAGAAAGAAAGATGAAGGTTTTGGAATGACCTTCACAGACCCAAGCTTGAATATTATGAAAAACATACGGAGAGATCTCAAATATGCAGTGCACACAAGGAGATATATAATATTTCTGAACCAGGAGAGTTCTGCAGGGGGGAGTGAGGGAAAAATTCCAGAAGCAAGAATAGAAAGATATTTTGCTGGATACAGGAAATCTTTGGAAGCGATTAATTCTGCCAAAGGTGGTGTTAGAGTATTGACTGAAAGGGTGTCCAAACCGTTACGCTTGCCATATTGACCCTTTTTCTTATTTTGAAAAAACTTCAAATAAATAGTAATGATACATTTAAAATTTGCAGGAAGATAAGATGAATATTCACCTAGGATGACCACCATTTAAAGCCAAGTGCTGACCCCAGCACTTGAGATACACATTCAGCGCCACTGAATCTGTGTGTAAGCAGTGACCATGCCGGCTGAATGTAGTCACCAAATGGATAGTTTCCAATGCTGTCTCCACTTCTCCCCAACCCAGCTCGATATTGTCCTTATAAGTTTTAAAATTACACTGGCAAATGCACTACTTGCTCCCAATATCAGGCCCATTGCTTTTAACTTGGTACCATATAGTGGTTGTGAATATCTTACATTCATTTAGGGATTCTTTGAAACATAGTTTGATCAGGGTTGCCTAAACCTTTGCAGCAGCTCTGTGTTATGAAGAAGGCTGTAGGAATGGCTACTGTAAAAGTTTCTAGCACAATTGCGCAAGGACTTAAATGGATCTTTGTGGTGCTTTAGTGAGGGAGGAAGCTGCAGGTCACTCTCCAGACTGGCAGTCTGATCATCTGCTGCAGTTGTCATTTGGTCTTGTGCCTCTAAGGACTTTTCGTTTTCCTGTTTTGTTTTTAGAATAATGTATGATATACTGCTCTTGTTCTTTTGCACTTTTATGTGCTAAGAGACAGCAAATACATCAAAGTACTGTATTTATAGGGGAGCTTGCTTTAATAGATATATAGTTAAGGAATAAACCCACTAAGAGAATTCATTTTCAATGAAATAAATAGAAATACCGGTATTTAATTTATTAAGTTTTATTTATGACTTTGTTTTAAGAAATTCACCCATTTATGCAGATAAACCCAGTTGTGTAAGTGAATACTGAGACAGTAATATTCTTTGAAAGCGCCCTCAAAAGGTAAAACACAGCCGTGAATTGATTTGATAACAGATTGTTTTGTGTGTGTATAATACGCTTCATAAAACAATGATTTATTCCTATCTGTTTAATAGGGATCATGTTTTGGCATTTGAAGGAGGTCGTCTGTATAGTTGCCTGTTTTTACATGTAGCACATGGACAGCACTGGCCTTACCCCTGGCGGATTTCTGTGTGGCATTTCCACCTCCCTCTTCTCCAAAGCCTGGAGCACCGCATGTTCTGCATGCCCCCTTCCCCCCCCCCTTTACCTAGGAAATGAGCGGAGGGGGCAGAGCTGTCACTTGGCAGCTCATAAGATCTGTGCTGAGTTTTGCCGCTGCTTAAGGAGGCTTTGCTGGCCCTGATTGTTCTGTCCCTGCCCTGTGTGTGGAATACTTTTGAGAAGTAGCTGCTGTGTAATTTATAGCAAGTCTTGACAAATTTTCTTGGACTCTAGGAGCCAGCTTGGCCGCCAAGACCTTACGTCACTGTGTGTGCCCTCCTCCCCCAAAACATGGGATTGCAGTTCATTTTTTAGGTCTTGATTTACTGAGACATTTTTTCCATTCTGTGTGGGAAAAGAAAACATAATGAATCACGATAATGTGAGGCAGTGACCCTTCTCCCCCTCTGCTCTTGCCCCCCCCCCCCCCCCCCGTGACCCTTCACAGCCGCACTTGAGGCAGCTTCCTTTTTTGCTTCACATATCACCATGGCCTGGTGCTTTGTAAAGCCAAAAGTGTCTCTTATGTTGCCATACCCTTAACTTCACCTACTGTCTGTCTGTCTGTCTGTCTTTGCCATGACTTAAACCACAAGATCAGCCTGAACTTCCTCTACCATGTGGCTTAAGCATGCAGAGAGCAGTTTGCAGTGGGAAAGTTAGAACCGTTTATTTCAGCTGCTGCAGCCCAGAAAAGGAACATTTGTGGGCATGAAATCCAAGGCGCATTTTCTAGGCGCTCTGGCGACCCGGTGCCTGGAATTTGTGGAGCCCTGATTTTTAGTACTTCTAAAGTAAACTGCAAATAGCCATTTCAAAAAGGGTGGTGTTGGTCAATTTTACAGTCCCGTGGGATCTTTACAGCTGTCGGTTATACTGTGGTTGGCCCCCAGCTTGTAACATCAGCATAGTGTCATGATAGCACATTTTGGGGGAACAGGAAATAATGAAAAGTCTTTTTAACTTGGTTGAATTCACTGTTTCTTGGATGCAAAACATCTGCAATGGAGGAGGGGACATATCAGCCAGGAGCAAAGGAAAATAGAATCTGCCCCCCCCCCTTTATTTTTTTAAACTGAGATTATATTTATATGCATAAGCATATGTATGGGTCTGTGTGGACCACCTGACAGGGAGGGATTAGGATGAATTGTTGTTATATTAATTTTATAGAAACAGAGAAATATGACGACAGAAAAAGACCACATGGCTTATCTAGTCTGTCCTTCCATATTAACAACTACAACAGTCCCCTTTTTTCCTTTAGAGATCCTCTATGTTGGTCCCATGCTTCTTTGAATTCAGATACTGTCCTCATCTCTACCACCTCCACTGGGAGACTATTCCACGGATCCACCACTCTTTCCGTAAAGAAATATTTCCGCATATCACTCCTGAATTATAACATGCCTTGGGCTACTCTGGTGAGGTACAAAAACCATATATGGAAAATGAAAAGAATAAAATGTGAGAAAATGAGCGATATGGTGAAATGAGGTAGGACTCCAAGGCCTATGCTGAAGCCGAGAGGAGGAAGGAGAAGAAGGTCGCCTTAAGAATAACGTTTTTGCCACTTAATGGTAGTCTTATGTGTGGGAAGTGACAAGAGACACGTCAAACTTTGGGGTCTTCTTCATATCTTTCACACTAGTAGTCAATGCCCTGCTCTCAAAACCCCTTTATCAGCTCCTCTTCACATGTGTGCCCGCCTCTTTCACACCGTACTGCCTCTTTCTAGTTGGGCATCCAATCTGGACATTTGTTTGAAAGGCCTTTGCTGATGTGTTTGGACTGCAGATTTCAAATAAAAGAAGCAGAGTTACAAATGTTACCTTTTGCAGGGACTTGAATCATTTGGCAGCTTTGATTTGCCCTCCAGCTACTTTGATGACACCCACTAAAATTCTGTTCTGCTTTACTAATGTTACCTTTACTGTGCTTCTGTTGGCACCGCTGTTAATCATTTTTCTGCTGCTGTCCAGACAGACTTGAGAGAGCCTCTACTCCATGGAGCTTACAGCTTACTTAAGGTCACAGATTAGACATGAGAAATTTTGTTTACTCTAAAGAATGGTTAAAATCAAGACTACTGTATTCACGGAGAACCAGGGTTATAGGAGTAACGCAGCCTCCAAAAAGATGTTTAGATAGTTCTAGTTTGGGATAGGCATGAGGATGGTGTTCACGCTCCCCCCCCCCCCATATGTTGCCTGTACTAATGTTGAATTGATACCCCTCCCTTCACCACCAATTTGACTTCCTTACCCTTTATTCTCCCTCACCCCCCAAAAATAAGCGGGCAGACTGCATCTGTGTTTTTTAGGTGGAATTCAAGAGGGGTGGTGTGACACCACATTCACCTAAACTCTATTCTGTCTTCTTTAAACATAAGAATTTTTCTTCTTCCTTCATTATTCCTTTCCTCCTCTATGCTGCTCGCCTCTTTTTCTTATTCATCTCTCCTCTGCTGTCCTTTTTCGCAGGCTTGGCGTCACCCTTGACATACCAGTATTGCTTTTCCTATTGGTCCATGAGGCCTATATTCAGCAAGGCAGTCAGTGTTAGTTATCATTTTTGCT
Organism: Ichthyophis bannanicus; assembly: GCA_033557465.1. Classification (NCBI taxonomy): domain Eukaryota; kingdom Metazoa; phylum Chordata; class Amphibia; order Gymnophiona; family Ichthyophiidae; genus Ichthyophis; species Ichthyophis bannanicus. Next base: position 159,705,127 of record CM066043.1, on the reverse strand, counting down.
TTTTTCATTCTTGGCACACAATTCGCACCTTATTTGTCTTATGCTAAAAAATGCAAGGTCATGCATTTGGGCTGCAAAAATCCAAAAGAGCTGTACAGTGTAGGGGATGAGGTACTTCTGTCCACAAAAGAAGAGCGGGACCTGGGCGTGATTGTGTCTGGTGATCTTAAAGTAGCTAAATAGGTAGAAAAGGCGACGGTGAAAGCTAGAAGGATGCTTGGGTGCATGCGGAGAGGAATGGCCAGCAGAAGAAAGGAGGTTATAGTATCTCTGTATAAGTCTCTGGTGCGACCTCATTTGGAGTATTGTGTGCAATTCTGAAGACCGCACCTTCAAAAGGATATGAACAGGATGGAGTCGGTGCAGAGGGTGGCTACTAAAATGGTTAGTGGTCTTCATTATAAAGCATATGAGGACAGACTGAAGGATCTTAATATGTACACCTTAGAGGAAAGGCGGGATAGAGGTGATATGATTGAGATGTTTAAATACCTCTGTGGCATAAATGCACAGAGGGGGAGCCTCTTTCAATTGAAAGCAATTACTGCTACGAGGGGACATGGGATGAGGGTGAAGGGGGATAGATTCAGGAGTGATATGCGGAAATATTTCTTTACGGAAAGAATGGTGGATCCATGGAATAGTCTCCCAGTGGAGGTGGTAGAGATGAGGACAGTAACTGAATTCAAAAAAGCATGGGACCAACACAGAGGATCTCTAAAGGTAAAAAGGGGACTGTTGTAGTTGTCGATATGGAAGGACAGACTAGATAGGCCATGTGGTCTTTTTCTGCCGTCATGTTTCTATGTCTCTCTCGTTCTATAAGCTTTGGGTAAAAGCGGTGCCAGATTGTAAAACTAATGCTAATAATATGGGTTTGCAGAAATTTGTCATTATAGGTTGCGTGGCCTTTGGCGGGTCCCACTGTTCAGTCTCTTTGATGGTATCTCAGATACTGAATGTTGGTTCTACTGATGACATCAGAAGAGGGGCGCTTTAATTACTTCACTACAATTTTGCATACTATGGTGCGTTTCAAAATGGGGAAGCAGCAGGGCTGCTTCAGCCTGTTATGGGGCCTTGTGCAAATGTTTAGTAATGGGCCCCTCCCATTCACAGGACCCCCTCCCTCCCGCTGCCACCGCCTCTGCTGCTGCCCCCTCTCTAGGATGTGCAGTGCTGGCAATATATTTAAAAAGGTAGCATGGCACTGGACTGACCTTCTCTTCCAGCGCCACGGTGCCGTTCGCACTTCCGCACCCCCCCTTCAATTCCACGTCCTGTTAAAGTGGAATCAGAGGTGGGCAGAAGCCCGACTGGCACCACAGCACTGGAAGAGAAGGTAATGCTGGTTCTGTGGACCCTTTATAAATATACTGCCGCTGCCGCACATCCCAGCGGGGGGGGGGTGGCAGTGGCAGCAATGGGCACAAGGGTCACTTTTACCTATGGACAGCTGGGTGCCCGTTTTGCCCATAGGTAGAAGTTTCCTGGAAGCAATATAGTATAGAATACTAATCTGTGGCATATGTTAACATGCCTTATTTACCATGGCCTCCATTACTGGCAAAGGGCACATAGTCGGCATAGCTGGGTTGTGGTCTGGGCAAAGCATGGGTGATGGTCTCAAATGCACATTTTAATTATAAAAAATCTTACGGTACACTCATTACTTATGAACCTTTGTGTGCTTATACCTGCTATAGACCAGGTATACATGCCCGCACCTGAATTTAAGGCACGATCTGCACCACTTATGCTAGTATTTTATGCACCTACTGGTCTTTATAAACTAGGCACATTTTGGCTAGGTGCCCTGTTATAAAATTAACCTCCATGTGTACAAATATGTATACTACAGCACATCTCAGGTTATTTATTTGGATTTATTAACCACCCTTAGAAAGAGATTCATCCAAATCGGTGAGGGTAGTAAACAGCTTGCTATAGTTATAGCCAAAATTGTCACTTAACGCCACTCAGCACACAGCTTGTTTTAAGAGTTTCAGCCACAGTGTTGTGGGTGAAACAGATATGAAAATCATGGTATCCCCTCTGTGTTAAAGTTTCAGTTTTGGTGTCTCTAAGGCCTGCAGTTTTAGGGTATTCTAAAAGTCATATGACAGCGATATTACTACATTAACATTAAAATATGACTAAATGTGTCCTGTTTTTGCTCTGACTTGCTATATTGATGATGGAAACAGAATGTGCACAGAGGAGGTGGATCACAAGTCTGCTTTGGTCTGCTTATTTCCATTGTGTATATGGTGTCATGGACTTCACATAAGAAGTTGAACTACCAATACTGCCATACATGGGGATATAATCTCAAAATGAGGGCTGTCCAAAGGCCCCCTCCCACCCTTGGAAACTGGGTGATTTGGTAGCTCTGATTTTCCCCTTCAGCCATATTGATACCCTCTCTCTTGTACTTTCCTACTATCCTTGTTGTGCTTCTATTACTACTGCTATTAATCATTTATGTAATGCTATAAGGCATATGCAGTGTAGTACAGACAGACTTAAGTGGCAGTCCCTGGTCCATGGAGCTTAGTCATTGCTGGTATGCAGGACCTGGTGTGAGGGGCAACAGTGGTAGGACCACTCGGCTGTAGTGATCACAGTGTGATCAAATTTGTCATAATCACTACCGTAATATTTTTATTTTAAAAAGAGAGACCATGATAAGATCAGGAAATTAGAAAATAAACTAGAAGGAATGGTTGCTGAGGCATAGACATTATTTAAAAATACAATTTTGTGGAAGCCCGAATAAAATATTCCATACATTTAAAAGGGTCAGAAGACCAAATGACTAACATTATGGTTTAATGACAAGGTAAAGGAGGCAGTTAAAGCCAAAAGAGCATCTTTCAGAAAATGGAAAATGTAAGGAGGAGCATAAGCAGTGGCAAGTTGGATGTAAAACGGTAATACAGCAGGTCATGGCAGACTTTGAAAAAAAAAAAGCGCTTATCATAGAGGCAAAAAAAAAATAGTAAATTTTTTTCTAGTACATTTAAATCAAGAAACCCATGAGGAAGTCAGCTGGATCCCTAGAAAACCAGGGTGTAAAAGGAGTGCTGAGGGAAGATAAAGTATTAGTGGAAAAACTAAATGATCTTTGCCTCAATTTTACTTTGGAAGTCATTGGGATCATACCAATACCAGATACTTTATTTGACAATGATGGTTTGGAGTAGCTAAAGCAAATCGCAGCGAATCTAAAAGATGTAATGAAGCAAATTGACAGATAAAAAGTAACAAATCACCAGGATTGAATGGCATTGATCTCAGAATCCAGAAAGAGCCCAAACATGAAAGTGCTAACTTGTTACTAGTAATCCTTAATCTATCATTTTAAACAGCCACAGTACCTGAGGATTAGAGGGTGACCACTGTAATGTCAGATTTTAAAAAGGGCTCTAGCAACAGTCTGGGAAACTAGCAACCAGTGAGCCTCACAAAATGGCAGAAGCTATTTTAAAGAATGGAGTTACTGAGCATATAAGAGACCTCAGTTTAATGGGAATGAGTCAACTTGGATTTAGCAAAGTGAAGTCTTGCCTTTCCAAGTCATTGTGACTTTTTGAAAGTGTAAATAAACTCGTGGATAAAGGCGAGCCAGTTGATATGGTATATTTGAATTTTCAGAAGGCATTTGACAAAATTCTTCATGAAAGACTCTTCAAGAAATTAAAAAGTCATGGGATGGGAGGCAAGATCCTATTGTGGATGGGAAACTGCATAAAAGATAGGAGAACAGATTAAGTCTAAATTGTGAGTATTCTAAATGGAAAAAGATAAATAGTGGCGTGCCAGAAGGGTCTGTGTTTGGGACCTGTGCTGTTTAACATGTTCAGAAATGACGTGAAGGAAAGAGCAACAAGTTAGGGGATCAAATTTGCAGAGAAAACAAAATTATTCAAAGTTGTTTTAAAAGAAAGATAGAAAAATGTGAGAAATTACAGAATGATATTATGAGAGTACATGACTGGACTTCTAAATGGCAGATCAAATTTAATGTGGACATGCGCAAAGCAATCCACATTGGGAAAAAGAATCCCAATACAGGTACAAAATGGTGAGTCTTGAATCTGGCATCACCACCTAAGAAAAAGAGATTGGAGTCATTATAGATAATTCATTTTAATTTTCAGCACAGGGTGCTAATGGCTGCTAAAGAAAAAGCAAATGAGAATATTAATGATTATTTTTAAAAGGAATACAGAACAACACTGAGAATATTATTCTACCTCTGCATTAGGTTCATGGTACCTTGAATGTGATCTCCAGCTTTGATCGCCCCGTCTCAGAAAGGATATAGTAGAGCTGGAAAAGGTTCGGAGAAAGACCGCAATGGATAAAGAGGATAAGCTAGAACACCTTCCTTATGAAGAAAAGCTAAACAAGTTAGCTTTCAGCTTGGAAAAAGAGATACTATAGACAGGATAGGACAGAAGTGTCTAAGTGCAATGTTTAAATAGGGGGCGGTTGTTTAAGAACGAGAGGACACTCCACGAAACTAGCAAACAGAAGATTGAAAAGAAATCATAGAATGTATTTTTTCACACAGCACATCATTAAACTGTGGTATCTGTTGCTGGCAGACATGTTCAAGGTGGCTAACCTAGAGGCATTCAAAAGAGATGAAGTATCTGGAGGAAAAGTCCATAAAAAATGGTTAACCAGCTAGACTTGGGAGAGACATTACGTATACCTGAGAATGAGGCATAAGAAATAGATTTACTGTTTGAGATCTACTGGCTACTTTTGACTGGGAGACAGGATGCTGGACTCAATGGACATTACTCTGATTCAGCATGGCCTATTTTATGTTATGAAAAAGGAAGTTTGCGAGTAGAGGGAGGAGGTGCACTATGGGAATCTGCATCACTGGGCATGTGCTAAGTCTCCACAGCCCACTCCGCTATGCTGGGGACCACAGCAAAACTTTGGGAGGGAGCCCTAAATTCCACCAGCAGACTGTGCCTCTCCTTCAGCTTCAGGCAGTTCTGCGTCCCCTGTGGCATGGGCGCCCAAGGCAGTTGCCCTGGTTGCATCCTCCTAACTCTGGCCCTGTTGCTATGGCTCCTCAATGAGCTCTTGCCTGCCACCCCACCCCCACCTGGATCCTCATGCAATTTGGTGCTTTGCTGGAGGTGCAATGTTTGCTACCTCCTTCATCTTCTGGTCTGCACATGCTCAAGTCATGTGGCTTAATTCTTGGGCCTACTCAGACCTATTCAGCACCAGAGCATTTGAAGAAGCATTGCCCCTCTTCATCCCTGTCCCAGACTCTCTCTCTCTGAGACAATGAAACCTTTTGCACTAAGATAGAAAGCAGAGGGTAGGGCTAAATGGCCAATTTTCCCAATGGAGAAAGGTGAATAGTGGTGTATCCCAGGGATCTGTGCTGGGTCCGCTGCTTTTTGACATATTCAAAAATGACCTGGAAAAGGGAATAACGAGTGAAGTTATCAAATTTGCAGATGACACAAAACTATTTAAAGTTGTTAAAACCCAAGAGGATTGTGGAAAACTGCAGGAGGATCTGGATAAATTGGAAGACTGGGCATCGAAATGGCAGATGAAATTTAATGTGGACAAGTGCAAAGTTATGCACCTAGGAAAGAAAAACCCAAACTATGGTTACACGATGCAAGGCTCCACATTAGAAACCACCACCCAGGAAAAAGATTTAGGCGTCATTGTGGATACCATGTTAAAACCCTCGGCCCAGTGTTCAGCGGCGGCCAAGAGAGCAAATAGAATGCTAGATATCATAAGGAAAGGAATGGAAAATAAAACAAAGGATATTATAATGCCTCTATATCGTTCCATGGTGAGACCGCACCTTGAATATTGTGTGCAATTCTGGTCGCCGTATCTTAAAAAGGATATAGCATTATTAGAAAAGGTACAGAAAAGAGCCACCAAAATGGTAAAGGGGATGGAAGGCTACTCCTATGAAGAGAGGCTACAAAGGTTAGGGCTCTTCAACCTGGAAAAGAGACGGCTGAGGGGAGATATGATAGAAGTCTATAAATTAATGAATGGAGTGGAACGGGTAAACATAGATTGATTGTTTACATTATCAGAATATAGAAAGACTAGGGGACATGTAATGAAGCTACAGGGTAAACTATTTAAGACAAATAAGAGAAAATATTTTTTCACTCAACGTGTAATCAAATTCTGGAATTTGTTACCGTAAGATGTAGTAAAGGCTGTTAGTGTAGCTGGGTTTAAAAAAGGTTTGAACAAGTTCCTGGAGGAAAGGTCCATAAAGCATTATTAAAAAGGAACCCAGGATATCGATGCTTGACCCAATTCAAGCATTGTGGAACCTGTGTCTCTTGGGGATACTGCTAGGTACGTATGACCTAGATTGGCCACTGTTGTAAACAGGATACTGGGCTTGATGGGCCTTGGTCTGACCCAGTATGGCATATCTTATGTTCTTATGATGGAAGAGCACTTTTTTCCTCATTGCATGTGATTTCAGTCATTATTCTAAACGTGTAAGTCATTAATTGAAGTAGTTACACTCTTGAAAAAGAGAAAAGGAAGCATAGCACTGAAACTGTATTTAAATAAACTGAGGCCAGTTATCAAAGGGTTTACCTGGGTTTATCCATGTTCATATCTGTTTTGATCGTTGTCCCCCTCCGCTAGTGTTTGCGTAATTTTACCTGCAGAAACGAGGGGAAGAGCGAGATCAGGGAGGGAAAGTATGTGTAGTGATTGGATTTTGACATCACTATGTGTACTTTGCATGCTCATGGGATTTTTTGAAGGGAAACCTCTGTGCTGTAGAAACCTTCCACTGAAGCCCATCTGCTGTGGCGCCGTGCAGGATAGTACATGGCAGTAGCATGAGTTGTACTTTTTTTAATGTTGAGATTCAGATGTGAAAGAAGTAGAGATGAAGGAACATGGCAAGTGAAAACAAGTATATTATAAAGGAAGGGGCAGGAGCAGTGAAAATGGGAATTAAGAAGAGTTGGGGGGGGGGGAAATAGCACACCTCAGGAAAGCTACATCAATGTTTTGTTGTTGTTCTGCCAGCTTAGGTCTGTGCCACTATATCATCCTCCCGGTGGGAGAGGACAGACGACTAGCCCCCCCTTCTACAAACTAGACTTTTCATCTTACCAGACTGGGGGCTGGATATTGATTGAATTAAAGCTGCAACGTCCCCTCCCCTAATCTAAGGAACAGTAAAATTTTGATTGGAGCAGGAGGGCATTTTTTACTATAAAGTAGTATTCTCTTTTATAAAATCATTAAAATGTAATTACTACTGCCCTAGTGGCTCAGGTGTGAGTGTTGTGTACTACTATGCAGAAGGTCCTCGTTTCAGTCCCTGAATGGGGCTTTTGGCGTCTCTGGTTGATTGGGGTTAGGGATGCTGAGAAGGCAGTTTTCACAACATCCCAAGGTGGGAGGAGAGGGAACTGAGGTCATTGCTTAAGGGCGGCACCTGGCGGTGAGGTTTGGGGTTCCAAAATGAACCCTACTATATGACTCTTAGCCCCCTGGCCTTCACTGCAGTGACTAGACTAGTTCTTTTGGGGGTGGGGAGTAGATGGGGAGATTATAAAATGGGGAAAAATCAGTGGATACTTACAGACAAAGGCTCATGGCCCCATATCCCAGCCCTGGTGATGACTATGTTGGAAGTACTTAAAAAAATGCAATTCTGTGGGAGCTGAGAAAAGGACTGGCAGAACCTCAGTCTCCCTTAATGTTTTCCTGGATAATGAGCTGGGAGCTTTGTAGCAAGAAACGGTACTGCTGGAAAGGGTTGTCCTCCTCCTCCTAGTGGCAACATGGGGGTTTGCTGGAAGTTGGGGGTACTTCTGCTTTAAAAAAAAGAGAGAAAAAAAGGGATACTTGCGCAGAGGGAACAGCTAAAGTGGAATAGACTAAGAAGGAGTCAAATTATCCATAAAGACAGCCAAAGAGAGAAGTGACAAGAGCAGCAACAGCCCCTGTCAGTTGTGGAGTTTAGTTTGTGTGTGCAAATAACAAAATGCTTTTTTTAACATGCCTGTTTACACAGTTAAGTGACCTTATTTGACATTTAAACCAATAGTATTTTGTCCCTTTATTAATCTCTTCCCTTGTTGTTAACTAGGGCATGGAATGACTTTGTGTTGAGGAGGTGATTATGTGGTGAGGGGCTTAACTGTCTAGAATCTTGTTAGAGAGGATTCAGGGTCCTTGTCCCCCACCGCTCTACACTGCGCTGGTCAAAGTTTAGACAAGACCAGATGGTAATAATGTCACTGAAGGAGTATCAAACAGACCTCCGCTGGCACGAATATTCTAATTTAATTAGAACAAAAGAGAGAAGATTAAATAGCTCAGGATTTGTCTTCTTTTTAGTTTCCTATTTAAATGGACAGAGTTTTATAACTCTGTGAGGGTGTTGTATATCAGAACACATTTTTAATGATGATAAATATGATTTATGTATAAGCTTCACAAAAGCTTAACTTGTTGGCATTACCACTGCAAACGCAGGGTGTGGACTACTGAAAGACATTGCACTACATCTCCCCCGACCCCCTGTTCAAGATGGTTCAGCCCTGTTTTGCATAAGTTTCTTTTGAGTAGATGCATGTGTGTGTGCTTGCAGTACTGGAGGAATTAGGCTGCCTGATCGACTGGATGTATATCTTAGAGGGAAGCAGTGTACTTTAACAGGGCACAGCCACGTTTCTAAGAAATAAAAATGTATTGTGCATACCCTGTGCCTGGGATGAGCAGCAATTCTTTGATGTACTATTACAATGGGAAAACGGTAAGAGAGCTTTTCTTTGTTCGGGTAGTTTTTACTGTCTAAAAGACTAGAAGCAGCGTAAAAATCACTGCTGGAACTTTGGTTTTGAATGTGTTGCTTTCAGCTGAGCTTGCAGGACTCCATGTGAGCTATGTAAGGAATCTGTGCATATTTTGACAGATTTGTATAGGAAAAAATGTGGCATTTGTGTATTTTAAAGACTTTTGCTTTAGGTTTTTACAGAAGCTTACTGGGAGCTGGAGCTGAAGCTTATTCTGTGGATTAAATAGCTGTTGCTGTTTAACAAATACAAAAAATGAGCAGAGGTTTTTTTAATACATTTAAGTTAGGCTATTTTCAGATTTTACATAAAACTTTATAGTTGATATTTTATTTTCAATACTTGCGATGTACTGGGGAAAAATAGGATGAAAGTCATCTCTTAGTTATTTTTATAAATAACAAGTATGAATTTCTGGGAATGATTAGGGAAGCAGTCAACCAGTAAGGTTCGTGTTTCCTGTTTGGAGTTTGAGGTTCAGAGACCCCCTCCTCTATTATTGCATCTGCTTCCAATCAAGGCCGTTTTTTTGACCCTATAGAGAAGTTAGACTAATTTACACAGCAACTTCAGCATTTAAAAAATATAGTTTCTGGGTGACTTTGTGCTGGTAAATATTACAACTTTTGTGTTGCATCTCGCCAAAGGTTTAAGTGATTTTCTTTGTTTTAAATAGACTGGAGCTGTCCTTCATAAACTTTCCATTTTGCGCTTGGCAACCAAGAATACAGTGTAAAGAGCTGTAGACAGACACCAAAAGTCTGAATAATTTATTAACATACAAACTAATTTGTTTTCTGAAGCCTGACTATTTTCAGAAGTATTTGTATGGCAGGCAGCACATATGATTTGTACAGTTACTGAAGTGCTTAATACACCATGCCTTTTTTGTAAAAGCCATTTCTTTTGCATGCTTGTGAAATGATTGTGCAGCAGACATTACCACAGAAGCTTATTTTACTCTTATCTGAATTATATTACCAACACTCAAAAAACACCAGTTTATTTTGTGTAGGAGTTTGCAAAACCCAAAACAGTAAAGACGTGTAAGTGTTTCTGATGCACAATTCACCTCACATTTCTAAGGATTTGTTAAAAATTAATCTGAAAAGATAGGAATGCTGCTTAACCAGCCCGAATAAGATTTGTTGTATTTGCCTTTTTTCCTACAAGGATTTTCAAAATGAACTGCTAGGATGAGTTGTGCAAGGCTGGAGGCTCTGTTTCCCCGAAGAGCTCTCTTAGGGGCCTACAAGCTTTATGTGTTTGATGTTCTATTAACTTTTTTAAAAAACTAATGTGCAAGTAATCTGACTGAACGACTTTAAAACGAGTCCAAAACAAAGGAGTATGAAGTCCGAGAATAGAGAGGATACAAGGGAAGTGAGGCAATTACTTGCTTTCTGTTTCATCTTCTTTGATAAAAATACCAGCTCCTTCAGATGTGAAATGTTTTTTCTACTTCTTTCATGTCTTCTTCCAAGTTAAAGCATAGTTTGTTTGAAGTTTTACTCGATGCTATATATTACACTTAAGTAAAATTAACTGTACAATACCCCCTCAAAGCAGACAGAATATGACTTGCATGGAGATTTTTTATTTTATTCTTCCTTATGCACGAATCACCCTATTACAACATTTCTCTTTGTTCTGTAGCAGGAAAGGGCTTTGATCTTATTAAGTGTTTCCAGGCTTATGTTGGAGTTGGTACTGTAGAGAGAGAGGGATGGTCTGAAAATTGATAGCATGTGCCTGCTGGAGGTCAGAGGTGAACTTTATGAGCCTGTAGAGTTAGTAAACAGATGATAAATTGCAACAGGAAAGAATCTGTGATTCTCTCTCTATGCTGGAAGGCTTACCCTCTGTTCAGGACTTCTACCTTTTAATAAGTCTACTGACAGTGTTAGAAAGCAGAATAGAGAACCCATCTGAATGTGTAAATTCAGTCTAATTTTCATGTTTTTAAAAATTTGGCACATACAAATATTTAATCCAAAAAGTGCATTTTGAGGAGTATAAAAATGCTAAAATTAATTTAAATTGTTTTTTGAAATGTTTATTTCACGGATTTGAAATCTAGCTTTGAGGCTAGAGATTTTATTTTCCCTAGTCAAACAAATTTTGCTAAACAAATATTGTGTTCACACTGTTGTTGGCACCTTGCTCCAGCACACTTAGATGGATGCACTGAGAAATCCTGGGCCCAGCCATATTTTAAGTCTAAATCCTCAATTAAGGTGCTATTCCATTTTGTATTTGAGGCTAAGAGAATAACACAGTTCCTGTTCCTTCAACAATTTGATTCCAGATATCCTTGTTTGGGGTACTTATTGACAAAGAGAACCAGCAATAAATGACCTCCTCCTATGGGGCTATATGTGATTCTTTCTTTACCTGTTGATTATACAAATTGCCATTATGGTTTCTAGACCAAAAAAACCTGAGTAACCTTTATAGGAGAAAGATTAGATTAGTCAAAACAGACCAACTCCTTTAAGTACTGAATAGTGAGTTGCAAGTACTTACCTATTTGTAACTGTTAAAAATATCCACCCTATATTTGATGTACAGGGCTCTAATTTTCTACCCATTGGGCATTAAAGGTTGATGTTTGTGCAAGCCTTTCATTTCACCTCAAGCATGCTTTACTTTAAACAATCTGCAATAGCCCTCTAAACTATTGGAAAACTAAGATGACTCCTTCCAGTGGCAGTCCAAGGTGAATATACTAAATGTAACGAGTCATCAAAACTACATTTTGCTGGTTAAAGTTTTAAAAACGTACAGTTTGTATTGACTTAAAAATCAAACAAGTTCAGTGGGTGCAGAAATTTTGTGTACAACTAATGTTTAGAAGCAGTTGTGAAGAGAAGTTTCCAGTATGTTGAACAACTGAAATAACGAATGAGCAGTAAATGACTGACAGGCTAAAGTCTGTGTGTTCTTTCCTCTGATATTATACTTTCAAATGCCCAACTAGAATATGGTAACGTGTTTAGTTATTCGTTAGAAAGTTTACAGAGCTCAGGTCTAGTCTGTTAAGGACTACGCTTTGTAATGAAGCTGCATCAGTTTAGTTCCTTGCTTTATGAGGAGGACAGAGTACATGAATGAACTGCTTCTTTTGTCCTTGGGCCAAGAAATTCCAGTTGTTCTGCTGAGGGGAGTGCTTTAGGTTTCCATAAGCAGAGGTTGAAATTTCATTGAATAGCATTCACACTGTACAGAGATTCGGTTCAAATTTAAGTTTGAAAGTGTGTTCATATTACTGAAGGTCAAGATGGAGATGCTTCACATCTAAAATAACAGAATCTGGCATCCAAAAATAGCTCTTTCTCCCACTAGTTTGAGGTTTATATGTAATCTTTTAAAATAAAAGCCTCCCAGTAATTTACTGAAGCCTGTCTACTGTATACGATTTTCTGCATTGCCATGATGGCTTTACATAAAGAGTAACTGGAGCCCACCAAAAGAGTCAAAACACATATTTGTCAAGGCCTTCCTGATCCCTGCTGTTGCTTGGCCCTCAGAGAATCGTCTCCATTGCCTCTTCTCTTCACCAGCGGCCCCTCTGTATAGCTAAGGAGAAACTTGCTGACAAAATAGATAAAAATAAATTTCTCAAGGAATATAAAATACATTTAGTTTATGCGGGTGAGATATACAGTACATTTTATTCATTTCTGTGGTTCTATTTTGAATTAGCTACTATCGCTTATCAGGCCAATATTCAAAACAAGTTAACAGGTTTGCCGGTAGCTGGTGAATGTATAACTTGCCTCTCTGTAGATTCCTAAAACTTATACAAATAGTCGGGAACCATTTAAATGGCCTGACACTATCCACTAAAGAAAAAGGCAAAATGAGGGCAAGCAAAAAATTATTTGGATAGTGGTGATATTTGGCTTAGTTTAAGTCTGCTAAATAGCAGGCCCAGTCTAAATGGATAGTGCCAGCACAGTGACCGTCCATTGCGTACATTCAGCGCCACGACCTATATGGCTAGCAACACCGATTATACAGATTATATTAAGCACCGGCAGTTAACGTAATCCAGACACTTTGCCGAATGAAAATGCACCCCTTTGGTTTTCAGCGTGACATTTTTTTCTCTGTGTTGTACTTAAAGGGGCAGTGGGCACTGAAGTGTCCTTTTTGTAAAGTGTAAAAAATATAACACTTGGCTACCTTTTTAGAAATGTTGTGATTGTAGAACGTGGGCTGCCACCCAGCAGTCTTGGTGCAAGAAGGAATGAATCACTTTTCTAAGAAAGCTGGCACATGGCAACATTAGTGCACCTGCTGGTAAGATAGTGCCAGAGGGAAAAGAAGCTGAGGGGGGAGGCAGCTAGGAAATTAAGCCAGTGGCGCTGTGATTGACAGGTGCCTGAGCTCCGTGGGTCTGCTTAACTGATGTTTACCACCCTTTCTAATAGAGCAGTTCACGGTGTCTTTTGTTAATATTATTGGGGAGCCACAGCTGTGCAGTAATAACCAGGCAAAGCCTCCAGTTGGCCAATATTTTTGAGAATGAAGTAAAACAAATGGAAATTTTATTACAGAAACCAGATTGTGTCCTGTTAACATATTAGCACTGTTTCTGTTTCTTTTAATATTAATCGATGGAGTGTCTACACGCAAATATTTTATTATGGCTTTTGTTCTTATGAAAGTGCGTTGAAGACAGTGCAGAGTTTTTTGTGAAGGTTTCACATAGAAGTCGTACAAATTCATTTCTGTAATCTCAGGACTATGAATGGGCAAGGTGACCCTCCCTTTCTCTCTACCTGGTGGTATCATTCAACCAGTGAGGATACAGAGGAAAGAGCAGCTAGTTAAACCTGCCCTCTGCCCTAAGCTGCCCACACCAAGTCGGGGAAAACTGAAGCGATCATTTGTGAATCAGTCAGTCAAGAAATCTGGAGCATCGGTGAATAAAGAGAACATGTAACTTTATTCCACTATTTCCCTCTTCTGCCAGATTACTGTGACAAAAATGGACTTGCCGAGGAGAGTTTGTCCAGTTCAACTCCAATAAGATGAGCGGCCAATCTATTGAGCTATAGCTTCCTGCTTGGAGAGTTTGTTATGCACAGCGTGTTTTATTGATGTTTCAAAGTAAAGGTTATGTCCATTTCTGTGGGTACATGAAAGCAGCCAGGAAAGGGATCAGGTGTTACAATGGTTAGATCTTTATTTCTGAAAGATGCAAGCAGGCAGAGTGACACTTTCATTTGTTGATGGCATTTGATTTTGTAAGCATGAGTTGTGTTTGAAGATTATCACTAGAAAACGTATTATACTTTTGATGTATGCAGTGGTAGGTGAAATTATTAATATTAAGGGTACTTTTAATAAATGGCTTGTGAACAAAGATTTGTGTAATCTTTTACATTTCAGAAATTCAACCTTTTCTCTTTTTACATTCTGCTATAAGACCTAGAATTAAAAATTATATTTCCCTTATACAATTCCATATATTTTGTTTTGTTTCTGAAGTGCTTTTGCTGGAACAAAAGTTCTCCTTTTCTTGGATTCCTCTCTCAGCAGAAGCCACTTTTCCTACAAGCAGGCAATAAATCATAAAATCCTACAACATCCTCAAATGATTCATCAACACATACACATATAGCACCCAGCTTGTGCTGATGGAATTTACATTGGCAGGTTAATAGGATTACACAAAAAGAAATGCTGCAACTGCCTACAGATTTATATTATTATCTGATGCCACGTTGTCAAAAAAAAAAAAAGAAGGGGGGAAGTCAATACAAAATAAACATTCACAAAATAACATTTGTTAGGAGACCTTTCTCTCTTATCCATGAACCTATCTATGTATCAAAATATAAATTACATGTGTCCAAGTTTCCAGGTTTATTACAGATTTGCCATACCACCCTTTATAAAGAGCTGCAAGATAAACTGCTGATATGAACCTCTGAGGTTTTTAAATTCTGTTAGAAAGAAATGCAGTATTTTACTGCCATTAGTATCTTATCGGTTCCCTTCCTGGAATACTTTTCTTATCCCTGGAATGTGTGTATGTGTGTGGCACAGTGTAATTGCAGGGTATAGTCCCCTGCTCTGAACATTTGGTTCATGCCCATTGCCTGAATCAGGAAAGACACGTTCTCTGTGGACAAGCAGGAATGAGTCCCCACATATGGGTGATGTCCTCCGAAGGAGCCTGCATGGGAACACTCCCCATCTTCTATTGGAAGCTTTTGGGAGGCTCTACCATACCTGTGTGCCTCCTTTCCATCTGCTGCATTGGTGCCATGATGCTTCAGTCTTTGTTTTTCCGCAGAGCCCAAGGGATGCGTTCTGGTCATCCTCTGCTTCAAAACTGATTTTTCTCCCCTGCGGGATCCTGTGCTTCAAGTTTTCTTCAGATCGCTTGCCGTCATGTGTTATATTCTTTTATTTGCTCCCTTTCTTTGCAGCTCTCAGGCACCACCAGGCCTTACCTTTTCAACTGCTTGATTTTGCTGCAAACGACATATCTCCAGGATTGGTCAGCGAGTCAGAAGGTGTTCCTGTATGCTAGGAGCACATCCACGGGATATGGGGCTTCTGGGGCCTGTGATCCGATCATCGGCAGAGGTCGTGAAAAGCAGTGTGAATTGCAGAAGCCCGATCCATCGTCTTCGACATTGATGACACTGGTTTCTAGGGCTTCCAGGGCTGCTTCGTACATGGGTGGAACATTGACATTGAGGAGTCTCAAGCCCACTCGGAATGAACACCTATGGTGTCCTGAAGCATCTGACATCGATCGCTCTCCATCAGAGATGAGGTCGGATTCGGCTTTGAAGGCATCAAAGTCGTAGATTTATCAGACTGATTAGAACCCAGGCATAGCACCGATAACACTGAGGGTCCACAGGACCGCTCCTCAATAGAGGCCCGACAAGAGGCTCATCCTCCTGCACATCGAGATTGCACTGACAGCGGCCAAGAACCGTGACTTAGCTGCGTGTATCCCTGTACAGATACTGTGTGTATCTGTCAGAGTGGCTGAGGCCCCACTGTCTTTGGAATCAGCAGACCTGGAGAGCTGCCTTTGGTGCTCTTAGCGTCACAGCATGCCGGAGCCTCGGTGTAAACCGCACTAATTTTAAATAGCGCGGTATAAAAGAGACAATAAATAAATAAATCAGTCATCAGCATCGACCAGTCTACCTTTGAGATCCAGCCCCACTGCCTTCGGAATCGACTGCCAGGAAGGGGCACCTTCGGCAGGCTCTCGGAGCACACCACAAGATTCTTGGCAGTGCAATATACCTGCTTGGAGTATTGCCATCCAGACACGCACCTGGCTTCAGTCCTCAGACCTGGCACCACTGGTTCGGATCAAGCTAGATGGTTTGCCATGCTGTAGAGAAGATATCTTCGGTGATCAAGTCAGAGGAATGCAGCATGCAATACCCCATACTTTCTAAGGCGCTTGGCCAAACCAGTCTCCTATAGCTCCGACATTACTTGCCACCTTTTTCTATGTGAAGATTCATAACCTTTGCTCGTCTTTCTCTAGTACTCCGCCTCTATCTTTGTCGCCTTCCCGCCCACTACTTTTGTCCTCCTCCCCCCCCCCCCCCGGCTACAACGGATTCTTCCCATGACACTTCCTTGTTCGTCTCAGTGGGCTCATCTTCCTCTTTTCTGAACCAGAAATTGGCTCATACCTGGTCTTCATTTCATTCCATCACTCCCACTGAAGTACTTAAGACAATTTCTGGTTCTACAAAGACTACCTGCACTCTGGACCCCGTGCCCTCTAACTGGTTATCTGAAACCTCTCTTCAGTTGTTACCCACAATCCTGACTATTCTGAATTCCAGTTTATCTGCAGGTCTTTTCCCTAGTCCGTGGAAGTCCGCCATTGTTCACCTACTTCTCAAACAGCCCTCTCTGGATTCATTTATCCTATCACACTGGCGACCAGTCTCAAATCTTCCCTTTCTGGCTAAAATATTGGAACAACTCGTGTTCCAGCAATTGTCATCCCACGTTGAAGCCACTAACACACTGCATCCCCGACAGTCTGGATTCCGCTCAGGCCATAGTACAGAGACGGTACTGCTTGCCCTTCTAAATGAATTATACACTGCACATGACCGTGGGGATATCACCTTGATTGTGTTCTTGGACCTTTCCTTGGCTTTTGACTTAGTAGATCACCGAATCTTGCTTTCTCGTCTTCATGATTCTGGGCTTCGGGGCATAGTACTACATTGGTTCCGCTCTTTTCTTACATCTAGTACTTTTTCCATTCATTCCATTGGTCAGTCATCACCTTCATTTCCCATGATCTGTGGGGTCCCTCAAGGCTCTGTCCTTTCTCCTCTGCTCTTTAACATCTTTCTTGCTCCTTTGCCTCTCTTAATCCAACAGTACCCAGTCTCCACTTATCTTTATGCAGATGACATTGTCCTTCTTTTTCATACCTCGCCTATAGATGTGGATATCACACCACTTAATGACTGTCTTACCCACATTGCTTCCTGGCTTTCTTTCAATTTCCTTCACCTGAATCCTTCCCAATCTTCTGCCATGTGGGTATCTTTGAGTATTCCCTGTCCCATTATTGCTCCTCAGCTTGCTTTTGTTGCTGTCCCCTTAGTTTCTTCTTTCCGTTCTTTGGGTGTAACATTGGATTCTTCCCTCTCTTTTCACGAGCATGTCTCTTTCCTCACTCATCGCTCCTTTTATGCACTTAGGCAAATTAGGGCAGTCCGTTCTCTGCTACCTCCTGCCTCGCTTATCATCCTACTCCTGGCCCTAGTTATAAGTAGATTAAATTACTGTAATGTGGCATTAGCGAACCTACCATTCTATCAAATTCAGCGCTTACAACTATTGCAAAACACGGCACCACGTCTCGTTTACCATGCCGGACGGTATGACCATGTCACTCCTCTTTTACTCCATCTCCATTGGTTGCCTCTCCATTATAGATTTAAGTACAAATTCTTAATTCTGACCCATAGAGCAATCCATACTTCGACTCCACTGTATCTTGCTAATCTCATCTCTCTGCATACTCCACACCGGCAGCTTCGTGCCATTCATGCGAATTGTCTTACCCTCCCTTCTCCTTCACAAGCCCATTTGGAACAGACCCGTCGTGCTGCTTTTTACTTTCTCAGCCCTGCACTCTGGAACACTTTACCATCCTCTCTCTGTTTAGAACCATCATATCAGAATTTGAAGACATTGCTCAAAACTCACCTATTCCAATAAGCATGTGAGCTTCCTGACTGTTAGCACCACTTAAGTATTTTTCCTTTGTACTTTTTGTCTTTGTTTTACCTATACTGTTTTCTCTACCTCTTTCCTATTATACAGTGTCGTTTTTTTCCTATTTTCTGCAGCATTTTGCTTTTATTGTAAACCGCCCTAATGTCTTGACGTGGGCAGTATATCAAGTGTATCATCGATAAAGATAAAGAAAGCTCCAAAGAGGACAGGATATGGGTACTTTCTAGATCCCAAACTTCTCACCCCCAAACTGGCACATCAGCATTGAGAAAAGCCTCAGAAAGTCCAGCCAGCTCCTCTGCCAAGGCTGGTGGCGGAGATTTGGACTGGTTCCTTCAGACCATAGCTGCGCTACTAGTAACCACAGTGCAAAAAACTTCCAGTTGGTGCTTAATCTTTTTACTTATGGGTGGCCCCTCTCAACCTCTATGGATAGACCATAGAGGTTACGAACTGCATTTTTAGATCTGCCAGCAAATTGGCTGAGGGGGCATCAACCTCCCCTTCAGAGTGAGAGATCCTTCCTGGATCGGAGGGATACGTTTACCCACATACAGATATATCCCACTCACTATCTCAGATTCATCCTGGTGGGGTAACACTTCTAGCACCAAATGTTGCCTTGAGTATGCACTAATTGCCTCGCCATAGTAGCCTTATGCCTTCAGACACTAGGAGTGTTTGTCATCCCCTATTTGAATGATTGCTAATCGAAAATGCCACTCCTGAAGGGATTCAAGAATCAATATGATGGACTGTTTGGGTGTGGGAGCTACTAGAGTCCATTCTAACTTAACCCATTTCTCACCTTCAACACAGTCCTGTAGGTATTCACAGGAGCCCTGCTTGTCATAATTCAGAGGACAGCCTTCCTACCACACAACCTACCTAATAGACTGGCGGCAACAATGTAGGGGATTCATTTGAGTCAGCAAGTAACAGCTGGCTAGGGGTGAACTGTACTAGGCCACATGGTCTCTACCATGCACCTCACACCATTGGCACACCTTCATTGGAGGCAGGCTCAGTGGACTCCAAGTACTTAATGGAGTCATTCAACTCAGGGAGCGTCAGTATGTCAGTGGAGGGGTGGTCAAGTGGTTAGAGTACTGGCTTGGTAACCAAGAGGCCAGGGTGCAATTCCCACAAACACTCTTTGTGGCCTTGGGCAAGTTGCTTTGCCCTCCATTGCTTTGGAAGAAAGGCCTGGCAATCTACTTCTGGTCAAACTGCCAGGAGCTGCTGAGTCACCAAGGATCTGCAGTGACTTGAAGGGACATATTGCATGACATTTGCACTCTTCAGTGCCCTCTTCCAATCATGGCAATAGTGAAAACTCACCCATAGTGTGTTCATAAGAAATGCCATTCTGGGTCAGACCAAGGTCCATCAAGCCCAGTATCCTGTTTTCAACCGTGGCCAATCTAGGTCACAAGTTCTTGGCAGGTTCCCAAAAAGGCACACAGATTCTACAGTGCTCATCCTGGATTAAGCAGTGGATTTCCTGGGTCCTCTTTAATAATGGTTTATGGACCTTTCCTCCAGGAACTTGTCCAAACCTTTTTTAAACCTAGTTACACTAACAGCTTTTACTATATCCTCTGGTAATGAATTCCAGAGTTTCATTACGCATTGAGTAAAAAAAACTTCCTCTTATTAGTCTTAAATGGGTTACATTGTAGCTTAATTGCGTGTCCTCTAGTCTTTCTACACTGTTCTTCTTAAACACCTTCGACAACAGGTGCCTTCAAACTGAAGGTGGGAGCTTATCTTGAAGTGCTCTTCACCCAGGATGCTTGATCCATTCAAGAAAGTCTCTGCCAGGTCAACGTCTTGCAGTAAGAAGCTGTGGTGCTCTTTGGAGGTTCCCCAGACTGGCTGCCTACCAAATTGTCCTGATTCAGACCTTTGATCAAGTCGCAGTGTTCTGCCTCAAAAGGCAGGGTTGAACAGGCTCAAACCTCCTGTGTTGGGCATTCAGGTTCTGGTGGTTGGCCATCACACACGGGATGGTTTTAAGTGCCAGGTTCCTGCCAAGTGAACAGAACAGTTGAGCAGACAGAATGAGTTGAGTCCTCCATCCACACGAGTGGATGCAGGACTGACAGCTTACACCTCACATCCTCAAGGAGTAAAGCACTCCCTCAAAAGTTCTGCTCGCCAGTCTGCAGAATGCCAAGGCAGATCAGCTCTGTTCCAAGGTTAGATTGTACAGCAAACTGGCCCCAGATGCTTTCCTCCCACCCTGGGGGAAGGGTAGTCTGTATGATTATTGTCCAATCCATGCCATTGCAAACACCCTACTGAAGTTCAAAGCAGATGGAAGCACGATGGTTCTCTTTGCTCCCTTGGTTTCCTTCTCCTGTTAAGGGCCAATCCAACTGGGCCATGCATCAGTTTGAATTTGCAGGGAGGTATTGTGATGTTGCACCCCAGCATCTGATCCTTGGCCTGCACAGCATGGATGTTGAGAGGCTGTCGATTGTTTGGTGTCACCTGCCGGCCAGTGTGATTGGTGCCCTTTTGACCTCTAGGAGGACTTATACGAAAAGGTTTTCTTCCTGCAAGTGGAAGAGGCTTGTTGTCTGGTGGGAGGCCAGGCCCTAGATCCTTTTATCTGTTCCATGCAACAACTACTGGAATATCTTCTGCAAGGTCTGCCTCGCTACAAATGGAGTTTACTGTTGGGGTGTGGAATGGACATCCATCTCGGTACAGCCTTTAGGGTTCCCTCCCATGCGGAGGTTGCTTCTCTGGAAGCCTCCCTGCAGGCTTACTGCAGTGTCTTTAGGCCTTAGTGTGTTCCCTAAGCAGCTCCTGGAAGCTCCCTTGAATTCTCTCTATTCCTCCCCTTTGAGTTTGGTCCTGGAGGTATTGTTTGGTAGTGGTCACTTCACCACGCAAGGTGAGCGAGCTTCAGACTCCAACAGTTTATCCCCCAAATTCCATACTACTAGACTACCCCTCTTCACTCATCCGGAATTCCTTTTGGGGTGGTTTCTCATTACATCTTAATCAGTCAACTGTTCTACCAACATTTTTTCTGAGGCCTCATGTCCGCAAGGAGGAGGCTGCATTGCACAGATACGGCTGTGGGCGAGCTACAAACAACTTCTTGGAGCAGACTGTTTCCAGCTTTTGCTCCTTAGTCCCTGGCAAGCTAGGGGCTGCCACTACCAGGCGCACTCTTTCAATTTGGCTGGGTACTGCATCCCTTTTTGCTTATGCCCTGTTGACCTGAGCCTTCTTGGGCATGTGAGCACTCACAAGGTTAAGGTTATGGCTGCGTTGGTGGCCAGCTTTCACTCAGTCTCCTTGGAGGAGTTCTGCATGGCTGCGCCGTGGTCTTTTTGTCCACACATACACATCTCACTATTGTCTAGACAGGAATTCCCATTGTTAAGAGTAACTTTGTCGGATTTCTGCTCCACAATCTGATTGGGGATTAGAATCCAACTTCACCCCCATAGCCCCATTCTCTCTTGTCCAGGCTACCAAAAAAAAAGAAAAGCAATAAATAAAAATGGAAGGAGAAGGTCACTCATTTTGTACATAGTTGGTGGTTGAGTTGTTCTGGCCTCTTGCCATTTCACAGTTGAGTTGCCCCTGTTGGGCTTCTCGGTGGCCTCCTTGGTTTTCAGTAGCCTGTATTTTGGGAGTCCTATATGTGAGGACTCATTCCTACTTGTCCATGGAAAAAAGGTACTCACCTGTAGCAGGTGTTTTCCTTGGACAGCAGGAATAAGTCCTCATAACCTTCCCACCTCCCCAAGGAATTGTCTTCTGCTACAACTTTGTTATCAGACTGAGACATCATGGTGCCATGGCAGCAGGCAGGAAGGAGGTACACAAGCACAGTAGAGTCTCCCATAAGTTTCCAATAGAACCTGGGGAGCATTCCTGCGTGGACTCCATTGGAGGATGTCACCCATACATGAGGACTTTTTCCTGCTGTCCACGGAGAATATACGCTATAGGTGAGTAGCTACCTCTTATTGGCCCCATTTAGCAATGTGCATTAAATAATGTCGGACCCATTAGGCTCAATGGGGCCTGTTCACTAATGGTGCGCTTAACTCAAATTAATGTGCATTAGCAAATGAGGCCTTATGATTCTCATTTAAAAGTTTTCTTATATAGACAATAGGTTGTGAAAGGGGTTTATGTTTTCTTTTTAAAATCTTCAGTGTATTTTTCAGAACATCATATGAACACATCAAGGTACAAGTAAACTAGAAAAGTTATCTAAAGCGAAACTCTGCACACATTTCATTTCATGAATCTTTTTTGTATGTTTTTTAGCTTGGTTTGGTAAAGGCAGCACTGTTTTATCTTTCATTCAAATTCCCCCGTACCATGAGACTGCTCCAGTAACAGCAATAGTAGCCTTTAGTATATGCTGGTAACCTAGAGTGAGACAATTACATCTCCTTATTGTTTTGTTGTATACTGTCATACAGAGAGATAGTATCTACAACACAGTTGCCACCCAGGGAACTTGCAGTAAGCTAGGCCGAAGCACAGAGAAGTAAAACGATGCACAAAAAGCCCCTTCAAGTAGTAACACTACCTAACTGTAGAAACAATAAATTTTGCGTTGCATAACGAGCTAAGGGAAGGATGGAAAATGAAAACCATTGCGGTCTGACTTTATAACGTTCCCAGCCTCTTTTTTTTTTTTTTTTTTTTTTTAACAGAGCTCTGGTAAGGCAGTTACTTGAGTCCTGATAAAAAGTGTCTCTCCTGCTCACTCACAGGCGCTCCTCACTCACTTGGCAAATACAAAGGGCTCTGCTGGGTTTCTTTGGGTTCCCTGCCAGCTTATTCTGGTGCCTAGTTGATTTTTAATTGCAACCATTCTAAATGAGACTAGTTCTCTTAAAATAATAAATATATACAGAACAGATCAGATTGTTTTATTTAATCTCCCCTTTTTTTGTTACCTACATGGCAAGATCAGTGATTGCAGTGAGCAGGAGACATTAGTACCTAAGATTCTCCTTTCCTTTTTGTACCATCTTAGGAACCTTCGTTTTGATTTTCACATATAAATTCTAGCTTTTATGAAAGGTGAAGAGTGATTTAAATGGATTTGTATCCTGATTTTTCACTTCATGTGGCTTTTTGAATACCGGCGCAATTCTGCTGCTGTTCTGCAGCTCCCACAACTCCAGCGGCATCACAACCACTCGCTCTTCTGGGTTTGCGAATGTTGCAAGTCACTTCTGCACTCAGTACGGCAGCAGGAGCTACCCATGCCTAATGCTTCTCCAATTCTGTCAGCGACAATCTCCATACCTCCTGATCACTCCTGGCCGTGTATACTTCGTGGTTTTGCTGAAGCAGTCTTTGCAGTCTCGATCCTTCACAGCAGCAGAAGCCAAATGGGAATGCTAATGCTGCCTACAGCACTCATCCCATGCTTCTGTTTCAGGAACGGTATTTCCCTTGTCCCCAAAGGGCTCACAATCTACATTATGTACCTGAGGCAACAGAGGGTTAAGTGGCTTGTCCAAGGCCACAAGGAGCGCCTGTGGGACTAGAAACCCCACTCCCTCCAGCCTGAGGTTGCTGTCCTCCAGCGGGATTCGAACCCCCGGCCCGAGGCAACTTGCCGCAACCAACCACTAGGCTACTTCTCCCTCACCACACCAACAGGAACAGGGCTATCATCCCCAACAGAAAGCATTTTCTTTGGCCATGCGGGTCCCAAAAAGAGGCAGCAGGGGATGAAAAGGGGTATTGAAAGAGAGTGAGCAATGAGTGCTATGGATGGTGGGGAATGTTTTAAAAAATGGGGGCACAGAAAAGGAATGGGATCAGGGTGAGCATCGTTAGGCCGTTAAAAAGACCTACACACTTGGTGCAAATGTTAATCATGTCTTCATGGTTTTGGTATAGACTACAAGTTACCAAAGTAAGCAGCTGATTCAAGTGAAAAGGTTATGTTTAAGCTTATTAAAATCTTTAATGTACCACCACTAGTGTCTGCATCATGGTGGTTTACAATAGAATAACAAATAAAATATAGTTAATAAAAACCTTAGAACAGGTTAGAAAATGAAGGCTCAGAAGAAATAGCAAAGAGGAGGGAAGAGAAAAGTCTGCCCATGGTTTTAGCCATCCCTGAAAGCTTGAGGAAAAAAGTAGGTTTTCAAACCCGTTTTAAACTTTGGAAAGGATGCTTCAAGATATAAGTACTTTGGGATAGCATTCGAAAGTAATGGAGCAAAAATATAGAAGGCAGAATTACAAATAGAGTCATGGACAGCATGGAATGAGGTGGAATGAAAAGACATTTATGATCGCGTGAGCAAAGGTAGGGGAAGGGAGTATGAGGAATTAGGGTGTTGAACAGATAAGCAGGTTACATTGCCTTAAATGCAAGAATAAGGACTTTGAATTTAACTCTGCATGTCACAGGAAGCCAGTGGGCATCCGTGAGAAGAGGGCCACATAGTGGGTAGGTATAGCACGATGAAGAAGGTGCATGACAGTGGCATTTCTTTAGAGCAGTGAGACGCTTGCTGTTATATAATGCATTACATTAGTCAAGTCAACTTCTAACTAGACCATGGGTAAGGATTGTAATGGCATTTTTATGAAGTAATCGTCTGGCCGCCAAAACAAACTTTGATATTTACTCAGAAGATGATGTGCTGTTTTTTTCCAACAGATTTTTTTCCTAGTTTTGATTTTCTTGAAATAAACACTCCTAAATTCCCAGGAAAAATAAACTACCATAGAATCTGAAAACATATTCACTAAAGTATATCAATATTTGAGTCTTTTAATACTTTCAAATATTCAGCTACTCTGCATTATTAGTGCTGGTCAAAGCCTAATGTGAGAAACCAGTTATTAAAAATGTTTGTAGTAACACAAAATAAAATTTAAGATGAAGTCATAGGCAAAAAAAAAAACCAAACCCTGGCATGCATCTGCAGGTGATCAGATGACATAAGAGGTCTGGTTTTCATTTGTGGGCAGTCCTGATTGTAACTTAAAGAGACTTGCTCTTTTCATGGAACTGGCCAGCTATTTCCCTACATCTGTAGTTAATAAAGCCTTTGAGACCACATCACTTGTGTTTTGCCGCAAGAAATCTTTGATCCTAAAAATCTAGGCTGGCACAAATGCAACTTAATAATGTTGCAGCTATGTTTCTGCACATGATGGTTATAAAATACAAAAAAAACAAGCAAAATCTGGTTTCGGAAGCGAGTGCCCATGCAACAGTTTTGCACAATCTTTGGCATTCCCGTTAGCTGTAGGATGCAGAGATGTAAAAGCAAAATAAATCTTCATCTTTTATACTGATAAATGTATGCTAGTTAGATGATTGTTTTTCAGTTAAAGACACCTCCATTGGGCCCAGGTATCTTTGTCCAAAGTGATGGGAAGTTGAATTCCAAGGTGTTTTCAATTTTATTTAAGTACAATTCTTCGTAGAGTTAGGGGGTAATTTTCAAAGCCATTTCCATGCATAAAGCAATAGCTTTGCAATGGTGTGTTATAAAATTTCTTGGACTTTGAGGGGATAGTTTTATAAGGAACTTCAGCATGTAGAACAATTCCTTGTGCTCAAATAAATTCTATTAGACTTTGAGGCTTATGGGTGCATAAAAAAATGGTACACATGGAAACATAGGGCTGGATTTTATGAAATATACATTTAGGTATTCCCAGGGGTAGAGTAGAGGCAAGAGCATTAAAACATATTTTATGAAATACATGCATACGTATGTGCTTATTTTTACATGCACGTACAAGCACATAATTATACCTACCTCAGAGGAAGTATAAATGTGCTTACCTGCTTTCCTTGGAGTAATTTCATAAGTGCATATAGACGCATATGTTGCCTTTATAAAACAGACTAGACACTCTGTTATAAAATTACCCTTTAAGCATAGAGTACATGCATACCTTTTACAGAATTTGTGTGCTAAAGCATATAGGCACTTAATGTTGCCTTTAGAAAACACCACACAGAACCAAAGATCCAAACCGTGAGGTAGAAATCAAACCAGACAAATCCAACAGAACTTCACACACTTTAAATAAAGAATTGTTGGACCTCTTACCATACAAAAGGAGAAGAAGGTCTTCTGCAAAGGATACAGTAGAAAGAAGCAGAAGCCAAAAACACGGCCAGACACAGTAAGGATATCAAAAAACTTTATTGGCAGACCCAACTAAAAAGATTCGGCCTGAGGCCTTCTTCAGGGGTCTAAGGACAGACACAAACATAAAATTAAAATATAAAATCATAGTATAAACTAACAAAAAATAACAAACATTTTAAAAAAGTTTTATAAATAATACATAAAATACATTACCAAAGAAGACAAAAAGCAACGTCAAAGGGGTGGAACAAACCACTCTTCCCATTCTATGGCGAATAAATAGAAACAATAAATATAACATACTAAATATTCATAAAAATTTGTATAATAAACATAACAATATAACACTGTATGTATCATATATAAAAAATAGTTCATAAATGATAATAAGAAAAGCAAAATAACAAAAAAGTACAGTAAAGTACAGATAAAAACACAAATCTTTAAGAAAATATACCACTAGCAAAGAAGCATTGCAGGCTTATACACAATCACCAAAGGATGGAAAGCATTAACAATAAAAGAGACAATGTATCAGTATAACTTTCTAAACAAAAGAGAAAACAAGGAACCAAAAATCGTTGTTGCCCAAAAATTATGGATACAGTATAAATGGAGTTGCCATAAAAGAGATTGTAGATAAAATATGATCATAGAAAAGAACTTAGGACAAACTGTTGATAGCAAATCCTTATAAATGGAAACAAAGAGCATCAAATTATCTGTCTAAAAACAAACAACAACATCATGAGATGAAGACACCATAAACTATAATTATAAATAGGGACGTAAAGTAATCTGTTAATGACAAATCCTTAAAGGGATCTTTAAAAATAATTATTAAAAAAGACAAAGGATGTCAAAAAAACTGTCTAGGACAATCGGCAACATCCCGAATAAAAAACATAATTAAAAAGGGCAAAAACACTGTAGAATTAATCCCTAATGGTAGAAATAAACTATTATGTTAACATGGCATGAAACAGATTACTGGTAACAAGTCTTTGTAAATAAGAACAAAGAATATAAAAGTGACTCTCTTATAGTAAAAACAATCAGCTACATGGTAAGATAAAAAAGCCACTGTGAGATCGCAAACAGTTACATTGTACAGCCGTTTGCAATATACATACAGCGACCAGAGGGTGAGCTGCTATCAAAATACACCTAGATCAGAAATAGCTAATATGAAAATGTGATTATTTTATATCATTTGTATGTTTAACAATACAAATAGTAAAATGGGACCACCTAGAGTACACAGGTGAATCAGGTATGACGAGAGGGCCAACAAATAATCTGTATTTAAACTGCATGAAGTGGATTTGTCTGAGTGAGGTTCTTTGTGTGTGAATGTCTTTTAGAAAACAAGCATACAATGAATCTTATTATCTCACGTAGGTGCCCTATTTACCCATAATGCCACCTTTATCCATGGTAAGCAAAGGTGTATATACTTCTGGATTTTGAAAAGCGTGTGTGGGTTTAAAATTAGTGAGAATTTTGCGCATACTATATAGGAGGCATAGCTGCTTTATTTTCAGTGAGAATTTTTAACAAAAATATGCACGCACTTTCCTTTTGAAAATTGGTGTAACTTATGTGTATATTAGCTGTACAAGTTAGGCAGACTGCTACAAAATTACCCTCTTTTTTGATAACGCTGCTTCTGAGTTGAGCGTAGGGAATAATCATTTTGGGGTAGATTCTGCCCTACGAATAGAGGGGATGAACGTCCGGTTTGGACATTCAATTCCCGCTATTCACAGGGACCCAATTCAGGCCATAGAGCTCCCTGCACATACAGAGGGGATGTGGAGGGAGCTCTAGACGGGGGTGGCAATAGGACGGGGAGTAGACGGAGCGCTCAACCCGGATATACAGGGCTGATATCCGGCCCTATACGTCCATGGATGCAGAGATAGACGGGGGATTTATTCTTCCTCGGAGGTGGAATAAGTCCCCCCAACGTTGGTGGACATTGCAGCGGGACACCCCTGACCAGGTGAGCAGGGCAGCTGGATCCCCGTCACCCAATCCTGGCCTTGATAAGCCCATCTGGGGGTCAGCCAGTGGGGAAATGCACTTAAATTGTGCGGGGCAGCCAAGCACCTGCATGGCATCCTGGTGCCAATGCGACAGAATGCGATGGCACCGAGGTTCCCATGCAGGAGCATTGGAGCAGTTGGACTCAGAAAACACCAGACATGCAGCGGATCAGAATCGGGGTATGTCCTGCCCATTCAGGCCCTTTGCACCCGAGTCTGATCCCCCGGGAACATCTAGCTCCCGTGTGTGCAGAATCTGGTGCAAGTCCGGCTCATCCAGATTTTGGACGGGCCGGACATGCCCCATGCAGAATTGGCCTCCACATGTTTCTGTTCTCGGGCTTTTGCATCAGTTGGTGCATGTCCAGGCCATTCTGGGTTATGTATTTATAAATTTGTTTTCTATGCTTATAATGATTGATTAATCATTATTTAGTGCATATAAAGCTTTATTGCACACATCAATCAGATTTCAAATGAGTAACCCTGCATTTACTACTTGTATTTTTACGATCTGGGCTTCAAGGCCTACCTTAACAGTGACTAGCCACCTTTCTTCCCTTCCTCCCTTTCTAGTGTCAAGCACTTCTGACCCTAGTCAATCCTGACAGGCAGCCGACTTAAAATCATCTGCTGTATTGCAGCCAACAGCGTTATGGCAAGAGCTACAAAGCTAGCTTCAGTCACCTTTCTGCCCAGGGTCTGTGGCTGAGTGTTAGATCTTAGCTTTATTTGGCTTCCTTATGAGTTTTCTAAGTGATGAGGATATTGGTCACTTGTCCATTCAAAATATTTATACTGTGCTTTTCTGAACCAGGTGCTTATCAAAGGGGAATTGGTATTCCCTTGATAAATAAAAATACATTTCTTTTTTTATGTATAAGATGTGTGAGACTTGAAAGTTGTTTGATGATGATAAATACTGTACTGATTCATGGTGACCCTCTGGATAGTTGTCCTAAACTGTGCTCGGTCTTCAGTCAAATGGCTAATTGTGGACAAACACAGAGGGATTTCTGAAGGAAAAAAGGGGACTATTGTAGTAGTTTATATGGAAGGGCAGACTAGATAGGCCATACAGTCTTTTTCTGCTGTCATGTTTCTATGTTTCTAGAATGGCATCTATAGCTGCTATTATTGTATCAATCCATCGCAATGCTGGCCTTCCTCTTTTGCGTTGAACTTCAACCTTGCCAAGCATGATGTCTTTCTCTAATGCGCTCTCCCATCGCATGATGTGTCCAAAGTATGAAAGCTGAAGTCTTGCCATCTGAGATTCTAACGAAATCTTAGGATTGATCTCCTCTAGTAGTGACTGGTTTGATCTTAGGGCAGTCCAGTCATATACACATTATTCTTTACCAGCACCATAATTCAAACGAATCAATCTTCTTTATGTCAGTCCTTTACTGCCCAACTTTCACATCCATATGATGATATTGAAAATACCATGGCTTGGACAATTAATTAATTTAGCAGGGCTTGTATATCGCTTTTCACCAGGTTAAAGTGGTTTACATTGAACCAGATTCAAATTACATATAACATTACAACTAATATGTACAAGGAACATTCTAACTATATACATGTAAACGAGTATGTCCATATGTTTAGCTGTTTCAATGTGCACATCTCCTGGGGTTTCAGTACGTTCTTGGTTCGAAGTCTGGGTTGAAGTGTTTTGAGAACAGAAAGGTTTTGAGGTGTTGCGGAATGTAGGGATGTCGGTGATGTTTCTTATGTGGTTTGGGAGTGTGCTCCAGAGTGTGGGTGCATATAGTTCAAAGGCTCTGTAGCATGTTTGTTCTGAGTGCTTAGTTCTGGAGTGTGGTATGGTGAGTTTGTGGGTCGTGGAGATTCTTTGTTGTCTTTTGGGGTTAAGGGTTTGAAGAAGAGTTTGTAGATGGGTAGAAGGGTGCAGTATAGTGCCTTGTGTGTTAGTCGAATCTTTGTGTGGCGAGATAAATCTCTGCTCTTGAGAATCTTTTCTAGCTATTCTGCCAAGAGTGATTCATCAATGGATTTCTTGACTGTTATTTCTTTGATTATTGATCCAAGCAGGTTAATGTTGTCAACTATTTCTATCTCTTCTCCATCAGTGATGAGTTTATTGATTTTTACCAGTTGTCAGGATCTTTGTCTTCTTTACATTAAGGTGCAGGCCTATTTTAAGACCATTCCTTGATCTTGAGAAACAAATGTTTCAGATCGACTTCACTTTCAGCTAGTAATGTGGTATTATAAGCATAGAAAAGGTTGTTGATGAATCTTTCACCAATCTTCATACCTCAGTTGTCTTCATACAGTCCTGCTTCTCTGGTGGTTTGTTCTGCATATAAATTAATCAGGTAAAGGGGAAGTATGCAGCCTTGTCTGACACCTTTGCTGATTTTAAACCATTCTATTTCCCCTTGTTCCATTCAAACTGTTGCCTCTTGATAAATGTAAAGGTTGTGCATGAGAACTATCAGGTATCCATGCTTCTTAATGTGGCCCAGAGTACAGCAGTCAAAGGCCTTGCCATAGTCAAAACACATATAGATATCCTTTTGTCTTTTCAAGGATCCATCTCACATCCACTGTGATGTTTGTTGTTCCTCGCCCTTTCCTGAGCTCTGCTTACTCTTCAGGCACTTCTCGTTCCAGGTATGATGTAGTCTCCACTGAATGATCTTGAGTAGAATCTTGCTGGCATGTGGGATCAGAGCAATTGTGTGATAATTTCCGCAATCAGTCCGATCACCTTTCTTCAATATTGTTATGAACATGGATCTTTTCCAGTTATTGGTAATGATGTCTTCCAAATTTTCTGGCAGAGCCTTACAGTTTAGTAACAACTGTATCTGATTACTATAATACTCCAATAAGAATGCCATCAATGCCCTGTGCTTTGTTCTTTTATAATGCTTTCAATGCTACTTTGACGAGTTTTTTTTCATCAGTGGTTTCCAATCATAAGGTACACGTTGAAATGGCTGTTAGTCCGCTTATCTTTTTGGTATAATGACTCTGTGAATGCTTTTGACTTTTTCTTGATCTTTCAGCATCATCCAACATGGATCCTTGAGCATCTTTTAGCATTCCAATTCAAGGTTGCATTTTCTCTTTAAGTCTTGAAGCTTTCGGAAAGCTGACCTTGTTCTTTCTCTAATAGATTCTGATTCTGTTTCCTTGCATGCATCATTGTTGTACTTCTCCTTGTCTCGTCTTGCAGCATGTTGGAAAACTCTGTTAAATTCTGTGATTGCCTCTTTCTCCTCTAGCTTTAGATTCTCTGCATTTCTGGGCAATTTTCAGAGTTTCTTCAGTCATCCATTTTGGCCATTTTTGCTTTTTCACCATTTTGTAGGGACATCTCACTTTTTTCAAGTACAACTTTCTTGATGTCATCGCATAATTCTTCTGCTGCTGTCTTTTGTATCCAAAGCAGCAAATTGATATAACAGGTAGTCTTTAAATTCCAGTGGTTTTGTTTGCTACAGAGGTTTTAAAATCACTCAGCAGGATCTGGCCTTGAATTACTGCTTTTTTTCCTTTTGATAGCCCTACAAAGCTGGAAGTTTCTGAATAGACTGTATTTGTAATTAAAAGGGGCAGGGAAGGTTTTTAGATCACACTTTTTTTCAGAAATTCAAGGTGAGTTACATTCAGGTATTATGTAGGTATTTTCCTATCCCCAACGGGCTTACAATCTAAGCTTGTAGCTGAGGCAGTGGAGGGTTAAGTGACTTGTCCAAGGCCACAAGGAGTGTTGGTGGAATTTATGCCCTGCTTTCCCAGGTTCTAACCATTAGGTTGGACCTCACTCCACACATCTTGCTTGACAGGCTATGGCTAATGTTTGTAAATATTGCACCAATTTGACCAGGCTGATTTTAAGGATCCAAACTTGTCTCTGAAGTTATGTTCATGAGATTTTATTTTACCTGGTCGCTGCTGACTCTGAATATAATTGGCCATTGCGTGCTATCACCACATGCATTTCTGTTGGGCCATTTAAAAGAACTTAAAGGGGATAATGTTATAAAATGGCTCTCTTAAAATTGTGAGAGAGTTTGCAGACATGAAAAGTTGGCGTACTGCAAGATTGCACCTACTTTTGCATGTTCTGTGCCTTGGTCTTCCTGGGGGATGTACAGTATAACTTGCCTTGAACTGCTACTGGAAAGGTGTGAGACAAATATAAATATGTTGTTTGGGTGGTACTTGGGTAGAATTGCAATATATGTGTGCATTTTATAAAATCTGCATGGAGTACATGCACACATTTATGCTTTCTATGGAGCAGTTATGAAGTTATGAGATTTTGGGGCATGTTGAGTAAAACCTGTGCCAGTCACACGTCAGTGGGCTGCATTATTACCATGGGGGTTAGCGCTAGCTTCAGAGAGCGTGCTTCCATCCCCTGCAGTTAGCATGGGTCCAGGATGCAGCACTGCGCAAGCTGATACATGGGCACACTTAGTACTGCCCATTGACGTGGCATTAAGTGCACCAGCGCTAAGGGCAGCGTGTGGTTTGTGCGGACCATTAATGCCCTCACTAGCTGCGATGTGCTGACAATGCCTGCGTTCCACCCTGCCCCATCACACCCAGTCCCTGTCCCAGTGTGGTATGGGGCTTTTGGTGCGTGGAACCCTAACTGCATGCTAAACCCTGTGCTACCGGGTTTGTGCTCTTTAGTAAACATGCCCCTTTTGTGCACTAATATGGTTCACTTAAGTGCCTGTATGCTATTATAAAATAAGCTTAAAATGTTGCCTGCATAAAAGGTACCTTTTTGGACATTTCACATAGGCAACCTGTTATGAATTACTCCCACAGTGTGCTGGTGCCTTCATCACCTCCATGCTTTATCTTATTAATTCATGGGTGTTAGTCTGTTTTCGGTCCTAGTGTGCAGGGTTGTTGTCTAGCAGCGTTTACATTGTCATTAATAGTTCTCCATTCATTACTCATCACTGTTTTAGGTATATGCACCCTCTCCAAATTCTGATGATTTCAACAGGGAATCTCCAAGCTACCCATCACCTAAACCACCAAGCAGTATGTTTGCTAGCGCTTTCTTTATGCAAGGTAGGTGAATGTGATAAATACACAGCAGCGTTTCATAACATTCCTCTTTGGTTGGATGAGAATTGCAGGGGATTTTACATTGCCATGATGGAATAAAGATGCATTCCCTTTACTTCTCTAAAACCTCCTAGGTGAAAGGAGGCAACATTTGATTTAAAGATTCCTAGTTGCAATTTAAGAGCATCATTCATACGGAGAGAATTCTTCATCTTTGAAATGCAGGGGCTTAAAATTAGCATCATTTAAGACAAATTAAGTGAGGACTGCTTCATAATTATGTAAGATATATGAATGTAAACACACATTCCCCTCCACCCATTTCCCAACAGGTTCTCTACATATAAAACTGAACAAAAAGTTGGTTTGCATACCTAGTTAAAACAGCAGCACTAGCTAAAGCAATCCTTTCTTGTATTTTTCCTATCATTTTATGGTTTTTAGTGTTTTCATCCCTTGTTTCTAAAATTTGCCTCCCCTTGTTCATATTTCAGTTCTCGGTGCTGCTTTCGGACTTCCCCCACATTAATGGTGATGTCTTCAGTGGGTAGCTAGACAGGAGGGATTTTTAAGAACTTTGATCCTTAGAGCCCAATTCTCGTAGGGGCACGTCTGGGCCATCCAGATGGTCCCAGGCAAGATGGGCCCATTTGGACCTGATTCTGGTCCTCAGGAGCAAAACGTTCCTGTGGCAGCCAGAATCGGGCCTGAGGACGGTCTGGCGTGCCCGTGGAAGGCCCGGTCTGCCTTCCGTCTGCAGGATGTCCTCGCCACAGGCGCTCCTGACATCTGTGGCTCCGGCCCCCTTTATCCCTGCTGCCCGACCCATGGCTGGCCTGCCATGGCCTAGGTCAGGTGGTGGGGACCCCTTGCACCCGGCTCCATGGGGTGTTCCCTGGGCCCGATTGCCAGGTTTTTGCTGCTTATACCACCTCTAAGGTGGTAGAGCAGTGTGTCCCTACGGGCCCAGCAGTATGTACAGGGCCATGACCTGAATCAGCCCTGAACATGCTGCCGGGCTGACCCACCCCTGCTCTGCCCAGTCCCCGCCCCCTGCCGGCTCTCCCCATCTTACAGCACAAGACGTGCGGGGAGGGCAGGAGGGGGAATAGGGTCCAGGCGACATGCAGCCCCACAACCCACGTTTGTGAATGGGGCCCTTCATGTTTTAAGGAATTTGATATGAAATAGAACAATAATTACAGATCTTAATGGTTTGTATTTTCCAAGTATCTAACAAAACGCAGATGTTTTTGAAAATGCTTTTGCTAGTTCTTCTGCTTTACAGTATCACACGTGTGCATGTTGTTTTATGCACCAAATAATATGAACTCGTATCGAATTGCCAAAAAGAAACAAAGTTTATATATGTTGTATCTTTTTTTTTTGAGCTTGTGCAGACTGGAAAAATATAATATGCAGCAATTGATAGCTTTTGGTGGGGAACTATGTTAAACTGTAAAACTGCTCGTAGAATGGTGTGTGACTGGTT
Source organism: Ichthyophis bannanicus (assembly GCA_033557465.1). NCBI lineage: Eukaryota > Metazoa > Chordata > Amphibia > Gymnophiona > Ichthyophiidae > Ichthyophis > Ichthyophis bannanicus. The sequence continues at coordinate 159,670,266 of CM066043.1, read as the reverse complement.
ACTCACGATGTCTACAGTGAGCCCATTACCACGCATAGGAATATACAAAGCACCAGGCTAAGAAGTCTTGATATTTAGGAGCCTTTGTACTAAAGCCCACTAAGCAGTTAATGGGCATTTTAGCACGTGGTAACGGCTCATGGTGATATTTAGCACACAGAAATTACCGCTACCGGCTGCTAAAATGCAGGTTAATTGCCCATTCCACAAAGGGGTAGAAAATAGACATGGTATGGGCGGAGTGTGCGAACATATGCAGTTAGTGCAGGGGCACATAATCATGCGTTGTCAATGTGGTAATTAGCACAGGTGCACATAATGATACCTCTGTGACTGGCATTAGGTGCGCTTACATTAATTCTGCTGCGTGTTAGGTTATCTGTCCATGTGGTAACACGCTGGCGACACTTCCAACATTTACTGTGGAGTCTTTACACTTAATACATTAGTTTTTCCACTAAGCGCATGTTAAATGCAGCACCCTAATGTGACCCTTAATGTGTGTGGCAATACACACTGTGCTTCTTGGGTGCTAATGCAAAGACTCTCTGTACTTGGAGGGCCTATTCACTTCATTGTACAGTGTTATTTATGCTAGGTAAGACAGGGCAGTACTGCAGTGTGTTTCAGATTGTCTAAATTGTCCTTTGTGAATTAGCACTCTCTTTTCACTGTATATTTATAGTGCCCATTCCTTTGCCAGACGGCAACCTTTTTGTTATATTTTTGTGTTTTCCATCCCACACTGTATACAGTAAATCAGGCCATATTAAATCTCTTCATAATTAGTAGATAAACGTGGTGCTTTTTCAGCTGTGGGTGTATTGTATTTCAACTGCAAAGCCTCAGTTTCTTAAAATATAATGACATTGTGCAGTTGAGGAACTGAGGAGATGTTGCAAATGGCATTCCATATGGCCGAGAAAAGAGAGGTAGGGCAGCTGAATTGCACGTTCTTCTTCTAGAAGAAAGAAGGGGACGGTTAGAAATAGGATGCAGCCCTTTAGTTATCTAGTAGGCTTCAAAAGGTAGCATTTTCCATACAATAAAAAGCTCAAGGATATGGCATCGTCATATAAAGATGACGGGAGAGAAGCGCTAGAGAAATGCTGAAAATACTCTTCCACTGATATGTTGGTGGAACCCTGGGGCAGACATCCAGCATAGGTTAATAGAGTCAAAGTAGTGGCAGGATTCAGGCCTGCTTGGGGCAAAGCCAAAGTGATCTTGATGGCAGACGGAAGCTGGGATAAGACCACAAATCAAGTAAGACCTGTAGAGTTACAAATCAAGTAAGACCTGTGGGGCAGGGAGAAATGAGCAGAGTGAGTGGACCAGGTAGTCTTTTTCTACCAACATCTGTTGTCACAAGTTCTCCTAGGCAGAAGGGATATGTACTGATTTCTTGCATGAAAGAAAACACGTTTGTCATTATAGATGGTACCCATAACTCTTCGGACCTTTGGAGTTCATCGAATGGGATGAGCCAGCCTGGCTATGGTGGACTGCTGGGTAGCTCTTCTCACATGTCACAGTCAAGCAGTTATGGCAGCCTGCACGCACATGACCGCCTGGTAAGGTCCTAAACAAAAATGTATATTTAGCTGTTTCATCCTTCTGCTGCCTGCTTTGTTGCTATCTTCAAATGACTATGACTCTCCCATTTTTACGTTGTGAAGTCTTCCTTGTTCATTATCCAAGTTTGTGAACTGTTTCTTTATGTAGTAAGCTAAATATGTGAATCATTTTATATATATTAAAATAGTAACCAATTTTATTAACTGTATAATTGGTGTTTAACTAGCTGTGTTATTTCTCTGCACTGTCCTCTGTAGTTTTCATTTTTAACATTTTGTAGATGGTATTGAAGGTTTTGATGCCCATTTATAGGTAAAGACATCCGAGTATCTCTCTATTTTGCATTTCAGAATTATCCGCCACATTCAGTCTCCCCAACAGATCTAAATGCCAGTCTTCCTCCAGTGTCCAGCTTCCATCGTGGCACTGCCAGTAGTTCACCTTATGTAGCTGCATCACACACTCCTCCCATCAACGGTTCGGACAGTCTCTTGGGTAAGTTTTCCATTTTTTATAATTAGGGAAATCAGGAAAGGTACACCAAATTACCTTGAAAGAAAATTAATACAGCAAGGAGGTGGCGTCCAAGTCCACAAAATAAGAAGAGAGAAGCCAAGAGCAAGAAGTAATGAAAGGAGACCACGAAATGATAATGTTAGTAGTTCCATGCACCCATATCCTAAATTCATCAACCACATCGCACTCCCCTTATCTGCAGCTGTGGAAGAATTCATACCAGGAATAGGAGGTTTACCTTGCAAGAAGATTAATTGTTCTGGATCAGTAAGAGATAAGCATTTGCTCATATTTAAGAGCAAACTGACAAGGAAATTGTAGGAAAAAAAAACTGGTATCCAAAGCAATGAGCCACGAGCCTAATAAAAGAACTTTTGTTTTCCTAAGACTGAACTGCAGAAGGAGGATCAGGAAATAGAACTTGACTATTCCTGACATACATCTTAAGTATCCGATCATGTTCTGATTCTAGGATGAACAGAGTAACCAGCGCCACACAGTTAACTGTCTCTTCCCTAGATGTCTCAAATAAGTCAGTTAAATTCAGGCTGTCTGGCAAACTTCGCACATCCATGCTACCCTCCACAGACCTTGGTACATAATATACCCTATGAAATACTAAGGTAGATTTAAATGTGATGTGAAGTCCTTCTAAATAACGCTTTCTCAGCATTTTATAGAGAGAGATTGACCCATTCCTCAGAAACTTCATGAAAATGGAAGTTCTTTATACCTCATAGCATTTTCCAATTTGCTATGGCGAGTGATGATATCTATAACCAATGCATGGTTAGCATTTCTCAGAGTTTCAAACATTTCTTTACAAACACATATCCACATATCATGTAGCAGCAATCTTCTGTCATGCTATTAGAACATAAGAACATAAAAACTGCCATACTGGGTCAGACCAAGGTCCATCAAGTCCAGTATCCTGGGTCCAACAGTGGCCAGTCCAGATCATAATTACCTAGCAGGTTCCCAAAAAGGCACACAGGTTCCACAATGTTTGTCCCGGGGCAAGCAGTGGATTTCCCTAGTCCTCGTTAATGATGGTTTATGGAGCTTTTCTCCAAGAACTTGTCCAAACCTGTTTAAACCCAGCTACACTAACAGCTTTTACTGAATCCTCTGGTAACGAATTCCAGGGTTTTTTGTGTGAGTGAAAAAATATTTTCTCTTATTAGTCTTAAATGGGTTACATTGTAGTTTCGTTGCATGTCCCCTAGTCTTTCTATTTTTTGATGGCGTAAACAATTGATCTATGTTTATCTGTTCCACTTCATTCATTAATTTATAGACCTCTATCATATCTCCCCTCGGCCACCTCTTTTCCAAGTTGAAGAGCCCTAACCTTTTAAGCCTTTCCTCATAAAAGTATCTTTATATCCCCTCTACCGTTTTGGTGGCTCTTCTTTGTACCTTTTCTAATTCCCCCAGATACGGCGGACCAGAATTGCACAAAATATTCAAGGTGTGGTCGCACCATGGAGCAATAGAGAGGCATTATAATATCCTTTGTTTTATTCTCCATTCCTTTCCTTATGATTCCTAGCATTCTATTTGCTTTCTTGGCTGCCGCTGCACACTGGGTGGAGGGTTTCAATGTGTTGTCCACGATGACGCCTAAATCTTTTTCCTGGATGGTGGTTCCTAATGTGGAACCTTGCATCGTGTAACCATAGTTTGGGTTGTTCTTTCCTAGGTGCATAACTTTGCACTTGTCCACATTAAATTTCATCTGCCATTTGATCGCCCAGTTTTCCAATTTATCAAGGTCCTCTTGCAATTTTTCACAATTCTCTGGAGTTTTAACAACTTTTAAAAATTTTGCATTTCTGAATTCAGAAAACCAGCATAACTGAGAGGCAGTCAGTAAATGTGGCCTCTGTTTGGATATAATATTGCACAGTCACAAATTGGTTACCTTTTGAGGAGGAGTGAGTCCACGATATCTACGTGAGCCATAGACCAGTACTGTCTTTATAGTCAGAACGTATCAGACCACTCTGTCCTCTCGGACCTCTTTTATGCTCATCAGGTTCCAGTAGACGCGATACTGCACTTTTTACTCCTGCTGCAGCTTCCAGCACCTTGGAATGCGAAAATGTGTTCTAAGCTTTGTTTGGACTCCTAAAGCAGAAGCAACCATTTTGGCAGCTCCCACTGCTCCCATATCAATGAAAGCAATTGAGAACTTTGCCTCTTCCGGACTCCCTCCCAATAAAGGATGTGGTATCCACAGTTCAGTCCTTACAGAAACCTTTATGGGTGACTCCAACTGTATTCCACACTCTCCACTCTTCACAGAAGCTACTCTCGTCTTCTGGACATTGACAAACTAGTCAAGTGGTCCTTGTGCAGGTGCCAGAATCGTGAAGCAGAAGTAACAAAGGGAACCTGAAAGGTAAATTTTTTAACTAGGCAAGCTGTTCAGGAACATTGCTGTATCGATGCCATTTTAACTACTCTCCCCCTCTCCCCAGATATGTTTTTTTGGGGCTTCTTTTACTAAGCAGTGGTCGTGTTTTGCAGTTAGTATGTGATAGCAGCCATACTTTTTTTTTTTTTTTTTTTATAAGCTTTATTTTGAAACACCAGGAGACAAACAAATCACAACAATAACTAGCTCCGAGAGGGGTGAGCTCTGATCCCCCTTCAGAGCAGAATTAACAGCCAGGTGTAAATTTTAGAAATTCATCCCCAACCGTCCCCCACTCCCCCCCCCCCCCCCCACCTTACAGTCACAGACCCGACCCATAACGACCCACCTACGGGGGGGTTAACACCCCATGTGCAAACTCTCGGTGCGAACGCCCGGGCTCAACATTTGAATGTGTAGGGGTCCCAGAGCCTCTGAAAGGCCGGCCACCGTCGCACACTGCCCGAGCGCGGCGGCATTCCCAAAGCATCAATTGATGGAAGGCATTACGCCATTCCCAGTAGGAGGGCGGATGTGGTTCCCTCCACTTTCGCAGAAGAGGACCCTTACCCACCAGACAGGCTTTACGCACCAGCAAACGCTCCCATTTCCCTTTGGGCTGGGTGGGGCATAGTCTATCTAACACCACTAAAGACCCATCCCAGCCTAACCGGCTGCCCTAAACACGTTGTACCAAAAAGGTACAGATTTTTGCCCAATATGGGCCGTATGATGCGGCACCCCCACCACATATGGAACAGCGTAGCAAGAGACTCGGAGCAGCGCGGACAGCTCCCATCGGTGGCAAGGTGACTGCGGAGGGCCCGTCGGGGAGAAAAATGTGCCCTAGTGATGCACTTAAAATGTATTTCCCTCCAGCGAGCCCCCACAGCCAGCTCTGCGAGATGTTGTAAAGCTGCCCGCACTGCGCCAGGAGGAACCGCGCTGCCCATTTCCGCCGCCCAGGCAAGCTCCACCGAGCTATAATCAACGATCGGCCTAAAGGGAGCCACCCTATTCCGCAACCCACGAATGAAAGGCGGTTCCTCCCCCCCCAACCCGAAAGAACTCAATACTTCTCGCGGAGCGCTCCGCCCGGAGATCCACAACCGATAATGAATGTACGTAGTGGGAGAGCTGCAGATAGGCGAAATAGTGTCCGGACGGTATTCCATATTCCTCCCTCAGAGTCCGGAATTGTTTACATTTCCCCGAAAGGTCGACCACATGGCCCACATTACCTATACCTTGTCGAAGCCAGACCGAGAACGCACCCGTGTCAGACCCCGGAGTAAACTGCGCATTGCCCTTCAGCGGCAGCCAACTGGAGACTCGCCAATTCTCCCCCCAGTACCCATTCAACCGCCGCCAAGTCCGCCTAACCGATCCCAAAAGCACACTGTCTTCAACTTTGCCCCAACACAACCGATTGTCAAAATGCAACAGAGCCAGCAAAGCATTTGGAGCCGCCAGCGCCTCTTCCAAGGCCACCGGCGTATAAACCTCCGTGCCCCCAGCCAGTCGCTTAAGTGGCGCGATTGACAAGCCAGGGCATATGCCTCTAAGTCCGGGAGACCCAGCCCACCCTGTTCCCATTTCCCCACTAGCCGACTGAACGGTATCCGCGCCTTCTTACCGTTCCATAGGAACCCCCGGATCACCCCCTCAATCCTCCGGAGGTCACCCCTCTGTAGCCATACCGGTAGAGTTTGCATCCAGTAAAGGATCCGTGGCAGAATGACCATCTTAATCACCGCGATCTTCCCTGACAAAGAAAGGGGGAGAGATTTCCAGGCCAACAATTGCTCCCGCAGCTTACTCAACGTCCATTCTAAGTTGCAACGATACAACCGAGTCGGTTGGCACGTTAGCCGAATACCTAAGTACGTGAAATACTCCTCGGCCCATCTGAGAGGAAATACCCCCTGCCATCCAGCCTTCAAAAGGCCCAACACATCGAGTGCCTCGGATTTCTCCATATTAATAGCTAGCCCTGCAAAGCGTCCAAAGCGGTGAAATTCCTGTAGCAAGGATGAAAGTGAGACCTGGGGGGAGGATAAATGTACCAACAAATCGTCCACGAAGGCCGACAGTTTGAACACGTGAGAACCCATACGGATGCCCTTGATCTCCAGAGATTGTTCCACGCTCCGTATCAAGGGATCCAGGGAGAGCACAAACAGTAAGGGAGACAGGGGACAGCCTTGTCGGGTACCCCGGTGTAAGGAAAAAGGATCAGATAGGACCCCGTTACAATAAATGGCCGCCGTCGGATCCGCATATAAGCTGTGAACCATCTTGCAAAAAACAGGCCCCAAGCCATAATACGGGAGCAAGAACTTAAGATATTTCCAATCCACCCTGTCAAAGGCTTTCTCCGCGTCAAAGCTTACTAACAACGAGGGGAGTCGTCGTCGGCTCACCCATTCCAGCGAGGAGAGGATTTTACGGAGATTGCGGACCGCGTGACGCTGCCTGACAAAGCCCACCTGCGATTCATGGACCAATTGACCTAACACGCCTGCCAGGCGATCCGCCAAGATCTTAGCCAAAAGCTTAACATCAAAGTTGAGTAGTGAAATGGGACGATAGGACGCGGCCTGTAAGGGGTCTTTCCCAGGCTTAGGGAAGAGCGTAATATAGGCCTGGTTCCCCCCCCAGCGGAAGCCGCCCTGTTCTGTCCTTTTAGTGTGAAGGGCCACCAGTGCAGGGGAAATATGGTTATTGAGGATCTTATACATCTCCGCCCCCAGTCCATCTGGACCCGGAGACTTGTAACAGCTCGCCCTAGCAATAGCCTGCTGCACCTCTTGGAGAGTCAGCGGTTGATCTAGGAGCGCCCTCTCCGGCTCACTTAACCGCGGCAAATCTAGGCCCTGTAGATATGACACCATCCGTTCCGGGGAGCCCTCATCCGCTGAATAAAGAGTCCGAAAAAAGGAACGGAAAACCTGGGCAATCTGCAAATTGTCCCTATGAAGGGTCCCTTGGTCATCCCTAACGGCCGCTATCATGCGCGACCCTCGGGGGCCCCGCAGGCAGCGCGCCAACAATTTGCCCGGTTTTATCCCCGTGGCAGTATAGTTGGTAGCGATAATACAGCGCCGACTTTTTAGCCCGCTGGTGCAGGAGTTCATTCAGGGCCGTTTGTGTTTCCCACAGCTGTGTTTTAAGAGCCAGACTTGGGGTGCAGGCATGCCGTCGGCGAAGCTTCGTAACTAGTTTTTCAAGTCGGATAATTTGTTCGGCCCGGAGCCTCCGCTTTCGAGCCATGTAGCCAATGATATTGCCCCGTAGGACCACCTTAGCCGTCTCCCATACAAGCTCGGGTTCAGCCTGATGTCCGACGTGATCGGACTCAAACTCCTGCCAACGGCGGACCAAAAACTGACGGAATTGGGTATCCCTGTATAATTCCAGCGGAAAACGCCAGAGGCGCGCCCCTGGATTGTCACCCACCCCCTGTAACGTTAGCCAGATCGGAGCGTGGTCAGAAATCTCCGTGGGGCCTATCCACGCATCAGTCACCTTGGCAAACAGACTTTTAGAAAGCAGTAAATAATCGATTCTGGCGCTGGTCCCATGTGCACGGGACTGGTGCGTATAATCCCTTTCCCCCGAATGCAGAAGCCGCCAGGGATCAACCAACCCCAAGCGGATGCACAGCCGCTGGAGTGCACGGGCCGAGTGAAGGCGATCCCTGGGACCCCCCTCCCTCGAGGTATCCAGCACGACATCCATTACTCCATTGAAATCGCCACCCAAAATCAAAGGCAGCTCTGGAAGTTGTTTAATTCGTGATGCCAGGCGTGAATACAGAGCTGCATCCAAAACATTAGGACAGTAGAGGTTACCGAGAAGGACCGGTTGCCCCCCCAATAGGCCATGTAACACAATGAAACGCCCTGTAGGATCTAGGAACTGTTGGCAAACCTCAAAGCGGATATTTTTGTGAATAAGTACCACCACGCCCCCCTTCCTACCCACAGCAGGGGCCCCCCAGACTTGCCCCACCCAGCCTCGTTGGAGTTTACGATGCTCTTCCTCTGTCTGGTGGCTTTCTCGTAGCACGGCACTATCTGCTCTCCGCCGGGCCAAAGCGTGCAAGATTTTGCATCTTTTAATGGGACTCCCCCGCCCCCAGCCATTCCAAGAAATAATTTTCAGAGTAATACATTCTAAATGAACATTTTCACCCATATCAATGCCAATGGTTGGAGAGGGTCCCCCCAGCCTGGGACGCCCCCCATCTCTCCAGTATCCGACTCCCCCCCTTGCAAGAGGCTGTCTTGCCCGGGTGTGTGACCGTAAGAACCCCCCCATTCCCCCCCCCCCTCTTCCCCCCCCCCCTCCGCCCACCCCCCGTCCCCCCAACTCCCCTTCCCTCCCCCGCTCTCAACCACCCCGTCCTCCTCTCCCCCCCTCCATACAACCTCCCCCCCTGAGTAACGCACATCCCCCCTCAGTCTAAAACTGAGTACGGTCACCTCTGAGCACCGCGGGACCACCGCGGAGATACGCCTAGCCCCAGTGCTTACTATTAATCCCGGGGTCCCCCCTCCCTCCGAAGCCCCCCACCGCCCCCCCCACACTATATTCGGCTTGGCTGCTGGGGACGGATATTAGCTTAAACAAATTGCTACAAATCCTTCTTAACTCCCCCAGCCCCACCCCGGCCATCCAAGAAGGGGATAGGAAACGAACCACAGTGGTGAGGGGAATGGGGGATAGCCCCTTATGAGAATTAGTTGGAACCGCTTACCCGGGTGTAGGTCTCACATACTCACTTTACCCCACGATCCCTAGGAAGTTCCATGACCAAACATACTTTTTACAGTAAAGGCAAAGAATATAGTAAAATGGCAACATGGCAATAGGCTCCTATGGTCCAATGAGGCACAAACTGCCAGGAGGTTGTTGGAGTATGGCATCAGGTCCCGGTAGCTACCTTCCCTGGAGAGATCCCCTCTCTCTCGGAGATGTGCCGCTTCCACATAGCTGATACCAACAGTATGAGCAGCATGGGTCACGCGAGTTCATTGCACTGAGTCCGCAGTGCCCGCCGCCGCCTGAGCCGGCTGCTCCTTTTGCAATTGCGTTAAGAAGGACTTGGCCTCTCCCGCGGTCGCGAATGTCAAATTCCGGCCCTGATGGTGAACTTTTAGCGTCGCCGGGAAGGTCAGGGAGAAGCGAATCTTCCTCTCAAATAGAGCCGTGCATACCTGGGAGAACTCCTTACGCTTCGCAGACACCGCAGTGGAGTAATCCTGAAACAGCAGAATTTTGGAGTTGTGCCATAACAGACCCTCATGCTGTCGGTAGGCTCTGAGAAGGCGCTCCTTATGAGCAAAGTTCAGAATTTTCGCAATGACCACTCGGGGTCTGGCTCTTAACAGCCATACTTAATGTACAGTAACTGCAGAACTTCTGTTTTAACAGTTGAGGGTATCCCTAACATTTTGCTGTGCAGTTAATACAGAGAATTTTAACTGTACACTAACCCATAAACAATAGCCTTTCTTCTGGCCAAATGCCAGAATTGTGGAAAAAAAGCTTTGTCCTTCTTTTAAGAACACTCATTAGATCCTTCAGACCCAGCTAACTACCACCCTATTTTGAATCTGCCATTTGTTTCTAAGCTTGCTGAGCATCTTGTTCTTTCCCTACTCTCTGATCATATTGAGCATATCCACACACTACACCTGTGATAGTCTGGATTTCTTGTTGGCCATATTACTGAGATCATCATTACTTCCATCCTTAGTGAAGTCCACAGTTCTCTTGATAATGGAAAAATAACACTTGCCATCTCTCTGTATTTATCTTCAGCTTTTAACCCGGTAGACCATGATATCCTGCCTGCATAGGCATTTGAGGAACTGTACTCCAAGTTTCCATCATTCCTTCATGATCATTCATTTCAATTGACCATTCACAAATCCCCTTCCAACATGCACCCATTGTCTTGCAGAGTTCCACAAGGTTCAGTTCTCTTCCCTCTTCTTTTCAACATCTTTTTAAGCCCTTTGGCAACCCTTATCCAAAATTCTGTTGTATGTGTGTATATCTATCTCACTATATAGATATATATGTATGCAGATGACATCTTCCCTCTTATGTACAGTCTCCAACCTCACCTATCTTTGGTTAACACCTATCTGGCTAAGGTCACATCTTGGTTCCAAACAGGAGCGGCCCAAGGGGGGTGCAGGGCCATGTGCGGAGACTCGGTGCGGGGCTCATTTGCATAAGGGACCTCATTTGCATAAATATTTGCATAATGTTACCATACACTAACTTTTAGTAAACATGCCTCTTAATGAGTGTATGGATAAAGAAAGACTAAAAGATTTGATTTCTACATTACTATAATCCAGTGCCAACTGCCAGACACATTAGGAACTACTACAAACACTGCCCATTTAGAACCCATAGCAAACCCACCATATCCTAACAGCACTACCAGGACTCACAAAGCACCATACCCTACCTATCAAAAGGAAACACTGCAAATATTAAACCAATACATTTCAGAGAACAACAATACATGACCTACTGGGGAAAGAGAACAAGTGGCAGTGTCAAACAGGAATTATATAAACAGAATACCTCAGCTCTGTTACACCTGAACAGAACATAGACTATCACCAAACAAGGAATCACAATTTAGAAACAGGGCGACAATAATTAAACTGGGAATCCCAAAAGCCAAACTTGGAATGCACAACACTGTAGAAATAAAACTATACATTAATTTGCTCTTGTACTAAACAAAGCGCAGATGTCAATGATGCACATTTACCAGAGCTGACATATTCCAATTAATAAATTCAAAATAAAGAGATATTTTTCTACCTTTTGTGCATTTTTTTCAGCTGCAATTGCTCCAGACACTTTCTTCTGGTTTCTTCATGTCTTCTGCTAACTCTCCATCGTCTGCTGTCCATTTGTCCTTTCTTCTCTCTTCTAGTTTTTTTCCATTCTCTCGCTACATCTGCTTTTACATACTAATCTTTTTCCTTTTGCTCTTTCCTCATTCCTATTTCATCCATTCAAATTTTACCCCTCCATCCTCAATCCCCACTTACTCTCCCAATATCCGGCCAATTGTAGATTTGTCTTCCCTCTCACACAAAATATTTTTTCCACCTCCATTTCACTCTCCCAGCTCCATCCCATTCTAATCCTCCCCCAACATCAGCTCCATTCTAGTTCCAGCCCCACCCAGCATCCGCTCCCTTCTAGTCCCCGCATCAGCCCATTTCCAGTCCTAGCCACCCATAAGCCCATTTCCAATCCTATCCTAGCCCCACCATCAGCCCATTTCCAGTCCTAGCTCCCCCATTCATTTCCAGTCCTATCCAAGTCCCTCCATCAGCTCATTTCCAATCCCAGCCCCCCTCAGCCCATTTCTAGTCCTTTCCTAGCCCCACCATCAGCCCATGTCAAATCCTAGCTCCCCTCCATTCAGCCCATTTCCAATCCAAGCCCCCCATGAGCCTACTTCCAGTTCTAGCCCCTCCATGAGTACATTTCAATCCAAGCCCCCACCACAGCCCATTTCCAATCTTAGCACCCCCCAACAGCCCACTTCCAGTCCTATTCTAGCCCCTCCATCAGCCCATTTCCTGTCCTAGCCCCCCCCACTCAGCCCGTTTCCAGTCCTAGCTCCCTCGCCTCACAGCCCATTTCCATTTCAAGCCCCCCTCCCATCAGCTATTTGCAGTTCAAGCTCTCCTTCCACTCAGCCCATTTCCAGTCCTAGCAACCCCCTGCAAGCCCATTTCCAGTCTTAGCCCCCCCACAGCCCATTACTAGTCCTAACCCCCCATCAGCCCATTTCCAGTCTTAGCCCCCCCCATAGCCCATTATGTCCTAACCTCCCCATCACCCATTTCCTGTCCTAGCCCCCCCCATCAGCCCATTTCCAATCTTAGCCCCCCCATCAGCCCATTACTAGTCCTAACACCCCCCATCAGCCCACTTCCAGTCTTAGCCCCCCCATACCCCATTACCAGTCCTAACCCCCTCCCATCATCCCAAATAGATTAAAAAAAACCCCAGCTGCTGCTGCCGTTTCTGCCGTGGCAGCGGCAGAATCAAGCGTTCCGCCGTGGGGCCCCGCTCCCCCCTGCCCGGAAAAGCCTCCCTGCAGCATCAGCTAGCTCCGGGGTCCCAAAGCGCGGGCTTCTTTCAGAGCCGCAAAGAGAGAGCTTCTCTGACCTCTCGCGGCTCTGTTAAGCCCGCCGAGGGTGATGGGAAATCCCATCAGCCCTGGCGGGATTAACAGAGCCGCGAGAAAGGGAAACTCTCGCGCTCTAAAAACCCGCGCTTTGGGACTCCGGAACTAGCTGATGCTGCAGGGAGGCTTTTCCAGGCAGGGGGGAGTGGGGCCCTGCAGCGGCGGCGGAGGTGGAACGCTTGATTCTGCCATTGCCACGGCAGAAGCGGCAGCAGCAGCCGGGTTTTTTTTTAATCTACTTGGGATGATGGAGAATGTCTTTTGCGCGGGGCCCTGTGCAAAAAACATTCTTGTTCAATGGATGGGTCGGCCCTGGCTCTAAAACAGTTCTCTCATACTCAACCATAAAGCAAACACTGTCACGTGGCTCACTGGAACCTTAATTACCCCTACAGCTTTACCCATTCTAGAGGAATCCCCTATGACATTCAAGCCTTCTTTCAACTACCTAGGGATACTGTTAAAGTCTGAACTTTCCTGGTAATGAAATCCTCATTTCTTGCGCTTTGTTGATTCCATGCTATCCATCCTTTCCTTGACGTCGCTGCCTAGACCACAGCCCCGCTGAGTACTGTAATTTCATATCTCCAGGAACAAGCAGGAATGTAGTCTTCACATAGGGGTATCGTCGGTACCAACAGAGCCTGCACGGGAACGCTCCCCAGCGCCCAATTAGAAAGCTTTTGGGAGCATCCCACAGCGCCTGTGTTCTGCCTTCCCGCCTTTCCCAACTGCCTCTCTCCAGTTCTTCGTTTTCCGCGGAGCCAGCAGGTCGTTGTTCCTGTCACCGCAGAAATTTTTTTTTCCTTATTCTTTTTTTGTGGTCGCGTCTGCCTTCGACGCTATACCAGTACCACCGGTTCTTTCTTTCTTTAAAAAAGAATAAAACAAATATATATATATATATAGTTTTATTCCAAACTTTTCCTTTCCAGGTGCATGCGCCATTTTGGGCCTTAGGCCCAAAAGTTCCTCCACTATGGAAACATCTGCTTCGGGTTTCAAAAAGTGCACCAAGTGTGGCGGTACCATCTCCGTCACCGACACCCATGAGTGGTGTCTTAAATGTTTAGGTCCTGACCACTCCATTTCGGAGTGTATGCCTTGTGCCATGATGTCCAAGAGGGGTTGACTGAACTGAGCTGCTAACTCAGTACCCTTTTTCCCTCCGATGCAGCCTCTGTGGCATCGACGTCTTCCAGGACTTCGTCTTTCTCCCATGGATCTCAAGTAACTAAACATAAGTCTAGCCAGTCCTTAAAGGGTAGATCTCCTTCCAAGCATCGAGATGCCTCTGGCGTTGCCCTTGAGGGTTCTGTACCGGCAAAATTGCCCTGGCGGGAGACTTCGGCTTCCAAAGCATTATCGGGGCTCCAGGATGTTCGAGACCTCGACCTCAGTAGAACTACTGGTGCCATGCTCTGGGGTATCAGCTGCTTTCTGCAGTACCAATACACAGGCATCGGCAGCGTTGATAGACCAGAGGCTCCTGGCTATTGAACGCAGTCTGGCGGCTCTCCTTGCGGCATCGACACCCTCGGAACTGTGTCAGATAGCTCAACCGGTTCCGGCACCGGTATTGGTACCGGTACTGACAGCATCGGCATCGACATTGGTGTCTGCTTTGCCGGCACCCAGTCTTGCTATGCCTTCCGGTACCAATACATCGGTACCGATCTCCCCGGCATCGACTTTGGTCGGTACGGGTATCGGGCTCTACAAGAGCATCCGGACAGAAGTACTTTGAATCCTCGGAAGAATCTGAGGATTCTGATAGCTCTGTCGGTACCGGAGTACTTCAACCAGAGGAGCCTTCCTCTCCTAAACGCAGGATGTCTCCTCCAGAGGATATCTCCTTTCAGGATTTTATCAGGGAGATGGCTCGAGGTCTGTCCATCACTGTGACTCCTGAAACAGTGTCCAGGGCAAAGGAGTTGGAGATTTTACAATATCCCAAGGCTCCTAAGGAGGTAGCTACCTTGCCTATCCATGAGATCTTACATGATCTGATGTTGAGAATGTGGGACACACCTCTTACCACCTCTCCTCACTCTCGCAGACTGGATACCATGTATCGAGTCCCTCCTTGTCCTGGTTTCTAGAAAACTCAGCTTCCTCACCACTCTATTGTAGTGGAATCAGCTATGAGAAGGATCAGGAGTGCAAAGAGGCATGCCTGTAATCCTCCAGGATGTGAGTGTAGAACATTGGATGCCTTTGAACGTCATACTTTCCAGGCTTCCATGCTTTCTGCCAGGATCAGTTCCTATATTTTATATATGGGAATGTTCCTTAAAGAAATCACAGGAGACTTGGAGATTTTAAGCCCTCTCCTTCCTGATGACAAGAGGCAGGATTTTCTCACACTGGTTAAACATGCCCAGGATGTTTCTAAGTTTGTCAATCGTGCAGCTTTTGACTGTTTTGGGTGCATAAGCAGAACCTCTGCCATTGCCATAGGTGCACATAGAATTGTCTGGCTCCAGGCATCCGATTTGGAGCTCTGGGTGCAGGACAAACTGGGCAATATCCCTTGTACAGGTGAGAATCTATTCGGCAAAAATTGGCAAGAGAAAGCCAATGAGTTGGTTGCTGACAACTCCACTTTGGATAGGTTATCCAAAGCCACAGCTGATCCTGCAAGAAAGAAATCTTTCAAAAAACCATTCTTCTCAAAAAAGAGGAGGTTTTATCCCTCTTATTCCCAGCAGGGCCGTTCTGCAGGTCAGCCTGCCCAAAAGAGTCAGCAACCACCTAAACAAAGGAAAGCAAAGACTGCTAAGCCTCAACCGTCTAAGCAGTCTCAGCCTCCACAAGGCCTTTGACTTTCATCTAGAGAACTTAGCCTTTCTGGCCCTCAATGGACCAGAGCCTTCCACCATTCTAGGAAGGTTGTGTCACTTTGCCCCCAGATGGGGGCAGATAACAGCAGAACTTTGGACACTCTCCATTATAAAAGAGTGGTACAAGCTTCACTTTTTGTGCATGCTCCCTCCCACAATGGTAAGACAATTCAATTCTCAGACTTCTCTCATCAACCTGTTAGATCAAGAGGTCACTGTGCTTCTTGCCCAAGGGGCAATAGAGGAAGTACCCATTCATCAACAGGGTACAGGGTTTTACTCCCCCTATTTCCTTATCCCAAAGAAAACAGGGGGACACAGACCTATTTTAGACCTCAGAGAATTGAACAAATTCCTGTTCAAAGAGAAATTCAAGATGATTTCTCTGGGAACTCTGCTGCCATACCTTCAGAGTCAGGATTGGCTTTGTTCTCTAGATCTCAAGGATGCGTACACTCATGTTCTCATCCATCCAACTCACAGAAAGTTCCTTTGGTTCCTTTTTCAAGGAAAGCACTACCAGTACAGGGTGCTTCCTTTCGGCCTGGCCTCAGCACCAAGAGTGTTTATGAAGTGCATGGCTGTGGTAGCAGCATTTCTTCGCACTCTAGGAATATTCCTCTTTCCCTACTTAGATGACTGGCTCATTCGAGCCCCATCAGAGTCAGAGGCCAGGATTTCTCTATCTTGCACAATGCGTATTCTCCAGTATTTGGGTCTGGTCATAAACATCCCAAAATACAGTCTAACTCCCACTCAGTCTCTAGAGTTCATAGGAGCTTTGCTGGATACCAGAAAAGCAAGGGCCTATCTTCCTCAGACCCGTTGCCTTCACATGGTGCAGTTAGCATCTCAAGCAGTGCTAAAGCCTCATCTCACTGCCCTAGAAATGTTACAACTACTAGGCCACATGGCATCTACAGTGCATGTGGTTCCTTATGCTTGCCTCCATATGAGAGCAGCCCAGTGGACTTTATCCACTCAATGGACCCAGGCATCAGGGTGCCTGGCAGACAAAATAGCAAACACAAATCGCCTTATTTTGTCTCTCCAATGGTGGCAGTCCACTCAGAACCTGTTGCTGGGGTCCCCATTTCAACAACCTTTACCCCAGGCAACTCTCACAACAGATGCTTCACCAATGGGTTGGGGAGCTCATCTGCAAGACCTCTCCACCCAAGGCACTTGGACTCCACAGGAGACTCATCTACATATCAGTCTCTTAGAACTCAGAGCAATCTTCCTTGCTCTTCGAGTGTTCCACACCCTGCTCAGCTAGAAGACAGTCCTCATTCATACGGACAATCAAGTAGCCATGTTCTACGTGAACAAGCAGGGGGGAACAGGCTCTCTGTCACTTTGCAACGAAGCTTTGCGACTATGGGCCCTCGCCAGAGAGCATCAGATTCATCTCCTGGCAGTGTATCTTCCAGGCATACAAAACTCTTGGGCAGACAGACTCAGTGCAGTTCTGCTTCCACACGAATGGTCTTTACATGCAGACCAGGTGGCCAAGATTTTTCAAATTTGGGGAACCCCGGACATAGACCTCTTTGCAAGTCCATTGAATGCCAAACTTCCCCGGTTCTGTTCCAGAGTTCCGGCTCAGGGTTCTCAGGCCAGAGATGCTTTCCTCCTTCACTGGGGTCAAGACTTCCTTTATGCCTTTCCACCCATTCCCCTAATTCCCAAAACCCTCTTCAAGCTTCAGAGAGACAGAGGCCGTATGATTCTCATGGCCACGGCAAGTGTGGTACCCTCTGCTTCTACATCTCTCTCAAGCTCCCTCTCTGGAGTTAGGGTCTGCTCCCGATCTCCTGTCTCAGGAGGACAGAATGTTATGGCATCCCAATCCCCAGTCTTTGCATCTGAGGGCTTGGTTGCTGAAGGCCTAGATCTTCATGATCTTAACCTTCCTCAGCAAGTAAAGGATATCCTTTATGCTTCTAGAAAACCTTCCACAAGACGCTCTTATGCTTTCAAGTGGAAAAGGTTTACCATATGGTGTTCACAGAAGGGTCTTAACCCCCTTGCGATACCTCTGGAATCATTACTGGAGTATCTCCTTCATTTATCCAGTGCAGGACTTAAAACTAACTCAGTAAGAGTCCATTTGAGTGCTATTGCAGCTTCTTTCAAGCCTCTAAATGGACAACCTATTTCCTCCCATCCTCTTATAGCAAGATTTATGAGAGGCCTTCTTCTAACTAAGCCTCCCATTAGGCCACCACTGGTGGCATGGGACTTAAACCTGGTTCTTGGTCAGCTTATGAAGCCACCTTTCGAACCCTTAGCTACTACCTCATTGAAATTCCTTTCTTGGAAGGTTATCTTTCTCATTGCAATCACATCAGCATGCCGCATCAGTGAGTTGCAGGCACTAGTAGCTGATCCACCTTATACAAGGTTCCATCATGACAAGGTAGTCCTTAGGACTCCACAATTTATGCCAAAGGTGGTCTCGCCTTTTCATCTAAACCAAGCGGTTTACCTGCCTGTGTTTTTTTCAAGGCCTCATGCATCTAATGCAGAAAGGAATCTTCATACTTTGGACTGTAAAAGAGCTTTAGCCTTTTACTTGCAAAGAAGACAGCAACATAGAAAGTCCTCTCAACTCTTTCTTGCTTTTGATACTTCTCATTTGGGACTTCCAGTCTCCAAGAGAACACTTTCCAACTGGATTGCTCAGTGTATTTCCTTTGCCTATCAGAGTAAGAATCTTCCTCTGGAGGGCCATGTTACAGCTCACAATGTGAGAGCCATGGCAACTTCAATGGCTCATCTGCACTCTGTGTCTATCGACGACATCTGTCGAGTAGCCACTTGGGCCTTGGTTCATACCGTCACAGCCCATTACTGCTTGGACAAGGACTCCCGCCAGGATGCCTTGTTTGGTCAGGCTGTTCTTCAACACCTGTTCCATACCTAATCAACTCCTACCCACCATCCCTGGTTAGATGCCAGAGATCCATGGGGGGAGGTGGAGCCCTTTCACAGGGACACAACCTCTGGGGTCTCTCCCTGGCATCTAAAGCTAGGGAGTCCCCATATGTGAAGACTACATTCCTGCTTGTTCCCGGAGATAGCATAGTTACTCACCTGTAACAGGTGATCTCCGGGAACAGCAGGAATTTAGTCTTCACAACCCACCCACCTCCCCTAGGAGTTGTATCTCTCTATCTCTTTCTCTTTCCCTCTCTCTCTCTTTGTCTCAGCTTTAAACTGAACTGGAGAGAGGCAGTTGGGAAAGGCAAGAAGGCAACACGCAGGTGCTGTGGGATGCTCCCAAAAGCTTTCTAATTGGATGCTGGGGATGTTCCCACGCAGGCTCCGTCAGTACCGACGATACCCATATGTGAAGACTAAATTCCTGCTGTTCCCGGAGATCACCTGTTACAAGTGAGTAACTATGCTATCTTGATTATTGTAATATCATTTATTCTGGCCTCCCATCCTATGAATTAAAGCACCTTCAAACAATACAAAATACAGCTTCTATTCCTGCAAATATTGACCATGCCTCCTCACTATGATTCATCACCATTGGCTCCTAATAACGTTCTGTATCCTTAATAAGTTTCTAACCCTGACTCACAGAGCACTTCATAATGAGTCGACCAACAACCTTTCTATGCTGATCACCTTACATGTTCCTGCTTGCTCTCTTCATTCACTGCAAGGAAGTCTCCTGCATATTCCTCCTCCATCTAAAATCAGATATGAAGCCATCCACCAATCCACTTTCCTCTTTGTAGCCCCTATGCTCTGGAACACTTTGCCCACTCATCTTTCTCTCAAGTTGGCCTTCAAATGGTGTAAATCCACCTTTAAAAACATTCCCCTTTGAACAGGCCTTCAAGACTCCAGGATAGGGTCTTGGGCTCCGCTAACCATGACTGACCTATTCTCCTTTCCCTCTTTTTTTATCCTTTTGAAAAGAAATATGGAGTTCTTTTTTTTCTCTTACAACTAGTTTTTATTGTAAACCACATTGATTGTATGCAAAAAGCACTATAATAAGCATAAAAAAACTATAACCAAACTATAGCTAATGTAACAAATAATGCAATGCAGTTAATGCCGTCTCAAGAGATATGGCTGATTGCTTTGTGTGATCTGCCATGTTAACAGTGTGACCAACTCTCCTTTAAAACCCCCAGTAGCAATAGGTAGGGTTTAAGCGAGTGGTTTTTCCCCACTGAACAGCTACTTTCACAAATCCTAAAGCAGAGCTTCTTGGGAGATGTAGTCCCTTCGCTGACCAATGAGGAGCAGTTGTGGATTCAAAAGTGGTTCAAGCAAACAAAGGATTTATTTCCCCTCCCGGGGTTGGATTTTTAACCAGGAAATAAGGTAACACAAAACCAGGTACTTTCTGGTATAAGGACAAATTAAAGTTTTTCAACATAAAGGCTTACTTCAGCATAAACACATTAGTTTCCAGCATTTCAAGGTAACAGTTCTGTTTCTTCACAGCTGTATGCTTTTAACTCCAAGCAATGCTGCCTTACTCTTTAAAGCATGAACTCAGCGTAGTGATATTATCTCATTAGAAAGAGTTATCGTACAGTCCATTACTTCTTCCTTATTATTTACATGCTCTGGCTCAATGTCCATTAATTCTTCCTCTGAAACAGGAAATGTTTGTAACTGCAACCCTGGTGCCACGCCTTTCCTTAATGCTCCAGGCTTCTTATGATACTCCTGAATTAAATACTGGTTCAGATAAGCATTCTCAGTACATTCCTTCTCTTTACAGCCCCAACCTTCTGGGTAAATGAAATCACTGTAATTATTAGCACCCCAGCCTTTAGGCTTACCTTTAAACCTAGCTGGTAGAGGTTTTCTCTGTGGCTTGGAACTGGCTGTAGGTTCCCAACCTGAGCTGTGCACAGAAGCTTTCAATTGCCTTCCTGGCTTTCTTTCTTTTCTGTACTCCCCAGAATATGGCAGGTAATCCAGACTGCCTTTGCTGTATTCTTCCCTTGGGGTTTCTGTTCTCTTCCTGAAGGGAAGCTCCGTTTGACCCTTCCACGGAGACTCTGTCCTTCTCCTTTCACTGCTCTCTTCACTGCAGCTCTCATTACCTTCGTGACCCACCTCACCTTTGCCTAGCTCACCTAACTCCATAGGCTCAACTGTGACCTCTTTATTAGAGTGAATTCTAGGGTAGAGCTTGACTCCTCCCCCTAACAGGTGTGCTGAATCAGTTTGTGACTCATTCTCTAAGTGGTAGCACGGGCGTATGCCTTTCCCTTGTGCTTGGTTTCTGTGGTAACCAGAAGCCATGTGCTCTTGTTTACATCTCAGCACTGCTCCTGTTTCCTGCTTTTTAGCTTCTTCTAACGGGCTGGAAGGACCCACTATGTCACAACAGTTAACATATAGTAGCTACCTCCATGCCAGCTGTAAGGTGCAGTCCCCGCCCATTCCTTGTCCCTGTCTGCCTTAGCTGTTTAACATGGGAATTGCTGAGATCATTATTAGCATGTGACTGACGCAGCTTAGTAAATAGGCCCACTATTACTAATTTTTATAGCGTTACTAAGCATATGCAGTGCTGTACACATGCATAGATGAGAGAGTTTCTGCTCCACAGAACTTACATTCTATTCAAGACAGACACAAAGGGACTTAACACTTAAGGCCTAGTCCCATTTTCAATTTCAAATTCAGTAATATGCAGGCTCTGTTCATTTATTTATATGGAAAGACAAATCTGCAGACAACTTGCAGGTGATAAATATCACCTGCACTGATTTCTGATCATGCAGAATGCTGAAATAAATCATTATTATAAAACAGATCTGCTAAAATATCTACTCCATATTTTTTTATCTATAGGATGTTACTGAGCATTTACATGGCAGATAGAATCTAATGTAGACAAGGGCAAAGTAATACACAAAGAAAAACAATTCTAGCTAATTGTGCTCAATGCTGAGTTTAAGAGTAGGAGTTAACACCCAGGAAAACAACCTTGGCGTTACTGTGAACAATACACTGAGATTCTCTGGGAACAAGCAGCCCTCACATATGGGTGACGACAGCGCCGACGGAGCCCGCACAGAAGCATCTGCCCAACCTTCGAAGAAAGCATTTGGGAGATGTACCAGGTATGCGTGGTCCACTTCCCACCAGAGTGTGCCATTTTGCCTCAGTCTCCTTTTCTCCACGGAGCCCAGAGGACATTGTCCAGTTTTCCCCCAAAAAAGTCTGATTTTTATTGTTATGTTTTCTCCGTTTGCGTACCGGTTCCTTCCCACCCCCAAGCCAGCTCACCTTCGCATCGCCTCTCGGGTTCATGTATTAGTTTTTTCATTTTTTCATCGAGGTGCTCCTTGACTGGGGTTCATGTCTTTTTCCAGCCGAAAGCCTTGGACTCGGACTCCTGCTGGGAGGTGGGGACCCCTTTTTCCAGCGGCCTCCAGTGGCTTCAAAAAGTGTGACTGGTGTGGCAAAATGATGCCACTCATCGACCCACATGACTGCTGCTTCCGATGTCTTGGCCCGGAGCACAACGACTCCGACTGTGAACTCTGCAGAACTATGACCTCAAAGGCCTTGAACTGCCATCAGCAGCAGATTAGTTTCTTTCAGAAGTCCAACTCTGCTCCAGTTTCGGGTGACACCACGCTCCAGGGTCCCCTCCGACACCTCTGTGCCACACGAAGCCAGAGCCTCCTCGGAGTCCCTGCAGCCACGGTTCCTCCAAGCAAAATTCCCTGGAGGTGGAGCACAAGAAGAAGAAATCCTCGAAGACTGCCTTGGAGGGCGGATCTGGGAAAAAGGAGAAGTCCCACCCCAGGCCCCGCAGTCCCAGGCATGAGTCCGAGGAATCGGGGCAGGAACAGCCAGCCAAGCTGCTCCATAAGGAGTCATCGGCGCCCAACTCCTTGAGGACTTCCCCTCGACAGTACCAACTCCGGGCCCAAACCCGTGGTGCCTATGTCAAAGGCTGCAGAGCCAACTGGTATGAAGACCAGAATGGTAGCCCTAGTGGCCATGCAGTGGGCGTTCATGTCCAGCTCATCCGGTTCATCCACCCCGACGATGGGACCCTCGACAACAAGGGCTTCCCTGGATATCAAGCTGGTCCTTCAGCACCACTGGCCTCAAGAGAGCCTCCGGCCTTTGATGAGGTCCCACTCCCATTCCTTGGGACACTGGCCCTCCCCGGTGAGTTCCCGCGGCTTGAACCGATGATCCCCTGGAGGTCACGGACAATTGAGAGTGAGGTGATTGCATGGTGTCGGCCGAGGTGATTGCATGGTGTCAGGCCCATACTCGGACTTCGAGTCCGAATGGGAGACTGAGGGCGAAGAGTCCCCGGACACGAGGCAGCACTGTGATGTGCCCTTGGACCTGTCTCCCCTGCCGACCCGATGATGCTTCCCACCCAAGGATATTGTGTTCCTCGATTTTATGCGGGACATGATCAAGGCCCTCGTCATCAAGACTGAGGCCAAAGAGGACCCTTGCACCAAGGAATTGGGGATACTCCAATACAAGGCACCCCCAAAGGAAACCCTTACAATCCCGATACCCTCAATCCTCAACCACCTCCTTCTCTGAATGTGGGAAACACAGGCTCAGTACCAATCATTAGCAGGTGCCTCGACACCATGTACCGGGTGCGCTGAAGCCCTGGGTTCCAAGAGACTCAGCTTCCCCACAACTCCATGGTTGTAGAGTCGGCAGTGCACCAGTTTAAGAGCCAAAAAAACCATTTGCTGCTGGCACCCGGCAGGGATGCCCAAACCCTCGACGCCTTCGGCCAGAAGGCCTATCAGGGCTCAGTGCTAGCATGCTGGATCCAAACCTACCAGCTATTCATTGGCATATACCTGAAAGAACTGTCAAAGGAACTTGGTGGATTCTCGGCAGGCCTCGAGGGGGAACACCTACAGAGGTTTAAGACCCTAACCTTGGTAGTAAAGGAATGCTCGAAGGTTTCATCCTGGGCAGCCACTCATGGCTTCGAGTCATTGGCCAGGATGACCGCTCCAGGCATCGGGGCTCGACGCCAGGCATGACTGTAGTCACCTGACCTGGAACAGTGAGTGCAGGACAAACTGATAGATGTCCCCTGAATAGATGAAACCTATTCTTGGAAGCCCATGGCGGATAAGTCAGTGGAGATAGAGACAGAGTATGTGATGAAAACCAGGCTCTCAAAAAAGATCTTGGTGCACCCCCAGAAAAAAGCCCTGAGGAAGAAGCCCTTCTTCCTGAAGAAGAAAGGAGGCTTCAGTGGTACTCCGCATTTCCAGGCCTTCTCGGCCCCTCAACAAGGCTAGCAACAAAAAGGACAGGGACATGGTCCCAGGACACAATAGGCCCCGAGGACCCAGGCGCTGATCCTGACCCAGCCTGGGGGGAGCTTTTGACTGCTTGGGCACGACCCCTCTACCCCCAGGGAGTCCTCTGCTGTCCACAGGCGGGTGCCTAGCCATGTTTGTCCACAGGTGGACAGCCATCACCACCAACACCTGGCTGCTACAGGTGGTCAAGGAGGGCTACCTCCTCCACCTACATCGGATGCCACCTATGTATTTCCCAGGAGAGCCCACCATGCCTCTCCTTCATCAGACCTTGCTCCTCACTGAGCTAGAAGGCCTAATCAGCGATTAAGTCATCGAGCCAGTGCCTAAACATCTCTGGGGCACAGGCTTCTATTCCAGATATTTCCTCATCCCCAAGAGGACAGGGGGCCTCAGGCCCATCCTGGACCTGCGAGAGCTCATCAGGCTTCTGGTCATGGAGAAGTTCAAGATGCGCTCTCTCTTGACACTACTGCCATTCCTCCAGCATGGAGTTTGGCTATACTCCTTAGAGTTAAAGGATGCCTACACTCACATCCTAATTCATTCCAGCCACAGAAAATACCTCCGGTTCATGGTGTGAGGACAGCACTACCAATACAGGGTGTTGCCCTTCGGTCTGGCCTCATCACCAAGGGTCTTCACAAAGTGCCTCGTGTTGGTCACAGTCTACCTCTGGCTCCAAGGGGCCTTTGTCTTCTCCTATCTGGATGACTGGCTCATTAAGGGGAACATGGCTGCAGAGGCACAATACACCACCAGGCACACAATCAACACCCTGCAGCACCTGGGGTTTGGCATAAACTACCCCAAATCCCACCTTACTCTAGCCCAGTGCCTAGAGTTCAACGGGGCGCAACTAGATACCCTCCAGGCAAAAACCTTCCTCCCCCAGGCGAAGTCAGAATGCCTCAGGGAGTTAGCTGCAGAGGTACACTGACGCTGGATGCTACCTGCCCAGCTCCTACTCTGCCTATTGGGATACATAGCCTCTACAGTCCACGTGACCCCATATGTCTGCACATGAGAGCAACCCAATGGTGCCTCCGCTCTCAGTGGACTCAAGCCACAGGCAGGCTCACGGACAGAGTGAAAGTGACCTCTCAGCTGGTGGACTCCCTTGGATGGTGGCAGAATCCATGCCACCTTCAGACTGGGATGCCCTTCGAGACACTCAACCCCCAGAAGGTCCTTACCATGGACGCCTCGCTAATGGACTGGGGAGTGCATTGCATGTGCCTACAAACGCAAAGCTGCTGGTCCCAGGAGGAATCTCGGTTGCAAATCAACCTGCTGGAATGCCAGGCAATATACTTAGCCCTCCAAGCCTTCCGCCACCAACTCCAACACCACTCTGTGCTGATCCAGACCAAAAGTCAGGTCTCAATGTTCTATGTGAACAAATGGGGGGGGGTAGGGTTGTACCCCCACTGCCAGGAGGCGGTAATCCTCTGCTTCTACGCTGCAGGCAGAGGGATGCCCCTAAGGACAGTGTACTTCCCGGGCCAGGACAGTGCCCTGTCAGACAAATTGAGCAGGGTCCTACAGCCACATGAGTAGTACCTGGTTCCAGTGATAACCTCACAGCTGTTCCATCGCTGGAGCGTCCCTTTAATGGACCCATTTGCCAGCCTGGACAACACACAGTTGCCTGATTCTGCTTGCGCCTGCCGCAGCAATCCCAGGTGGCAGTGGAGGCATTCTTCATCCCATGGACGGAAGACCTCATGTACACCTTCCCACCGACACCGTTGGTAGCCAAGACACTATTCAAGGTCCAACGTGACAGAGCATCGCTAGTGCTGATAGCCCCTCAGTGGCACAGGCAGCCCTAATTCCCACTGCTCCTCTCCCTATCCATGGCATCACCAATTCCCTTCTGCTGAACTCCAGAGCTACTCTCACAGGAGCAGGGTTCTCTCCTACACCCCAATCTGGGTCCCTCTCACTCACGTCTTGGCTGCTGAAAAGGTAGCATTAGCTCCCTTTAACCTCCCACAGGAGGTGGAAGAGATTCTTCTGACCTCTCGTAAGGCCTCCACTAGAATAGCATACACCTTCAAGTGGCGCTAATTCTTGATGTGATGTGCGGAAGGGCGGGCGAACCCGTTTTCCTGCTCAGTACAAATGGTACTTCAGTACCCACTTCACTTATCGCAGGTGGGACTGAAGTCTAATTTGGTGAGAGTACACCTGAGCGCCATTGCAGCACATCACCATTCTGTTGAGGGAAAACCCCTCTTGGCTCAGCCCTTTGTATCATGATTCCTGCAGGGCCTCATTATCCAAAAAAACCATCTGGCTTCCAGTGGTGGAGTGGGATCTCAATGTGGTGCTCTCGCAGCTCACTAAGCCTCTGTTCGAGCCTCTGGCTACCTGCCACCTCTGGTACCTATCCTGGAAGGTTGCCTTCCTGGTAGCACTCACATCAGCTCGCAGAGTCAGCGAGCTCCAGGATCTGATGGCAGAGCCCCCACTACACAAGGTTCTACAAAAATAGGGTGGTGCTCCACACGCACTCCAAGTTTCTGCCAAAGGTAGTGTCCCCATTCCACCTCAACCAGGAGGTGGTGCTCCCCACCTTCTTTCCAAAGCTTCACGCTGCTAGAGCAGAGACCATTCTCCACAGTCTGGATTGTATGAGAGCCCTGTTCTTTTACCTGCCACCGCAAAGCTTTTTTGATCCTATGACCCCAGCTGCCTGGGGCTTCCAGTGACTAAGCAAATTCTGTCCACTTGGGTGGTGGACTGCATTACCCTTGCCTACAAGCAAGCAGGAATCTCACTGGACCAGAGGGTCATGGCGCACCGTGTCAGGGCCATGGCTACTTCAGTAGCAAATCTGCGTTCCGTCCCCGTGATGGTAATCTGCCAGGCTGCCACTTGGTCTTCAGTCCACACCTTCGCAGCTCACTACTGCCTGGAGAGGGAGTCTCGACGGGACAGCACCTTCAGCCAGGCCATACTCCGTAATCTCTTCGGGATGTAGGCAACTCCTGCCCTCTGACACTTTTGTGTTCAGGCTGCCAGAGTGCTGGTTCCCTGCTGGACATTTGGGTCTTGTGAGAGTCTCTCAGTAGGGACTCAACTGCTGCTGATCACGGCTCACCCTTTGCAGGTCACCATGGTGTTTTTTTTCTTTACAGGTTCTCGGTAGCCTGTAGCTGGGGAGTCCCATATGTGAGGACTGACTTCCTGCTGGTTCCCGGAGAAAGTGTAATTACTCACCTGTGACAGGTGTTCTCCGGGGACAGCAGGAATCAGTCCTCACAACCCTCCCTCCACCCCTTGGAGTTTCTTCATTACTGGATTTTATTTTTGCCATCTTAGCTATGTCATTGGACTGAGGCAAGATGACACCCTTGGGTGGGAAGTGGACCATGCATGCGTGGTGCATCTCCCAAAGGCTTTCTTTGAAAGCTGGGGAATTGCTCCGCACGAGGGCTCCGTCGGTGCCGACGTCATCCATATGTGAGGACTGATTCCTGCTGTCCCTGGAGAACACCTGTTACAGGTGAATATCTACACTTTCTCAGCTCAGAAAAACCAAGTAGAATGTTGGGAGGTATTCAGGCTCTCTCAAAAGAGAGAGAACAAAACTAAAAAAAGGTACAAAGAAAACAAAAATGATAGAATGGATGAAACTGTTATCCTAAAAGAAAAAAGTTTAACGTGAGGCTTCAGGAAGAGAAGACTGAGAGAAGGGATATGATAGAGATGGTGTAGAACAAGTTAATAGGAAATGGTTATTTCAAATAATACAAGGACTAGGGGATGCTCTATTAAACTTTAACTACTTTAAAGCAACTTTAAGAAAGTATTTGGCAATATGCACACAGTCAGACTGTGGAATTGGTTGCCAGATCGTCTGGTCTGGTATTAATGCTGAGTTTCAAAATAGTTTGGAAACGTTTCTGGAGGAGAAATCCAGTAACAGGTTAGCCAGATAGGCTTAGGAATCTCACCTCTTAGTTTTGGGAGATAGCATAGAGAATCACTCTCCCAATATGCAACTTCCAGGTACTTTGGAGAGGCCTGGATTAGCCACATTTGGAGACAGGTTGCTGGGCTCAATGGACCTTTGGTCTGGCTCAGCATGGCATATCTTATGTTCTCTTTCTAGCATGTATGTAATAATGGACAAAATAAAAGAATGTATTAAATCACTTTGTCTAAGAAACCAAGAATGCGGGTAAAGCAGTGTCTTTACAGATAGAGGGAGTCTTTAATAAAATTTGCCTCCCGATGTACAAATAAATTTATACACACAGAGCCCGATATTCAAAGGATTTATGCTCCTAACTTTAAAAGTTATGCTCCTAAATTGGCCTCTGAAAATTTACTAGGGCTGAGTGCCTAACATTTTACATAAAATGTCACTAAACCTCTTCTAAATTTAGGAGAATAAGAAGCTGGCGGCAACAGGGGTGGATTTAGGTGATGGGAAAATTTAGGATGAAATTTAATATGGACAAGTGCACTGTGGGAATGTTCATGTATTGATTATTTGCAAATTAGTGGTGATTTTGATTCAAGTGCAAAGTTATGCACCTAGAAAGGAACAACCCAAACTATGGTTACACGATGTAAGGTTCCACAATTGGAACCACCACCCAGGAAAAAGATTTAGGTGTCATCATGGATAACATGTTAAAAACCTCTGCCCAGTATGCAGCAGCGGCCAGGAGAGCAAATAGAATGCTAGGTAACATAAGGAAAGGAATGGAACATAAAACAAAGGATATACCTCTGAATCTCTCCATGGTGCGACAGAATATTGTGTGCAATTCTGGTCGCCGTATCTTAAAAAAGATATAGCGTTATTAGAAAAGGTATAGAGAAGAGCCACCAAAATGGTAAATGGGATGGAAGGATACCCCTGTGAAGAGAGGCTAAAAAGGTTAGGACTCTTCAACCTGGAAAAGAGACTGCTGAGGGGAAATGTGATAGAGGTCTATAAATTAATGAACGGAGTGGAACGGGTAAACGTAGATCGATTGTTTACGTCATCAGAATATAGAAAGACTAGGGGGCATGCAATAAAGCTACAGGGTAAACTATTTAAGACTAATAAGAGAAAATATTTTTCACTCAACTTGCAATGAAACTCTGGAATTTGTTACCAGAGGATATAGTAAAAGCTATTAGTGTAGCTGGGCTTAAAAAAAAAGTTTGGACAAGTTCCTGGAGGAAAGGTCCATAAGCCATTATTAAGTGGACCCAGAATATCCACTGCTTGACCTAATACAATCATTGTGGAACCTGTGTCTTTTGGGGAAACATCTAGGTACTTGTGACCTAGATTGGCTACTGTTGGAAACAGGATACTGGGCTTGATGGACCTTGGTCTGACCCAGTATGGCATATTTTATGTTCTAACACTGATTCTCAGAATTAGGCACCTAAATTCAGCTCATAAATCTAGGCAAATGAATGACAAATGAATAAATTTTAAGCTCCTAAATTAGGATGAATTTTCAGCCAAAAATAGGGCACAAATTTAGGAGCTGAGCGTTTTTGGAATACTGGGCCCATAAAGCACAGGGGTTTACCCAGGCTGAGTGGAGGCATTCCCGGGAGTAGGTTGGAGCGGAGCAGCATTTATTCACTGACTTTAGAAAATGTGCACTTTGCATAGAAATAACCTGGCAGGTTTTTGCGTGGTTATGAGCAGATGTAAATGCCAGCATACAGATTCCCTGGGGTAATTTCAAAAGTGGACGTGCGCAAATATTTTTGTTTGAGAGCTCTCGGGTACCCACCCAGAGAAAAAGAATACCTGCAACTATTTACGCCTGCGTGTTAGCTATAAAATGAGCTCCTTAATTTAACATTTTAGGATGATGAAAGTGTCCATATGTTGGAACATTGAGCTAAGTGTTTATATTATGTTTGTAAGGTTCAGGAAGCAGAGGGAATGCTGCTGGGAGCTCACAGACTGGCGATGCACTTGGTAAAGCTTTGGCATCTGTAAGTATCTAATTTTTGTATTGTACAAAATATAAATGCAGTTTTAAAGTTAAATTTCTCACTGATGGAAATGTGCAGTGTTTCCGATTATTAGAGCATACGCTCTGTATGAAGAAATACAGAAAGTCAGAGTAAACTTGTAGGTAAAGTCAAACGTTTATCTACAAGTTTTGTTTTTAATTGTGGGGGAATTGTTTTTTAACCTTATGTTAGGATGGCGGGGACTAGAATGAATATGGTTTGTTGAAGGTTGTGCACAGACGATAAAGACTTGCATATTGAGCCTATTTATAAAATGTGAAAGAATGTTAGGAACATGTTTTCCAGCCTTTTTTTTAAACAAGTAGACTTAATGAATAAAATAAGGATAGGTTATATCATTAATAAGGCTTTCTAATGCCTACTAAATTTTCTTTTAAAATATTACAAAATTTGAATTAATACTGTAAACTAAGAACATAAGCAATGCAATACTTGGTCACACCAAGGTCCATCAGGCCCAGTATCCTGTTTCCAACAGTGGTCAGTCCAGCTCACAACTATCTGGCAGGTTCCCAAAAAGGCATACAGGTGCCACAATGCTTGTATTGGGGCAAGCAGTGGATTTCCTGGGTCCCCTTTAATAATGGTTTATGGACCTTTCCTCCAGGAATTTGTCCAAATATTTTTTAAACCTGGCTACACTAACAGATTTTACTACATCCTCCAGTAACAAATTCCAGAGTTTGATTACGCGTTGAGTGACAAAATATCTCCAGGAACAAGCAGGAATGTAGTTTTCACATATGGGTATTGTCGGTACCGACGGAGCCTGCGCGGGAACGCTCCGCAGCGTCCAATAGGAACGCTTTTGGGTGCATCCCTCAGCACATGCGCGCTGCCTTCCCGCCTTTCCAACTGTTCCTCTTCAGTTCTTCCTTTTCCGCGGAGCCGACAGGATCCATACCCTGTCACCGCAGAAAATTCCGGCTTTAAAATTCTTTTCTTGTGGTCGCGTTTGCCTGCCGCACCGATCGGTACCGCCGGTTCTTTCTTTTCTTTTCCAAAAAATACAACAAAAACTTATATTTTGAACTGTTTCTCTTCAGAAACTTTTCTTTCTTGGTGCTAGGTGCCATTGTGGGCACTAGTTCCCATATTCCTAAAACATGGAAAAACCAACTAGTGGTTTTCAAAAATGTACTAAGTGTAGCGGTACCATTTCCGTCACTGACACCCATGATTAGTGTCTTAAATATTTAGGGCCTGAACATTCTCCATCTGAATGTCTTTCCTGCATGGGGATGACTAAAAGAGGATGACAGAACCGGACTGCAAAGCTCAGTACCCTCTTTTCTTCGGATGCCAGATCCATTGCATTGACATCTTCAAGGGCCTCCTCTTCCTCCCATGGATCTCAGGTAGCTAAACATAAAAGCCGGTCCTCAAAGGGTAGCTCTCCTGCTAAGCATCGAGAGGCCATTGGCATTGCCCTTGAGGGAACCACACCGGCAAAGCAACCCCGGCAGGAGGCTTCGGCTTCCAAAGCATCAATGGGGCTCCAGGATGTTCTCGAGGCCCCGACCTTGCAAGAACTACCTGTGCCATGCTCAGGGGGTTCCGGCCGTTTTCACCGGTACCAACACCCAGGCATCGGCAGCGTCGATGGACCAGAGGTTCCTTGCTATCGAACGCAGCATCGCAGCTCTTCTCTCAGCTGCGGTACCATTGGTCCAAGGGCACCGGTACTGACACCGACACTGATGCCGGTACCTACACCAGTACAGACACTGGTACTGGTACCTACGATACCGGTACCGACAGCACCAGCCCAGTGGGAATTCTTCCCACGCCATCTTTGGTTGGAATCGACAGATCGGTACCGGATCAACTCGGTACCAACTTCGATCGATACCGGGATCGTGCTTTGCATGAGCATCGTGGTCAGGAATACTTTGAATCCTCCGATTCCGAAGACTCTGACAATTCTGCTGGTACTAGAGGGTTTCTCCCAGAGGATCCCTCTCATCCCCAATGCAGAATGTCACCTCCAGAGGACGTCTTTTCAGGATTTTATTCGTGATATGGCCAAAGGTCTTTCAATCACAGTAGCTCCTGAAGAGGAACCCAGAGCAAAGGAACTGGAAATTCTCCAATATCCTAAAGCTCCAAAGGAGGCAGCCACTCTGTGCCCATCCATGAAATTCTGCATAACATGATGCTCAGAATGTGGGAGACACTTCTGACTACATCTCCTCATACTAGGAGACTTGATACTATGTATCGAGTTCCGCCATGTCCTGGATTTCAAAAGACTCAGCTGCCACACCATTCAATGGTGGTGGAGTTAGCCATGCGTAGGATGAAAAGTGCAAAGAGGCATGCATCCAATCCTCCGGGTTGTGAATGCAGGACTCTGGACGCTTTTGGGCGCCAAACTTTTCAAGCTTCCATGCTTTCAGCTAGGATCAGTTCATATATACTGTATATGGAAAAGTTCCTCAAGGAAGTTACAGGAGACTTGGAGCTTATGAGCCCATTTCTCCCAGATGACAAGAGACAAGACTTTCTTGCTCTAGTTAAGCATACTCAAGATGTCTCCAAGTTTGTAAATCGTGCAGCCTTTGACTGCTTTGAATGCATCAGCAGAACTTCTGCTATTGCCATTGGCGCACGACGGCTTGCCTGGCTTCAGGCATCAGACTTGGAGACTTGGGTACAGGACAAATTAGGCAACATTCCTTGCATGGGAGAGAATATCTTCGGCAAGAACTGGCAGGAAAAGGCTAACGAGTTAGATGCTGACAATAGTACTCTAGATAGATTGTCGAAATCTACAGCCACTCCAGCCAAAAATAAGCCTTATAAAAAACCCTCTTTCAGCAAAAAAAGGAGATTTTATCATTCCTATACCCAGCAGAGTCAAACTCAGGGTCAGGTTGCCCAAAAGGGACAAACTAGACAGCAAAAGAAGCCAAACGTCCCCAGAGCACAACCAGCTCTGCAGGTTCAGCCCCCTCAAGGGCTTTGACTCCTTCCTAGAGCTTAGCCTTCCTGCCTCTGAGGGGTCCCCAACCCCCCAATATCCCAGGCAGGTTATGCCACTTTGCCAACAGATGGCATCAGATAACAGCAGAAGATTGGACTTTGTCCATTGTAGGAGAAGGGTACAAGCTTCATTTTCACAGCATGCCCCCTCCTACAATTCTAAAGCAATTCAATTCTCCAACCTCCGCAATCTGCTAGATCACGAGGTCTCAACACTTCTTGCCCAAGGGGCAATAGAGGAGGTACCCATTCTTCAATGGGGTGCAGGGTTCTACTCCCCCTATTTTCTTATTCCAAAGAAAACAGGAGGACACAGACCCATTTTAGACCTCAGAGAATTGAACAAATACCTGTTTCGAGAGAAGTTCAAAATGATTTCTCTAGGAACTCTTCTGCCATACCTTCAAAGCCAGGATTGGCTTTGCTCTCTAGACTTAAAGGATGCATGCACTCACATTCTGATCCATCCAGATCACAGGAAATTCTTACGATTCCTTTTCAAGGGAAAACATTTCCAGTACCGGTTTCTTCCCTTTGGTCTAGCTTCAGCACCAAGGGTATTCACGAAATGCATTTGCATTTCTACGAACCCTGGGGATATTCGCCTTCCCTTACTTAGACAACTGGCTCATTCGAGCCCCTACAGTTGCAGAGGCCAGCACTGCACTGTCTCGCACAATGCGAATCCTCCAATACTTGGGGTTGGTAATAAACTTCCCAAAATCCCAACTTGTTCCTTCCCAATGCCTGGAATTCATAGGGGCCTGTCTAGATACCAGACGGGCAAAGGCTTTCCTTCCACAGGCCCGGTGTCTTCACATAATGCAACTAGCTTCTCAAGCAGCAGGCAAATCCTCCCTAACTGCTTGAGAGCTACTACAGTTGCTGGGACATATGGCATCCACAGTTCATGTAGTCCCATATGCTCGCCTCCACATGCGAGCAGCTCAGTGGACCCTATCCACACAGTGGACACAGGCCACAGGTCATTTATCGGACAAAATAATAAACTCTCAATGACTAATTTTATCCCTCCAATGATGGAAATCACTAGAAAATCTGACAGTGGGGTCTCCTTTTCATCAACCCCTTTTTTCAGGCCACCCTAACAACAGATGCATCACGGGTGGGTTGGGGAGCACACCTGAATCATCTCTCTACCCAGGGAACCTGGACTTCATAGGAGGCTGGTCTACACATAAACCTACTGGAATTAAGAGCAATCTATTTAGCTCTTCGAATATTCCACGCCCAGCTCAGCTACAAGACAGTCCTAGTCCAGACGGACAATCAAGTAGCAATGTTCTATGTGAACAAGCAGGGCGGGACAGGCTCTCTGTCGTTATGCAACGAAGCTTTACGACTGTGGGCCCTCGCCAGAGAGTATCAAATTCATCTTCTAGTGGTATATCTTCCAGGCATTCAAAACCTTTGGGCAGACAAACTCAGTCGAGTACAGCTGCCTCACGAGTGGTCCCTCCACCTGGACCAGGTGGCAAAGATATTTCATCTCCGGGGCACTCCAGACATAGACCTCTTTGCAAGTCCAATGAATGCCAAACCTCCCCGGTTCTGTTTCAGGATTCCGGCTCACAATTGTCAGACAAGGGATGCTTTCCTCCTTCACTGGGGTCAGGACTTCCTTTAAGCCTTCCCACCCATTTCCCTCATCCCCAAAACACTCTTCAAGCTTCAGAGAGAGAGGGGTCGTATGATTCTCATAGCGCCACGATGGCCACGCCAAGCGTGGTATCCCCTGCTTCTACATCTCACTCAAGCTGCACCTCTGGAGTTAGGGCATGTTCCAGATCTCCTTTCCCAAGAGAACTGGATGCTATGGCACCCGAATCCCCAGTCCCTGCATCTCACGGCCTGGTTGATGAAGGCTTAGACCTCCAGGATTCCAGCCTGTCCCAACAGTTAAAGGATATCCTTCAGGCTTCTAGGAAACTTTCTACAAGAAGATCGTATGCCTTCAAGTGGAAAGGCTTTACTATATGGTGCTCCAAGAAGGGATTAAACCCCCTTGTCATACCCTTAGAATCGATACTAGAATATCTCCTTCACTTATCGAATTCTGGTCTAAAGACCAATTCGGTAAGAGTCCATCTTAGTACAATTGCAGCATCTTATAAGCCTCTGAATGGACAACCAATTTCCTCTCATACACTCATATCCAGATTTATGAGAGGTCTTCTATTAACCAAACCTCCCATTAAGCCACCACCGGTGGCATGGGATCTAAATCTGGTTCTCGGGCAGCTCATGAAGCCGCTTTTTGAGCCTTTAGCCACTACAACCCTTACATTTTTGACCTGGAAGGTCATCTTCCTAATTGCAATCACCTCTGCACGTCGCATTAGTGAACTGCAAGCTTTAGTGGCTGATCCTTCTTATACTAGGTTTCATCATGATAAGGTTGTTCTTAGAACTCATCCATACTTTATGCCAAAGGTGGTTTCGCCTTTTCATTTAAATCAATCAATTTATTTTCCTGTATTTTTTCCGAGGCCTCATGCCTCTAATGCAGAAAGAAACCTTCATACTTTGGATTGCAAAAGAGCCTTAGCCTTTTACCTACAGAGAACACAGCAACATAGGAAGTCATTGCAACTTTTTATAGCTTTTGACCCTAGTCATTTGGGACTTCCAGTCTCCAAAAGAACTTTATCTAAATGGATTGCCCAATGCATATCCTTTGCTTATGAGGGTAAGGGTCTTCCTCTTCATGGCCATGTCACAGCTCATAACGTGAGAGCCATGGTAACTTCCATGGCTAATCTCCACTCTGTGTCTATCGATGACATTTGTCGAGCAGCCACCTGGGCTTCGGTACACACCTTCACAGCCCACTACTGCCTCGATAAAGCCTCCCGTTGGGATGCCTTCTTTGGCCAAGCTGTTCTTCAAAATCTCTTTCAGACCTAATTCAACTCCTACCCAGCAACTCTGGTGCAATGCCAGAGATCCATTGGAGGAAGGATTCTCACCTTTCTAGGGTGGCATCTTCCTGGGGCTATCCCCCTGGCATCCTCAGCTAGGGAATCCCCATATGTGAAGACTACATTCCTGCTTGTTCCTGGAGATAGCGTAGTTACTCACCTGTAAGAGGTGATCTCCGGGAACAGCAGGAATTTAGTCTTCACAGCCCACCCACCTCCCCTAGGAGTTGTCTCTCTATCTCTCTGTCTCTTTCCTCTATCTCTCTATCCTGTCACTCAGCTACAAACTTAACTGAAGAGGGACAGTTGGAAATGCGGGAAGGCAGCGCTCATGTGCTGAGGGATGCTCCCAAAAGCATTCCTATTGTACACTGAGGAGCATTCCCGCGCAGGCTCCACCGGTGCCAACGATACCCATATGTAAAGACTAAATTCCTGCTGTTCCCGGAGATCACCTGTTACAGGTGAGTAACTACACTTTCTCTTATTAGTCTTAAACAGGTCACACTGTAACTTCATTACATGTACTCTAGTCTTTCTATATTTTGATGGCGTAAACAATCGATCTACGTTTACCCGTTCCACTCCATTCATTAATTTGTAGACCTCTATCATATCTCCCCTCAGCCGTCTCTTTTGTATGCCTGCATGGTTCATGTTATTCATAGATTTGATTTGATTTATTGATATACTACTATGTATTACCAAAAAGGAGAGAGAAGATTGTCTTCCGCAAAAAAAGCACAGTGTAGCGGAGGACAAAAACTATGGCCAACACAGGAGTAGTCCAAAATAAATTATATTGAAGACCCAACCTTCAATAAAGTTTATTTTGGACTACTCCTGTGTTGGCCATGGTTTTTGTCATACCACTATGCATTAACAATATTAAGCAATTTACAACAAAATAAAACATGCATAAAATTGTTATTTTATTTACTGTATTGCAACATATACTGTCAATTGTGTATAAAATAAATGACAAATTATAGCTGTAAATGTATAGTTTTGTTTATGGATAGTGAAATTACCGAAACGGTGTATAATACCCAAACCTTTCAGCCTTCCCTTTATATTTTCCATAATGTCTTAAATTGAGAAGAAGAAGTGAAAAAATATTTATTTTCTAAAGAATGTTTGTCAGTAATTTAAGTGTTAAAGCACGATAGATAATTCTTGGAATACTTTGAGCCATTCACCAAGATTTCCTGCTCAGTAGGTGCTGAATGCAGAGGATGTACAAGCTTCCTTAAATTGCTCTCCACAGAGGTTAATCCCCTTCCAGGAGACAAAAGACTTCCTTTTTCTAGCTGTGCAGCAGTATCTTGGCATTTACCTTTTGTTCCCGTCCTTATTTCCTTGGATCTAGAAGAGTTGGCGTCCCTGGTTGAGCTCCTAATGGAAGGAGACCAGGTCTACTTTCAAATGGACTCCAAACGTACTTAGGGGGTTCAGGGAAGTCTATATGAGATGAGGAAGTCTTCCTTCATGCACTCTGGTAGTAGTCCAGCCATCTATAAACCAGGCAAGCCAGTTGTGGGCCTGGCAAGGAATACCAAAGCAAATTCTTTATAAATGTTGTAAAAATACAGCAGTGTTAAAATAGAAACAGTAGGACTCTAGCTGACTGCAAGCCAGGTTCTACGTTTAGGAAAGATATAAAAGTTTGTTAGTTATGCTGCACGTTCATATAGCTTTCGATGTGTTTGTGTAGGGCAATACATTTTTGTCACGATGAATTTGTGGGTCTTCTTGTCACGATGAATTTGTGGGTCCAAAGTATTGCCTCCATGGGTGCTCGGTGACCGTTTTTGGCCCTACTGAATCAGGTGGGATATTCTTCTCTCCACCTATGCAGCTTTCCACGAGGAACCAGACAGAAATGATTTCCGCAGCTTGACCAAGTTATATGCCGAATAGCTTTGCATACCGTGGAAGCCAGATCCATGATCTTTCATGGCTTTCATGCAGCGGATGGCTGCAAATCCTTTCTGCTGAATAGATCCCCAAGGTATTTCCTCTATTGTGACTAGCTAAGTAAACTAGGTGGTTGTTTAGAAAGATTTCAAAAACCTGTGAGTTGAAGCCAAGACACAAATGTTTAATCTCTCTGGTGGGTGGGCTTTGGTTGTCATGGTGACTTTATTCTGTCATCCTATGTTGTTGCTTGGCAGGAGCAGCTAGGTCATTCCATAAATCATTTCTGTCATAGCCAATGGTGATGCATTCCATCTGCTCTATCAGTGCATGCCACAGTCTGCACTCTTGAAATCCCTTCCTTCAATCCATCTGCTCGCTCTCTCACCCGCTCTTTTTTTTCTTGCAGTTGTTTGTTTGTTGTTTTTTTAAGAATTGTTTCATGAGTATAGTGGAAGGCCGAAATGTAGGATTAATAAAAGCAGAAAAACTACATGAAAGAATTTTTTTATGTAGCATAACTTCAACCTGGTTCTAAGCTTTTTGTGTGTGTGTGTGTTGAGACGTGATATTTGCCAAGGGTGTATTAAAACTCATGAATCAGCCTTATGCTTTAAACCTGAACTTTTATAGGCTTAAGACACTATCAGGTACCTTTAATTACAGAATGGTCAGTTTATATCATGTTATAATGGCCTTTCATCTGTGAAACATCAGACGATTAAACATTTGTTCTTCAATTTAAGTATTAAAGAGCATGGAGAATACTATGTGATTAAACATGTAAGGCCAGATAATACATTCGCAGAGGTTTTTTTCTATTAGTTTTAAGCCTGGATAATTGTGGTCTTAATCTCAGGGGTAGGCAAGAAAGAGATTTCTGCATGAAAGTATTTACACAGAGTTTCAAAAGCTCTGTGGATTATACATCAGTTGGCATCATGAACTGGTGTAGATAGAAAAGAAAAGAAAATCAGCCATTTCTAATGTGTTTCCCTGAATGTTTGCCAAACAGTAACCCTTTGAGATTACACCCATGGAGGAGTTATATGGGAGGAAGAAACATCTGCTTTACTTCAACACCTAATACCAAATCAAAACACTTGGTGCTTAATTTAGAGGGGATCAGACAGGCGCGGTGCTTGAATTTGTTGGTTGTATGCAACTTCTTTGTGCTAACTCGTGTTGTGGTTCCTACCTCAGAACTAGGGCAAATGTCTTTGTGAGATCTGGATAGCTAAATAGCCAGTGGTCCCGCTAACAAAAAGAAAATGCAGGGAAGTTGACTCTAAGAAGCAATTCATGAATTGAGTTTCTTTGTTGCTTTGAGACTCAATAACATTAGCATAACAAAGCTTAACTGAAATGTACACTGCAGTGTTTAAAAAAGTGGGCTAACAGCTTCGAGGTTTGACTCCGTGGACTTTCCATTGTCCGTCTTTTGTCTCGGTGCCTTTTCATTAGACCTTGGCATATTGGTACCCTACTGACTGGAATGGACCATGACTGATAGGGGGAGGAGTCTCATTTGTTGCAGGAAAATGAGCCATGACACACTTTTCAGCCCAGCAGAAGGTATCACAGTTATTCATCATTAGCCATTTCCCAGTGCAGCAGGCATGGACTGCATGAAGAAGGAGCTTTGTCTTCACATTTATACCATGACGTCGAAATTACACATTTTTTTCTTTTCAAAAGTCTGCTGATGTATATTTTTATGCAACACCAGTGCGCATGTCTTCAAAATATAATGGACGCCTGCAACAGAAAATGTTGTGATGATTTTGTCTAATTGTAAAAAGCTGCATTCCGAATAAATTTCTGCATAGTTTCTGGTTTCTTAAACTTTGAATTCTCATCAGTGCAAACAAGCAGTGTAATCAAGATTTCAGCTGCTGATTAACAATATGCTGTGCCGTAGTTTAATCCTATGGCCTACAGAAAAGTACATCTGTATTCTCACTGAAAAAGAATGGGGGGTTTTAATAGCCTAAAGAGGTTGCTCTTTTATTAAATCCAAGAGTCAACCTTAATATCTTCATCTTAAAAATCTATCTTCTAGCTGCATCTCTGTAGCCCCTTATTTCCAGAAGTACATTCAGTTTTGGTGAACACATTTGTATGATCATATTTCTATTATTTTACTTCTCTCATATATAAGTAAAGGCCACATCAGTTGGCATTTCTCTGTTTTAATTGTGATGGCTTCTTTTTATAACATATGCTTAATATTAAAATTCAGGAATTTCTTAATTACAGTCGTTGCGACGGCATGGATCTTAATTTGTTAGTGAGCTACCCCTCAAAAAATGATGGCGAATGGATCCTGTATTCTAAATGATTTCTGCCATGTTGGAGGAAATTTTATAAAGAATTTCGCATGTGTCACTCAAGTTTTACATGTGAATACTGGCTTGTATAAAACTGGGAAGGGGTAAAAAAAGTGTGCCTACTTTGACACGATCTGTGCTTAGGCGTGCCCTGGTGTGTAATCTGAGTGGAGTTCCACAGTTCATATGCACATACACGCATTAAGTATGTGTCTGGATTTATGCATTCTTCAGAGCAGCTGTAAATTTGTGCAAGAGCATTTACACGCTGTTGGGGTTGATTCTATTTTATAAAGACGTATCGGCACCTATGTTGTCTTTCAAAAATAGATGCCGCCTTCAAGTTTGAACATAGATATCTTTTTCAGTGCTGGCCCAAGAGTATCTAGTGCCTGGGGAAAAGAGGATTGGATTTAGCTCAAGCATTTCTCGGAAATTCAAGGCGATTTATCTACTATAGCTGAATGTATTTTCCTGTCCCCGGAGGGCCTACAATCTAACAGGCCCATGCAGAAAGCTGGTGCTGAAGTTGCGCACTATTAGCGTTGTGCCGATAGCACGAGAGTTCATCGCTGGAATACAGCAAAGGGCGTGTATGTAAATGAGCTGTGCACAAACTTTGGTGTAAAGTTGAAAGGAGGGTATCCTGTGCATGCTTAGACAGATGTGCTACACGTGGCAGTGTGTGCATGCTTGCAAGTGTCAAATGCTCACATGATGCGCACAGGTCGTGCAGGCTCTTTTGGCACTCTGTCCATAATAATCAACACTATTTCGCCAAAAACATTTTTTTATCAAATCACAACAAAGAAACCTAACAGTAAATGGAGAATGATATAAGTGAGTCCAAGAAACACACAAGGATAAAAAGCAAAAGGCATTTGTTCTTGAACACTGAACTTTCACATATACGCTGAAAGATACACACAGAAAATTTTCACATCGAAGGTAATTGTTCACCGGTACATACCGTGAAACAATCTATGCCTGGTCCGAGGTGAAAAACATCTTGTGCGTGCAGGGAAAGAGATATTGGCGCTCCTGCTGGTTATGTAATCCTCTACGCATTTCTCTGCATTGGGTGCAGACCTTATTAGCATACCATTTTAATATATGCAGCTCATTTGCATACTGTAGTATTTAAATACGCTTGGCATTGTTGTGTTCGCATACTTTTCTTTTGTTGTTTATGCACACATCAATCTGCATTTGTTGTGGCAGAATTTGTGCATATAAGTTGCTTTACCTGCACGCAAAGGGCACACTAGTCTTTCTGCATCGGCCTTTGAGTTTGTACCTGAGGCAATGGACGGTTAAGTGACTTGCCCAAGATCACAAGGAGCTGCAGTGGGATGCAAACCTTGGTTGCCCTGATTTTAGCTCACTACTCTTACCCTAAGTGAATCTTCATCTAGGTGCCCAACGACCCCCACCCCTCTCACCCTGTGTCCAGCTTCTTTCTTTCTTTTTCTTTTCCCACCATAGTATCCAGAATCACCTTCTCTTATACTTTACCCCCCCCCCCACACCCCAACTGTTCAGCATTCCACTTCTCTCCTCCCCCTCCCCAAGATGTCCAGCATTCCCCTCTCTTACCTTCCAATACTGCTGCTCCCAATGCCGCTGTCCCCCTACCTCCCCTGGAGCTGACTCAACCGTTCCTAAAAGCAGCACAGTGCAGCTACGGGCCTCTAAACACCCACACCTGCGTGCTTAAAGCTTGCATGTCCTACTCGCTTTGTCTGTGAACATCGGGGAAGGTTGACGTAGCAGGCCTGAAGCATGTGCACACGGGTGTTCAAAGGTCCACCACTGTGCTGCTGTTGCTTTTAGGAGCAATTGAGTCGGTTCTGGGGGAGGTAGGATGGCAGCAATGGGTAAATGCCCAAAGTCTCTCTGCACTGCTCTGTCTGGCCTGCAGCTATGTCCATGCTGCCACCCGCAAAGTGCACTTCCCTAGGCAGACTAACCTGGCCACCCCTAATTTTGTAAGGGAATTGCCCCCACAATCTAACCAATCTGCTCATATATCCCTAATTTCAAATGAGATCACAAATTGAAAGTGCAGCATCTCAGTTGCTCTGGCGCTTAGCTGTTTAATTGTGGAATCAGTGGTCACAATTAATCATCCACATTAGTTATCAAGGCCATATTTTTTGTCCTATCACTGCTCTAAAAAACTCATTTTACTTTAATGAATTCCAAAACCAAAACACTTTTTTAAATCTTTTTTGCTTTACTTAAAAACTGGGAAGTTGCCAAAATGTGTGGATGTATAAACTGCCAATTCCCCATTTGTTGGCTCTGTTAGTTTAGAGAATTACCCCCAGGGCAGTGAAAAGAAATTTTAATCACATGGAAAGGTGGTGTTCTTGGGAGTATGTTTTGGATTGAGAATGAAAAATGGGTTCATGGAGGGTATTCTCAAATCTTTGCTCCTACGTTTTGATAAAAATAAAAGGTACTCTAGCATAAGTAGGGCTGAATGACAACAGGTACTTTGTACCTGCAGGAAGTTTCAGGTCAAGTGTCTTCACTTTCAGAAATGGTGCACATCGCACAGGTGTAAAATGTGTGTGTAGACTTTGTTTCACTGCCAGAGGTTTGAAAATCGTCTCCTGAAGTGTCATGGCAATCATTGTGACTTGAAAATTGGCTGCGTTGAAGTGCTTCCTACTGATATGCCGGTTTATATGTTCCTAGCAGATAAAATTAATAATAATAACTTTGTGTTCTGAATAAAGAACAGCAAGCACAATGAGTTCATTTTTAAAGCATTTTTTGGGTGTAAAGCATGTTTTACATGCAGAAAATGGCTATTATAAAATTGTGTGGGGCATACATGTATGCAAATAAACATGCAGGCAAGAGGACACATACTTTTACACAGTGTGCATATAGGCATTCCTGGGGCGGAGTTCTAATATACATATGTTTTTTATAAAATATGTGTATACACACACACGGGGTAATTTTATAAGGAAGCAACAAAGAGGGAAATCCTCTCAGAAAGCAAACAGCAAAAACAGCACAGCAAGGAAAGGATTTCAGAGAGTGGTGAAGAAGTCAACCAATTTATTCAACCCAACACAGCCGTGTTTCGGTGCACAAAATCCAAAAAACCTCCTATAATAAATATAGATGTTATACACATCTAGTGTGTATACCTTTTCCATTTCTGTGACTAGAGCAGCAAGGTAATTTTATAAATCATTTTTGCATGTAAAAGGTCTCTTATACTGTAAAATGAGTTAACATCTGAAAGTATGCTCAGTGCGAGCTGGCATATATTTGTGCAGGGGAGGAGTTTGAGCAGAGCATGGGCTGAGTCACGATGTATGCTTGTAAAGTATGCACAAGCATTTACACCTTTT
Organism: Ichthyophis bannanicus; assembly: GCA_033557465.1. Classification (NCBI taxonomy): domain Eukaryota; kingdom Metazoa; phylum Chordata; class Amphibia; order Gymnophiona; family Ichthyophiidae; genus Ichthyophis; species Ichthyophis bannanicus. The sequence continues at coordinate 159,626,781 of CM066043.1, read as the reverse complement.
TTTTTTTTAATTTAGAATTTTTATTAAAGTTTTATAAGAAAATAAGACAAGAAAATAAAATACAGTACAATGCAAACCAGTCGAGAACCATAGATATACAATACGGTCCATCTAAACTAACAGGAAGCAATCCTAACCTCAACTTCATTATGCTCATACAACACTACATAGTCACTAACCAAACTGCCCCCCCCCCCGTTCCCCCCTGCCCAACCTCCCCGCACATTCAACACAAGCGTGGGGACCTGACTTATCTACTAACCCTCCCCCCCTCCCACCCACCCTCCCCCCTTCTTCCTCGCCCATCCCCCCTATATTTCTCCAAAACCCAGCTTCCACTCCACACTCACCCAGCAACCTAACTACCCTCCCCATTTGCGGGCATCCTACTCCCAACCCCCCTCCCCTTCCAACCCTCCAGCCAGCTCCAGACCTTCTTCCAATGTACCACATTTTCCCCCCCCATCCCCCGCCGCAGCTCCGTTAACTTCCACATCAGGCTCACCTCAGCCACTCTGCGCACAAAACCTGCCAATTCGGGGATGCTCTTCCCTCCCCAGTGCTAGGCAATCTCACATCTAGCAGCAGCTATACAATGATGCAGGACCCCTTCCTCCCTTCGCGAGGGACCTTCATCGAGTTGATGCAGCAAACAGGCCTCCGGTTTCCCTTGAAGTTTCTGCCCAGTCATGCCATGGATCGCCTCCCAGACTTGCTCCCAATAACCCTGTAGCCTGTCACACTTCCACCACATGTGCATCCAGTCCCCTCGTGCAGCACATCCCCGCCAGCATAGATCATCCCGTCCCTTCCCTGCCTTAAAACGACGCACTGGAGTCCAGTGCCATCGATATAAAACGTTGTAGGCGTTTTCTTTAATTTGGGCCACTATTGACACAGAAGCAATCTTCTGTATGAGCTTCTCCCAGCGCTCCACACCACAACACACCCCTAAATCCTCCTCCCATTGCAGCATGTATCGGAGCTTGCACTCTCCTGTCCCGAGCAAACCCTTGTAAATTCTGGACAAAACCCCCTTTTTCCCACCCTGGCCATTGCATATCGCCTCAAACCACCCCCTGTTATCCCAGAGATCCTTCCATACCTTAGGTTGGCGCAAAAAACTCCTCAACTGTATGTACGCAAAGTGGTCACTCTCTTTCAGCTTATATAGGTCCCTAAGGGCTTCAAACCGGTGAATCCCCTGGGGGTGGATAACCTGTTGGACATGCGTTAAGCCGGATCTGGCCCATCTACGCAAAACATGCTCGTCGGGGCCCTGACCCCACTCAAAGCATGCCTCGATAGTCATCCCCTGTATATAACCCTTATCGGGAACAAGTTGAGGTTTGTTATGTTTCCAGATTCGCAAACTGTTCGCAACCATAGGACTCAAGGCGGACAGGTCCAGTCCCCTATACCCCCGCCAAATCGCTCTTTCAAGGTCCAAACCCCCGACCAACTCGTACTCCATTTGGACCCAGGATTTGGGTGTTTCCCGGTGCCACTCATACACCACTTTGAGTTGCGCTGCCTCATAGTATTTGCGTATGTTAGGAACCCCCCCTCCCGTCTGGACCGTTGCAACACCTGCATGGCAACCCTTGGGCGCTTCTGCGCCCAGATAAGCCGATTGACCAGCCGCTGTATCCTCTTTAAACTATGTGGGGGGACCCGTATGGGAAGCGTCTGGAATAAAAACAGCAGTCGGGGCACCAGCATCATTTTCACCGTCGCTATGCGTCCAAACCAGGAGAGGTATCCTCGTCCCCACCCCTCCAGCCAGCCCTCTATCTTCCCCAGCACCCTCTTATAATTCAGGTCGTACAGCTCACCAATTTTATTGCTAATCCAGATGCCTAGGTACCGGATACTCCCCCGGGCCCACTTAAAGGGGTACTTCTGGGCCAGGGTGTTGGCTAGCCCATTAGGAACCGTCAAGTTCAATATTTCTGATTTCGTCTGGTTAATCGTAAACCCCGAAACTTTACCATATTCTTCCAGCTCCCACTGCATGATAGGCAGGCTCACCCGGGGTCTTGCTAAACTTAGGATAATATCATCCGCAAACAGTGAAATTTTATAAGCCCTCTTCCCCACTGTGATTCCCAAGATATCCGCCCTGTCCCTTATCCGCTGCGCCAAAGGTTCCATGGCTAGGGCGAACAGCAGTGGGGACAGGGGGCAGCCCTGCCGCGTTCCCCGCCCCTGATCAAAAAAATCTGAATGGGCCCCATTGACCCGCACACATGCCTTGGGATGCGCATATAGCGCCTTTACCCACACTAAAAAGTCACCCCCCAGCCCCACCTTCTCCAGCACCTGGAAGAGGAACGGCCAGGACACTTGATCGAAAGCCTTTTCCGCATCCAGTGAGAGCAGGAGCGCTTCCTCCCCTCCCTGCTCGCTAGCCCATATGATATTAAGGATCTTCCTGATATTATCCGCAACCCCTCGGCCCGGGATAAACCCTGCCTGATCTTGGTGGATCACCTTCCCAATCACTTTGTTCAGCCGTGCCGTAAGGATCTTGGCCAGGAGCTTGGCATCCAGGTTAAGCAAAGAGATAGGGCTATATGAGGCACACTCCCGCGGGTCCTTCCCCTCCTTATGGAGCACCGTGATACCTGCCCAGCCCATGGTGTCCGCTAACTTCTTGCCCTCCCGGGGTTGGTTGAAAAGTTTCACCATAGGCCCGATCAGCAGGCCTCCGAAGGTCCTGTAAAACCTAGCGGAAAGCCCATCTAACCCCTGAGCTTTCCCCAGTTTTAGCTGTTTGATCGCCCACTCCACTTCATCCGGCCGAATCGGATTATTGATGGCCTCTTGGTCAGTCACGCCCAGTTTGGGCAAATCTATAGAGGCCAGATATTCTGCCCCCCTCCCAGCTGGGTGCAATTCTTTTGCTTTATACAACTCCCGATAATAATCCCTGAAGGCCTCCTGGATTTCCCCATCCTTAATAACCAGTTCCCCTCCCCCCCGTCGAACCCCGATGACATGGGAACGAAGCTTCTGTTGCTTCAGCCTCTGGGCTAAGCACCTCCCAGCCTTGTTCCCCCCCTCAAATATCTCCTGCCGCATAAGCTGCATTTGGTATCTTATCTTTTTCGCCTGCAACTCGTTCAGTTGTGCTCTCGCCGCCAGAACCTACCCCTGTAGGCTCCAGCACGCCCAGACCCATCTAATTCTTCCAATTCCAATAACCGTTCCCGGAGGAGGCGCTCTTTCTCCTCCCTTTCTCTCTTCTTCCGCGCCCCCCATTTGATTAATATACCTCTTACCACCGCCTTATACCCATCCCAAATATCCCCCCCGGTGACCTCCCCATTATCATTAAATTGAAAATACTCCCGCGTTCCTTTCTCCACTTCAGCTTGTACCTGCCTCTCCTCTAAGAGGGATTCATTGAGTCTCCAGAACCTGTTCCCCTTCCCTTCGTCTGCCACGTGCAGCCAGACCACCACCGGGGCATGATCGGACCAAGTGATGGACTCCATGTCCGCCTCCTTTATTTTCCCCCCTACCTCTTTGGACACCCATATAGCATCAATGCGGGAGTAAGACCCATGCACTGGCGAATAATAAGAAAATTGTCTCCGCCCTGGGTGGTGCAACCGCCACGCATCGACCAAGCAATGCTGTGTCACAAAGTGGCGATATCGCTTACGGTCCCCCCTCTTGCCCTCCCGTGGCCCGATAGCATCTCGGGTGGAGTTCCATGTTAGATTAAAATCGCCCCCGCAAATCAGGGTACCTTCCCCCAATTTCCCCATGTCCCCATTTAAGTTTGTCCAGAATTCACTTTGCCCCCCAGTGGGTGCATACACATTCACTACACACTACCAAACATTCCCCATTTTCACCCGTACCATCACATACCTCCCCCCTTTATCTCTTACTACAGTCTGCACTTGGAGCTTTGATCGTGTTGCAAAGAGTATAGCGACCCCTCCCTTCTTCTCCAGGATATTAGAAGCATGAATACCGACCCCGTACCCTCTATGCTTAACCAGGTATTCGGTAGCCCTTGTCAAGTGTGTTTCTTGGAGCAGGACTATGTCCGCCTTCTGGCGAGAAAGCTCTGAGTAGAGTTGTTGTCGTTTAAAAGGTGAGTTAAGCTCCTTAACATTGAGTGTAACTATTTTAATCTCACCCGTTCTGCCACCCCCCATCCCTATCCGCTTCCTAACCCCCCCCCGCCCCCTCTACCCCCCCCACCCCTCCCCCCTCTCCTTGAGAGAGACACGTCTTCCATACTGGTGACCTGTTAACGGGCCTTGCCTGCTTCCTCCACCTTACCCCCCTATCGCAGCACTACCTCCCCCTTACTTCCTTGCCCCATATCTGCTCACCCCCCCTACGAACCTCCCACCGCCCTCCTCCCCAACACTCAAGCCCCTCCCCCCATCCTCTAGTAATACAGAGTTACCCTGGCATAAAGACCCCCCTGAATCATCAATACTCAGCCCCAGTCCATGGTTTCAGCTTGCGTCCAGCTCCCCCGCCGGCAGTCTTGGGCTTTCTCTATTCAGCCTCGCCGCCCTCCTCCCGGCCGCGGGGACGCGATGCCATCTCTGCATGTTCCTCTGCGCATTTGTAGGTTTTGCAGACGCGGTCGACTCTCCTGCCGGGGGTCTCCCCCCTTCTGGTATATTAGGTAGCCTAAAGTCTCTGAGGACAGTCCAAGCCTCCTCACTGGTTTGCACTCTCCTTGACTTCCCCCTGCAGGTGACAAGCAACCCGAAGGGAAAGAGCCACTTATAGCGAATGTCCTCTTTTCTCAAGTACGCTGTCACCACCTTCAGACTGCGCCGGCGCTGCAGCGTTCCCGCCGAGAGATCTTGGAATAACTCTAGAGGATGTTCCTCCCACGTAATCTGTCGTACTTTCCTCGCCGCTTGCAACAATCTTTCTTTTATCTTGAATGAACGTAGACAGACCACTATGTCTCTGGGTTTATTATCTCGTATTGGTCCCAAGCCCCTGTGGGCTCGCTCGATTTGGGTTGAGTCCATCAGTATCTCATCTTGTAAGTCCGCAGCCACCAGCAAAGATTTGAATACCCTCAGCAAAACATCTTCACAGTTACGGTACTGAGGCTCCTCTGGAATCCCCCGGATCCTTAAGTTGCATCGTCGGGATCTGTCTTCCAGGTCCTCCAGCTTCATCTGCTGGTCCACCTGGTTCTGTTGGAAAGTCTCCCAGCGCTGCTGGAGGTCCACCATTTCCTCTCCTTGTTGTTCCAGCTGGAGCTCCATCTCCTCCACTCTATTGCCAATGTCCATAATATCTTGCCGCAGTGACTGTATTGACTCTTTAAGTTCGTGCTTCACTCCACTTATTTCGGTTTTAATCTCATGTTTCATGTCAATGAGCCACGCTTTTAATTGGGACAGATCCCCCAATCCAGCTCCGATATCCGGCTCCTCTCCCTGGTCTTTGAGGTCTCCTGCCTGCGTTTGGCTCTCTTTCTCCCACTCTTTTCCACTTTTGGCCGTCGCGTACGGGGAGCGAAAGTCCGCCAGTTTTTTCCTTGCCGCTACAGCCCCCTTAGTTTTCTCCATGCTTGTGTGGGGGGCCTTAGTCTTCCCTGGAGTCTCAATCTTGCAAAGGCGACCACCGCCTGGCTGTACCCCCAGGTTTGCCACACACAGTCCACTCTGCTGGGCTAGCGCTGTGGATCGGGAGCCGCGCCGTCCACCAGCAGACTCCCCGCAGTCCCTTCACCGTGATCCCTTGCCAGGGTCTGCTTCTTCACAGAACCGCTCTGATCTGTCTCTTGAGACCTCAGACTCCGCGCCGTTCTGTCCCGCCGCCCTCTGGCTCTGCACTCCGGGCTGCTCTCTTGCTTGTCTCCCCGGGATGGGGTGTGTGTTCCTGGCTTCTCTGGATCTCTGCTGGCCTCCTCTCACTGACACTTGCACTGCTGCCAGCGGCTCTAAGCACTTGCCGCTTCTCCGGGGTCAGACTTGGCCTCGGGCCCTGCAGCTGCCACCGACAGCCTCCGTCTGCTGGTGTGGTGTCCCGCCTCCTCTCTGGCATTGGGGCTTCACCTCCGCTCCCGGCAGCTTCCCAGCGCTCGATTCTCCACCTCCTCCCTAGTCGGGAGGGACAGCTTCCAGCGGCGTCGGGTCTTCCGAACGCCTGGTCTCCGGGTCTCTACCGCTCCCCCTCACGCTAGGCAGGCCGCCACTGCACCGCTCTCTACCGCCGGGTTTGCTCACCACGCGGTCAGCAAGGCCTCCCACGCTGCTCACCACGGCCTCCCACGCCGCTCACCATCACTTCGCGCTCCGGCTCCTCAACGCGGCCTCTGACTTCGCCGCAGAGGCAGGACGGCTCGGGGCTCTTCACCTGCTTTACCCCTACTTGGGACGCGCAAATTCCCACATTTCAGGGGTATTAAATCCCCTTTTTACACAGGCTTTGGCGGTGCTGAGTGTTCACGCCGCCATCAGCCCCGTTGACGTCACTGGATTACATCTGCTTTTGAGCTCGTGTAATATCCACATCTTTAGCATAGGTGTGATTTGCAGAAGTATTTTGAAAAAACTCAATAAGCGCCTATGGAGTATATTTATTAAATTACGTTGAGGATTTGCACGTAACACGCATTTGGAGCAAAGACTAACATGTGGTAAGTGAGACAGTCTCACACTAACTGTTAAGGGTGGGCTCAGCATGTTCCCAACAGTTCCCATGCTGAGCAGTTCCCTACCATGTGACAGAAGCATTCATGGTTGATTCAGGTGCGCTTAATGCCGCCCATTGAGGGCACCCATGCGAACTACAACAGTACAATAACCCCTGTGCTAACAGCAATGTGAAGTCAACGCCCACGCTTTGTCCTAACCTACCCATTCCCGAGCCTGTCATACACTAAGCAGTCAGCATGGGATTTTTAACGTGACTCCTGTTTCAGTGCACAGTGGCAGTTATTGCACGGTGCTACCCTAAAGCTTGCGTCGACAGCACACTTTAGTAAACATGTTCCTATGAGGGTAATTCTATAATCTCATATGCAGGCAAAGCGTATCGGTGCGTATTTGGGGCCTATTCTATAAAGTGAAACACGCGAGGGCTGTACTTTATAAAACAGCATGGAAGGATACACTTGAGTCCAGTTGCAGCAGTTAGGCCTGCTCCAGAGAAGGTATAAATGCCCGTTCGTAGATTGGCGGAGTAAGTCATGGTATTCTATAACTTGCGCTTGTAAATCTAGGCTCTGCCCAAACTCAGCCCTTGTGCACACCCCAATGGAAAGTACATGTGATAAGATAGCACGAAGGCTTACAGAAAAGTGGAGTGGAGGAGTGGCCTAGTGGTTGGGGCAAGGTACTTCAGGCCAGAAGGTCGGGGGTTCAAATCCCACTAGAGGACAGCAACCTTGGGCCGGAAGGACTGGGGTTTCTAGTCCCACAGGTGCTCCTTGTGGTCTTGGGCAAGCCACTTAACCCTCCATAGCCCATGTTCCCTGTAAAATAGTTATCTCCAAGTTATAATGCCCTGTTCAATGTAATTTCAGTTTGTTCAATGTAAACCGCACTGATGCAGAATAGTGCGGTATATAAGAGAATGTAAATAAATAAATAAAAGCGGCCGCCTGAAGCATGTGTGTCAGTGCCCAGGCACGTGCATAAGCTCATTAGAATAGGGAATTGCGTGAGTTTCGTGTGCCTATCATGCTGCGTGCACGATAGAGAATCAGCCCCTACGTATCTTTGTAAAATAGGTGCTTTCTTGCACACTTAACCTAGATGCCCTGTTATAATAATATCCCCCTAGAATACACGCACACCTTCAGAGCAAAGGTAAATTTGTGTAATGCTAGCGATAGTTCTAAGAGCCTTTTGTACAAAGACATAGAAGTGCCTGTGTTTCTTTTTCGGACATTTAACGCTGTGCCCTGTTATAAAGTTACCCTCATGCTGTGTTGCCTGGGGAGTGTTTACTTACTTGTTAGTTTGAGTGGACTTTGTGTGCTGCCTGGGAAGAAAATAGTGAATGCTTCTCATAAATCACGCAAGGAATAATCCTTTTTTGAAAAGTTACTTTTACTTCTGAAGAGTGAACGTTATTGTATAGGAGTGCTGTACATGTGCGAGTAAAAGTTCAGGATAAATTAGCAATGTACTCGTATTAAAGTGCTGTTTTAAGAAAGCAAGGCAAGGGTCAATTTAACCAAGAGATGGCTTTTATTGCTTTTGTTCATTTTCATTTGTATATAGAAAGGGTAAATTTAAAGACCGATCTTGCATTAAGGCATCTACAGTAGGTAGGAATTGGGTCTAGCACAGTTTCTGAGTATTTTACAGCGGGCTCGCTGAACACAGAGCCTTTTGTAAAATATGTATAAGAACTCCAGGAAACACCCTTCTAGGATGTAGCATGAACTTAGAAAGAAACATATTGCCAAATTTGAGGTGCCACCTTACATTAACATTCCAGGGCAGGAACAATAAAAACATAGAATCCATATAAGTGCTACTTTCACAACCTACACATCTAAGTGTCAGCACTTATACACACAAATGCTGGATGTTAAAACATGATCATCCGGGAAGAGGCAATTAAGGAGCCAAGTGGAAGAATTCTTTTATTTTTGAAGTGGTTTTCAGCACCACAGAGGTGAGTACTATTGCCCCTCAGTCGGCTTGTGCAAATCCCAAAGCCAAATGAGCAGCAAGCTGACGTGCCTGCCTTGAAGCAGATGGAAATGCTGATGCCCATTTTTTTTTTTTAGTATGCATCCATTGCTGTTGCAAAGTCTGAGATACAAGCATACTTTTCCAGCTTGCCCAAATTGTGCCAAAATGACACGCTTCCTTGAAGAGAGCACAAATGCCATGGAGGTATACGTGTAAAGAGCAGGTTTTTGAAAAGAGTTTCTTATGTGTTGGTCATTTACTCGTATAAATGCTGCTCTTTACAAGTGCAAATGTCGTGCAAGCCTTCTAAAATGGCCTCTTTAATTTGAGTAATTCCCATTTAGAAATGGTCAGAGAAAGTCGTGCTAACAGATCGTAAGCAAGTATCACCCAAAAGGAAGAAAAGCAGCGCCAGAATCCATGGCCGGGTCACTAGAAGAGAAGCACACCAACCTCTGTTTTCATGCGCATACTGCTCTCTGGAGAAAAGCAGAAGGCTAGATGACTCTCCTTTTATTAGGTGACATCATCACCAAGATTTCATATCATTTCCCGGTAGACTTTCTGCTCAGGAAATTATTCTTGGAAGGCTCAGTAAATGACCTTTTACACTGAAGTATTGCAGGCTTCTTGTTGAAAATAAAGTATACAAAACCTTCAATTGTATTTCCCTACTAAACCCCTTTTTGTTTTTTCAGCAGGTATGGTTTATATGGGCAAGGGGAAGGACTGTTTAAGTGGCACAAAACAGCAAAATTAATTTTGAATTCTTGTGCTTTTACAAAAGACAACTTTTTGAAAATAATTTGCTCAGTTAACAAAGAAGTTACCCAGATAAATTCCCTGGGCTGGAAATGGCCCTCGCTTACCCGCAGCAGAAAGGGGCAGGTCTTGGGGGAAGGATTACGATAGGAAAGGAAACATATGTCTGGGGAGATTCCCCACTGAAAATTAGCTTGAAGATTGATGCTAGGGGTTTGCTTTTCTTTCATGTCTGAAAGAACTTTGAGCATGTCCTGTTCTTGCATAGTTTCTCAGTGGAAGCTCTCTGAAGGATGTGATCATCTTATTTTAGTAGAGCAGCATCAGGGAGCCTGTTTCTGCCTCAGGGTAACCCAAGCAGTGGCAAGAATGGATATATTTGTGCTGAGAGCAATGACTTTTCTGATAAGTGGGTTCCTCTTTTTTCAAATTTCCTTTCAGATTTATTCTCCTGACCACACCAGCAGTAGTTTTCCATCAAATCCATCAACGCCAGTTGGATCACCATCACCTCTCACAGGTAGGCCTCACTTTATCCTCCAATTTTATTTCCAAAGCTGTTTGTGCGCAAAGATGGCTTGTCTTTTTTTTTTTTTGTCAGAATTCCTATGTCCTACTTATAAAAAAAAATGCTAAGAAACTGAACACTAGTAGAAAAACATTAAGGGCTCGATTTTCAAAGGACTTTACATGGGTAACTTCCCTACTTACCTGTGTAAAGGCCTTATCTGGGATTTTCGAATGGCACCTACACAGTAATGTGCCCATATGCTATCTGTATCCTGGGCGGAGCAGAGGGGGGCCATGGTGCCACCCGTGTAACACCAGTTTTCGATGCTACACGGTTAGCACTCTGCGTCTTAAAGACAGACGCGTGAAAACCTCGCCTATCTTTAAGGTGCATGGGCTAATTGTGTAGCATCAAAAATCGTTAGCTCCTGCGGCTTCCTGACTGTGTGGCAAGACCCGGATTTTCAATGCTGAGCTACATAAGACCCCAGCATTGAAAACCTGGGTTCGGCAGAACCGACACGGTGCATAGTACCACCCTATTCAAACTCGGGCCCTAAAAGAATAATTTTATAACAGGACACCTGGGTTAAGGCAGCCAAAACATGCCTATTTTATAAAGACAAGTAGGCGCCACTTTGTCTTTATAAAATACTAGTATAAATAGCAGCTTGCTCGTTAATGTCAGACGTGGACGTTTACACTTGCTCGGTCTCGGATGTAAATGAAAACGCAAGAAGTGTACAAGAACACCGGTAAATCGAGATATTTTGTAATCGATGCACACATTTGAAAACTCTGCCCACATTCTGCCCAGACCATACCCTCAGCTGTGCCTACTGGCAAAGTAAATGCTTCCATGTCAGTGCGTGTACCTCTACGCCAGTCGGTATAAGACTATTAGCAAACTGCCACTTATACGCTCCATTGACTTTATACAGTTACCTTCTAAAGGACCTCTATTTATTCAACCATGTTAAGTGTTTAAAGTGACTTTTAACCTGCACAGAGATCACAGTGCCCTGTTAACCGTTAGTGCGTGCCAGCTGCTGTGCTAAACCCATAACGTGGGAATCCTTGTTAGGGGGCAAGAAATGGACTAGGACCGCACCTTGCAGTCAACACGGAGGTCGTTAATATGCATTAGATGTTAATGTGGCAGATAATGGGAAACGGTTAATGACGCCTCCATACATTTGTGTAGCTGACGTATGGTAACCTTCACTGCCTCTCATTCGAGGCATGGCTGCCTTCCACGAAATTCTGGGAATGCTTCCAGTAGTTGCTATGGAGGCTTTGCAGCTCCTTTGGATTACCTTTTGCAGTTACATTTCCAGCCATTCAGAGAGTAATTTTATAACAGGTCACCCAGATAAGAAGTGCAAATAGTGGCAATGCTTTATAAAGACTGCATAGGTACTGCTGTGTCTTTATAAAATAGCCTTGCAAAACCTACAATGGTTGCAGGTAAATGCACCCACATGCATATTTGCACCTGCTCGAGAGTTGGTCCAAATTTATGTTCATGAAGTGTGTGTGTATTTCATGACTCTGGCTGCCCTCCCCCCAAAACATCCTACACTCAGGTTGCATAGAAGTAGGTGCCGACTTTCTCCATTCTTTATAGACACACAACACCTGTGTTAATTTATAAAAGCCCAAAACCGTGTTTACCCACACAAAAATGTTGATAACATCGCTTCCTGTAGTAGACTAGCAGAACATAGTTGTGTAGGCTACAAGCATTTTCTTTTTCCACCTCTCTCCTCAAAAAGTGAGACCCTCTGGTATGTTGCTGAAAGACAATGTGAATTTTTTTGCTGTGCTTTAAATCTAAGGGGTGGTAGTGGCTTCCGTGCGATATCGGAGCCGTGGCCCCATTGAAATCAATGGGGCAGCGGCTCCGATATCGCACGGAAGCCGCTACTGCTGTTTAGTAAACATACCTCTAAGTTTTTATTTGCGAGTGAGCTAGAAAGTGCACCACTATGACGCTGACACTGGCATTCCTATTCTCACTCTGTTCACTAAAACGTTGCATTGGGTTTCTACGAGAAACATTGTAGGAGGGGCCCCGGTGTATAGTAACAAGGCTGCTGCAGCAAATCTTCCCTCATTTTATGGCAAACCAGTAAAATGAAAGTCGGTGAGTTTTGATTTCCACCCATAGTTGCCTTGGAAGTCCTTGAGCAAGGAAATCTTTTTGCTTTGCTATAGCTAGGAACTGGGCACAGTGTTACGTGTTGCTTGCTTAGTTGCATGTCCCAGATATTCTTATGATCGGAGTGGGTCTTGGCCTCCATTGTCTGATAGTTTTTGTGTGTTCCAGGTTCTTGTAACATCTGTGTCTGCCACGGAAAACTTATAAACCTTCTTCTGCTAAATTTATAGTTTTTCAGGGTCTCTGTAATTGAGAGACAGTTTACTGGAACACATCTGCCACTAAGAGGGATGAAGCAGAGGGCCGGTTTGTTAGTATTGTGATTCATGTTAGGATTACATAAAGTAAATATATCACAAATGTAAACTTTTTTTTGTTTATGTTGCATCATGTGCCACAGCCTCCCAAAATAAGTTGACATTTTTATCTGCATGTATGCTTGGTTAGACGAGGAGGCGAGATTAGAATAGAATTGATTCCATATGGTGTGCTTTTGGGTATGGTATTCTCTGCCTTTTCAATATGGCTCATTGTATATTGATCACAAGGAAAAGGCTCTTGACAAGAAAAACGCTGATTGAAATAATACTTTTATTAAACCTGGCACTTTCTTTCTGATCATTGAGCTACCAGCTCATGTGGAACCAGGGCTGAGATCCTGGTGCCATGAGCCTTTATTTGCAACTGCTTAGAGATTTTACCCCCATTTTTAAATCCCATGCCCCCTGCAATATAACTTGGCAGGAACCATGCGGTATAATTCTATCCGACACCTGCAGTTATAGGTCCTGAACCTGCCACCAGGTGTTGCTCTTCAGCAAGAGCTTTGGCTCCTCCTCCCCCACCTCCTGAGGACTGTGAACCCTTTCTCGTCAGCATTGCTAGCCCAAGCCAACCGGGGGGGGGGGGGCCCCGAACCTGGGGACTTTCCTCATGGCAACGCAGCGCACTACACCTCTGCCACTTACCCGCCTGAAGGAATACTTTCAGCAAAAGTGACAGAATTCAAAACCTAGACAGCACTAAGCTGAGCGTGAAAGCACCTGTCAGGCTTGTGGATGGTATTGGCCATTAATGGAAACAGACAGAAAGAATCAGAGTTATAAGTATTCAACAACAGACTCTTCTCCTGAGGGATCTAGTCAGAGAGGACAGCTGCATTACTGAGAAAAGTTGAAAATAATTTATTTTTAATTGGACATTATGGACCTCATTCTTCAAGCTGTTTTAACTTTGGCACAAAACTGAGAAAGCTCATGAGACAATAGACATTATGAGCATAGCTTTAATAGAAAGAGAAAACCCTCTTGCTATCTATATCAGATGAAGTTTGTTGGAAAAACATAAAAGGACAACGAGTCAATGACTGCGATCCTTCCCTGGGAAGTGCGCTGCACTCTTTGGTTTCAAGAGATACACTCACTCCACCACAGGCCACAAGGCATCTGCAGCAAAGAACCGATTTCTGTGCTGGTTTAATCCATGGCATCAGAAAGCCAGGGTCTCCGAGAAGTGTTCATTTCTCCCGTAGCGTTGCACATGTAGTCTCTTTACCATTTTTTAACAATTTAGGAATATGTATTCCAAATTGTGCCTCATGAAAGGCAAGAATCATTTATCTTCCTACATGGTGCCGAAGAAAAAACTACTGGGTGTTGTCAGTAAGATGTTAATTTAGATCATCTTCTTTGTGGTTCAGAGACTGTCTTAGTTTTAGAATAAAAAGGACAATTACCCCCTCGAGCTAGCAATCTTCCACGTGTGTACTTTTAGCTGGGCTGTGAGAAGACGTTCCCAGAAGCTTAATTTGGGTTATGGTGCAAGTACATGGCATTTTCACAAATACATGCACTATCTTCCCCTCTCGGCTGCACACAGGAAACAGCAGGCGCATGCTGCGTAAGCATGTTTGGCGTGTATGCTTCACACTAGTTTTCGAAAAGAAACCACCCATTTTGTTTCTCTTTGGAAATTAACTAAGACTGCACATGCTTAAAGCACCCATCTGCGAGGCCTATTTAAAAATTGTCTCCAAAATGTTGGAACTTGGTGATGGGTGTATCAGGACTACTATCTAGAATGTTTTATTCATTTTCATCTGATCTTTAAAATCTCTTGGTTTTATAGTGTGTATGGCCGTTGTGAAAGCATTCCTTGCAAATTGTTTTATGTCAGGTATGCTAAAAACCTCAATTTATCTAAATATAGGTTTGGCAACTACTTACCACTCTCATAAGTTTTAAAATGTATGCAGTATTCATCTGGATACCATGCAACAGGCTCAGTATGAAATCTTCGTGCTTGGATGCAACAGGCTTTTCACTCAGTTCATCTTACATACTTCCGATTTTGTACACAGAGTATTAATTTCAAAGGGTTCTTTGTTTGAAAATAAATGTTCACTAATGCAGTCTTTTCTGTCACCTGCGAGCATGAGTGCTGGAGTGTTGTGGGTCTAGGACGAAGCCCTTCAGTGTGGGGATGATGAACTGTGGGCAGCTGCTTAAAGCTATTAGTGGCTAACTGCAGCTTTCTGGCCTCAGCTGCCTAGTAAAAGTTGAGCAGCTGTTCTTTGCCCGCACACGGGACTGTGAAAGGCCCATTGACTTAAATTTGTTGTTTAACAGGGATCTGGAATTACACTTGGGATGATGTCATTTTAGTGCTTTTCTGCGTTGTAGTGTTGCTGGATTAGCAGCAGCAGTTTTTACATTGGGGGAGGGGGGTTGGCACTTTTTTCTGACATTCACACAGTTTATTGGTCATACAGTTTGTTGCCGTCTTTTCAGTCATTATCTGTCAAAACTCTTAAGCATACAGCACAGAGAGAGTAATGGTTTCTTCATATAATTTACATAATACCACTAAAAGTGGCTCGCGACTAGCAAAAGTAAACTGTTGCATTTTCCAGCATGCCACAAATGAGCGTTCATCTAAATTATAAACTCCCTTTTCAGATTTAGAAATTGATTTTTTGAGGGGTTGGGGGTCTGTACACTTAGCTGATTTTAATCTATCTTGGGGGGAAGGGACGAGGAAGACTGTGTACCTTGCTGGAAAAAGTAATATGCAGATACAGCATGCTATCAAAATGTAGCAAGTGCCACAAGGTGTCTCAACAGCTGCTGCAAATATGTTTACTGTATGAACCGAAAAATCTGTTATGTTAGAAGATTGAATTGAGTGTTGTAGTGAAGCAATGAATAGCTTTTCCTTTAATCCACTGCCCATACCGAAAAGAAAAATGTCTTATTCATCTTTGTTTTGCTGAGGCAGCTGATCCGAGAGACTTCAGGTTTATGCAGGTGCATTTTTTTCCTAGCAAGCAAAATCCTAAAAGCCCTGTGCCTACCTGTGTATACAGAGCAGTTCTTGAGTGAGGTCGCCATGCTTGCCTGATATTTACTCGGTGCGGTGGAAAAGGTGCCTTATGAGCATTCATTTGCATGACAGCAATGAGATGATGCAAGCGTTGACTTTCAAAAAAGGCACATGTCCTTTGGGAAAACAGAGAACATGCAAACCCAGTTGAGTATTCATATCTTTGACTAAACCTGCAGTGTTTCTGAAAGATAAACTTTAAGGAAAGAGCCTATGGACCCTTTCTTTAGGGCCTGACTCTCTTCAGAGCTTTGTGGTGAGACATGGGATAAAATCGTCATCCGTCAACGAGAGGTGTCATGCTGACACCTACAAGGAGTTTGAAACATCAGGAGAAACTTTTGGTGGCTTTTATAATACTTCATCTTCCTTGTTTTTTTTTTCCTTTCAAATGTGGAAAGGGCTCTTTCTTTCTAAGACCACATATTAACCGTTCTCAGCATTTTTCTTTCCTTTCTCTTGGGACGTGATATTCTGGGTTGTTCCTGAGTGTCAGGCTCTTGCTCTTCTCTGACTGCGGTCCTCCTTCACGCAGCTGTGGCTGTCTTTCTTGTGGAGGTTGCTCCCTGAGGGGTGTTGCTTTTTTGTTTGGTAACGGAGCAGATCTCTGCTGAATTAAACAGAAAAGAGGTGTAACAGGCAGCAGCAGCGTTTCAGAGTAACAGAAGGACTCGCTCTTTCTTAGGGCTCAGGAGAGCAGTAACCAGTGAATTTAAAGAGTAGGCAGGGTGAAAGAAGGAACAATAAAAATGGAGATTGTGAAAAAGGATGCCTGTAAAGCCAAAAGCAAAAGAATGTTTAGCTTTCCCTGTGTCCCTGAAAGTATTATTGTAGCGATTAGTCATTGCAATGAGATTTCCTCTGCTATCGCATGCTTCTCTGGGAACAAGCAGGAAGTCAGTCTTCACATATGCGTGACATGGGTGCTGGCGAAGCCCTCGCGAAAGCATCTCCCCAGCTTTCAAAGAAAGCCTTTAGGAGATGCACCACGCATGTATGGTCCACTTCCCGCCCAAGGTTGCCATCTTGCCTTAGTCTCCTTTTTTCTACACAGCCCATAGTACACTGTCCAGTTTTCCTGGAAAAAGTTTGATTTCTATTGTTCTGTTTCTCTGGTTGCGTACCAGTCTCTTTCTACATGAGCCAGCTTGCCTTGGTGTCTCGCCTCGGATTCGTCTATTAGTTTTTTGTTTTTTCATCAAGGTATTCCTTGACCGGCTTTCGTGCCTTTTCCAGCCAAAGGCCTTGAACTCCTGCCAGGAGGCAGGGACACACTTTTTCTGATGGCCTCCAGTAGTTTTAATAAGTGTGACCAGTGTGGCAAAATGTCACTCACCAACCCACATGACTGCTTCCTCCGATGTCTTGGCCCAGAAGTCAATGACTCCGGCTACGAACTCTGCAGAACCATGATCTCAGAGGGCATATGGCTGCAGAGGCACAATGCGCCACTGGGTGCACCATCAAAGCCCTGCAGCACCTGGGTTCGTCATAAACTACCCCATCCCACCTCATTCCTGCCCAGCGCCTAGAATTCATAGGGGCCCAGCTAGACACCCTTCAGGCAAAAGCCTTCCTCCCTCAGGAGAGGTCGGAATGCCTCAGGGAGTAGACATAGAGATACACCGACGTCGCACGCTACCTGCTCGGCTCCTACTCCACCTGTTGGAATACATAGCCTTCACGGTTCACGTGACTCTGTATGCCTGCCTGCACATGAGGGCAGCCCAATGGTGCCTTTGCTCTCAGTGGACTCAAGCCACAGGCAGAATACATGCCACCTTAATGCTGGGATGCCTTTCCAGGCACCCAACCCCCGAAAGGTCCTCACCACAGACGCCTCACTAATGGGCTGGGAAGCACATTGCAGGAGCCTCCAGACACCAGATTGTTGGTTCCAGGAGGGATCCTGGCTGCAAATCAACCTGCTGGAACTCCAGGCAATATACCTAGCCCTCCTAGCTTTCCACCACCAACTCCAACACCACTCGGCGCTGATCTAGACTGACAATCAGGTCTCAATGTTCTACATGAACAAACAGGGGGGTACAGAGTCA
This sequence comes from Ichthyophis bannanicus, assembly GCA_033557465.1. Taxonomy (NCBI): domain Eukaryota; kingdom Metazoa; phylum Chordata; class Amphibia; order Gymnophiona; family Ichthyophiidae; genus Ichthyophis; species Ichthyophis bannanicus. Next base: position 159,609,259 of record CM066043.1, on the reverse strand, counting down.
TATTCCTTCTGCCAGGAGGCAGTAGCTCTCTGCTTCTATGCTGCAGGCAGAGGGATGTTCCTAAGGGCGGTGTACCTCCCATGCTAGGACAATGCCCTGGTGGACAAATTGAGCAGGGTCCCCCAGCTGCATGAGTGGCAACTGGATCCAGTGGTAACCTCACAGCTGTTCCATTGCTGGGCATCCCCTTAATGGACCTGTTCACCAGCCCGGACAACACGCAGTTGCCCCGATTCTGCTTGCGCCAGCCGCACCCCATATATGCCTTCCCACTGACACCAGTGGTAGCTAAGACATGATTCAAGGTCCAGCATGACAGAGCATCGCTAGTGCTGAATAGCCCCTTGGTGGTCCAGGCAACCCCGATTCCCACTGCTCCTCTCCCTATTGGTGGCATCGCCAGTTCCCCTGGGCCGAGCTCTAGGGCTATTCTCACAGGAACAGAGCTCTCTTCTGCACCCTAATCTGTGGTCCCTCTCACTCAAGGTTGGCTGCTGAAAGGATAGCGTTAGCTCCCTTCAACCTCGCACGGGACGTGGAAGAGATTCCTCTGGTCTCACGCAAGGCCTCCACTAGAAGAGCAAAAGCCTTCAAGTGGTGCTGATTCTTGGTCTCGTGTGCAGAAAGATGGGTGAACCCGTCTTCCTGCTCAGTATAGGTGGTACTTCAGTACCTGCTTTATCTATCGCAGGTGGGACTGAAGTCCAATTCAGTCCAAGTGCACCTGACGCCAGGGCCGGATTTACCTATACGCCATGTACGCCATGGCGTAGGGCCCACAGCTGGCAAGGGCCCACCCGGGGCCGGCCCACACACCGCAGGGCTTCAGAGGGAGCAGGGTAAGCTCGCGCGAGGCCCCGGCTCCCTTTGTACAGCCGCCAGCGTGAAGAGCCTTTTCCTTCACGCTGGCGGCTGTATCTGTAAAGCCGCGATTGCTGGGAAAGGTTAAAGGCAATGCCCTTTAACCTTTCCCAGCATTCGCGGCTTCACAGATACAGCCGCCAGCGTGAAGGAAAAGGCTCTTCATGCTGGCGGCTGTACAGAGGGAGCCGGGGCCTCGCGCGAGCTTACCCTGCTCCCTCTGAAGCCCTGCGGTGTGTGGGCCGGCCCCGGGTGGGCCCTTGCCAGCTGTGGGCCCTACTGGAAATGGGTTGTGAAGGGGGGGGGGGGACCTGGACCGGAAAAGGGCTATGGGGGGGGGGACTTGGACTGGAAATGGGTTGTGATGGGGGGGGACCTGGACCGGAAAAGGGCTATGGGGGGGGGGGTAACTTGGACTGCAAATGGGCTGTGATGGTGGGGGGGGGGAACTAGGACTGCAAATGGGCTGTGATGGTGCAGGGGGACTCGGACTGCAAATGGGATGTGATGGTGGGGGCTAGGACTGGAAATAGGCTGTGATGGGGGGGGGGGCTAGGACTGGAAATAGGCTGTGATGGGGGGGGGCTAGGACTGGAAATGGGCTGATGAAGAGCTAGAATAGGACTGGAAATGGGCTGATGTGGGGCATGGGAGAATGGGACTAGAAGGGAGTGGATGCTGGGTGGGTCTAGAACTATAAGGGAACTGATTTTGGGGGAGGACTAGAATGGATGGGGAATGAGAATGGAGAGGGGAAAAATATTTTGTGTGGAAGAAAGGTCTATGATGGGCTGGGTATTGGGAGAGTAAGAGGGGCTTGAAAATGGAAGGGTGAAATTTAAATGGATGATAAAGGAATAAGGAAAGAATTGGGGGAAAGAGCAAAAGGGAAGCAATCAGTATGTTAAAGCAGAAATAGAGAGAGAATGGAAAACATCTAAAAGAGAAGAAAGGACAAATGGATAGCTAGCAGAAGACACGAAGAAACCAGAAGAAAGTGACTGGAGCAATTGCAACTGAAAAATAAAATGCCCAAACAGAAGGTAGAAAAATACTTTTTATTTTGAATTTATTAACTGGAATATGTCTTTTTTAATGTATTTCTTGAATTCCGATGCTGATTTTGTCCCTATTGCCTCTTTATGTCAGGCAATTCTATACATCTATTGCCATTTCTGTTTTGGTAAGTTGATCTCGTTTTTATTTTTTCTGGGGGCCCACAATTTTTGTTGGCGTAGGGCCTCACTCAAGGTAAATCCGGCCCTGTCTGAAGCCATTGCAGCGCATCATCATTCCATTGAGGGAAAACCCCTCTCGGTTCAGCCCCTCCTGCATGGCCTCATGTTATCCAACCCCCCCCCCCCAATCCACCTCCAGTGGTGGAGTGGGATCTCAATGTGGTGCTCTCACAACTCACTAAGTCTCCTTTCAAGCCTCTGGCTATATGTCACCTCTGGTATCTATCCTGGAAGGTCGCCTTCCTGTTAGCACTCCCATCAGCTCGCACAATCAGCGAGCTCCAGGCTCTGATGGCCGAGCCCCCCTACATGAGGATCTACAAGAACAGGGTGGTGTCCCCTGTGAAGGTGATGTCCCCATTCCACCTCAACCAGGAGGTGGTGCTTCCCACCTTCTTTCGGAGGCCTCACGCCGGTAAGGCAGAGGCCATTCTCCATAATCTGGATTGTAAGAGAGTCCTGTTCTTTTACTTACAATGGACCCATTGCCACCACAAAGTGCCTTAGTTTTTTGTATCCTATAGCCCCAATCGCCTGGGGCTGCCATTGACTAAGCAAACTCTGTCCACTTGGGTGCTGGACTGTATTACCCTTGCCTATGAGCAAGCAGGAATCTCACTGGACCAGAGGTTCATGGCACACAATGTCAGGGCCATAGTCACTTCTGTGGCAAATCTGTGTTCCATCCCCATGACAGAAATCTGCCAGGCCACCTGGTCTTCAGTCCACAACTTCACAGCTCACTACTGCCTGGAGAGTGAGTTCTGACGGGACAGTGCCTTTTGCCAGGCTGTACTCCGTAATCTCTTTGGGGTGTAGGCAACTCCTGCCCTCTGACCCTTCTGTGTTCAGGCTACCGGAGTGCTGGTTTTCTGCCAAACACTTGGATCTTGCAAGAGTCTCTCACTGGGGACTCAGCTACTGTTGATCATGGCTCACTCTTTGCAGTTTGTCATGTCATTTTTCTTTTAATTAGAGGTTCTCGGTAGCCTGCAGCTGGGGAGTCCCAAATGTGAGGATTGACTTCCTGCTTGTTCCCAGAGTAAGCCTAGTTACTCACCTGTAACAGGTGTTCTCCAGGGACAGCAGGAATCAGTCCTCACAACCCTTCCTCCTCCCCTTGGAGTTGCTTCTTTACCGTATTTTAATTTTTGCCATCTTAGCTATGTCATTGGACTGAGGCATCATGGCACCCTTAGGCGGGAAGTGGACCACACATGCGTGGTGCATCTCCCAAAGGCTTTGTTTGAAAGCTGGGGAGATACTTCCCTCGTGGGCTCCATTGGCGCCAATGTCGCCCATATGTGAGGACTGATTCCTGCTGTCCCCGGAGAACACCTGTTATAGGTGAGTAACTACGCTTTTTCGAACAAAAAGATTTCAAAGTGGGTATATTTGATACATTTGTAATTAATATTACAGGGTAGTAGCAAATAAGGCACAGCAATAAAGATCAAAAGTTGTGCAACAGCATAACCGATGAAAAGGCCCAGGGTCAGCGCTAGGGTCTCTGGCGCCCCCTGCAACTTACAGATTGATGCCCCCCTCCCTCATTACTATTAATGGTAAGCTGAACCTCCTCCTTTCTCAAAACTCTGTTCATGTGATGCTAGGATTTACGAAAGCTTACGAATTCCAGTCACTGAAGTGAAAATAAAATTGTTTCCTCTAGTTTTCTCTGTCTCCTCCAAATAACCACTCAGTCTCCCCTACCCAATTTCCTGCTCTGCTTTTGCTCCCTCCCTCCCCCATTCCATCACCATGTCCCTGTCCTTTCTAGAGAGTCCTGTCCTTCTGCTCTTTCTTCCGTGTCCCTGTTCTTCCTTATCCCCCTGTCCCTATCTTTCTTGGCCCAGTAGTGCATCTGTAAGATACCGAGGTTGGGGCTGCAGTTCTGTCCACTCACAGGTGCCTCCCTCCCATTGCTGCTAGTGCTGGGCACACATGACTGAAACCTGTGCTGTCTGAACAACAGAGCTCTGTGCTTACAGTGACCAGAAGTGAAAGGCTTAAGTTAGATCCGGTGGTGTAAATAAATATTTCTTGCAGTTACTCCTGCGTCTGTCCTCTTTCACCTTCTTCCTATGATCCCTTGTTGCAGCCCCTCATGTGTATTTAAATGTCTTTCAGACACCCATACACTCTCTTCCTCTTGAGACACATGCACACCCAGGCACTCTGTCTCTCTTCACACACACACACGCATACGCACACGCACGTGCACCCACCCACAGCTGGTGTTGTGCCACTGCCTGCTGCTCATATCCTCATTCATTTATTTATTCAGTCAGTGCTCCCCCCCTCCAAACCAACCAGTTCTGCCTATCACCACAGAAAGTTCTTTTCCTCTTCCTGCAGAAGCCCCCTCACACTTTCCCCAGCTCCACAGGACACTCACTGTGCCCTTCTCTTCTACTGCCAACTCCAGACTTCGATCCTTCCACCTTGCATCTCCTTATGTTTGGAACAAGCTACCCAAGTCTGTGCATCAGGCTTCATCTCTAGCTCTTTTCAAATCCAGGCTGGAAACTCACCTCTTTGAGTCTGCTTCTGGATCCTGATCCTCTTGGTCTCCTAGGTGTTTCTCTGCCACTCCCCTAGATGTGTCCTTGTCCTCAGCTGTTGTGATGTCGGTCTTGACTAGACTGTAAGCTCTGATGAGCAGAGACTGTCTTTTACATGTGTCTGTACAGCGCTGTGTGTGCCTTGTAGCGCTATATGAATGGCTAGTAGTAGTAGTTCCACTGACTTTCTCCCAGGTCAGCCCAATGCCTAATGCCGAGCACAGTCTATGAACCTCCCTCCGGTGTACACACAGTGAAGCATAGAAGAGTTGCAAATAAGTTTTAAATTCACAGTTTGAGCTTCTAGTTCACTCAGGCAGTCTGTGGGTGATGTGCGGCTGGGGTGTCGGTCAAGGGCTTCTACTTCCAGGCTTTTAATCAGCAGCCACAGTGTGATACGTGTAGGCACACAACAGCACTGCTGGAAGCAATCGCACCTTTTCTCTCCTCTTAGGCCTGTGGGACAGGCAGCTCTCGCAAGCCGAAAAGAGGAGAGAGGCCGTGCTGCATGTGTCCTGCGGGAGCAGGGCTGGTCCCCATACCTTTGGAGTTCCTGTGCCTTGCTGCCTCATGGTGTCTCCCCTGACAGGTTTCAGCAGCTGTTTGCCTCCCTTCCTGCAAACCTTCTGGGCAGTCAGTTTAAAACAGAGTAAACCATGGCAGAGCCTCACGCTCAAACGCTCCTGGAGTCTCTGGCTGGTTCATTCCCAGGGCAACAGGAAGTGTACCTCGGAGGGGGCAGAACCGGTAGCCACTCAAGCAGTGCAAGGCTCTGCCGCAGTTTACTTTCATTTTATTACTGACTGCCCAGAAGGTTTGCGGGAGGGAAGGCATGCAGCTGCTGAAACCTGTTGGGGGAGAGACCATGAGGCAGCAAGGTATAGAAACTCCGGAGTTGCGGGCCTCTGGTTGAGCCTGAACATGCCTAGGTATGGCCCTGCTCTCGTGGACACATGCAGAATGGCGCCTCTCCTCTTTTTGGCCTGCGAGAGCTGCCTGTCCCGCGGGCCTAAGAGGAGAAAAAAGCCACAATCACTTCCAGTAGTGCTGTTCTGTGCCTACATGACAGGCAGCACCTATGGGCATGCACCCAACTGCTTTCCTCTTTGGCCTGTGCCACACAACACTGCTGTAGCTTTGGTGCCCCTTAATTCTGGCGTCCCCCTGCCGTGCTTACCTAGCTTACCAGGTAGCGACGGCCCTGGAGAGTCCTAAGGGGAAGAGTCATCATATAGAAGCATGGGGAAGTAGAGTTTAGAACAGGCTGAAGCACCCCTGACCGTATGTCATAGGGAAGTGTGGGGGCAGGCTTTGAAACAGACTGAAATTTATTTATTTAACATTTCTTCTATACTGCTTTTTGTTGTACATTTAAGGTAACTGGAGGGCAGTCCTTCAGTGTCTCAAAGTAGTCTTTTAATATAAGCAAATAAGATTTGCTATACTGGGTCAGACCAAAGGTCCATCAATTCCAGTATCCTGTTTCCAACAGTGGCTAATACAAGATACAAGTACCTGTCAGATTCCATGCTGCTTATCCCAGGAGTAAGCAGTGGATTTCCCTGGGTCACTTTATTAATGGTTTTTGGACTTTTCCTCCTGGAACTTGTCCAAACTTGTTTTAAGCACAGCTATGCTAACAGTTTTTACTACATCCTCTGGCAACAAATTTGAGTTTGGTTAGGGGTTGAGAGAAAAAATATCTTCTCTGATTAGTCCTAAACGTGCTACATTGTAGCTTCATTGCTTGTCCCCTAATCTTTCTACTTCTTGCGGGAGTAAACAACTAATCTACGTTTACTCGTTCCATTCCACTCATTATTTTATAGACCTCTATCCAGGGCCGGTGCTAGGGTTTCTGTTGCCCCCCTCCCTCATTACTATTATTATGACTATCTTCCACCCCCCTTTTTCCCAAAACTCCTTTGTGAACTCTTTTCACATGCTAGTATTTCTCCTTCAAAATGAATATTGTAAGGAAATTGCAATGAAGGGGCTAATGCATAGCTGGAATAAAAATGGGTACTGAGCAGTAAATACTTAGTATCATATAAAGAGGCTATGATATTCTAAGGTTTAATGTGATCAGAAAACAAAATCAATTTATTTAAGCAAATAAAAAAAGGAGGTTCTACCAAGGTTACAACCACTTTAGTAAACATGCTCCTTAATTATAATCTGTAACTACTTAGAGGAGTAAGCTTCTGTTCCCGCTTTCTAAAACTTCTCATGATGCAAATTACATATCTAACATGAAAAAGACTGATTTGTGTAATTTTTGTAACACCCAGTTAATGCTGCAATATGTATACCTTCTATGAAACAATTGTGATTATGTTGGCCTTGTGTTTTCCATAGGCTCTGTCCCACCTTTCTGCCTCTCACCAAACTTGGGATGTTTTGAAAAGGTGATGTTTCATAGACATCAGAAAGGGGTGGGCCACAGGGGCCCTGGCCCCACTAAAACTTTGTTGCTGCAATCAGCACCTCCCCTAGTTTGGCTTGCAGGGATCTGATCTCCATGGGCAGAAGTAGGGGAAGGCTGGCGAACGTAAACCCAGCAAGCAGCAGGCTGCCCACTGGAGTCCCCCAACCCCTGTAAGCAAAAGAGCACTGCGATCACAGCACAGATCCCTCCTGTCTGCCCACCGGAGATTGGATCCCCGCAGGCCGACAGGAGGGGAAGGCCTGCGATTGCAGCCGCATGCAGTTTGGCTGGCCCAGGGGTGGAGCTTGGCCCTCCCATGGAAAACAGCATTCCGATGCCTCTGTAATGTTTGCCATGTGTCCCCTTTGTGTAGCCACATCTTATGTCCATCATCTCTGAAAGTCCCCAGCTGGCAAACGTCTGATCTCTTCATCTTCCCTATTGCAGGCAAAGCCAAGTATTCATTGAGAAAACATTGTGGGTTTTCCTCTCACTCCCAGAAGATAACACAAACCTTTTTAGAAGACTTTACTTCTGTTGATGACATCTATCTAATATTTACTCTGCAGTTGAGTTGCAGCCAGGAAAGAAAGGAATCTGACGAATAATGTTGAATAAATCAATTTATTGATTCATTTACTATAAATTGAATAAATTGATTTATGATTTATTAACCATTAATCTTCAGATTTCTTTCTTCCCTAGCTGCTACTCGTCTGCAGAGTAAATATTAGACAAATGTCATCAAGAGAAGTTAAGTCTTCTAAAAATGTCAAAGAACAGCCAAGTAGAAAAGACTAAAAAGCAAAGGTGTTATAAAAAAGAAACCATATTGAGCAAAATATATCTCAACCATCGCTTACACAAAAAGGTGTGCTTTAGGGGTGTCTGTATGTGCCTGTGTGTGTATGATGTTGAGGTGAGTGGTGTATGTGTGTCATACGGAGGTGAGGGGTGTCTGTGTGTGTATGATGTTGAGGTGAGTGGTGTATGTGTGTCATACGGAGGTGAGGGGTGTCTGTGTGTGATGTTGAGGTGAGTGGTGTATGTGTGTCATACGGAGGTGAGGGGTGTCTGTGTGTGATGTTGAGGTGAGTGGTGTATGTGTGTCATATGGAGGTGAGGGGTGTCTGTGTGTTTGTGATGTTGAGGTGAGTGGTGTATGTGTGTCATATGGAGGTGAGGGGTGTCTGTGTGTGATGTTCAGGTGAGTGGTGTATGTGTGTCATACGGAGGTGAGGGGTGTCTGTGTGTGATGTTCAGGTAAGTGGTGTATGTGTGTCATATGGAGGTGAGTGGTGTCTGTGTGTGATGTTGAGGTGAGGGGTGTATGTGTGTCATACGGAGGTGAGGAGTGTCTGTGTGTGATGTTGAGGTGAGTGGTGTATGTGTGTCATACAGAGGTGAGGGGTGTCTGTGTGTGTGATGTTGAGGTGAGTGGTGTATGTGTGTCATATGGAGGTGAGGGGTGTCTGTGTGTGATGTTGAGGTGAGTGGTGTATGTGTGTCATACGGAGGTGAGGGGTGTCTGTGTGTGATGTTGAGGTGACTGGTGTATGTGTGTCATACGGAGGTGAGGGGTGTCTGTGTGTGATGTTGAGGTGAGTGGTGTATGTGTGTCATACGGAGGTGAGGGGTGTCTGTGTGTGATGTTGAGGTGAGTGGTGTATGTGTGTCATACGGAGGTGAGGGGTGTCTGTGTGTGATGAGGTGAGTGGTGTATGTGTGTCATACAGAGGTGAGGGGTGTCTGTGTGTGATGTTGAGGTGAGTGGTGTATGTGTGTCATACGGAGGTGAGGGGTGTCTGTGTGTGATGTTGAGGTGAGTGGTGTATGTGTGTCATACGGAGGTGAGGGGTGTCTGTGTGTGATGTTGAGGTGAGTGGTGTATGTGTGTCATATGTAGGTGAGGGGTGTATGTGTGTCATACGGAGGTGAGGGGTGTCTGTGTGTGATGTTCAGGTGAGTGGTGTATGTGTGTCATACGGAGGTGAGGGGTGTCTGTGTGTGATGTTCAGGTGAGTGGTGTATGTGTGTCATATGGAGGTGAGGGGTGTGTGTGTGTGATGTTCAGGTGAGTGGTGTATGTGTGTCATATGGAGGTGAGGGGTGTGTGTGTGTGATGTTCAGGTGAGTGGTATATGTGTGTCATATGGAGGTGAGGGGTGTCTGTGTGTGATGTTGAGGTGAGTGGTGTATGTGTGTCATACGGAGGTGAGGGGTGTCTGTGTGTATGATGTTGAGGTGAGTGGTGTATGTGTGTCATATGGAGGTGAGGGGTGTCTGTGTGTGATGTTGAGGTGAGTGGTGTATGTGTGTCATACGGAGGTGAGGGGTGTCTGTGTGTGATGTTGAGGTGAGTGGTGTATGTGTGTCATACGGAGGTGAGGGGTGTCTGTGTGTGATGTTGAGGTGAGTGGTGTATGTGTGTGATACGGAGGTGAGGGTGTCTGTGTGTGATGTTGATGTGAGTGGTGTATGTGTGTCATATGGAGGTGAGTGGTGTCTGTGTGTGATGTTCAGGTGAGTGGTGTATGTGTGTCATACCGAGGTGAGGGGTGTCTGTGTGTGATGTTGAGGTGAGTGGTGTATGTGTGTCATATGGAGGTGAAGGGTGTCTGTGTGTGATGTTCAGGTGAGTGGTGTATGTGTCATACGGAGGTGAGGGGTGTCTGTGTGTGATGTTCAGGTGAGTGGTGTATGTGTGTCATACGGATGTGAGGGGTGTCTTTGTGTGATGTTGAGGTGAGTGGTGTATGTGTGTCATACGGAGGTGAGGGGTGTCTGTGTGTGATGTTGAGGTGAGTGGTGTATGTGTGTCATACGGAGGTGAGGGGTGTCTGTGTGTGATGTTGAGGTGAGTGGTGTATGTGTGTCATACAGAGGTGAGGGGTGTCTGTGTGTGTGTGATGTTGAGGTGAGTGGTGTATGTGTGTCATATGGAGGTGAGGGGTGTCTGTGTGTGATGTTGAGGTGAGTGGTGTATGTGTGTCATATGGAGGTGAGGGGTGTCTGTGTGTGATGTTCAGGTGAGTGGTGTATGTGTGTCATACGGAGGTGAGGGGTGTCTGTGTGTGATGGTGAGGTGAGTGGTGTATGTGTGTCATACGGAGGTGAGGGGTGTCTGTGTGTGATGTTGAGGTGAGTGGTGTATGTGTGTCATACGGAGGTGAGTGGTGTCTGTGTGTGGTGTTGAGGTGAGTGGTGTATGTGTGTCATATGGTGGTGAGGGGTGTCTGTGTGTGATGTTGAGGTGAGTGGTGTATGTGTGTCATATGGAGGTGAGGGGTGTCTGTGTGTGATGTTGAGGTGAGTGGTGTATGTGTGTCATGTAGGTGAGGGGTGTCTGTGTGTGATGTTGAGGTGAGTGGTGTATGTGTGTCATATGGAGGTGAGGGGTGTCTGTGTGTGATGGTGAGTGGTGTATGTGTGTCATATGGAGGTGAGGGGTGTCTTTGTGTGATGTTGAGGTGAGTGGTGTATGTGTGTCATACGGAGGTGAGGGGTGTCTGTGTGTGATGTTGAGGTGAGTGGTGTATGTGTGTCATATGGAGGTGAGGGGTATCTGTGTGTGTGTGATGTTGAGGTGAGTGGTGTATGTGTGTCATATGGAGGTGAGGGGTGTCTGTGTGTGATGTTGAGGTGAGTGGTGTATGTGTGTCATATGGAGGTGAGGGGTGTCTGTGTATGTGTGCGTGATGTGTTCTGGAGGAGGGGAATGCACCTTTCAGCAGCACGTACTCTTCCCCACCCCCTCCAAACCCTCTTATTTTATTTATTTTTTTATTTATTTGCATTTTTTATATACCGCGCTATTTCAATCAGTGCGGTTTACATTTGAACAAAATATACAGCAATGTAACCGGTTACATTGAGTTTACAATAAACAAGGGATACAAACTTGGATGAACAGGGATACACTATGTACATTGTTATGTAAATAGATTGACATCAAATCAGGCATTGTAATATGGAAGTGGATAGGTAACAGGAGGAGTATCAGGCTGGCAAATTTTCTAGTTGAGGTTATGTTAAGCGTGAATCTTGGTGGAGATGTGTATTATGTTGGGATTGACTGTGGGGGACGTGATTGGAATAGTATTTTATGAACAGATGATGTTTGATAGCCCTTCTGAAGGAAATGATATTGGTGATTCCACTACTCTGTTCCCCTTCCATACTCTCCCCCTTCGCCAAACCCCCTAGCACTCTCCTGTCGTAAAATCCCACCCCATCCCCTTTATTGTAGGCCCACTGCCCCTTTATATTTTCTCTGCCTTCTCTTTCTTAGCTTCTTCTTTCACCTCCTCTCCCCCCTCCCCTCCCCCCCTGAACTTTTTTGCCGCTCCAGGGATTGCCAGCCTTTCCCTTCCTTCTGCCCTTCAGGAATCTGATCTCCCATGGCAGACAGAAGAGGATCTTTGCCATGACTGCAGCAATGTTCCTCTCTTCTGCCTGCAGGAGGTGGGATCTAAGTCCATAAAAAATGTTTGTAAGCACTCAGCCTACTTACTTAAGACTGGACTGGATGGGACAGCGATAATCTTTCGCTTGTCGTTCTCTAATCGTTCCTCTTCTTAAAATCGCTGGCATGCCATTTCTACAGCAGTACTGTCCGGGCGCCATTAATTCTCGCCAAGCTACTTGTTGCCTGGAAGGTGCCTCCTCGCACCGGATGCTCCCTCCACGCCCTCCCTGTTTTCTCTCTGGCTGTTAACATTGGCAGCTCCTCATAGGATGAAAGGAGAGAACGCCATCGACATATTGGGGAAGTGGCTGCTGCGATAACAGCACTCCTTTACTTGAAATAGCATATGATTGTCTTGATGGTGTCCCCTGCCATCGGCGCCCCCCTCCCCCTGCTGCGCTTACCACACGTACCGTGTAGCACTAGCCCTGCCTCTATCACATCTCCTCTCAGCCATCTCTCTTCCAAGCTGAAGAGCCCTAACCTTTTAAGCCTTTCCTCGTAGAAATATCCTTCCATCCCCTTTACCATTTTGGTCACTCTTCTCTGTACTTTTTCTAATTTTGCTGTATCCTTTTTAAGATATGTCGACCAGGTGATATCAGTTTAGGTGTGAGTGTTTTGGCTATTTCTGGGTATGGTGCCGCAAGTTTGAGTGCCAGGTAGTGTGTAGGTCCTAGGAATGTGCACAGGGTAAAAGTGTTCGGTTTGGTTTTGATTTTATTTAGCCTTTGCTCCCAATTTTTGGATCTTTTTTCCCATTTGTTTCAATTTTAAAAAAAATTGTTAATTCACATAAAACTTTTTAACTTGCGCTAATTGACTAATACTTAGTGCGCACTAAATTTTTTAAGGCAGACTAATGAATCAAATGCCTGCTGACAAATTACATCCCTACTAGGTTCCACCTGGATAAGACGCAATAAGTTTAAGGTTGTGAATTGTCATAGGATATAGTGAAGGAACTGTAGGCCTGAATCCAGGCAGCAACATGTTCAAATAACTCCTACCACTTTGGTATTTTGGTGTGGGGGTCAATGCATCGAGGTGGACATAAACCAGTGGTGCTGGTCCAGGCTGGCACATCAACAAAGGAGTCTTGAGTGAACTGGACCACCTCTTGAAAGGAACATTGACCTCTCCATGTGGTTTCCATGCCAGATTTCTTCAGGGTACCATTAAATCACTTACTTGCACATTGTTACTGCAGAGAGGAAATGGCCTTTGAAGATAAACAATTTTGTCCTTTTCCGACTTTAGACATTCATCACTGTCTGCTAGCTTACAGACATGGAGGAGACTGCTCAAATTTCATGAACTATTTTTGCTCTGCACTAATTGACTGCTTAAATAGTGATTGTGATTAGTACAGCCTGCCGAGGCAGTGTGGCGACAAAGGTCATGGACTAGACAAAAGTCATGGACTAGACATATGCATCGTAGCTGGGGTCCTTTACAGGTCAGGGATTCCCAGAACCTTTTATTTCTGGGTCTCTCACTCACTTCTGTAACTATTTTTGGCCTACTTGTGGCTACTGTATTTACAGCTCTGTGCCCTGCATTGATTTTTGTGTATCCAGATGTACAGAGCCCCCTGGGCAGCTCCTGGGGGGGGGGGGGGGGCGGCACAGATTTTTATTTTTTATATTGTTGGTGCCGCAGACTGCAATAGTGTGCCACCAACAATAATTTGGGGGGGGGCTGATAGTGGCATGGGGATGCCCGATTGTCGGCAGGGAAGAGCCTGCTTATCGGGCCTCCCAGCAGATAATGTCACCTTTGAGGTGGCATTATCTGCTGCCACGATAGGGCACGATTTTGGCAGCCTACAGGAAACTCTTTTTCACAGAGTGACTGCCAACCATCGCCACTCCCACTCCCCACCCTGATTCCGCACCTAGGGAGCTGCACTGCGGGAAATTGCCTGTAATATCAGATTTTTTTCCCCCCCCATGGGTAAGCTGTTACCATGAGGCATTAATCCTGCTTTAGCAGCTAATGCACTTTAGTAAACATACCCCCTTTCTGTTTAGAGAACACAATATAACTACTGTCTTTGAGTAATAATTTATTATGTAATAAGGAGAAATTTTATTTCTCAAAGATGCATGATTTTTAAGATTTTTGGGGGGTTTTTGTGCGGAATTTCTCCATCACGAGGGTGGTTTTATTAAACTTTTTCTGCATACAAAGGCAGTTTTACATTCAGAAAAGGCCTTTTATAAAATTACCCTACTGTGTATGCATGGAGCAGGTATAAATGTGTATGTCAGCATTTGTGCACTATTGGGACTGGTTCTGGGTGCCTGTCTATAAAGTCACACAGGCACCTATGTTGCTTTTGTAAATTAGGTTTATAATGGGCATCTCTTAGATTTTTCCTAAGAGCATCCTGTTATAAAATCAGGCTCTGCAAGAACTGCCTCTGTTCCCCTTTTGACTTGAACTCCTTTCTTAGACTTCATCTTTCCTTCCCCTCCTCCTCCCTCCCTTTCTAGGTTTAGCCACCGAATTGCTTGGTCTCTCTCCCTCCCCTGGCTGAACTCCACCAAGCTCAAATTCCCTTCCCCGGTTCTCTTTCTTCCATCCCACCTCATCCCCAAACCACACATTAGCTCTCTCTGCCTCCCCCAAGGCTCAAAACCATAGTTCTCTCTCCCCTTTCCCACTCCAAGATCCCTAACGTTCTGCCTTCCCCAGATTTGACCCCCTCCTCAGTTCCATCCCCCTGTTTTAGCAAGATTCTCAAGATCTCCGGCCCTTCTGCCTTACTCTGATCCTCTTCCCCCTTCTTCAGTTCGCCGTTGCCTCTTTCAGGCTCTCCTCCCTCGCTCTTTGGGTGCATTCAGGGAGGTACCAAAGCTACATCCTCTTGACTTCCAGTTTATCCAGGCCAGCCCTGTCGTCTTGTCCAAGGTGAGGCAAATACCGACCCCACAACTCTCCTCTCTTCCAGCTCGCACAGGTGGTTGTTGTTGCCTCCTGATGGGGGGGTTGCTGTGGGGGGAGGGGCACACATTTTTTTTTATATGGGTGCAAAAAACATATGTTTCAAGGAGGATACTGTCGTAAAGTCTCCATTCCGTTTGCGCAGAGCTCTAATTGAAAAAAGAAGCTTAGAAGATATTGTTATAATGAGCATTGGCGGTGGTTTGCATTTCCCTGATTTATTAGTATAATTGCTTTGTTACACTTATAAGATTACATAGAAACTCTCTCACAGACACAGATATTCGTATGCCTGCATTTTCCTTGGGGATGATGTATCATATTGTTCGTTTTAGACAGGTACACGTCTGTCTTTGAGTTTAACATATTCTCCCTCAGTGCTGTAATTTGTAGCTAATTAAGTATTTCTACATTTTAACTAGTTATTAGAAGTATTCTATTTGGATACATAGAACTTGTTTTTTTAATGAACAGATTAGCTGTATGGCAAATGTGAATATAATTACTGTTTTTCTATACAGCTGTACTGAACTGTTTGTTGAGCTAAAATGGAATATGTGTTGTAATTTAACTTAATTTGTTCATCAGAGATAGCAGATGGATCCAATTCTCATATCTGCTAATAACTTCGTAAACGCAACAAGCCGGATCTGCACAGAGAAGTTTCTGAAGGAAACAAACAGGCTCTTTTTGCAGCGTCGTGTGGTGTCTAGTAGCAAAGTTAGAAGTATTGTACTTCTACAGCACGAATAATAAAAACTTTTAGATGAACACATGGGTGGGGAGGGGAAGAACTGCAAAAGCATTTGTCATGCCCCTTAAAGATACAGAGAATGTTAGTTTCAACCTTTAATAATCTAAAGGAACTCACACCGAAGCAGTGTTTGCAGGAAAAAGACCAATGTCGCTTTGCTTCTGCCTTCCACTCTTGTTCTCATTGAAGCCGTGCTTTCAGTGCTAAAACCTGGGTGTTTTGCATTACCTACATTATACTTAACTAAATGTCATCAAGAGTTTCTCTTTCCTTCCTTTCTCTGTTGAAGTTAAAGCAGCATAAACATCTAATTATGTCTTGATGAATGATTTCCTTAAACGAACAGGTTCTTCCTCCATGCCTGCTTTCATCTTTCTAGGAAGATCACTTTTGGTCTTCACATCCAGTGATGCCCATGATAGTTAGATCTCCCCGTGGTTGGTGACTAGCAGCATTATAGAGGCAAAGGAACCAGAAGGGGTACAACAATTCTTGGCATGATCTTATGCTGGCTTACAGATTTGCTTCCTTGGAATAAGCATGTAAGGTCTCTGAGAGGTATATCAGAAAAATGCCCTAAGGAATTGTTTCTGCACAATGGCTAGGTCCTGTTTAAATATGAAACATAATGCAGAATTAAGGGTACCATGGACTTTTGGACAATACCACAGTTTTAACCTAAAACTATAGAAGTCATATGAAAAAAGGCTTTCACCTTAAGAATTTAAATTATAACAGCAGTTATGGTTTTTGTATTACATGTTTTTTATTCTATGTTTTATATTGTTCGGTGGCTACCAAGGACTTTTGCACAAAGGCACAGTTTCAAGACAAGACTATAGAAGCCTTAGGAAAAGAATGTTGGACCAGCCCTGGGGCTAAGTGGCACTATTATGTGCAGTCATGCAGTGGGACCTAGCAACAATTTGTGGGGGAAATGAGTCCCGGCCATCATATAATGGCAAACACCTAGTGACTGCATTTAGGATTGTGACATTCTAGAAGGAGCTCTGGCACATGACTATGGCTGTAGGGACTGGGTTAGGCTATAAATAGGGGGGAGGGGGAAATCCCTAGGTAGCTACATATGAAGGCTGATGGTTTCAGTTCCCACCCTTGATTCTAATTGTGCGATAAACCCAAAAGGGTAGGAGGAAACTGATGCCCACCCCTCTGTACCTCTCACCCCTGAAATAAGGAAGAGAAAATTATTTTTAGAAAAAATATTGGTTTTTGCTAAGCTATTTCTCTTATTGCTAATTAAAGTGAGGAGGCACGTCCTTGTTAGTCTATTTTTTAGGATGAGTAGACCTTACTTAAGGTTATAAAACATACTGTGCTTCTAGACCACGTCTTTGCTTATCAGTGCAGATATGTATCTCTTAACCCTTTGACAGGTGCCAGCCAGTGGTCACGACCAGGAGGACAAACCCCCTCATCTCCAAACTATGAGAACTCGCTTCATTCGCTGGTAAGAGAGGTTTCGTTTTTAAACAAGCATTTCTATTCTGCTAGCAGTATAAAGTTAATTCATTTCTGTACAAATCCTGCATATCATTTAGACATACAGTAGGATGGCATTACAAATGAATTATTTGCTAACAAATTGTGCTGCTTGATTGTAGAACATAAAACACACAGGGTGTGTCTCTCACCATCTGTCCTTGGGTATCAGTCTTCTGTTTCCAAAGACAGCTGGTGCTGAAATACTGCTATGAAATTCCAGTATCCTTCCATAAATCCATGGGTAATTCTTATCTTCACTGCACTTTCCTTGAGAGCGGGAGGAGTGACGTAACCCCTTTCATAACCTTTGATTGATTTTCTACAGTTCAAAGTAATTAGTAAAAGGAAAATTGTATATATGCCTTTGTGAAGTATTTTAAACTTTGAAATTTGGATTTTACGGATAAATACAGTCAAGAAGCTGCATTCTTATAGGAACTAAAGGGCTATAAGGGAGAGGAATAAGCACTTTTTTCCCAGCAACCAACTTGTTTAATAAAAAGAATTGGTAGAATGCTGAGCAAGTTATGGATGATCCATTAACTTTTTGAAAAAAAGTATTTTTATCCATGTGACTAGGAGAAATTAATTCTAAAACAAACATCATTTTCCTTACATATGGGCAAGTCACTTAACCCTCCATTGCCTCAGCAAAATCCAAGTTGTCAATGTCTTTGTTTAATGTACATTACCAAGTTTAAGTTAAAACATAAACCGTTTTGACTGAAATGATAAAGTGGTATAAAATACTTGTTAAATAAAATAAATAAATATAGTGCTACAGTGCTGTTAAGTATAAGCAATGCTTGCATCTTATATTGTTAGCGTTGTTTAGTTCTGGTGTTCGGCACTTAACCGTTTCATATCTTAATCAACCTCTTTTGCATTAACTCAACTAACATTTTAAGCTGACATGCTCGTCGGCTGTCTCCTCATCTCTTTTATGAATTAATCTTAACCTGTGCTTTACTTCCTGTTCTGTCTTGACTTTGCCAGAAAAATCGAGTTGAGCAGCAACTTCACGAGCATTTGCAAGATGCGATGTCCTTCTTAAAGGATGTCTGTGAGGTAGTATTTTCTTTAGCTAGTGCCTTCGTTGTATATGTCCGTTAAGTCCACTTTTAAAATCTTTCATTTCAGCCTGCTAGTGTAGTGCTTGCTCCAAATCCTTTACCTGTCATTTTGCCTTGTTTCAGGTCACAGAGTACAGCTTTTCAGTTTGTTCTGATAATTTGAAGCACACTGTTGATTTTGACAGGATATGACAATATGATCTCTACATAGGAAACTGGTAATTCCTGGTCACTGAAAATGAAAATTTGCCACAAGTAGAAGGCCAGCTTTTAGTGCAGAAATACAGTCATGAAAATGGCCAGAGTCCCCAGTGGAAAAGCTCTCTTTCCACAGAGACAAAATGGAGGAAAAAGCATCAACAAATGAGTCCCTAAATGTGGTAAAAAAAAAAATTGGCCATTTGTCTCCTTTTTCCTCCTTCTCTTACACGTAAGCCTTGCCATGTACTGGCTGCCATTTTTAGATAGGTCAGGTAAATGTGACGACTATTGCTGAGGAAGCTGGGTCATAGGATCCCAGCAACCATTTAAACACTTGACTCTGTTAATTCAGTGTTGACTATGGGACTCTTAAAATTTGTTTCATTTATGGGAAAACGTGGCCCCAGAAGAAGTTTGTTTATACTGCTTTCAGGCATTAGCATCCCACTTGCAGTAGGTAGTATCCTCAACTCATGGAAAAGATTCTGCCGCTTTCAATTATTATTTTTTTAATTTTCTATTTGTTTAACAGTATACGAGCTATCACATTATGTTACATCTGTCACATTAATCTACAGTGTCATAGCACAAATTGCAGCACACCTAAATAAATCAATTGGGATTTTTTACTCTTAACAAAGTAAAAGGAAAACAAATGCAATGTACATTTTAAATCTTTTGGCCAGATTTATCACCCCTCATTTATTTATTCAAAACACTTCTAAACTGCCTTCCAGAGCTATATGAAAGAACTAGAAGCCAACACAAAAGTTGTAGGTGATATGATACAATCTTTATTTCTACCCAACCAAGTCAGCTAACATGGCAACCTTTGTGAATTAGTAATTCCATGCAGCGAGGTTAGAAGATGTGTGCTCATAACTTTGTTCATCACTGAACTTCAGAAGTAGTGACTAAAGTCCAGGGGTGTGCATTCATGAGCACCTCTTTGGTTTACTTGGGTGCCTAAAATTTAAAATGTATGCAGATATCTTGTACGCATGCACATACCCATGAATTACCGTGCACCCCAATCGATTGTGTGCATTTTTAAGTTCTTGCACGCATACAGTGCACATAAAAAATGTCCCAAAATCAGCAAAAATTTAACTAGCACAAACTGAACTCCTGTTTTGGCCATTCACACCCCTACTAAATTTTGTGGAATAACTGTTTTTCTTCAATTATTATAGATACTTTTCCCGCAGAAGATGTTAATGACTTCATTTTATTTATCCAGTCTCTGAACTTGAGTGCACTAGGAAAGATGCATGTTTTTGATGTGCACCTTTTTACAAGTGTCTCTTCAATGTCCCAACTTTTTCTATTTTTTTCTCTGTGTTTAATTATATGGATCTAGGTATAATTCCTTAGAAAATGGCAACGTACAACCATATACAACTTAAAACAGAGTTAATTAATCCATCTACATGGCCAAAGTTCCCCACATAGTTTGCTTGATGCCTCATCTTGTATAGCCTCTCAGGGGTATAGTAGGTCATCGGTAGAAAATTGCAGTATATTATCTTGTGCCTATAGAGTGGAGGAGTAGCCTAGTGGTTAGAGTAAGAGACCAGGGTTCGATTCCCACTACCACTCCTTGTGACCTTGGGCAAGTCACTTAACCCTCCATTGCCTTGGAAGAAAGGCCTGGCAATCTACTTCTGGTCACACTGCCAAGGAAACCCAGGAGCTACTGGGTTGCCAGGAGTCAGTACTGACTTGAAGGCACACGTTGCATTTGCAATATTGGTAAATTTGGCTCTGTTCCTATTGACTTGAAGTTTCAACAATTCTCAGTTCTCCGTGAAAATGCTGCTTCATTGATAATTTGTGATAATCCATGACCTAAACCTTTGTGAAAGTTAAATAATATTAACCTCTTAATAACTCAACTTTATGAAGCATGTATTTGTGATATTTGTTTCTGAGATCTCAGATTGTTTCTTTCCTGTTTATTGATAGTCCTGATAGCTGCTTTCATTTCAGTACAGCATTTCTTCTGATATTTTTTTCATATCTCGCAAAGCACCAAATTCTATTACATAATGAATTTAACACTAAGAGATACACACTAAAAGAATGATTGTAGCGTTTCCTTTCAATAACAGCAGTCTCGAATGGAGGATCGTTTGGACAGATTGGATGATGCTATCCATGTGCTGCGGAACCATGCTGTGGGGCCATCAACAAGCATGTCTAGTGCCCACTCAGATCTACATAGTTTACTGGGGCCATCCCATAATGGGCCAATTGCAAGCTTAACATCAAATTATGGATCATCTAGCCTTGTCACAACTGGACGTTCAACTTCAATGGTAGTATCTTCTAAAGTTTAAGAAAACTGCTTGAGACTCCTGACACGTTTTCCTGTTACCTCAATTAACTCTTGTTGTAGTGTCTAACATTTAATTCTAGTTATAGCTTGTAAAATTGAGATTTATGTGCATTTCAAAAGTCACACAGAAGACGAACTGGTGTAGGAAAGGACAGTGAAGTACACTGGCACGCGGGTAACAAGTGCACTTCAGGAACCAGCTGTTCAACCAAGATTTAATGCAACATATTTGTATCTTGGTCTCAGCATTGCTGTTTTCTTTTGTGTTAATATTGTCAAATGTGATGTTCTAAAATAAAATATGTGATGTCATGAACATGAGCAAAAAAACTTAAAGACACCTTCACCTGCTATTGGTTTCCACATCTTAAAGGTAAAATTCGATTTTTTTTAAACCCTTACAAAAAAAGCTGAAGACTTTGGCTTTGTTGCTGGCCTGTGAAATTTGCTGTCACCATGGGCAGAGAGCCAAGATTTTCCGCACACTTCAGCTTAGCTTATACATGCATTTTTTCCAGATGTGTAATAATTGGCAGAACATTTTTTTTCTCTTGGAAATACTGTGTGGAGAGACTGAATGGGAAAAGCAGTCGAGAGGGACTGAATTTCAAGCATTCTGGTCTGGAAAAGACGTGTGGTGTAAATTGAAGCTAGTCTTCAATAGCAGATGCTGGCAGAAAATTGCCGCGCGATGGACATCAATATGCACCAGCCCAAAGTTTAACTTTCTCTCCTCAAATGAAAAAGGGTTTGAGCACAGCTGTCATGAAAATAGCAGTGGAAAGGAAACATTTTCTAGATTAATCCCCAAGCAGAGGGCAATAATTCATTCCATGTTTGCGAAAACATGGGAACCATTCAGAAAAAAGGAGGATTAAAACTTAAAACTGTTTACAACAGTTTTGAAAAGAATTGGACGTAATGTTACACAGAAAGAGAAATCGTCCGAAGTCACTCTATTATCTGAACAATGTGGAAGGAATTTTTTGGAGGGTAATTTTAGAGCAGGCCATCTATGTGTGAAGGACAAGTAACCACCTCTTTTAGAAAGACATACGGGCTGGATGCAGAAAACTAGTGTGACCTTTAAGCACAGATAACGCCACTTTAAGCACACTTACCGCTACCGCCAAATGCAGAAAAGAAACGGACACGCGCATGAACAGCAAAGGAAAAACTTGCACACAATTAACGCCAAGAGTATTTAAATATATTTAAATAACAGGCAAATGAGCTGCTAGTATTGGCTGCGCCCGATGCAGAGAAACACGTAGAGTACTTTGCAACCAGCCTTGGCACCAATATCTCTATGCCTAGTGGTTAGAGCAGCAGCCTTGCGCCCAAGAGATCTGGGTTCAATTCCCACCGGCACTCCTTGTGACCTTGGGCAACTCGCTTTACCCTCCATTGCCTCAGAAGGGCCTGGCCATCTACCTCCAGTCATATCTTACTAAGAAAACCCAGGGGCTGCTGGGTCGCCAGGAGTCAGCATTGACTTGATGGCACTTTTAAAAAAAATTAAAAAATAAAATAATAATAATAAAATGTCATAAATAAATAAAGGGAGGCAGGAAATAATTAGGTTGTTCCAAATGCCAAATGGTTGCATTGTGTAAAAGTGAATTGCTAGCATATTCTTCAGTTCACATATAAAGACCATTATTTTAGAAGCATCTCTGTGTAAATAGTGGAATTTGTATACATAGACTGGCTACACATGCAAATGGGGATTTTAGATATAGAAACATGATGGCAGAAAAATACCACAAGGCCTATCTAGTCTGCCCTTCCATATCAATCACAATAGTGCCCCTTTTTCCTTGAGAGATCATCTGTGTTTGTCCCATGCTTTCTTGAAATCACATACTGTCCTCGTCTCTGCTACCTCCACTGGGAGACTATTCCATGCATCTACCACTCTTTCCGTAATGAAATCACATATTACCCTTGAGAAGATGCCCAGCAGTTTGCCGCTGTATACAAATGCCAGTTCGGGGTGGTTTTTTTTTGTTTATCTGAAATAAAAGCATTCAAGAATAGGCAGATGTTGTGACCCTAGTCAGAGATGTTGAACCTATCGGAAAAGAAGAGAGAAGCGTAAACCTTTCAGAAACTTTTAATGCCAGGTCATTTTGATTACTAGGATGAAATAAGTGTTGTGCAGCATTTGTATTGTCAGGTGCCAAATGGCAGCACCAAGATGGTGCTTGAATGATAAAACTGTGATTTGCCATGTCACAATCCCTTAGACATACCTCCTTCACCTTTCCTACAGAGACCTAGATACTCATTGCATAGAGAGCAACAGTAGCTACATATACTCCCCTCCCCCTGTCCTACCAAGACTCAGTTCACCATCTTGATCACCACCACATCCCTTCTACAACAAGCACCGGCACAGGAGTGAGGTTCATTCCTGTCAGAGTAGGCACAACGTTAATCTATTTTGAGACATTACTTAAGAGAGTAAAACTTGCCTGACTCTACAAACAAAAGGGAATGTGTCATTGTATCACTCTATAAGTGGGTACTTTCCAACTTACTAAACATAACTGTCTTGTTGACACATACCATAGAACAAAGGTCTGGCATTTTTCTTCCTGTCTTATAAGCTATCTCCAGGAACAAGCAGGAATGTAGTCTTCACATATGGGTATCGTCGGTACCGACGGAGCCTGCGCAGGAACGCTCCCCAGCGTCCAATAGGAAAGCTTTTGGGGACATCCCACGGCGCCTGCCTGCTGCCTTCCCGCCTTTCCCAACTGTCCCTCTCCAGTTCTTCGTTTTCTGTGGAGCCGACAGGTCGCACATCCTTTCACCGCAGAAAATATTCCCTTTTATTCTTCTTTTTTGTGGTCGCGTCTGCCTTCCCTCGACACTACACCGGTACCGCCGGTTCTTCTTTCTTTTTTCTTTAAAAAAAACCCAAAACAAAACTTTTCTTCTGGAGTCTTTTCCAGGTATTTTCTCCTCAGGTGCCAACTGCCAGTTTGGGCACTAGGCCCAATTTTTCCTTTAAAATGGAAAAACCCGCTTCGGGTTGTAAAAAGTGTTCCAAGTGTGGCGGTACCATCTCCGTCACCGACACTCTTGAGTGGTGCCTCAAATGTTTAGGTCCTGACCACTCTATTTCGGAGTGTGTTGCCTGTGGGATCATGTCGAAGAAGGGCCTGCAAAACTGAGCTGCTAAACTTAGCACCCTTTTTCCCTCTGATGCAGCGTCTGTGGCATCGACGTCTTCCAGGGCTTTGTCTTCCTCCCATGGATCTCAGGTAACTAAACATAAATCTGGCCAGTCCTCAAAGGGTAGATCTTCTAAGCATCGAGATGCCTCTGGCGTTGCCCTTGAGGGACTTGTACCGGCAAAATTGCCCCGGCGGGAGGCTTCGGCTTCCAAAGCACTAACGGGGCTCCAGGATATTCTTGAGGCCTCAACCTCGTCAGAACTACTAGTGCCATGCTCTGGGGTACCGGCTGCTTCATCCTGTACTGATACCCAAGCATCGGCAGCGTCGATAGACCAGAGATTCTTGGCTATTGAACGCAGTCTGGCAGCTCTTCTCACGGCCTCGATGCCCCTGAAATCGCTTCAGACAATTCAACCGGTACCGGCACCGACTTCGGTACTGGTACTGACTGCATCGACATCGACAGGTATTCTTCCGGGACCAAGTCCTGCTTATCCATCCAGTATCGACTAGTCTGTACCAGACCCCTCCGATGCCGACTTCGATCGGTACCGGTACCGTTCCTTGTACAATCACCCGGATTAGAGATACTTTGAATCCTCGGATGAGTCTGAAGACTCTGAAAGCTCTGCCGATACCAGAGTACTTTTTCCTGAGGATTCTTCTTCTCCTCAGCATAGGATGTCTCCTCCAGAGGATATGTCCTTTCAGGATTTTATCCGAGATGTGGCTCGAGGTCTTTCCATCACAGTGGCTCCTGAAAAAGAGTCTAGGGCAAAGGAATTGGAAATCCGGCAATACCCTAAAGCTCCCAAGGAGGCAGCTACCTTACCTATTCATGAGATCTTGCATGACCTCATGTTAAGGATGTGGGAAACACCTCTAACCACTTCTCCCCACTCTCGATGGCTCGACACCATGTATCGAGTTCCTCCTCGTCCTGGGTTTCAGAAGACTCAGCTACCACACCATTCCATGGTGGTGGAATCAGCTATGAGAAGGATCAAGAGTGCTAAATGACATGTATCTAATCCTCCAGGACGTGAGTGTAGGACTCTTGACGCCTTTGGACGTCAAACCTTCCAGGCTTCCATGCTTTCTGCTAAGATCATTCCTATATATTATATATGGGAATGTTCCTTAAGGAAGTCATGGGAGATTTAGAGCTTATGAGCCCTCTCCTTCCTGATGATAAGAGGCAGGATTACCTTGCCCTTGTCAAACATGCTCAGGATGTTTCCAAGTTTGTAAATCGTGCAGCCTTTGACTGCTTTGAGTGCATAAGTAGAACCTCTGCTATTGCCATAGATGCACGTAGGATTGCCTGGCTCTAGGCATCTGACTTGGAACTTTGGGTACAGGATAAACTGGGGAATATTCCTTGCACAGGAGAGAATCTCTTTGGCAAGAATTGGCAGGAAAAAGCTAATGAGATAGATGCTGACAATATCACCTTGGATAGATTGTCTAAATCTACAGCTGATCCTGCAAGGAAAACATCCTACAAGAAACCATTCTTCAGTAAGAAGTTTTACCCCTCCTATACCCAGGAGGGGCATCGTTTAGGTCAGTCTGCCCAAAAGGGACAGCAGCAACAACTTAGGCAAAGAAAAACAAAAGCTGCTAAGCCTCAACCGGCTCAGCAGACTCAGCCTCCACAGGGGCTTTGACGCCTATCTAGAGAACTTTGCCTTCCTGTCTCTGAACGGCCCAGAGCCTTCCACCATTCCAGGAAGGTTATGTCATTTTGCCCCCAGATGGGGGCAGATAACAGCAGGAAGTTGGACTCTGTCCATTGTAAGAGAGGGGGTACAAGCTTCATTTCCTCAGCATGTCCCCTCCTACAATGATAAGACAGTTCAATTCTCAGATCTCTCTCAACGTCCAGTTAGGTCAAGACGTCACTTTGCTTCTTGCCCAGGGTGGCAATAGAAAAGGTACCCATTCTCCAACAGGGTACAGGTTCTACTCTCCCTATTTCCTTATTCCAAAGAAAACAGGAAGACACAGACCCATTCTGGATCTCAGAGAATTGAACAAATTCCTGTTCAAAGAGAAGTTCAAAATGATTTCTCTAGGAACTCTGCTGCCATACCTTCAGAGTCAGGATTGACTTTGTTCTCTAGATCTCAAGGATGCGTACACTCATGTTCTCATCCATCCAACTCATCGAAAGTTCCTTCGCTTTCTGTTTCAAGGGAAGCACTACCAATACAGGGTTCTTCTTTTTGGCCTGGCCTCGGCACCAAGGGTGTTCACAAAATGCATGGCTGTGGTGGCAGCATTTCTTCGCATCCTGGGAATATTCATCTTCCCTTACTTAGACGACTGACTCATTCGAGCCCCGTCAGAGCCAGAGGCTAGGATTTCTCTCTCTCATACAATGCGCATCCTTCAGTATTTGGGACTTGTCATAAACTTCCCAAAATCCAACCTTGCTCCCACTCCAGACAGACAAGGTCCTAACTTCCACAGCCCCGCTACCTTCGCATTGTGCAGTTAGCTTCCCAAGCAGTGCTAAAGCCTCACCTCACTGTTTGGAAAATGTTACAGTTGCTAGGCCACATGGCATCCACCATGCATGTGGTTCCTTATGCTCGCCTCCATATGAGGGCAGCCCAGTGGACTTTATCCACTCAATGGACTCAGCCATCAGGTTGCCTGTCAGACAAAATAACAAACTCGGATCATCTTATTTTGTCCCTCCAATGTTGGCGGTCACCCCAAAACCTTTTGGTGGGGTCCCCTTTCCAACAACCCCCACCTCAAGCCACTCTGACAACAGATGCCTCATAGGTGGGTTGGGGAGCCCACCTGCAAGGCCTCTCTACCCAGGGTACCTGGACTTCACAGGAGACCTATCTACACATCAATCTCCTGGAACTCAGAGCAATCTTCCTTGCTCTTCGAGTATTCCACACCCAGCTCAGCTACAAGACAGTCCTAGTTCAAACGGACAATCAGGTAGCCATGTTCTATGTGAACAAGCAGGGCGGAACAGGCTCTCTGTCGCTTTGCAACGAAGCTTTGCGACTATGGACCCTTGCCAGAGAGCATCAGATTCGTCTCCTTGCGGTGTATCTTCCAGGCATTCAGAACTCTTGGGCAGGCAGACTCAGTCGAGTTCTGCTTCCACGCGAATGGTCTCTCCATGCAGACCAAGTGGCCAAAATCTTTCAAATTTGGGGAACCCCGGACATAGACCTCTTTGCAAGTCCGCTGAATGCCAAACTTCCCCGGTTCTGTTCCAGAATTCCGGCTCAGGGTTGTCAGGCCAGGGATGCTTTCCTCCTCCATTGGGGCCAGGACTTCCTGTATGCCTTTCCACCCATTCCCCTAATTCCCAAAACTCTGTTCAAGCTTCAGAGAGACAGAGGTCATATAATTCTCATAGCTCCACATTGGCCATGGCAAATGTGGTATCCTCTGCTCCTACATCTCTCTCAAGCTCCACCTCTGGAGTTAGGATCTGCTCCAGATCTCCTTTCTCAGGAGGACGGGATGCTGTGGCATCCCAATCCCCAGTCTCTCCATCTCAGGGTCTGGTTGCTGAAAGCCTAGAACTTCATGGTCTTAACCTTTCTCAGCAGGTAAAGGATATCCTTTAAGCTTCCAGGAAACCTTCCACAAGACACTCTTATGCTTTCAAGTGGAAAAGGTTTACCATATGGTGCTCACAGAAGGGTCTTGACCCTCTTGCGATACCTCTGGAATCATTACTGGAGTAGCTCCTTCATTTATCTAATGCAGGGCTTAAGACCAATTCAGTGAGTTCATTTGCGTGCTATTGAAACTTCTTTCAAGCCTCTAAATGGACAACCTATTTCCTCTCATCCTCTCATAGCGAGATTTATGAGAGGCCTTCTTTTAGCAAAGCCTCCCATTAAGCCACCACCGGTGGCATGGGACTTAAATCTGGTTCTTGGGCAGCTCATGAAGCCGCCTTTTGAACCATTAGCTACTACCTCTTTGAAATTCCTTTCCTGGAAGGTCATCTTTCTTATTGCAATAACATCAGCACGTCGCATCAGTGAATTGCAAGCATTGGTGGCTAATCCTCCTTATACAAGGTTCCATCATGATAACGTAGTCCTTAGGACTCATTCACACTTTATGCCAAAGGTGGTATCACCTTTTCATTTAAATCAAACGGTTTAACTTCCTGTATTTTTCCCAAGGCCTCACGCCTCAAATGCAGAAAGGAATCTTCATACTTTGGACTGTAAAAGGGCTTTGGCCTTTTACTTGCAAAGGACACAGCAACATAGAAAGTCCTCTCAACTCTTCGTTGGTTTTGATCCTTGTCATTTGGGACTTCCAGTCTCCAAAAGAACACTGTCCAACTGGATTGCACAGTGTATTTCTTTTGCCTATGAGAGTAAGAACCTTCCTCTTGAGGGCCATGTCACAGCTTACAATGTGAGAGCCATAGCAACCTCTATGGCTCATCTTCACTCTGTATCTATCGACGACATCTGTCGAGCAGCTACTTGGGCCTCGGTTCATACCTTCACAGCCCATTACTGCTTAGACAAGGACTCCCGCCGGGATGCCTTGTTTGGTCAGGCTGTTCTTCAACACTTGTTCCATACTTAATCAACTCCTACCCACCATCCCTGGTAGGATGCCAGAGATCTATGGGGGGAAGTGGAGCCCTTTCAAAAGGGTACACAACTTCTGGGGTTTCTCCCTGGCATCTGCAGCTAGGGAGTCCCCATATGTGAAGACTACATTCCTGCTTGTTCCTGCAGATAGCATAGTTACTCACCTTTAACAGGTGATCTCCGGGAACAGCAGGAATTTAGTCTTCACAACCCACCCACCTCCCCTAGGAGTTGTATCTCTCTATCTCTATCTTTCTCTCTTTCCCTCTCTCTTTGTCTCAGCTTTAAACTCAACTGGAGAGGGACAGTAGGGAAAGGCGGGAAGGCAGCATGCAGGCGCTGTGGGATGCTCCCAAAAGCTTTCCTATTGGATGCTGGGGAGTGTTCCTGCGCAGGCTCCGTCGGTACTGACGATACCCATATGTGAAGACTAAATTCCTGCTGTTCCCGGAGATCACCTGTTACAGGTGAGTAACTATGCTTTTGGTAGCATTCCGAGGGTAACTTTCTAACAAGCCACCTAGATTACAAGTCCAAATAGGCCTATGTGTCTTTATAAAACAGCCTCACAAAACCTGCACAACTGCTGATAAAATGCATTTGCTTAAATTTACAGGTGTATATGCATGTGCATGAAATAGGTACAGAGTTCATAGACTATGCGTGTAGTTCATGACTCTATGCATGTTCCGCCCAAACTGTCCCCTGAACGCACCTACATGTTGGTCGTGTGAATATATGCACCATCTTGCCGCCATGCGTATCCTTGGAGTAACTTAATAAGAGGCCTTTTACACGCGCATAAAAGGGTGTAACCTGTATCATTCAGTTTGGGTTTAAAAATAAATCAATTTTAATGTTAGTTTTCTTCAGTGCAAGAAGTCCAAATTGTTGCGCTTTTTAGGCGCATGTTTAGTAAGGTGCGCACTGGCAGCCTGTGATTGTGCCACCAAATTAGCATGGGGGCCCGTGCGCATTCATCCACCTGCCAGTAGCGTGATGCTAATGTGCAGCACCTTGCTAATCAGCATGCAAGTGCATTTAACACCACCCATTGAGGTGGCATTAAGTGCACCTATGCTAAATGCAACAGATGCAGTTAGCGCATGCCGACACTAGCTACAAGTGCTGTCAACGCCCACATTACACCCCTAATTCACCTAGTCCTCACCCATTCACGCCCGAACCGGTTAGTGCAGGAGTTTTAGCGTGGGACTCTGCACTAACACCTAGCATGCATGGAACTCTGCGCTAACAGCCTCTTAGCCTTTTGACTGATGTTTATATTTAGCAGAATGCTTTCTGGCTTAAAAACTAGTTGCATTGAGACTTCACAGTAAATGTAATTCCTTTCTCTGTATTTTATTTTATATAGAACTTCAGAGGTTAAAAAATATAGACTACATTGCTCTGAGAATTTAACCTTGGTAGGCGAGGCTAGGAAATGAGTCATACTGACTCCTTTTTATATAGTTATTATAAACGGACATGCTTTTTATCGTAATATTTGTTTAATTTTTCAACCAACTTTAAAAATCCATCAGAACCCATTTCCTGTTCTCTTCCTCTCAGACTACGTTGTTGGGTTTTTTTCCCAGCTCACTCTCTTTTATAAATAACCTAGGCAACTTTATCAGAAATTCAGGAACCTGAACTTTATTCAGAAAAGCCCCTTAAGGAAAAAAATACGTTAAATAAGGCTCTGTAGATTTTTCCTCTTCACCTTTAAGGCTGCACCAACGGGGTAAATTCTGCCCAAGCAGCCCCTGCAATGCAGGGGGGCCCAGGCAGGAACTTGGGCCCACACTGCAGCAGTGAAGGCAGATCAGAAAATGCACTCCCCCCATGCTGGCTCATTCTCTTTTTTTGTCCATTGAAGTTTCCATGCCCGAGGTCCATCAGCTCCCGCTGCAAGTCAGCGTCTCAGAAACAGCCTGAGCCATGGCTATTATCATGAGACTTAGGCCCAGCAGCAGGAGCTGACGGCTGCCATGCCTAAAATCTTTGTGGACAGAGAAGAGAAAAGGCGGCAGAGCGGCGAACATTTTAAAGTAAGTTTGCCAGAGTGGGGCCACAGCCCTCCCCCCCAAGACATTGGGGGATCCTCAACTAAATTTTACTTGAGGACCTCTCATTAGAATATAGGCCACTGGGCTGCACAGATTTTTATAATGGCCTGCATCTCACCCAGAAAATGTTAAATACATATATCCCCCAGTTGAGATTCTAAAATCCTCTTTTTTTTGTCTTTGAAAATAATATGATTGCATAAGTATCCAGCTGAAATTCAAAGCCAGACAGCTAAAATTAGTCACTTCTGTCTTTTTTTTAAACTTGGTGGTAGATTTTTTTTCTTTTTGCAGATAATTTACCAGTCATAAAAGCACCAGCAATATATTTAGAAGTCATTTCAGTATCTTTTGAGAAAAGAGGTATATAGTTTTGAAAATAACAAGAGTACCAAAAGAGTAAGAGAGCTATGAACCTGACATCCACTGATAGAGATATCTTACTAGAAATATATAGAGATATATAATTTTATATCTATCTATCTATATATCTCTATCTATATATATATAGATAGATAGATAGATAGATAGATAGATATAGATATATATTGATTTTTTTTATTTCTAAAAACTTTAAGGGTGCAAGTTTATAACTGCTGGCAAAGGTAAAAAGTATGAGTGCCCCTTTCAATCCATGGACTGGATTTTCAGTGACAGTACACCTATACGTTCACTTTAAAAATTATCCCATGAAAAGTACCCACACACGCTTATGCTTGCTAATTTGTGTAGATGCACTTTCTGAGTTAAAATCTGTGTAAACGTATACATGCACATCGTTCCAAATCCAGTCTTTGGGAAAGCCTCCCCCTTCAGCAGGTAAAGGTGCACACGAAATGGAACTAAGAGAGTAATTTTACCCATAGTGGGGATAACCTTTTGTAAGCATTTTCCATGTGTAAACATGGTATGCCTCTAGGAAATGGTTGCTATTGTGCGGTGTATGTGTGCATACATGTATGTGTGCAGACTTTCACACGAGCTGTGCGTAGGCATTCCCAGGAGCTTGCTTTGGGTGAAGCAGGGGAGAGCTGTGATATATATGTGTACCTGATACAATACACATTTGCAGACATAGAGCCCACTTCCAAGCTGTGCATGTCCGGACGTCCAAAATATGGACGGGCACAGATGATCCAGATTCTGCAACTGCGGGAGCCATACGTTCCCGTGGTTGCAGAATCTGGGAACATGGACGGGCAGCATGCACAGTATTCTGAGTGGGGAGACATACAGCAGGCTGCCCGTCTCCACCGCTCAGTGCTGCTGCTTGTGTGCTGGCGCCATGGCACCGGGACACTCAGCAGGAGAAAGCAAGGCCCGACAGCGATCAAAGTCCTTTATCCCCCATTGCCCAACCCTGGGGGGGGGGGGGTCAGTCAGGGCCCCATTGTCCTGGGGGGGGTTTGGAAGGCCCTGATCGCAGTGGCGCCTGGCCATTATTCCACTTCAGAGGAATGCTCTCAGAGGTGGAATAAGCTGGGTGTCCAAAGTGCGGCCGCTGGAGGTAAAGGACCCAACTGGAATAGGCCCTTTTTGTCCAGTGTTGCAGCCTGCCCACTCTGCCTCTGGCCCTCCCCTTCCCGCTCCTGTCCAGTGTTCCCCGCACTAACCCTCTGTACAGAAGGCTGGACTCGGAATAGTGTGCTAGGCCAAAATGAGGGGGTCGGATGTCTAACCAGGATGTCCAACCCCGTTATTCGCATCTCTGCATTGGGCCCATAGAGGGTAATTTCATAAACCTTTTCCCCCAGGTAGAGCCTGTATTACATGCAGAAAAGAGCTTTTGTAAAATTGCTTAGCTATATACATGGAAAGCATTTTCTTGATCTGTGCATAGGCATTTCTGGGGGACAGAGTTGAGTGGGAGTGGAATTGCAATGTACATGCTTATGTACACCAATTTGTTTTGTTTTTTTGAGTAGGTGTAAACTTGGGCATTTGCACACTATTTGAGCTGGTTCTGGGAGCCTGTTGCTGTTATAAAAGAGGCACCTTTTTGGACTTTCCACATAGGCATCCTGTTATAGAAATAACTCCATAGGTGATGTGCTCTAGAGCAGGTGTAACCCTCTGCAAAAGCCTTTGCGCACGCTCGGGAATGATCATAGCAGCCTCTTTGAGACAGGCACATTGGCGCCTTTTAGAGAACTTTTAGACATCCCGTTACGAAATTGCTCACAAACATGGCAACTAATTTTATAAAAACTACACTATTTTGCCAATGGAAATGGCTTTGAAAATGACCCCACTCTGCAAACCATGCACCTCTTACTATGGGCATGGGCTTTTTCATTTTTCTTTTGTATCTTCCTAAAGAAAACCTTTTCCCTGTCCTCAGTTTCCACTGTGATCATATTCATTGCATTGATTTGGGCGTGTGTAAATAACTTTACATTAAAAAAAAAAAATGCCTAGACTATTCAGCAGATGAAACGGCATATAATACCCAGCTGAGCCCGCGGTAATACTAATGTGTGACTTGTGTTCAAGCAAAAGCTGCTGTACCTAGCCCTTTGTCATTTCAATCTGCTCAGCGTGAAGCAACTAATTGGTCTCTGAATTTGAAAAGTTCTGCATTGCTATTGGTCGGATTGAATGAAAACCTTTGTGTTGATTGGTCCTCTAGGTCTAAGGATGTGGCAGTGCCGTTTCTTGCAGTCACGACTTGTGTTTGCAAACAGGGTTTTGCAGGGACTGAAATGTTAACATCAGCAACAGCTCTCCTCAACCAACAGAAGCCTGTCAGCTGTATGCTAATGAACAGAACAATTATACACCGTCCTAGACGCTCAGATCAGGCAGCCTCGGAGACCAGGAGCTGTTTGTGCACCTGTGGTGTGTGTGGACAGTAGTCTCCATTCAAAGGCCTTCTAAAGATAAGAGTGAAAAATGGGGCAGGGTGGGGACCTGAGATGAGCATAGGTTAAAAAAGAATAACATTAACTGTGAAAGTTTCTTTCTTCTGGGAGAATACAGAAAGCTTTTGTGAGACGGGGGGATCGGGTCACGGGGCGGAAAGGGAAGACATGGAGTGGAGGAAAGAGCTCAATGGGTGGTTAGATTGTGTTGAAAATTTTTAGATTTGTCTGGTGACCTCCATTTGTGTGCTATTGCAGTGGAAGCTTTTGTTTTAAGTATGCAGATGAAAGATCTCGCAAACATGTTTGTGCTGAATATATCTTGCAAGATGTAACTATTGGAATATATTCATGCGATTGGTGAGGAAGCAAATCAAAACTTTTCTAGGGGGCAAAAATGGGTAAACAAAGCTGAAGTGTTAGGAAAAGTGACAGCCATCAGTAGGACCTGTACTAAGCACTCTTTTTCCTAGGACACAAAATGGAAAACCCCTTGAGTATCGAGCTCACAGTGGGAATAATCTGCGTGCAGGATTTTGTAAAATTGCACATTGATCTACACACACAAAACAGGCACACCACAAGAAAGCATCTGTTTTTATGCCGTCTGTGTGAAGGCATTCCTGCAGCCATAGTTTGTATGGAGTTACAATTTACCCAGATTTATTATAAAATATAGAAGTACATGGCCACATTTCCACCTTTCTTACAGTAGGTGTAAATATATTTGCCACTGGGGTCATTGTAGGAACCTATTTTTGGCACCTGTATTGCCTATTTAATATTTCAAAAATAGATTACCACCGAATGTCTGAAAAAAGATTTTTTGTCGGACTCCCCTATAAACGACATGCGTTTTAAATTTCTTATACACCCTTACTAGTTGTCCTTTTACTTATCAAAACAAATACATCCCACAAAGTGTTAATACTAAATCTTAGCTTATATCATCAGGCTTGCAGTTGTAGTTAACATTATTGGCACCCTTGCAGTTTAACCCCTTAAAGTCCAATATCTCCTTTAAAAAAAAAGTGGCCAGTGAAATGGTTTTGGACTATATATGCACACCTATGTGACACATAAAAGAATCAAATATAACAAGACCAATTAAAAAAGAAAATAGTATAAAAACTGGGACATTGCCAGGACATGATTATTCAACCAAACATTAAAGGAAATAAAGCTACCCTATTAGACTAATTTTTTGTCAGAACATTCGCCATGAAGATGAAGGAAAACATCTTCCTGTAGCTACTTGTTCCTTTTTATTCTTTATATAGGGACACGACCCTAAAACATTTCCCCTAAGGGATAAAACCCTCGGTTGAAATCCACCGGTGAAAAATGTCAATCTATCAAATGAATTCACTTAGCTGTTTAGAGGTTCCTTCATATTCTGGGGAACAGCGAAGCCTCAAAGATTGTTTTTTACGATTTAAACCTTCTCCGGTTTTCAATAAGATGTTCAAAAAACTAACGCCATGGCACGCTGTAGCGTCGTAACGCATCTCTCATGCTGTTTATCACATCTTGACAGCTTCACTTGAAACGCAACCACATAATAGTAACCCAACGTTGCGTTTCGGATCGTAGAAACTCCTGACCCTTCTTCAAACCTTGTTGCATCTATCAAGACCAGAACCTGACTTCCAGTTATATCCTCTACTTTAATCACGTGACCGGTTAGTGCCAATAGGAATTTACATAACGGGACAAATATTTTAAAATTCTCTCCTTGCTTATTCAGAGCATACTCCACCAGTCCAATGATGAATTTTTTTTTTATTAAAGTTTAACAAACTTACATAGGCAAGCATAAAGAAACTTTTGATGACATGATGGAAATCAATACATACAACATAACATAAAGGCATACCATCAAACCTAGCCCACAATTCGGGGAGATATTTAAGAAAACATATTACAGGCAATCCAAGTACAACTCTACTTACTGACAGCTTTTAAAACTAACCACCCACCCCAATCAATTAGTGCCAGGCCCCTCTTTATGAGCAAGAAATATCTCCAGCTGAGTAGGATCAAGAAATATAAACTTTAATCCCTGAAAGGTTATCAGACACTTGCAGGGATATCTAAGAAAAAACGTAGCTGATAGGGCAACTACCCTAGGTTTAAGGGCCAAAAAACCCTTCCTCCTAGCCTGAGTCGCCCTACAAACATCAGGAAAAATTTGTACTCTAAGTCCACAGAACGGAACAGACATATTTTTAAAATAACTACGAAAAACAAGAGCCCTCTCTAGATCAGACAGGAAAGATACCAACAAGGTAGCTCTAGAGGAAATATTGTCATGTGAGTCCTCCAGGAATTTGGTGAGCCCTAGGCTATCTTGGCCCTGGACTACATCAAACCCTCCCGGAGATCCCGGAGAAAGGCCCTTGCCAGTCAAATAATAAATATTGGAGAGAGCAATGGAATCAGCCGAAGCCAAGCCCAAGATCTCCCTAAAGTATTTCCTCAAAAGAATTTCAGCAGATAATAAACGACAAATAGGGAAATTCAAGATACGAATATTTTTTGCACGTAACAAATTATCATATTGTTCCATTCTATGATGTAACATCAAACTATCCTTAATATGAGAAGAGTTAACCGCTTTAAGAGCCTGACATTGAGATTCACAACCAGTAACCAAATTTGAAATATTCCCCATCTTTGTGTCCACTTCTGACAACCGTGTAGTAACTTCAGAAGAGAAACTACAAAGTTGTGCCACAGTAGGAATCACAGAACTTTCAATACGGGTTACCACCCGCCAGATATCCGCGAGAGTCACCTGATCATCAGGTATAACCCTCGTTTCTCCTGGCACGGGCACCCATACCACCGGTTTCAGTTTTTCCCCCACATCTATTGGGGTACTCTGCAGAAACCGTACCTCATCAGAAGCAGACACAGGAGGGGATCTATAGACTGGGGGAGAAGGTGGTGTATGGTCCGGGGAACTCAGGGATACCGGAGAGGGCTGGAGTGTCAGAAACTCTGAGTCTGGTAAGGTAGTAGCACCAGTCAGTACCTTAACGTGTCTGTCCATTGGACCTACCGCAGGTTCAGCCGATGCCACCGACTCTATCTTTTTCTTCCTTTTGCCCATCAGGTCAACCACTACTAGAGTCAGGTCCAGGTGCAATGCTCCTTCGATGCTCCAAGGGGCTCCCAAAGGGCTTGTTATGCCCCTTGTATCTAGCCCCTTCTATCGCTGCCCCGGCTAGCGCCTCCGGCTGCGCCAAGGCTGTGGCCTCTTGAACAAATCCCCTAAGGCACTGCTCTCCCGGTTCCGCTTTTCAAGGCAAGGCCCCCGATGACGTCGGGGCCGGCGGAAGACAAGCCTGCACTCCGGACCTCTCACGCTGCCTCTCTGCTCTCCCAAGGCACTGCTCTCCCGGTTCCGCTTTTCAAGGCAAGGCCCCTGATGACGTCGGGGCCGGCGGAAGACAAGCCTGCACTCCGGACCTCTCACGCTGCCTCTCTGCTCTCCCAAGGCACTGCTCTCCCGGTTCTGCTTTTCAAGGCAAGGCCCCCGATGACGTCGGGGCCGGCGGAAGACAAGCCTGCACTCCGGACCTCTCACGCTGCCTCTCTGCTCTCCCCCAATGATGAATTTAAACCATAAGGTGTTATCGAATTTAAAGTATAAATCCAAAATTGTTCTCGATATTGTAAACGGGATAAATGATCCCCACCTCTCACTCTCTCCAGTAAATAGTCCAACACTCTCCATCGCAAATCCTGAAATTTCATGCTGGTTTTCATGGCAATGCATAGCCACCGGGGCTGACAACACTTTCGTGGTAATCTGCGAACGTTGTTCTTGTAATCTTTTTTTGACAGCTCTTGACGTTCTGCCAATATAAACTTTTTGACATGGGCAAAGCAACATGTAAACTACAAAAGTGGTCTCACATGTAGAATTTACTATATACTTGATGATGTAACACGGGATGTCCCCAGACCGGACCTTCAATTGTTAACTCACAAAAAGCACAATTTGTGCAGCCATAATGCCCCTTCCTATCGGACAATGGCATTTCATCCACTGTATGAGATACCCAATCTGCAATATTGCGACCCCGTTTAAAGGACATCATCAAAGGTTTATTAAAGCATGAATGTAATGATAAAATTGACCAATGTTTTTTAAGAATGTACATAATCTCAACCAAATGCGGCATATAAGGTAATATACCCACAAAGGCTTGTATTTCCCTCACCGATGGTGATGTATCCTCCAATGTGGTATGCCACCTTCTGCGTGATTGTATTGCGCTCTTTTATATGCTTTATTAAATATGGCTGTTGGATATCCTCTTTCTCTTAAACGGAGCTTCAGATCATGTGCCTGTCTCTGAAATTCAGCAGTTGTTGAATATAAGCAACGCAGTCAAATAAATTGGCCCACTGGTAATCCTCATCAAAGAGGTCCAGGATGATAACTAGTGTAATGCAATAAAGTATTTCTTTGGACCTCTTTTCGGTACAATGTAGACCTTACTATAGAAGATTCTTTAATCAATCTCAAATCCAAAAAATCCATAGTATCCTTATGATACTTCGGTGTAAATTTGAGATCTGTAGATAGTGTGTTAATCCACTCAAAAAAATCCTTTAATCGTACCTCAGTGCCGGTCCAAAAGAAAAAGATATCATCCAAATATCTAGTCCACATACGTATATGGCTGAACCAATTAGAGGGATAAATAAATTGTCCTGAGCCATATAAA
Source organism: Ichthyophis bannanicus (assembly GCA_033557465.1). Taxonomy (NCBI): domain Eukaryota; kingdom Metazoa; phylum Chordata; class Amphibia; order Gymnophiona; family Ichthyophiidae; genus Ichthyophis; species Ichthyophis bannanicus. Next base: position 159,571,415 of record CM066043.1, on the reverse strand, counting down.
ATGTTGCTATTGATGGGGCAATTGTAGCTCCCATCGCTATACCATGTATCTGTTAATAAAAAAAACTCCATTAAATTAAAAAAAAAATTTTGTAAGTACCAATGATGATAATTGCAATATAAATTATTTTGGCAAACGATTAGGTAATGAAAGAGGTACTATATATAGTATTTTGATTAATATTTGTAGATAGTGCTTGCACATCTAGAGTCACAAAGAACCAATTGGACATATCATCTTGTTGATGACGCAATATTGTCAGAAATTGAAGAGAGTCTTTGACATAAGACTCAATCGTTGGTAAAAGCGGACGAAAAAATAAATCGCAGAATTGCGAGAGAGGTTCTAACAAAGAACCCCAACAAGAGACAGTGGGGCGACCCGGGGGATCCGTCAAACGTTTGTGCACTTTAGGGACCATATACAAAATCGGAAGGATCGGATATCATTTGTTCAAAAAAGTGTATTCTTTTGTCGTAATCCACCCCTGTTGTAAGGCCTTATCTGTGCAGCTCATAATTTCCTTCTGAATAGCCTTTGTGGGATCCAAATCCAATATCTTGTAATACTTAGTGTCTAAAAGATGGTTATTAACTGTACTTTGATAACGAACACTATCCTGTATTACAATTGCACCTCCCTTATCTGCACGGTGTATATGAATATCTCTCCGATTACTTAAAGATTGTAACGCTTGATGTTGACGCCGTGAGATATTATAAAATGGAGTCCTGGAAGTACTATCTTCCATAATTTGTATATCTCGTAAGACTAATTTCTGGAAGGTATCAATAAATGAATCTACCGGACCAGGTGGTAACCACTTTGAAGGATTTCTAATTAAAGAGCCATCCAATGGCCCTGTAGAATTAGCCCTAATGCTAACACTTGTTGTTGATCCTCCGTTATTTCATTAGTAGACAAATCAATTGCTGTTTCGTATGAGATCTGGTGATCGGTCCCCTCCGACCTTCCTCTGAATAATACGGCCAGCGTGATCGAGGGCGGCCCCTGTAAAAAGATCATTGAGTGGGAGCTCCTTTCAGTTGATCATAATCACTGGAAATAGCTGTACCAGATGATTCACTACTTTCATCCGAAGTCTCCTCAAATAAAATATTTGTCCCGTTATGTAAATTCCTATTGGACACTAACCGGTCACGTGATTAAAGTAGAGGAAATCTGGTTCTGGTCTTGATAGATGCAACAAGGTTTGAAGAAGGGTCAGGAGTTTCTACGATCCGAAACACAACGTTAGGTTATTATATGTGGTTGCGTTTCAAGTGAAGCTGTCAAGATGTGATAAACAGCATGGGAGATGCGTTACGACGCTATAGCGTGCCATGGCGTTAGTTTTTTGGACTGACGAATTAAGAGTGGACATCTTATTGAAAACCGGAGAAGGTTTAAATCTTAAAAAACAACCTTTGGGGCTTCGCTGTTCCCTAGAATATGAAGGAACCTCTAAACAGCTAAGTGAATTCATTTGATAGATTGACATTTTTCACCGGTGGATTTCAACTGAGGGTTTTATCCCTTAGGGGAAATGTTTTAGGGTTGTGTCCCTATATAAAGAATAAAAAGGAACAAGTAGCTACAGGAAGATGTTTTCCTTCATCTTCATGGCGAATGTTCCGACAAAAAATTAGCCTAATAGGGTAGCTTTATTTCCTTTAATGTTTGGTTGAATGTATATGTAGGGAATATAATATAGGTTAACAATATTGAATAGGACATGATTATTGGCACCCTTATAAACAATTCAAATCAGTTTGAAGAGAAGAACCACATTCCCATTGCAGTAAAATTAGACACACCTGTGATCAATTGTCAGTACTTACATGACTTGAATCAATTAATAAAATGATGACTCTAATGTTTAAAATGGCCACATTCACTCCCTGTTCCATTTTCACAATGGCAAAGACAAGAGAGTTGCCTGAGACTGTCAAAAAAGCTTTTATCACTAAACATCAAACTTCAAAGAGGAGTACAAGGCCATCTCCAAAGACCTTGGGATTCCTATGCCTATAGTTTGCAATGTTAAGAGGTTTTCTGCTCATGGAACTGTCGGGAACCTCCCAGGATGTGATGGGAAGAGGAAAATTAATCCAAGAAGTCCTCAAAGGTTAGTGCGACCTGTTGGATAAACACCACTTACAGCATCCAAAGAGCTTAGGGCTGACCTGGAGCAATCTGGAGTGGCGGTTTCAATCTGCACCATAAGCCGTGCACTAAACAAAGATGGACTTAATGGGTGAAGGCCAAGGAGGACCCAACTGCTCAAAGACAGACATAAAAAGGCACACCTTATCTTTGCCCAAATCAACCTTGAGAAACCACAATCCTTCTGGGAAAATGTTCTGTGGACAAATGAAGCCAAACTTGAGCTCTTTGGCAATGCAGACCAGTGATACATTTACAGGTGAAGAAAGGAAGTTTATAAGGAAAAAAAACCACCCTTCCTACAGTTAAATATGGTGGAGGTTCCATAATGTTGTGGAGCTGTTTTGCTGCCACAGGAACTGGAGGCCTGGAATGTATTAAAGGGATCATTAAGTCAGAGGACTACCAGATATTTTGGAGTGAAATGTGCTACTAGTGTCAGAAAGCTAGGTCTGGTTCGAAGGTCATGGGTCCTCCAGTAGGACAATGACCCAAAACATACATCCAAAGGTATAAAAGAATACTTAAAAAGGAACAAATAGACTGTTCTTAACTGGCCAGCAATGAATCCTGATCTCAGTGCAAACTAGAGAGAGATTAAACCTGGCATTGGTTAAAGGAATCCTGGAAATATTCATGAGCTGAGACAAATCATAGTTGAAGAGTGTGAGAAACTACCAGCAGATAGATGTACGAAACTTATAGATGGTTACAAGAAAGGTTTGGAGGCTGTCATCACTGCCAAGGGTTGTGCAACTAAATATTAATGAAGTGTGCTGTCCAGATCATATTTTATTTTTTTCTCAGAAATTACCACATCTAAGTTGCACAGACCTCTTTCTTTTGTTGTATACCTTTCAACATACTATTAAAATATTATGATGACATATAATTGGAATATTTACAATTATTTCTTAAGATACAAGATACACAACATACCTAAAATGCAAGGGTGCCAATAATGTTGACCACAATTTTATATACAGTCTTATATTCTTAAAAACAACTGGTGCATTGCTGACATAGTTCTCAGCATGCCACTACGTTCCAGTGGTCAGGCAGAGGCCGTATTCATACTGCTGCTTACAGACTTGTTCCGATAATCTTCAGCCTCTTTTGAACATATCTTTTCAAAAGCAGCAGTATGGCGACATTAGGAGTTTGGGATACAGGGATTTCTGGCGTAATCCATTTTTTAATATTACCCTGTTAATTGTTGGATTGGAATTGAACTTGTTGCCTGTATAATATAGACATAGGGTAACTGCCTTTTTGACATTTCGCATAGGCACCCTGTTATACATCTATGGAGATTTATCAAGGAGCTGAATAACCAGCCATTCAATTCCCGGCTTTAGAAGTGAAAATGGAAAAGAAATTGAGCTTTCTACCAGCATTGTTGTCAGCTAGTAACACTTGTCATAAATGCTGAAAGATCAGTTTTTAGGGATTTTTCTTGTTTCTTTTTAGACAGTGACGAGGGAGAGAGACTGCATTTGGCTTCGGTATAAAGCACTTGAAAGCTGAGCAGTGCAGTGGTTGAGCATACTGTCTCTCCCAGCACCAGATAACATGTGATGTTTTGAGTGGAGAGTTTTATTACAGGCCACCTCACCTGTGTGCACACAAGTGCACAAGTTGCAGCAGTTTCTGAGGGATAGTGTGCACACATTTTCCCTTTGAAGGTTACCCCATGGGAAGCACACACACATGTACAGCTGCTGTTTAGTGCACACAAGGTCCCCGCTTTATTTATTTTCTAAACCATGTGCATAAATACTAATCCTACCTTGGTCCCACCCCTGGGACTGCTTTGACTGAGGCCAGATAAACATCTGCACATACAGTCTGAATAGGTTCAGAACACTGTTTCTGCATGTAAAGCAGTGCTTTACCCATGGAGATGCCTTTTAAAAATACCCACGTAACACATATTTGTACTGCGATGAAGCCTTTTATGCATGTCGGCTTCTGTCATCTGAGTCAGAGTAAATGGCTGCCTGGAGTACTTTCATTTGCAGTGTAAGTATGAAATGCAAAGTGGCTTATTTCTTAAGCTGCATTAGCTGTTTGCGCAGCAATTAACCCACGGGGCATAGTTACTAAAGAGCGCTAAGCAGTTAACTGCATTTCAGCTCGCATTAAGCACTTTTGTGTGTCTGCGGTAAATGTTACCGTGCAGGAAGGGCTATTACCATGCGCTGAAACACACGTTAACTGCGCATCATGCAATGGATTGCGTTGAGTGGAGAGTGGGCATCCACTGCACATTATAGTTAGTGTAGCCATCAGTAGCTCGCAATAATTGTCAGGAACATTCTAGCCATGCCCCCAACAATTCATGCAGTGCTGTTTCACCAAATGTGCATTAATTTGGACTTGCAATAATCATTAGGGACAAAAACTCTACCACACTCTAGTAAACATGCCCCATAACAATGGTTAACACGGCACGTTAGAAGTTAATGTGCGTTAGTTGCTATAGTTAGCAACTAGCATGGAAAGGAACATGGAATGAGTGGGGATTCTGCTGTACAGTAAACACAGAGATTAATGATGTAGACAACGCAGCATACTTAACCTTTACCTATTTGGGTGGTGTTATCTGCATTATGTTATCTCTCATGCAGTCAGTGTGTGTTAAAAAGTGGGAAGCTGCTGGGATTCCCTCCATCAGTTAATATAGAGTTCTTGCAGTTATCACAAGCTAGTAAATAGGTCCTTAAATATTTTAAGCAGGTATTGTTGATTGCTGCATTCATTAGGTGCAAGCAGTGGCAGAAGTTCAAATTATGGGCCCCCAAACAAAATTTTGAAAGGGTCCCGTTATGGGGGATAGTCCACTTCAAAAAAACACAGGAGAACGTGCAAGCGACCCCCTTTGTCCCTGGGGCCACTTGGGCAGAATTTACCCTACTGGGTGCAAGCCAATAGCTAGCCTTCGGTAAATATATAGCATAATCCATGCAGTGGAAGGCAAGAGTTAAATTTAAGCTTTTCTACCTTTCATTTGTCATCACTTTTCAGACTCCTTCATAATGTATCTGTCACTGTGTCATCTCTGGATAAGCTTAGCATTTGTTTAAACTTGACAAGAGACTGGCAGCTGTTACATTGTGTACTTTACTGTGTGAAGAGCTGCTACCAGAATTTACAACTGTTTTATAGTATTTTAGTACATTTTATTTTAATCTGTCCCTCCCCCAGTAATGCACAGCTTGTCGACAAGCTTCCCCATATGTCAGAACTCTGCAGATCTCTGACCACAAAATTCCATATTCTGCTTTGTTATGGTTTTGTTTCTCCCCTTTTTAGCTTTGTTTTATTGTTTTGTTTTTGTTAAGCAAACTCTTGCCCCCTCTCCCCTTTTGAAAACATATATTTGACATCGTAGGGAGGGGGACCTTTTACTAAATATTAGCACGTGTTAAGGAAGTTAACGTGCATTAAGTGACATTGTGCTTATAGATATAGAGGGCTCTGGGCATCTAATGTGCATTAACTTCATTAACATGCGTTAAAAGGTTTAGTGAAAGGGCCCCTAAGTGTTTGCATTGAAAGTGCCTTTCAGCAGCCTCGGGGGTCTTTAAATTCTTTGCACACAAGAAACATTGTCTTATGGACAGATATAGAGAGTTATAAAGCTAAGCACACTTTGCGTTATTAAAAAAAATGCCCGGAATGTCTTTTTGAACATACTTTCATTGGCAGCGAGCTGAGGCATTTTCTAGAGGCCTTCAGGCCGCGCTTGGTCTTAGCTATGTACTTCTGTGCGTAAATTTGTAAGAAAACTAAATGGCAGGTGCAACCGTGTGTAGGGGGATATTTTCAGAAAGAATTTTCCAAGGGAGAAGGTGCACAAACTTTCCAATTGAAGATGGGTGTAATTTATAGAGAGAGGATGGAATTAGAACCCGTTGCCTATTTGAGAAGTTCAGAGAGGCTGTCTGTGTCTGTATAAAGCAGACTTGCAGAACCAGTCCCAGTAGTGCACCAGTGCCCACGTACGTGTTTACACCAGCTTTGAAAAATCTGTAAATGTGCACCTGTACTCTACACATTATTATTATTATTATTATTTAGCTGTGCTTATACACCGCTTTTCACCGGGTCAAAGCGGTTTACAGATATATGCTAAGATGCACTTTTTATTCTCTCGTCCCCGAGGGGCTCACAATCTAAGCGTACCTGAGGCACTGGAGGGTTAAGTGGCTTGCCCAAGGCCACAAGGAGAGTGGTCATGGAACTAGAGACCACAGTCCCTCTGGCCTGAGGTTACTTGTCCCTACGTGGGAATTGAACCCCTGGCCCTCCAACCTGAGGTAACCTGTCCCAACCACTGAGCCACTCCTCCCCGTGTACTTGAATATGCAAGGCTGGCCCAACCACCCGGCAAACCAGATGGTCACCTAGTGCAGTAGTTTCTGGGGTTTGGCAAAGAGCCAGGGCATTGAAAGATAAACGATAGATCTGACAGCCAGCAGGGGAGGGAGGAAGGGGGGGCGGTGTAACGCTTAAGTTTATTTAGGGCATCAACACCTTGAACCAACTCTGGGACTGGCCCTGCATATATGTTATAAAATACATACTTCTCAATTCCATTTCTGCTCCACTCAAAACTATCCCCCCAGAAACGTCTCTGCACAGATAAAAGTAAATGCACTCCTTCCTGCGCCAGCTTTCAACGTCCTTATGCTTTTGTTCAGTTCTTTAGAAGCCCTGTTCTGCAATGTAAAACAGGCTTAACGCTTTAAGAAAGCTTTATGCAGTTACCTCCTGCACAAATTAGGTGGCCTTGTGAAAACGTACCTTCCATGTGGGTATAGGTATGTGATCATTTGTTCCATGTGGGATTCCTCAGAAATTCACAGTAATAATAATAATAAAACTGATAGACATACTGAAAAAATAAGTTAGCAGCCATTTCATTAATTTAATGAGGGCCAAGTATGCACAGCTATTTCTAGTAAACACAAACGGGGTCATTTTATAAATGTATAGACATGTGAAAAGCACACGCATATTTTTCTGGCCAGATTTGAAAAGCAAAAGTATACAGCTTTGGCAATTACCCCGGGGAATCTACACACAAGTTTACACCTGCTTTTTTGAATTTGCACACACGCAAGTTTGTCCACATATCAGATGGACCAGTTTTATAAACACTTATTTCTGCAGGTAAAGCACTATTTTTTGATTACACTTAAAATTGAGAAACCCCTTTACTGCATCAGGTCCATGACATCAAGAAGACCTGAATTTAAAGCTGTAGTGCCAAGAACCTTTCTTGTCCTTATTGCTTCTTTGGTCGTCTTTTTATGTCTCGATAATCTGTTTGCATGATTTTGCTTTTAATACAAGTTCTCTACTTTCTTTCCATGAGCCCACTTTTCAGTCTTTGATGCTATTTTGATGTATAACGGGTGCAGAAGCTCAATCCTCTGGAACTGCAAATAAGTTGGATTTTCAGGATAAGCCTAATGAAAAAGCATGAGGTAAATGGAGTGGAGGAGTGGCCTAGTGGTTGGGGCAAAGTACTTCAGGCCAGAAGGTCGGGGGTTCAAATCCCACTAGAGGACAGCAACCTTGGGCCGGAAGGACTGGGGTTTCTAGTCCCACAGGTGCTCCTTGTGGTCTTGGGCAAGCCACTTAACCCTCCATAGCCCATGTTCCCTGTAAAATAGTTATCTCCAAGTTATAATGCCCTGTTCAATGTAATTTCAGTTTGTTCAATGTAAACCGCACTGATGCAGAATAGCATGGTATATAAGAGAATGTAAATAAATAAAATAAAAATAAATCTGCATACATGCTACCTCAGTAGCATGCAAATCTATCTCTTGCATATTCTTTAGGGCTATCTTGAAAACTTGGCCTATTTGCGGCCCTCAAGGACTGAACTTGCGCATCCCTAATGTGTAAGCATGATGCCAAACTCCAGATACAGGATCCTCACAGAATCCTACCCCCCTCCCCCACACTCCTCCCAATTTGTTTAATGGTGCCGAGGTAAGTAGAAAGAACTGATAAAATCTTTTAACACTAATAGTTTTTCTTGAATGACACAAAATCCTGTGAAAATTATGTCCTTTGTAGTGCTTACCTTGCATTTTTACCTTCCAACACGTAAGGAATTATATGAAAGAAGTGTGAGTGATTCTGGCTTGAGCTCTGTGTAAGCAGCTGAATAATATCTGGTAGTATTGCACTTGTGGTATTTTTATTATCTTGCAAGCAGAAGGGAGAGCAGGTCAGCTTGGGGATTATTCAGGAGTCAAAGCACCCTATTTATGCAAATTCAATTAATGCAACTTGTACTTTTTGCAAGCTGTGTTATTTGTGGAAAGATAACCACAGCTTTGAGCTGGGGCTAACTCCCCAGGAGCATCACCCACTAATTTGCAGCCTGATGCTCCTGGGGAGCATCTTAACGGAGCTAGTGCCCATAAAAAAACCTCTCCCACCTCTCCCCCAATGCAAGGCGATCACCAGTCACGCCTGCCCCATCAAGTACCTGAGTTCCGAAATCCCCTAGGAAGTGGCCTCACAGTAGTAATGTTAGAGGTCAAGCTGCCAAATAAGGCAATCCTCTTACAGGTTGATTTGTAGCAGGTTGCCTATTTTGGGACTATTTTGTCTGCCGAAATCGCAGGTAAAATGAACCCATGCAAATTTCGTTCTGTTGGGGAGCAGGTGTAGATGTTCCATGTAAATCGCAACTCTGCTCAAATTTCACCCCAAACAGTCCTATACCCAAGTTATTTAAAGTACACATATTCTTGTATGCCGTGGGGGAGGTGACTTATTTTATAAGATGTATTTTTATACACACACTGGCATGTATACATGAAAATTCCTCCCCCTAGACAATTTTCATTAAAATGTGCAAGAATATGTGTGGGCATTGGCTGTTGTGTTAAAGGTGGAAATGAAATGTTAGTGTGATTATGTTTTCTGATCTCTTAGAATAGCTGAGGTGCATTAGCATCATGCAAAAAATGTAGTAGTAGTAATCAAGAAATACGTTTCTGCAGTTTATATGTTACTACTACTTATTTTAATGCCTCGATTTCTAGCTGGTTATTAATTATCCTTTAAAGTGGGTTTTGCTGTGCTTTGCTTTTTGTGTGAGGTCGTGTTCTCTGCAGCTTGTGTTAGGATCGCTGACCACAGGTTTCTAAAATAAAAATGAATGCAAGCTGATTTTAGTAATATAGGAATTTTCTGCAACTAGCAATATTCTTAAAGTCAATAGTCAAGTCTTTATTTCATATCACCAAGTGCCATGCTGAAATATTTGGGTGCACTGAAAACAAGTGTTCCGTGGTCTAGAGGCCACATGGAAATCGGCAACACTGCCATTCTCTAGCTGTCTTTAATGCAACATTTTAAGAACAATCATTTAAGCTAAACCTAAACAACTCCTCTGACATATTTCCATAATAATTGGCTTATTAGAAATGTGCAAGCCTCATCTATTTTGCACCAGCCTACACAAGCTGGTAAATTATTTATAGGAGGGGAAGCCACGGTGTATTAAAAATTTATTTCTTTTTATTTAGATTGGAAATCATCGAGAAGAATCTTCAGGTGTCAACAGTAACCATTCAGCCCTCTCCAGCGCTCTGTCTGCCGCAGGCACAGAGCTCAACCAGAAAACGCAAGATAACTACAGAGGTAAACTGGCTGCAGCATTTTAGGAATTATGAAAGTTTGAGCTTTCAAATAAAAATATTAAAGAAGAGGGACATGAATTAAGCATGTCGTGAACTTTGGTAAAATGGCAAACCGCATTGATGCCAGCAATTTCATTGAATTTTCCACCTTAAAAAGCTACATTTTATGAGGGCTATTTCCTAGGTACACAATCTGAGAAGCCTGTGGGACATTAACTTTTTGGAAGTTATGGGAGAAGGAATAGGGTGAATACAAAACAAAAGAAGGGGCGTAACTTACAAGAAGCGGCAGCTACCACCCTAAACAGAAGGGTAGAGGAAAACCGTGATTACATTCTTAACCACCTTAGTGGGCAGACAAGATGGGTCATGCTGGTCTTTATCTGCCGTTATTTATGTTATGTTAGAAGCAACAACTAATTCACTGGGAAAATATATATCTCCAGGAACAAGCAGGAATGTAGTCTTCACATATGGGTATCGTCGGCACCGACGGAACCCGCGTGGGAACGCTCCTCAGCGTCCAATAGGAACACCTTTGGGAGCATCCCTCAGCACATGCGCGCTGCCTTTCCAACTGTCCATCTTCAGTTCTTCTTTTTCCGTGGAGCCGACAGGTCACATACCCTGTCACCGCAGAAAATTTCTTCTTTAAACTTGTTTTTCTTGTGGTCGTGCCTGCCTCCGCTCGACACCTACCGGTACCGCCAGTTCTCTTTTCTTCTTCTTTTCAAAAAAAAAAATAGATATACTTCTGAAGTGTTTCTCTTCAGAAACTTTTTCTTTTTGGTGCTAGGCGCCATTTTGGGCAATAGGCCCCATTTTCCTGAAAAATGGAAAAACCAGCTAGTGGTTTTAAAAAAAAATGTACTAAGTGTGGCGGTACCATTTCCGTCACCGACACCCATGACTGGTGTCTCAAATGTTTAGGCCCTGACCATTCTCCATCGGAGTGTTCCTCTTGTATGGGGATGACTAAAAGAGGAAGACAGAACCTGACTGCAAAGCTCGGTAAACTCTTTTCTTCAGATGCGATGCCCATTGCATCGACATCTTCTAGAGCCTCGTCTTCCTCCCATGGATCTCAGGTAACTAAACATAAGAGCCGGTCCTCAAAGGGTAGATCTCCTTCCAAGCATCGAGAAGCCATTGGCATTGTCCTTGAGGAAACTATACCGGCAAAACAGCCCCGGCGGGAGGCTTCGGCCTCCAAAGCACTAACGGGGATCCAGAATGTTCTCGAGGCCTTGACCTCGGCAGAACTACTGGTGCCATGCTCAGGGGTTCCAGCCACTTTTACCGGTACCGACATCCAGCATCAGCAGTGTAGATAGACCAGAGATTCCTCGCTATCGAACGCAGTCTTGCAGCTCTCCTTACAGCTGCGGTACTGTTGACACCGCTACTGACGGTACAATGGGCACCGGTAATGACACCGATACCGGTGCTGGTTCCAGCACCGACGGTACCGGCCCCAGTGGGAATTCTGCCCAGGCCGACTTTTTCGGGCATCGACAGATCGGTACCGGACCAACTCGGTGCCGACTTCGATCGATACTGATACAGTGCTTTGCATGAACATCGGGATCAGAGATGCTTCGAATCTTCTGATTCCAATGACTCGGATAACTTGGTCAGTACCAGAGTACTTCTTCCGGAAGACTTCTTTTCTCCTCAACGCAGAATGTCTCCTCCGGAGGACATGTCTTTTCAGGATTTTATTCGCGATGTGGCTCGAGGCCTATCAATCATGGTAGCTCCTGGAAAAGAACCTAGAGCAAAGGAATTGGAAATACTCCAATACCCTAAGGCTCCCAAAAAGGCAGCTACCCTGCCCATTCATGAAATTCTTCATGATTTGATGCTCAGGATGTGGGAAACACTTCTGACCACATCTCCTCATTCTAGGAGACTCGATACCATGTATCTAGTTCCACCATGTCCTGGTTTTCAAAAGACTCAGCTGCCACACCATTCAATGGTAGTGGAATCAGCCATGCATAGGATGAAAAGTGCAAAAAGACATGCATCCAATCCTCCAGGTCGTAAATGCAGGACTCTTGACGAACATTTCAGGCTTCCATGCTTTCAGCTAGGATCAGCTCATATATTTTATATATGGAATGTTCCTCAAAGAAGTCACAGGAGACTTGGAGTTTATAAGCCCCCTTCTCCCTGATGACAAACAACAAGACTTCCTTACTCTTGTCAAGCATGCTGAAGACGTTTCCAAGTTTGTAAATCGTGCAGCCTTTGACTGCTTTGAATGCATCAGCAGAACTTCTGCTATTGCCATTGGTGCACATCGGATTGCCTGGCTTCAGGCATCAGACTTGGAGACTTGGGTACAGGACAAATTAGGAAACATTCCTTGCACAGGAGAAAACTTCTTTGGCAAGAATTGGCAGGAAAAGGCTAATGAGATAGATACTAACAATCTCACTTTAGACAGATTGTCAAAATCTACAGCCACTCCAGCCAAAAAGAAACCCTATAAAAATCCCTTTTTCAGCAAAAAGAGGAAGTTTTATCCATCCTATAACCAGCAAGGGCAAGCTCAGGGTCAAGTTGCCCAAAAGGGACAACAGCAACAATCCAGACAACAAAAGAAGCCAAAAGGCCCGAGAGCTCAACCAGCTCCATAGGCTCAGCCCCCTCAAGGGCTTTGACTCCTTCCTAGAGAGCTTGGCCTTCCTGCCTCTGAAGGGTCCAGAACCCCTAAACATTCTAGGCAGGTTGTATCATTTTGTCAACAGATGGCACCAAATAACAGCAGAAAATTGGACTCTGTCCATTGTAGGGGAGGGGTACAAGCTTCATTTTCACAGCATGCCCCCTCCTACAATCGTAAGACAGTTCAATTCCCAAACCTCTCCAGACAATCTACTGGATCAAGAGGTCTCAACACTCCTTGCTCAGGAAGCAATAGAGGAAGTGCCCATTCCCCAACAGGGTACAGGGTTCTACTCCCCCTATTTTCTTATTCCAAAGAAAACAGGAGGACACAGACCCATTCCTAGACCTCAGAGACTTGAACAAATATCTGTTCCGAGAAAAGTTCAAAATGATTTCTCTGGGAACACTTCTGCCATACCTTCAAAATCAGGATTGGCTTTGCTCTCTAGATCTAAAGGATGCATATAATCATATTCTGATCCATCCAGATCACAGGAAATTCTTACGATTCCTTTTCAAGGGAAAAGACCTCCAATATAGGGTTCTTCCTTTTGGTCTGGCTTCGGTACCAAGAGTATTCACGAAATGCATGGCAGTAGTAGTTGCATTCCTGCGAACCCTAGGGATATTCGTCTTCCCTTACTTGGACGACTGGCTCATTCGAGTCCCCACGATTCCATAAGCCAGCTCTGCACTGTCTCGCACAATGCGAATTCTCCAATACTTGGGATTGGTCATAAACGTCCCAAAATCCCAACTTGTTCCTTCTCAGACCCTGGAGTTCATAGGAGCTTGTTTAGATACCAGACAGTCAAGGGCTTTCCTCCCACAGCCCCGCTGTCTTCGCATAATGCAACTAGCTTCTCAAGCAGCGGGAAAGTCCTCCCTAACTGCTCGAGAACTGCTGCAGTTACTGGGATATATGGCATCCACAGCTCATGTAGTTCCCTATGCTCGCCTCCACATGCGAGCAGCCCAGTTGACACTATCTATACAGTGGACACAGGCCACAGGACGTCTGTCGGACAAGATATCAAACTCACAATGACTGATCTTGTCCCTACAATGGTGGCAATCTCTGGAGAATCTTTAAGTGGGGTCTCCTTTCCAACAACCCCCATTCCAGGCCACCTAACAACAGATGCATCACAGATGGGATGGGGAGCACACCTGCACCATCTCGCCACCCAGGGTACCTGGACTCCACATGAGGCTTGTCTTCACATAAACTTCCTACAACTCAGAGCAATCTATCTAGCTCTTCGAATATTCCATGCCCAGCTCAGCTACAAGACAGTCCTAGTCCAAACGGACAATCAAGTAGCCATGTTCTGTGTGAACAAGCAGGGCGGAACAGGCTCTCTGTCATTACGCAACAAAGCTTTACGACTATGGGCCCTCACCAGAGAGCATCAAATTCACCTTCTCGTGGTATATCTTCCAGGCATTCAAAACCTTTGGGCAGACAAACTCAGCCGAGTACTGCTGCCTCACGAATGGTCTCTCCACCTAGACCAGGTGATAAAGATATTTCACATCTGGGGAACCTCAGACATAGACCTCTTTGCAAGTCCACTGAATGCCAAACTTCCCCGGTTCTGTTCCAGAATTCCGGCTCACAATTGCCAGGCAAGGGACACCTTCCTTCTTCACTGGGGTCAGGACTTCCTCTATGCCTTCCCACCCATTCCCCTCATTCCCAAAACACTCTTCAAGCTTCAGAGAGACAGGTCGTATGGTTCTCATAGCGCCATGACAAACATGGTATCCCCTGCTTCTACATCTCTCTCAAGCTGCAACTCTGGAGTTAGGGTGTGCTCCAGACCTTCTCTCCCAAGAGAATGGGATGCTATAGCACCCGAATCCCCGGTCCCTGCATCTCAGGGCCTGGTTGCTGAAATCCTAGACCTGCAGGATCTTAACCTTTCCCAACAGGTAAAGGATGTCCTTCAGGCTTCCAGAAAACCTTCCACAAGACGTTCTTCGCCTTTAAGTGGAAATGTTTTACTATGTGGTGTTCTCAAAAGGGCTTAAACCCCCTTGTGATACCTTTGGAATCGGTACTAGAGTACCTACTTCATTTATCAAATTCTGGTATAAAGACAAATTCAGTAAGAGTCCATCTTAGTTCCATTGCAGCTTCCTATAAGTTTCTAAATGGACAGCCAATTTCCTCTCATCCAATCACAGCAAGATTTATGAGAGGTCTTCTATTAACAAAGCCTCCCATCAGGCCACCACTGGTGGCATGGGATTTAAATCTAGTTCTCGGACAGCTGATGAAACTGCCCTTTGAACATTTAGCCACTACAACCCTAAAGATTTTATCCTGGAAGGTCATCTTCCTAATTGCAATCACCTCCGCACGTCGCATTAGTGAATTGCAAGCTTTAGTGGCTGATCCCCCTTATACAAGGTTTCACCATAAGGTTGTTCTCAGAACTCATCCACATTTTATGCCAAAGGTGGTTTCGCCTTTTCATTTAAATCAATCAATTTACCTTCCTGTATTCTTTTCGAGGCCTCATGCCTCTAATGCAGAAAGGAACCTTCATACTTTGGACTGTAAAAGAGCCTTGGCTTTTTACCTACAAAGAACACAGCATCATAGAAAGTCCACTCAACTTTTTGTTGCTTTTGATTCTAGTCATTTGGGACTTCCAGTCTCCAAAAGAACTCTATCTAAATGGATTGCACAATGCATATCCTTTACTTATGAGAGTACGAGTCTTCCTCTTCAAGGCCATGTCACAGCACATAATGTGAGAGCCATGGCAGCCTCTATGGCTAACCTTCACTCTGTATCTATCGATGACATCTGTCGAGCAGCCACCTGGGCTTCGGTGCACACCTTCACAGCCCACTACTGCCTAGATAAAGCCTCCTGTAGGGATGCCTTCTTTGGCCAGGCTGTTCTTCAACATCTCTTTCAGACTTAATTCAACTCCTACCCACCAACTCTGGTAGGATGCCAGAGATCCATGGGAGGAAGCTTTGCCCACCTCACTATAGGTGGCAGCTTCCTGGGACCATCTCCCCGGCATCTTCAGCTAGGGAGTCCCCATATGTGGAGACTACATTCCTGCTTGTTCCTGGAGATAGCGTAGTTACTCACCTGTAACAGGTGATCTCCGGGAACAGCAGGAATTTAGTCTTCATAACCCACCCACCTCCCCTAGGAGTTGTCTCTCTATTTCTCTGTCTCTTTCCTCTCTCCCTCTATCCTTTCACTCAGCTACAAACTTAACTGAAGAGGGACAGTTGGAAAGGTGGGAAGGCAACGCGCATGTGCTGAGGTATGCTCCCAAAAGCATTCCTATTGGACGCTGGGGAGCGTTCCCACTCAGGCTCCGTCGGTACCGACGATACCCATATGTGAACACTAAATTCCTGCTGTTCCCGGAGATCACCTGTTACAGGTGAGTAACTACACTATATATATATATACATATACACACACACATATACACGTAGAGCAACTAACATGCACTTCTGCTTTAGCTTGCATTAATATATATTGTTTAATTGCAAATCTCATTTTATGCGTGGGACCTAGTTACTGGTAATGCGCCTTAGTAATATACACACTAATGCAGTAGTCCACATTGGTAGTGCTAGCTGCTAGTGTCTTTTATATGCCCTGCATACCTATTTAATTTTTTCATGGTTAGACTATTACATTGCAAGCATTACAGTATTTACTTGCTTCTGTATAATGTGATCTGGGTTTTTATTACTTTCCTTTACCTTGTTTTATTTGTAGCATTGTCGGGTGGTTTGTCGAGCCAGCCTGGAGTGTCCAGTCCAGAGCAAATCAAATTAGAACGGAAGGAGAAGGATGAGAATGCACATGATCCTGCCTTATCCGATGATATGAAGTCGGATGATGAATCATCCCAAAAGGATTTAAAACTCACACCTAGAGGAAGAACATGGTAATTACATCTAAGAAAAATAGTGCTGCATGTGACTGCTGTGTGTTTTGGTTTTTTTCCCTGTGAAAAAGTGATTCAGCATAGCTGAAGAAATGTCATGTATGTTAAACTTATCTGAGCTCGATATGTGATGCTTGAAAGGGAACGATCATATGAAGGGTACTCTTACAACAGTGGGCATAGGCAGAAAAGGACCTCGGGGAAAGTAGGCGCACACAGGGCCGGTCCAGAGTTGGTCCAAGGTGTTGGCACCCTAGGCAAACCTTAAGTCTTATGCCCCCTGGATGTTAGAATCTATTGTTTAGCTTTGAATGCCTTGCTCTTCGCCGTGCCCCTCCCCCTTTTCCCAGAAGCTGCTATGCTAGGTACCTGCCTGACTAGCCTAATGGTCAGGCCGGCTCTGAGCACAGAGATTTACACCCACTCCAAGGCATGTGTACCACATGCATGTATGTGCTGGTAAGAAGAGGGGCATATTGCCTGTATTTTATGAAATATTGCTAGGGTAGTATGTGCGTAAGAGCCAATCCCAGTCCCACTCTACATGTTCTTTGCCCCTGTGAATATATCACTTGAAAGGATTCACTATATTTCTGAGGCCTATTTATTACGTGCTTGTACCCCCAGGTGGTGTTAATAAGAACATTCTAAAGTATGTAAAATACTATTCTATACCTCAAGTCCCATAGATAATCACCCTAAAAAAGGGAGACAGTGAGCACAAAGTTGTAAGAGACGGAGCATGGTAGGTTTATCAAAATTATCCAAACTACACTCTGGGGAGAACTTTTATGAAGACTTTCTTGGACATATGGGGTCACGTATGTACCTAAATGTACCCCTCGTTATATGTACACCACTTTGACCCAGCGAAAAGAACAACTAAAATAAATGACCTCTTAAGAAATACCAACCAGCATCAAAGCATGTACGTTGCCAGTGGGCATAATTTGGGTGGAGCATGAGCAGAGTGTGCAAGCACATGCATAGATTATAAAACACTGGAATTTATGTGCATACCGGGCACAGGTATTTCCACCTGTTCTCTGGCTCGTGTAAATGTCCACCCCTGCAACGTAGGCATGTGTCAGGCCACTGATGCTAGTATTTTATAAAGACAGGTAGCCACGTCTTTATAAAAGATTCTTAACATAGGTATCTTAGAACGGGCTTGAATTTAGGTGCCTCCTTATAAAAGGAGTGGAGGAGTAGCCTAGTGGTTAGAGCTCTGGCTTGGGAACCAAAAGACCAGGGTTCAATTCCCACTAGCACTCCTTGTGGCCTCCATTGCTCAGAAAAATCCAAGTTATCAATGTCCCTGTTTAATGTATGTTTACCAAGTTTAAGTTACAATGTAAACCGCTTTGATTGAAATGATAAGAGAGTATAAAAACAAATGTTAAATAAAATAAATAAATAAAAATAAAACTGCTTTCCATAAGACCCCCCTGCTCTTGGTGGCTTTATGGACAGCACCAAATTCATTTGCTGATTGAAAGGGGGATCTACCATTTGAAGTTCTTCAACAATTTTTCGTCTCAACAGAGTTGGCCCATAAAACATGCAACTTTGAGTTTTCTCTCTACTTAAGAACAACACCTCTGCAACGCCCAATCCCATCAGCCCCTTAGTTTAGGTTTCCTATGTATTAATTGTTCTAAAGTGATTCTTACCTAGGATACTGCTGAGCTATGAAGAATTCTATCTCCACAAGTACAAAAGAATGACTTGACGTTCCTTGAAAGAAGTGTAAAATTCCCACAGTACAGAGAAAAATTGTATGCATGGGCTTATTTAAATTTTCACTTTCAAATTAAGGGCCTTGTTTACTAACATGCATTAAGAATGCACATTAAAGTGGGTTAGATTACGTGTTAAATCACATTAACGCAAACCCTATTATTGTGAGTGGGGCCTATTTATTAAATGAGTGCATAACTCACACTATTGTATGTAGGTTTTCCTCTATACAAGCCATGTGCATGCATAGTTAATTTAAATTAGAAGTATGCAGCTCTTCTGTTGCACATTCAGAAACTAAAACATGATGGTGCAGAAGCAGGTGGTAAACAAGTTAGATAAGAAATTAATTTTGGGGAAGGGCTGTATAAAAGAATGCGCCAAAAATAAAAAGTAAAGGGTTGGCATCATGCCACACCAGGCCCATTTATGTCAATGTCTCTTTTCTGTGGAGGGCTTTTTGTTCTTTGTAGGTTTTGTATAAAAGATGTTTCAGCCTGCCTCCCCCCACCCCCGCCATGAGCACCACATGCCCTCCTTCCACCCCATCAGTCCAGGCTCAGAGCTGCAGGGCGAATCAGCTGCTCCTCCTCTGTTGTTGGGTTCACCAAATAAAAAGCCAACATTTTGGGGGAGCCTAGAAGTTTCTTCCTGTTCCTTCGACTTTCCAGCTTAACTAGAACTGGGGCCATAATCAGCACCATGAGCCTTCATTAGTTACTACCCAATTCATTCAGAGTCCTCAGCTGGAGGTCATACACCAGAGTTCCTTCTGTTATGCTGCAATCACAAGTCCTAAATTGGGCTATTAGGAGTCACCATTGTATGATGGCCAGGACTCTCTTCCCCTACCTAGGGGTCTATAAACACAGCCTCAACAGTATCTCCAGCCCCAACTCGTTCAGGAAGCAGGTCTGACCTGGAAATTAAGTCCAGACGTCCTCCATATACCCATGAGTATGCGGCACTCTCCTGGTCCTAGCAGTGCTTTAAAAATCGTAAGTGTTAAGCCCTATAAGGACCTGTAGGAGTTCACATATATTTCCCGAGGGGCCATTTTATACATCTACATGGGGTAAAAATAAACAGAGGCAACTTGCCAACTACATGTGTAAGTGCCGGCAGTTCCATGTGTAAGTTGGTATTTTGCAAACCTATATGTATAAATGCTGCTAATTAACTACAGAGGCTATCTTTAATTTATTTCAATTTTGAGGGGAAAATGAACAACAAGCTGGTTGAAACGAGCATTTTTTTTTAAAACTCTATATGTGCCAGGGAGCAGCTGTAATCCCACCATGAGAATTTGAACATGCATCCCCTGTATCAAATGGGGAATACACGTGTAAATTTTTGACCTGCCCAGGCCGTGCCGCAACATGCCCCCTTGCAGGTTCTACATACCATGAACATTTGTGTGTAAATTTAGCCTTTTCAAAATTACCGTTTACATGTGTATATGTAGCATTTTCCATGTGGAAATTGGAAATAAGGCTTCTAAAATAACCCCTTGTCACCTAGCCATGTTCTGCAGTGATTAGGTGAGTGTGATAGGAGTGTCCTTCTGATCATATTGACAAGGAAGTCCAACAGATCCCCACTTTGGTTTTTGTAGCCTTCCAGTGAGCTGCCCTAGTTTTGGTGAGGTGGGCCTTAGCAAGATAGCGCCTGCCCCACACCAAGACTATTAAGATTCCCTAACCTATTAAGAAATATAGTTAATAAGTTGTGAGTTCTTTCAAAAATTATATTTATCATTCTCTGATGTGGTACAATCTCCCCTGGGTACTGTGAATTTATTGTAATATATTCCCTTAAACGGAACACTTAAATGGTGGGGTCAGAGACTTTTAAAAATAATTCGGATGCTGACTACTCTTTTGAAGGGCTTTTTTTGTAGGTTGCTCTTTGCACAGTGCTGCAGGGAGATAAAGGAGTCCTTTGAGTAGGACAAGGATTTGTCCGAAGTGTAATAAAAACTCTTTATTTCTTGTGAAATATTCACCAAGCATAAACATTCTGTGTGGAGAATGGATTATGTGAACACATCATCTTTTCATCTGAAGATATTTTATATTGTCAAGCGGGGGCAGCACAACACCTTTTTGGCTGATGGGGCCAAACAAACCAACCTTTAGCCCCATCTCCAAGCTCTCTAGCTGCTGATGCCGTACACTCAGATCTACTTCTCTGTACCTGAAATCTCTCTGGGAATTCAGGCCCTGATCTGTGCTTGCTTATCTGATGTTAATGCATGGATGTCTCACCGCCATCTGAAATTGAACATGGCCAAGACTGAGCTTCTTATCTTTCCCCCTAAGTCCACTTCCCTCCTTTCTCTATTTCTGTGGATAACATTCTACTCCTCCCTGTTTCCTCGGCTCACAACTTTGGGGGTCATCTTTGATTCCTCCCTCTCTTTCTCCGCGCACATCCGACAGATAGCTGAAACTTGCCATTTCTTTCTCTACAATAGTGGCAAAATTCATCACTTCCCAGTTTCATATGTTTTTTTTTGAGCCCTCGCAGCTATTGGCTTTTCTGAATGCACGTCGCTCTGTTGAGGCAGTCTAGTTGTTACTTCTGCAAATAGTTTGGCTTGACTGTAAACACTAGTTATATTTTCTTCACAACTTGTATTAACTTTGTTTTCATGTTTGGATTCCCTCCTTATGGTGGGCTAGGTTTGGGTCAGACTTGTTAATTGTTCTTGCTTGATATTTTCTCCTTATGTTTATAGGAGTATATATTATTTTCCTATCTGTACTCAATTTCCATCCAAGTGTATTAATGCTTGGATTTATTTGTAAAATGATAAAGATTAAATTAAAAAAAAATTCATCACTTCCTTTCTGAATACACTACTAAGACCCTTCTTCATTCTCTAGTCATCTCCCATCTAGACTGTTGCAAACTCCTTTTCATTGGTCTCTCTCTGAATCTTCTCTCCCTACTTCAATTTGTTCAAAACTCAGCTGCATGGCTAATCTTCCGGCAGTGTTGCTATGCTCGTATTACCCCTCTTCTCAAGTCACTTCATTGACTTCCTATCCATTGCCACATCCAATTCTACTACTGACCTAGACATGCCTTCATTCAGCTGCTCCTCACTATCTTTCCTCTCTCCCTACACCCCTCCTCGGGAACACTCCTCTTCTGGCAGATCCCTTCTATTTGTGCCTTTCTCTTCCACTGCCAGTTCCAGACTTCGATCTTTCTACCTTGCTGCTCTTTATGCCTGGAACAAACTACCTGAGTTGGTACATCAGGCTCCATCTTTGGCCCTGTTCAGATCCAGGCTAAAAACTCACTTCTTTGAACCTACTTTTGGATCCTGACCCCCCCCCCCAAATTTCCTTGTCACCTCATATGTGTTTCTTTAGTATTCCCCTAGATATATCCTAGTCCCCAGTTGTGTTGTCTGTCTTGACTAGACTGTAAGCTGTTAGGAGAAGGGACTGTCACTTACATGTCTCTGAACAGCACTGCATATGCCCTGTAGTGCTATATAAATTACAACTACTACTACTACTACTAAGCATTTATAAAGCACTACCAGGCGCACGCAGCGCTGTACAATGAAAACATACAAGAGACAGTCCCTGCTCAAAAGAGCTTACAGTCTAAAAAAGACAAAGCAAGAAAAGGAGAAGAATAAGAAGAGCAAAATCAAGAGCCAAAGGCACAGGCGAAAAGATGAGCTTTTAACAAGTTTGAAGAGGGACAAAGAAGATGCCTGGCGTAAAAACAAAGGAAGTTTATTCCAAGCGTAAGGAGCAGCAAGGTGAAAAGAGCGGAATCTGGAGTTGGTAATAGAGGAGAAGGACATAGCAAGAAGCAACTGGGTAGAAGAACAGAGTTCACGAGGGGGGAAGTAGGGAGAAATGAGAGAAGAAAGCTACTGAGGAGCCACAGAGTGAATGTACTTATAGGTCAGAAGGAGAAGCTTAAAGTGAATACGGAAATGGATAGGGAGCCAGTGAAGAGATCTGAGGAGAGGAGTGATGTGGGCAAAACGAGACTGACGGAAAATCAAACAGGCAGTGGCGTGCTGAATAGACTGAAGGGGGAAGAGATGAGACTGAGGGAGACCAGCAAGAAGCAGGTTGCAATAATCAAGACGGGAGGTGATTAGGGAATGGATGATATAAATGATAAGTAGTAATACTGTTGGGGAAAATATTGGTTGGGACATAGCCTTAGTGGCCCACCCCATTCTATGACCTGTTTTGTAAAGCAAATGCATTTCTTTGGATTGATTCAGAAATCCTATAAATTTGAATAACTGGACTTCTGGATACCCTTGAACCAAGGGAACTTGGGAACAGGGATAGAGAACATTTTGTTAATCACACTGTTAGCTTCATAGGGGCAAAACTAGTCTGTTTCAGAATTGCCCACATCTTGTTCTGGAGATGTTGTAAAGCTACCGTAATTAGAACCTGCAAGTTATATCCAATGTGCTAGAAGTTTCAGTCCTGCATACAGTGGAGCCGGCCAGAGAAGATGTCACTACTGCCTCAAGATGACATCTGCGGATCACGTGTGATGTGACCACTGTCTCTCAGACCTCCACTGCTCAAGCTGTAATTCCTGGGAAACATTCCCTCCAACACACACATACACAGATCACCCGCTTGCTCTCATTGGTCCCTTCACCAGAATGGGCCCCCATTGCAATCTAAATGTTTGCCCATTACTGGCCAAAATGCTGATACACTTCCATTTTGATTTCAATGAATGGACTACACTGATGGTCCCATATAGTGAATTTCTGTTTTCACCAGGAAATTCAACACCTTAAGGGAAGATATTACCTTCTTTGATCTGTTTGAGATGTTTTCTTACTCTTTTCTGCTGCATTTGAGAATTACCTCTTTGGCTGTAGAAAGAAATTCAAACTTGTTAATCGTTGAATTACAAGTACCTATTAAAAAAGTGAAGGCAAAAGGGTCTTTCACTATAACAAAGTTTGCTGGTAGGTTTTTATTGCAAAAAGAATATCATCTCTTATAGTAGATAGCTAAATATTTTATGTTTAAATCATTTTTATTAACCAATCCAACAATACATAGACGTGCCAGAAGTCTCGCCAGCCACCACAGATATTTATATAAACAGAAAATTGCGGCACAGAAATACTATTACACGTTTTTTTTCTTTTTCCTCACAATCATACTCTTACATTCTGCATTCTACACTCCCCTTCCCCCCCCAACCAGCCCACCCCTTCTCTCTCCCCCCCCCCCCTCCCCTATCAACTTCAACAGGTTCAGGGTACAAGTGTTACAGTTTTCACATGGTGTATATTGACAAATGGCCCAATCTGCCAATGTTGTGCAGCTCTGCTAAACCCATAGTGTCAAGCTTCTGAAAACAGCATTTTGACCAGGGGATCTATTTTAGAGATAACATAACTTAATCCTTCTATAGTGGTGGGGAATATAAAAGAAAGGTGAAAGATTTGAAAGCAATGCACCCCCATATTTAAGCTAAATATTTTAAGAAATAGCACTGCACAGGACCAGATTTAGGTATGGGCAATACAGGCATGTGTCTAGGATGTCAAATTCTGAAAGAACCCGAAAGCTGGGGTTTTGGATTCCCAACTGTCTAATCTCTGGGGGAAATCCTTCCTTGCCAGTCGTCTGTCTGAGTACCTTAATCATAAATCTGGCCCTGCAGCAGAAGCTACTTACCTGACCATTTACCTCTTGAAATATGAACAGGAAGCCCATCTGAGTCTGCTTTCTCAGGGTTCAGCTGCTCTTCTCACTGTCTTGCCTATGATCTTTCAGTAAAGTAATCTCTTTTTTTTTTAGGATGGATTTTTGGGTCATTATTCATTGATGCACGATTGAGCGCTGGTGCCCTTTCTGGATTTGTTTTCTTAAGAGTATGAATGAGACTCTGTCAAAGCACTTAATGTTGTTTTATTTGATTTACTAGTAGTACTAATGAAGATGAAGATCTGAACCCAGAACAGAAATTGGAAAGGGAGAAGGAAAGGAGAATGGCCAACAATGCTAGAGAGCGCTTACGTGTGCGAGATATTAATGAAGCCTTTAAGGAACTGGGTCGCATGTGTCAACTTCACCTGAAAAGTGAAAAGCCACAGACAAAACTGCTTATTCTTCACCAGGCTGTAGCAGTCATTCTAAGCCTAGAACAACAAGTTAGAGGTTAGTTTTTTGCCTTTGGGGTGTTATTGCTTGATAATGTTATAGACATCTCTCACTTTCAAACATTAGAAGACTATAAAGAAAGGCATCATTGACTTGAAGTTTATGCCAGGCAGTCCAAATGAATCTTTTACAGTACACTGATGAGTTTTTCTAAAGATTGGAATTACTCTGCTATTTTGAATGCATAACCTTTATAGTCACTACATTGTAAAGGATTTCCCGTGTATAAAGTACTTTTTACATGTGGAAAATTGCATTCATAGATATGTAATCGGCCATGCCATTTTAAAACACACATATGCTTATACATATATTGTATGCTGGCATTCCTTCAAGTGCAGCAGGGATGGAGTTGTGATGTACATGCATATTGTATAAAGTCCGTATGTACATGCTTGGAAAACGTGCCAAAATATACACCTTCAGGAGAGATGTGAAACTCTACAGAAGAATTTGGGTGCTATTGAGGATAATTCTGGGTGCTGCTTTTATAAAGCCACGTAGGTGCCTGTGTTCCCTTCATAAAATAGGCATAACAAGCTTGAATTTTATAATAGGACACCCATGTGAGAAGTCCAGAAAGGTTCTTATTTTAATCCTGTTTTATAAAGACAGCATAAGCACCTGTGTGCCTTTATAAAATAATCTGCTGGTTATAGCACACACGTGCCAGTGTGCAGGTTTCTGAAGGAGGTCTAAAGGTGCGCATGAATGCTGCGCATGCATTATTTTATAAAATATGCAAGAACATGGCAGCGCCACCGCTGTTACTTCCAAACTAACCCCTGGGAATGCCTATGTGCAGATTGCGTAAAAGTAGTCCTATGCTTTCTATTTTACATGCAGAAAAAGGTCTTATAAACTTGCCAACAAAATAGGCACTTTTTTGCTACATAGATGCTGTGTTATTAAAAAAAAAAAAAAAAAAAAAAACAGCAACCCTGGTTTGCATGCATTCATCTGCATTGTCTGAGCTATGATTTTTGACATCATAACAGATATGGAACAGTATAAGGTAACTAGTGACTCTTTTGCTAACATGTCTGTCTGCTGGAGACCAGCTTTAGAAATTTTGCAAATAATGACTAATAATTTTAAGCAATACAGGGAGCTATTATTCTTTCCTGTGGGAACGCAAGAAATGCCTGGAAAAATACAGGAAACAAAGGCTTGGGATGAAAAAAAAAGGACCTAGAGCATATCTTTTGGTATAGATAAGAAATATTCTCCAGGAACAAGCAGGACGTCAGTCCTCATATATGGATGACATCGGTGCCGATGGAGCCCGCGCGAAAGCATTTCCCCATCTTTCAAAGAAAGCCTTTGGGAGATGCACCACGCACGCATGGTCCACTTTCCACCCAAGGGTGCCATCTTGCCTCAGTCTCCTTTTTTCTGCGGAGCCTATAGGATGTTGTCCAATTTTCCCCAGAAAAAGTTTGATTTTTATTGTTGTGTTTCTCCTGTTTCATAGCAGTCCCTTCCCGACCCTGAGCCAGCTCATCTCAGTGTCACTCCTCGGGTTCGTCTATTCATTTTTTTCATTTTTTCATAGAGATGCTACTCGATCAGCGTTCACTCCCTTTTCCAGCCGAAGGTGTTTGACCCCTGCCGGGAGGCGGGGACCCCCTTTTTCCGATGCATTCCAGTGATTTCAAAAAGTGTGACTGATGTGGCAAAATGATGTCACTCACAGACCCACAAGATTGCTTCCTCCGATGTCTTGACCCAGAGCACAACAACTCCGACTGCGAGCTCTGCAGAACCATGACCTCAAAGGCCTTGAAGAGTAGCCATTAGCAGCAGATAAGTTTATTTCACCAGAATCTCCAGTAACACCATGCTCCAGGGCCCCTCTGATACCTCTGTGCCCTGCAAAGCCAGAGCCTCTTTGAAGTCCCATGGCTGCGGTTCCTCCAAGAGGAAATCCCCAGAGGTGGAGCACAAGAAGAAGATATCTTCGAAGACTGCTTCTGGGATGGATCCAGGAAGAAGGGGAAATCCCACTCTAGGACCCACAGTCCTAGGCATGAGTCCGAGGAGTCAGGGCAGGAGCAGCCTGCCAAGCTGCCCCATAAGGAGTTGTCTGCATCTGCTGACCGGCCTCAGCCCTCTGAGGCCATTCTCATCAAGGACTCCCCCTCTACAGTACTGATGCTGGGCTCAAAACCCTTTGTGCTTGCATTGAAGGCTGCGGAGCCAACTGGTATGGATACCAGAATGGCAGCCCTAGGGAGCAGTATATCTGCCCTAGTGGCCATGCAGCGGGCGTTTGTGTCTGGGTCATCTGGTTCATCTGCCCCGACAATGGGACCTTGACATCAAAGGCTTACCCAAACATCTAGCTGATCTTTGAGTGCCATTGGACCCGAGAGAGCCCCCCCGGCTCCGGATGAGGTCCTGCTCCCATTCTTCAGGATACTGGTCCTACCCGGCGAGCACCCAAGGCTCAGACCAACGATTCCCACAGAGGTCACAAATTGCTGAGAGCGGCCCTTGGCTGAGATGTTTGTGCTGCGCCAGACTCATACTTTGAGTCCGAATAGGAGACTAAGGATGAAGAGTTTCTAGACACGAGGTGGCACCGTGATGTGCCCTCGGACCTGTCTCCCCTGACGACCCAACACCGCTCCCCACCCAAGGAAGTTGCATTCCTTGATTATGTGCAGGACATGGCCAAGGCCCTCGGCATCACAACAGAGGCCGAGGAGGATCCTCGCACTAAGGAATTGGAGATACTCCAATACAAAGCATCTCCAAAGAAAACTCTTACAGTCCCAGTGCCCTCGATCCTCAAACACCTCCTCTGAATGTGGGAAACACCAGCGTCGATACCAATTGCTAGCAGGCGCCTCAATGCCATGTACAGGGTATGCCGAAGCCCTGGGTTCCAAAAGACCCAACTTCCACACAATTCCATGGTTGTGGAATCGGCAATGTGCCAGATTAAGAGCCAAAAACAATATTCATTGGTGCCACCCGGCAGGGAGGCCCAAACCGTCGATTGGAAGGCCTTTCAGGGCTCGATATTAACATGCCAGATCCAGTCCTACCAGCTCTACATCAGCATGTACCTGATGGAACTGTTGAAGGAGCTTGGTGGATTCTCAGCAGGCCTCAAGGGAGAACCTCTACAGAGGTTCAAGACCTTAACCTTGGCAGTAAAGGAATGCTCAAAGTTTTTGTCCCAGGCAGTCTACGAAGGCTTTGAGTCATTGGCCAGGATGGCTGTGGCAGGCATCGGGGCTTGACGTCAGGCATAGCTGCAGTCATACAACCTGGAACAGTTGGAGCAGGACAAACTGATAAATGTCCCCTGCATAGGTGAAAACCTATTCGGGAAGCCCGTGACGGATAAGGCAGCGGAGATAGAGACTGAGTATGTGACGAGAACCAGGCTGTCAAAAAAGATCTCGGTGCTCCCCCTGAAGAAAGCCCCAGGGAAAAAGCTCTTCCTGAGGAAGAAAGGAGGCTTCAGCGGCACTCACACTTCCAGGCCTTTCCAGCTCCTCAACAGAACCAGCAACAAAAAGGACAGGGACATGGTCCCAGAGAACAAAAAGCCCCAAAATCCCAGGTGTTGGCCCTGGCACTGGCTCAGTCTGGGGGGAGCTTTTGACTGCCTGGGCACAACCTCTCTACCCCCAGGAGGGGTCCTCTGCTGCCCACAGGGGGGGGGCCTAGCCATGTTTGCCCACAGGTAGACAAGCCATCACCACCAACACCTGGGTGCTACAGGTGGTCAAGAAGGGCTACCTCCTCCGTCTACATCGGGTGCCACCCACATACTTTCCAATGGAGCCCATCAGGCTTCTCCTTCACCAGACCCTGCTCCTCACTGAGCTAGCAGGCTTAATCAATGACAAAGAAGTTGAGCCAGTGCTGAAACATCTTTGGGCACAGGTTTCTAGTCCAGATATTTCCTCGTCCCCAAGAGGATGGGGGGGCCTCAGGCCCATCCTGGACCTGTGAGAGCTCAACAGGTTTCTGGTCAGGGAGAGGTTCAAGATGTTCTCCCTTGGGACACTACTGCCATTCCTCCAGTAGGGAGATTGGCTATGCTCCTTAGACCTAAAGGATGCCTACACTTGTGTCCTAATTCATCCCAACCACAGAAAATACCTCCGGTTCATGGTGGGAGGACAGCACTACCAATACAGAATGCTGCCCTTCAGTCTGGCCTCTTCACCAAGGGTCTTCACAAAGTGCCTCGCGGTCATCGCAGACCATCTCTGGCTCCAAGGGCCTATGACTGGCTCAGAAAGGGGACACTGCTGCAAGGCACAATGCGCCACTGGGCACACCATCAACACCCTGCCCCAAACTACCCCAAATCCCACTTCACTCCGGCCCAGCATCTAGCGTTCATAGGGTACAACTAGATATCCTTCAGGCAAAAGCCTTCTTCCCCCAGGAGAGGTCAGAATGCCTCAGGGAGTTAGCCACAGAGGTACACCAATGCCGGACGCTTTGTGCCCGGCTCCTACTCTGCCTGTTGGGACATATGGCGTCCACGGTCCACGTGACCTCATATGCCCACCTGCATATGAGGGCAGCCCAATGGTGCCTCCACTCTCAACGGACTCAAGCTACAGGCAGGCTCAGAGACAGAGTGAAGGTGACCTGTCATCTGGCAAACTCCCTCAGATGGTGGGAGAATCTATGCCACCTTCAGTCCTCACAACCCTCCCTCCTTGGAGTTGCTTCTTTACCGTATTTTATTTTTGCCATCTTAGCTATGTCAATACACTGAGTCAAGATGGCACCCTTGGGCGGCAAGTGGGCCATGCATGCATGGTGCATCTCCCAAAGGCCTTGCTTTGAAAGCTGGGGAGATGCTTCCACGCAGGCTCCGTCGGCACTGACGTCATCCATATGTGAGGACTGATTCCTGCTGTCCCCAGAGAACACCTGTTACAGGTGAGTAACTACACTAACTATGCATTGCAATGAGTTTATATTATAAAAGAAATGAAATGAAAATGGGCTGATTCAATAGCAGCATTACATACTGTCTTGCAAAGGGCTCTGGGTTCTCTTTCTGGGCAAGATTTTGTTTCCTGTCATGGTTGGAGCTGAGGATGTAGTGGAAGCAGCTTTCATGGCTCCTGGGGGAAGAGGGGAAGGAATCCCAGTCATTGCTCAATGGTGTGACACCTAGGGACTATGATTGTATAATTCCAGAATGAGCCTGATTGTAAAATAGGAGAAAAACTTTGAGTAGTTGCAAATGAAGGCTTAGGGCATTGTTGCTCAACGTAGGCCAGTTCTGAACAATCTGGCAACTCAAAGGAGCAGAGAAAAATTGCCAGACCTAAACACCCCCCCCCCCCCACACACACACACACACACTAATGTATAATAAATATGAGGTCTGCAATATTTCACAAGAGAAAACTAAAACAGAAAGACCAGTAAAGGAATAAAGAAAAATTCAGTTCAGTGAGCGTAGATGCTATTCTGTTATGCCAGAGCTTCTCAATCTTGTCCTGGTGTACTCCCTAGCCAGTCAGGTTTTCAGGATATCCAAAGTGAATATGCATATGAGAGATCTGCATGCAGTGGAGGCCGCACATGCAAATGTGTCTCATGCATATTCATTGTGGATAACCTGAAAACCCGACTGGTCTAGGGTTCCCCGAGGACTGGGTTGAAAACCCCTGGACTAGGGAGTACACCAGGACAGGGTTGCGAACCACCATATTATGCAATCAAATAAACATATGTTGATTAAAGATGAGATCAGGATGTCATGGTATATGGCTAGAGGTCACTGAATAAGAAACCTTAGATATTGTGCAGAAAGATGAATAGCACAGGGTTCTGCTGAACTAAAGTAAAGAAACAAAAGTGGACGGTTAACCGACAAAATAATGACTAGTAAACAACATGAAAATCACTTTATGAACTGTCAGGTTCTTAGACTGAAGAAACAAAAGAGTAATGAGATTAATAAACACTCATCAGTTAGAGAGGAAAGAGAATGTATGCCTGAGTGAGAATAGTGATTTCCTGCAAACGGTGAACATTAATGAACATAAGAGATGCCATGTGGTATCAGACCAAAGGTCCATCAAGCCCAGCATTCTGTCCTGGGCCACTAGGAAATACCCGGCTGATCCCAAAGAGTGGATTGATACCTTGCAGCTCACTTCAAGGGATGAGCAGCAGATTTCCCAAGTCTGCCTGACTATGAACTTTTTCTCTAGAAATTGGCCCAAACTCCTTTTAAACTCGGCTATGCTGAATGAGAAGTCCATAAACTTTGACTATGACAGCAATATCCAGGGCCGGCCCGTCCATTGAGTAAGAATGTTGTTTGCACAGGGCCCCGCGTTTCAGGGAGCCCCACGCAAACAACATTCTTACTTAAAT
Source organism: Ichthyophis bannanicus (assembly GCA_033557465.1). Classification (NCBI taxonomy): domain Eukaryota; kingdom Metazoa; phylum Chordata; class Amphibia; order Gymnophiona; family Ichthyophiidae; genus Ichthyophis; species Ichthyophis bannanicus. The sequence goes on along the minus strand of CM066043.1, from coordinate 159,540,662 downwards.
GGTCAGGTAAATTAAAAAACAAAAAAAATGGCTGCTGCTGCCACTGCCGCCGTGGCAGCGGCAGAATCAAGTGTCTCGCGCCTGCCTGGCAGAGCCCTCCCCGAACGTCCCCTCGGCGCCGGCTTTCAGAGCCAGGAGAGTTTCCCTCTCACGGCTCTGTTAAGCCCGCTGGGATTGATGGGAAACAGGAAATGCCTGTTTCCCATCAGCGCTGGCAGACTTAACAGAGCCGCAAGAGAGAAACTCTCCCTTCGTGGCTCTGAAAGCCTGAAAGCCGGCACCGAGGGGACGTTCGAGGAGGGCTCTGCCAGGCAGGCGCGGGACACTTGATTCTGCCACTGCCACGGTGGCAGTGGCAGCAGCAGCCATTTTTTTTTTGTTTTTTTAATTCACCTGGGCTGATGGGGGGGGAAGGTGGTTAGGACTGGTAATGGGCTATAGGGTGGGGCTAAGACTGAAAATGGGGTGATGGGGGGGTTAGGACTGGAAGTGAGCTGATGGTGGGGTTAGGACTGGAAGTGGGCTATGGGTGGGCTAAGACTGGAATTGGGCTGATGGGGGGAGGGTTAGGACTAGAGGTGGGCTGATGGGGAGGGTTAGGACTGGTAATGGGCTATGGGCTGATGGGGGGTTTAGGACTGGTAATGGGCTATGGGGGGCTAGGACTGGAAATGGGCTGATGGGGAGGGTGAGGACTGGAGGCGGGCTGATGGGGAGGGTTAGGACTGGAGGTGGGCTGATGGCGGGGTTAGGACTGGTAATGGGCTATGGGGGTGGCTAAGACTGGAAGTGGGCTGATGGGGGGTTAGGACTGGTAATGGGCTATGGGAGGCCTAAGACTGAAAATGGGGTGATGGGGATTAGGACTGGAAGTGGGCTCATGGGGGCGGGGCGTAGGACTGGTAATGGGCTGGGGGGGGTTGCTAGGACTGGAAATGGGCTGAGTGGAAGGGGGGCTTGAACTGCAGATAACTGATGGGGAGGGGGCTTGGAATGGAAATGGGCTGTGAGGGGAGGGAGCTAGGACTGGAAATGGGCTGAGTGGGGGGGAGCTAGGACAGCAAATGGGCTTATGGAGGGGCTAGGATAGGACTGGAAATGGGCTGTTGGGGAGTGCTAAAATTGGAAATGGGCTGTGGTGTGGGGGCTTCGATTGAAATTGACTCATGGAGGGGCTAGAACTGGAAATAGGCTCATGGGGGGTTTGGATTGGAAATGGGCTCAGTGAAGGGGAGCTAGGATTTGATATGAGCTGATAGTGGGGCTAGGAAATGACTAGAAATGGGCTGATGGGGGGCTGGGATTGGAAATGAGCTGATGGAGGGACTCGGATAGGACTGGAAATGGATGGGGGAGCTAGGACTGGAAATGGGCTGATGGTGCGGCTAGGATAGGACTGGAAATGGGCTGATGCGGGGACTAGAAGGGAGCGGATGCTGGGTGGGGCTGGAACTAGAATGGAGCTGATGTTGGGGGAGGATTAGAATGGGATGGGGCTGGGAGAGTGAAATGGAGAGGGGAAAAATACTTTGTGTGGGAGGGAAGAAAAATCTACAATTGGCCAGGTATTGGGAGAGAGTAAGTGGGGATTGAGGATGGAGGGGTAAAATTTGAGTGGCTGAAATAGGAATGAGGAAAGAGCAAAAGGAGAAAGATTAGTATGTTAAAGCAGATGTAGAGAGAGAATGGAAAAAAACTAGAAGAGAGAAGAAAGGACAAATGGACAGCAGACGATGGAGAGTTAGCAGAAGACACAAAGAAACCAGAAGAAAGTGGCTGGAGTAATTGCAACTGAAAAAAATGCACAAAAGGTAGAAAAATATCTCTTTATTTTGAATTTATTAACTGGAATATGTCAGCTCTGGGAAATGTGCATCATTAACGTCTGCGCTTTGTTTAGTACAAGAGGAAATTAATTTATATTTTTATTTCTACAGTGTTGTACATTCCGAGTTTGGTTTTTGGTGTTCCCAGTTTAATTATTGTCTTCCTATTTCTAAATTGTGATTCCTTGTTTGGTGATGGTCTGTTCTGTATATGTAACTGAGCTGAGGTATTCTGTTTATGTAATTCCTATTTGACATTACCACTTGTTCTCTTTCCCCAGTAGGTCATGTAATCTTATTCTCTGAAATGTATTGGTTTAATATTTGCAGTGTTGCCTTTTGATAGGTAGAGTATGGTGCTTTGTGAGTCCTGGTAGTGCTGTTACGAAACGGCGGGTTTGCTATGGGTTCTAAATGGGCAGTGTTTGTATTAGTTCCTAATGTGCCTGGCAGTTGGCACTGGATTATAGTAATGTAGAAATATTTTAGTCTTTCTTTATCCATACACTCATTAAGAGGCATTTTTATTAAACGTTAGTGTATGGTAACATTATGCAAATATTTATGCAAATGAGGCCCCTGCACCGAGTCTCCACACATGGCCCCGCACCCCCCTTGGGCCACCCCTGGCAATATCTGCAGTATGATAGAAACACTGAAAGATGAGGATAACATGAGGAGGGATCTAGCGAAGCTTGAAGAAAGGTTGAGAATTTGGAAGATAAGATTTAATGCTAAAAATGCGAGGTCATGCATTTGGGCTGCAGCAATCCAAGGGAGCAATATAGTATAGGGGGTGAAGTACTTTTGTCCACTAAAGAAGAGTGGGACCTAGGTGTGATTGTGTCTGATGATCTTAAAGTAGCTAAACAGGTAGAAAAGGCAATGGCAAAAGCTAGAAGAATGCTTGAGTGTAATAGGGAGAGGAATGGCCATGAGGAAAAAGGAGGTGATTGATAGTGTCTTTGTATAAGTCTCTAGTGAGACCTCATTTAGAGTACTGATGACTGCACCTTCAAAAGGATATAAATAGGATGGAATTGGTCCAGACGGTGTTTACTAAAATGGTCAGTGGTCCGCTTCATGAGGCATATGGGAATATGCGTAAAGAGCTCAATATGTATACTTTGAAGAATAGGCGGGAGAGGGGGGATATGACAGAGATAGACATTTTAAATACCCCCATGGTATAAATGCATAGGAGGTAGCTGTTTTCCATTTGAAAGGAAAATCTGGAATGAGGAGGTGTCATAAGTATTTGGATAAGCGTTTGTATTTAGCCCTATGTAAATATTGTCCCCCCTGTACATAGTTTTACCTTGCTACCCCCCTAAAAGGTTCGCCCCTCACCCCTAATTCCCTATTTCTTGTACTACGTTGTATTTTCACTGTCCTATGTATAACAAGTTTACTGTTCTATGTAAATCACCTTGATAATTCTGAAAGGTGGTATAAAAAAACGTTAAATAAATAAGATGAGGGTGAAAGGAGATAGCCATCTTAGAATAGGAAAAAGCAAAGTAACTAAATGAAACATTATTTTTGTTGGATTGTTTGTCATGAAAAGGAAATCTTTCTCTTAACAAATCCTTCAGTTTATTCTATTTAAAAAGCATTCAATGCTCTATGCCCCAAACCAACATGTAAAGACGCACCAAGTGAAACACACGTATAAACTTATCTTAAATGAAGGGGACTTCTTGAGAAGTAGAAAAGAACCATTGATGCATTCAACACCAGCGCAAAATGTCTGCCAAAGTCCAGGACCATTAAAACTCCCATGGGTAGGCCACATCGGTAAGCACTTGAAATTCATGCAAGCTTAGCCGACTTGTGCAGATTCCGTTGGTTATGCAGATGCAATAGAAGTTCATGCATTAATTATCCAGAGACATTAAAAGTCCATGTGAGACAGCGCCATGTTTCGGGCCAAAGCTCTTCTTCAAGCAAAGCATATAAAGAGAATTCCTCCTAGAGAATGCGCGTAATGCAAAGTCATTTAAAGGCTACCGATGGGCAGCCCTCATTATTGCGTTGAATGACGTCACCTTCACATGTGGACCAGCTTCATTGATCTACAAACCATATCCCATTGCCTTGAATCCCATTAAATTATACTAAACTCCACCAGTTAGTTTCTAAATTTAGTCCATGAGGAGCCACAGTGTGAAGCTTAATCCATGACTGCTCCAGATATTGTAGTCTTGATTCTATCAGCCCCTGTGGCTTGTTATCTTTCTCTCCATCCCATCATCCTCATGACAGATCTATGACAGTGCTTCCCAATTGAAGTAGTTCCACCTTGAGAGATCTTTTTCTGCAGTTTGGTCCATTTTTACTAACGTGCTCATTTTCAGCTGCTTAGAATGCTCTAAGAGCTGCATTTACGAAGGCATTTACATAGGTATCTACAGAGGTAGTGCCTTTGGAAAATCCCAGATAAGTCCCTAACATGCCCAGATGCTATGTGGTTAGCATCGACGCATGCTGGGGGCGTTCCGGGGTGGAGCGGGGGCGGAGGAAAGGGCTAAACGGCTAGTAGTGATTTTCGATGCTACCCGCTTAGCCCTCTGCGCCTTAAAGATAGGCAAGGTTTTTCCTCACCTGTCTTTAAGGTGCAGGGGTCTAAGCGGGTAGCATCGAAAATTGCTGCTACCCATTTAGCCTCGGTGGCTCTGGACGTGTCCAGCCAAACCTGGATTTTCACGCTGTCGCGGTGGAAGTGAAAATCCGGATTAAGGAGGACAGTGGGCAGGCTGTGCTCTGATGTGGTGCATAGCCTGCCTAGATGAAAATTGGGCCCTAAGTGCCTAAAATTAGCACAGGGGTCGGGCCAGACCCACATTAAATATCGGGGATGTTCCCAGTATATCCTCATGCAGTTAACATGGGTCTCTGCTGCACTAGACCAGAAGCTGCACTTAACACCATCTATGGAGGTGGTCATAAATGCACCTACACTAACTGCTGCAGTCACAGTTCAGGTGAGCTAATTATGCCTGCGCTAACTGTACGCGATGTGCAATCAATGCCCACTGTCTTAAGTGTTTAGTGCAGGATTTTTACTGCAACCATGCTTTTAACATGTGGTAACAGTGCACTTCAGTAAACATACTCCTTTGTGTTTTATGTATCTGTCTATTAATTCTTAGTTATTATGCAAATACTAAAATGTCTGGAATTGTTCTTCTTCTGTTCTCTCCATTTTGTGTGAAATATAATGTGCCTCATTATTACAGTGTAGTGATTTCTGTTCATTAAAATAAATTTATTTACTTATAAGGTTGACTAATCTTATAAAAACTGAATTCATTGCATTTAGTTTGTGCCTTTTATCTGTATCATAGTCTATACTCATAATCCTTCTACTATAATACTTTAGAAATGCTCTGCAGTAGTTTCTTTTCTTGTTTAACCTCCAGTATTTCTGGACGTTCAGGCTTAGACCTTCCTGTTCTAATGCAGGAGATGTGATGACACACCATGGCTTCAACACAGGAACTTTTTTCCTTAGTAGAGTTGCTTTGGCCGAGAAAAAAGGAGCATTTTTATTAATTTTGTCCATATACTTTTTTTCTTTTTTATATTTTTTTAGTGCTTGAGCTGAGTTAGAGCATTGAGAGAAGTACTACTTTTGCAATCACTTCAAGGTTAAAGCTGAGGAGAGGTGCTCTTGCTGCTGGCTTTGCCACTGCTGTTTTTATGTTATATATATTCTGCACAGCTATAATGCCAGTGTGATGCCACATGTCCTCGCAGGGTGGTCATGTCAGCATTCCTTTCAGCTACTTGTTCTGCCCAGTGACAATGAACCACAACTATGTTGTAGTCCATTTTCACTGGAACTTCAAAACATATTATTTTCATGGTGGCCCAGTTGTTAGCGTTCTATCTCTCTGCTTTAACTTTAACTCTAAGAATTGGACACATCCATTGTGACACTGTACTGCAGGCAGGTGTCAAACTGTTCAGTCGTGTCATTTTATTGCAATAATACCTTTGCACGACCCTCTTGCTTCTCCTCTCTGTCCGCACCTCATAACCATCCAGCTGTCCCCCTGCAGCTCCCGACACCTTTATCCTCCCCTTTTCATTTTTTTTCACTTTCTACCAGCAGCGACATGACGTTGCAGGGACAATAAAGCCCTCCACTAACTGTCACCATTGCTGTCTTCTCTTCCTTTCCCTTACTTCCTATGTGCTGCAGGACACAGAGAGACACAATCTTAGAGACAGGGTGTACACACTGTCCATCCTTCAGTTTCCTGCTAATACCATTGCATCTGGAGACACTGTCACTAATCCTGTCCTGCTGCAGGGATGGGTAGCAAGACAGCCCTTAATTCTCTTGACAGAAGCAAGAAATGTAGGCTCTCTGAAAAAAGTGCACAGCCCCTCAGGATGCAGGGTGGGTGAGATAGAGGCTTAAAAACAGGTTTGTTCACACAATTGCAGTGCCTCTAGCCCTGAGAGCTTAGAATTCTGAGTTTCTTCAAGGTCAAGGGCTTACTCAAGGTCACATGGAAAGAGGAAGCCAAGGGAACTGAACCAGTTTTGCAGCTCTATGCTTTATCTTCTCAGCTGACTGAAGACACTTTGGTCAATAATGACCCGATATCCAATGGCATTTATCTGAGTAATGGCAGCCATTATCTAGGTAAATGCCTTAGCTGCCACCATCCATAGATATTCAGTGGCACCGTCCAAATAGTGCTGCTGAATATCATTACAGATCACGTCTGCACTATCTAGAAAGTGCCAGGGCACTGCAAGAAGGGAGCAGTGAGTTATCAGAGAGTGGCAGTAGTCTGCACGCTATCCTGATTACTATCAAGATAACTTAGGTGAGCAAAATAAGCTGTCCTAGGTTATTTGGATAGTGGGCTGAATTGTGTTGCTCTTCTGATAACACCACAGGTCACTGCATAATACAGAGTTTTAGTGGCAGTCTGTGAAGTATTTAAACGCCATGGTGAGCATTTTGAGAAACTCCCACCTGCAATGTTTAAATATTGACCTGTAAGAGTTCATTTCTCTAACATGCTGAGATATCTAATAATCCTAGGACTTTACAGGTTTTATATTTGCAAATTTCAATAGGGGGCTTTATCACTGTACAATGAGACAATCCCATTCATTATTTGTTATTTGGATGAGTTCTCTACTCACCGGATTTTCATGCAGGTTTGGAATAGTAAACTTACCTTCGTGTTTGGAAACGTTTTCTTTTCAGTGACACCTAAAATTACAGGGACTAACCATTCCAGCTATCATTATGATGATGTTGTTCTTTATTAATTACAGAGAGGAATCTGAACCCCAAAGCAGCCTGCCTTAAGAGAAGGGAAGAAGAAAAAGTTTCTGCCGTATCGGCAGATCCACCACCAACACACCCAGGTGCACACCCTGGACTTAATGAATCTACCAACCCTATGGGTCATATGTGAACACCGGCCACGTAGGTCTTTTCTTCTTCTTGTCTTAGTAGGGGATGATATAAACCTACAGGTTTCACTGAACTGACAGCTTTTCATCTACCAGTAGGAATGGGTCTCTTCCGAGCCGCTGGTTCTCTAACATAACTAGTTAATTAAACGTTCCTCATTGCATTCAAATTTCATAGCATTTCTCAGAGTTCTGAAAAGTAACAAACACTTTATAGTGATCCCTTGCAATGTACTCTTCTGAGAATGTTACGTGTTTTTTGTACTAAATGTTATAAATAATGGTTTGAGTTCACACACGGTGCTGCATATGGTATATTCCATAAAGTGCCTTGTAACTGTCATATCGATACTTTATTGGGGAAAACGTAAATTTCCAGAAGACTTTTTTGTATATAAAACTTTGAGCACTGCTTTGAACTTTGGCTAACATCAGTCACATGTGGCTGAACTAACTACTGTCATACAGGACGGTGCAGAAACTTAGTGCGGCCTTTAAGAACCCATAACGCTACATCTAAGCACACTCGACGAAACTTTTAAATGCAGAAAACAGATGTAAATGCTGACTGAAAACCTAGCGCCCAATTAACGCCATATTTATTTAAATCTAGTTTATTCACTGCACATAGTGGTCTGGTATTCAAATCACGGCTACGCCCGATGCAGAGACAGACGTAGAGGATTTTGCAAGCAGCCATAGTGCCAAAATATTTACTGCAGGGTCTGAGGTGACTTAAACCTTTAACACTTGCCCCTGACAGTATTTTGATGGCACCAGGTACTTTCCCTTGTGCCTAGATCATCATCTTCTCAGATGATCAGGGAAAAGCCCCGATGCCATCAAAACACTGTTTGGGCCGTGCCCAAAAAAAAGAATCCCTGATGGCCCAGCGGCCCCGTTTTCCCCCTCGCCGACAGTATTTTGATGGCATCGGGGACGATCGCGGCATCGGGAAAAGCCCCTGATGCCATCAAAACACTGTCGGGGGCCAGTGCCCCAACAGAAAGTAAGTACTTGGTGGTCTAGTGGCCCTTGTACCCCCCACCCCCAAATAAAATAAAAATCACCTCATGGTCTAGCGGCCCCTGTATCCCCCACTCCCACCCCCAAGTAAAATAAAATAAAAATCACCTGGTGGTCTAGTGGCCCCTGGTCCTGTGTGGTGCATCCTGGGATGCACCGGACAGGGTTAGACTGGCATATAAGGCAATAATCTTCCTTATATTGCAGTCTGACATTACCCGATGCATCCCAGGATGCAGCGCGTGGGGCTGGGCATCGCCATTTTACAAGATGGCGGACCACAGCAGGAGCTTGTAGGCAGTGCTTCCGCCTATTTTAAGGTACCGGGTGGGGGGTTGGATTTAGGGACTGCTAGACTACAAGATGATTTTTATTTTATTTTATCTTACTTGGGGGTGGGGGGTACAGGGGCCGCTAGACCACCAGGTACTTACTTTTTGTCGGGGCACTGGCCCCCGACTGTATTTTTATGGCATTGGAGGACTTTTCCTGATGCCATGATCGACCCCAACACCATCAAAATACTGTCGGGGAGGGGAATGGGGCCGCTGGGCTACCAGGAATTCTCTTTTGTTGGGCACTGGCCCCCAACAGTATTTTGATGGCATCGGGGACTTTTCCCGATGCTGTGATTGTCCCCAGTGCCATCAGAATACTGTTTGGGCTGATATGCAAATTAGCCACATGGTGCCTGGAGAGCAAGGCAAACTAGCGCAGGCTTCTAGTGCGCATGTGTTTGGCTTGTTCTCCCCGTTTAATGCTGCAGTGGCTCATATTTGCACTCACATGGTTAACGTAGTGTTCATTTGCCTACCCTATCCTTCCAGCATCAAATGCTAAAATGTATGCGTTCTCAGGAACGTTAAAAATCACTTCAGCATGGGTCTAGTGCCAGCTTTCTGCATTGGCCCAATAGTGGTCAGTAATAGCTTAAAGGAGCTGATAGTCACAAACCAAAGTAAGTTAAATAATTGCACTTGGAGATTTTTAAACACGATTAGATGATAGAGGGGTTAAAGGGGCACTAAGAGGCGACAAGGCGATAGCAGAGAGACTGAATGAATTCTTTGCTTCAATCTTTACTGAGGAAGATGTAGGGATGTTACCCATGACTGAAGTGGTATTTAAAGGTGAGAAAGAATTGAAGGAAATATCGATACATCGGGAAGATGTATTGCAACTATTAGATAAACTGAAGAGTAGCAAATCACCTGGGACGGATGGTATACATCCAAGGGTGTTGAAAGAACCTGAAATATGAGATTGCAGACCTGCTATTAGTAATCTGTGAACTATCATTAAAATCATCTCTAATACCTGAAGATTGGAGGATCGCCAATGTAACACCAATTTTTAAAAAGGGTTCCAAGGGTGACCCGGGAAACTACAGACCAGTGAGCCTGACGTCAATACTGGGAAAAATGGTAGAAACCATCATAAAGAATAAAATTACTCAGCATGTAGATAGTCATTGCGTAATGGGAGACAGCCAACTTGGCTTTAGACAAGGAAGATCTTGTCTTACTAATCTGTTATGTTTTTTTGAAGGAGTGAATAAACAGGTGGACAAAGGTGAGTCGGTAGATATAGTGTATCTGGACTTTCAGAAAGCCTTTGACAAGGTCCCTCATCAGAGACTTTTGGCAAAACTAAAGAGTCATGTGATAGGAGGCAGTGTACTATTGTGGATCAGGAACTGGTTAAAAGATAGAAAGCAGAGGGTAGGGCTAAATGGCCAATTTTCCCAATGGATAAAGATGAATAGTGGTGTACCCCAGGGATCTGTGCTGGGTCTGCTGCTTTTTGACATATTCATAAATGACCTGGAAAGTGGAATAACAAGTGAGGTTATCAAATTTGCAGATGACACAAAACTATTTAAAGTTGTTAAAACCCAAGAGGATTGTGGAAAATTGCAAGAGGATCTTGATAAATTGGAAGACTGGGCATCAAAATGGCAGATGAAATTTAATGTGGACAAGTGCAAAGTTATGCACATAGGGAAGAACAACCCAAACTATGGTTACACGATGCAAGGTTCCACATTAGGAACCACCACCCAGGAAAAAGATTTAGGCGTCATTGTGGATAACATGTTAAAATCCTCGGCCCAGTGTGCAGCGACGGCCAAGAGAGCAAATAGAATGCTAGGTATCATAAGGAAAGGAATGGAAAATAAAACAAAAGATATTATAATGTCTCTATATCGTTCCATGGTGAGACCGCACCTTGAATATTGTGTGCATTTCTGGTCGCCGTATCTTAAAAAGGATATAGCGATTTTAGAAAAGGTTCAGAGAAGAGTCACCAAAATGGTAAAGGGGATGGAAGGATACTGCTATGAAGAAAGGCTAAAAAGGTTAGGGCTTTTTAACCTGGAAAAGAGACGGCTGAGGGGAGATATGATAGAAGTCTATAAATTAATGAACGGAGTGGAACGGGTAAACGTAGATCGATTGTTTATGTTATCAGAATATAGAAAAACTAGGGGACATGCAATGAAGCTACAGGGTAAAGTATTTAAGACTAATTAAAGAAAATATTTTTTCACTCACCGTATAATCAAACTCTGGAATTTGTTACCAGAGGATTTAGTAAAGGCTGTTAGTGTAGATGGGTTTAAAAAAGGTTTGGACAACTTCCTGGAGGAAAGGTCCATGTTCTTGTTAAGTGCCGTCGAGTCAGAGTCGACTCATGGCGACCCTCTGGACAGCTATCCTAAATTGTGTTTGGTCTTGAGTCAGGTGGCTCATTGTTGACAGACTGGTACCCGTAGCTGCATAAACGATTATTAAGAAGGGACCCAGGATATCAATGCTTGACCCAGTACAAGCATTGTGGAACCTGTGTCTTTTGGGGAAACTGCTAGGTACATATGATCTAGATTGGCCACTGTTGGAAACAGAATAATGGGCTTTATGGACCTTGGTCTGACCTAGTAAGGCATATCTTATGTTCAAATTTCACTAAAAGGCTGTGTGCTAAAATTTAGGTTATTTTTAGCTAAATTTAGTAATATCTGTTTTCAGCTAGTAATTTGTGTGAATTTAGGACCCTGAATTTAGTTCTGCTATTTATTTAGTAGATTTAGGAACCTATATTAGATATTTAGTGCTGAAAATCGGCACTAAGTTCCTAACGTTTTTTTTCTTTTCTCCACACCTTTATCTACCCAGTTTTTAGGCTCCTAAATTTCAAGTCTCAGCCTTAGTCAATTTGTCAAGTGGCTGACTAGATGTCTAACTCCAGTGTTTTCAATATGTGGTCTGAGCAAACTACATAATAGCTGTTCATAGTAACATAGTAAATGACGGCAGATAAAGACCAGTATGGTCCATCTAGTCTGCCCTGTAAGGTGATTAGAGTAGGTGTACTTGCCGCTTCGTGCAGGTCACTCCCCTGTATGCCTTTGTTTAGGGTTCTACTCACCGCTCTGTGCAGGCCAACCCTCTCTGTTTGCTGAAATATAAAAAAATAGTTTTATTTTTATTTTATCCTCTTGCTATAAAGGGATCCACACTGTCTGTCCCATGCCATTTTGAATTCCATCACTACATTTGCCCCCACCACCTCTATCAGGAGGGCATTCCAAGCATCCACCACTCAGTGAAAAAGCATTTGCGGACGTTACCTTTACCTCCTGGCAGCTTCATGTTATGCCCTCTAGTATTACAGCTTCCCCTTCTTTGAGGCACGTTGCCATTTTATTGAAGTCTTTGAAGTCTAGGACTTGGTTTGCTGTGATTGGACTCTGTCTTGGCTTTTACCTCAAATCACACTATGTGCTAATCGTGGTTGCTGGTCATCAGTTAAGAGTTTATGTTGACCATGCACTTCGCATGAGAAGAGTATCCATAACTAATTGGGAATGGAGGGGAGTTTTATGTTTAGGGCAGATTACGATGTATGGCTTGTTTTCAGCTGAGTTCTGACTTTTCCACTGGCATAAAGGAAATTTCTGTCCACATTTTGGATCAGTAAGAAGAAACCTTTTGTAGCTGAGCAGCCATAATGCATTCTGTATCTAGCAAATGACAAGGATGGAGCAAATGTTTATAAGGGGATAACATACAACAGGAAACAGGACTACACTGGCTAAATTTACTTTTTATAGAATTCTTGTGTTTTTGTTTTTTTTAATTCTTACTTTTGAGCTTCAGAAAAGGACATTTATTCTTATTGCGCTACATCCATGTTATCAAGACATGCACTGACATGGTCTCTCCACACCTTTCTCTATCCACTTAGGCCCCGTTTTCTTGCATTATTACCTTCATATTTAAACAGCCATATGACCTATTTTTGCCGACAGCTTTTTTTTTCTTCATTACCTAATATTGTCTTCTCTCAATCTTCATTCTAGAATTCCAGAACTATTGATAGGATATGTAGAAGGTGACCTTTCTTCACAAGGACATAGACAACTAACATTTTATGAAGACACAAATCTGACAGGATAAAACACTTGAAGCAAGAAACCCAAATGCAATCTTACGATCAAAGCAACTGGTCAACATCTGCATTGGAAGTGAAGAGCTGAGAATCTTCACCTAGAATTTCAGCCCAAGGAACACTCTGAACATATCATTCTGTTGCAAGCCGCGCGTCGCTTCTGCACAATCAGACTCTCGTGCTGTCTCCACACCTCGTGGAAGTTGCCTTGTGCCTAAACTGAATTGACAAATGCATTGTATCTACAAATTTTATTTATTGTTATGGAACTGTTGTAAAAGTCTACATATAAAGGGAAAATGTTATTGTCTTGAAAACCGATAACATTTCAATTAAATGCCAGCATTTGTTAAAGCTGTTCATGTGCAGAGAACAAAAGCAGTGGCAACCTTCGACCCTTAGCATTCCCAGCATACCTATTAGTGTCTTAAAGAAAGGAAGGGGAAAGCCCTTTGGCTGTCTTTTCCATTCCTTTTGCCATATAAATAGTGTTTTCCATGCAATAGGAAATATTCCTTGGTATAGCTTCTTCTTTTTTTTTTTTCGTTAAATGTTATTTTTGGTCTCTGGTAATCTGAACAGTTATGGTCATAGTTAATCTCCCGCGCAGCGCTCCATGCTTTAAGCCATTAGCACTTGTAGAAAAGATTGCAAACTGGAGCAGTACTGTGACCGTAGTATTTCTTAGATTTAAAGAAGGGGTGTTCCCTCCTCCCCCACCTCACTTTCCTCAATTAAACATTGTTTTATTTGTAACTATAAACAAAACATTTTTTAGGCTTCATAGCAAAGCTTGTAATGTGAAGTGTAAATTGAGGAGAGAATCTACTTTGTTAGACTTGCTTTCTTTCCCAGGCAGTATGTACTACATATAGTACATGTAAAGCGTTAGCTGTGAGTAAGCACAAAATGCATTACAATAAAAGAAGAATTTCAGGCTGTAATTGTGAGCTGGTGAGATCCTAGGTTCACCTTGGCAGGTACTGTGAAGATGAATCAAGTGCAGCTGTAAGCAAATCACATGATGCAATATAAGCGCTATGGTCACCAGTCCTTCTTCACTGAATCCTTCAACTTTCCTGTCCTCGGCGTGTGATTTTCACCCACTCCCAAAAAATGAGGAGCCTTATTATGGTTTGACCACTGAATGCAAAAATGATGAGCCACCACAAGAGTGCTGATAAATATCCCTCTGTCCCTGATCTCTTGAAACTTCCATGTAAACTGTCTTCCACTACAGTGAACTTAGGCGAACATTATTCACTGGTGTTCTCATAGCTCATGTTCAAACATTGCCCATATCATCGGTGGCAAATCAGCTCATAACAGAAAGAATGAACCAATTCATAATCTACTAACCTGAGTTACTGCCATTTTAAAGAAGAAAAAAAACATTCTCGAAACAGGCTTACGGCAAACTCTGAATAATTTATATGGTTCCTAACAATTCAGTAACTTGTAAACTTAGTAAACTTTCTTACATTATAATTTGCAGATATTGTCAAATAACACCCCACTATATCCGTGGCCTTGTTCTTCATTTCAGTGTTTTATCAGCTTAACAAATGGTTGCTTATGACATGTGAAAGTGATCACACCCCACTGCCTGGCTTTTTTCCATCTAAGCCTCTTTCTAAGCTTGTTGTCTATATGGCTATATTAGACTTTGCAGTATGCCCAGAAGCTTTCCTTCATAAAAATAGAAAGAAAAATACATTTGGCTTATTTTTCACTGTAGCTAGTCTTTTATACAATAATCTTGTAAGAAAATTACTTGAATTCTAAATATTACTCTTTCTAGATTTTTGAAATCAAAAAAAGTTTTCAGTAAAAAGTTTCTTACTTTATTTTACTATATTAGGTAGTAAAAATGTAGGGTTATTTACCATAACCTGTTCATTAATATCAGAAATTTACAATAGCATTTTAAGAACATAGTAGGGTTATAGCATACCGTGTAGTACCTATGGAGTATTGTAAGAGCTAATTGTCCGAGATGACTTGCTTCTCATCTTGTTCTCCAGTTTCCATTGTTGGTTTATTGCGGATTTGTACCCTGTGTCAAATTTCAAGGTATTGTTGATAAACCTTTTCAACCAGCAGCAAGAAGTTCAAATTTTTTTCTGTCAATGTAACAGAAAACACAATATGTATATAACATTTATGTAGCAATAAATGTGCCATTTTTTTAACACGGTCACTTGGTGGTTTTTTTTTCTCTCCTTTAATCAGAAAGGGGCATGTTTACTAAAATGCACTGTCTAACATGCAATTGGTGAGGTACTAAAAGGTTATTTATTAAGCACCCAGTGGTCAAAGGAGGGAATACCAAAACCACTAGACCCTATATGAGCCGTGTTTTGGCAGAGCCTTCTTCAGGGGTCAGTACTGTAAAAGAACATATATTAAAAAATATTAACGGTAGAAAAAATAAATAAAACAAATAAAGAACTATTTCATAAATAGCTAAAAATGCAGTTCCATGATATTAACAAGAACATTTACATCTTAAAACAAATGAAGGACATGAATAAAGAACATATCTCTAATATAAACAATAAATGCTAAATGATACATAAAAGGAAATCATCTTATAGTCCAACATAATCATAACTCATAAAATGAGGGAGGAGTGGCTCAGTGGTTAGGACAGGCTACCTCAGGCCGGAGGGACTGGGGTCTCTAGTCCCATGGCCACTCCTTGTGGCCTTGGGCAAGCCACTTAACCCTCCATTGCTTCAGGTATGCTTAGACTGTGAGCCCTTCAGGGACGAGGGAATAAAAAGTGCCTGTTAGCATATATATCTGTAAACTGCTTTGACCCAGTGAAAAGCGATATATAAGCACAGCTAAATAAATAAAAATTATTAAAAACTATTATATCGACTGCTTCAATACAACTGCAAACTAACAAAATAGTTTATAAACTCATATATAATGAAGCAAAACAAAGTAGACAACCATTTAAAATAGTGAGTAAAAAAAAGTAAACAAAATTAACAGTAAACAAATGTATGTATGTGATGAGGAGGACTATATTTATTTATTTATTTATTTATCTATATTTTTCTATACCGCCCCTTCCAGCGATCAAGGGCGGTTTACAAGGAACATTTTAACAATTGTACACAGATGTATACATTTACATTGAACAATCAGATTCAACTATTTACAATGAACGGTTAAGTTTAACTATTTACATTTAACATATATGCGTGATCCAGTATTGATGGACATATATTATAACACTGAAACTAATCTATATGCAACTAATGGAGTACTACAAAATACACCTGTCCATCAGGGAAGGTGTCTGAGCTTGAAACAGTAAATATTTATTTATTTAAAAGGATTTATATCCCGCTTTATCCTGAAATCAAAGCAGTTTTCACTTCACACGAATCAGAATGAAAAATGCGGGGGTGTCGGCATGTACATCTAGTAGTGAGTGTGTAGGTGTAAGAAAGGTGTAACTTGATTGCAAGATGCAATATATACAGGGTGAGCTATCTACAGTGTGCTATATACAAAGAGGAGGTGGGGGAGGTTAAGGTGGGGAGGAGGCGGGATATATATATAAATGTTTTTAATAATTTTATAAGTTATGATTATGTTGGTTTATAAGATGATTTCCTTTTATATATCTTTTAGCATTTATTGTTTATATTAGAGAGATATTCCTTATCCATGTCCTTTATTTATTTTTAGATGTAAATTTTCTTGTTAATATCATGGAACTGCCTTTTTAGCTAGTTACTTGTTTAAATTTATTTATTTTTTCTACCGTTAATATTTTTTAATATATGTTCTTTTATAGTATTGACCCCTGAAGAAAGCTCTGCCGAAACATGGCTCGTGTAGGGTCTAGTGGTTTTGGTATTCCTTCCTTTGACCATTGGTCCTTAATAAAAACCTTTTAGTACCTCGCTTTTTTTGTGTTTCCTTGGACTTTGCGAGTGCTTTTGTTGCTTGGACTAGCATGCAATTGGTAACATTAAGTGCCTCCGTGCTAATGACAACAGCCATGGTTAGTGCACACCCAAGACACCTGCGCTGAGATGCACAGTCATCACCCATGTTCTGCCCCTAATCTGCCCTGTCCCCACTCATTCGCATACTAACTGGTTAGCGTGGAGCCCTGTGCTGTTAGCACAGTATACTTACTGCATGCTAAACCTTGTGCTAAGAATTAGCACATTTTAGTGAACAGGCCCCAAAGAATGCAGGAGAAAGGAGTTGGGCCATGTTGTGGTAACATTATAAACCAGAGCTAAAATAGTGAAGTAGATGCTACGTTTCTTCTGAAAACATGAGCCAGGCAAACTATATTTCCTGAACCATTTTCACATTTCCTCACTGTGAAATATGAAACTTAACAAGTAGAAAATAGTGTAAACAGTTTTTCTCCAGGAACAAGCAGGAATGCAGTCTTCACATATGAGTGAACGTCACCGACTGAGCCCACACAGGAACACTCCCCAGCATCCAATAGGAAAACCTTTGGGAGACTACACTGCACCTGCGTGCCAGCCTTCCCACCTTCCCTACTCCTCTCCTCAGTTATTCATTTTCCTCAGAGCCAGTAGGACGCATCATCCTGTCTCTGCTGAAAAGCTTCTCTTTTTTGTGCCCTTCAGGGTACATCATTCTTCTGTCTTCCCGTCGATGCCAGTTCCGTCGAATCAGACACCGGTCATGATAATTTTTCCTTTATTTTAAAATTTTCTTTTGATTTTTGACGTGATTCTCGCTGCTAAACTAGTCCTCTAGGCTTCCATATCCTTATCTTCAAATCTCAAAGACAACTTTTTAAGGGAAGGAAAAGCCAGACAATGGTTTTAAAAAATGTACGAAGTGTGCCGGTACCATTTCGGCCATTGATAAATATTACTAGTGTCTAAAATGTTTGGGGCCTGAATATCAACCCAATTCTTGTCCTTTGTGCCAACAAATGACAGAGAGGCCTCAAGAACTGAGCCAGACAATTTGGATTGTTCATCCTGGACTCTGTTTCGGTGGCTGCCATTTCAGCGAGGGCGTTGACTTCCTCTTCTTCGAAGTCCCCAACACAATAGTAAGTCAAAGTCTCTGACTATTTCCAAATCTTCGGCATCATAGAAACATAGAAATATGATGACAGAAAAAGACCACATGGCCTATCTAGTCTGTCCTTCCATATCAACAACTACAACAGTCCCCTTTTTACCTTTAGAGATCCTCTGTGTTTGCCCCATGCTTTTTTGAATTCAGTTACTGTCCTCATCTCTACCACCTCCACTGGGAGACTATTCCATGGATCCACTACTCTTTCTGTAAAGAAATGTTTCCGCATATCACTCCTGAATCTATCTCCCTTCACCCTCATCCCATGTCCCCTCGTAGCAGAACTTGCTTTCAATTGAAAGAGGCTCTCTCCCTGAACATTTATGCCACGGAGGTATTTAAACATCTCAATCATATCACCTCTATCCCGCCTTTCCTCTAAGGTGTACATATTAAGATCCTTCAGTCTGTCCTCATATGCTTTATAATGAAGACCACTAATCATTTTAGTAGCCACCCTCTGCACTGCCTCCATCCTGCTCACATCCTTTTGAAGTTGCGGTCTCCAGAATTGCACACTATACTCCAAATGGAGTGGAGGAGTGGCCTAGTGGTTGGGGCAAGGTACTTCAGGCCGGAAAGTCTGGGGTTCAAATCCCACTAGAGGACAGCAACCTTGGGCCGGAAGGACTGGGGTTTCTAGTCCCAAAGGTGCTCCTTGTGGTCTAGGGCAAGCCACTTAACCCTCCATAGCCCATGTTCCCTGTAAAATAGTTATCTCCAAGTTATAATGCCCTGTTCAATGTAATTTCAATTTGTTCAATGTAAACCGCACTGATGCAGAATAGCGCGGTATATAAGAGAATATAAATAAATAAATAAAATAATAAATAAATAAATGAGGTTGCACCAAAGACTTATAGAGAGGCATTATCACCTCCTTTTTTCTGCTAGCCATTCCTCTCCGTATGCACCCAAGCATCCTTTTAGCTTTTGCCGTCGCCTTTTCTACCTGTTTAGCTACTTTAAGATCATAAGACACAACCACGCCTAGATCCCGCTCTTCTTTAGTGGACAAAAAGTACTTCACCCCTATACTATATTGCTCCCTTGGATTGCTGCAGCCCAAATACATGACCTTACATTTTTTAACATTAAATCCCAGCTGCCAAATTCTAGACCATTCTTCAAGCTTAGCTAGATCCCTCCTCATGTTATCTACATCTTCCTGGGTGTCTACTCTATTGCAGATTTTGGTATCATCCGCAAAGAGGCAAACCTTACCCGACAGCCCTTTCGCTATATCACTAACAAAGATGTTAAAAAGAATCAGACCAAGGACAGATCCCTAGGGCACACCACTGGTAATGTCCTTCTCCTCAGAGTGAGCTCCATTTACTTATACACTTTGTCGCCTCCCACCCAACCAATTTCTAACCCAAGAAGTAACTTTAGGGTCCATCCCTAGGGTGCTCAGTTTGTTTATAAGTCGCCTGTGAGGAACAGTGTCAAAGGCTTTACTGAAATCTAAATACACCACATCTAGAGCTCTCCCTCGGTCCAACTCCCTGGTCACCCAGTCAAAGAAATTAATCAGATTTGTCTGACAAGACCTGCCTCTGGTGAATCTATGCTGCCTCGGATCCTGTAATCCGCTGGACTCCAGAAACCTCACTATTTTCTCTTTCAGCAGCGTTTCCAATAATTTACTCACCACCGAAGTTAAACTAACCGGCCTGTAGTTTTCAACCACATCCTTACTTCCGCTTTTGTGTAAAGGCACCACATGAGCCTCTCTCCAGTCTTTTGGCACCACTCCCGACTCCAACGAGGCACTGAAAAGGTCAGTCAGTGGAGTTGCTAGAACGTCCCCAAGTTCCCTCAGTATTCTAGGGTGTATCCCATCCAGTCCCATCGCTTTGTCTACTTTAAGTTCAGCTAGTTTCTCACGAACACAGACTTCTGAAAATTGTTCAAGATGTCCCTCGCTTCTGTTCCTATTTGTGGGTGTTTTCTGAGGTACTGCTCCTGGTTCTTCATCTGTGAACACAGAACAAAAATATTTGTTAAGCAATTCCGCTTTATCCTTATCAGCTTCTACATATTCCTCCCCTGCACCCTTGAGTCTGACAATACCAATTTTGCCCTTCCTCTTCTCACTAATATATCTGAAAAATGTCTTATCCCCCCATTTTATTGCATTGGCTATTTCCTCCTCCTTTTGAATCTTTGCCTTCTTGACTACTTTGCTAGCTTCTCTAAGTTTTTCCAAATACAGATGCCTGTCTTCCTCTCTCTGTGATCTCTTGTATTTCATGAAGGCCTCCCTCTTATTCTTAACTTTTTCAGCTACTTCTTTCGAAAACCATAGCAGTCTCCTTTTCCTTTTACCTTTATTTACCATTTTAACAAAAAGGTTGGTTGCCCTTAAAATATCCCCTTTCAGTTTTGCCCACTGTTTTTCTACATCCCCCAGCTGTTCCCATCCCACTAACGACTCCCTGAGATACTGGCCCATCTTCGCAAAGTTAGTCTTCCTAAAGTCTAAGATCCTCACCTTTGAATGGATTCTAACAGCCCTAGTCCTAATACTGAACCACACCATCTGGTGATCACTGGTTGCAAAATGATCTCCCACTACAACATCAGAAACACTTTCACCATTGGTAAGCACCAAGTCCAGTATGGCCCCTTCACGTGTGGGGTCTGTTACCAATTGACTGAATAGTTCTCCCTGTAGAGAATCCAGGATCTCCTTACTTCTAGATGATAGTGCAGCAGGAATGTGCCAATCAACATCTGGCATATTGAAATCTCCTATCAGTAGCACTTCCCCTTTCCTCGCAATGCTGCGTATGTCTTCAATTAACTCTCTGTCCACCTCTTCCTCTTGTGAGGGAGGTTTGTATATCACACCAATGCAAATAGATTTCTCTTTCCCTCTTTCTAGTTTAACCCACAATGCCTCCTCTCTCCCTTTTAAGCTCTGTAATTCCAAAGCTTTAATAGTAGTTTTTACATATAGTGCCACTCCTCCTCCCCTTCTTCCTACCCTGTCCTTTCTGAATAAAGTATAGCCAGGTATAGTTACATCCCAATCATGGTTTTATGTGAACCATGTTTCTGTAACTGCCACTAAATCCAAGTCAGCCACTCCCACCAAAGCTTCAACATCAGGGATCTTATTTCCCATGCTACGGGCATTTATACACACTGCTTTCCATATGTTACCCCTGTTACCCATTTCCATAAAGGTATTTAATGTATCACCTACCTGGGGACTTTCACTTACCTGGGGGCTTTCTTCACCCATCCCCAACAAATCTAGTTTAAAGACTGATACCGAAGCCAAGGCGAAGTCCCAGCATAAGCATCACTACTCCCCTAGAGTTGGTTCCGATGCAGACCGGCCAGTCAAACAGCCCTGGTGTCAGGATCTGTCCTCTAAAGCACAAGTGGGGCTCCAGTATGCTCCCAAGACATCGACCTCCAGAGAGCTACCAGCTCCATTTTCTTGGATGGTGGCTCAGAGCCCATAGGTGATTCACCCAGACATCTGTCATCTCCCTAGACCAGCACATGCTGGCTCTTTAGAGGAGCTTGGCAGCACTCCTGGCAGCCTCAGTACCAATAACATTGACAGCTTCAGGAGTGCAGACTTCAGCCCTGAACCTACAGCCAGGCGTATAGGGCCTGATACCAGCCCTCGAACCAGCATCAGAGCACCTAAGTCCTTTGTTGGAACTGGTTGATGGCCCCCATATCCAACAGACTCAGACTGCCATGGTTCTCTGTTCTGATATCTCTGAGTATCAGTATCAGCATCGACCATTGGCTTCCATAAAGCATTGAGGTCGAGACCAAAACTGACAATACTTTGATTTCTTACTGGACTCTAATTCAAGTTCTTCAGAATCTGACGGGGGGTCACTCGATTCCAGAGAACTTCCGACATCCCCTCAGACTCTTCACTGCCTCAGGAGTGATGTTGATCCCCACCAGAAGATATGTCCTTTCAGGACTTCATATGTGACATGGCAGTAGGGCTCGCCATCACAGTAGCCTCGGAAAAGGAACCAAGGATGGAGGAATTGGAGATACTCTAATACCCTCCCATGCCCAGGGAGGCAGCTACATTACTGGTGCATTATATCCTGAAGGATCTTATGCTCCGCATGTGAGAGGTCCCGCTCACAGTTCCGCCTGTCAGCAAGAGACTCAGTACCATCTACAGAGTACCAGTGTGCCTAGGCTTCCAAAAACCTCAGCTTGCCTACCACTCAATGATGGTGGAATTGGTGATGCACCAAATAAAGAGCTCAATGAACCATTCATCTATGCCTCCTAGCAGGGACTTAAGGACACTCAATGCCTTAGGGCATCAATGTTTCCAGACATGCATGTTAGCCTCCAGAATCATCTCTTACATTCTGTACATTGGCATGTTTCTGAAGGATGTCACCAGGAATCTTGAGATTTTCACCCACCCTTCTTCCTGAGGATAAGCAGAGTGCCATCAAGCAGAGTACTATCAAGCAAGGCCAGAATACGTCTAAATTTTTTACTAGGGCCTCTTGATGCTTTTGAATCTACAAGCAGAGCTTCAACAGTCTGCATTGGAGCTCACAGAGTTTCCTGGTTACAGGCATCAGACCTTGAGCGATGGGTCCATGATAAACTGGCCAATATTCCATGTACTGGAGAAAACCTTTTTGGAAAAGATTGGAAGGAAAAAGCAGTAGAGATTGAAACAAATGGTCTCACCCTAAAACACCTTTCCAGGAAAACAGCTGACCCATCCAAGAGGAAGACTCTTCCCAAGAAGTATTTTTATTCTAAGAAGAGAATACAATCTTTCTTGTCCGCCTTCTGGGCCTATCAACCTCAGCAGAGGCAGCAGGGTCCTCGCCAACCCAAGAAAACCAAGGCTGCTAAGCCTCATCCAGCTGTACAGGCACAGCCTGCACCTGTTTTTTGACTCCTTCTTAAAGAGCATTGCCAATCTGCTCCTGAAGGGTCCCCAGCTCCTCCACATAGCAAGCAGACTCTCTCACTATGCCCACAGGTTTCACCTAATAATATCAGAGCAGTGGCACTCCAGATTGTACAAAGGGATCAGCGTCACTTCAAAACCTTACCCCCTACCAACTTCACAGGGGATTATCCTACACAACCCCTTCAAAGCAATCTCTTAAAACAAGAGGTGACCACCAGGGTCCGAGGGTGCCACAGAAAGAGTTCCTCCTCCTCAAGAAAAGTTGGACTTCTACTCTCCATATTTTCTCATTCCAAAGAAAACAGGAGGATTCAGGCTCATCTTTGTTTCATCAGAGACTTAAACAAATTCATGGTCTGAGAAAAATTCAAAATGATTTCTGTAGGAACTCTAATACCATACCTCCAGAGACAGGATTAGTTATATTCTGTAGATCTAAAGGAGGTATATACGCATTTAATGATCCATCCCTTGCACAGACAGTATCTGCGCTTCATGTTTCAAGGCAACCATTATCAATACCGGGTCTAGCATCTGCCCCAAGGGTCTTCACAAAATGCATGGCAGTCGTTGCTGCCGACCTATGCACCCTGGGGGTATTCGTCTTTCCTTACTTAGATGATTGGCTGATCAGAGAAAACTCCCCTCAAGAGGTAAGACTCTCTCTCCCTTCATTGCACATCACAGTGCTCCAACACTTGGGCTTTGTCATAAGCTTCCCAAAGTCTCACCTCCCTCCAACCCAAAATCTGAAGTTCATCAGAGTGCTCTTAGACATTTGACAGGCCCAAGCTTTCCTCCCACAGGATCGCTGTGCCCGCCTCATCGAGCTGGCAAAAGGGATACAACAGCAAAGCCAAGTAACAGCTTGAGAGATGCTACGACTCTTAGGACACATAGCCTCCACAGTCCATGTCGTCCCCTATGCTCGATTACACATGCGACAAGCATAGTGGACTCTATCTTCTCAATGGACGCAGGTGAAGGGTCATCTCGGAGATAAAATCCACATCACCTCTCAGCTAATCAAGTCCCTCCAGTGGTGGTAACTCCCACAAAACTATCGAGTCACCTTTTCAGATGCCTCCACCTCGATGCATCCTGACAACAGGTGCTTTGAAGTTGGGCTGTGGGGTGCATATGAATGACCTGACCGCACAGGGGCTATGGACACCACAGGAATCTGCCCTGCAGATCAACCTGCTAAAATTACGGACACTGACAAATGCTCTTTGTGCTTTTCAACTGCAAATATTGTGTCAACCTGTTCTAGTCAGAACGGATAACCAAGTTGCCATGTTCTACGTAAACAGGGGTGAATGGGGTCCTGTCACCTCTGCAAAGAAGCAATTTATCTATGATTCTTTGCCATCTCTCACAGCATTCACCTCAGAGTGGTGTACCTCCCAGGCAACTCAATGTCCTAGCAGACAGAATATGCCATATCCTTCGTCCACACAAATGGATCTTGCATTGAGAGACAGCTACTCTGATCGTCCAAGCGTGGGGAATCGCACTCATACATCTTTTTGCCACTCCACAAAGCACACAGCTTCCACTCTTCTGCTCCAGAGTTCTGTCGCTGCACTGACAGGCCCCAGATGCCTTCCTTCTCCATTGGGGACAGGGACTGCTCTACACATTTCCTTCCATCCCCTTGATACCCGAGATGCTGTTCAAGCTAAAGGCCAACAGGGGTTCGATGATTCCCATAACCCCCTTTTGGCCCCGTCAGCCATGGTTTTCTCTACTTCTTTGCCTTGTGCAGACTCAGCCACGCAACCTGGGATATGCAACCTGACCTCCTCTCAGGAACATGGGATGCTCCTCCATCCCAATCTTCACTCCCTACACCTGACAGCATGGCTGCTGAAGAGTTAGTGCTCACTGACCTCAGCCTACCACAGGCGGTCAATGATGTCTTTCTCAAATCTTGTAAAGATTCCACCAGGCAATTTAATGCCTTCAACATTGACCCCTTTTCTTGTCCGGTGGAGTCGCTTATACAATATCTCCTTCACTTATCCTTGACAAGTCTGAAAACTAACTCAGCAAGATTTCACCTTAGTGCCATTGCTGCTTCTCACAGACCAGTGGAAGGACAGCCTATCTCCTCATACCCCTTACTAGCATACTTCATGCGAAGTCTCCTGCTATTCAAGCCACACATCAAGCCGCCTCCGGTGGCCTGGGATCTGAATGTGGTTTTGGCGCAACTTCTAAAGCCACCTTTCGAACCGTTAGCCACCACTTCACTGAAATTTCTGTTTTGGAAGGTCATCTTCCTTATTGCCCTCACTTCAGCTTGCCGCATCAGTGAGCTGCAAGCTTTGTGGATCCGCCCTACACTCTCTTCCACCATGACAAGGTGGTTCTCCGTACCCATCTGCATTTCCTCCTGAAGGTGGTTTCCTCCTCCAATCTAAACCAGTTGATAATCCTCACGATTTTCTTCCCACATACGTCTCAGGAAGAAGCAGCACTATACACTTTAGACTGCAAGCGAGCGCTCACCTACTACTTGCATAGAACTAAAGATCACAGAAAATCCTCTCAATTCATTTTGTTTGATCCTAGTCTCCTGGGACTACCGGTGACGAAACAGACTCTATCTAAATGGATAACAGATTGCATTTCTTTTGCTTATGCACAAGCAGGACTCTCATTGGAGGGTCTTTTCACTGCTCATAAAGTGTGAGCTATGGCGACCTCTGTAGCCAATCTCTGCTCAGTAGTCATTGAGGACATTTGCCGGGCATCTATTTGGTCTTCCATTCATACTTTTGCTGCACACTTCTGTCTGGACAGAGACTCCCATCAGGATGCTGTCGTTGGTCAAGCGCTACTCCAGCACCTCTTTGAGACTTAAACTCAACTCCTACCCTCTGTCCCATACTAATACAAGATACCAGACTATCACTGGGGGAGTATCACCTCCTGGAATAGAGACAATTGGCCTACAACTCTTCCAGACTCTTCGGCTACACCTTTTTTAAATCAGGGATCGTACTACTCTCTCCCCCCATACCAGTCTGGTACCTGGTGAGTCCCATATGTGAAGACTGCATTCTTGCTTGCTGCTGGAGATAGCATAGTTACTCACCTATAACAAGTGATCTCCAGGAACAGCAGGAATCAATCTTCACAACCCACCCTCCTCCTCTAGGAGTTGTAGGGTTCTTTTATTTTCTCCTCAGCTACAAACTCAACTGAGGAGAGGAGTTGGGAAGGCAGGCACACAGGCGCAATGGAGTGCTCCCAAAAGCTTTCCTATTGGACACTGGGGAGCGTTCCCATGGAGGCTCCATTAGTGACATTCACGCATATATGAAGGCTGATTCCTGCTGTTCCCAGAAATCACCTGTTACAGGTGAGTAATTATGCTAAATAATGGTCTTAAGACCATGTGTTGACAAGAACAGAGTTTGTTTTACATGCGCAATTTATGTTTAAATAGTTATTTCCACTGATTTAGATTTGATTTCTCATCTTTCCAAACTCAACTTCAAGGCAGATTACAAATTGAGGTACAGTTAGTACTTACCTTCTCAAGAGGGCTTGTGATCTAAAGGCTGGATTTACTAATGTGTGTTATGCATTAGACAACACACATTAATGTTATCAGTGCGATTTTAATGTGCGCCATTTAATGCAAGCCCCATTGTTTTCAGTGGAGCCTGTTTACTACTAACTTTTGTTAAATGCAAGAACTTAGGTTTGTAATTCCAGTCGTATGTTTATGTCCAGGTCAATAAAGGATAAAGGGACTCGCCTGAGGTCTCGAGGAGCATCAGTGCCAGAAGTGAAACATAGAAACATGATGGCAGAAAAAGACCATATGGCCTATGTAGTCTACCCTTGCATATCAACTATTAAAAACATAAGAACATAAGATATGCCATACTGGGTCAGACCAAGGTCCATCAAGCCCAGTATCCTGTTCCCAGCAATGGCCAATGTAGGTCATACGTATCTAGCAGTTTCCCCAAAAGACACAGGTTCCACAATGCTTGTATTGGGTCAAACATTGATATCCTGGGTCCCTTCTTAATAATGGTTTATGTACCTTTCCTCCAGGAACTTGTCCAAACCTTTTTTAAACCCAGCTACACTAACAGCGTTTACTACATCCTCCGGTAACAAATTCCAGAGTTTGATTACACGTTGAGTGAAAAAATATTTTCTTTTATTAGTCTTAAATAGTTTACCCTGTAGCTTTATTGCATGTCCCCTAGTCTTTCTATATTCTGAACGTAAACAATCAATCTACGTTTACCCGTTCCACGCCGTTCATTAATTTATAGACTTCTATCATATCTCCCCTCAGCCGTCTCTTTTCCAGGTTAAAGAGCCCTAACCTTTTTAGCCTTTCTTCATAGGAGTATCCTTCCATCCCCTTTACCATTTTGGTGGCTCTTCTCTGAACCTTTTCTGTGTGTGAGAGTTCTTTCTCTCACCTCACTCTGCAATAAAGTACTATTTTTGGAAAGAAATCCTGTAATCCTAACAGTAATGGGTAAAAGCATTTTTGTTTACTACATATGTCTGTTTTTAGTTTGTACTAATATATTACCTACTTGGTGAAGATCTATCTCTGTTCTACATATGTGTGATTGAGGCTACATATTCTGTTAGCATGGAGTTTCTATGTAAGGAGCTGTAGTAATCTGTCTTGTTCAGTTTTCTGAATAGGAATATGGATGTTCTAGGGCCCACTGCAATATTTATGGTGCTGCCCTTTTCTGGGTATGCTCCATATTGTGTGAGTTTTGGAAGTTAGTGCTGTTATGGAATAGTAGATTTGCTCTATGGGTCCTGTACTCTGGGTTCTTGGTGAGGTCAACTGTAGGGTGTTAGTTGGCGGTGGGGGGAAGGGAGGTTTACTGGAATATGTATTGTTTTTGAGATTTGCAGTTTTGCATTCTTTATGCTGCCAGACTGAAATTTAAAATATTTTGTCAGTTCAGATTCAAGGAAATTTCAAATTTTAAGGGAACATCTCAGTTTAATTTTGTTTCACCGCTGCTGAGTTCCAGACTTTTCCAGCTCTAGCACAATCCAATCCAGCATTTGATTTCATGGCTACCAGGATTCATTTCTCATTTTAATGGTTCTAAAAGTTCAAGCACCTCTATTTATTTTATATCTGCCACCCCTTTCCAACTTCTTAATCTCCAGTTCTTCCAGCTTCATTGCGTGTGCCCTTGTGTTTCTACATTTTGAAGGTTGGAGCATGGTGGTTAGCACCAGGGCCGGATTTACGTATACGCCATGTACGCCATGGCGTAGGGCCCACAGCCGGCAGGGGCCCACAAAAAAAGAACCAGGTTTTTTTTTTAAACTCAATTAAAAAAAAAAACCTGGTGGCTGCCGCCGCGGGGCCCCCTCTGCTGCCGCGGGGGCCCCGTCTACAAGCTGAAGCGGTCCGGTCGGGCCGGGTCTCTCTCCCTCCCTCCCTCGCTGCAGGCTGCGAGAGATGCGAAGATAGAGCGTCTCCTCGCGTCTGTGTTAAGCCCGCAGGGGCTGATGGGATTTCCCATCAGCCCCTGCGGGCTTAACACAGACGCGAGGAGACGCTCTCCCTTCGCGTCTCTCGCAGCCTGCAGCCTGCAGCGAGGGAGGGAGGGAGGGAGAGAGACCCGACCCGACCAGACCGGACCGGACCGCTTCAGCTTGTAGACGGGGCCCCCGCGGCAGCAGAGGGGCCCCGCGGCAGCAGCCACCAGGTTTTTTTTTAAAATTAAATTTTACTTTAGGCCGGGGGGGGGGTAGGACTGGTAATGGGCTATGGGGGGGGGTAGGACGGGGAATGGGCTAGTGGGGGGGCGGGGGCTGGAAATGGACTGGGGGGGGGTATGGCTGGTAATGGGCTATTGGGGGGCTGGGGCTGGAAATGGGCTGGGCTGGGCTGGGGGGGTTAAGGCTAGAGGTGGGCTGATTGGGTTAGGACTGGTAATGGACTGTGGGCTGTTGGGGGGCTTAGAACTGGCAATGGGCTTTGGGGGGGGGTAAGACTGGTAATGGGCTGTGGGCTGATGGGGGCTGTCTGGTAATGGGCGTTGGGGGGGGGCTAGGACTGGTAATGGGTTGGGGGGTTAAGACTGGAGGTGGGCTGATGGGGTTAGGACTGGTAATGGGCTGTTGGGGGGGGGTTAGAACTGGTAATGGGCGTTGTGCGGGATAATACTCTAAAGGGGCAGTGTGCTGAGGGGGGTTGTCTGGTAATGGGCTATGGGGGGCTAGGACTGGAAATGGGCTGGGGGGTTAATGCTGGAGGTGGGATGATGGGGTTAGGACTGGTAATGGGCTGTGGGCTGATGGGGGGGGTAGGACTGGCAATGGGCTATGGGGGGCTGACTGGAAATGGGTTGATGGGGTTAGGACTGGAAGTGGGCTGATGGGGGGTTAGGACTGGTAATGGGTTATAGGGGGGGCTTAAACTGAAAATGGGGTGATGGGGGGTTAAGGACTGAAAATGGGGTGATGGGGGGTTAAGGACTGTAAGTGGGGTGATGGGGGGCTAGGACTGGTATTGGGTTGGGGGGTTGCTAGGACTGGAAATGGGCTGATGGATGGCTAGGACTGGAAATGGGCTGATGCAGGGACTAGAAGGGAATGGATGCTGGGTGAGGCTGGAACTAGAAGGGAGCTGATGTTGGGGGAGGATTAGAATGGGATGGGGCTGGAAGAGTAAAATGGAGAAGGGAAAAATATTTTGTGTGGGAGGGATAAAAAATCTACAATTGGCCGGGTATTGGGAGAGTAAGTGGGGATTGAGGATGGAGGGGTAAAATTTGAGTGGATGAAATAGGAATGAGGAAAGAGCAAAAGGAGAAAGATTAGTATGTTAAAGCAGATGTAGAGAGAGAATGGAAAAAAATCTAGAAGAGAGAAGAAAGGACAAATGGACAGCAGACGATGGAGAGTTAGCAGAAGACACGAAGAAGAAACCAGAAGAAAGTGGCTGGAGCAATTGCAGCTGAAAAAAATGCACAAAAGGTAGAAAAATATCTCTTTATTTTGAATTTATTAATTGGAATATGTCAGCTCTGGTAAATGTGCATCATTAACATCTGCGCTTTGTTTAGTACAAGAGCAAATTAATGTATAGTTTTATTTCTACAGTGTTGTACATTCCAAGTTTGGCTTTTGGGATTCCCAGTTTAATTATTGTCTTCCTTTTTCTAAATTGTGATTACTTGTTTGGTGATGGTCTATGTTCTGCATGTGTAACTGAGCTGAGGTGTTCTGTTTATATAATTCCTATTTGACATTGCCACTTGTTCTCTTTCCCCAGTAGGTCATGTATTGTTGTTCTCTGAAATGTATTGGTTTAATATTTGCAGTGTTGCCTTTTGATTGGTAGAGTATGGTGCTTTGTGAGTCCTGGTAGTGCTGTTAGGATACGGCGGGTTTACTATGGGCAGTGTTTGTAGTAGTTCCTAATGTGTCTGGCAGTTGGCACTGGATTATAGTAATGTAGAAATCTTTTAGTCTTTCTTTATCCATACACTCATTAAGAGGCACGTTTACTAAAAGTTAGTATATGGTAACATTATGCAAATATTTATGCAAATTAGGCCCCTTATGCAAATGAGGTCCGCACCCCCCTTGGGCCGCCCCTGCTGGGGGCCCACAATTTTTGTTGGCGTAGGGCCTCACTCAAGGTAAATCCGGCCCTGGTTAGCACAACTATCTAGCATTGAGAGGATCTGGGTTTGATTCCCACAGGTGCTACTTAGGTGTGTGCGGTTTACCCAACAGTGTCAGCTGAGCTACCTCAGATCATACATTCCATGGGCACCACAGGGGCTGCTGGATTGCCAGGTGTCAGTAATGACAGGCTGCTTTTATTTCACCCAGAGCCTTGGATGTCAGGTTACCTATCCCCCTTCACTCATCTGTTTTGCAGGTTGTGGGTGTCTTAGATTAGTTTGTTTCCTTTATGAGGGGTCTTCATCCATAACTTCTGCAGACTTTGTCAAATTCCATTATCTTCATTTGGAGGGTATAGGCAGAACTGCAGTGGCTACACAGACATGCATGAGTGAAGGGCTAGCCTAATGGTTAGAGCATTGGCTTTGGAGCCAAGGAATCAAATCCTGCTGAGGCTCCTTATGGCCATGTCACTTCCATATTCATCAGATGTTTATTGTTGGCCTGTGATTCTCATATTACTTTTTTTATGGGTGTTGCATGTGGCAGTGACAGTGTAAAACTGGAGCCCTGCAAATAGAAATGCATTTCCATCTGTTCTAAGGCAAGCCCCAGCCATTGTTCTTGTAGGGAGTGAGAAGCTGTTACATATTCAGCGACCTACAGGATTTCAGGAAAACAGCGACCTCAAGGATTTCAGGAAAAAGCTAAAGACCCACCTTTTCCAGGAATATTATAACTTAACATAAGCAATGCAGAATGAACCAAACCTTGCAACCCAAATGAACAAGAGTATTAAGAACCTATTTAGTTGCAACCATAAATGTATATATTTTCAACTATATAAACACAACCGTAGATGGCTCAAACTGTATAAATGCAAGCAAAAATAATATAAAATGTATAAATGTATAAACACCTACCCCATAATGAAGATGTAAATAATGTTGATTCCTATCATATGTAACCAATGTTTGCTGTCTAAGGTAAACCGCTACTGATCGCTGGAAGAAACGGTATACAAATGAAACCAAATAAATAAATAAAATAAATAAATATTTAATTTAAATTTCTTTTATCTTGTACTTCCCTCCTGATCTGATTCATCACCTGCACATAGGGATTTTTTATCCATGAGATGATCAGTTTTTCTCATGTGTGTTTGGCATTCGTTTTTCATTTTTTTCAAGGAGTGTTATTGTTTCCATAGCAACATTTTTGGTGCCAAACCCTTACCTTTTAAATGCCTGCTGTCCTCCTACCTGTATGGCAGTCATCAGATTGCCGATACTGTATGTGGTTAGTCCTTATGTTTGACTACACTTTCCATCCAAGCTTAAATGGTTTTTGTTTTTTAACATGGTTTTGTTGAGCTGAGCTAATATATTTAAATATGTTTCTGTTTTTGAGTCCATTACATGACTGATTTTTTAAGCCTGAGACTTTTTAAGATTGAGTTAATTTTCAGCAGTCCTTTTGATTCTTCTTTAACAGTCCAGTTATTGATTTTCAATTTTTGGCATAGGAACATTACATTATTGTTCTCAGTGAATTCTTTTTACTTTTTTTTATTTCCATTTTAATGTATGTATGTACTATGTCCACTGTGTTCAGTGCAAGTCGCCCTGTATTTATATCATTCTTCTATGGTGGCTTGTATTGTCCTCTCTTTTACATGTCTGGCACAGCGCTAGTCCATAGGATTGGTCCTAGCTCCTCAACCAAAGTGGAGTAAGCTTTTGACTCAAGTGATTCCACGATACAGTCAGTGTCTGTTTTTGTAACCCCTCCCTTTCCTCTGATGATCCTTCATGGTTTCTTAAGATTGTTTCGAATAGATTACTGATTTGTCCCCCCCCTATAGTCCTCAGATTCCCTACATTACATGTATCTTCTTATGCAGCTATTCATTTGTATTACTTGCTTGTCTTTTATGGCATTTTAAGATCCATTTTTGTTGTTTGTATTATTATGATTAGTTTTTTCACATGAGTATATTGCAATTTTATTGTTTTTTTAAATTTTAATTATGTTGTTTCATTTACGTTTTAATTCCTCCCTACCCCCTTTTTACGTATTTTATGTTTGAAGATTATTATTTTTCTTATTTTTAATATTTCATGTTCTTCATTTTGGAGATTGTTCCCCCTGACGAAGGCTTCAAGCTGAAATGAGGCCATGTCGGGGCCTAATAAAGACTGGCTCTACAACATTGTTTAAGGGGTTTTATTATCCATCCTCACCTCGCTCCTCTGCCAAAATGTGGAGAAGTACATTTAATCTTCCTCATAGTCATGCACATACAAAAATGGTATCAAAAGAGATACTCTACTACTACTACTATTAATCATTTATATAGCACTACAAGACATACACAGCATTGTACAGACACATATAAAAGATGGTCCCTGCTCATCAGAGCTTACAATCTAATCAAGATAGACAGTACAATAGATGAGAAGAAGGGTACAGTAGGGAAGGGTAATAAGACAGAAGGAGAACAAAGGATTAAGATCCAAAAGCGGCCTGAAAAAGCAGAGCCATTAACCTGGATTTGAAAAGGGGGAGAGATGAAACCTGACATAAAGATACAGGTAGTTTGTTCCGGGCATAAGGAGCAGCAAGGTGAAAGGACTGAAGTCTGGAATTGACTGTTGAAGAGAAGGGCATAGAGAGAAGCAAGCCAGAGGAAGAGCGGAGTTCATGAGAAGGGTGTAGAGAGAAAGAAGAGAGGAAAGGTAGTGAGGAGCAGTAGAATGAATGCTCAGAAGGAGAAGTTTGATTGGATATGGAAACGGAAGGGAAGCCAATGAAGTGATCTGAGAAGAGGGCTTATATGAGTATACTGGGCTGGCGGAATATTAGCCATGCAGCAGAGTTTTGAACAGATTGAAGGGGAGAAAGATGACTCGGAGGGAGACCAGCAAGGAGGAGATTGCAATAGTCGAGGCGAGAAGTGACTAAAGAGTGGATAAGTATTTTAGTAGCGTGTTCAGAAAGGAAGGGATGAATTTTGTTAATGTTGTAGAGAAAGAAACAACAGGTTTTTGCTATCTATTGGATATATGTGGAGAAGGAGAGGGAGGATTCGAAGATGACTCCAAGGTTGTGGGCTGAGGAAACAGGAAGCAGAAGAGTGTTATCAACAGTGATAAAGAGCGGAAGGGGGGAAAAGGGTTTAGCCCCTATAAAATAATTTCTTGTCAAGACAAAAGTCGTCAACTGAATTTAAAAATCCATTTGTGAAATAGATAAATTTAAATATCGACATGTTGTATCAATAGCTGTTAGCTGAGGAATGATAGTATGCAGGGCAAGACTATCCAAATGTGGTGAATACACAATTAAATGTTTATAACTTTTATCAATAGCTATAATGTGTTCCTATGGATGTCATACAACAGGATGCTTTGATATTTTGGAACAAGCTTCCTAAAACATTTTATTCTGAAAAAGAATATAGGGATGGTAGTTACTAAAGTGCATTATAGGAATAATACATAATTTTTGCCCGTATCACACAATATAGTTTTGCACTGCACTGCAATTTGTTCCATAGGTAGAGGATAAGTTTACCTCTTTCTTGGATATTCAAATCACAGCTAACCTTCCCCCAGCCCCAATATACTCATATAACCCCTCTTCTCAAATCACTTCATTGGCTTCCCTTCCATTTCCGTATCCAATACAAACTTCTCCTTCTGACCTATAAGTGCATTCATTCTATTGCTCCTCACTACCTTTCCTCTCTTCTCTCTCTCTCTACATCCCTCCTCGGGAACTCCGCTCTTTCACTGGCTTGCTCCTCTCTATGCCTTCGGCGCTCACGAGAAGCTCTCGAGGGTGTTTGACGCTATAGTGTTTTGCCCATGGGAAAACGGAAAGTGAAGCCGGCTATGAAATCTGGGTCTGGTGGTGTTGACCAAGGAGGTAAGGTGGTTGGTCCCATGGACAAACATGTATCGTCGCTGCCACCTGCAAAATTATCGCCGGAAGGGGTTTCTTTAAGACCCGAATTCCAGCTACCGCCTCCTTTCCCCCAGCCACTTTCTTCCTCTACTTTCCTCGACGCTCTCCCGGCGCCTGTTGCCTCGCCTTTGAGACCTGTTTGCCCGGCTACCTCCGAACAGACTGTTCCTCTTCCTACGGGAGAGGTAACTTTAGTGGATATTTGGACTGCAATCCAACAAATTGATAAGCGTTTATCTTCAACTGTTTCGTCTCTATGTATCTTTACGAGTGATGTAGTTGATAAATTTAAAGATGTTGATAAACAGATAAGTTCATTAGCTCAGATATCTGCCTGTGTTGATTCCCACCTCCTAACTGGTTCAAATAGTAATCGTGCTTTAATTAAGGATTTTTCTGCAGTTTCTTACCGCGTGGAGATGTTGGAAAATCAGCATCGGGCAAGAAATCTACGTTTTCTTAATTTTCCCTCAACCCACTTATTGTCTCCTGAAATTTTGTTGCAGAAATATTTCTCTGAGACCTTACAATTGAAAGGCTCTTTAGATGTGGTCCAAGTTTATTCGTTTTCTTCTGGCGGTCAAGCGACGTCTCCTGTGGAGGGGGCTTCTGCTCCTTCTGATCAGTCTGTCGCCCAGAATTTAACCGCCTTTTTGGAGGATTCTTCAGATGTCATATCCAAGCGTTGCAATGTTTGGCTCTGAATCTGTTAAATTATCTGTGCTTAGAGCTTATTTTAAGCACAAGGATGCCTTATTTTGTGGGTTTAGGCTCCAAGTGTTTCTGGATGTTGGCCGTGTCACACAGCTTAGATGTAAACAATTTTTGGAATTAAGAACTAGAGTTGTCGCTTTGGGAGTGTCCTTTTTTCTAAAATTTCCCTGTCGCTGCTTGGTTATTTACCAGGGGCAAAGTTATGCCTATACTGATGTATTACAGTTACAGAAATTTCTGACTGCGAGGGAATTGGCTGAGAAGTAGGTTGGCGGGTTTGTTTTTTCTCTGTGCTCCCTAATGTGGAGTTTATAAAACTCTTAATTGCTAGTAACATTTATATTTCCTTTGATATTGTTGATTATCTCTCCTTGATGTGTGCTTATTTTCTTTTGTGAATTCTTTTTCTTGAATATTATCCTGTTTACTTGGATTTGT
Source organism: Ichthyophis bannanicus (assembly GCA_033557465.1). Lineage (NCBI taxonomy): Eukaryota > Metazoa > Chordata > Amphibia > Gymnophiona > Ichthyophiidae > Ichthyophis > Ichthyophis bannanicus. The sequence goes on along the minus strand of CM066043.1, from coordinate 159,505,097 downwards.
TTTTCCTTTGTTAGTTTTGTATTCAGTGAAGAAAAACTTTAAATAAAAAATTTTAAAAAAAAAAGTCATGGAAAATATTGGTTTGCTTTTATCATATTTATTATTTTAGCTTTGTTTTTAATTATGTTTGTATTCACAGGGTAAAAGAGGAGAAAGGGGGAAAAAGTGGGAGTAGAATCCACTGCTCAGGCAAAATCTATCACTGTTGGCTCAAACTAGGGAGACATCTGATGTGTTTGTGCAGTGCGAGAAACCACGCTTCCCTCCCCATCAAGTGATTTCCCAAAGCTGCTCAAGACAAAACAACTTGTGAAGTGGTCTCATTCATTACCTTGAGTAAAGGAGTGAACTTTAGAAGTCTTAGGGGCATGTTTACAAAAATGTGAGACATTAGCACACGTTCAACCCCAAAGATTAGCGCAGAGACCAGTGCTAACTTTTGCGAGTATGTCCGCATGTTCCCCTGCCAATTAGCACGTTAGAGTGGGTGCACTTACCGTCACCTCTTGAGGAGACAGGGAGTGCACTCGCTCTAATCGCAACATTCATGATCACCATGTGCCAATAATGCCCATACTAACCAAGATGTACAATCACCGCCTATGCAACATTCCCAACCCGCCATTCCCCACTCTATCATGTGCTAAGCGGTTAGCATGGGACTTTAACTGTGTTGTCAGTGCAGTATGCTTTGCACACGGTAAGCCCCATGGTGACCATTATCATGGTTTAGTAAATGTCCCCCTTAGGTGCCATTTACATGATACAAGGTACATTTATATGTATAAATTGGCATTATGTGTATAATATTGGGCCCGATTTTCGAAAGGCACTTACATGGCTTATCGCCCAGTAAACCATGTAAATGTCTTAAATGGGGATATTCAACGGCACCTACATGGTTAGTACTGTTGAATATCCCCTTCTAAGTCCCTTACGTGCCCTGATGCTATCCAGTTAACATCAGGGCGTGTCGGGAGGCGGAGCGGAAGCAGCAACAAGCAATAACTGGGCATCAGCAATATTGCATGCTGCCCGGTTAGCGATCTGTGCCTTAAAGATAGGCAAGGAAAACCCTTGCCTATCTTTAAGGCGCAGGAGCTAACCAGTCAGCATGCAATATTGCTGATGCCTGGTTAGCTATTGCGACTTCCGGTGTCTGCGGTGATCCCTGGATATTCAGTGCCGGAGCCGCATATGACTCCAACATTGAGTATCTGGGGTTAAGGGTCAATGTGCAGGACTATGCGCCATAGGGGCGCATAGTCTGCCCAACTCATTATCGGGCCCTTTGGGTTTAGTATTTAGTTCATGCCTATCTAGTAATAGCTCAAGGCAAATTACATTCAATTGCAGTAGGTATTTTCCTGTCTCCAGAGGACTTACAATCTAATTGTGTCCCTGAGGTAATGGAGAGTGAAGTGATTGCCCAAGGGTACAAGGAGCATCAATGGGATATGAATCCTGGCATCATTGAGTTCAGCCACTGTTCTAACCACTAGGCTACTCCTCCACTTCAGTTGACCTTAGAAAAGACGCTACTCATGCTTAGAATAAGCAGCACACACATGTTCTGGGTGACCTTTTGCAGTATGGAGCTGATTTTATAAAGGGCACCAGAGAGAAATGTACTTGGAATGTACACATGTCTCTATTCTGAAGGACTTATATGTGTGAATGGGCACTAACATATGCATCCTTTGGGTGTCACTATTCTGCAAGCACATGCAAAAGTCCTATCGCGCTTATGTTCTGTTGGGATGTGCATTGGGGCAGAACCTACATCTACATGTATAAGTCATAGAATACTATGACTTATGTGCATCACTGCACCAATCTGGAGCAGACGTAACTGCTGCAACTAGATTCAGACACAATCATATGCCCCTAGTCTATAAAGTAAAGCCCGTGCGTGCTTTACCTTAGAAGACAGGCCTGAGATATGCATGCGGGCAACACAATTTACTGTGCAAGAGATTATTGAATTGCCCTCCATAGTCTATTACTATATTTCATAATGATGATATGTGTGTACAGCAGCTCCTTTACCCATCGGCATTTACATCTGGTTGTATTATGCATAACCATCACTAACTGCTTGTATGGACCAGACATTTAGAGGAAAAGCTTGTGGGGGAAATTGCTCAATTGGCATTCAAAGCTATCTCCCTGTGCAAAAAGTTGAAGTTTCAGAAAATGTCTCTCTAATCATCTCCTCACCGACATGCAGATCTAGAAAATCTGCCACTTACACATATAGGGCTTGAGTTTATAGTCTGTAAAGCCTGTTTTATGCATCCACCACATACATGCATGAAAAGCATGTGCCTATTTTCATAAGATCTGTGCAGAGGTGTTCCCAGGGGCATAGTTTGGGTAGAGCACAGATGGGGTGTGATGTATGCACTTACTTTATAAAATGTGCATACACAAGGAATAATTTAGAAGGAGGCGCGTGCTTCTGCTTAGTGGTACTTTAATCACTGATGTTCATGTGATCACATACACACATGAATGACCTTTTATAAAATACCAACCAGCATAAAAGGACTTGCATCAAAATAATGGTGTGTACTTTGCCGGTGGGCAGAGCGCCCGAGTATGTACATAGATTATCCAATGCTATATTGTATGTGTATTCTGGAATAATATAGGCACAGGTAAATGTCTGTGTCTTACCTTAAGGCACCTTCTCTGCCACTTACGCTAGTATTTTATAAAGAGAAGTAGGCGCCTATTTGTCTATATAAAATTGCCTTAACCTAGACACCTGCTTTAACTAGGCTCACCCCTCACATAAAACTACCCTCATAGAGCTCACACACACACACACACACACACATTTACACCTTTGGAGCAGGAGTACGTTTGAATGCTGGAATTTGTGAACTACTGGGGCTGGATCTGGGAACCTCTTTTATAAAAGCACCTACTGTAGATGCCTATGTTGCCTTTTTGGACCACCTACATGTACATAGTGTGGTAAGGAGAGGGTAGCCCAGCCGGTGGAAACAAAGGAAAAAGGGACTTTTTCCCCTTTGCGGGGGATGGGTGCACCTGAACACACATACCAAAGTAAAGGCAGTGAAAGAAACCACGGTTGTAGAGCTAGGCTAAAGTCCCACCCAGACTCCATGGCAACCCTAGGTAAGGATAGGAGATACATGGGGGTGGAGTCAGAAGGGGAGGTACCTTGCCCAACGTTTACATTTGAGCAAACAGAGAAGGGTGAGGAGAAGAGTGGCAGCAAGGGCAAGAACAAGGGCAGCCAGAGCTGCAGCCAAGAGAGCAGCAGACAATGCTCCAAGGAGAGGACCAAACACCGTGACAAGAGGGAGAGAGACAGAAGGCTGGCGGTGGAGAAGCTAAGGCAGGAGGGCTCAGACTCCTCTGAAGAAAGGCGTGTCTTCAGGCAGAGGAAACCCAGGGAAGCTGAGAGGAAATCCTGCAGTGATTCCCTAAGTAGCTCTGAGGCAGAGATAGCTACAGCCAACAGAAGCCCCAGCTGTGAAACTCCCACAGTAAAGCTCCAAGGTAGGAGAAAGAAAACAGTGAAAGCTAATGCTTATGACTCTTGCTCAGATTCTGAGGAGAGGATTATACCTGGAAAAACCCAGAACAGAAAGAAGGGTTTTATAAAGAAAGCTGAACAAGAAAAGCCTGCTAGTGTTCTTCCAAAGGAAGGGAGGGCAATGCAATGGGATAGGCTGTTTAAGCTTCTAAAGGACATAAACCTAAAAGTACCTGAACGTTTCCAAGTTTCCCCAGCAGGCAGCTCAGAAGAAAGCATGGAGGTGGATTGTAGGGAGGATGACCAGGGGTCCACCTGTTCTGAGATGGAGTGTGCTGTATGCGTTGCTGCTAATTGAAGGAAGCAAAGTAGTAGGAAGAATTCAGGAAGCTGTTACCAGTTTGTCATAGCTGGAAGCTTGAAAGAAAGGAGAGAAGGAATCCTATGATGAAGTACTAAGGTTCTCTGCTAAAGGAAAGTGGATAGTGCAATCAAGTCTGTGCTACTCAGCTGAGGACTGTTTTAATTGCAAGCAGCTAAAAGGGAGCTGGCAGCATTACTGATCTCAGTTGTATGCTTTAGCTACAAGTACCATTGTTAATTCTGAAGTAAGAAATCTCTTAAAGGAAAAGGGAAAGAAGTTGTTGTAAATAACTCCACTGAAACACACTGTTTGCATTTACTTTATTTTGGAGAAAATTATCCTTGTTTCGTTTGCTGAGTGTGAAAGCTTCTTTAAAGACTGTTACCAAGCTTACCTAGAGGAACCCAATAAAATTCCTGTGTGCTTTAACATCCACTTGGTCTACTTTAAATACACAACTACACCTTTGAGATAAAGGGATACAAGATGGACGCCCGTCCCTACTAGGCGACCGCCTAGTGGGGGCGCGCGCCACAGGTGGCGTAGTTCTTTGTATTTGGTGTTTCCAAGTGGTCAAGTGTGGTACATCCGGAAGCTTATACCTCTGGGGCAAGGAAGATCCAAGGAAGGATGGTGCGACCGGACTTGGTGCAGCGGAAGGAAGATCCGGAGTGTGCGGCGCCCCTGCCCGGCCTTTGGGCTAAAGACAGGAGCGGCGGTCTGATGCTTCGTGAGGAAGGAGAGTAACCTGTATCCAGGGAATGCTGGGTATTGTAGTTCCTGCTCCTCTCGCTCCGAACTAATGAGTTGTAGTTATGGGGTTTCCAGTATTTTTATTATAGTAAAGGATATTGTTCCATCACATTGCAAATAAATGCAAACAAAATAGGTGCTTCAAATGCTAACAGGAAAACTTAGGATAAAGGCAACTTAAAGTATAACTGCTTCTTTCCACTTCTAAGCAAATTACTCACTTTGCCCCAAGAGGTCAGTTAGATTCACTGCAGCCTCTTTCAGCCACTGTTACCTTCACAGTGCTGGGGAAAATCAGGTGCACATAATTAGAGCTTTCTCAGCAAGGCAATACAACAGCTCCGTAGCATTCAAGTCACATACGGTAAAAAGCAGTTTCCTTCAGCTTGGCATCTCTACACAGCAGACCGTGCAATCCATGCTCTCACAATCTGGTAAGTCTGTATTATCTTGTGTTAACTCTTCAAGCTGTATGGAATTACTGGCTTCTGGTAACACTGGCTATCTTCTAGCTTGCAACTCTAAAAACTGCTTAAAACTCTGTAGGAGCAATTCAGCCTGCTGTTTGTGAGATAGGGAATTGCTATCAGCTATACAACTTCCCTCTGGCTTAAGGCTGTTTATTTTCTCCTCTCTTAGATTAATTGTGTCAGAGTAACTGCTAGTCTCTTTTGCTAATGTTTCACACACAGGAGAGTTAGCTTTACGTTCAGCCTGGAAACTTTGTGGCAATTCACTTACTTGTTGCCATGCCGTTCTGACTTCAGATGGCTCCAACGTTCTCCAGCTGTTAGAATGTTTGTTGCTCTCTGGCTCAAACGGTACTTCACAGAATGATTGTTTTCTTTCTTGTGCCTGCCTTGAAGGCTTTCCCAGGGCTGTGCCTTCCAACGGTTATCTATTTCAGGGCTAGGTCCTCTCTCCTTGGGACTTCTACTCACTGCCTCTGAATAGAACTTTGCAGGTCTCCTTCCAATGCCAGGTTCCCAAGTATCAGCATACTGTTTTCTGGACTTCCAATCATTCTTCCTCTTCTCCTTCTTTCTCCTCTCCTCTCCTTCTCCTCATTCCTCTCAATCCCATTCCCCTTCTGACTAGCAAAGCCATGCTCTGGTTTAAAACCACGTTCTCTCCTGGACACGCCCCTTCCCAGGACAGGGTGTGCCCAATCAGGACTGCAGGACTCCTCCCCTGGGCTGGTCTCCATGCTCAGCTCTGTGGAATAGAGTCTCTCTTTCTTCCTTGGTTTCTCAAGTAGGCATAAATCCTGCTGAACCTCAGGATTTTCACCCGTTTCCATAGGCTCAGGAGGGCGCTGTTCACCACAAGTGGCATCGGATCCGGAGTGCGTGTTAAACTGGTGGCAAGCGAAGACCTGCATCAGGACCAGGTAACCCGTATGCTAGAGGGGGTTAAGGCCTGGATTCTGATGTAAGGGGGCTACCATAGTGCTCACCAGGAGGAAAGGGGGAGCATATAAAGTGCTGCACTTTGTGTTCTTGTCTGTTTGTTTGTGTTCACAGAAGCAGTCTAGTGATGGAGACTGCTGATATTTTGGCTTGGGTGGCAGACCAATTCGCCAAGCAGAGGGAGATGGTGGCAGTGAGCCAGGAACAGGCGACATCCATGCTCCGAGCTCAACAGCAACCCCTACTGGAGATGATGGCGAAATGGATTAAGACACAGGAGGAAGCAACCAAGGTGGCAAAGACTGTTCCAGGTTCACAGGGTATTTTTCCAGGATGGGAAGGCCCTAGTGCTGGAACTTTTTCCTGTGGCCGCCTCACCAAAGAAGATGATATCGATGATTTCATCGAGGCATTCGAAAGGATAGCTTTACTGGCTAGATGGCCTAAAGAACAGTGGGCAATAAGATTTGCTACTACCCTTACTGGGGAGGCTCTAGCAGCCTACAGAGCAATGCCCGTGACCTTGGTCGCAGATTATGAAAAAAATAAAAGGAGCCATTAGAGATCGGATGGGGTTAAATCCCGCGGTCTACCGTAAACTTCTGAGATCTTGTGTGATAAAGGTCGGGGATAAGGTAATGGTGATGGTAGCCACAGCTAACTCTAGATTTGAGAATACCTGGAGAGGCCCTTATAAGGTTGCAAAACAGGTGGGACCAGTGTCATATGCTTTGGATACTGGACGGGGGAAGCAACAGGTATACCATATTAACCTATTGAGAGTATGGCAGGAGCGTACAGGGAATGCTCAGCTAGCCCAAAGAGTAGTCTGTGATCAAAAGCCCATATCTCGTATTACGAGCTGTGCGCGGGTTGTGGCGCCAGCCCGTAATAGTTTAAGGGGGGGATATGTGGTAAGGAGAGGGTAGCCCAGCTGGGGGAAACAAAGGAAAAAGGGACTTTTTCCCCTTTACGGGGGATGGGCGCACCTGAACACACATACCAAAGTAAAGGCAGTGAAAGAAACCACGGTTGTAGAGCTAGGCTAAAGCCCCACCCAGACTCCATGGCAACCCTAGGTAAGGATAGGAGATACATGGGGGTGGAGTCAGAAGGGGAGGTACCTTGCCCAACGTTTAAGTTTGAGCAAACAGAGAAGGGTGAGGAGAAGAGTGGCAGCAAGGGCAAGAACAAGGGCAGCCAGAGCTGCAGCCAAGAGAGCAGCAGACAACGCTCCAAGGAGAGGACCAAACACCGTGGCAAGAGGGAGAGAGAGAGAAGGCTGGCGGTGGAGAAGCTAAGGCAGGAGGGCTCAGACTCCTCTGAAGAAAGGCGTGTCTTCAGGCAGAGGAAACCCAGGGAAGCTGAGAGGAAATCCTGCAGTGATTCCCTGAGTAGCTCTGAGGCAGAGATAGCTACAGCCAACAGACGCCCCAGCTGTGAAACTCCCACAGTAAAGCTCCAAGGTAGGAGAAAGAAAACAGTGAAAGCTCATGCTTATGACTCTTGCTCAGATTCTGAGGAGAGGATTATACCTGGAAAAACCCAGAACAGAAAGAAGGGTTTTATAAAGAAAGCTGAACAAGAAAAGCCTGCTAGTGTTCTTCCAAAGGAAGGGAGGGCAGTGCAATGGGATAGGCTGTTTAAGCTTTTAAAGGACATAAACCTAAAAGTACCTGAACGTTTCCAAGTTTCCCCAGCAGGCAGCTCAGAAGAAAGCATGGAGGTGGATAGTAGGGAGGATGACCAGGGGTCCACCTGTTCTGAGATGGAGTGTGCTGTATGCGTTGCTGCTAATTGAAGGAAGCAAAGTAGTAGGAAGAATTCAGGAAGCTGTTACCAGTTTGTCATAGCTGGAAGCTTGAAAGAAAGGAGAGAAGGAATCCTATGTTGAAGTACTAAGGTTCTCTGCTAAAGGAAAGTGGATAGTGCAATCAAGTCTGTGCTACTCAGCTGAGGACTGTTTTAATTGCAAGCAGCTAAAAGGGAGCTGGCAGCATTACTGATCTCAGTTGTATGCTTTAGCTACAAGTACCATTGTTAATTCTGAAGTAAGAAATCTCTTAAAGGAAAAGGGAAAGAAGTTGTTGTAAATAACTCCACTGAAACACACTGTTTGCATTTACTTTATTTTGGAGAAAATTATCCTTGTTTCATTTGCTGAGTGTGAAAGCTTCTTTAAAGACTGTTACCAGGCTTACCTAGGGGAACCCAATAAAATTCCTGTGTGCTTTAACATCCACTTGGTCTACTTTAAATACACAACTACACCTTTGAGATAAAGGGATACAAGATGGACGCCCGTCCCTACTAGGCGACCGCCTAGTGGGGGCGCGCACGCCACAATGGGCATCCTGGTATAAAATGAAGCCCATAAGTTACCACCTCATGTCTCATACTTGTATGTAGCACTGTTTATGCAATTCAACCCCCTCAGGTGCATCACTTTTGTTTGAACACCATCCTTTATAAAATGAACTTTTCTTATGTGTGTAGTACCAAATATATGTGCTCTTCAACAGCGCTCTGTGTGTTTTCGTAAAGGCTCAGTACTCAAGTGAGCCTTTTATATAACGCTGGTATGGTTTTAAAGCAACCGGTACCAAAAAGAGCAACAGGTACCTGCACACTAGACAAAGAACCAACCAGGCAGGTACACAAGGACTGGCGACAATTCAATTCAGGTGAAGAATCTTCTTATTGGGCCCCAACGCGTTTCAGCTAGAAAGCCTTCTTCAGGGGGTCTTTAAAAGAGAACACACCTCAAAAGATAATAACAATGTAAACATTTAAAAATCATAAATTAATTAATTAACACAAATCAATTAAAAATTATATGAATACATGAAAATCATAAATTTAATAGAAACATAAATCATAAATATTAAAAACCAAATGTAAAACATATATAAGATGTTGAACCTTTAAACAAAATACAAAAGGTAAACACCATAAAAAATGATAACAATATGGAATAACAAAATACAAAAATATATTAATATGAATATAAATATTAATATGACTAAAAGACAAAATCATGTAATCAAATAAAATTATAAGAAAGTGAAAGTAAAAAGGAGAGATGAGGAGGACACGATCACAGGGAAAGGTAAAGAGGTACCTTATTTTTGTCACGTGGTACACTAAAAAACTAAAAATAAATTAAGAATTGATTATTAGAAAGGCCAATAAATAAATGAGTATAATATTAAAACCAGAACGATAATAGCATAAAAGTACTAAAAGTTATCATGGAACATAATATGTAAAGTTTATTGTATGGCAATGCCATTAAGGATTTTTTAAGAAACCGCATAACCCAAATTAAGATATGTAGCAAGATTAAAAATAAGGTACAAAGCATCTGCACTTACTCCAACAGACTAATAATGTAATACTTGTCTAGGATGCTTCTAGGAATATCATCAGTATTTAAAACAAATGAAATTCAGCATTTATTGAACCAAAATGAAATTAATTGTCGAGCACTGAAAAAGCAAAGATAGAGATGGAGAAACAAAACCTGTTAAAAGTGAAACTAAATTCCAGGGGGGCGCTCGTGAGCCCGCTGCAAGATGGCCGCACTCAACTAGAGCTCCGTCCCCTCAACCCCTCTTTTTTCGCTAACACACGCTAACAGTAGCATTTCGCCCCCCTCCTGTACCTCTCCTGGACCAGCGCAAGCCAGCGATCCCCCTGGGGGCCCTGTTCAGCGATCCACTTGCAGCCAAGGACCGACGAGTGTCTTGTCCCAGCGCGGCCTGCCGGACACTGTTTTCTTTTTTGCCTCCGGCCTCGCGCCTGATTGACCTTGCCGCCGGCTGCTGCTCCCGACACAGCTGAAAATCGCCGGGTGGACATCCGCGGGGCTGACAGACTGGGCCCTTCTTTCCCACTTGCGGATCAAGCAGCGGTCCGTGGCATAAAAGGAGGCACACACTCTTCAGCGTGTGGCGCTCGGTGTTAGTGCTGCAGACCTGCGGGAGAGAGCCGGGACCACGTGGAAACCACGCGGCGGCTGCCGCGGCAACTACTGGCACTCACCGGCCTTCCTCTCCAATACGGATCATCCAAAGGGGGGTGAGTTTGAATGTTGCTTCCTCCCCTGCACAGCTTTTGATCTGCGATCGCAGCTGGCCATCAGGTCTCCTTTTCCCTGCCGGCCCAGTGTGCAGCCAAGGCCTTCGCCCTCCTGAAACTACTCTGGGTGCCCTGCACAAGTGGCCTCTTTGACATCTGGCCACTCATTGAAGCTACAGAATCCATCATTGCGGGCACCTGCTGCTCAGCCTCCCACTGCCTTACATCGCTCTCTAGCTCTCATCAGTGTCAGGCTGTTCTTCTGGGGGGACGGAGGCAGTTTACCACTCCCTGTCCTACTGTCTCGCCAGGGCCCCCCGCTTTGCTGATATTGTTTGTCAGCCTCTCCTGACACTGTGAACTGGTGGACACTCGCCGGGCTGGTGGGACCTTGAACGCCATCACCTTATTGGTGCTCTCACTGTTGCTGGCATTGACTCTACTTTTCTCCTGACACTGTGTGATCCCGGCGGCTCTGCGAGATGGCTGCTAAAACCAAAACTTCTGAGACTCGGGAGGGGATGCGCTCCTCCCAGAGACTGCAAAGTAAGTCCGGAGCCTCAAGCAGTCCACGCGGCCACTCTCCTCCAACGGGTTCTGACGATGAGACTGTAAGTGAAGAGGAACTGGACCCTCATAAGCCTCTCACCTCGGCTCAAATCAAACAAGAGTTCCGTAAGGGCTTCGCAGAGCTAGCCAACGAATTCCGCATGCTACGGGAAGAACTGATGAAAGATGTCGCAGACCTCCGGTCCGACGTTACAGAACTGGGAGCCCGAGTGGAGGACGTGGAGGCCAAGGTGGTTGACCATGATGGGACTCTGATGGACTTACAATGTGCTCTCGATAGACAGCGTGCGCAGGCCATGGAGCTGACCTATAAAATTGATGACATTGAAAACCGCTCCCGCCGCAACAATGTGCGTTTTCGTGGAATTCCAGAGGCGGAGGGGGGCGGGGAGGACCTGCCGTCTGTGCTTAAGCTGCTGATAGCGGAGTTGCTGTCGGCGGAGGAGCTTACCACGCACGCTTCTGGAATGGAAATTGAGCGGGTTCACCGCGCCTTGGGAAAACCTCCTAACAACCAGCCACGAGATGTCATTGCAAGATTTCTCCGCTATACCGATGCTGAGCTTCTTATACGTCGAGGCCGGGAGAAGAAGATGGTCCGCTTCCAGGACGCGACAGTGTCCATTTATCAAGACCTCTCGGCGTTCACTTTGGCGCGTCGGAGAGAGATGAAACCAGTCACGGCGGTCCTGAACAACAAGGGGATTCGCTATTCTTGGTCCTTCCCATTTCGGATGAACTTCCTTCTGGGTAACAAAAAGATTTCTGCAAAGGACTACTCTGAGGCTTGGCGAGCTCTTCGCCAAGCGGGACTAGTTGATGATAATGCCCAGCCTCATCCGCCGCCTCCCAAGCCCCAACATTCCAAGTGGCACAGGGTAGGCAAGTCCACTTGACACTCTTGTGGATCTGCAGAGCTCCTCTCACTTATTTTTATTTATTTATTTTTTTAAGGAGCCTTGCCCAGTGGGTCCCTTGGATTTTCCTTTTCTGGGCAACTGGTGGTAGGGATCACCTTGGGGTTCCCACTCCATTATCCATGGGAGGCGACGGTTGAACTGCAAATGTTTTATTGCTGTTACTGTTTTGATGGGGGGGCATGATGGGACTGATGGTCCGGGATGGGTGGGGAGCGATGGGGGGAATGTTTTTCTATATTTAGGTTGAGCTTTCTCTTTTGGGGGATTTTGGGGGGTACGGGGTTTGTGGTCAATTTACCGTGTCCTGTATTAACTTAGACAGGCAGGTGGTATTGACGGGAAGGGGGGGGGAGATGGGTGGGAGGGGGGGCTTTTCAACATGGATCTGGGGGGTAATCTCGGGCAGGGGTGGAGGGTCTATGGCTTTTGTTCTTAGCGGGTGGATTGGGTGGGCTTGGCTAACTAATTTCCTGGACTCGTCTGGGCGAGCCCCCCTTGGGACCTTTCGGGTGTCTAGCGGTGGTGCGGGGCTAGGTCGTATTTCTTAATGGTGCGCTTTGTCTCTTTTAATGTTAAGGGTCTTAACTCCCCACGGAAGCGGTCCCTGCTGTTCTCAGAATTGCGCACTTTACAAGGGGACATTGTTTATCTGCAGGAAACCCACCTTCAGAACTCCAAGCAGGGGTGGCTAAGGCGTTCCCCATATAATGAAGTGCGAGTGGCCTCCGATTCGCAGGGCCGGAAGAAGCGGGGAGTGGCTCTGCTCTTCCATCAGAGCCTCTCCTTGCAGATCGATGAGATAAAGCGAGACACCCTGGGGAGGTGGCTTTTCTTGAATGTTCGCTTAGACGGATGCTTGCTAACCTTAGCCAATATCTATGCCCCAAACACGAATCAGGGGCCCTTTTTTACACGCTTGAAAGCCCTACTGGCGGATTTTGCAAAAGGCCCTATTGTTTTGGGTGGGGACTGTAATACGCCTCTGGTACCCCATTTGGATTCCACGGGTCGTGCTGGGGGGGGAGTGGGGGGATCGGCCAGAGCCCTTCAACGCTTAATGTCCGACTTAGGCCTGCGGGATGTATGGAGAGATGCCCATGCGGGAGAGAGAGGTTATACTTACTACTCCCCGGTCCATCAGGTCCATACTCGCATTGATTATTTTCTACTGGACCAGCGCCTGATGGACGGGAGAGTACAGGCTGGACTCGGAGCGCTAACCTGGTCAGACCACGCCCCGTGCTGGCTTTCCCTCCCGGACGGCATGTGTAGTGAGTCTCGCCCTCTCTGGCGTTTAGACGTGAGGTTCCTACGGCGGCAGGGTGCTGTACAGGACCATGCCCACTTTATTCAGGAATTCTTTGAACTTAATGATACGGGGGAGGTTCCCCTTCCCACGGTGTGGGATGCTTATAAGGCTACAGCCCGCGGTCAACTTCTGGCTGAGGCAACTCGCACACGCAGACTTTGGACGCGTGAACATGACCATCTGGTGCGGGAATCCGCTCGCCTAGGCTTGGAGCACGCTCGAACCGGGTCGCGGCAGGTCCTACGTCAGTGGCGGACAGTCCGAGCGAATTTAGATGCATGTATGCAGAGAGAACTAGATAATAAGCGCCGGAAACTAAGGCAAACTTTCTACGAACATGGGAACAAAACTGGCCGCCTTTTGGCTTTGCGCTTGCGTCAACAACAATCCTCGAGAGTGGTCCGTGAATTACGTGATGCAGGAGGACAGAGGAGGGTCCTCTCCCGGGAGATTCGTGAGCTTTTTGCCGATTACTTGGAGCGGCTCTACAAAGCTGAGCCCTCTGGTAGGGACCACTTGAAGGATTATCTTCAGGGGACCGCCCTACCGCGTCTGTCTGATTCTGACCGGGCTCAGTTGGACTCAGAATTTACGATTGATGAGGTGGAAAATGCAATCCGGCATTTGAAAACTGGCAGCGCGCCGGGTAGTGATGGATTTCCGGCGGAATACTATAAAAAGTTCCGAACGCACCTGGCACCATCCCTGACCTGTCTGTTTAATGAGGTCTTGGGGGCAGCCTCCCTTCCACCGTCCCAGCGTGAGGCATTGGTCGTGATGATACCCAAGCCCGGCAAACCCCTGCATGATGCGGCGTCGTACCGCCCCATCTCCTTGTTAAACGTCGACGTAAAAATTTATGCTTCGGTGCTGGCTGCACGTTTGAATCGGGTTCTTCCGGGCTTGGTTCATCCTGACCAGGTTGGCTTTGTGCCGGGTCGTCAGGCCGCGGACAACATCCGGCGTATGTTACAAGTTATTCATGTGGCCCAGCGGGACCCGCAACCAACGTTGCTAGTGGGCATTGACGCTGAAAAAGCCTTCGACCGGGTGGATTGGGAATATTTATGGTGTGTTCTGGAGCTAATGGGCTTTGGCCCTAACTATATTGGCTGGGTTCGTAGCCTCTACCAGCAGCCCCGGGCGTGCGTTCGGATTAATGGGGGACACTCGCGGCATTTCTTTTTGGAGAGAGGTACACGTCAGGGTTGCCCTCTGTCCCCCTGCTTTTCACCTTAGCGATGGAACCCCTGGCCCAGAGCTTTCGAGATCACCCGGGATTGCGAGGGGTCCGCATTGGTTCCGCGGAATACCGGATCGCGCTCTTTGCGGATGACATCATTTTATCCTTGGTGAATCCGTCTGCTTCTCTCCCCATCGCGATGCAGCTGTTCGCGGATTTCTCTCGGGTCTCCGGCTTTAAAATCAATTATGCTAAATCGGAGATCTTGAATGTTGGGGTCCCTGGGGCGGTTTGTGCGGAGCTTCGAGAGGCTTACCCTCTCCGCTGGGTGCCTGGCACTCTAAGATATTTAGGGGTGAATTTGACTGTGGAACGGGCGGATCTTTTCAAAGCTAACTATGATCCCTTGCTTCGTCAGGTCCGGCGGGACTTGGAGGTCTGGAACGGCCTACTCCTCTCCTGGTTTGGACGTATAGCTGTTGTCAAGATGGTGGTTGTCCCACGTTTCCTTTACTTCTTTCAGGTTCTCCCGATCCCTATCCCGCGAGCTACTTTGGCGGCCTGGCAAAAGTTACTCATGAAGTTTGTGTGGCACTATCGTCGCCCGCGCCTAGCACGGCAGGTTCTCTTTGCCCGTACGCGTACCGGCGGTATGGGAATGCCCAATTTATCTTGGTACTATGCGGCAGCGCAGTGTCGGGCGGGGGTGGAATGGATGATTGCCGATAGCACTAAGCGATGGGTGCAGATGGAAATGAGTCTGGTGGGGGGAGCGGGGTTGGGGGACTGGCTGTGGCTTGGACCACGACTCCGCCGTGGCAAGTGCACTAGTAACCCTTACGTTTCTCATACCCTCCGTTGCTGGGATCAACATTTTCGATCACGTGATGTGGACATATCCCCTTTAGCCCCTATAGTTGATAACACCTCCTTCCCACCGGGTTTAAGTGATGTAGCTTTTCGGCAATGGGGACACCTTGGTCTCAGCCGGGTCGGTCAATTTTTTGCAGATGGTCGGTTGCAACCCTTTCATGCCTACAGGCCGAATTTGATCTTCCGGCGGGGCATCTCTACCAATACCTGCAGGTGACGCATTGGGTCAATTCTAGGTCCGTTCGACCCCACGTTGCTCGAAACCTGACAGACCTGGAGCGCTACTGTGAGGGGTGTACTACTACTAGGGGTCTTGTGGCGACCCTATATGCCCATTTGCAGGGGGCCCAGAAGTGCCCCACACGGCATAGGGTGCTCTGGAGCTCTGACCTGGGTCTCTCCTATACTGATCAGCAGTGGGAGACAGTGGAAAAGCGCCTGTGGCAGAGCTCGGTTGCGACTAATGCCCGAGAAACGAACTATAAATTGCTGTATCGTTGGTATATGACTCCAGCGCGGATCGCTCGTATGTATCCCGGGGCTGGGGACCTCTGTTGGCGTAACTGTGGGCAGCGGGGTACCCTGGGACACATTTGGTGGGCGTGCCCCCGCATTCGCTCTTTTTGGAAAGGTGTACAGTTCCGGCTGCAGATGCTTTTGGGACTGAGTATCCCCTGGGATCCAGGGATTTTCCTTTTTGGGGCCCATGTGCCGGGCGGCCGGGCTCTGCAACTTGCCTTACTCCGGCACGGCTTGAATGCGGCTCGGCTATCCCTGGCAGCGGCCTGGAAGCAAGCTTTGGCCCCCTCTTTCCAGGTCTGGCTGGAACGCATGTGGGATACATACTCTATGGAACGAGGGGTAGCGGTTGGCAGAATGCGCCTGGCTCGTTTTGAATTGGTATGGGCGCCCTTTGTGTCGCGTTATGGTGCGTGATAGTCCAGGATAAACGGGGATACTACACCGACCTCTTCGGCGGTTGGCCCCTTCTCTGTGTTCTCACGCTCACCTCTGTCCCGAGCTCTGACCTCCACAAGTCATAGATGGGGGGGTTGGGAGGTTGGGTGGGGGGGTCCCGGGTTCGGGATGACATGGGGGGGGGGTAGGGAGGTTGTGGGGGGGGGGGTCCAGGTTTCTTCATTATAAACGTATAAAAATGAAGACATATTGTAGGTTGCTGTTGTGACCTGATGTTGTACTGTTACTGTTGCATCCTTCTTTTTTGAGGATCCTGGCGGTTACTGTATTTTTGTATTCTTTGGAAGTCTTTCAATAAAAAAAAAAAAAAAAAAAAGTGAAACTAAATTCCGACTGTGTGAGGCTCAATTTCATGGTCATTAAAATGCACTGTTTCAAGCTAAAGCGTTCCACAAACCAACAGGGATTTTGAAAGATATCTCTTTTTAGAAAAGGATTTTTTGTTCAATATTCCCCACTTGCGGGCATAGGCTTTATAACCCACTTATATGGAAGGCTTAAATTAATTTCTAAAATGCATTGTTATTGGAGCAAAGCATTTAATAAACAGGCATTTATGAAAGAAATGCCAAAAAGAACTTGACCATCCATTGCACAATGTACTTTTTTACTTGTTCAAAATAAAAAACCCTACATTTCAAATTTCAGAACACCTAACAATTTCACATTCGCGTAAAATTAAAAATGCACATGCATAAGACCTTCAAAATTGAGAAAAACGTTGAGTCATAGAAAAAACGCCAAAGATAGAAAAAATATAATTCAAAGAATAATATGATTAGGAAGTAAAATCATATTAATGCTATGACATACCATAAGTCAAAAAAGACTTTTTCAAGGAAAATTTGTAGTACAATGCGCCCACACTGTCTACTTGTCCAAATCAAAATAGCTTGCAAGCATAAGAGCTACTGGCCGACAGATCAAAAATATTTTTCAAAAGCCATTATTTTAAAATCCAAAAATATCATAATCCTATGAGGCAAATCTGAAAAAAGAGGCCAGGAAAGCTTACCATACGATGCACGCTACGCTGTTTGCTTGTTCAGAGTGAAACGCGTTGCGCTCCAACTTACCAGAAATACTAGATTTTCCCCGCTCTCATGAGGTGAAAGGTCAAAAAATGCAGACATACAAAAAGGAATCTTTAAATGAAACCGAACATGACAAGTAAAGGAACCAATTGACATTGCTATTGAAATACTTAAGCTAATGTAAGAATTGAGTGTATAAAAGCTAAATGCTGGAATAGATCAAGTTTGAATACTGAAATTGATCAAGTTTTATGATGGAAGGGGGGAGGGGGAGGGGAAAGAGAGGGAGGGGAGGGGAATGAGGGGGGAAAGGGGGGAGGAAGGAAAGGGAAAAGGGGGGAGGGGAAAAGGGAGGATGAAGGGGGGAAAGAAGGGGGATAAAAGGGGGGGAAGAGGGGAAAGGGAAAGGAAGGGGGAGAGGGGGAAGAGGGGAGAAGAAAGGAGAGAAGAGAGAAGAGAAAAAAGAGAAGAGAAGAGAAAAAGGGGAGAAGAAGGGGGGAAAGGGAGGGGGAGGGGGTGGGGGGAAGGGGAGGGGGAGGAGGAAAAGGAAGGGAAAAGGGGGGAAAGGAAGGGGGCAGGAGGGGGGAAGGGGGCGAGGGAGGAAGGGGGAAAGGGGAAGGAGAAGGGAAGGGAGGGGGAGAAGAGAAAGAAGGAGGGGGAGGAAGGAGAAGGGAAGGGGAAGAGGGGAAGGGAAGGGAGGAGGGGAAGGGGAAAGAAAGGAAAGGAGAGGAAGGGAAAATTTATAAAAAAATGTTTTAAGGAATAACTACAAGAAAACAGACAAGTCTACCTCTTGATTTAAACCCATTGGATGTAGTGTGCGAAGTTCATATATAAATCTTTGTTCCAGGCATAGGAGGAGCTTATTTAAGTCTCCCCCTCGCCAATGAGGCTGTACCACTTTAAGAACCAAAAAGCGGAGATCAAGGAGTGAATGTTGAGCCTCCACCCAATGATCTACTAAAGGCTTATCTGTCATTTTTCTGCGAATGTTACTCTTATGTTCTATTATACGTGTTTTTACACTTCTCTTAGTTCTGCCAATGTAACATAAATTACAGGAACAAACAATCAAATAGATCACATTTGTAGTATCACAATTGGAGAAATCTTGTAAAGGCACTTTATGTGTGGAACCTGGTTTCACAAACTCCTTTCTTGTTACTAGTGCATTTTCACACACACTGCATTTACCACACTTAAAATGTCCACAAGCTTTAGGAATAAATCGGGGTTTACTAAGGGCAGAGGGCACCAGAATGTCTCTTATATTAGGATTCCTCTTATAGGCCACAAGAAGCTTTGTATCTCTTAGACAAGGGAGAGAATCAAGGATATGCCAAGCTTTCCGCAATATATTGGCAATCTCTCTAGAGTGTTCTGAGAATGTAAGTGTACAAACAATGTTATTAGTCTTTCCAGATACACGACTCTGTAAAAGAACTGTCCTATCTGATGACCGGGCTCGATGTAAAGCTTTTTCAGTACAAACAGTTGGATAACCACGGTCCCTGAATCTTCTACTCAAGTCAACCGCATGGGTCTCAAAATCTTCATCTTTGGTACAAAGTCTACGAATTCTTAAAAATTGACTCACAGGAAGATAACCAAGGCAGGTCGGACCCGGTGGCCCCCGCTTCCCCCCCCCTCCACCCCCTTTCACAGTCCCGCCATGCCCCGTACCCATAAGAAATACATATACACTGATCTTTTGGCTCAAATGGTCGCAGCTTTATTAAGTTTAACACAGCCTACAAATTGTATATATTGTATATATTGTGGTTGTACATAGTTACCCTGTTAGCCAAGTTGAATATCCTGTTCATATGTAAACACAAAGTACTATTGGAAATGTGTATGTTCACTGTTTATTGTAAACCGCGCTGATGCTGAATAGCGCGGTATAGAAGAGACTTTAAATAAATAAATAAAATAAATAAAATCCAAACATTGTTTTCAACATCCAACTTCTTAATATCATAATAACTCCCGAGCGGAATGAGCCCTCAACCGCCATACCACTAGCAAGGTGAGCTCATTCCACTCCCGCCGCGGCCGAGCCAGCGGCAAATCCACCCCCTTTTCCCCGGCCTCGCCATACTACTAGCAAAGACCGGCCAGGGGTCACCCGGGTTGGGGGCTCCCGCCCCCACCCCCATTCCAGCTTAAGGCTCCGGACCCCGGAACCCTCCGTGATCCCGCCTCCCCACCCCACCAGCTGCGACACCCCCACCCCCATAGCCTGAATGCAGGGCGGGCGGGCGGGAAGATGCCGTCCTCTTCCCCGGTCTCGTCAAGGGACCGCCGCCGCCGCGCGCTCCTCTTAAAAGCCCCCCTTTTCTTTTCTCCTCATTGGCTCGCGCCCACCTCCATCATCGGGGCGAGCCAATGAATTTAAACAATGCTCTCCAGCCCCCGCCCCCTTTTTCACGCCGAGGGCAGGGTCCCACACCGGGCCGCGCGCCTGGTTACCTACGGCCGCTAGGGACCCTGCCCTGCGGCTTCGCCATAACCAAGGCAGGTCGGACCCGGTGGCCCCCGCTTCCCCCCCCCTCCACCCCCTTTCACAGTCCCGCCATGCCCCGTACCCATAAGAAATACATATACACTGATCTTTTGGCTCAAATGGTCGCAGCTTTATTAAGTTTAACACAATTCAAACATTGTTTTCAACATCCAACTTCTTAATATCATAATAACTCCCGAGCGGAATGAGCCCTCAACCGCCATACCACTAGTAAGGTGAGCTCATTCCACTCCCGCCGCGGCCGAGCCAGCGGCAAATCCAACCCCCCTTTTCCCCGGCCTCGCCATACTACTAGCAAAGACCGGCCAGGGGTCACCCGGGTTGGGGGCACCCGCCCCCCCCCCACTTCCCGCGTAAGGCTCCGGGCCCCCGGAACCGCCGGGCTCCCGCCCCCCGGCGGGGGGCCCCGTACGCCCGGGCGCCGGCCCCCCCCTTTAAAGCTGCGACCCATCGAGGTTCCCACTGCACCACACATTCCAAGGCCTCCTGCCAGTCATTTAACAGCAGGTCCACACCCACCTGCGATAAATGCACACCGTCCGGGCGATAGAGTCCCGCACAATCTACATCTACCCAGGAGTGCATAATCTGATACCCCCCCTTGCTGACATGCCCAGCGCCCAATCTGTCGATTGACCTTCGCTAGCCCCCTGGACCATCGCCTCTGCCCCCCACCAACAGGCCTTGGAATGATGTCAGACCACATTATGATAACCTGAGGGAACATCCTCAGCACCTCTGCCAAATCCCTTTTTGCTGCCCGAATGAGCTGCTTACAAGTCCAACTATTTACATCGTTCCCTCCCACATGCAGCAGTATTACGGCGGGCTCCGCTCTCACCCGTCGATGGTGCCGAAGCAATGGTAAAAGCTGCTGCCAACGCAACCCCCTTTCACCAAGCCATAGTAGAGACACCACTGTCGGGTCAAGTCCCAAATTAGGACTCAACGGTCGTTCAGCTGCCTGCAGTCCCGCCCAATGTACAAATGAGTGCCCGATCATCCAGCACCATTGCGGGCACCACACAGCATCTGAAATAGAAAGCAAACGTTATTCTCCTGTTCTCCCGCCGTCTCACAAGCGCACATAACCTTTGAAGGCCTGTGATCTCCACCTGCCAATGTTCTGAATAGCCACTGCTGACATCCCAGCCGCCGCCGCACTTGTCGCCGCACCTATGCGGGAAAGAGTGCGGCGCAAAGCGCTTAGGATCCATGCCCAGATACAGTAAGGTCAGCCGGAGCACAGCCGCAACCTGAAAAGTGTCACAAAGCTCGCATTCTCGTGCACGAAAAAAACAGGGAACCCGCCGCCCGGGCGCACCGCCAAATAAGCCCGCACTGCCTCCACTGGGCACGTCGGAAGGGAGTCTACCTCATGCAAGACTACCCACAGTCCTTTGCCCAACTGGTCGGTCTTTGATTTAGCCAACTTGATCCGCAGCTGGCCACCTCCAATTTGCACGTGACCCAATAATAAGCCCGAGGCCTGCCCCTGCCTGCCCGAGCTAGCCACCAGCTCGCCGACCCGAAAAGCCCCGAAAAAGGCCAAGGAAAACAATGCCTTAAACAGCACCGCAGCCTCGTAAGCCGACGACGCCACATACGGCAGTGCTGTACTGAGCCGCACCAAAAGGTCATGCGTCACAGGTAACCGCGCATCCGGAGGTGCAGGACACGCTCTATCCCAACCCTTCAATAACTTCTGTACCAAAAACCCCGGCCTTGCAAACCCCCAACCCGCTGCCTTGGCAAAGAACGCAAATCCAGCCAACTTCTTCCGAACCGAAGCCCTGGACATCCCCGCACCTTTAGACTCCACTATATATTGTCCTAAGAAGCCGTCCACCTCAGCTCCAGGCTTCCATCCTTTTCCCACCAAGTACCCCCATACCGCGTCGAATCCTTTCGAGTATGCCGACCAGGACGTCGGGGCCAGAGAGTTCTTCAACAAGCATACCATTTCTGCAGGCCACTCGTCCATAAATGCTCGGGCACTTCCCTGCCTTCCTCGCTCGCCTCCGGCGCCAGCCTCCGGAACAGGTCCCACTTGAAACGAGAAAGAGCATCAGCAATTCGATTAGTGCAACCTGGGATGTGCCGGGCTTTCACTGCGACATTTAAACGCAAACAAGCAAAAACGATAGCTCTCATTAAGCCCGCTACTACCGTGCATCGCAGCGTATACCGGTTGACTACCGCAACCACAGCTTTATTGTCACACCACCATATTAATCTGCGGTTCCGCAACCGGTCGGGCCATATATGCAACACCACTAGGAGCGGAAACAATTCCAGGAACGTAATGTTCTTCGTCAGGCCCTCCTCATGCCATGCATGCGGCCAGCGGGCCGCACACCAATCCCCTCCAAAATAAATCCCCAAACCCCCACTGCCTGCTGCATCCGTAAACAGCTGTAAATCCACACTGGACACTTCCGCCTCCATCAGCACCGACACCCCGTTAAAATCTTCTAGAAAAACCTCCCACACTCTCAGATCGGCTTTCATGACCCGGGACATTCTAATCCGATGATGCGGCTTCCTAACCCCGACAGTGGCGGCCGACAAGCTACGCATGAAAACTCGGCCCATTGGAATAACTCTGCACGCGAAATTCAGTGATCCAATGAGTATTTGCACCTCCTTCAAGGATAACTTTTCAGAGGCTAGCCCGTTCGCAACCAAAACGCGCAATTTCACCACCTTCTCCAGAGGGAGGCGCGCCACCATCTCGACTGAGTCGATTTCCACCCCCAAAAACGTAATACAAGTTGCCGGGCCCTCCGTCTTGGCAGCCGCCAGCGGAAGCCCACACTCACTAGCCATGCATTGAAAACCATCCATAAACTGCTGACACACCTCAGAATGGCGCCGCCCCCCACGAAGAGGAAATCGTCGAGATAATGCACGATATTCCTGCTACCTACCCGTTGCTCTAACTTCCAGTGCAAAAATGTACTAAATGTCTCAAAGTAGGCACACGACACGGAACAACCCATGGGCATGCACTTGTCCACATAAAATTCCCCGTCAAACGCAAATCCCAACAAATAAAAGGAAGAGGGGTGTACGGGTAGCAAACGAAACACCGATTCGATATCAACCTTCGCTAATTGGGCCCCAGGGCCACAACATTTCACCAAACCGACCGCCTCGTCAAAGGACGCATACCGAACCGCGCACAACGCTTTGGGAATATGCGCATTCACCGACTCACCCAGCGGAAAGGAGAGGTTATGTATCAGCCGAAACTTCCCTTTTTCCTTCTTAGGGATTACCCCCAAAGGAGACAGTACCAACTCCTCCAATGGCGGTTCCGCAAATGGGCCGGCAATTCTACCCAAACCCAACTCCACCGCTAACTTCTCGCGAACAACCGACGCCAAGCGCCGCACCGAAGGGGAATTACGTGCCACCCTACCAACTATCGTACCTTGCACTGGAATAATAAACCCCTCAAAAAACCCCTGCTCCAACAGCTCCCGGTCCTTCTTCCGCGGATAAGCCCCCAACCATTCCTTAATCATCTCCCGATCGATTGGGGTGGGAGCCAACTCCATCCACGCAATCCTATTTGGGGACCGCCGCAGGGGGGGGCCCACCGCCTTTCTTGAAGCATTTAAGTGCGGAATGCCCCCCCCCCCCCGCAGGCCGAGCACGCGTGCCGGAACTTGCAATCGGGGAACGGGCACGAAGATCTATTGAAACGCCAACAGATGTCTCCCATAGCCCCAGCCCCTGCTCTCTGCGGCAGCGAACCCCCGTTCGCCCGAAAGGACCGCCCCGTACCTGCCAAACCACCGCCCCCCAGCTCGCACCGTAGTTCCACCGCTCACACCCGCACCACCGGACATCTGAGTTAGCCACAAATTAATGTCCTGAGTGCCCCAGGACAACCCTTTACTCTCCTCCATTTTATCTCGAAATTTCTCGTCATAATTCAGCCACGCAAAGCCGCCATGCGTCTGCGCCGCTTCCAAGATGGAGTCAGCATATGCCAAGAGCATGCCAGAATCCTCTGGCGCCTGCCGACCCCAAACACTAGCTAACCTTAAAAAGGCTCGCACCCAATTTATAACATTCCGGGACACCTTCCATACATGACCCGCCTTCTCATCCTCCTTCCGCTTCTTCTTACTCTCTCCCGAGCGCCTCCTGCCCTCCAACAATCGGAATATATCGACATAGCGCCGCTTCCATATCTTACGCCGTAGGTGCCGTGGGACTCCTTCCCACAATTCCGTGAACGCCACCACGTTAGGAACTCCCTTTGCGCTGACCGTCCCACCCAATCCTGCCTCCAGCCCTGGTCCCGAACGAGGAAGGCGCTATCGAGGATGATGAGGAGGACGCCGAGGACGCAGAGGAAGAATCCGAACTGTGCCGACTCCGCCGCCCGTGCCGACATTTGCGCTTCACCTTACGCCCTCCCTTGTCCTTCCCACCCACCTGATCCACCCCACCCCCTCCTGCCATGTTGCACCCTGACAACTCACCCATGTCACTTCCGCCGCCCGCCGACAGCTCCTGTGGCAGCACTGCGGGATCTCGCACCGCCTGCGCTCCGATCGCGCTCCCTGCGCCGACCTCACTCCGCAGAGGTCCATCGGCTACGACCCCAGCCACTTCCTCCATCGCCGCACGCTGGCCGTCGGGTATCTGCGCCGCCTCCCGTGCGTCTCTGTCCACCTGCAAAGACAAAGCAGAAGCAGCGGGGGGAGAGGGGACAAACGGGGGGCCACAAGGCGGCCAAGCAGACACCCACTCTGCACGGGAAGAGCCCTGGCCTCCGCTCCTCCAATGCTCCCATGGCGACCCTCCCGCTGGAGATCCCCCACTGCCTGCTGCCCTACCTTGTACCCAGGGGCCCTGCCCGTATGGGGGAGCCCCAAACCATGGCGCAGCCCAACCTGTCCAGCCTGGCCCCCCTCCCCCCCACCCCCCCACCACATCCCTTGTCCTCCCCCCCACCCCCCCATCCCTTGCCCTCCCCAACTGCACCCACTCGCCTCTGCAACCCCACACTCTGCACCCCTTTGCACCATCCCCCGCCCTGCCTCTCCATACCCCACCTCCCTGCTGCCAGCCCCATCTGCTGCCCTGCCACCCCCTGATCCCCCTGTGGCTACTTCCCCCAGACCAGACTCCAGCCCCAGGCGCCAACCCCCCTGCCCCCCCTGGCCAAAGACCTCCCTCGATCTCTTCCCCCAGCGCAGACCTCATTACCCCTACCCCCCTAGCCCTTCCCCCGCCGCCAGCTCGTTTTCCTCTGGCCCCAATCACCCCCCTCTGTCCCCACTCACCTGCCGCCGCCCCCTCTTGACGTCCTCTCATTCCGCCCCGTTAAATGGAACGCCTTGCCGCCTCTCTTGCCTTCCGTAGTGCGATCCCCTCCACCCGACGTCCCCTTCCGTTCCTGCCTTCCTCTCCGCGGCGGCATCTCCCCCCGTGACAAGTGCCTGCAGCAGCCACCCGAAACCTACCACCCTCCCTTCACCGGGCCCTCTCCCGCCACTTAAACCAATGCAGACAACAACTAATTTATTGATCCCGCTGTCCCGCGCAGACCCTCCTACCCTCTGCACCGGACCCCTCCTCGACGACGACGCGCCTCGCTGCAGGACACGATCTATACAGGCCGGACACCGCATGAAGATGCCGCGAAGATGCCGTCCTCTTCCCCGGTCTCGTCAAGGGACCGCCGCCGCCACGCGCTCCTCTTAAAAGCCCCCCTTTTCTTTTCTCCTCATTGGCTCGCGCCCACCTCCATCATCGGGGCGAGCCAATGAATTTAAACAATGCTCTCCAGCCCCCGCCCCCTTTTTCACGCCGAGGGCAGGGTCCCACACTGGGCCGCGCGCCTGGTTACCTACGGCCACTAGGGACCCTGCCCTGCGGCCTCGCCATTCTCTTTGAGGGAACGATTGTAGAAACTACTGAAATGTAGAAGTGAGTTCCTATCAGTAGGCTTACGATAAAGTGTAGTTGTAAATCCCTCAGATGAATTTTTTATTAATATGTCAAGATATGCTATTTGATTTGGACTGTAAGAGAAATCAAATTGCAGATGTGGATCACAAGAATTGAGCCAATTGATAAAGGAGAGTAATTGGCTCACAGTACCTTCCCATATGAAGAACACATCATCGATATAGCATTTCCACATGTTTATATGTGCCTTATAAGGGTGTGAGGTAAAAAAAACTTTTTCAAAATCTGAAACATAAAGATTAGCAACATCTGGTGCTACTGAGGAGCCCATTGCAACACCCTTTATCTGTTGGTAATAGAGATCCTGAAAACAAAAAAAGTTATTGCATAATATTAAAGTGGCCAATTGAATAAGAAAACAGGTGGGAGTACGAACCAGTCTAGGCCTAGTTATGAGATAACGTTCTAAGATGTCAATTGCTGCATCCTGAGGGATATTAGTATACAGAGATTTTATATCTAATGTTACTAAAAGAATCCCAATGTGGTTTCCCTGATATGTGTTTAACATTTGGATCATGTGTGAGGAGTCTCTTACATAAGATGGTGTCAACTGTACAAACGGACGAAGAAAAACATCTAAGTATTTTGATATAGGTTCAAAAAGAGACCCAATGGCCGAAATTATGGGTCTACCTGGAGGATTTTCTAAAGATTTATGTATCTTTGGCAAAACATAAATTGTAGGCATAATCGGAAAAGTTACTGTAAGAAACTGAACTTCTTTTGCTGTAAGATAGCCAGCTTGCTCGCCCACATAAATCAATGTATCAGCCTGTTTTTTTAGGGTGGAAGTGGGATCATCTCGTAATCTTTTGTAATATATGATATCCTTGACTTGCCGTAAGATCTCCTGAATGTATAAATCTCTATCCTGTATTACCAGTGCTCCTCCTTTGTCTGCTGGTTTTATGATGATTTCAAAATTGTTTTTAAGACAAGTAAGTGCATTCTTTTCTTCTTTATTAAGGTTAAAAAAGGTATGCGGTTTCTTCTTATCATACATATTTTGTATTTCATGAAATACTACTCTGAAAAGTATCGATAATGGCATTGTCTGATTTTGGAGGCATCCAAGTAGAAGGTTTTTTGATAACAGACGGATCGTTACTCTCTTCTTCCTGATCATTAAAAATATCTCTAATGTGGAGCTTCCTAAAGAACTTAAAAAGTTCCACTTGGGTATTAAAACAATCATGTCTAACAGTGGGAACAAAGGATAGGCCTTAACTGGAGCAGGTCGGACTTGATGCTCCTTCGAGACCTTAGACTATGGCTCAGCCATCGCTCTGCATCCCCCACATCACCCCCCCTTCCATAAATACTCGAACACCAATTTTGGTAAAACGCTTGGTCGCAGCTTTATTAACCAATACAACACATAACAGTAAACAGCTAATAACCATAATTGTTTTAGCCCAACGGAATGAGGCCTCACCAGCCATGTCTATAGCAAGGCGGGGCCCGCCTCCGCTTTCCCCACTTCTCTCCCCCTCCGGGCACCCGACTTCGCCTTATCATTAGCAAAAGCCCGCCCAGGGGTTCTCCGGGTCGGGGGTACCCCACCCCCGTCCCAAGTTTAGCCAAGGCTCTGGACCCCGGAAACCTTCGGGATCCCGCTCGCCCTCCCCTGCTGTGACACCCCTCATCTCGTTCCCTTAACATTGGGGAGGGAGGGAGGGCCGCCGCTCGCCGAAGCCTCGCCGACTGGCTCCTCTTCCGGCGCCTCTCCTACCCTGCCCCTGGCCTTCGACTTTTCATTGGCTCTCCCCCGCGCACAACACACCGGGAGAGCCAATGAATTTAAATGAAAACCCCTTGCGTCCTCTATCCCCCCCACCCCCCCCCTGCCACCAACCTTCTTGCCGCATCTCACCGAGCCGCCCAGTTACAGGCGGCCGGCTCTGGACGCTACCTTTCGCGGCCTTTATTAACTGGAGCAGGTCGGACTTGATGCTCCTTTGAGACCTTAGACTATGGCTCAGCCATCGCTCTGCATCCCCCACATCACCCCCCCTTCCATAAATACTCGAACACCAATTTTGGTAAAACGCTTGGTCGCAGCTTTATTAACCAATACAACACATAACAGTAAACAGCTAATAACCATAATTGTTTTAGCCCAACGGAATGAGGCCTCACCAGCCATGTCTATAGCAAGGTGGGGCCCGCCTCCGCTTTCCCCACTTCTCTCCCCCTCCGGGCACCCGACTTCGCCTTATCATTAGCAAAAGCCCACCCAGGGGTTCTCCGGGTCGGGGGTACCCCACCCCCGTCCCAAGTTTAGCCAAGGCTCTGGACCCCGGAAACCTCCGGGATCCCGCCACCGGCGCGGGCAACCTATTCACCCCCGCGCCGCCCCCCCCCCTAAAGCTGCGACCAGCGAGCATCTCTCAATACTACCCACTCCAGGGCCTCCTGCCAATCGTTTAGTAACAAATCAAGACCGACTGGGGACAAATGCACCCCATCGGCACCATATAATCCCGCACAATCTACCTCCACCCAAGGATGAAGCACTTGGTACCCCCCATGTGCACAGACCCAACGGCCAATCTGCCTGTTAATCTTCGTAAGACCGCGAGACCAACGTCTCTGGTTGCGACAACTAGGCCGTTGTATAATGTCTGACCATATCAATATGACGCCCGGAAATAACTGCTGCACCTCTTCCAGATCTCTCTGCACCGCTCTGATCAATTGTCTGCAGGTCCATGCCGCCAGATCATTGCCTCCTAGGTGAAGTAAGATCAGGTCCGGTGCCTGCCGCAGTCTCCTGTGGTGCCGCAGCAAAGGGAGCAACTGCATCCAATGGAGGCCTCGCTCACCCAGCCATCGAACCGACACTGCCGTGGGATCGAGTCCGAGATTCGCACCCGCCGGTCGAATCGCCGCCCGCCTGCCAGCCCAATGCACAAAGGAGTGGCCGATCAGCCAGCAGCCATGAGGAACTCGAACTCTATCTGCAAAAGAAAACACATGATTAGCCCCCCCCCACCATCCCCTCCACCCTTTATAAACGGACATATCCCCGAAACGCTTTAGAGCGCCATCGCCCAATGCGCTGCACCTCCTGGTCGGACAAGCCAGCAGCCGCTGCGCTCGTGGCTGCCCCTATGCGGAAGGAATGGGAAGCAAATTGATGCGACACCTCTCCCACCTGCCGCAATGCCATTCGAAGCACCACAGACACCTGGAAACGAGTCAGCAGCCGCTTGTCCTCATGTATAAAGATCGCCCCCTCCACCGCAGGTCAGACCTGCAAGTAGTTCCGCAGTGCCGCCACTGCACAGGTCGGCATGCCCTCCATCTCCTGAAGCACCACCCACTGGCCCCGCCCTTGCTGGTCGGTCTTTGAACGGGCCAAGAGCACTCTGATCAGCCCTTTCTCCACCTGCACATGTTGTTGCTGTAACCCACTCTCCTTTCCCGCCCTCCTGGAGTGCGCTACTAATTCCCCCATACGGAAGGCCCCAAAAAAGGCTAAACAAAAAAACGCTTTGAACAGCCCCACTTCATAGGCTGAATCCGCCACTCCCGGGAGCGCTCTACATAACTTCACCAGCAGGTCATGCGTAATCGGCCGCCTGCTGTCCCGGGACCCTGGGCTTAACCTGCTCCACCCCCGCATCAATTTCTGAGTTACAAACCCACACCCTTCCCGTAAACACCCAGCCGCCCGTGCAAAAAACACAAACCCGGCTAAATGGGAACGCACCGCCGCCCTGGACCACCCTTTTTCTTTTGCATCCGCTACATAACCTGCCAACATCCAATCCGATACCGCATCCAGTCGCCATCCCCGATCCCGAAAGAAGTCCTCCACTTTGTCACAGCCCGTCAGGTACGCTGACCAAGTACTTTGCGCCACCGAAGAACGCATCAACCTCAGCATCTCTGCAGGCCAATCCTCCACAAGTGCTCTGGGACCTGCAAGCCACTCTCTTCGGCCTCCGGGGCCAGTCTCCGGAATCGGTCCCACTGAAAACGAGACAAAGCATCCGCAATATTATTAGTACAGCCCGGAATATGACGCGCTTTGATCACCACATTCAGCCTTAAACACGCCAATACCACCTCCCGCATTAAATCCGCAACTGGAACACATCTCGGACTGTACTGGTTGACAATACTCACCACTGCCTCGTTGTCACACCACCATAGTACTCGTCTGTTACGCAAACGCTCCGGCCACAATTCCAGTGCTACACGCATGGGAAACAACTCTAGAAAAGCAATATTGGTGACCAAACCCGCGTCCAGCCATGCCTGCGGCCACCTCTCCGCACACCATGCCCCCGCAAAATATATGCCTAAACCAGCCCCTCCCGCCGCATCCGAAAATAGCTGCAAGTCCCCTGACGACATCTCAGCCGCCATCAGCACAGAAGTGCCATTGAATTCCTGCAAAAATATGTCCCAGATCCGTAAATCTTCTTTCATAACTGGGGACATCCGAATCCTATGGTGCGGCTTCCGTACACCCGCCATCACCTCTGCTAACCTCCTCAGGAATACCCTACCCATCGGTATTATACGGCAGGCAAAATTCAGTGCACCCATCAATGCCTGCAACTCTCTCAAAGTCAACTTTCGGGAAGCCATCGCATTGGCCACTAATACCCGCAGCTTCACCACTTTTGCTTGTGGCAGCCTCGCTACCATTTCCCGCGAATCCAACTGGCCAACGTAATTGTCCTAGCCGGCCCTTCCGTTTTATTCTCAGCTAGAGGCACCCCCAATTCCCGAGCCAAACTGGTGAACTCCTCCAGCAGCCGCCTGCAATCCCCTGACCACTCAGTGCCTACGAAGAAAAAATCGTCCAAATAATGCACTACATTGGCACAACCCACCTCCTTTACCAAAGTCCAATGCAAAAAGGAACTGAATTTTTCAAAGTAAGCGCAAGACACCGAGCATCCCATCGGCATACATTTGTCAAAATAGAAGTGACCCTCAAAGCAAAAGCCTAGCAAGGGAAAACTACTGGGGTGCACTGGCAACAGACGGAATGCCGATTCTATATCTACTTTCGCCATCCAGGCCATCTCCCCTGCCGTCCTCACCAGTGCCGCTGCTCGATCAAACGATGCGTACCTAACCGTACAACTATCACGTGGAATGTGATCGTTGACCAACGCTCCTTCCGGGAATGATAGATTATGGATTAAACTGAATTTTCCTTGTTCTTTTTTGGGAATAATGCCCAACGGAGACACTACTAAATCTGGGAATGGCTTATTCACAAAGGGGCCCACAATCCGCCCCCCCTCCCGTTCCTTGGATAACTTCTCTCTCACCACCGCAGCCCAGCGACGAACGGAATTAGAATTACCCGACTGAGCAACCTCACCGTCCCTTCTACCGGGATCACAAAACCTTCCCGAAAACCTCGCTCCAACACCCCCTTATCCCCCCGCCGCGGGTACAACCGGAGACGAGCGATCAATGCTTCTAACCGTATCGGGGTGGCTGCCAGGCTGAACTCCGTCCCGCTACTTAAGGACCGCCCCACTAAGCTGGGCTGTCCCTTTCTTAACACATCTTGCTGCCGAATGTTCCCCCCCACAGCTTGAACAGGCATGCCGGAATTTGCAATCCGGGAAGGGGCAGGATGTTTTATTGTACCACCAACAGACGTCCCCCGTCCCTTTAACGACACTCTTGTGCTGTCCGGGGGGGGCCGCTGGCCGAAAGGACCGCCCGGGACCCACAGGTGCCCCGACTCCAACCTTCCCCCCCGTCCCCCCTCCTCCTGGCTTTACGGACATCTGGGTAAGCCACAGGTTAATATCCTGAGCGCCCCATGACAAAAAACGATTTTCCTCCATCTTATCCCGAAACTTCTCGTCGTAGTTTAACCACGACCAACCCTCATGCGTCTGAGCCGCCTCGAGAATAGAGTCCGCATATGCCAACAGCATACCGTACTGATCCGGAAAGGAATGCCCCCACACGCTAGCTAACCGTAAAAAGGCTCGCGTCCAGTTCACTACATTTCTAGAAACCTTCTTGACGCGACCCGCCTTCTCGTCCTCCTTCCGTTTCTTCTTGCTATCCCCAGACCGCTGCTGCCCCTCCAGCAATCAGAATATATCAATATAGCGCCGTTTTTTAATCCTACGCCGCAACTTTCTCGGTACCCCCTCCCATAACTCAGAATACACTGCCAGAGATGGAGCTCGCCCCCTCACGTTGTCCGCACCACCCTCCGAACTGCCCACTTCCTGTCCGTCCCCGCCAACAGACGAAGACTCCGACCCCGTGGAAGACGAAGATGACGAAGATGAATCAGAACCGCACCGCCGCCGATATCGGTGTTTCCGTTTTTTAAGCGCCTTCCCCCCGATACCGCCCCCCTCTCACCCCTTCCCCCGGTTCCCTCCAGTGGCTCACCTGCCGCTACTGGTTGCTCCGTCCGCTCAGGAGCCGCAGCTGCTTCCGCCGTGCCATCCGACCTGTTAGGCATCCGCCGCTCCGGTTCCCTCAGTCTGCTGCCGCCTGGCATTGCTGCATACGGGATCATCGCCGGTACCTGCGGGGACATAAAAGAGAAAAGCGGGGGAGGGGCCACCGCTGGCCATGCCGGCTGCCAAGCCCCCAACCAGTCCGCCCCGGCAGAGCCTTGTCCACCCCCCAGCCAATGCTGCCAAGCCCCACCCTTCCCCCTAGCTGTTGTCCCCCGCATACCCAGCAATTTCCCCTCTCCCCAGGTGGCTGTAAGGCCATCCCCCCTGCCCTGCCGTTGCCCCGGGTCCACCCCCGCCCCTACCCCTACCCCCCCACCATCCTACCCCCATATCACCCAACATCCCCACCCCTTGAGGACCCACTGAGTCTTGGAGACCCATAGCTGCAGGCCCAGATATCTCAGGCTGACTGTCCGGCCTTTCCCCTGTTTCCCCCACAGCAACCGCCCCCCGCGCACCTTCTACTGGCACTTCCATTCCTCCTCTAGCACTTCGCCTACCCTTTCCCTGACCCCCCCGTGATGCCAGGGAAGCCCCATTCCGTACCCCCTTCCCCCTCCCTCTCCCCCCTCCCTCCCCGTCCTCCACCACTTCCTTTTGCCCCTTGTCCTTTTTGCAGCCCCCTGGCTACCCGTTGCTGGCCCTCACCCCTGCCATCCCTCGGCCTATTATGCCCTTCCGCACCCTTGTGCTGGCTTGCAGCCCACGGGCACGACCACTCTCCCCTCCTCTACCCGGCAACCCCCCCCTGGCCATCCTAGCAGGACAGTCCCCTCGACTCTGGCCTTGCCTGGTACCGCCGCACCTCCGCTGGACCTAGCTCCTCGCCACGTGTCCTGGACCGCTCCGCACACCGCCGCCGAGAAGACCGTCCGCTTGCGGGCTCCGGAGTCCTGTTGTGCTACGAGCCGGCAAATGTGAGTGAAAGGGGAGGGGGACGCTGCTGCTCTCCACGCTACTTGAGCCGCTCCGCTCCCCAGCCACGCTCCGCCGCTCGCCGAAGCCTCGCCGACTGGCTCTTCTTCCGGCGCCTCTCCTACCCTGCCCCTGGCCTTCGACTTTTCATTGGCTCTCCCCCGCGCACAACACACCAGGAGAGCCAATGAATTTAAATGAAAACCCCTTGCGTCCTCTATCCCCCCCCCCCCACCACCAACCTTCTTGCCGCATCTCACCGAGCCGCCCAGTTACAGGCGGCCGGCTCTGGACGCTACCTTTCGCGGCCTTTATTTCTGTAAAACTAAAGTTTCAACCGGTGTAAGAACATATTTGGATAAATTAAAAATGCCTTCTAATGTTCCCACTGTTGTGGGTAGCCCTGTCCCCTCTCCCTCCCCCTGCCTCATGAATGAAATTTGGTTTGATGATATGGGAGATCTCTTGATGTATGTGGTTGTTCTTGTGTTGGATGTTCCTTTTGGTGTTTGAAACCTCCCCCTTTCCATAGAGCATCCATGGAAAAACCCTGTCGTTTTAGATAATGTTGTTGGTGTGGGGGAGGGGGGCAACTTGGGAAGAGAACAGAGGAGCTGACGACTCAGGGGGATCTATATGAACGCTGCGACAACTCTTTCTAATAGGTTCTGGGCTACCTGTGACAGATGAAAAAGTTTTATTGTGATGCCTTTCTGATTTTGTTTCAAATTTACGTTTCCTTGAAATACTTCTAAAAGGATTCGTATCATTGGTCCAATAATAAACATTACCTGTTCTATAGTCCTCCTCATCTCTCTTAAAATTTTTAAACTTCCTATCCTTCACAATCTTCTTATAGTCCAAAACATTCTTATCATAGTCATTTTTTTATTTATCAAATTGTCTATCTGTATCTTTTAACAAAACTAATTTAGGTGCTACATCTTCTTTTAAACTTTCAGCCTTTTTGGCATTTCTTTCATAAACACCTGTTTATGAAATACTTCGCTCCAATAACAATGCATTTTAGAAATTAATTTAAGCCTTCCATATAAGTGGGTTATAAAGCCTGTGCCCGCAAGTGGGGAATATTGAACAAAAAATCCTTTTCTAAAAAGAGATATCTTTCAAAATCCCTGTTGGTTTGTGGAACGCTTTAGCTTGAAACAGTGCATTTTAATGACCATGAAATTGAGCCTCACATAGTCGGAATTTAGTTTCACTTTTAACAGGTTTTGTTTCTCCATCTCTATCTTTGCCTTTTCAGTGCTCGAAAATTAATTTCATTTTGGTTCAATAAATGCTGAATTTCATTTGATTTAAATACTGATAAAATTCCTAGAAGCATCCTAGACAAGTATTACATTATTAGTCTGTTGGAGTAAGTGCAGATGCTTTGTAGCTTATTTTTAATCTTGTTACATATCTTAATTTGGGTTGTGCGGTTTCTTAAAAAATCCTTAATGGCATTGCATACAATAAACTTTACATATTATGTTCCATGATAACTTTTAGTACTTTTATGCTATTATCATTCTGGTTTTAATATTATACTCATTTATTTATTGGCCTTTCTAATAATCAATTCTTAATTTATTTTTAGTTTTTTAGTGTACCACGTGACAAAAATAAGGTACCTCTTTACCTTTCCCTGTGATCGTGTCCTCCTCATCTCTCCTTTTTACTTTCACTTTCTTATAATTTTATTTGATTACATGATTTTGTCTTTTAGTCATATTAATATAAATATTCATATTAATATATTTTTGTATTTTGTTCCATATTTTTATCATTTTTTATGGTGTTTACCTTTTATATTTCGTTTAAAGATTCTACATCTTATATGTTTT
Organism: Ichthyophis bannanicus; assembly: GCA_033557465.1. Classification (NCBI taxonomy): domain Eukaryota; kingdom Metazoa; phylum Chordata; class Amphibia; order Gymnophiona; family Ichthyophiidae; genus Ichthyophis; species Ichthyophis bannanicus. The sequence goes on along the minus strand of CM066043.1, from coordinate 159,470,357 downwards.
ACATTTGGTTTTTAATATTTATGATTTATGTTTCTATTAAATTTATGATTTTCATGTATTCATATAATTTTTAATAGATTTGTGTTAATTAATTTATGATTTTTAAATGTTTACATTGTTATTATCTTTTGAGGTGTGTTCTCTTTTAAAGACCCCCTGAAGAAGGCTTTCTAGGCGAAACGCGTTGGGGCCCAATAAAAAGATTCTTCACCTGAATTGAATTATCGCCAGTCCTTGTGTACCTCCCTGGTTGGTTCTCTCTCCTCATAGTTTTAAAGCAGCCATGGGCAACTGTTTTCCCACCTAGACAATCCAGACAAATCTATCCTCCTATGGGGTAATGTTATAAAATTTTATAAACCAGAAACCCAGAACTCGTCCCAGTAGTGCATAAATCCTCATCCACCAATTGACCCCTGCTCCAAAGATGTGTAAATGTGCACGTGTGTGTGCACGCATGTGCACTCTATGCATGTACACTGCAGCTCCGCCCCAGCTTCAGCTACTCACCACTCCTGGGAAGGCCAATGTGTAATATGTGCCTTTGTGTGCATTTGACCACAGAATTGTGTATGAGTCATTTTCTGCTTGTATTACATGCTTTACACTTGGGAAATGATTTATAAATTATGCCCAAAATGTACAAATCCCATAGAAATATACAATTTTGCACCCTGAGTTTATCTTCCTTCTAGTTTTCTCTTTATCACCTTCATTATTTTTCCACCAATCAGCAAGCAGAGTCCGACTCAGTTTACCTAATGCCAAAGACTCTTTTTTCCAAAGTGAATAAAACTTGTGTTCAACTGAGTTGTTAACTTGTGATGGTTCTTCACCTCTTTTATTTTAATTTAATTAATTTTAACTCTGCATATACTGTTGGATGTGACAAATTACACTCAGATGACAAAAACTAAAAGCACATATGGCTGAGATCAGTCCCAGCTTGTCGCATTGCTCAAGCGTTAGGTTTGCTTACTTTTAGGAGAGCCCTGATAGTTGGAGGAAGTCTTGTTTTTATAGGCAAACTGCCTCTACCCTTGAGCTCCAACTGTTTCTGTACATCTGCACACAGCTGATCACTCAAGACGGGTGCTGTGGTCTCTGTAGACATCTTCTTACTGCTGACAAATTTCTTGATGAGTTGTGCACCCAGCCCAAAAAAGACAAACAGTTCTTTCTTGGACATGTATAAAGAGCAGAAATATAAAGTACAAGAAAATTGGCATCACTTATTTGTTTTGTTCATACTTTCATTTCAATTTCCAAAGCTTTTATTATATGTATTAAAACCATGAAAGTGTAACAATACGGATCTTCTGCTAAAGTGCCTTTGTCCTGTTTGATCTATTTAAAAGTCAGCCTTGGATCTTATATTCGTCCGGCATCATTACGGCTCTGGAACTCCTCTTCTGAGGGCTTTGCACTGGTTCCTCTCTCCTTTCAGACCAGCTCTTCTCACCTGTACTGGCAAAGAACTCTGTCTTGCTGCCCTGTATGCTTGGAATAGCCTTCCTGAATATATCGTCTTTCTCACCACATTCAAGTGTCACTTGAAGATCCACCTCTTTGAGTTTTATTTTATTTTATTTTAATTATTTATTTAACAATATTTATATACCACCTTTTCCTTAAATCAAGGTGGTTACATTGAACTCAATTTTACCAGCTAGTGGTTTATATTAAAACTCCATCTTGACAGCAACTATTCAGGGACGGCTCTATAATGAGGCCAAGTGAGGCGGTGGCCTCAGGCAGCAACGTTTTGGGGGCACGAGACAGGAAATGCCTCGTTTACCCTCAGCATCGGTGGGCTCAACTTTAACAGAGCCACGGGAAAGAATAGAAATGCTGTTCTTCTCACGGCTCTGCAAAGATGAGCCAGGGTGCCGGTAAAACATTGGCAGGGCTCTTCCCTGAGGGGGTTTGGACTGGAAATCAGCTGTCTGAAGCAGGGCTAGGCTGGGTGGGGGGAGGTTAGCACTGGAAATGGGCTGTTAGGGGTTTAAGACTGGAAATAGATTGATTAGGGGGAGGCTAGGACTGCTAATAGGCTGATTGGGGGGGGGTTAGGACTGGTAGTGGGCTGATGGAAGGGCTAGCACTGAAAATGGGCTGATGGAGGACTAGAAATGGGCACTTAAGAGAGGCTAGGGCTGGAAATGGGCTGATCAGGTGGGGTTAGGACTGGAAATGGACTATGACTGGAAAGAAGCTGATCAGGAGGGGCTAGGTCTGGTAATGGGCTGAACAGGGGAGCTAGGACTATAAATGGGCTGATCGGGGCTGTTAAGACTGGAAATGGTCTGATTAGGTGGACTAGAACTGGAAATGGACTAATGGGGGAGAGGCTAGGATTGGTAAAGGGCTGATCGGGGGAGTTAAGACTGTAAATGGACAGATTGGTTGGGGGAGGGGGCTAGGACTGGAAATGGGCTTATCAGGGGGATTAGGACTAGTAATGGGCAGATGGGGGGCTAGCACTGGAAATCAGCTAGGAATGGTAATGGGCTGATGGGGGGGGCTAGGACTGGAGTGGGCTGATAAGGGGGATAGGACTGGAAATAGGCTGGGACTGGAAATAGGCTAATGTGGGGGAGGAGAGAGAGCTGCTGGCTCTGGAAGAAGACTGGGGCTAGAACTGGAAATGATCTGATGGGGGGGGGGGAGTAGAGAGCTGCTGGCCCTGAAAGAAAACAGGGGGCTAGGGCTACAAATGGGCTGATGCGGGGGGATGGGAGAAAGGGATTGGAAGGGAGCGGATGTTGAGAAAGTCTGCCAAGGGAAGGAGGGGACAGGAATGGAAGGACTAGAAAGGGGGGACTGTTACTTCTGGAGAGAAATCTGCAACTGTGAGTATATACTTCTGGTAATTTTCTAAAAAGAATTCTTTGTATTAAAGCTACTTAATCTGTGAACCCACTGTTTTTTGTTGGATCAGTTGGGGCCTAGTAGCAGCAATTAAAGTTTGAATTTAAAACACAGAGGAGAGCTTTCTGGTTACATTTCATACCCAGCAGAGAGCTTGTAGTTTAAATTTAATAGTCACTCAGGGCCAAGTAACAGCAAAGTACTTTTAGTTTAAATTTAACACACAGAAGAGAGCTTTCTGGTTAAATTTAGTACCCAGCAGAGAGCTTGTAGTTTAAATTTCATAAGAAGTTAGAGCCTAGCAGCAGCTAAGAGCTATAATTTAAATCAAATCAGAATTTAGCTTACCTCAGCAGCACAAGACAGGGTACTGTGTAGCAGCCCTCTTTTAATAAGTGTTATTTCCCACCCACCCCTGGGATAATCATAGCTTTATAGGTACTTACACATCTTAAAAGACAGGAGGTGCTTTCAGGTGAAGCTCATTACCCAAATCAGTCATACACTAAGGACCTGAGATTAATTAAGCTTCAGGTGAAAAAGGTATATTAAACGTATTAGGTACAGTTTTATTGGTATAAATACCCATAGCAACCCCTAGTAAGTAAGAACTTAAAGATCTAGACAAAAACTTAAAACTAAGATGCAGACAGCAGTCCAGCAGCGGGATGGGGGCTTTCCAGTCTTTTGCATTGAGTGTCACATGTATGATTTTCTCCCAGTTGGTGAGAGGTCTTATGTGTGCACTAGGTGCAAGGAGCTCTTTGCTCTCAGGGAACAAGTCCGTTCTCTAGAGGCTAAAGTAGCAGACTTGGAAAACATAAGACAGACAGAGAGGTACATAGATGAGACCTACAGGGATATAGTCCTGAAGTCCCACCTCCAGTCTGGCAGCACCCCTGTTGCCATGGAGGAGAGAGGTCACGTGACAGGAAGTGATCCTGTAACTAGGACCTGTCCTCCAGGTGATGTAAAACCCTCTCGCACCGAGGAAGTTTCTCCAGGGCCATGTGCCCATGAGGGAAGGGTTAGGACAGCCGTTATAGTTGGTGATTCGATCATTAGGCATGTAGATAGCTGGGTGGCTGGTGGACGTTAGGATCGCCTGGTAACATGCCTGCCTGGTGCGAAGGTAGCGGACCTCACGTGCCACCTAGATAAGGTCTTAGATAGTGCAGGGGAGGAGTCTGCTGTCTTGGTACATGTCGGTACCAATGACATAGAAAAATGTGGTAGGGAGGTTCTGGAGGCAAAAATTAGGCTTTTAGGTAGGAAGTTGAAATCCAGAACTTCCATGGTAGCATTCTCTGAAATGCTTCCTGTTCCACGCGCAGGACCCAAAAGGCAGGCAGAGCTCCGGAGTCTCAATGCGTGGATGAGACAATGGTGCAGAAATGAGGGTTTTGGATTTGTTAGGAACTGGGGAACATTCTGGGGAAAGGAGGGGCTCTTCCGAAGGGATGGGCTTCACCTTAACCGGGATGGAACCAGGCTGCTGGCATTAACCTTTAAAAAGGAGATAGAGCAGCTTTTAAACTAGATACTAGGGGAAAGCCGACAGTTGCCCAAGAGCGGATGGTTCGGAAGAATGTATCCTTGAAGGATACTACCAAAAGCAGAGAGGTTCCACAAAAGAGTAAAGTAGCCCAAATGCCCTCAAGTATGGAGCAGACAGAGTTTAAAGATCCCAATTTACCCATGTCTAACAATAGCCAAATTAATATGAATAAAATACATTCTCTAAAATGCTTGTATGCAAATGCTAGAAGTCTAAAGAATAAGATGGGAGAGTTAGAATATATAGCACTAAATAAAAGGTTAGATATGATTGGAATATCAGAGACTTGGTGGAAGGAGGACAACCAGTGGGACACTGTGATACCTGAATAGAAACTATATCGTAATGATAGAGCTGATCAAATTGGTGGAGGGGTTGCGCTCTATGTTAGAGAGGGCATTGACTCAGAAAGAATTAAAGTTTTGCAGGAAACAAAATCTTCTGTAGAATCTATATGGATTGAAATTCCATATAAAAGGGGGAAGGCAATGGCAGTGGGGGTGTACTATCGAGCACCTGGCCAGAATGACCAAAGGGATGATGAAATGCTCAAAGAAATCAAGGAAGCTAACAAAAGTTACAGAGCTAGTAATAATAATGGGTGATTTCAATTACCCCAGTATCGACTGGGTCAGTGTCACGTCAGGACATGCTAGGGAGATAAAGTTCCTAGATGAAATAAATGACTGCTTCTTGGAGCAGCTGGTTCATGAACTGACCAGAGGGGAAGCCATATTAGACCTAGTCCTTAGTGGAACACCAGATCTAGTGCAAGAGATAAGGGTGTTGGGGCCACTTGGCAATAGTGATCATAGCATGATCGCCTTTGATTTAATTAGTGGAGGAGGGATAGTAAGGAAATCCACAGTATTACCTTTTAACCTTCGAAAGGGAGACTATGATAAAATGAGGAAAACAGTTAAGAAAAAACTAAAAGGAGCAGTTGCAAAGGTTAAAGACGTACATCAGGCTTGGCTGTTGTTGAAAAATACTATCTTGGAAGCCCAGACCAGCTGTATTCCACGCTTTAAGAAAAGTGGAAGGAAGTCCAAAAAACTGCCAGCATGGTTTAAAGGTGAGGTCAGAGAGGCTGTTGTTGCCAAAAAAGCATCTTTCAGGAAATGGAAAAAAGAGCCAAACGACGAAACCTGGAAACAGCACAAGCACTGGCAAGTCAAATGCAAGGCATTGATAAGGCAGGCAAAGGGAGAATTTGAGAAGAAGCTTGCAGCGGAAGCAAAAACGCAAAGTAAAGACCTTTTCAAGTACATTCGTAGCAAAAAACCTGTGAGAGAGTCAGTTGGTCCATTAGATGATAAAGGGGTTAAAGGAGCACTAAGAGGCGACAAGGCGATAGCGGAGAGACTGAATGAATTCTTTGCTTCGGTCTTTACTGAGGAAGATGTAGGGATGTTACCCATGACTGAAGTGGTATTTAAAGGTGCGGAAGAATTGAAGGAAATATCGATACATCGGGAAGATGTATTACAACTATTAGATAAACTGAAGAGTAGCAAATCACCTGGGCCGGATGGTATACATCCAAGGGTATTGAAAGAACTGAAATACGAGATTGCAGACCTGCTATTAGTAATCTGTGAACTATTATTAAAATCATCTCTAATACCCGAAGATTGGAGGATCGCCAATGTAACACCAATTTTTAAAAAGGGTTCCAGGGGTGATCCGGGAAACTACAGACCGGTGAGCCTGACATCAGTACCAGGAAAAATGGTAGAAACCATCATAAAGAATAAAATTACTCAGCATGTAGATAGTCATGACCTAATGGGAGACAACCAACATGGCTTTAGACAAGGAAGATCTTGTCTTACTAATCTGTTATGTTTCTTTGAAGGAGTGAATAATCAGGTGGACAAAGGTGAGTCTGTTGATATTGTGTATCTGAACTTTCAGAAAGCCTTTGACAAGGTCCCTCATCAGAGACTTTTGGCAAAACTAAAGAGTCATGGGATAGGAGGCAGTGTACTATTGTGGATCAGGAACTGGTTAAAAGATTGAAAGCAGAGGGTAGGGCTAAATGGCCAATTTTCCCAATGGAGAAAGGTGAATAGTGGTGTACCCCAGGGATCTGTGCTGGGTCCGCTGCTTTTTGACATATTCATAAATGACCTGGAAAGTGGAATAACGAGTGAGGTTATCAAATTTGCAGATGACACAAAACTATTTAAAGTTGTTAAAACCCAAGAGGATTGTGGAAAATTGCAAGAGGATCGTGATAAATTGGAAGACTGGGCATCAAAATGGCAGATGAAATTTAATGTGGACAAGTGCAAGGTTATGCACCTAGGGAAGAACAACCCAAACTATGGTTACACGATGCAAGGTTCCACATTAGGAACCACCACCCAGGAAAAAGATTTAGGCGTCATTGTGGATACCATGTTAAAACCCTCGGCCCAGTGTGCAGCGGCGGCCAAGAGAGCAAATAGAATGCTAGGTATGATAAGGAAAGGAATGGAAAATAAAACAAAAGATATTATAATGCCTCTATATCGTTCCATGGTGAGACCGCACCTTGAATATTGTGTGCAATTCTGGTCGCCATATCTTAAAAAGGATATAGCGATTTTAGAAAAGGTTCAGAGAAGAGCCACCAAAATGGTAAGGCTAAAAGGTTTGAGGCTCTTTAACCTGGAAAAGAGATGGCTGAGGGGAGATATGATAGAAGTCTATAAATTAATGAACGGAGTGGAACGGGTAAACGTAGATCGATTGTTTACCTTATCAGAATATAGAAAGACTAGGGGACATGCAATGAAGCTACAGGGTAAACTATTTAAGACTAATAAAAGAAAATATTTTTTCACTCAACGTGTAATCAAACTCTGGAATTTGTTACCGGAGGATGTAGTAAAGGCTGTTAGTGTAGCTGGGTTTAAAAAAGGTTTGGACAAGTTCCTGGAGGAAAGGTCCATAAACCATTATTAAGAAGGGACCCAGGATATCAATGCTTGAACCAATACAAGCATTGTGGAACCTGTGTCCCTTGGGGAAACTGCTAGGTACGTATGACCTAGATTGGCCACTGTTGGAAACAGAATACTGGGCTTGATGGACCTTGGTCTGAACCATTATGGCATATCTTATGTTCTTATGTTCTTATATCCAGTGATCACCAGATGGTGTAGTTCGGTATTAGCTTTAGGGCTAATAAAGTCCGTTCAAAAGTGAGGGTCTTAGATTTTAGGAAAACTAACTTCCCAAGATGGGACAATATCTCAAGGAGTCATTAGCAAGATGGGAACAGCTGGGAAATATAAAAAAAGCAATGGGCAAAACTAAAAGGGGATATTTTAAGGGCAACAAACCTTTTTGTTAGAAAGGTAAATAAATGTAAAAGGAAAAGGAGGCCACTCTCATTCTCAAAAGAGATCACAGAAAGAGGAAGACAAGAATCAATATTTGGAAAAGCTAGAATATTAGAGAAGCTAGAAAAGCAGTCAAGAAAGCAAAGATATGAAAAAAAATGAAATGGCCAAGGCAATAAAATGGGGGGACAAGACATTTTTCAGATATGTTAGTGAGAGGAGGAAGTGCAAAAGTGGTATTGTCATACTCAAGGGTGAAGAGGAGAAATATGTAGAAGCTGATGAGGATAAAGGGGAATTGTTTAACAAATATTTTTGTTCTGTGTTCACAGATGAAGGGCCAGAAGCAGGACCTCAGAAAACACCCATAAATAGGAAGGGGATCTTGAACAATTTTCAAAAGACAAAGCGATGTAGCCAGATGGGATACATCCGAGAATATTGAAGGAACTTGGGGAAGTTTTAGCGGATCCACTGTCTGACCTTTTCAATGCTTCTTTAGAGTCAGGAGTGGTCCCAGAGGACTGGAAAAGGCACATGTGGTCCCTTTACACAAAAGCAGAAGTAAGGATGAGGTTGAGAACTACAGGCTGGATTGTATGATCTCTGTGGTGAGTAAATTCATGGAAATGCTCCTAAAACAGAGCATAGTGAGGTTTCTGGAGTCCAGTGGATTGCAGGATCCAAGACAGCTTGGGTTTACTAAAGGTATGTCTTGTCAGACAAATCTGATTGATTTCTTTGACTTAGTGACCAGAGAGATGGGCTAAGGGAGAGTCCTAGATGTGGTATAGTTAGATTTCAGTAAAGCCTTTGACACTATCCCGCACAGGTGACTTATAAAGAAATTGAGCACCCTAGGGATGGACTCTAAAGTGACTGACTGGGTTAGAAATTGGTTGAGTGGGAGGTGAGAAAGGGTACAGATAAATGGAGCTCACTCTGAGGAGAAGGATGTTACCAGTGGTGTGCCACAGGGTTCTGTCATTGGTCCAATTCTTTTTAACATTTTTTGTTAGTGATATTGCAGAAGTGCTGTTGGGTAAGGTTTGCTTCTTTGTGGATGATACCAAAATCTGCAATAGAGTAGACACACGAGAAGGAATAAATAGCCAGAGGAGGGACTTTGCCAAGTTTGAAGATGATTGAAAATTTGGCAGCTGAGATTTAACATTAAAAAATGCAGGGCCATGCATTTGGGTTGCAAAAATCCAAGGGAGCAGTACAGTATAGGGGGTGAAGTACTTCTGTTCATGAAAGAAGAGTGAGACCTGGGCGTGATTGTTTCTGATGCTCTTAAAGTGGCTAAACAAATAGAAAAGGTGACAGCAAAAGCCAGAAGGATGCTTGGGTGCATAGGGAGAGGGATGGCCAGCAGGAAAAAAGGAGGTGATAGTGCCTCTGTGTAAGCCTTTGGTGAGAGATCATTTGGAGTATCGTGTGCCATTCTGGATACCATACCATCAAAAGGATAGAAACTGGATGGAGTCGGTGCAGAGGGTGGCTACCAAAATGGTTAGTGGTCTTTGTTATAAACCATGTGGGGACAGACTTAAAGAACTCAATAAGTATACTTTAGAGGAAAGGCAGGCTAGAGGTGATATGATAGAGATGTTTAAATGCTTCCATGGCAATAAATGCCCAGAAGGCGAGTCTCTTTCAGTTGAAAGAAAGATCTGTAAAAAGGGGACATGGGATAAGAGTGAAAGAGGATAGACTCAGGACTAATATGCTGAAATATTTCTTTATGGTAAGAGTGGTAGATGCATGGAATAGTCTTCCAGTGGAGGTAGTAGAGACAAGGACAGTATCTGCATTAAGGAAAGCATGGGACAAACACAGAAGATTTCTAAGGGAAAAAAAAGGACTATAGTAGTTGATATGGAAGGGCAGACTAGGTAGGCCATATAGTTTTTTTTCTGCCATCATGGTTCTCTTCCGCTTCTGGGGATGGAACTTGCAGTCTTAGATGAAGGCATGGTTAGTCCAGACACCAGCCCTCTTCTTCCCGATGTGGCAATCCCAGAGGGTAATTCAGTGGTGTCCCCTCCTAATGGCATCCCCGCAACATGGCTTCTGTATCTGGAGACGAATCTGGCACTCTGCCGTCAATGCTTCTACGGGCTGTAGTGGGTGACTCTGTTACTCTGGACTGAATGACACTTCTGTATTCTCTCCAGCTGGCACTGCCTACAGTCAGGTTTGAGTTTGGTGCTTCTGACCACTGTTTCCAGTCATCTGCCATCTTGGCAAGTATAAGTTTATATAAAAAAAAATCATTTATGTAATTTCAAAACCAACGCAAGCAGAAACTTGCTACATAAAACTCATAAGAGCTCTAGCAAATAGCAGGACAAAAAAAAAGAAAAAGCAAAGATGAAATTACCATATACATAAACATGTAAAACAGGAAATCAAAACTAAGCTATAGGACAACCTGTCCAAGAAAATGTGGAAAAAGAGTGGAAAACTAGGGGCACTATAAGAAGAAATACAAATTGAAAATGTAAGAAAACCCATATTGTATTTTATTTATTTGGGAAAGTGAAATAGAGCAGCAAATATGTCTTTTTTTAAACTTTATTCCTTTCACAGCACAAAATTAGAGTCAACAAACAAATTCAGATTTTTCCTTTCTACTGGCCTAACTTAAAATATGTGTAACTAGCTTTCAAGAGGTAAAGGATAACTCTCAACAGTCACAGATGTATTAAGTTACTCCAATAAAAAGGTATCACCTACAGCTTGTTTATTGATCCGGGTTTCATAGGCCAAGCTTGTTAAGTGCAGTCCTATTGTTCATTTGGGTAAATGTCCCTATTTCAAGATGTAGAGACAAACCCAGCCTCAACCTAGATAGTTTCAGCAGGTTTTACTCTGGCAGATGGAACACACAAAGAAGCTGTTGGGTTAATTAGTCTTATCTTTGGATCTAACAAAAGGATACTTTATGAGGGCAATTCTGTGGACAAACGAATAAACAAGATACCAGGCAGCTTTGTGGAATTCTGGGTGGTCCCTGGATAGTTCTCATAGGAAGGTTAGTCTGTAAAACTTGCAGTTTCCTATATGTCAATATACACATTAGCATAATAAGTGGATTCTATGTGCCTTACGTTAGAAACCTACAACAAATTTAGGAACCAGCGGCTGAGACCTTCTCTCCTTCTCCCCGACCCCATTGTCTCCATCAAACATCTACCGCAGCTCTTTTAGGTGCTGATATACTAAGGCTGATTTCCCATTCCATTTCTAAGGGAAAAGAAATTTGGTAAATCTGTTTTTTAATGCATCCTTGCAGGCCACTGGCAGAAATATACAGCCAGCATTTTCTCAGCCATGTCATACATATTTGCAGCCCTGTCCCCGGAGCACCACCAACCTTATACTGTACATATAGTGGAATATTCATTTAATGCTATACTTGCAATGCCTCTGAATTTTTGTTTCAATCATCTATACATTCAGCATGATACCAAACATATAACTGCTTTTTGAATATTGATCTGGCACACTCTCTATTCTTGTTAGCAGTGAGATTCTGCAATTACTAAGCTGGATCCCTCAATACTGATAGAAGATGTGGCAGGAATTCTGAGGATTAGATGTTGTAGTTTGTGCCCAGTTAGATTAGGATTTTCTTGTTCCTTGAGTTCCCATTAGTTTTTTCCTGCTCCCCCCCCCCCCCATTCTCCAGATGGACAACTTTATGAATGGAAGGTATTCTTCAGTAGCCTGGGATGGGGGTATCTTCCCCTCCCCCCCCTTAGTAATAGCAGAGAGCCATAGGTAGGGTTACCAGATTTTTGGAGAGCAAACCTGGGACGCCTGGTTGGGACTGGGCTGGGCTGGATGGATGGGGTAGTGGTCATTTAAAACAAATGTCAGAATGCTATAACCCATAAAATATAATAAATATTACTGTATCCCTACAGTTATTTGACTGGTGGGATACATAAGGGACTGAACATAAAAACCATAAGTGACAGTATAATTATCTCAATAATAGAAAATAATAATAATTATAAGAAGAATTGTATCATTATTGACATAAATAGTAATATATTAAAACATTAATATACAAACCAACTCATAATCAAATATAATAACAAGAATATGACAATATTATTCTAATAACTTACAAAATACCATGAGAATAAAAAATTACCTCAGAGGCAGGATAAAACACTTGCACTAAAAATTAATTAGAGAAAGAGAAAAGAGAGAAAAGGAGGAGTGAGTCATGACCAAAGGGTCCCACTAATGTTGAGCCAACTTAATAAATAACTAAATCATGTACAAATTAAAAACAACGGACATAGAAATTTTAGAATCATGTTCAAAAATTCATAAAAAAGATAAAACATATCTTACACACAATATTAAAAATAAAGAGCAAAAATTAAAAACTCGATAAAATGTTAAGCAACGTACAAACGGACTTTCAAATCCATTGTCATTCATTTAAATAACTGTTTCGTTATATAAATAATTGTGTGCAATTATATAAAAGATTGAAACAGAATATTAAATACAATAACATCCCACATTAGAGACCTGAAAAACAACAGAGATCTCTGACTGAAAAATAGCCCGATCATACGTGCCAAGAAAAGAGGCATGCCAGATCACATATAAAAATAATAAAATTTATGAAAAAAACAAAAAACTCATAATTCAGAAAAAAGGGGGAGTAAAACATACCAAGGACAATTTTCCACAAAGAGTTTCCAACAGTATACCAGTGGTTAAAAACGTAAACGCTGCAATGGAGCTTGCTAACAGGCTACAATTTAAAACGTAAAATTGTATCTTAAGTAATAAATATTGAAGACCAAGATAGCCAGCATAACTGAAAATCACAAATGAAATATCCTAATATATTATTACTATTTATGTCAATGATACAATTCGTATTATTATTATTTTCTATTATTGAGATAATTACACTGTCACTTATGGTTTTTATGTTCAGTCCCTTATGTATCCCACCATTCAAATAATTGTAGGGATACAGTAATATTTATTATATTTTATGGGTTATAGCATTCCAACATTTGTTTTAAATGATTTTGATATATATTTTTATATTTTATATGTTTTTAATGTATGTATTTATTATTTTGTATGATGTTTCTTTTTGTTTTTATGACCCCAGTTTGCCATTTTACCCCTGAGGAAGTCTATACGAAAGACGGCCTGTGTCGGGTTGTATTGGCAATTCAAATAAAGTTTATGGTATATCCATCTACTTTGGTCTTTCCTACCACGTTCCCAGACTGTGTTAATGACTTGCATATGGAATTGCTTTAAATGCAGGAAAGTTCAGTAAAAAGTAACATGCCTTCTTAGTTCAACTTCAGCAATGATTTTGTACCCTAGCCGCAGAGGTAAAGTTTTTATTTCCATTTCATTCTCTGTGAAGTACATGAAAGTTTTAAAAAAAACCAACAACCCAGGCATGCACAGATCCCAGATTCAGGACCCATATCCAAGATGCCTCACCTGTCGGCATTGAAGACATGAGGAGACAGGAAAGGTAAATCTCGTATAAAGGGGCCTGTACAGTGGGTGCATGAGTAGGGGCTCTTTGGGGTGAGGTTTGGGATCTCTCTGGTCTCAGGGCAGAGGTCCTGTGGTTTGGCATCCTGGGCTGGAACAGTGTCTCCAGTTATTTTTTTTATTCAATGGTTAGAAATGCAAGTTAAACTCAAATGTTGACCTCTAACCACTCAAGTTAAAAGGTGCACTAACTTTACTAGCATCCTTTTCTTTTTCTTCTTCTTTTTTTTTAATTACCAGCAATTTACATAGAAATACATGAAAGAGCAAGATCAACTTTCCTAAAGTAACGAGAGTTAAAGAGAAAATTTCAGCCTCACCTTGGAATGCTACATTGGAAGACAATGCCATGGACAACTGAATGGAAAATATCAGCATTTATACCAATACTGAAAAAAGGTGATTTGACTAACTATGGAAATTATTGCACAATCACTGTGATCCTACATGCCAGCAAAATTTTACTCAAGATCATTCAGAAGAGACAACCACCATACCTGGAATGAGAACTGCCTGGAGTGCATGCAGGGTTCAGGAAAGGGCGAAGAATGAGAGACATCATCATGGATGTGAGATAGATCCTTGAAAAGACAAAAGAATACCAAAAGGATATCTATATATGTTTTATTAACTACAGCAAGGCTTTTGACTGTGTAAACCATGAAAAACTCTATGCCACATTAAGAAGCATACCAGAACACCAGATAGTTCTCTTGCACAACCTTTACAATGATCAAGAAGCAACAATTTGAATGGAATGGTTTAAAATCAACAAAGGTGTATGACAAGGCTGCATACTTTCCCCCTACCTGTTTAATTTATATGCAGAACAAATCATCAGAGAAGCAGGACTATATGAAGACAACTGAGATGTGAAGATTGGTGGAAGGCTTATCAACAACCTTAGCTATGCTGATGATACCACATTACTGGCTGAAAGTGAAGACGATCTGAAACATTTGCTTCTCAACATCAAGGAATATAATTTTAAAATGGGCCTGCACCTTAATTAAACGAAGACAAAGATCCTGACAACTGGCAAAATCGATAATTTAATCATTGATGGAGAAGAAATTGAAATAGTGGATAACTTTAATCTGCTTGAATCAATAATCAATAAAGAAACAACAAGCAGTCAAGAAATCCAATAACGCATTGCTCTTGGCAGAATGGCTATGAAGGACCTAGACAAGATGTTCAAGAGCAGAGATATCTTTCTCCATACAAAGATTTGACTTGTCCAAGCCATGATATTTTCAATAACGTCATATCAATGCAAAAGCTGGACAGTGAAAAAGATAGACAAGAAGAAAATCGATGCCTTTGAATCATGGTGCTGGCAAAGAATACTGCATATAACATGGACTATCTAAAGAACAAACCAGTCAGTTCTAGAGGAGATCAAACCTAAGCTTTCTTTAGAAGCTCAGATGACAAGACTTTGACTTTCATACTTTGGACACATCATGCGAAGAGAGAGATCATTAGAGAAAGACATCATGCTTGGCAAGGTAGAAGGTCAACGCAAAAGAGGAAGATCAGCAATGAGATGGATTGATACAAAACAGCAGCTATGGAAGCCACTCTATTAACAATGAGCCGCCTGACTGAAACCAAACACAATTTAGGACAACTATCCAGAGGGTTGCGATGAGTCATCACTGACTCAATGGCACTTAACAACAACACACATAGAATTAACTTATTGCACTGCAGCAAGGGTTTTTTTTCTGTTTTGTTTTGTTTTTTTGTGTGTGGTAGTAAAGACAATTTCAGCACAAGAGTTTTACTACTGCTTTATGACAATGTGCTCTTTACGAGAAGAAAGTTGACTTGCTTTCTCTTCCTTCCACAACTAGCAAGGCCCTAACTCCTTATTTACCTGTTTGGAGTTCTGCCTCTTACCTACAGACCCCAAATACAACATCCTTTCACTGGACACCTGTATTCTTTGACCCAGGTTACAATACTCCTTTCAACTAAATATTTTGAATATATACAGCAAAGCAAGTCTATTTTTCTACAGTATTTTGACTCTTTGATTATGATTCCTAAGAAATTGCAGCTCAAAGGATATACTGAGGAAGTAGGAACTTGTCTGATCTCCCGGCTGATTTTCTTTGAAGACTGTCTCTGTGATGTACTATAATCCCTTAAAGATTCTATAGTAAGATTATTCCATCACTTCATGCCTGCTAACTTATTTGTCAGTGGAAGATCAAAGAGGTGATGGGCTAGACCTTATTCAGCATGTGGCTGGCTGAACTTTCACAGGGACAAAGAATATGTTTTTGGCCTCATTTAAGACATTCAGTCTTGGTTTATTATGATTATATTTGTTTTTTTAAGGGCACCTTTCTTGTCAATGTAAGGAAAGCAATATCTAATGAAATGCGGGCGTCGATTCATTGAGTATTGTTTCCATAGGCTTAAAAAGAGAGAAACCCCTCACTGAACAGATTCCTGAGATGGAAACCTTTATTCTTTTTCTTCTACTTTAACGTTAACATTGTTACAATTTCATTATATTCTTTTCTGAGATTCTTTTCATTATAATTTTGGCTCAGTTTTCTCCTTCTTCTTGGACTTCCAGTGGAATTGGAGCTAACCACTATGGGGCAATAGTGCCATGATCTTTCAATTGCAAGTCGCCAAGATCTCTCCCTTATTTTGATAGCCTTCCTGGCCACAGGCAATGCCATGATGGGCCTTGATCAAAAGCCATAAATCTGTAGTATGTTCTTCTTAGAAATTGGTTGGGTGGGAGGCGACAAAGAGTACAGGTAAATGGAGCTCACTCTGAGGAGAAGGATGTTACCAGTGGTGTACCCCAGGGATCTGACCTTGGTCCGGTTCTTTTTAACATCTTTGTTAGTGATATAGCAGAAGGGCTGACGGGTAAGGTTTGCCTCTTTGCGGATGATACCAAAATCTGCAATAGAGTAGACACCCAGGAAGGTGTAGATAACATGAGGAGGGATCTAGCTAAGCTTGAAGAGTGGTCTAGAATTTGGCAGCTGGGATTTAATGTTAAAAAATGTAAGGTCATGCATTTGGGCTGCAGCAATCCAAGGGAGCAATATAGTATAGGGGTTGAAGTACTTTTGTCCACTAAAGAAGAGCGGGACCTAGGTGTGGTTGTGTCTGATGATCTTAAAGTAGCTAAACAGGTAGACTAGGCGACGGGAAAAGCTAGAAGGATGCTTGGGTGCATATGGAGAGGAATGGCTAGCAGAAAAAAGGAGGTGATAATGCCTTTCTATAAGTCTTTGGTGCAACCTCATTTGGAGTATAGTGTGCAATTCTGGAGACCGCAACTTCAAAAGGATGTGAATAGAATGGAGTCGGTGCAGAGGGTGGCTACTAAAATGATTAGTGGTCTTCATTATAAAGCATATGAGGACAGACTTAAGGATCTTAATATGTACACCTTAGAGGAAAGGCGGGAGAGAGGTGATATGATGGAGATGTTTAAATACTTCCATGGCATAAATGTTCAGGGAGAGAGCCTCTTTCAATTGAAAGCAAGTTCTGCTACGAGGGGACATGGGATGAGGGTGAAGGGAGATAGATTCAGGAGTGATATGCGGAAATATTTCTTTACGGAAAGAGTAGTGGATCCATGGAATAGTCTCCCAGTGGAGGTGGTAGAGATGAGGACAGTAACTGAATTCAAAAAAGCATGGGACAAACACAGAGGATCTCTAATGGTAAAAAGGGGACTGTTGTAGTTGTTGATATGGAAGGACAGACTAGATAGGCCATGTGGTCTTTTTGTGTCATCATATTTCTATGTTTCTATGTTTCTTAGTCATGGAATTGTTACTGCATAGAAGGAAAAAAGAGGGGTTAGGTGAAAAATATGAATGAGGTCCACAGCACTGCAAACTCAGGAGGACGGGTTCAGATTTGGCTGGAAACCCAATCTGGAGAAGGAGACTGTTGGCGTAAAAAAAATACAGGCTCCTTCCAGAATCAAGTATAAGTGCATGCTGAGTCTAGCCATTAGGTGTCACTGTTGTGCAATTGCTAGGACGACTTCTCTCTCTATCCTCTTTGTGCCTTGCAAACATTTCCTCTACCCTGACAAGCCTGAGTAGCAGAACTCAGGCTCGAGAATCAAGTCACAATCTCCTGCTTGGTTGCAAAGGCCACTGTTACTGAGCAAGCCCCTCCAAATATCATTTTGCACAGCACCTTGATGCTCTGGAGCAATTTTATAACCAAGGATTGGCCAGCTTAAACTTCTTATTTCCTGAGATCTGGGCTGTAATTCAACGTTGTGCAGCTCAAATTCCTGCCTTGAATTTTCTATTTACAGAATATGTTACTATTATTTCAGTTCAATTCTACTTGCTTTCTGGCATAACATCAGTCCTGTTACTTTTCTATTGCAGTCAAGCATAATTTTGACACAGTTAACTCTTGAAGTGTGCTTACATAGGCGGTCCTATTACAACTCCAAGACCACCTGAACGACAATGCTCCTCTAGATGACCAGCAATACGGCTTTAGACAAGCCTAAACCAAACCAAACCAAAAACATCATGGGGTCGAAACCCTATTACTAGTTCTACTTAACAACCTACTCAAGGGCCTGGAAAACAAAAAGAAAATGTATATACTCTTATTCATCGACATCTCAGCTGCCTTTGATACAGTTAACCATCGAACCCTCTTAAACAGAATCAAGTCAATAGGAATATCAGGAACCCCACTAAAGTGATTCACATCATACATCTCAAACCGAATGCAACAGGTACAATTCAACGGCGAAAAAGCAGAAGCATTCTCTCAAACAAAAGGTATACCACAAGGCTCTGCACTCTCAGCACTCCTTTTCAACGTATATATGCAACCACTATGCAAAATATTTACACAGCATAAAATCAACTACCACATTTATGCCGATGATATTATGCTGTACACACAACTTGACACTGACAACCCGGACTACAGCTCACTCGAAACATGTCTTGGCGAGATGCAAAACTGGTTACAACAAAGCAGCATGACAATCAACCACAAGAAAACTGAGGTGATGTATATCTCAAGGAAAGCAAATTTTGACCCACCTACATCAATAACCCTGTGCAACAACACTTATCAAACAAAGAAAGAAATAAAATATCTAGGAGTTACATTTGACTGCGACCTAAAAATGGAAACTCACCTGCGCAAAACCAACAGGGCAGTCTTCTACAAACTAAGAGCTCTACAACCCATACGGAATATTATTGATCCCCACGACTTCAGATCCGTTGCTCAAGCACTCATCATGCCACATTTCGACTATTGCAACGCCATTCTTCAAGGACTTCCTAAGAAAACCCTGAACATCCTTCAAATGGCACAAAATGTAGCTGCCAGGATCATCATGAAGAAAAGTCTTACTGAACACATTACACCAGTACTAATTGAGCTACACTGGCTCCCCATAGCAGCCCGCACAAAATACAAAATACTGACGACCACCTTCAAACTCATCCACAGCATAGCACCATCCTTCCTCGACACCCTAATCAGATTGCAACCATCCAACAGAAACAGGAGAACCATCAATTCCAACACCCTCCACACTCCAACAGTTATCAGATCAGTCAAAAAAATCACTAGTAACATACACAGCACCGACACTATGGAACCAACTCCCACCCGACCTACGAGCCAGCACTGATCTAGCCGACTTTAGAAAGAAACTCAAAACCCACCTATTTCAAAGTCATTTCAACCTGTACTAAACTCGCATGAGGGGCAACTCCCCCACAGCTCCCCAGAAAACCTGTAATGTATAAATGTACATATGTAAATTATTATCCCCTTAGCTTAGAAGTAGATAATTTTCTGCGTGACGTGCTAACCTTTCGAATCTTTTTGTACAAATCAAAATTATTCTGTCTTGATTTGACAGCTTGATCCATGTAATCTTTCCCGCTTCTGATCGCTGGAAGGAGCGGTATACAAATGCTTGCTAAATAAATAAAATAAATAAATAAAAATAATGGTTAATTAGCACAATTGTAGATATTTTCACTCTGTTTCTGTGCTTATAACAATCTTGTTTTCTTTCTAGAGAACTGAGACTACAGGATGATTTAAAAGTCTTTAAGAAGACATCTAAAACCTTTTACTTTCAACAGGCCTTTGTAGAGGGTGAGACTAGTGGATGGGGGGACGTTGTATATGTGGTTTGGAGCAAACGTAGGCTTGGACGCATCAACAGCCAGGGCCAGACGCACCTGCGCCATGCTGAATTTGCACCGCCCAGGCTACACGTGCGCCACACCCCCATGCATCACCTTGGGGACGCCTATGTGCCTAGCTTTCTAAAAGCAGTCTGGGGACGCCTCTGTGAATACCCTTTTTCAGATGTCCAAATCACAAATACAGCTTCTAAAATGACCCCCACAGTCGGCAGAACTGAATATAAATGTGATGCAGTGGCTGCCACTGTTGCTCTCCATTTAGTTTAAGCCTGCTTTTTAGCAAGTCTAAACTAATGGGCCAGTATTCCAAACCCTTCTCTGGATAGCCCATGGGGGATGCTGAGTGAGCTATGCAGCAGCACTATCCTGATAGTACAGCTGAATACCTCCACAGACCACCCTGGCACTGTCCAGTTAATGCAGGGGGCGGTATAGACATTATCCTGAAAGCCTAATTTGCTACCCAGAGAAGTGCTGGCTGGAAATCACGGCTAGCCGCCGGATAAGTCAGCCCTTACCTGGATACTGCCACGCAGTTGGCATATTTAGTAGCTGCTACTATCCATAATGTCCTGCTGATATTTAAGTGCTGCAGCTGACCACATGCTGCTGAAATAGTGGCTCTTTTGAAAATCGGGCCCTAAATCTATAGCTTATTTTTTGTTAGCGACTGAAGTTTGCCACTGTCCAGATAATACGATCGCATTCTGGGGAGAGAGAGACTGACTTGAGAACCCAGTGACTTCTGAAGGAACCTGGTGAGAGGGATTGAAACAGCTGCAGCCCCTGTGATATCAAACATTGCTGCCATGATGTCATTGTCTCTTTTGCATAGAGCAGACCAGAGAAGTAGTAGCAGCGTGAGGCTGGCAGGACTGGATTTAAGAGTTTGGCATCCACAGGCAAGACCAAGCAAGAGATTCCAGAAACTGGGAGGTGGAGGAGGTAGCAGATGCCCTGGAATTTAAATGGAGAAAATCCCATGATAATTTAGACACATATAACTGGAAGGTTAAATGTAAATTGTATAAGGCAACACTTTGCCAGGCAAGGAAACAATATTGTGAGTAGGAGATCTCATTGACGCTATTGCAATCTAAAACACTATTTAGAATGGCTTCATCCCTATTAAGGGACAAAGTCAAACTAAAGCCTGATTCATCCTTGAAAGCTTAACATTCTGCAGAGTTTAGGCCTCAAAAAATCAGCAACTTACTCACTAATTTACTTATAAATGACGTGCAACTCGATGACTTTCTTGCAATAATTCCACAGGAAAATCAAGCAGGTCCTTTTCCTGTAAATCACTTGTGGTTGGAATGCTTTCTTCCATCAGTGAAGGAAGTAGGTAGCCTTTTTAAGACGTATTTGCTGGCGGACCCTTGCCCAAACCGCTTTTATCTGGGACAAGCATTGTGGAACCTGTGTGCCTCTTAGGAACTGGCCAGGTACTTATGACATGGACTGGCCACTGTTGGAAACAGGATACTGGGCTTGATGGACCTTGGTCTGACCCAGTATGGCATATCTTATGTTATATTTGTATGGTTGCACCTCCTGACTTTCATAACTGGTTCTACTGGGTCAGTACAGAATTATTATTGCAAGGCTTATATCCTCGAGAACTGAGGGTTATTGTTCTTACCCTGATTCCTGAGGATAAATAAGCCAGTCTAGCAGATGTAGCTAATTTTCGTCCTATTGCAAATATTCCTTTGATGGATAAAGTATTAGAAGCCTTAGTGGCTGGAAAGCTGGATCAATACTTAGACAAATTTGATTGTCTGGATAAGTGACAATTCAGTTACAGAAAGGCACAGACTCTTACTTTAGACATAAACACTGCTCTATCTAAGGCCATACAGCAGTTTTACTACAATTTGATCTCACCGCAGCCTTTGACCTGGCCAACCATGACATTTTGTTAGCCATTTTGGATCATCTTGGGATCCTCAGGGTTAGTGTATAAGTAGTTTTCGGGCTTTTTAAAGAACAGGTTATGCCAGGATAAGACTGGTGTGGATTGCTCGGGAGGTTGGAGAGTGGATCGTGGTGTTCCGCAGGGCTCCCCGCCCTCCCTAGCCCTCTTTAATGTTCTTATGATAAGATTAGGTTGTTTTCTCCTTCAAAACAATCTTAAGCTACATACTTAAGCAGATAACATTTCCATTCTCTTAACATTCACATCACCATCAAGAGACGTTTACTCAAAAATTAGTCATACCTTACAGTTTCTTGAGAGATGGGCGAGGACTTTGCGATTACAGTTAGACACATCTAAAACAAAGGCTTTGGGCTTTAATAATGCTAAACCGCTTCCTAATTCTTTAGTTGAGGGGTTAAAATGTTTAAATCTAGTCTCTGAACTAGTACTCTGTATTCTTGGAGTTCTACTGGATGAAAATTGATCATTTGAAGCTCATATCAGTTCAGTTGTAGCGAGGTCCTTTTTCAGATTATGCCAATTACATAGAATCAAACCTTTCTTCTCAGTAAATCACTTTCAGCTCTTAGTTCAAACTACCATTCTTGCCTATTTGGACTATGGAAAAGTTCTGTTTCTGAGCTGTTCACAGAGGCAGATGAAACGTCTGCAGCGCTGTCATAATACTGCGGCTCATCTTATTTACAGTAAATCTAGATACACCTCAGTGCTCCATTGTTTCGAGAATTGCATTGGCTTATGGTCTTGAATCAGGTTACATTTAAATTTTGTATAATTCTATACAACTATCTCAATGACTATGTGCCCAAATATCTCCTCACCTTTGCTTCAAAATTTAGCAACTAATTCCAAATGCTTAAAGGTGTCCAGTCTTATTTTGTTTCCTTCATGCAAAGGCATCAGATTAAAATCCAGATTTAAACAGACAATTTAATATATGGCAGCGGAATTATGGTCGCAGCTACCAAAAGGGATTAAATCGATTTTGTCCTTTTTGTGCTTTCCAAAACTTTAAAATCCTGGTTGTTCAATAACTAACAATATTGTATTTTTATGAACTCTTTTGTTTCTCTTTGTTTGTTAACCACACTGATCCACTGGGTCTGGGAGTGTTGCATTATATAAGTATGTGTTCGGTTAGATTTGACGAGACTGATAAGATGCAAATGAAGGCCACCAAACCGCAGTGGTGTCCCTCTGAAGAAGCACAGGCACATAACCCAAAAGTAAATGGGAGCAGGCTCCTCTTTGGTTTGCATATTTTTGGTGTCATCTAAAGTTGGTACCCTAGGCCTGTGCCTGTGCCTGTGCCTAAATCTGGGTCTGCCTCTTGGACTCCTTCAGCACACCTCCTGTGTTGACAGATATTTATTTTCTTTTGTCCAGTACTTTGTATAGTGCCCTCCAAAATTTAGTCAGGGAAGTTTCACTGATTTTAATAAACATCCAACATAACACATGCATCAACAGCCAGCACAGTAGGAACAAGACTCCAGGAAGGTCCTCGTGACTCATATGGAGGCAGCGAGACACCTGCCAGGCCAGAAGGCATCAGCTGCTCTGGGCACAGCACTGGAAGAGACTGCAAGTGGCAGAAAAAGGGAGGTGACTTGCTGGGAGAGACAGACTTGGGAGGGAAGATTGGCTGGTTGGTGAGGAAATAAGAGGGACAGAAATTCATATTTGTTAAACTCATATAATCAGAAGATTATTTAAAGGACAGGGTTTGAAAATCATTGCAGAAGAATCAGACAGTTTGGGGGGAATTTTATAAGGGAGAGTGTACTTTTAGGTGCAATGTGCGCACCTATTTTGGGATTATTTTATGTATTAATGTGCATTAATACCTCTTATAAAATTCCGACCATCATAAAAGTATGCACATTGCATGATGACATGTATTTTGCCGGTGGGCATGAGCATGTGTGGAGCTTGGATAGAATGTGGGCTGAGCACACAAGGGCATGTGTAGATTATATAATTTATGCATGTTCTTGAAAAACATAGACACAGACATTTCCGCCAGGTTTAGGGCTGGTCTGAGCACCCACGCCTCAACCTAAAGTACAATTCTGCCACTTATGCTAGCATTGTATAAAGACCAGTGAGCACATTCTTCTTTTTCTAAAATAGGCTTAACATAGGAGCCTAAAAGGCACTTTAACTAGGTGCCCCCCTTATAAAAATTACCTTCTGCTTTTTAGAGGGCTCCAGGAACCGCATGCCGCTAGAGCAGTGTAGATTAATTACCTGATTCTGCTTCGGAGCCGAACTGCCAGTACCCTTGAGTCGGATTCTAATCTTATGTTTAAATTCCAGTGAGCAGATACATGATCGCCATATTTTCTAAACACTCTTCAGAATTGGCACCTGATTTATGAAAGGCTTTCTCCATAGGCCCAAAACGGGAGAACCCCATTTAAAAAGCAGGTCCCTCGTCTCTTACACGTACTGATTTGATGATCTGCCAGTGTGCACTTTGGATAGATTTGGGCAGATTGTGCAAAGTGCAAGAACTGTGTCACATAGCACTGAAGGAGGAAGGCACAGAGGGTGAAAACCTGAAAAGTTCCTAGTATAACATATTACCCGACAGCAGACACATTAGGCTGTCTTCCTACTCAGGATATTCATTTTTCTTGATGCTGCACATAAATTACTAATGCTAGCGATTTGCCATTTAGGCTTTTTCCCCTCACTATTTTGAAGATACATTTTCAATCCATTATTGTCTTACCTGATCAAATCCATTGGGAGGGCACGGAGGGTAATGTCATAAACACCCACAGAGCCTTTGACGCCTCAACCCATGCATGTAATTATAGGGCGTAAAGCATGCACAAACCTCATTATAAAACAGGGACACACAGACACACTGGAAACTATGCACGGCCACTTTGAGCAGATGCAGCTTGCTGCAGCTATAGGGGCGCTGATGCATGCACGTCATGGTATTTGATAACTTCTGTGCATCCGCTGAGGCTGTGCTTATGCTCCGTCTACAGCCCACTGGAAGGTACACTTGATGAGTACTTATGCACATGCTTAAAGCTGGATTTTCACATGGGGTTTCCCTTTAGAAATGTGCTTGCAGGCCTAAGGGTGCAAGCCCCATGTCAAGCCCAAACATTGCCGTGGAAAAATTGAATGTGACCTCGGTGCCTCAAGATGCACGTCTCAGAAATCGGAGTTGCTAAAAACGGTTCTTTTAAAAAAGATTTGAGACCCAAATAAAAACCTCAGGTGGGCTATCAAGTAGTTTAATATGCAACATGAGGGGTTTCCTTATTTTCACATCACTCGCTGGGACCCATGTTTTAGTGCTCAGCCTGGCTTCTAGCAATCAGACAGAACTCATATGGGCAGCAAGAGGAGAACCGTCTGGTGGTGACAGATTGGGCAGTAACGCAAAGCACATGGTTCTGTGAATATTGATTAGTGTGGCTCAGAATTCAAGCCATTTCCCTTCATTGCCAAATGCAAAGCAAAGCCTCCTTAATTAGGAGATGCCGTTAAAATGGGCAATAGCAAAGCAGGAAGGGCCATTTATTATACTGCAGAGGAAGTGGGTCTCTTAGCAGATAATATGTGATTGTTTTGGCTTTAACATCTGACTAGGGATAACTACCTGCATGGTGGGCTTGATGCAGAAACCCCTGCACTAGAGCCCAGCACTAAAACTCTAGCATGAGGCTTCATAATGTAGCTTTAGCAGAGAGGTTTTGCTGTAAGCACGCAGCATGCAAATGAGCTGTGCACAAAAGTCTGTGTTAAACAAGGTAGTTACACCTATTCAGGTGGTAAAGCCAAAATGACCAAATATTAACTGCTAAGAGACCCACTTCAGTTGTCAGCACACAGTACTTGCTGCACTAGTAGCTAATGCAGCTTAGTAAATAGGGTCCAAAGTATCTTCATAGCAGATTATTTACTTAGGGGTTTATTCTGAACCACAAATAGCGGGGATGGATGTGGGACATCCATCCCCACTATTTGTGCAGGCTGCAGCCCCCGACTAACTTCCCCACTGGTTATGCGGGGAAATTAGTCAGGGGCAGGGAAGAGGCGGCCCAGGAGTGAAAGGTGGGCGGGCAGTAGGCATTCGCCGGCTCTGGATGTACAGGACCAATTCTAATGTCGGCCCTGTATGTCCAGGGCCGGCAAAATGGCCAGCAAAGTTATTCCATCTCCGAGATGGACTAACTTCCCTGGACGTGTTTTTTCTCATGTCCCAGGGTACAGAAGAGGGCAAGGGAGGGGCCAGGATTTATTCCCCGCAGCCCGACCCTGGCCTTAGGAGGCCAGATCGGGGGTTGGGCTGTGGGGAATAAACCTTTGTCTGCGGTGGCCAGTTTCACAGCTTTTAAATGGAGCCATGATGCCATGGCAACATGGCACCGCAGCTCCATTTAAATGCCCTGACTGAGTTCGTTGGGCGGGGCATGTATGTTCAGGGGGGGACTGAATTGCAGTCCAGGCCTACACTTACATGCCTGCTCGCGATTCTGATCCCGCGGGGCTAGTTGTGTCCCACGGGATCAGAATCGCGATCTCTTTTGTATGTCTGACTCAGCCCGGATGTACAAAGGAGATCTACATCCAGGACAGAATCAGGCCCTTAATTTCCAGGCCAATATAATGAGTTGCACATCCTGTATCTAGGCCAATGTAATAAGTTGCATGTCCTGTTTAGCACTGATTTTTTTGTGCCCAATATAACTTCTGACATAGCAAGAGTTTCAATGCACAAAAAAGCAGCACCAAACAGGAAGTAAAGCACTGTGTTAAACTTAATGCAGTCAGCATGGAAATACTCCAGAATGAACTACATGCAGAATTTCTTTCAATATGGCAAAGTATGCTAATTTTCAGCATAGTATTTTACTTCCAGCTTACTGCTAAATCTTTAATTCACCTCCAGAGATGAGCTGGAAAGAGTGACTCACCTCATAGCTGGCTGTGAAGTTCAGATGGCAGAAAATTTCTGTACAGAAAGGCACAACAAAGAAGCATGCCTTATCAATTGGAAACTCTATAAACATTACATCATCACTGTCTCAGAAAAGTACTGGGATCATGACCCTAAGAGAATTACAGAGAATGAAGAGGTTATGATCACCCGGGCTATTCCCATTCCAACTGATAAAAAGCTGGATATAGGTAAGCCAGATATAGTGGAAAAGGAGAACACCAGAACAGCACTGATCATAAAGGTGTCAGTCCCAAAAGACTATTCTGTGAATCACTTTGAGAGGGAAAAATTTTTAAAGTACCAAGGAATGCAGTCAAAGACTAAGAAAATGTAGCATAAAGATACCAAGATGTGCTAAAAGCATGCGCTAATTCCTGCACTAACAGTCTAACGTGGTTTAGTAAAAGGCCCATCAGATCGCCCTACTACTGTACACTTGATAATATCATGTGCCATGAAACAAACCCTTACTAATTACATCTTAGATGGTGATGTGCGCCAATGTTGCCTTTCTTACGTATGGCTACCAAGCTTGGCAGCCAAATGTGCTTCCATATGGAAGATCAGCAGAAACTTATGACACAGCAATGAATGCAAAGGCAAAGCATTCACATCCAGTATTATGACACAAATTAATGAGCTCTTAAAATGTCTTGCTGAAAACAATATTCAGCTTATTACATATGGTGGTAGATCTCCATGAAACTCTCTTAGCTTTATGAAGTGGGATCTTGAAAAATCCTCTCGTGCAAAGCTGCCTAGTTACCCAGTTCTAGGAGGCCAGTGCTGGATTTGTGACAACTCTATCCCGATGCATTATGGGAGCAGCAACACTAAATTCAATGGGTGCAATCAGGAACTACGGTTAGTGTGAATGCCCTGGTTAGCATCGGGATGTTCTGGGGGCATGCCGGCGGGGGTAATATTGAACCGCTGCCCAGTTATTGACATGTGACAAAGGTCGGGCACAGTAAAGGATGGCCTAAGTTTCACCGCGGAAGCTAACCAGGTAGCATCTGAATATCACCTCTGCCCAGTTCGCTTTCCAGCAATCCGGACAGCCCAGATAGTCAATGCCGGGACCTGGTTTAAGGTTCAGCAGCAGTGGTTAGCCACTTTAGCAGTGCTAGTTGCCGCGGCTGAATATCAGGCCTCGTGTTTTTTCCATGTCCTGTAATTTTAAATGCCGTGTTTTCTGATGCACTGAGAAAGGGGCCAGGAATTAACGAGCTGTGTCGTAGCTCCCAAATTAAAGCAGCAATGCATTTTTTAAAAATTAGCCACAACAAAATGCATGCCCTCTCCGTTCTTTTCGGGCATCGTCTCTGCACGCCTTCCACTGGAGCGGAGCTGTAACCCTGCTTGGCAGCGTTTTGCAAACAGCCCGCCTGCGTGTGCTTTCAGCCTCTCTTCTGCATGTCCGACGCCGCTGCACAACTTGTTCTGTCCTACTTCTCCCTTACTTCCCACTGATTCCTTCACATCTGTCCGTATTTCTTTTCGTCAAATATTTATTTGTTGCAGCTTGAAAAAAAGGACCTCGTTTGTTTTAATTAAATGAAGACCACCAAGCTGGGATGAACTTCCTCAGCGTTTCCACGGCTGTCATATGGCTTGTGTAAGGCTTTCTGGAGGGAAGCCCAGCTGCATACTTTGGCTATTTTTTTCTAAGTATCTTTTCATTTCTTTTGATGTTTATTTTTGGAGAAACAAAAGTAATCAGGGCTGAATACTGGATACATAAACTTTGCCATTTAGCATGAACATGCACAGGAAAGGACAAAGGACTGTAAATTGCCAGACTTGCAGTTTCATTTCAAATAAAATGTCAGTCACCTTGAAACTTCTTTTTCATTAAAGACAAGAGCTTTGCATAGTTCAAACAGTGTATTGGTTAGTATGTAAAGCAACATTTTAACAGGGCTGGCCAAAATGTCATTAGTGCTGAAATAGCCAAGCACAAAATGCTATATGCACCTTCTGTTGCAAGTGAACATAACATGTGCATTTTTACACACTAGTTGGGTCCAAACCTGCGTCTCCTCTTTCTACAACTGTTTTGTGATCCCTGCTAGGTCCTACCAGAGAAGATGGTGGACTTTAAAGCGACTGCAAATTAATTTATAGAATTCAGTTAGCAGTTAATTCGAACGAATCCATTGAAAACAACCCTCCCGCCTTTCTCCGATCACAGTTCTTTTCTTGCAGAAGAGAGGTTGCTGTGCAAAACCTTTAGAGCTCATCTTACTCAATCATATCCACTGTTTTTAATCTAAGTAAACTAGCACAAGGCTGCTGCACCAATCCCCTGCAGATTCTTAGTCAGGCATCTTTTTGTTTTATCTGAATAATTGAATAGGAAGGGGATATTGTTTAAATCAAGGGGTGTGACGAAACTTAAAAATACAAAGGCAGAGTCCGATGATTCCAAAGAATACAAGCACTGAGAAACAGAAGCAGGGCCAGCACCCCAGGCAAACTTCAAGCCTTATCTCCCCCCCCCACCCCACCCAGAATCTATTGTTTAGCTTTAATGCTCTGCTCTTTGCTGCCTCCCCCAGAAGCTACTGCCCTAGGTGACCGTCTAGTTTGCCTACTGGTTGGGACAGTCTTGGGCAGAAGCAACTGCGGAGTAAAAGGGGGATATAGAAGAAACAGTCAGGCTTCTCTGTCGTTGTTGTTAAGTGCCGTCAAGTTGACACCAACTCTTGGCAACCCTGTGGGTAGCTGTCCATATTGTGACTAACCCCTGGGGTTTCTTGGAAGCTAAGCAGGTTTGGGCCTGGTTAGGACTTTGGATGGAGTTTTTAAATCATGAAGATGGTGGGCAGATTTTAGTGCATAGACTAAAATAAAATGAAGCAAGACAAAAAATGAATAACAAACCCCAGCTGATGAAACAAAAGTAAAACCAAATGAGATGAAATCCCTGCCCGGTATGAACCAGTTCCATTAACTGGGATACTTAGGAACACAGCGTAAGGACACCTGTGCTGGAATGAGCAGTATGATGAAGCATGTTTATGAGGGCGAATCCCACAGAAGATGTGTCTAGCAGCAGAGTTCAGCTAGCCAATCAGTAAGTTGTATTAAATGTAATAGTCCTACCCAACTGGTCGATATTCTTGATCATTTGTTATTTCTAACCCATACAAATGTGATGCAATTTACCCTGCTTTTCACAGTATATTTGCAAACTCTCATGGGAAATATGCTATTTATTATATTTGCATATTCTCTGTTATCATTTAATAATGTCGCTTACTCTATATTTTACACTAGTGCGGTCACTCACTCAGTCTTTCATAGGAGTGATGATATACACCAGGGAAGAAAAGCTTTTATTAGCTCAGGAGCCAAACTGCTTTGAAGCTGTCTTAGTACAAAATCTTGGGGTGGGGACATCTATCTCATGCTGTTTTCATATGGGGACGTCCATTGCATGGTAAGATGGAAACAAGACCCCTTATTTCCTGCCAATGTTCATTGTCAACATGGAAAAGATAGAGGATGTGAGTATATCTCCTTTAGATGTTTGGCTAGCAAAACACACACTTTTCCAATGCTTATTCATGTCTACAGCTGGTATATACTTTGATACAGCTTGGAACATGGCAGGTCATTTTTGATATCGGGCGAGGACATCCAGCCATTTAGCCTTACTCTTAGTTCCCAATCCACAGTAGAACATTGCCTCTTATCCCATGACTCTTCAATTTCCCAAGAGTATCTCATGAGGGACTTGTCAAAGGTTTTCTGAAAATTCATTTACACCTGTTTCAAGGCATGCGTCAGGTAACTGCTCATTTGAAATCAGGCTTTGGGGGGGTCAATTGGGCTTACCTCTGGTGTTTAAAATCACCTCCAAAATCCAAAAATTATAGTTTTGAACGTGGTACCTTAATTGACTCCCTTTGGACATCCAGTTTTTGACGCCTGGTACTTACTGTATATGTATAGGTTGCAAAATCCACTGCTTACATGAGTCTTTCCCCAGGCCCTTAGAGTCATTTTTACGGCACTGCCAGGCTGTTTGGCTGCTGTCCCCTCCAACACCTGATGCCAACTTCCTTTTGTATGGGAGCGGAAGCCACTTTGGCCCTCATGCAAACAAACCAAATCCTCCGATCTCAAAACCAAATACATGGCCCATCTTGCAAAATACAAAAACGACGTGAACAATGCAAAAAAAACACATCACACAAACATTCTAAACAAAGCGATCAATCGCCCAAGAGAGTTATTCGAATTAGTCAAATCTCTAACCAAAACCGACCAGACTGCCAATCACAACAACTCCATCAAAGCCCAAACCCTGGCAAACCACTACGCGAACAAACTGACGGCCCCCAATCCTCCCCCCCAAGCCCCACCAACACCACAAATGAAGAGTGAGAACAACATAACGCAAACCCAGTCCTGGAAGCACTTCCACAAAATTGGAACCAAGCAAATCACAACCATTGTCTCAAACCTGAAAAGCACCACCTCCCCTCTAGACCCCTGCCCTGCAACCTGGATCAAGACGGTAAAACAAGACATAGCACCCCACATCACACACATAGTAAACCTATCCCTGCAACAGGGACTCATGCCCTCAGAACTAAAGAGATCAGTCATTAGACCAATACTAAAAAACAATACACTCAACAAGGAAGACCCAGCCTCATACCGTCCCATATCAAGCATCTCCTTCCTGGCAAAGATCATAGAAAAAACAGTCCTTCTACAACTCCAAGACCATCTGACAGACAATGCTCCTCTAGATGACCAGCAATATGGCTTCAGGCAACATCATGGAGTGGAAACCCTATTACTAGTCCTACTTAACAACCTCCTAAAGGGCCTTGAAAACAAAAAGAAAATGTACATTCTTGTATTCATCGACATCTCAGCTGCCTTTGATACAGTTAACCATGAAACACTCATAAACAGGATAAAATCAATAGGAATAACTGGAACCCCCCTAAAGTGGTTCACCTCCTACATATCCAATCGAACACAACAGGTTCAATTCAACGGAGAACAAGCAGAACCCTTCACCCAAACACAGGGAATCCCCCAGGGCTCTGCTCTCTCGGCGCTTCTATTTAACATATATATGCAGCCTCTATGCAAAATTTTCACTCGGCACAAAATTAATTATCACATCTATGCCGATGATATCATGCTATACTCGCAACTAGACACTGAAAACCCAAACTACAGCCCACTGGAGACATGCATTGAAGAGATGCAAGACTGGCTACAACAAAGTAGTATGTCGATAAATCACAAAAAAACCGAAGTAATGTATCTCTCCAAAGAACCAAACTTTGTCCCACCCCCATCAATCACACTATGTGACAACACTTACCAAACGAAAAAAGAAATAAAGTATCTAGGAGTCACTTTTGACTGTGACCTAAAGATGGAGAAACACCTCCGAAAGACCAACAGAGCAGTTTTTCACAAGCTTAGAGTCCTCCAACCCATCCGGAGTATTATTGATCCCCAAGATTTCAGAACCGTGGTCCAAGCACTCATCATGCCACATTTTGACTACTGCAACGCCATCCTACAAGGTCTACCTAAAAAAACCCTAAACATATTACAAATGGCACAACATGTAGCTGCCAGGGTCATAATGAAGAAAAAACGAAACGACCACATCACACCAGTACTAATTCAACTACACTGGCTACCCATAACAGCTCGCACTAAATATAAAATACTAACAACTACATTTAAACTCATCCACAACTTAGCACCTTCTTTCCTCAACAACCTAGTCAGAATGCAACCTCCTACCCGAAACAGGAGAACCCACAACTCCAACATCCTCCACACTCCAACAGACATAAGATCTACCAAAATTAACACCAGCCACAGAGCTTTTTCATATGTGGCACCAACGCTGTGGAACCAACTACCAACAGAGCTACGAGCTAGCAATGACCTTCCAGACTTCAGAAAGAAACTCAAGACGCACATCTTCCAAACCCACTTCAACCTGAATTAAACCTTCAGTTGGGGGCAGCCCCCTGCCCACATTGAACAAGAAACCTATCCTGTGTATATGTATCTATGTATATATGTAAACATTATGTGTATATGTATCTATGTATATATGTAAATATTTCCTCCCCATAGCTACGATTTGTTAGCTCTGTGTGACGTGTTGTTCTGATAATCTGAAACTCTGTGTGACGTGCTTTTCTGATAATCTGTATGTAAACAAAATTTGTACCTGCTTTGATCTGGCAGTTTCATAATAATAATCTTACCGCTTCTGATCGCTGGAAGGAGCGGGATACAAATACTCTCTAAATAAAATAAATAAATGAAGTCAGCATTGGGTGTCAGAGGAGGTGAAGCCAAACAGCCTGGCAGTGCCGTAGTATTAAGCTAATTGGTGCAGGGCTGTTTGAAGCCATTGTCAGTGCTGCAAGTCCCAGAAAGGGGTAATAGTGGTGGCAATAGACTGCTATGAACCTTTGGCATTCCAGGTAGCCACCTAATTCACCTAGTGGTTGTTCCAGCCCTGACAGTAGAACAGTCATCTAACATAAATACATTACAATATCAGTAGAGTACAAATGAAGCACCATAGTGGGCAGGATGATAGAACGTTTATATAACTTCCCCCCCCCCCATCATCTCACACACTATTTCATATTAATGGCATATTTTACTGTGTGTACATACGCTAGACTCACAGTACTGGCAGCGGCTATATAAAAGTCTAGTTTCGGAATCCTGGCTAGTTGGTGCAAGCTTTAGTGATGCTTTGAAGAGATCTAAAGCTTATTCAGAAGACATTAACCGAGGTTTAAGAACAGGTTTCTGAAGCTCTTCCATTTGAAGCACCGACTGGATTGCTCTCAGTGCTAGTTCCTTTTAAATTTCAGTTCAATGCAATAAAAATCAACCACAAAGGAAACTTGGTATTGTTAATGATTAATTTTGACTATGTTTAGCAGATGATTTCTGGATGCCATGCTTGTTTTAATTTCTTTCTGCATAATGTAAGACAGATATTCTCAGTTGGTAAAGTGAATACAGAATGTCTTTTCTTTAATTTTTTCCTTGTGTTGTTAAGAATAGATTTAATCCCAGGAGAAAAGCAACAAGCAGCACATTCCTACAAAAAATGCCTTGCACCTTTGCCGAGATGACAAGTTAACTAATTCAAACATAGGTGTGAATCTGTAGGGCTGGTGTTAAAATAAATCTCCATGATGGAAGTTGAGGTGGCAAGTGGTATTGATGTAAAAATAAGTAGCATGGAACGGCAACCTACTGGTCAGGAAAGCAAGGATTCAAATCCCATTGATGCTCCTTGTGATTTTGACCAAGTCACTTAACCCTCCATTGCCTCAGAAGCAAAGCCTGTCTATCTACTTCCAGTCAGACCTTGCCAAGAAAACCCAGGGGCTGCTGGGTCTCCAAGAGTCAGCACTGACTTGAAGGCACACACATCCAGTCAGTGGTGATATTTAGCCAATGGCCTAAAGTTAGGACAGCTCTTCTTTTGGCCTAACTCTAGCTGGATAAGGTTAACCAGCCGGCGGCTCACTATTGCCGCTGTCTGGTTAACTGTGGTTGCTGCCTCTGCTCCCCTCCCCCCCCCCCCCCCCAGAATGCCCAAATGCTAACTGAATGTAACTTGCTAGGAACCACTGCTGAAAAAGTGTGAACTAAATCCATAAGAAAAGCAAGCTGTAGGATACAGTATGGCTTAACTTGATTACTTTCTCTTGAAAGGCAAGTACCAGAAAAGGAACCCAGCATAAAGCCCTTCCTTCCGACCAGTAGAGATACGAATCAGATCTCACTGCTCGCCAAGAAACAAAAGGCTTGCAAGTCTGTATTCTTTCTGGTGAGGAGCTTCTTCATTGATACGGATGAAGAAATATTAACTCAGGAGAGATAATGAACGAAAGCAACATGAAATTATCCTCCAAATTCTCGGGCTTGTCTTTGCATATTTCCTTCCTTTTTCTTGCAATTATTTGTACATTTTATTCCAGGACCATTTTTTCTGATTGTGAAGAAGCTCTTTCAAGTTTGATTTTGCGGTGGTGGAGTTAGAATATGAGAAAAGGCTTGCGATGTTCTAATAGACTTTGCTCCTAAGCTTAGGCTTTGAGGGGCGGAAAGTGAGGCAACATTTATGCATGCCATTCCCTATGTTCAAGGAATTACGCATTTGAATGGGCATGTCTATGTGCACTTCGGCTGCTCGATATTTTGTAAGCATGCTCAGAGGTGCGGATCCTGCATAAGTTCCATTGGAGCATGCGGAGGGGCGGAGCTTCTGCCTTAGAGCCAGCCCAGCCATTAGGAAAACTAGGCAGCTGCCTAGGGTGACAACTTATGGGGGGTGGGATGGCAAGGAGCATGGCATCTAAAACTAAACAATAGATTTTGACAACCAAGGGGGGAGGGGTGTAACACCTGAACCAACTCTGAGGATGGCCTTGCATGGCCTTGATTGACGCACCAAAGTTATAGAATACTTTGAATTATGCGTGTCGATGTAGCGATCTAGGCACCATCAGCTGTGCCAGGTCCAGGACAGGTTCCGGCATGCTTCACTTTATAAAACAGGCGACATGTATGTTTGCAACAATGTGCTTAGCCTACGTGGGGGTAGATTAAATTACTGTCTGAGTGTTGTAATCATGATTACCCAAATATCACCCTTTGCAGTATAATCCTGCACAAAACAGATGTCGTACTTTGTTTTATTCATTTAACAACTCTTCTATACCGCTGTATCTATTAGTCACGGCAGTTTATATGGAACAGACAAAAGAAACTAAACAAACTTTACATGGAACAATTTGTTGAGGACAATTTCCAAAAGTGATTTGTCCAAGCAAATGGACTATTTGAAACCTGCCCACTTTCCCAGTGGGTAAAAGTATGTGTTGAAGGTTCTTTGCATTTGCATGGCTGTCAGGACCTATCATTTTGCAGATGTCCCTATCAGGCGTGTCCAGATCTGTGAAATCACGCCTGCACCTGGGCATGACTGCACTTTTTTCAGACACTCTGGCTTAGACATCCCAGATTGCACCGGGATGTAGCTTCTAAAATTCCCTCTAGAGTGGTAAGCACATTTGCCCCCTCAATCACTCCTCTAAATCCTAAGTCAAAATGAATAGTTATGCTGTTTGTACCTTTGACGGCTGGGCTAAAGGGGCACATGCTATACTAACTATGATAATGCAACAGGATGATTCCTCGATCGTCCACAGATTTTGGGGGAGCATGATGGATATATTACAAGGCATGGTGTGGAGGAGTAGCCAAGCGGTTAGAGCAATGACTTGGTGACAAAACAGACCAGTGTGGGAATCCCACTCGCACTCCAGTGGTAAGTGGTTACAGGGGAGTTAACATGCATTAAATCCCCGCAGTAACTGCTACCATGGGGAAAGTGCAGATAGCATAGCACTTGCCAAAGATGGGCGGGATCAGTGCCCGGGGGGGGGGGGGGGTGTCGGTTGGTGACAGCTAGCACAGTGCCATGCACAAGCTGTCATGACTGGCAATGGTGCAGCTGCAATTACTGCTACCCAAAGAGGTGACGGTAAGTGCACCCATGGCATCAACAGTGCAGTAGCACAGCTGCTGATCAGCCCCCCCAATGATCACTCACCTGCAATAAACCCTCCCCCAATGTGTCCCCTCCCTGATTGGGGCCACTTTTTAGGATCACCATGGTTGGAAACTTTCCAGGCATGGAGGCCCTGCAAAGAGGGCCCACCAACTGCAGAGAATGCAAGCCACTCGCCCCGCTCCCCCAAAATTATTCCGTACTCTCTCCCCCACCTGACACTTACCTGATGCCCAACTGGGTCATCCCTGGTGGTCTTGGGGATCAAGGTAGGGGCAGTCTCCCTCCTCTCTTGCCCAAGCTCCAGCAGTCTTCAAAATGGCACTGGGGTCACCTCATGTTAGTCTCGTGACCCCTAATGGTGATGCC
This sequence comes from Ichthyophis bannanicus, assembly GCA_033557465.1. Taxonomy (NCBI): domain Eukaryota; kingdom Metazoa; phylum Chordata; class Amphibia; order Gymnophiona; family Ichthyophiidae; genus Ichthyophis; species Ichthyophis bannanicus. The sequence continues at coordinate 159,433,935 of CM066043.1, read as the reverse complement.
ACAAGACCAGCACGGGGTGATCCTGGTGCAATTTTGAAAACTACTGGAGGTGGGACAGGAATGGAGGGGGACCACTCTTTCCCCAATTACTTCTAGGCCACCAAGGGTGACCCAATTGGGTGTGGGGAAGCGTTGGGGGAAGGTTGATCATGAGGGCACGATCACTGGGGGAGGGGGAGCTGAACAGATCGGGATCTGCATTCCTTGCCTTGGCAGGGACCGCAAGTGCTCCCATGTTCCCTGCTAGGAATGTCGAGTGCTACCATGCTCTATGCTAGGAACTGTGAGTGCTCCTATGCTCCCTGCCAGGGCAGGGTTTGCGGGTCCCTCCACTATTTGGTAGCCCTGCATGCTATATGCCAGGTATACCCCCCTCTACATTTACCATACAGGCTTTGCACCTACTGTGCGGTATTTCCTGAAAAACAGGAAGTTGGCATCAGGTGGTCCAAGGGGATGGAAACAAAGAGCCCAGTATCGCCGAACTTTTAATTTAAGTACTGTGCACTGTTTGTGGCCATTGTCACCACTCTATGGGAGTCCCTGGAGGGCTGGCATTCTAGGTGACCACCTAATTTTTCTGATGGTAGCACCGGCCCTGCACATCACACCTTTCTTGCACAAACCTCATTGGCTACCAGTTCACTATAGGACTAAATTTAACTCTATCCCTGATCTTCAAGGCCCTGAAAGGAAATAGGCCAAAGCAGTTGAAGAGGAGGATCTCCCTCTATGAACATTCAAGTTCTCTGTGGTCCTCCAAAGAGCGTCTCTACCCGTATCTTCTCCAGAGGAAATCACACAATGTGACATCTGCCAGTGAGTCTTCTCAGGAGAAGCTCCAGCACTCAGGGACTCCCTGCCTGACCCAAGCCTATTTCAGGAAGCAGGTGAAAGCCTGGCTCTTATCTCAAACCTACACAAGGCAGTCATACACATAGAAGCAACAGTGGGACTTGCTTGCCACATGTACTCAAGCTGAGATCAGTTGCAGGCACCGTTTTGGGTTGCACGCAGAGCTTTCTCTCATCCATTTCAACGTCTGTTACTCTATTTTATCTGTTTGTATGCTACAGCCCCTCTTGTCTCCTTGGCTGTTTATTGAGCTGCCTTAGTAGATACCGTGTCTAGCATTGTAAATAGCATGCCTCTAAGTATATATTGATGTTTTACTATGCTGTAAGGTGTACTGTTACCGGAATATTTTACTGCTGTAATTGTATATTGCCTATGTCCATGTTATACTTGCTGTACACTGCCTTGGGTGAATTTCTTCAAAAAAGGCAGTAAATATAGACTGATAAAGAAGTAAATTACTGCTACTACTTCTTATCATTTGTATAGCGCTATAAGGCGCATGCAGCGCTGTGCTATGCGCCGTTTCCCTGAGAACCACTGTGCTAGCAGCCAACTTCTTTATGGCAATTAAATGTGAACTGCGAGCTGCTTTCATCTGAAAACCCTGTAGGCCCTGAAAAGCTAAACAGGAGGTGGTTAACGAAATCCAGACCTCCTGTAAATTCTGAAAAGCAGAAGAGGCCTGAAAGAGATAGAGAGATGGTGGTGGGGGGGTCCTCTGAATAAGGCAGACCTCATACTGCAATGAAAGATGCAGGCGCTAACGATCCGTTAATGATGCGCTAAGGATGGGCACAATGAGCTATGAGTCAAGAGGGCTCCAAAGACTCCAAAATTCAAACTTTATTGCTGTACTGACTTAGCCAGTTATTGTATCTCCCCCGTGCTTCAGTTCACCCTTCTCTAATCAGACAATCAAATAATATTTGCAGTGCATCAGTCTTCTGCCTTTTGGCCACTTTCCTATTGACCTCTTGTCCTTGCAGCTGTCATGATAATTTATGGCTCAGATGCTTATTTATCACCTACACCAGTTGTTCTTAACCCAGTCCTCTGCCCCTCCCCCCCCACCCGGCCAGTCAAGTTTTCAGGATATCCACAATGAATTTGCATCAGATAAATTTGCATACAATGGAAGCAGTGCATGTAGATCTATCTCATGCATATTCATTGTGGATATCCTGAAAACCTGACTGGGCTGGGGGGTCCCAGAGGGACTGGGTTGAGAACCACTGACCTACACACTCATGCCAGACTTTCCTACCTTTATTGTTATATTAAGGATTGTGCCTCAGGGATGAATATCACCCAACTATCTTTTAGGCCTACAATGAAAAGCTCAGGCCAATTGCAGTTTTAATTACTTAGAGGTCAACATTCAGATGATTTATGTGGGTAAAAATTTGCTTAGGATTTAAAATATTCCTCTCTCTCCAGGTAGCTATGTGTGCACAAAAGTTATCTCAACAAAAAGGGGCACAGGATTAGAGGTGTGGCAATGGTAGGCTGCCAAACTGAGCTATCTGGCTAAATCTGGATATTTAAAGGGTTCATTTTAAGTGGAGGTGTCTGCAGGCAAGGGTGGGGGGACATCCTCCCTGATCAGCCTGTCCAGATTTTCCCCTCTCCTGGGTAGATCTCCTCACCTTTTGCCTCTTGGCTTGCACAGCCGCAGTTCTGAGCAGATGCAACAAAACATGCAGCAGAATTCAGAAAGGAGCTGGTGAGCACTACAGGACCTGTCAGCACCAGAGCTGCTGCTGCTCGGACCATCACTATGCAGGACACGGTGCCAAGGCCTCAGACCCGAACTGAAGCATGGCAGTGGTGGTGTTGCTCCGGCGCCTATCAAAAGATGGTCTCAGAGGCAGTTGCCTGTCTTTCCTATTCCTAAACCAAGGCCTGAATAGTCAGCCGCACTTCTACTTGAACAAAAACAAATGAATACTCCAACAAAGATTTCTGGTTATTTTGATAAGTTAAGGACCTAATATTGTGCCAGAAGAAAGCTGACAAAGTTCACAGAGGATCCTATGGAAAACGAAGGACAATAGTCAAGTTATATGTAGGCAAGAAAAGAATTAAAAGCTGGGGGAGGAGTTATGATGGCAGTGCCATTAGGCTTTCAGTAATGCCGCTAATTTTTCCTCAGAGCTTGTTGTCTTTGGTGGCTCCCAAAGCCACCTCTCTGGGCCCTCAAGAACAGCGCATTTATACATCTGTATGAGTCCTCCAGAAAACTGAAAACCACAAGTGAGTCCCCTGCTGCTAGACCAGTTAGTGGAGAGCTAGGTCTGCTTGGGGATGTATCAACATCAATCTCATGGTTGCACTCAACACCGCTCATGGAAAGGCAAGATTTGGGCAAGTTGGAACATACAGGTGAAAATTTGCAGCTCCCTGATAAAAATTTGTGTCAGGAGGCATGTTCTGCGGCCTGCCTCCCTTGAAAGGGCCTTCATGGGAAAGGGGGCCTGACCGGATTGGATTGTGATGGCCTAATGTTGAAGGGGGGATGATAGAGGGGGAGGGGTCTGTGTCATCGTGGCTGTGGCTGTTTCTCAATCTGTTTGACATCAAGGCCCGTGATCCCTGCCTTGGCAGGCAGCACAAGTGCACCAGCACTACCAGCTGAGGCCGAGAATGCAGGCCCATGGGGTAAGTGTGTGTCCTGTATACTAAATACAGGACAGATTCTGGACACACCCACTGCATTTACTGCACAGGGCCTAAAGCATGATGGGAAAAGCTGGGGGAAGGTGTGAGCAGGCGTGTAAGCTTGAAGGAGGGGAGATCTTTTATGCATTTTTGGTGAAGGCAGAATTGTCTCCAGAGGAGCACGGCTTCACATATACACTTGGGAAAACTAAAGGGGAAACACAATTGCATTTTTGACAGGAGGGGAGCAAACAAGAAGGGGGTGTTGTGTCTCAAGACTTCAAGCACCTTTAACCTTTACTTGGCAGGGGAGGTTGGGGAAGAGCAAAATCATTGGTAGCCATATTAATCTGCCAATGTTTTTGGAAGTACTGAGATGCATTTAACAACCATAGCTTAAACCAGATTGCATAAAAGCATTTGCATACCGGGCTATACTTTATTCAGGAAGGACAGTATAGGAAGAAGGATTGGCACTATATGTAAACAATAACAATAAAGTTACAGGGCTTAAAAAGGAGAGAGGAAGCACTATGGGTTAAACTAAAAAGAGGGAAAGGGAGATTAATTTGCATTGGTGTGATATACAGATCTCCCTCACTGAGAGAAGAAGTGGATGGGTATTTAATAGAAGACATATGCAGTATTGCCATGAAAGGAGAAGTGCTACTTATAGGTGATTGCAATATGCTGAATGTTGATCGACAGATCCCTGCTCCAGTATCATCTAGAAGTAGGGAGATCCTGGATTCTCTACAGGGAGAACTATTCCAGCAATTGGTAACAGAACCCACACATGAAGGGGCCATACTGGACTTGGTGTTCACCAATAGGGAAAGTGTTTCTGATGTTATAGTGGGAGATCATCTCGCATCCAGTGATCACCAGATAGTGTGGTTCAGTATTAGGACTAGGGCTGACAAAATCCATTCAAAAGCAAGTGTCTTAGACTTTAGGAAAACTAACTTTGCCGAGATGGGATGACACCTCAAGGAGTTGTTAGTGGGATGGGAACAGTTGGTGGATGTAGAAAAGCAATGGGCAAAACTGAAAGGGGATATTTTAAGGGCAGCAAATCTTTTTGTTTGGCAGGTAAATAAATGTAAAAGGAAAAGGAGGCTGATATGGTTCTCAAAAGAAGTAGCTGAAAAGGTGAAGAAAAAGAGGGAGGCCTTCTTAAAATACAAGCGATCACAGAGAGAGGAAGACAGCTATCTATATTTGGAAAAGCTTAGAGAAGCTAGCAAAGTAGTCAGGAAAGCAAAGGTACAAAAAGAAGAAGAAATAGCCAGTGTAATAAAATGGGGGATAAAATATGTTTCAGATATGTTAGTGAGAAGAGGAAGGGCAAAATTAGTATTGTCAGACTCAAGGGTGAAGGGGAGGAATATGTAGAGGCTGATGAGGATAAAGCAGAATTGCTTAACAAATATTTCTATTCTGTGTTCACAGATGAAGGACCAGGAGCAAGACCTCAGAAAACACCCACAAACAGGAACAGAAGCGAGGGGCATCTTGAAGAATTTTCAGAAGACTGTATTCCTTAGGAACTAGCTAAACTAAAAGTAGACAAAGTGATGGGACCAGATGGGATATATCCGAGAATAGTGAAGGTACTTGGGGACATTCTAGTGGCTCCACTGAGGACTGGAGGAAGGCACATGTGGTCACTTTACACAAAAGCGGATGTACAGATGAGGCTGAAAACTACAGGCCAGTTAATCTAAATTCTGTGGTGAGTAAATTATTGGAAACATTAAAAGGGAGGATAATGAGAGGCAGCATGGGTTTACCAGAGACACGTCTTGTCAGACAAATTTGATTGATTTCTTTGACTGGGTGACCAGGGAGTTGGACCGAGGGAGAGCCCTAGATGTGGTGTATTTAGATTTCAGTAAAGCCTTTGACATGGTTCCTCACAGGCGATTTATAAACAAACCGAGCAACCTAGGGATGGACCCTAAAGTGACTGACTGGGTTAGAAATTGGTTGAATGGGAGGCGACAAAGGTAAATGGAGCTCACTCTGAGGAGAAGGAAATTACCAGTGGTGTGCCCCAGGGATCTGCCCTTGGTCAAATTCTTTTTAACATCTTTATTAGCGATGTTGCAGAAAGGCTGTTGGGTAAGGTTTGACTCTTTGTGGATGATACCAATATCTGCAATAGAGTAGACACCTAGGAAGGAGTAGATAACATGAAGAGGGATCTAGCAAAGCTTGAAGAATGGTCAATTTAAATTAAATTTAACGCTAAAAAATGCAGGGTCATGCATTTTGGGCTGCAAAAATCCAAGGGAGCGGTACAGAGGGCAAAGTACTTCTGTCCATGAAAGAAGAACGAGACCTGGGCATGATTATTTCTGATGATCTTAAGGTGACTAGACAGGTAGAAAAGGTGACAGTGATATCTAGAAGGATGCTTGGGTGCATAGGGAAAGGAGGTGATAAAGCCTCTGTATAAGTCTTTGGTGCAACCTCATTTGGAGTATTATGTGCAATTCTGGAGACTGCGCCTTCAAAAGGATATAAACAGGATGGAGTCAGTGCAGAGGGTGGATACCAAAATGCTTAGTGGTCTTTGTTATAAAGCATATGAAGACAGACTTAAAGATCTTAACATGTATACGTTAGAGGAAAGGCAGGATAGAGGAGATATGATAGAGACGTTTAAATACCTCTTTGGCATAAATGCACGAGAGCCTCTTTCAATTGAAAGCAAGCTCTGCTATGAGGGGACATAGGATGAGGGTGAAAGGGGATTGACTCAGGAGTAATATGTGGAAATATTTCTTTATGGAAAGAGTGGTAGATGCATGGAATAATCTCGCAGTGGAGATAGTAGAGACAAGGACAGTATCTGTATTCAGAAATGCATGGAACAAACACAGAGGATCTCTAAAGGAAAGAAGGGACTTTAGTATTTGATATAGAAGGGCAGCTAGATAGGCCATGTGGTCTTTTTCTGCCATCATGTTTCTATGTTTCTATGCATATGAATGATCTGCTTTCCAAGTGACGCAGTTCATTAATATTCGCTTTGAGTTGGCTTTTATTTAGTGGATCAAAGGACATATCATAAAACTTATACAGACCTCAAACAACAAGAGCTTATATAAAGCCAAATGGCCCTGTAGTATTACAGCCTATAAGGCCGCGACTAGATGTGCTCAAAGGATCATCATAGGTCCGTTAAGTCATATCCTACTTCATACTTCACATTTTTTAGGGGGATATGGAAATTAATTTTGAAAATTGTAAAATCATATGACTTAATGGACCTATGATGATCCTTTGAGCATACCTAGTGGCGGCCTAATAGGCTGTAATACTACAGAACCATATGGCTTTATATAAGCTCTTGTTATTTGAGGTCTGTATAAGTTTTATGATATGTCCTTTGATCCACTCTTTTGTTAGTTGTTTGCTGTTTTGAATTTGGGTCTGGTTAGGCTTTTATTTAGTGCCATGTTATTGATAACATGGAAATGCACCTTCATGATATTGCGCGATAGCAAATTGTGAATGCATATTGCATGCCAGTTGTAGGGTTTAATACTCTTTAACATGCTATTGCAGCTTAGTAAATAGACCACTTGTTTAGGCATGATTTGCAGGAGACTGGGCAGATAAAAACGTTACAGGCCGCTGTAGATGTAAGCTGTACTTTTGCAATGGAGGTTATCCGAGCATATTGCTACATTTGGGATTTAAAAGCCCCAAGACAAAGGGTTTAATTTACTAAGTTTCATCCCCAGATATAGAATGAGAAAAAAGTCTAAGGGGCTCTTTTACCGAACTGCTTAGCAGTTAACACGTGTTTTAATGCGCAGTAACCGTTAGCGCGGTCCCACAGTAGTGGCGCTGTCAGCATGGTAAAAACCTGCATCAACTGCTTAAGGCTTGATGGGTCAGGGAGTGGGATAAAGCTCCAGCCAGTGGCTACTAGGACACAATAACCTGAATTTTCATATATACCGAAAGACTGAATATTACAAATACTGGCTCATGGAAAGGTCCTTGAGTTAAAGACAACACTTTGCCAATATGTTATTTTAAGACCTGAAATTAATTGTAGTGATGATGTCCCATTAAAAATTTTAACAAAAATAAATTCTGAATACAATATCGTAACTAATAAGTTATTCAATTGTCACCATGGGGAAGAATAATAGTCAGTTACACGGGGCCCAAACACTTATTGAAGGAAGGAAAAAGACCTCAGTGCTGGCTCTACCCCTTAATGGGAAAAGCTTTCATGCTCTCTCATGGGCGAAATTTATTTATTTATTTATATTCTCTTATATACTGTGCTATTCTGCATCAGTGTGGTTTACATTGAACAAACTGAAATTACATTGAACAGGGCATTATAGCTTGGAGATAACTATTTTACAGGGAGCATGGGCTATGGAGGGTTAAGTGGCTTGCCCAAGACCACAAGGAGCACCTGTGGGACTAGAAACCCCAGTCCTTCCGGCCCAAGGTTGCTGTCCGCTAGTGGGATTTGAACCCCTGACCTTCGGTACCTTGCCCCAACCACTAGGCCACTCTTGAACTCTATAAGATAAAAAAAGATAAGTTACTGTTAAATCTCATTCTGGCATCGTGTACATCTATATACATCGTGTGGGCTCTGCACTTGAGACATTTCTATTGAGTTATTGATGTTCTGACAATGGTCCGACATACGATATTGATAATAATTCTAAAAGATACAAATTTGAAAAATGTAAAAAATTTGTGCGTGGATGTAACTCACTTTAAGCTACCAAAGAAAGGAGTGACCTAAATCTCCAATAAAGAAAAACACAATCAAATCCAAAATGTGCAAATTAGAGAGAATGTTCCTATTTTCTTTTATTGATTGAATAACCATTACTCTTCAATACACAGTGGGCGTTCAGCTGACTGAAAGCATAGGAAATGCTGACTCAGGGATCTCAAGGACGACTGCCTTTTTCCTAGGTTTCTGACACATTCTGTGTGCAAGAGAACTACCTGCTCATTCCCACCCCTCATCTTTTTTTTAAATTGACAACAAATCCCTTTAAGTGGCAATGAATTCATTTTATGAGGCTTTTTTTGGCAAAAAAGCTGGTGTGCCTGTTGTCAAGAGTCAGTCTATCCTTTCATACACATGTCCAAACAGGTGCATGGGGGGACGCATGAAGCGCAGACAAAAGAGTATTAAACCGCAGGGTGGCCATGAGCTTGGCTCCGCAGGAGGTGGCCACAACATGGTGCAATGGATCTCAGGCCCTGCCACTTGAAGGAAGAAAGACACCAAAGTGGCTGTAGCACATCTGGTGTGAGCAAGCCCAGGCTGTGCCCCTGGGAAAGAGGAGCCGTCACTCCACTGATACATGAGGTGAGGGGGTGAAAGACATGTCAGAGCTGGGAGAAGGGAGCTGATGATTGAAATAATAAAGGGGGAGGAAATAAAAGGGAGGGAAGGGAACATATGGTGAAAGGGAAAAAGGTGTGTCTGCAACCTCGCATATTGCCGAGCTCCCTTTTCCCTGCACACCCCACACACTCCCACAGCCACCCCACGCACTCCCACAGCCATCCACACACTCCCACAGCCACCCCACACACTCCCACAGCCACCCACACACTCCCAAAGCCACCCCCCCAAGCCACCCACACACTCCCACAGCCACCCACAAACGCCCCCCCAATCAGTCTACCGAGCCATACTTCACAACTCCTCTCCCCACCAAGTCCTTCCACACAAAACATGCATGAACCTGTCAGAGGCACAGGAAATGTATCACACTATAGTGGTTGTTGGTTTTTTAATGAAAGAAAGCTGCCACGTTCCATTTCCTAAAGTATATTTTATGTCTACGCTACCAAAAGTAATTTTCACCTTTCCACTGTGCTCCTCGAAGCAAAGGGAAACTCTCAGGTGAGCTTTCTTTTGCCTAGCTGAGATTTCTTTTGCCTAGCTGAGGTGTGTGTCAGAGCTGGATCACGAAGTCTGAGGTGTGTGTCAGAGCTGGATCACGGAGTCTGAGGTGTGTGTCAGAGCTGGACCATGGAGTCTGAGGTGTGTGTCAGAGCTGGATCATTGAGTCTGAGGTGTGTGTCAGAGCTGCATCATGAAGTCTGAGGTGTGTGTCAGAGCTGGATCACGGAGTCTGAGGTGTGTGTCAGAGCTGGATCATGGAGTCTGAGGTGTGTGTCAGAGCTGGATCAGGGAGTCTGAGGTGTGTGTCAGAGCTGCATCATGAAGTCTGAGGTGTGTGTCAGAGCTGGATCAGGGAGTCTGAGGTGTGTGTCAGAGCTGGATCAGGGAGTCTGAGGTGTGTGTCAGAGCTGGATCATGGAGTCTGAGGTGTGTGTCAGAGCTGGATCAGGGAGTCTGAGGTGTGTGTCAGAGCTGCATCACGGAGTCTGAGGTGTGTGTCAGAGCTGCATCACGAAGTCTGAAGTGTGTGTCAGAGCTGCATCATGAAGTCTGAGGTGTGTGTCAGAGCTGGATCAGGGAGTCTGAGGTGTGTGTCAGAGCTGGATCATGGAGTCTGAGGTGTGTGTCAGAGCTGGATCAGGGAGTCTGAGGTGTGTGTCAGAGCTGCATCATGAAGTCTGAGGTGTGTGTCAGAGCTGGATCAAGGAGTCTGAGGTGTGTGTCAGAGCTGGATCAGGGAGTCTGAGGTGTGTGTCAGAGCTGGATCATGGAGTCTGAGGTGTGTGTCAGAGCTGGATCAGGGAGTCTGAGGTGTGTGTCAGAGCTGCATCACGGAGTCTGAGGTGTGTGTCAGAGCTGCATCACGAAGTCTGAAGTGTGTGTCAGAGCTGCATCATGAAGTCTGAGGTGTGTGTCAGAGCTGGATCAGGGAGTCTGAGGTGTGTGTCAGAGCTGGATCAGGGAGTCTGAGGTGTGTGTCACTTCACTTTTCTGGAACAGGGAGCACACTGGAGCAGCCTGTGCATTTTTACTTCACTAATTCAAGTCTGAGATTTCAAACCAAGGCTTAAAGAAACAGTAATCCTCCAGTGCTCTACTTCCCCTCAGTATACCCCCCTCCCCTCCCTGGGGAATGACCCGTTCCTAAGCTTATCCCTAAGTCTTTGCTTCAAATATCATTAATTAGAAGACCTTGAAGTGGAGGAGTAGCCTTGTGGCCAGAGTACTGGCTTAGTAACCATGTGACCAGGGTTCAATTCCCACTAGCTCTAACTCCTTGTGACCTTGGGCAAGTCACTTAACCCTCCATTGCCTCAGAAATTTTCTATGCTGTCCGCTCAATTTTGTAAGGCCGCTGCCAGTGCAGAGTTCAGGTAATTTATTTAATTTTATAATTCTGGTTACAGTATATAGAATATCAATTTTGTATATGGGAAAATTTGTTTTTACCCCAATTCAAGTGTAAGCCAAAACACGGCCATGTTGGGCTTTATGTGATCACATCATAAGCAGCATTTTAGATACAGAGGTCCAGGGAAAGCAGGCAGGAAAACACCAGAGATGTCTATATTGCAGCCTGATTTTCAAGATGGATGCCTGCACCGGCGTGCACATCAATGTCTCCGCTACGAAGCTGGGGGTGGGGACATCTAGCTCATGCTCTTTTGCATATGGGAACATCCATCAGCATGGCAGCATGAAAACAAGAGCGCTCATTCCCCATCAGTGTTTGGTGTCAGCAGGGAAAGAAAATAGGGGATATATACCTCCTTCTCCGTACTCTCAAGATGTTTGGCGGGTAAAACAAGTACTTTTCCAAGGCCTAGTCATGCCTGGATGCGGCTCAGGACATGTAGGACGTTTCTGAGATTGGGCGTGGACATCCAAGTTCCTGAGCAGTTCTTGATTTGTAGTACTGATTTTCCTAGGAAGCGCAGCAGATGGAGCCGGACCACAGTAACGAGACTGAACACCAAATAGCTAACGTGTACTGTAGAGCTTCTTCAGTTCTTCAGACTCACTGCCGTCCTACCGAGCATATCGGTCCTTGATGCCTGCCCTGGCACCCTTTCCAGACAACTGTCAAGAGTGTCACAGCCCCTGGAGGCTTCCAGAAATCATAAATACTCAAGACATTTTCTCTCCTCCGGTCTTATCTGTTTTTCACAGGATGGGGAAAAGTGCACCTTGTATAAGGCCCAAAGGACCAGATGGGATAAAGACCTTTCCCCATTTTGTGCTTAGGGTGATAAATATTTCCTATATGTGGCTAAAAGTGTGTATCCAACAGGAGATGTGACCAGCTACATGGAACATTCAGGTGCAAACTGCAAGCAGTAATGAGAATGATCCCAAGGCCTGCTTTATAATCTTTAGTATGGAAGACTATAATTAATGCTCTCGTACAACTGCATGAAACAGAGGAATATGGCAGGTTTCCATCTCCAAGAAAAGCCACTGAAATCTTTCTTTCTTAGAGTCATAGAGAGCAAGCAAAAGCTGACCTCCAAACATGCTGTCTTCTATACTACGTTCAAGGTCTTCTGCAATGGAACGTGTGCCTTCAAGTTCATGCTGACTCAGCAGCTCCTGGGTTGCGTAACTGGAAGTAGATTGCCAGGCCTGGGATTTTGAAGGCATGGCTTATTTCAGCACGTGGTAGCCATTACTTCATGCCACGCTATCTGCTTAGCACATGTTGGTAAACATCCTGTTTGTGTGAGAATATGTGCTTCTCCATAGACAAGCAGTCTGAGTCAGCCACGGCTAGGTGAGCCATCCCCAGGGACTGGATTAGCCCTCCCTAAACTCAAGAGAAATCCCCTTTCCTCTGAGCCTGTCCCCTCCCCTTCCTGTTCCTGTCCTTGGCCTTCCTCCCTCAGTTTTTTCAATCCGCCTTCCAGGACAGACGGACGGACATCCAGCTCTCTCCACCTTTTGTTAAAACAGAAAACAAACACAAAACAAAAAAAGCTAAGAAGACAAAGAAAGACAAGAACATGGAGAAAAGATCCAGGAAGTGCCCTGGCTGCAACAAGCCAAGACCACGAGTACTGCGAGTCCTGCTTCCCACCAGATCACGTGCAGCCCACCGCAGAAAAACGGGGCACCCGCAAGGAGGACCAGGGCCTAAAAGCAAAACAAGTGCAGAAGTTAAGGAGCCCTGAGTCCTTCAACCACAGTACAGAGGGACAGGCAGAGCCCCCCACAGTACCAGCAGCACCCTTCATGGCCACTCCAGGGAATGATCAGGGCAATGCTTTGGCACCCTGCACTGGTAAGGGCTCCCCCCTCCTCTCTACGAGTGACCTGCACCCTTCCAGGTCCCCCTCTGTCCTGCACATGGCTTCCTCTGCTGCCTCCGAGATGGGGACACCCCCCTTCAGAGTTTGATCCTGTACCTCTTGCCTCTGCAGTGCACCCTCCAGATTTTCCCAGCACGCGGTCAGCCGCCCCTATTTTCTCCGGGTCCCGGAGCTCCTCCACATGCACGAAGAGGCTCAAAAACATTCAGAACATCGGCGCCATGTTTCCAACAGGTGCTGACATCACAGATCTTCTCCCCGGCGTCATGGCTCCTCCCCCCATTGTCACCAACATGCCCCCAAGGTCAGTAAATGCAGGAGGGAGGGCAGAAGCAGCAGCGAGTGCTCACATAAACGCAGGAGGGGCAAAATCTTGCAGAGGAACAGCCACAGCAGGAGGCACAGATCCACTGTCACCAGCAGCCGATAAGGACAAGAAGCTCAGCAGAGCTCCACACAGCATGGAAGCTCTCCCAGTGCAACTACTCCAGACCAGGTGGCCCCCTCCACGGCACCTCCAGTGACTCTGATGGAGCTCTGGGCCAGGTTTCTAGCCCAGCAGTTCCCAGTAATGACACCTGAGACCCTGCTCTAGACCCTGCCACACCTCAGAACTCCTATGCCCGAGCTTCACCTCTTTCAGCCCAGGGCCACCACCCCACACCAGGGTCTAGCACGGAGGAAGAAGGAGAGCTAACACACTCCGAGAAGTCTTTTTGGAGCTCAGGGGAAGACGCCGGGCCTCCATCCCCCTTGACATACCACAGATGATGCTCCACCTCCTCCAGCATCCGCCCCCCCCCCCACTAACCTCGGACTAGCACCGAATGGTGGACCTGAGCCCAAAACATCCTGTTTGTGTGAGAATACGTGTTTCAATTAATCCTACCAGAACTTCTTTTTCCTTACAAGGATGACCAAACACCATATAAGCTTTACCAGAAAATAAACAATAGGGAGGATTGCTTCTGAATGGATAAAATGTTTTTATGAGCCCCTGTGATGCTAAGATCCAAACAGAACTTTAGTAACCGGGGCCAGAGGGCCAGGTGCAGTCATATCCCTTCCAGACGGTTTGGGACAGGAAGAGCCGTCTTTCAAAGCCCACCTTCTTGGCTCTTTATGATTCAAAGTATTATATAAAGCATTCCTTTTTATTTGTTTCTTATTTCTATGAATTTGATACACCGCTAATGGTAACTGGGATGTCACAGCCGTTTCCAGCAGCCCTTTTACATTCTGAAGTTACAGAGAGCACAATAGACAAGGGACACTGAGAAGGAGACATTAGCTATGGAACAATGTATCTGCACAACAGTTCCACCTAAAGACAAGCCACATAAACAGGAGGAGGGAGGACAGGGAACGGTAACCTTAAAAGAGGTTACAAGAGTAGGTCAAACTATTCCTAGCTAAGTGTAGAGCATCTTCCAAAGGTGCCCCTGAGGTGCTGTCAGCCTGCCTGTGCATATTAAGTATGATCTATATTGTGGCAATAAACTGAAAAGAACAAACGACTGGGAGATGTATTTCCATTAAGACCAAGGCCCCAGGTCTTCCACGATTCCACGGACACATGAAAGGCTGCAAAATCCATCCCTTCCTGTGAAATCCTCCAGTCACCTCAGGAGACAGATGGTCAGTGTGTTGGCTCCTGTCTTGGGTCATTCTTTGAACTGCCAGCTCCTTCTTTATTGCTGTGCTGGTTATCAAACGCAACTGTGGGATCACTGGAGGCCCCACCCTGAACATACTCATCTCAGATCGACATAAGTTCTGCCTGCGAAAAGAGCTGTAAATACATACAACAGAGCAGCACACATTTATCAAGACAATTAAAGAGCCAGACCTACCCACATCTAAGCAGAGAAAACCATGTAAAAACACACTTGAAACACAGCCACAGACTCATAATAGCATACACTGAATTAGGGCTTACCAAACTTGCCCTGGGGAACCCGTACACAGTCAGTTTGGTTTTCAGGATATCTACACTGACTCTGCATGATACTGCATATACTGGGCCTCCAGTGTATAGGGTTACCACCTGACTCCATGTCATAAGAAGCAGGAGAATCCAGTTCTAGTTTTATCCCTATTACATGCATGACCTTGTAGCTCTGATTGTCCTATTGAGATTTCCCAAAAAAATCAAAACTATGTGTCCTTGACACAATGAGGTAAAACGAGGACTGGATTACCCTATTTTTTATGCCATGGAGTCAGGTGGCGATCTTACCAATGCACGCTGAGCCTCCGTGGACCTTGAAAAGCTATGCTGTTCCACAAATTGCTTGGAGGCATTCCTGGGGCATGGTTAGGGTGAGGATGTCAACTCCACATTCAGTTTTGCATTTTTAAAACTATGGATGTTTTATTCCATGAGAAGAGTATCCACAGAGAAAGCTGGTGCAAATCCATGCCTGGACTTTATCCCAGGACAGTTCTCAAAGGAAGACACGTCCATCCTTTCCCTCCGAGAACTGGTGCACTGCCCACAGGTAAACAGACAAGCATACTTTATGACCATGTGGACAGATGCGTAGAGGTCCAATTCTATCCACTGGGTATGGCCATTGAGATACAGGTTGGGTGTAACTTCTCTTTTGGGTTAAATTCTGTATTAGCCCAGAGCTCTTCTTCCCCCTCTCCAAAGCAAAACACATAATAGGATTTATCAAACCTGTGCCTCCCATTTTTCAGAAATATTGAAGAAATGAATTTCATGAATGCGTAGGACACCCCACTGCTTTGTTATGCTTCCTGCTATGCCACCCACAATGAGATACGATAATATCCATAACAGAGCACTGCCCATCATGGCTTTGTTGCTTAATTCAAGGCAGTATCATTTAATCTTATTCAGCAATCGAGCAATATGTTATAGACTCTTAGAATATTCTATTAGCCCTTTGGCAAATACCTAGATAAAATGAAATGCAGATGTTCGTTGCACCCAAAGAAGGAATAAAAAGGCTGACAGCCTGCTTAAATTATTCATGAGGGAGCGAATGGAATTTGGGAAGATGAATTGGTGTGGAAACCAAAAGCAAATCCATCTTGTTCTGTGAATTTTGTGCTTTGAGGGCTGAATATATACAATATCCACTGGGTGGTGCTATTGCTTAATATCAAAATTCAAAGATTGCTCGGCACACAGGAAGGAAATGAGTTACAATGCAAAGGAAACAGTTTGACATGAAAGTTTCTGCAGCTGACACAAAACAAAGGTGATATTTTTAAGCTCTTTCTCTATAGGCATGACTAATTCAAACCTGTGAATGCTGTAAGAAGTGGTATTGGTGACTCAGGGTTGGCCATTCTTCCCTCTGGATTGATGCTGAATCAGTGCTCAGGTATGGTGCTGGGGTAGACGAAGGAGGAAAGAAGGTTCTTATGTTGCTGGGGGGTGTTGAGATGGATACATTTTTACAAAAAGATATTAAAGATTGCAAAATGTAATCTACAGGGTGGCCCAAAAACAGTGAGAACATCTCCTAGCATATGTTATTTAAAAATTCAAAAAGACAGATGTAAACGATTGACAAATAAAAAAAAACAAAAGATGGCGACCGGAAATTGTCAAAATAAAGACGTTATATAGCTAAAAAAGGTAAATAAGTAAACTATTTAAGTTTTTAATTTACGAGATGTTCTCACTTTTTTTGGACCACCCTGTATAAACTATGGGGGTCAATTTAGAAGCCTTATTTGTGAGTTGGACGTCTGAAAACAGGCACATAGACATGCAAATCATAGAGATGTCCTCAGAGCCATTTTAGAAAGCCAGGTCTACAGACGTCCCTGACTCGAGGACACCCATATAGCAGGGGAGCGCGGTGGACGTGTGCCCTGGGCAGAGCAAGCGAGGTGCATGCGGCGGTGTGATTGCCGAACGACACAGCGTGTCTGGCCTTAGTACCTCAGGTAGCTGTGTCTATACCTGCTCCGGACCATGAATACAGTGCTTCATGGTTACAACACTTCCAAGGGAAGAGCAACATCCACCTCCATCGCCACAGTTCATATATCCTGCTGACGAAACCTGCATGTAATTACATATGCCAAACATATTACAGCCCTCCTGCTGCACATCTAAGTATCTCAAATGGCACGTCTCAGTCATGCCCCTTCTGAACCACCCTATTTGGGATGTTCAAGTACTAGGTTCTAGGGGTGTGCAATTTGGGAACGTCCACATTTGTGAAATGGCCTACTCTCGTGCATGTTCTGGACATGCTCTCTGTGTGGGGCCCCTCTCCAGAACCTGTTACTCTGATGTTCAGGGTGGGGACAGAGCGATTTCAGAAGGCAGTTATATGTGCCTCTCTTCAGTGCTGCCACCCCCCCCCCCCCCCCCGATTTTTGAATGTTTTGCTCTAGACGTCCCAGTTTCTTCCTAGGCATCCCTTCTAGGATGCTGCTTCATGCCTGCGGGCATTAAAGATGCCAAACATTTCTTCCTTGAGCATCAGATCTGATCAGGTGTGGCATGGAAAAATTATTACTGCCTGGTGATCAGGTTCAGGGCCGGCCCCAGAGATGGTTCAAGGTGTTGGCGCCCTAGACAAACCTTAATCTTCACACACACACACACACACACACACACACACACACACACACACACACACACACACGTGCCCTGGCTGTCAAAATCTATTGTTTAGCTTTGAATGCCCTGCCATAACCCAGAAGTTGCCAATCTGGGCAACCACCTAGCCTAATGCTCGGACTGGCCCTGATCAGGTTCATACCAGCACCTGGGCTCTGCTCTAGGAACTTCATGGCAACAGGACGCACCAGCCGTGACTCTCAAACTCTCACGAGCAGTGACTCCTTTCAAAACAGGGCACTTATGTGAAAAGTCCAAAAAGGCACCTATTTTATGCATTTTATACAGGCAACACGGGTGCTTATGTGCCTTTATAAAATAGGCTCCTATAATGACACCCCTGTAATGCAAAAATGCTCCCGCACAACTTTACGGTACATCAGCTCCAAAGGAGGGAATGTTTGTGTGAACTCTACACATGTTTGATAACATACACGTGTACATGACAGTTCCACCCTAGCTCTGCCCAAATAATACCCCAAGGAAAGCCGACATGCAGTGTGCATACCGTGTAAGTATACACTACCTTGCTAGCAGATGTACTTTACTGTATCTGTGCATATTCAGCCACGCAATGTTATGGGAGCCATTTTCATGTGTTACCCACACTTAAAACATGGAAAACGCTTTGTGAAATCATCCTCACGTATATATTATAGCACATATGATGACACACTATGCTCTCAGCTAAGCACATACAGTGGACTTGGAGCACAGCATACAACGCCCCCTTGTGGGCACAGCTACTAGAACTGCCCATACCACTTTCACAGAGCAACTGTGGTGGTGATCAGCGCTATAGCAAATGGTTCAAATAAACAAACTGAACTATACCCATGTGTAAAGGAGCTGTTGGAGCCTCCTGCTGTGACGCAGGCAGGTCATTTAATTTCAAAGGCCACTGGAGTGGTGCTCCACTGTGATGGGTCCAGGTGTATCTCTGCCCTTCTCTCCCTTTGTTTAAAATTTGGAAGTGATGCTGGTGGGGCTTTCAATGCTTCTCTAGCTCTTCTTTTGACCACGAGTCCTCTCTGTAACAGCATCGCCTGCTCCATGGAGGCTGCTGTGACACACACATTTTTCTTAATATAGGTGTGCCTTAGGTTTGAAAAAGCTGGAAAACACTGCCGTAGAATGTGCTAATCTCAGTATCATCGCTAAATTCCAACACTCGTTTCACAGGCTGACCTGCCAAATATCCTCCTGTAGGAAAAACACAGAATTCTAATAAAATGAGAAAGCACACCATAGCTCCTTACTAAATTGTTCAGTGTTTTTCAATAAATACATATCGAATGTTAAGGCTGATAATCTGCAGTTTGCTTCCTGAACCCCTTTTTCACTGGGGCCAGACCAATCTACCGTAGCCTCTCTTCCCCCGAACTTCCTAGTGATACTGTGTGGGCCAGAAAGTAGGTTGGTCCCCCCCCCCCTCCACTGCCTATAGCTTTAGGCAAAGAAAATTTCAGAGACTGAAAAGAAAATGAAGTGGGTATTTGTTCAGCTTAAATAAGTTCTGCTTTCAAAAATGGAGAAGGATGAAATTAAGGGGGTAATAATGAGACCACAGCTGCCACAGGTAAAAAAAATCCACACTCCTCTCTCAAACACATCTACTCTCTGCAGGGCCGACCCGTCCATTAGGCGAGCTAGATGACCGTCTAGGGTGACAGACCTCTGTGTGCAGCATGGCACGTCGCCCATGACGGGCCAGGTGATTTGACATAGTAACATAGTAAATGATGGCAGATAAAGACCAGCGTGGTCCATCTAGTCTGCCCAGCAATATGGCAGGAGTAGTGCACCCCTTCCCATGTCTTTTAGGGAGTAGGTGCACCCCTACCCATGTCTTTGCTTAGTGGTGCACCCACCAGGAGCAGGTGCACCCCTCCCCATGTCTTCACCCCTCCCCATATCTTTGTTTCTTTGTTTGTTTAGGGGTGAACACACCGCTTCTCCCCCCATCGCTCCATGTAGGACACCCCTATTTGTTGAAAAATTAGATGGTTCAGTTTATTTTGATTTAATCTTGTTGCTGTAAAGTGATCCACAGTGTCTGTTCCAGGCCACTTTGAATTCTGTCACTGTATTTGCCCACACTACTTCCATCGGGAGGGCATTCCAAACATCCACCACCCTTTCAGTGAAAAAGTATTTCCTGACATTGCCTTTCAGTTTACCCCCTTGCAGCTTCTTGTTATGCCCTCTAGTTTTACAGCTTCCCCGTCTCTGGAAGAGGTTTGTTTGTTCATTATTTCTCATTAAGTATTTAAAGGTCTGAATCATATCTCCCCTGTCCCTCCTCTCCTCCAAAGTGTACATGTTTAGGTCTTCAAGTCTCTCCTCATAAGGCTTCTGACGCAGGCTCCAAATCATTTTAGTCGCCTTCCTCTGAACCGCGTCCATTCTTTTTACATCTTTTGCAAGATACGGTCGCCACAACTGAACACAGTATTCCAAGTGAGGCCTCACCAGAGACTTATACAGTGGCATTAGTACCTCTTCCTTTCTGCTGGTAATTCCTCTTTGTATGCAGCCCAACATCCTCCTGGCTTTTGCCACTGCCTTGTCGCACTGTTTTGCCACCTTGAGATCTACAGAAATAATCACACCGAGGTCTTTCTCCTGCTCCGTGCACACCAACCTCTCGCCCCCTATCGTGTACATTTCCTTTGGATTTCTGCTACCCAAGTGCATGACACTGCACTTCTGCGCATTAAATCTCAATTGCCAAGCATCAGACCATTCCTCCAGCTTTTGCAGATCCCTCCTCATGTTCAGCACTCCCTCGGGGGAATCTACTCTGTTGCAAATTTTCATGTCATCTGCAAAAAGACAGACTTTTCCATTCAGTCCTTCAGCAATATCACTCACAAATACATTGAACAGTGCTGGGCCCAGGACCGAACCCTGCGGCACCCCGCTAATCACCTTCCTTTCATCCGAGTGAGCTCCATTTACCATCACCTTCTGTTGTCTGTCAGTCAACCACTTTCTGATCCAGTTTACCACCTTGGGACCCATCTCCAAACTACTGAGTTTATTAATAAGCCTCCTATGAGGGACAGTATCAAAGGCTTTGCTGAAATCCAGGTAGATGACATCCATCGCGTGTCCTTGATCCAGTTCTCTGGTCACCCAGTCAAAGAACTCAATCAGATTTGTCTGGCAAGATCACCCCCTCGGTAAAACCATGTTGCCTCGGATCCTCTAACCCTCTGGTTTTGAGAAAGTTCACTATTTGCTCTTTCAGGAGTGTCTCCATTACCTTTCCCACCACCGAGGTAAGGCTCACGGGCCTGTAGTTTGACACTTCTTCCCTGTCACCACTTTTGTGTAGAGGTACGACGTCAGCCATTCTCCAGTCCTGAGGAACCTCTCCTGTTTCCAAGGATCTGTTGAAAACATCCTTTAACGGCCCTGCAAGAACCTCTCTGAGCTCTTTCAGTATCCTGGGATGTATCCCATCCGGTCCCATGGCCTTGTCCACTTTCAGTTTTGCAAGTTGCTCTAACACCTCATCCTCTCCAAATGGTGTGATATCTACCTCCTTCCCATTTTTATATTTGGGAGTCACAGGTGGTCCTTCTCCAGGATTTTCTTTAGTAAAAACAGAGCAGAAGTATTTGTTTAGCAATTTCGCTTTATCAATGTCATTTTCCATGAGTCTGTTCCCAGCACTTTTGAGTCCTGTAATTCCAGCTCTGATCTTCTTCCTTTCCCGAATATACCTGAAGAAAGTTTTGTCGCCGCACTTAACATCTTTAGCCATCTTTTCCTCTGCCTTTGATTTTTCTATCCTTATTTCTCTTTTTGTCTCTGAGTTTGATCCTGTATTCATTTCTGTGTTCTTCTGTTTGCAAGCTTTTGAATTTTGCAGAAGCTGTGTTTTTTGCCCTTATTTGAGCAGACACCTCTTTGGAAAACCAAATAGGTTTCCTTCTCTTCTTGTTTTTATTTACTTTTCTTACATATTTATCTGTTGCCCCTTTTATTGCCTCTTTTAGTTTAGCCCATTGCAATTCCACTTCCCTTATCCCCTTTCACCCTGTCAGCTCCTCCTTTAGGTACTTGGCCATTTTGTTGAAGTCAGTGTATTTGAAGTTTAGGACTTTGAGCTTGCTATGTTTGGACTGCACATCATGGTCTGCTGCTTCTGACAGGAAGTTGTGTCAGAGGGGGGTCAGAAGCAGCAGGCCAAGTGTGCCAAAGCAATTGGCATGTCGCAGGCCACCATCACCATGCCGAGCTGCTCTGATGAAATCAGCGACACGGCTGGCACTTCTGCCCGGGGCAGCAGAAACCCTTGGGCCTGCCCTGCCTCTCTAGTTGTGAGAAAGTGCATGCCTCTCATCATCAAGTGTGCTTTTATACAATGGAATAATTTTCTAGGAGGCCTTTTATAGGCATACAACAGGATCTATGCATGAAAAATCCATTATACTATTCTCTCCTATAGGATTATTTGAGGGCTGTTATTCAGCAAGCCTAAAATGACAACAGTCCTTCGGGCACACCTTGCCAGTCAGGTTTTCAGGATAACCAAAATGAATATGCATTCATGTGTATGCAAATCTCTTTCTTGTATATTCATTGTGATTATCCTAAAAACCTGACTGACTAAGTGTGTCCTGAGCTCTGGGTTGAGTACCCCTGTGCTAATCATATAGCTAAGTGTTAATGCCCGTGTAGTCTTGAAGGACTACAAAAAGGGACTGCTACTTCTGGAGAGAGATCTGCAATCGTAACTATTAACTTCTAGGAATTGTTCTAAATATTAGTGAAAAATGAATTTTATAGATTAAATTTGATTAATCTGTGAATCCAGTGTATTTGTTAAATCAGTCAGAACCTAGTATCAGCAAAGAGCTTTTAGTTAAATTAAAAACTCAACAGGTAGCTTTCAGTTTAAGTTTAAAACCCAGCAGAGAGCTTCTAGTTTAAATTTAATACTCAATCAGAGCCTAGTAGCAGCAAAGAGCTTTCAGTTTAAATGTAAAACACAGCAAAGAGCTTTCTGGTTAAATTTAGAACCCAAGACACCCTCAATCCAAGCAAGGGCTGTGTGAATCAGCCAGGAAATTGGTCACAGATTACCTTAGAAGCATAGGACAGGATGCCATGTAGCAGCCAGTTTTTTAATAAGGATCCAAAAGGCAAGAAGAGCTCTGGAATTTCAATGCGTGGATGAGACGATGGTACAAGGATGAGGGTTTTGGATTTGTTAGGAACTGGGGAACATTCTGGGAAAAGGAGGGGTTCTTCTGAAGGGATGGGCTTCACCTTAACTGGGATGGAACCAGACTGCTGGCATTAACTTTTAAAAAGGAGATAGAGCAGCTTTTAAACTAGATAATTGGGGAAAGCTGACAGTCGCCCAAGAGCGCATGGTTCAGAACAATGTATCCTTGAAAGATACTAGCAAAAGACTGATGTTAGGGCATATAAGCAGAGGGGTTCCAATAAAGACAAAAGTAGCCCAAATGGCCTTGAGTACAGAGCAGACAGAGCTTAAAGATTCCAAATTACCCCTGTCTACCAATTACCAGATTAATATGAATAAAATACAGCCTCTAAAATGCTTGTATGCAAATGCTAGAAGTCTGAAAAATAAGATGGGAGAGTTAGAATATATAGCACTAAATGAGAGGTTAGATATGATTGGTATCTCAGAGATATGGTGGAAGGAGGACAACCAGTGGGACACTGTGATACCTGGGTACAAACTATATTGTAATGATAGAACAGATCAGATTGGTGGAGGGATTGTGGTCTATGTTAGAGAGGGCATTGAGTCACAAAGGATTAAAGTTTTGCAGGAAACAAAATTTGCTGTAGAATCTCTATGGACTGAAATTCCATGTAAAAAGGGGAAGGTGATGGCAGTGGGGGGTGTACTATCAACTGCCTGGCCAGAATGAACAGATGGATGATGAATGCCCAAATAAATCAGGGAAGCTAACAAAAGACACAACACAGTAATAATAATGGGTAATTTCATTTACCCCAGTATCGACTGGTCAGTGTCATGGCAGGACATGCTATGGAGATAAAGTTTCTACATGAAATAAATGACTGCTTCTTGGAGCAGCTGCTTCATGACCCAACCAGAGGGGAAGCCATTTTG
Source organism: Ichthyophis bannanicus (assembly GCA_033557465.1). NCBI lineage: Eukaryota > Metazoa > Chordata > Amphibia > Gymnophiona > Ichthyophiidae > Ichthyophis > Ichthyophis bannanicus. The sequence goes on along the minus strand of CM066043.1, from coordinate 159,410,461 downwards.
GACCTAGTCCTTAGTGGAACACAAGATCTGGTGCAAGAGATAAGAGTGTTGGGGCAACTTGGCAATAGTGATCATAGCATGATTGTGTTTGATTTCATAAATGAAGGAGGAAGGGTAAGGAAATTCACAGTACTACCTTTTAACTTTCAAAAGGGAAACTATGATAAAATGAGGAAAATAGTTAAGAAAAAACTAAAAGGAGCAGTTGCAAAGGTTAAAGATTTACATCAGATTTGGATGTTGTTTAAAAATACTATCTTGGAAGCCCAGGCCAACTGTATTCCACACTTTAAGAAAAGTGGAAGGAAGTCCAAAAAACTGCCAGCATGGTTTAAAGGTGAGGTCAGAGAGGTTGTTTTTGCCAAAAAAAAGCATCTTTCAGGAAATGGAAAAAGGAGCCAAATGACGAAAACTGGAAACAACACAAGCACTGGCAAGTTAGATGCAAGGCATTGATAAGGCAGGCAAAGAGAGAATTTGAGAAAAAGCTTGCTGTGGAAGCAAAAACGCATAATAAAGACTTTTTCAAGTATATTCATAGCAAAAAACCTGTGAGAGAGTCAGTTGGACCATTAGATGATAGAGGTGTAAAAGGGGCACTAAGAGGGGACAAGGCCATAGTGGAGAGACTAAATGAATTCTTTACTTCGATCTTTACTGAGGAAGATGTAGGAATGTTACCCATGACTGAAATGGTATTTAAAGGAGATGCTGCGGAATAATTGAAAGAAATATTGATATACCGGGAAGATGTATTACAACTATTTGATAAACTGAAGAGTAGCAAATCACCTGGACCAGACGGTATACATCTAAGCGTGTTGAAATAACTGAAATATGGGATTGCAGACCTACTATTAGTAATCTATGAACTATCATTAAAATCATCTGTAATACCTGAAGATTGGAGGATGGCCAATGTAACGCCAATTTTTAAAAAGAGCTCCAGGGGTGATCCGGGAAACTACAGACTGGTGAACCTGAGGTCAGTACCCGGAAAAATGGTAGAAACCATCATAAAGAACAAAATTAATGAACATGTAAATAGTCATGGTTTAATGGGAGACAGCCAACATGGCTTTAGCCAAGGAAGGTCTTGTCTTACTAATCTGTTATGTTTTTTGAAGGTGTGAATAAACAGGTAGACAAAGGTGATTTGGTTGATATAGTATAACTGGACTTTCAGAAAGCCTTTGACAAGGTCCCTCATGAGAGGCTTATGGCAAATTTAAAAGTCATGGGATAGGAGACAGTGTACTATTGTGGATCAGGAACTGGTTAAAAGATTAAAAACAGAGGGTAGGGCTAAATGGCCAATTTTCCCAATGGAGAAGGCTGAATAGTGGAGTTCCCTGTGGATCTGTGCCGGGTCCGCTTCTTTTTAACATATTCATAAATGATCTGGAAATGGGAATAACGAGTGAGATTATCAAATCTGCAGATGACACGAAACTATTCAAAGTTGTTAAAACCCACGAGGATTGTGGAAAATTGCAAGAGGATCTTGATAAATTGGAAGACAGGGCATCCAAATGACAGAACTCATTACCGAGCCAAATCAGAAACACTACCGATCTATCCGAGTTCTGGAAACAACTAAAAACCATCCTCTTTCATGAATACCTTGGACCAGAAGCAGACAACCTCCACTGACATCGCACAGTCCCTCAGCCAAATCCCCAAAATACCCTAGAAGAGACCTTTGTCTATTGCCTAAGTCTTTACTACCTGTTCGAATCATCAATGTTGGCCCCCCGGTGATGGCTCTTCCCCCCCCTCTCTACACTGATTACTGTCCAACCCCCCCCCCCCCTTCCTTGTAAAACCGATTTGACCCGGTGAAAAGCGATATATAAATGCAGTTAAATAAATAAATAAAAATAAATGTGGACAAGTGCAAAGTTATGTACCTAGGGAAGAACAACCCAAACTATGATTACACGATGCAAGGTTTCACATTAGGAACCACCACCCAGGAAAAAGATTTAGGTGTCATTGTGGATAACATGTTAAAACTCTCGGCCCAGTGTGCAGCGGCGGCCAAGAGAGCAAATAGAATGCTAGGTATAATAAGGAAAGGAATGGAAAATAAAACAAAGGATATTATAATGCCTCTGTATCGTTCCATGGTGCGACCGCACCTTGAATATTGTGTGCAATTCTGGTCACCATATCTTAAAAAGGATATAGCGTTATTAGAAAAGGTTCAGAGAAGAGCCACCAAAATGGTAAAGGGGATGGAAGGATACCCCTATAAAGAGAGGCTAAAAAGGTTAGGGCTTTTTAACCTGGAAAAGAGACGGCTGAGGGGAGATATGATAGAGGTCTATAAATTAATGAACGGAGTGGAATGGGTAAACGTAGATCGATTGTTTACACCATCAAAATATAGAAAGACTAGGGGACATGCAATGAAGCTACAGGGTAATCTATTTAAGACTAATAAGAGAAAATATTTTTTCACTGAAAGTGTAATCAAACTCTGGAATTTGATATAAAAGCTGTTAGTGTAGCTGGGTTTAAGAAAGGTTTGGACAAGTTCCTGGAGGAAAGGCCCATAAACCATTATTAAAAGGGACCCAGGATATTACTGCTTGACCGAATACAAGCATTGTGGAACCTGTGTCTTTTGGGGAAACTTCTAGGGTCTTGTGACCTAGATTGTCCACTGTTGGAAACAGGATACTGGGCTTGATGGACCTTGGTCTGACCCAGTATCGCATATCTTATGTTCTTATGTGCTCTGCGCTAACTCCATCCAGGCACCAGTGGTGGAATCCGAACTGCCAAGGAACTGGTTCGGTCCCAACCCCCCAATGTGTGTGCTGCCGGGTTGCTGACCTCACATGGAGGTGTTGCAGCGGCCGTACGCTTTGGCCGCTGCCCTCTGCCGAGGGTACACAACTCCCTGGTAGCCCAGTGGTTCGATCCCCTGCCTGATAATATTCTGATGGCATCGGGGGCTTCTCCCGGTGCCGCGATCCCCTGATGCTGTCAAACATTGTCGGGGGGGGGGGGGGATGCCCGCCAGTGGAGAGTCGGCACTGCAATGCTGTGTTCGGCCTGATTCCGGGAATGCGGGCCACTGCAGGAACCAGTTTGTGCAAACTGGCCGAATCCCATCACTTTCTGGCACTGTGCAGATAGTCTATTATACAAGCCTACGTCCCTCTAATTGTATTGAGATTATGACTACTTTTCTCTGTAGATTTTTCTTTTCTCATAAGCTGTATTCTCTACAGATCTGATCTAGATGTATGGAAATTTATATATATTTTTTTCTTCTACCGTTGGTTTTAATAAGAACTGGTGGTCTCAGACTTAAATCAGCACTACTCTCTGAAATTCATTCACAGGTGGTGTGCCCTTTTGCATCAAAGACCACTTTCGTTCTTAATCTTCACCAACTGGTGTTTAACACTCTGTTAATTTTACCAAATTCCTTTGTTTTGTAAAGATTGTGCTTATATTGATTATTCTTGTATTAATGAAAATAAGTTTAAAATATAGACATAAGAGGCAAATTATATAGATCAAAGGAAGGGATAAAGAGTAGTGGATCAGTATATCGGCAACTAAGGGCAGCCGCATTATAATCTGACGTCAGAGTACGGCAGACGTAAGCATTTAAATTAAGATAGGTACATCAGTCCGCATGCGTGGCGTCTTGAGGAAAGCCGGTAGGCTTGAGGTGAAACGTTAAATGTTGAACGCCAAGAAACACATTCGAAAGGCACAAAATAAAGGTAGGAATTTTTAAACTCGCAGAGACAGCTAAGATTGGTAACCTTAAAGTAAAAGTTAGAGATATGACAATATTAGCTCATTGTAATAATCTTACAGATAGTGCTGAATTGTAGAAAAAACCCCTGAAGAAGATGTGAAACGCAAGCACGGTACCTAAGAGGTGGCGTTGGGAACAACATCAAGAACAATTAAGATAAGCACAATCTTCATTAATACAAGAATAATCAAGATAAGCACAATCTTTACAAAACAAAGGAATTTGGTAAAATTAACAGAGTGTTAAACACCAGTTGGTGAAGATTAAGAACGAAAGTGGTCGTTGATGCAAAAGGGCACACCACCTGTGAATGAATTTCAGAGAGTAGTGCTGATTTAAGTCTGAGACCACCAGTTCTTATTAAAACCAACGGTAGAAGAAAATATATATATATAAATTTCCATACATCTAGATAAGATCTGTAGAGAATACAGCTTATGAGAAAAGAAAAATCTACAGAGAAAAGTAGTCATAATCTCAATACAATTAGAGGGACGTAGGCTTCTATAATAGATTAATAAACCCTCTGTCAGCAGACCTATAATAGAGTACTATTCAGATAGTGCCAAAGCAGTTAGAATGATTTTGAGTTGGACTATTCAGGTGAAGGAACATTTTAATAAGGTTGTTTAGGTGCCCCTCTGGGATGTACAAGTCAAAATGCCTGAAATTCTGTGGATGGGACAGTGGAGAGGGCGGACACGAGTAAATGCATTCTAAAATCATCCTAACTTTGCCCCAAAAGTTAAACATGTCCATCAACACAGAAGGAAATGGGGTCATGCAGAATAAAGTCCCAGATATGTGCAGGAAAATGGGCAATTTTAGAAATGTACCCATGTGAAATATGGACGTTGGTGGAACCAGCAACATAGATGTGTCTGCAGCAGCATTTCGGAACATGTAGATGAATTTGCCCCACACATACATGTCCCAGCCTGCTATTTTGCTAATGGAGACGTGCAGCGCTGTATCGGTATACAAAGAGACCTTGATATTCATCTGTTGCCCTTCTAGGAGGGGGAGAAAATTATCGTGGGGAGAAGAGGAAATGCTGCTGTCATCCCTACTGTTGACAACTGGCCAAAACGAGCCCTTTTGAAATAGCTATTTGTACCGAGGAGCGGGACTAAACATGGATGTGCTCGCTGGTAGGTTTAACCATGAGCCACTTTGGGAAATCTGAGATGCATGGGGTTCTTTTTGCTGCCACCCTGGACAGGCCTCAGCCATGCCCCTGGGCAACACGGACACGATGCACAGGAAACATGCTAATTTGAGTCTTTTTAAAATGGCTCTTGGGATGTGGATGTGATTTGCACATGTGAATGGGCATTTTCAGATGTGCAGATCACAAACAGAGCTTCTGAAATGACTCCAATTCGGCCTTTGAACACTGGCAACTGGTACAGTTATATTTTTAAGGGTCCCCAGTACTCTTTTTGAATATTGACCTGAGAGTTGTCGCACAGGACTTGATGTAGTAAAGATTCTTCCCCCCTTTTGTAACAATAAAAAGAAAGAAAGCCTCGTGCTGATTTGCAAAGGCCCTTTATGAATAGCCCACGAAGTGCAGTCGGATGTTAGGCTTCATGGAGATAATTTTATAGTGAGCTGTGCAAAGTTACGTGCCATCAACACACATAAATCATCTATTCTCCATGACTTCCACGTGCAGATGGGACTTACACACATACTATAGTCAGATGCAGTTCTATAAGTACGCACGTCACACCTAAGATATTTACTTTTGGTGTGGGTGTGGCCAGGGGGAAGTATGGGTGGAGGACAAATTTAGGCCTGTAAGTTATAAAATACGATAACTTATTCACATTCTTTACAAACCTTGGCACGGGGTTTACACCAAATCTAGGGCTGGCACGCTTGCATGTATCTTACAGCCTATGCCTTGATTTTATAAAGAAAGGTAGGCAACCACTTTTCTTGGTAAAATAGGTGTGATTTCCATATGTTGGAATGCACATTCAGCTTGATGATCTTTATAAAATTATCCTCCAAGGGGACCATTGACTAAAGTGCGCTCAGAAATGAATAGGTGTTTTCACACACAGTAACTATCTGCTTGGGCCCATGGTAAGTTTTACCCCAGGGGTACGACAGGTACAACCTGCTGATTTGCACTCGCGTGTTGGGGTGCCGAATGGGCAGGGTAGGGGTGGAGGATGGGCGTGGAGGGCACACTGCAATTAGCGACAGTGACATTGGCTGTTAATGTTTGCATTAGTGTGGGTTCACCTGATGTCACCTCAATAGGTGGAGTTAAATGCACTCACAGTAATAGCACCGTGCGTGTGCCCTCACATCCGTGTGATCGCTGTCGGGAACATGCTGGTCACGCCCTTGACACTTTCAGCAGAGGCACATTAGTTTTTATGCTAAACAAGCACTGGGTGCAAAAATCAAACCCATTTTAGTAAAAAGGCCCATAAGTATGGACCTAGCACTAAAATACAGCATTAGATGCAGTGACCAGGGAAATTCAGCCTTTATTGCAAAGATATTTCTCCGTGTGTGTGAAGCTGCACCGTAGGGAGCCCTGGCATACTCACTCTTTCATCGGCTCAGTAGAGATCTGCAGCATAATCAGAGGGTATTGCGGTACCACATGCAAACCTGGGAGAATATAAGTTCATAAAACGGTTACTTTCTACTTTATTTAACTAGGCTTATATACCGCTTTTCTACCAGCCAAAGCAGTGTACATTCAGGCACAGTTGTTCCTGAAGGGCTCACAATCTATGTTTTTGTACCTGAGGCAACGGAGGGTTAAGTGGCTTGCCCAGAGCCACAAAGAGCACCAGAATTATACATACTTGTCAGCATGTATAATTCTGAATTATACAGCCAGTCACAGAGCATTTTGACCTAGTTGACCAAATTAACACAATTCTTTTATGGTGATCTGGATTGTTTACAACTATAGATGAATAGTCTTCAGAAAAAAAATCCAAACTATTAACTTGGATGTGCTTCTTTGGTAAGCTGAATGCAATAGACTTATTGATGAATTATGGTACCAGAGTTTTAAAATTTTCCAGCCTCTTTTTTGGAATCACCTAAAGGACAGAGACTGAACTATAAATCTGAGCTGGGAATAGCTGTGTGTATATGTAACCTGCAGTAAGATTTAGGTGACCACCACAGTGAAACAAAACGGAAATACTCTACCATGAAAAGCAAACCACACTGCAATAATACAGGAATCAAGAAACAACTGGGCAGTAAAATAGACCACACAGTAGAGCAAGAGCTACTGATCTGGAAAACGGATGTGAGAGGAAAGTCTATGTCTGCGGACCAGGCTTTCCTCAAACTCTTTCTCTGCAAGCTTTACCATCCACCGCTCTACCAAAAATTACATTGTGGAAACTCCAGTTCCCCGGAGAAATGAATACTGTACTTCTCTTTGTTTCCAGATCTGTGTTACTCTTAAATATTGCTTCTGTGGATGATTTTTGCCCTTAGTATTCTCTGATTATTTAAGGGCAGTGCCACTGTTTACCTTGCTGAAATTGCCTCTAATTGCAGAAAGTTGGGCTGTTCTCCCTCTCCGTACCTCCTCCCAAACCTGTCCTAGAGCCAAGTCTGTGAGAAGGAGGAATAGGAGGTGCTTACGTAAGCAGATTTACACATCCTTCACCTACTACATCATCTGCAAGACATAGAACTGGTTTTATGATTTGTACGATTTGATTTTGAAATGTTGCACATGGTTTTGGATGAGATGCTATCACAGGTAAATAAATGTATAGGGAAAGGGAATTGGATTTAGCTCATGCTTTCGTTCAGAAGTTCAAAGTGAGGTACATTCAAGTATTCAGTTGGTATTCCTGTCCCCAGAAGGCTTACAATCTCAGGGACATGTTTACTAAAGCGCACTACTAAGATAGCAGGGGGTTAGCGAGCAGTACGTGCGCCATGCAACATGCATTGGGGTGGAGAATGGGTGGGATGGAGGCACAGCTTGCATGGATGTTTTTAGCCCACACTACCTGCACTTGGAGCAAGTACCACGGGTGCAACTAAAGCCATCTCAATGGGTGGTGTTAGTTGCTCTCATAGCTGGTTTACCATGGTGAAGCATGGCAAATGCAAGGGGATGGTTGTACCCACCCCCTTGAACTCCTGCAGATAGCACGCAGCCCCATACTAGTAATGCGACCTGCATGTGCATTACTGGCACTGGACTTAGTAAACATACAGCCAGGTTTGTACCTGAGGCAATGGAGAGTTAAATGACTTGCCCAAGATCACAAGGAGCGGCAGTGGGATTTCAACAGGGCTTCCATGGTTCAAGCCCCCTGCTCTAAGCGCTAGACTGCTCCTCTTTTTGTTTGCAGGATTGCCTGAAAAAAACAGATGTTGAAGTCATAGCTTTATCTGTAAAAAGGAATTATATTAAATTATACGAAGGATGGTACAGGTAGGGGCTGCTTGCAAAGGCAAAAACCATTACCCAGACATTCTGGGCAGCTCCTGGGACCTCAGCTAGCTTTCATGTGCAGAGTTGCCAGGTTACCCAGTTCCAGAATTTTAAGCCAGTCCTGGATTTCTGACAACCTCATTCTGAAGTATTATGGGACCTGCAGGACTGATTCAATAGGTTAAAATCAAGGACTACAAATATCATACTGCATTGCAAGGCAAATTTAAAACCCGAACTGGCAAAGAAATCTCACACTTGTAACTGGGTAGCTTGGCAACTCTGGAACCAAACTCAAGAACAGAGTTGCCAAGCTGCCCAGTTCCAAGAGTGAGGTTTTAAGCCAGTCCTGGATTTCTGCAATCCCATTTTGATGCATTATGGAACCTGCAGTACTGATTTTAATGGATTCAATGAAGGACTACAAATACCATACTGCATTGCAATGCAAATTTAAAACAAGAACTAGCAAAAAATCTCACTCCTGGAACTGTGTAACTTGGCAACTTTGCAAAAAAAAGGTTTGAATACAAATAGAAATATTTAATCTTGGGGAGGGGAAACCTCATAGAGACTGATGGCATCAGCTTGTCCTCTCTTTAGTCATCTCCTGTCTAGACTATTGCAACCTCCTTCTTGCTGAGCTCCCGCTGTCTCATCTCTCTCCCCGTCAATCTGTTCAGAACTCAGCTGCTCGACTAATCTTCCACCAACCCCGTTATACTCATATAAAGCGTAGTTACTCACCTGTAACAGGTGATCTCCGGGAACAGCAGGAAGTCTTCACATATGGGTATCATCGGTACCGATGGAGCCCGCGCGGGAACGCTCCCCAGCGTCCAATAGGAACGCTTTTGGGAGCGTGCATCCACGCATGCGTGCTGCCTTCCCGCCCATCTACCTCCCTCTCTTCAGTTGAGTTTACAGCTGAGACTGAAGGAGAGAAGTAGATAAAAAGAGAGAAAAAGAGAGAGAAAGACAACTCCTAGGGGAGGTGGGTGGGTTGTGAAGACTTTTTCCTGCTGTTCCCGGAGATCACCTGTTACAGGTGAGTAACTACACTATCTCCAGGAACAAGCAGGAATGAGTCTTCACATATGGGGACTCCCCAGCTGAAAGATGCCTAGGGAAGACCCAGCATGTAGCAAATCTATGTAGATGGGCCATGCTTCCCCCAGGGACCTCAGGCATCCAAGTGGATGGAGGGTAGGAGTTGAACTATGAGTGGAAAAGGTGTGGCAGAACAGCTTGACCAAACAAGGCATCCCGGCGGGAGTCCTTGTCCAGACAATAATGGGCAGTGAAAGTATGTACTGAGGCCCAAGTTGCTGCTTTGTAGATTTCATCAATAGCCACTGAACGAAGGTTAGCTGTTGAGGCTGCCATGGCTCTGACATTATGAGCTGTGACATGGCCTTCCAGAGGTATTCCTTTACTTTGATATGTATAGGAAATACAATCTGCAATCCATCTAGAGAGGATTCTCTTAGTGACAGGAAGACCTAAATGGCTAGAGTCAAAAGCCACAAAAGCTGAGAAGACTTTCTGTGAGGCTGGGTCCTTTGGAGATAAAAAGCTAGAGCTCTTTTACAGTCCAAAGTATGAAGTTTCCTTTCCGCAGAGGAGGAATGAGGCCTAGGAAAGAAAACGGGAAGATAAACTGATTGGTTTAGATGAAAAGGTGAAACCACCTTTGGAAGAAAATGAGGATGAGTCCTAAGGACCACCTTATCATGATGAAACCTCTTATAAGGTGGATCAGCCACTAAAGCCTGAGGTTCACCAATGCATCTTGCAGAAGTGATGGCAATTAGGAAAATGACTTTCCATGAAAGAAACTTCAGATCCGAAGTAGCCAAAGGCTCAAAAGGTGGCTCCATGAGTACCCCTAGAACAAGATTAAGATCCCATGCCACTGGAGGTGGTTTAATGGGAGGTTTCGTTAGAAGAAGTCCTCTCATAAATCTAGAAATAAGTGGATGAGAGGAAATTGGTTATCCATCTAAGAGCTTATGAGATGCAGCAATAGCACTAAGATGGACTCTAACAGAATTGGTCTGAAGACCAGAAGCCGACAAATGAAGGAGATACTCTAGAAGAGAGTCTACTGGTACTGAAGAGGGAGTAAGTCCTCTCTGATAACACCAGGAAGAGAACCTTTTCCACTTAAAAGCATAAGAGCGTCTTGTGGAAGGCTTCCTGGAGGCCAGAAGAATGTCCTTCACTTGTTGAGATAGGTCTAGATCTTGAAAGTCTAGGCCTTGAGTAACCAGGCCTTGAGATGTAGGGACTGGGGAGTGGGGTGTAGTAGAGATCCGTTGTCCTGGGACAGAAGATCTGGAGCACTCCCTAACTCTAGAGGGGTGGCTTGAGAGAGATGCAAGAGAAGAGGGTACCATGTTTGCCTCGGCCAGGAAGGCGCTATGAGGATCATGCGTCCTTTGTCCCTCTGGAACTTGAATAAGGTTTTGGGGATTAGAGGAACTGGTGGAAATGCATATAGGTAATCCTGACCCCAGTGGAGCAGGAATGCATCCCTGGTTTGACAGTTCTGTGCTGGAAGTCTGGAACAAAACCGGGGAAGTTTGGCATTCTGTGGACTTGCAAAGAGGTCTATGTCTGGTATCCCCAGGCATGAAAAACCCGAGCAAGATGGTAGGAGTGGAGTGACCACTCGTGTGGCAGAGATACTCGACTGAGTCTGTCTGCCCAAACGTTTTGAACGCCTGGAAGATAGACTGCCAGCAGATGAATCTGATACTCTCTGGCAAAGGCCCATAGTCGCAGAGCTTTGTTGCAAAGTTGCAGAGAGCCTGTTCCGCCTTGTTTATTGAGGTAAAACATGACTACTTGATTGTCTGTTTGCACCAGAACTGTTTTGTTTATGAACTGGGTGCAAAAGACTTGAATAGCATTGGAAATGGCTCTGAGTTCTAATAGGTTTATATAAAGAAGAGCCTCCTGTGAGGACCAAAGGCCCTGCGTTAATAGATTGCCCAAGTGGGCTCCCCAACCCATCTTGGAGGCATCTGTTGTTAGGATAGCCTGAGGTGGTAGTTGCTGGAAAGGAGAGCCTATTAAAAGGTTTTCTAGAGACTGCCACCAACGGAGAGACAGAATCAGGCGTGTGGTAACTCTGATCTTGTCTGACAGGCTTCCTGAGGCCTGGGACCATTGGGAAGCTAAGGTCCACTGGGCCGTTCTCATGTGAAGACGAGCATAAGGTATTACATGGACCGTAGATGCCATGTGACCTAGTAGGCGAAGCATCTGTCGAGCAGAAAGGAAGGTCTGCACTGCTGCTTGAGATGCTAGCTCGATGATTCACAGACAGCGTGGTTGGGGCAGGAAGGCCCTTGCAAGCTGTGTGTCCAAACGACCTCCTATAAACTCGAGGGATTGAGATGGGGTGAGCTGGGACTTTGGAAGATTTATGACCCATCCCAAATACTGGAGTATTTGTTTTGCTCGCAATAGGGCCTGATGAGCTTCTTGAGCTGACTGCGCCCAGATGAGCCAATCATCCAAGTAAGGGAAGACAAAAATCCCCAGGGTCCTTATGAATGCTGTTATTACTGCCATGCATTTTGTGAAGACTCTTGGAGCAGAGGCCAGCCCAAAGGGAAGGACTCTGTATTGGAAATATCTTCCCTGGACTAGGAACCGAAGAAATTTCCTGTGATCTACATGAATAAGGATATGCATGTAGGTGTCTTTTAAATCTAGAGAACATAGCCAATCTTGCCTGTGAAGGTATGGCAGAAGAGAGCCGAGGGAAAGCATTTTGAACTTCTCTCGGACTAGATATTTGTTCAGCTCTCTCAGATCTAGAATTGGCCTTAAACTCCCTGTCTTTTTTGGGATGAGAAAATAGGGGGAGTAAAACCCTGTACCTTGTTGGCATAGAGGAACCTCTTCTATAGCTCCTTCAGCTAGAAGAGTAGAGACCTCTTGTAGCAAGAGGTCTATGCCTAGAGGTTCAGAGTTGAACTGTTTTACTACTGTGGGTGGTGGCAAGCTGAGGAAACGAAGCTTGTACCCTAGACTCACTATGGACAAAGTCCAGACTTCTGATGTGATTTGTTGCCATCTTTTGACAAAATGGCAGATACGGCCTGGAATATTTAGAGGTTCTGGGCCTAACACAGAAAGAATGATTAAGTTCTCTAGATAAAAGTCAAAAACCCTGAGGAGGCTGAGTCTGTTGAGCCTGCTGAGGTTTGGGTTTTCTTTGTCTCGTCTGTTGTTGCCCTTTTTGGGGAACATATGCCTGTTGGGTGGAAGATGGATAGAACTTTTTCTTCTTAGAGAAAAAGGGTTTCTTAAAGGACTTTTTCTTAGCTGGGTTAGCAGAAATTTTTGACAATCTATTTAAAGTAGCATTATCAGTGTCAAGCTGATTAGCCTTAGATTGCCAATCCTTGCCAAAAAGATTTTCTCCAGTGCAAGGAATATTTCCCAGCTTTTCCTGCACCCATTCTTCCAAGTCTGAAGCTTGGAGCCAGGCAATACGTCGTGCTCCTATAGCTATGGCAGACGTTCTGCTAATACATTCAAAACAGTCAAAGGTAGCACGATTCATGAACTTAGAGACATTCTGAGCATGTTTGACTAGTGATGAATAGTCTTTTCTTTTATCCTCTTGAAGGAAAGGGTTCAAAAGCTCTAAGGGGCATGTTTACTAAATCGCGGTAGCGGACTCCGCCCAATATCGGAGCCGCGGCCCCACTGAATTCAATGGAGCCGCGGCTCCGACATCGTACGGAGTCTGCTACTGCGGCTTTGTAAACAAGCCCCTAAGTTTTTTGTAACCTCCTCAAGAAACATTCCCATGTATAAAATATAGGAACTAATCCTTGCTGAAAGCATGGAGGCCTGAAAACATCTACGCCCAAAGGCATCCAGGGTTCTAGATTCACGACCTGGTGGATTAGAAGAGTGTCTCTTTGTACTCTTAATCCGTCTCATGGCAGACTCCACCACCATAGAATGGTGTGGTAGCTGAGTTTTTTGAAAACCTAGACAAGGTGGCACTCTATACATAGTGTCAAGGCGTCTAGAATTTGGGGATACTGTTGAAGGAGTTTCCCACATCCTCAACATTAGATCATGTAAGATCTGATGTATGGGGAGCATCGCTGCTTCCTTTGGAGCCAAGGGGTATTGCAGAATTCTTAATTCTTCTGCCCTAGGTTCCTTTTCAGGTACCACTGTAATGGCAAGTGCCTTTGCCATATCACGCACAAAATTGTGAAAAGACATGTCCTCAGGAGGGGACATTCTGCGTTGAGGAGAAGGAGTTGAATCTTTTAAAAGTTCAGCTCTGGTACCGGTGGAGTCATCTGAGTCATCGGAATCGGAAGACTCAAAGGGATGAAGCACCGGGTTCTCCTTTAAAAGATGTCTTCGGTACCGCTCGAGGTCGGTACCGAAGCAAGTCAGTACCTGATCCCCCATGCTTGAGAGTGATTCTAAACTCGGCATCGGGGGAAGTAAGCCTGCTGAAGCAGGTACCGAGGGTACCGACACCAGTACCGACAACGATACCGGTGCTTGTGGAACGATCTACAGCGACTTTAGCAGTACTGAAGTAGCCAAAAGATTTGTTAGACTGCGTTCAATGGCAAGGAGTCTTTTATCCATCACCATTTACGATGCTGGGGTGTCGGTACCGATCGAAGTGGCCACAATCCCCGAGCATGGAACAGGAATGTCCATCAAGGCCGAAGCCTTGTGAACATCCTGGAGCCCCGATAATGCTTTGCTGCCTGAAGACTCCCGCCGGGGCTGCTTTGCCGGTGCAGGATCCTCGAGGGCAACGCCAGAGGCATCTCGATTCTTAGAAGGAGATCTACCTCTCGAGGACCGGCTAGACTTAGATTTATGTTTAGTTACCTGAGATCCCTGGGAAGAAGTAGAGGCCCTGGAGGACACTGAAGCTACTGACATCGTGTCCGATGCAAACAGGGCACCGAGTTGATTTGCTTGATTCTGAAGACTTCTTTTAGTCAGCTTCCTGCAGGAGAGACACTCCGCTGGGCAATGGTCAGGACCTAAACATTTAAGACACCAGTCGTGGGTGTCTGTGACAGAAATTGTGCTGCCACACTTTGAACATTTTTTGAAACCAATAGCTGGTTTTTCCTTGTTAAAAAGTAGAGGGGCCTAGTGGCCAAAATGGCGCCAAGCACCAAGCAGGGGAAAAATCCCTGAGTGAAAAACACAAGTTCTGTGGGGGTTTTTTCCTTAGAAAGAAAGAAAGAAAGAAAAAAACACCGGTGGTACCGGTGGGCGTCGAACTAAGGCAGGCGCGACCACAAAAAATAAGAAATAAAAGTAGAATTTTCTGCGGTGACAGGGTTCACGTCCTGTCGGCTCCGCGGAAAACAAAGAACTGAAGAGAGGGAGGTAGATGGGTGGGAAGGCAGCGCGCATGCGAGGATGCACGCTCCCAAAAGCGTTCCTATTGGATGCTGGGGAGCGTTCCCGCGCAGGATCTGTCGGTACCGACGATACCCATATGTGAAGACTCATTCCTGCTTGTTCCTGGAGATCCCCTCTTCTCAAATCACTTCATTGGCTCCCCTTCCGTTTCCATATCCAATTCAAACGTCTCCTTCTGACCTATAACTGCATTCACTCTATTGCTCCTCACTACCTTTCCTCTCTCCTCTCTCCCTACACCCCTCCTCGTAAACTCCGCTCTTCCACTGATCTGCTTCTCTCTATGTCCTTTTCTTCTACTGCAAACTCCCGGCTCCGCTCCTTTCACCTCGCTGTTCCTTATGCCTGGAACAAACTCCCTCCATCCATACGTCAGGCTTCCTCTCTCCCCCTTTTCAAATCCATGTTAAGAGCTCTCCTCTTAGAGGCTGCCTTTGGATCCTAATCTCCTGTTTACCTTCTGATTCCTCATCTTCTTTTTGTACTCTCATTCTCATCTACCGTATTGTCTGTTTTGATTCGACTATAAGCTCTGATGAGCAGGGACCACATTTATATGTGTCTGTACAGCGCTGTTTACATTTACACCTTGTAATGCTATATAAATGATTAGCAGTAGAAAAGTCCATTTTGTCAAATAAAAGACTAACATGGCTACCACTCCCTCTGGAAATGTAATCCTGAAAAACTGTTCAACCGTGTGAAAGGAACAGAAAGTGCAAAATGCAGAACAGGACGCTGCAGTAACTAATACAGGAGTTAAAGGTGCGTTTGTGGAAGCAGTGTAAGTACTGGTCTATGAACAGCAGGGCCTATGTCTCCCTGCCAGGGCTGTACCAAACTAGAAATGCACCTTGTACGACTCACAAAACTGACATTAACCCCTCTCCCTCTAAGCCCAGTGGAACTTGCTCTTGTCAGGCTTCTTGGAAGCCCAGTGATGACATCAGCACAGCTTTCTGTATTTGTGCCCTGGGCAGCCACACTGCTTGCACAGTCCTTGGGACGCCCCTGACATCCCATTGCAGTGTGGTATTTGTAGTTCTTGATGCTATCAAGCTACCCATTGAAATAAGTGCTGCAGGTCCCATGATTCACTATGGAAAGGTCCAGGATTGTTCTTAGATCTCCTTCCTGGAAGTCGATGACTTGGAAGCTCTGATGGTGGTGCTGGTGGGGGAGGGAGGCCTGCCCAGCCCTGCTTGTGGATTTCTGACAACCATTTATCAGTACTGACTTCAAAGCATAGAAGTAGGGACTGCAAATACCACAATGCACTGATAGTTTAAAAGAAATAACAAGACTGGCCAAAAGTCTCTCTCCTAAAGAGAGGGTCACTTGGCAGAGGTAACTCTGCAGTGAATCTGAAGATGCTGACTTGAGTCATGAGAAATAAAAATAAACACGCAAGAGGCATTGGCCTGACTAGTGGTAGGGTTGGTGCTACCATAGGGTGAACTAGATGATTGCCTAGAGAGCCAAACTTCAAAGGGTGGTGAGAAAGTGCTTCTAATCTCATGCCCCCACCATTACATGGCTACAATATCTCTCTGGAAATAAAACAGAAAAGAGGCTCGACGTGGAGGGAATCTTCTGAACCGCTGTGCAGTTGGTCCCGTGCCCTCCAGACTTCGTTTTCACTAGTGGGACTGGCTGCACTTTCAGAGGGCAGCCTGCAGGGGGCCAGAGGTTTCCCTCTGTCCTAAGTGTCTCTTCTATGTTGTTACCTTGGCTTTTCTGCCTCTGGTCCCAGAGAGATGTAGAAGCAGCAGCAGCAGTAAGGCCAAGGGTGGGGGTGGCAAGAATAAGAGCTGTCTAGGGTACTTAGGGTACAGCTTGACAAATCCCGAGTGCCAGGTCACCATGGTGCCTAGAAAGTGTGCCCAGGATTTTGTATCCCCAAAGGATTTGGTTTGTGCAGGTACTGGAGTGAAAACACTGTGGTGCTCTAACCAGAGCCGGCCCAAGGGTTTCTGCCACCCCAGGCAGGAGCCCCTCCCCACGCTGATCCACCTGTGCTGCACTGCTGCCACTAATTCTATTTTTTGGTGGGCCAGCAGTAGCTTTGTGCTGCTGTTTTGGTACCTGCGGCAGGCCACATGCTTTAGCGTACATGACCTGCCCCTTCTGACCCTTCCTTTGACAGGAAGTTGCATCGGAGGAGTTCAGAAGTGGCAGGCCATGTGTAGCAAAGCACATAGCCTGTTGCTGGCACCAAAGGGGCAGCACAAAGCTACTGTGCAGCCCACCATGGTCTGCCGCCCTAGGCAGCTGCCTTGCTTGCCTGGTGGATGGACCGGCCCTGCTGCTAATCTCTCCACTACAATCTCTGCAAACAGCTTGACATAAAAACCTTGAGGTCAACTTCCTTGGCCACACAGCAATGACATGAAAACAGTAATGTGCTGTTGGTGCTCCCACTCCCTCCCAGGCAGACTTCCTGTTTGAATGGGGGCAGAAGTGGCTAGTTTGGCTGCTTTTGTACTTATGCAAACAGGAAGTCAGCATCAGAGGGAGCACTAACAATATACAGCAGCAGAGGTTCTGGGCAAGCACTGCATTACTATTTTAATGCCATTGCCGCCGCCACTGGTCCCAGAGAGGGGCACTAGTAGGGGCAATGTGGGCGGCAGGAGTGAGGTTTGGCATAGGGGGCATCATATCCTTGCACCAGTCCTGCTGACTTGAGGGAGGAAGGAGATGGTGGGGAAAAGGGGTCTAAGAGAGAGAGAGAGAGAGAGAGAGATGGGGGTGATGAGAAGGTGGGGGGAGGAGAAAAGAGACTGGCTGTATATTTCTGCCATTGGTCTGATACACTAAGCTTTCTTTTCCCTTAGAAAGAAAATGGGAAACGGCCTTAGTAAATCAAGCTCTAAAGGAGACACAGTGACACCTACCCACTCCAACTTTGGAGAGAATAGGGTGAAGTCTCAGTCTCTGACTAGTACATTTTTGGGATGGCTCCTAAATTGATAAAAAATTGTTGAAGTCTGGCTTAGTAGTTTAGCGTGTGCCAAGTGCGTCATACAGACATTTAGCACAGGGCACGGTGCTAAAAATCCTGCACTAACAGGGTAGCATAAAAGTGGGCGGGGGCGGGGCAGGTTGGGGAGCAAGGTGGGCGCTGACAGCAGGTTGTGATTTGCGTGGGCCTTATGGGTATGTGCTAGGGTTGCCAACTGGCTACAGTTGCGCCCAGCAGGCTTGATCTAGTCCTGGATCTATCCCATTGCATGCAGGAATTTGTAGACTTGCTTTTTCATGGAGTCCAATAGAGAATTAGTACTACATGTCCCTGCATGCACTTTGGTAAGTCCAGGACTGGATCAAGCCTTTCAACGCATCTAGAGCCGGTTGGCAACCCTAGTGCGTGCCGTGGCTGTTGCCGTTAACACGGGAGCACCTAACACCACCTCAATGGGTAGCCTAAAGTGCCCCCTCATGCCAGATCGTGCAGTGCCACCTGACTGTAACATGTTATCAGCATGGGCACGGAGGCACTTTAGTAAACATGCCCCCTAATATCCTTGCACCATCCCTGACGGAGGGGGTCGGGGACAGGGTAGCCGCCAGGGTCGTAAGTGAGGGGGCGGGTTTCCAGGGGAGGGGCGGGCACGGCTGGGCACCAGGGGGCGGAGCGAGGGCGGGCAGACGCGTGTTAGGAAGAGGGCTCTGGGGGAGGTGCTTGCCGAGGGGCGGGGACGGTCCGGGGCTGTGTGGGAGGTGCTTGCCGAGGGGCGGGGCCGGTCCGGGGCTGTGGGGGAGGAGCCTAGCGCTGCTGGAGCTGGACGGCCGAAGGGAGGCGGTGGCAGGCAGCATGGCCAGGCGGTGAGCGGAGACGGGACGGGCTGCGGCTGCTCTGCCGGGGTCTCTCGCAGGTGAGTGTCCGGAAGCGCTGCCTCTGTGCACGGTTACCGAGCTTAGTCCGGTAAGCGGAGGCACCACGGGGACCTTGGCTCCGGTCCGGTCCTCTCGTGTGAGGTGCCGCCTCCGCCGCTTTGCTGGGGCCTCTTCATACTTTGCTGATCCGGCTTTACCCATCACCTCTTCCGTTCTTGGCGATGTCGCCCGTCCGGATCCAGCCTGACAGATGCCGGTTCTTGGGAGCCCGTTGTTCACACCCCTGCGGTGGTTTCGTTCGCAGACCTTTGCTGCGGGTTATTGCCCCGTTGCAGGGAGGGATACCCGTTTCTTGGCGTGGCTACGGAGATTTTCGGGGAGGGGAGCAGGCATCGCCCATGAATTGTTTGGCATCCCAGGACTATTCCTTTTCTTTCCAGGGGTGGGGGCCATGCTGCTTTTCCCACCACATTCTCTAGGCATTCTTTGCATTCTTGAACTTTTTGCACCTCTAAATTCTTCTCTTTGTTTTATGAATTGGGCTATTCCTGGGTGGAGGAAGGGAGTTGGCTTTTAATCACTAGTATCAGCAGAGAATGGGCACCAGGAACTGGCTTTTTTTTTCCATCATGGATATGTTACTTCATAGTGAGCCAACTCGAGAATTATGCAAGAACGGGGCCGACCGAGTGCTGCCATGTGGAAGATCTACCTCTGATTGCTGCTCCTTGGGCTGGCTGGTAATGCTGCAGAGGCCCCTGGGATGGGGAAGAGCAATGTACCGCAGAAGTATTAGGGTGCGTATACCCTGGGCGATCCGTACATGCAATGCAACCTGCAACAGAACTATAACTAATTGGGACGCAGAGCATCAAGCATGCATTCTCTGAAACTAGCTGCACACAGTGTGATCCGCTTCCTTCATGAGCAAGTATGAACCAGGGAAGTGCTCCAATCGGCATCCTAGCTGGCACTGCGGGCTCCATTGTGTTTGCAGCAAAAACCAACATAGTTTGGATCCGAACAAGCACAAAGCGAATGCACCTAGTGTGCACGCAGGATGCTCTTGAGCCATTTGCAAACAGGTACCAATTAGCCAAATATGTTGCAGGCTAGGTTGCGTTGCCTGTTGCATTGCACCTAGTGTATAGCAGCCTTAGATTCAGGATGTATATGTAATGGACTTCATGGCTCCCAACTGAGCCGGGGGGAGTTTGAGAATGAAGGCCCATGGTACCATGAATCAGTAGAGGCTGAAAGCCCACAGGAGCAGGAGGACCTTGGTAGAGCACAAACATGTATTTGATCATGACCTCGGAGTCCACGTAGGTTCCTCCTCTAGATCTGAAGTTCTGAAAAACAGCTTATGTTTGAGATGCTGTTCACTGAGCACTGTCTGGAAAGAGTTCAGTTTCCATGGTACTAAAGTAGCTGCTAGATCTGTGCAATAGAATATGATTGAACCCGATATATTCATGGTGGTACTAAGAGAGAAGTGTTTTTCGAAATGAACAGAATAAAAAGAATGACTTTGTCTTGCTGGCTGATAGACCCTACTTTAGGGAAGTAAAGTTTCTGATATTTGCTGCCATGCGAGTCAGAATTATTGTTGTACTATGTACCCCAGTAAATCACTTTGCAAATGGTATCCAAGGTAGTAATTTTCTGTGCAGGTGACACCCCAACACTGCTAGAGGCAGAGGGAAGACCTGAATGAAAGGAACATTTCAAAAACAGCATGGCAAATCTTTTGTTGTAAACTCCTAATTAGAAAACAGACAGTGAAAGAGTGTTGTAACTAGATAAAGGAAAAGGTACCTCGGTTGCCATCTAGGTATTGGGGTTAGTGGATTGCTCTGAGACTGGGGGAGGAGGGGGAGTTTTATATGCTTCATGTACATGCAGAAAAGGGCTCTTATAAAATTGCACATGGGTATAGCGATGTAAAAAGTAGGCACATAGAAAGAATGTTTACTTCTATGCAGGACTGGCCCAATCACCAGGAAGACTAGGTATTCCTTATCGTCTCTCCAGGCCAGTCTTTTTCTTCTGGTTTGGGGACGCAGTGCTTCAGTCCGGGATGGCGAACCCCACCCAGGCTTGAACTGCTCTGTTACATCCCAGAAGAAAGGGACTGGACTGGAGAGACGATAAGGAAGAAGTAATTAGTCCTTACCTGCTAATTAGTGTTCCTGAAGGAACTCCAGTCCAGTCTCTGATCCCACCCGGGTTCTTCAGTTTGCAGAATTTCCTTTTCAGGAAAAAAAAAAAAAGGACCGAAGACAGAGGGCGAAGTGGAAGCCAGAGGGTCCCTTGCAAAGGTCGCAGGGACGTGGCGGCCCACTAGGAGGGGACCTCTGGGGTGTGTGTGAGGGCTATGGCGGGCTCAGGTATGCCTTCTCCTCCCTTCCTCCTGTTGTTTAGATGATATTCTTACATTATAAAGTTATAGGCTCTTAATTGTCTATCCGATAAGTCTGCTTTTTCAATAGATTACTGGTGCCTGTGGGTGGTGCCAGTGGTATTTATACCGCACCATCATCAAAACGATGATGGGCTCAGCCTCCAAACTGCTGGAGGGACTGGACTGGAGTTCCTTCAGGAACACTAATTAGCAGGTAAGGACTAATTACTTCATCTCCTAGGGTGGCAGTTGGGGGGGGCGGGGCGGGAGTGGGTAGGGGTAGAGCAAGACATCCAAAGCTAAATTATACATTTTGATAGAGGGTGGTTGTAAAAATTAGGATCTGCCTAGGGTGCCAACACCTTGAAACAACTCTGGGCTGGCTCTATATAGATCTTTCTGGGGGCATAGGTTGGATGGAGCAGGGTGGCATTGTTGGTTTATGTACGTGTATGTTAAAATATGTGATGGATCAAGATCTGTGTGCTTCTTGTGTGTCTCTTTGAGAAAGACACATAGGTGCCTATGTTACCTGAGGAGAAGGAGGTTACCAGTGGTGTGCCGCAGGGATTTGTCCTTGGTCCAATTCTTTTTAACATCTTTGTTAGTGATATTGCAGAAAGGCTGTCGGGTAAGATTTGCTTGTTTGCGGATGATACCAAAATCTGCAATAGAGTAGACACCCAGGAAGGAGTAGATAACATGAGGAGCGATCTAACTAAGCTTAAAGAATGGTCTAGAATTTGGCAGCTGAAATTTAATGCTTAAAAAATGCAGGGTCATGCATTTGGGCTGCAAAAATCCAAGGGAGCCCTACAGCATAGGGGGTGAGGTACTTCTGTCCACAAAAGCAGGCCTTGGATGTGATTGTGTCTGGCGATCTAGCTAAACAGGTGGAAAAAGTCAGAAGGATGCTTGGGTGCATAGGGAGAGGGATGCCCAGCCGAAAAAAGGAGGTGATAGTGCCTCTGTATAAGTCTTTGGTGTGACCTCATTTGGAGTATTACGTGTAATTCTGGAGAGCGCACCTTCAAAAGGATATAATTGGGTTGGAGTTGGTGCAGAGGGTGGCTACTAAAATGGTTAATGGTCTTTTTTTATGAAGCATATGAGGACAGACTTAAAGATCTTAACATATATGCTTTTAGAGGAAAGGTGGAATAGGGGCGATATGATAGAGATGTTTAAATACCTCTGTGGCATAAATGCACAGGAGAGCCTTTTTTCAATTGAAAGCAAGCTCTGCTATGAGGGGACATAGGATGAGGGTGAAAGGGGATAGACTCAGGAGTAATGTGCGGAAATATTTCTTTGCGGAAAGAGTGGTAGATACGTGGAATAGCCTCCCAGTGGAGGGGGTTGACATGAGGACAAAAAAGTATGGGACAAACACAGAGGATCTCTAAAGTTAAAAAGAGGACTATTGTAGTTGATCTGAAATGGCAGACTAGATAGGGCACGTGGTCTCTTTCTGCCATCATGCTTCTAATGACAGCCAAGATATACACGTGCACCATAATGAATTTGACTGACTGGAAATCAATATCTATCTTGGGACCGATGATGAAATGAGAGTGGATAGTCCTACTGTCTTGGAATTGTGATGGTCCATGAGCCATTTTTGTCTATATATCTATGAAATTGGCACCTTGTTTGAAGATTCCTCTTCTAAAATTAGGCCCTAAGGGAGTCATTCTGCACCGTGAATAGCGGGGATGTACGTTCTGCCTGGATGAACATCTGCGCTATTCGTTTCCCTGCTGCTCCCTGTATGAACAGCACTGGTGTGCGGGGAGTCTTAGATGGGGGCAGGGGGGGGGGCAGTCTCAAGGCACAGCGAGGGTGGGGCATGGGCTGTGACCCTGGATGTTTGGGGCCGAATCTGAGGTCGGCGCTGTTTGTCTGGAGTTGGCTATGTAGATAGGGGACACCGAGGAGTGGCGATGAGGTGAGGGGAGCATATGGGATTTCCGCAGCCCGACCCTCACCACTGGAGGCCGGATTGGGGGTTGGGCTGCGGGGAAAGGACGTTGTTTCTTGCAGTCGGTGATCGTGGCTCCTGAATGGTGCCTTTCTGCCTTTTTCTTGCCCCCCTGCTTTTTTTCTAACTTGGAACTGCACTTTTTGACATGATCAAGTAGAATTAGAGGACATCAGAAACCAGAACTGCATGTAGTGCAGTAACTATATGCAGAAGTGGTGGTTTTTTTTTTTTCTTTGAAGGATTTAGAGAAGTGTAACATAAAACATGCAGGAGTTTGTGTAGTTTTACACTGCACACATTTGTTTTTTCTTTCTTTCTTTAGCCAATTTGATGTCTGGAAAAGGTGTCAAAGCGGTTTACAGCAGTTGTTTAAGCTGCAGCACTTAGAGGTAAAATCGAGACAAATTATTGCAAAGACAGCAAAAGAGGACAGACATAGACGGGGATAAAAGTTACACTGCTTGTAAAGAAAAAGGGAGAGACACAAGGTAAACATCAAAAGCATATTAATCGGTGCTTTATATGCATTTTAGGCAGCATGTAGAGTCTCTAATTGCAGTGACACACTCTCTGTTCCTGCCATCGGTCTCTTAGGAATGTGGTGGCTCCTTGTGCTCTCATGTTATATTTCTAGGCTACTGGTTATGTAAAAATTGTCAGTTTCATTACACTACAGCAGTAACATCTTAAGAATTGTCATATTGCCATGTATCCTGTTTCTGACAGTGTCCAATCGAGGTCATAAGTACTTGGTAGGATCCCAGAAAGTAGCAAGATTCTTCCCCCCACCCCCCTTGAAATCTCTGAAGATGCTTAGATGTGGCAGACTTTTTTAAATCAATGTTAAAACACAGCTTGTCGGGTTTTCTGATAGACACTCCGGGTCGCCTGTGCTACGTGTGCAGAACTGTTGTGAGTAACGAGCTACCTTGCAAGAGGGATGCTAGTGAAATTTTTGGCAAATGATGTGAACTAGTGTTTAAACAGTTTTGCCATCAATGGTATTCATTTTATTGTTTGAACGTTTGTGCACAATATAGGCATTTTATCATTGCAGGTTTTTTTTTAGCATAGGGTTCATGTGCCAAAATCCCGTGTTTGGTTGGGCAGCAGTAACCCTTAGAATCTCCCTCTTTCACTTGCTGGATGGTGTTTGGACGGCATTTTGCTGGATTCAAACAGCTGTAACCCGTTGGTGTCGCCCTACTGTATCTAAACACAATGTAAATGGATGAAGCTTATGAAAACAGAGTGCATGGTCATAATGTAGAGTATGTGCTTAATAATAATTTTTTATAGCGCCACTAGTGTTTAAACAGTTTTGCCATCAATGGTATTCATTTTATTGTTTGAACGTTTGTGCACAATATAGGCATTTTATCATTGCAGGGTTTTTTTAGCATAGGGTTCATATGCCAAAATCCCGTGTTTGGTTGGACAGCATTCACCCTTAGAATCTCCCTCTTTTTGATCTTTTTTGATCTAAGTGGGTACCTCAGGCCTTGGGAGATAGTGACTTGCCCAAAGTCAGGAGCCAGTGGGAGGGGGATTTGAATTCTTGAATTGAAAGAGCAATTTAATTTGGAGAAGAGAGCTGGAGCAGGCATAAGATCAGTAGTGGGAGACCACCCACAACAGGCACAGTAGGGGGCAACCTGCACGAAGCGGCCTTACCGGGCAGACTAGATAGATCGTGCTGGCCTTCTTTTTTTGTCCTTTATGCCGTTACCTAGGCGTGGGTGCTGCTTTGATGATGTTGGGCATTGTGACTGTTAGTATAGTCATTTGTTCCAGGAAAAAAATGGTTATGTATTTTCAACTGATGCTGGCAACTGCTGAGGGTTTTAGGATTCAAGCGCTTGAAAGAAACAAGAGGTCTCTTGTTCTATTACGTGATTGCAGCATGTCTATTAATTCACCAGTGTGCCATGCATGTTTTCCTATTCTTCTGATTTTCTTAAGGGATCAAGTCTACTGTTACGAATGAGATCAGATCTCTCTGTTGCCCTTGCCATGTGACCTTGAGTGCTGTTTGACCGCCGCAGGTTTTGTTTTGCTTTCTTTCGCTCTTAAGATATGCCTCTAGCCTTTTGATGGTGTGTCTATCCCATAACAGAGAAAAGATGCAGAACAGCAAAGACGTAGTCGACCAAAGACTGATCACGTTAGTATTGTGTTCCATTGATTTTACCTTCTGTTGGAGGGGCCGGCCTGCCTGCATCAAGTCTGAGTTACGACTCTTCACTTGAAAAATAATTTCTTTCGACAGCTTGTTCTGATGCAGTGCCCTTTTTCTACTAATGCAAGTCATTTGTATAGTGCTGCGAGGTATATACACCACTTTACCCATGCACGTAAGAGAGAGAATCCCTACTCCATAGCGCTTGCAATCTGTTCGACAGACAAACACCACAAACAAGGAACTAGGGGGAAATGGGTAGTAAACAAGAGAATAAACAGCCTGGATTTGAAGAGGGCCAGAGGTGGGGCCTGACATAGCAATTCAGGTTGTCTGTTATAAGCATACAGTGCAGCAAGATGGAACAAGAGAGGACTGGAGACGGCAGTACAAGAGAAGGGCACAGATAAATGCGATTCACCTGATGAGCGCGTTCTCGAGGAAAGGTAGTGAGGCGCTGCAGAGTGAATGCTCTTGTATGTCAGTAGGAGAACTTTGAACTGAATGTGGAAATGGATAGGGAGTCAATGGCATGACATGTGAGCGAAGATTAGCTGCACAACTGACTTTGAATGGATTGAGGGGGAGAGAGAGGATTTTGGAGAAGACCAGTAAAGAGCAGATTGCACTAATCTAAATGGGAGATGACTAGAGAGTGGATGAGGGTCTTGGTAACGTGTTCAGAAAGGAAGGAGGGAATTCCACTGATGTTTATAGAGAAAGAAACAACACATTTTAGCTATCTGTTAGTTATATGTAGAGAGAGTCAGAGACAACCCCAGATTGTGAGCCAAGGAAACATGGTGTAAGATAGTGTTATTCACAGAAAAAGAGAACAGGAATGGGAGAGGTGGATGGGGGGGGGGGGGGGGGCTATGAGCAGCTCTGTCTTGGCCATGTTCAGTTTCAGATGGCTGTAGAACATCCAGTAGCAATATCGGACAAGCAGGCTGAGATAGAAGCTTGGATTCCTGGAGAGATATCCGATGCATAGAGGTAAATTTGAGAATCGCTGGCCTGAAAACCATGGGAACAAATCAGAACACCAAAGGAGTGAGTATAGAAAGAAAGAAAGAAAAGAAGGGGCCTCAAGACAGTCATGAGCTACATTGACTGAAAGCCAGCTAGCCATGGAGGACAGTCCGCCAGAACGTGCACTAAAAGTGCGGTGGGAGAGATGAGAAGAGAACCAGGACAGAACAGTTTCAGAACTTACAGCAGAGGCGGCGTAAAAGTTCTTTACTACTCTGGTGGAAGGAGAATCAGCCTTTCACCTTTTTTATGGAGCTTTCTTTTGATAGTTTTATTTTCCATTGCCATAGTTATGGTGCTATGACTTCATATTCAGCTACCTGAAGGTTTTTTGTTTACTAAAGTTAGCGTAGAGTTTAGTGCACGGTAAGATCACTGCTTTAAATACAAGTAGCATGAACTCTGTGGTAAAATTCCTGCACTAATCGGGTAATGTGTGAGGGGCAGGGACTGGTTGGGCCAGAGATGGAACATGGGCATTGATGGCAATCTGTAGTTAGCACAGGCCTTGCCTCATGCTAATGGCTCTTGGTGCCCTTCATGTGGGCACTCTTACCACCTCAAAGGGTGGTGTTAAGTACGCTTGTGTGCTGGCTTGGGCGGTGCTGTGTCTTTGTACTGCAGTAATTGCAGGGGGACAGACACATATGTCCCTGACATTAGCGCAGACCCCCTGTGTAGGTAAAGTAACATTACTGGCACAGGCTTTAGTAAAGGCGCTCCCTTGTCTTTTGCCCAGATAGCCTCCAGAACGCCAGCTCACAGCTTCCTGTGGAACCCTGTATGCAAACACTCTTAACCGAGCTGCTGCTTTTACTGTTGTATGATGACAGGAACATCTCTTCTCAGGGGCGCCCACAACATTAACGTACTAAGAATACTCTTTGAAAGAAATTTTATTCCATGTGGTTTTAGATTTGTTGTGCCGCGCTCTCATGTATATTTTCATTCATTTTTGTTTTACCGGGTACTATATTCTTACATGTGTACTTTGTTTAGAAGGTGCGTTTACTGATGACATGTGCTAAAACATTAGCACCATGAAATAAAATGTCATCAAATCTTTTTCTGTTTTTGGTGAGAAACACAATTGTTTGACAAATATTGATGTTTTCATGTTTTATGATGGCAGCACACCCTAGTACCATCCCCATGAATCAGATTTGGGAACTGAATGTGGAAGACATGGTGATGCTCCTGATGTGTGAGATTAAGGTGTTTTGTGGTGCATTTGTTGTGTCTGGTATCATAATGGCAGTTCAAGCTGAAGACTGCACTAAGGCCGGTACTTCCAAGACATCTATGTTTAATTGTTGGGGGTGTTCGCAGCATTTTGATGTGCAGTTAACATGCTGTCACAACATTCTATCTGTATTAATTGCACAGAAGATAACGGAATGTATTTAGCTGCTTCTCTTGAGATGGTGGTAACTTTATCTGCCTCTTTAATGGTCAATGCATGTAACAAGCTGCCAGTTAGCTGTAAGATGTAGTCCATGCTCACTCCATACTCTCTGCCACTTTTAGCATTTTAACATGGGAATTACGATGCACTGTTAAGGAGCTGCTTGCACAGGAATTCTAGAGTTAAATAGTTAACACAGCTTAATAAATAGGCTCCCTAAATATAAACTAACCCTCACAACAAAAATTAGTTTGTCTACTTCCCAAAAGGGAAGGAAGGCCTACAAAATCGGCTTGTGTGTTTTATCTCAATCATCATTTCTATATGTGTGTGTTTTGGAGTTCTGTTTATACTAGATTTTCATAATTCTGATAAGGGTAGCTTTTGGAGGGTTTTTTTGTGTTTGTTTTTTTTTTTTCACAGAGCCACATAGACTAATAGTCTTCGTTTATCTGTGCCCTTTACTTGTACTGCCATTTCCAGACTTCGCTCCTTCCAACTGGCAGCACCCTTTGCTTGGAATGGTCTTCCTATCTCTGTGTGCCAGGCGTCCTCCCTGCCCATTTTCAAGTCAAGACTAAAATCCCACCTCTTCACTATTGCTTTCCGTTCCTGTCTTACCCTATCTTGATCTCTCTATCAACATTTGCTCACTTTGTCCTGTAAATTTTTGTTATTTGTATTATGTAACTTATTTTGTTTTCTGTCTTATTAGATTGTGAGCTCTGATGAGCAGGGACTGTCTCCTATGTTTGTACAGTGCTTCGTATTTTGCGGCGCTTTATAAGTCTTTAATAATAATAATAATAATAATAATAATAATGTCCTAGGAAGTAGATTCTATTGGTTCTGGTTGGAGAGGATCTCCCCCCCCCCCCTTTTTTTTTTTTTTTTTTTTTCTTTTTCTTTTTCTTTGGCCCTTCTGGTTTCTTCCTCCTCCACTATACTTCCAGCTCAGTCAGAACTGGGATTGGGATCCTGGAACCATTACCCTTCATTTCACAATAGGGGTTTATTCCTCTTATTTTGTATCTTCACTCCTCCTTCCACGGCATACCAAGTCTGCTCATTGCAGCAGATTTAACCACCTCCCTCTGGTTGTCCTTATGCATTTGAACAGCTGGCTGTCCTTTTTCACCCCCCCCCCTCTCCAAAGTTCCTTTTGGTCTGTGGCTATCTACTCTGGTGAAGGGTTCCTAGGGAGTGATGTGGCAAAGAAGACTGTCACCAGGAGCCGTGGACCAGGGCTGCTCCATGCCTGCAGGGCCCTAAGCAATGTTCCCTCTAATTTTCTGTTGGCTGTGTGTGCATAAAATATCAGCTGTGCAGCTTTTGAAGGAAGGCTAAATTTTTGTGCGCCACATAACAACACTCGGAGTTATATGCCTTAAAATTTGACTACATGTCAGAATACAGTATGTACACCACATTGATTTTAATCAAATTAAATGAAAATAGATGATTACGAAATAAAGCAGAAAATTTCTAGTAATTACAATCACAACTTTTAAATTTTAAGACATCTGTGTTGTTTTCTATCAGAATCAGAACCGTAATTTTTGTGCGCTCTGTTGTAAAGTATGTGTGCTCGCTCGGCGAGGTGTGTGCACGCATGCACATGCGCACAGCTTAGAGGGAACAGTGGTCCTAAGGCTCTGAATCTGGTAACTAGGTGTCACCCTTTGATTGATGACCAGAACAAGGAGTGGAAGACTGGACTCTGGTTCAAACTGAGGACGTGTCGCATCACTGGATGACCAACTTGACCCAGACGTTTTATATAAGAATATTGCAGTCAAGCCAATAAGTTAATCCAGAGGTTCAAAATGCTATTAGAATTTTGAACTTTAGACTTGCATGGTGTGTGTGTGTCATGGTGTGTGTGTGTGTGTTTGATACATTAATTAAAACAAAAAAGTTTCTCAGTTTGGTAGGAAAACATTGCTCGGTAATGTTACTTCTAAAATTAGTTGCTTGTTGGATCTTTCTTTTTCTTCACCTTTTTACTATTTCTTTTTTTTTCTCTTTGAATTTTCTTGTTTTTGTTCTGTTATTTTGTGTATTGTGCTTAAATTTTATTTGTAACTATATTATGATCTGATTTGTACTTTTATTTTACTTTAGTAGGTACCTAGGCTGTTCACTTAAAGATAACATACTAATAGGCGTATATATATATATATATATATATATATATATATATATATATATATATATATATATATATATATATATATATATATATATATATAAAAATGGAAACCTTGAAGAAGTACTCTGCAGCATTGTCTCAGGATACTTGCAGCTACATGGACATGAAAGTTTTGAATAGGCGATGATGTCCAAATTCAAGGGATGATTAATCCTAATCACTGTGATCATGTCCAGACATGTGGTGCTGTGTGATAGTGCACAAAGATGGTTGGTTGATCATACTGGATGATCTTAAAATGATCAAACGGGTAGAAAGGGGATGGCAAAAGCCAGGAAGGATGCTTGGGACATAGGGAGAGGGATAACCAGCAGGAAGAAGGAGGAGATAGTGAGACCTCACTTAGAGTATTGTGTGAAGTTCTGGAGATCACACCATCAAAGGAATGTAATTGTACATGATAGTCGGTCCAGAGAAGGCTGCTACTAAAATGGTAAGTGGCCTACATCATAAGGCATATGGGATAAACTTAAAGATCTCTCTATATATACTTTGGAGGAAAGGCAGAAGATGAGTGATAAGACAGAGATATTTAAATATCTCCATGGAATAAATGCACAGGTGTCCTTCTGTCAATTGAAGAAATCTCTAGATTGAGGGGGTCATGAGATGAAGATGAAAGGGGATAGCCATGTAATGCCATAGAAATGTTAAATAGTTGGGAATCATCTGAGGAAATATTTTGGCGGAAGCATGGAACAGCCTCCCAGTGGAAGTGGTAGAGAAGAGAACTGTATCTGAATCCAAAAAAGCATGGGCCAAGTACAGAGGGTCCTCTGAAGGAGAGGAAGGGATGGTGGAACTTAATGGATGGGCAGACTGGATAATCCATACGGTCTTTATCTGCTGTCATTTTCTGTTTGTGTTACTGTAAGTGGACAGTAGAACCATAAAGGAAGATTGAGGCATGAGGACCATCTGAAAGGTGACAGTAGTTTGTGTCTGTCTTTCAGCTGTTGGTGCTGCTAAGAACATTAAGACATTAGACCAAGGTCCATCAAGCCCAGTATCCTGTTTCCAACAGTGGCCAATCAAGGTCACAAGTACCTGGCAAGGGTCCCAAAAGACACACAGGTTCCACAATGCTTGTATTGGGTCAAGCAGTGGATTTCCCGGGTCCCTTTTTAATAATGGTATGAAATGAGAAAAGTAAGTGACATGGTGGTCTTTGGTTTTCTTTTAGAGCTGATGGAGTAGAAGCGATTATTGCTAATCCTTAATTAGTATTTCATGATATCACCAGAACTATTTGCCTAAACATATATGCCTCCTATTATTGTTTTTTTCCCCAAGTTCCTTTCCTTTAAGGGAATGTGAAATATGGTGATGGTTTAAGGACCACCAGGTTTACTGGGTCAAGTTTTAACAATGTTGTGTTTCTTGTTTTTTACTTTACGAATAATATCATGTGACAAAGGATCATTTCCGTTGCAATAGAGTGCAAAACTTTCTAGCATCACAATAGGAGGAAAATGTATAAAAATGGTTGGACACAGCCCAGCTATTGTATTCTAAAGCAAGAACTGTTTTTAGTAAGCGCAAAGGTCTTGGGATTGTTCAGCTGCAATGCCATGCCATCACTTCAGTGGAAAAGTTTAATGTTCTCTGCTTTGAAAGGCTTATGGAAACTGAAGTCCAATAAGTATCAGCTTTCTGTAATATATGAATCTCTTTCCTGTGCGACCATGCAGAAACATTACCTACACATTGTTCTAAATTTGGTGATTTCCGACTGAGCAATTGGGTGTTCTGTTTTTGCACTTGCAGATTTGACAGAAAGTATGTCTAGGGATCAGCTGCCTTGACATCATCTTTTGCAGTAAGAGAAAGTCCAAAGTATTGTTCTCACTCTTATCGGTCATTTTACAGAATAAAAGCTAGCTGGATTTTGCTTTTCTAGCTGAAGAAGCAGAATTGAAAATGATCACTTTATAATCAATTCCCTTTTTTCATAGAGCAGTGTAAGTGTTTTGTTTTTTGTTCGAGCCTGTCATGGGATCTTGGAGTGCTGGGAGTGCGTAGCACCTTGTTTTTTGGCATGGGGGGGGGGGAGTTGGTGTCTGCTCACCTGGTGCTATTGAGGCATTCCAGAACATCCCCCCCACTACACACACTCCAACAGTTGTCCCAGTGCCCTGGGTAGGAATACTATTAAACTGGAAATGCCTGTGATCAGGAATTACTTTGCAAATACACTTTTATTAAATACATTATTATATGTGTTGCTCAATGGCAAAATGGATAGAGAAGGTTATAGCAAAAGCCAAAAGGATGCTTGGGCGCACAAGAGCAATGGCCAGCAGAAAAAAGGAGGCGATAGTGCCTCTGTATAAGTCTCTGGTGAGACCTTGTTTGGAGTACTGTGTACAATTCTGAAGGTCCCACTTTCAAAAGGATATAAATCGGTTGGAGTCGGTCCAGAGGGTAACTACTGAAATGGTCAGTGGCCTGTGTATAAGGCATATGAGGGTAGATTTAAAGATCTCAATGGGGCAATGTTTACTAAAAACTGCACTACCCGGTAGCGTGGGGTTTAGCATGCGGTTTGGGCCCCACATTGAAAAGTAGTATGGGACCTAGTGCCAAAAGTCTCCTGCTACCCTGGTGGTGTACGTTGGGGCAGAATGAATGTGTTGCCCCACACTGTGGCTAGCACTGGAGTTAGTGGCCCGAACTCGCCATACTTTCTGCCCTTAGCATGGATGCACTTAATTGCACTTCAGTGAGTGGTGTGAAGTTCGCATGGTGCCATGGCCTGGGCCTGCAATGGCTGCAGGAATATAAAAGTTAGTGATAATCTTCTGGAGCTAGTACCACAGCCCACATTTGCATTACTGGTACAGGGCTTAGTAAACATGCCCCACTATAGAGGAAAGGTGGACAGGAGATGTTAGACATTTGAGTACCTCATTGGAATTAAATGCACAGGAAGTGGCTTTGACATGATGGATGATAGGATGAAGGAGTAATGTGGGGAAATATTTCTTTATGTAAAGGATGGTGGATGCGTGGAACAGTCTCCCAATGGAGGGTGGTATAGGCGAGAATTGTGTTTGAATTAAAGAAAGCATAGGACAAATACAGAGGATATCTGAGGGAGACATGGGATTCTAGAACTCGGAGGTTCTTATGGATGGGCAGACATAAGCGATATGGTATTTATCTGCCATCATTTTTCTGGGTTTTCTTTGACCTTGCTGTTTGTTCTAGCTGCTTTATGCTTCCAGCAGGGGCATAGCCAAGAGTGGATCTGGATGGACCCCCGCCCCTCCACGTTGGTGTCAGGCCCACACGGTGGTGTCGACATCCACATTGCCTTGTGCCACCCATATTAATCCCATGCCCTTCCAAAAAATCAGTCCTGGCAATGCCACTGACTTTCCAGCTCAATCGGAGCCAGGGCTGGGGCGTGCTGCCAAGAGTCTTCACTGGCAATTACCTCACAGAATTTCCCCCACAGCACATGTAACCTGGTCATTGGGCAGGCTGATGTCTAAGAGAAGCAGTATGCAAATAAAAAGTAAGAAAAACCTCAGTTGGAGGCCATGTGGCAGGGCTCCATCTGGAACTTGGCAAGCTTGGGACCTGCATCCAGCCAATAGTTGTTGCCTTAAGCAATGACCAGTATACAAAAAAAAAAACCCAATTTAGTGATAAATCGTACTAGCAAAATCAAAAAATCACCAAACAAACCCCCAGAAAAATATATATCAAAAAACGTTTTTTTTGTCGGATGTTTTCAGGAAAGGAACATATATCAATGTTATGTCCACCACTCAGTTACATCCATTTTATTATGATAAATTTTATATAAAGCCATAAAACACTCTACTTAGCTGGATTGGCAAGTCGCAGACTACTCAGGCACGCTCAAGCACGAGGTGCACGTTTCGGGTCAGAAACCCTGTTTCAAGTGCTGCCATAATCAGATTCAACCGTCATTGAAACGCCAAAATCAGCTGTTTCCTTCAAAAGGGTCTGACACTTCACAGAATGGCTGTGTTTCACCGTCAATCATCACAACCCACCAATGAAATACCAGGGGTACCCCACCAACCAGGGGAAACCCAGGGATCATCAGTGGCGTCAGTGAATACTGAGCCAATCAATCTCTTTATTTAGACCTTCAGGAGACACAGTCCTCAATTGAAAAATCCAGCGCTGTTCGCAACTCTGTAATTTGTTGATACGATCCCCACCGCGTGGATCAGGAGGTACATGGTCGATGACCGACCACCGTAGATCCTGAAAAGCATGACCGTAAGCTAAACAATGTTCTACCATTGGAGCTGTCATTATCTTCTGACGTAGACGGGAAGCATGTTCACTCAAACGAAGTCTAATCTTCCGAGTAGTTCTACCCACATAAGCCAAAGGACACAGGCAGTAGATTAAATATACCACAAAATTCTAGGCACAATCAGTTTCCCAACGTCGTCGGAATTGCCGGTCCGTATCCAGGTAGTTCCATTCCACTCCTGTCATAGCTATAGAGCAGTAGTTGCAGTTACCACACGTTTTGTGACCTCCGTGTGGAAAAATAGGCGGAGAAGATCTATCCTCCAACTGCAGAACTGGCCAATAAATCTCCCAAATTAGCGCCCCGTGTAAACGCTACCGAAAGAGATTTTTGGCAGCAAAGGTGTAAATGTAGAATCGGCCAGTGTTTACGGAGAATGCTAACAACTCCATTACTAGATGTCATGTAGGGCAAGATACCCACCATCGATGTAGAAGTCTGTTCCAATGCCACTTCAGGTCGATTGTCAGCCAATAGCCATTCACGATGTGTGTATAATGCATGGCAATAAGCAAGTTTGATCACTTTGGGTGGGTAGCCCCTATCCAGAAGACGTGTACGCAACTCGTCAGCATGAAGTTTAAAATCCATCGTTGATGAGCAAATTCTCCGCAACCTCAAAAACTGACCGTATGGAAGGCCCCTTTTCAACGGGCCAGGGTGAAAACTTTGAAATTTCAATAAACTGTTACGTTGGATTGGTTTACGATACAACGAGGTTCGAAACCGACCCTCCTCTACATGTATGGTGATATCAAGAAAGTCAATCTGATGATCATCAATGTGGGCCGTGAACGTCAAATGAGGTTTTAAACCATTTAGCCAAGTCAGAAAAACATGTAGATCTTCCAAAGTTCCCATCCACAAGAAAAATATGTCATCCAAGAATCGTTTCCAAAATTTAATGTGTTGAAAATACACAGAAGAATAGAGGTATCGCTCCTCAAAATCAGCCATATATAGAGTGGCTATAGATGGTGCTGCAGAGGCACCCATGGCTATCCCAAAGGTTTGTAAAGGGGCCCGTTGAAAAGGGGCCTTCCATACGGTCAGTTTTTGAGGTTGCGGAGAATTTGCTCATCAACGATGGATTTTAAACTTCATGCTGACGAGTTTCGTACACGTCTTCTGGATAGGGGCTACCCACCCAAAGTGATCAAACTTGCTTATTGCCATGCATTATACACACATCGTGAATGGCTATTGGCTGACAATCGACCTGAAGTGGCATTGGAACAGACTTCTACATCGATGGTGGGTATCTTGCCCTACATGACATCTAGTAATGGAGTTGTTAGCATTCTCCGTAAACACTGGCCGATTTTACATTTACACCCTTGCTTCCAAAAATCTCTTTCGGTAGCGTTTACACGGGGCGCTAATTTGGGAGATTTATTGGCCAGTTCTGCAGTTGCGGAGGATAGATCTTCTCCGCCTATTTTTCCACACGGAGGTCACAAAACGTGTGGTAACTGCAACTACTGCTCTATAGCTATGACAGGAGTGGAATGGAACTACCTGGATACGGACCGGCAATTCCGACGACGTTGGGAAACTGATTGTGCCTAGAATTTTGTGGTATATTTAATCTACTGCCTGTGTCCTTTGGCTTATGTGGGTAGAACTACTCGGAAGATTAGACTTCGTTTGAGTGAACATGCTTCCCGTCTACGTCAGAAGATAATGACAGCTCCAATGGTAGAACATTGTTTAGCTTACGGTCATGCTTTTCAGGATCTACGGTGGTCGGTCATCGACCATGTACCTCCTGATCCACGCGGTGGGATCGTATCAACAAATTACAGAGTTGCGAACAGCGCTGGATTTTTCAATTGAGGACTGTGTCTCCTGAAGATCTAAATAAAGAGATTGATTGGCTCAGTATTCACTGACGCCACTGATGATCCCTGGGTTTCCCCTGGTTGGTGGGGTACCCCTGGTATTTCATTGGTGGGTTGTGATGATTGACGGCGAAACACAGCCATTCTGTGAAATGTCAGACCCTTTTGAAGGAAACAGCTGATTTCGGCGTTTCAATGACGGTTGAATCTGATTATGGCAGCACTTGAAACAGGGTTTCTGACCCGAAATGTGCACGTCGTGCTTGAGCGTGCCTGAGTAGTCTGCGACTTGCCAATCCAGCTAAGTAGAGTGTTTTATGGCTTTATATAAAATTTATCATAATAAAATGGATGTAACTGAGTGGTGGACATAACATTGATATATGTTCCTTTCCTGAAAACATCCGACAAAAAGAAAGTTTTTTGATATATATTTTTCTGGGGGTTTGTTTGGTGATTTTTTGATTTTGTTAAGCAATGACCAGAGCAACAATGTTTCTGCCAAGAGTGGGCGACGCAACACAGGTATGGAGCCAGGGCGTTACTGCATGGTAGTGTACGTATAACACTTGCCGCTCAAGCCACTAGTTGACCCAGAACTTGACATATTCTTACTTCAATAATGTATCTTATAATGATATTTTTATAGGGAGTATAAAGTGATGCTTGAAAATTTTTCTGTAAAATTAGCTTGCTAGAAAACTGATAATATAAGCTGCATCATTTCAAGTGTAGTCTAATATATCCCTAGAGGCATAAACTCCCATCGACGTTAATAGAGCGACATATTCTCTAGTCTCTTGAAGACTGCTAATTCCAGTGTAGCATTTGACCATTGCTCTGCTCTTTCCAACGTTTTGTTGTAACGTTTTCTTTCCATGTCGTCTTTCTATCTCTTGCTCCTACCTACTACTTCTGTCTTAGTTCAGTCAGAGCTGGGATTTGATCTGGCACCATGAGCCTTTGTTCACAGTTCCACAGTTCTTTTCTTTTCCTTTCCTTTGCAGTCATTCTAGTAACCTTGCTTGACTACTTTGCATACCCCGGGACTCTTCCTGGATCTCTGCGGTCCTGAACTAAGTCTGCTCACTAGGTCGTGTCATTGTGTGATAACTGATTGAAACTCTCTACCCTATGAGCCTGCGAACCAGGGCAGATTTGATTTAATTCACTATCTTAGGAAGTAGGGTGAATTTGATATGAACCATGATTTAAATCGCTAATTAGATAAATTGCACACGAAGGAAAATGAACACGTGAAAGGAATATATGCCTGATTTTATTTTAACTGCCATTAAATGATAGTACCATGAAATAAGTTTGTTCAAATATGAGACTTCAAGCAGTAACTTTAGATGCCTATCCAAACACTATGTCCAGGGAAGATGCGGAGCCCTTAAGTATAAAATAGATTGAGAGACACATTTGCTAACTTGAAGATCCTGCGTATTCGAGCGTGCTCCCTTCAATATTCCCAAAGCAGGAGCAGTTCTCCCGGTGCCGTTTCCTTTGGGCAAGCTGGTCTCGCATTTCTTTCTTTCACGGTTTATTTGTATTTAGTTCCCATCTTTCCAGGCCAGTGGCGGTCAGTTACAGTAGGGGGTTTCCTGGTGCCTGGAGGGCTTATGATCCTTTTTTATTTTAACTTTATCTTTATGGAATTTCAAAATATGCACAAATATTCATTTGCTCAGGTAACAATAAGGAGCAACATAAAGAAAAAATACAAATTGGAATTATTACAATAAGGAAAAGAGAACAAACGTCTCTTTCTCTAACTTTAGACCATGAGAAGGGGGGGGGGGTAGTGGAGGGGGGAAGAATTTTCTTTTTTTTAAGCTGTCCTCACATTGTTAGAGTAAAATTAAAGAAACATGGGCTAAGACGCTCACTCCCAATTGACCTAAATGCACCCAAAACCATCACATTCTAACTATTCTGAGGACACATTAAGCAGAGATGATCTTTGTCCAAAAAGGCATCAAGCTGTTCTGGAGAGGAAAGAACATATCTAATATTTAAATAACTAAACATTTATAGGGATAACATAGAAACACGACGGCAGAAAAAGACCATATGGCCTCTTCAGTCTGCCCTTCCATATCAACTGCTATAGTCCTTTTTCTTTTCCCCTTTAGAGATCTTCTGTGTTTGTCCCATGCTTTCTTGAAATTCAGATACTGTCCTTGTCTCTGCTACCTCCACTGGGAGACTATTCCTCGCATGTACCATTCTTTCCGTAAAGAACTTTTTCCGCATATTACTCCTAAGTCTATCCCCTTTCACCTTTATCCTGTGGTCACTCCCTATTGTTTCTTGCCTCATCATCAAAAAAGTATGTCTCCTTTCCTGAGTGGGGCTGCAGATATCGGGGTAAATTCTAACAGTTTTGGCCCAAAAACAGTTTCTTGAATTAGGACAGAATTCTTATTAAATTCATTTCACAAATAAAGTTCACCAGTAAAGTAGATCTTTCCCTTCCTTCTCTACCTTGGATGTCTCCAAAACAGTAGTCCATCCAATAATCCTCCTGGCTCTTTAAGACCACTTGGCTGTTTCTCCACAGGCAAGAAATATACTCTCTATCCAGTGGAAAAAAACCTTTCTCAGACATGGAGAAAATCTCAAGCAGATACTTTGTAAATCTATCCGTAGATACCATGTTAGCATCTTTAGAATGTTCACAGGGCTGGTGCTGCCGTCAGGGAAACTAGGTGGTTACCTAGAGCACTAGCCCTCCAGGGGCACCAATCACTGCTGCTGCCACCTCTCTCTGGGGCTAGGAACTGTGATGCAGTACTTAACCTTAAGGCTCTGGCACTGTGCCACGGTTTCAGTCTTTTACTAATTGCTGCTTTTGCCCCTCTCTGACACAGACTTCTGGTTGAGAGCAACGGCTTGACTGTGTGTATACCACCTGTAGGGGCTGATCAGATTTATCTTTTATCTGCATATACTGCTCTTAACCACTACTACTGCTACTATTAATCATAGCCCTACAAGGCGTACACAGCACTGTACAGACACATAATAAGACGGTCCCTGCTCATCGGAACTTACAGACCGTATAATAGATGAGAACAAGGGTACAGTAGGGAAGGTTAATGAGAGAAGAGCAATGGATTAAGATGCAAAAGTGGCCTGAAAGAGGTGAGCCTTTAGCATGGATTTGAAAAGAGGGAGAGATGAAACCTGACGTAAAGATACAGGTAGTTTGTTTCAGGCATAAGTAGCAGTAGCGTGAAAGGACTGAAGTATGGAACTGGCCGTTGAAGAGAAGGGCATAGAGGGAAGCAAACCAGAGGAAGAGCGGAGTTCATGAGGAGGGGTGTAGAGAGAGAGAGAGAGAAGGGAGGAAAGGTAGTGAGGGGCAGTAGAGCGAATGCACTTAGGTCAGAAGAAGTTTGTATTGGATACGGAAACAGAAGGGAAGCCAATGAAGTGATCTGAGAAGAGGGGTTCTATGAGTATATCGGGGCTGGCAGAAGATTAGCCGCACAGCAGCGTTTTGAACAGATTGAAGGGGAGAAAGATGACTCAGAGGGAGACCAACAAGGAGGAGATTGCAATAGTCGAGCTGAGAAGTGACTAAAGAGTGGATAATGACTTCATGAGCCACTGAACTGGTCCCCCCACTCTTGTCCTGTTAGATAAGAATTTAGCTAAGGTCTTAAGATATTTTAGAGTGACCAATCGCAAGGTGCTGAATTGTTGATGAGTAAGGATTTATTGGTATTCTATTCAACATGACTCAAAGACTTTCAAGAGACAGTAGTTTAAGTCTCATTGCGATCTTTCTTCACTTTTACCTCCTTGCTGCATTTTTATTTTGCATTATGGCTGAGGTGGAGAGCAGCTCTGGAGAAAGGAGTAATCAAAGTTGTTCTGAATTTGATGTGATTTCTACTGAGATGCAGAAGCAAGTGTTGTCTAAACAGAGGCTCAACCAATCCTGGGTGCCAGGCTACCATAACAACTAGAAATTGCACCCTGGTGCCTGAGATTTCATGATCCCAAATGTTTTTGGTTTGCACTGGTTGCACTTTTTTCTGTCTTGCTGTGATCGACTCTACAAGCAGTTTGAACCATGTGGTGTAGGAAGTTCAGGCTGATCTAGTGGTTCCAAGTCTCATCAGATCAACCTGAACTTAAGCTGCTTGCGGAGATCTAACCATAGCAGGAAAGTTAGAAGTGTGGCATTTTCACTCCAGCTGCAAACAGCAAGGCAAGAGTGGGTGAAGGCAGGGTGCAGGGGCTATGAATGATACTTGAAGCAAAAAAGGAAATTGTCTCAGGTGCAGCTATGAAGGGTCACAGCGATGCTGCTCATTGAGGGGTGCTGGGGTGGGAAGGAAGAAAGGTCATTGCCTTGTCTTTGCACTGTGAAGTGACACATTAAGGGCTTGACTTTATTAAGCTTTCTTTTCCCATAGAAAATGGGCAAACAGTAAATCAGGTTCTAAAAATAAAAAGTAGCTGCAATACAGACTTTGTGGGCGGGAGAGGGGTGCACTGTGGCCTAGGTCTTGGCAGCCGGCTCCTAAATGTGTAAGCTGGCTCCTAGATTCCAAAAAAAAGTTGTCAAGGCCTGGTCTAAACTAGAGAAAACGAGGAACTAAAGGAGCAGACAAAATCTTTACAGGAAGAACAGAGGATAAGCTAAACTTACAGTATGATTCTGATTTTTGCTTTATAAATTTATCCTGTCTAAAACCGAGTTTTTGAAAATGAACCTGAGCGTTGATGTGCCTCATAAGGGAAGAGGGTGGAGAGAGTAAATACGTATGTTGGTTGATTACTGATAAGCTCCTTTGACTGTAGCAAGATAGCAGTAATGGCAAAACCATTGCAGAAGCATGCTGAATTGTGGGACTTGATCAGGGAGTTGCCTGTCAATGAGTAATATGATATAACTACAGAGAGCTAAGAAAACCTTTTGGGCTTTTTCCAAGCTTGCAAGGGAAAATGTATTTAAATTTTGCATACCTGCCATTTCAAAGTGTTGTATACTGGCAGACTAAGCAGCAATTTAATAAAAACGGTTAGAAGTTCAACTATAAATATAGTACTGTGCTTTTATAAAATTCCTCTTCAGCAAATGGGATTTGCTTATCGTTCTGCTAGACCAGGCCAGACAATTGCATTATGCTTTGGAGGCAGATCTTGGCGATTTTCCATCATGTCGCCGCTAGGTTTATCTACTGGTGCAGCACTGAGAGAAGCCAGTACCGTCTGCCTCCAGCAGGTGGCAAGGTGTTTGGATTGGTGCAGCACTGAGAGAAGCCAGTACCGTCTGCCTCCAGCAGGTGGCAAGGTGTTTGGATTGGTGCAGCAATGCAGATAAGTCTGCTTCCTCTGGCCCTGACCATGGTCCTGTGGCCTGTGATACTGAGACTAGTAAGCCCAATGTTTGCTCAGAGCTTGGGTATGCTCCTTTCTCCTTGAGTCAACAGCTGCCTTGTGTCCAGTGCTGCTTCCCACATGTTCCAGTGATGGGGGGCCAGAGAGCAGATAGGAAGATCCCAAGGGGCCTCTGAAAGAGCTTGGTGGGTTGGGCTAGGCCCCCCTTTCCTCTTGCTGTCCCCTGTCTGCTTGCTGCTGCTGCTACTACCGTATTTCTCACATTTTAAGTCGCCCCTGTAAATAAGTCGCCAGCACAAAAAATAAAGTGTGAGACAACATTGCTGTTAATTAAAACCAGATTTATTTGCTTTCATTTTAAAATTACGCTCATTCCACATCGGGTTTGTGTTTACTCTCGGGACAGACGTTGAAGTCCTCATCTTCGGTGTCACTGTGAAATAGTTCAGCAATTTCTGGTGCCAGTTCATGTTCGTTATTGTCGTTGTCTTTGGCTTCATCTTCACAGTTGTCAGAGCTCTTCATGATCACAGCCTTCCCAAAACCCGATTTTGATTATTTTATCGCTCACACCCCCCTACCATACTGTCGTAATCCACTCTGTAACTTCTACAGAGGTGGCGTGGCACATACGACCGGTAGTCATGAAACGGTTTTCCGTGGCACATCCAGTTTTCCCCTAGGTGACGCAACACAGCTTTGAATCTTCTGTTGATGGAAATGTCAAGCGGCTGAAGCATTTTGGTCATAACACCAGGTATAATAACTGGGACAGTGTTCTGAGACTCTAATTTCTGCTTCATGTCTTCAGTGAAATGGGCTCATGCTATCTATGACTAGTAGTGCTTTCTGTCTCTTGAAAAATCTGTCTGGCCGCTTACCAAAACGGCGCTGT
Organism: Ichthyophis bannanicus; assembly: GCA_033557465.1. Lineage (NCBI taxonomy): Eukaryota > Metazoa > Chordata > Amphibia > Gymnophiona > Ichthyophiidae > Ichthyophis > Ichthyophis bannanicus. Next base: position 159,368,336 of record CM066043.1, on the reverse strand, counting down.
AGCTATTTCAGCATCATGCTCTGGTCCATCCCTCCTTTCTCATTCACATCAACAACAATGTTGGTTGGTAGAGTTTCATGTGGCGTTGTCTTTCTTTTGAATATAATCATAGGTGGCAGCTTCTTTCCACTTGCACAGAAGGCCAGCACCACTGTAAATGTGTCTTTTTGTGTCCGGTGGTTCTAATATTTATTGTTCTAACCCCCTTTTGACTGACTGTCCATGTTGATCATGAAGTCCGGTGTCACTGTGTATGTGTTGAGTTCTTTGTTTATGAATTCCTTGAAATTCTGTACTTTATCTAAAATATCAGCGGAGAGCTGCTGACACATGGTGGTTCTTTATCTAATGCTTAATTTGTTTTTTATCATAAATTGATAGCACCACAAATGACCAGCCTTGAATCCCGTGATATGAAATGCTTTGAATTGCATCTGCACAGTGTACAGTCCACCGCCCTGGGCCTTCTGCTCTACGATGAACTAAGAACATAAGATATCCCATACTGGGTCAGATCAAGGTCCATCAAGCCCAGTATCCTGTTTCCAACAGTGGCCAATCTAGGTCATACGTACCTAGCAGTTTCCCCAAAAGACACAGGTTCCACAATGCTTGTATTGGGTCAAGCATTGATATCCTGGGTCCCTTTTTAATGATGGTTTATGGACCCTTCCTCCAGGAACTTGTCCAAACCTTTTTTTTAAACCCAGCTACACTAACAGCCTTTACTACATCCTCCGGTAACAAATTCCAGAGTTTGATTACACGTTGAGTGAAAAATATTTTCTCTTATTAGTCTTAAATAGTTTACCCTGTAGCTTCATTGCATGTCCCCTAGTCTTTCTATATTCTGATAACGTAAACAATCGATCTACGTTTACCCGTTTTACTCTGTTCATCAATTTATAGACTTCTATCATATTTCCCCTCAGCCATCTCTTTTCCAGGTTAAAGAGCCCTAACCTTTTTAGCCTTTCTTCATAGGGGTAGCCTTCCATCCCCTTTACTATTTTGGTGGCTCTTCTCTGAACCTTTTCTAATAACGCTATATCCTTTTTAAGATACGGCGACCAGAATTGCACACAATATTCAAGGTGCGGTCTCAGCATGGAACGATATAGAGGCATTATAATATCTTTTGTTTTATTTTCCATTCCTTTCCTTATGATACCTAGCATTCTGTTTGCTCTCTTGGCTGCCGCTGCACACTGGGCCAAGGGTTTTAACATGTTATCCACAATGACACCTAAATCTTTTTCCTGGGTGGTGGTTCCTAATGTGGAACCTTGCATCGTGTAACCATAGTTTGGGTTGTTCTTCCCTAGGTGCATAACTTTGCACTTGTCCACATTAAATGTCATCTACCATTTTGATGCCCAGACTTCCAATTTATCAAGATCCTCTTGCAATTTTCCACAATCCTCATGGGTTTTAACAACTTTAAATAGTTTTGTGTCATCTGAAAATTTGATAACCTCACTCGTTATTCCCTTTTCCAGGTCATTTATGAATATGTCAAAAAGCAGTGGACCCAGCACAGATCCCTACGGTACACCGCTATTCACCTTTCTCCATTAGGAAAATTGGCCATTTAGCCCTACCCTCTGCTTTCTATCTTTTAACCAGTTCCTGATCCACAATAGTACACTGCCAAAAGTCTCTGATGAGGGACCTTGTCAAAGGCTTTCTGAAATTCCAAATACACTATATCAACCGACTCACCTTTGTCTACCTGTTTATTCACACCTTCAAAAGCACATAACAGATTAGTAAGACAAGATCTTCCTTGTCTAAAGCCATGTTGGTTGACTCCCATTAAGCCATGACCTATCTACATGTTCAGCAATTTTGTTCTTTATGAGGGTTTCTATCATTTTCCCGGTACTGACGTCAGGCTCACCAGTCTGTAGTTTCCCGGATCACCCCTGGAACCCTTTTTAAAAATTGGCATTACGTTGGCCATCCTCCAATCTTCAGGTATTACAGATGATTTTAATGATAGTTCACAGATAGCAGGTCTGCAATCTCATATTTCAGTTCTTTCAACACCCTTGGATGTATATCATCCGGTCCAGGTGATTTCTACTCTTCATTGTATCAAATAGTTGTAATACATTTTCCCGATATATCAATATTTCCTTCAATTCTTCCGCACCTTTAAATACCACTTCCGTAATGGGTAACATCCCTACATCTTCCTTAGTAAAGACCGAAGCAAAGAATTCATTCAGTCTCTCCACTATCGCCTTGTCGCCTCTTAGTGCCCCTTTAACCCCTCTATCATCTAATGGACCAACTGACTCTCTCACAAGTTTTTGCTGCGAATGTACTTGAAAAAGTCTTTATTACGCGTTTTTGCTTTCGCAGCAAGCTTTTTCTCAAATTCTCCCTTTGCCTGCCTTATCAATGCCTTGCATTTAACTTGCCAGTGTTTGTGCTGTTTCCAGGTTTCGTCGTTTGTCTCTTTTTTTTTTTCCATTTCCTGAAAGATGCTTTTTTGGCATCAACAGCCTGTCTGACCTCACCTTTAAACCATGCTGGCAGTTTTTTGGACTTCCTTCCACTTAAAGCATGGAATACAGCTGGCTGGGCTTCGAATATAGTATTTTTCAACAGCCAAGCTTGATGTAAGTCTTTAACCTTTGCTACTGCTCCTTTTAGTTTTTTTTCTTAACTGTTTTCCTCATTTTATCATAGTCTCCCTTTCAAAAGTTAAGGAAATCCACAGTACTATCTTTTATCATCCCTCCTCCACTAATTTAATCAAACACAATCATGCTATGATCACTATTGCCAAGTGTCCCCAACACCTTTATCTCTTGCACAAGATCTGGTGTTCCATTAAGGACTAAGTCCAATATGGCTTCCCTTCTGGTCAGTTCATGAACCAGCTGCTCCAAGAAGCAGTCATTTATTTCATCTAGGAACTTTATCTCCCTAGCATGTCCTGCCGTGACACTGACTCAATCAATACCGGGGTAATTGAAATCACCCATTATTATTACTGTGCTGTAACTTTTGTTAGCTTCCCTGATTTCTTTGAGCATTTCATCATCCATTTGTTCATTCTGGCCAGGCGGTCGATAGTACACCCCCACTGCCATCGCCTTCCCCTTTTTACATGGTATTTCAATCCATAGAGATTCTACAGCAAATTTTGTTTCCTGCAAAACTTTAATCCTTTCCGACTCAATGCCCTCTCTAGCATACTGTAGAGCGCAACCCCTCCACCAATTTGATCAGCTCTATCATTACGATATAGTTTGTACCCACGTATCAGTGTCCCACTGGTTGTCCTCCTTCCACCATGTCTCTGAGATTCCAATAATATCTAACCTCTCATTTAGTGCTATATATTCTAACTCTCCCATCTTATTTTTTAGACTTCTAGCATTTGCATACAAGCATATTAAAGACTATTTTATTCATATTAATTTGGCTATTGGTAGGCATGGGTAATTTGGAATCTTTAAGCTCTGTCTGCTCCATACTCAAGGGCATTTGGGCTACTTTACTCTTTTTTGGAACCTCTCTGCTTTTGGTAGTACCCTTCAAGGATACATTCTTCCGAACCATGCACTTTTGTGTGACTGTCGGCGTTCCCCTATTATTAACTGAAGCGTATGTGCCTATAATTCAGGCCACCATGCCTTGTGGCCGCAATTTGCCTTTGTGTTGTGTTTCATTAAGGTTAGCTTTCCCTGCGTCATCTTCCAGTCTAACTAATTTCTCATTTATCCCAAACGTTTGCTTGGCGACTCTGTTACCATGTTCTTCTGCATAAAGCCCCATCTCCTCCACCGTTGTCCCTTCCATCTCTCAAATTCTCAACCTATCACTCTCCACCACAACAGTCCCTGCAGACTTCAAGCATGCTGTGGTCACACCTCTCCTCAAGAAACCCTCACTTGATCCCACCTGTCCTAACTATCGACCCATCTCTCTTCTTCCCTTCATTTCTAAACTACTTGAAAGTGCGGTTCACCGCCGCTGCCTCGACTTCCTCTCCTCTCACGCCCTCCTGGACCCCTTACAATCTGGCTTTCGTCCTCTACACTCCACTGAAACAGCTCTTACCAAAGTCTCCAGTGACTTGTTCTTGGCAAAATTCAAGGGCCTTTACTTTGTCCTTCTTGACCTCTCTGGTGCTTTCGACACTGTTGACCACAACCACCTTCTCGATACCTTATCCTCGCTTGGCTTTAGTGGCTCCATGCTGTCCTGGTTCTCCTCTCTCTCCCATCGCTCTTTCATTGTGTGTTCTGGTTTCTCATCCTCCTCTGCCACCCCGCTCCCAGTTGGTGTACCCCAAGGATCTGTCTTGGGCCCACTCCTTTTCTCTCTCTATACCCAGTCCCTTGGTGCGCTTATCTCTTCCCAAGGCTTTCAGTACTATCTGTATGCTGATGACTCCCAGATCTACCTCTCTACGCCTGAACTCTCTCCGACAATCCAGACCCTGATCTTTACCTGCCTCTCTGACATTGCCGCCTGGATGTCTCACCGCCGCTTGAAATTCAACATGGCCAAGACTGAACTTCTTGTCTTTCCCCCTGTGACCTCCCTTCCTCTTCCTCCTTTCTCAGACTCTGTACTTCCTGTTTCCTCGGCCCGCAATCTAGGGTTTGTCTTTGACTCCTCTCTCTCCTTCTCCACACATATCCATATCGTAGCTAAGAGCTGCCATTTCTTTCTCTATAACATTAGCAAAATCCACCCCTTCCTTTCTGAACACACTACTAAAACATTCATCCAGTCCATAATCACCTCCCGTCTTGACTACTGTAACCTACTTCTTGCTGGTCTCCCTTTGAATCAACTCTCTCGTCTTCAATCTGTTCAACATTCTGCTGCGCAGTATCTTCCGCCGACCTCCATCATGCCCACATTACTCCTCTTCTCAAGTCACTTCATTGGCTCCCTATCCGTTTCCGCATCCAGTTCAAACTTCTCCTGACCTATAAATGCATTCACTCTGTGGCCCCTCAGTACCTTTCTTCTCTTATCTCCCCTTACAACCCCCCTCGGGAACTCCGCTCTTCTAGCAGACTACTTCTACCTGTGCCCTTCTCTCATACTGTAACTCCAGACTTCACTCCTTTCACCTTGCTGCACCTTACGCCTGGAACAAACTACCTGTGTCTGTACGCCAGGCTTTGTGCTTTTTTGTTGGACTGGCCCTTGAGTGAAGCAGTTTAGAAAGGGCTACTCTAGAGTGGTAGTGAATACCCTGCTCAGGGCCCAGAGTGCATCTACATCTTTATTTTATTTATTTAACCAGTTTTTTATACCACCTTATCCTTCAATCAAGGTGGTTAGCAACACAAATTGTGGGTCTACATTCAACAGGGGGGGGGGGGGTAAGACAGGACATACATATAGACTATAGGCAATTAGTTCTCAGTTCTCATTTGGGTGTGCAGGCTGTTGGTGGGCTGTGTGCGGCAGAGTTGTGGTTCTTGACATTTTTATATTACTTGTCCATATAACTCCTTGAACAGGAGGGTTTTGAGGGATTTGCGGAAGTCCTTGAGGTCGTTTAGGGCTTTTAATTCTTCAGGGAGGGAGTTCCATAGGGCAAGCGCCAAGAGTGAAATAGCTCTATTGGATGTTGCTTGTTTTGTCTTATAGTATCCTGCAGGTGTGAGGAGTCTGCTACTTCCATTGGATCGCCTGGGTCTGCTGCTTGTATCCTTAGTTATTATGTCTTGAAGGACATCTGCTGAGCAATGATATATGACTTTGAATATGTTTATAGTTGCTTTGAATCTCGCCCGTGCAATTATCGGTAGCCATTGTAGTTGTTGAAGTATGGGTGAGATGTGTTTGTATTTGGCAGTGCCCATAATGATGGGCGCTGCAGTATTCTGCACCAGTTGAAGTGGGTGGATAGTTTGCTTGGGTCAGCCTTGGTATAATGAGTTTCCATAGTCCAATATTGGGGTGATGACCGCTTGGCATACGGTGCAGAAATGGTCCTGGCTGAGGATTGGTCTGAGTCTCCTGATGAGCTTTGATCGGTGGTATGCCTTCGCTGCAGTTTTGTTTGTGCGATTGTAGATTCTGATTCTTGTCTAGGGTGATGCCTAGGTACTTTACCTCATCATTTAGGGCTATTGTCCTATTTAGAATATTGAATGCTTGGGTTGAATGTGGAATTTCTGGAAATGAACATTGCCTCTGTCTTATCAAAGTTGACCTTCAGGTTATTGGTGAGCCAGGTGTTCATATTTTCGAGGCACTTGGTCATTGGGGTCATATCGAGTGCATGCAGGTCTATTGGAGCATACACCATGATATCGTCTGCATAGAGGTGATAATGTATCCCGTGATGTTGCATATGGGTTGGATATATATGTTGAATAGGATAGACGAGAGTGCTGATCCTTGAGGTATTTCCTGTATGATGGGGAATGTATTGATTTTTTTTCTTACCGCATTTGACTTGCTGCATTCAATTGCTCAAATAGGAGGTGAATCATTTTAGAGTGTTATTGCATAGTCCGATTTCTTGTAGGCGCTGTAGCAATATGGAGTGGGACACCGTGTCAAAGGCCGCTGAGATATTCATGAAAACTAGAGGAAATCCATTCTTTATGTGGTCTAGGCCCTTCGGGAGGTTGTCAAAGAGGGAGGTGAGCAGGGTTTCTACTTTGTGCTGTGGTTTGAAGCCATGTTGGTGGGCGTCCAGGGGAGTATGCAGATCAATATGATCCTGTAGTTGTCTTTGTACTGCTTTTTTGATGATCTTCGAGATGAATGGTAGGCTTTAGATGGGGAGGTAGGATTTTGGATCAGAGGTGTTTAGCATTGCACTCTTGAGGATGGGTTGTATCATAGCTTGCTTGAGTGTTTGTGGTATGTGTCCTTGTTGGAGGGATTGCTTCACGATTTTGTGGAGGTAATGGCTTAGTTGGTCCTTGGCATCGTTGATCCATTCCACTGGGCATGGGTCAGATGGCGAGGTTGTCATGTTCAGGGTACCCACAATGTTTTCTATGTGCTGAGTTGTTGGTATACTAAAGTCATCCCAGGTTTGATAGGTTTCCGTCAAAGTTGGGTTGTATACTGTGGGGAGGATGGTTGGTGTTTGATTGGAGTGCTCGTTCTTTATGTATTTTGCAAATTCTTGGGGGTCTATTTGTTGGACACTGTGGAGAGGCGTGTCTCTAGTAAGTTTTTGCATGATGTTAAATAGTTCCCTCGTTTCTTTTGCTGCTTTCATAATTAGGCTGGTGTGGTGGTGTTGCTTGTGATCATTGATCAGGTTATATTGTATGCTATTTGTTCAGCTCTGTATTGGAGCATAGTATCCTGTGACTTGCTTCGTCTCCATTTTCTTTCCAGTCGTTTGAGTGAGCGCTTTGCTTCTCTGATTGTGTTTGAGTACCAGAGGGCATTGGTTCTCCTGCGTGTGCACGGCATTTCCTTGCTTGGAGCTGATGCGGCTTTGGATATGGTGCAGTTCCATTTTTCTATGGTTTTGTCTAGGTTATCGAATTCTTGTTGGATTTGTGGCATTATTTCCTTCAGGAACATTTTGTTTTGGTAGGCTCTGAATCTTCTTGTTCTTTTCTCCCCTTCTGTGAGGTGAGTGGGGGTTTCTAGGAGTAGGGTGAAGGTGAGAATATGATGATCCGACCAAGGGACTGGTGTGACCGTTGGTTTGTGAACCGATTTTGTTTGGCTAGTTGTATTGGGATGAAGATGAGGTCCGGAGTGGCCCCATGATGGTGTGTTGGCGTATTGACCATCTGTCAATAATCTAGTGCTTCCAGGGCTTTGAGAAATACTCTGGTATCTTTGGTGGGTGCAGAGGTTAAGTTGTTGTCTCCCAAGGCAATGAGCGATTTATGCTGGCTACTTTGATTTGTGTGAGAGTCTGGAAGGTGGTGGTGTTCTCAGGTTTTACAGGCCAAAAAGGAATCAATAGTTGTTGTTCTGACCTTCTTGCAGTCTGGTTTAGACCAAGGAATGGCATTAAACTGTCTCAAAGTTCAGGTTGTAGCCTTAGCATGCTACCTTGATCGCATTCAGGTTATGTCCTTGGCAGCACACCCTGATGTCTCCTGCTTCCTCAGAAGGGTGAAGCAGATCTGTCCACCAGTATGTCCACTCATTTCTCAGTGGAGTCTTTTTGACGTTGAAGGTTTTGAAAGGCCTGCCTTTCCAGCCCATTTAAAAGGCCTCTAAACGATTTGACCTCAAAATAGTTTTCCTGGATGCTATTACCTCTGCCAGGTAAAATCAGAGTTGCAGGCCTTGTCCTGCAAGGAGCCTTTTATGGTCATCTCCAGGGTGGTGGTCTCATTACAGACTTTTCCATCATTTCTCCTAAAGCTGCTGTCACCCTTTCATCTTAACCAGACTGGCGTACTACTCTTCTTTTCTTTTTTTTTATGTATAAATTGTATTGATTATATAAAGGATGATACAACATTCCACAAATTCAGAAATAACAGCAGCTCTTCTGGACTTGCAGCAGTATACATAACACAGCTATTCCATATATACTCCAAAGTAAGGACCCATCAGAGAACAACCTACTCCCAGATTACTGTCTCCATGTCGTAACTGTGGATATCTCAACCATCTTTCAGGCAGGCCAGTTGGTACCCCCTCCCATTCCTTCCCTTGTACCTTACTAATACAGGTTAAGAGGAAAGTCGTTTCTGGTGTGCTGGGACCAGATATCCTCTGGCAGCCTTTATCTGTCAATGAGAAGATGCAGCAACAACATCGCAAATACAGTAACAGGTAGAAGTAATCATAAGCTTCTGATCCCTCTAAAGGCCCAGATGCCCAATAAAGAAGTCTCTTTGCCTCTTTCTCACACATCATCCCCACACTGCACCCCCCCCCCCTCCACCTTCCCCATAAAGTTAACACCTATCTAATTCAGATCAGGAGCAAACCACCAGTGATGAGAGCATACCCTGGGAAGATGCATGAGCTCAATTGGAAACTAGTGGTTCCAGGTTAGGAGTATTATGGACTATGTGGAGACTGATTCACAGCCGCCTCAAGAGTCATAACAGAGGATATGTTTGTGGTTTTCTACGTGGGTGTAGGGACCTCATTTTGTAGGAAACTGACCATAATGCTATGACTGCCTTGGGTTTGGCCCGAAGTTCTGCTCTGAGCTTCTCCATTTGGTAAATACTCCAGACCTTGACCCACTATTCAGTGAGTGTGGGGGGCATACCCCATTCCCAATATTGAGTGACAACACTGTGTGCAGCCAAGAATAGGCAGTTAGAGAGCCATCTGGAGTCTACCCCCCCACCCCCCAGCCCAGAGGCAGGGTATCCCAATACACAGGTTTCAAGTGTGAAAGAGAGCATCTGACTGGAAATCATGGCGATACAGTGATTGTACCTGAGACAAGAATACCTGGATCTTGGGACAATGCCTCCACATATGTGCCAGGTCCCCCTTTCTCCCACATTTTCTCCAACAGAGAGGATTATCCCCTTTTCCCTACTGGCAGCTGTGGTTAACACAGTTGGGTGTTAACTAAGGACAAGGATATTGAACAAGAGTGAGTATAGTGGCAGATCTCCCAAAACTCATCTGGCCTGCTCCTCACTTCAGTCTTCCAGCCTCTTCTATAGGAGAGCTCTTGGCAAGGGTGTGGGAGGTCAGCAGCAAGTGCTCTATAAAGTTGAGCCAAAAACAGTTTAATGTGAGTGGATTCAAAGAGAACCCTTTCCCAGTGTTTGGGTGAGTGAAGGATGTTGGTGGAATGGGGGGAGAGCTGAAGCAGTGCCATAGCTGGAAATAGTTCAACAAGGAACCCCACACCTTTTCGACCCAACTTGGAGGCAAAGAAGGATTCAGTGAACAGCAAGGAGATCCTGAGACCTTGTCCCAAATGCAATGTCCTACCCCCAAAGCCTCTATTGAAGGGAAAGGATGACACTGGGTGTAAAGGGAGATAACCACGGAGATAGCCCCTTCCCTCTACAGATCGTACACCAGATCTTCCACATATATCCCCTAGAAAGGGGTGCGAAAGGGTTTGATGAACCTCATTTGCCTCTTTGATAAATAGCGTCGCTCTAAGGGGTATGGAGCAATCCACTCCCCCTCCAAATGGACCTAGTCTGGACCCAAATTATTCATCCAGAAGAACACAGCCCTCAAGCACACACACTAAGAATACAGCTGTGGGTCAGGAAACCAAGTTGCCGACACTCTTTCCGCATCATAAGGATGGCCCAACTAACCCATTTTTTTTCCTTGCCAGACAAAGAATGTGTTTTCTCCTCGGTATCTTAAAGAAGCTCTGTGGAACTTGGATAGATAAGTGCAAGAACATAAATAAGAGTCTCTGGAGGATCAGCATGTTTACACTACTCTTCTGAGGAGGATCTTCAGGTGGACCCCTAGCTGGGTTTGTGGATGTGTGGAAGGCGTTGTTGATGATGATGATTTATCTGGAGATTACTAATTCCTTCATTGGTTGGGACATCTCTTTGTGCTTTTCAGCAGTTCTTGATTGCCTGCTGGCTTAAGGAAGCTGTTGGCTCAGCTTACCTTCTGTGTGGAAAGTGTATACAAGAGAGAGTTGGAGCTTACACTACTAGAGCACAAACCTAGTGAAATTTTGGATGGAATCTTTCCTTGGTGTTCCCAGAGGACATCTATAAGGTGGCTACTTGGTCATATCTCAGCACTATTATGAAGCAGTACAGGTTGCATGGGGGAGCTGAATGGATGGCTATTTGGCATGGCAATTCTGTCCAGAGCATCATCTTTCTTCCGCCCTGAATCCTGACTGCATGGGTATATCCCACTTGTCTGGACTGGTCTAGCAGGATGATAAAAGGAAAGATTTTACATACCCGATGATTTTCTTTCCTTGAATCCTGCTAGACCAGTACAGGACTAAACCCTGGAAGACTATTCTACAGGTTTGGGAACTCTGCTGCCTTTTCATGGAACGGTCAGACTGTTTCTGACACACAATTAATTTTGTTGAAAGAGCCAAATGATTTGTACATAGTTAGGGTACCATTATTAACTTGTGTAGAGCTTGCTTACTGCTTGGGACATTTCATAATGGCTTTGTCAATGCTGCAACAGTGGATGTACCAATTAATGTTGCTAAAAGTTGTTCAAGTCTGTGGCTATCTCTTGGCTGGGGAGCATAACCTAGTCATCTGGACTGGTCCAACAGGCTTCGAGGAAAGACATTTATTAGGTTTATAAAATATCTTCATTCTGAGAGAGAATTATTTTGTATTAGCAATTGAACAAGATATTGCACTAATTGTGCAAAGTAGTAGTAGTATTTTATTTTTTTAAAATAATTTTTGGTGAAGTAGTTTAAAAACTGAAGTGCGCACTAGTGCCTAGCATGTAAATATTAAATCATTAACTTTTGAGATACTTGTACTGTATAAAAAAATGTGACTATTTAAGAAAATGTTTTGGGAGTGTTCTCCCCACCCCCTGCTTCTCAGTCAATATGGTGATGGGAAAGATGACAGAACGACAGAAGTAGAAACGGAAAACCTCCATTTATTCCCAGAATTGGATCAGCACAGGGGACTGGCTGTTCAGGCATCACACACTGTCACCAGCAATGTACCTCTGTAATATTCTGGAGGTGCCACCTCCTATGAGTGGCTTATTTGAGGTCACCAGCTATCTCCATGTCAGAGAGAGCAGACAAGGATTTGTAGTTTGGATTTTCTTAGGAAAATTAAGGGAAAATCCAAGAAAAACCAATCCAATGCCTGCACTGGAGGTAAAGGCAGCACTGGATTAACCTGTTCCTTATGACCTTGAGTGTGTCGGGCAACCTTTTGTTTTATGTCCTCACAGCATACATCCACCGTGCTGAGACTGCTACTAAGGGACACCATTTTATAAGTCATGGTTTTACTGATGTGGACAAGTGTTCACAGAGAACTAGACAAAGACTTTCAAGTCTTTATGCATAAAGGCACATTTTACAAATGATGTCCAGGCCAAAATGTTTGCGGGAAAAAAAATCAGGCACATCCAAGTTTAGGCATGACTTCACAAACGTGGACGTGGCCGATATGGCATCCACAGGGCTGTCTACATAGACATCCCCGCAATAGTATTAAAAACCAGAGAAAAGAAAGGGGGGTCCTGCCAAAAGGCTCAAGAGATCACCATACCATGACCTACACAGCTAGTCTAGTGCCACTAGAAGAATCACTAAAGCCCCGGAGGGGGGCAGGGATAGACATGTAGGAGCTCCTTCTGGGGCCACTCTTGAAGCAAGATATCCAAGTCCTCCACTTTCACAGATCCTTCCTGTGGCTGAAGAAGTTCTCCATCTTGACATCCAGCCGACTGATCAACCAGGAGGCTTCCTAGGGGGGGGGCTAGAGACCCAGGGCAAACTGACTCGCACAGTGAGTTCCCCAGTTGTCATGGATGTTAGCCTGATGTATAATAAAATCTTTTATTAATAAAAGTTAAAATGTCATAAATCGGTATTAATAGAACAAAGGTCAAAGGACCTAAATGTCTTTCTAGGATTCATTGGAAAAGGTTTCACCATTGTTGGGCTGTTTCTGTGTTACAACCTGCAGTGGCTGTTTGTGCCTTAGAATATTGTAGAAGCGGAGTCCGTGCAAGGAGATGGCATGCCCTAGGTTAACGTACTGCCCCTCCCCTGGTCCTCATTGCCATCACTGCAGCAGTGGAAATGGTTTCAAACAGCCTCACGGCATTTATTTATTTTATTTATTTATTTAACAATCATTTATATCCCGCATCTTCCAGAGTTCAGATGCGGTTCACAATTGAACAACAGTCAACAAAGCATGAGCTTGTTTTACATGGAACAATATTAGGCAGTAAACAGTGTAATGCTTAAATACATAACAGAACAATGTAATGGTTAAAATATATAACAAAACAAGAACAAGGTAAAGAAACTATGTACAATTACAGATTTGAAGGGTCTTTTGATTTGAATCATCGTTATTTACAAGTGGTTGTAATATCTATTAAGTTATGATGTTTAGCTTTACGCAGTTGATCGTGTTTTAGCCTTTTTTTGGGGTGATCATATTTTAGCCTTTTTCTGGGGTGATCAGTGGATTAACTATGGTGTTGTAGTGCGAGGTGAAGAGATAGGTTTTCAGTTTTTTGCGGAATTCTATAATTTCTGTTGATGAGCGTAGGTCCTCCGGGATGGAGTTCCAAATAAGGGGGGCCGCATGTGAAAAGGCTCTGTTATTAGTTTGTTTGTTTGCTTTTATAAAATCATTTGGAGTCTTTAGTTTATTTGAGTGTCCTTTTCTGTGGGTGACCTTTTGGGCTTCCTTACATATAAGTTTGCTTAATGGGATTGGCGCGATGCCATTTAGGGCTTTAAATGTGGTTATTGCAGTCTTATATATTATCCTGCTTTTTATTGGTAGCCAATGTAGGTTTGCTAATATTGGAGTAATATGCTGGAGTGAGTGTGCTTTCATTACAATTCTAGCTGCTGCATTCTGTGCTAGTTGTATTCTTTTGATGTTTTGTTTTGTTATACCTAAGAGAATTAAGTTGGAAAAGTCAAAGTGCGGGGTTATGGTTGCCTGTATTATGTTGATGAAATCTTGTAAATGTACGAGGGGGCGTAGTTGCTTGAGTATTTGAGATTGAAGGAGACTTTCTTTATAGTGTTTCTAATGTGGGTGTTCAAGGTGAGGTGTGTATCTAGTATGACTCCTAGGTATCTTATTTCATTTTTTATTTTTATGTCCTGGTTTTGTATTGTTATGTGGGTTGGAGGAACGTAAGATTGTTTTTTTGTTACAATTAATGCTTCTGTTTTTGAGTGGTTTATGTGGAGGTTTTGCTCTTTTAGCCAGGTTGTGACTTCGATAAGGCAATCTGTTAGGAGTTTTATCGGTACATCAGGGATGGTGAATGGAATGTATAACATGATATCATCAGCATATAGATAATATAGTACACCGAATTTTTTGAATATGTCACAAACTGGTTTTATATATATATTAAATAGGAGGGCTGATAATGCCGAGCCTTGTGGGAGTCCAATTTCTTGTTTATATATGGTGGATGTCTGATTATCTATTCTTACATTTACGTTAATCCTCTGGCACTGAGAAGCTGTTTTGACTCCTGCCGCTGCCGAGGCCTGATGCTGACTTCCTGTTGGTGGGGGGTGCCAGACAACCTCACAGCACCAGCTGTTTGCGATCAGTGCCACTGCTGCAGGTCCTGGAGAGGGTTGGCAGCGGTGACAATGGGCTGCGCTCGGACCATTGGCACTCTGTGTGGCCACCTAGCTTGCCTAATGATCGTGTTGGCCCTGTTACTGTATAGAGGGCTGAGATGCATTTAGAGGAACATTTCAGTATTGCCCTCTCCACAGAGGTTATTGCCTGCGATGTTGGTCCTCTTCCCGAATTCAGTGCCAAATGCACCCATGCAGCCTGACTAGGTATCCGGTTCTAAAATTGCCTTCTGTAATTTCTCCAGGATCCCAGTCATTTTAGGTCTACGTACTTTTGAGTTCTGAAGGAAAAGTGTCCAGCATATAAAGAGATTTAAGCTCATTATCCCTTGAAACAAAATCTATTATGATTCTGTACATCCTTGCAATTGCTAGAGGAGCAATTATCAAATAAAAAGCATAGGTATAAAAAGACACCCTTGTTCAGGGCCAGCACAAGGAGATGAGGTGCCCCAGGTGAACCTCATCCCTTGTGCCCCCTCCCCCCAGTGCCCATGGCCACCTCTCTCCGGGACAGACAATGTCAACAATAGCTGCCAACAGCCCTGCGGAGCTTACCTTCAATAGCGCCATGGGGCTATTTGCTTCCACTGCTCTCCGACGCCCATTGCCAATTCCCATGCAAACAAGACGTCTGCGTAGAGAGTCAGAGGGGGCAGAAGCAAACAGCCCTATGTCACCAGAGAGGGGCGACAGCAGTGGCAGTGGGCATCCCGGAGGGCTGGCGCTCTAGGCGACTGTCTGTCATCTAATGGTAGCGCTGGCCCTGCCCTTGATGTGTCCGTCTCCCTAAGGGAAAAGCATTGGGTAGAAACCATTTGTTTTAATTATCGCCTGTGGCTTATTAAAGCCACTCAACCATCGTCTTCTGAAAAGTTGAAACCAAATAAAAATTAGAACATGTACCTTGCAAACATTTCATCCCATGGGGCCCTTGAGAAACCTTTTCATCAACTTGTGCTACTATCCCAAATGGTCTGGGAGATGATCATTTCACTGGTTCTATGTCATACCTTAGCTTCCTAATGGTGGAATCGGCAGACCTGTATGGAATGAAATCTGTTTGATCAAGAAAAATATGGATTGATTTTTTTTATTTTTTAAAATTTTTATTCAGTGATACTTTAAACTGAAGAATGCACTTTTAAGGCAACAATGTGATGACTAAGCCAAAAGTTACCAAAATGGGGCAATTCTTAGACCCTTAGAAACTAAACATTTTAAAAACAATGACCTCCCCACTCAAGTAATAAGCTAGAGGGGAGTAAAGGGTTTCCTTTGGTGCTGGGTTTACCTCCTGTAATTTCAATGTATTCCACTAACCAGACACATTTTATAGTGTGTTCTGCTGAATAACATTCCCTTATATATCGAAATAATAAATATAAACATGATTTTGTTTTTCAAATTGAATTTATTTAACTGCATTTATATCCCGCTTTTCACCGGGTCAAAGCGGCGTTACATATAAGGGTGGGGAAATTAAGTATCAGGGTGGGGCCATCACAAGGTAGGCAACATTGATGATTACGACATAAAAGAGACTTTAGACATGGACAGTACAGTGTTGTTGATACTCATAGGTTCATGGTGAGTTTCAGATGTTGGATTTTTTGGTGGGGGTTGTCTTGAAATGTTCTTGGAATAGTATGGTCTTTAGCTGTTTTCTGAATGATGGGAGATCATTATTGTTTCTGAGGTGGCTCGGTAGGGAGTTCCATAAGGAGGGTGCATAGAGTTCGAAGGCTCGGTTGCATGTCCTTTGAGAGCATTCGGTTCTTTTGTGGGGGACGGTGAGGTAGTTGCTGGAGGTCTGTCTAGTCGTTTTGCCATGGGCTGGACGGGTCAGCAGGGTGCGAAGCTGGGTGTTCTGTGCTTGGTGGATGGCTTTATGGGTGAGTAGGATGGACTTGTATTTAATTCTTGCCTCAAAGGGAAGTATGTGTAGGTCTCTTAGAATTGGGGTGATGTGGTTGCTTTTCTTTGCTCTCTGAATGATTCTTGCTGTGGTGTTCAATGCGGTTCGGAGGGGGTTGGTCTGTGTGGTTGGTAGTCCATGGTAGATTATGTTGCAGTAATCCAGATATGGGAGTGTCATAGCTTGCATCACCGTTCTGAAGTCTTGAGGTTCGAGGAGAGGTCTGAGATGCTGCACTGTTTTCGCCTTATGGAATATATTTCCTGTGGTTTTGGTAATTTGTTGCTTGAGGGTTAGAGCTTGGTCGATGATAATACCTAGGTATCTTATTTGTGGCTGTATTTGAATGCGTGTGGTTCCTATGTTGAGGTGTGTAGGTGGTGTGAAGTCTGGGTCTTTTGTTACTATGAGGGCTTCGGTTTTCTTTGTTTATGGATAGGTTGTTTTCTTGTAGCCAGAGGGACACTTCGGAGAAGCATGCTGAAAGATGTATATTTGTTGGGCTTGCAGTTGTAAGTGGGGCGTAGAGCATGATATCGTCAGCATATATATGGAAGTTGATGTTGTGGGTGCATATGACTGAGAAGAGTGGTTGTAGGTAGATGTTGAAGAGCATGGCTGATAGCGTGGATCCTTGAGGTACTCCTTGGTGTTGCTGGAAGGGAGGCGAGGTCGAGGTGCTGGTGCGGATAAGTTGTTGTCTATTGGTTAGGTAGGATTGAAACCATTGAAATGCGGTGTCTTTGATCCCAATTGACTGCAATCTTCATATGAGGATGTTGTGGGAGATGGTGTCGAAGGCTGCTGATATGTCAAGGAAGATCATGGCATATCCAGAGTGTTTTTCTTGAGTTCCTGTGATGAGGGTGTTCATCAGTGTGGTCATGAGGGTCTCGACTCCACGGAGTGGGCGGAAGCCGTGTTGTTGTGGGTCCAGTATGTTGTTGATGTCTAGGTGTTCTTGAAGCTGAAGGGTTAAGTACCTCTCAATGTTTGGGCAAGGCTCCTTTCTTTACCTAATTCCTTATAAAACAGAAAGCTATCTTTACAATGAAAGATGAAGTACATCTGTGGGACTGAGGTAGGATTCTTTTCATAATGAAGCATTGTTTATCTGTTTCTGCTCGGAACCTTCTCTGCCTGCTAGAATAAGGAAATTGGCAACTGCCATTCAACTCAAAACAGGGCTCAAGAGATCTTGGGTGCCAGGTTACCATGGTGCCTAGACATTTTGCCTTGGGATTTTGCTGCCCTGAATGTCCTTCCTCCATGCTGTTGCTGAACAGCTGTGTGTCAGGTTTGCACTATGTAGTTCTCAGCGAGGTTGAGTTGCATGATGCCTAAACTGGTTTCGTGGTCTTGCAAAGCTTGAGACTGCAAGACCAATAGAAGCGTTCAAGCACTGCATGGCTTAAACTCTCTGAGAAAATATGCAGTGCCGATCAGAAATAAATCGCTGTTCAGCAGTGATTATTAACAGTGGCAGTCAGCTAGATGAGGAGAAAGGTGGTTGGCTTAAACTGGCTAGGACAGGGAGTATCTCTAATTTTTAAGCAAGGGCCAAAAACAATTCACTGTGAGCCCAGACAGGGAGAGCTGGAGGAGAGAAGCTTCTTGGTATCCTCCTGCTTTCTCATTCTGGGAACTTTGTGAACCCTTGATGCCACCTGTTCTGTCTGCTGGGGACACAGCTCACATGCTTACCTCGCTGCCTCATTCATTTTCCTCTGTGTAGTTTTTCATCCCACCTCATTTGACTGCTCCCTTCCATGTTGGTCTCCTAAATATGCCCTTGTCATGACCTAGATCTTTCTGCTGTTTGACGGTCTGATTTTATTGGGTCCTCATCCTTTGATGTCTGTTGCCTCATTAAAACCTGGCTCAGACAAGGAGAGTTGGCTTTCCTAGCTGGCGCCCAGGGACCATAGGTGTGGAGTAGCTCTGCTTTTTCTTTTCTCCTTAACTGTGATTTCAGTGCCCCCCCCCCCCACCACCACCCATAGCCTCTGGATGAACTCTCTGTACTCACAGCTGACCTTTATATTTCTTATTCGCTCCTGCTGACTTCTGGGAGACTTAAACATTCCCCTAAACTCTACAATCAGCTCTTTTTAGTTTTTGACTTCTTGTATCTGTCTAAACTTGCTTTCTTCCATCAGCCTTCCTCTCCCATACATCTTTTG
The DNA here is from genome assembly GCA_033557465.1 of Ichthyophis bannanicus. Lineage (NCBI taxonomy): Eukaryota > Metazoa > Chordata > Amphibia > Gymnophiona > Ichthyophiidae > Ichthyophis > Ichthyophis bannanicus. The sequence continues at coordinate 159,349,996 of CM066043.1, read as the reverse complement.
GATCATATATTAGACCTGATCTTTGCCTCTCTATCCATTCCTCTGTCCCTCCATATTTTTTTCTTTCCTCTTTTTGGACTAACCACTTTCTCATGTCATTCTCTTTTTTACTGCTATTCTCCTTTACCTCCTCAACTCTAGTCTTCCTTCAGGCTCTCTTGGAGCTTTACCTCTCTTGACCCAGATGTTCTTGCTTAGAACATCATGGTTCACCCCTTATACCCCCCGATACACCTCTAGACATTCAGATCTCAGTCTGGTCTGATTTGCTGTCATTGATCCTCGACACATGCCCATTTGGGCAAGGTGCACATCTTAGCCTCCAAGCATAACTCACAGTTTCATGATTGTCTGAGACTTATTAAACATCAGCACCTGCCATTTTGAACACCTTTGGCGCAAACATCACACTTTTTCCCTCCTCTGCCTATATGAGGCATACTGGGCCAATTACAGAAAAGCGATCAGATTGATCAAGAAGACCTATTTCTCAAACGTCATTAGTTTCTCTTCCAACCAACCTAAGAAAATATTTTTTTAAAATTTTAGATTCCTTTATCCTTCTGATTTAGGCCCCTTCTCCTTCCATTTGTCCTTTTTTAAGTGCAGAGCTTTTTGAAAAATCCCTCACTTTCAAAATCTACCATTTCCAATAAGTTTGCTTAGCAACCTCCACTGGCTCTTCTCTCCCCCCTTCCCTGCTTCTGACTCCCCTCATCTTCCATCTCCTTTGTTCTCTCCTCAGCCTGCTTTTCTTAACCCCTGGATCCCTGGACTGGCTGTCTCCCTAGCCTTTACATTGGCCCTTTACTTCAACTCCGTGCTCCCTCTGCTCCAGTCTCTCCTCTGGTCATGTTCCTGACACTTAGAATTATGCTGTCGTTCTACCTCTTCAGAAGAAATCTACACTAGTAGTTCCCTCAAACCCAACTCATTTCTACCCCATTTCAAGTATGCCCCCTCTCTCAAACGTTCTTGCAAAAGTTGCTCTCATGCTGCTTTCTTCTTTCTTAGATAAATTGCTTGCTCTCCACCCAGACAGGCTGACTGGAATCCCTAAGCGCTGCATTGCTCTGTGAAATTAGGACCGCTATTAAGTTCTGTCTTTCTTGTCTCTTAGATGTATCTTCACTTTCAGTCTTGTCAGTCACTCCCTATTACTCCACTATCTTGTACCTAAGTTGTTATTGTTGTTTTCTGTTCTTCTCTGGCCTGTCTCTCTTTCTCACTTCTTTTCCTGTGGAGTCCTACAAGGATTGTTACATGCCCCTACCCTCTAACATTTTCCTCACCACCACCCCCCTTCCTCTTCTGCTTCCCTCTGTCTTGATTGTAGCCCTTGTCTTTTTATGTTGATATCTAGATCCTCTTCACTATCAACTTCTCTTCTGCTGACACCTTTTCCATTCAGTGTGGGAGGAGTGGCCTAGTGGTTAGGACAAGGTACTTCGGGCCAGAGGGCCGGGGGTTCAAGTCCCACCTGGGGACAGCAATCTCAGGCCGGAGGGACTGGGATTTCTAGTCCTATAAGCACTCCTTGTGGTCTTGGGCAAGCCACGTAACCCTCCATTGCCCATGTTCCCTGTAAGTATTAGCATATGTGTGTCATATCCCTTCGTGTTAAATGTATCTCCCAATTGACCGCTTTGACCCGGTGAAAAGCGGGATATAAATACAGCTAAAATAAATAAATAAATAAATAAATATAGCCTCAAGGCTGCTGGGAAGCGGTTGAGAGACCATCTTTTCTGAAACCTTTTTAAATGCGAAGCTATCCATTTCCCCTTCTCTGATCAGTAACCCCCAGACTGTCTGCAGATTAAACATGACATTCAATTCCTCTCAAATCCACACCACCTCTTCCTTCCTTCTTATCCCTATGTTGTGTTAATCTGTCAAACCTTTCCTTGCATTTAACCCACTCAACCCCGATTCTCACTTTATCTCCCATTCTGACTATTGGAATGCCCTCAACAATGGCCTTCCCTTGTCCTCTTTTTAAACATATTTAACTTAATTCAGTCTACTGCCGTTTAATCTTCATGCTTCCCCCAGCCCCTTAAACCTCAGCACTGGCTTCCAGTTTCTGCATGTATTAAATTCAAGATCCTAATCCTTGTCCTACTCTTGCATATATCCTGTCTTCTGCCCGCTCTCTACACCCTTCTTAGACTTCCTTGCTCACCCTGCTGCCCCTATTCTGCCTCTGCTTGAATGTCTGTTGTGTTGCTGCTGCCTGCTTTCTCTTGTCTAGGCCCCTCCCTTTGGAATTGTCTCCCCCTTTATATTTGTACAGAAGTCTCTTCTGAAAAAAGAAGCAGTCAAAACGTGTTCATAATTTAAAACCCCCCCCAAAAAACGTGAAATTGGAGTGGAGTAGTCGTCTAGTGGTTAGAGCAGCAGCCTGCTGACAAAAGAGACCAGGGTTCAAATCCCACTGACACTCCTTGTGGCCTTGGGCAAGTCACTTAACCTTCTATTGCCTCAGGTACAAGCTTAGATTGTAAGCCCTCTGGGGACAGGGAAATACCTACGTACTTGAATGTAACTTGCCTTGAACTACCACTAGAAAGGCATGTTTCTAATAAATAAATAACATTTTGTGCATTGTAAAGCATGACTCACTAACTGCTGACTATACATTTTGCATTGCTGGTAAAGACCTAATCTAAAACAAATATTATTGGGAGATGTGGGGAGAGCTTTCATGGAGTATGGAGGGAGAAGGAGATGTGGGGAGAGCTTTTTGAGAGAGGGTCTCCTTGCTTCTCCAATGGAGCTCTGAGAGGGACCTTCCTCCTGAGGCTGTGGTATACACAACAACCTTTAATGCAGCCCATTGTAAGATAATGTTCATGACTTTACAACTACTGAAAGGCAGGCTCAGAAGGACAGATGAATGACTGAGCAATATAAAATTATCTAGAATATCATTTTTTTTCTAGCCTGTGTAATACGTTGTCAAGTTAGGTGTTCTTGCTTTGCTTTCTCAAACCGGGAAGAGGACAGGAGTCAATTGATAACATAGAATAAGTTATAATAGTTGACTTGGAATTGCTGATTTAAAATGACCTGATTTATGCTAGTTTCAGAAGAAGATACAGATGTTGTATTGTAAGAAATGATTTCATCTGCTTTGCAGTGGGTGGCAAACGTGTCAGTTTGACTGATTTTGATCCTCATTTTCATAAATAAATCACTCAAATGCATCGACCTATCCTTTACGTATATAATAAGCCTTCTATGTTTCAAAGAATAACTGAAGCCAGCTGATGCTGGAGGCTATAATAGAAGGAAGGAAGAATTAAGGAACCTGTTTACTAGAAGCCTGTTGGGGTTTTGCTCTTAACACATGCTTAGCACTAAAACTAATGTGCGGTAAGCACTGTTGGGGGGCAAGGCCTTCATGTTCCCAATAGTTACTGTGCGATTTGCATACCCTAACATGCTGCACAACGCAGATGCACTTAACGGCACCCATAGAGTTGTCGTTATGCGTAGGTGTGCTGATTGCCACTTTGACTGCATGTGGCAATTCCCCAGTGCTAACTGCGATATGCTCTCCGTGCCCACGCTCCACCCCTAACCTGCCCATTCTCTGACCCATCGCACAATGTGCAGTTACTGTGGGAATTAGCTTACGGTCACTGTCATGGTTGCATGGCAACTGTTACTACGCTAACCCCTAGGCGTTCATGACCTCTTAGAGGGCTTTTAAGTCATGGGTTCGTGGATATTTTGTTTATCTGGTTCCATTCTCTTGAGTCATCCATAAGCTTGCCCTAGGCACCAGGGCCATACCGAGCTAGAATCGCGCCTTGTGTGGCTTGCACATCGGGCGCGCCCCCCCCCCCCCCGCTCCATTAACCTCTGTCCAGCCACTGCCTGCTCTTGTCCTCCGTTTTCTCCACAATGTCACCAGCAGCAGGGAAAAAGCAGAAAGCAATTGGATGGAGATGGAGGAGAGGGTGCAAGTCACCGGCACTTTAAGCAGTTCTGTCCCTGTCTGCTCTGACGTTGTGTCAGAGGAGGGAGGGACCAGACCTGCTTAAAGTGCTGTGAAAAGGCTTAAGGGGGGCATTTTGACTGACAGCTGTTGCCCTGCCTCCACTGAGAGAAGAAAAAATGGCGGCGGCAGGGCAACAGCAGGCAGCTGAAATGCGCCCCCAAGCCTTTGCATCCTGTGCAGCTGCACCGCTCGCACAGGGCTACGTATGGTCCTGCTAGGCACTATGAATCCCCTTTAAAGCATATGCCAAGAGTGACTCGGCAACTGTGCACGGTCATGCTAAAGAACAGGGTTCAAATCCCAGGAGCAACGTTTGCTCCTTGGGTGGGCTGGGAATCTGTGGAGGGAGTGTTTATAAGCCTGAATACTTACCTCTTAATCGCCCCTACATCCCCACACAATCCTTACATTCTTGGCATCGCAATCAACTTGTAGTTCCTCCCCCATCTTCTATTAATTTTCTTTTAACTTACAAAATTCTTTTCTCTCAGCAAGCTCCTGTACTTGGATTTTCTTATGTACAATGGATGAGAATTCCAATTTCAAAGCTTCAAAAAGGTCATAAGTCTTGTTTTAAATAAGTTTATACAAAATAACCACTAGATAGCAAGCTGAAGTAGTGCCTAGGAGGCAGGGGCGACTATCCTTTATCCTTTCTACCTCTCTTTTTATTCTTTCCTTCTTTTTATTAAGAGCCTTAGTTTTTATTGCCTCTCTTGATTTTTTTTTTGGCTTTGTAAACCACTTTGAAAATACTGTGAAAGACGGTCAGTCGAGACTAATAAATATAGCATAGCGTGTAAGCGAGATGGAAAATGGGGAAAGCTAAGGTAGATGCAAGCGCTGGCTCATGATGCTGTAACTCAGCAGTTCCAAACACTGGACTGTGACTACAAACAGGATCACAACCACAGCTGCATAAAAACAGAAAGACAGCAATGTCGGCTTGCACAGATGAATGGCATAACGGATATGATGACAGATAAAGACCAGTATGGTCCATCTAGTCTGCCCAGTAAGATGGCTAGAGTAGGTGCACCTGCCACTCTGTGCAGGTCACCCCCCCCCCCCACCTATGCCTTTGTTTAGGGTTCTACCCACCGCTCTGTGCAGGTCAGCCCTCTCTATTTGAAGTATAAAAAAATAGTTAAGTTAATTTTTGTATCCTCTTGCTATGAAGGGATCCCACTGTGTCTGCCCCATGCCATTTTGAATTCTGTCATTGTATTTGCCCCACCACCTCCATTGGAAAGGCATTTCAAGCATCCACCACCCTTTCAGTGAAAAAGTATTTCTCTGTGGACAAGCAGGAAGTAAGCCCTCACATTTGGGTGACGTCCCTGACTGAGCCCCGCACTGGAATGCTCCCCAGCTTCTATTAGAAGCCTCCACTGCACCTGTGCGCCTCCTTACCACCAGCTGCCATGATGCCATTATCATTCTTTCATTTTCCGTGGAGCCCCATGGACATGTTTCAGTATTGCTCTTCCATCTGTAATCGCTTCTCCCCTTTGGGGATGCTTAATTGCTTTGATTTTTTTTCTGCTTTGGTTTTTCCTGCCTGCTATCACGCTTTTTTTCGATTATGCTTTTTTCTCCCTTTGTATTTTTTCAAGTACTATCCAGCAGCACCATTGGTGCCCCGGTTGGGCTGTCCACCATCAAGCTGTTTGATTTTGCCATGGCTATTTTTCCAAACATGTTCCAAAAACCAACCAGCGGGTTTAAAAAAGGCACCGTGTGGACCATTTCCATCACGGACAATCATAATTGGTGCCTCTAGTGCCTAGGACCCAATTGTCAGCTGCCGCCTTGTAATTTGTGCCTGCAGATGACGAGGAGAGGCCTCGAGGGTCATGGAAAAAGTGATGAATTCCACAGCCTGGACCATCATCTTCAACATCAACGTCATCTACCACCATGCCTTCGAAGATGGTTCAGGACATCTGAGGGGCATCAATATTGAGGGCCTTGAGCTCAATCAAAGCCGAGCACCTGCACTGTCCTGGACCATTGCTCATTGGTCAGCCTCCCAGCGAAAAGGAAACAGACCTCGCCCCCATCGATGTTGTAGGATGCTTGAACAGAGCACTGGGAAAAGACCAGAGTGCATTGGCATTGGAGCCCTTCACGACACTGAATCGAGGAGTGATGGTGGACTGCTTGAGTGCTCTTTGAAGGTACCATGCAGGGAGGACTGCTCAACCTCCAAGAGTTCGGAAGTACACCAACAACCTCTTGATAACTGAACCCAAGGCACCAATACACCCACACAGGTGCCAGGTACATTGGTCGAGGTTACTCAGGCCTCCGAGCCTTTGGAATCAGTAGTCGTGGAGAAATTTTATTAATTTATTTAGCTATGCTTATATAATGCTTTTCACCGGGTCAAGGCGGTTTACAGATATACACCACAAAAACCTTCTCCCTGAGCACTAATTAATGTCAAAATAACAAAAGACCCAGCGGAAAAAGAACCAGTTATTCAAAATATTTTTTGTCGGAATGGCCAGCACAGTATAGAGGAAAAGCACCTCTTACCACCGTGGCCTGTCCCTTTTAATCATATAATATTGAATTTGAAAACAACTCTTCATTAAAAAGATAGCTAATACTTAGCGTAATGAAGAAAACAGGCTGCAGAAACGCTGTAATCAACAGTGTGCCAGATACTACGACGTGACACGTTTCGGGGATATATCCATAAACCCCCTGCTTCAGGTCAGACCACTGTTCAATAACGTCAGCCTTGAAATCACTTCTGAATGAAATGGTTTTTATACCCCAGGCGTCCAAGTTAATCCAGTAATCCTGAAAGGACACGCCCATCAGGTGAAGCATATACAGAGGAACCAATCAGAAAAGGGAAGAGGAACCACCAATCAGGAGCCTCCTCCCGATCTGAATGGCTAAAAGATGGTATGCCAATCCTGCTGCTGATTTAAACCTGCCGGATGTACAGTGTTTAACCGAAAGATCCATTTTTGTTCCAGATTTTGCAGTGTCTGAACCCTGTCACCTCCCCTTGGATTAAGGGGGTACATGATCCAGGATCCGCCAGCAAAGATCTTCAAAGTGATGTGAGCTCTCCAGACAGTGATTAACTAGAGGCGCTGTCAACATCTTTGTACATAGCCGAGAAGCATGTTCCCCTAAACGTAGTTTGCAAGCTCGCGAGGTCCGCCCCACATAAAACAATGCACAAGGGCATATAATCAGGTAAACCACATAGGCAGTAGTACAGTCCGTATGCCAGCGAGTATAATAGCGCTTCTGAGTATGACTATCAATCCAGAACAAGCCCGATAAAGTGCTGGAGCAATAGTAACATGATCCACAGGGAAAGTGACCAGCATTCTCATGCCCTGAGGGAGGTCGATCCAGAGGGGCAGTAGTCTTCACCAACAAATCCCGTAGGTTTGCCTTACGAGAATAAGCAATTTGTAATGGCTTCCTAAAACATGAATGAATAGCCAAAATTTATTTAGCTACAAAATGGGCCAAAATATATGATTAAAAGGGACAGGCCACGGTGGTAAGAGGTGCTTTTCCTCTATACTGTGCTGGCCATTCTGACAAAAAATATTTTGAATAACTGGTTCTTTTTCCGCTGGGTCTTTGGTTTACAGATATAAGCTAACAGGCACTTTTTATTCCCTTGTCCCCAAAGGGCTCACAATCTAAGTGAACCTGAGACAATGGAGGGTTAAGTGGCTTGCCCAAGGCCACAAGGAGTGGCTATGAGACCAGAGACCCCAGTCCCTCTGGCCTGAGGTTACTTGTCCCTATGTGGGAATTGAACCCCTGGCCCTCCAGCCTGAGGTAACCTGTCCCAACCACTGAGCCACTCCTAAAGGTGCTTGAGAATTACATGATAGCCCTGTTTGTGATGCAGTGCACCGAGGCCTCTGCATCAGCATCGACCATTGTATAATCGATTCTGGAGATGCCTGCCCTGCCTCCGTCAGAAGCATTGACATTGGGACATCAAAGGGATTGGACACCGGTTTCAACTCAGCAAATTTCCCTCTCCAGCTTCCCAGGGTCTAATGTACCCTCAAAGCCCAGATGGGCTTTGGAGTATCGGTGTTTTCAGTGAAGATGCTGAAGGGACCTCTGGGCACAGGATCAGAGGTATTTCAACTTCCTCTGAGTCTGACTCCAATGGCTGGGAAACTGATATGGAATTGGCAGACCTCTTGAGTGCAGGTTTCTAGAGCTCCTGTTGGATCCTTCTCCATTTCATGAGTGTTGGAAGCCTCCCCCTGAGGACATGACCTTTGAGAGGGATATTCTTTATGAAGACTGAGATGTACCCAGGGCAGAAGAGCTGGAAATATTGCAGTAGTTCTCCACACTTAAGGAGGCAATGACCGTGCTCTACATCACATCCTGCAGAGGGCACAGATGAGGATGTGGGAGAGGTCCCTCACAGTACCTTCAGTGAGTAGATGACTTGATGTACAGGGTGCAGAAAGCTCCTGGTTTTGAGAAACCCTAGCTCCCACACAACTCCTTAGTGGTCAGGTTTGCCCTGAAGAAATTTGAGAATCATTCTTTGGCACCCCCAGGACGGGAGGCTTGAATCTTGTACTCTTTTGGGAGGAGGTGTTTCCAGGGCTGAATGCTCATTGCCTGAATGGCCTCCTACCAGATCTACATGAGCATGTTCCTCAAAGATCCCAAATTACCCATGTCTACCAACAGCCAAACTAATATGAATAAAATACAGTCTTTAAAATGCTTGTATGCAAATGCTAGAAGTCTAAAAAATAAGAACATAACATAAGAACATAAGATATGCCATACTGGGTCAGACCAAGGTCCATCAAGCCCAGTATTCTGTTTCCAACAGTGGCCAATCTAGGTCATATGTACCTAGCAGTTTCCCCAAGAGACACAAGTTCCACAATGCTTGTACTGGGTCAAGCATTGATATCTTCGGTCACTTCTTAATAATGGTTTATGGACCTTTCCTCCAGGAACTTGTCCAAACCTTTATTAAACCCAGCTACACTAACAGCCTTTACTACATCCTCCGGTAACAAATTCCAGAGTTCGATTACACGTTGAGTGAAAAAATATTTTCTTTTATTAGTCTTAAATAGTTTACCCTGTAGCTTCATTGCATGTCCCCTAGTCTTTCTATATTCTGATAATGTAAACAATCGATCTACGTTTATCCGTTCCACTCCGTTCATTAATTTATAGACTTCTATCATATCTCCCCTCAGCAGTCTCTTTTCCAGGTTAAAGAGCCCTAACCTTTTTAGCCTTTCCTCATAGGAGTATCCTTCCATCCCCTTTACCATTTTGGTGGCTCTTCTCTGAACATTTTCTAAAATCGCTATATCCTTTTTAAGATACGGCGACCAGAATTGCACACAATATTCAAAGTGCGGTCTCACCATGGAACGATATAGAGGCATTATAATATCTTTTGTTTTATTTTCCATTCCTTTCCTTATCATACCTAGCATTCTATTTGCTCTCTTGGCCGCCGCTGCACACTGGGCCGAGGGTTTTAACATGGTATCCACAATGACGCCTAAATCTTTTTCCTGGGTGGTGGTTCCTAATGTGGAACCTTGCATCGTGTAACCATAGTTTGGGTTGTTCTTCCCTAGGTGCATAACCTTGCACTTGTCCACATTAAATTTCATCTGCCATTTTGATGCCCAGCCTTCCAATTTATCAAGATCCTCTTGCAATTTTTCACAATCCTCTTGGGTTTTAACAACTTTAAATAGCTTTGTGTCATCTGCAAATTTGATAACCTCACTCGTTATTCCACATTCCAGGTCATTTATGAATATGTCAAAAAGCAGCGGACCTAGCACAGATCCCTGGGGTACACCACTATTCACCTTTCTCCATTGGGAAAATTGGCCATTTAGCCCTACCCTCTGCTTTCTATCTTTTAACCAGTTCCTGATCCACAATAGTACACTGCCTCCTATCCCATGACTCTTTAGTTTTGCCAAAGGTCTCTGATGAGGGACCTTGTCAAAGGCTTTCTGAAAGTCCAGATACACAATATCAACCGACTCACCTTTGTCCACCTGTTTATTCACTCCTTCAAAAAAACATAACAGATTAGTAAGACAAGATCTTCCTTGTCTAAAGCCATGTTGGCTATCTCCCATTAGGTCGTGACTATCTACATGCTGAGTAATTTTATTCTTTATGATGGTTTCTACCATTTTTCCCGGTACTGACGTCAGGCTCACCGGTCTGTAGTTTCCCGGATCACCCCTGGAACCCTTTTTAAAAATTGGTGTTACATTGGCGATCCTCCAGTCTTCAGGTATTAGAGATGATTTTAATGATAGTTCAAAGATTACTGATAGCAGGTCTGCAATCTCATATTTCAGTCCTTTCAACACCCTTGGATGTATACCATCCGGCCCAGGTGATTTGCTACTCTTCAGTTTATCTAATAGTTGTAAGACATCTTCCCGATGTATCGATATTTCCTTCAATTCTTCCGCACCTTTAAATACCACTTCAGTCATGGGTAACATCCCTACATCTTCCTCAGTAAAGACCGAAGCAAAGAATTCATTCAGTCTCTCCGCTATCGCCTTGTCGCCTCTTAGTGCTCCTTTAACCCCTTTATCATCTAATGGACCAACTGACTCTCTCACAGGTTTTTTGCTACGAATGTACTTGAAAAGGTCTTTATTTCGCGTTTTTGCTTCCGCAGCAAGCTTCTTCTCAAATTCTCTCTTTGCCTGCCTTATCAATGCCTTGCATTTGACTTGCCCGTGCTTGTGCTGTTTCCAGGTTTCTTCGTTTGGCTCTTTTTTCCATTTCCTGAAAGATGCTTTTTTGGCAACAGCTTCTCTGACCTCACCTTTAAACCATGCTGGCAGTTTTTTGGACTTCCTTCCACTTTTCTTAAAGCGTGGAATACAGCTGGTCTGGGCTTCCAAGATAGTAATTTTTCAACAACACCCAAGCTTGATGTACGTCTTTAACCTTTGCAACTGCTCCTTTTAGTTTTTTCTTAACTGTTTTCCTCATTTTATCATAGTCTCCCTTTCGAAAGTTAAAGGGTAGTACTGTGGATTTCCTTGCTATCCCTCCTCCACTAATTAAATCAAAGGCGATCATGCTATGATCACTATTGCCAAGTGGCCCCAACACCCTTATCTCTTGCACTAGATCTGGTGTTCCACTAAGGACTAAGATGGGAGAGTTAGAATATATAGCACTAAATGAGAGGTTAGATATGATTGGGATATCAGTGACATGGTGGAAGGAGGACAACCAGTGGGACACTGTAATACCTGGATACAAACTATATCGTAATGATAGAGCTGATCAAATTGGTGGAAGGGTTGCGCTTTATGTTAGAGAGGGCATTGAGTCAGAAAGGATTAAGGTTTTGCAGGAAACAATTTGCTGTATAATCTCTATGGATTGAAATTCCATGTAAAAAGGGGAAGGCGATGGCAGTGTGTGTGTGTGTGTGTGTGTATGGGGGGGTGTACTATTGACCGCCTGGCCAGAATGAACAAATGGATGATGAAATGCTCAAAGAAATCAAGGAAGCTAACCAAAGTTATGGCGCAGTAATAATAATGGGTGATTTCAATTACCCTGGTATCAACTGGGTCAGTGTCACGGCAGGACATGCTAGGGAGATAAAGTTCCTAGATGACATAAATGACTGCTTCTTGGAGCAGCTGGTTCATGAACCGACCAGAGGGGAAGCCATATTAGACCTAGTCCTTAGTGGAACACCAGATCTAGTGCAAGAGATAAGGTTGTTGGGGCCACTTGGCAATAGTGATCATAGCATGATCACCTTTGATTTAATTAGTGGAGGAGGGATAGTAAGGAAATCCACAGTACTACCTTTTAACTTTCGAAAGGGAGACTATGATAAAATGAGGAAAATAGTTAAGAAAAAACTAAAAGGAGCAGTTGCAAAGGTTAAAGACTTACATCAAGCTTGGGTGTTGTTGAAAACTACTATCTCGGAAGCCCAGACCAGCTGTATTCCACGCTTTAAGAAAAGTGGAAGGAAGTCCAAAAAACTGCCAGTATGGTTTAAAGGTGAGGTCAGAGAGGCTGTTGCCAAAAAAGCATCTTTCAGGAAATGGAAAAAAGAGCCAAACGACGAAACCTGGAAACAGCACAAGCACTGGCAAGTCAAATGCAAGGCATTGATAAAGCAGGCAAAGGGAGAATTTGAGAAGAAGCTTGCTGCGGAAGCAAAAACGTGAAATAAAGATTTTTTCAAGTACATTCGTAGCAAAAAAACTGTGAGTGTGTCAGTTGGTCCATTAGATGATAGAGGAGTTAAAGGGGCACTAAGAGGCGACAAGGCGATAGTGGAGAGACTGAATGAATTAAAACCCTCGGCCCAGTGTGCAGCAGCAGCCAAGAGAGCAAATAGAATGCTAGGTATCATAAGGAAAGGAATGGAAAATAAAACAAAAGTTATTATAATGCCTCTATATCGTTCCATGGTGAGACCGCACCTTGAATATTGTGTGCAATTCTGGTCGCCGTATCTTAAAAAGGATATAGCGTTATTAGAAAAGGTTCAGAGAAGAGCCACCAAAATGGTAAAGGGGATGGAAGGATACTTCTATGAAGAAAGGCTAAAAAGGTTAGGGCTCTTTAACCTGGAAAAGAGACGGCTGAGGGGAAATATGATAGAAGTCTATAAATTAATGAACGGAGTGGAACGGGTAAACGTAGATTGTCTACGTTATCAGAATATAGAAAGACTAGGGGACATGCAATGAAGCTACAGGGTAAACTATTTAAAACTAATAAAAGAAAATATTTCTTCACTCAACGTGTAATCAAACTCTGGAATTTGTTACCGGAGGATGTAGTAAAGGCTGTTAGTGTAGCTGGGTTTAAAAAAGGTTTGGACAAGTTCCTGGAGGAAAGGTCCATAAACCATTATTAAGAAGGGACCCAGGATATCAATGCTTGACCCAGTACAAGCATTGCGGAACCTATGTCTTTTGGGGAAACTGCTAGGTACGTATGACCTAGATTGGCCACTGTTGGAAACAGGGTACTGTGCTTGATGGACCTTGGTCTGACCCAGTATGGCATATTTTATGTTCTTATGTTAAATATATTATGCAGGACCTAGCTGACCTGCCTCATTTCATTCTTCCTAAGAAATTGGAGTGGAGTGGAGGAGTATCCTAGTGGTTAGAGCAACTGCCTAGTACCCAGAAGATCAAGAGTTCAATTCCCACTGGCACTCCTTGTGACCTTAGGCAAGTCATTTTATCTGCCATTGCCTCGGAAGAAAAAGGCCTGGCAACCTACTTCCAGTGATACCTTGCCAAGAAAACCGAGAGGTAGCTGGGTCGCTAGGAGTCAGCACTGACTCAATGGCATTATATGTAAAAAAAAGAAATTGGAACAGTTTCGCACCCTAGTGGACCTTGGCAAGGACTGCTCAAAGTTCGAGACGGCGGTGAGAGTGGCTGCAGTAGGCATTTGGGGCATAGAGACTCACCTGCTCCAGTCCTCTGACTTGGAATAATCTGTTCAGAATAAACTAGCAGATGTACCATGCTGAGGTGAGGATCTGTTCAGTGAACAGGTGGAGGAGAAGACTGACGCTATAGAGAAACATCATATCATGCTTACCAGACTCTCCAGGCATATATCTGAACCTGCTTACTGGGGGAGATGCAGAAGATGATGTACTACTCCTGTAGGTGTCAATACTTGCCTGGACCTCAAACCTCCCAGCAGAAACAGCAGGCTCCTTGCCGGCACCAGTGCAGAGAAAAGTCCCAGAAGGCCTAGCCAGCCCTGCAGCCAAAGCCCGGGGCAGGGTTTCGACTTGTTCCTCTGGAGCATAGCCAGTCTACCAAGGGTTGCTGTGCTAAACCCTCCGGTTGGGGGATGGCTCGGTTTCTTTGTCCAGAGATGGCCCCTCAGAACCTCAGACTCCTTGGTGCTGCAAATTTTCTGGAGCAGAAACAGGTTGCAGCTCTCCGAATTACTACCAAGCTGGCCCCTGAGGGTGTATCGCCCCAACCCCCTGCATCAGGAACTACTTCAGAAGGAAATCTCCAGTCTCCTGGCTGACCTAGTTATCGAGCTCATTCTTCAGGAACAAGCGGGGCGGGACTTTTACTCCAAGCATGGGGCTTCATCGGGGATGTCACCCATATTAGAGGACTTATTGCTGCTGTCCACAGAGAATATCGGTTACAGGTGGTAACTATCTTTTTCTGATATTGCTTATAAATATACCTCTTTGCAGCTTCATTTTAGGCCCTGTAGCATTACAGCTTCCCCTTCTTTGAAAAAGGTTGGTTTGTTCATTAATACCCTTTAAGTATTTAAACATCTGTATCATATTTCTCCTGTCCCTCCTCTCCTTTAGGGTATACATATTTAGGACTAAGTCTCTTCTTTTACGTACATCAAATCAAATAAATGTAAATGTTAAAGTCAGATGAGCAGCTGGAAACAACCTGGTCCCTCTCCTTGTTCTTACCACACACTCCAAAAAAAAGTAAAAAAAAAAAAAAAAAAAGCTGAAACATAAGTCTAGGAAAACTTGATGGCACATATGGGCTTTGAGGGTGTTGCTATTCCTTCATGTTTTTATGGGGAGTCGTGAATATGTTTTTATTTGATTAGGTAGCAGTAACGTGAATTCATGACACTGGCAGAGATATTCAAGAGGTGCCCGTGTATCTGAAATGAGCAGAGTAGTCTGCAGTGTTTCTTCCTTTGTATGTAGAATTGATCATCTAGTTAGTGGAAGTGAAGATTTGTCTACTGTGGTGTGCTCATGATTAGAGCTTCTGTTCCTTTGTGTTTACAAATTTGAGTGTTTATTTTCCAACTAATTATGCATTCTTTGAGGGTGCTATTGCTGGGCCCCTCTTAAAGTGTAATCGGATATGGAAGTTTGTGTCACTTAAGAGTTGCCAGCAGAAAAAAGGCAGGAAAACAGAGCGGAGCATACAAGACAAGTGGGGCGGGGGGGGGGGGGGGGGAGAGGATATAGGATACTAGGGGAAATGGTGGTATTCTGGTGTCTATTCAATAAACAGTTCTTTTAATTTTTTGCAAGGGGTGTGTGGTTTGCATTGCTTCCATTGCATGCAAATCTCTCAGGTCTATTCATTATGAATATCTTGAAAGGCAGAATGGCTTGAGAGTATTTCAGGTCTGGCTAGAGAAACTCTGGTGTAGATAAGTATTTTTCTGAGAGGTGTATTATAATAATATACAGATCTCGAAATATAGCTTGGTTTCTCCAGGAATAAACATGAAGTCAGTTCTCGCATATGGGTGATGTCGGCTCTGACTGAGCCCGTGCAGAGTATTTCCACAGCTTTCAAAGAAAGCCTTTGGGACATGCTACCACGCATGTGTGGTCCCCTTCCCGTCCAAGGGTGCCATCTTGCTCAGTCTCCTTTTTTCCTGCGGAGCCCAACAGATGGCTGTCTTGTTTCCCTGGAAAAAATCCTTGTTAAATATCCTTAAAGTTAGCTGTTTCCAGTTTGCATACCGGTTCCTCTTCCCGCCTCAAGCTGGTGCCGGAACCAGCGCTATTCTCGGCTCCTTTCCCCTTTTTTTGATCGAGGCTTGCCTCGACCGGCGTTCATGCCATTTTTTGCCTGGGGGTCATCAACCCTGGCTGGGTGCTTCCACCATGTCTCCTGGTGGGTTCAAAAAATGTGATCGCTGCAGTCAGACTATGTCGGTGACTGACACCCATGACTGCCTACGCTGCCTGGGACTGGACCATGACGGCACCTCCTGCGACTTATGCCAGGCCATGACGCCAAGACCAATAAAAAGATGTCAGAGTTGCAGGAAAAACTGTTCCCCAAGTCTTACTTGGCCCCAGCCTCCCAGACGCTGAACTCCAAGCCCAGCACTTCCTGCGAGGCCCGAGCGTCCTCAGAGTCCTGCGGTAGCGGCTCCTCTGAGAAGACCTTGAACCCCAAGAAGAACAAGAAAAAGACCTCTAAGTCCACCAAAGTTCCACCGGAGAAACCTGGTAAAACCACCAGAAGGGACTCAGGTGGCTCTGAGAAGCGCCCTATCAAGATCCTCAAGAAGGATTCCTCGGCCGGCGGAGACCATTCGAGATTCCTTAAGGCCATAGTCCTCGAGGCCAGGCTTGGAAACCAGAATGGTGGCCCTGGAGCACAATATCACTGCTATCCTGGTCCTGCAGCAGGCAATGATGGCTGGTTCATCTGCCCCAACGACTGGGCCCCCGACTGTGGGGGATCCGTGGTTATTGAGCCGAGCTCTGAGTGCCACCAGTCTCGGGTAGTGTCCACCAGGAAGAAAACAGCAACTGCCACGTAGACAATCGTAGCAACCAAAACACAAAACGTAGGCAGAATACAAACTTTTATTGGTCCTTATGTGTTTAAAAAAGGGGGGCCAAACCCAACACAGGCCGTGTTTCGTGGGTACTTCGTCAGGGGTGAGGCAAACCACAAACTACAAAACCAAAAAATCATAAATATAATAATAAGAACAAATTAAAAACAATATAACATACCAGTAATCATAAATACACAATTAATTAATGCCAATTATAAAACAATAAATAGATAAAAAAAGAGTAAAAAGAGTGAACATGAATAATCAAAGTGCATTACAAAATAATGTATTACACCACATAAAAAGTCATATTATATTACTGAATAAATAAATAAATAACTAATAAAACCAATCATCATAAACAGTCATAATACCGGTACATAAAACATATACCTGTTTCTCTGCTCATAGGTCATATGGAATCCTACCTCCATAGTTGAGTGATACATGGTTCACATCCCCTTTGGATTTCTCCGTTTTTTAAGTTTTTATCGTATCCATATTTTAATAGTTATGTATATGTTCCCTTGATGCTTTTATTGCTTTTATGACTATATTGGGTGTCTATGTTTCTGCTTGTTCTTTATGATATTGTTCTTTATTTTTGTTTATATGTACCGGTATTATGACTGTTTATGATGATTGGTTTTATTAGTTATTTATTTATTTATTCAGTAATATAATATGACTTTTTATGTGGTGTAATACATTATTTTGTAATGCATTTTGTTTGATTATTCATGTTCACTCTTTTTACTCTTTTTTTATCTATTTATTGTTTTATAATTGGCATTAATTAATTGTGTATTTATGATTACTGGTATGTTATATTGTTTTTAATTTGTTATTATATTTATGAATTTTTTGTTTTGTAGTTTGTGGTGTGCCTCACCCCTGACGAAGTACCCACGAAACACGGCCTGTGTTGGGTTTGGCCCCCCTTTTTTAATCGCATAAGGACAAATAAAAATTTGTATTTTGCCTACGTTTTGGTTGCTACCAGTCTCGGGTAGGCCTTCAATGCCGGTCGAGGATCTGGTCCCAATCCTCGGGCATCTGGTCCTCCCTGGCTAGTTTCCGCGACTCAGACCCCAGGTCCTCTTGAGGTCACCGACTCCTTGGTGCCGTCCTTGAGGCAATGCGGACAGCCCAGTGGTGCCTCTGCTCACAGTGGACCCAAGCCACAGGCAGGCTACGGGACAGGGTCAGGGTTACCCGCCAACTGGCAGAATCCCTCAAGAGGTGGCAAAACCTCCACCACCTCCCGGCGGGAATGCCCTTCGAAGTACCCGCACCTCAGAGAATCCTGACCACAATGCCTCTCTCCTAGTTTGGGGGCTACATCGTGGGGACCGCCGCACACAAGCCAGCTGGTCCCAGGAGGAGTCGCTCCTTCAGATCAATCTCCTGGAGCTCAGGGCAAGCTTCCTAGTCCTATGAGCATTCCGCCACTGTCTGTGACACCAGTCCGTACTGATCCAGACGGACAATCAAGTCACCATGTTCTATATCAACAAACAGAGGGGTATGGGCTCATACTCCCTCTGCCAGCAAGCAGTGGCCCTTCTCCTTTGCAGCTCGCAACATCATGCTCTTGTGAGCAGTCTGCATCCTGGGCTAGGACAACTGCCTAGCGGACAGGCTGAGCAGAGTCCTTCAGCCACCCGATTGGTGCCTGAACCCCAGGGTGGCCAAGAGGCTCTTCCACCTCTGGGGCAGGACCGTGATGGATCTATTTGCTTCTCCAGACAACACGCAGCTGCCTCGCTTCTGCTCGTGCCAACTGCACCCAGAGAGAGTGGCAGCAGATGCCTTCCTAATCTCATGGTCCAAGAGCCTACTCTACTCTATACCTTCCCACTGACCACCCTGGTCATCAGGACACTCTTCAAGGTCCAGAGCGAGAGGCCGTCAGTCATACTAATCGCTCCCTGGTTTCCACTGCTGCTCTCCCTGTCGGTGGCACTCCCAGTCGCACTGGGCCAAGTTTCAGACATCCTGTCTGAGGAGGAGGGCTCGCTCCTGCACCCCAACCTGGGGGGTCCCTATTGCTAACAGCATGGCTGCTGAAAGGGTAGCACTGGCCCCTTTCAATCTTCCAAGAGAAATCGAGAAGATCGTACTGCTCTCCTGAAAGCCCTCCACCAGATGGGCTTATGCCTTTAAGTGGAGAAGGTTCTCTGCCTGGTGTGTGGAAAGAAGGGAGAACCTCTTCTCCTGCCATATGCAATTAGTACTCCAGTAGCTACTGCACCTGTCCCACACCAGGCTAAAGTCTAACTGGAGTGGAGGAGTGGCCTAGTGGTTGGGGCAAGGTACTTCAGGCCGGAAGGTCGGGGGTTCAAATCCCACTAGAGGACAGCAACCTTGGGCCGGAAGGACTGGGGTTTCTAGTCCCACAGGTGCTCCTTGTGGTCTTGGGCAAGCCACTTAACCCTCCATAGCCCATGTTCCCTGTAAATTAGTTATCTCCAAGTTATAATGCCCTGTTCAATGTAATTTCAGTTTGTTCAATGTAAACCGCACTGATGCAGAATAGCGCGGTATATAAGAGAATGTAAATAAATAAATAAATAACTCAGTGAGGGTGCATCTGAGTGCAATAGCTGCTCACCATCACCCTGCAGAGGGGAAACCCCTCTCGTGCCAGCCTCTGGTCTCCAGGTTCCTCTGGGGCCTCCTGTTATCCAAGCCCCCTCTCCACCCTCTGGCAGCAGAGTGGGATCTCAACGTGGTTCTCTGTGAGCTCACCAAACCGCCATTCGAGCCCCTAACCACTTGCCACCTGCAGTACCTGTCTTGGAAAATGGCCTTTCTGGTGGCCCTCATGTCCGCTCAAAGAGTGAGCAAACTCCAGGCCCTAGTGGTGGATCCACCATATATAAGGTTCTATAAGAACAGGGTAGTGCTCTGCACACACTCCAAACTCCTCCCAAAGGTGTTATCTCCTTTCCACCTCAACCAAGAGGTGACCCTCCCCACCTTCTTTCCGCAGCTTCATGCCAGCAGGGAGTAACTAGTGCTGTATACACTGGATTGCAAATGGGCTCTGTCCTTCTACTTACAGTGGACCCAGGCCCATTGCAAAGCCCCTCAGCTTTTCATGTTCAGCAGATTGGGGCTCCCCATGACTAAGCAAACTCTGTCCACTTGGGTGGCAGACTGTATTGACCTTGCCTATGAGTGAACTGGCCTCTCCCTTGAGCACCGTATCACAGTGCATTGTGTGAGGGCGATGGCCACATTGGTGCTCAGCCTCTGCTCAGTGCCGGTGACGGAGATCTGCAAGGCCTCCACATGGTCTTCAAGTCATACATTCGCAGCTCACTACTGCATGGAGAGCAAGTCCCGCAAGGACAGTGCGTATGACCATGCAGTACTCTGTAATAATCTCGGGGTGTAGGCAACTCCTGTCCTCTGACCCTTCTGTGTTCAGGCTACCGGAGTGATAGTGCCGCTGGACACTAGGGTCTTGCAGAGGCTCTCAGTGGGGACTCGCCTTCTGCAACTCACGGCTACCCGATTGGTCATCGTTGGTGCTGTCGTGGTTCAGTCCTCGGGAGCCTGGAGCTAGGGAATCTCATATGTGAGGACGGACTTCCTGCTTGTTCCTGGAGAAAGCGTAGTTACTCACCTGTAACAAGTGTTCTCCAGGGACAGCAGGAATCAGTCCTCGCACCCCTCCCTCCTTCCCTGGGAGTTGCCTCCCTACCTTGTGTTATTATTTACTACCGTCCTAGCTATGTTATCTGACTGAGCAAGATGGCACCCTTGGCCAGGAAGGGGACCAAGTATGTGTGGTAGCATGTCCCAAAGGCTTTCTTTGAAAGCTGGGGAAATGCTCTGTGCGGGTTCCTTTAGCGCTGACGTCACCCATATGTGAGGACTGCTTCCTGCTGTCCCTGGAGAACACCTGTTACAAGGAGTAACTACGCTTTCCAGATTGTGAGTCATAAGCTTAAAAAGGCACAAGAAATGAGGCTTCTCTTTCTCTCCCTTACGGGCCTCCACTCCAGCTTGCAACTGACAATGGTGTTCTGTGCACATTGATAGTCTTACCCCTCCTCCTGCACAGCCTTCCTGTTAGAATGGAAGTCTGCGCAGATGAACTAGGCTTGCCGCTGCACGCTGACTTACATACCCCTATACTGACAGCTAGTGCTTCCATCACTTCCCCACTCTTGAGTAAATAGGTGGGGGTAAAAAAGGAGTGGAGGTTTGATTAAATGTTGTTGTTTGGTTTTTGGGTCGTGTCAATTTAGAGTGTTAAAATGGGTTATTGGATAAAATTTTGAGCAGTCTTGATTAGGCTTGTCAGATCAGTTCCTGTAGAAACTGTATTTGTGGGGGTGGCAGAGTGCACTATGTAATAATAAGGTTAGGTTCAATCATTGGATATGCCAACATTCAATTTACCAACAAAGTGGTTTATAAAACCACATTTAAATTAAAAGGTTAAAAGATTTTTAAAAAAAGCATAGTCGTAGATCATCATCATTCGCACGTTAACATACATATATTTTCTAACTTTTTAAGCTTTCAAAAATATCTGTGGCTAATTCCCTTTTGAAACCCATATCCATTTTCCATCAGATGTGCTATATATAGTTGAGTCCCCAATGGGCAGCTTCTCGCACTTACTATGTGCCCTCAATGCTTTTGATATTTGGAATCCCTTTTCTTTTTTCTCCTTTAGGGAACCAGGTCAGTTTAGTTCATCTTGGGGAGACCAGAGCACACTGTAATGTTATCAGACTTGTTTTTAACTTGCCTGCTTTTGGTTAATGGCTTTTCTTTTCTAGCTTCTTAAGAGTATAAAAAAAAAAAAATATATATATATATATATATATATATATATATATATATATATATATATATATATATATATATATATATATTATATATATATATAAGTTAATGATGTCCTTATTACACAGACGTTCTTTTAATAAATATCCTAACAAAATACATGGCAGATTTCTGCAC
Organism: Ichthyophis bannanicus; assembly: GCA_033557465.1. NCBI lineage: Eukaryota > Metazoa > Chordata > Amphibia > Gymnophiona > Ichthyophiidae > Ichthyophis > Ichthyophis bannanicus. Next base: position 159,328,647 of record CM066043.1, on the reverse strand, counting down.
CAAAGAAGGAAACTAGGTATCATGAAATGTTCACCCATCTTCTTGTTAAATTAGAAAATGTGTTTGATGTTGAAGGTTAAAAGCATTTGTTTACACTGAATGTTTGCTGCAGCCCTGTGATTTGAGAAAACAACCCCCATTGTGGAGTGGAAAAGCAATCCTTTAGTTGGCAGACAGATAAGGCCAATCGCCTGGATAACCTTGGTTAAACAGCTCTGCTTGTAACAATGGAGGAGTAACCTAGTGATTACAACAGCAGGGAAGCCAAGATTCAAATCCCATCCATGCTCCTTGTGACCTTGAGCAAGTCATTTAACCCCCTATTGCCGCATCTAAAAAATTAGGTTGTAAGCTCTCTGGGGACAGGGAAATATGCCCCCTGTACCTGAATGTAATGTGCCTTCAGCTACCGTGTTTCCCCGAAAATAAGACCGGGTCTTATATTAATTTTTGCTCCAAAAGATGCACTAGGGCTTATTTTCGGGGTAGGGCTTATTTTTTTTTTAACTTCAATTCCTAGCAGTTGTGGGCTTAAACAGACTAGAATAATTTTATAAAACCAGGCAACTGGCTTGAATGGCAACAAGTGGGGCAGAGGGTGTTTAAAGGGAGGCCAAGGAGTTTACTCGGTGGGAACAAGTGTCGGGTAAATATGTCACTCACCCCACTGTAGGAACTCGGATACGTATTTTTCTCGTCGCAAAGGGGAATTGCCGCATTCTATGTACAGACAAACCAAGATATCCAGGAGGGTCTCCACGCTCAAAGAATTCTCATTCCTCTGGGGTCCATCCAGGAGCAACTGCTCCAACTTCTTCAGCCGCACCTTCGCTGACATTTTCCACAGCAGTAAGGGGGGGAAAAATTCCTCCGACTGGACTTAAAACGCCGAAAGGTTGAGACACCTCCTCCGGAAAAAAAAAATCCCAGGGTAAGCAGTCGAGAATGAAACTCTATCCGCCGGGAGCAGCGGCGTTAGAGCGCCCTAGGCCGACCTTTGGCTCTAGTTCCCAACGGCAGCGCAGCTCTCAGGCCCAGCCGGTCCATCGAACACTTACTTCTCCAGCCTCTCCCTACCTCAAGAACACACACAGGCAGCCCTCCTCCATGATCTGCACTAGGGCTTATTTTCAGGGTAGGGCTTATATTACGGTAAGCACAGAAAAACGTGCTAGGGCTTATTTTCAGGGTAGGTCTTACTTTCGGGGAAACACGGTACTACTGAAAAGGTATGAGATAAAATAAATAACTAAAAAACTTCAAACATATCTGATATATCATGCTGACAAATAAATAAAAGAAAAACCCCACTGAAATGCTGAAAATCTAACATAAACTTATGCAAGAGCAGGGAAATCAACAAACAGATTTTTAATTCTTCTTTAATTTGTGATTTTGATTAAGATTATAGCATCTTTCTTTGTGAAAATAAAGCAAGGCAAAACTGCTTTTAAAATTAGGCATTTTTTTATTGTACTGCACTTATTGGGAAAGACTCCTATTCATTGCATTGTTGAACACAGATGTGTGTATCTTTCTATCTATCATTTGTTTTTAGAGGTTCACAAACACCAGCTAGTTGAATACCATTGAGAACATTTGCTCTTCGTGCACCTCACTTTCTATATTGTTGGTATGTTACATAGATTGTCTTTAGTGAGCAGCTTTGGTCATTGTGACGTCAGAGCGATTGTGATGTCTGGTTGCTTGGCTCTGACTCTGAAAACTCATTTGATGGGACATCACACCGGTTGTTTGGGACTATAGATGAAGAACACCTGAGACATGAAAGTAAAATCTTTCTGGGAAGGTAAAGGCCTTTTCTTGATTAACTTTTTAAAAAAATTTAAATGCTTGACCAGACCCAGGCATTGGCTTCTGTTTCTGTCACAATGAGGTCAGCGTGCAGTAGTAATATTGATGACACATGGGCTATTCCTTCAATATATGAATTGTGGAGAAGGCATGCCCTAGTGAATATGCATTTTATAAAATAATAGATTTGAACTACAGCACTGAAAGGAAATACTTGCATCCTGCAGCTTTGCTACCATAGCCTGGCACCCATAATGTGTGCTATCCAGAACTGTATGGGAATATTTCTGTGTAATTTCAGTGTAGGGAATCTTTTTGCTTCTGGTGGTTGTAAAATCGGTCTCACATACGTGAAGCCTCAGAGTAGTGAAACGGTGTCTATTTTCTATATCATCCGTATCGTATGGAGGCAAGTTAACAGCTGCAAATGAGGTCAAAACCTTGAGCTGGAGATTAATAAGGTTAAAGTTTGAGAGTGATCAAAGTGTGTGAAGCTTTTGCAGCTAATGTGGCGTTTTAGTGCAGAGACCATCGCATTAGCTGCAAAAGCTGTGCTGTATCTGCTGGGGCCCTACTAGGCATTTCCCTACTAGATATCACACAGAAAATGCAGAGAGCGCACCACAGTAGCATCATGGATGCAGCGAATGCTACCCATTGAGGTGGTGGTATCTGTAGCCATGCTGGTTGCAATTTTGCCAGTTACTGCAGGAATACTCGGTGCATGGTAACAGTGCAGTGTAGTGTAGATGCTCATTTCCCCCCCAGTGCAGCAGTTAGTGTGGCAGACAGCACAGTGGGTTTTTGCGCGAACAGATAGTGCAGCTTAGTAAACATGCCCTTAAAGGTACTTTATCGGGTTAGACTGGGAAACCTGCTTCTGAGACTAACATGCTTTTACAAGCTCCTTTATCAGTTACTATGGGCCCAAAAGCCATTTACATGGTTTACAGCCCAGTAAACTGTGTAAATGCCTTAAATCGGGATATTCAAGGGCACCTACATGGTTAGTGCCATTGACTAGCCCTGTCTGTGTCCCCTAGTCGCCCCAGTGCAGTCTGATTAGCATCGGGGCATGTTGGGGGTGTTATGGGTTGGAGCAGAGGTGGGGAATACCGCTAACTGGGTAGTGAGTTTTTCCCCTGGGTGCCAAAACTGGATATTCATTGCCGTCGCCATGGCATTGACTGTTCAGGGTTAGGGGTGCCGTAGCGGCGCATAGCCTGTCTACTTGAATATTGGGCCCTATGTTCTTAAGCTAGCAAGCCGTTGACAAGTTGAATGGATTTAAATTGCTTAACAATATTTTATTTAAAGCTTTTGAAACAAAACATAGGGGCCCTTTTACCAAAGGGAGCTATGGCGTTGCACCAGACATGCAAATCCATGATGTGTTAGGGTAACATCACAGCGTTAACTGCCGGGAGCATAGAAAGCATATTCCTGACAATTACTGCGGTGCACGTGGCCCTGCTGTGGTATGGAAATAATGCAGATTCACTTGTCGCCACCTATGCAGATGGTGGTGAGTGCACCTGTGCTACTTGCCTGCTATGCAGGTAGCACAGATGCGCCAACTGTGTGTGCTCACCCCACCCACTCTCTGCGCCTAACTTACCCACTTGCAACCCTAATTAATGGACAGTTAATACCAAAATCCAGTACCACTAACTGTTATGACTCTGCGCTAGCTGTCAATGTGTGTCTAACACGTGTCTTTAGCATATGCCAGATCCGTGCTGACAGCTAGCGCAGGGTCATAGCAGCGGCACCGGAGTTTGGCATTAACTGTCCATGGCGCATTAGGGTTGCAAGTGGGGGGGTGGGGTGGGGAGTGGGGCAGAGAGAGTGCCATGCAGTCGGTGCATCTCTAGCTACCTGCACAGCAGGCAAGCAGGTCAAGTGCACCCGCAGCCATCTCCAAGCAGGCAAGTCCTATTCGCCCTATTCAAGAAGTAGGTTCCTAGTGGGATGTAGGAGCTTATCCTCAAAGCAAATTCGATTTTGATGTGAGTAGAAGGCATTGCTGCTTAAAACAAGTTATTGATTTAATTTAGAATTTGTGTTTCTGGAAATGGACATAGCAAATTAAGACAACAGCCATTTTTAGGGTTGTTTTGAGAGTTAGTAAAAAGAAAAAAATATATTTGCTGTGATGCATAATAATCTGCATCTTGCACACTTTTAAATACAATAACTCATCCTTATCCTGCTACCCCAGTTCAGACAAATGGGTTATGCTCCCTTGCCAGGAGGTGGAGACTTGAACATCTGTCAGTGATGTCAACAGAAGGTGTATCTGCTGGTGCAGCACTGGAACAAGTCAGTCTTTGCCTTCCTCCAGCAGATGGCATTTTATGTGGACTGGTGCAGCAGTGCAGATAGGCCTGATTCTTCTGACCTATACCATGGTGCTGTGGTCATTGTGACTGAGTCCAAGAGACCCAGCGTTGTTTGGAGTGCAAGTATTTCCTTGCTTCCTGGAGCAGACAGTCACCCTGTTCCTAGAGCTCTTTCCTATAGGTTCCTGTTATGGTGGGCTGAAGAGAGGTGCAGGAGGACCCTGGGGGAGAGGGGGTAGGTAAACTGGGCTCAGGCTTCCTTGCCTCTTGGTGTCTTCTATCTGCATGTTTTTTTTTAATTTTGTCAGTGAGTTATATTTGGTTCTCCTGCTGCTTTCAATAAAGCAGTGTTTGTTTTTTTGAATTTAGAACTTTCTTCTGCAGCTGGGCTTCCCAGGTCTGTGTGGGCATCTGAAGCTTCGCTGCTTGGATTTCCTCAGTCAGCTCAACAAGTGATTCACTTTTTGGGACTCTGTTCACAGTGGCCCTTGCTTCTTTTTAATGTGGGGGTTTTATTTTTTCCCCACAGCGGGTTCCCCCCTCCCCTCTTTGCTGCTGTAGTGCTCAGTCATGTGTCTTGATTCAGCCTGAGATCCTAATTGATTTTAACTGTGGCTACTATTTTTGTCAGGATTGTGATGGGAATGCCTGGGTCACTTTTTTTTGGCATGTTGGGAGCCCTGGGCTCGATGCTATTTCTGTACCTGATCCAGCCTCCTTTTTTTTTTCTCCCTGCCGGTGGGAGGTCTTCTCTGTTCCTGTGGGGAGGGAGCCTGGCTGGGGTGGCCATAACTTTGTCTGCTGGCCCCTGGAGGTCCTTCAGGGCTGAGAAAACCCCCTTCCCTTTATCCACTGGTTTGAGCTACAGTTCCTGAAACAACTCACGGGCTGTTTCCATTCTTGTCTAGCTGCTTGATAGCCTCCTACGCAGGGGTCTGGGTCCCAGGCCTTTCTTATGGGGGAACCAAGGCCCTCAAGCATCTCTATTATTTAGTATTGTTTAGCTCATGCCTTTCCGGTAGTAGTTCAAGGTGCATTACAATCTGGTACGGTAGCTATTGCGGGAAGTATGGGGGTTAAGCACCTCTGTTTTGCCCTTTATTCATTTGTTCCTCTGGGAATCCTGCCTTTTCCCCTACAAGGATTGGTTAGAATGCTGTAGAGAAATCAATTTCTCCAGAAGGTAAGTCTGAGGAGGACAGGATGATCCTCTAGGGGAAGGCTAGAATCTCTATGATCTTCCTATTTCATAAAAGGGACCTTCCTATGCCCTTTCAGGACTCTATGGGTGCTCTGCATGTTATAGAGCCTGCTCTCAGGCAAGGTTAGTAGGCAGACCCTCTCCTGTAGGTTATTTGGCATCCTCTATGCTTTCTTCTACCTCATCCTAGATGACAGCTCATCATCTCTTAGGAAGACAACCCCTGAACTGAGCCCTAGGAGGCCCTGTGGTCCTGCCTTGACTGTACCCTCAGCCCCAGGGTGAGCTGGAACAGCCTTTTAGTCTCCCTCACATGGACACCTACATCATGGCAATGTTGCGGCACATATCTGTCCCAATGGATGGGGATGCTGTGCCCAAGGAGGGTTGAGGCCCTATTTGGGTGCACAATGGCAACCTCTATTTTAGGCTCACTAGCAAAGTTTTGTTCAGGCCTTGTGGCTCAAGTGCTTTTAAGCTAGGTCCAGTATTTGCTGGACAGTCCAGAGGCTAGACAGCCAAGAGGTGACCTAATGGCTGGAGCATTGGGCTGAGAAACAGGAAAGCCAGGTTAAAGTTCCTTTGTCACCCTTTGTGATCTTGGGCAAATCACTTAACTGTCTAGCAAGATTGAGGTCTAGAGCTGCTTGCATGACTGTTATTTGAATTGACTTGATCAGTGTCTTCCAGGTCCATAGTGGCAGTGCTGCCGAGGCAGTAGCATCTGGCTCTGCAGGTGTTCGGCTGATGCTATCTCACAGATGAGAAACTAACTAGCTCATTGAGGAAGACCTAGAGAGGTTAGTGAAGGCCTAGGGAAAGACTTGCCCAGAGAGAGGCTTTCAGAATTCAGGCATGGGGCATTAGGACTACCTCTGGCAGGGCCTTGCATGGAGCGTGCAGCTGCCCTCTGACTGCTAGCTGTCTGGATAGGACCTATACCTCTTAGGAGTCCAAGTCATGGTTACAGTGGTGGCATTTTGTACAAGGACTGCCTCCCTGTACCTGGATGACTGGCTGATTTTGTCAGATTCCCTGGAGAAGTCTAGGGCCAATGCAGCCCAAGGGGTTTTCTGTCTAGAACAACTGGGTTTGGTGATCAGCTATCCCAACAGCAGTCTGATTTCCTTTCAGCAAAACCAAAAAGAGGCAGTGATGCCCACAATTAACAAGTAGCAAAAAGAGGAGGGCACAAAAACAGTGACAAGAGATGTAGAATATCTTCTTTAATATGTCCATAATGCAGAGTACAACCCTATATGGCCATGTTTCGACAACAAGGTTTTCTTCATGATCATATAAAGAAATCTGTAATAAGTAACATAACTCAATACCCACTTGACAATAACTATTTTATAATTTAATATATGATAAGTAATAATCCATAACTAAAAAACTCAAAGAAACGCTTAGATATTAAAACAAATTCACATAACAATTATGATGGGAGTATCTGAAATTATGAAACCTCGAGTGAGGTTGGTTCTGATTTTGAGCTATAAAATCAAATGAGGAAGAAGAGCAAACTACTGGGCAAAAGAGGCAAATCACACTGTCTACAGCCATGGGCTTCTCCAAGTAGCTGTCTGAGCATTTGTTACTAAGATAATTTACCCTTATAAAGTGGGAGAGGCTATACAAAAATCTCTAAATGCTTCCAGCCAGCAATTTAAACTGTCAAAACTATTGTTAAGAAATGAAAGTTACATGAGAATACTTAAGTCAAGGCAAGATCTACGAGATCTCGTAGAAGACCAAACAAAATCTGATAGGCCTGAAAACTGGTTGGGTCAGTAAAACAGAGTTCACAGATTCACTCCAAACGTTTTTCTACGACTTCATCACAAAAGTCATCTAAAGTATGCAAAAGACAATAGTGATCAGCCTGAAACATTTTGGAAGAAAACTTTGATCTTATGAAATGAAAACTGAACTGTTCAGCCAAGGCACACACAATAGATGTGGAAGAAAGAGAGTGAAGCATTTATAGAAAAAAGAACATCTTGCTAACCGTTAAACATGGGGCTAGATCTATCATGCTTTGGGATTGTGTGAGAGTCGGTGGAAGAGGAAATATTGCTTGGATGGAAGGAAAATTGGATTCCTAGATGCTAATGTGCCATAGATAGTAGAGAAACTGAAGCTAAAAAGAGGTTGGATATTTCAGCCTGACAGTGTTCTGAAATACATTTTAATCAACTATAAGGTACTTGCAGGAAGGATATGAAGGTTTTGGAATGGCCTTGACAGTCCCCAGACTTAAATATGGAGAAATGTGTGGGGAGGGTGGAAGCATGCAGTACATGCAAGGAAAGCTACAACTATTTCTAAGATGTAAGAATTCTTCAAGGAAGAGTGGGGAAAAGTCCAGAAACAAGAGTGGCAAAATTCTTAGTGAGCTACAGTAAATATCTGGAAGTTGTTATTTCTGCCAAAGGAAGTATTGCAAAGCATTGATTGAAAAGATGTCCAAACTTTTGCACCTGCCAAAAAGCACAACTGCCCCCCCCCCCAAAACAATCCCCCTCCCCCAACAAACAAAACCCCACTATAAACAGTAATTCCATAGAATCCTGCTAGACCAGTCCAGCCAAGTGGGTTGTGTTCCCCTAACAGAAGACTGATGGAGACAAAGAACCAATGAAAAGCCCACGTTTCAATTACATCGCTCCCAAGTCTCTATTCGCCTCAGCCACCAGAGGTCTCTTAAGTATTCTTTTTGTCTCCAGCAGATGGTGGATGGACTTTTCTCCATTCTGAAGAAAATCTGAATAATCGAGAGGAAAAGATGGATTTAAATGCTCGTAAATGACTATCTTGAGGGTACCCGACAATACCTCTCAGCTCTTCACCATCTTCACATTTCTCACTGCTCACTCCAGCTCATTCATTCCAATTGTATGTTCCTCCCATCCGCCTTACAAGCACACCTAGAGTTGACCTGTAATTCTGCTGCCTTCTTTCTTGGCCCCCAATTATGGAACTCCCTCCACCAAATCTCCGCCTGGAATCCACCTTCAATAAATTAAAATCGATACTAAAAACTCACCTTCTCTGTATTGCTTTTGATCTTCCTCCCACTCAGGTATTCCCTGCTCTCTCCACCACATTGATGTGTCCCTATTTCTTTCTCTCATTCCTGTCCTCCTTTCTCTTGTAGCGTGTAAACTTTACTATCGCTTTCCTGTCTAAGTATTGGTGTTCCATTTCCAATTTCTTGCATCATTGTTGACTTGTTGTAAACCGCTCAGATACTTATCTTTATCTTTATTTGGGCTTTTGATATACCGCCCCAACTGACAACTCTCTCATGTGAACATGACATGGGGTGCTCCACTTAGACTGCAGTCTTTTCGGTTGCCATAGGAAGAGGAAAAATTTGTTTTGGCTCTGTACTCTTATAATAAAAGCCTTTTCTGATAGGTATATCCTTCACGCCCTTTACCATTTTGGTGGCTCTTCTCTGTACCTTCTCTAATTCTGCTATATTCTTTTTAAGATATGGCGACCAGAATTGCACACAGTATTCAAGGTGTGGTTGCACCATGGAACTATACAGAGGCATTATAATATCTTTGGTTTTGTTCTCCATTCCTTTCTTTATGATTCCTAGCATTCTGTTTGCTTTCTTGGCTGCCACTGCACAGTGGACGGAAGGCTTCAATGCATTATTGAAGTGGAGGAGTGGCCTAGTGGTTGGGGCAAGGTACTTCAGGCCGGAAGGTTGGGGGTTCAAATCCCACTAGAGGACAGCAACCTTGGGCAGGAAGGACTGGGGTTTCTAGTCCCACAGGTGCTCCTTGTGGTCTTGGGCAAGCCACTTAACCCTCCATAGCCCATGTTCCCTGTAAAATAGTTATCTCCAAGTTATAATGCCCTGTTCAATGTAATTTCAGTTTGTTCAATGTAAACCGCACTGATGCAGAATAGCGCGGTATATAAGAGAATGTAAATAAATAAATTATTCATGATGATGCCTAAATCTTTTTCTTGGGTGGTTTTTCCTAATGTGGAACCTTGCATCCTGTAACCATAGGTGTATAACTTTGCATTTGTCCATATTAAATTCCATCTGCCATTTGGATATCCAGTCTTCTAATTTATCAAGGTCCTCCTTGCCTTCCTCAGGGCAGGGGGTGACGGATGGTGCTGTGGGTAAGGATAACTAGTTGGCTGGAGGTTATGGCAATTATGCTGTGGGCCGCTCCCCGCCTTCTAGAGGATTGATGGAGACTATGTCCCCTGGTGTTGGGGAGTCATTTCTGTGAAGAGAACTTCCAGAGTCTGGATTGTCCTCCCTGGAATTTGTTACTTTTTTGCAACAGGCCTGGTCATTCTGGCTTGGAAATTCAGACCCTGTAGCTTCCTCCCCAACACAGGCTCATGAGGGGCAGGCTGAGAGTGTAAGCTCTGTTTGAATGCCTATGGCTAAGCATCCTCGGCAAAGCGTGCCTCCTGGAGATGGTGATCAGCTGGGATCTGTCCAAAATTTGGACTGTGACTTTGATTCAAATGTCTCAATTCTGGGCTCTGATGTGGACGAAGAGGTACTCTCGCCTTCGGAGAATTGTGACGAGGCCGGTGTGAACCGCCTGTTCTGGAAGGAGGAGCTGGTGCTGTTGATTGCCGGGGTATCATCCATCTTGAGCTTGGCGGATGCTCTAGGTACAGAGCAGGATCCAAGGGTGCATCCACTCCTGCAAGGAGTGCGAAAATCCTCTATTGTCTCCCCATTCCCAGAGGTGATCAAGGACATGATCTGGTCGGAGTAGGATTCCCCCCCCCCCCGACTCCCCACCTAAGGGGTTATGGTTGTATAAGAAGATGGCATGCATTGTGTGGTTTGATATTCCCAAGGTGGATGCATAGCTCATGGTGGTTACCAGACTGACCACCATTCTGTGGAAGGCGAATCAGCCTTAAAGGATACTTTGGACCGAAAGGTGGATTCGTGGTTGATGAACCAGTTTGCCAAGGTGGCTACTGTTCTTCAGTTGGTGGTATATGCAGGCCTGATGTCTCTAGCCCTGCTTCATTGGATTCAGTCTCTTCTGCCAGATCATGCTAACTTTTTTGGAATCTGTTTCGGCCTTCCACTGTGTGCCATATATGACTTGGTATGTATAGTGGCCAGGGATAGTGCCCCGTCTATGGTGACATGCCATTGGATTTCACTCTGACACTGGACATGGACTCATCTTCCATAGCCCAATTAACCCAACTGGTAACTGGTCTTTGAAGGGAAATGGGCTGATTTGGAGAATCTGCTGAAGGACCTGGGTAAGACAAAATCTTTACCGCTTTCTGGAGGACAGATCCAGGGGGCCTTTGAAATGGGCAGGTTCCCCTTTCCTCTCGCTCCTCGTGGGTACAATGGTCGAACTCCCCGGGGATCTCGGGACTCCTGTTACTACTGACTTGGAAAGCCGCCTGGCTCATTCTCATTTCTTTCATGGAGCCCGTGGGCCCAGGGCCTCTGTCCCCTTCAGATGAGGACCCTCACAGGTTGCACAGTGCAGGTTTGGGGGCCGATTCCCTGGTTCCTCCAGTTGGGGAAGGCTTTGCTGCTTCTTCAGAAATGGGCCCGGGGTCACCAAGGATTGCAGGGCGCTAGATACAATTCAGTACAGCTATGTCCTGGAATGCAAAGAGCCTAGATGCTTTCATCGTCTCCCCTTGTGGTTCTGCGAACAAAAGGGCTGCTGTGCGGATCACTTTGGACAAGTTGTTACTCTTGAAGGCAGTGATATCTGTTCCCCTGGGTGATCAGGGCAAGGGCAGGTATTCCATCTCTTTCAAGGTGCCGAAAAATGATGGATCATTCTGACCTATTCTGGACCTCAAGGGTGTCAATAAGCACTTGCACATCCTCAGTTTCTTGATGGAAACTTTGCGATCTATGTCTCAAGCAGTGCGCCGAAGGGAGTTCCCGGCATCTCTGGATTTGGTCAAGGCATGTTTTCGTATCCTGATCCAGGAGGATCAGCAAGTTATCTTAGTTGGTTGTGTTTGGGAAGGTGGCAAACTGAAAGTGAGAGCCATTCAGACTCTCCACTGCCCCAGGGACATTCTCCAAGGTCATGATGGTAGTGGCTGCGCTGCTACTACACCAAGGGATCTGTGAACATCTCAGCCAGTACTCTCTGGATCCAAGAGTGGGATTTGAGTCAGAAGGCATCTCAGTTGATTCTGTGTCACTGGGGTTGCCCCGAGATGGATCTGATGGCAACCTGCTTCATTGCCAAAGTGTGCTGCTTCTTCAGTTGCTGCACAGAGATAGAGTCCGAGGGTATCGAAGCCATGGCTCAGCCTTGGCCAAGTCAGTGCCTGCTGTATTTGTTTCCTCTGTGGCCTCTGGGATGGGGGGGGGGGGGCAGGTCATGTGATTCAGTAATGCAGCTTCTTCAAGTGCCACCTCTTCGCCTGCCTCCATCTCAAGTCCTCTTGCATCAGGGGCCGATTTGTCCTGGAAGACCCAGCTCCCTCCTCACTTAAGGCTTGGCTCTTGAAAGGAGATAACTGCTGGTGAGTAGCTCTTATGCACTGTTTCCACCTGTTTGGAGCCCGGAGGAGGTCTACCAACTTGGCATACATGCTAGTCTGGTGCCTCTTTGAGCGATGGTGCAGTGCATGGCAACTGGTTCCTGAGGTGGCCCAGGTGCCATCTCTGCTGACTTTTTTCTTCAGGAAAGTCTGGAGAAGGGCATTCTCTTAGCTCCCTGAAGGTTCAGGTGTTAGATTTGGCCTGTTTCAGAGGTCCAGTGGCTGGTAAGTCACTAGCCTTACACCTCTCATTTAGTGCTATATATTCTAACTCTCCCATCTTATATTTTAGACTTCTAGCGCTTGCATACAAGCATTTTAGAGGTTGTATTTTATTTATATTAATCTGGTTATCGGTAGGCAGGGGTAGTTTGGAATCTTTAAGCTCTATCTGCTCTATACTTAAGGGCATTTGGATTACTTTAGTCTTTACTGGAACCTCTCTGTTGATATGCCCTAAACTTCATTCTTTTGCTAGTATCCTTCACGGATACCTCATTCCGAACTATGTGCTTTTGAGTGAATGTTGGCTTTCCCTTATTATCTAGTTTAAAAGCTGCTCTATCTCCTTTTTAAAGGTTAATGCCAGCAGCCTCGTTCCATCCATTGGAGCCTATCCCTTTGGAAAAGCCCCTCCTTTCCCCAGAATGTTCCTCATTTCCTAAAAAATCCAAAACCCTCTTCTTTGCACCATCGTCTCATCCACACATTGAGACTCCGGAACTCTACCTGCCTTTTGGGTCTTGCGCGTGGGCCGTGGGACTCTTATTAAAAACAAAACCTTGGGGGAAGATGGCGGCTGTGATGGATGCTCCTTGACTTCCCTTTGAGGGAGCTCCATTCTGTTGGTCTTACCTGAAGAGGTTTTTCTGAATCCTATGCTGCATTCTGGCCGAAAGCGGAAGGCCAAACAGACGGCGAAGGCTCTGGCGGCAGGAGCAGGGCCATGGATGCCTTCATGCGGCCCGTTCAGTAGGGCACTGAAACTCTGGGCAGCCTCCTTGGGCTTGGATGTCTCTTAGTCCAGAGAATCGCGTTCCCCCGGAGCAGCCAGCATTGAAGATCCTGCAGACAGCTGTGGGGGAGATGCTGTGAGAAGTTGCTGCGTTCCAAGCTCAGAAGAAGAACCTGCAACTCTGCCCCAGAATTGGAAACTGGATGAAGGGGTCAGTTGCCGTGCAGTCCGGAGTGGAGGGGGGTTACAGAGGAGAGGAGTTTGAATGCTCAGCAGTTGGTACAGATTTTGGCATTTCCTAATGCGGTACAAGCTCCTGTGATGGGCCCTGATGCTGTTGGTGAGACCTGTAACTTTTTTGTTTTACTTTGGAAAGCTTATGGGAAACGCTTTCTAAAATGGAAACTTTAATTTCCTCACAACTTCAGACTATTTTGACGCAGTTGAACTTGTATGGGCAGAAACTGGTAATTCAAAATATTTCCCTCACTACAGTGAACTTCAAGGTAGCCTCTTTGAAAGGTCGCCTGGATCAGGTCCAAGAGACTACCCTTACATGTATTAAGGACTCTGAGGTCACTCATAGGAAGCCGGAGTTTCTAGAGAATTCCTCTAGAAGCCGAAACTTGAGAGTTCTTAATTTTTCCTAAGGTGCCATTGGTATTGGACTAGAATTGTGAAAAGAATCTTCAAAATGAAGCCAGGGGAGAAGACTTTTTTTTTTTTTTTGCAATATTTCACCTGTTACTTTCCCTTATCAGTCATTGGTTCTATTTCACTTAACTACTATCCAAGTCTTTTATTATTGTTTGCTTTCTATTTATTTTGTCTTTCTTATGCAATATTTTTTATCATTTACTTTTCTGTACAATAAAACTGTGAGAGCACAAGGAAAACTTGTTCGTGGCCATCCTTAATTACAAACATCACCACTCTTCATTCAACTGGCACATATAAAAGTTCATGTATATACAAATTCTTGTCAATAGGAATGAAAAATAGTGCTGATGCAAATTATACCTTTTTATCCAACTTCATTCATTGTGACAATCAATGTGCTGCCAAAATATGTCTTCAACGGTCAAAAAACGCCAACTTTCTCATGATCTGCGTACGGTTTCATAACTCTGCTTCAGAGGCTAAACATTTTTTAACTTTAGACTGCCATTCCCCTTTCTTCAAAAGCAATCTTTGATGAAGAGTGGTGGTGGTGTTTATAATTTAAGAATGGACCCAAACAAGTTTTCCTTGTGCTCTCACAGTTTTATTGTACAGCAAAGTAAAAGAAGATAGACAAAATAAATAGAAAGACAAACAATAAAAGATGTGAGTAATAAGGTGCAATAGAACCGATGATTGATTGATAAGGAGAGTAATGGGTGAAACACTGCAAGCAAAAAAAAAAAGAGAAGTCTTGTAAGTTGTTGACCCCTGGCTCCATTCTGAAGGTTCTTTCACTCTTTTATAATTTTTGGAGAGTCTGGTATTATCCTTTTTTGGGGGAGGTGTGTTTGATTTTTTTGATGTGAGGTGTGTTTGATTTTTTTGATGTACAAAATGTTTAGACTTTTTGGCTCTCCCTGAAGCACTTGTTTCAATTTGTTAGCCTGTATAGAGCTTACACTGTTTTTCTTTTCTTTTTTTCCCTTACAAATCCCAACTGGGATTATGATTTTACTGAAAATCTTTTCCTGCCATTGGGTAATGGGAAGCAGGATGAGAGCATAGAAACAAAAGTATCCTTGGTCTGCCGCAGATAACTCAAGAAATACTTGGAACAAGTTTTTGAGACACAGAAAATGAGAAGTGGGATGTTAGTAAAATGGGTTAGAAATGACAGTCCTTTGGACTTGAGATAATTTATCACAGAGAAGAGCAAGGTGAAATTCCTTTTGGGGAACATTTTTTTCCAGGTCAGACCATTGCATCAATGACTTTATAAAGAAGTAGTTAAAAACAAAACAAAACAAAAAAACCCTACAAAAAAACAAACAAACCCCTTCAGAAATGCCCAAGCATTTGCCTTTTGAAATTTATTGAAACTTCACATTTATTACTCATTTAATCCAGATCTGGAGGGGATCTGTAAAAACGTTTGCAGTTGTCTCCTTCATGTCATTGTGATGGGATGTACGTCCCATCACTGCTGGAGTCCCAGAGGACCCTGGCCAGTCTCTGCTCTGGGGGTATGGACCCATTTGGGAGGGCCTCCTAGAGCAGTGGATGTGAATACCCAGGTGCCAAGGAAGGGCCGAACCCCTGTTTCCTCCCCGGCCAGGAGGTCTAGGGCCCAGCTCCCTGACAACACCTGGGATGAGAGGGAGGTGAGGAACTTGCTCCAGACCCCCATGGACGTAGACACTCTTGGGGAGGATCTAAGGGACCCCCAGCAGGAGGAGAAGATGGAGCCGGGAAATGATGAACAAACTAGTCCTTGAAGAGACACCCATGGGCATTCAGCTAGTGGATAACCCGCCAGACTTGGGGTGGTTGTAGCGACAAGCAGATACATGAGAGAGGGCGGGGCGTCCAGGTGGTTCCATACCTGGGACAAACCCTGGCTGAACCAGAGACTTAAAAGGACGGGGGGGGGGGGGATTTACTGTGATGTTGAATGTGTATGTCTAACCTGAAAGATGCAGGGAAATCTGAGGAGGGGACAGTTGCCATAGAGAGGGGGGGGGGCAGCAGACCCCAGCATGGGAAGGGATCTAACCAAATGTGGACTTTAGGACTATTGGATCACTCACCCTGGGACTATTGGATCACTCACCCTAACGTACAGGGGAATCCCAGAGATGGGAGTCCCAGAGATAGACTTCCCGCCTAGGGGAGGCTATAAAGGGTAGGGTGTGGTTCCTGGACTCTGCTGGCAGACTAAACCAGGGGGACCACAGGAGGGACCTTCTGGACCTGGAGATGGACGATACTGGACCTGACCCAAGCCGGAGCAACAGTCATGTAATATTTCCCATGCAAAATTATAGTGCAGCTTGTTTATCTGTTATGCCCAATTAGCTTTGGGAAGGATAGAACCTCATAATCAAGTGCATGACTTTGCCTGATCTTAAATGAATCCATTTTCTTCAGTTCAGACTACTCCTTCATTGAGACCTTTGAGTAATGAATGAATGGTTTTCACTCATACAACAAAGTTGATTACTGGAAACTTTGTTTTACATATCTGCAGCAGCATAATTTATTTTTTTTTAATCTGCTAATTTTGAGATGCTCTAATAACTAAAATGTGTACGGTTTATATTTTTTCAGTCAGGGATGTGTCCTGTGGGTGATGGCTAGTATATATTAAATCAGTAGTTCCCAAACTGTGGCTTGTGACCCTAAATGGAGTCTCAAAATGTTCATTTGGGGTGAAATTGACAGCCGCAGCTTGGTCTGTGCAGGCTCGATGGGTGGAGATGGGGGCTGCAGTAGAATCAGCTGATGCCGCACATGAATCTGTAACAGAGGCTTGGGAGGAAAGGTAGGGCTGGGAAGTTTGAAGAGCACTGGTGTGTGGTACTGTGCCTCGGTTTTTATATTGCGTTATCAAGTGAACCGCATTTTAATTGTTCACTGTCATTTGATTGCTGGTTAATCTGCTGTTCTTTACCTAGCCAGTCTGACTGTAGGTCATTGTGAAATTACTTTTCTCCTGTTGAATTATTTTATTTGTGAACTATACTATATTTAGACTTTTTACAAAATTGGAAAAAAAAGTGCACTAACTAAATCAGTGGAAACAGTGGTAATAGAGCCAAATAAATTCAGGCAGATGTGTAAATGTGTGGATTGCCATCTTGGTCAAATAGCAAGCTGTTTCAGCACTGCGAGAGTGGTACATTTTCTGGTATTAGATATGGCTGCTGTGCCTACATATATATATATATTTTTTTTTTTTTGTGATACAATTTTAACGTTAAAGATAATTTCTTGCATTTGTTCTAATTTATTTTCTTATTTGCGGAACATGTAGGTTATACTGTGTACAATTTTGAGAATAAGCTGCATACACATCTTTGAGAGCGGTATTATTGCATCTTGGCAGTATTTTGGAGTTGTGCCTGGCAATTTTACGAGCGGCGAAATATTTTTTTTACTTGTAGGTCGTGTTTGATTTCTTATTTGCTGAATGGGCGTTGTAATGGGGAAATTGCTTAAAAGAAAAAATGACACATTTCAAAAAAAGAAATTGGGAAATGAATGACTGTGCATGCTTCTAAAAGATTTGTACAATAATCAGAGGGGGACTGTGCATGCTTCTAAAAGATTTGTACAATAATCAGAGGGGGAGGCATTAAAAACAATTAAAGATGATGACTGTTTGTAAATAGGTAAAAATTGGAAATGTGTGTAAGCAGTCCAAAATGGATTTCCCTCGAGTTTGCCCGGTCTTTGTGGTAGTGTTCGTAGGGGAATGGTAGCAACATTTTATCATATTTAAAACAATACGTAAAGGAGAATGTTTTGTTGGGGGGGTTTGTGTGCGTATCTCATTTCTAGGAATGAAATTAAAGCTAAACCTGGCGGAAAAAGCCACACGTTTTGTTAAGAGCATAGGCTGTGATTTTTTTTAAGAGCTTTGTTTTCAGTGAAACTTCAAGTACCAGTTTCCAACTAAAGAGTATTTTGGAATGATGTATGAGCTCAGTTTTGGGTATGTTCCTCTGTATGTATTTTCTTTGAAATAAGAAGTATAAGAATTGTTTTGATTTTCGTTATTTATTCTATGGAAAAATAAAGCAATGAAGAACAGTACTGAAAGATCTTTCTTTTCTGTAGTTTTCACAAATCTCCTTCCTGTGGAAAACTGGAAGATTGTAGATACCTCAAATACATTCAGCCCCTACTATTTTGTTCCTGAGGTTTGAGTGTTTGTGTAATTAAAGTGCCTGCTGTCATGGTACTTTGCAATTCTGAATCAACACTATTTTTTTGTCATCTTTATCCTATTTCAGAAGCAAAACATTGAGACCTCAGTTGTTCCTGATTCATTGACTAGCTTTGAAATGAAGCTATTTTCCTTATGAATGTTTGCATGAATAACAATGAAAATGGTTTAATATGAGAGTATAGTAAAAAAAACCAAAAAAAAAAAACCCCTTTCACGTTTAAAAAATCTGACAGTGATAGTGAATCCTGAGATACGTTTTGCCTAGTCGTTTTAATTCCATGTACTTAACAATGCTCTTTTCTCTAAACTGGCTTCCAGTAAATTGACAGTGAAATGGTACCGTATATGTAAACAATTCAAAATTTTAGGTTCTTCCTACGATGGGCTGTATAATTTGTGTAGTCTTATTCTTTTTGAAGTTAAAGCAGCAATTTAGTCTAGTTTTAGAAGAATAAAATACATTTTTGTTAAACTTAGGGCTTGATTGTGTGCTAGAGATGCATAAGATGATGGCACCTGCATAACAACTTCCCTTTGGATCATAGGTGACAGAGAGAGAGAGTGTGGCATCTGCAAGAGACCCCGTATAATTAGATATGAGGGCGTGCTACGCTACCTGTCTTTTGGATCCTGCATTTTTTTCTCCTTTTCTTCTTCTTGATCCACTTCTTAGTATGACTGTCTGCTTGTCTCTTCCTTCCTTCCTTTTCATCCCTTCCTGCTCTGCTTCTATCTGCTCTCCTTTCTCCCTATGAAGTCTTTCCCCCCAGCTGTCAGAAGGTGAACTACGTTTCTTCAGAAGGGTCGACTTTGCTGATCATTTCAGTAGGGTTGAAGTTGCATATCCGACAATAGGTGATGTTTTTTACGAAGGCGTTCTTCTGGCGAGAGAGCTCGGTAGTTGGGTAATGAAGTGCCTGTATAGGAGTATACACCTCACTACTGGGCTCTTGTCTTTGGTATCGGGCATCTAAGCTAGTTTTGAAGGTAATTTTATAGTGGGATGTCTGGGCACCTATGTGCTTTTTTTTTTTTTTTTTATAAAATTGCCCTTGGGAAAGTAGGGACACGCATTTGCACTGTTTTGAGGCAGGTATACTTGTATGCATGTATGTGCTAGAAAGGTGCATTACATGTGTTTTATATGTATGCAAATACTGTAAGTGTCAGTCTCGCCCCCGCTCTACCTTTCTCATTCCCTAAGAATGCCTCTGTGTGTGTGAAGGGTAATTTCATAATGGGGCGTCTAGATGAAGTGGATTTGAAGATGCTTATTTTATAAATGCGCCTATTTGTCTTTCAAAATAAAATAGTAGAGTAAATCCTTCAGAGATCATGCCTGCCCAAGAGCCGTTATAAATGTCTGTGAGTAGATGTAATGTGTATATAAGTTTAGGTATTTATAATGTGTTTCACGACACTGTCGTGGTCTGCCCTGGCTGTGACCCCTGGCAAACCCTACAGTTAAAGTAAGCACCTGCATGCCGTTGCATGGACTTTTACACCTGGTGCAATTTTATAATGTCAAATAAAAAGTGCTCAGCCTGATACCATTGTCCTGTTTAAATATTTGCACATAGTTGAAAGCTTTTAAACTGCTACTTTGCGATGCCCTGTGTTAAAAAAATAAAATAAAAAGCTACGCTTTTGTGTGTATTTTCAGTGAGCATGTCAATCTGAATGTCCATGTTGACTTCAATTGTATACTAGAATCCAAATTATTATGATAGTAAAAAAAAACAACCACCTGCCCTGATGGTGAATAAATGAAATCAAATTAAGATGACTAATATGACTTTTTCTATTGTTTTATAGCTGAAGAGCAGATAGAATCATGGAACCTTATTTTGATAGACTTCACTATATGCCACAAGACTATGGAATTCACCATGGAACAACCAATGAGAAGATGACGACAAAATCAAGAAATGCACCTAACCAGAAAGAAGGCTCGTATGGTGTCAGTATTAGAGTGCAAGGAATTGATGGACATCCATATATAGTGCTAAATAATAAGGAGGGTTGTCTATCAAATCCATCTTTGTCTTCAAATAAGCAGAAAGCTACATCTCAGGAAAAAAACAGGTCCTTCCTTAGTTCAAATTATCAATATCTGCAAAGAGAACATAGTGATCCACAGATTCCAGAAGATCTATATGCACAGTCATTGAAAACCACAAAATATAGTGATGTAGAGAACAGTATTTCCAAAGTCAAAGAAGGACCCCTAAAAACTTCAAATTTATTAAATTTTCAAAGGCATCCAGAGCTTCTGCAGCCTTATGATCCTGAAAAGAACAACTTAAGCGCGGATTCCTACCAGTCTTCTATATGTTACAAGCCTAAATTTATTCAAGGTGAAAATAACGAAAAAAAATCATGGACCTTCTTGAGTAATGTGGCATCTCCTCAAAAAATGAACACATGGTCTGTGGATTCAGTCAACTCAGATGTGAAAGGAACACACCTGAGCCAATCCTTGGTATCAAACGACCAAATGAAACCATTGACTGAGCATAAAAGTATTGCTAGCAGTCCGAGTGACTTGCCTTCATCCGAGTCCTTTTCATCTAGTGGAGGATCTTTGTATAATAGCCCTACTACCCAACCAGAGCCTAAAAAGACAAGACCAGATGTACTTCCTTTTCGGAGACAGGATTCGGCTGGACCAGTACTTGATGGAGCAAGATCACGCCAGTCATCGTCTTCATCAGCAACTCCAACCACTGCACATTCCTTGTATAAACTGCTTCTGGATGACCAGGAGGATGCTCTTTATGCCGACAATGTAAATAGACATGAAAACAGAAGGTATATTCCGTTTCTGCCAGGTACTGGTCGTGATATTGACACTGGATCAATTCCTGGAGTGGACCAGTTAATAGAAAAATTTGATACAACTGTTAGCATAATGAGAAGAGGTAGGTCAGCCAGAAGAAACAGAATTGACCCAGAAGAACGTAAGAGATCTAGAAGCGTTGACAGTGCGCTGCCTTTTGGCCTTCAGGGCAGTTCATATTACCTGGATGAATTCAGCAGAAACTTAGGAAAATCAACTGAGCGCTTGCTTAGACCCTCTCAGATTGGCCTTCAGAAACCACTGGCTCCAGGATACAAGTTCTTGTCTTCTAAGAAGCAATCTACATTTCAAACTCCCAGAAAGCTGCAAACTGAAGCTAAAGAGACTCAGAACTGTAGCAGCTCTCAACCTTTGCAATATCAGAAGCAAACTAAAACCAAAGGTGGACATTTGTGTGATGAAACAGATAGTTTGGTTCCGAAGACCTCCACCATCCCTCTACAGAGTAAAAACGATACAAAAATACTGACTTCTACTTTACAATTACAAAACCTTGTCCTTACACTACCTGAATCTGGAACAAAAAAGGTTTCAGAAAAAACATTTACTTCTGCTTCAGGTATACAGGTAAGTTGCAGTTTAATATGTGATGTTTTCTTCTATCTTTAAGCTAGTTAGGTGTAAGGCCTACAGTATACTTTACAAGACAAATGAAAATAATTTAATTTAATTTAAAAGCACTTATATACCATTAACATGACAAGTCATGACAGGGTGATAACCATATAATTGCTTTGCTTTCAAATTTATGACCTGGGTAAGACACAACGTTTGGTCATATGAGCTTGTATACAGCCAAAAGTTAGCGATTTAAATCTGGTGGAATTTTGGAGCAGGCCAGGCACACAGCGAAAACTTTAGACAGTAGCTGAATAGCAGCACTACCATAAACGTTAATCTATATAAGTTAAGTGCTGCTGCATATACTTTTTAAATATGCATAACATTTTTTCTAAATAGATGTATATTCATCAGTCTCATTTATGTTTTATCACCACGGAATTTACAGATAACTTTGTGGGCATCCCCCTACTGAAATTTTTCTGAATTTACTGGGATAATAAAGCAGTCTACAATGCTTTGTAAAAATCTTCACACCCTTGTACATGTTTGGTTTTTAGATAGCAAAATATCATAGAATCCCAAATGCATTAAGTTAGGAGTTAGTTTCATTGATATTATACACTTTCAATGTGAGAGGACAATTATAAAAGCATTCAAAAAGTAATCATGCAATCAAGGAGTTTGTTTTTTTAATTCTTAAGTTTTCGGATCCTTTATGTGGTTAAGTGCTACGAATCAATGTTGACTCATGGTGAGCCTCTGGATAGTTGTCCTAAGTTGTCTTCGGTCAGGCAGTTAATTGTTGATAGAGTGGCATCCATAGCTGCTGTTGTAGCGATCCGTTTCATGATAGCTGCCACCTTTTGTGCTGACTTCAACCTTGCCAAGCATTACGTTTTTCTCTAATGAATTCTCTTTGCATGACGTATCCAAAGTAATGAAAGTCAAAGTCTAAAGTAGCTCCGTTTCCAAAAACTGCATTAAGGCTTATAATAAGTATACAAAGCTCACCTGTGCTCAATCACAGTAGTTCAGCTGATTCAAATGGATGAAGACTCATGCAACTGAAACAGTTTGAAGTGAAATTTTGAAGCAAAGGTCTAAAGATGTCAAATACGTAGCTGCTGAAAGAACGTAGATATTTCAAAAGTACAGATTAGGGGAAGGCTATAAGAAGTTCAGCGTTTGAATGTCCTTTGAGCCACTGTCTGGTCCAAAATTGTAAAGTAGAACTGTCTGGTCCAAAATTAAAAAGTAGAACAGTTTTTGGCACCATCAAGACACTATCTTGATCAGGCTGGTCTTTAAAGTCAGTATTGTGGATAAAGTAAAATTCTTGAGGAAGGTCACTATGATGCCTAAGAATACTTTAAAAGAACCACATTGGTCTCTGGCTGTTAATGGTTCAGCAATTTCAAGGTTACTCCAGAGGGCATGGTGGTGAAAAGCCATATGAAGTGCTGTATAGGATTTGCAGTGAATCACTTAGGGGATGCTGTATGCATGTAGAGAGGTTTTATGGCTTGAGGAGCCCAAAGTGAACTTTTGGTCTCGATGCTAAGTGATGTGTGCTGAGTTTAGCACTACACACAACACCTTGTTACCATACCTACAGTACAGCATGGTGGTGGGAACATTATGTTGTGGGGATGCCTTGCAGCAGCTGGGACAGGGAGGCGTGTGAAGGCTGAGGGAAAGATGGATGGTGCAAAGTACAGGCAGATCCTGCCGTAGATCTGAGAGTGGGGAGAAGATTAACTTTCGAGCAGGACAGTGATCTAAGCACAAAGAAAAAGCAACAATGGACTGGCTCAGCAAGAAGAAAGTAAGGAGCAGTGGCCAGTGTGATTAAATCAAATAACCAGATATTCAGTACTGGGGCCATCAGGGGCGGCCCAAGGGGGGTGCGGGGCCACGTGCGGAGATTAATTGCGGGGCCTCATTTGCATAAATACTTGCATAATGTTAACATGCATTTTTAGTAAACATGCTTCTTAATGAGTGTCTGGATAAAGAAAGACTAACAGATTTCTACGTTACTATATTCCAGTGCCAACCGCCAGGCCCATTAGGAAGTACTATAAACACTGACCATTTAGAACTCATAGTAAATCCACCATATCATAACAGCTCTGCCAGGACTCACAAAGCACCAAACCCTACCTATCAAAAGGCAACACTGCAAATATTAAACCAATACATCTCAGAGAATACTAATGCATCTCCTACTGGGGAAAGGGAACAAGTGGCAATGTCAAATAGGAATTACATAAACAGAATACCTCAGCTCAGTTACACATGCAGAACACAGACCATCACCAAACAAGGAATCACAATTTAGAAACAGGAAGACAATTAAACTGGGAACCCCAAAAGCCAAACTAGGGATGTACAACACTGGAGAAATAAAACTATAAATTAATTTCCTCTTGTACTAAACAAAACACAAAAGACGTTAACGATGCACATTTCCCAGAGCTGATATATTCCAGTTAATAAATTCAAAATAAAAAAGTATTTTTCTACCTTTTGTTGCTTGTGCACTTTCTTTTCAGTTGCAGTTGCTCCAGTCTTTCTTCTGGTTTCTTTGTGTCTTCTGCGAGCTATCCATTTTCCTTTCTTCTCTTTTAGATTTTTTTCCAAATGTTTTCTCTATATCTGCTTTAACATACTGATCTTTCCCCTTTTGCTCTTTCCTTCATTTCTTTCCTTATTCCTTTATCATCCACTCAAATTTCACCCTTCCATTCTCAGTCTCCGCTTACTCTTCCAATACCCAGCCCATTGTAGACTATTCTTCCCTCCCACACAAAATATCTTTTCCCCTCTCCATTCTCCTTCCTCATCCCTTTCTAATCCTCCCCAAAAATCAGCTCCTTTATAGTTCTAGACCCACCCAGCATCTGTCCCCTTCTAGTCCCAGTCTCCCAAGCTTCCACATCAGCCCATTTCCAGTCCTAGCCTCCCATATGCTGTTTTCCAGTTCCATTCCAGCCCCCCATCAGCCCATTTCCACTCCAAGCTCCCCATCAGCCCATTTCCAGCCCTATTCCAACTACCATCAGCCCATCTCCAGCCCTATTCCAACTACCATCAGCCCATCTCCAGCCCTATTCCAACTCCCATCAGCCCGCTTCCAGCCCCCATCAGCCCATTTACAGTCCTATTCCAGCCCATCACCCATTTGCAGTCCACGTTCCCCCCATCAGCCCATTTCTAGTCCTATCCTAGCTCCTCATCAGCCCAATTTCCAGTCCTAGCCCCCCATATGCTCTTTTCCAGTTCCATTCCAGTCTCCCATCAGCCCATTTCCACTCCATGCTCCCCCATCAGCTAATTTCCAATCCTAGCCTCCTCAGCTCACTTCACCCTATTCCAGCCCCCATCAGCCCATTTCCAGTCCTAATCCAGCTCTTCATCAGCCCATTTCCAGTCCAAGTTCCCCCCCCACCATCACAGCCCATTTCGTCCATTACCCCGCACCATTACAGCCCATTTGCAGTCCTATCCCCCCCCCATCACAGCTCCTTTGCAGTCGTTCGCCCATCACAGCCCATTTCCAGTCCATTCCCCCCCCCCACCATCACAGCCCACTTGCAGTCCTCCCCCCCACAGCCCAATTGCAGTCCATCCCCCATCACAACCCATTTCCAGTCCGTTCCCCTCCCCACCATCACAGCCCAATTGTAGTCCATTCCCCCCCCCCACATCACAGCCCATTCCAAGTCTGTTTCCCCCATCACAGCCCATTTCAGTCCATTCCCCACCAACCATCACAGCCCACTTGCAGTCCTCCCCCCAGCCCAATTGCAGTCCGTTCCCCCCCCACCATCACAGCCCATTTCCAGTCCATTCCCCCCATCACAGCCCACTTGAAGTCCTTCCCCCCCCCACAGCCCAATTGCAGTCCATTCCCCCCATCACAGCCCATTTCCAGTCTGTTCCTCCCCCACCATCACAGCCCACTTGCAGTCCTCCTCCCCCCCACAGCCAATTGCAGTCCATTCCCCCCCACATCACAGCCCATTTCCAGTCCGTTCCCCCCCACCATCACAGCCCATTTCTAGTCTGTTCCCCCCCATCACAGCCCAATTGCAGTCCGTTCCCCCATCACAGCCCATTTCCAGTCCATTCCCCCCTCCACCATCACAGCCCACTTGCAGTCCTCCCCCACAGCCCACTTGCAGTCCATTCCCCCCCCCCACATCACAGCCCATTCCCCCCCCACATCACAGCCCATTTCCAGTCCGTTTCCCCCCCACATCACAGCCCATTTCCAGTCCGTTTCCCCCCCACATCACAGCCCATTTCCAGTCCGTTTCCCCCCATCACAGCCCAATTGCAGTCCCCCCCATCACAGCCCATTTCCAGGCCGTTTCCCCCCCCATCAGAGCCCAATTGCAGTCCCCCCCATCACAGCCCAATTGCAGTCCGTTCCCCCCATCACAGCCCATTTCCAGTCTGTTTCTCCCCCATCACAGCCCATTTCCAGTCCGTTCCCCCCCCCACCATCACAGCCCACTTGCAGTCCCCCCCCCCCACAGCCCAATTGCAGTCCATCCCCCCATCACAACCCATTTCCAGTGCGTTCCCCTCCCCACCCTCACAGCCCAATTGTTGTCCATTCCCCCCCCCACATCACAGCCCATTTCCAGTCTGTTTCCCCCATCACAGCCCATTTCAGTCCGTTCCCCCCCCCACCATCACAGCCCACTTGCAGTCCTCCCCCCAGCCCAATTGCAGTCCGTTCCCCCCCCACCATCACAGCCCATTTCCAGTCCGTTCCCCCCCATCACAGCCCAATTGCAGTCCATTCCCCCCATCACAGCCCATTTCCAGTCCATTCCCCCCACCAACACAGCCCACTTGCAGTCCTCTCCCACCACAGCCCAATTGCAGTCCATTCCTCCCCCACATCACAGCCCAGTTCCAGTGCGGGCCCCCCCACCAGCACAGCCCATTTCCAGTCCGTTCCCCCCATCACAGCCCATTTCCAGTCCATTCCCCCCATCACAGCCCACTTGAAGTCCTTCCCCCCCCCACAGCCCAATTGCAGTCCATTCCCCCCCCCATCACAGCACATTTCCAGTCTGTTCCTCCCCCACCATCACAGCCCACTTGCAGTCCTCCCCCCACACAGCCCAATTGCAGTCCATTCCCCCCCACATCACAGCCCATTTCCAGTCCGTTCCCCCCCACCATCACAGCCCATTTCCAGTCTGTTCCCCCCATCACAGCCCAATTTCAGTCCGTTCCCCCCATCACAGCCCATTTCCAGTCCGTTCCCCCCCATCACAGCCCACTTGCAGTCCTCCCCGCCACAGCCCAATTGCAGTCCATTCCCCCCCCACATCACAGCCCATTCCCCCCCCCCACATCACAGCCCATTTCCAGTCCGTTTCCCCCCCCCATCACAGCCCATTTCCAGTCCGTTTCCCCCCCCATCAGAGGCCAATTACAGTCCCCCCTCATCACAGCCCAATTGCAGTCCCCCCTCATCACAGCCCAATTGCAGTCCGTTTCCCCCCATCACAGCCCATTTCCAGTCTGTTTCCCCCCCATCACAGCCCATTTCCAGTCTGTTTCCCCCCCATCACAGCCCAATTCCAGTCTGTTTCTCCCCCCTCACAGCCCATTTCCAGTCCGTTCCCCCCCCCACCAGCACAGCCCACTGTCAGTCCCCCCCCCCACAGCCCAATTGCAGTCCGTTCCCCCCCCCACCCTCAAAGCCCACTTGCAGTCCCCCCCCACCGCCCAATTGCATTCCAGTCCCCCCCCTCACAGCCCATTTCCAGTCCGTTTCCCCCCCCCATCACATCCCAATTGCAGTCTGTTTCCCCCCATCACAGCCCATCCAGTCCTAGCCACCCCCCACCCCCTCCGAAGAGCCCCGCGCCGTCTAAGGGGCTGCAGAGGGAGCCGGGGAAGCCCCGGCTCCCTCTGCACAGCCCGCCAGCGTGAAGAGCCTTTACCTTCACGCTGGTGGCTATTTCAATGAAGCTGCGAATGCTGGGAAAGGTTAAAGGCAATGCCCTTTAACCTCTCCCGGCATTCGCGGCTTCATTGAAACAGCCGCCAGCGTGAAGGAAAAGGCTCTTCACGCTGGCGGGCTGTGCAGAGGGAGCCGGGGCTTCGGCGGGCTTCCCCGGCTCCCTCTGCAGCCGTCCATTGAGCGAGAATGTGGTTCACGCGGGGCCCTGTGCGAACAACATTCTCGCTCAATGGACGGGCCGGCCCTGGGGGCCATATCCGATCAGCAGCATGGAATATCTGGTTTGCCCAGATAACTATTTAGCTATCCAGTCAGTGGTGTGATATTCAGCCATTGGTTGGATAACTAAACCTGCTAAAGTTAGCTGGTTTGGGTTAACTGGTTAGCGGCTGAATATTGCCACTGACTGGTTAACCCTTGGTGCTGGCCCTGGTTAGCATCGTGACATGATCTTCAGCTGGGCTAAGGGGGGGGACATTCAGCGGCACAAGCTGGATATGTCAGCGGCAGGTTTGCTAACTGCATTAATCTCTTTGAATTGACCCCTCCCCCCTCCCATAATGTTTTCAGGTGGTCTAGTCAAAATCCAGACCTGAATCCAATAGACAATCTCTGGCGAGGCTCAGACTGCAGTCCACAGATGATCCCCAGCCCGCTTTAGCTATTTTACAAAGAAAAATGGGCAAAAATGCATCCTCGCTCTGTGCAAAACTGATAGACATTTATCCCTAGAAGTCAGCTTGCTGGTTTTGCTGTAAAAGAAGCTTTCATTTCTTCTTTTTTTAATAACTTTTGGAATATTTCTATAATTCTTTCATGTAGATTGTTTCACTGAGAAACACAAGCACAAACTCCAACATTGTATGTTTTAGACAGCAGAATGGAACATGTACAACCTTATATAGGGCACTGTGTGTGTGTGATATATATATCTATATATATCTATATGTGTGTATCTCCAGGAACAAGCAGGAAAGCAGTTACTCACCTGTAACAGGTGATCTCCGGGAACAGCAGGAATTTAGTCCTCACATATGGGTATTGTCGGTACCGACGGAGCCTGCGCGGGAATGCTCCCCAGCGTCCAATCAGAAAGCTTTTGGGAGCATCCCACAGCGCCTGCGTGCTGCCTTCCCACCTTTCCCAACTGCCTCTCTCCAGTTGAGTTTTAAAGCTGAGACAAAGAGAGAGAGAGAGGGAAAGGAAAGAGATAGATAGAGAGATACAACTCCTAGGGGAGGTGGGTGGGTTGTGAGGACTAAATTCCTGCTGTTCCCGGAGATCACCTGTTACAGGTGAGTAACTATGCTATCTCCAGGAACAAGCAGGAATCTAGTCATCACATATGGGGACTCCCTAGCTTTAGGTGCCAGGGAGAGACCCCAGAAGTTGTGTGTCCCTGAGAAGGGCTCCACTTCCCCCCATGGATCTCTGGCATCCTATCAGGGATGGTGGGTAGGAGTTGATTAAGTATGGAACAGGTGTCGTAGAACAGCCTGACCAAACAAGGCATCCCGGCGGGAGTCCTTGTCCAAGCAGTAATTGGCTGTGAACGTATGAACAGAGGCCCAAGTGGCTGCTCGACAGATGTCGTCAATAGACACAGAGTTCAGATGAGCCATTGAGGCTGCCATGGCTCTCACATTGTGAACTGTAACATGGCCCTCCAGAGAAAGGTTCTTACTCTGATAGGCGAAAGAAATACACTGAGCCAATCCAGTTAGATAGTGTTCTCTTGGAGACTGGCAGTCCCAAATGAGAAGGGTCAAAAGCAACAAAGAGTTGAGAGGACTTTCTATGTTGCTGTGTCCTTTGTAAGTAAAAAGCTAGAGCTCTTTTACAGTCCAGTGTATGAAGATTTCTCTCTGCATTTGATGCATGAGGTCCTGGAAAAAAGACAGGTAGGTAGATCTCCTGGTTGAGATGAAAAGGCGAGACCACCTTAGGTATAAAGTGTGGATGAGTCCTAAGGACTACCTTTTCATAATGGAACCTTGTATAAGGTGGATTAGCTACTAGTGCTTGCAATTCACTAATGCGGCGTGCTGATGTGATTGCATTGAGAAAGATAACCTTCCAAGAAAGGAATTTCAAGGAGGTGGTAGCTAAGGGTTCGAATGGTGGCTTCAGGAGCTGCCCAAGAACCAGGTTCAAGTCCCATGCCACTGGAGGTGGTCCAATGGGAGGCTTAGTTAGAAGGAGGCCTCTCATGAATCTTGCTATAAGAGGATGAGAGGAAATAGGTTATCCATTTAGAGGCTTAAGGGAAGCTGCAATAGCACTCAAATGGACTCTTACTGAATTCGTTTTAAGGCCTGCTTTAGACAAATGGAGGAGATACTCCAGCAAAGATTCCAGAGGTATGGCAAGGGGGTTAAGACCCTTTTCAGAACACCAAATAGTAAACCTCTTCCACTTGAAAGCATAAGAACGTCTAGTGGAAGGTTTTCTGGAAGCATAAAGAACATCTTTCACTTGCTGAGAAAGATGAAGATCTTGAAGATCTAAGCCTTCAACAACCAAGCCCTGAGATGCAGAGACTGGGGATTGGGATGCCATAACATTCTGTTCTCCTGAGATAGGAGATCTGGAGCAAATCCTAACTCCAGGGAGGGAGCTTGAGAGAGATGTAGAAGCAGAGGGTACCACACTTGCCGTGGCCAATGTGGAGCTATGCTATGAGAATCATGTGGCCTCTGAAGCTTGAACAGGGTTTTGGGAATTAGGGGAATGGGTGGAAAGGCATACAGGAAGTCTTCACCCAAGTGAAGGAGGAAAGCATCCTTTGCCTGAGCTCCCTGAATCGGAGTTCTGAAACAGAAGTGGGGAAGTTTGGCATTCCACGGACTTGCAAAGAGGTCTATGTCCGGGTTTCCCCAAAGTTGAAAAATCCTGGCTACCTGGTCTGCATGTAGAGACCGCTCGTGTGGAAGGAGAACTCGACTGAGTCTGCCCAAGAGTTTTGAACGCCTGGAAGATACACTGCCAGAAGATGAATCTGATGCTCTCTGGCGAGGGCCCACAGTCGCAAAGCTTCGTTGAAAAGCAACAGAGAGCCTGTTCCTCCCTGCTTGTTCACGTAGAACATGGCTACCTGATTGTTCGTATGAATAAGGACTGTTTTGTAGCTGAGCAGGGTGTGGAACACTTGCAGAGCAAGGAAGATTGCTCTGAGCTCCAAGAGATTGATATGTAGACAACTCTCTTGTGGAGTCCAAGTGCCT
The DNA here is from genome assembly GCA_033557465.1 of Ichthyophis bannanicus. NCBI lineage: Eukaryota > Metazoa > Chordata > Amphibia > Gymnophiona > Ichthyophiidae > Ichthyophis > Ichthyophis bannanicus. Next base: position 159,298,257 of record CM066043.1, on the reverse strand, counting down.
TGGGTGGAGAGGTCTTGCAGATGAGCTCCCCAACCCATTGGAGAAGCATCTGTTGTAAGAGTTGCTTGGGGCAGGGGTTGCTGAAAGGGGGAGCCCAGCAACAGGTTTTGAATGGACTTCCACCACTGGAGAGACAAAATGAGGCGACTTGTGTTTGCTATTTTGTCTTACAGGCAACCTGATGCCTGGGTCTGTTGGGTGGATAAAGTCCACTGAGCTGCCCTCATGTGAAGGCGAGCATATGGTACCACATGCACGGTGGATGCCATGTGGCCTAGTAACTGTAACATTTCTCGAGCAGTTAAAAAGGGCTTTAGGACTGCTTGAGAAGCTAATTGCACCAAGCAAAGGCAACGGGCTTGGGGAAGGCAGGCCCTTGCCTTTGTGGTATCCAGCAGTGCTCCTATGAACTCTAGAGACTGAGTAGGAGTTAGACTGGATTTTGGGATGTTTATTACCAGCCCTAAATACTGAAGGATACGCATTGTGCAGGATAGTTAAGTCTTGGCCTCTGACTGTGTTGGAGCTCGAATGAGCCAGTCGTCCAAGTAAGGGAAGGCAAATATTTCCAGAGTGCGTAGAAATGCTGCTACCACAGCCATGCATTTCGTGAACACCCTTGGTGCAGAGGCCAGACCAAAAGGAAGCACCCTGTATTGGTAGTGCTTTCCTTGAAACAGGAACCAAAGGAACCTTCTGTGGGTTGGATGGAAGAGAACATGGGTGTACGCATCCTTGAGATCTAGAGAACAAAGCCAATCCTGATTCTGAAGGTATGGAAGCAGAGCTCCGAGAGAAATCATTTTGAATTTCTCCTTGACAAGGAATTTGTTCAATTCTCTGAGATCTAAGATGGGTCTGTATCCCCCCTGTTTTCTTTGGGATAAGAAAATAAGGGGAATAGAACCCTGTGCCCTGTTGATGAAGAGGCACTTCTTCTATTGCCCCTTGGGCAAGAAGGATGGTAACCTCCTGACCTAACAGGTCGATGAGAGAGGTCGGAGAATTGAACTGCTTCACTATTGTGGGAGGGGGCATGCTTGAAAAATGAAGTTTGTACCCCTCTCTTATGATGGAGAGTGTCCAATGCTCTGCTGTTATTTGCCCCCATCTGGGAGCAAAATAGCATAACCTTCCTGGAATGGTGGATGGTTCTGGTCCTTCCAGAGCCAGAAAGGCTAAGTTCTCTAGCTGAAAGTCAAAGGCCCTGAGGAGGCTGAGGCTGCTGGGCCGGTTGAGGCCTAGCAGCCTTTGCTTTCTTCTGTTTGGGTGGTTGCTGACGTTTGGTTGAAAACTGACCTGCAGAAGATGCCTGCTGAACATAAGCAGGATAAAATCTTTTCTTTTTAGAAAAAGGTGTTTTCTTGAACAACTTTTTCCTAACCGGATCAGCAGTAGACTTGGATAGTCTATCCAAAGTGGAATTTTCAGCATCCATTTCATTGGCTTTTTCTTGCCAATCTTTACCAAACAGATTCTCACCAGTACAAGGGATATTTCCCAATTTATCTTGTACCCAGAGCTCTAAATCAGATGTTTGGAGCCAAGCAATTCTACATGCACCTATGACAATAGCCGAGGTTCTGCTTATACATTCAAAGCAGTCGAAGGCTGCACGGTTGGAGAATTTAGAGACATCTTGGGCATGTTTGAGCCAAGTAAGAAACTCCTGCCTTTTATCCTCAGAGATGAAAGGACTTAAAGTCTGTAGATGATCAGTAACTTCCTTTAGGAACATTCACATGTAGAGACTATAGGAACTGATTCTTGCAGCAAGCATGGAAGCTTGAAAGACTCTACGTCCAAAAGCATCCAGAGTTCTGCATTCACGTCCTGGAGGATTAGAGGCATGTCTTTTTGCACTTCTAATCCTTCTCATAGCAGATTCCACCACAATAGAGTGGTGAGGAAGCTGAGTTTTATGGAAACCAGGACAAGGAGGGACATGATACATAGTATCTAACCTACGAGAATGAGGAGAGGTGGTAAGAGGTGTTTCCCACATCCTCAACATGAGATCATATAGAATCTCATGAATGGGTAGGGTAGCTGCCTCTTTAGGAGTTTTGGGATATTGTAAAATATCCAACTCCTTGGCCCTTGGCTCTGTCTCAGGGGCCACAGTGATGGACAGGCCCCGAGCCACCTCTCGGATGAAGTCTTGGAAAGACATGTCCTCTGGAGGAGACATCCTGCATTTAGGGGAGGAGGACTCCTGTGGAAGAAGCATCGCTGCATCGAGAGAACTTTCAGAGTCCTCAGATTCTTCTGAGGAATCGAAGTATCATCTGTCCGGATGCTCCTGCAGAGCCCGATACCCGTACCGAGGAAAATCTGTATCGGGAATAACCGGTACTGGGGAATCGGTACCGGCGGGCATCGGAGGACAGGGTACTGGTTGCAATACCGGTACCGGTGGCATTCTCTGTCGCGGTACCAAGGGTGTCAATGCCACAAGGAAAACTGCTAGACTGCGTTCTATGGACAGAATTCTCTGGTCCATAGACGCTGCCAATGCCTGGAGGTCGGTACCGGTGGAGATTGCCGGTACCCCAGAGCATGGCACCAGGAGATCTGTCGAGACCTAGCCATCAAGAACATCCTGGAACCCCGATGATGGTGCTTTGGAAGCCGAAGCCTCCCGCCGGGGTAATTTTGCTGGTGCAGAATCCTCGATGCTTAGAAGGAGATCTACCCTTCGAGGACCGGCTGGATTTATGTTTAGTTACCTGAGATCCACGGGAAGAAGCAGCAGCCCTGGAAGACATCGATGCCACCGAAGCCGCATCAAAGGGAAACAGGGTACTGAGCTTAGCAGCTCGGTTCTGTCGACCTCTTTTAGACATCATAGCACAGGCAACACACTCTGAGATGGAGTGGTCAGGACCTAAACATTTTAGACACCATTCATGGGTGTCGGTGACGGAAATGGTACCGCCACATTTTGTGCACTTTTTAAAAACTGAAGCAGGCTTTTCCATGTTAAGGAAAGTTTTTGGGCCTAAGGCCCAAAAAGGCGGGTGCACCTGAAGGAAAGGAAAAAACAGATAAATTATTTTTTTTTTTAAGTAGAAAAGAAAGACCGGCGGTACCGGTAGAGCGTCGGGGAAGGCAGACGCGACCACAAAAAGAAATAAAGAAATAAGGAAATTCTTCTGCGGTGACAGGAACACGACCTGCTGGCTCTGCGGAAAAAGAAGAACTGGAGAGAGGCAGTTGGGAAAGGCGGGAAGGCAGCACGCAGGCGCTGTGGGATGCTCCCAAAAGCTTCTGATTGGACGCTGGGGAGCGTTCCCGCGCAGGCTTCGTCGGTACCGACAATACCCATATGTGATGACTAGATTCCTGCTTGTTCCTGGAGATTGTAGTCTTCACATATGGGTATCGTCGGTACCGACGGAGCCTGCGCGGGACTGCTCCACAGCGTCCAATTAGAAATCTTTTGGGAGCATCCCACAGCGCCTGCGTGCTGCCTTTCCCAACTGCCTCTCTCCAGTTCGTTTTCCGCGGAGCCAGCAGGTCGTTTTTCCTGTCACCGCAGAAATTATCCCATTTTTTTCATTCTTTTTTGTGGTAGCGTCTGCCTTCCTCAACGCTATACCGGTACCGCCGGTTCTTTCTTTCCTCAAAAAAAAAAAAAAAAGTAATCTTTTTTTTCTGGACTTTCCAGTCTTTTTTTCTGTTGGGTGCCACGTGCCATTTCGGGCACTAGGCCCAACTTTTCCTTCAGAATGGAAAAACACGCCTCGGGTTTTAAAAAGTGTTCCAAGTGTGGCGGTACCATCTCCGTCACCGGCACTCATAAGTGGTGCCTTAAATGTTTAGGTCCTGACCCTCCATCTCGGAGTGTGTTGCCTGTGGGATGATGTCGAAGAGGGGTCGGCAAAACCAAGCTGCTAAGCTTAGCACCCTTTTTCCCTCCGATGCAGCATCCGTGGCATTGACGTCTTCCAGGGCTTCGTCTTCCTCCCATGGATCTCAGGTAACCAAACATAAATCTGGCCGGTCCTCAAAGGGTAGATCTCCTTCAAAGCATCGGCATGCCTCTGGCGTTGCCCTTGAGGAACTTGTACCGGCAAAATTGCCCCGGCGGGAGGCTTCGGCTTCCAAAGCACTATCGGGGCTCCAGGATGTTCTCGAGGCCTCAACCTAAGCAGAACTACTGGTGCCATGCTCTGGGGTACCAGCCGCTTCGTCCGGTACCGATACCCAGGCATCGGCAGTGTCAATAGATCAGAGGTTCTTGGCTATTGAACGCAGTCTGGCAGCTCTCCTTGCGGCTTCGGTGCCTTCGGGACCGCTTCAGACGGTTCAACTGGTATCGACACCGGTTCCGCCACCGATACCGGTACCAATAGCATCGACATCGGCGACTGTGTTACCGATACTGAATCATGCTGTTTCCTCCGGTATCGACAGGTCGGTACCGGACCCCTTCGATCGGTACCGGTATCGTGCTTTGCAAGAGCACCCGGACAGGAGATATTTTGAATCCTCCGATGAGTCTGAGGATTCTGACAGCTCTGTCGGTACTGGAGCACTTCTCTCTGAGGAGCCTTCCTCTCCTAAATGTAGGATGTCTCCTCCAGAGGATATATCCTTTCAGGATTTCATCCGGGATGTGGCTAGAGGTCTTTCCATCACAGTGGCTCCTGAAACAGAGCCCAGAGCAAAGGAATTGGAGATTTTACAATATCCTAAAGCTCCCAAGGAGGCAGCTACTTTGCCTATTCATGAGATCTGCAGGATCTCATGCTAAGAATGTGGGAAACGCCTCTTACCACCTCTCCTCATTCTCGTAGGCTTGATACCATGTATCGAGTACCTCCTTGTCCTGGATTTCATAAAACCCAGTTACCACACCACTCCATGGTAGTGGAATCAGCTATGAGAAGGATCAAGAGTGCAAAAAGACATGCATCTAATCCGCCAGGACGTTAATGTAGGACTCTTGATGCCTTTGGGCGTCGAACCTTCCAGGCCTCTATGCTTTCTGCCAGGATTAGTTCCTACATTTTATATATGGGAATGTTCCTTAAGGAGGTTACAGGAGATCTAGAGCTTATGAGCCCTCTCCATCCTGATAAGAGGCAAAATTATCTTACACTTGTAAAACATGCCCAGGATGTTTCCAAGTTTGTTAATCGTGCAGCTTTTGACTGCTTTGAGTGCATAAGCAGAACCTCTGCCATTGCCATAGATGCTCGTAGGATTGCCTGGCTCCAGGCATCTGACTTAGAACTCTGGGTACAGGACAAACTGGGGAATATCCCTTGCACAGGCGAAAATCTCTTTGGCAAAAATTGGCAAGAGAAAGCTAATGAGCTGGATGCTGATAACACCACTTTGGATAGACTATCCAAGGCTACAGCTGATCCCGCAAGGAGAAAATCCTACAAGAAACCATTCTTCTCTAAAAAGAAGAGGTTTTGCCCCTCCTATACCCAGCAGGAGCATTTATGCAGGTCAGTCTGCCCGAAAGGGACAGCAGCCACCAAAACAAAGAAAAACAAAGTCTGCTAAGCCTCAACCGGCCCAGCAGACTCAGCCTCCACAGCGGCTTTGACTCCCTTCTAGAGAACGTGGCCTTCCTGGCCCTCAATGGGCCAGAGCCCTCCACCATTCCAGGAAGGTTGTGTCATTTTGCCCCCAGATGGGAGCAGATAACAGCAGAAGAATGGGCTCTCTCCATTGTAAAGGAGGGGTACAAGCTTCATTTCCTCAACATGCCCCCTCCTACAGTTGTAAGATGGTTCAATTCTCAGACTTCACTCGAAAATCAGTTGGATCAAGAGGTCAATTTACTTCTTGCCCACGGGGCAATAGAAGATGTACCCATTTCCCAACAGGGTACAGGGTTTTACTCCCCCTATTTCCTTATTCCAAAGAAAACAGGGGGACACAGACCCATTTTAGACCTCAGAGAATTGAACAAATTCCTGTTCAAGGAGAAGTTCAAGATGATTTCTCTAGGAACTCTTCTGCCATACCTTCAGAGTCAGGATTGGTTTTGTTCTCTAGATCTCAAGAATGCGTACACCCATGTTCTCATCCATCCAAATCACCGAAGATTCCTTCGGTTTCTATTTCAGGGGAAGCACTACTAGTACAGGGTTCTTCCTTTTGCCCTGGCCTCAGCACCAAGGGTGTTTACGAAATGCATGGCTGTAGTGGCAGCATTTCTTCGCACTCTAGGAATATTCGTCTTCCCCTACTTAGACAACTGGCTCATTAGAGCCCCATCAGAGTTAAGGCCAGAATTTCCCTAGCTTGCACAATGCGTATACTTCAGTATTTGGGCCTAGTCATAAACATCCCAAAATCCAACCTAACTCCCACTCAATCTCTAGAGTTTATAGGAGCTATGCTGGATACCAGGAAAGCAAGGGCCTATCTTCCACAGCCCCGCTGCCTTTGCATTGTGCAGTTAGCTTCCCAAGCAGTGTTAAAAATTCATCTCACTGCTCGGGAAATGTTACAATTCCTAGGCCACATGGCATCTACTGTGCATGTGGTTCCCTATGATTGCCTCCATATGAGAGCAGCCCAATGGACTCTATCCACTCAGTGGACTCAAGCATCAGGCTGCCTATCAGACAAAATAGCAAACTCAAGTCGCCTTATTTTGTCCCTACAATGGTGGCAATCAACCCAAAACCTGTTGGTGGGGTCCCCTTTCCAACAGCCCCCACCCCAGGTCACTCTAACAACAGACGCCTCAAAGGTGGGTTGGGGAGCTCACCTGCAAGATCTCTCTACCCAAGGCACCTGGACTCCACAGGAGACCCATCTACACATCAATCTCTTGGAGCTCAGAGCAATCTTCCTTGCTCTTCGAGTGTTCCACACCCAGCTGAGCTACAAGACAGTCCTAATACAGATGGACAATCAAGTAGCTATGTTCTCTCTGAACAAGCAGGGAGGAACAGGCTCTTTGTCACTTTGCAATGAAGCTTTGCAACTGTGGGCCCTCGCCAGAGAGCATCAGATTCATCTTCTTGCGGTGTATCTGCCAGGCATTCAAAACTCCTGGGCAGACAGACTCAGTCGAATTCTGCTTCCACACGAGTGGTCTCTTCATGCAGACCAGGTAGCAAAACCTTTTCAAATTTGGAGAACTCCGGACATAGACCTCTTTGCAAGTCCGTTGAATGCCAAACTTCCCTGATTCTGTTCCAGAATTCTGGCTCAGGGTTCTCAGGCCAGGGATGCTTTCCTCCTCCATTGGGGTCAGGACTTCCTATATGCCTTTCCACCCATCCCCCTAATTCCCAAAACCCTATTCAAGCTTCAGAGAGACAGAGGCCATATGATTCTCATAGCTCCACATTGGCCACGGCAGGTGTGGTACCCTCTGCTCCTACATCTCTCTCCAAGCTCCATCTCTGGAGTTAGGATCTGCTCCAGATCTCCTGTCTCAGGAGGACAGGATGTTGTGGCATCCCGATCCCCCCCTCTCTGCATCTCAGGGCCTGGTTGCTGAGGGCCTAGACCTTCATGGTCTTAACCTGTCTCAACAAGTAAAGGATATCCTTTATGCTTCTAGAAAGCCTTCCGCAAGGCGCTCTTATGCTTTCAAGTGGAAAAGTTTTTCCATATGGTGTTCGCAGAAGGGTCTTGACCCCCTGGCGATACCTCTGGAATCATGGGCAATGGAGGGTTAAGTGGCTTGCCCAAGACCACAAGGAGCACCTGTGGGACTAGAAACCCCAGTCCTTCCAGCCCAAGGTTGCTGTCCTCTAGTGGGATTTGAAACCCCGACCTTCCGGCCTGAAGTACCTTGCCCCAACCACTAGGCCACTCCTCCACTCCTTCATTTATCTAATGCAGGGCTTAAGACTAACTCAGTACAAGTCCATTTAAGTGCTATTTCAGCTTCTTTCAAGCCTTTAAATGGACAACCTATTTCCTCTCATCCTCTCATAGCGAGATTTATTAGGGGCCTCCTTCTAACTAAGCCTCCCATTAGGCCACCACCGGTAGCATGGGACCTAAATCTGGTTCTTGGACAGCTCATGAAGCCGTCTTTTGAACCTCTAGCTACTATCTACTTGAAATTCCTTTCCTGGAAGGTTGTCTTTCTCATTGTAATCACATCAGCACGTCGCATCAGTGAGTTGTAAGCATTAGTGGCTGATCCTCCTTATACGAGGTTCCATCATGATAAGGTGGTCCTTAGGACTTATCCACACTTTATGCCAAAGGTGGTCTCACCTTTTCATTTAAACCAAGCAGTTTACCTGCCTTTTTATTCCAAGGCCTCATGCTTCAAATGCAGAAAGGAATCTTCATACTTTGGACTGTAAAAGAGCACTTGCTTTTTACTTACAAAGGACACAGCAACATAGAAAGTCCTCTCAACTCTTTGTTGCTTTTGATCATTCTCATTTGGGATTTCCATTCTCCAAGAGAACATTGTCCAATTGGATTGCACAGTGTATTTCTTTTACCTATCAGAGTAGAGACCTTTCTCTGGAAGGCCATGTCACAGCTCACAATGTGAGAGCCATGGCAGCCTCAATGGCTCATCTACACTCTGTGTCTATTGACGACATCTGTCGAGCAGCTACTTGGGCCTCGGTTTATACCTTCACAGCCCATTACTGCTTAGACAAGGACTCCCGCCGGGATTCCTTATTTGGTCAGGCTGTTCTACGACACCTGTTCCATACTTAATCAACTCCTACCCACCCATTCCCGGTAGGATGCCAGAGATCCATGGGGGGAAGTGGAGCCCTTTCACAGGGGCACACAACGTCTGGGGTCTCTCCCTGGCATCTGTAGCTAGGGAGTCCCCATATGTGAACACTACATTCCTGCTTGTTCCTGGAGATAGCATAGTTACTCACCTGTAACAGTTGATCTCCGGGAACAGCAGGAATTTAGTCTTCACAACCCACCCACCTCCCCTAGGAGTTGTACCTCTCTTTTCTTTTCTTTCCCTCTCTCTCTCTTTGTCTCAGATTTAAAACTCAACTGGAGAGAGGCAGTTGGGAAAGGCGGGAAGGCAGCACGCAGGCGCTGTGGGATGCTCCCAAAAGCTTTCTAATTGGATGTTGGGGAGCGTTCCCGTGCGGGCTCCGTCGGTACCGACGATACCCATATGTGAAGACTAAATTCCTGCTGTTCCCGGAGATCACCTGTTACAGGTGAGTAACTATGCTATATATATATATGTATATATATATATATGTATATATATGTGTATGTGTGTATGTGTATATATATGTGTGTATGTGTATATATGTATATATACACAAACAGATATCAACTCTAATTATTTTTACATTCATTTTTTTTCCTAATTTCTTATTTAATCGAATACATGCTTATATACCGCCACACTCCAAGATCCAGTCGTTCAGTGCGGTTAACAAAAAACATGAAACAGTTCATAAAAGACACAAATTACAACCTATATGAAATATCAGCACCTCCTACTCATTTTATCAAGTGGAAACTTTGTGCTAATTCATTTTTTTCACCACCTGACTGGTAGTTTAATTCATTCATTAATGGAAGATTTCAGGTACAGTTTGAACTGACCATTTCATGTATGTTTTCAAATTGCATTTAATTCAGTACAGAGTTTAATAGAAGCATGGATGATAGTTTATTTATACTGTAAGGGCCAGATTCCATTTGGGATGTACAGACCCTCTGTGTGCCCGGTCGGAACCGGACGCACAGAGGGAGTCGTGATTCTGATCCCATAGGACATGTCTAGCCCCGTGGGATCAGAATCGCGAACAGGCCTGTAATGCAGGCTGGGACCATGATTCAGCCAGCCTGCACGTACAGGCCTTGCCTGGCTAACTCAGTCATGGCTTTTAAATGGAGCCGCGGTGCCATGGCGTCTGGTTGCCATGGCATTGCGGCTCCATTTAAAAGCCTCTATCCCTGGCCACAGGCTTCCAAAGTGCTCTCACCGCAGCCCAACCTCCCCCCCCCCCCCATCTGGCCTCCCAGGATCGGGCTGCGGGGAATGCTCTCTGCCCCCTGCCACCTCATCCCAGCCCCGGTCTTGCCGCTCCTACCGCATCGAGAAAGTTATTCCACCTCTGAGGTGGAATAACTTAACCGTTTAAGTTGCTGGCCCCGGACGTACAGGGCTGACATTAGAATAGGTCCTGTATGTCCGGGGCCAAAGACTGCTCGCCCTAACACTGCCTCAGATCCGCCCCAGATCTGCCCCTTTCCTGCCCCCATCTAACTTCCTCCTACAATGTGCGGGAAAGGAGGACAGGGCTGGGAAAGGGCACGAATAGCGGGGTTGAATGTCCCAACGGGACGTCCATCCCCACTATTCATTGCTCAGAATGATCCCCTAAGTGTGTTTAAATTTGATTTCATGTGGATTAGTGATTTCTGTGCACTTCATCATATGGATAGTAACAAGCTTAGTTCACTAGACATGAAATGAAGGAAAAAAACCCCCAGTAAATAGGGACTGTTTTGCATGGAAACTGCATGCCTCTCCAGCATAGGAATTTCCCAAAAACTCTTTCTTCAGAGACATTTTCAACCTGCACGTTTAGCATAGCTCAAGTTGAAACGAAATTGTAGATACCTTTTTTTTTTTTTTTTTTTTTTTGAAATTTTTATTTAAGAATTTTCCAATGCATCAAGAAATTACAAACAAGAACATGAGAAAAGAAAATAGCAAATACAATAAAGAAAATTTTCCCACATATAAGAAACACATTAAGAGGAGAATCGCCTCCAGTCACAGTAGAAATAGAAATCAATCAGAGTATAAGAAATAAGAGGTTACAAAACCCCACAAAAGGGAGCTGAAAAAAACAAAATCATTCCTCCTCCACAATCAAACCTCCCTCTGCTTTTGAATCCAAAAAACATTTCAAAGCATTAACATCATTATACACATACGTTTTTCCCCCTAAGGTAATCACACAACGACAAGGGAATTTAAGAAAGAAAGTTGCCCCTAACGCCACTACCTGTGATTTTAATAGCAGAAACTGTTTACGCCGAATCTGCGTATAACGACAGACATCTGGGAAGATTTGGATAGCCTGGCCACAAAATAGGGCACTCCGATGTTTAAAATATGCTCTCATAACCCGCAGTTTGGCAGATTCAGAAACAAACTGAACTACCAAAGTGTTACGTTTTGAGATAATATCCATTGAATCTTCCAAGAAGGCTGTTAAATTCTGATCCACTGAAGAGACTGAAGGGGCCAAAGCCCCAACGGCCCGAGGAGTGGAAGAAGAACCAAGAGGCAAATAGTACATATGGACCGTCTGAGCTGTATGAAAATCCCCTTCCAAATGCAGTATCTCCAAAAAGTATTTACCCAACAATATATCCGAGGACATTAGGTGTGTCATAGGAAAATTAAGGAAACGTAGGTTGCACGCTCTAGCACGGTTCTCAAGAGCCTCAAGCCGAAAGGAAATCACTGAGGAATCACGTATAACGCAACATCAGAATTACGGCTGGATTGAAATTGAGAATCAGTGCAAGCGGCAAGCTTTACAACTGAACCTAATTGATTATCCATAAATTGTAACTTGTCCACCACATCTTGGGAAAATTTACACAAAGAGGATACAGTAGAAGTTAAACGTACATCTATTTTTTGAATTGCAGACCATATATCATGAAGAGTTACTTCCCCCGTAGGAGATACTAAAGTCCCAGGCTCTGTTACAGGTGGAAATACAGGACATGGAACTGGGGGAATCTGCTCAGGAGAACTATGTGAAGTGGTGGATGAAAGAGCAGGAAGAGGAAAAGGAGGAGGAGACCGGAGAACAGGACTCAACGAGACCACCTCCGGAGATCGATTACCAGGCAGCAGGGCAGTCACATGCTTGTCCATAGGGCCCACCACTTTCTCTCCTGAGCCACCAGCCCCAGATTTATTACCAACCTTCGCCTTCCTTTTGCCCATAATGATGGAATCGGCACTAAATGGACACAACACACGAACGCCTCACGTACGCCGAAGGGGCGCCAAAGGGGCGTATCCTGCCCCTTGAGCCACGCCCCTTTAGGCCACGCCACGCGGGCCGCGACACGCGGCCGCGTAAGGAAGCGGAGAGCTTTATAGGGCACAGCAGGGTCCTCCGGGCCAAGGCACGTCCTCCTCCTGCCTGCCCGATGACCGAAAAAGCTTCCTCCAGGTCCCGCTGCTCTGAACCGTGCGGCTGGTAAGTACACGGCAGCTCCCTCACAGCGGCAATCTCCCAACTGCTCACTCTCAACCGGAGGGCTATATAGGGCACAGCAGGGTCCTCCGGGCCAAGGCACGACGTCCTCCCGCCTGCCCGATGACCGAAAAAGCTTCCTCCAGGTCCCGCTGCTCTGAACCGTGCGGCTGGTAAATACACGGCAGCTCCCTCACAGCGGCAATCTCCCAACTGCTCACTCTCAACCGGAGGGCTTTATAGGGCACACAGGGTCCTCCGAGCCAAGGCACGTCCTCCTCCCGCCTGCCCGATGACCGAAAAAGCTTCCTCCAGGTCCCGCTGCTCTGAACCGTGCGGCTGTTAAGTACACGGCAGCTCCCTCACAGCGGCAATCTCCCCTGTAGATACCTTTTTTGAGAAATTGGATAGATATTCAGTTTACAGAAGAATTTATTTAGAATTGACTTGGCATTGGGTGTAGAACTATTTGAGATTAGCCATCGCACTACTTTCAGATTGATGTAATTAAAGCAACCCAAATTCAAAGTTAGAATATCTCTGATTAAGATGAAAACATAGCAAGTGCTTATTATATTTTGTTTCCGAACTTTCCAGAAATTTCAGATACCCATCACTTCCGAATTCTAGACTAGACTTGAAAATACTATACTAACCTAAAATAAATCACCTGAAATGAGTCAAATATTTTTTTTTGAGAGGGGAGGAGTTTGAAAAGCTTAGCACATATTTTCTTATTCTGCTAGACCAGTCCAGATGAATGTTATAGTCCCCAGTCAGCAGGTAGAGACCAGAGCAACTTTCAGCGATGTCATTACTTGCTATATCTACTGGTGCAGCACTAATGGAAGCTAGTATTATCTGCCTGAAACAGATGGCAAGGTGTCTGGATGGTGCAGCAGTGCAGATATGCCTGGCCCTGACCATGTTCCTGTGGCCTGTGAGATAGAAATTAGTAAGCCCAACATTTGCTTGGAGCTTGGGTATGCCCCTGTTTCCTCAAGCCTACAGTTGCCCTGTGTTTAGCACGGTTTCCCATTGGTTCCAGCACTGGTGGGCAGGAGAGTCTAAAACAGGGACCAATGGGGGTCCCTGTTTGTAGGGGGTGGGGGTTGGTAAGTTGGGCTCAGACCCTCTTATGCTCTTGCTATCCTCTATTTGCCTGCTGTGAATTTTCTGCTATTTTTTATTTTCTCCATTGGTTTTCAGTTGACTTTCATTTGGTGCTGCTTGCAATAAAGCAACTCTAAATTAGGGGAGGGAGGAGGAGGAGGTGCTTTGCTTCTCCAGCAGCTGAGCTTCTCAGGCCTGTGGGAGGAGGGCAGCTAGGGCAGCCCTTCTAGGGTTTCCCAGGCCTTCTCAGTATGCAACTTGATGGCCACCCAGGCGAATGTCAAAGTGGAGAACGTTTTCAGCCACAGGAAAGATTCACAGGTGTTGGGCTTGGATGCCTTGCTTCATGAGTGGCCCCAGGGGGGGCTCCTACATCTTCTCCCTTCCATAGCTCTTGGTGAGCCAACTTCTTCACGGAGTTCAATCTCACTTGGGCTTAGTAATTCTAGTGGTGCCAGACTGGCCATGCAGGCCATGGTACACAAATCTCTTGCACCTACTGGCTAGGTCCCCTCTATTGCTTCCTCAAGAAAAGGACCTTTTGTGGCAGGGATCAGTGGTGATAGGGGATCTCTTTCCTTTCTCACTTATGGTCCAGTCCTTGAGAGGAGAAGGCTGCCCAGGATGGGCTACTCTGGAGCAGTAGCGAATACTCTGTTCAGGGCCAGGAGGGTCTTTACCTCTTTGGCCCATGTAAGAGTCTGGTAGATGTTCGAGTGATTGTGTTCCTCTCCAGGCCCTGCAGGCCAGGAAGGCTGACATTATCACCATTTTATCTTTCTTGCAGTCCAGTGGTTAAAGCAGCAGCCTGGTGACCAGCGATGCCAGGGTTCAGATCCCAATGATACTCCTTGTGGCCTTAGGCAAGTCACTTAACCCTCTATTACCTCAGGTACATACTTAGATTGTATGTCCTCTGGGTACAGGGAAATGCCTACAGTACCCTGAATGTAATTTGCCTTGAACTATCACTAGAAAGGCATGAGCTAAATATTGCTACTAATAATAAGAAATTCTTTCAAGATTGAAGATGTGGCCCTAGAATGCTACCAGGGCAGAACTCAGGGGACTGGCAGTGCACCCTGATGTCTCCCACTTCCACAGAGGGGTGAAGCAGATCCACCTTCCAGTACATCTGGTTGTTCATCAGTGGAGCTTCTATTTGGCATTAAAGGCTCGGAAAGGAGCCCCTTTTGAGCCCTTTCAAAAGACCTCTCTCAAGGATGTGACTATCAAGGGTTTCCTGTTCACTATCATGTTTGCCAGGGGGTGTCAGAGTTGCAGGCCTTGTCCTTCAGGGAATCTTTTCTGGACATCTGAATGTCATCTGTCTCCTGACTGCTTGGGTACATCCCAGTCATCTGCATTGGTTTCATAAGTACCTGACAGTGCAAGAAGTGAGGAGTTCACCATGGTCACCTGCCACTTTCTGCAAAATTGCCAGACCCGTAGGTTTAAGATTTTCCCCACAGTGGGGCCAGACTCCTTTATAGTGGCAACGTTAGATGACACTCTCCACTCTTCCAACAGGAAATACGCTGTCACAAGAGATCCTTCACGCTCTCCTCCAGATCCCCTCCCATCGGGGAAGCTGGCAAGAGAGTCATGACCCCACTGGTACAACTTCCAGGTCTCGGTAGAGCTTTCCTATGTTTGGGGCTAAGACTCCCCACTCAAGCGAAAGCACTACTGGCCCTGCTGTAGTGCCGCTTCGGGAGGCTAGGCTCAAACCGCAATCCAAAAGTGTCCACTGAGTCCCTGATGTGGAAAGTCCAACTCCAGAGGGTTGGGGCTTAGACTTATGCTTCTTGCCCATGACAAATACAGCAGAGACTTGGAACACCCCAGAGACTGTGAGAGCCTCGACCTTAGTCAGATGCCATCTTGTCCGAGCTTGAGAATGATTATTAACTCACTTAGTTTGAGTTTTCTCTTGAGTTGGCTTTCTGCTTGGAAAGTTTCATTCTGGCTTCTCTCAGTTCTGCACCAGTAGATACAGTCTATCGAGGGATGATGTCACTGAAAGTTGCTCTGGTCTGCCTCCACCTGCTGGCTGGGGAGCATAGCGCACTCATCTGGACTAGGATTCAAGGAAAGAAAATGATTAGGTATGTACATTTCTTGATTATTTCCTTAAATCAAATTAGTTCCTTGGAAATTCAATTTTAGCTACAATTAACATTATCTGTTTAAAATATGCTTTTCCCATTGAGTATTAAAAACATGTGTATCTCCTTTTTCTCCTTGCATTACATTTCTGTGAGGATTTTGGACAAATCAGCATCTCTGGTAAGAGTAATTTGGGACCTTATGATTATATTGAGGCAGTGATAGAGTGAGTGATCAAAAACTCCCAAAATGGTTCTCCCTCCCTTTTTCTTTTGAATATATATTGGTCTTAAATTGTATTATAAAGAATGACATTGTAGAAGGTAGTTTTTGTGACTAGGAAGCATAATTTGGGAGACAGCCGAAAAACCACAGGCTATTTTGTTATAACCAAAATTTAATTTGCTTTGACCTTCTTTCGTGAATAGTTACCTGGTCATTCCATCTTCAGTTGAAAAATAACTGAACTCTCTCTCAATAAAGCATTTGTTGGAAACTCAGATATTTGTAAATTAACCAGGAGTTTAACAGTGTAATTGGGAATCTCTCCATAGGGACTTGTTAGAGGGAGGGGTCTCAACTTTAAATTTTAGACTCTAAAGCCATTCTGATATATTGAATATATGTTTTTAAACACACCAAAGGGCCCCTTTTACTAAAATGTGCCAAGTGATTAAGGTGCATTTTAGCACACGGTAGCTGTTAACATGGGGCTATGGTAACTGTTATTGTGCGGGCATGTCAGTTATTAAATGTTAATTCCCATAGTGTGTCTTTTGGGGAAACTGCTAGGTACGTATGACCTAGATTGGCCACTGTTGGAAACAGGATACTGGGCTTGATGGACCTTGGTCTGACCCAGTATGGCATAGCTTATGTTCTTATAGTACCTGCACATCACAGAAAGGGTGGGAAGGGGCAGGTTAGGAGGTGGAGAGTGGGCACGGATAGCACATTAAGGTTAGTGTGTGGGGTACATGCCGCATGCTCTTAATGCTGCGGTTAGTGTGGTTGCACTTAATGTCCCCTCAGTGAACGGCGATAACCACCCGTTTCGATTGCAAATGCTGCTGCCATGCATTAGGATATATTTCTGTTTGCTAACTGCTGGGAACATGCTGGCCGTGCCTCTAACAGCATGCGACTTTTGTAAGTGCTGCACATTAGTTTCCATGCAGAATGGGTGATAACTGCATAAACTTACCACGCTTTAGTTACAGGGCCCCAAAGTGTCTTTTTTACTGGTTTTAAATGTATATAAACAACTGGGAGAATACATGGCAGTGTGTTTCAAAGTTGACTTGACACTTAACCTGCAACAGTAGTCGGAATCCCTCTCCTACACAGATTTAACCCATATTTGGCAAGTATAATACAAAATTTCAAATCCATCTATGCATGGGATTTATTTATTTGTGTTTTTTATACCGCTATTTCAGGCAATCATAGCGGTTTACAAATGAACAACATGTACATAAACAGTTTAACAGTAAAACTGGTGCTGTAACATAAAATAACAAGTTTACATATTCAACTGAGGTAACTTATTTACATTTTTATATTTTTAATGATGGTCCTTTGAGCCATATAAACAGATGGAGAAGCATGATGAAAATAGGCACTTGGCACTGGTGATATGGAATGATCCAGCCTTTAGGTGTTCTTTGGGTATTTCTTTGAAAGATCACCGACTCTAACCACACTTGAGGGATATAAACATGGGGCTGGCATCTATTCACTTGCAAATTACCTTGACCGAATAACACTGAAGTAAATTCAAGAGAGTTGGCGGTGACCTGTACTAGAAAATCCATGCCAAAGTTTAATTTCTGTTTCCTTTCTTATTAAAACTAGACTAGAATAGTAGATGTGAAACAAAACTATTAGTTTTTGCTTGCAGCTAACCTGTGGCCTTAAGGTGCTTTTTGTTGGCTACATAACAGGGCGTCCTTTCAAGCAGCAGTTAATACAATTTTTTTTGTAGTTACAAATATTTAATTATGATTTGTATTTGAGTAAGAATATTTTCTTCCTAAAGAAATGTTAAACATTTGTTAAAGATTTTTATTAGCATTTCCTGGTTAGCTTTTCTCATGATTCATAAAGTAACTTGGGCCCTTTGTGCTGAGCCTTATTAAAACAGCATACCAACCCCACACTAAGATTTCCTTTTTAAAGTTAATGCAAGGAAGAGGATTATACCCTAGTTACTCGTTTTAATAATAAGTATGGTGCTTAAACGATTTTAGAACAAAAAGGAAGGCTTATTGCCGACTTTAATGAAAAGAGAAGAAATGGACAGAGAAACATGCAAATGTTTTGAAGGACCTAGTTAGTGCTGCTGTTTCACCTCCATTGTTTAAACACTGATTTGAAATGAAGACGAGGAAAGCAACATGAGAAAGGACAGCACTTTGAAATTACTTAACACCACAACTCCGGCTCCAATACAGACATGCTTACTGAGTGAGTGAGTGCACAGAATAAATCGTTCAGAAACCAATTGCCTTTACTGGTTTAACTGTGTATCATTTATTATTGGCCTATGCCTAGGGCAACAAAGAAGAAGGCAAAGTGGATTGGAAATATGGACTTGGCAACAGAAATGAAGCTGGAGAAAGACTGATAGAATTCTGCAAGACCAATGATCTATTCATCTCAAACACCTTCTTCCGGCAACACAAGCAGCGACTGTACACATGGACTTCACACAATGGATTGTACAAAAATCAAATTGACTACTGCTGTGGAAGTCAGTGATGGAAAAGCTCTATAACATCAACAAAGACAAAAACCTGGAGCCGACTGTGGTGCAGATCATCAACTACTAGTATGCAAACTCAAACTAAAGTGAAACGGAGCAAGACACTTATGAATGTAGCAAAATATGACCTTGAGAATATACCATCGGACTTTAAAGACTGCCTGCAAAATCAATTTGCTGCTTTAGATATAAATGACAGAGCTCCAGAAGAGTTACGGGATGGCATCAAGAAGGTTGTGTTGGAAGAAAGTGAGAAATTACTACAAAAGGTGAAAAAGCAAAAGCGGCCAAAATGGCTAACCGAAGAAACTCTGAAAATTGCCCAGAAACACAGAGAAGCTAAAGCCAGAGGAGAAAGAGAGGCAATCACTGGACTCAACAGAATGTGCAACAAGACAAGACAAGAAGAAGTACTACAATGACAAATGCAAGGAAATAGAAGCAGAAACTATTATAGAAAGAATAAGATCAGCTTTCTAAAGCTACAAGAATTAAAGAAAATATTCCAGCCTTGAATTGGAATGTTACAGGATGCTCAAGGATCCATGTTGAATGATGCTGAGATCAAGAAATGGTAGAAAGAATATACAGAGTCATTATACCATAAAGATCAAGTGAAGAAACAGCCGTTTCAACCTATACCTTTATGATCATGATCCATTGGTGGTGATGAATGAAAGAAGAAGTCTTAAGCAGCATTGAAAGCCTTATCAAAGAACAAAGCACCAGGCATTAATGGCATTTCCATTGAAGTATTACAGCAATCTGATGCAGCTGTTACCATACTTACAAGACTTTGCCAGGAAATTTGGAAGATGACATGGCCTCCTGCCTGGAAAAGATCTGTGTTTATACCAATATTAAAGAAAGGTGATCCAACTGACTGGAAATTATCACACGATCGCTCTGATTCCACTTGCCAGCAATATTCTACTCAAGATTATTCAGCAGAGACTACAACCATACCTGGAACGAGAACTCCCTAAAGTGCAAGCAGGGTTCAGGAAAGGGCGAGGAAAGAGAGTAACCGGGTAAGGCGGACAAGGTGCTCTTGTCCCCGCCCCTCCCCCCACCACACTCCCGCCCCACCCCGCCTTACAAATAACCACAACACAACCATTGGGAATCAAACTGGTCGCAGCTTTATTAACCATACAACATTATCCTTAAACAACAACCAACAGCAAACCTTCATTAACTGAATTCCGGCTGCGGAATGAATCCTCACCAGCCGTGTGAGTAGCAAAGTGAGTTCTGCCTGCCTCCGCCGTGAACCGGCCACAGGCCATTCCGTCGCCCCTCTTCCGGCTTCGCCATATTAGCAAAAGCCCCGAGGGTTTCACCGGGCCGGGGGTACCCCACCCCCGCCCTGCATCTTGCCAACGGCTCCGGACCCCGGACACCTCCGGGATCCCGCCTCCCCCCTCCAGCTGCAACACCCCTCCCCCATTCCAGCCCAACCCTAGGGATGGGAGGGTGGGACACCAGCCACCTTCAAAATGCTCCCCCGGTGACTGACTCTCCTGCCGGCTCGCTCCGCCTTCCCCCTACCTCCCCCCAGACCTACCCAACCCTCCATTGGCTCCCGCACCCCTCACTCACCCGCGGGAGCCAATGGGGTCCACCGAAACCCACGCTGATGCCGCCCTCCTGAAGCCTTGTGGGGCCGGGGTCATGCACCCACCGCCCTCTCCGGTTAACGGCGGCTAGCGGGCACGAGGCCCGCGGCCTTTCTGATATCATCGCGGATGTGAAGTGGATCCTTGAAAAGACTAATGTATATAGTTATCCTGTTACTTCCAAGTTACTATCCCTGTTATAATGTAAGCAAAAGATCTTGTTCTAATGCAAAATGTTGTTATAATGTAAACCTCACTGATTTTAAATAGCGCGGTATATAAGAATTTGTAATAAATAAAATAATAAATAAATAAAAGGATATCTATATATGTTTTATTGACTACAGCAAGGCTTTTGACTGTGTAAATCATGAGAACCGCATTAAGAAGCATGGGTATACCAGAACACCTGATTGTTCTCTTGCACATTGATCAAGAAGCAACAGTTTGAACGGAACAAGGAGAAACGAAATGGTTTAAAATCAGCAAAGGTGTATGATAAGGCTGCACACCTATTTAATTTATATGCAGAATAAATCATCAGAGAAGCAGGACACTGAAGATTGGTGGAAGACTTATTAACAACCTTCGCTGTGGTGATGATGCCACATTACAAACATAAATCCATGGATAAAGCTAGTCCTAACTTATATCGGCCAATTTCAAGTCTCCCGTTCCTGACCAAGGTTATTAAGAAAATCGTGCAAATTCAATTACAGGACTATATTGACCTGAACTCACCACTAGATGAGCAACAATACAGTTTCAGGCCAAATCATAGTGTAGAGACTCTTACTAGCTCTCTTCAATAAACTGATCAGAAGAATTAACAGCTCTAAACAAGCTTTCATCCTAGTATTTTTGGATCTAACTTTGTCATTTGATAGTATTAGTCATAGTATACTATTTTCAAGACTCCACCAGTTAGGGATACAGTGCACTTTTCTTAGATGATTCCAGTCCTACCTCTTTGACCGCACTCAACGTGAAAATTGGTGAACAGACCTCAAAAACCATACAAACAGGAGCAAAGGGTACCACAAGACTCTGCCCTTTCAGCACTACTCTTTAATATAACCTCCAGCCTATCTGTGATATCTTCAAGAAATTTAAAGTAGGATATCATATCTATGCGGATGATATAATGTTATATCTACCCATTGACATAACGAATACCAACCTTAACCAGATTGAATCCTGTTTCAGTGAAGCATCAGAATGGCTTAACTCACATAAACTAAAAATAAACAAAACTGAGGTACTGTATGTATCTAGGAACCCTGATTTTACCCTGCCTCCAAGTCTTTACTTAAGAGAAGCTGATCTAGTGGTAAAGAAAGAAGTCAAATATCTTGGCATTACCATAGATCAGAATCTCACCATGACCATGCACATAAAGCTAACAATCACTACCATCTATTAAAAGCTTAGGATGATTCAGCAACTAAGACCACTGCTCTCAAATCATAACTTACGATCTGTACTCCAGGCATTGATCATTCCACACTTTGATTTTTGTAATAGTATCCTAGAGGGCCTCCCTAAGCAGACACTAAACTACCTACAAATGGCCCAAAATGTAGCTGCATATATCATGTGGAAGGCCCATTTCATAGATCATATCACGCCCATACTTTACAGTTACTTTACAGTTTGCACTGGTTGCCAATCTTAAGGCGGATCAAATATAAATCACTGATGATCACATTTAAGCTTTTTAGGAAGAGAGCTCCAACATTTTTTACATCTCTGATTAACATACCATCCGATCAACGAATAAGAAGAGGATGTGCCCAGAATACCTTAATAATTCCCAATGACTTCCGTAAAACTACCCATTCTGCCAGTAACAGAGCTTTTATTTACTTTGCAACGATACTCTGGAACTCTCTCTCAGAAAGATTAAGAGCTATCAATGACCTCTCCACATTTTGCAAGGAAATTAAAACACACCTGTTTGAACGTTTTGGGAATCCACTAGAACCAGTCAAAGTCTACCCGACCTAACGCCACAATCCCACTACGATTATCTAACAAAGGTCTCCTACATCAGCAACATACTCGGCACTGACTTGAATCACCCATGTACATCTGTATATTAAGACAATTTATTTATTGTAAATCGTTCATTGATCAGATCATAATCATACTCCATGTTTACAGTCATTGATCACTGTTATTGCTTTAAAACCCTCAGTAACACCCATGTTCTATGTAAAAAGTTTTGTTCTGTTCATTGTAAACTGCCCTTGAATTCTGGAAAAGGTGGTATAGAAATTCAGAAAATAAATAAATAAATTACTGGCTGAAAGTGAAGATAATCCGAAATATTTGCTTCTCAAGATCTAGGAACATACTCGTAGTCCTAAAAAGGGCCTGCACCTTAATGTAAAGAAGACAAAGATCCTGACAACTGGCAAAATCAATAAGTTCATCATTGATGGAAAAATTGAAATAGTTGACAACTTTAACCTACTTGGATCAACTATCAATAAAGAAACGACAAGCAGTCAAGCAATCCAACGATGAATTGCTCTTGGCAGAATGGCTATAAAGGACCCAGACAAGATTTTCAAGAGCAGAGATGTGTCTCTCCATACAAAGATTCAACTTGTTCAAGCCATGGTATTTTCAGTAACATATGGATGCGAAAGTTGGACAGTGAAAAGATAGGAAGAAAATTGGTGCCTTTTGAATTATGGTGCTGGCGACAAATACTGCGTATACCATGGACTGCCCGAAGAACAAACCAGTCAGTACTAGAGGAGATCAAATCTAAGTTTTCTTTAGCAGCTCAGATGACAAGACTTCAGCTTTCATACTTTGGTCATATCATGCGAAGAGAGAGATCATTAGAGAAAGATATGCTTGGCAAGATAGGTCATTGCAAAAGAGGAAGGCCAGCAATGAGATGCAACAGTACAATAACAGTAGCTATGGGTGTCAGTCTGTCAACAATGAGCCGTCTGACTGAAGACTGAACGCAGTTTAGGACATCTATCCAGAGGATTGCCATGAGTTGACACTGACTCGATGGCACTTAACAACAACAGGGGGTTTTTAATTGTGTTTACTTTTTATTTCCTATCTGTTATTTTCATGGAAAATACTCTTGATTGAATTATGCACATTGTTTTCAAATTTTGCAAAATTCGTCAAATACAATATAATCACTTTTTTTTTTTTTTTTTTTAGTGATTAAATTGTTGTATGGGAAATGCTATTACTTGAAGCAGAAATCTTAAAAGGTTTCTGGTACATAATTCTTCCAGGAGTACTGCCCGAGTCATTCTCATTACTCTGCTCCTCTGATCACCCCCATGTGTTCACCCCCAGCAGTCTGTCCTCTCCTCTCAGCTTGCCTCACTTCCTCTCTCTCCCCTTTAATTCCCTCCGCTTTTTCCAATTCTCTTCTCTCCCACCCTTCTCCTCCTTTCTCTTCTGCCTTATTATCAGCCTCTCTTTCTTTTTCTCTTATCCACCAGTTTCATTTGCTGTCTTGCTCCCCCGACTCCATCCCTCATCTGCCAACCGTATCCCGTCACCCCTTCATCTAGGGTTACAGCTGCTGCCTTGTGGGCTGATGACTCTGCTGCTACTACAGTTTCAGTTTTTCTTCTGTGACCAATATTTGAGCCAGCCACTGCTTTCTGAGTCCCAGCAGGCTGGCGTTGTTGCTGCTGCAGCTTGGTTTCACTTGCCTGGGCTGATGATGCAACTGCCATGTGGGTAGATGTGATTGTCATCTCCTGCTAGCTGCTATTTTGAGGCTCCGCTCCACATGGCATCCAACTGCACAGCAAATATCTGTGCAGAAAGCTGAAGTTCTGTGGGGCAGTGACGTTCTGCATTGCATAGTGGCACAGAATTCATTCAGGAGTAAAAGCACTTCTATCCAGGTCTGCTGCAACACCCACCTAGAATTCATTTATAGATTGATAATTTTATAAATGTTTAAAAATAATTTAAATAACACAGAAGTGATATCCAGTTCCACGGAGTATCATAATTATATTTTATATTTATTTGTGTATTATATTTATATAATTATACCTTTTTAGTAAGTGCATAGCTGTCTAAAAGTCTAAAGGGCCCTTTTATTAAAGTGTGTTAAAAAAAATATGCAGTTAACGAATGTTAGTTGCAAAAATTAACATGCAGTATAAGTCTATGTAGTAATTGTTGTGGGTGTGTCTAGAATCGTCCCATACAGTTTGTGCATAGAAAAACATTTGCTGCCTATTAACGTCATCTACATTAGCTGCAATGAACTTAATGCCATCTACTGAGATGGCGTTAAGTGATCTACATATTGTAAGTTACTATAGGCTAACTGCAAGGTGCAGTCTATGCCCAATCCCCAGTACTTGCCATACTAAGCATTTAACACATGAATTAGCATGCGTTGTTTGTGCACGACCATGGTAATGACTACCACAGTGGCTAAACAGTGTGCGCTAATTCATGCATTAAGTACTTAGCACACTGTAGTAAAAGGGCCCTGAAGTAAATAAAGTGCATGTGTTTCAACCAATTAAATTATTGTCCAATCATGTAATAACTTTAGTATCCCTGTCTTAGCTTATTAACCAAATCATTAGATCATAGGCAGTGGAATGGGGGTGAGTTATTGCCATCGTGCCCCCTACAACTTTTTTTTTTATCCCCACAAAGTATCAGCAATTAGGGAGTTTAAGGGTCAGTAGTGGAGACTGGTTGGTTGGTTATGGCTCTTCCAACCAAAAAGGTGCTTTTCTGTTCCTGCATTGGATGAAGCAAATGTACAAGGTTTCAGCTGATTGTGGGGTATGGATGAAAATAGAGTGGAAGGCGGCTGATGGTTAATCAAAGCACAGAAATGATATAAAATACTTTCAGTCCAAGACTGAAGTGTATATGCTTTACTGTAGAAGCCAGGAAAGCGTTTTTTATCCAGTAACAGTTAGTCCTATGCTCTAAAAATTAGCATGCACACTAAGGTAGCTGTTGGCGCAGGTTCTGATGTGCTGCAAAATACGCATTAAACAGAGCACGGGGCCATGAAGGTGAGGCTGGATTTTGGTGCTATCTGTCCATGGTACGTTGAGGTTGCAAGTGGGTGGGTTGGGGGTGGAAAGTGGTAGGGGGGATGAGGGGATGAGCATCTTGCAGTCGGCATACCTGTGCTTTACCACAAGGTGAGCAATTAGTGTGGGTGCACGTCCGCCAGCTCTATAGTTGGAGGGAAGTGCACCTATGTGACTCGTGGCCTGTGTTAGGGCAGGGCGCATCATTTAACTGTCTAACATGCTTTCCACGCACCTAATAGTGAACGCGATGGTGTTGCACCTAACTCACTATGGTTTTGGCTCTGGCTGTGTGTTGGGTGCTATAGCATAGTGCCCTTTAGTAAAAGGTCCTCTAAAGCTTTGAAGTTTGCAGAGAAAAGTGTGCAGTGTGAATATGGAGTTAGGAGACATTAGTTGGTATGCACTGAAATTGGGGCATGTGCTTATAAATGAACGAAGACTGCACATGCCATTTTTGGAATGTTTCTTACAGGTTACCTACGATATCATGTCAGTAATATACTTCAGGTTTTTTCTTAATATACAAATGCATATACAGGGCATGTGATGCTCTTGCAGATGAGAAAAATAACTTTAAAATATAGAGGATAATGTTCTATAGGACATTAAGTTTGGAAAACCCATGTTTAGTTCCATTCCTTCCAAAAAACCCCAGTTTTATAAAATTAAACATAGTGCCACCAAAAAAAATGTGTATTTGGCAGCAGGCCTGTCAGAGGTAGCCGCCACTATAACAAAGGAAAGTTTGGAAAAGAGTGAGCGGCATTGCTTGGGGCTGTGTGTGTGCAAGCAGAACTGCTTCCATAGAGAGCAGTGATTTTGCTACTTATTACATTGTTGCCGGAGGGAGACGAGCTCGAGAGCTCCAAATTTTGGAATTCTTGAGGTAGTTTTGAATTCCTGTACTTTTCTCCCTTAAGCACCCCTCCAAACTCCAGGTCCACATAAGCAGTAAGCCAGGGCTTAGGTGTGACTTGAAGCAGGTTTAAAGGCTGACCTGCAAATTTTCCATATTGCCATTGTAGAATATAGAATACACGTGTGCTCTGAAAGACTGCCTAAACCATGCCCAGAGCTGTGTGCAACCATTTCACGTACAGCATAAGCACCTTTTCTTAATTCACTGCCTGATTTTACACTCGTGAAATGGAGCCTCCATGATGAACTGTACCAAAGCTGGTCGACGGAAATCATTCTTTAAGCGAGCAACATTGATATGACGATGACAGGATAATTTCTATGTTGTAGGTAACGCCGGATCTGTTGAAAGGTCAGCAGGAGCTTGTACAGCAAACCAATGAAGAAACAGCAAAGCAGATACTCTACAACTACCTTAAAGAAGGGTTAGTGACTTCACCTATGCAAAACGTAGCATGGAGTCCTTGTTCTCTGCCATGCAACATATAGATAAATAGACACAGCTGGGCCATAAGTGTCGCTCATCCTTGTGTACCAACTTCCAAAATTGTCACATCACAGTTCTCTCTTGCGCTTCCTTTTCGGAAACACACAGCATGGCAGGGCACACAAAACTATAAAATGTGTGGGGGTGGGGGGGTTTCACTTTACAGAACTCTGCTTCTTTTTGCTTCCTGTACTTACCTATCTCCTATGTTTTGTCCCCCCCCCCCCTGTGCATACACAATGCAAGATTAATACCAACCCATATGAAACTACTGCAAGAAAATACCAAATGACTGAGTATTAAATATAATAGTAATCTTCATCTGCAGCACAGCATAGGGTGACCATGCACCGAGTGTTGCAAGAACTGACTTTTCAATTAAAAATCACCATTTTCTTCAAATAGTCTTGAATTAGTAGTTTTTTATGATTTATTATTCCATTAAGAACACCATGGTGGGATACTAGAATTGGCTTGATGGTAATAAGTCATCAGTACCCTAAATGCTTGTACTTTGTTCCACATTTCAGAAGCACTGATAATGATGATGTCACAAAAAGGAAAGTCAACTTGGTTTTTGAAAAAATCCAGACATTGAAGTCGAGAGCTGCTGGGAATTCACATTCTAATGCTCAAGTAAAGCTACTTTCAATTTTCTTTTAACCTTTATTTTAAAATTTTGCATAGAAGATGGAGGCATAACTTCAGTAGCTTAAAATCGAAATACTGCATGCATGCAATAGATGTGGGATGCAGAAATCCAAAGAAGTTGTAGGGGGCAAGACGCTGGTCTGCACAGACCGAGAGAGGGATCTCGGGGCAATAGTGGCTGAGGATATCAAGGTGGTAAAACAATGCAATAAGGCAGTAGCCAAAGCCAGGAAATGCTAGGTTGCATACAGAGGCATAACCAGCAGAAGGAAGGAGGTATTAATGCCCTTGTACAAGTCATTGGTTAGACCTCACTCGGAGTATTGTGTTCAGTTTCGGAGTTCGTATCTTGTAAAGGATATAAAAAGATGTGAAATGGTTCAGAGAAAGGCACCCAAATGGTATGGGACCTATGCCAGAAGACGTATGAGATGAGACATGAAGACCCAAATATGTATACTCTAGAGAGGAGGCGGGGCAGGTGTTTAAAGGGTATCAATGAAATGCATACTGTAACTAAATATAACTCGCCTTGATCATCTTCTGGAAAGGCGTGAGCTAAATACTATTAATAAATAATACAAATAATTTTAAAAATGAACAAATTACCTGGGAATCTGTAGAACTAGAGGACATGAAATGAAGCTGCAAGAAGGTAAACTTGAAAGCAAATGGGTGCCTGAAGTGCCCTCTCAATGGAGGTGGTGGGGGCAAAAACAATGATGGAATTCAGACAGGCGAAGAGCAGACACAGAGGATGCCATTATAGCAGGTGGATGGACTGAAAGCAAACCAGATGTGGATATCTCAGTATTTCATGAGAATTTCTATTTTAGAAAAGCTTCCATACAGGAAATATGTAAACTTCTTTTTTTTTTTTTCAAATGAAAGTTAAACATGTATTTATTTAAAGCAATTATCGCACAACAATCATATAAGACCTAAGCGGGCAGCAGTCAAAGGTATGAAATATTATGGGCAAACTACAAATAACAAATAAAAATATTAACACACATCATACACACAAAAAAGACTGGAAGAGAGAAAGCTTTTGACTTTTTCTAATAAGATTATATATTTACCCATTCCTTAACGTATTGGGCAACTGATGCCAACATTCAGGAGTTGCTGTAGAAAACATTTGCACTCGTACCTTGATTTGCCATGCCAATTGCAAAACCCACCCTGACTGACAGTGTTTAATGGAGGCACAAGGAATAAAAAGTCAACAAATTTAAAACTTCGAGATGATGCTTTGAACTTTTACACTGCATACACGAGGCAATGGATGATTAGTGCATAGCATCTAATTGGATCTTTGTTTGTTTTCTTTGTAAAAGATAATGTTTCTGGGCAGGGGCGGGTCTACTGTGAAACTAATGAAGTTTAAGCTTAATCCCGGAGGGGCCCCAAAAGGGAATTTAGTCCACATTGCTTAAAAAGTTTGAGTCTACAGTGAGAAGGAGTTTTTAAAAAATATTAATATAGTATAATTCAATACAAAATAATAGTTACTTTAATAACCTTTTAATTTTTATTTTATCATGTAGGCTAGCAATAAACAGAAAAACATTCTGAGATGTAGTGGTTAAATTTTTAAATTTGTTGTGATCTATCCTGGAAAATCCCCAGTGAAGACGATTACAGTGGTTACCCAGACCTCGTTGCTGGTTGCGAAGGGGCCCCCATAACAGTTCAAGTTCAGGTCCCTTGCCACTGTTTCTGGGCAGTAAGCTAAATGAAATCACTCTTAACAGAAGTTGTATTTAAGTATAGGGTCTTTTTTTTTTGTTTCCCCTTAAATTGGGAGCATCCCCTTTGTAGGGGCAAGACTAAGAACATAAGAACATAAGATATGCTATACTGGGTCAGACCAACGTCCATCAAGCCCAGTATCCTATTTCCAACAGTGGCCAATCTAGGTCACAAGTGCCTAGCAGTTTCCCCAAAAGACACAGATTCCACAATGCTTGTGTTGGGGCAAGCAGTGGATTTCTCAGGTCCTCTTTAATAATGGCTTATGGACCTTTCTTCCAGGAACTTGTCCAAACCTTTTTTAAACCCGGCTACACTAACAGCTTTTACTACATTCTCCTGTAACAAATTCCAGAGTTTGATTACATGTTCAATGAAAAATTATTTTTTCTTATTAGTCTTAAATAGGTTACACTGTGGCTTCATTGCATGTCCCCTAGTCTTTATTTTGATGGTGTAAACAACCGTTCTACATTTACCCATTCCACTCCATTCCGCGTTTACCCGTCCACTATACTTCAGATGTCTCTTGACACCTACAGAGTGCTAGATTGAATTGAAGGGAGCAAAATGATGAACCAGAAATATACGATAGGTGTTCATTTTGCTGGATTTACCCTTAAACAGCATTTTAGGAAGCACATCCAGGTGCAATCTGGGATGTCCCAGGCAAAACATTTGGGGAAAAAATGCCGGGAACATTTAAGTTTTGGCCTGATTTTAGAAACCTGGACGTCCCCAAAATAGATAGCTGTGCCAGTGGCCACTTAAACATCCTTGGTTGGGGTGGGGACGTCTATCCTTGCTGAATGCATGTCCATGCAAGCTATTTTGCACAGGGAGACAGGCATCACCACGCACACTGAAAATGTCATTTCTCTGCAGCTACAGGAAGTTGCCGGCTGTGATAGCAACCTTTTGTGTCTTCGTAGGCATTCAATCTCATCCCAATCTCTGAGCAAAAGAGACGAGCAGCAACCCTTAAACCCCAGTAATAATGGATGTTTCCATCTTTCACCAAAGGACGGAATCTCCTGCATTTAAGGAAATGTTTGCCAATTTGTCTGCAGTTCTCCTAGCATAGTAGACGAGATGGTAGTGTTAAACTTGTAAAAACTACTCGAGAGTCTAATTGAGAGGGAGCAGGGAGAAAAATTTTCATTTTGTTTTTCTTTTTTTCATTTTCATGTTGCAGTTTACTTTTAGCACACTAAAACATTCAAAGTGCACATGGATATGTTGAGAGTAACTTGAGAAACAATGCGTTGCCACTATGAATGATATATTTTTGTTAATTGTAGATGTCTGATTCTTCAAGCAAAGTCAAAGCTTTGCTGGAACAGAAAACTGAACTGGAAAAGAAAGTTTCTGAGCTACAGAATACAGTGGATCAGGAAATTAAGGTATATATTGCTCTATTTTTGAAGTATAATGTACTAGTGATCTAGTTAGATCATTAATGCTGCTAATTTAGAGTCTTTGGCCTAGACGATTCACTAATTTAACAAAGTGCCACTAACATAGAACTACAGTACTTGTATGCTACTCTTAAGCTCTGAACAAAGAGAAGGAAGATATGTTAAAGTTAAAATGCTGAAAGTTATAAATAATGCACAAGAAATGATCATTTTTTGATAACGAGCATTGGAATGAGACTGAAAGGTGGTAGGGTCAAGTGAACCATTTATTTAACATCTCTAATGTCCTGTGGATTTAATATTCTTAGTGGCTATAATAAAGCATCTGAAATTTTATAAATTAATGAAGTAACATAAAATAGGATGTACAAAATAACAATAGATAAGGAACAAAACTGCCATAAAATTTCATCTAAATTAATCCTAGGGTACAATAAACATACAAATGGTGATGAATTAGTAAAAGCTTTAGCAAAAAAAAAAAAGTCTTTAAATCCTTTTTAAACTTCAAGTAGTCCAGCATCGGACATTAGGAAATATTTCTTCAAAGTATGATGGATGGTACTGAACAGCCTCCTAACAAAGGCAAAAACAGAGAGGAAGTCAGTGGGAAAGAGAAGGTAGAGCTGGAGATCAGAGATGATATGTTCCTATAAAACAGGAAGGGAACATGGGCAAATGGGATATATTCAATACATGGTGCTAAGAAGCGCCCTAAGGGGATCATTTTAGAAGGCATCTTGCCTTGAGCTACCACTGAAAAAGGCGTGAGCTAAATCGGAGTTAGATACGGGAAAAGGAGATAATTATACATTTAAATGGCCCAATGCATATAAGCAACAGTTTTTGGCAAGACACTACTTACATGTGTAGACCTGTGGCAGGCACAGTTTTGAAGGGAGCGTGTTTTGGGTGGGCCCTAAAGGTATGCCTTTATTTGCATATTACCATTTAAACATGATGCACTTCAAAAAATTAGCCTGTAAGCATTTACAGCTGTTCGATCCATGTACATGTCAACCAGTAGGTCTTTTGGAACTAGGTTTGGAGGAATGAGTGATGGGGCAACTGAGCTTAGCTCTCTGGTTTAAAACCACCTCCATTCGAAAAAATGTTTGTAGCTCGGCTCATTAATTGGTTCCCATTTAGGCAGCCAATTTTATGAAACCCAGCCATAAGGGAACTATAATTACTTGTTACAGTTTACAGATGGTATACAGTTGGTAAGCACGGCAAGGTGGTGTATTCATTTCTCCAGGAAAAAGCAGGAAGTCAGTCCTCACATTTGGGTAACGCTGGCGCTGACGGAGCCCGTGTGGAGCATTTTCCCAGTTTTGAAAGAAAGCCTTTGAGATATGCTACCATGCATGCATGGTCCCCTTCCCGCCCAACAGACGTCTGTCCTGTTTCCCCAGAAAAATCCTTGCTAATTATCCTTAAAATAGTTAGTTTTCCTGGTTTGTGTACTGGTTCCTCTTCCCGCCTCGAGCCAACACCATCAATGGCGCTGTTCTCTGCTCCATTTTCTTTTTTTTGATTGAGGCTCACCTCAACCAGAATTCACGCCCTTTTTTGCCTGGTGGTTGTCGACCCCATCTGGGAGTTCCCCACCATGTCCCCCGGTGGGTTCAAAAAATGTGACTACTGCAGTCAAACAATGTCAGTGACCGACACCCACGACTGCTGCCTACACTGCCTGGGCCCAGACCATGACAGCACCTCCTGCAACCTGTGCCAGGCCATGACGCCTAAAACCAATGAAAAGAGGTTGGAGTTGCAGGAAAAACTCTTCCCAGGTCCAACTCTGCATCGGCCTCCCCGATGCCGAGCTCCAAGCCCAGCACTTCCCGGGTGCGAGGTCTTCTGTGCCCATGCCAAAAGCTGCGGAGCCTTCTGGCTTGGAAACCAGAATGGCGGCCTTGGAGCAGAACATCACTGCTATCCTGGCCCCTGCAGCAGGCAATGATGACTGGTTTGTCTGCATCATCTGCCCAGATGACCAGGCCCCCGACTGTGGGGGAGAGTCCCTGGTCATCGAGCCGAGCTCCGAGCACCATCAGCCTCTGGTAAGCCCTTGGTGCCGGTTGAGGTCTTTGTCCCGTTCCTCAGGCATCTGATCCTTCCCAGCCAGTTTTGTGACTCGAACCCCAGATCTCCGGAGGCCGTTGGCCAATCGACATTGTGAGTCTCGGGCCTCGGACTTGTTGTCACCGCTCGACTCCGAGTGGGAAATTGATGATGAGTCATCCCCAGAAACCAAGTGGCACCGTGATATTCCCTTGGATCTGTTGCCCCCAGCGCCATTTTCCTCCTTCCACAACTTTGTCAAGGATGTGGCCAGAGCCCTCTTGGTTCAAACCGAGTTGGAGGAAGAACCATGCACCAAGGAACTGGAGATTCTCCAATATGAGTCTCCACCCAAGGAAAATCTCACTGTTCCCATGCAGCCAATCCTCGATCGGCTGCTATTTGTAATGTGGGAGATGCCGGCCTCGAGATGTCGGTGGTGAGCTGGCGCCTCAACCCTATTTACCACATCTGGAAGGGCCCTGGTTCCACAAGCCCCCCAACTTCCACATAACTCCATGGTTGTCGAGTCGACTATGAAGAAACTTAAGAGCTAGAAGACCCACTCTTCGGTCCTTCCTGGAAGGGATGCCAGAGCTCTTGATGCCCTCGGGGGCAAGTGTTACCAGGGCTCCATGCTGGGTTGCAGGATTCAAGTCTATGAACTGTTAATAGACATGTACCTAAAAGCCCTAACGCAAGAGTTGTCCGGGTTTTCAGCTGGGCTTTCCAGGGAACTCCTCCAACAGTTCCAATCCCTGACCTATGAGATCAAGGACTGCTCTAAGTTCCTTTCTCTGATGGCTTTGAGTCAGCGGCTTGGGTAGCAGTGGCTGATGCCAAGCATGGCTACAGTCTTTGGACATGAAGCAATGGATCCAAGACAAGCTGCTTGACATCCACGGCACTGGAGAGAACTTGTTCGGCAAGCCTATGGCCAACAAGGTGGCTGAGATCGAGGCTGACGTGATTTGACGGAGGCTCTCCAAGAAAAATCTCATCCTTTCCCTGTAAGAAACCATCGGGGAAAAGACCCCTGTTCCCGAGGGAAAAAGGGGCCCTTTCAGCAGAGTCATCACTACCAGCCTTCTTGGGCCAGCAACAGGGTTCTCACCCTAAAAGACAAGGCACTGGGGTGTAGAAGCCTAAAGCACAGAAGCCCCAGGCCCCAGCTCCCGCCCAGCCTGGGGGGAGCTTTTTGACTCCTGTGACAGGAGAAATGCTCCGCGTGGGCTCCATTGGCACCATCGCCTCCCATATGTGAGGACTAATTCCTGCTGTCCCTGGAGAATACCTGATCTCCAGGAACAAGCAGGAATGAGTCTTCACATATGGGTATCGTCGGTACCGAAGGAGCCTGCGCGGGAACGCTCACCAGCGTCCAAATGGAAAGCTTTTGGGAGCATCCCACAGCGCCTGCGCGCTGCCTTCCCGCCTTTCCCAACTGCCTATCTCCAGTTCTTCTTTTCCGCAGAGCCAGCAGGTCGTATTCCTGTCACCGCTGAAGAATTTCTTTATTTTATTTTATTTCTTTGGTCGCACGTCTGCCTTCTCGACGCTGGACCGGTACCGCCGGTCTTTTCTTTCTTATTCTAAAAAAACAAAACAAAAACCTACTGTTTTTCTCACTTCAGTGCATTTTCTTCTTTGGCCTTAGGCCTAGGAAATTTTTCCTCATGGAAAAGCCCGCCTCTGGGTGTAAAAAATGCACGAAGTGCAGCGGCACTATTTCTGTCACCGACACCCATGAATGGTGTCTAAAATGTTTAGGTCCTGACCACTCCATTGCGGATTGTGAGTCCTGCTCCATGATGTCTAAAAGAGGTCTACAGAATCGAGCAGCTAAGCTCAGTACCCTGTTTCCCTCGGATGCAGCTTCGGTTGCATCGACGTCTTCCAGCACATGGATCTCAGGTAACCAAACTTAAATCCAGCCGGTCCTCGAAGGGTAGATCTCCCTCTCTAAGTATCGAGATGCCTCCGGGCTTGCCCTCAAGGAACCTGCACCAGCAAAATTACCCCGGCGGGAGGCTCCGGCTTCCAAAGCTTTATCTATGGGGTCACAGGTTGACATCGATGGCTCGGCCTCGACCGATCACCTGTTGCCATGTTCTGGGGTACCGGTGGTTTCCACTGGTACCGACATCCAGACATTGGTTGTGTCGATGGATCAGAATATCCTGACCATGCAGCGTGCCATAACGGCATTCATACAAGCTGCAACGCCTTCGGTACCGCAACAAACTCCGTTGCCGGTACCGACTCCGGCACCGGTACCAACATCGGTTCTGGTGCCGGTACCGATTTCATCGACATCCGCTTCGGTGTCGACTGCAGCGGTACACTGTTCTGTGATGCCCATCGGTACCGAATCGGTACCGATCACTCCCGATGTCGATACCACCCAGTACGCGTATCGGGCTCTGCAGGAGCATCCAGACAGGCGATACTTCGATTCCTCTGAAGACTCTGATGAATCAGAGGTCTCTGTCGAAGCATCGGTAATCCATCCTCAGGAGCCCTCTTCTCCAAAAAGGAGAATGTCTCCTCCAGAAGACTTGTCTTTTCAAGACTTCTTTAGGGAAGTGGCCAAGGGCCTTTCCATCTCTGTGGCACCTGAGACAGAGCCTAGAGCCAAAAAATTAGATATTCTACAATATCCTAAGGCTCCTAAAGAGGCAGCCACTTTACCAATACATGAGATTCTTTATGATCACATGTTGGGCATATGGGAGACTCCTCTCACCACTTCCCCTCATTCTCGCAGGTTGGGCACCATGTATCGTGTTCCTCCTTGTCCTGGCTTCCATAAGACTAAGCTTCCTCACCACTCCA
Source organism: Ichthyophis bannanicus (assembly GCA_033557465.1). Lineage (NCBI taxonomy): Eukaryota > Metazoa > Chordata > Amphibia > Gymnophiona > Ichthyophiidae > Ichthyophis > Ichthyophis bannanicus. The sequence continues at coordinate 159,263,276 of CM066043.1, read as the reverse complement.
TTGTGGTGGAGTCTGCTATGAAGAAAATAAAGAGTACAAAGAGGCACTCTTCTGCTCCTCCAGGAAGAGAATGCAGAACCTTAGATGCCTTTGGCAGGAGAATTTTCCAGGCCAGTATGCTTGTTGCCAGAATCAACTCCTATAGTCTCTATATGGGGATGTTTCTAAAAGAAGTTACAGATCACCTGCAAACTTTATCTCCTTTTATTTCAGAAGATAAAAGGGAAGAGTTCCTCACCTGGCTCAAACATACCCAGGATATTTCCAAGTTTTCCAACCGTGCAGCCTTTGACTCTTTTGAAGGTGCCAGCAGAGCCTCGGCCATTGCCATAGGTGCACGCAGAGTTGCTTGGTTACAAGCTTCTGATTTGGAACCCTGGGTTCAAGATGGACTAGGAAACCTTCCTTGTACAGGTAAAAACCTTTTTGGCAAAGATTGGCAGGCAAAGGCCACCCAAATAGATGCTGAAAATTCTGCTTTAGATAGACTTTCAAAGTCTACTTCTGCTCCTTTTAAGAAAAGGTTGTTCAAAAAGGGTTTTTTTCCAAAAAAGGTAAATATTATTCTGCTTATGGTCAGCAGTCATCTTCTGCAGGTCGTTTTGCTACAAAGAGACAGCAACAACCGAAACAGGCCAAGCCTAAGGCTGCTAGGACTGCTACGGCCCAACAGCCTAAGCCTCCTCAGGGCCTTTGACTTACAACTAGAGAGCTTAGCCTTTCTGGCTCTAGAACATCCAGAGCCTCTCACCATTCCAGGAAGGTTGGCTTACTTTGCTCCCAGGTGGGAACAAATCACAGCAGAGCAATGGACCCTCTCCATCATAAGGGAGGGGTACCAGCTTCATTTCTTAAACCTTTCTCCTCACACCATGGTGAGACAGTTCAATTCTCAGACATCTCGACCTTCTGGGTCAGGAGATTGCTACCCTTCTTGTCCAAGGGGCAATAGAAGACGTACCCCTTCTTCAACAGGGCTCAGGGTTCTACTCCCCCTACTTTCTTATCCCAAAGAAAACAGGGGGTTACAGACCCATATTAGATCTCAGAGAATTGAACAAGTTTCTGTGCAAGGAGAAATTCAAGATGATTTCTCTCGGTACTCTCCTTCCATACCTTCAGAGTCAGGATTGGCTTTGCTCTCTAGACCTCAAGGATGCGTACACCCATGTCCTCATCCATCCAACACACAGAACGTTCCTTCGGTTCCTTTATCAATGGAAGCACTACCAATACAGAGTGCTTCCTTTCGGTCTGGCCTCTGCACCAAGAGTGTTCACAAAATGCATGGCAGTAGTAGCTGCATTTCTACGTACTCTAGGGATATTTGTATTCCCATATCTGGACGACTGGCTCATCCGAGCTCCATCCCAGTCAGAGGCCCAGACTTCTCTAACCTGCACAAGGCGTATCCTTCAGTATCTGGGACTTGTAATAAACTTTCCAAAATCCCATCTCACCCCTACTCAGTCTCTAGAGTTCATAGGGGCCTTGCTTGATACCACAACTGCAAGGGCCTATCTTCCCCAGGCCCGTTGCCTATGCTTGGTGCAGTTAGCCTCACAAATTCAGTTAAAATCCCATTTAACTGCTCGAGAGATGTTACAGTTATTAGGCCACATGGCATCCACTGTGCATGTGGTTCCTTACGCTCGCCTTCACATGAGGGCAGCTCAGTGGACTCTGTCCACCCAATGGACCCAGGCATCAGGTTGCCTGTCAGACAAAATAGCAACCTCCAGTCGCCTCTTTTGGTCCCTCCAGTGGTGGAAGTCCACTCAAAATCTGTTGCTGGGGTCCCCCTTTCAACAGGTGTTACCCCAACCAACCCTTACAACAGATGCCTCTCCAAGAGGTTGGGGAGCTCATCTTCAAGATCTCTCCACTCAAGGCATCTGGTCTCTACAAGAGACATCTCTACATATCAACCTCTTAGAGCTCAGAGCAATTTTTCTAGCTCTGAGTCTTCCACACCCTGCTCAGCTACAAGAGAGTCCTCATCCACATGGACAACCAAGTAGCCATGTTCTACGTGAACAAGCAGGGCGGGACTGGCTCTCTGTCGCTTTGCAACGAAGCTCTGAGATTGTGGGCCTTCGCCAGAGAGCATCAAATTCATCTCATGGCAGTGTATCTTCCAGGGGTTCAAAACTCTTGGGCAGACAGACTCAGTCGAGTTCTGCTTCCACACAAATGGTCCCTCAATGGGGACCAGATAGCCAGGATCTTCCGAATTTGGGGAACCCCGGACATAGACCTCTTTGCAAGTCCGTGGAATGCCAAACTTCCCCGGTTCTGTTCCAGCATTCCGTGTCAGGGAGTTCAGGCCAGGGATGCCTTCCTCCTTCATTGGGGGCAAGACTTCCTCTATGCCTTTCCACCCATTCCCCTAATTCCCAAGACACTCTTCAAATTTCAGAGAGACAAGGGGTCTATGATCCTCATAGCACCACATTGGCCATGCCAAGTGTGGTACCCTCTACTTCTGCATCTCTCCCAAGCTCCCTCCCTGGACTTGGGATCTGCTCCAGACCTCCTGTCCCAGGAGGAGGGAACGTTGTGGCACCCAAATCCCCGTCTCTTCACCTCAGAGCCTGGTTGCTGAAGGCCTAGACCTTCAAGATTTGCATCTTTCTCAGCAAGTGAAGGATATCCTTCATGCTTCCAGAAAGCCTTCCACTAGACGTTCCTATGCTTTTAAATGGAAAGGATTTACCATTTGGTGTGCAGAGAAGGGTCTTAACCCTCTTGCAATACCTCTGAATTCTTTACTAGAGTATTTGCTGCATTTATCCCATGCAGGCCTTAAAACGAATTCAGTAAGAGTCCATTTGAGTGCTATTGCAGCATCCCTTAGGCCTCTCAATGGACAGTCTATTTCCTCTCATTCTCTTATTGCAAGATTCATGAGAGGCCTTCTTTTAACTAAACCTCCCATTAGACCACCTCCAGTGGCATGGGATTTGAATTTGCTTCTTGGCCAGCTTATAAAGCCACCCTTTGAACCCTTAGCCACTACCTCCTTGAAATTCCTTTCCTGGAAGGTTATTTTTCTCATTGCAGTCACCTCAGCTCACCGTATCAGTGAACTGCAAGCCTTGGTGGCTAGTCCTCCTTATACAAGGTTCCATCATGACAAGGTAGTCCTTAGACTAATCCACACTTTATGCCTAAAGTGGTCTCACCTTTTCATCTGAACCAGGAGGTGTATTTACCTGTCTTTTTTCCAGGACCTCGTGCATCAACTGCAGAGAGGAATCTTCATACCTGGATTGTAAGAGAGCACTTGCTTTTTACTTACAAAGGACACAGCAACATAGAAAGTCCTCTCAACTATTTGTTGCTTTTGATCCCTCTCATTTAGGACTTCCAGTCTCTAAGAGAACTCTGTCCAATTGGATTGCTCAGTGTATTTCCTTCGCCTACCAGAGTAAGAACCTTTCTCTGGAAGGCCATGTCACAGCTCACAATGTGAGGGCCATGGCAGCCTCTATGGCTGATCTAAACTCTGTGTCCATCGACCAAATCTGTCGAGCGGCCACCTGGGCCTCGGTTCATACCTTTACAGCCCATTACTGCTTGGACAAGGACTCCCGCCGGGATGCCTTGTTTGGTCAGGCTGTTCTCAAACACCTGTTCCATACCTAATCAACTCCTACCCCCCATCCCTGGTTGGATGCCCGAGATCCCTGGGGTTGAGGTGGAGCCCTTGTCAGGGACTCGCAACCTTTGGGATCTCCCTGGCATCTCTAGCTGGGGAGTCCCCATATGTGAAGACTCATTTCTGCTTGTTCGTGGAGATAGCACAGTTACTTACCTGTAACAGGTGATCTCTGGGAACAGCAGGAATAAGTCTTCACAACTCACCCACCTCCCCTAGGAGTTGTATCTCTCTATCTATCTTTCCTTTCCTTTCTCTCTCTCTCTCTCTTTGTCTCAGCTCAAAACTCGAACTGGAGAGAGGCGGTTGGGAAAGGCAGGAAGGCAGCACGCAGGCGCTGTGGGATGCTCCCAAAAGTTTTCCTTTTGGACGCTGGGGAGCGTTCCCGCGCAGGCTCCGTCGGTACCGACGATACCCATATGTGAAGACTTATTCCTGCTGTTCCCAGAGATCACCTGTTACAGGTAAGTAACTGTGCTTTACAGGTGAGTAACTACACTTTATTTACAAGCTTGCTAGATGCTCAGTTGGGGTTGGATGTGTGTAAAGCTTTTATGTAATTTGTATTATTGCTGAACCAATATGGGTTAAGTTATGGACTAGTGATTATTTGCAGCACTGCTATTGGATAATCTAGGATTAATAGCATGCAGTTCTGATTGCTCTTTGATTATATAAACACTGCTGCTATATTGCTGATGTTATAACAGGCTGTGTTACATTAGACTAAAGATTGCTGGCCCACTTTTTAATTGGGCAGGCTATGCACTGTCAGTGCATAGCCTGCCCACCAACCCCCTTAACCTGAATTTTCACTTCTGTGGCGACGGAAGTGAAAATCTGGATGTGCTGTGAGCTCCCGAGGCTAAGTGTGTAGCAGTGATTTTTCGAAGCTACCTACTTAGCGCCTGCTCCTGAAAAATAGGCGAGGAAAAACCTCGTCTATCTTTAAGATACAGAGGGCTAAGTGAGTAGCATCAAACATAGCTGCTACCCACTGAACCCTTTCCTCACTGCCCTGGAACACCCTCAACATGCCACGATGCTAACTGCATAGCATCTGGGCACGTTAGGGACCTATCTGGGATTTTCCAAAGGCACTACCTGTGTAGGTGCCTTTGAAAAATCCCAGATAAGGCATTTACACGGGTAGCTAGGGCAGTTCCCCGTGTAAATGCCTTTGAAAATGCCGCCCTGCATGTTTAAGTAGGACTCTACAATTTAACTCCAGCAGCGGGGGTGGGGCATAAAACGGTCCTATAAGTAAAGTATTATTGGTTAATACGGAGAGGGTTTATCAATGGCTTTGTCTTCAGAATTTAAAAAGAAAAAAAGGCTGGGGGGTTGGGGGGGAGTTATGATCGATGATGAACAATAATACCACAGACATTTCTCCCAGGGTAAGTTCTGAGGTCTTTTTCTCTACATTATATTTATTTATTTAAAATATAGAGAGCATTCACTGTTTCTGTCTGGGGTTTATATTGTGTACAGTAGTGCGATTTCCCACATCCTTTTTTCGTATATAAAAGTACTCATGCAACAAACTTAGCAATAGCCAAATATATCACATTTGATCAAATCAAAGAAACATCATTTCTTAACTGTCTATAAAGTCCTTATTGTTCCCACAGATAATGCTGGCAGTAAGGGCTTTGTTTAAAAATAAATTCCTTTCTGATTTGCCTTTCTCAACTTATTTTTGTTTAATGATTCACCTCTGAATCCTAAATTTTGTAATTTTTCACACATAAGAGAGTGCATGAAATGTGAATAGATTGCTAAACCTACAGAAAGTTACGAAATTCAGTCATGTGTATGTCTGCTTCCATTTTTCTGGTTTCTTTGAAGTTACTGCATGATTCTTTCCTTGCTGTCATGGCTTTGAAACTTTATTACGTGAAAACAATTGTTTTGCATGATAAAAGCTTAAGAACATAAAAGGTCTTGCTGAGTTGGACCAAAATCCACCAAGACCAGCATCCTGTCTGACAGTGGCCAGTCTGAGTCATGAGTAGATCTGTTTCTCATGACTCATTGCCAGTGATAGGTGGTGGCTCTCCCAAGTCAGCCTGGCTAATAATTTGTTACAGACTTTTCCTCCAGGAACTTGTCAACCTCTTTCGAGCACTGCTATGTTAGTCGTCTTGACCACATCGTCTAGCAGCAGATTGCACAGCTTAATTATGCACTGCATGAAAAAAATACTGTTTGATTTGTTTATCAGTTTGCTAGTAGTTAATTTCTTGGAGTGTCCTTGTTTTTGTGTGGTTTGAAAGGTTAAACAATGGTTTCCTATTTAACCATTTAACCCCCCCCCCCAGTCATGATTTTTACACACTTCTGTCATATCCTCTTTCATTTGTCTTTTGTTTGAAGCTGAAGAACCTTAACCTGTTTAGTCTTTCTTCATAAAGTATTTTTTCCATCCCCTTTATTATTGTTGTCACCCTTCTTCAAACCTTTCTTAGGTTTGCTATTTCCTTTTGAGATAAGGTGACCAGAACTGCCACCCTACTTAAAATGCAGTAACGCCATAGATCCACACAAACACAGTGAGATTCATAGAAACATAGAAACATGATGACAGAAAAAGACCACAAGGCCCATCTAGTCTGTCCTTCCATAACAACAACTACAACAGTCCACTTTTTACCTTTAGAGATCCTCTGTGTTGGTCCCATGCTTTTTTGAATTCAGTTACTGTCCTCATCTCTACCACCTCCACTGGGAGATTATTCCACGGATCCACTACTCTTTCCGTAAAGAAATATTTCCGCATATCACTCCTGAATCTATCTCCCTTCACCCTCATCCCATGTCCCCTCGTAGCAGAACTTGCTTTCAATTGAAAGAGGCTCTCTCCCTGAACATTTATGCCACGGAGGTATTTAAACATCTCAATCATATCACCTCTATCCCGCCTTTCCTCTAAGGTGTACATATTAAGATCCTTAAGTCTGTCCTCATATGCTTTATAATGAAGACTACTAATCATCTTAGTAGCAACCCTCTGCACCGACTCCATCCTGTTCACATCCTTTTGAAGGTGCGGTCTCCAGAATTGCACACCATACTCCAAATGAGGTCGCACCAAAGACTTATACAGAGGCATTATCACCTCCTTTTTTCTGCTAGCCATTCCTCTCCGTATGCACCCAAGCATCCTTCTAGCTTTTGCCGTCGCCTTTTCTACCTGTTTAGCTACTTTAAGATCATCGGACACAACTACGCCTAGGTCCCGCTCTTCTTTAGTGGACAAAAGTACTTCACCTCCTATGCTGTATTACTCCCTTGGATTGCTGCAGCCCAAATGCATGACCTTACATTTTTTAACATTAAATCCCAGCTGCCAAATTCTAGACCATTCTTCAAGCTTAGCTAGATCCCTCCTCATGTTATCTACACCTTCCTGGGTGTCTACTTTATTGCAGATTTTGGTATCATCCGCAAAGAGGCAAACCTTACCCGACAGCCCTTCCGCTATATCACTAACAAAGATGTTAAAAAGAATCGGACCAAGGACAGATCCCTGGGGCACACCACTGGTAACATCCTTCTCCTCAGAGTGAGCTCCATTTACTTGTACTCTATGTCGCCTCCCACCCAACCAATTTCTAACCCAAGCAGTAACTTTAGGGTCCATCCCTAGGGTGCTCAGTTTGTTTATAAGTCGCCTGTGAGGAACAGTGTCAAAGGCTTTACTGAAATCTAAATACACCATATCTAGAGCTCTCCCTCGGTCCAACTCCCTGGTCACCCAGTCAAAGAAATCAATCAGATTTGTCTGACAAGACCTGCCTCTGGTGAATCCATGCTGCCTCGGATCCTGTAATCCGCTGGACTCCAGAAACCTCACTATTTTCTCTTTCAACAGCATTTCTATTAATTTACTCACCACTGAAGTTAAACTAACCGGCCTGTAGTTTTCAACCACATCCTTACTTCCGCTTTTGTGTAAAGGCACCACATGAGCCTCTCTCCAGTCCTTTGGCACCACTCCCGACTCCAACGAGGCATTGAAAAGGTCAGTCAGTGGAGTTGCTAGAACGTCCCCAAGTTCCCTCAGTATTCTAGGGTGTATCCCATCCGGTCCCATCACTTTGTCTACTTTAAGTTGAGCTAGTTTCTCACGAACACAGTCTTCTGAAAATTGTTCAAGATGTCCCTCGCTTCTGTTCTTATTTGTGGGTGTTTTCTGAGGTCCTGCTCCTGGTTCTTCATCTGTGAACACAGAACAAAAATATTTGTTAAGCAATTCCGCTTTATCCTTATCAGCTTCTACATATTCCCCCCCTGTACCCTTGAGTCTGACAATACCACTTTTGCCCTTCCTCTTCTCACTAATATATCTGAAAAATGTCTTATCTCCCCATTTTATTGCATTGGCTATTTCCTCCTCCTTTTGAATCTTTGCCTTCTTGACTACTTTGCTAGCTTCTCTAAGTTTTTCCAAATACAGATGCCTGTCTTCCTTTCTCTGTGATCTCTTGTATTTCATGAAGGCCTCCCTCTTTTTCTTCACTTTTTCAGTTACTTCCTTCGAAAACCATAGCGGTCTCCTGTTCCTTTTGCCTTTATTTACCATTTTAACAAAAAGGTTGGTTGCCTTTAAAATACCCCCTTTCAGTTTTGCCCACTGTTGTTCTACATCCCCCAGCTGTTCCCATCCCACTAATGACTCCCTGAGGTATTGGCCCATCTTCGCAAAGTTAGTCTTCCTAAAGTCTAAGATCTTCACCTTGGAATGGATTCTAACAGCCCTAGTCCTAATACTGAACCACACCATCTGGTGATCACTGGATGCAAAATGATCTCCCACTACAACATCAGAAACACTTTCACCATTGGTAAGCACCAAGTCCAGTATGGCCCCTTCACGTGTGGGGTCTGTTACCAATTGCCTGAATAGTTCTCCCTGTAGAGAATCCAGGATCTCCTTACTCCTAGATGATACTGCAGCAGGAAAGTGCCAATCAACATCTGGCATATTGAAATCTCCTAGCAGTAGCACTTCCCCTTTCCTAGCAATGCTGCGTATGTCTTCAATTAACTCTCTGTCCACCTCTTCCTCTTGTGAGGGAGGTCTGTATATTACACCAATGCAAATAGATTTCTCTTTCCCTCTTTCTAGTTTAACCCACAATGCCTCCTCTCTCCCTTTTAAGCTCTGTAATTCCAAAGCTTTAATAGTAGTTTTTACATATAGTGCTACTCCTCCTCCCCTTCTTCCTACCCTGTCCTTTCTGAATAAAGTATAGCCAGGTATAGTTACATCCCAGTCATGGTTTTCTGTGAACCATGTTTCTGTAACTGCCACTAAATCTAAGTCAGCCACTCCCACCAAAGCTTCAACTTCAGAGATCTTATTTCCCATGCTACGGGCATTAATACACACTGCTTTCCATATGTTGCCCCTGTTCCGCATTTCCATAAAGGTATTTAATGTATCACTTACCTGGGGACTTTCACTTACCTGGGGGCTTTCTTCACCCATCCCCAACGAATCTAGTTTAAAGCCCTCTTCAGTAGATTAGCCAGTCTACTACCAAAGATGTGTTGACCTTTCTTGGACAGATGGATGCCATCTCTGCTCTGCAACCCTTGGAACAGCATCCCATGGTCTAGGAAACCAAAACGCTCTCGAAGACACCATCCACGCAGCCATGCATTAATCTCCAGGATGCGAGCCTCTCTGCCTTGGCCTTTACCCTCAACAGGGAGGATTGAAGAGAACACCACCTGTGCACCTACCTGCTTCACCCTCTGTCCCAGAGCCATGAAGTCACTTTTGATACGTTCCGAGGTATACCTGGCAGTATCATTTGTTCCAACATGGATTAGCAACATTGGGTAATAGTCAGTGGGCTTGATGAGTCTCGGCAAATTCTCCGTAACATTTTGGATCTTGGCACCAGGCAGACAGCATACCTCTCTGGACATCAAGTCTGGTCGGCAGATGGACGCCTCAGTACCCCTCAGAAGAGAGTCTCCAACCACCACTACCCTTCGTTTCCTTCTGGTCACTGATTCTGCAACTATGGGGTACTTGAACTCTGGTTCTTCCCTTTCCAGGGATGCTTTCACCTCCTCCACTTCCAGGGCTGCATAATGGTTCTTCAATTCAAGGGCTGGAGAAGTTGGATTGGTGATTTTGCAGGCTCTGGTGACTTTTGTCCAACCATCGACATTCTGTTGACACCCATCTTCTCCTGTGCTGGAGAGCCTGGTTGCTGCAAGCAGCATCTCATCAATGTACTTCTCACTGTCTTGAATGCTCCTCAGCCTCGTCACCTCCTCTCTGAGTTCCTCCACTTGTTTCCTCAGAGCTTCAGCATGCAGGCACCCTGCACATGGAACTGGTTCTTCAACTGGCAATAGGGCCTCTGTCTGGACCGAGGCAGAAGCTGTAACGGGGGCAACAGCTTTAGCAATACGCTTTTTCCCAGCCATTGTTCTGTTTGTGGAGCTTAGGTATCTGTTAAAGCAAAAGAGAGAGATCTACGAAGTACCAGCTGGTTTCGCAGCTGTCCTTTCAGAGAAAAAGCAGTTAAATCTCTTTAATTATATTCAAAATGTGCTGGTCCAATTCACTGTGATTTGATAAAGGGGGAGGTGCCCTATAAAGCAAGACTGCTCACTAGGGGTGGGTGGGAGTCGGGGTGGGTAGGGAGGGAACTAACACCTGATTCCTGGTCTTATTCTCCGTTTCTTTTTTAATAATCCCTAACCTTCTATTTGTTTTTTTTGCAGCTATAGCACACTGGGCTGAAAATATCAATGTATTGTCCGCAATGACTCCCAAGAACCTTTTCTTGGGTGGTGACTAATTCAGCATTTTGGATTATTTTTCCCTATGTGCATTACTTTTGCACTTGCCCAGTCTCCCTAGTCTCACAAGATCCTTCTGCAAATCTTTGCCATTTTAACGAGACTGAAGATTTTGTCATCCCCTAAATTTGATCTCCTCTCTGGTTATTCCTATCTCCAGATCATTTATGAATATGTTAAACAGTACAGACCCTGGGCACTCTCTCTAACTTGCCCTTTTTCAATTTAAGGCTGCTTTTAAAGCATTTTATTTTGAACAAGCTTATCCTCCATCAGTCTCATTGTTCTTTCCACCTTAGCAAGCTGTATCCTTTACTTATATTGGCCCCTTTCTTTTGTGTGCTCATCACTTCTTCAATTTGATTGTAATTATAACTTCCTTTTGTTTGTCTTGTCTGTATGTTTTGTTCACGTAATTCTGCTTGTTTCCCTTCTATTGTGAACTACTCAGGTTTTTAAAAAATTTTTTTTAAAGTTTTTACACGATGTGCACTATATCAAATAAACCGGACTATGACTAAAGGTGTAGCTTGGTAAACAGATAATCTGTTTGGTCAACACTCTTCAATAATAGATGCAGAACAGAATTGGGATTCTTCCCTTACTAATCACCATACAAAAAAAAGAATCTTTGGCATTTTGAGTCCTCAAGGACGCAGACTCTTCTGGGGTTTTGTTACTTTGGTAGAGGAGGGGAAAACACACTACACATATAGCAAACCTGTATCAACCAACATTAACATCCAGAACTCAAGCAGTACAACTTTGCCACTGAAAAGGTGGCCATGCCAACACTGCAGTTTTTCCTAGAACACCAGTACACCTCCTTTTGGAAGGTTACATCTGGGGGAATTCTATACAAAAGTTTGAAAATTCTGCATGCTTTATTGTAATTTTTTGCACAATAAAGCCCTTCTTTGCACCTTTGAAAGTGCGCTGGCATCGGACTCTAGCACAGCCATGGGAGCAAAAGAAAGTGCTCCCATGGCGTTCTTGCTGCTAATGATGAGGCAGGGAGGAGGTGGCCTAGTGGTTGGGGCAAGGTACTTCAGGCCGGAAGGTCAGGGGTTCAAATCCCACTAGACAGCAACCTTGGGCCGGAAGGACTGGGGTTTCTATTCCCACAGGTGCTCCTTGTGGTCTTGGGCAAGCCACTTAACCCTCCATTGCCCATGTTCCCTGTAAAATAGTTATCTCCAAGTTATAATACCCTGTTCAATATAATTTCAGTTTGTTCAATGTAAACCACCTTGATATCATGAAAGGTGGTATATAAGAAATGTGAAATAAATAAATAAATTGGGCATGCTTAAAGCTTGTGTGTCCAATCCTGCCTCACTGTCTGCCTCACCGCTGCCTGCATGGAATTCTGCATAGCAAATGGGGAATTCTGCATAAATTCTGCATTGTGAAGTTCTGCGGAATCCCCCCAGGAGTAAAAGGCGCAGATTGGAAACCATAATAAGTTGGGCTATGACGGCACAGACAGGCCCTTACCAAATTTAGAATAACTGACTACAGACATGAAATAGAAATATGCAGACAAAAACTGAACTGAGAATCCCAAAAAACCTGACTGCAGAGAAATAACAGAAACAGAAGGACCCACATCAGAATCCGGGACTTGTCCTTGTTCTCTACTTTTGTATTTTGTAATTTATTCTACTACAGTATCTCCAGGAACAAGCAGGAATGAGTCTTCACATATGGGTATCGTCGATACCGACGGAGCCTGCGTGGGAACGCTCCCCAGTGTCCAGTAAGAAAGCTTTTGGGAGTATCCCACAGCGCCTGCCCGCTGCCTTCCCGCCTTTTCCCAAGAAGTTCTTTATTTTTTTCTTTCTTTTTCTGTGTCGCGTCTGCCTTCGACGTCAGACCGGTACCGCCGGTCTTTTCTTTTCTTTCTTTCTTTCTTCAAAAAAAAAAACAAAACAACTTTTATTTTCTTCAACTGTGCATTTTCAGTTTGGGCCTTAGGCCTAAATATTTTCTCCTCGTGGAGAAGCCCGCTTCCGGGTTTAAAAAGTGCACAAAATGTGGCGGTACTATTTCTGTCACCGACACCCATGATTGGTGTCTTAAATGTTTGGGTCCTGACCATTCCATCACGGATTGTGTGTCCTGCACCATGATGTCTAAAAGAGGTCGGCAGAACCGAGCAGCCAAGCTCAGTACCCTGTTTCCCTCTGATGCAGCCTCGGTGGCATCGACGTCTTCCAGGGCTGCTTCTTCCTCCCATGGATCTCAGGTAACCAAACATAAATCTAGCCGGTCCTCGAAGGGCAAATCTCCCTCCAAGCATCGAGATGCCTCCGGGCTTGCCCTCGAGGATTCCGCTCTGGCAAAATTACCCCGGCGGGAAGTTCCGGCTTCCAAAGCATTACCTATGGGGGTCACAGGTTGACATCGATGGCGCAGCCTCGATCAATCACCTGTTGCCGTGTTCTAGGGTACCGGTGGCCTCCACTGGTGACGTCGATGGATCAGAAAATTCTATCCATACAGCGCACCCTTACGGCATTTATGCAGGTTTCGACGCCTTCGGTACCGCAACAATCTCCGTTGCCGGTACCGTTCCCGGTGCCGGTACCGATTGCATCGGCTTCGGTGTTGGCTGCAATGGTACCCTGTCCTACGATGCCCATCGGTACCGAACTGGTACCGCTTACTCCCGATGTCGATCCCACTCGGTATGCGTATCGGGCTTTACAGGAGCATCCGGACTGGCGATACTTCGATTCCTCCGAAGACTGAGTCAGAGGTTTCTGTCGATGCACCGGTGCTTCTTCCTCAGGAGTCTGATTCTCCAAAATGAAGAATGTCTCCTCCAGAGGATTTGTCTTTTCAAGACTTCATTAGGGAAGTGGCTAGAGGTCTCTCCATTACAGTGGCCTCTGAGTCAGAGCCTAGAGCCAAGCAATTAGATATTTTGTAATATCCTAAGGCTCCTAAGGAAGCAGCTACCCTACCTATTCATGAGATTCTCTCTGATCTCATGTTGGGCATGTGGGAGACTCCTCTCACCACCTCTCCTCATTCTCACAGGTTAAACACCATGTACCGTGTCCCTCCCTGTTCTGGGTTTCATAAGACTCAGCTTCCTCACCACTCTATTGTGGTTGAGTCTGCTATGAAGAAAATAAAGAGTGCAAAGAGACACTCATCTAACCTTCCAGGATGTGAATGTAGGACTCTAGATGCTTTTGGCCGAAGGATTTTCCAGGCCAATATGCTTGCTGCCAGAATCAACTCCTATTATCTCTATATGGGGATGTTTCTAAAAGAAGTCACAGATCATCTGCAGACTTTAGCTCCTTTTATTTCAGAAGATAAAAGGCAGGAATTTCTCACTTGGCTCAAACATGCCCAAGATGTTTCCAAATTCTCCAACCGTGCAGCCTTTGACTCTTTTGAGTGTGTAAGCAGAGCCACGGCTATTGCCATAGGTGCACGCAGAATTGCTTGGTTACAAGCCTCTGATTTGGAACTCTGTGTCCAGGATGAGTTGGGAAACCTTCCTTGTTTGGCAGGGATTGGCAAGCAAAGGCCACTCAGATGGATGCTGAGAACTCTGCTTTGGATCGACTTTCAAAGTCTACCTCTGCCCCTGTTAAGAAAAGATTGTTCAAAAAGACGTCTTTTTCTAAAAAGGGAAGATATTATCCTGCTCATGGGCAGGCATCTTCTGCAGGTCGTTTTGCTGCAAAACGTCAACAACCACCTAAACAGGCCAAGTCAAAGGCTGCCAAGCCTACCACAGCCCTGCAGCCTCAACCTCCTCAAGGCCTTTGACTTGCAACTAGAGAACTTAGCCTTTCTAGCTCTGGGAAACCCAGAGCCCCTCACCATTCCAGGAAGGTTGAGTTACTTTGCTCCCAGATGGGAGCAAATCACAGCAGAGCAATGGACCCTCTCCATCATAAATGAGGGGTACAAGCTTCACTTTTTAAACCTTCCTCCTCACACCATGGTGAAACAGTTCAATTCTCCAACATCTCTCCTCAACCTCCTAGGTCAGGAGATTGCTACCCTTCTTGCCCAAGGGGCAATAGAAGAAGTACCTCTTCTTCAACAGGGCTCGGGGTTCTACTCCCCTTATTTTCTTATCCCAAAGAAAACAGGGGGCTACAGACCCATTTTAGATCTCAGAGAATTGAACAAGTTTCTATGCAAGGAGAAATTCAAGATGATTTCTCTCGGTGCTCTCCTTCCATACCTTCAGAGTCAGGATTGGCTTTGTTCTCTAGATCTCAAGGATGCGTACACCCATGTCCTCATCCATCCAACACACAGAAGGTTCCTTCGGTTCCTTTATCAAGGAAAGCACTACCAATACAGAGTGCTTCCTTTCGGTCTGGCCTCTGCACCAAGAGTGTTCACAAAATGCATGGCAGTAGTAGCTGCATTTCTACACACTCTAGGAATATTCGTATTCCCATATCTGGACGACTGGCTCATCCGAGCTCCATCCCAGTCAGAGGCCCAGACTTTCCCTAGCCTGCACAAGGCGTTTTCTTCAGTATTTGGACTTGTAATAAACATCCCAAAATCCCATCTCACCCCTACTCAGTCACTAGAGTTCATAGGGGCCTTGCTGGATACCACAACTGCAAGAGCCTATCTTCCCCAGGCCCGTTGCCTACGCTTGGTGCAGTTAGCCTCCCAGTTTCCCATTTAACTGCTCGAGAGATGTTACAACTGTTAGGCCACATAGCATCCACCATGCATGTGGTTCCTTACGCTCGCCTTCACATGAGGGCAGCTCAATGGACTTTATCCACCCAATGAACCCAGGCATCAGGGTGCCTATCAGACAAAATAGCAACCTCCAGTCGCCTTTTTTGGTCTCTCCAGTGGTGGAAGTCCACGCAAAACCTGTTGCTGGGGACCCCCTTTCAACAGTTGTTACCCAAGCAACCCTTACAACAGATGCCTCTCCAAGGGGTTGGGGAGCTCATCTACAAGATCTCTCCACCCAGGGCATCTGGTCTCCATAGGAGACTTCTCTACATATCAACCTCTTGGAGCTTAGAGCAATTTTTCTAGCTCTCAGAGTCTTCCACACCCTGCTCAGCTGCAAGACAGTCCTCATCCACATGGACAACCAAGTAGCCATGTTCTACGTGAACAAGCAGGGCAGGACTGGCTCTCTGTCGCTTTGCAATGAAGCTTTGAGATTGTGGGCCTTCGCCAGAGAGCATCAAATTCATCTTCTGGCAGTATATCTTCCAGGCGTTCAAAACTCTTGGGCAGACAAACTCAGTCGAGTTCTGCTTCCACACGAGTGGTCCCTCCATATGGACCAGATAGCCAGAATCTTTCGGATTTGGGGAACCCCGGACATAGACCTCTTTGCAAGTCCGTGGAATGCCAAACTTCCCCAGTTCTGTTCCAGAATTCCATGTCAGGGAGTTCAGGCCAAGGATGCCTTCCTCCTTCACTGGGGTCAAGGCTTCCTTTACGCCTTTCCACCCATTCCCCTAATTCCCAAAACTCTCTTTAAGCTTCAGAGAGATCGAGGGTCTATGATCCTCATAGCACCACGTTGGCCACGACAAGTGTGGTACCCTCTACTTCTGCATCTCTCTCAAGCTCCTTCCCTGGACTTGGGATCTGCCCCAGACCACCTGTCCCAGGAGGAGGGAACGTTACGGCATCCAAATCCCCAGTCTCTCCATCTCAGGGCCTGGTTGCTGAAGGCCTAGACCTTCAAGATTTGCATCTTTCTCAGCAGGTGAAGGATATCCTTCATGCTTCCAGAAAGCCTTCCACTAGACGTTCCTATGCTTTCAAATGGAAAAGGTTTACCATTTGGTGTGCAGAGAAGGGTCTTAACCCCCTTGCAATACCTCTGAATTCTTTACTAGAGTATTTGCTGCATTTATCCCATGCAGGCCTTAAAACAAATTCAGTAAGAGTTCATTTGAGTGCTATTTCAGCATCTCTCAAGCCTCTCAATGGACAGCCTATTTCCTCTCATCCTCTTATTGCAAGATTCATGAGAGGCCTTCTTTTAACTAAACCTCCCATTAGACCACCTCCAGTGGCATGGGATTTGAATCTAGTTCTTGGTCAGCTTATGAAGCCACCCTTTGAACCCTTAGCCACTACCTCCTTGAAATTCCTTTCCTGGAAGGTTATTTTTCTCATTGCAGTCACCTCGGCTCGCCGCATCAGTGAGCTGCAAGCCTTGGTGGCTAATCCTCCTTTTACAAGGTTCCATCATGACAAGGTAGTCCTCAGGACCAATCCACACTTTATGCCTAAAGTGGTCTCACCTTTTCATCTGAACCAAGAGGTGTATTTACCTGTCTTTTTTCCAGGACCTCATGCATCAAGTGCAGAGAGGAATCTCCATACCCTGGATTGTAAGAGAGCACTCGCTTTTTACTTACAAAGGACACAGCAACATAGAAAGTCCTTTCAACTCTTTGTTGCTTTTGATCCCTCTCATTTAGGACTTCCAGTCTCTAAGAGAACACTGTCAAATTGGATTGCTCAGTGTATTTCTTTCGCCTACCAGAGTAGGAACCTTTCTCTGGAGGGCCATGTCACAGCTCACAATGTGAGAGCCATGGCAGCCTCAATGGCTCATCTAAACTCTGTGTCCATCGACCAAATCTGTCGAGCGGCCACCTGGGCCTCGGTTCATACCTTTACAGCCCATTACTGCTTGGACAAGGACTCCCGCCGGGATGCCTTGTTTGGTTAGGCTGTTCTCAAACACCTGTTCCATACCTAATCAACTCCTACCCCCCATCCCTGGTTGGATGCCCGAGATCCATAGGGGGAGGTAGAGCCCTTCTCAGGGACTCACAACCCTGGGGATCTCCCTGGCATCTCCAGCTGAGGAGTCCCCATATGTGAAGACTCATTCCTGCTTGTTCCTGGAGATAGCACAGTTACTTACCTGTAACAGGTGATCTCTGGGAACAGCAGGAATAAGTCTTCACAACCCACCCACCTCCCCTAGGAGTTGTATCTCTCTATCTATCTTTCCTTTCCTCTCTCTCTCTCTTTGTCTCAGCTTTAAAACTTGAACTGGAGAGAGGCAGTTGGGAAAGGCGGGAAGGCAGCGCGCAGGCGCTGTGGGATGCTCCCAAAAGCTTTCTTACTGGACGCTGGGGAGCGTTCCCGCGCAGGCTTCGTCGGTACCAACGATACCCATATGTGAAGACTTATTCCTGCTGTTCCCAGAGATCACCTGTTACAGGTAAGTAACTGTGCTTTTCTGTAAATTGTTTGTTTTCCACTTTTTATTTTAATCTCTTTAATGTATTACTTTTGGAAACGCATGTAAAATTATTGTGCCAAAAAAATAATCTGAATCTGTTGACAGTCATCAAGCAGTGGCCAAATATAGACTTAGTTACCAAAGAAGGTTATGAGGATTACTTTTTGTATAGGACACCTATGTTGGGAAATGGATGTTTAGGTCTCTGCATTCAAAAACCCTTGGTATTTTAGAAATGGTGCAATGAACACAGGTTTGTTTGTTTTTTAAAATGGCTGTTCCTATTGTACATGTCAGCCATATGTAGGTGCTGACATGCACAGTAGAAGTGGCCATTTAAAAATAAATGTGAAAAAAATGAATGGCATCACGAGGGAGTTAGCACATATAAGTAGTGCTACTTGCACATATTTGGTGGTGATTTTTGATACTTAGACGTGCAAGTGGTAGATTTTAGAAATTCGAATGTCTGTGGGGAATTGATTAAAGAGAAGTTTTCTAAAATTCAAACTTTTTATACTTTCGAGGTGGTTTTGAGTGATGAGCATATTTCCCCCATCAAGCTGCCCTTCAAAGCCCAGGTCCAAACAAGAACTTAGCTGACCGTTGTGTTGCTTGTTGATGAATTAAATTTCCTGGATATATGTGCATTGCCTTTGCAGAATACAGTTTACACACGTACTTTGAAGGACAGCCCAAATCACGTTCAGAACACACCACTCTTGAAAATTTAGTTCCTTTTCCTTTTCTAAACCGTTACTTCTGTGAGCATCCCAGTTAACATTTCTAAATGTGCTTTTTACATGAGCAAATAGTGCTTAACGCTTCTAAGATCATCTCAGAAATATATTGGTGCATCCCAAGTTCTGTTCAAACATGTTTTAATTGAATCATTTTAGTGTTTTCATTATGCTGAAAGCAAATGTGAGTCTTATAATGATTGAGCATGAAAATGCAGTTTGACATTTAGGTAGCTTCAGACTTTTAACTTCTAGGTTATTGATGGAATGATTTTCCTTGCATAGTTTCACAATAATTACTCTGGTAGAGAATTGCTGCCGCTTATGTTCTCCCAGACCTGAGGGGGAGGGACTTATGGAAGACATGGTCTATAATGCACCACTTGTAAGAACAAGCATAGTGATCTTGTATTTGTGACGTGTTTTTATGTATGTGGAATATGTTCTCGTTGTAGTTTGATTATTGCGACACAAAAGACATCGTAATACATGAAGTGTTTTGAGACCTTCTGTATGTAAGCATACTTTTTTTTTACTCTTACCTGTTTGCTTAATCTAGAATCAAAGCAACATTAAGCAAGAAAAAGAAAGGATAACAATAAACATGAAGACCATCCAACAGCAACTTCAAGAAAGTGTGAAAGAAAGCAATGGATTTCGAAATAAACTAAATGAAAGTGAGGAGGAACTTAGGAAAAATCTTGAAGAGTGAGTGACAGGATATTGCTTTCCTTTTTGCCATAATTTTATTTTTCCCTCATTTCATGCTATGACTAATGTTACAGTCATCTGAAGACAGAGATGACCTCCAGAAGAAAAGCTTGATGGCACACCCTTCAGATCAGGTCTGCTGCTGTGAGAGTAAGTGATGACAGATAAAGATCATTTGCTCATTTGGTCATTCTGTTTACAGCTTATAGTCAAGTGAAGGTGCTTGTTAAATCTTTTTTTTTTTTAATTAAGAGCCAATTGGCATCGTATCAGCAGCCTCCTTTTGAATAGTGATATGTGAATGGTCAATTTCCGCATGGGAAAGGCACACTAGTAGCATGCGTGAGTGGTCTCTATTGGGACTTCAGCTATTTAACATTCATAAATGATCTGGAGATAGAAGTGACATGATAAAATTCACGGATGTCACACTATTATTCAAAGTCATGAAAACAGCAGAGCATTGTGAAGATTTGCAGAAGGAATTTGTGATACTAGAAGATGTGCATCTGAATGGCAGATAAAGTTTAATATGGACAAGTGCAACGTGATGCATATAGGGAAAAATAATCCCAACTACAGTTACAAAATGCTGGATTCTGAGTTCGGAGTCATCACTTAAGAAAAAGATCTTGGAGTCATTGTGGATAATACACTGAAAAATTCAGTCCAGTATCCTGTTGCGGCTATAAAGGTGTGGGAAATTGGAGGGATCTAGTGAAGCTTAAGGAATGGTCTAAAGTTTATCAGCCAAGAATTGAATGCTAAAAAAAAATGGCTGTAAAACCCAAAGGATGCAGTACAGTATGGGGTGAGGTTCTCTGTACACAAAATAAGAGTGCCCTTTACTTTCACCATTCACAACTATGTCAGGATTGACCTAATTTTTGTATCAGAATGTAAATTTTCTTTTCTAATTCCATATTTCTTTAATGACCAGGCTATTTCAGATGAAAATGGAACGGGAGCAATACCAGACTGAAATAAGGGACCTGCAGGAACAGCTGTCCGAAATGCATGATGAACTGGACGATGCAAAAGGCTCCAGAGCCAATGATGCGGAAAGAGATACTTTGATAGAGGTCAGTGGTAACATTTATCCAACACTTCTCTTTAACCAAGAGAAGAAAATGCTTGCTACTGAGTCAACATTGTGGAAACCAGCTTGGGGTACCAAGGCTTACTCATGTCTTAGAAGTTAACATCTAAAGGCAGAGTGATTTAGATTGTTGTGGTTACTCGGTTTGCTATTGTTTTTGTTTTACTTTGTGTGACTGATGTAACCTGTATTACCTGCTTAGTGTTTGAAGTGTGAACATTAGTATTTTCAGTCAATGCCTCTGAAGTATTTATTTTAGTGAGAACCACATGGGGAATCATAGTTGGACAAAAAAATTGAAAAAAATGGAAAACAAATTGCTGCTTCATTTAGGACAGCAAAGTATTTTCAGGGTCATTTCACAACAGGGTGCCTATAAATATTTCTAAAAACACACCTCTTTTATGCCTTTATAAAGGAGGCACCTAGAATTAGTCCCAGTACTGTACAAATCCTCTCACACAAATTCATCCCTGCTTGGAGGAAAATGCAGATAGTTTTATGCATATACGCATTTGTCCCTGGGAATGCTTCTGTGTATGTCATGTAAAAAGAGGTGCAATCTTGTGACGTGCCTACATTTTGAGGATAATTTGAAGTGGAGAATTATAGTTGCCATATTAGCCACTTGGATATGTGGAAATAAGGGGCCCACAAACGATCTTAAAAAACATTTTTTCACTTCTAAAATGCTGTTCTAGGCACATAAATGGGCTCTTAGAAAATGAAGTCGGATGTGAAAGTAAGCCCATTGCAAGCCACGGGCACAGAGGTGGAGTTAGGGTGGAGCATGGATAGAGTCGCAAAGTTTCGTGTAGACACGTGAAGGACGTGCTGGTGTTTTCACGTGAACCTGCCGTCTAGGTGCATTTTATGCAGAGATTTGCAGTAGTATTTTCAAGATAAATAGATTCCTACGTGCCTTTATAAAATAGGCACCTTCCTGCCCTATTAGCCCAGGCACCCTGTTGTAAAATTAGCCCCTTTTGTGTGTATACGCCCCATGCACATTTATAATAGCTATTTTCTCCATGTAAAAATGCACATAAAATTATCCCTATATGGTTACTAGCTGTCGCCTCTTGACAACTGAATGGAGAATGTTTGTCCTTTCTTCACAGGTCTGTTGATTTAGCTACTTCTCTCTGGTTGTACTTTCTAGAATGCTGCAGCTTTGTAAAGAGCACCATTTTTTGGACTGACCAATATGTACATATATAAGTACATACCTAATTGGGGAAGTAAATAGATTACTGATTTTCAAGCTGAAGTGTTGATCAGTTCCTGATACCATTTAACTTAGATTTCAGATCAAATTAAAATGCCCCAGAAAAATGTGATAAAACTCAATTGCTTTTGTTTTGCTTAAATAAAAACCTCAGCTTCATGTTATATCAGTGGTGTAGCAGTAGCACACCTGCGCAAACAGAAACCATGAATTTGCACAAGTCTATTCAAGCAGCCAAATTTGCCTGAAGTCAGTTGCAGGATACCAAAAAGGAACATTCTTTACTTTCTTGCAGCCCAAAATTTGTTGTTTTTTTTTATTGTACACTGCCTTAACACTCAGGTAACAGGCAGTATATCAAATGTCGCTAATAAATATAAAGATAATCTTTGGATTCTCATTGAATACATTCCATAAAAAATATTGTGGGTATAGATGCAATACCATGGGTTTTGTCATGCAGTAAACTAAAACGAGATGTAAAGCGTGCGTGGCCTCAAAGGGCTGCAGTGAAGGCAGGGCGCATGGCCCTTAGTGCATGCATGCCCTTTGGGTTGCGCTATCCAGCTCCACTAAAAGTCTGATGTTACTGTAGTCTGGGGGATACTGTTGATCCCGTCCAAGACAGCTTTCAGGTTCTTCTGTTTGGTCTCCCACTCCTGGGTCAGCCAACAGGATATAACGTGATTCTCTAAGATGCGTTTTCTCGTTTTAAGTATGTTCTGCTCATCTTTTTAAAATCTGGCTTCTCTTTAGGAGCTAATACAAATGAAACAGGATCTACAAGAAATGTTGGACCTAAAAGAGGAGCACGAAGAAATTTTAAAAAGAAGAGAGCGAGAACTCACGGCTCTGAAAGGAGCTTTGAAAGTTGAGGTGTCCACCCACGATCAGGAAATTGATAAACTCAAAGAGCAACATGACAAAGATCTGAAGAAGCTGAGAGAGAATATAGAAGAAGCAGCAAAGGTGAGTTAATGGTGAACAGCATGTGAGTGTGCGTGTTCAGTAGAATTGATATAATATTCGATTGCGACCAGAGGAAAAATAGAAATAAAACTGAAGACTACACAAATTGTAGCTGGCTACAGCAGTTGAATGCTTGGGTCATTTTAATCCATTGGAGAAATTAAAATGCATGGAGTGTTAAATGTTCATTATTTGGGCTATTTCGAAGGAATTTTAAAAGGTTGTTAGCTGCTGGGGCTTGAGTCATGCAAAGCATTTGCATTCATTTTGTATGAAACCTTGTTCAACAGTATGCTCGATACAAGTGCCCTTTTAAACCTTTTTTTATTGAACATTTCAGTGTATTACATTTAAAATCAAGCAAATGAATAAGAATATCAGTAACTGGAGTTTAAAAAAATCATCTAGCCCACATCATGGAGAGGACACAAAAACAAGTAATAAAAATAAAAACAAAAACAAAGCAGCTTGCAAGATCCTCCAAAACTAAAAATATACTGGACCCTTTTTATTTCTTAGCCAACCTAAGAAAGATCAGGAATTATCACCCTTCAAGAAATCGTCTAATTGAACGGCATAAAAAAAGTATAGTGATGTTCCTTAATATGTTACTAAGCACTTACATTCCCCACTATTTTAATACCTCTAGGCAGATAATATATATTAGTACTTTTGAAGTAAAACTAAAAAGACAAATAATGAGTTATAGGAAAGTTAAAAAAAAAATAGCCATAGAGACATTTTCCAACAATTTGTTGACAATGGAGTGAAAGGTTATTTTTCATAGACTTGAGGGTATTATCGTTTGACTCAGACACCTGAGACTTCGCCCTAACAAGATGAGTCCAATCCGATCAACTTTGGCAACAGACTGCTTGATAAATTCTGAAAAGTGTTGCAAAATTCCACAAAGAGAAACATCCCAGATGCCCTTCATGAAGATCTCTTAACCTTGAGAGCATGAAATCCGCTGTTCAGCGCCAGCCTCTATAACAGGAAGCTGGATTACTCTGGGCAAGGAAACATTAGCCTGAAATTGCTGTCGTTATACTGAAGATAAAACTTCTTCATGGGACTCAATAGGGGATACAGAGCACTCCCTTTCCTCCCTGGAGCCACCATTTAAACACCAGACAACTAACAATAGGTTGAGAGGGTGGAATCATATCACCCAAAATAACTGAGATACCAGCAGGAGAAACAGTGCTCGCAGAACATAAGAACATAAGATATGCCATACTGGGTCAGATCAAGGTCCATCAAGCCCAGTATTCTGTTTCCAACAGTGGGCAATCTAGGTCATACATACCTAGCAGTTTCCCCAAAAGACACAGGCTCTACAATGCTTGTATTGGGTCAAGCATTGATATCCTGGGTCCCTTTTTAATAATGGTTTATGGACCTTTCCTCCAGGAACTTGCCCAAATCTTTTTTAAACCCAGCTACACTAATAGCCTTTACTATATCCTCCAGAAGTTAAAGATGGGAATTGAAAATATAACCAAGGATGTTATAATGCCTCTGTATTGCTCTGTGGTGTGACCGCACCTTGAACATTGTGTGCAATTCTGGCCACCATATCTTAAAAAGGATATAGCAGAATTGGTAAAGGTACAGAGAAGGGCCACCAAAATGAGGAAAGTTTATTTATTGTTTTATTTTTTTTTTTAAAAGGTTAGGGCTCTTCAACTTTGGAAAAGAGATGGCTGAGGGGAGATATGATAAGAGGTCTATAAAATAATGAATGGAGTGGAACGGGTAAATGTAGATGAGTTGTTTACTCCTTCAAAAAGTAGAAAGACTAGGGGGCACGAAGTGAAGCTACAATGTGGCACATTTAAGACTAATCGTAGAAAATATTTTTTCACCAGCATGTAATCAAACTCTGGAATTCGTTACCAGAGGATGTAGTAAAAGCTGTTAGTGTAGCTGGGTTCAAACAGGTTTGGACAAATTCCTGGAGGAAAAGTCTATAAACAATTATTAGAAAACTGTTGAAATCCATTGCTTACCCCTGGGACAAGCAGCATGGAATGGTATACCTTTGGGAACCTGACAGGTACTTGAGATCTGGAATGGTCACTGTTGGAAACAGGATACTGGGCTTGATGAACCCTTGGTCTGACCCAGTATGGCATATCTTATTTATTTATTTACATTCTCTTATATACCGCGCTATTCTGCATCAGTGCGGTTTACATTGAACAAACTGAAGTTTATTAATCTTAAGTTCAAAACAAATCTTAAGTTCTTATGTTCATAGACACAATAACGTTTGCTGATTTCATTGCCTAAGCCCTTTCTCTTACTTTTCCCCATTCCGGAGTAAAGATTCTCCTGCTTCTGCTCCTCAGTGCTTCAAAGGGCTTCCAAAAGGGTGTTTACCTGTCAGGTTGGGCATGACCCTTCAGGCATGTGACTGCATCCCGTAGAAGGAGCCATGGCTTAAAGGCCCCCGATGTTGCTCTCCAGGGCCCAGAATGCTTGCGGGACCAGACAAACTTGCAAGCCATAGCACCAGGAAGTACTCAAGAAAGTAGTCCTCTCTAACTTTTATCGTCCATCTCTTTCTGTATACTAATGCTTGCTTTTAAGCATTCTGTAAACCACGGGCTGCAGAATGCCTTTTTGTTTGGGGGAGGCTTAAGCTCCACCCTACCTTTGCCCCTAGTCCCTCTCCTGTGAGCAGACACCTGCTTGGAGGTTGCACTTGCAGCTTCCTCTCTACTTCTGCCCGCAGGGATCTTGTCTCCTGTGGGCAGAAAGGAGTCTTTGCTGCAATCGCGGCTGAGCTTTTCTCTTCTGCCTGTGGGAGATGGAATCCCCTGTGTGGCCCATCCCGTTCCAACACCTATGCTGTAAGCAATATAATAGGGCAAGTGTCTCCTGGTTGCTGCTAGTCTGCCGATCTTTCATATACAGTTTTCTTAACTGTCTGATAAGATATTAGGCTGTAATGTAACTCCTTCACTGGGGAATGCAAATTTACACCTGAAATGCAGCATCTGAATTGCGAGCCATACTGTGTAGCCACCTGTATGTCACTCCATATCTAAAACAGTTTTTGTTGTCTTCCTCCTCTGTACCCTACCATCTTAGGTAGGTGAGTATGTGAGACTCCTGCCCCCTATTTAGTTCTCACCCAATCTTGCTCCCTTCTCATATTTAACTGTAACGCTTTGTAGTAATCTAGATACTGATATTCTCCAGGAACAAGCAGGAAATTAGTCCTCACATATGGCTAATGTCCAAGCCGACTGAGCCCATGCAGAAGCATCACCCCAGCTGCTCTTATAAGAACTTTCTGCTCCATTGAGGTCTCCAGGATTGTCATTTGCTCTTTGCTTGCCTGCTGTGTGCTTGGGAGATGCCGGGAGAGCCGGTAGCTGGAGGAGGAGCTTCCTGTGATGTCCCTCCTACTGCTCTTATAAGAACTTGCTGTTCTGCAGTACGCAGCCACGGATGCATGCCCGTGGGCGCATGTCCGAAGGGGCATGACCAAAGGGGCAGGCTCTGCCCCTTTGGAGCCCCTTCAGAGTCTGAAAGAGTCTGTGTTTGTACTTTATGAGAAAACGTAAGAAGCGATCTTTGCCAGTGGCTGCTGCTAAGACCGTTAAAATACTTGGGTCCATGGATCGACATTTGCAGGCAATTTCTTCTACTGGGGACTCAAATATTTCTTCTGGTAACGTGAGTGCTAATTCAGACTTCTCCATTAATGGGTTTAACTCTACCCAGCTTGCAAGGTGCTTTAGAGTCCGCGGTCCCTTCGGGCCAGGAAGGCTTGGTTGGGTCCGCACCTCATTCTATTCAACAAGACTCTTCCCGGTTGGACAATTTAGACCTAACTATGCCTGCTCCGTTGTCTTTTCAGACTCCTGCGGTGATCTTGGCGGTGCCGGATAATATATCCCTCCATGATATCTGTGAGGTGGTCATCCGTACTGAGGTTTCAGTGTGGTTGGCACTTGCCCAGATCTCAGTTTTCTAGTGATGTGGTGGCTAAGTTCACTGAGGAGGAGCCTAGTATATCTAGGTGTAAGTTGGCAGTTAATAAGTTAGAGAGTCAGGTGGCTGATGCTCAAGCTGTTATTTCTTTATCTGTTGGGACAGTTCAGTGATTCATTATCAATTGGAATCCTTGGAGAATATGGCAAGGGCTAAGAATTTGCGATTTATTAATTTTCCTCGTACTCATTACCTCTCTCTGATATTATTGGAACGATATATTAAAGAAA
The DNA here is from genome assembly GCA_033557465.1 of Ichthyophis bannanicus. Taxonomy (NCBI): domain Eukaryota; kingdom Metazoa; phylum Chordata; class Amphibia; order Gymnophiona; family Ichthyophiidae; genus Ichthyophis; species Ichthyophis bannanicus. The sequence continues at coordinate 159,236,565 of CM066043.1, read as the reverse complement.
TATGATTGATATGGGATTTGGATGCTATTAAGTTTTCTAGTATATATTATGTTCCGTCTTGGGTCAAGTCTCAGGTTTTTTTCTCAAGACGATTCTGGTCAAGGGGCTCAGTTGAAGACTTTAGATGTTTCAGCTTTTTTGGAATTGTCAGCTGATGTTATTCCACAATGGGCCACATTAATTGCCTCTTTTCTTTTACTTTCTGATAAAAATGTGATAATGAAATTGTATTTTTCTAAGAAGAGTGTGGATTTTTGTGAGTTTTCTATTCAAATATTTCCTGATGTTGGTAGATCTACTCAAAAGCGTAGAAAAGATTTCCTGTGTTTGAGAACCAAGGACTTTGCCCTGGGTGCTACTTTTTTCTTGAAATATCTGTGGAAATGTATTGTGCAATATCAAGCTGATAAGTTTGTTTTTCGAGATCCTGCTCCATTAAAGGTTTTTCTTTCTGGGAAGGAGAATACAGATTGTATAAATGTGTAATCTTTGCTTGCTTTCTTTTGTATATGCGGTTCTATGTTGGGTTATTCTCTCCTGGGTGCTAAGATGATTATTTAGTTTCTTGTAATTTGGCTTTCCTCTTGATGTGGACTATATTGTTTCTTTTGTCTGGGATTTATTGATATAATGTGGTTTTGTGTTACGTCTTTCTTTTTTTTTTTTTTCTTTATTGGACAAAAGTTACTTTTCTGTACAAGAGTTATATTTTTATTTTTATTTATTTCAATTTTTATATATCGCGCTATTTACAATCAGCGCGGTTTACAGAGAACCAAAGACCAGAACAACAGGCTGTTCGGTATTACATATAACAGGAGGATAAACTTGGATAATATGGGGGAACTATATACATAGAATATTGATCTGTTAACTCGATCACATGAGAGAAGTATTTACGTAAAATTATCAATAGTGCTTGTATTGTAATATATCTTGTATTGTAATTGAAAACGTAATAAAAAAAAAAAAAAAAGAGAGCCTTTGGGAGATGCCATCATGCATGCGTGGTCCCCTTCCCGCCCACGGGTGCCATCTTGCTCAGTCTCCATTTTTTCACAAAACCCAGCAGACGTGCATCTTATTCCCTGGAAAAAGTTGATTTTTTTTCTCAGAATAATCCTTTCTCTCTCCAGCTACGGCTGGTCCCTTTCCTGCCCTTGAGTTCATTTGCCTTGGCACTGCATCCTTGAGCCCATGAATTTTTCTTTTCAGTGCGATTCGTGGCCTTTTTTCCACTGGCAGTTCCTCGGGTCTTTGACCTCGCTGGGGTCCTTTATTCCCCAATGGCTAGCGGTTTTAAAAAGTGTGATCGGTGTTCCAGTAATTTTTCTATCACCAGCACACATGACTGCTGTCTCCATTGTCTTCACGACCCAGAGACTTGCAGGTCTTGCAAGAGGCTGACCCCCAAAGCAGTCAGAAACAGGCAGGAAAAGCATGACCGGATGTTCAGGTCAGACTCTGCCTCGAAAACCCCTTCCAGGGCTCAGTCTGAGACCCCAGGATTGCGCTGTGACTGCGGCCACTGGTTGGGGCTGCGAGTTCTCTGACCAGGTGCTCCCAATCTGGATCCCGAAGAAGAAAGCCTCACAAGACTCCTCATGAGACTCGGAGAAGGCGGGTAAGTCCTGCACCAGATCTCTGAGCCCCCAGAGGAGGACTGAGGTGGAGCAAGAGTGGCCGCCAAAACTTCCCCAGAAGGACTCGATGGACCTTGGCAATCAGCCCCCAGGTCCCCGCAGCCATCCCCACCAGGGACTGCCTTCCTCCACTGCCATCAGACCCAATATCCTCAGCATCCACTCCAATTGCTGTGACTCCATCCGGGCTGGAGACCGGGATGGAGGCCCTGGAGCGCAGCTGATCTGCCGCCTTGGCCACTCAGCAGGCAGTGCTGCCGGTTACGCCGGTTCATCTGCCAAAAACATCTGGACCTCGACCTCAAGGATTCCCCTGGTGTCGCGTTGATTCCCCAGAGCTCCCTCACCCAGGCCAATCACCAACGGAGGTCACGTTCACGGTCCCATTCCTCGGAACCCCGATCCTCCCCAGCCAGCGGCCACAGCTCTGGCCACACCGCTGAGGCTTACAAACCTTCAACCCCGACCTGGGTTCGGTTCATCGTTGAGTCCACATCTGATGACTTTGACTGGGAATCCGGGGATGATACTTCCCCAGACACCCAGAGGCATTGAGACTTCTGTCGGACCTGTCCCAACCGGGGGCCTGGCATCAGCCCCCGCCTGAGGATAAGGCCTTCCTCGACTTCGTGCGTGACATGGCCAGAGCTCTAGCCTTCACCATTGAGTTGGCAGATGACCCTCTGTCAGGATCTCGAGATCCTCCAATTCAGTTCTTTCCCTCGCTCCCCCCAGGAGTCCCTTTTGGTGCCAGTCCTGGCAATCCTCGAGAAGCGGCTACTCCATGGGAGACATGGCTATGGTACCCACTGTCGGTCGCTGGTTTGACCTTATGTATAAGGTCAGTCTGATTCTGGGCTTCCACAGGAACCAACTACCACACAACTCCATGGTGGTGAAGTCAGCCATGCATCTGCTTCAAAGCCAAAAGATGCACTCTTTGACGGCTCCCGGTAGGGAGGCCCGGAGCCTCAATGCTTTTGGCAAAAAATGCTATCAGGGCTCCATGCTGGGCTGGTGGGTCTAGGTATACCTCCTCTACATGGGTATGTTCCTCCAAGACACCATGAAGGAGCTAAAGGGCTACTCCGCCAGCCTTCTGGGGAACCCCTTCAGAGGTTCCAGATGCTGGCCAAAACTGCCGCAGATTGTTCAAAGTTTACCATCCAGGCCACTTAAGATGACTTCAAGACCATGGCCCAGGTTGCCGGTACCAGTATCGGCCAAACGGTAAGAGAAGAGGGTCTTCCGCAAGAGAAACAGTGAGACAAAGCGGAAGCCAAGGACCACGGCCAAACACAGTAAGGTGTTTAAAAACTTAGTAAGGTGTTTAAAAACTTTATTAGCAGACCCAAAAATAATAAAAAGTAAGAGAAGGGGATCGGAACTTCAAAGACACCCTGCTTAATCGTAATCATAAAGCTTAATGAAAGCTTTATGTAGGGAAGACTACACGCCCTTTACGGACATGATTGGCTGAACAAAAACATAGTATTAATAAGGTGAAGATAGAGACACCATTGGTACAACACTGTTCATCTTTTCACCATGTTTTTGAAGATCTACGTTGTACAGTATTGGAATATGTACCCTTGAATATTCGTAGAGGAGATAGAGGACTTTCACTTCTACAAAAGGAGCAGAAATGGATTTATGAATTGAACACTCTGGACCCGCATGGGTTGAATGACAAAATTGACTGGATGTTATTTATGTGAGATTAAGCGGGGTGTCTTTGAAGTTCCAATCCCCTTCTCTTACTTTTTATTATTTGTAAAGATTTTATTGTAATGGTGTGTGATTATTGTAGTTAGTAAGGTTAGGAATAAAGTTAGTTGAAAGAATGACGTTAGATCTGCTGTCAACGATTCTATTGGTGGTTATTCAGTTTAAAATAGCTGACATCAGACGCCGAGGATATGGTAATGGAGAGAAGCATTTTTTGTGCTCAAAGATATTCTCGGAGTTTGGTGGAGTGATTGTATTTGTAATCCCTGAAGAAGCCTATTGGCGAAATGAAAGCTTTTGTTGGATAATTTACAGTGAAGAATAAAGCAGTTTTGTATTATTGATACCGGCCGGATCTGGATATTGTTCAGATAAGTGAATATATACTTGATTGTGAGCATAGATCTGCTGATTTGTAAGAGTGCCTTTCTCTGCTTTGTTATAGGTAAAATGGATTGCATTCTGTGAATCGGGTTGCATTCCATAAGTTCCGGTAGTGGGTATCGATTGATTTACCACATAGAACTGCGGACACTTTCTTTTTAGTAGTGTTTGTGTGTTTTAGCAGTGAAGGATCCTAAAAAGTAGCTTTGTGGGTCAATGTTATAGAATTTGGGTATAATTGGAATAAAAGATTTACAAGAAAATATTTTAAGGCTTTAGACCTTTGATGTGAGTGTCCGCCATTTCCCTATGGTGACAAGTTTCGCCATATGCAGGGATAAGACTATCCTGAGGTCTTTGTATGCCATATTTAACTGTAGTAGAATTAATTTGAGTAAGCAGGGTTAATATAATAGAAGATTAAGGAAATGCATGGTAGTTACTAAGGGTATTTTGTTTGCTTGTGAGTTGTGGAATAAGTGCCCCATCCACAATGGGGCAGGGGGGGTTCTACTCAAGGTACTTCCTCATCCCCAAAAGAACAGGAGGCCTAAAGCCCATTCTAGACCTCAGAGACCTAAACAAGTTCCTGGTGCAGGAGAAATTCAAGATACTTTAACTTGGAACTTTGCTGCCATACCTCTATCAGGGAGACTGGCTATGCTCCTTGGACCTAAAGGATAACTGTAGCCACATCCTCATCCACCCCAGGCACAGACAGTACCTCAGGTTCATGGTCGAGGTTGACCACTACCAATTCAGGGTACTACCCTTTGGGATCGCCACTGCACCCAGAGTCTTCACAAAGCGCCTGGCAGTCATGGCAGCCTACCTACACCTCCAAGGAACCTTATGGCTCATCAGAGGGGACACAGCCACTGAGGTGCAACAGGCCACACCTCACCCCAACACAGAGCTTGGAGTTTAGTGGGGTGTACCTAGATACCCTCTAGGCAAAGGCCTTCCTGTCCAGCGACAGGATTGGATGGCTCATCACCCTGGCTGTAAACGTCCCGGGCAGACGCTCCGTGCTGACACATAGCATGTTCTGCCTGCTCGGCCACATGGCCTCGACAGTACATGTCACACCAAATGCCTGCCCGTCTCAGTGGACGCAGGCTACTGGCCACCTCCGGGACAAGGTCTACATGACCCGCCATCTGGTGGAGTTGCTCTGCTGGTGGCAGACCACGCAATACCTGAGTGCAGGCATGCCTTTCCATTCCCCACTCATCAGCAGGTCCTCACCATGGACACCTCATTGCTGGGTTGGGGAGCCCACTGCAGAAGCCTCCACACACAGGGTACCTGGTCCGGGACCGAAGCCCACCAACAGATCAGCTTCCTGGAGCTCAGGGCCATATTCCTGGTATTCAAGACCTTCCATCATCATCTCCAGCTCCATCCGGTGTGCATCCAGACGGACAACCAAGTGGCGATGTTCTACGTGAACAAACAGGGACGCACAGGCTCCTACACCCTCAGCCAGGAGATGATAGCCTGCTGCTTGTTCGCAATCAGCCAGGAGATGCTCCTGAGTGCGGTCTACCTGCCGGGCCAAGACATTGTCTTCGCGGACAGGCTAAGCAAAGTCCTGCAACCACACGAATGGCTGCTAAACACCAGAGTAGTCCACAGGCTATTCTGGCTCTGGGGGACCCCACCCAGATGGACCTCTTCGCCAGCCCAGCCAATGCCCAGTTGACCTGCTTTTGCTCCCGCCAACCTCGTCCATCCTAGGTAGCGGTGGATGCTTTCTCATCTCATGGTTGGAAGGTCTTCTGTACGCCTTCCCACCTATGACACTGGTCGCCAAGATCCTATTCAAGCCCTTTGGGACAGGGTGTTGCTAATCCTGTAGCTCCCCAGTGGTCCAGGCAGCTATGGTTCCCATGACTGCTCTGCCTAGCAGCGGAACCCTCGATCCCTCTTGGGAACTCCCCGGGGCTGCTGACTCGAGAGGAGAGCTCCCTCCTTCACCCCAACCTGGGGTTTCTGGTGTTACCAGCATGGCTGCTGAATGGATAGTCTTGGCTCCCTTTAATCTCTCAGTGGAGGAAGAGGAGGTCTTGCTGGCCTCCCGCAAGCTTTCCAGAAGATGTGCTTATGCCTTCATGTGGCAGAGATTCTTCTTGTGGTGCTCTGAGAAATGGGCAGATCCCTTCTCCTGCATGGTGCAGCTAGTCCTGCAATACCTGCTGCACCTCTCTCATGCCGGACTCAAGTCCAATTCAGTCAGGGTGCACTTGTGTGCCCTTTCAGCACACCACTATCCTATCAAGGGCAAGCCACTCTTGACTCAGCCCCTGGACATCTGCTTCCTGCGGGGCCTACTGCTCTCCAAGCCCCTAATCCGCCCACCCTTAGCCACCTGCGGTACCTCTCATGGAAGATCACCTTCCTGGTGGTGCTCACCTCCGCTTGCAGGATCAGCAAGCTCCAGGCTCTGGTGGCAGAGCTGCCATATACAAGGTTCTATAAGAACAGGGTCGTGCTTCACAAGCATCTCAAATTTCTGCCGAAGATAGTCTCCTCCTTCCTCCTCAATCAGGAGGTGATGCTCCCCACCTTCTTCCCATGGCCTCCTGCTAGCAACGTGGAGGCGATACTTCATACTCTGGACTGTAAGAGGGCCCTGTCCTTTTATCTGCAGCGTACCCAGGGTAACTGCAAAGCCTCCCAACTTTTCATCCCCTATAATCCCATCCGGCTGGGGGAGGCGGTGACCAAGTGGACCCTGTCCATCTGGGTCGTGGACTGCATTGCCCTCGCCTACAAACAGGCTGAGCTTCCACTGGAATGCCGGATCATGGCTAACAGCATAAATATGGATCAATAAAGTATTGGTGAGAGTTCATACCTGCCTATGTTTCTGTACTGTTTGCTGTTTGTCTGCATGGCAGTGTACTGCTTTGCCTTGTGGACAGTGCCTTCAGCCAGGCCGTACTCTGTAATATTTTTTGGGTTTAGGCAACTCTACCCCTCCGAACCTTTGGTGTTCAAGCTACCGGAGTGATGGTTCTCCCTGGACACTGGGGTCCTTTCAGTCTGTCCTTTGGACTCACCGTCTGCTACTTACGGCTTGACTGTGTTTTGTTTCTACAGGTTCTCAGTAGTCTGTAGCTAGGGAGTCCCATATTTGAGGACTGACTTCCTGCTTGTTCCTGGAGAAAGCGTAGTTACTCACCTGTAACAGGTGTTCTCCAGAGACAGCAGGAATCGGTCCTCTCAACCCTCCCTCCTCACCGTAGAGTTGCCTTAACTATACCAATTTGTGTTTTGCTGTCTTAGCTATATCATATGACTGAGCAAGATGGCACCCTTGGGCAGGAAGGGGGGAACACACAGCGTGAGCATCTCCAAAGGCTTTCTTTGGAAACTGGGGAGATGCTTCCACGCAGGCTCTGTCAGCGCCGACATCACCCATATGTGAGGACTGATTCCTGCTGTCCCTGGAGAATACCTGTTACAGGTGAGTAACTATGCTTATTCAGCCACCTAAGTGTCTATGGTCTTAGCATATGATACCTTAGTATAAGCAACTTTCATTGGTCTAGCCGGTTTCTGAGGTGGCATAGCTGTATTTACAGAACCATTGTCGATAATCATATCACTCTATATTTCTATTTATAGCTGTCTACACAGATTAGGGTTAACCCTGTAATAGGGCACCTAGGTTAATAAGACAGTAAGGCATCTATTTTTAGCCTCTGTGTATTTATAAAATAGTAGCACAATTCCTACTGAAATCATCCCTAGGTGTGGACATAGAGTCTGGATTTAGGCATGGTGCTAAATATGCTGTGCCCAAACTGAGCACACCTACTCTACAAGTACGCCCTAGCTTGCACTACGTGCACTTTTAAGTGTGACTTAATGCTGTGAAAGACTTTTACACACGTAAAGCTGCTTTTATGCAAGAAAAAATGTTTTAAATACCTCCCCGAGTCCAGTTTATTTACTACTATTTCTGTGCAGCCTGCTGGATAAAGCTGGCTGCGAGTTGACCTGTCGGACCCAGTTTGACCTTCCTAGCCCAATGTTATATACTCCCATGATGTGTTATCAAAGGCCGGCTTGGTATCCAGACTGAGTAAATTAGCGTTAACATGCATTGTTCAGACTATCTGCTTTTCCAAAGTTACCTTGCTAGGATTTGCCTAAATCTTGCCTGCCTTTTGATAAATTCTGTTTGATTTTTCTCCTTTTGAATTGTTAAGATTTGCACTAGTATTTGTGCTGATAGTTTTGAGTAATCAGAAGTGCACATAACTGCAGAGTATTTGGGTGCTCCCCCCCCCCCCCCCTGAATCCCACAGGAAATTCTTGAGGAGAATCTATGCTGGTAGTTTTTTGCTTGAAAATTTGCTTAAGTACAAGGGCGCAAAAGTATTCCCATGTTCTGCATCTGTCTTATATGCAAGTGGTGGAATGGGCCAAAAAACCCAGGTGCATGCTTTTTGAAAACCCAAAATGTCAGCTCTGCGTTTACTCCTGCCTAAGTATACCTCTGGGAATGCCTGGTTTTTGGGTTTTTTTTTAAAATCTAGCCAAATGTACTGCACCGTGGAAGCTCCTGCTTACTTTCAACCATTGCGAGGTGAGGTTTCTACCAAAGCAATTCAACAGGCGGCTACTTTGTTACTTGGCTAAGTTCCTTGTCCCTCGGTGACCTTGGCAAGGTATTCCATAATCCTTGGGCTGCAATTGAAAATGCAGAAATCATGGCAGCTGGGAAGGTCAGACGGGCTAGCGCTGCGTTGTCTTCTTGTTGTTTCTAGAGCCTTTTTGCTATATTTTTTATAATCTTAGTTTGTTTTAGACAACCAGAGAGGAGTTTTACACCATTTTCTTGTAACTGCTAGGTCGTTGCTATAAGCTGTTTTGTATATGTTTTGTGAGGTCCTATATATATATATATATATATATATATATATATATATATATATATATATATATATATATATATATATTATTGGTTTTGTTCGATTTCATTGTTTTTGTTTTTTTATTTTCTCTTTGTAAGATCTCTCACAAATATGTGGACTGCTTTGATATTTGTTATATGTATAGGGCAGTAAAAAAAAATGTAAAAATAAACTAGTCAATCTGACCTCTCGACTAGAGGAAAGAACTAAAAGCCCGGCACCCCTAAAGTGCATTGTTAGCAGATAAGGTACCAATAGTTCCTTTAAATAAGGCAGGCTATCGGGCAGGAATTTAGAAATGAAAGAATATATCTTATACTTCACATTACATGCAAGCGAGTCCCAAACTGTGGGTTGTGACTTCAAATGGGGTCGCAAAATCCTCATTTAGATCATGATCACTGCTGCGGGAAAACCCCTGGCATCAGCCTGTACTACAGCCAGAGCGGGCTCGAGAGGACGCAAGGACTGCAGCACAGGCATAGAAGGAAAGGTAGGGATGGGGTCATCGTGTAGTTTCTGTAGTCGCTAAACTGGGGTTATGGCTGGGAAACCATAGCCAACGTAAAGCAGACAGAACTGGTGTTAACCAAGCCCATGACCTGCACCCCGTTAACTCATGCTGCACAAGCTGCAAGGGGCGGGTCATATAAGCTTACGGTCTCAAAGAGCATTGCATTCATCCTGGCAATTCAGCATTAAAACTTTAAGTATAAGCAGAAATCTGAGGCACGTAAGGCGTTTATAACCATAAAGTAATTTTTGCATAGTTTACGTTTAGTGCACTGTTTTGTGTATTACGCTGACATTTGGTCATTGAATTATATTGAGCCTGATAGTCAGTGGCTTTACGTAGTTTGCAGATCTACAAACCGTGTAAATGCCGCTCTGTGGGATATTCAGTGGCACTGAATAGCCACGCCTGCTGGCGTGGCACACCCCAATGCTTACCGGTTAGCATTGGGGCATGTCAGGGGCGTTGTGCAGCCGAGCAGAGGCGGCACAGATTGCTAACCAGGCAGTGGTGATATTGCGTGATATAGGGCGAAAGCCCTGGCTTGACTTTCTCTGAGTATTGCTAACCGGGCAGTTGCCCAATATTGCCACTGCCCTGTTAGCGATCGGCAAATGCGGCGAACCTGGATAGTCAATTCTGGGGGCGGATATGATGTTCAGCGGTGGCAGCTTGCCGCTTTCATAGCACTAGCCACTAACACTGAATCAGGCCCATTGTTACTACAATGTTAATTGCTTGTGTCCCAGCTATACCTGCTCTATACCATCTTGGGTGAATCTCTTCATAAAAGTGGTTAATAAAGCTTAATAAAAAAATAAAAGCAAAAATAAATGACCATGTTTTGCAAACTATATGTGGGTGTGCTAACTTTTAATGCTGCGAAAAAAAAAATGTAAAAAATCTCAGTAAAAACCATGGTAGGATTTTGGGTATCAATTTTCAAAAGGCTTAGATGCCTAACAGTGGGAGCTTGGCATCTTGAAAATGTCCCAAGCTTCTTAAATGGGTGGCACCAGAAGCAGGATCAGAATGGCAGCAGGAAGTTAGGCGCCCAGCACTGCATTTCGTATAAATGGACAAAAGTGAAAGGGAAGGCTGGAAAATCACAGCAAAGGGCACATAATTGACAAAGGAAGCCTGTTGTGTGGTTGCGTACAGCAAGCGAATGAATCAGAAAGAGTGCCAATATTGCTATTGGCTGGCCAGATCCTTCCTCTGGCTTTAATTTCTGTGTAAGTTCAAGAAGAAGATTCCCCTCTTTCCTACCTGAGCAGCAAGTTCAGCCAGGGGCGAAGGAGAGTATGAAAGGATGCTGATAGCCCCACCTCTCTGTCCTATTTAGAGTTAGAATTTCAATCTAGATTTGGCTTAGTCATTAATTTAGGTGGTTAAAATTTGGCTGCTTTTAAGTCAAGTTTGTTGTTTCCTGTTTAATAACAATGCAATGCACTGTGTGCCTTCGAGTCAGTCCTGACTCTTGGCGACCCAGAAGCTCCTGGGTTTTCTTGGCAGTGTCACCGGAAGTAGATTGCCAAGTCTTTCTTCCGAGGCAATGGAGGGTTAAGTGACTTGCCCAAGGCCACAAGGAGTGCTAGTGGGAATCAAACCCTGGTTTCTTGGTTACCAAACCAGTGTTCTAACCACTAGGCTGCTCCTCCACTCCAAATAACATAATAACAATATCCTCCTGGTTATTTGAACACGCTCTTAAACTGAACCCTACTAAATCAACAGCCATCTGGTTTACAGGTTAGGATTTTTAGCCTACACTTGCCCCTATGATAGACGGTCGGCCTTTAGTATTACAAACGTCCCTTCAATATGTTAAATTTGGTTCTTTCTTTCTCCCCTCAACTTGCCCAGGTAACTAAATCGACTTTCCTGACCTTACGACGTTTTCATACCATCCGTTCATTTTTGGATCACCTGGCCCAGATAACCGTGCTTTTACACGCTATGATACAGAGACTTGACTATTGCAACATTGTTTATCTAGGCCTTCCACAGGTCCATCTCAGTCGCCTCCAGACCATCTAAAATACAGCTCTTCGTGTACTAGCTCACGCACACAAATTCTATCATATTGCACCACTATTCGTCAAATATCATTGGTTACCTAGAAATTCTCTGATCATTTTCAAGCTTCTTAACCTGACACACACAATTATTCATGACACGGTTCCAGATTATTTGTCTGCTGTTATCTCCCTATATGCTCCAGCAAGATCTCTTCGCTCGCTCCATGATTTTCGTTTACCCCTCCCCTCCTCGCAGGAATAAATTATGAATCCACAAGAAAATGAGCTTTTTCTGCTGCGGGCTCTGGTACATTGGAATGGTTTGCTGGGCCACCTTTGCACAGAATTAAATTTCAAGTGCTTCAAAAAAATCTCTGAAAACCTTTGTTTTTAGGACTGCTTTTAACTTACCTGAGTAGCTATTCTAGTATGACCGCACCCTTTGGGCATGGTAAGGACGGCCCTATAGTCTAAGGGAATTTTGTGTATTTATCTTTGTCTTATTCCGTTTGCCTGTCTCTCCTGTACTGTTCTGTCTACACTATGGAGTTCCTTTCATGTCTTTTCCTTTCTAATCATTATGCACAGCATAGACTGCTATGCAATGTTGCAGTATATCAAATAAAATAGAACCATACCATAACCATAAAGTGCTCATTTTTAAAAGTTGACTTCTTAGTAGAGTAGTTTCTATGGTGTGCAGCAGTAGACTTATTGGGGGTCAATATTCAGATGGTCTTATGTGGTTTGCAGCACCTGCAAACTGCATAAACCCCAGCGATCCAGATATCCAGCAGCACTATCTGCTTAATGCCGCTGAATATCCCACAGACAACTGTAGACACGTTTGGTTAATTCCAGGATGATCCATAGACAGGGTGAGGGAGTTCTCCAGGACCAAGCAGGAAGTCAGTCCTCACTTATGGGTGACGTCGGCGCCGACGGAGCCCTCGCGGAGCAATTTTCCCCAGCTTTCAAAGAAAGCCTTTGGGAATTGCAGCGCGCATGCGCGGTCCTCTTCCCGCCCAAGGGTGCCATCTTAGCCAGTCAGATGGCTGCCAGTGGGTTTAAGCGGTGTGGTCGGTGTGACCGAAACATGTCACTAACTGACACACACGACTTTTGCCTCCGCTGCCTGGGCCCGGATCATGAGGAACTGATCTGTGGGCCCTGCAGCAAAATGTCTTCAAAGGCGTTGAGAAGTCGGCGGCATCAGCGTGAGAGAATCTTCGCTGACCCCAGCCGTACCCGGACCTCGTCGGAGGCCTCCGCGTCAAAAGGCTCCAGCTCGGACCGTCGCCGGAGTTCCTCCGACCGGGGTTCTCCCTCCGGGGACCATCGTCGGAAGGTGAAACCCGCGAGGGCGGCGTCGGTGGACGCTCCTGGTTCCGCGAGGGCCAGGTCGCATAGCCCCGACAGCCGCCCCGGGTCCTTGGAGAAGGAACACCTCACGAAGCGACCTCGCCTGGAGTCGGAGATGCCTGCTCGGGTAAGTCCTGTGGTCCTTCTGGACTCGCCTCCGCGACAGCCGACGTCGGGCCCGACGGGTCACCTGAGCTCGGACTCAGGTTGACGGCCTTGGAGAGCAGACTGTCTGCCTTCATGGACCAGCAGAGGGCACTGCTCGCTGGCTTCGCTGGCACCGCTGCCCCGACCGCCGGGACGTCGACGTCCAAGTCGACCCCGGAGACCGAGCCGATCCTCGAGTCGATGAGAACTCGAGTCGATCCTCGGTCGAGGTCACCCTCGGCCTCCCGTTCGGGACCGAGGTCGCCGACGCCGACTCCCTCGGCGTCGGGGCGGCTGGCGCCGCGCCCTGCCCGGGCCGACCCCACCGAGTCCTCGTCGGAGTCGGTCTGGGAGTCTGAGGAGGAAGAGTCGCCTGATTCTTTCCGGACTCGGTGTGTCCCATCGGACTCACCGGAGTCCGAGCCTCGGAAGCAGTCCCCCCCGGAGGATGCCCGGTTCTCGGACTTCGTTAGGGATATGGCCAAGGCTTTGGCCTTCCCTGCGGATCCCGAGGAGGAGCCTCGAGCCGAAGAGCTCGACGCCCTCCAGTATGACTCTCCCGCGAGGGAACACTTTACTGTACCGGTTCCTCCTATGCTGGAACGACTACTCTTCCGCATGTGGGAGAGTCCGGCCTCCTCGCCGGTCCTGAGCAAGCGGGTCGATTCTATCTATCGAGTCCGCAAGAGCCCTGGCTTCCAAAAGGCACAGCTGCCACACCATTCCATGGTAGTGGAATCGGCCATGCATCGTCTTAAGAGCCAGAAGATGCACTCCTCGGTGCCTCCTGGAAGGGAGGCCCGTAACCTGGATGGCCTTGGCAAGAAGTGTTTCCAGGGCTCTATGCTCGCATGTCGTGTCCAGACTTACCAGCTATACATGGGCATGTATCTCCGGGATCTGGCTAAAGAGCTAGCCGGGTTCTCCGCTGGTCTGTCCGAGGAACCCTTGCGGAGGTTCCTAGCCTTGTCCACTGGCATTCGGGAATGCTCAAAGTTCATGTCCCGAGCAGCCTATGATGGCTTTGAAGCATCGGCTCGAGTGGCCGCAGCCGGCATCGGTGCCCGCCGACAGGCTTGGCTTCAGTCGTCAGACCTTGAGCCCTGGGTGCAGGACAAGTTGGTCGATGTCCCCTGCCGAGGCGAAAACCTCTTTGGCAAGCCCATGGCGGAAAAGGCTGCGCAAATTGAGACTGAGACTCTCACCAGGACAAGGCTTTCTAGGAAGACCTCCGCCCCTTCCCAGAAAAAGAAGGGCTCGGGGAAAAAGTCCTTTTACCCGAGGAAGGCGGCTGCCTACAAACAATACCCCCATTATCAGGCCCCTGCAGCTCCCCAACAGGGCCAGCAGGCCAAGGGACGGGGTAATGGGTCCCGTAGGCAGCAAGCCCCCAAGCCTGCACCACCAGCCCCTGCTCAGCAGGGTGGGGGTTTTTGACTCGAACAGCATAGCCTTTCCCCCCCCGCTGGTTCCTCCCAGCACAGGAGGCCGGCTGGTTCACTTCGCCCACAGGTGGTCCAGCATCACCGCAGATGCCTGGGTGCTTCAAGTCGTGCGAGAAGGCTATCTTCTCCACTTCCATCAGGTCCCTCCCTCCTATTTTCCGGGAGAACCTCCGCGACCCCCTCTGCACAGGGAATTACTCCTTCAGGAGTTGGCAGGTCTTCTGCAGGAACAGGCGGTGGAACCGGTGCCCCACCACCTGAGAGGTCAAGGCTTTTATTCCAGGTATTTTCTGATACCAAAGAGAACGGGGGGCCTCAGACCCATCCTGGACTTGCGCGACCTCAACAAGTTCCTTGTGCGGGAGAAGTTCAAAATGCTTACCCTTGGAATCCTTCTGCCCTACCTCCAGCAGGGAGATTGGCTATGCTCCTTGGATCTAAAGGATGCCTACACGCACATCCTCATCCACCCAAGCCACCGCCAATACCTAAGGTTTGTGGTGGCAGGAAATCATTACCAGTACAGGGTACTGCCCTTTGGCCTGTCCTCCGCACCGCGAGTCTTCACAAAGTGTCTCGCGGTCGTGGCGGCCCATCTCCGGCTTCACGGCCTCTATGTCTTTCCGTACCTCGACGACTGGCTCATCAGAGCAGCGTCCGCTGAGGAGGTCACCAACGCCACGTGCCGCACGGTGACTCTTCTGCAGCACTTGGGCTTTGTTATAAACTTCGCAAAGTCCACTTTGCTCCCCTCACAGGATCTCGAGTTCATCGGCGCAAGGCTGCACACTCCTCAGGCGCGAGCATACCTACCGCTCGACAGGGCTCAACGGCTCATGGACCTAGCCGGCCGCTTTCGCAGCCAGCCCCTGGTCTCCGCCAGGCGCTTCCTGAGACTGCTCGGCCATATGGCTTCCACCGTCCATGTGACCCCCAATGCCCGCCTGAATATGCGGTCTGCTCAATGGTGTCTCCGCCAGCAGTGGCGACAAGCCACAGGCGGCCTAGCAGACCTAGTGCGCGTCTCCGAGCCACTGGTCTCGTCTCTCCGGTGGTGGCTCCGGCAGCCGAACCTGATATTCGGAATGCCTTTCCAGTCACCTCAACCGACCCGGGTGCTGACCACCGATGCATCCCTCCTGGGCTGGGGAGCACATTGCCAAGAGGCACGTACTCAGGGCCTCTGGACCACGTGGGAGTCTGCTCAGCAGATCAACTTCCTGGAGCTCAGGGCGATCCGCCTAGCTCTCAAGGCCTTCTCCCACCTAACTTACCAACAGTCCGTCCTTGTCCAGACGGACAATCAAGTTGCCATGTTCTACGTGAACAAACAGGGGGGCACGGGCTCCTTCCTCCTCTGCCGGGAGGCACAGAAGCTCTGCTCTTGGGCCGTCAGTCACGGCATTCTCCTCAAGGCAGTTTATCTCCCGGGCCAGGAAAATTGCCTTGCGGACAAACTCAGCAGGGTCCTCCAGCCGCACGAGTGGCATCTGGATCCCTTGGTAGTTCAGAAGCTCTTCCTCAAGTGGGGCCTCCCCACGGTGGATCTCTTTGCCAGTCCTCACAACCGGCAGCTTCCTCGCTTCTGCTCTCGTCAGCCACACCCCCTTCGGGTTGCGGCGGACGCCTTTCTGATCTCATGGTCGGGGAGCCTTCTGTACGCTTTCCCTCCCATCCCGCTAGTCTCTCGGACTCTTTTCAAGGTTCTCCGAGACAAAGCCTTCATGATCCTGGTGGCCCCTCGCTGGCCCAGGCAGCCGTGGTTTCCGCTCCTGCTGCAACTGGCGGTGGGGGATCCAATCCCTCTGGGGGTACAACCGGATCTCCTCACTCAGGATCAGGGGTCCCTACTGCACCCCAACCTCAGTTCTCTCAACCTCATGGCCTGGCTGCTGAGAGGGTAGTCCTTGCTCCCCTTCTCCTGCCGGCGGAGGTGGAGGAGGTCGTCTTGGCTTCGCGACGGCCTTCTACCCGCAAATGCTACGCCCTTAAATGGCGTCGCTTTGCAGTCTGGTGTACCCAACAGTCTCAGGATCCCTTCTCCTGCCCGGTGTCGGTGATCTTGCAGTACTTGCTGCACCTCTCTAATCTGGGACTTAAGTCCAACTCCGTCAAAGTTCACCTCAGTGCTCTTTCAGCACATCATGTGCCGGTGGACGGCAGACCTCTCTCCAACGACCCTCTCGTAGCGAGGTTTCTCCGAGGTCTCCTTCTACTTAAACCACCTCTGCGCCCGCCAGCGCATGACTGGGACCTGAATGTGGTTTTGCAGCGGATCACCTGTCCGCCTTTTGAACCTATGGCTACCTGTTCTCTCCGTTTTCTATCTTGGAAAACACTGTTCTTGATAGCCCTCACTTCCGCTAGACGCGTAAGTGAATTGCAGGCCCTCGTGTCTGATCCCCCTTACACTAGGTTCTACAAGAATAGGGTAGTCCTACGGACTCACCCAAAATTTCTTCCAAAAGTGGTCTCCCCTTTTCACATCAATCAGGAGGTGGTACTTCCAACCTTCTTTCCCAGACCACACTCCAGCCGAGCTGAAACGGTCCTCCATACCCTGGACTGTAGAAGGGCTCTGAACTTCTACCTTGACCGTACGCGGGAGCACCGTAAAGCTGCTCAGCTTTTTGTGTCTTTTGACCCCAATAAATTGGGGCTCCCGGTCTCCAAGCGTACTCTGTCCATCTGGGTTGCGGACTGTATCTCTTGGGCTTATGGGGCAGCCGGACTCTCCTTGGAAGGTCGAGTCACGGCTCATTGCGTTCGGGCAAAGGCTACGTCAGTGGCTTACCTCCGCTCTGTTCCGCTGGCAGACATCTGCCGGGCCGCTACTTGGTCTTCGAGCCAGACTTTTGCGGTCCATTACTGTCTCGAGAGGGAGTCCCGTAGGGACAGTGCTTTCGGACAGGCAG
Source organism: Ichthyophis bannanicus (assembly GCA_033557465.1). Lineage (NCBI taxonomy): Eukaryota > Metazoa > Chordata > Amphibia > Gymnophiona > Ichthyophiidae > Ichthyophis > Ichthyophis bannanicus. Next base: position 159,219,478 of record CM066043.1, on the reverse strand, counting down.
TCCTCCGTAATCTCTTTGAGGTCTGAGCAACTCCTCCCCTCCATCCCGGATGTGGGCTACCGGTGGGTGATAATTCAGCGAAGATTCTATCCTTCTGTGCTGCTGAGCTAGAGGGAGCTCATTTTTGTGCTTAGGGTCTCCGGTAGCCTTGAGCTTGGGAGTCCCATAAGTGAGGACTGACTTCCTGCTTGGTCCTGGAGAAAGCGTAGTTACTCACCTGTAACAGGTGTTCTCCAGGAGCAGCAGGAATCAGTCCTCACTACCCTCCCTCCTCCCCTTGGAGTTGCAATCGTCTGCTTATGTTCTTTTTGCAAATTTTTTATGCTGTCTTTTTTTAGCTATGTCATCTGACTGGCTAAGATGGCACCCTTGGGCGGGAAGAGGACCGCGCATGCGCGCTGCAATTCCCAAAGGCTTTCTTTGAAAGCTGGGGAAAATTGCTCCGCGAGGGCTCCGTCGGCGCCGATGTCACCCATAAGTGAGGACTGATTCCTGCTGCTCCTGGAGAACACCTGTTACAGGTGAGTAACTACGCTTTCCCAGCACCAGTCCAGTTGGCGATGACGTTCAGTCCGCTAGCTGAGGACCATTGAATAGCGCTGCACGTCCGGTTTCACTTTCAGCTGCAGTGGTCAGGTGACTGCAGCGGCTGAATATCGGGTCCGTTGCGGGTTAAGTGCAGTGAACCATGCGTCAGGACTGGGAGATTTGCTAGGAATACAGTTGCAGCTTGCAGAATAATTCAAGAGGTAGGTTGGTGGAACCAGTAGGTGAATTTCTAACTATAATGGTATTCAAGTACCCCAAAAACCTTTTTTAGAGGGCTTCTTCCTTTCTCTATCTTTGGCAAAACCATTTGGAAAACAGAGTGCTTTTGTTTACAGAAAATCATAGATGGGGAAACAGTAGGATGATTTCATAAAAATAAAGGAACTGTTCAATATTTTTTATTTATTTAATTTCTCTTCTATACCGTGCTATTCAATATCAGTGCGGTGTACAATCAACTGTAGTTTATACAGTGCAGTCGTGACTGCACTGTATTTACAATATAACAGGGAATATAACTTGGCTAGAAAGTGGGGTAACTGTCTATAACTTATTTACACTATTTACATTAATAACTATACTGTGTGCAGTGATGCTTACTTAAGGTTGCAGCGTTGGGGCTGGCTGCCCTCTAGTGTGCTAAGTGTGCTGGTGTGGGGGCCTTGGCGCTTGGTGGACATGTTTGCTAGCTGATCTATGGGGTTGTTGTCTGGGTAATGCCGTATGAATAGGTGGTGCTTCAGCGCCTTCCTGAATTGGGCCAGATCGGTAATTGTTTGAATGGACGTAGGGAGGGCATTCCAGCATCTAGGTGCGTAGAGCATGAAAGCTCTATTAGATGTCATGTGGGTGCATTTTGTTGTTTCCTTGGGGATAATCAGTGTGTTGATAGCCGTGGATCTTTTGGATCTGTTAGGGGGTGTGAGGTGGATTAGCTCGGTGATGGAGGTGGAGGGTTGGTTGTTCATGGCCTTGAATGCCAGTAGTAGAATCTTAAAACGTAGTCTGCCTTGGACTGGTAGCCAGTGGAGTTTCTTTAGGATTGGTGTGATGTGGTCCGTTCTTGAGACTCCATATAGAATCCTGGCAGCTGCATTCATTGCCAGCTGGAGAGGGTTCAGTGTTGTTTGTGGGAGCCCGTATAGTATTGCATTGGCATAATCAAAATGTGGAATTACTAGTGCTTGGTAAATTGTTCGGAAATCTTCGGGGTCCAGCAAGGGCCGTAGGTGTTTTAGTGTCCGTATTTTGTGGTATATTTTCTTTACTGTGTTGTTTATATGGGTTTTCATGTCTAGCCATTGGTCTGGGGTGACACCTAGATATCGGATTGTGTGTTTTACTATAAGCTCAGTGTTCTTCACCTTTAAGGAGGCACGGGGGGAGAAGCCTTGGTGCCTCGTGATGAATAGGACGTCTGTCTTGTTGTGGTTTATTCTGAGGTTTTGAGAATGGAGCCAGTCGGCTACTGCGTCGAAGCAGCTAGACAGCGGGGACAAGTCCGGCTGGTCCTTTGCAAACGGCATGTAAAGTAGGACATCATCTGCGTAGACTAGGCAGTTGACATTGAATGACCGAATCAAGGAGCATATGGGCTGCATGTAAATGTTGAACATCAATGCTGATAACGAGGACCCTTGTGGTACACCCTGTTTTTGTGGGAACGGTTCCGAGGTCGTGGTGCCAGCTCTTACGTGCTGCCATCTGTTGGTGAGGTAGGATTTGCACCAACTTAGCGCTGAGTCTTGAATTCCTTTTATCTCGAGTCGTTCCAAGAGAATCTCGTGATTTACGGAGTCAAAAGCCGCTGCGATGTCCAAGAAGATCAGAGCGAACCCTTGCCTGATGTCGATTCCTGAGATTATGGTGTTGAATAAGGTGGTGAGGAGGGTTTCCACGCTATGTGCCTCCCTGAAACCATGCTGACTTGAGTCCAAGGGGGCATGAGACTCGATATGTTGCTGTATTTGTCGTTGGACTACCTTTTCTATTATCTTTGCGAGCAGTGGGATGCTCGATATTGGTCCGAAGGATTCGACCTCTAGGGGGTCCAGTTTATTTTTCAGCAGGGGTCTGATGGAGGTATGCATGTGAGATGACGTGGTTTTCTTTTGTTACTTTCTTCCCCCGTTGATGCAAAAATCCTGGCTTGAGAGGGTGATATTAATTCCTTGCTTTTCCCCACCTAGTACTAAAATAAATATTCTGGTGCCTGACAAAATACAGGTTGGCATTCTAGCCCAAGCGTTGACGCTAGCGGCCGTGCCTGGTGAGAGAAGTACGGTGGAAGCTATCATGTTTGTTGGCCTTTCCAATGTGGTTTATTGATGATTATTCCCATACTGGACGGATTTTAATCAAAACGGAGCATGATGAAAAGAAATGGAACAGGATCTCGCATCCCATTTTTATCTAACATACAAGATCCTGCTGATTATATTTAAGATTAACAACAACATTGCCCCAAATCTCTCAAGAACCTTATTACACCAACTCCACAAATCAGAACTAGAAGGACAGCAACAGCCAACACATTGACCTTCCCTAAAGACTCCATAAAGTGCACCCAAACAACCAGGAGAAGAGCTTTTGCCTACTACGCACCAAAATGCTGGAATGACCTCCCACCAGAAATAAGAGCAATCAAAGACCTCCTACAGTTTCGGAAGGCTATAAAGCACCATCTCTTTCTGCTACACTTTGCTCAAGCAGCTACCCCGCCCCAGAGAAAGCTCCCCCCCCATCCTCTACAAACACCTCAGTCACAACATAACACCCATGCTTTAAGCAATCACACTCATGCCCGTCAGCACTTCTTGTCTATTCACACCATGTAATATTTATTACTCCATGTCAACCTGCATATACTTACTATGTATTCCTTGTCTATTCTGACCAAACTCAGCGTGTAAATAGTTAATCTTTATCTGTATCATTTAAAGCTATTGCAACATGTAAATAGTTACCCTGTGTGGTCCAAGTTCTAACTCCTGTTATAATGTAAAACTCAAACAGTCTTGTTGTTGAATGTAAACCGCACTGATGATAAATAGCGCGGTATATAAGAATTGTTAAATAAAAATAAATAAATAAAATCTAGGATGGCATATAAAATTTAAAAAAAAAAAAGACAAATTTAAAAGTGAGAGACTTTCGCTAGCAGAATCTCATGATTCAGTGAAACCTTTTAAGTAAAGGGGCTTATATTAGTATTGTGAGAGATTACTCTCCCAAATATAAAAATATCATCACTCAGTTGCTGTTTGCAAACACAGGTCTCCTTTGTCAGTTTTGTGCCCTTTGCTGTCGTCGTTCCAGCTTTCCTTGGAATTTTCACTTTTGCTTATTGACCTGAATTCTGCTAATTCACTGGCTATATTCTGTAGTACCTAAACGAGATCATGTCTGAGAAAGCAGAAGCTGGGGTGCTGAATAACTGGAGTGGCAGCTGAACCTCATGGAATAGTCCTTCAGAGCAGCATTTCGTGGTAATAGACCATTGTTTAAATTATGCAACTTAATTGCAAATGGCATGAAAGGCCAGTCTGTTGGTTATAGCAGTAACGAAGTATGGGAAACTGCTCCGTAGCTGTGTAATTATAACTTTGATAGTTATAAATAGCTGGTTATTGCCTCTCTGTGAACCTGTATGTAATTTGATGGCCAAAGGGATAAAAAAGACGGCTGAAGGGGAGATATGATAGAAGTCTGTAAATTAATGAATGGAGTGGAACGGCTAAATATAACCCATTTAAGACTAATAAGAGAAAATATTTTTTCACTCAGCGTGTAATCAAACGCTGGAATTCATTACCAGAGGATGTAGTAAAAGCTGTTAGTGTAGCTTGGTTTAAAAACGGTTTGGAAAAGTCCCTGTAGGACAGGTCCATAAACCATTATTAATGACTTTGGACCAGGGGAATCCATTACTTACCCTGGGACAAGCATTGTGGAGCCTGTGTACCATTTTTAGGAACTTGCCAGGTACTTGAGACTGGATTGGGCACTGTTGGAAACAGGATACTGGGCTTGATGGACTTTGGTCTGACCCAGTATGGCATTTCTTACGTTCTTACATAATTTTTCTTAATGCTAGACATTACCATACCAAAGAGGGTAGCCGCCGCCTGTTACCCGCTTCACAAGATGCTACATACGTATCTCCCGCCCACTTGGCACAAATACATGGGCCTTCATCAATCCAGTGAGTTTCCTGCATGATGGCTTAGAATATACTTCCTGCATTTTTTTCAATTGCTTCACATTGTGTGGGAAATACTCAAAAGTGGTGGGAAAGCCAAGGCTCGGTGATCTCACTTTTCAGCACTGATCAGTAGTTTGTACATCCAGGAGCAGCACAGTAATTTCACAGTCTGCACTGTTGTGAGAGTTGATAGGAAAGACAGAATTCTTTTAATATAACCTGCATTTATTTTGTTTGTCAAAAAATAGACATCCCACTAACGAGCTGCTGGTAGATAACAGATCTTTGGTTGGGCAGTAGTGCCTTGCGTAGGTCATAGGCCATACTGTGCTTCATTAAAACTGAGCTCTTGCTAACATTAGCGAGTCATCGGAAAATCCTGGGTCGTACACTGGCTCGCTCTTGCTTTCTCTGGCTCTTTCTTCCTTTGAGAAGGGCTGTTTCATGTGACTCTTTGACTTTTAAAAACAGCTGTTTGCTTACCTTTGCAGAACGTTATGCCACCGGTATGTAATCCGTAATGTTTTCAGTAAAGGTTAAGAGTCTTATTCAGAAAGGACATTTCCTCATTTTGTGCCTGGGGAAAATAATCTATCTTGAATAAGGCTATATCCCCCTGCAGTTACAGTAGGTCTTTGAAAGCTGTCCTTGTGTGAGACACTGCCCATGAGTTTTCCCAGTGACCTATGAGAATACCTGATGATGGCTAAATATTAACTATTGCATTTATTTAAGAGCATATGTAATACAGTACACTGACAATAAGACAATTGGATACAGTTTTCCAAACCGCTTCAGATTGGACCTAAGGTACTGTAACAAAATGATACAAAATAAACCATTAGTTTGGTAACATTTTTCATTCCTAATTTTATTTGTGTTGGGCTGCAGTGAATGATGCTACCACAAATGTAAATCTGTTTAAGTGCAGTCTTCATGGTGAAAATAACCGAGGCAGCTGGCACCTTTATTTATTTATTTTATTTATTATTTATTACAGTTGCTTATATACCGCACTATTCGGCATCAGCGCGGTTTACAATATAACAAACTGACCAAAACACACATTTTGTTTGGTTTTACATCGAACAGGGGTATAAACTTGGATAACAGGGGCTGAACTATATACATGAACTATTTACATGAAGTAGGCTATATACATGTGGTAAAATTCCTATAACAGGGTTGAATTGTACAATAAATAGTGAGTCAGTTTTGAATATTTGAGACATTGTGAGTATGGGTTGCAAAAAGACAGTGTTTCTTAGGTGGTGCTATCTAGACTAAGCAATTTATTGAGGCAGGAGCTTTCGAGGAAAGAGTCCACGTCATCAGATGCATTACGTATAGTACTAGATGTCAGTGAATATCCATGAAGAAGGATTTGCGGGGAGGGGGATACAGAGTATAGATAAGGCTTTGAAAAGTGATCAATTGGTCTGCCATTACCACGCCCTTTCCATTGTCCTGCCTCCCCCCCCCCCCCATCCATCCATCTTCATGTTCTGTTCTGTACTGCTCTTTCTTCATCTGATGAAATGGACTCTTGTCCTCAAGCTCACGTCTCAAAGTGGTTAATTTGTAAAATGTCACCTGCCTCTGTACATTTCAGACTAACACGGCTACCCCTCCGAACATTTTGATCATACGAAAACAGTGGTTTTGATTTTACTGCTTGGGTTACTGGGTTATTCAGCTCTGAAAGTCTTTTGTGTTCCATCAAGGGTCTTGAAGTAATTATGGCTAGATCGTTACCAATCAAATTACTCTAGTTCAGTTCAGAAGAGCGTCGAGTCTGTTGGCAGACTCATTTGGATGAAATGGAAATGTAGAAATAGCTACACAATGCCGGCTCCATATTAGGAGTCATTGCTTAGGTGTCCTCATGCACAATGAATTGAAATTTTTTGCCCAGTGTTCAGTACGGGCAAAAAAACAAAGTATTAGGAATTATTACAGCGATGGCGAACCTATGGCACGCGTGCCAGCTGTGGCACGCGAAGGCCTTGCAGCTGGCACGCGGGAAGGTCCGCCATCGAAAAAAAAACAACAACCCTGTCTGCTGCCGTTGTCGGGGCCGCCGCGGCAGAATCGAGCGTGCCGCGGGGCCCCCTGTACCCGGCACAGCCTCTCCTCCCTGTAGCAGCTCTCTCGTTGGAGCTGCAGTCTGACTCGCCGGCTTGCAGAGCGCGAAGGGAAGAGTTTCCCTTTCGCGACACTGTTACGCCCGCGGGGGCTGATGGGAACTTCCCATCAGCCCCCGCGGGCTTAACAGAGCAGCGAGGGAAAAACTCTTCCCTCGCGCTCTGCAAGCCGGCGCGTCTGACTGCAGCTCCAACGAGAGAGCTGCTACAGGGAGGAGAGGCTGTGCCGGGTACAGGGGGGCCCCGCGGCACGCTCGATTCTGCCGCGGCGGCCCCGACAGCGGCAGCAGACAGGTTTTCTTTTTTTTTTTTAATTTTCCCTGGGGGGGGGTGGGGTGGGGGTGGGGGGTGGGGGGTAGGTGTGGTGTTGGGGGGGGGGGGGGTGGGGGGGGGGGCTTAGGTGTGGTGATGGGTTGGGCTGGGCTGGGCTGGGGGGGGTTAGGAGTGGTGATTGGCTGGGCTGGGCTGGGGGGGTTAGGAGTAGTGATGGGCTGGGCTGGGCTGGGGGGTGTTAGGAGTAGTGATGGGCTGGGGTGGGGGGGTTAGGAGTGGTGATGGGCACTGGGCTGGGGGGTTAGGAGTGGTGATGGACACTGGGCTGGCTGGGGGGGGGTTAGGAGTGGTGATGGGCACTGGGCTGGCTGGGGGGGGTAGGAGTGGTGATGGGCGCTGGGCTGTGGGGGGAAGGAGTGTGGATGTGCGCTGGGGGGGTAAGGAGTGGTGATAGGCGCTGGGGGGGCTTAAACTAAAAATTGAGTGATGGGGGATTAGGACTGGGAGTGGGCTGATGGGGAGGTTAGGACTGGAAATGGGCTGGTGGGATTAGGACTGGGAGTGGGCTATGGGGGGCTAGGACTGGTAATGGGTTGGGGGGGTTGCTAGGACTGGACATGGGCTGAGCGGAAGGGGGCTTGAACTGCAAATAGCTGTTGGGGATGGGGCTTGGAATGGAAATGGGCTGCGGGGAAGTGGGGGGCTTGAACTGCAAATCGCTGATGGGGACGGGGCTTGGAATGGAAATGGGCTGAGGGGAAGTGGGGGGCTTGAAGAAGGGAATGGATGCTGGGTGAGACTGGAACTAGAAGGGAGCTGATGTTGGGGGAGGATTAGAATGGGATGGGGCTGGGAGAGTAAAATGGAGAGGGGAAAAATATTTTGTGTAGGAGGGATGAAAAATCTACAATTGGCCAGGTATTGGGAGAGTAATTGGGGATTGAGGATGGAGGGGTAAAATTTGTGTGGATGAAATAGGAATGAGGAAAGAGCAAAAGGAGAAAGATTAGTATGTTAAAGCAGATGTAGAGAGAGAGAATGGAAAAAAAACTAGAAGAGAGAAGAAAGGACAAATGGACAGCAGACGATGGAGAGTTAGCAGAAAACATGAAGAAACCAGAAGAAAATGGCTGGACCAATTGCAACTGAAAAAAAATGCACAAAAGGTAGAACGATATCTCTTTATTTTGAATTTATTAACTGGAATATGTCAGCTCTGGGAAATGTGCATCATTAACATCTGCGCTTTGTTTGGTACAAGAGGAAATTCCTATTTGACGTTGCCACTTGTTCTCTTTCCCCAGTATTCACTGAAATGTATTGGTTTAATATTTGCAGTGTTGCCTTTTGATAGGTAGGGTATGGTGCTTTGTGAGTCCTGGTAATGCTGTCAGGATACGGCGGGTTTGCTATGGGTTCTAAATGGGCAGCGTTTGTAGTAGTTCCTAATGTGCCTGGCGGTTGGCACTGGATTATAGTAATGTAGAAATCTTTTAGTCTTTCTTTATCCATACACTCATTAAGAGACATGTTTACTAAAAGTTAGTGTATGGTAACATTATGCAAATATTTATGCAAATAAGACCACTTATGCAAATGACGTGCTGGCACTTTGAGGAAATTCTTTGGTTTTGTGCGGCAGTTTGGGCACTCGGGCTCAAAAAGGTTAGCCATCACTGAATTATTAGATAAGGAATAGAAAATAAAACAGACTATTGTAATGCCTTCGTATCACTCCGCGACGTGGCCACACCGGGAGTACTGTGTGCAGTTCTGGTCTCCGTATCTCAAATAGATACAAGCAGGATTAGAAAAGGTACAGAGAAGGGCGACCAAAACAATAAAGGGGGTGGAACAACTCACCTTTGAGGAGAGACTAAAGAGGTTAAGCCTCTTCAGCTCGGAGGGGAGATATAATAGACATTTATAAAATCTTGACTGGAGTGGAAGGTGTAAATTCAAATAGATTTACTCTTTTAAAAAGTACAAAGATTAGGGGACATGCCATGATGTTACAAAAAAGTACATTTAAAACTCAATGCGGTTAAACTTTGTAACTTATTGCTGGAAGATGTGGGGCAAGTTACCTCAGGCCGGAAGGTCGGGGGTTCAAATCCCACTAGAGGACAGCAACCTTGGGCCGGAAGGACTGGGGTTTCTAGTCCCACAGGTGCTGCTTGTGGTCTTCGGCAAGCCACTTAACCCTCCATTGCCCATGTTCCCTGTAAGTATTAGTGTATGTGTCTCAAATCCCCTCTGTTAAATGTATCCCCCAATTGTGTTGTGACCACTTTGAAGAATAAGGTGGTATACAAAACTGTCTAAATAAATAAATAAAAGCGGTTAGCATTGTTGTTAAGTGCCGTCGAGTCTGTGTCGACTCATGGCAACCCTCTGGATAGTTGTCCTAATCTGTGTTCGGTCCTCAGTCAGGCAGCTCATTGTTGATAGAATGGCATCCATAGCTGCTGTTACTGTATCCATCTCATTGCTGGCCTCCCTCTTTTGCATTGACTTTCTCCCTTGCCAAGCATGATGTCTTTCTCTATCTCTCTCTTCACATGATGTGTCCAAAGTATGAAAGTGAAAGTCTTGTCATCTGAGCTTCTAAAGAACGTTAGAGAAAATTCCAGCCTCGAATTGGAATTCTCAAGGATCCATATTGAATGGATGATGATGGAGAATTCCAATTCGAGAAAAGGTGGAAAGAACATAGAATCTTTATACCATAAAGATCAAGTGGACCAACAGCGGTTAGTGTAACTGGGGGGAAAAAGGCTTCAACAATTTCTGAAGAAAAAAATCAATAAACTGTTAAGGTAAATCTGGGGAAAGCCATTGCTTGTTCCTGAAGGTAAGTAGCCTGTAATCTGGATCCTGCTGGGCACTTGACCTGGACTGGCCACTGTTCACAACAGGATACTGGGCTTGGTGGACCTGTAATCTGACCCAGTATGACAAATCTTATACTCCTTTATGAGACCAGCAACTTCTATATAAATAACTTCACTTGCTCTTATGTCTGCTGTATTCTTAAACTGTAAGGTTTCAACATATTCCGTCAGTTTAGAGTTTACTAAGACTATCATTTTTGATTAAACACCATTTACAGTAACAGCAAGGTGGCGAACAAAATTAAAAGACTAAACAAAGATAATATGCAGGAAAACAAGATATTGAATACAGCTGACTCAAATAGGCAGAACCGTTGACCCAGAGAGAGAGAGAGAGAGACTGCAGCAGGATAATGGGCTAAATACGATGGGGAAAGCCTGGAAAAAAGAACCATGTGTGGTTGGAGCCTTCGTTCACCTGGGAGCCTATCCCAGAGAAAGGGAAGCTGGATGTGAGAGAGATTTCCAGTTAGTAACTTCCAGATGCAAGAGGACAGGGGCAGGAAGGGTCAAGAGTAATTGTTGGCATGATCTTAGGGCTGTACAGGAGGATTAGTCTTGCCGGATAAAGGGATCCCAGCGTAGCTTGCCCAGTGGGACAACAACAAAGTTTTAAGTTGGAGCAAATTACAGTAGGAGTGAAGTAGCCACCTAGTGGTAGAACAGCAGGCTGAAAGCCAGAGTTCAAATCGTACTTCTCTTTGTGACATTGAGCAAGTCACTAAACCCTCCGTTATCTTAAGTACGAACTCTGGGCTAGAGCTAGATTTACTTACCTGCATTAATGCAAACCATGCTTTTCTGCTTTTTAATGTGCTTTATTAGTCAGGAGGCCCCCTTAACAAGAATGTCTCACTGCCTTCTTCCTCCAAACAGGTGTTTCCTCCCAGTTTTCTGGCTTTTTTGCTGCTTCTGCTGAAATTTTGTGAGCACATTTGAAAGTCCCCCCTCCCCTCAGGCCACTTGCTTACATGTCAGTTACCTGCAGACCAATGAACTAACTTTAGGAAAGTCTACATGAGGTTCGTCTGTCTGTCAGGGGCTGCAGTAAAGTATGTGAAATCCTTGTGCCTGGTTTACTTTCCTGCCCTCAACTCTGCCCCTTTTCATTAGGGCTAAAATTAGCTTGTATACTTGTATCTGTTGCAAGGAGAGCAGTTTTCAGCCTGGGGGTATTTGTGGTATCTACTTAATTACCTGGGGAAATTTAATTAGAAAATTGTCCTCTTTACTATGCGACATCAAGGCTGGTCCAACCATTAGGCAAACTAGGCAGTCACCTAGCATGGATGCTTCTGGGGGTGGCAAACAGGAGGGCATTTAAAGCTAAACGATAGATTCAGACAGCCAGGGAGGGCATAAGGCTTACAGTTTACCTGGGGCGCCAATGCCTTGAACTAACTCTTGTGCCGGCCCTGCACAATATTAATGAGGCTCATTTCAAAATGGACGTTTGTCGTGCTTTGGTCTTTAAGACAGTTTACTAGAAAAAATCTGCTGAAATTAGGATGAGCTTGAGTAACGTTACTGATGTGATCACAAGAAGTTGTCATTTTTTATAATCCTGCCGCTTTGGCAATGTCTGGAACAGCATTGTGTTTCAAATGAGGTCGTTTGGCAGGGGCATTGCTCTCCTGTGTAACCTGCTTTTCACTAAATCTAAAATCCCATCAAGTGACGTGGTTAATTTGGTTCAACAGTATTGCACATAGTCGGTGCATGAAACAAGATTCCAAATACAACTCTCAGGCTGAAGACAGCAGCTGATGCTCATTGAAGTGCTGACTACTGCAAAAAAAAAAAATCTGAGGAAAATATTTGCTGAGAATTATCTACAGCTTTTGCGTGCATGCAGGAATTGCAAGGCCACTTTACTGTTGTGTCTAGAGTTGCTTTGGTAGAGCAGTAAAGGATCTCCTTATGGAAAGCCTGGAGGGTAGTTAGAGACTGCTCGGAGTTCATGCAGTGGGATCTTTGAGAGACAGACATGCTGCTGCAAAGCTGTGATAATTAAGTCCAAACGTTATATTGTCTTGTCTTCATCATCATGAAGCTAATTTGGACGTAGGCTGATCTGGCCACTGTGACCCCCCTCCCCCCCACACACACACATTATAGACAAAAAGTTTAGGAAACTGCCAGAGTAAGTCCTGTTGTATTACTTTAAAGAGATTATTGAAGCAAAATTAAATTTCGTGATTACAGATTTCTCTTGAGATTTCCAGAAAAAGCAAATACTAAAGCGGGCATATCGGGCTAATGTTATACCAGGGCACCTCTGTGCCTATATAAAATAAGCTCGCAGAACCAGCACCAATAATATGCAGTGGCACAAATTCTGCCCAAGTAGCCCCTATGGTGCAGGAGGACCTAGAGAAAGAGAGAGCCCACTTATAACAGCACTCATATCTTTTGAGGTGGATTACGGATTACCCCCCCCCCCCTGCTCTGAGGGTCCTTTCAGATATTTTGCTTGGGGGTCCTTGATTTGAATTTCTGTCACTGATTAGTATATAAATGCCCTTACAGATCTTTCCGTCTGCTTCAAGGTGAGGTGTTAATGTACGAGCGCCGGCTTGTATCTGTGTATCTACATTGCACCTCCACCTCTGCTCCGCCCAGACTATGCCCCTGGAAATGCTTACTTGCTGACTGCACATAGGCACATACTTTGCGTACTTGTAAAAAGTATGCACATTCGCACAATTTCATGTGTACAACAGGCTTTACATGCTGAAAAAAAGTTGACATTTTATAATTCGATACTGTATTAATGTAGTTTATTTTGACACTCGATCTAACTCTTTTCACCACGAAAAGCTACAACAAAGTGGTTCACAAATAAACTCTGAGGAAAGGGACCGGAAAGAGCAGTAGAGGCCAAGGAGCCCTAAGCTTCTGACAATGCCAGAATAAACGGGTAGTGGGTATATGCAAAGCGCAGACCTGCCAACCTGCTAAAACACGGCGCTGTCCGTAGTTAGTGGCATTCTTCAAATAGTACCGCTGAATATCGCCATAAATTGCACAAAAGATGCCTGATTAAAACTGGGCCATTCTGTGGGCAGATCGGGGGGACACCACTGGTTGATATCCTGTCAGCGGCAACATTCAGTCACCAAACCAGGTAGTTAGGACAGGTCAATGGCTGTCTTAACTTTAACCGGATTTCGCTATCTGGTTAGTGGCTGAATATTACTGCTGACTGGATAGCGTAGGTGCTGTCGAGTGAAACTGGATAGCACTGGATGCCGGGTAGGTTCCAGCGCCAGATTTCCCGTTTTATTTAAAACCGCAGTGGCTAGGTGCTTAGCCGCCACACTGAATATCTGCCGCGTGGTTTTAAAGGCCCACCTTAAATTTCATTCTAGAGGACTCACTCTGCAAAGAGCTGGACTACGCATTGCAGAGCTGTAGGGCAACATAACTACAGGCAGACCTTGTGGATTCATTCAGAGTAAGACAACAGCGCCTGAGAGCCCCCTTTCCCATAATGCAAAATCATATCTTTCCTATGAACAAGCTCTCTCTGTAAATAGGTAATCTGTAAAAAGGTTTTTTGTAAATGTTATGAACAATCACAATGTAAATTCAGTGTTCAAAGTCTCCAACCTAACATTGGCATTGTCTCTGATTATAATGTTATCATTACATTCTATGTAGCAAGTTTTGTTCACTGTAAACCGCCTTTGATCTCTGGAAAGGGCGGTATGGAAAAGTCATAAATAAACAAATACTGAATTGCAGAGACCGAGAGTAAACCCAACTGATTAATATACCACAAATGAGAGGCCCAGCTAAAATGACAGGGAATCAGCAAATTTGTCAAATATGGAGGAATTCCAGAAAAAAGAAAAGCTTTGAACAAGCAGCAATAATTTGTACCAAACATGGAGCAGAATGGGAAGCCAGTGAAGGCCACGAGGAGCGGCATGATGTCTCGCTGCTTTGCACTGACGAGCAGCTTAGCAGCAGTATTTTGCAGAAGCCGCAGATTATGTAAAGAAACAAGTTTTTGCTGAAAATAAAGGAAGCTACATGACCCCCGGCACATCGGAATGGCTTTGGGCCCTTCCCTTACCACCCTGCCCCCCCAACCCCCTTTCTTCCTTCCCGCAAATAAGGCCTGACCCTTGGTTTGTTTCTAAACAGCTTTATTAGTGGGTCTTTTAGGTCACAGCTTGCGGATACAGATAAACACAATCACAGCAACCATATGTACATCATGTATATGAATAGTGAATAAACAATGACTAAACCATAAATACCCTGGCCTTAGGCTAACTACTATGGAGGGGCACCGCCGGCCCAGCTGCCAGGTTTGGCCGCCCTGGCCCGCCCCTTAGCCAGGATTGCCACCCCCTTTTACCTCCCCATTACCAACCGCCCCATGTTGGTGCCCAGGTGGCCCCTGCTTCTGGTAATTCGGAGCCAGGCACCCCGACCACTGGTATCTAGCCTCCTTTTTTTGCTAGGCTCAGGCACCCCTAGTCCGGTGCCTGAACTCCCTTTTCTTTGCCTGGGGTGCCCCTCCCCTCCTCTTCTATCGGTGAGGTCCTGCTACCAGGAGGACCCACGGCCTCACTCACTCACCCCACAGTGAGAACCGAACCAATGGCCCACTGCAGACCCTCTATGAACAGCTCCATGCCAATTTCATTCAAGTGAACCCCATCCTCCAAGTACACTGCCTCCCCTCCCTCCAAGATGCCCCAGTGATCCACTACCAGCCACTCGCTGCTTGCACAAAATTCCCAACCTCCTTTTTCAGCTTCCTCCTTCTCTCGATACCCTTCGGGTGATCAGCACCCCTCCACCATAGTCGCAAGATGATGGGGGACCAAATGATCCCTGCCCCCAACTCACCGCGTATTCAGGCCACATCCACCTTGATCCTGATAAGATCAATGCCCTTCCGGGTTACCAGATCATTACCACAAAGCAAGTGGAGGACCACAAAGTCCAGCTGGCGGTTGACCCTTCTCAGGCCAGTGAGGGCAGGCCTCAGCTGATCCCACCGCATCCCCGCTCTGTCGCATTCACTGTATATGGACGCTGTCGGGGTGAAAGCTGAGCTGCATGCCATAGTGTCGTTCCACTGCCCTTTGCCCAGCCCAGTAAACATAGGAGTGTCCCACAATCCAAACTGAGATTGCTCTGAGACATATTGGGCAAGAAGGAGAGCAGCATCATTACCTGTCAATGGTGCCGAATGTACAGCTTATACCGGTTGGAAGCCCACCTCCCGATGGCCTGTATTTGTCCCACCCCCAGGTTCAGCCCGTGAGCCATAGTGGCTGCCCTGATTCTAAAGGAGTGCAGTGTCAACCCCTTGGTGTTGAACCCTTCTGCCTTCACAGCCCGGAGCCACATTGCCCTGAATTGGTACTGTGAGAGACAGGAACTGTCCCCATACTGGAGTAGGGGCTCCCCATCCGGGGGGGTGTACTCTCAGGTTTACGTGCAGGGCTTCAACTGGGCAAAACTCCCAGACCGCTGTAGCATTTAGCCATATCATTCTCCCCTTCCTCAGCCAATCCGTCCTTTGATCTGGCCAGGAACAGGTGCATCCTATCTCCCACGATCCCAGCATCACCTATCTGGACTGAGGCAGGACATCGCTCATGCTGAAAGCTCCGAACATCAATAGAACTGCCAGCCGGAACAGTTTCTCCTCGAACCCGTTCTTGGTGACAGCTGCCACATGCCGTGTGACCCTGCCCAGCAATGGAAGGGGGAGACAGGGCGTTGACCATCTGGCCACTCCGCTGCCTCTCTTGCCCAGCCTTCCATTATCTTCTTGACCAGAAATTCCTTTGTCACGTTTTGCCTCCCTCCAATTTGAGAAAAAGGGCTACCCCCGCCAGCCCTAGTCTGGCTTGCCTCACTGATGTCCCTTCGGCCTGCAACTGCATGAGAAACTCGAGCAAGAGCCTGGTTGTCGCCCGCCGCTGGTTCCCCTCTGTTCCATAAAGCTTTGGAGCCTACTCTAGAAGCACCCATATGCCTTGGATGTAACAGCCAATAGTGACGCCATCAGTAGTCTGTCATCGCACTGCGTCCAAGATTTCACAGCTCTTCTGGTATGTGAGCTAACTGCTGGAACCGCTGGAGCTGGAAATGAGAGAGCGTCAGCCAACTCGTTGCTTTCTACCGGTACATGCTGGGCTGTAATGAATGCATTCAGTTCTAGGCTCAACAGCACCAGCTTCCAAAGCAACTGCAGCACCCTCCCTGTCTTTGCTGTTTGCTTATTGATGGCGAACACAACCGCCGCATTGTCTGTGCGAAAGGCTATTCTCCTGTTGGCGAATAGCTGCTTCCATATGGTCATGGCTACCCCAATGAGGAACATTTCCAGGAATGTAATGTCCCTGGTCATGCCCCGCTGGTGCCACTCTGCCAGCCAACATTCGTGGCACCATTGCCCTTTGAAGTAGATTTCGAAACCCACTCCTCCAGCCACATCAGTAAATAATTCCAGTTCCCTATTGCATGTGGCCAGTGCCCTCCATATGTTTCTGCCATTGTAGTGCAACAGGAACCATTGCCACATGGCCAGGTCCTCCCTAATAAAATGGTGCTTCCGGAGGATGTCCTTCGTGGCATCTGCCAGCCACCATATAAATGCTTGCCCCATAGGCATCACCCAGCACATGAAGTTCAGGTGGCCCATCAAGGATTGCATCTGCCCCAGCGTGACCTTCTTTGTGACCACCACTGCCCGAACTGCCACCTTGAAGGCTACCACCTTATCAGCTGGTAGCCGCATCACCATTTCCTTAGTGTCTATTTCTATCCTGAGAAATGCAAGGCACTGCCCTGGCCCTTCAATCTTGTTAGGGGCCAGTGGCACCCTCCACTCCTCCACCACCTCCTGGAAGGCGCCCAAAAGGCCCTCGCAGCACTGCCGTTCCCGGGCGATGAGCAGAAAGTCATCTGAGTAATGTATGATCCTGCCCTGGCACAGTCCCCTTTCAGCCATTCATTGGAGGGCCAAGCTGAACTCCATAAAGTAGGCGCATGATATCGAACACCCCATTGGGAGGCATTTGTCCACATAGTACTGCCCCCCCCCGAACCGCATACACAGCACCTCAGTCACGTTTCTCAGCCGGGGGGGGGGGGACAAAGAGGCCTCCTTCACCTCTTCCTTTTATCCTGGCTCCCACCCCACCCCCTTTCCTGCTTCCCAGCCTTGAGCCTTCCTCCCACTGTCGGCCAGGTCACGTGGCTTGCCCCCAATTGAGCTGATCCTGCCAATACTCTAGGCAACTTAAAAGAAGGGAAAAAACTAATGAAGACAGATTCTTAAAATAAAAATAAAGTCTTACTGCACATATTAGATGCATAGAGAAAAAAGAAGTCTTCACAACAGCAGATACTTGAGGTTCAAAATTAAAAAATGAATTGCAAAGAACACCCAGAGCAGTAATGCAGTCTGAGAAGGAAATAGTTGTTCCTTTTAAGAGTGGGTGCCAAAGTTGGCAAAAAGGAGATTCTGGAGACCCATCGTGCCTCAGACTTGGATTCATTCAATAATCAGCCATTGGAGGCAAGCCCAATCAGAAATGACATCCAAACAATTGTTGAGTTCACTGAGGTCCGCTGCAGCAGGATTTATATAAGCTATGATCTGAACATAGTCTTGGCTTCAGTTGTTTTCTTTATATTATCAATCAGAATGGCAAGAGGGGCCAAAACTACATTAAAAAAAACTGGAATGAGAACAGAGCCCCATGGGACGCTCCTCGCCTGATGTGTATTACAGGAAAAAAGCGAACCGCAGTGAACAGAAAATTAGCAAGTAAGATGAGAACCAGTCAAATACAGTCCCCTCTAAAACCAAGAGTAAAAAGACAGGAGAGTAGTAGGTGATAGTCAATGAGGTCAAATGCCACCACTGCCAGATCTAACGAAACAATAAGGGCTATTTCACCAGCATCCAAATGACATGTAAGTTCCTTTGTAAGCCTATCATCAGATTCTCTATGCCTGATTCCCTTGAAAACCTTATTGCCTAGGATAGAGCATAACTTCAAAACTTTTGAAACATAAGGAAAGTTTGAAATTAGCCTGTAGTTGTTGGGGCAGAAATGATCCAAAGAAGATCTATTTATATTTATTTATTTTTTTAAATCAATGGAGCATTTCCAGCATTGCAGGAAAATGTCTGTGGATAACTGTTTAACATAGAGAGATGAGCACAGGATAGTCTGTTGTAAAGTCCAGGTGATGGCAGCACACCTAAGTGGTGATGGTACATTTCATAGAATTCGGAACTTGGTAAGCCCAGTACCAGAAAGTTGATTAAATGCGGACCAAGACAGTGCTGAATCGTATATAGGCTGCGATGTCGACAAGATAGTCTTGGGGGAACTAAGCTGACAAAAGCGATACCGATGGATGACATACTATGCTGACCCTAGCACCTGTCACTTCTTTCTCCAAGCATGTAGCAAATACTGATTCCCAACAGTAGGTGTGTTAGAAAGCTTATAAAGAATGTTAAAAAAATAAAATAAAACAACAAACCCAAACAAAAGCTTTTAAGGGCAAGAATTAGTTTTACAGGAGCCTAAAAAAATGAGCCCGTTTAGCAAGGGGAACTTGTAAGGAAAAGTATTCTTTTTATCTTACACAAGTAAGATTATGTGCAGTGTTATTTCTGCACCAACGCCTTTCTGCTCACCTGTCTTGATGCCTCAAAAGACACAATCCAGAATGGAGCCAACCATTACCATTATCATGCTGCAAGGACAAAAGGAACTCTCACAAAGCAACTGCCTGCAGTGTGTGAGTTCAACAAGTCGGCCATTCCTGAAGAAAAGGACAAAAAATCATAAGGGGTCAATCTACTAAAATCTTTTGTTGCGCGACTACGTAAAGATTTAGGAAGAACCGGGGTGATAAGAAAAGAGACAAGATCCATGAAAGTGGCAAAACAGAAATGCCTGAGAGAGAAGAAACCAGGAATGCTCATAGAGAAAGTAAAATCAAGAATGTGACCTGCAGAAGGGCAAGGAGGTAATAAATTGATGAAAACCTAATGACGGGCATTCCGATCCACGAACAGCATTCAACGTGCAGGCTGGGCGTCCAGGCCACACTCGGCTCCTCAGCCAGTGCTTCCTGCACATCCACAGCGTTTGTGCGGGGTGCACTGTACAAGGGCGGGAGGGGGCGGAACTGGGGAGTGGCCAGGCACCAGGATGTACAGAGGCTGTTCAGGAAAAGCCTCTACATACCCTAGCACTGACATGGATGCCAGTCTATTCCACCCTGAGGGTGGAATAAGTGCAGACTGCAGCTCAGTTGGTGGGCTGCATCCCCCTGCACACCATGGCAATGGGCCAGGACAGAGCCTGCCGGCACGACATGCCCGTGTGGGCCCCTGCTGATGGCCAGACAGCGTTCTGCGGGTGCTGGTGTTGGGCATGGTATTCTGTGCTTCTGGCTGGATGTGTCTGTGTCATGGTGATGGGACTCCACTGCACCGGCACACCAGCCGTTGTGTTGTGTGCTGGGATTGGCAGAGTCGAAGATATCTCCCACATCAGTATACAGTGCATGCCAGCCCATCTATCTGCCCGACCCCACAATCATAGTGCAGTCTAGATCCCGCATTTGCGGAATCATTTTGAACTTGGCCCCATCCAAGTTCTCGGCGTTCAGACGGCCCAGGCGTGCACCTTTTGGAATCTGCCTCAAGGTATATATACCAATAGAAAAAAAGTCTCTCTGAAAATCGACAAGGGTTTGTTTTGTGTTTTAGTTCACACCTTTCCAGTAGTAGATCAAGGTGAGTTATAAGCAGGTGCTATAGGTATTTCGGTTATCAGCATGCAAATTAAAATCACCATCAGCTTAAATGTGCATAAAATATTCAGCCAGTTCTGAGCAAAGATTGAGTACATTAAGATGAACACTATGAATAGCTGGAGAATAGTAAGTTATCAACAAACAGTAGCTACTGATTACACAGGTACATTACCAAAAAACTGCCTCCAGTTTTGCAACTGATTCCTATAGATTTTGGGGTGCTGAATCCAGGAAAAATAGCCAAAATGTTCCATCACGTCACGTTTTCTTGCAAAATTAGATTTCTTACCCATATAAGGAATGTTCACATAATTTCTTTTTAGCCGACTGCAGTTTATTTTCTTGGCCCAAAATAGAGGTTGTAATGGTTAACTAACTAGAAACACTCCCTCATGATATTTTAGAGTGTTTTGTATTCATTTTATACATTAACAGGACAATTGGGAGGCGGGGGGCTAAATCCAGTACTCGCGCTGGCGCATGTTCTTTCCTGTTCGCCTCGCCTCGTTCGCTCGCTCAAACACGGTGGTTGCGACATGAACGTTCCTGTCAAATTTCAGTTTCTTGCAAGTTCATTATTACCTTTTGTTTGCTCAGTCGTAATCCAGCTTTATTCCGAAGTGGTTCACTACAGTTGTAGTTTGCAGTGCTGTGTATTTGTGATGGCTCACAGAGCCAGAGGTTGCGTCAACTCTCCGGACAGTTTTTGTTTTATTTGTGGGGAATATACCGTGAAAAAGCGGCAGAGGAACATTTCTGCATTTAGTAAAAAAGTATATTTCGCCTATTTCGGTTTGAAGTTAGGTGATCAAGACAAACCGTGGGCTCCTCACAAAGTGTGCAAGACATGTGAGGAAGATCTATGCTTATGGATGAAAGGTAAAAAACAAGCATTTCGTTTCGGAATACCTATGATGTGGCATGAACAAAGAGACCACAGCAGTGACTGCTATTTTTGCTCTTGCATTGTGAAGGGATACAACTTAAAAAATAAGAACGTAATAAGTTACCCCAACCTTCCCTCAGCAATTAGGCCTATGCCTCATAGCAACGAAGTACCTGTGCCTGAACCACCAAAATCTTTGGATCATATTTGTGTGGACGGTTCTGATCATGATGAGACTCATCAGATGGCTTTACCCGATGAGTCCAGTACTTCCGAGTTTGAAACTGAACCAGATCCGAAACCTGAACTTTTCTCTCAAGCTGAATTGAATGATTTAGTCCGGGATTTAGGACTCCCAAAAGATGCTGCCCAACTACTAGGTTCTCGGCTTAAACAGAAAAATCTATTGTCACCAGGAACAACTTTTTATTGGTACCGCAACCGCGAGACACAATTTTTGAAGTATTTCAGCAAAGAGGAAGATTTGGTATTTTGCAACGATATATACGGAGTGATGGAAAAGTTTAAACTCAAGTATGATCCTGCTGAATGGCGGCTGTTCATTGATTCGTCAAAAGACAGCATAAAAGGTGTTCTTCTTCATAATGGCAACACATTCTCTTCAGTTCCTATTGCTCACTCTGTTATTCTCCAAGAAAAATACGAGAATTTGGCCCTGATTCTTCAGAAGATTCGTTATGATGAGCATAAGTGGATGATTTGTGGAGACTTTAAAATTCTATCCATGCTATTAGGGCAGCAATCCGGTTTCACCAAATATCCCTGCTTCCTTTGCTTGTGGGAGAGCCGGGCCCGCGACCTACACTGGGGGAAAAAAGACTGGCCAATTCGGGAGTATTTGAGACCCGGTGAGAAAAATGTTCTTCATGAGAGCTTGGTACCTCGTGATAAAATTCTATTACCGCCTCTCCACATTAAGTTGGGTCTCATTAAGCAATTCATCAAGTCCCTTCCAAAAGATGGTGAGTGCTTTCGGTACCTTTGCTCAAAGTTCCCCCGACTTTCTGAAGCAAAGCTAAAGGAAGGAGTGTTTGTTGGTCCTGATATAAGGAAACTCATTTCAGATGGAGCATTCGCTGAAACGATGTCTGAGAAGGAAAAAGAAGCCTGGGATTCCTTCAAGGATGTTGTTCTCAAATTCTTGGGGAACAGGTGGGATGAGAACTATAAGGATGTTGTTGCCAGGATGCTCAATGCCTTCAAAGAACAAGGCTGTAACATGAGCCTGAAAGTCCATTTCTTGCACTCCCATGTGAACTACTTTCCCGAAAACTTGGGGGCGTACAGTGAAGAACAAGGTGAAAGGTTTCACCAGGACATCAAGGACGCAGGGAGAAGGTACCAAGGAAGATGGAACACCACTATGATGGCTGATTTCTGCTGGTTGCTGCTGCGGGAAACCCCAGATGAAAAATACGCCAAGCAGCGCACCAAGAGAAGCATTCGGGAGAAGAAGAAGAAACGGGCCCACCAGGAGATTGATTGACCCAAGAATGACTTTAAAATCTAAACTGTGTTGACAAATATCGTGTTTTTACTAAACTTTGAAATAAAAATTTGCTAGTTATTACCACAGTGTCGGATCTCATTTATTAGAATTTTATTTTCACACCATCGGGTGTTTGTCTTCATGTATTGCAATGGTGCGGTTTGCGTTTTCTATTCTTACATACATACCTGTACAACATTTTTTGCACATTTCTTTGCTTTGCTTTGTGTCTAACCTCGCTCTTATATGCTCAATGTTTGTGCACATGTATGTGGCTGTTTTAAGTGCAGACAATTTTGCTACCATCACAGTGTGTTTTGTTGACATTACTCTATTCTTATGTGCTGCCTTGTTACAATTTTCTTTATTCTTATTTGAATAACTACTAAACAATTAGTATAAAGAATTCATCCAAGAAACTTTTATCTCGATCGCACTCAATCTGAAACGTTCACCTCAAACGTCTAACCCAATGTAGCAAAAAATCTGTACGTGATGGAGCAAATTGGTTACCAGATTTGGATTCAGCGCACCAAAAAACGTAAAAATCAATCGAAACATTAGAGGCAGTTTAAAAAAAATTTTTTTTAGTGTACCTGTGTTATTGAGCTGAACAAATATAGCCTCAGAATGAATAAAAAGGGAGAGAGCAGCAATTCTGAAAATGCTAAGGATTCTTTAAGAATAAAACAAGCTACTACATCGCCACCACTCTAACCGCTCGGTCCCTTGATACAAAAGGTATAGCCTAGGGAACAGAACCAAACAGGATTTAAAAGATCATCTGATTTTAACCAGGTCTCGGCAACACAGAACAGCAAGACTAATAATTAAACTGAAATTTGCCACAAGAGATCCCTTGTTCCAGATGGATCTAACATTGACTAAACCCAATCTAATTGACGGAGGAGAGGAACAAAGGGGATCATCTCTAGGAAGTGAAAGGAGGCAGGTTAATGAGAACGATGTGAGTTACCCGACACAAAGGAAAAATTACATGCAGTAATGGGTGTCTACTCCAAAATACAGGTATATGTTGAACCCTATAAACAGATATAATGAAAAACAAAGTACACTGAAAAACCACAGAACACAAACACTAAAAGGAGTGGTTGAAGATGACCTGAAGGAGTGTCCAAAGACCATGTCATGCTCCTTCAACGTGTGCCCATGCCATCTTGCAGGACGTCCCCTCCGGCGCCAACATCGGTATAGTGGCTGAGGATTAAATGGGGGCCTGTTTGCATTCACACACAGTTAAGTCCGTATTAATTACTACTGAAGCGATACTGGCGGAGAACTCCTCCCAGACTAGAATTGACTTGGGTATTATGAAATTCTCTCTCCAGTCTCCTAGCAGATATGTTCACTTTGTGGCTTTTAGATTCGAGGAATTGTTGATAACCTTATCACTGCCTGTGTACCACAACCACAGACTCTTCTTGTGACTGCTACTGACAATGGAGGAAGACACTAGCGTGTGAATGGAAATTAATTTATTTAGACAGTTTTTGTATACCGCCTTATCCTTCAATCAAAGCGGTCACAACACAATTGGGGGATACATTTAACATGTGGGGATATGAGACACATACACTAATACTTACAGGGAACATGGGCTATGGAGGGTTAAGTGGCTTGCCCAAGACCACAAGGAGCATCTGTGGGACTAGAAACCCCAGTCCTTCTGGCCCAAGGTTGCTGTCCTCTAGTGGGATTTGAACCCCCGACCTTCCGGCCTGAAGTACCTTGCCCCAATCACTAGGCTACTCCTCCCTGGAAGTATGTCGACAGTGAATGGGCATTCGCTACTATATTAAGTGGATGTAAACTTTGTTGTAGCATTGTTACCATTCATACTGCTAATTCTCCTTCAGAAACTGGCAACACAGGATCTCACTGACAGCCAGAAGGTCAAGAAGTGATTGTTCTTAGCTTAGATCTGACACACTCATTTTATCCCAACTGATGTATGTCCTTTTTGGATAATTCTCTTGCTGCTCCTATTGTTAGCATCATAACCTGCGAAGAATCCATCATGCTTGGATTGTGATAAGGTCCCTCAGATTTGATGAGGTTTGTCTTAAATCTTCTCATAAGCTTCCACGGCAAGCTTTTTAAAAAAATTTCTTTGCCTGCCTTATCAGTGCCTTGCATCTAACTTGCCAGTGCTTATAATGTTTCCCATATTTGTCATTTGGCTCCTTTTTCATTTCCTGAAAGATGTCTTTTTGTTTATAACAGCCTCTTTCTTCACCTTTAAACCATGCTGGCAGCTTTTTGGCCTACCTTCTACTTTTCTTAAAGTGTGGAATACATCTGGTTTGGGCTTCCAAGATAGTATTTACAAACACCCATGCTATTTTCCTCATTTTATCATAGTCTCCCTTTTGAAAGTTAAAAGGTAATAGTATTTGTTTATTTAGACAGATTTGTATGCCACCTTACCCTTCAATCAAGGTGATCACATCACAACACAATTGGAAGGTTACATTTAACATTAGGGTACGTGGAAACATTTAGACAGTACAGTTACTTAACAGCATTTAGACAGTACAAATGAAGGTAACATTTAACATGAAGGTATTTAATAACGTGGTATGATAAACTTGTGTGTGTGGATAGGATGGGTGCGTGCTTAGTTGGCGGCGGAAGTAGTATATCAGTTTGGGTATGGGATGTTGCCTGGATGCTCATACGTTTCTATAAATAAAAATGTTTTGAGGTCTTTGCGGAAGTCTGTGAGGTCATCTAGAGCCCTCAGGTTCGTTGGGAGAGAGTTCCATAGTGTGGATGCCTGTAGTGATGGTGCTCTTTTTGAAGTTGTTTGTTTGGTTTTGTGATAGCCTGCAGGTGTGACGATTATGTTGTCGTTATTGGTGGTTCTTGGTCTGTTGCTGATATCCCTTGCTATGACGTTTTGGAGTACGTCTGCTGAGAGATGGTGAATGACTTTGAAGATGATCATGATTGTTTTGTATTTAGCTCTTGCCAGCATTGGTAGCCAGTGCAGTTGTTGTAGGACGGGGGTGATGTGCTCGGTCCTTGGTGTATCTGTAATGATGCGTGCTGTGGTGTTTCGTACCATCTGTATTGGGTGGAGTGTCTGCTGAAGAAGGCCTTGATATAGTGAGTTTCCATAATCAAGCAGTGGTGTAATGAGTGCCTCGCACACTGTGCAGAAGTGGTCCTGACGGAGCATTGGTTTGATTTGTCTGATTGTTTTCAATCATTGATAGGCCTTGTTTGCGGTTTTGGTGATGTGGGATTAGAGGTTCAGAGCTCTGTCTAGTGTGATGCCCAGATACTTAACAACTTCTTTGACTACTATGTGTTTGTCTAGGATGCTAATAGTTTGCGGAGGTATGAAAGTGGGGTTCCTGGTGACAAAACATTGCCTCAGTTTTATCATAGTTGACCGTTAAGTTGTTGGCTATGAGCCAGTCATTCATGTCTTCTAGGCATTTGGTTATTGTTGTGGTGTTTAGTGCTAATAGGTTGATTGGAGTGTACACCATGATGTCGTCAGCATAAATGTGATAGTGAAGTTTGTGGTGCTTGATGATATTGCATATGGGCTGTATGTAGATGTTAAATAGCATTGATGATAGGGCTGAGCCCTGAGGTATTCCTTGCATGATGGGGAATTGTAGTGATTTCTTTTGGTCGCATTTGACTTGTTGCGTTCGTCCTTCCAAGTATGATGTAAGCCACTTCAGGGTGTTCTTGCATAGTCCTATCTGTTGTAAGCATTGCAATAGCTTGGTGTGGGACACAGTGTCGAAGTCCGCCGAGATGTCCATGAACACTAGCAGGAAGCCGTTTTTTATGTTGTCCATTCCTCTTAGGAGATTGTCAAAGAAGGTTAATAGTGTTTCCACGCCGTGCTGGGGCTTAAATCCATGCTGATGTATATCCAGCGGGGCATTTATATCAATATGGTCCTGTAGTTGCCTTTGCACTGCCTTTTTCACAATTTTAGCAAGGAATGGCAGGCTGGAGATGGGACGGTATGATTTTGGTTCGGAGGGACTCAGATTGCTACTTTTACGTATTGGTCGTATCATTGTGTGCTTCAGGGGTTGCGGCATGTATCCTTGTTGGAGTGAAACTTTTACGATTTTTTGAATGTGATGAGAGAGTTGGCTTTTTGTAGCTTTGAGCCACATCACTGGGCATGGGTCTGACGGTGAAGTTGTGTTTAGTTCAGATATTATGTCTTCTACTTGCTGCTTTGTTGATATGGTGAAGCTCTCCCATTTTTTATGTTGCTTTTTTATCGTTTTATCGTATGATCGTATAGGGCAGTGATGGCTAACCTTTTTGAGCCCGAGTGCCCAAACTGCCGCACAAAACCAAAGAATTTCCTCAAAGTGCCAGCACGTCATTTGCATAAGTGGTCTTATTTGCATAAATATTTGCATAATGTTACCATACACTAACTTTTAGTAAACATGTCTCTTAATGAGTGTATGGATAAAGAAAGACTAAAAGATTTCTACATTACTATAATCCAGTGCCAACCGCCAGGCACATTAGGAACTACTACAAACGCTGCCCATTTAGAACCCATAGCAAACCCGCCGTATCCTGACAGCATTACCAGAACTCACAAAGCACCATACCCTACCTATCAAAAGGCAACACTGCAAATATTAAACCAATACATTTCAGTGAATACTGGGGAAAGAGAACAAGTGGCAACGTCAAATAGGAATTTCCTCTTGTACCAAACAAAGCGCAGATGTTAATGATGCACATTTCCCAGAGCTGACATATTCCAGTTAATAAATTCAAAATAAAGAGATATCGTTCTACCTTTTGTGCATTTTTTTTCAGTTGCAATTGGTCCAGCCATTTTCTTCTGGTTTCTTCATGTTTTCTGCTAACTCTCCATCGTCTGCTGTCCATTTGTCCTTTCTTCTCTCTTCTAGTTTTTTTTTCCATTCTCTCTCTCTCTACATCTGCTTTAACATACTAATCTTTCTCCTTTTGCTCTTTCCTCATTCCTATTTCATCCACACAAATTTTACCCCTCCATCCTCAATCCCCAATTACTCTCCCAATACCTGGCCAATTGTAGATTTTTCATCCCTCCTACACAAAATATTTTTCCCCTCTCCATTTTACTCTCCCAGCCCCATCCCATTCTAATCCTCCCCCAACATCAGCTCCCTTCTAGTTCCAGTCTCACCCAGCATCCATTCCCTTCTTCAAGCCCCCCACTTCCCCTCAGCCCATTTCCATTCCAAGCCCCGTCCCCATCAGCTATTTGCAGTTCAAGCCCCCCACTTCCCCTCAGCCCATTTCCATTCCAAGCCCCATCTCCAACAGCTATTTGCAGTTCAAGCCCCCTTCCACTCAGCCCATTTCCAGTCCTAGCAACCCCCCCAACCCATTACCAGTCCTAGCCCCCCATAGCCCACTCCCAGTCCTAATCCCACCAGCCCATTTCCAGTCCTAACCTCCCCATCAGCCCACTCCCAGTCCTAATCCCCCATCACTCAATTTTTAGTTTAAGCCCCCCCAGCGCCTATCACCACTCCTAACCCCCCCAGCGCCCATCACCACTCCTACCCCCCCCAGCCCAGCGCCCATCACCACTCCTAACCCCCCCAGCCAGCCCAGTGCCCATCACCACTCCTAACCCCCCCCAGCCAGCCCAGTGTCCATCACCACTCCTAACCCCCCCCAGCCAGCCCAGTGTCCATCACCACTCCTAAAGTCCCCCCACCCCAGCCCATCACTACTCCTAACACCCCCCAGCCCAGCCCAGCCCAGCCCATCACTACTCCTAACCCCCCCCAGCCCAGCCCAGCCAATCACCACTCCGAACCCCCCCCAGCCCAGCCCAGCCCAGCACATCACCACTCCTAACCCCCACCCCCCCCAGCCCAGGGAAAATTAAAAAAAAAAGAAAACCTGTCTGCTGCCGCTGTCGGGGCCGCCGCGGCAGAATCGAGCGTGCCGCGGGGCCCCCCTGTACCCACCCGGCAGAGCCTGTCCTCCCCGTAGCAGCTCTCTCTTTGGAGCTGCAGTCAGACGCGCCGGCTTGCAGAGCGCGAGGGAAGAGTTCCCTCGCTGCTCTGTTAAGCCCGCGGGGGCTGATGGGAAGTTCCCATCAGCCCCCGCGGGCTTAACAGAGTCGCGAAAGGGAAACTCTTCCCTTCGCGCTCTGCAAGCCGGCGCGTCTGACTGCAGCTCCAAAGAGAGAGCTGCTACGGGGAGGACAGGCTCTGCCGGGTGGGTACAGGGGGGCCCCGCGGCACGCTCGATTCTGCCGCGGCGGCCCCGACAACGGCAGCAGACAGGGTTTTTTTTTTTTTTTCGATTGCGGACCTTCCCGCGTGCCAGCTGCAAGGCCTTCGCGTGCCACAGCTGGCACGCGTGCCATAGGTTCGCCATCGCTGGTATAGGGCATATTTGGTTGGTGTTTTTTGACTTCATGTAGTCTGCATATTTTTGTGGGTCAAGATGGTGGGTGCTTTGTTTTGTGTTGTCTTTGGTGAGCTTTTGGACAATGCTGAATTTATTTTATTTTATTTATTTAACTGTATTTATATCCCGCTTTTCACCGGGTCAAAGCGGTGGGACGTATAAAGGGGGGGGGGAATCAATAGTGGGGGGGGGGGCCCATCATCGGGGGTTCAACATTGATGATTTTGGGGCGAACATAGAGACTGACAGGATAGTATAGTTACTGGTCTGGAGTTCTTGAAGAGGAATAGGGGGGGTTCCTATTCAGAGATGTTCTTGGAATAGGACGTTTTTTAGCTGCTTTTTGAATGATGGGAGATCACCATTGTTCCTGATGTGGCTTGGTAAAGAGTTCCAGAGGGATGGGGCATAGAGTTCAAAGGCTCTGTTGCAGGTCCGTTGTGTTGCTTTGGTTCTTTTGTGGGGGACGGCAATGGAGCTGTTGGAGGATTGCCTGGTGGTTCTGCTGTGGGTTGGGCGAGGCAGTAGGGTGCGGAGTGGGGTGCCTTGTGTTTGGTGGATGGTTTTGTGGGTGAGTAGAAGAACTTTGTACTTGATTCTTGCTTTGATGGGGAGAATATGAAGGTCCCTCAGAATTGGGGTGATGTGGTCCCGTTTCTTTGCATTGTGTATTATTCTCGCCGTGGTGTTTAGGGCAGTTCGGAGGGGATTGGTTTGTGCGGCAGGTAGGCCATGGTAGATTATGTTGCAGTAGTCCAGATGAGGGAGTGTCAGAGCTTGCATTACTGTCCTGAATTCCTGTGGTTCGAGGAGAGGTCGGAGACGTTGTACCATTTTCGCTTTGTGGAATACAGTTCCAGTAGTCTTGTTGATTTGCTGCTTAAGGGTTAGGGCTTGGTCAATGATGATGCCGAGATATCTTATGTGTGGTTGTATTTGAATTTGCGTGGTTCCCATGGTGAGGTGGGTGGGTAGTTTGAAGTCTGGGTCTTTTGTCACTATAAGAGCCTCGGTCTTCTTTATATTAATGGATAAGTTGTTCTCTTGTAGCCAGTTGGATACGTCGGTGAAGCAGGTTGATAGCTGGTCGTTTGTTGTGTCTGTGGTTGTAATTGGGGCGTAGAGCATTATGTCGTCGGCGTATATGTGGAAGTTGACATTGTGAGTGCGTATGACTGAACAGAGTGGACGGAGGTAGATGTTGAAAAGCATGGCTGATAATGTGGATCCTTGAGGTACTCCTTGATGTTGCTGGAAGGGGATTGAAGTTGAGGTTTTGGTGCGAATCAGTTGCTGTTGGTTGGTTAGATAGGACCTGAACCATTGGAGTACAGTATCTTTGATCCCAATTGTTTGGAGTCTGTGGATAAGGGTGTTATGGGAGATGGTGTCGAAGGCCGCTGATATATCCAGGAAAATTAGGATGTATCCTGAGTGTTTCTCTTGGGTTCCTATGATGAGGGTGTTCATCAGCGTGGTCATGAGGGTCTCGACCCCATGTAATGGTCGGAATCCGTGTTGCTGCGGGTCCAGTATGTTGTTGAGGTCTAGGTGTTCTTGAAGCTGGCGTTGGACTATCTTCTCGATTATTTTTGCTGTGAGTGGGAGGCTCGCTACTGGTCTGTAGGAGGTGGGGTCTAGGGGATCTAGGTTGTGCTTTTTTAGGGTTGGTCGAATGATTGTGGTCTTGAGGGCATCTGGCATGTGTCCTTGGGTTAAGGATTCGTTTACGATGTGGGTTAGTGGTGCACTGAGGTCTTCTTTGGTTTTCTTTATCCAGTCGGTGAGACAGGGATCAAGTGGGGAGGTGGTGGTGTTCAAGCAGGAGATGGTGGAGGATATTTCTTCTTTTGAGATTGTGTCGAATGTATTCCAGTCTCTGTTCAGGATGGGGTATGAGTTTGTCTTGGTTGTTTCAGCATAGTGATGTGAGCTTTGTGGTTGCTGAAGCTGTTTGTATTGTCGGGCTAGAAGGTCAGGGGGGATATCTGGCAGCTGGTCGGAGTTGCTGGTGCCCTTGTTAGTTTTTTGAGTTCTCTTGGTCTATTAGTAGATTTCATGATTAGGTTGGTATGGTGTTGCTGTTTGCGCTCATCTATTAGATTGTTATATTCCCGTTGTTTGTCTCTGTATTGGGTTAGGAGGTTGTGTGATTTGTTCCGTCTCCATTTTCTTTCCAGTCTTCTGAGTGTGCGTTTTGCAACTCTGACTTCATATAAGTACCATGGGGCGTTGGATCTCTTGCGTGTTTGTGGTTCTTTGATGACTGGGACAGATGCTGCATTTGGATAGTATGGATTTCCTTGCCATCCTTCCTCTGTTTATTAAATCACATGCTATCATGCTATGATCACTGTTGCCAAGTGGCCCCAACACCCTTATCTCTTGCACCAGATCTGGTGTCCCACTAAGGACTAGGTCCAGAATAGCTTCCCCTTTTGTCTGTTCATGAACCAGCTGCTCTAGGAAGCAGTTATTTATTTCATCTAGAAATTATATCTCACTAGCATGTCCTGCTCTGACACTGACCCAGTCGATACCGGGGTAATTGAAATAACCCATTATTATTACTGTGCTGTAACTTTTGTTAGATTCCCTGATTTCTTTCAGCATTTCATCATCCATCTGTTCATTCTGGCCAGGCGGTCAGTAGTACACCCCCACTGTCATCGCCTTCCTCTTTTTACATGGAATTTCTATCCATAGAGATTCTACAGTGTATTTTGTTTCCTGCAAAACTTTAATCCTGTGTGACTCAATGCCCTCTCTAACATAGAGCTCAACCCCTCCACCAATTTGATTTACCCTATCATTGCGATATAGTTTGTACCCAGGTATGACAGTATCCCATTGACTGTTCTCCTTCCACCACATCTCTGAGATGCCAATCATATCTAACTTTACATTTAGTGCTATATATTCTAACTCTTCCATTTTATTTTTTAGATTTCTAGTATTTGCATACAGGCATTTTAGAGGCTGTATTTTAGTCATATCAATTTGGTTATCAGTTGACAGGGGTAATTTGGAATCTTTCAGCTCTATCTGCTCTGTATTTAAGGGGATCTGGGTTACTTTTATCTTCATTGGAACCTTTCTGTTGGGATGCCCTAACTTCCATCTTCAGAAACTTCAGAAAAAACTGAAAACACACCTCTTCCTTGAGCACTTACGGATCCAACTTAATAGACCTTATGAAAGGGACAACTGTAATGGACAACTACACCTTCCAGCTACTCTCTACCCCGCCTCAGCCCACCCTTACCCCTTCCCACAATTTTCAATGCTGAAAACAGCATGGGCCTGATTCCATCCTGGACGTCCCGGCCCTCTGTATGCTTGGTCGGAACTGGGGACACAGAGTTGGACAGGATACTGATCCCATGGGACATGTATGTGCAGGCCGGGACCCCGATCCCGGTCAGCCTGCACATACAGGCCTAGCCCGGCTACCTCAGTCAAGGCTCCTGAATGGAGCCGTGGCATCCATTTGCCATGGCACCGCGGCTTCATTCAGGAGCTGCAATCCCCAGTTGCCGACCGGATTTTTCATTCCCCGCAGCCCAGCCCCAGAGGTGGAATAAGTTCCCCATTCAGTCTACCGGCCCCAGACGTACAGGACCAACATTGGAATTGACCCTGTATGTCCGGGGCCGCAGACTGCCCACTGCCCGCCCTAACTCTGACCCTGCACCGCCCTTTCCCACTCCACCCCCCATCTAACCTCCCCATACAACATATGGGGAAGTTAGTCGGGGTTGGCAGAGGGGCTGAATAGCGGGGATTGATGTCCCAACGGGACGTCCATTCCTGCTATTCGTGGCTCGGAATGACCTCCCGTGTATATTACGTTACCTTAAATAGTTTCATGTTACCACAATAGTTATAAGTTTGTTATGTTTTAATGCTCTGTGTAAAGCCATGTTGGCCATTTTGTTCTTATGTAAACCGCTTAGACTTGTAGATCAGGCGGTATATAAAAATAGCTAAATAAAATAAATCTCTTGCTCATTGGCCTAATAGCAGTGAAACTATGAAACTCACAAACTAGCAAGAACAAAAAAGGAAGAAATTTTACAGAGGGGCAAAACCATTCACCTCAAGAGGTGAGGTTTACCCTTTGTCTTGGGATAATGTCTCCAAATGGCTTAAATTTGCATATGCCTTGACAAGAATGAGCCTCACCCCTGTGGGAGATTATCTCAATCTAATTCACTGCTAATGCTCATCTCAACACTTGCATTCTTCCCAAGGGATCCACCTCCTGAAATTGGTAAGGTGCAATATGCAAGCAGCTATCTTTTGGAATTTAAGGTGTTTTATCAGAATTTCTCTGAAAGGCAGCATACAGAAATAAGCGATGTTATCCTGGTGCCAAAATTTATGGGCCATATGTGCTCAGCCTTTATCTCTTTTGGATGCATTCCTTCTGTTCCCATCCACTCTGATGATGTTTCTTTAGCACATTCCTCCTTCCCGTGGGAGGGAGAGAGAGCCCGTTCGTCTAGTGGTGTGTCTTGAAAGATTCTAGAATGTTTTTTTGCTGCTTTTATAGGCTTTGCATTTGGCATGGTTTCCATACTTTTAATATAAACATGCTAGATTGTGATAGTTATCACTTTAAGTGAATGAAATATTGGATGCCTGGTGGGAGAAATGTGTATTACGAGTGTCAATTTAACATACTCCTTTTTTGAAGCAAGTCATATGGTGCTTTACAGAGAATAAAGATACTGTTCTAAAATAAACTTTTGGATAAATTAATAGCAACCAAACAAACAGGGTTCCGGTTTGAGCTTGGAATAATTTCAGTGTTACTTTGGCATAACTATTGATTTGTAATGGGACATGTTTTGTGAGAAGTACATGCTCTATGTGTGTGTAAGCAAAATCTATTACTGAGAACCAACATTATTAGATGGGTGCATGAAAATAGAAGTGAATGAGCCTGTGGTTGTGGTACACCAGGCAGTGATAAGGTATCGGAGAGCCCTAGAAATCTGTCTGGAAGCGCAAAGAGAACCTTCCTCTTAATGGTGCCCTGGGAGTCTGAATTTCATAATAAACTGAGTTCTATTCAGGGAGGAGTGGCCTGGTGGTTAGGACATGATACCTCAGGGGACAGCAATCTCAGGCTGGAGGGTCTGGAGTTTCTAGTCCTATAGGCACTCCTTGTGGCCTTGGGCAAGCCACTTAACTCTTTGGAGCCCTTTGGAGATAAGGGAATGTACCTGCTTGTAGTGTTTCATAATGTAAACCGCTTTGATTGAAGGATAAGGTGGTATAGAAAACTGGTTAAATAAAATAAAATAAATACTGCATGAGTATTCTTACTTGAGGAATATTAACTGTGTGTGAATATAATTTTGAAGAAAAATGACACATCTAAAAGCCAGATCCCAGTAAAGTAGCAGATACAAGCAAAAATGTTTTCTTGTATTAAGTTAAAATATAGGACATCAGTGCATGTTTTTCTGTTAAGTCTTTTAGAAAGCTTCTCCTACTTAGCTACTCCCATCATTGTGAGTTTCAAGTGAATTGGGGAGTGGCATGCAGACATTATGCAGGGTACAGACAAGGTGTAGTTGTAGCATGAATACCTGAAGAAAGACATTTAAAACAAAAGCAATGGCCATACTAAAATGTGCATATTTAAAAAATAATAAAAAAGACAATCAGAAAAAATAGAACAAAAAAGAAAAGGAACTTCACATTTAAATCTTATTTTAAGTAGTAGGACAAAAGTACAGGCTTTTATAAGGACTTTGTCTAATATTGATGCTGAGTAAAAGTTTAGGGAGCAGTGTACTAAAATGTGTTAATGCTTTCACGTGCGTTAGCATGCACTGAAAGTTAATGCAGAAAATCTCGTTAACAGCACTTTTTATACATGTACATTAACTTGTGACTTTTAACACAGCACTGCTAATGGCATTTGACCTATTACAGTAAAAAATTATATACCGTAATGCGCAGTAATTGGTAGTGGGGGGTTTGCTACATGCTAAGGGTGTTGCACTAAAAATCCCATGCTAACCGGTCAACACGTGATTGGGTGGGGACTGGGTGAGTTAGAGGCATAACATGGCCATGAATGGCCCATCGCAGTTAGTGTGCGCATTTTGGGTATGTGCTAACCATGCCTGTTGCCGTTAGCATGAGTGCCTTTAATGCGACCTCAATGTGGCATTAAGTGCACCTGCATGCCGATTAGCATGGTGCTGCGTGTGTGCTATCACCAAGTACCTTAGTCAATATGCTCTTAAATGCTTCACAAATGTATTAGCACAAAAACCTTAACTAGACCTTTGTATGCATATATTTTACCATCTGACTTATAAGAATATAACATAAGATACGCCCTACTGGATCGGATCAGAGGTCCATCAAGCTCAGTATCCTCTTTCGAACAGTGACCAATCCAGGTCACAAGTATCTGTCGGGTTCCCAAAACGTAGACCGATTCCATGCTGATATTTACATATTATTAATGGGAGTGGAAGAGTAGCCTAGTGGTTAGAGCACTGACTTGGTAACCAAGAGACCAGGGTTGGCCTTGGGCAAGTCACTTAACCCTCCATTGCCTCAGAAGAAAGACCTGGCAATCTACTTCTGGTCACACTGCCAAAAAACCTCAGGAGCTGCTAGGTCACCAGGAGTTCACATTGACTCGAAGGCAAACATTGCATTGCATTTTGCAACCTTAATTGTTAGTGTGTGGGCTAAACAATATTAATGGCTGGTGTTAACGTGCTGTATTCCGTTGGCTGCTAGATCCTAGAGTGGTTTCCCATTGGAGATGGACGTGAAGAAAAATTAGATTAACATAGGCCTGCATACTGGTGTGTAATTGATTCAAATGTTGAAACAGCTTTATATTGAAAATATGAATCCATGTTTTTGTCAGAGATACATAAAACTTCTTTTGATTTACACCTTTTTGTTAAACATGCAGATGTGCAGTTTGACAGCCTTAAAATGTAAGATCTATGAGCTTCAGAGGATACAGTAATTTCTGGCATAGCTCTGTAAACACAGAGTAAAGGCTCAGTCTGATGATATGTCAGAAATATTTCAGGGAGTTTATTTTTATTTTAAAATGGGGAAAGATTAGTGGAAAAACTGATCCCATTTCATGGAGGCCATTGCAGCCTGCCTCACAATGAAATTCTGAAATACTGCAGATGCCTCAGATTAATTTCTTATAGGAAGTGATGCAGAAATGTTAGTGTCCAGTATCGGGAGCCTTCGTTGGTGTATATTGCTATGAGAGACTAAAAAGGTGGTTAAAGATTCCATAAAAATTGTAAATCAAAATAAGAGGAATGCAAGTTAGAGGAATTTTTTTAGCTTAAAAATACCATCCCCTGTGTATATTGGGCATACTTGAAACATTGCACATATTATAAAAAAACATCTTCTATATTTATTTAACTTTATTTATATGTATTTAGCTTGTGCCTTTTCAGCAATAGTTCAAGACAAATTACAAATCAAATACTGTAGGTATTTCCCTGATCCCAGACAACAGAATTTAGAGGTCCTATTTACTAAAGGTTTTCTCCCATTTTGTGTGTATGGGAAATATGCTTAGTAGACAGGGCCCCAAGTTTGTACGTGAGGCAAAGGAGGGTTTATTTATTTATTTATTTTATTTTATTTAACAGGATTTTTTATACCGCTTTATCATTTCAGTCAAAGCGGTTTACATTGTAACTTAAATTTGGCAGTGTACATTAAATAGGGACATTAATAACCTGGATTGTTTTCTGGGGCAGTGGAGAATTAAGTGACTTTCCTAAGGCAACAAGCAGTGGCAAAAGTTCTCCCAAGCAAATTCTGCTGAGGGGGCCCCCCTATTTCCCCCCCCCCCCAGTGTTGGCGGTGCTGCGATGCCTCCCCCCTCAACCTCTCCTCTTGCTCTGACAGTGGCAGCCCTGCACAGCAAAGTTACTTTTTTTTTTATTTTCTAATTATCAAATTTACAAATATACACCAAGCAAAACTTGGAAATAAGA
The DNA here is from genome assembly GCA_033557465.1 of Ichthyophis bannanicus. Lineage (NCBI taxonomy): Eukaryota > Metazoa > Chordata > Amphibia > Gymnophiona > Ichthyophiidae > Ichthyophis > Ichthyophis bannanicus. The sequence continues at coordinate 159,182,740 of CM066043.1, read as the reverse complement.
AATACAAGCAGTGGTCTTACAGAACCCCCCCCCCCCATCATGAAACATTCACATAATCAAGGCATAATCAAACCCCTTAGGGGAAGTAAAGACCAACAACTAAATAGTCCACAGTGGGAAGGATCCAAGATTAACAATTCCAGAGGAGTGGAAAGAAAAAAGAAATAAAATAAAGGAAAATAACAGAACAAAGCAGCAAAGCACTTGATACACATTTGGCCCAGCCAAGTACCCCCCACTCCAGCCAACCCCAGTCAGCCGTACAGCTTCTTTGCATCCAAAAAGAAGCGTAATTAAGAAGGTTCAAAGAATTCTGCTAATGTACAATTCATTTCCAAGGAAATCGTAACTGGAACTTTGCACCTAGTGTTACCACCTCAGGGCGCATTTCCAAAATGCCTCTGCGGGTGGGAGAGGAGTAGAAGGGCCAGCAGGGCTCAGCGATACATCGCTGTCCAAACTGAGGCTCACCTCTGCGACAGCCGTGGGATCGCCCTCCTTCGCCGCCGCGTAGCTCTCCATTGTGCGCTACCCTGCCGGTAGACCGCCCGTGTCCTTAGCCCTCCGCTTTGGCATAGGGCAGGGGCAGAGCACTCAATTCCCGAAGAAAAGAAGGGATGGTAAGTGGAGCAGCGAACACCGCGTCCTGTTACGCTGCCATCTTGAATCCCTCCATTATTAGGTTCAGCAAAGTTACTTTAATCTGTTTGCCGCACTACTGTATGGGCCCCCTTCCTGCCCAGGCCTCTCCACATTGTTGGGGGCTACTTGGGCGGAAGTTATGCTGCTGCTGCCAGAAGGAGTGCCGATGGAATTTTAACCCTGGTCTTTCTGGTCCCAGGCTGCTGCCCTAACCACTAGGCTACTCTTCCACTCCACTTCTATAGAGTAAGTTTGTAGGGTTCAGTGGTTATTCACAGAAATCTTTGAGTAGATTGTCTTTAATTTCCTCTAACCACTTGAGAGTAGTTGTATAGAAGTGTCGCAGATTGCCTCAGGCTTATTGGATCAGATTGGTCCAATCAGGTGACGAAATCAAAAGCAATTGTTTACATGCCCTGTGAGAGACATCTAGTATCATTTTGTGGGATTCTGTTTTTAATATAATAGCTACAAGGGATTCATTGTGTTAGAAAGGAGCTACTTAAAGGAATTAAAATGTGTTTTTATTTTTGTGGGGTAGATTTAGAGTAAGCATTAGGTATTTGTCACGGGAACTTCTTAAACTTTGCACAGTGCCTGGTGGTGGTGGTGATTTACTTTTTTGACAGTGATTACCACCTTCAAATGGAGAGACGTTTCCTGTTCTCCGTCTCTACAGTCTCCATGTGGTAGTTAACTCTTCAGAGTTTTGTTTTGATGTGTGTTTTTGCTTAATAAAGAAACTTGTGCCCCCAAAGTTTATTTTGTATGTTGCTTCCTTTCCATTTTTATTTTAAGCTCTTTGTGGAAATAAGCTCTCTGGATGCTTCGTTATGAAATATGTCTTGCTTTCTTACAGCAAGTTGTCTTGTCTTTGCATAATTCTTTACATAGTGAACCTCTTAAAGTACAGGACTAATGTCGCTGCAAAATCCATTTGGCCCACAACTGCAACAGTTGGAAGCATGTAAGCAAATGCATGGACTGGAACAGAGCACAGAAAGAGCTTAGCAAACCTGGTCCTTGTTAAAATGATAAGACCTGTGTCTCCCACAGGATTCCCCCCTCCCCCACTTCCCTTTTCTGTACTGTTATGGGAGAAAGGGGCCTGATTTGTAGATATTTGCTATAGTGTTTGTTCTCTGGCTAGCAGGAGTCTGCAATCTTCCCTGTGCTCATGCGCAGTTGTAGAATTTGGAATCTGGATTTACAAAATCTTTGCTAACATGAAGCAATATGAGTTGCCCTTTTAAGGCTTTCTGTTTCCACAGTTTCAGTTCTAATAATCTCACGTTTTTGAGCTCAAATGGAAAAAAAATACACAATAGATGAAATAAAACACTTACTACAAGTACTCCTTTGCCTAGGCTTACATTACATACCTGTGATTCTCGGTATAGGACGACGTGCAGCAGGTTTCTAGGTGGTATTTAGTGCTTCTTAGAATGTTTCTGGCAGAGTTCATCAGCAGGTGATGTCTTCCATTTGAGTGCCTGCATTCACTGCTGTTCACAGAGAACCCTAATTTGTAGTAAGGTAGGTAGAGTGGATCAGCTATTTTCATAGTCTGAACATTTTAGTTATTTACTACTATGGAATGAGTTTGAGATTAACAAATGTTGTAGATTTTTATCACAAGTGGTGTAGTATTAGCCGCGGTAAGCAATTGCAAAACCATTTTGCAACAACTTTAATTTCAGACTCGAGTAGACTTCCCGATAGGCAGGGTAGATAGTTGTCTAGAGGCATTTCCCCCAAGGGCAAGGAGTGAGAGGTCAGGGGTGTGATTACTTTGCAGCTTTCAGTGTTACACCAGTACAAACTCCAGAGGCATGGCTGCTTCATCACAGAGGAAGACTCCTCAGGCCAGTCATGACTGGAGGGGGCAAGGGGGGGGGGGTAAGTCTGCTGCCTATTTCAGATGTTGCCCAGCAAAAGAAATGCATTTTTGCAATGATAATCTACTCTGACTTGATTGCAACAACACTAATACTCTGAACCACTATATGCCCACAGGACTGAGAGGCAGCTGAGGAATTTTAAGTGCCCTAAATTGCAAAGAACAACTGAGTCTTTAAGTGACAGATGGTGATGTAACATGAAGAATCATGTAAATTACTTCCAAAAAGTCGTCACATGTCTGTCATTCAGATGGCAGTTGTATATTTAAAAAAAACATTCTGCAAATAGTTGCTGCCTCAAAGAGGTGCTTGGAAAGCGTAGTTAATAAACCTAACGAGCTATGACTTGAGAACTAGTAAAACATTAGCTATCTTGTGCAGGCTGTTATTGACCTTGATAAAGGATTAGTGTGGAAAATAATCTGGAGCAGAGTTTGCATACAAGAATAAATCGCATTGAAAAAATGGTGGAATAAGCAGCACAAAACCGGCAATTGGGCCCAGGGATCCTCCCCCCCCAGGTGCTGGGGCCAGGTGCTTGGGGGTCCCCGTCACTCGATCCAGGCCACGGCAGGCCAGCCATAGGTTGGGCAGTGGGGAAAGGGGAGGCCAAACTGCGGGAGTCGGGACGCCTGCAGGGAGGATGCCCTCGCAGGCGTTAGGGGCACGCCGGGCCATCCTTGGGTCCGATTCTGGTTACCATGTGAACGATTCATTCCTGCAATCCAGAATCAGGTCCAAATGGGCCCATCTTGCTTGAAGCCAATCAGATGGCCCAGACACGCCCCTACCTGAATCAGGCTTCACGTTGATGTTGGATAAATGGTGCAACACTACCAAGGGTAACATTCAATTGAAGAATAAAAGACAAATGAAAGAAATTAGGAGAGGAAAGGAAAGGAAGGGAGGAATGGAGGGGAATGGAGGGGGGTGAGAAAGAAAGAGAAGGGAAGAAGGGGGGAGAAGGGGGCAAAGCATTAAATGCAATAAATCAAGGCAAAGAATGCCCAATCTAAGGACAAACTAAAAAATGGGGGACGGCAAAGAGTAAAATAAATGAAACATTGTCTTTAAGTGCAGTTGAGTCTGTGTCGACTCATGGCAACCCTCTGGATAGTTGTCCTAAATTGTGTTCGGTCTTCAGTCAGGCGGCTCATTGATGACAGACTGGTACCCGTAGCTGCTGTGATTGTATCGATCCATCTCATTGCTGCTCTTCCTCTTTTGCATTGACCTTCTGTCTTGCCAAGCATGATGTCTTTCTCTAATGATCTCTCTCCACATGAATACTGGGCTTGATGGACCTGTATGGCATATCTTATATTTTTATGCTTTTAGAAAGACAAACGACCCATCAAATAAGGAGGGGGGCCAAGCCATGTTAACATTTTAAAACACAACATAAACAAATGAAGCCAGCTACACTGAAAGACTGGCAACAAGTGCAGTTGATGGCGCTTGGGGGACACATGGTCGTAATGACCCATCCAATCCAGGAGAAATTCTGCTCCCTTGCTTCCATGCATTGATCTCGTCAACCTCCCACTCTATGCATTCTTTCCTCGCCTCCCCTCTCCTCCCTCTCTCCTCTCGGTCCATTCTCCTCACTCCTCATACAGATAACGTTTTTTGGCTTGACAGTTTTACATGTGCTGCCTAAGTTATACATTAAGTAGTCAAGACAAAGAAAGAGAGAATTTACAAAATAATAGTAGCAGCAGTAAAAATAAGATTTCAGCGTACAAGGAGGACAACAGCAAACACTATTCCCAGCACTGCTGTAGCTGCTCCTCTCACTTGCAGTTTTACCTACTACCTTCTCTTCCCCTTCTCCGACTCTCTCCCATTGTCTCTCCCTCCTTGCCCTCTATTTCTATCTCCTTTCATGCTCATCCTCTAGCTGTCTCTCCCCCTCTATCCTTAATCCCCCTTTAAGTTTCTTCATCTCAATCCCTTCCCCTCCCCCAGCATCTAACCTTTATTCCTGGCCTGCAGGAGACGGGACCCCACTGGCAGACTATGTTCTTCTTGGCTGCAGCCGCTTCTTCGTCCTCCTCCAATGTGACACTTTTTCTTTTTTCATTGTTCAAATAAATATGACATAATCCAGGATCTTTTTCCTCCTTTAGATATCTTCGTCCTTTTGATGTTGTTGTTAAGTGCCGTCGAGTCAGTCGACTCATGGCGACCCTCTGGATAGCTATCCTAAATTGTGTTTGGTCTTGAGTCAGGCGGCTCATTGTTGACAGACTGGTACCCGTAGCTACTGTTATTGTATCGACCCATCTCATTGCTGGCCTTCCTCTTTTGCGTTGATCTTCTATCTTGCCAAGCATGATGTCTTTCTCTAATGATCTCTCTCTTCGCATGATGTGTCCAAAGTATGAAAGACAAAGTCTTGTCATCTGAGCTTCTAAAGAAAGCTTAGGTTGGATCTCTAGTACTGACTGGTTTGTTCTTCAGGCAGTCCATGGTATACGCAGTATTCGCTGCCAGCACCATAATTCAAAGGCATCAATTTTCTTTCTGTCTGTCTTTTTCACTGTCCAGCTTTCGCATCCATATGATGTTATTGAAAATACCATGGCTTGAACGAGTCGAATCTTTGTATGGAGATTGACATCTCTGCTCTTGAGAATCTTGTCTGTCATTCATAGACATTCTCCCAAGAGCAATGCGTTGTCTGATTTCTTGACTGCTCGTTGCTTCTTTATTGATAGTTGATCCAAGTAGGTTAAAGTTGTTCACAATTTCAATTTCTTCTCCTTCAACGATGAATTTGTTGATTTTGCCAGTTGTCATGTTCTTTATCTTCTTTACATTAAGGTGCAGGTCCATTTTACGACTATGTTCTTTGATCTGAGAAGCAAATGTTTCAGATCATCTTCACTTTCAGCCAGTAATGTGGTATGATCAGCATAGTGAAGGTTGTTGATGAGTCTTCCACCAATCTTCACACCTCTGTTGTCTTCATATAATCCTGCTCCTCTGAGGATTTGTTCTGCATATAAATTAAACAGGTAGGGGGAAGGTATGCAGCCTTGTCGTACACCTTTGCTTATTTTAAACCATTCTGTTTCTCCTTGTTCCGTTCAAACTATTGCTTCTTGATCAATGTATAGATTGTGCAAGAGAATGATTGGGGTTCTGGTATACCCATGCTTCTTAATGTGGCCCAGAGTTTCTCATGGTTTACACATTTAATAAAACATTAAGACTATTAAAAACAAGTTAATACCAAACAGCTTCCTCAAATGATAAGAGCAAAAATGATGAACTAATAAAATAATAAAATATAGTTGATAGGAGGAATGAAAAGGGAACGAAAGGGAGGAAGAGGGGAAGGAGAAGGGGAGGGGCAAGGGACAGGAACTACTTGACATCATCATAGTGTCTCTTAAGGATGTTGCAGATATTACTTATGGCAACCCCCTATTGGTTTTTAGTTCCATTTTCATGTTTCCAGCTGATTTGATATTCATTGAGCACGGGTACCTTTTAACACTGTTGCAGTGCATATTTTTTTATTTTTTACTTATTTAATGCTCTATTTATTTTGTTGTCATTCTAATGGTCATAATGAACATATGGCTAAGAAAAGCACGTATTGTCCTTCGTCTTGATATTTTTTAGAAAACCATTTTTTATCCATCAATTGTGATGTTCAGGGGTCAATATTTTTTGATTTGACTTTGAAGTGGAGGTTGCTCTCATTTCATTTTTAATCTAAGCGCATCAAGTGGCACAGATACAATATGTACATTGATACAACACCTTTTTATGGCAGTCAAATGAGTAGCATATGGTGCTAACAATGTTCCCTTTATCCCTCCTGTTTGGTGCAGTTTACATTCGCTCATCGTTGGTTTAATAATACATCTTTGGATCTTTGATTGTGATGTTTTTTTGTAATCTAGCAAAATGCCAATGATGCTGACTGAAGCTGATTACCCTACAAGTTTTCACGTCTTTCATTTGTTGTATTTCTTTTATTTTTTTATATTTAACATCCACAACGCTCCTCTCTGTCTCTTACCTAATAAGAGGTAGTAACACTTTCAACCACAATACAGCTGATAATTCAATCATTGGCGCAATGGTAATGGTGTATTAACAACAAAATAAATATATATACATAATTCTTTATGAGGCATAGTCCTTTAGCTTACTTTATCATTGTTTTGTAATTGCTTTCTTAATTAAGATGATCTTTTAGATAAATCTTCAAGAATGCCGTTTTTTTTTAACTTTGGCCTCTGTTGTGTTTGGCATGGCTTTCTTTAAAGCAAAGAATAGGTATTCTGCGGCTCTCTGCTGTATCTGTATTTTTAGCACAAGGCAAGTAACTGTTAAGCAAATTTCTTTACAAGGAAACTTTTAGAGTTGGGGTCTCTGAGGGTGTCCCACAATTTTAAACATTTTATTAAATGGTTTATTTTTACCCTCTTTAGGAAGAACTTTTCTTGCCCATTTGTGGGCTTGTCAGTAAGTCTCTTCATCTTTATGGTTATTAAATTTCTACTGTTCACACTCGCATTGAAGTAGTTTTTAATGGGCTCAATTGGTCTTCTCATGTATGGTTCACTGTATTAGCAGATTTCAACCTATTCTAATGTGTACTATTAAGCTTGACAGTTTGACAGCATTTAGGTGCTCCTCGTCCCTCACCTATGTGTGTTAGTCTGGTGCACTTACTGTCACCGTCTGAAGCTCCGAGAGCCTTAATGGTCTTAACTATCGGCTCCCCCTTTTTTTGGTCCTTTCTGTCATTGTACATATTTTATGTTTTTAAGTTTCTTTATAGTTTTACATTTAATTATGAAATGTTTTTATGGTCTATGAAATGTTAAGTGTGTCTGCTATTCTTATTCATTTATGTTTGTTTTTGATGTTCGGGTTTTGATTTTAATTATTAATCTATTCATTTGTATTTTCTTGAGAAGAAGGCGTCAAGCCACAACGTGTTGGGGTTCTTTAATAAAGCTGATTTAATATCACTTATGGTGCATCTGTTATGGTTTGTTGGTTTACACTCATGGGTGTTTTGTGCTCGATCCTGGGTTTTGTTTTGTTTTTTTCATAAAATTACCCCAGGGTCAGTAAAAATCAGTATATTGGCATGTATTATGTAGGATATGCGTAGACGTGCCAGACCTGACTATGCTTTGCCCCCTGGGTACACCCATCAAAATATAGAAAGACAAGGGGACATGCATTGAAGCTACAGGGTAACCTGTTTAAGACTAATAAGAGAAAAGATTTGTTTCACTCAATGCGGAATCAAACTCTGGAATTTGTTACCGGAGGATGTAGTAAAAGCTGTTAGTGTAGCTGGGTTTAAAAAAGATTTGGACAAGTTCCTGGAGGAAAGGTCCATAAGCCATTATTAAAGGGGACCCGGGATATCCACTGCTTGATCCAATACAAGCATTGTGGAACCTGTGTCTTTTGGGGAAGCTACTAGGTACTTGTGACCTAGATTGGCCACTGTAGGAAACAGGATACTGGGCTTGATGGACCTTGGTCTGACCCAATATGGCATATCTTATGTTCTTATGTATTTCGTAGAAGTAACTGCTGTGATTCTGTGCACCAACGTTTATGCACAAAAACTGTGGACAAGTTTTATAAGTGCCGACTTGACACACAGTGGTGGAGCAGAGTGCCAGGGGCTGTTGAGATTAACTGATGCACTTGTGATAGAGCAGGAAATTTGGGTGGTTCCCCACACTGTGCTAGCTTTCAGCAGGTCTACCAAGGTATAGCTGGGTGTATATGCTTATCCTATTGAGCAGGCTTTCCAGACATTTTTCCTAAACAAATCGTGGTTGTTGCTACAAAGGGAGCTTCCAAGTATTGAGTCAAGGGGTATGAAGATTTATGCAATTAAGGCTTTTTTAGTTTCTTTCTCTCAATTGCTTGTTCACATTGAAAATGTAGCGTTATGTAGATCATTGAAGCATGTGTTTAATGCTGTTTGAATTGCATTTTTAATCAGTAGAATGTAAAAAATGTACAGAGGCATGAAGGCTTTTGCAAGGTACCATACACCTGCCTGAGACAGAAATGAAATAATAATCTTTCAGAGACCTAAATGGTATATTCAGTTTGTAAGTGAATGTGTCCTAGGAAGCAGGTCTGTGAGTAGAGATGATGGCATTAATATGGAGTGTGTCAGCTCTCCTTCCTGTAGATATATACATTTATGTTGGCTATCTAATTAATTTATTTTTCATTTATAATGTGCAAATCCAGCATGAAAGTGACATTCTCTACACTTTTTGACTGGTAGTTCCCCTTTTATCCATTTTCTTCCAGCTTGGGCCATTATTCCAGTACCAGGAGTCTTTTTATTAACTACCTAGAGAGATTTTTTCCCTGTTTGAGATCCATCTTCCCACTTTTTATGGTCTGGTCATCGCAGATGGTCAATGCTCTATGCACAAGAGCTCCTTCTGGAATCCTGTACCATGTGTTGTAAATCTGGCCACCATCTGTTGCCCTTAACCATGATTGTGACCTCCTTAGTATCAATGGACCCATATTTTGCAGACTGAGTATGGGAATCAAACCGGGGATCTTCCCCATGGCAATGCAGGTGAGCGCATGAAAGTGATCTTCTGAACGAAGAATCCATATAACAAAAGAGTGTTTCAGTATTTTTGAAAGGCAGCAGGATCCTTGGGATTGCTCTAAGAGTGCTGACTGGTTTGTCATTTTGCATTTTATATATGCATTTAGCATGTGGATTTTTTAAATTCAGTGTTAAAGTGGAATGTTTTTTTTCCATTCTCATTCATATTGAAGTTTTAAGGTCTTGGCAAATATTTTGAATCTTTGCCTGCAAGCTGTTAGAATCAATTAATCTTTGACCCAACTGTATGAAATCAGTACATTTTGGCTCTGTCATTGTCTGGAATATAAGAGCCTGGGAGTGTTTAAGATTAATTTAATCCTTTGGGCCCATGCAAATTTTCAGTAGAATGTGACCTTTCCTTATTTGATGTTGATTTTTCACACTTGGCCTTTTCTCTGGATACCTTATCACTTAGTTGTACTTGACAACAGAAGTGCCGCCTTGAATAAAAAATTAAAAGCTATCCAAATTCAATACTTGGTGTGTTTAGGATCTTATTTTAAAGAGACTTTTTTTGTCATTTCAAATGTCCATCTTAGTTCAAAAATGTACTTTAAGAATTTATTAGTGATGAGATTTTTGAAAAGGGTGAAGATGAATTACATTAGGAGTCCTTGCTATGCTAAGCAATATATTTATTTACAGGTCTTCTCTTCCACCAGTCCAAACATTGTTTAAGGATGGATTACAATAAAACATATAAAACATTCAATATCAAATGGTAAATCATGTACCCTCATTTCACAAAAAGCTAAATCAAACAGATAGGTCTTTACCTTTTGAAATTTAGTAATCTGCCCCCTTCTGAATCTTGGTAAAGAATTCCATAGTTTTGATATTGCAGCTAAAATTACAACTATTGGTAAGTCAGTCAAGTGCGCATCTCTAACAGATAGTATTGTTGCTAGGCCAGCCCCAGATAATCATATTGAATGTGTAGCACTCTAAAGCTATGATTTCAAATAGCAGGGTGCATCTTCTCTCAGAATTTTATACTTTAAAATTAACAGTTTGCCGCCACTGAGTACAGTACATTGACTATCTACGTCTTACAGAGTACAAGTCAGTGTGGCTTCATACAGATTGCTGTGAGTAACAAGTCTAGCTGCAGCAATTCTGAATTATTAGGGACATACACAATATATATGTTGGAGCACCTCAACAGAACAAGTTACAATAGAGACCGAACCACTGATCTCCACCCATTCACTGATAAGAAATACCTCAAAACACCTGACCAATTGTAATTAAAAAAAAAAAAAAAAAAGGTTTTAGCTGCTGACCATATTAGAATCTACATTATTAAAAAATCAAATATGCCTCAGTCGTTTTCTACAGGTCATCCACTCCTTATCTAGGGCCTGATTCACTAGTCTTTCCCCTCATAGATACAGAATGAGAAAATGGCCTTAATGAGTCAGATCATCTTTGATCTCTTTGAATAAACACGATAGCATAGCAGAGCAAGAGTTGTCCTTGCCCTGAACGCTTCATACTTACTCCCTTAATCCATGCTTAGACCCATCTACATGACCATAGAGCTCAACAGAAAAATTACAAAATTTATATGCTTAAATCTTAATCAGCGTTTTGAATTTTGATACTGGTAAATATAATTTCAAATAAACGAAGACAGTATTATTGCTGACCCTGAAATACAAATATGTAAGAAAAATGAGATGGCTATATTGGATGAATATTATTGATGTTCTCACGTCTTAGCATCATAGAAATCTAATTAAGTAAAACTGGATACTCGTTTAACTTCATGTGGGTGCATGTATTACACTCACTCGCAGTATAGCAAAGCTGATTTTAGGCTGGAGTGGTGCCCGAGGTGGTAATGAAATGAGAATCCACTCTTTCATTCCCTGTCTCTCCCTCACTCACCTCAGTTTATTCTCGCCCCATCTTTCTCTCCTATTTCTCTCCTGCTCTCGCTTCTCTCCATGTAGCAGTAGAAGTACAGTGGCTGTGGGAATAGGACTTTGTTTGACCTTACTGCTGCTTACTCCTACCTCCTGCAGTTGATCGGTTTCGGTGAACAAAACCAGCCGACTTGCCACAGAAGATGTGGAAACAGTCAGATGCTCAGAAGCATTTCCTCATGGCTTCTGTGGCTAATGCAGTCCTGCTTACCCACCTGGTGCAAGCTCTTCTCGAATGCATAGTTGAGAGCTGGAGTGCGAGGCATTTGCTTTGTGAAGGGGGACGCAGACAAGGCCAAGCTCCATGCAGAACTGCCATTTGTAGCCCTGTGTGGACTGGCTCATTTTGGATCTTTATGGGAGGTGTGACTTTCACAGCATCCCTGTAGCCACAGTCTAGTATTGTTGCATTGGCCTAATGGTGGTCCCCTGCAGTGTAGCACTACTTGATAAGCAGATACTATTACATAAATCTGGATTAAATTTAAGTGAGCACTTATGACTAATAAAATTAGATATATGTCACTTTATTCTATTTCATCATTGTGTGGTACTGTATAGGCTTGGGCTGTCTAGTTTAAGGAGAAATTTTACTTACGTGATACTTTTTTCCCCTTGAAACCTGCAATAGAGCGGTCCAAACAAGTGAGTTATGCTTCCTTACCAGCAGGTGGAAGAAGACACACGAGATTCACATGTGGGGCCAGACTGAAGCCACTGGAATCGCCAAGCCCGGATGAGACAGATTTCTGCATAGGAGGTAGCTCTCTAGGGGCCAGGAGAGTATCCAAGCCCACTGCCTATGTATCTCTCCTGCTTTTGAAGTTCTCCACTTTGGCATTCACCCGAGTGGCTATCAGATCAAATACTGGAGGGCCACGTTTTAGTACTATGAGGATGAATGTGTCTCAACTCCCATTCTCTGGGACCCACAGTATTCCTACTGAAGAAGTCAGCCTATACATTGTCGATGCCTGCTAAGTGTGTTGCCAACAGGGCAATCAGGTGTTCCTCTGCCCAACTGCACAGATCTGCTATCTCAAGAGCCATCCCAGCACTTCAAATTCAACCTTGTCTTTTGATATATGCCACTGCCGTAGCGTTATCTGAAGACACACAGACTGCCTTGCCTGATAGAGGACTGAAAATCTCAGCAGAGCAAGGAGAATTGCTCTAGCGCCCAAACCAGTTGATGGTCTAGGAAAGGACCACAGATGCTGAACCATATGTTCAGAGAGAATGAGCTCCCAAGCCCTTCAGGCTGTCATCTGTGGTGACTATCACCTAATGTAGTGCTTCCAGAGGCATCCTGCACATCAGATGATGAGAACGAGGACGCCACACTATCTGATCCTTGATCTCCAGTAGGAGAGGATTGGTCTAGTTGAACAGCTGGCAGCAGGCAGACCGGAGATAGCAGATGACTCTAGAGGATGCATTTGTGCCCTGGCCAAGGGAACCAGCCTCAACATTGATGCTATAGACTCTAGGCATTGAAGATTAGTCCCAGACTTGAGGGGCAGGTTGCATACAGAATTCTCTGAGTTGGTTCCACAGAGAATTCCGAACTGAGATACTCCAAGTCCCTTGAGGGATTCAGGCTGCGCTTGGATAATTGATCACCAATCCCAGTCATTCTAGCTACAGAATCACCGGGGCTATGTCTTCTCTGGACTTTTTCAGGGAAGGGGTGAATAGCCAGTCATCTAAGTATGAGTAAAGTCTGATTCCTAGTCTATGCAGGAATGCTGCTGCTGCTGCTGCTGCCACCACTACCATGATCTTTGAGAAGGTGCAAAAAGCCGTGATGAGACCAAAGGGAAGATCTTGGAACTGGAAGTGGTGGCCCAGGATGCAGAAGCAAAGAGACTGATGATGATATTCCCGGATAGGAATATGGAAATGTCTCAGCAAGATTTATTTATTTATTTAACATTTTTTATTATACCACATTTCCTAGGGTCAATGCGATCAGGGTTGGCTCAAGGCAATCTGCTGCCGGAGGCGAAGGATGAGATGGTGCTCCCCCCTTCCTGTAGAGGGGGCGGGGCTTTCTCAAAACTCCAGTTGGGGACTGAACTAAACCAAAAAGCCGATTAGATTATATGGAGGACATGCAAGATGTTTGTACACCATGGAACTAAAAGAGCGAGAACCACAGCACAGTTCATAAAACTAAATTATAACTCATTTTTATTTTGTTATAAACTGCGTTATGGTTCTTGCTTTTTCTTTTTGAACATATATTTTGCATCCACAGAAACCCCTTCAACAGAGGGTGCAGAGCAGAACCAGGACATTCACCCACAGAATTCTATATCTTTAAAAAAAAATCTTATTCTGATCATCTCACTAACAATCGGGCATATTGTGAACTAAAACACAACCCTACAACAAAGTCACTGAGTTATCTATAGAGCAGATCTACCATACCATATCATATCATATCAGCACCAACTTCCAGACTTACATAAGGAGCCCATCCAAAAAAAGCATTACTGTAAATACTACAGTGGGCCCTGGAACATCCAAATACCTATTTGAAAAGCTGAACAATTCAGATTACTACAGTACAGATCCCTACATACAAACTCCATGTTAACAGAACACTTGGTCTTGGTCAAATTCTCATAACACAGACCCTCACCAAGTACAGAATAAGTGACCATAACCTAAAAATAAACACATGTAGATAAAAATTAAACTGCAACCCCAAGAAGCCAGATTAGGCATAGAGTGCAATACCAGAGAAATAGAAAGAGATGCATTTCCATGTACTGAATAAAAGATAGCACCAAGTCAGATAATTACATTGAAAATAAAATTCTCCTTGAACTTCATTGTCTGACCATTTCATTCCCTGATCATGTAGGTCCCAATCTGAGGTTTCTACTTTCCTCTGTCTCCCAGAGATGGAGGCCATGTACAGAGACTCCTTGTGGCATCATGTGCATAAATTTAGTATTCTTGATTTTTAAATATATATGCCACCCATCTAAAATCCTAAGTGACTTCTAAACATACACATGCAATTTAGTATAACAGATGTTACAATAAAACAAACAAAAATAAAACATTAAATTTGATTAATGAAAAGCCACTAACACAGCCTCCCCCCCCAATCAAACCATTATAAGTATCTGCACATCAGACTTATTTTGCTATGACCAGATTATTGATGAGGAGGGAAGATATAAAATGAGAAACTAATCCTGGTAGCTATGAATTCAAAGGCTGGATTGGATTGTGCTAGAGCTGGAAAAGTCCGGAATTCAGCAGCAGTGAAATTATCAGCCTACTAAACAAAATTAAACTGAGACATTCCCTTAAAATTTGAAATTTCTTTGAATCTGTACTGGCAAAATATTTTAAATTTCAGACTGGCAGCATAAAGAATGCAAAACTACAAATCTAAAAAACAATATATATTCCAGTATGCCTCCTCCCCCCCCCCCCGACCAACACTCTACAGTTGACCTCACCAAGAACCCAAAGTACATGACCCATAGAGCAAATCTACTATTCCATAATAGCACTAACTTCCAAAACTCACACAACATGGAGCATACCCAGAAAAGGGCAGCACCATAAATATTGCAGTGGGACCTAGAACATCCATATTCCTATTCAGAAAACTGAACAAGCCAGATTACTACAGCTCCCTACATAGAAACTCCATGCTAACAGAACATGTAGCTTTGGTCACACATATGCAGAACAGAGATAGATCTTCACCAAGTAGGGAATATATTAATACAAACTAAAACCAGACATATATAGTAAAAAAAAAAAAAAAAAAAAAAAAAGCTTTTACCTATTACTGGTAGGTTTACAGAATTTCTTTCCCAAAATTATACTTTACTGCAGAGTGAGGTGAGAGAAAGAACTCTCACAACAGGCATCTGCATTGTCAGCAGAAACTAACATAATGGCTCAGTTCAAGTAGCGTGAGTACAACTAATGCCACTTCAGTGGGTAGCCTTATTTGCATCAGCAGCTGTTTTGCCATGCTGAAATGTGGTAACTGCAGGGGGATGTAACTGCCTCTCTGCAGTTAGCCTATGGCCCTGTGTATTACTTCTGGAGAGAAATCTGCAACTGTGAGTATATACTTCTGGTAATTTTCTAAAAAGAATTCTTTATATTAAAGCTACTTAATCTGTGAACCCACTGTTTTTTGTTGGATCAGTTAGGGCCTAGTAGCAGCAATTAAAGTTTGAATTTAAAACACAGAGGAGAGCTTTCTGGTTACATTTCATACCCAGCAGAGAGCTTGTAGTTTAAATTTAATAGTCACTCAGGGCCAAGTAACAGCAAAGTACTTTTAGTTTAAATTTAACACACAGAAGAGAGCTTTCTGGTTAAATTTAGTACCCAGCAGAGAGCTTGTAGTTTAAATTTCATAAGAAGTTAGAGCCTAGCAGCAGCTAAGAGCTATAATTTAAATCAAATCAGAATTTAGCTTACCTCAGCAGCACAAGACAGGGTACTGTGTAGCAGCCCTCTTTTAATAAGTGTTATTTCCCTCCCTCCCTCCCCACACCCACCCTCCCCTGGGATAATCATAGCTTTATAGGTACTTACACATCTTAAAAGACAGGAGGTGCTTTCAGGTGAAGCTCATTACCCAAATCAGTCATACACTAAGGACCTGAGATTAATTAAGCTTCAGGTGAACAAGGTATATTAAACGTATTAGGTACAGTTTTATTGGTATAAATACCCATAGCAACCCCTAGTAAGTAAGAATTTAAAGATCTAGACACAAACTTAAACGAAGATGCAGACAGCAGTCCAGCAGCGGGATGGGGTCTTTCCAGTCTTTTGCATTGAGTGTCACATGTATGATTTTCTCCCAGTTGGTGAGAGGTCTTACGTGTGCACTAGGTGCAAGGAGCTCTTTTCTCTCAGGGAACAAGTCCGTTCTCTAGAGGCTAAAGTAGCAGACTTGGAAAACATAAGACAGACAGAGAGGTACATAGACGAGACCTACAGGGATATAGTCCTGAAGTCCCACCTCCAGTCTGGCAGCACCCCTGTTGCCATGGAGGAGAGAGGTCACGTGACAGGAGAGCATCACCCTGGTGTGGCAGGAAGTGATCCTGTAACTAGGACCTGTCCTCGCACCGAGGAAGTTTCTCCAGGGCCATGTGCCCATGAGGGAAGGGTTAGGACAGCCATTATAGTTGGTGATTCGATCATTAGGCATGTAGATAGCTGGGTGGCTGGTGGACGTGAGGATCGCCTGGTAACATGTCTGCCTGGTGCGAAGGTAGCAGACCTCACGCGCCACCTAGATAAGGTCTTAGATAGTGCTGGGGAGGAGTCTGCTGTCTTGGTACATGTCGGTACCAATGACATAGGAAAATGTGGTAGGGAGGTTCTGGAGGCAAAATTTAGGCTTTTAGGTAGGAAGTTGAAATCCAGAACTTCCAGGGTAGCATTCTCCGAAATGCTTCCTGTTCCACGCGCAGGACCCAAAAGGCAGGCAGAGCTCCAGAGTCTCAATGCGTGGATGAGACAATGCTGCAGAGATGAGGGGTTTGGATTTGTTAGGAACTGGGGAACATTCTGGGGAAAGGAGGGGCTCTTCCGAAGGGATGGGCTTCACCTTAACCGGGATGGAACCAGGCTGTTGGCATTAACCTTTAAAAAGGAGATAGAGCAGCTTTTAAACTAGATATTAGGGGCAAGCCAACAGTCGCCCAAGAGCGGATGGTTCGGAAGAATGTATCTTTGAAGGATACTACCAAAAGCAGAGAGGTTCCACAAAAGAGTAAAGTAGCCCAAATGCCCTCAAGTATGGAGCAGACAGAGCTTAAAGATCCCAAATTACCCATGTCTAACAATAGCCAAATTAACATGAATAAAATACATTCTTTAAAATGCTTGTATGCAAATGCTAGAAGTCTAAAGAATAAGATGGGAAAGTTAGAATATATAGCACTAAATGAAAGGTTAGATATGATTGGAATATCAGGGACATGGTGGAAGGAGGACAACCAGTGGGACACTGTGATACCTGGGTACAAACTATATCGTAATGATAGAGCTGATCAAATTGGTGGAGGGGTTGCGCTCTGTTAGAGAGGGCATTGACTCAGAAATGATTAAAGTTTTGCAGGAAACAAAATCTGCTGTAGAATCTATATGGATTGAAATTCCATATAAAAGGGGGAAGGCGATGGCAGTGGGGGAGTACTTTCGAGCACCTGGCCAGAATGACCAAATGGATGATGAAATGCTCAAAGAAATCAAGGAAGCTAACAAAAGTTACAGCGCAGTAATAATAATGGGTGATTTCAATTACCCCAGTATCGACTGGGTCAGTGTCACGTCAGGACATGCTAGGGAGATAAAGTTCCTAGATGAAATAAATGACTGCTTCTTGGAGCAGCTGGTTCATGAACCGACCAGAGGGGAAGCCATATTAGACCTAGTCCTTAGTGGAACACCAGATGTAGTGCAAGAGATAAGGGTGTTGGGGCCACTTGGCAATAGTGATCATAGCATGATCGCCTTTGATTTAATTAGTGGAGGAGGGATAGTAAGGAAATCCACAGTACTACCTTTTAACTTTTGAAAGGGAGACTATGATAAAATGAGGAAAACAGTTAAGAAAAAACTAAAAGGAGCAGTTGCGAAGGTTAAAGACGTACATCAAGCTTGGGTGTTGTTGAAAAATACTATCTTGGAAGCCCAGACCAGCTGTATTCCACGCTTTAAGAAAAGTGGAAGGAAGTCCAAAAAACTGCCAGCATGGTTTAAAGGTGAGGTCAGAGAGGCTGTTGCCAAAAAAGCATCTTTCAGGAAATGGAAAAAAGAGCCAAACAAAACCTGGAAACAGCACAAGCACTGGCAAGTCAAATGCAAGGCATTGATAAGGCAGGCAAAGAGAGAATTTGAGAAGAAGCTTGCTGCGGAAGCAAAAACGCGAAATAAAGACCTTTTCAAGTACATTCGTAGCAAAAAACCTGTGAGAGAGTCAGTTGGTCCATTAGATGATAAAGGGGTTAAAGGAGCACTAAGAGGCGACAAGGCAATAGCGGAGAGACTGAATGAATTCTTTGCTTCGGTCTTTACTGAGGAAGATGTAGGGATGTTACCCATGACTTAAGTGGTAGGACAGACTAGAAATGGAAGGACAGACTAGATAGGCCATGTGGTCTTTTTCTGTCATCATGTTTCTATGTTTCTATGGTATTTAAAGGTACGTAAGAATTGAAGGAAATATCGATACATCGGGAAGATGTCTTACAACTATTAGATAAACTGAAGAGTAGCAAATCACCTGGGCCGGATGGTATACATCCAAGGGTGTTGAAAGAACTGAAATATGAGATTGCAGAACTGCTATCAGTAATCTGTGAACTATCATTAAAATCATCTCTAATACCTGAAGATTGGAAGATCGCCAATGTAACACCAATTTTTAAAAAGGGTTCCAGGGGTTATCCAGGAAACTACAGACCGGTGAGCCTGACGTCAGTACTGGGAAAAATGGTAGAAACCATCATAAAGAATAAAATTACTCAGCATGTAGATAGTCACGACCTAATGGGAGACAGCCAACATGGCTTTAGACAAGGAAGATCTTGTCTTACTAATCTGTTATGTTTTTTTGAAGGAGTGAATAAACAGGTGGACAAAGGTGAGTCAGTTGATATTGTGTATCTGGACTTTCAGAAAGCCTTTGACAAGGTCCCTCATCAGAGACATTTGGCAAAACTAAAGAGTCATGGGATAGGAGGCAATGTACTATTGTGGATCAGGAACTGGTTAAAAGATAGAAAGCAGAGGGTAGCTAAATGGCCAATTTTCCCAATGGAGAAAGGTGAATAGTGGTGTACCCCAGGGATCTGTGCTGGTCCACTGCTTTTTGACATATTCATAAATGACCTGGAAAGTGGAATAATGAGTGAGGTTATCAAATTTGCAGATGACACAAAACTATTTAAAGTTGTTAAAACCCAAGAGGATTGTGAAAAATTGCAAGAGGATCTTGATAAATTGGAAGACTGGGCATCAAAATGGCAGATGAAATTTAATGTGGACAAGTGCAAGGATATGCACCTAGGGAAGAACAACCCAAACTATGGTTACACGATGCAAGGTTCCACATTAGGAACCACCACCCAGGAAAAAGATTTAGGCGTCATTGGGAATACCATGTTAAAACCCTCGGCCCAGTGTGCAGCGGCGGCCAAGAGAGCAAATAGAATGCTAGGTATGATAAGGAAAGGAATGGAAAATAAAACAAAAGATATTATAATGCCTCTATATCGTTCCATGGTGAGACCGCACCTTGAATATTGTGTGCAATTCTGGTCGCCGTATCTTAAAAAGGATATAGCGATTTTTAGAAAAGGTACAGAGAAGAGCCACCAAAATGGTAAAGGGGATGGAAGGATACTCCTATGAAGAAAGGCTAAAAAGGTTAGGGCTCTTTAACCTGGAAAAGAGACGGCTGGGGGGAGATATGATAGAAGTCTATAAATTAATGAACGGAGTGGAACGGGTAAACGTAGATCGATTGTTTACCTTATCAGAATATAGAAAGACTAGGGGACATGCAATGAAGCTACAGGGTAAACTATTTATGACTAATAAAAGAAAATATTTTTTCACTCAACGTGTAATCAAACTCTGGAATTTGTTACCGGAGGATGTAGTAAAGGCTGTTAGTGTAGCTGGGTTTAAAAAAGGTTTGGACAAGTTCCTGGAGGTAAGGTCCATAAACCATTATTAAGAAGTGACCGAAGATATCAATGCTTGACCCAGTACAAGCATTGTGGAACTTGTGTCTCTTGGGGAAACTGCTAGGTACATATGACCTAGATTGGCCACTGTTGGAAACAGAATACTGGGCTTGATGGACCTTGGTCTGACCCAGTATGGCATATCTTATGTTCTTATTTATTGAAAATTTCTATACCACGTTTTCCAAAATATCAAGTGCGATTTACAGATAACAACAATTTGAATAGTACATAAACAGATATATAACTCAGTTACATTGAACGCTGTAAAACTATATACAGAGGTGTGGGATGCATTAAATGGTGTTTTCAATTATGTTTATATATTTATATATATATAAATATAAATATATATATATTCATATATATATATATATATATAAACATAATTGAAAACACTCTAATACAGGAGTCTTAACTTAAACTATCTACAGGTCTGTGTGTGAGGTTGATAAGTGATGCATTTGGTTAGTTTTGGGATGATGGTGGCGATGTATCAGGAGTATTGCATTGATCTTGTGTGCCAAAATGGAGGGTAAATAGGTGAGTCTTGAGTTGCTTTCTGAATGTTTGAAAGTCATAACAAACTTTAATAAAAATACGCCAAAGAGATTACTTGGGTTGCTCTTAAACTAAATGTTTTGATTGACCAATCCAGTTTTTCTAGTTCTTGTGTTTTGTAGTGAGATTTCTATCGGTCTGACTTAATGTGCGTATGTATGAGACATCTCATTCACAAGAGAGAAATGCCTGAGAAATTCTTTTAATTCTGTAGTAGACTGTGGTTATTAATTGAACATTTATATTAAATATTGATTCAGTGAATGTTTTGTCCTAATTGTGTGCAATATATGGCAAAACTTTAGTTTAAATGTGTTCAGATCACCTTTATCAGATCTTTTGGTTGTTTTATGCCCCTTTTGGGTTTTCGGTTGAATTGGAATTTGCCTTCCTAGATCTGAACGCGCACTCAGACACCACCGATATCCATAATGAATATGCATGACAGATTTGCATGTTCTAAGTCTGCAGTATATTCAGATTTTAATTTTGTAAACCGCTTTGCTTTTATATGAATTGGTGCTATATTAAGATTTTCATAAACCATACGTCATCTCGTTCATTTTCCCTATGGGTTTCCTGAAAACCAGACTGGTTAGATGTGCTGCCAGGACAGTGTTGTGAATCACCGCAGGAAGTCTTCATTCACAACTACCCAGGATTTGTCTTCTCCATTTTGACCCTCTTACCACGTAGCCTACCCATTGCTGCTGAGGGGCCATAGACTGTGGTTGTCTAATGTGCAGTGGCCGAGGCTTTATGATTTCAGGGTTGTGAATGCTATCTCAGAAATTAAACACAGGACTCCCACATGGCAATATACAGTATTAACGGTAAGCCATAAGGCCAGTCCCAGTCACACATAATAGGGCATAACTGACCTTTTATTGGCTAAATAGCCCCCTCCCAAGATCGATCATTTGTTAGAGAAGAACTTCAAAAAATGTGTGTGTGTGTGTATGAAAGATGCAAAATGAGTTAAAGTTCCTTTGACAGAGAGGATGTGTGGAAGAAGTTTCCCAATGGCTCACTGTAGCATCATATTGCAGCAAAGGCCCAGCGCTCTGTCTGCTGTCTGACTGGGGGTGGGCACATCAGCATTCCATTCACTGCACTCCTCAGCACGCCAGAGCTTCTCACTTGGAAGGAATAAAAATGAGACAAAACACGGCCACCAGCGGAGTGCTTACTAATTAGCAAAACATCATACTGCATTTTTGTGAAGTGAAGGAATAAATATAACTTTGTGTTAAAGTGTACAGTGCCTGGACAACACAAAAAATTAAATCGTAAGATACATATCCATCCATGATACAGAATGTTAGTGATTGCTGGCCATTTGGTTGTGTCAGTTTAGTCTATATTTTTTTCTTTGTAATAAAAAGTTCATTGTCTTCATGGATAGTCTGGAATTTTCTGAATCGTTGCTTGTTTAACACAAGTGCTTCCAGTAAAAAGCGCTATAGTGTGCACGCTGCAGGTGCTCTGTCCTGACCTTTCGGGGCAGTTTCTCCAAATGGGTTAATTTTGTGGATACTATAACAGTCGTGAACCTCACTTCTAAGCCACGGTATGTGGAGTATGATCTCAGTCTCAAATTTGCTGCTAATGCTCGGAGTAGAACTCCCATCATGCCAAAGAGAGCCTCCTTCTGGAGTTTACAAGATGTAGCATGTATGGGTAGTTTGTCAAGATGTGCTTTTGAAATTCTTCTTTCTTAAGCCTGTGACTCCTAGTACAATGGGAAATATTTCTGTATCTTTCTGCCACATTTTTTTTGTCTCTGACTGTATTTCTTGGTACTTTAGGATCTTTTGCCTCTCCATGCAATTCACTGAATAATCACTTGGAACTGACGCCTCTGTTATCAACGCCATTCTGGTTTTCTCCTTTACTACTATGTTGGGTTTCCTCACATCCAGTTTCTTATCCATCGGAATGGGAATGTCCCAGGTGATCATAACCTCTTCATTCTCTGAAATTCTCTTAGGGTCATGATCCCAGTGCTTTTGAGGCACAGTGATGCTGTAGTGCTTACAGAGTTTCCAATGGATGAGGTGTGTTATTTTGATGTGCCTTTCTATATAGAAATTTTCTGCCATCAGAACTTCACAGCCAGCTATGAAGAGGATCACTGTTTCCAGGTCTTTCTTAAAGAATCAACGTATGTCTGTGTTGCCAGTTTTTCCAATGCTCGCTGTAAACCATCTCGTCCATAATCCACTGTCCTAAGCTGCAACGATCAATCTCTCATCCTTCAATTTCGCTTCATCTCTCCTTAACCATTCATGTGTCTGTTCTTGATCAACAAAAGGTTCCTGGAGTAACACTTTGTATTTCCCACTGTATTTGTGCATTTGCCACTTGTTTTTCCTCATTTGCAGATCTAATTCTTTGAAGATTTTTTTTCTCTTGTTTTGCAAATTCTGTTGCTTCCTTTCCTGTGTGCGCTTGAAGATTCTCACTCATTCCCTCTAGTTGTTGGAACACAGTAACATAACATAGTGTTTGATGGCAGATAAAGACTAGTATGGTCTGGAATACTTCTCCATGTTTGACGATGGAGACAGATTCTGGATGTTTACTTTCATATTTCATCACTTTTTGTGTATTTGGATCCAGTGATGTAGTTAGGTAGGCCTAGAGGCCTATGATAGTAGCTCTGTATGTGTAATCAATCTCTTTGAGACCTAGCCCTTCTTCAGCTCTAAGAATGTAAAGTCTTGGCATACATGGATTCTTATAAATTATCTTATGGGTATGGAGGAGTTCACACATTCAGTTTTTCAAGATCTTTAAGAGGCCATTCTATAATCCTAAAGTTGTATGAGAGTGCAGGAATTGCCAGCTGATTGATGGCTTGTATCTTATTCCATGATGTTAAGGCACTTTTCAATAATGATTTTAACCTTCTATTTTTTTTTTACTGATCTTTTCTCTCAGTAATTTCTGCTTGAGTGTTGTTCCTAACTCTCTACTCCAAGATATTTATATATGCTTTCCTATTCAAGTTCCTTGATGTTACAGCCCTCAGCCAGGGAGATGTTTTCTGTTTTGCTCAATTTTCGTCTAGGTAAAAGCACATTTGTCTAGGCCAGAAGTCATCCGGATGTCATCAGAAAAACTTTTTATTACATGAAGTTGCCCTGCTAATTGTTGGTCACTGGAAATGTAGAGCTTCAGGTCGTCTACAAATTGTAAATGGGATTTTACCTCTGGGTTGTTACCTTCTTTAAGATTCAGGCTAAATCCGTATCCCAAAAAATTGAGAGTACTCATTGGATTAAGCGCCATACAAAGCTGTAGTGGCGACAAGGAATCTCTTGTTCAATAATATTTTTCCCATGTTGACGTGATTATAGTAAATATTTCTTTTGGCTGTATTCTTTTTAAATCATTTTTGTATGAAATGATCCATTTTAGAGGTGAACTCTGTTTTAGGAATATCATTTTTATTATCATTATCATTCCACATTGCCACATCACAGAGTATGCAATACCTAGACCGAACTGAAACGTTATACAGCAGAAGTTAAAACCCGCACCCAACAGTATAACACCCCACTCTAATACACCCCACGCTAATACAACTAGAGTAGGTAAGACAGCAACCTGACTAACTCAGCAATATAGCAAACTCAGCAGTACAACAAATTCAGCAGTACAGAGCCTGTCACTATACATTTATCCACAATTTCTCCCCCATCAGCTAACTTGCAGTAACACACTAAGGTTTTCAACCCTAAAAGGTGAGAATACACACAGCACTTCATAGCATTGGTCCCTCCCGGTTTCATCTGCAGAACTACCACCACAAGTAGCATCCTCATCTGCATATATCAGGCTCTATCTCCACCAAAACCAAAGAAACTATAACAAACTCCACCTACTCCCCTCCAACGATATTCCCCCTCCCCTCCCCTCCCCCTACTTTCCAAACCCAACACCCCTCCAGCATCCCCCCCATTACCCCCGCCTCCCACCCCCTCCATTCTCTCACACACCCACACTCACACCCCCCCCCCCACACATTTATACATCCATAGTGTTGCCTGGGCCTCCTTCTTGGGGTGTCCCTCCTGCCAGAACAGTGCTCCATATTTCACCCCACTCCACCTGCTTACGTCCACCCAACAGTCGACCAGTTCGCTCCTCCATATCCCTTAAGTCGAGCATCCCCCTGTGCCACTCCCAAATCTCTGGAGATTTATTGGACAGCCAGTGTCTAAGTATACAATGTTTTGCTACTAAGAAGCCCTTATCACATAATTTTCTACCATGACATTTTAGGAAACGCTCCCCCTCCCCTGCAACACCAAACAAACACCATGTCATCGAGAGTGTGCCTATCTGCTGCCCCCAGACCCCCAACCGGTCCTGCACTTCACTCCAAAAAACTTGGATCTGCTTACAGAACCAGAATCTATGTAACAGGGTGCCTGATTCCAGCCTGCAGAGCTGACACACATCTGTCGAGAGCAATCCCATTTTACCCGCCCATACATTAGACACATATGCCCTCCACACCAATTTATACTGCGTTTCTTGGAACCGCACTGATTCAGAGAGCGATTTCAGACGTATGAAAGCCTCTTGCAACAGATCAGCCGTGATCCCCAAAGCACCATCCTTAACCCACCTCTGGGCTAACCGTTCCAGTGCTCCCACCTCCCTCCCGGGGCACAACTCATCCCGCAGAGCTCTCACCGACGTCCTCCCATCCCATTTGGTCATGAAGCCCCACCAACCCCTTGTGTAGCAGACCGGGCCATATCGCTTCTGGAGACCTCTTATGTAATGGCAGACCTGCAAATAGAAATAAAAGGTTCTTTGGTCCAAGATGAACCTTTTTGCCAGTTTTAGAAAAGAATCTACCTCCCCAGCCGTCTGCATGCGCAGCTGCCCAATATATTCAACACCCCTCTGGAACCATTTCTTGGGAGCCCCCCACCCTGCTGCCCCGGCATAAAGTCTCCATTTCCCAAAAGGGGAAGACAGTCCGTGGCATGCCAGTTGAGTCCTTTCTGATGGCATAGCACTTTCCATACCTGCCAAAGAACGTTAAGATAACCCTCTCCCCGCCAAGCCACGGGAAGGTCTTTGGCAGCCGCATGCAAAAGGTACGTTCTATGGTAAGGCTGCGACATCTGATCGAGGAGACTCAAAGGCACTATATCTGATGAGCCTAAAATTACATCTTGCAACGGTCTGAGCATACAGGCGAGATTACACGTCCTCAGGGACAGCAAACCCAGGCCCCCCCCTCCTCCCTAGGCCTCATCAATCCCGCCAGAGCTATGCGTGATTTTTATTCCCCCTCCAAAGAAATCTAGCAAGATGTTTCTGCAGTGTTATTATATCCCGCCTCAATAGCCACACAGGTAAATGGCGCAATACGTAAACCCACTTTGGCACCTCTATCATCTGAAACAAGGCCACACGGCCCATGAGCGAAATGGGAAGGTCTCTCCACCGCTGCAGGCGAGTAATTGTGTTTGCTAACATTGGGGCAATATTGACCTCATATAGTTTTGAAATATGCTCTGGAATTTGGATTCCAAGATAACTGATTTTCCCAGATGCCCAGAGCAAGGGAACCCTCCCCCCCTGCCACCTTGGCTTCGCTCTGCCTCCCACATCCAATACCAGTGATTTACTACGATTTATATGAAGCCCCGAGAAGCTACCGAAACATTCAATGATTCCCAATGCAGAGGTCAGCGACTGTTGTGGGTCACTCAAACACAGCAGCATATCGTCGGCAAATGCACTAACTTTAATACCTCCACCTCTCCACTCTATGCCTTTCACACTCGCGGTCTCGATAAGAGATAGCAGCAGGGGCTCTAGTTGCAACACGAACAAAAGGGGAGATAATGGGCAACCTTGTCGAGTTCCTCTCTTCAAGGAAAAAATCTGAGAATATGTCCCCCCACTGGTAACACAGGCCAAAGGGTCCTCATAGAGTACCTTTACCCAGTCAAGGAACGCCCCTTCAAACCCGAATCTGGCCAACACCTCAAACATATAAGGCCAAGATACTCGGTCGAAGGCCTTTTCTGCGTCTAAGCTCACCAGAATCAAGGGAGTGGCTTGCAGCAGACAATTCTCCATTCCCAGCAAGACCCTACTAATGTTCGAGAAGGCATCCCTGCCCTTCACAAAACCCGACTGATGGCTACCAACCACTCAAATATTGGCGAAAATTTTCATTCTGCCAGAGATGCCTGGGAAATGACCACTTTAGCCCTCCAGGAGATCGGCCTCGGAAGTCCATAGTGACCCTAGCATGGTCAGATGCCACAATTGGTTCAATCTCCACCCGTACCACCTTCCCAAAGCTCTCGTTTGAAACAAAGATATAATCAATCCGAGACCATGTCTGGTGTACTCTCGACAGATGCGTATAATCCCTTTCTACTGCATGTAGAATTCGCCAGGTATCTACCAAACCTCCCATTTTACAGAGGTAGCCCACTTCTTTATTGGCCCACTCGGTCTCCCTCACTCTTCCACCCAGTGATTTATCTACCATTGGATTGTGCAGGCAATTAGTCTCCCGCCAATATTACCAGAACCTTTGGCGCTCCCAAAATCTTTCCTAACAGCAACTTGAAAAACTTGTGGTCATAACTATTTGGTGCATAGATGTTGCCCAAAAACAATTCTTCCCCTTGAATCTTTGCATTCAAGAACACAAACCGCCCTTGCGGGTCTGCTTCCTCCCTGATGACCTCTACCATGATCCCTTTCTTGATCAAAATCGCCATTCCTCGTTTCCTCCCCCCTGATGAAGCCGCGTAAATCTGCCCCACCCAATCTTTCCTCAATTTGGCATGCTCCCTGTCCCCCAAGTGGGTTTCTTGTAGCAATGCTATGTGTGTTTTCCCCCTTTTTAGGGCCTGCAAGATTTTCGTCCTCTTTACCGGGGTGCTCACTCCTCCCACATTCCAAGTTGTTGTTCTCAAGTCATGTCCCATGCACTCCCCGTGTGGATTGTATACAACATAGGCTCTGCTCCCATACTCATTATAGCTCCCGGTTGCCCAGCCTCAACCCCGAACTTACAGGCACACAAATCCCCAGCACCCCAATTCACATGTTTACCAAATGGTTCCACTGCCCATGGCCAGCCCCACATACGTGTTGCCTCCCGAACCCCTCCGCCCCCACTCTTCTCAATCCAGACACTGCTCACACACCCTCCCCATGCATACCCCCATACACACCCCCAATCCCCCTGTCCAACTTCTGTTCCCCTCCTAGCCCCACCTATCCCCTCCCCCTTCCCCATCAAAATAACAATGCTACCCTCAGCAAATCCGCTGAGGCCCGATCCCAATTAAATGCCGCAGGGCTGCCGCGGGCTCCCCAGCAGCTCAACACACATTACCATGTAAAGTCCATTTAGTAAGCCTATCACAAATCAAAAGGACTCTCAGTTCGTTCATCCTCCTGCATTTCTTGAGGATCTGCACATCTCAGGATACCAGTCTGTGTGCACAGACCCTCTCAAGTCTCCAGCGCCGATTCCTCTCCTCCACTGCCTGCACTTGACAATCCCGCCAGAAACTGCGTCGCTGCTTTCACCATTGAAAACGCGTAGTTCTGTCCATGATCTGTAACCCTAAGTGTAGCCGGGAACGCTAAAGTGAAGCATATCTTCCTCTTGAATAGCGCTGAACAGATCGATGCAAACTCCTTTTGCTTCTGCGTTACCAACGCTGAATAGTCCTGGAAAATGAGTAGTTTATGGTTCTCCAATTTCAGCTCTCTCTTCCGTCGATAAGCCTACATTATTTGGACTTTATGTTGAAAGTTAAGCAGTTTCATTATTACCACCCGCGGCCTCTGCTGGTCCGCCCTCTTCGGGCCCAGGCGGTGTGCACGCTCAATATCTAATTTTCCCGCCAGAGCTGTGAGGCCCAATTCCTTGGGCAGCCATTCTCCCAGTAGTGGCAGTAACATGCTCTCTGAGTGTTCTTCGGGCACCCCCACCACTCTCAAGTTATTCCTCCTCGATCTGTTCTCCAGATCATCTACTTTAGCTTGTAGGAGGTTAATCTGCTCTTGCTGCTCTCTGCGCACTCTGTCTTGGTGTCCCTCCTCATCCTCGATAGCCGAAACACGCTGCTCCAGTTCCTCCACCCTTTTTCCAACCTCCATTAACGAATCTCCCAGGGTTTCCAACTTTTTAAGTACCTGGTCAAACTTCGGCTCTAGTAGCTTTGCCACCTCTCTAGCCAGTTCTTCTGAGCCCGATTCCATACTATCCGCATTCGGCGAGGGCGGCTGTGACGCCGCCGATTGCAAGGCCCCCGGCCTGCCTGCAAGCTCTCGATCTTTTTTCTGCGGCGTGGTCAGCGAGCTCTCGATTCTGGAGCTGCGCTTCATGGGAGCCAAGAATGCCTCGTCGTCCTTTTGGCAGAAATCGTAGTTTTTGTGGGTATTAGTTGGTAAAATTTAAGATCTTGCCCAGGACAGCCCCGGAGCGAGCAGAAACACGTCTTGCTCACTCACGCATCACGTGGGACTCCGAACTCTGTTTTAATCACTCAGCTCCTGTACTTTCTGGTATGTAGTGTAAACTTTCAGTTTGGCATCTTAACTAGTAGGGTGTGTTTATTAGACCAAGATTTTTAAATTGTATTTTTTACAAAAACAGGACATGATTTTTACCCAGCATTTTTAACTTAGCGGCTGCTACATGGCCTAATGGTCATTAAAGTGCATTATCTTTGTACTTTAAAAGTGGTGTATTGGAGACTGATCTTATGTAGCTTCTGGTATTCTTTATTTTTTTGTCTGGCTGTTTTGAAATGTATTCCTATTCCAATGCTCCCTAAACTTCTATTCAATATTGACCTTTTTTTTTTTTTTAACATTTTCAACATTCACTTGACTCCAGATAATAAGGACAAAGTCTCTCCTCCTTTTCCCTTGTCCACCCCACCCCATCCAGAGCAGGAAGACGGCTGCAACAGCCGTGGTGGCAACAGTCAGAGCAGGGCCCTGTGTATCATCGTGCCCTCAGTACTCTACATGGGTTTCCAACCTCACAGGAGGAGGGCGCACAGCCTGTAAGCATTCACTGACGCTTTCCCCATTTTGACTGCCACTACTGGGCATAGGTCACAGAGGAGGCCCAAAGGGAGGGGGATCTGCCCTGTTTGTTACCCCTATCCACTGGTGTGACCCCAACCCATAGTCTGGGGACCACTGCCTTATTTTATTTTTTTTATCATAAAAAATTATGGACACATTTACATTTAAAATCAAAATATAATTAAACCGTCTACTCAGTCATGTACCATGGAATAATTGGGATATCAAAACCTGACCAAGTTTGCTGAAGAATGATTATCTTTAATAATACAATATAGATGCCATTAAGTTGCTTGGTTTAGATAAAAATGTAGAATGCAATGCATGCCGTTGAGTCCATGCTCCCAACGGCCGGAAGGTCGGGGGTTCAAATCCCATTAGAGGACAGAAACCTTGGGCTGGAAGGACTGGGGTTTCTAGTCCCACAGATGCTCCTTGTGGTCTTGGGCAAGCCACTTAACCCTCCATTGCCCATGTTCCCTGTAAGTATTAGTGTATGTGTCTCATATCCCCGCGTGTTAAATGTATCCCCCAATTGTGTTGTGACCGCTTTGATTGAAGGATAAGGCGGTATACAAAACTGTCTAAACAAATAAATAAAAAATGCTGACTCCAGGCAGGGGAGGTGTGCTAGGATAATGTTATGTGCACATGCTGGAATGTTATCTGGGATTTAAACAGCAATATTCTGCACAGAATAATGCCATTTCTGCATAATAGCATTCCAGCACATGGACACGATTGCCAAACTGTGGGTTTTTGTATGCGCAGGATACACAGGGTGGCCCAAAAAGAGTGAGAACATCTTGAAGCATACAAGTTATTTAAACATTCATAAAGACAGATGTAAACGATTGACAAATAAAAGAAAAAAAAAGATTGCAACCGGAAATTGTCGAAATAAAGACTTATATAGCTAAAAATGGTAAATAAGTAAACTATTTAAGCTTTTAATTTACGAGCTGTTCTGACTTTTTTTGGGCCACCCTGTATGTGCTGCTGGCGCAGACCCCTGTGTGTGCATGTGCCTGGCTTGCTCTCCTTGTTTAGCAGAGACTTTTTGTGCACAACTCATTTGCATGCTATTTGCTTACAGCATTGCCGAGCAGATTTTCCTTGCTAAACGTGTTCAGGAATTCTGCACTAGAACTTTAGCACTGGGCTCCAGCTGATTAGCATATTAGACCTAGTCCTTACTGGAACACCAGATCTAGTGCAAGAGATAAGGTTGTTGGGGCCACTTGGCAATAGTGATCATAGCATGATCGCCTTTGATTTAATTAGTGGAGGAGGAATAGTAAGGAAATCCACAGAACTACCTTTTAACTTCCGAAAGGGAGACTATGATAAAATGAGGAAAACAGTTAAGAAAAAACTAAAAGGAGCAGTTGCAAAGGTTAAAGACGTACATCAGGCTTGGCTGTTGTTGAAAAATACTATCTTGGAAGCCCAGACCAGCTGTATTCCACGCTTTAAGAAAAGTGGAAGGAAGTCCAAAAAACTGCCAGCATGGTTTAAAGGTGAGGACAGAGAGGCTGTTGTTGCCAAAAAAGCATCTTTCAGGAAATGGAAAAAAGAGCCAAACGACGAAACCTAGGAACAACACAAGCACTGGCAAGTCAAATGCAAGGCATTGATAAGGCAGGCAAAGGGAGAATTTGAGAAGAAGCTTGCTGCGGAAGACATTTTCAAGTACATTCGTAGCAAAAAACCTGTGAGAGAGTCAGTTGGTCCATTAGATGATAAAGGGGTTAAAGGAGCACTAAGAGGCGACAAGGCGATAGCGGAGAGACTGAATGAATTCTTTGCTTCAGTCTTTACTGAGGAAGATGTAGGGATGTTACCCATGACTGAAGTGGTATTTAAAGGTGCGGAAGAATTGAAGGAAATATCGATACATCGGGAAGATGTATTACAACTATTAGATAAACTGAAGAGTAGCAAATCACCTGGGCCGGATGGTATACATCCAAGGGTGTTGAAAGAACTGAAATATGAGATTGCAGACCTGCTATTAGTAATCTGTGAACTATCATTCAAATCATCTCTAATACCTGAAGATTGGAGGATCGCCAATGTAACACCAATTTTTAAAAAGGGTTCCAGGGGTGATCCGGGAAACTACAGACCGGTGAACCTGACATCAGTACTGGGAAAAATGGTAGAAACCATCATAAAGAATAAAATTGCTCAGCATGTAGATAGTCATGACCTAATGGGAGACAGCCAACATGGCTTTAGACAAGGAAGATCTTGTCTTACTAATCTGTTATGTTTTTTTTGAAGAAGTGAATAATCAGGTGGACAAAGGTGAGTCGGTTGATATTGTGTATCTGGACTTTCAGAAAGCTTTTGACAAGGTCCCTCATCAGAGACTTTTGGCAAAACTAAAGAGTCATGGGATAGGAGGCAGTGTACTATTGTGGATCAGGAACTGGTTAAAAGATAGAAAGCAGAGGGTAGGGCTAAATGGCCAATTTTCCCAATGGAGAAAGGTGAATAGTGGTGTACGCCAGGGATCTGTGCTGGGTCTGCTGCTTTTTGACATATTCATAAATGACCTGGAAAGTGGAATAACGAGTGAGGTTATCAAATTTGCAGATGACACAAAACTATTTAAAGTTGTTAAAACCCAAGAGGATTGTGGAAAATTGCAAGAGGATCTTGATAAATTGGAAGACTGGGCATTAAAATGGCAGATGAAATTTAATGTGGACAAGTGCAAGGTTATGCACCTAGGGAAGAACAACCCAAACTATGGTTACACGATGCAAGGTTCCACATTAGGAACCACCACCCAGGAAAAGGATTTAGGCGTCATTGTGGATACCATGTTAAAACCCTCGGCCCAGTGTGCAGTGGCGGCCAAGAGAGCAAATAGAATGCTAGGTATGATAAGGAAAGGAATGGAAAATAAAACAAAAGATATAATGTCTCTGTATCGTTCCATGGTGAGACCGCACCTTGAATATTGTGTGCAATTGTGGTCGCCGTATCTTAAAAAGGATAGAGCAATTTTAGAAAAGGTTCAGAGAAGAGCCACCAAAATGGTAAAGGGGATGGAAGGATACTCCTATGAAGAAAGGCTTAAAAGTTTAGGGCTCTTTAACCTGGAAAAGAGACGTCTGAGGGGAGATATGATAGAAGTCTATAAATTAATGAACGGAGTAGAACAGGTAAACGTAGATCGATTGTTTACCTTATCAGAATATAGAAAGACTAGGGGACATGCAATGAAGCTACAGGGTAAACTATTTAAGACGAATACAAGAAAATATTTTTTCACTCAACTTGTAATCAAACTCTGGAATTTGTTACCGGAGGATGTAGTAAAGGCTGTTAGTGTAGCTGGGTTTAAAAAAGGCTTGGACAAGTTCCTGGAGGAAAGGTCCATAAACCATTATTAAGAAGGGACTCAGGATATCAATGCTTGAACCAATACAAGCATTGTGGAACCTGTGTCCCTTGGGGAAACTGCTAGGTACATATGACCTAGATTGGCCACTGTTGGAAACAGAATACTGGGCTTGATGGACCTTGGTCTGACCCAGTATGGCATATCTTATGTTCTTATGTGCTTATGTTTCTGCAGCGGCCCCTAGAAAGGTTGGGGAGCAATGTGTACTCTCACGCCCATAGCCCCTTACATGCAGTATGGAGGGGCGTGGTTGTGATTAGAGAGATTCACCTTTTGTTTTTTAACTGACTGATTGCCTTGTAATGCCTTATGGGAAAGGTAGTTCAGTCAGAAAGTATTCATCCTCTGGTAAAAAAAAACCACCTTTGTAGTTGCCTTGAGTGGTAAGGTAATGACAGTTTATTAACTGAAAAAATAACACGCTAAGGTTCACAGATTCCACCTTTGGATTATTTCTCCAGGATTCTTGTAAATGAACATCAGGATATAAATGAATTCCAAACAAAACAGCTTGCAATGTTCTCCAGTATAAACGTAAATACTTTAACAGCCCATGCTATCAGGCATGGCTTGCAGTGCTGATCAAACAAACAGAAAACAGCTTTTCCTAAAGCAGGTTTCTTTTTCTCTCAGTCCAAAACACTGTTTGTCGTCTTAAACATAGAAAAACTTTCAACAAGGCAGTTAAACTCTTCACAGGCAAGCAATTCTCTATGCAAGGTTTTCTTATAAACAGCCAAACAAAAGCTTTCCTTACTTTTACCGTTAGTACGGCCTCCGGCTGAGCACTGCTCTGGCTCACAGCTGATTCACCAACTTAATTAGACAGCTTCGGCTTGCACAGTAAAAAAAAAAAAAAAAAAAAAAAAAGGTATTTTGCCTTTAACTCAGGACCTTT
Organism: Ichthyophis bannanicus; assembly: GCA_033557465.1. Classification (NCBI taxonomy): domain Eukaryota; kingdom Metazoa; phylum Chordata; class Amphibia; order Gymnophiona; family Ichthyophiidae; genus Ichthyophis; species Ichthyophis bannanicus. Next base: position 159,148,891 of record CM066043.1, on the reverse strand, counting down.
ACAAGTTAACCACAGGCTCTTAGGGCTACCGGACACTGGAGGTTTTTCTTTACGGTTGACTCCCTTTCAACCCCTCTGTATTGGAAGACTGGCATAAAGAGCAATCCATGTATGAGACTTTTTCTAAAGCTATGTCTGGTTCACCCAGTTGCATTGGCACATCCTCTGGCTCTGGCTCAGAGGTCTCAGCTGACTGCCTTCCGTTATGGCTAAGACTGTCTCTGGCAATTCTGTAGTGCTCAGAATTAGGCAAGCTTCTAATGCTCATACCTGGGTCAAAACTTGTAGCAGCTTCTCCTCTCTCATGCTCTGGCCACCATTCACCGGTGCTTCCACGTCCTGTTCTCCAAGTTGTGTTCCTGGTTCCTGCTGTTCTCACTGATCCAGTTCCATTCCTCTTCCAGTAGGCACTCCTACGGCTCTCACGTTCTCTCTCCTTTCCTCTTCTTCCTCTCCTGCCTTTCCCTTCTGAATAAACTGACCTACTCTTAAACCTCTCAGGTGCCTGCTCCACCCCCTCTCCTCTCAGGTGTTGGAGATCAAACTGCCTCGTGGCAGCTGAGTAATTGGGGAATTCAGTGACGTAAGTGTTCCTTACCCTGAGCCTGTATTCCCTCTCTTTTCCTCCACTAGGGGCATTCTGCAACCTATTGTAGCTAGGAATTACCTGCTTTCTAGGTGTAAAAGGAGTTTTGTGTCTCTGACCTGGTAAAATAGGTCCTTTTTATAAGGGTAAATTCCTTCTCTTTATCCCTGTCTCTGGGGTCCTGATAAGCTTCCTTATCACAGTACCCAAGGTTAATCGTCTCCAATTTCACACACATTAATTATGGCCCTCATTTCAAATACATGTCTTCAAAAGATTATCCAAAGCAACCTATGGACATCACCATCAAAGCTTAACAGCCATTCACCGGGCAGGCGCATGGAATACATGTGCCTAATAGTTGAATGACCAAGTATATTCAAGGGAGTGGAAATTGAAACCCAAAGCTTTTCAATTAGAGTACCAAAATGTGGAGGAACCCAATAACATTTTGGGGCGTCTGTCCACTGATACTGGTAAAACATTTTTTTAGCATGCACTGTTTGTTTTCTTCTTTTTTTTTTTTTAAAGCAAAAATGCCACGGTCTTTAGTGCTTGTGCTGAAACATACTGCAGCAGAGTTTATGGGCACTATTAGTGTGCATTCTAACCCCAAACCTTGGTTTCTATGTACTAAATAGCATGGGCTTGCAACAAAGTGTGAACACGTGGCACCTAGTGTGACACTGTATTTTATATGTATAGTGTATTGGGTTTGGTTTGTATTCTACTTTCGTTACTGGAAAGAATGGAATAGTAAGTGTGACAGGTAAATACATTGCTCCTCATGGCTTAGTCCGCTTGTTGCAAACCTATAGAAACCTAAGTCTGGCACATGAGACTACTTGTTGGTACTGAGGGCCAAAGCAGGAGAGCATCTTGCCTCTAGGTGAAGTGGTGAAAGAAGAGAGAACATAAGAACATAAGATATGCCATACTGGGTCAGATCAAGGTCCATCAAGCCCAGCATTCTGTTTCCAACAGTGGCCAATCTAGGTCATACGTACCTAGCAGTTTCCCCAAGGGACACAGGTTCCACAATGCTTGTACTGGTTCAAGCATTGATATCCTGGGTCCCTTCTTAATAATGGTTTATGGACCTTTCCTCCAGGAACTTGTCCAAACCTTTTTAAACCCAGCTACACTAACAGCCTTTACTACATCCTCCGGTAACAAATTCCAGAGTTTGATTACACGTTGAGTGAAAAAATATTTTCTTTTATTAGTCTTAAATAGTTTACCCTGTAGCTTCATTGCATGTCCCCTAGTCTTTCCATATTCTGATAAGGTAAACAATCGATCTACGTTTACCCGTTCCACTCCGTTCATTAATTTATAGACTTCTATCATATCTCCCCTCAGCCGTCTCTTCTCCAGGCTAAAGAGCCCCAACCTTTTTAGCCTTTCTTCATAGGAGTAGCCTTCCATCCCCTTTACCATTTTGGTGGCTCTTCTCTGAACCTTTTCTAAAATCGCTATATCCTTTTTAAGATACGGCGACCAGAATTGCACACAATATTCAAGGTGCAGTCTCACCATGGAACGATATAGAGGCATTATAATATCTTTTGTTTTATTTTCCATTCCTTTCCTTATCATACCTAGCATTCTATTTGCTCTCTTGGCCGCCGCTGCATGGACTTCATGGAGAGAAAATCAGATCAAAAGTACATGGCTCTGTTGTCCACCAAGGAGAAGAACGGCTGAGTTACTGATGCTCATCAGTCCTGGCACAAGGAAAATCTTCTAACTCAGAGTTAAAGTACATCACCCCCTGGTAGCCTCTCCTGTGTCCTTTGCAAGCATTCTAGTGGTGCCTTGGGGATTTGCAGTTGCAAGCCCTGGCTGATGCTGCTACAGCAATGGGAGGAGGACTGGCCCTGTGCTCAGGCTGCAAACTGCAGGAAGGACCTCAGGCCAGCAGGGTCTAAAAGCCCTGCATTCAGACTAGCTGAGTCCTGTAGCTCAAAGATGCTCTCGTTGCTCAACAATAAAACCATTGTGCCTTCTACATTGTGCAGTGACTACAATGTTTGAATACCAGTTACCATGCGCTACCCTTTTGTTTGAAAAGCCATTTTTTTTGTGGAAGTAAATGTGAAATTGAGTAAGATATTTTTTAAAGTGTGTGTATTAGTGTCCCCCCCTCCCCCCTTTTCATGGTGATGCGCAAGATGCCTTCTAGCTGGACGGCTTGTGGATAAATCTTTATGGTGTCCTCTTTTGGACAGATTCTGATCTGTCTATAAGCCTCTTTGCTAGCTGGTGGTAGCGCAGCCTTTTTGATGGCAGGCACACTAAAAAGTAACACCTGGTTTGAGGCAGATGCTAAATATTAGCCTTTTATCGGCTACATTTCTTTTTCTCTCTAGACTTATCTGCTGCCTTCCTCCCCCTAAAGGGAGCGGAAGCAGGTTTACATGGGGGTCCTGTAGAAAGCAGGCAGAAGGAAGCATACCACGCTGTTTGCAGTGTGCTCACTAAAGCCTTGTCTTTGCATATGATGCTCCTTTTATATATGGGTGGGTAATAATTTTAGCATCCTCTTACCTTGATTGAAGCTGTATGCCAGGGCTTCAGTGCCCAGTATATGTTTGGTGCATGTTTAAGATGCATATAAATGCTAAATCATTAATCATACACTTTGCACTGTTTTCCGTTTGAACGTGTGTTGTAATTATGCATGTACCGTAATAAGTGGTTATGAAGTCAATGAATGAAATGAGAATATAAACCTTAAGTGCATAGACTCCCTTCTGTTTTCAAAACAAGAAAACGCAGATGTTTCAGCGGGCAAAGAAGCATCGGGCCACAGCAACAAATGTTGTCATCCAGACTTGAGAATCACATCTACTGTACACTTATTTTTTCTCATGGGCCATGATTTGAAGAGTATGATAATGTCTAGCAGATAATTCTCATTGCTACATTTTGGCTATTGAATCTGTCGCCTATCAGTGAGGCACAATCTACTGTCCTGGGGATGCGTTTTCATCTGAACCCATCAAGCGGATACAACAGCAGGGAAGATAAAAGGAAAATGGTAAATGCAAAGCTTTTATTCTGGTAGAATAATATTAGCAGGAAAGTGATCAAGTAATAAATCATACTGCACATTTTGGAGAAGGTTTTCAGTAGACAGATAAACCCACAGTTTGTTTATCTTCTTCCTCCTTTCAGCTTCTTCCAGCACATCCCCCAGAGCCTCTGATGCTGGTGCCACTGGACTGTGCTTGACCAGCTGCTTCTGCCCCCTTGCAAACAGGATGTCTGCACCAGAGGGGACAAACAGAAGAGCACACCGTGTCGGAGGCTTTGGGGAAGTGCTGCATTACTGTTCTAATGTCCTGGCCACTACTGGCAGCAAGAGGCAATGGGCCACCCTTGAAATGTTGGCGCTTTAGGCAACCGCCAATTCATATAATAGTAGCACCAGCCCTGACAACATCCTTCCTCTAACATTGAGCAGCATGTTCTGATAGAAAGACGAATTCAATTTTGCTCACTCCCTGAAGAGATGGAGAAACCCCAGCCTGTCTATAGGCCTAACCTCCAGAAACTCGTCCAAATTATTTTTTCAGAACTCATTGATAATATTAGTCTTAACTGGATTCGTTAGCAGCAAATTCCATAGTTAAATTTTGTGTTGACTGAAAAAAATGTTTTGCTTAAATTTATTTTAAATCAGATATGGATTAGTTTCCTGGAGCACCCCTGATCCTAGTAGTTATCTAATGAAATTTGCTTCTTGTTCTTCAGCTTTTGAAAATAAAGGATTCTGGAAAATGGTACAGCTTTATGCTTTGTGCTTAAAATACAGCAGTGACTTCAGAATAGTTTAAAAATATCCTTTTTTTAACGGGCTTTATCTCAAACTGGCAAATAACAATATATAACTGTTCCCCATTAACATGTTGCACCCTCTCCTGATTTTATAAACCACTATTAAATCCCTTCCCAGATGTCGATCTTAATGCAGATAGCTGCTTAAGAGCATAGATGTGTACGTACTTAACTTTCAGGGGAGCCAAAAAACCCTAATACTCATACTGTGCATTCAGCTGTCTCTGGAGTCCCTCCCACATTGCTGTGGTTCACAAAAAAACATTTTCCTTTAAGCCTAAATTGTTCCAAAGGTGTATTCATAGCATAGTGGAGCCGATGATGATAAAGGTATTGGCATTACTGGATAAGTGCTTCCCAAAATGTGTATATGTAGAGAGAATGAAAATGACCACAGTAGTGCTGTTCTGTGTGTGTGTCTGGAAAGGCTCCAGATATGTTGAAAGAGTGTACGTCTTTTCACTAGCCATCTGATGTCACGTTCTGGCTCAGCTAAGCTCTCCCCCTACTTCCTATGCATTGTTCTTTCAGTCTTTAACAGTAGAGCTTTATGTTATTATGTCTGTCACTAACAAATAGTGTTTCAGAGGGCCTGCATCTTGTGGAAGCCTATTCGGTTTCCTTTATGGCAGCCTTGCAAGCTTGCAACAAAAGCTCATTACATATACTACTTCTCCTTTGAAGAGTATGAACATGTTACTCATATTCCTTCATCTAGATGAGATTTAATTCTTTAGCTTTTACTTTCTTGTGTTTAATCTTTTGATGTACTCATCAGCGGGGCCAGCAGCTCCCATCAGGTAAACTAGGCGATTGCCTAAAATGCTGGCCCTCTGGGGGCGTCCATTGCAACTGCTTTTATCCCTCTCCAGGACCTGCAGCAATGGCTTGGAAATTGCAATGCAGTGCTTATGTGCATACTAGCACACACAATGCTCCCTGCCGAGGAACTGCCTTATGGGTAAGTTCCAGCAAATGTCCACGGAAAACTTGTAGCAGCCCCAGCAATTGTCGCTATCCACCATACCCCCTCCTCCATCTGATGTGACTGGTAACACTAGTCGTTCTGCTGATACCCCTGCCACTGGTCAATCTACTGTCTGCTGGATCTGCTGGCCTATGCAGGCTAGAGAAGATGGTGGCAGGAGCATGGCTGCAGTAAAAGGAAGGGGAGAGCACCACTGCTGCTGTTAGACTGGGGGTGGAGGGATGGGTGTTGTGGTTGCTACTAGCTTCTTCATAATTTACTTTGGTTGGATGTTCAGAATTGTTACTTTCATACTCTTTGTATTGTAGGGTATTCTGAAACATAAAATTAACCTTCATATTCAAATAAAGGTGTAAAGAGCAAGATTTTACTTTGCCAATCCTCAATAGACTAGATTACAAATGCATTGTTTTATGGATGCATTTTGTTTTGTGCTTTTATGTACAGTTGTGGTCAACATTGGCACCCTTGCTATTCAACCCCTTAATGTCCAATATCTCCTAAAACAGAAAAAAGAAATAAATAAATAAGTGGCCAGTGAAATGACTTTGGACTATATATGCACACATATTGGACAAATAATAATAAATCAAATTTCTTATTTATAACAAGACTAATTAAAAAGGAAATAGTATAAAAACAAGAAGGACTTCATGGGAGAAGGTCAAGGAGGACCCCACTGCTCAAAGACAGACATAAAAAGGCACGCCTGATCTTTGCCCAAACCTATCTTGAGAAACCACAATCATTCTAGTAAAACGTTATGTGGACAGATGAAACCAAACTTGAGCTCTTGGGCAGTGCAGACCAGCGATACAAAGAAATGAAGCTTATAAGGGGAAAAAACACCCTTCCCACAGTTAAACATACTGGAGGTTCCATAATGTTGTGGGGCTGTTTTGCTGCCTCAGGAACCGGAGACCTGGAACGTATTAAAGGAATCATGAAGTCAGAGGACTACCAAGGTATTTTGGAACGAAATGTGCTATCTAGTATCAAATAGCTAGGTCTGGGTCGAAGGTCATGGGTCCTCCAGTAGGACAATGACCCAAAACATACATCCAAAAGTATAAAAGAATGGTGAAAAAGGAACAAATGGACTGTTTTAAACTGGCCAGCAATGAGTCCTGATCTCAATCCGATTGAGAACCTTTGGAAAGAGCTGAAATCTGCCATTGGTAAAAGGAATCTTGGAAACATTCATGGGCTAGAAGAAATCACAGTTGAAGAGTGGGAGAAACTACCAGCAGACAGATGTATGAAACTTATAGATGGCTACAAGAAACATTTTGGAGGCTGTCATCACTGTCAAGGGTTGTGTAACCAAACATTAGTGAAGAGTGCCATTAATCCTGTCCAGATCATATTTTGTTTTTATTTCTCAGAAATTACTATGTCTAAATTGCACATACATCTTTTTTTTGTTGTGTATCTTTGAACATACTATTAAAATATTATGACCTATTGTACAGAACATACCTAAAATGCAAGGGTGCCAATAATTTTGACCACAATTTGTACCACTGGCATTATCCATCTGATTATGCTTCAGGCCACTTGCTTAAAGAGGGTATACAGATTGTTCCGAACCTTGAAGAATTGGCATTTCCTAGTGGAATGATTTATTGTGCTAGCAATTGCCGCAGTATTAAAAGGCATGGTGAAGTTTAGAAATTCAGAAAAGTTTCCTTCTAAAGTATGTTGGTCTTATATATACACTGGACATTTGATTCTTTTTCTCTAGGTTTTTATTTTGAGAATGATTTACAACATAATTTTGAACTTTGGAGAGGCTCCACTCTGGGTTTTGTGATGCTGTGCCAGGAATCCTAGCAAATCATTTGCTAACAAATATGGAAAACATTATCACATTTACAACAAACCTGTTTAATGTAAAGCATGTTGTAATGAACTCAATAAATAGGTCTCGGTGCTAGCAAGCATGTGAATTAGTTTTCTAATTGCTTCATGCCACAGACCAACAAATGTACGGGAATCCTGGTGAATAGTGTGACATGAGAATGTTGTGGATCCTCTGACCTAACGTGGTACTGCCTGGCTCTGCTGAAAAAAACAAAACAACCCAAACCCTCTCTACTTTGTTCAAATACCTAGTACAGGAGAGCCCTAGAAATGTAATGAATCAAGAATTTGCCTTTCTGGAATTGCACAGTTCATAATAGAACCTGGAAGTTCCCTTGATTCTTATAGCACATGGCATATTGCATGTATCAGAATGCCAATATCGTGGCTGACGTAAGGGCCGTGTAAGAATATATTTGTTCTGTATTTAGAAACAGCTGTCTTGTATGAAAGCTTTAGTAAGCAGTCCATAGTACTAGTTGAGATGGGCCTACTGAATTCCTTTGTGGCCTTCACACGGTTTCTCTTAGCAGTGACTCAGTACTTGGGAAGATTTATTTAATCATTCCCCTATTTTTCCTACTTATTTTTAGCATCACACCATTATTAAAAAATATTTCAAAAGTGAACCTTGTGTATAAGGAACACTTAATAAATATTGGGAACTTTATGGCTGGATAAAGCATAGTTACTCACCTGTAACAGGTGATCTCCGGGAACAGCAGGAATTTAGTCTTCACATATGGGTATCGTCGGTACCGACAGAGCCTGCGCGGGAATGTGCCCCAGTGTCCAATAGGAAAGCTTTTGGGAGCATCCCACAGCGCCTGTGTGCTGCCTTCCCGCCTTTCCCAACTGTCCCTCTCCAGTTGAGTTTATAGCTGCGACAAAAGAGAGAGGGAAAGAGAGAAAGAAAGATACAACTCCTAGGGGAGGTGGGTGGGTTGTTAAGACTATATTCCTGCTGTTCCCGGAGATCACCTGTTACAGGTGAGTAGTAACTATGCTATCTTCAGGAACAAGCAGGAATGTAGTCTTGACATATGGGGACTCCCTAGCTGCAGATGCCAGGGGTTATTCTTTGACACCTCTCTCTCCTTCTCCACTCATATCCAGCTTGTTGCTGAGACCTGCCGCTTCTTTCTCTACAACATCAGCAAAATCCGCCCCTTCCTCTCTGAACACACTACCAAAACACTTATCCACTCCTTAATCTCTTCTTGCCTCGATTACTGCAACCTACTCCTCGCTGGTCTCCCCGTGAGCCACCTCCTTCCCCTTCAATCTATACAAAATCACGCTGCTCGGTTAATCTTCTGCCAGCCTTGCCATGCCCACGTTACTCCTCTTCTCAAGCCACTTCACTGGCTCCCTGTCCAATTCCGCATCCAATTCAAGCTTCTCCTACTGACCTATAAATGCATTCACTCTATGGCCCCTCAATACCTCTTATCTCTTATCTCTCCCTACGTCCCATCTCAGAATTTGCGCTCCGCTAACAAATTAATCCTATCAATGCCTTTCACCCGCACCGCGAACTCCCAACTGCGCTCCTTTCACCTTGCTGCACCATACGCCTGTAACAGCCTACCTGCGTCTGTGTGCCAGGCATCCTCCCTGGCCCTCTTCAAATCCAGGTTGAAGACCCACCTCTTCACTGTTGCATTCAGATCCTGACTTCCATCCTCATCTCACCCTAACCCCCGTCATCGTTTATGACCAAACTATAGACCAAACTGTATCACACTGCACCTTGCTGCGATGCTTCCGCTTGGGCCCAAGAGCTTACAAGCAGGAAACAGCCTTATGTTGTCCACTTTTGAATAAAGCTTATCTTGTGTCACCAGTGGTATTCTGGGACTTGTAGTTAGTTTATTCTTTAAGGACAAATTGTAGTTGTGAGTCGGTGGTTCAAGGCAGCAAGAAAATTTATTTTGTGGGTATTTCCAGGGCATTTAAGCTCAATACACAAACAAGGCAAAAAGGATGCTTCTCCAACATAAAGGATGAATCAGGTAACAGAGAATGACGTAACAAAAACCTCTTTTCACTGTTCAGCTGTTCTTATTCCCACAAGCTTACACCAAGGACTTCCTCGTGTGGTCATTCAACAGATTTTCTTTCTCAAAGCAAAACTTCTTCTAAGCACTGCTTCTTAGCTTCAGAAGGCAATTAAGCTTAGTAAAACACAGTATTAGCTTTCCTTAATTCTAAGCAGATACAGCTGGTCTGGGCTTCCAAGATAGTATTTTTAAACAATGCCCATGCTTGATGTAAATCTTTAATCTTTGCAGCTGCTTCTTTTAGTTTTTTGTTACGTTTTCCTTATTTTTATCATAGTCTTCCTTTTGAAAGTTAAAAGGCAGTACTGTGGATTCCTTGCCATCCTTCCTCCATTTATGAAAGCAAATGTGATCATGCTATGATCATTATTGCCAAGTGGCCCCAACACCCTTATCTCTTGCACCAGATCTTGTGTACCACTAAGAACTAGGTCCAAAATGGCTTCTCCTCTTGTCTGTTCATGAACCAGCTGCTCCAAGAAGCAGTCATTTATTTCATCTAGAAACTTTATCTCCCTAGCATGTCCTGCCATGACACTGACCCAGTCGATACTGAGGTAATTGAAATCACCCATTATTATTACAGTATTGTAACTTTTGTTAGCTTCCCTGATTTCTTCGAGTATTTCATCATCTGTTTGTTCATTTTGGCCAGATGGTCGGTAGTATACCCCCACTGCCTTCCCCTTTTTACTTGGAATTTCAATCCATGTATTTTGTTTCCTGCAACGCTTTAATCCTGTGTGACTCAATGCCCTCTTTAACATAGAGCGCAACCCCTCTACCAATTTGATCTACTCTATCATTGCAATATAATTTGTACCCAGGTATCAGTTTCCCACTGGTTGTCCTTCTTCCACCAGGCCTCTGAGATACCAATAATATCTAACCTTTCATTTAGTGCTATATGTTCTAACTCTCCCATCTTATTTTTAGACTTCTAGCATTTGCATACAAACACTTTAAAGGTCGTTTTTTATTTATATTAATCTGGTTATCGGTAGGCAGGGGTAATTTGGAATCTTTAAGCTCTGTACTTAGGGGTATTTGGGTTATTTTTGTCTTTATTGGAATCTCTCTTTCGAAATGCCCTATCTTTAATCTTTGGCTAGTATCCTTCATGGATACATCCTTGCGAACCATGTGCTCTTGGGCGACTGTTGACTTTCCCCTGTTATCTAGTTTAAAAGCTGCTCTTTCTCTTTTTTAAAGGTTAATGCCAGCAGCTGGTTCCATCCCAGTTAAAGTGGAGCCCATCCCTTCGGAAAAGCTCCTTTCCCCGGAATGTTCCCAGTTCCTAACGAATCGAAACCCCTCTTCTTTGCATCATCGTCTCATCCACGCATTGAGACTCCTGAGCTCTGCCTGCCTTTTGGGTCCTGCACATGGAACGGGAAGCATTTCTGAGAATGCTACCCTGGAAGTTCTGGATTTCAATTTCTTACCTAAAAACTTAAATTTGGCCTCTAGAACTTCCCTACCACATTTTCCTATCTCATTGATACCAACATATACCAAAACAACAGACTCCTCTCTAGCGCTATCTAAAACCTTGTCTAGGTGGCGCATGAGGTCCGCTACCTTTGCACCAGGCAGGCATGTTACCAAGTGATCCTCATGCCCACCAGCCACTCGGCTATCTACCTCCTAATGATCGAATCACCAACTATAATGGCCATCCTAACTTTCCCCTCATGGGCATATGGCCCTGGAGAAACCTCAGTGCGAGAAGATTTTACATCACCTGGAGGACAGGTCCTAGCTACATGATCACTTCCTGCCACACCAGAGTGATGCTCTTCTGTCACATGACCTCTCTCCTCCAAAGCAACAGGGAGGTTGCCAAACTGGAGTTGGGACTTCAGTACTATATCCCATCTATATACTTCTCTGTCTTCCTCATGTCCTCCAAGTCTGCTACTCTAGCTTCCAGAAATCAGACTCGTTCCCTGAGAGCAAATAGCTCCTTGCACCTAATGCACAGGTAAGACCACTCACGAACTGGGAGAAAATTATACATGTGACACTCAATGCAAAAGACTGGAAGGCCACCATCTCGCTGCTGGACTGTTGTCTGTAGCTTAGTTTTAAAGTTTTGTTCAGACATTAAAGTTGTTTACTTACTTTGGTTTGCAGAGGATACTTATACTAATACAACTGTATCCTTATATGTTAAATGGACTTTGTGCACATCAAGAATAATTAATCTCAGGTCCTTAATTAACACCTTCCTGATAAGGATAACCAGCCATACCTGAAAGTGATTATGGCACCTCCCCCTTTAATAGTTTTAAGAGCCTTTAAAGCTAAGATTTTCCAGGGGTGAGTGGGAGTTAGGGTGGGAAGGAGGGAAAGAAGACTTACAAGCTAGCTTGCTACACAAGTTACCTGACCTGTGCTTCTAAGGTAAAAGTTTTACCATTTTCCTGGATGATTCACACAGCCCTTGGTTTGATAGAGGGGGCCTTTCAAATTGCCCCTTTGATCTGCCACTTGCCTTTAACACCTATATAAAACAATTTCACAGATTTTTTTTCTTACTAACTGGAAAGCCTCTTTGTAAAGGTCACTAGAAACAAGTTTAGTTATTTGTACTCTGTTTATTCTACTTGTATGCTAAGCTATATTCGGATTTGATTTAAACAAAAAAGCTCTCTAGAAACAGTTATTTCAGTAACTATTTACTCTGTTTTTCTTTCTATGATAAGCTATACTCTGATTTGATTTAAATAAAAAGCTCTCTGGTCTTACTAAGATCTGACTGACTGGGCAAACACACTGATTTCTAAAATACACAGATTTATATACTTTAACCCAAAGATTACCCTTTTCCCAAGATTTAGAATGTGCTCCAGAAGATAAATACTTACAAATGCAGATCTATTTCCAGTTGTAGTAGTCCCTCTGGGTAGTCCTTCTTGCGTGTCTGGGTATTTCGCATGCCTGGGTACTTCTCGCGTGTCTGGACTGGTCTAGTGGGATGAACTGGAAGGTGACATTTTACTTACCAGATAACATCCTCTTCTGCAGTCCTGGCCTAGTGCTCTGCTGTTTTACTCTGCAGCTTGGTCTTGCAGGCTTATAACCACCTTGGCTGATTTTCTGTCCAAAGACTATCTTGTACATAATCTTTGGACAAAAAAGCAAAACAAGAAACATCTTCCCAAATGTAATACAAATGTATATAGCTTATGTAAATAGTTAATTGTTATAACTCATTCATAATGTTCCTTGTAAACGTTTTGTTACAATGTAAACCACCCCTGATCTCTGGAAGGGGTGGTATAAAAAAAGTTTCAAATAAATAAATAGTTCTATATGAGCCTTCCTTTGTCATTGAGGCTGTGTATGGGCAGGGGTTCTTGACTATGTGCTTGGGGATGAATACTTGAGTGCCCCTAGTTGCATCAGCAGTAGTAGCAGTAATGATGTTACAGGAAGTTTCTAGTGTTTTCTCTGTCTCCACCTCTGCTGGTGGGCAACACAACCCACTAATCTGGACTGGTCTAGCAAGACTCCAAGAAAGAACACTATCTGATAAGTAAATTTTCACCTTATTTTTTAAGATGGTAATAAGGTGCGTATATTAGCATGATTCAAGGCAAATGGATGTAAAAATGGTTGAATATTCACCTGTATAGCCTTCAGGCCAGATATATTGGTAGTTTTCGGGAATAGCAGTTAAGGACCACTGTGTGATAGTATACAGAGTTTTAGAATTCTGGAGTATTGAGTGATAATTCTCTTTCTGTGTTGCATTTCAAAGGAGGCAGAACAGGCAGTAATCTTAACTTTTGAAAAAGTCATTGTACATGAAATGTTCTTGTATTAGGATTTTTAGATTTAATTAGTCACCTTTTATAAATCTGAGTGCAAGGCGTGCCACAGTCAAGATATAGGAGTTACTTCCATGTCCAAGTAGACTTACAATGTAAGTTGTAACTGAGGCAGTGGAGGGTGAAGTAACTTGCCCAAGCCCGTAAGGAATGTAAAGAATCCCAAAGCATTGTTTTAATAATAACTATGTGGCTCTATAACAACACTGTGGACTTTTTGAGGGGGACTGGAGAACTTCTTTAATGATAAGGCCAACCATTGGTTTGTAAACAGTCTCTACAGTATTGCAGCTAGTGGCTTTAGATTTTTTTTGTTCCCTTTCCTTGGTATTTTTCCCCATCTTCTCCTTAGCGATTAGTCCTCTAGTAGCACTGATGAACATTTGAGTAGCAGGATAAACATTTAAAGAATCATTTTTGTTTACATTTTATTAAATTGCTGCTATGTTTTTACTGCAAGGTTAGCAGAAATGGACTATCTCCAGGAACAAGCAGGAATGAGTCTTCACATATGGGTACGTCGGTACCGACGGAGCCTGCGCGGGAACGCTTCCCAGCATCCAATCAGAAAGCTTTTCGAAGCATCCCACCACGCCTGCGTGCTACCTTCCCGCCTTTCCCAACTGCCTCTCCTCAGTTTTCGTTTTTCCGCGGAGCCGGCAGGACGTCCTCCTGTCACCGCAGAAAATTCTTCTTTTAATTCTTTAGTTTTCTTGTGGTCGAGGCTGTCTCCCCAACGCCACCGGTACCGCCGGTGTTTCTTTCTCTTTTCTTGTAAAATTTTTTCCTTTTAGGGAATATTTTTTCTTCTGAATGTCTTACGGTTTTTCAGGCCTTCCAGGCCTCTCCATGTCCTTTATGGAACCGCCAGCCACTTTCTCCAAGAAATGTTCAAACTGTAGCGGTACAACTTTATTTTTAGACTCACAAAATTGGTGTCTAAGCTGTTTGGGTCCTGACCTTTTTCCTCCGGAGCCCTCGGGCAACAGTATTGTGAGAAGAGGTTTTCAACATCGAGTTTCCCTCGATATGAGGTTCCCTTCCAACTTCAGGGCACCGACCATTTCTTCTTCTTCTACACAGGATCAGGTAACCCACAAACAGTCTGTTAAGACTAGACAACCCTCGAGTGGTAGGTCTCATGCACAGTATGTAGACGGCTCCGGCCTTGCCCTCGAGGGCCCATTGGCTTCAAAACCCCGGCGGGAGTCTTCGGCCTCCAAAGCCTATGTGGGGTTTCAGGTTGTTCCTGGGGTTCACACCCCACAGAACATACCTGAGCCGTGTCCGGTGGTGGCATCCGCTTCAAGCGGTACCGATACCCCAGCATCGGTACTGGTGTTGGACGAAACACTCCTCACCAGGGATCGTCATCTGGCATCCTCGGTACCTACGGGACCGGTGCATACGTTCCAGACTGACTTTCCAGTATCGGTACCGGCACCGATACTACCTCCGACGTCGGTACCCTCCAGACATGCATCGATAAACTCGCTTCCTTCGATGCCGAGTCTGGAATCGATCTCCAGTCTGGAGGACTGGGTACCGACTCTCCTTGGTACCGGCTCCCGTCGGTACCGAAGGCTCGGTTCCGATGGTTCGGATCCACAACTCTCGGTTCCTCCAATGCCGTTTGTGTTGCCACTGGCTGGGTTTCATCCATCGGTATCAGACACGGTACCGAAGTCGGTACCGATGTCTACATTATCCTCGATGCCCAGTTTGGAATCGATCTCTAGTCTGGAAGACGCGGTTCCGACATGCCTTGGTACCACGATCTGCCGATACCGGAGGCTCGGTGCCGAGGGTGACTGCCAAAAGTTTTCGGTTACCTCGGTACCGATTGAGCTGTCACTGATGGCTGTTCCTATGTCTGTGTCTGGTTCGGTTCCGACATCGGTACCGGTTATCCACTGTAGCATCATGCCCAGCTCCTTCCATGCTTCTTTCAACAGGATCGCTCCCTTCTATACCAAGTTTGGAGTCGATACCTGGCATGGACGATGTGCTACTGACTGTCGTTGGTCCTGACCTCCAGTACCAGCGTCCATCCGTTAAGGATCCCATATTGCACCGTGCAGGATCCTTTATTCCTATATACCCAGATAGATCCTTCTGTGCCCAGGCTAGTTCCTCAGATCTAACCTGTCCAAGGGAGGTTCTCTTTGGAGATCCTTCTTTTCAGAGTTTCCTCTGGGATATGGCAAGATCACTTGCCATTTCTATCCCTGGACATGATCCTACACAAGGCTCTGTTTCTACCGAAGCAAAGGAAAACATAATGCTTCCTTTGCATCATTCCTTGCAGGATCTTCTTCTAGGAATGTGGGAAGCACCTTTAAGGGTACCCCCACCTTCCAGAGCAACTGATCTCCTATATCAGGTGCCCCCCTCTCCAGGGTTTCAAAAGACTCAACTTCCTCATCATTCCATTGTAGTGGAATCAGCAATGAGGCGGGTGAAGAGTAAGAAAAAGCACTCTTCTTATCCGCCAGGTCGTGAGTCTAAGACACTTGATGCCTTTGGACGTCAAACCTTCCAGACATCCATGCTTTCAGCAAGAATTCTCTCATATATTTTTTATATGAGTCTATCTCTTGAGGAGGTCACAAAGAAATTGCATCTTTTGACTCCCTTTCTTTCAGAACCCAAGAGTGCAGACTATTCCTCACTGCTTAGTCATATTCAAAATATCTCTTGGTTTCTTACTCGTGCTTCCCTAGACTCATTTGAGTCTGTTAGCAGGACTTCTGCCATAGCTATAGGGGCACGACGTAGAGCCTGGCTCCAGGCTTCAGACTTAGACAAATGGGCACAACAAAGACTGGGTAATACTCCTTGCACTGGAGAAAATCTCTTCAATAAGGAGTCTTTACGTCAGGTTACTCAGTGCTTCACTGACTTACCTGTTTCTAAGGGCTGTTCTACGCCCTCTTCTTTCCCAGTAGGTAGGAAATGTTCTACCAAACTTTCTTCCCCTAGGGGGAGAAGGTTTTATTCATCTTCTGCCCATCACACAGATGTTCCCAAACAGGGGAAACATCGCCCTGGTCTGAAGAATCCAAACTCTCACCGGGCTCAGCAAACCCAGCATCCGCAGGGTTTCTGATTAATCACATATTTTTTGCGCCTCTTCAGGTTTAGAACCTGCAGTTGGCGGCTTCTCAGTAGAAGCCTTCCACTGCTTCATTCTAAACTCTAGGCATGGATCTCTTTTCACAAGACATCCATTTTTCTCTGTTATACGAGCTCTTGGGATGTTCATGCCTATAGGTCACAGCTTCTCCTCTTCTTCCTGCTAGGGGAAGAGGTTTGACAACTATCAAACGATAGTTTTCTGTACCAGCATGAATTTTTCCTTTCTACAGACTTACCACATTGTAAGTCTCCATTCAGCTCCATCTTCTCTACCCTCTTATCAAGCATTTCCCCTGTAAGAGTGGTACTATTACACTGGAGGGCTTCTCTTCAGTCCTTCTAGTTTTGTCTCTATTCCAGTGTGGAGTTTTCCTCTCTGAGTTAACTCCTTCTTCTTTTTTGCTTTGGGGCAGCTTTCAGACAGGTCCAGAGTTTTCTTACTCTTGTTCTGTCTGTTCTTTCTGTTTTTTAACAGAAAGTTTCTTTCTGATGTCTTACTAGCAGCTGCCCATGCAGGAGCCCTAGTGATTGGACCACTGGTTCTTCTCCACAAGCATCCAGAGTTGTCCTTCACTATATTCTTTCTGGCCTTAGTAGTGACTCCAAGACAGTGGATTCATCTTTCTTGGCAAATCTTATCACTATAGGCTTCTCAGATTGTTTTCTATTCTTGCCATCTCCAATTCCCTTGGGTTTGGCAGCATAGTCGACCTAGGTACTGGGCAGCCAGTTCTATCTCCTAATTCTCCTGCATTATGCTCTCTGCAATCTTACAGAGAAGCTTTCCACTATGGGCCCTTGCTAGAGAGCATTAGGATTTCCTCAAACAGCTGTCCTAGATGGTTGGAAAAGGCTCCCTCAGTCATGCCCCTCATGACTGGAAGGGTTCTTCCTACCCTACTATCTCCTTTCTAAAGCAAAGGACATGGGCCTTCTCTTACGTGAAAGCTTAAAGAGTTGTTCAATTCCCTCGTTTGGTCCTCAGAATTCCCACCGGAAATATGCTCTCTTTTCTTTGCAGCTCATCCTCATGGTATCCTAATCCTTCATGGACAGCGCATATTTAGCTAAAGAACGCATGATACCTTTTTTGCCCCTCAAGTAGGTCAATATGGTATCTCATTCCTATGCGTCTTCCGTCCATTTACCATGCCAGAGTTCTGGAGGACTCGGGACTTGCTGCCTGCAGACTGATATTATCCTCTGCTTTTCACGTAACCATCCTGGTTATTTCACTGACTAGCATTCTTGCAGCAATCTAGTCTGTTCTTTGTCAGGGAGATTTTTCCCCTGACTTCTTCCATCATAACCAGGGGGAATAGATTCTCTATATATCTTCTCAAGTAGGTTCCACCTTCTTGTTATTAGATGAATCTTTCCTCTTCACATCTCCTATGTGAATATACTTTCTATAGGCATATCTCTGTCTGCTTAATTGCAGACACTTATATATAGGCCTATATTTTCATATCTATCTATATATATATCTCTATAGATATATATGTCTGTCATACTCATCTATCTGACTGTCTATGCTCATATAGATATATATGAGATATATCTCTATATGATTCTGACAGTTGGGCTCTACCCATACCATGCTGTTCCAGCATGTTTGGGGTGCTACACACACAACCACTCCAGTGGTAGTTAACAACTTTTCTACCATAACCTTAAAGGTTTAGGTACCCCTGAAGCTCTCCATGTTCCAATATCTTTCCTACCTGACATCAGTTAGGAAAGACATTGCAGATCTTCAGTTATTGTGAGGCTAACGCCTCGGGCATCTGTCCTTTCTTTTGGGATATAAGGGTTTTCCATACCCCTTCTTCCCACAAGGACTAGGCCTGTTTGTCCAAATCAGTCAGCCTTTTCCTCTTGTTGCTGCTATGAGTGAGCCACCCTGTAGCCAAAAGAGTTTGGGCTTTTTTCATAAAGCCTTCCACTGACGGCTTACAGTTTTTGTACTACCCCAGTTTACCCCTGGGGTTACCTCTTACCTTTCAAAATTTCTGACCTCCATTGTGTTTTCCTACAGGTTTATTACCTCTACTTTTGCAGTGAGGTCCTCCTTGAGGTTCCTCTACTGGATCCCCAGTAGATCTCATGAACCTCCATACTTTTGTACAATCCTGTTAGGGGAGGTCCATATTGCAATATTTCATTTTCAATATATTTGATAATAATTCTTATCCACACAAGGACTTCTTGTCTGCAGTCCTATGCTAGGTTAGCCGTCTTTTACAGCACCTTTCTGTTTCAACTCCTTCCCACCATCCTGAAGATGCCTGGCCATATGAGGTGTAGCATGTTCCAATCCATAACATGCTGGGACTCCAGGCATCTTAGCTTGGGAGTCCCCATATGTGAAGACTCATTCCTGCTTGTTCCTGGAGATAGCACAGTTAATTACCTGTAACAGGTGATCTCTAGGAACAGCAGGAATAAGTCTTCACAACCCACCCACCTCCCCTTGGAGTTGTATTCTCTATCTCTATCTTTCCCTTCTCTCTCTCTCTCTCTTTGCCTCATCTTTAAAACTTAACTGAGGAGAGGCAGTTGGGAAAGGCGGGAAGGCAGCACGCAGGCGTGGTGGGATGCTTCCAAAAACTTTCTGATTGGACGCTGGGAAGCGTTCCCGCACAGGCTCCGTCGGTACCGACGTACCCATATGTGAAGACTTATTCCTGCTGTTCCCAGAGATCACCTGTTACAGGTAAGTAACTGTGCTATTTGCAAGTATAATTTGGACTGATAAACACCAGGTGAAATTATTTGCATGTTACATTGCACAGAAGATATGAGTGAAATATTGAGTTTTATATTATATTTAAGTAAGGGAGGGAGGGGGAGAGTACATATTGAATCAAGGAAATTTGTATCAAGCTTCTTTTTGCTTGAATCTAGAAGGAGGAAATATCTGCAGGTAGTATTTTACCAAAAAGGTGAGGGATAGTTGGAAGCTCATCGTAGCAAGAATGGTAGTGGCCAAAATTGTGCTGGCGTTCAGTCTTGTGAAATGATATAGACAGCAGTGCTAGAGGAAGATGACTGAGGTTGATGGTGACTCACTAATCAGGGAAAAATAGTCCTCCTGGATTCATAAACAGGAAATATTTATCATCCAGATTAAACACTGTCAAGGAAACTGCCGTTATAACCAGTTCACAGTGCCAGTACTCTAGGCTGTAAAGCCAGGAATTCCCAGTGTATAGCCGATGTATACTGAGAAATTAGAAACTAGATGGACATTAGAACCCAAAAAATTCTAATGAATGTTTAAAGTAAAGACAAAACACAAAGGTTACCATCGGTTATCCTCGGACAAATTCATAACCTCTGATTAGGCTCCCTCTTGATTCCCTTTAAGTCCATCTTTTAGCTGCCCAACAGTAGAAAGATAGACAAGGCTTGCAAGAGAGGTGGTAAATTATCTGCTGGAACTTTCAATATTTTCTGCATACATCTCCGTACCATCTCTACAAGTGGGACCAACAGAGACTTTGGAAAATTTAGGAATTATAAGTTGTTCCTCCTACCCCTTTCTTTAATCTTTGCCAAATGTGGAGCCTTCTCCTCTTTCAACTGAGCTTCCACTTCATATAACCTGGAGTTTTGGGGTTTTAAAACAGATTTATGACCTTCCATCCTATTAGAAAATGCAACCATCTTTCTACTGAATTGTTCAGGCATACTTCTGGAGGAAGAGTCTATGTTTCGTAACACGTCCCAGTCATTTTTCCAATTTACCCATGACCTTTTACTGGTACAGAATCAAGTCATCCTTTACCCAATCTCCCAGGGCCATTACTTCCTCCTTGTTTCTTTTTCTGCAGCACCTCCTTGCTCATGGGTGAAGACATCACAAATGGTGGCCAGCTCTCCAGAATCTCCCCAAATAATAGGACTTATAATGGTGGCATCTTCATTGCCAACATGTTTGCTTCCAGGTGGTGGGAAGTGGGGCGTGATCTCACCTCAGGGCTCAGAGAGGCTCCTTTGCTGCTCTATTCAGCACCAGAACTCATTAAGAAATCGCCAGTCAGAGCCAGACTGGTCTTGGAGCAAATGCCACAGCTCTCCAAAGTGTGCTGAACCAACCAAAAGGAAGGAGCTGCTACAGAGGGATGTGCCTGCATTTTCCCTTCCTTTTTTACCCAGTGAAACCTCCAGGAGGTGGCACAGGTAGGTTCACAGGAGAAACGTAGTGGAGCACGCAACCAAACACTCGTCTCCACCGCCATCTTGGTCCCCCGATTGGGTCTGATGAAGTGTTTGTTTAGATTTTATGCTGGATGTATTGTTGTGTGCCTAGATATAGAAGAAAACATTTTAAAATTTATCCCAAGTTAAAGTATTACTGTGTGTCATGTATACTTCCGAAGTCTTGCACAGTACATGTCAAGTACAATTCTTTCTTATTCGTATCACAAAGTGCTTGTCATACAGCATGCTGATCATGTCTTTATTAATAAAGATGGGGAGGGGGGCAGTGCCACCAGAGTTAATCGTGCCCTGCATATCAGCCCCCTACTAGTCTACACTGTCTATTTTGTAGAAAATGATATGGTGCATAACTTTGTTAGTATAGGTGCGCCTTGGGCTTGAAAGCTTTGGGGAACACTGTTAGGTGTATGACATTGGGAAGCTCTCTATCCTTTGAGGTGTCTTTAGAAAGAGTAGGAACTGCAATTTTATTTGTACTGGCTTGAAGTCAGCTGCTGTAAAAATATCTACTCTGCACATGTGGATTGGCTCCTCTGTCTCACGATGAGCACTGGTCAGGCATCCACTTCCCGGCTCCTAGGAGACAGTGAGCACTAATCCAGAAATTCTCTTCCTGGGCTGCAAGAGCAGACGGCTGTGTTCTGAGAGGAGACCAGAGTCAAGGCTCAGGAAGCCAGCGATAGTTTGGGACTAGGAGATTACTTCCCTAGATTATGGGAACCGAGATTCAGCACATGTGAAATTTTACAAAAAGAAATCGCTTTAACAGTATTCATGGGCTTCTATTTCTATGATACAGTTTTAAATTTCCAAGTTCTTAGGCTGTGATTATTGACCTGTTACAGATCAGAAAATATATTTCCTTTAAGGACTTTGAGTACAGTGTTCACTGCATGTATAAACCGATATGGTACAAAGGTTTAAGTACTTTTAAGGTATTAATGCACTAGAAACACACTTTTTCCAAAGGAAAGTAAGCTATAAAGCTCAGGAGCATGATATGAAGCTACAAGGAAGAGATAAGAAGCAACATCAATAAATATTTCTTCACGGAAAGAGTGGCGAATGACTGCCATGCTCTCCCAGAAAAAGTGGTGAAAGCAAAAGCAATGAGTGGGCTACACACAGGGGGACCTAATATTCAAAGAGTTCAATCTGGTAAGCAGGACCTGCTAACTGGATACACCCCTGCGAGAGCCATCTTCAGTGGCGCTATCCAGATAGGGTTGGGGTGACCTGTGGGCAGAGCTGAGGAGGAGCCAGAGATGATTCAGCTAGCAGAGAGATTCAGTCGCTGTCTGGGTAAGTGTTGCACATAGGTATAATTTGCCAGTGGCAGCCAGCAATTAAAGAACCGGCTGACTGCCGTTGGCTGAATATCGGCCCAAGGATGCCTTAATAGCAAGATGATAGAAACCAAGCATGGCAGGCTTTAGCTCAAAACAGCAGGTGTGGGGGTGAGGAGGGGAACACCGTATGGACTGACGGTTACAATCCTCGCTACTACCTTGGGCTGACTAGATGGGTCATTCCAAACTTTATCTGCTGTCATCTGTGATGTTGCTGCTTTACTGTCTAATTTTGAAGTTAAATAGCTACAACACAAAAATAATGTGAAACAATAAAATTGAAGCCTTTTGAAGAGAGCTCTGTTCTGGCCTTTCACATTCTTCTGTTGAGGGGGTCATTTTATTAAGGAATCTGCTGTGTGTAAAGAATATTTTAGATGTGCAAAACGGCATTGCACAGATGTATATGTGCACACAAGTGCGTGTGAGCGCACATTTTCTTTGATTTGATTTTGTTTAGGGGGTTGCATTGGCAGGGCAGACGTGCAGTTGTCATACACACACATAGTACATGCACACATACAGATCCTTGGAGCAGATGTGTGCTGTTGGCGATTAGTGTAGGAGCCTATTTTATAAGTATATAGGTTGCCTTTTATAAAATAAGATCCCCCCCCTCCACTTTATCTAAGTATAGATGAAAATGCACCACAAACACACATGGATTAGAAAACGGTGAAAATACTGTTAAATATTTAAAGGGACAATTAGAAATGTGCCACACTACACCGCATTTGATATTCTGCTGCTTTAGGGGCTCAGATCTCATTCATCAATCCCATAATTAAGTTGCCAAGTTTTCCAAAGACTAAACACTTATTTAATCAAAAATTCCATTAAATGTGCACAGTTCCAAGTACCATCAAATACTTGTCAACAAAATTCATATGAAAACGCCATCAAGCTGAGTCTTTCGATTTATCAAAAAAAACCAAAAACCATTGTTAGACAATCTTTCATTCAGCAAAACACCAATGAAGTTAAATACTCCAGGCCATCATTAAATTGTCTGTTACATTAACAAACGCTCTTCACAGTGGAACAAGCAATTCCTAAATAAATCTTGCACTTGACCTTTACAGAAATGTGAAAGTTTAAAAAGTGGCCACCATAGTCATCTTGTAAAGACGTTGGTACATAACAGCAATCATCGAGTTGCGCAATGATGGAAAGATGCCAGGCGCCTGACTTGATATCAAGTTTCATTTCTTTGGCAGGGCTTGGCGTTACCTTTCTACCTGTAGCGCTTCCAATAGCAGCATAAATGGCATCTCTTTCACTCTTCTAATACTTTAAATGGCAGCTACAACACCACAGCTCTGCCACATGGAAGCATAATTTCAGCAATGATAGGAACAGTATCCTTTCACTCCTTGAGATCTTTAGACAACTGCTACAGCGCTTTCCTGCTTCACCATTTTGTTCACCAGTCTCCTGGTCTCTGTTTAGAAAATGCTAAAACTGACAACGCATTATGCAAACAAACTTTATTATTCAGAACAAGATCAGTCATGCAGCAGTTCCATAATAATGATGAGAGCGTGAAAGAATGCACTTAAATATGAAATGCATTCATATGTTTAATCATATAATACATTTTTTAAAAAATGCATAAAATTTAGGATTAAATGATTTTTAGGAGGATCTTTTGCTAAACAGCGTTAGCTATCAGCATGTGTTCTCATGCTTGCTGGGACCTGCATTAACAGTTAACACAGGGCCATGACAGAGCAGGCTGGTTTCTGCACTGTAACACTTGCAAGTAGTGTGGGTCCACCTAGCGCACCTCAGTAGATCAAGTTACTGCACCCGCGCTAATGTGGCACATGTTCAGGAACAAGGCTCTGCCTTACCTGCTGGGAAAATGCTGTCCACACACCCAACAGTTAACGTAGTGGTGTTGCACCTGAAGCGCCATGGTTTTGGAACTATTGGCACACCGTTGCGCTCTTTAGTAAAAGACCCCCATAGTCTTTTGAAAAATTGAAAAATGAATTATGAATGAAAGTTGATCTCCTAAAAAAAGTAGCATGTTCATTGCTGTGTATGGTGGCAAGTTTCTGATGGGCTCTTTAAATATCTAAATGTTATTATCGCTGTTTTCTAATCTGGATGTCTTTTACAAAAAAGGTATATTTTTAAGAATTTTTATTGGTTGCATGTGTTAAAATTATCCCTATACTGTGACGATGAATGATTCACCCACTTATACAGCATTGACTTCAACCTAATTTTTTTGTTTACAAATCTTTTTGCTAATAAAATGTTTTGCTTAGAGTAAAGTTCTAGTTTTCTAAGACAAATTTTGTAAAAAAAAAAAAAAAGATGAAATTGAGATCAGTTTCATGTTATACAGTAGCTTATGCTTAAAAAAAACCGGTGTTAAAAACACACAGCGCTAATGAACCTTATTTCTTTCTTTCAGAATGCCAGTGTCTCAGCTAATCAGAAGGACTTGGCAGAACAAATGAAAATCAACGCAGAGAATCAAGTGAAGGCGTTGACTGAGGAAAACAAACAGCTCAAAAGACAACTTAAAGAGAAGGAAGCTAAAGTTACTGAACTCCATGAACAGATCCTTGACTTGAAGGAAGAAGACGAGAGACTGAAGGAAAAAATAAAGCGATCTGAGGTACTCGAACAGCGACACAAACGTTTACATCGGATTTTTCTTCTCCTTTCCTTTTACATTGAGCGTGAGAGTTGATGAGTGCAGATGTTTAACAGGATATGGGAGGGCTGAGTTCTCAGTAATGGAGTTACTGTTATGTTTAAAACTATGCACATTAATTCTTGTGAACAAGTTTGCCTGGTTGGCTGTAGCATTGTTTCCTTTGACTTTCCAAACTGCTCTTCAGGGAGGTTCTAATTTCATTGACAGGTTTGTTTGTTTTTTACAATTTGCAAACTTTCACGGTTATTTCTACATTCTTAATAAGAAATTCATTTATCCTGTCCCTAAAGTGCTAGAAAAAGTGTATGATGGTTTGTTATGCTCTTCTGCCTCCTCTTTTCTGTTCCTTGGATTTAACTATTCCTCTATTTCCCCAGTCTCCCTACAGTCATGAAATGCAATGGATATAAAGTGGGATGCAGCTGGTAAAAGGAAACGGTGTGCAGTTTCCTAGCTTTTTGGGGCAGTCAAATGTAGAAGACTGTGATATTTCTGCTCCTCTGTATGAGGCTTGCACCAGACGAGGGGGTCCCTGGGAAAATACAGGCAGCAGGATTACATGAATCTTGCTCTCGTTCTAATTCTTGCGACCTTTGATTTTCATCTGTGATCATTTGTGCAGGCTGGAAGCCTTTTTCCTATGCCCAGTATACATTGGTTTAGTGATGTCTATTAACATATTAACATACTGTAGTAACATAGTAAATGACGGCAGATAAAGACCAGCATGGTCCATCTAGTCTGCCCAGCAAGGTGGCAAGAGTAGGTGCACCTGCCGCTCCGTGCAGGTCAACCCTCCCCATGTCTTTGTTTAGGGGTGAACCCACCGCTCCGTGTAGGGCACCCCTGTTTGTTGAGAAATTAGATAGTTAAGTTTATTTTGATTTTATCCTGTTGCTGTAAAGGGATCCACTGTGTCTGTCCCATGCCATTTTGAATTCTGTCACTATATTTGCCCCCACCACTTCCATCAGGAGGGCATTTCAAGCATCCACCACCCTTTCAGTGAAAAAGTATGTCCTGACATTGCCTTTCAGTTTACCCTCTTGCAGCTTCATGATCTCCAGGAACAAGCAGGAATGTAGTCTTCACATATGGGTATCGGTACCGACGGAGCCTGCGCGGGAACGCTCCCCAGTGTCCAATAGGAACGCTTTTGAGAGCATCCCTCAGCACATGTGCACTGCCTTCCCGCCTTTCCAACTGTCCCTCTTCAGTTCTTCATTTTCCGCGGAGCCGACAGGTCACATACCCTGTCACCGCAGAAAAGTTTTGTCTTTAATCTTTGTTTTTGTGGTCGCGTCTGCCTTCCTTCGACACCATACCGGTACTTCCGGTTCTTTCTTCTTTCTTTAAAAAAAAAAAAAAAATTATAGTTTCTGAGGTGTTTTACTTTAGAAACTTTTTTCCTTGGTGCTAGGTGCCATTTTGGGCACTAGGCCCAATTTTATCCTTAAAAATGGAAAAAACCTACTTCAGGGTTTAAAAAATGTTCTAAATGTGGCGGTACCATTTCCATCACAGACACCCATGATTGGTGTCTCAAAAGTTTAGGTCTTGACCACTCTATTTCAGAGTTCCTCTCCTGTGGAATGATGTCAAAAAGGGGCCAGCAGAACCGAGCTGCTAAACTTAGCACCCTTTTTCCCTCAGATGCGGCGTCTGTTGCATTGACGTCCTCCAGGGCCTCATCTTCCTCCCATGGATCTCAGGTAACTAAACATAAATCTAGCCGGTCCTCAAAGGATAGATCTCCTTCTAAGTATCGAGATGCCCCTGGTGTTGCCCTTGAGGAATTTTCACCGGCAAAAATGCCCCAGCGGGAGGCTTCGGCTTCCAAAGCACTAACGGGGTTCCAGGATGTTCTTGAGGCCTCAACCTCTGCAGAACTACTGGCGCCCATGCTCTGGGGTTGCGGCCGCTTCTACCGGTACCGACACCCAAGCATCGGCAGCGTCGATAGACCAGAGATTCCTTGCTATTGAACGCAGTCTAGTGGCTCTTCTCACGGCTTCGGTACCATTGAAACCACTTCAGACACCTCAACCGATACCGGAACCAGTACCGACTGCATTAACATTGGCGGGTATGCTACCCATACCGAGTCATGCGTCTATCCCTGGCATCGACAGATCGGTACTGGAACAACCCGATGCCGACTTCGATCGATACCAGTACCGTGCTTTGCACGATCATCGGGATCGGAGGTATTTTGAATCCTCTGAGTCTGAAGACTCCGAAGACTCTGCCGATACCAGAGTACTTCTCCCCAAGGATTCCTCTTCTCCTCAGCGCAGAATGTCTCTGCCAGAGGATATGTCCTTTCAGGACTTTATCTGTGATGTGGCCCGAGGCCTTTCCATTACAGTAGCTTCTGAAAAAGAGCCTAGAGCAAAGGAGTTGGAAATTCTCCAATACCTTAAGGCTCCCAAAGAGGCAGCTACTCTGCCTATTCATGAGATATTACATGATCTTATGCTAAGGATGTGGGAAACACCTTTAACCACATCTCCTCATTCTCAAAGACTCGATACCATGTATTGAGTTCCACCTTGTCCTGGCTTTCAAAAAACTCAATTACGACACCATTCAATGATGGTGGAATCAGTCATGAGAAGGGTGAAAAGTGCATCCAATCCTCCAGGTCGTGAATGTAGAACTCTCGATGCCTTTGGGCGTCGATGCTTCCATGCTCTCAGATAGGATTAGTTCCTATATCTTGTATATGGGAATGTTCCTTGAAGAGGTCACAGGAGACTTGGAGCTTCTGAGCCTCCTCCTTCCTGATGACAAAAGGCAAGACTATCTTACTCTAGTCAAACATGCTCAGGATGTTTCCAAGTTTGTAAATCGTGCAGCCTTTGACTGTTTTGAGTGCATAAGCCGAACCTCTGCTATTGCCATTGGTGCACGTCGGATTGCCTGGCTTCAGGCATCTGATTTGGAAATTTGGGTACAGGACAAATTAGGAAACATTCCTTGCACAGCAGAAAATCTCTTTGGCAAGAACTGGCAGGAGAAGGCTAATGAGATAGATGCTGACAATATCACTTTGGATAGATTGTCCAAATCTACAGCCGATTCTGCAAGGAAAAAATCCTCTAAGAACCATTTTTCAATAAGAGAAAGAGGTTTTATCCTTCCTATACTCAACAGGGACACCGTCCGGGTCAGATTGCCCAAAAGGGACAACGGCAACAACCTAGACAACAAAAGAAGCCAAAAGCTGCAAAACCTCAGTTAGCTCAGCAGGCTCAGCCTCCTCAGGGGCTTTGACTCCTTCCTAGAGAACTTTGCCTTCCTGCCCCTAAACGGTCCAGAACCTTCGACCATCCCAGGCAGGTTATGTCATTTTGCCCACAGATGGTACCAAATAACAGCAGAAAATTGGACTCTGTCCATTGTACGAGAGGGGTACAAGCTTCATTTTCACAGCATGCCCCCTCCTACAATTGTAAAACAGTTCAATTCTCAGACCTCTCTCGACAGTCTCTTAGGTCAAGAAGTCACAATGTTCCTGGCTCAAGGAGCAATAGAGGAAGTACCCATTCCCCATCAAGGTACAGGGGTTCTACTCCCACTATTTCCTTATTCCAAAGAAAACAGGAGGACACAGACCCATTTTAGACCTCAGAGAACTGAACAAATTTGTTCCAAGAGAAATTTAAAATGGTCTCTCTAGGAACTCTGCTGCCATACCTTCAAAGTCAGGATTGGCTTTGTTCTCTAGATCTCAAGGATGCGTATACTCATATTCTCATCCATCCAAATCACAGGAGATTCCTCTGATTCCTGTTTCAAGGAAAGCACTACCAATATAGGGTTCTTCCCTTTGGCCTGGCTTCTGCACCAAGAGTGTTCACAAAATGCATGGCTGTGGTAGCAGCATTTCTCCGCACTCTGGGAATATTCGTCTTCCCTTACTTAGATGACTGATTCATTCGAGCCCCTACAGTGCTAGAAGCCAGCTCTGCTCTGTTACGCACAATGCGAATCCTTCAGTATTTGGGACTTGTCATAAACTTCCCAAAATCCAATCTTGCTCCCACTCAGTCCCTAGAGTTCATAGGAGCTCATCTGGATACCAGACAGACAAGGGCTTTCCTTCCACAGCCCTGCTGTCTTCGCATAGTACAACTAGCTTCCCAAGCAGTGCTCAAACCTTGTCCCACTGCTCTGGAAATGCTACAATTGTTAGGCCACATGGCTTCCGCTGTGCATGTGGTTCCTTATGCTCGCCTCCATATGCTCACAGCCCAGTGGACTTTATCCACTTAGTGGACACAGGCCTCAGGCTGCCTGTCGGACAAAATAACAAACTCAAACCATCTTATTTCGTCCCTCCAATGGTGGCAATCACCCAGAAACCTTCTGGGGGGTCTCCTTTCCAGCAACCCCTATCCCAAGCCACCCTAACAACAGATGCATCACAGGTGGGATGGGGAGCCCACTTGCACGATCTCTCTACCCAGGGTACCTGGATTCCACAGGAGGCCTGTCTTCACATCAACCTTCTGGAGCTCAGATCAGAGCAATCTTCTTTGCTCTTCGAGTATTTCACGCCCAGCTCAGCTACAAGAGAGTCCTAGTTCAAACAGACAATCAAGTAGCCATGTTCTATGTGAACAAGCAGGGTGGAACAGGTTCTCTGTCCCTATGCAACGAAGCTTTGCGACTATGGGCCCTTGCCAGAGAGCATCAGATTCATCTCCTTGCAGTGTATCTTCCAGGCATTCAAAGCTCTTGGGCAGACAAACTCGGTCGAGTTTTGCTTCCACACGAATGGTCTGTCCATGCAGACCAGGTTGCCCAAATATGGGGTCAGGACTTCCTATATGCCTTCCCACCCATTCCCCTCATCCCCAAAACCCTATTCAAGCTTCAGAGAGACAGAGGTCATGTGATCCTCATAGCTCCACGTTGGCCACGGCAGCCATCGTACCCTCTGCTCCTACATCTCTCTCAAGCTCTGCCTCTGGAGTTAGGATCTGCTCCAGATCTTCATTCTCAAGAGGACGGGATGCTGTGGCATCCCAATCCCCAGTCTCTGCATCTCAGGGTCTGGTTGCTGAAAACCTAGAACTTCATGGTCTTACCCTTTCCCAGCAGGTAAAGGATATCCTTCATGCTTCCAGGAAGCCTTCCACAAGACGGTGTTATGCATTTAAGTGGAAAAGGTTTATCATATGGTGCTCACAGAATGGTCTTAACCCTCTTGCGATACCTCTGGAATCATTACTGGAGTACCTCCTTCATTTATCAAATGCAGGGCCTAAGACCAATTCAGTGAGAGTCCATTTGAGTGCTATTGCAGCTTCTTTCAAGCCTCTAAATGGACAACCTATTTCCTCTCATAGTGAGATTTATGAGAGGCCTTCTTTTAACTAAGCCTCCCATTAAGCCACCACTGGTGGCATGGGACTTAAATCTGGTACTTGGGCAGCTCATGAAACCGCCCTTTGAACCATTAGCCACTACCTCTTTGAAATTCCTTTCCTGGAAGGTTATCTTTCTCATTGCAATCACATCAGTACGTCGCATCAGTGAATTGCAAGCATTGGTGGCTGATCCTCCTTATACAAGGTTCCATCATGATAAGGTAGTCCTTAGGACTCATCCACACTTTATGCCAAAGGTGGTATCGCCCTTTCATTTAAACCAAGCGGTTTACCTTCCTGTATTCTTTCCAAGGCCTCACGACTCAAATGCAGAAAGGAATCTTCATACTTTGGACTGTAAAAGAGCTTTGGTCTTTTACTTGCAAAGGACACAGCAACATAGAAAATCCTCTCAACTCTTTGTTGCTTTTGATCCTAGTCATTTGGGACTTCCAGTCTCCAAAAGGACACTGTCCAGCTGGATTTCACATTGTATATCTTTTGCCTATGAGAGTAAGAACCTTCCTCTTGAAGGCCATGTCACAGCTCACAATGTGAGAGCCAAGGCAGCCTCAATGGCTCATCTTCACTCTGTGTCTATTGACGACATCTGTCGAGCAGCTACTTGGGCTTTGGTACATACCTTCACAGCCCATTACTGCTTAGACAAGGACTCCCGCCGGGATGCCTTGTTTGGTCAGGCTGTTCAACACCTGTTCCACACTTAATTAACTCCTACCCACTATCCCTGGTGGAATGCCGGAGATCCATGGGGGGAAGGGGAGCTCTTTCACAAGGGCACACAACTTTCTGGGGCTATCTCCATGGCATCTGCAGCTAGGGAGTCCCCATATGCGAAGACTACATTCCTGCTTGTTCCTGGAGATAGCATAGTTACTCACCTTTAACAGGTGATCTCCGGTAACAACAGGAATTTAGTCTTCACAACCCACCCACCTCCCCTAGAAGTTGTATCTCTCTTTTTCTTTCTCTCTTTCCCTCTCTCTTTTGTGTCAGCTTTAAAATCAACTGGAGAGGGACAGCTGGGAAAGGCGGGAAGGCAGCACGCAGGTGTTGTGGGATGCTCCCAAAGGCTTTCCTATTGGACGCTGAGGAGCATTCCCACACAGGCTCCGTCGGTACCGATGATACCCATATGTGAAGACTAAATTCCTGCTGTTCCCGGAGATCACCTGTTACAGGTGAGTAACTATGCTTTACTGATTTTACCCACTGGAATCCATGCTGTCGTCCCATAATATGCATCCAGATGAGAAAATGTCAGAAATACAGAACTGGTTTTAAAATCTCACTCCTGGAACTGGGTAACTTGGCCTGAACGTAGAATTTCAAATGCATGACAATTTATCTCATGCCAATTTATTGTGGATATCCTCATAACTCACCTAACTGTAAGCCTGCTAGGACAGGTTTGGGAAGCCCTGTGCTCACATAATTCTCTAAACAAATGTGTACTGGGCAGAGAAAAGGGGCTTCCAGCCTGCACAAGCTGATCACGTTCGATGAGTTCAAATAGATTCTTTCATAGAAAGAGAAAACCCATAACACTAAAAAAAGACCACACAGCCCATCCAATGTGCTCATCTATACCATGTGCTGCTTGCGGTTTCTTTTCTTTCATGTTCAACACTACTTAACAGAATCTTCGATACCCGCATAAATTGGTACTCCACAGAACTGGGCTAACTGGAAGGCTGTATTGTTTTGAAGGTGGGTAGGACATTGCATGCAGATACTGTTTTACTTTGAAAGCATTTCATTACAGAGAGAGAAACAACAATTAGAAGATGCCTTGGAGCATTCCGGAGATCAGGAGAAGGAAGCCGTGCTGTCTAAACGGCAAGTGCAGTGCCAGCTGGAGGATGCACAGGTAAGTGCAGCAGCTTTCAAAGAAGGGTGGTCATCGGCAAGTGTGCTCGCTGCTTAATCTGCTGGACTGACACTTTTTTCGGTTGAATTGGAAGTTAATGGCTTGTCTTCCACACCCCACTTATTTCTGCCAAGCTGGAACTGGTCGTTTTTGTCTTGGCACTATGCTGTTCTAAAACATGTCGGATGTTCTTCATAATTTTTCAGAGGAATGGCAAAGTGGAGCATTTGCCTATTTTCACTATTCCATTCGCCTTGCAGCTTCTTGAAACATGCAACTTTGAAAGATAGTCCAGATAAACAGTGTAATCTGTTTGATGTACCATAACCTTTGTTGGATTTAGCTATGTAAAAAGCTTTAAAAGTTATCCCGTTTACCCCCATAAAACAGCATTTTGGAAATTGACAGCTGTGGCATACAGGGACTAGGATGGAGAAGGCATTTGACGATTTCATTTAGAAAAAGTACCCGTGGTCCCCACTAGCCTCATATTTTCAAGCAATTGCATAAGAGGGGCTTCCTTTTGAAATGAACTTACAGAACCTGCAAGCTGCCTAGGTACCTGAAAATCACCCCTTGTATGTAATGCACCATCCATGTCTGTCGGGAATATATGTAGAGCTGCCTATCAATGCAACATTACATCTACTCCATTCTTGCTTCTTATGTGACCTGAACTATCTGATCATTTCTCACACAGATTACTATAATGCCCCGAATAACGCTCTTCCTCTTTATTACCTCAACGATCCAATGAATCCAGTCAACTGCAGTTAAGCATGCCGGTCGTTTTGATCATGTCTCCCCACTGCTTATTTCTCAACATTGCCTCCTGGTCATTGCTTGCGTTTAAATTTAAGATCTTAATTTTGGTCCAGTGTGCTCTTCACATGGACATTCCTCTTTATCTTTCCTGTCTTCTGACCCTCTTGGTTTGTCTCGGGCTTCTTTGTTGTCCTTGCCCCCTCTCTCCTGTATTTGTCTAGAATCCTCCCCATAACTCTGCCCGTTCTGTGAAACTTGTTACCAATTTATATTCGGCAAGGACAGCCTTTCTGAAAGTTTTTAAAAAGTCAGTATCGTGGATTTTCTCTCTGACTTTTGGGGAGGCTTTGGCTCCGATGGTCCTGTAGCAGAGGGCCGAGCCATCCTGTTTTCTCCTCTTTTTGTTCTTGCCACACGCCTGTCTTCAGTTACTTTTTATCTTCTTGTTCTAGTTGTTTTAAACTGTTTTTCATTTATTGGACAAGATTTGATTTATGCTATAAGAGACACTATCAAAGTGGTTTAGAGACTCCAGTAATTGAAACAGAAGAAAAATAGAAAAGTGCCAATAAATGAAGACAGGAATAGGACTAAGAACATGCTAGGAGGGGAATGAGTAGAACTACATTAGTTCCAGGATGGTGTGTACCAGGCTACATGAGGGCAGGAAGTTCTGTAGCAAGAAGACGTTATGGAAGGCTCTAAGGAAGCAAACTTAGAATGACAAATATTTTTCATGGAAAGGATTGTTGACAAGTAAAACGTCCTCCCAGAGCAGGTGGTGGAAGCTAAAAAAAGTAACAGATTTTAACAGGTCATTGGATAAGCATAGAGGATCATTAGCTGCAAAGAGTGAAGAGATGGCAAAAGCATGACCTAGTGACAAATGCCAAACTCAGCTTATTCAATAAGGAGTATTGAGACTGCCAGAAGGAATGCTGAAATGGGTAAAGTTAAAATACTTAGAAGACTCTGTATGTTACTACAAAGCTTTGTGGTTAGATACTGGAAAGGTGGTATACTGGGTACAAACTAAATGTGGATCTTGTATGGCTAAGAAAAGTACAAATGGAGAGGAACACAACAAAAACGGTATTGGAGAAGGAGAGATCCTATAAATAATTTCATTTGATTTAACGGTCCCATGCAGTGCATCGGAGAGCATCACAATACAAGCTAAACTATGATGATCAAACTGTACGGCTGGTACTCTAATTTTATCTGTGCAGTACGGCCAGGAATAACTGGGTTGACTAGATGAGCCAGTTTTTCCTGATGCCAATTGGGCCGAAGAGGACTCTTTCAAACATTCCGTGCTGAGGGCACACCCGTGCCTGGCGGGCCTGCACCTGAGGGCCTCAGCAGAGGGCCTTTTGGTGGGGACCGAGTAGGGGACCACCACAACCCATACAGGACATCAAACCAACCTCAGGCCATCTCTAGTAGCAACGGATTACCACATAGAAGACACAACTTAGGACCAACAGCAAAGAAGATCTGAGACCAGCCCTGCCATCAGTTACCTGGTTCCCAAAGGTGAGCAAATACACCAGCAGAGTAAAGGTACCCTATGTAAGAACCTAGCACTCCCCCCATCCAACATGTGGCTCCACAGCACAATCATGCTCCAACATCAATCTCAATCATAAATACAACTATACCCGTCAAAAAAGAGGTAAAATACCTAGGGGTAATAATAGACCATACACTCACCATGCTACCACATATAAAACAGACGGTAAAAACCATATTCTACAAACTCAAAACCATACAACATCTAAGACCCCTTCTTGACACCCATGACTTTAGATCAGTTGTTAACACACTCATCACCCCACACTTTGACTATTGTAATAGTCTCTTAATTGGCCTACCACAAAAAAGTACATACCTACTTCAAAGAGCCCAGAACATCTGTGCCAAAGTAGTCACAAAAGCCCGCCTAGTAGACCACGTAACCCCAATAATGCTGGAACTGCATTGGCTCCCTATAAACAGCAGAATCAGATATAAAATCCTCCTAATCACATTCAAGCTCCTGAACAACATCGCCCCATCATATCTATCCATGCTATTACATGCCCCATCAGAATCAAGAACGCGCAGACTAAACGCAACACACTCACTTGAAATACCAAACTCATTCAAAAAAACTAAAAAATCCACCAGCACCAGAGCCTTCTCATTCACTGCCCCCATGCTCTGGAATAATCTCCCAATAAACCTTCGGATCATAAAAGACCTCACCCAATTTAGAAAGGAACTCAAGACATACCTTTTCTCCGAACACTATGAAATCCCAGACCCCCTAGTCCAACCACACACCATCCCCAAACACTCAAACACAAAGCCCTAAAACCACACTCAACTACCCACACACATACACCCACCACATACACCCACCACATACACCCCCAAATACTCCCAAGAGATGAAAAAAAGGAAATAAATTCCTCCACACACACACACATATAAAAGGTAGAAAACTCTGACTACCTATAAAAAAGGTAGAAAAAACTCTGATCAACACTAGATCAACACTACGATACAGAAACTTATTAATGTATATAAAATGTAAATAGTTTTGACAATTAATGCACAGTTATTTGTATAAAGTTACAATGTTATAAATCTCTGTTAACAACTATTATCTGTATAAAGTTAAAAAAAATCTCTGTTTCATGTAATGTATACATTAGTATACAAATTTGTTTACTTGTTCCATGTAAACCGCCCCTGATCTCTGGAAGGGGCGGTATAGAAGAAATAGCTAAATAAATAAATAAATAAATAAAATAAATAAATGCTCATATTCCTCCTTCTAATACAAGTTCTGATACACCAAGCAAGGACCCCATTCACCAGGAAACACACACCCATACACTCGCACCTTCCACACATCCAATACATCACCCGATGGCATCATCAAAACAAGCACACATCAGACAAAGCACTCAACTTAGTCCAAATAATGCCCACCCACTCTCCGCAAGCCACCCACTCCAACCCCATCCTGGGCACTACCATCATCTGTACGCTCATCAATACAAGGTCTTTCAGAAGTAAGGCTAACACCATCACCAACTACCTGCAGACCCAACAGGCAGATATTTTGTGCATAATAGAAACATGGCTCAATGATACTAACCAGGTAATACTAAACCAAATTACTCCACCCACATACTCTGCCTTCAACTGCCCCAGAGATTGTAGGAGGGGAGGAAAGAGTGCTAATATTAGCTAGAAGCCAACACAAATTCAAGACCATCTCATCAAGCAGCACAGAGGAGTCCAGCATAATCACTATATCCAACAAATATGTGAACATGTGCCTTGCATACAGACCCCCGAATGCCATGTCCGAGGAACTATCCAGAATTTTGAGACAATCTTCGTGCACGACACAACACATAAACCACTCATTGTCTTAGGTGACTTTAACCTCAGTGTATCACCTAATAAGGAGTCCAAATCATTCAAAGCAATAGAATCCCTTCAATACATCCAACTAGTCAAGGGCCACCACACACAGACTAGGAACGACCCCAGACCTCATATTCATCCCCAAATCGCTACAAGAACGCAACCTTATCACCCCCATCTATTACATCAACACCATGGTCAGATCACTCTTTAATAACATTCACACTGCAAATCGCCAATCCTGTTAATCATCAAGAAGAGATTCCTAATGAAAGAAGATTCAAGGCCTTTAACAAGGAAGTATTCCTGAAAGAGGTACAGTCAAACCTCGGTTTTCATTTGCCCCGGTTTTCATACGCTTCGGTTTTCAACGTCTTTTCTGACTGAGATTTTGTCCCGGTTTTCATGCATTGCTTCGGTTTTCAACGTCTTTTGACTGAGATTTTGTCCCAGTAGCAGGGAAGAAAAGCTGTCAACGTAAGCAGGAGATGTTGCATGAATGTGGGAGGCAGTTCTTTCTCTTGCAGGGTACGTCTGAAGCTATATCATTAAGATTTTCTGCCATTCTGAAGCATTGAGCAGATAATGTAAAGGTATTTTAATGGACTGAATTCAATGTGATTCCGAAGAGAGCTGGGCACAGCAGCTTGTCAGGGGTGGCTAAGGCCAGATGTTAACATACTGTACTGTACAGTACTGTACTTAGCTTGCTTTCAGTGATGTTAAATGTTCATTTATCCATTTCATTAGTCATTTATATTTATTTCTCATTGTTTTCTGTATGTAAAAATATAGTTATTCTCTATAAAATGTATTTTTTGTGAATATTTTTGGGTGTCTGGAACGGATTAATTGGATTTACATTATTTCTTATGGGAAATATTGCTTCAGTTTTCATACGTTTCGGTTTTAGTCAGACTTTTTCGAACGGATTAATCATGAAAACCGAGGTTTGACTGTAATCCCAAATCTACACCAAAACATAACTGATCTGTAAAATACCATACTGGAACCACATCTTATCCACAGTAGCATTAGCTCCTAATAGGAAATGCACAAATGCACACAAGAGGCTCACCGCCCAATAGTACTCCAATGAGATCAGGAAGGCAAAGCGGGAGTTAAGGAAACTCAAAAGGAAATGGAGACAAATAAAGACCCAGACATACAAGGCCAATATAGGATCAAACAGCAGGACTACAACAACCTGATTAACAGCTGCAAGCGACAATACCAAACTAATACCATGAGATCAGCAAACAAACCCAAGGAGTATTGGACATTGTGCGGACACTCACTAAAGACATAACTCAACAGAATATCCCTGAAATGCACCCCTAGAACATGGCAAAATACATAATTGACAAGCACACGAAACTCGATAAGAACATACCACAGGCATCTACCAACAACATGGTAAATCCAGCCTCCACCCAAACATGGGGGGATTTCTCCATACCATCTGTCAATAAATAGAGCAGATAGTGAACTCACTTAACACAACCACCTCACCAACTGACCCATGTCTGGTACATTGGATAAAATCATTCAATTTTTACATAAAATAGTAAAGACGTCCCTCTAATAAGGATATATGCCATCATCCCTCAAACAAGCATCTATACGGCCGATATTAAAGGACATGTCACTTGGCAAAACCGATCCCATGGTATATCATCCGATCTCCAGCCTTCCATTTCTTGCACAAATCATAGAAAAGACCATACAGACCACAATGCGCCACTGGACTCCCACCAACATAGATTCAAACCATGCCATAATGTTGGAAAATTACTAACCTCACTCATCGTTAACATCATAAGGGGAATAGACAACATCAAGACTGGATTCCTCCTCATATTTATGGACATCTCTTCAGCCTTTGATATCGTATCACACAATATTTTTCTGAATCATCTCCAGGATATTTGCATCTGTAACAACACACTAAAATGGTTTGCATCCTACCTAAGCAACAGATTACAGCAAGTCAAATGTGGAGCAAACAAACCAATGCTGTTCGTTGTATCATAAGGCA
The DNA here is from genome assembly GCA_033557465.1 of Ichthyophis bannanicus. Lineage (NCBI taxonomy): Eukaryota > Metazoa > Chordata > Amphibia > Gymnophiona > Ichthyophiidae > Ichthyophis > Ichthyophis bannanicus. The sequence continues at coordinate 159,110,829 of CM066043.1, read as the reverse complement.
TTCCGCAAGGTTCTGCACTCTCCTCAATCCTTTTCAACTTATACATACACCCTATCTACAGCATCATCAAGAAACATAATATACAATATCATATATATGCTGACGACCTCATGGTATACACCCTGATTGACCTAGATGCACCGGACCTAACAGCCATAACCCAATTCCTGGAAGGCATGACTACCTGGCTCAGCAAACTACAGCAAAACTGAAGCACAGATTGCATCATCAGAAACAGCACCTTCAATCCTCCCCAAACAATCCATCTACTAAACCGGTCAATATCTGTGAAGAACGAACTACGATATCTAGGAGTCACCCTGGACAAAAACTTCAACCTCCAGTCACACATAAACAAAATGGCTGCAAAGGTGTACCACAGACTAAAACTCATTAGGAGACTAAAAACACTTCCTAAACCAGGACCATTTCCATACAGTGTGCCAGGCTATTATCACCCTGACACTGGACTATGGCAACTCACTCTGCCAAGGTCTCCCAAAGCAAACCATACATTCTCTACAGCTAATGCAGAACACGGCTGCCCGCAGCATCACTGGAACAATTAAAACTGAACACTTCACATTTGTACACTGGCTTCCAATCCACACCCGTGCAAAGTTCAAAGCGATACTGAAGATTTTCAAAATCCTACACCACTGCTCAGCAGACATCTTACAGGATATGATTATAAGAGACCCAGGCACACGCCCCAGGCAAAACAATACAAACATATGCTTACCATACCCACGGTTTACCAGAAAACCAAACAGTCCACTACCAGAAGAGCGCTCTCTCTCTCTGCACCTAGCTTATGAAACACCCTCCCTGATGATATGCGAGCTTCTGGAGACATGAAAGACTCTCCTATTCATGGAGCACTATGGAAATGTCACATAGTCTAGCAAATAGAACGGTCTGCCCCATCCCAAACCTGACAGATCATTGATACCTCTTCCCAATAACAGCTCAAACTGTAAATAAGTCAAGCCAACTGTATATAGGTTCTATCTTGTTAACTACCCTGCATGTTAACCCTCTTCTTTATAGTTTGTTGTACACAGTTTACGTTGTAAGCTTCAATATAAACCGCCTTGATTGAAGGATGAGGCGGTATAAAAATCTGGTACTTAAATTTCAGCAGCAAAGAAAATAAAGAGCCCGTCCTTTCTAAACCAAATTACTTTTAGATGCATCCTAGAGCAGGTTTGACAGTCACCAGCATAATGATTCTTCCCAGGATAAATGTAGCATGCTCTGTGATGATCGGTGCATTTGGGACAAGCTTTGAAGCTGCTGGCCTGCTTTTCAGATAGCGGTTCAACTTGCAAGACTGACTACACTGCAAAGGAATCTGATGCACTCTTAAGCTCCCTTTCTCATGCATGCTGGCTGTGGGGAAGGAGGATGAAGTTGAACTGCTGGGATATCAGCGTGACTGTCTCCCATTCTCTGTACTAAACTGATGTGCTTTTAAGTGCCTTTCCTCTTGCCAGTCACAGAGCAGAGGGCTGAGCTGCAAGGTAAAGAAGCACTGTGGCCATTAGGAAAGTGTGCAGGAGGAGGAGGGGGACCAAAATGAAGGTGGACTTAGGACGCCCTTAGCCATTTTGGCTTGACTGGGATGACTTCTCTACTGCTTCAATGATACAGAATAATTTGAATTCTTTTTTCCATGTATTCTTCAGAAAATGGAAATCCATTTTTTAAATGTTGCAATTGATCTTAAAAACAAAGAAGACAAATTATCATATCCTATGTTCATTGCAAACTGCCCGACTACTATGGGGCCAAATAATGAGCAGCCTCACCTAATGGAACACTAGCTGTCATAAGGTAACAGGCTGGAAGTGGGTGAAGGATAAAGTATCATGTGCTCTGCTTTCTTACCAACAGTATAACTGGATAGCTTCAGTCCTTTCCATTGCATGAAAGTGTTATATGTAGAAATGCTTGTCATGTTCATCAACCTGGGAAAAAAGTGAGAAATTGCAGCAAAATACATTAACTTTGGAATCGAAGGCAGAAAGAAAGAGCAAAATAGAATGAAGAGAAAATATCCAATTTAGGTCCCAATTTCCCTCCAGCCCCTCTCCAACATGGGGTTTCTAAGCTGGTCTATACCCTGCATGTCCATCTGTTTTCCCAGGGCCATCCCTGCACTGCACAAACCATCCTGTGCTGTGTTTAATAATGCCATGCGTGTTAGATGGGGCGGCTTTGCTTACTACTGCCCGCCCTGGCTCTAGGGCATCCTGCCACAGATTTGAGATAGTTGCTACGCTTACCCATGCTCTAACCAGCGCTTACACAGCCCAAGAACATAAGAAAAGGGAGAACCAACATACAACAAACCTTGAATAATCCATAATGTACAATAAAATATAAATCAAAAGTTCTATTTCAAAGCCAATGCTGCTCAAAACCTATTGCTAAAACCCCAACATGAGAAAAAGAAAACACCGGGAGGGCTGCTCAAAGGCATTTATGCACACTTGCAACCCACATATACGCTGCTCACTGGGATATTCTGCGGCACTACCCCACTTAATGCCACTGAATATCTCCAGTTTGGGCTGCTGAAAGCGCCCCCTCCCCCCCCCGATACCAATCGCTTAGCATTGGGGCATTCCAGGGTTGGAGTGGGGGCAGCACCACGGGTTAACGGCGATATTCAGCCGCTGCCCGGTTAATCCCACATGACTAAAGTTTAAAGCCTTAGCCAGTTGTGCAATCCAGCCAGGGGCTGACTATCATCGCTGACTGGCTTGCAAAGTCGCAACCCGGATATTCAGTGGGAGGGCCTGGGAGGGCCTGGATGGGTCCCCAGCATTGAATATCTAAGGTGAAGTTAAAGCGCCGACGGCCAGCCACTGAACCCTCCCCCACTTTCTGTGTTCACCTCTGATGCAGACAGATTATAGCCATGTTGGGGGTTTAGTGGCGCTGGTGTCTCGCTTTTCTACAGTTCTCTTATATATCATTTCCCAGTGCTTTATGGTTTATTGAATTTGGTATACTGCCTTTTTTTAGGTAAATGCTCTTCAGCTTTGCTTTGCTTGTCGTATACAAAATTAACCGCCAAGCCCTTTCTGTGAGCGTTACCTGGATGGAGCAGCTTGCATATCGGGGGTGTTTAGCTTATATTTCCTTTCACTATTTACGATAAACTTCATTATTTGGGACCTGCTGTGTTTCCATCTACTACAGAGAAACCTTAGTAAAGTTACGCATGAACAGCAACAGTTAGCAGAGAGATTGAAGGATGAAACCAACCAGAAAGAGCAATTAAAGCGAATGAAAAATGAAATGGAAAATGAGCGATGGCAGCTGGATAAAACCATTGAGAAACTGCAGAAAGAGGTAAGACTAAGTTTGTTATGTTAAGAGCTTGAAGCAGACTTGCTGCAGTCCTAAAGCTGTGTGAAAGAAACTTTACCCCCCCCAACTTATGCTGCAGGCAAACATGCAAAGAGCAGAGTCTTCATTTAACTTTCCTTCAGACAAATTTTATATTAACTCGATTTCCAAACACATTTCAGTAAATCTGTTTGGAACTCGGATAGAATGCATTTAACACTCATAATGAGAAAATTAAGGAAGTAAATTTTAGTAACCCATCTAAGTGCAGTGTTTCATAGGTAATTTTTGTACCTTGTACACAGTAATCAGATTTTTTGTATATTTTTTGTTTTGAAAATTTCCTTAGGTAGTCTCTTGGCACCATCTTCTCCTGTGGGCAGTAAAATGTGTGTGCAGATTTGAGATTTTAAAAGGCCATTTTGCCTATGTATTTTATTAACATATCCTAAACACCCCTTTCTACACAAGCCTGCCCCTATGTATTTTCAAAGCCATTTATGTGGATGAACAATGATTTACCCATGCAAACTTGGCTGTGTGGAAATTGTCCTTCCTCAATATGGCTAAAGGTGTGTGTATATTCCACAGAGTACAAACTTAGCTGCATATATAGGAGGTTGTCCCTGGGGGAATGCATTTAAGTAGCATCGAAAGATAGTGTATGTAAATTTTGCTTTTCAAGTCAGCACAGATTATTTCCTTAGGAAGCCTAGCCACACAAAAAGCAAATGGAAAAAGTCCAGCTTTGGACCTGTGGCAAGCCTATCCCACCCCCCCTTAAACACATCCATAGCTCTTACACACCCCTATAGCATGCGCTCTCTGAAAGCACCCTTCCTCTCTCGGTACACACACTCATGTAACTTACTCTCAACCTCTCCCTTCAGCGTGCAGGCCACCATAGCTCTCTTAAACCTCCCCCTCTCTCTCCCTGACACCCACCCTCCTGGATCTTTTCCCAAACTTCCCCCTCCAGCAGAATTTGAACTGCGCAGGATACTGTGAAGCCCACCTGGTTCAGCTTCTGCAGACTACCCAGGTGGAAGAGGAGGATTAGAGCGGTGAGCTAAATCTAATTCCCTTGAAAGAGGAGGGTACTGTGTGATGTGCAGCTGCTCTCCTCTGTCTCTATCGTGCCGATTAGTGCTTGGGTGAAGAGAGGAATAGGAGTAGGCTGCATGGTTGGGGTCTTTCCTGCAGCTGGGGGGATCCTGGGAAGGGGATGTGGGAAAGCAGGAGAGCAGAACACAGTGGAAATGTTCCAGGCTGTGCACACTTGCAGCAGAAAGGCAGCAAAATTGTCAGGGACTTCATATAGCTAAATTTGTATATGCCACGGAGGGATGGAGGGTTTCCTCCTGCTCCCCATATGGAATTTTGCACTGCAGTTACAGATTTCTGCAGAGGAGGATAATTCTGTGTAAGGTCTGCAATGTGTCTTGGCACTTACGAAGGCTGTCCTATTACAATAATACCAGTTTTTCAGCCTGCTTCAGAAGATTTGTGTAGGTTACTGAATCTCAGTAAGGCTGTCCAGGTTTGCTTTTGGCTATAATCAAAACAGAGCAGTCTTCTCTGGCAGGAACACCATGCAAAAGCAACTTAGAGAGGCTGAAACTAGAATGGAATCTAAATTTCTATTCATTCACATACCTGTGCCAAGGATCTGTGTGGAAAGGGGGGTTCTAACGTTCCTCCGTTTCTAATCTGGTTTCCAACCAACATGTGGCACAGACATGACTCAAGAACGTTGGCTTTAGGAAACGGTACTCTGTTGTAATCAACCCATGCAGCGAAATGTGTGTTACAATTTCTTTGGAGAGTTTTCACTTTCTGAACACAAATCGGAACATATGTTTATCTTTTGTCACTTAGATTAGAGTAATGCAAGTGTATAATTTAGTTTTTTATATAAGTTATGAAAACATACGTTAATAAAAAATGTTGAAAGTGAAGAACAAAATTATTCTATGTTGACATTACTATATTCTGCCCTTTAAAGTATGAACCAGTTGTGTAATGAGAATTTTTCTCCTTTTTAAAAAAAGATGTCTGAAATTTTGATGGGTTCACGATCATCCACGTTGGAACTTCAAAAACAGTTTGATGAGTACAAGGAGAAAAATCGCAGAGAGCTTGCTGAAACGCAGAGGCAGCTGAAAGACAGAATCCTAGAGGCAGAGAAAGCACGTCTGACAGTTGGAAAATTGCAGGATGAGGTAAAGGCCAAATCCAATGACATCTTTGATTCCCCTCTGACAATGCACCTTTCCAAACAGGCCTGTGCTAACTTCCTTCATGAAAGCATAGAATTGGTCAACAGACTTATGGACTTACAGAAAGAAATGAATGGAAAAGTGGTTATATTTTATTATAATTTTTCTTAATGTAGTGACCTGCACAGAGCGGTGGGTTTACCCCTAAACAGAGGCATGGGGAGGGGTGACCTGCACGGAGTGGCAGGTGCACCTTTTCTTGCCCCCTTGTTTGGCAGACTAGATGGACCATGCTGGTCTTTCTGCTGTCATATACTATGGGGTATGTTTACTAAAGCGCAGTAACGTTACTGGCGTTAAGTGCAGCGGCAACGTTACCAACGCCATATAAGGAAGTGGGCGTACCGGCGTTAAGGTAGCAATGGCTGTTTAACACGTGGTAAAGGGTGCCTTGGCCAGTTATCGCACGTTAACGGGACATTGCACTTTAAGGCTGACAAGGCGCCTTATAAGGTGCCTTAACCTAAGGTGCTGTAGAAGGTGCCCTAAGGATGTTAAGATGACCCAAGATATGGTGCCCTAAGGGCAGTAAGGTGCCCCAAGTTGACAAGCATGAAATGTACGCCCAGAAAACAGATGTAACCCTAACACTGCACAGAGCACCAAGGAAAGGCAATGGACAAGTGATGGAAGGAAGGAGAGGTGGGAGCTGTTGGACCTGCCAAATCTGCGTGCAGCCTTTGTGGCAGCCAGTAAAATGGACAAACATATCGGAGGCAGCTGTACCGATGCACAGGGAGTTGGTAATGTAAAGTGCTACAATGACAGTGGGTGGCAGAGGATGGGACTACGTGTCCTCCAGTGGAGGTAGAGGTGGCAAGATATTTGCAATGATAGGAGGACAGAGGAGTAGTAGTGCCATGTAGATCAGGCACAGATAAGGCCAGCATGGAGAGCCGCAATGCAGAAAACGGTAACAGTGCAGGACATGGGGTAGCAGCCTACACAGGAAGACAGGACACTACACAGCTGATAGAGGTAGATAGATGGGCCGAAGGATGGTTGGCAACTGAGGTGAGTGAGGGTATTATGTGCTGGCAGCACAGATCTGCAGAGATATGACTGTCACAGGAATGAAAAGGACTTGCCCCGGACAGGCCTAATAAAATGAGACCACTGAGAGATTGAACCCATGACCTCTGCCTAGGAAGTCATTGTATTCCTATATATGTACACTTTGGAGTAGAGGAGGGATAGGGGAGATATGATTCAGACCTTTAAATACTTAAGGAGAAATAATGAACAAACAAACCTCTTCCAAAGACAGGGAAGCTGTAAAACTAGAGGGCATAACAGGAAGCTGCAAGGTGGAAAATTGAAAGGCAATATCAGGAAATACTTTTTCAATGAGGGGGTGGTGGATGCTTGGAATGCCCTCCCGATGGAGGTGGTGGGGGCAATACGGTGACAGAATTCAAAATGGCATGGGACAGACACAATGGATCCATTTATAGCAACAGAATAAAATCAAAATAAACTGAACCATCTAACTTCTCAACAAATAGGGGTGTCCTGCATGGAGCGGTGGGTTCACCCCTAAACAAAGACATGGGGAGAGGCGGCCTGCACTGAGTGGCACCTACTCCGGCCATCTTACTGGGCAGACTAGATGGACCATACTGGTCTTTATCTGCCGTCATTTACTATGATCTCCAGGAACAAGCCGGAATGTAGTCATCACATATGGGTATCATCGGTACCGACGGAGCCTGCGCGGGAACGCTCCCCAGCATCCAATCAGAATGCTTTTGGGAGCATCCCACAGCACCTGCGTGCTGCCTTCCCGCCTTTCCCAACTGCCTCTCTCCAGTTCTTCTTTTTCCGCGGAGCCAGCAGGTCGTGTTCCTGTCACCGCAGAAGAATTTCTTTTTTCTTTCTTTCTTTTTGTGGTCGCGTCTGCCTTCTTCAACGCTCTACTGGTACTGCCGGTCTTTTCTTTCTTATTTCTGTGTAAAAAAAAAAAAAAAATTTTTCTTTTTTTCTTCAGGTGCACCTGCCTTTCTTGGGCCTTAGGCCCAAAAACCTTTCCTTAACATGGAAAAACCTGCCTCGGGTTTTAAAAAGTGCACCAAGTGTGGCGGTACCATTTCCGTCACCGACACCCATGAATGGTGTTTAAAATGTCTAGGTCCTGACCACTCCATCACGGATTGTGTGTCCTGTGCCATAATGTCTAAAAGAGGTCGGTAGAACCGAGCTGCTAAGCTCAGTACCCTGTTTCCCTCTGATGCGGCTTCGGTGGCATCGACGTCTTCCAGGGCTGCTTCTTCCTCCCGTGGATCTCAGGTAACTAAACATAAATCCAGCCGGTCCTCGAAAGGGTAGATCTCCTTCTAAGCATCGAGATGCCTCTGGCGTTGCCCTCGAGGATTTTGCACTGGCAAAATTACCCCGGTGAGAGGCTTCGGCTTCAAAGCATTATCGGGGTTCCAGGATGTTCTCGATGGCTCGGCCTCGACAGATCTCCTGGTGCCATGCTCTGGGGTACCGGTGGTCTCCACCGGTACCGACATCCAGGCATTGGCAGCATCCATGGACCAGAGAATTCTGACTATGGAACGCAGTCTGGCGGTTTTCCTTGCGGCATTGACGCCCTTGGTACCGCGACAGACAACTCCACCGGTACTGGCACTGGCATCGGTACCGATAGCATCAGCATTGGTGTCTGCTCTGCCGGTACTGGTTATTCCCGGTACCGATCTTGGTCGGTACGGGTATCGGGCTCTACAGCAGCATCCGGACAGACGATACTTTGCGTCCTCAGAAGAATCTGAGGATTCTGAAAGTTCTGTCAATGCAGCGATGCTTCTTCCAGAGGAGTCGTCCTCCCCTAAACGCAGGATGTCTCCTCCAGAGGACATATCCTTCCAGGACTTCATCAGGGAGGTGGCTCGGGGCCTGTCCATTACTGTGGCCCCTGAAACAGAGCCAAGGAGTTGGAAATTTTACAATATCCCAAAACTCCTAAGGAGGCAGCTACCTTACCCATTCATGAGATTCTTTATGATCTCATGTTGAGGATGTGGGAAACACCACCTCTCCTCATTCTCACAGATTGGATACTATGTATCGAGTCCCTCCTTGTCCTGGGTTCCATAAGACTCAACTTCCTCACCACTCTATTGTGGTAGAGTCAGCTATGAGAAGGATCAGAAGTGCAAAAAGACATGCCTCTAATCCTCCAGGACGTGAGTGCAGAACCCTGGATGCTTTTGGACGTAGAGTCTTCCAAGCTTCCATGCTTGCTGCAAGAATCAGTTCCTATAGTCTCTACATGGGAATGTTCCTAAAGGAGGTCACCGATAATTTACAGACTTTAAGTCCTTTCATTTCTGAGGATAAAAGACAGGACTTTCTCACTTGGGTCAAACATGCCCAAGATGTTTCTAAATTTTCCAACCGTGCAGCCTTCGACTGCTTTGAGTGTATAAGCAGAACCTCGGCTATCGCCATAGGTGCGCGTAGAATTGCTTGGCTCCAGGCATCTGATCTAGAGCTCTGGGTACAAGATAAATTGGGAAATATCCCTTGTACTGGTGAGAACCTGTTTGGTAAAGATTGGCAGGAAAAAGCCAATGAAATGGATGCTGAAAATTCCACCTTGGATAGACTATCCAAGTCCACTGCTGATCCTGTTAGAAAGAAGTTGTTCAAGAAAACATCTTTTTCTAAAAAGACAATATTTTATCCTGCTTATGGTCAGCAGGCATCTTCTGCTGGTCAGTTTTCAAGCAAACGTCAGCAACCACCCAAACAGAAGAAAGCAAAGGCTGCTAGGCCTCCACCGGCCCAGCAGCTTCAGCCTCCTCAGGGCCTTTGACTTTCAGCTAGAGAACTTAGCCTTTCTGGTTCTGGAAGGACCAGAACCATCCACCATTCCAGGAAGGTTATGTCATTTTGCCCCCAGATGGGGGCAAATAACAGCAGAGCATTGGACACTCTCCATCATAAAGGAGGGGTACAAACTTCATTTTTCAAGCATGCCCCCTCACACAATAGTGAAGCAGTTCAATTCTCCGACCTCTCTCATCGACCTGTTAGGTCAGGAGGTTGCCATTCTTCTTGCCCAAGGGGCAATAGAAGAAGTACCTCTTCATTAACAGGGCATAGGGTTCTATTCCCCTTATTTTCTTATTCCAAAGAAAACAGGGGGTTACAGACCTATCTTAGATCTCAGAGAATTGAACAAATTCCTTGTCAAGGAGAAATTCAAGATGATTTCTCTCGGAGATCTGCTACCTTACCTTCAGAGTCAGGATTGGCTTTGTTCTCTAGATCTCAAGGATGCGTACACCCATGTCCTCATCCATCCAACCCACAGAAGGTTCCTTTGGTTCCTTTTTCAAGGAAAGCACTACCAATACAGGGTACTTCCTTTTGGTCTGGCCTCAGCACCAAGGGTGTTCACGAAATGCATGGCTGTGGTGGCAGCATTTCTCCGCACTCTAGGAATATTCGTCTTCCCTTACTTGGACGACTGGCTCATTCGAGCTCCAACACAGTCAGAGGCCAAGACTTCTCTATCCTGCACAATGCATATCCTGCAGTATTTAGGGCTGCTAATAAACATCCCAAAATCCAGTCTAACTCCCACTCAGTCTTTAGAGTTCATAGGAGCTTTTCTGGATACCACAAGGGCAAGGGCCTATCTTCCCCAGGCCCGTTGCCTTCGCTTAGTGCAGTTAGCTTCTCAAGAAGTGCTAAAGACCCATCTAACTGCTCGAGAAATGTTGCAATTACTAGGCCACATGGCATCCACCGTGCATGTGGTTCCATATGCTCGCCTCCACATGAGGGCAGCTCAGTGGACTTTATCCACCCAGTGGACCGAGGCATCAGGGTGCCTGTCAGACAAAATAGCAAACACAAGTCGCCTCATTTTGTCCCTCCAATGGTGGAGGTCCACTCAAAACCTGTTGCTGGGGTGCCCCTTTCAACAACCCTTACCCCAAGCAACACTCACAACAGATGCTTCTCTAAAGGGTTGGGGAGCTCATCTGCAAGACTTCTCCACTCAGGGCACCTGGTCTCCGCAAGAGAGTTGTCTACATATCAGTCTCTTGGAACTCAGAGCAATTTTCCTGGCTTTGCGAGTGTTCCACTCCCTGCTCAGCTACAAGACAGTCCTCATCCATACGGACAATCAAGTAGCCATGTTCTATGTGAACAAGCAGGGGGGAACGGGCTCTCTGTCGTTTGCAACGAAGCTTTGCGACTATGGGCCCTCGCCAGAGAGCATCAGATTCATCTGCTGGCAGTATATCTTCCAGGCATTCAAAACTCTTGGGCGGACAGACTCAGTCAAGTACTGCTTCCACACGAGTGGTCTCTGCATGCAGACCAGGTGACCAGGATATTTCAACTTTGGGGAACCCCGGACATAGACCTCTTTGCAAGTCCGTGGAATGCCAAACTTCCCCGATTCTGTTCCAGAATTCCGACTCAGGGGGCCCAGGCCGCTTTCCTCCTTTACTGGGGTCAAGACTTCCTGTATGCCTTTCCACCCATTCCCCTAATTCCCAAAACCCTCTTCAAGCTTCAGAGAGACAGAGGCCACATGATTCTCATAGCACCATATTGGCCACGGCAGGTGTGGTACCCTCTGCTTCTACATCTCTCTCAAGCTCCCTCCCTGGAGTTAGGGTCTTCTCCAGATCTCCTATCTCAGGAGAACGGAATGTTATGGCATCCCAATCCCCAGTCTCTACATCTCAGGGCTTGGTTGCTGAAGGCCTAGATCTCCAAGATCTTAATCTTTCTCAACAAGTGAAAGATGTTCTTTATGCTTCCAGAAAACCTTCCACTAGACGCTCTTATGCTTTCAAGTGGAAAAGGTTTACTATTTGGTGTTCGGAAAAGGGTCTTAACCCCCTTGCGATACCTCTGGAATCTTTGCTGGAGTATCTCCTCCATTTATCTAATGCAGGCCTTAAGACAAATTCAGTAAGAGTCCATTTGAGTGCTATTGCAGCTTCTCTTAAACCTCTAAATGGACAGCCTATTTCCTCTCATCCTCTCATAGCAAGATTTATGAGAGGCCTCCTTCTAACTAAGCCTCCCATTAGACTACCTCCGGTAGCATGGGACTTAAACCTGGTTCTTGGGCAGCTCATGAATCCACCTTTCAAACCTTTAGCTACCACCTCCTTAAAATTCCTTTCTTGGAAGGTTATCTTTCTCATTGCAATCACATCAGCACGCCACATTAGTGAATTGCAAGCGCTAGTAGCTAATCCATCTTATACAAGGTTCCATCATGACAAGGTAGTCCTTAGGACTCATCCACACTATATGCCTAAGGTGATCTCGCCTTTTCATCTAAACCAAGAGGTCTACCTACCTGTCTTTTTTCCAGGACCTCATGCATCAAATGCAGAAAGGAATCTTCATACCTTGGACTGTAAAAGAGCTCTAGCTTTTTACTTACAAAGAACACAGCAACATAGAAAGTCCTCTCAACTCTTTGTTGCTTTTGATCCTTCTCATTTGGGACTTCCAGTCTCCAAGAGAACACTATCTAACTGGATTGCTCAGTGTATTTCCTTCGCCTATCAGAGTAAGAACCTTTCTCTGGAGGGCCATGTCACAGCGAGAGCCATGGCAGCCTCAATGGCTCATCTGCACTCTGTGTCTATTGACGACATCTGTTGAGCAGCCACTTGGGTCTCGGTTCATACCTTCACAGCCCATTACTGCTTGGACAAGGACTCCTGCCGGGATGCCTTGTTTGGTTGGGCTGTTCTCAAACACCTGTTCCATACCTAATCAACTCCTGCCCACCATCCCTGGTAGGATGCCAGAGATCCATGGGGGGAAGTGGAGCCCTTTTCAGGGACACACAACATCTGGGGTCTCTCCCTGGCACCTAAAGCTAGGGAGTCCCCATATGTGATGACTATATTCCTGCTTGTTCCTGGAGATAGCATAGTTACTCACCTGTAACAGGTGATCTTCGGGAACAGCAGGAATTTAGTCCTCACAACCCACCCACCTCCCCTAGGAGTTGTATCTCTCTATCTCTTTCCTTTCCCTCTCTCTCTCTTTGTCTCAGCTTTAAAACTCAACTGGAGAGAGGCAGTTGGGAAAGGCGGGAAGGCAGCACACAGGCGCTGTGGGATGCTCCCAAAAGCGTTCTGATTGGACGCTGGGGAGCGTTCCCGCGCGGGCTCCATCGGTACCGATGATACCCATATGTGAGGACTAAATTCCTGCTGTTCCCGGAGATCACCTGTTACAGGTGTGTAACTATGCTTTACTATGTAATTCCCATGTACACTCCTTGTGGCCTTGGGCAAGTCACTTAATTCTTCTTTGCCTCAGACAAATACATTACCAAGTTTAAGTTACAATGTAAAGCGCTTTGACTGAAATGATAATGCGGTGTAAAAATCCTGTTAAATAAATAAATACACAGATACTACAACTATGACTTCGAGGTATGTCATCAGAATCAACGAGAAACTGGCATGCGACTGGCTGATAGGTTATAGCTGAATCCACTCAAAACAAAAGTGTTATCGGTAGCTAGACCCAGGGCTGATAGCTCTTAAGATTGAGTTTATGGGCCAGCAACTACAGTTAAAGGATGACATAAGTGCTGGGGGTTAATTTTGAATAACACTTAATCATGTGGTTCAGAATTTGTACCACCACCTTTGTTTTCATCAGAGGGTTATAACCCCCCTCATCCAAATAAATTTAACTACTGTCCTCCATGCATTAATTACTACTAGGCTTAACTGAACACGCTTACCCAAAGGAAATTACAGTAAAGACCCAGCTAAGTCACTTTCAGCTAGTACCGAACATGGTACATGCTTATTGGTTTGAAATTGCAGGATCACAAGACCTGTTATTGAGACTAGCACCGAATACTAGCTTATAAGGTTACATTTAAAATCCTTTGGTTGGCCCATAAGGCATTACTTGGAACGAGGCCTAACGGTCTCTCTGAGTGGCTGACTGACGCATACACCAAAAAGGAGCTTGTACTGCAGTCAGGACTGTTGATTGCAGGTGCTTTCTGTATTTGATTTAGTAGTTATTTACTTCAGGCCTTTCCAGTAGTAGTTCAAGGTGAGCTGCCTTCAGGTACCGTAGGTTATCTGCATATTGCCTAATCTCCAGGAACAAGCAGGAATGAGTCTTCACATATGGGTATCTTCGGTACTGACGGAGCCTGCGCAGTAACACTCCCCAGCGTCCAATAAGAAAGCTTTTGGGAGCATCCCACAGTGCCTGTGTGCTGCCTTCCCGCCTTTCCCAACCGCCTCTCTCCATTTCTTCTTTTCCGAGGAGCCAGCAGGTCGTGTTCCTGTCACCGCAGAAGAAGTTCTTTATTTTTTCTTTATTCTTTTGTGTCGCGTCTGCCTTCTTTGACGTCGGATCGGTACCGCCGGTCTTTCTTTTCTTTCTTTCAAAAAAAACCAAAAAACGCTTTATCTTTACTGTGCATTTTCAGTTTTTGGGCCCTAGGCCTAAAAATATTTTCCTCATGGAGAAGCCCGCTTCTGGGTTTAAAAAATGCACAAAATGTGGCGGTACTATTTCTGTCACCGACACCCATGACTGGTGTCTAAAGTGTTTGGGATCTGACCATTCCATCACGGATTGTATGTCCTGTACCATGATGTCTAAGAGAGGTCGGCAGAACTGAGCAGCCAAGCCCAGTACCCTGTTTCCCTCTGATGCAGCTTTGGTAGCATTGACGTCTTCCAGGGCTTCTTCTTCCTCCCATGGATCTCAGGTAACCAAGCATAAATCTGGCCGGTCCTCGAAGGGCAGATCTCCCTCCAAGCATCGAGATGCCTCCGGGCTTGCCCTTGAGGATTCCGCACCGGCAAAATTACCCCAGCGGGAAGCTCCGGCTTCCAAAGCATTATCTATGGGGTCACAGGTTTATTTATTTTTATTTAAAGGGTATTTTTATCCCGCCTTATCCTTCAATCAAGGCGGTGTGCACATCAAACAATCAGTGGTAGTGGAGTGTGTGTGAGTTAGTTTATGTACAGTGAGGGTGCATGGGTGCAAGTGTGTTGATTAGCGTGATCTATTTACAACGTGCTTTTTACAGTTACAGATTGACATCGATGGCTCGGCCTCGACAGATCACCTGTTGCCATGTTCTGGGGTACCGGTGGCTCCCACTGGTACCGACATCCAGACTCTGGTGGCGTTGATGGATCAGAAGATTCTGACCATGCAGCGCACCTTAACGGCTTTCATACAGGCTGCGACGCCTCTGGTACCGCAACAATCCCCGTTGCTGGTACCAGCTCCGGTACCGGCATCGCTCCCGGTACCGGTACCGATTGCATCGACATCGGCTTTGGTGTCAACTGCAACGGTACCCTGTCCTATGATGCCCATCGGTACCGAACCGGCATCGGTACCGATTACTCCCGATGTCCCACTCGATACGGTTATCGGGCTTTACAGGAGCATCCAGACAGGCAATACTTCGATTCCTCTGAGGACTCTGAGTCTGAGGGTTCTGTAGAAGCATCGATACTTCTTCCTCAGGAGTCTTCTTCACCTAAACAAAGAATGTCTCCTCCAGAAGACTTGTCTTTTCGTTAGGGAAGTGGCTAGGGGCCTCTCTATCACAGTGGCCCCTGAGTCAGAACCCAGAGCCAAGGAGTTGGATATTTTACAATATCCTAAAGCTCCTAAGAAGGCAGCTACTTTACCTGTTCATGAGATTCTGTATGATCTCATGTTGAGGATGTGGGAGACACCTCTCACCACCTCTCCTCATTCTCGCAGGTTAGACACCATGTATTGTGTCCCTCCTTGTCCTGGCTTCCACAAGACTCAGCTTCCTCACCACTGTATTGTGGTAGAGTCTGCCATGAAGAAGATAAAGAGTGCAAAAAGACACTCATCTAATCCTCCAGGGCGTGAATGCAGGACCCTGGATGCTTTTGGCCGAAGGGTTTTCCAAGCTGCTAGGATCAATTCCTATAGTCTCTATATAGGAATGTTTTTAAAAGAAGTCACAGATCATCTGCAGACTTTAACCCCTTTCATTTCAGAGGATAAAAGACAGGAGTTTCTCACTTGGCTCAAACATGCCCAAGATGTCTCCAAATTTTCCAACCGTGCAACCTTTGACTCTTTTGAGTGTGTAAGCAGAGCTTCGGCTATTGCCATAGGGGCACGCAGAATTGCTTGGCTACAAGCTTCTGATTTGGAGCTCTGGGTCCAAGATCAATTGGGAAATCTCCCTTGTACAGGTGAAAACCTTTTTGGTAAGGATTGGCAAGCAAAGGCCACTCAGATGGATGCTGAAAACTCTGCTTTGGATCGACTTTCAAAGTCTACCTCTGCTCCTGTTAAGAAAAGATTGTTTAAAAAGACATCTTTTTCCAAAAAGGGAAGATACTACCCTGCTTATGGTCAGCAGGCATCTTCTGCAGGTCGTTTTGCTGCAAAGCGTCAGCAACCACCTAAACAGGCCAAGTCAAAGGCAGCTAGACCTTCCACGGCCCAGCAGCCTCAGGCTCCTCAGGGCCTTTGACTTGCAACTAGAGAACTTAGCCTTTCTAGCTCTGGAAGGACCAGAGCCCCTTACCATCCCAGGAAGGTTGACTTACTTTGCTCCCAGATGGGAGCAAATCACAGCAGAGCAATGGACACTCTCCATCATAAGGGAAGGGTACAAGCTTCATTTCTTAAGCCTTCCCCCTCACACCATGGTGAAACAGTTCAATTCTCCAACATCTCTCCTCAACTTTCTAGGTCAGGAGATTGCCATCCTTCTTGCCCAAGGGGCAATAGAAGAAGTACCTCTTCTTCAACAAGGCACAGGGTTCTACTCCCCTTAGGTTCTACTCCCCTTATTTTCTTATTCCAAAGAAAACAGGGGGCTACAGACCCATCTTAGATCTCAAAGAATTGAACAAATTTCTATTCAAGGAGAAATTCAAGATGATTTCTCTCGGTGCTCTGCTTCCATACCTTCAGAGTCAGAATTGGCTTTGTTCTCTAGATCTCAAGGATGCGTACACCCATGTCCTCATCCATCCAACTCACAGAAGGTTTCTTTGGTTCCTTTTTCAAGGAAAGCACTACCAATACAGGGTGCTTCCTTTTGGTCTGGCCTCTGCACCAAGGGTGTTCACGAAATGCATGGCAGTAGTAGCTGCATTTCTACGCACTCTAGGAATATTCATCTTCCCATATCTGGACGACTGGCTCATTCGAGCTCCATCTCAAGCAGAGGCCAAGACTTGTCTAACCTGCACAATGCGTGTCCTTCAGTATTTGGGACTAGTAATAAACATCCCAGAATCCAGTCTCACCCCTACTCAGTCCCTCGAGTTTATAGGGGCTTGGTTGGATACCACAACTGCAAGGGCCTATCTTCTTCAGGCCCGCTGCCTACGCTTGGTGCAGTTAGCCTCCCAAATACAGTTAAAGCCCCTTTTAACTGCTCGAGAAATATTACAGCTCTTAGGCCACATGGCATCCACTGTGCATGTGGTTCCATATGCTCGCCTTCACATGAGGGCAGCTCAATGGACTTTGTCCACCCAATGGACTCAGGCATCAGGTTGCCTGTCAGACAAAATAGCAAACTCCAGTCGCCTTTTTTGGTCTCTCCAGTGGTGGAAGTCCTCTCAAAACCTGTTGCTGGGGTCCCCTTTTCAACAGTCACTTCCCCAAGCAACCCTTACAACAGATGCCTCTCCAATGGGTTGGGGAGCTCATCTGCAAGATCTCTCCACCCAGGGCATCTGGTCTCCACAGGAGACTTCACTACACATAAATCTCTTGGAACTCAGAGCAATTTTCTTAGCTCTCAGAGTGTTCCACTCCCTGCTCAGCTACAGGACAGTCCTCATCCACACGGACAATCAAGTAGCCATGTTCTATGTAAACAAGCAGGGAGGGACTGGCTCTCTGTCGCTTTGCAACGAAGCTTTGCAACTGTGGGCCTTCGCCAGAGAGCATCAGATTCATCTTATGGCAGTATATCTTCCAGGCGTTCAAAACTCTTGGGCAGACAGACTCAGTCGAGTTCTGCTTCCACATGAATGGTCCCTCCACAGGAACCAGGTAGCCAGGATTTTTTGAATTTGGGGAACCCCAGACATAGACCTATTTGCAAGTCCGTGGAATGCCAAACTTCCCCGGTTCTGTTCCAGGATTCCGTGTCAGGGAGTTCAGGCCAAGGATGCCTTCCTCCTTCACTGGGGTCAAGACTTCCTTTATGCCTTTCCACCCATTCCCCTAATTCCCAAAACACTGTTCAAGCTTCAGAGAGACCGAGGTTCTATGATCCTCATAGCACCACATTGGCCACGCCAAGTGTGGTACCCTCTACTTCTGCATCTCTCTCAAGCTCTGTCCCTGGAGTTGGGCTCTGCTCCAGATCTTCTCTCCCAGGAAGACGGAACGTTGTGGCACCCAAACCCCCAGTCTCTCCATCTCAGGGCCTGGTTGCTGAAGGCCTAGACCTTCAAGTTTTCCATCTCTCTCAGCAAGTCAGAGATATTATTCATGCGTCTAGAAAGCCTTCCACTAGACATTCCTATGCTTTCAAATGGAAAAGATTTACCATTTGGTGTTCAGAGAAGGGTCTTAACCCTCTTGCAATACCTTTGAATTCTTTACTAGAGTATCTTCTGCATCTTTCCCATGCAGGCCTCAAAACAAATTCGGTAAGAGTCCATTTGCGTGCTATTGCAGCGTCCCTCAAGCCTCTCAATGGACAGCCTGTTTCCTCTCATCCTCTTATAGCAAGATTCATGAGAGGCCTTCTTTTAACTAAACCTCCCATTAGACCACCTCCAGGGGCATGGGACTTAAATCTGGTTCTTGGCCAGCTTATGAAGCCATCCTTTGAACCTTTAGCCACCACCTCCTTGAAATTTCTTTCTTGGAAGGTTATCTTTCTCATTGCAGTCACCTCAGCACGTCGCATCAGTGAGTTGCAAGCCTTGGTGGCTAATCCTCCTCATACAAGGTTCCATCATGATAAGGTAGTCCTCAGGACCAATCCACACTTTATGCCCAAAGTGGTCTCGCCTTTTCATCTGAACCAGGAGGTATACTTACCTGTCTTTTTTCCAGGACCTCATGCATCAAGTGCAGAGAGAAATCTTCATACTTTGGATTGTAAAAGAGCTCTCGCCTTTTACTTACAAAGAACACAGCAACATAGAAAGTCTTCTCAACTCTTTGTTGCTTTTGATCCTTCCCATTTAGGACTTCCAGTTTCTAAGAGAACACTGTCCAACTGGATTGCTCAGTGTATTTCTTTCGCCTACCAGAGTAGGGACCTTTCTCTGGAAGGCCATGTCACAGCTCACAATGTGAGGGCCATGGCAGCCTCAATGGCTCACCTAAACTCTGTGTCCATCGACCAAATCTGTCGAGCGGCCACCTGGGCCTCGGTTCATACCTTCACAGCCCATTACTGTTTGGACAAGGACTCCTGCCGGGATGCCTCGTTTGGTCAGGCTGTTCTCAAACACCTGTTCCATTCCTAATCAACTCCTACCCACCTACCCTGATTGGATGCCAGAGATCCATGGGGGGAGGTGGAGCCCTTTTCAAGGACACAACTCTGGGGTCTCTCCCTGGCATCTGCAGCTAGGGAGTCCCCATATGTGAAGACTCATTCCTGCTTGTTCCTGGAGATAGCACAGTTACTTACCTCTAACAGGTGATCTCTGGGAACAGCAGGAAGAAATCTTCACAACCCACCCACCTCCCCTAGGAGTTGTATCTTTCTATCTATCTTTCCTTCCCTCTCTCTCTCTCTTTGTCTCAGCTTTAAAACTCTAACTGGAGAGAGGCGGTTGGGAAAGGCGGGAAGGCAGCACGCAGGCGCTGTGGGATGCTCCCAAAAGCTTTCTTATTAGACGCTGGGGAGCGTTCCCGCGCAGGCTCCGTCGGTACCAACGATACCCATATGTGAAGACTTATTCCTGCTGTTCCCAGAGATCACCTGTTACAGGTAAGTAACTGTGCTTTCTTCCTGCAGGTAAAAGTATGCACTGATGACTCTGTGTGACTAATATTCACTCCGCTACCCCTCTCTTCTCTCTCCCTACACCCCTTCTCCTCTAGCTTTCTTCTCTCTCTGCCCTTTTCTTCTACACCTTGCTGCTCCTTATGCATTGTACAAACTTCCTCTATCTTTACATCAAGTCTCTTCTCTCAACCTCTTCAAATCCATGCTAAAGGCTTACCTCTTTGAGGCTGCATTTGGATCCTAATCCCTTGTGTCTCCTTCCCTATTTGAACTCCCTTGTTTCTCTTGTATTGTGCTGTCTGTCTTGATTAGATTGTAAGCTCTATGAGCAGGGACTGTCTTCTTTATATGTTTGCACAGCACTGCATACGCCTTGTAGCACTATATAAATGATTAATAATAGTAGTAGTACTACTGCCAGGGCTCACTGTTTTGCCTTGAATGTTGCTGCTCTTTGCTGCCCCCCCACCCCGAAGCTACTGGCCTAGGCAGCCACCTGGTTTGTTTAGTGATTGGGCCAGCCCTGGTCTCCACCCTTCCTCAAGACAAAGTACCCAACAAATGAACTGGACACAGCAGAAATGTGAATAATGTGATTGTGTATTTTACTTTATGAAATTAATATACAGACGTGAGTAAATGTGTGCAAATATGCTGCAGAACTTCTATCAGCTTTCAGAATATTTGTTGCCACAGGAAATTAGGGATTGTATCTAAGAAGGGCGCCATTCATTTCTGAGCTGCCCTGTATCTGCCAGCATGTAAAAACATCTCATCAGGAGCAAAGACGGACATGGGACTTCTGAAACACCCCCCCCCAGGCATCTCCAGGTTTCGATTTCCTTTAGTTTTAGGAAACGGAAAATCCCTCTGATGGAACTGACTGTAATGGGAAAAAATTGGCATGCCTCTAGCATTCCTACCAAACTGCGTAAGAGTCCTCTAGCCACCACCTTATGACTAAAAATGCAATCTTTCAGCACCCTCCCTCCTTACGGGCAGTGGTGCTGCTGGAGACTCCCACGCAGCTTGGCGGGAACGTTGCACGCCTCTGGGAAAAAAGTTACATATAAACAAATGAGTGCAGGGTCTTGAGTGTGCCAGGCTGCCATAGACCAAACGATAACCTCTCTCGCCTGCTACCTTTGTGTTCTAGATACGTCACATGGAAGAGGATTTGCGAGATCACCTGCGAGTCCAGGAAGAATTATTAACGAAGAATCAGCTGCTCGAGCAGACAGTCAAGGACCTGCACTATGATCTGGATGCCAAAGCTCATCTGAAAGACGATCGGTCTAGACAGGTCAAACTAATGGAGGTAGGTGGTGCATTGATTTGTAATAAGTGTCAATTTTTAATACCTGCTGGCCAGAATTAAGATATACGAGAATTAAGTTGCATCAGGGGGAAACTACTGTCTTATATGTTGAGGAGTTGGGAAAAGTGACTAAAAGCTTGTTAAGTAACTGCTTCCTGTGCTGGACACCATAACTGGTGGTCACACCGAGGATGATTTTCTTACATCAAGTAGTGCGTCTTGGTGTCATAAGAAAATGATACAGAAGGCAGTTCTGTACCTGCTTGAATTTGCTGTCTGAAAACTTCCCATCATCTAAGCAGTTAAAAGTATGAGGAGTGTTTCACAGCATACAGGGGATATAATAGACCAGTGCTTCCCAAATGTTTACCCAGTATGACTTTCTTTTAGTACCTGTAAATTCAAGTGAATCCAGATGATGATGAAAACAAAACAGCAGACCCCCGCTTCCTTCCCTCTTCCTCCCCTCTTACTTACCCAAAGCAGAAAGGTGGCAAAAGTAAGAGCAGTCAGCACAGGGTCCTGTGTGCTCACAGCCCCCAGTACTCTGCTTGAATTTCCAGTTTAACAGGAAGCCCACAAACGAGGGAGGGGCAGGGCCTGTGAACATTCACTGACTTACAGGTCTCGTGCTGACTGCCGGTACTGAACACGGATCACAACAAAGGTCCAGCACGAGAGGAAGTAGTGCTGTTTCTGTGAACCCCATCCACTGATGGGACCCCATTTGGAGTTCCGACCCCCTTCGTTTGGGAACCACTGTTCTAGACAATGAAATACCTCAGTAGCATAAAGAGTGCACAGAAAGCAAACTCTTTTCCAGAGAAAAGGAAGCTCTAAACATGAGGTTGAGGTGTAAGGACTCAAAGGAGTAATATCTAGTATATTGTATATATGATAAGTGTTGTCAAGTGTATGTTAATTCATGGCAACCCTCTGGATAGTTGTCCTAAATGTGTTTGGTCTTCAGTCAGGCGGCTCATTAATGAGAGAGTGGCACCCGCAGCTGCTGTTACTGTATCGAGCCATCTCATTGCTGGCCGTCCTCTTTATATTTATATAAAGTATATATTCAGCCGGCACAGTGACTGCATTACACTGTATAGATAGTGCTACCCATTGCCTGCATAGAACTGCTACCCATTGTTTGCATAGATTTTGCTACCCACTGCCTGCTAGAACTTGTTACCCACTGCTTGCATAGAAATTGTTGCCCATTGCCATTGCCATGGCCCCACATCACATTGTCCTTCTCTTCCTCATCCTCTCCAACTGTCTCCCCTCCTACCAACACCCTCCCTCCTCTCCCCCCATCCCCCCCACCTTCCTCACTTCTTCCTCCATTCTGTCCTCTTACCTAGCATCTGCTCTTGAGCTTCAGCACACCATCCCCCGCATTCAACCAACCCCTCTCTCTCTAAGGCAACCCCACCCTCGCTTCCACCGTACCGTCTCCGCTTTACCATGCTCTCTACTACTCCTTCTCCTTCTCTCATCAGGTAATATCAACCCCAAGCCTGGCCCCCCTCGATTTTTTTCTCACACTAAGAAGAGTTCCTTACGTACCTTATCTAATCTCATCCACATCCCGCTCCTCCCCCCTTCCACCCTCCCTCACTCATCCCCCAATCACTCATACAGAGATAGCAACCCCAACCTTATCTCCAAAAAGAAATCCTCACATAGCCTATCTGATACCATCAACATCACCCCTCTCTCACCCCTCACCTCCCTTCTTTCAAGTCCCTCTTGGAGGGCACACTCACCCAGACATATCCACCTGCACCCTGCTCCCTCTAAATCTCTGCACTTCTCTAGAAATAAAGCCTCACGTTACTCTGATAAGAAATCCTCACGTAACTTATCTAACCTTTTACATATCCCTCTCCTTCCCCCCTCTGCTCTCCCGTTTTCATGTGCCCTATGGAACGCATGCTTAGTCACTAACAAACTTCCTTTTACTCGCAATCTCTTTATCTCTAATGCCCTACACCTTCTTGCCCTGACTGAGACCTGGCTCCCCCCCAGACGACACCGTATCCATTGCTTCTCTCTGCTATGGGGGTTACCAGTTCTCCCATACACCTCGATCTACTGATTGCGATGGTGGTGTTGGTCTCCTACTTTCTCCCTCCTGCCAATTCCAACCTCTCCTTCTACCTCAGTCACCCTCCCCCCTCTCCTTTGAAGTCCACTCCATTCGCCTCCTCATACCACTTCCCCTCCGTGTTGCTGTTATTTATTGCCCACCCGACAAATCCCAATCAACCTTCCTCACCGACTTCGACGCCTGGCTCTCTGCCTTTCTGGATCCCTCCTCCCCCACTCTTATTCTTGGCGACTTTAACATTCACATCGACAACCCATCCGACCCCCATGCCTCAATGTTCCTCGCCCTTATCTCCTCGTACGACCTCCAACTTTGCTGCACCGCCCCTACCCACCTACACGGCCACTGCCTTGACCTAATACTCTTCTCTAATTCCTCTCCCTCAAACTTCTGCAACTCAATCCTTCCCTCATCTGACCATCACCTTTTAACCTTTACTCTTCAGCTTCCACCGTCTCAACCTCGTCCTATCTCCTCTGCCCTATTTAGAAACCTCCATAATATTGATCCCTTAACTCTCTCCTCCACCATTTCTCCATCTCTTTCCTCCATTATATCCTCCAAGTCTGTCGACGAGGCACTATCTTCCTACAATGCTATACTATCCTCAGCTCTTGACACTCTTGCCCCACCCACCCCATGTCCAGTCAAACGATCTACTCCCCAGCCCTGGCTTTCACCCACAACCCGCTATCTACGCACCTGCGCATGTTCCACTGAACGTGCTTGGTCCAAATCCCTCTCCCCGGAGGACCTTCTACACTTCAAATTCATGCTTGGCTCCTCCCAGTCAGCCATAGCACTTGCCAAGCAAGACTACTACATCCACCTGACCAACTCCCTCGCCTCTGACCTTCGCCATCTCTTTAATATTCTCAATTCTCTCCTCAAAGTCCCCCCACCCCGTCCCACCCTCCCTTTCTGCCAAACCCTAGCCGACTACTTCCATGATAAAATCCATGAGATTACCCTCCAATTCCCCACCCCCTCATTTACCTCCCCCCTCCCCAAGTCTTCCCCCCCATCCGTACTTCCTCCGCTACCCTCTCCTCCTTCCCTCCGATCTCTGAAGAAACCGCACTCCTTCTTACCTCCTCCAAACCCACCACCTGTTCATCTGACCCTTTCCCCACCCATCTCTACACCCCATCTCCCCCACCATTGTACCCCCCCTCCCCCATCTCTCATATCCTCAACCTTTCATACTCCACTGGAACTGTCCCCGTTGACTTCAAACATGCTGTTGTCACACCCCTCCTCAAGAAACCCTCACTCGATCCCATATTCCCTTCTATCGACCCATCTCCCTCCTTCCTTTCATATCCAAGCTACTAGAACGAGCAGTCCAGTGCCGCTGCCTTGACTTCCTCACCTCCCAGGCCCTCCTGGACCCACTACAATCCGGCTTCCGTCCCTTACACTCCACTGAAACGGCTCTCGCAAGAGTCTCCAATGACCTGTTCCTGGCTAAATCTAACGGCCTCTATTCTCATCCTTGATCTCTCCGCTGCTTTTGACACCATTGACCACAATCTTCTCCTCACCACCCTCTCCTCCCTTGGCTTCAAGGACCTGGTACTATCCTGGTTCTCCACCTACCTCTCCCATCACTCATTCAGTGTGTGCTCTGGTGGCTCCTCTTCCTCCCCTACTCTGCTCCATGTTAGGTGTACCCCAGGGATCCGTCTTGGGCCCCCTCCTTTTCTCTTTCTACACCCAAGCCCTTGGCGTGCTTATCTCCTCCCACGGCTTTCAGTACCATCTTTATGCTGATGACTCCCAAATCTACCTCTCTACACCTAATATTTCTCCAGCAACCCAGTCCAAGATCGCTTCCTGCCTCTCCGACATCGCTGCCTGGATGTCTCATCGACGATTGAAATTGAACATGGCCAAGACTGAACTCCTTGTCTTTCCCTCCAACTCCTCCCCTCCTCTTCCCCCTTTCTCAGTCTATGAGGATGGAGCTACCATCCTTCCTGTTCCCTCGGCTCGCAACCTAGGGGTTATCTTTGACACCTCTCTCTCCTTCTCCGCACATATCCAGCTTGTAGCCAAGACCTGCCGCTTCTTTCTTTACAACATTGGCAAAATCCGCCCCTTCCTCTCTGAACACACCACCAAAACGCTTATCCATTCCTTAATCTCCTCTTGCCTCGATTATTGCAACCTACTTCTTGCTGGTCTCCCCGTCAGCCACCTCCTTCCCCTTCAATCTATGCAAAATCACGCTGCTCGACTCTTCTGCCAGCCTCGTCATGCCCATATTACTCCTCTCCTCAAGTCACTTCACTGGCTCCCTGTCCAATTCTGCATCCAATTCAAACTTCTTCTACTGACCTATAAATGCATTCACTCTACGGCCCCTCATTACCTCTTAGCTCTTATCTCTCCCTACATCCCCTCTCGGAGCCTGTGCTCCGCTAGCAAATTACTTCTATCTATGCCTTTCACCCGCTCCGCTAACTCCCAGCTTTGCTCCTTTCACCTTGCTTTACCTCACGCCTGGAACAGTCTACCTGTGTCTATACGCCAGGCACCCTCCCTGGCCCTCTTCAAATCCAGGTTGAAGACCCACCTTTTCACCGTCGCCTTCAGATCCTGACTTCTATCCCTATCTTAACTCCCGTCAACTCTCATGACCAAATTGTATAGACCATACCGTGCCTTGCACTAAACCGGCCAATGCTCTGTAATGTTCTGACTAGATTGTAAGCTCCGATGAGCATGACTCTGACAGGCAGGGACTGTCTCTTGTATTTTGGCTGCCTCTTGTAGGTTAGCTGTACAGCGCTGCGTGCGTGGCGCTCTATAAGTGGTAAATGGTGGTGGTGGTAGTAGTAGTAGTAGTAGTGCCAAATATACAGCTAGTGCTGTCGCCATGCTGGCACTTTGCTGTAGTTTAGGCATTAAAGGGATAATTTTTTACACCACCCCAAAGGCTTCCCCTTCCTATTACAGATAGTATTGGGCCATTCATTCAGATATTTGACCCAATACTGTCCATACAGGGTTTGAAAATATCCAGATAGTAAAGTTCTATGTCCACGGGCTGATGGTAAATGTAGAGTATAACTTGGTTTGAAGATCAGCCCAACTATGTAGATAGTGTGCCGACCAGGAAATGCTGCCGCCAGCAGGTGGTGGAGTGACATCCACACCCTGCTACGGCGCTGCCCCAGGGGCATCTAGGCATTGGGAGTCTCCTGGAGTCGTCTGGCCCACGCTTGTACCCCTCTGGACAGTTCCAGTGCCACTGTGTCCCTCCCTTCACTGCTGCTATGCTCCCACTTATGCCTTGCCCAGCCCAGAAGATAACGGAATCACCCCATGGTTGCAGGACGTAATGGCAGGAGCAGAGTAAAAGCTGGAGAAAGGACATTGTCGCCAGTGATGATTCCTGGGCCGCTGCATGGGCTAATTAGATGTAGAGTCCTTCATGGAAGGGATGAATGGAATGATCTTTTAGTGGAGACAAGAATAGTACAAGGATTCAAAAAAGTATGGGATAAGGACCGAGGATCCTTAGTTACAATTACATGAAGGAAAAAACCTGAGATCAGCTTGGGACTGGGTAGGGACCATACCAGGAATAGACGGAGTAAGTATCGTAAAATCCAACAGCCTTCGCATTCTGCTTTTGAGTGTGCTGAACTGGAACACATCTAGTATTAGACTGGCAGGGTCTAGTTATGATAAGTCCTTTTACATACTAAGGATCATTGTCAAGATAAATACAAGGTAATTTCAAGGTGCTGAAATGCAGATTTAACATGAGTTCCTGTGAATTAGATCAGTCAGAAACCAGGTACTATTTACCATGTATAGTGAAAACTGTGACCACATATCAGGTTATATATAAACATGTCCACACTACTAGAGTTTGTTTAAAGTGAAACAATGTGCACTTTTTTCTTTTCTACGTTTATTCAATGGTTACAAGTAGCAACCACACACACATTTGAAAAGGATCAAATAAGCCGTCCATCTGAATGCAATGGAAAGCTCCATTATGCATAGTGACACCAAGTTCTTCGTTGGGGATCTTCTAGCAGAGATGAGTTTACATATGCTGGTTGTTTTTAATAAAACTGCTAAATAAAAAGGTCAGTTTCTTTTAACACTACATTCTGTGAGCAGGACCAGCCCTTCCACTAGGTGGCACCGGCATGACAGGTCCCAGCAGCCCAAACCAAAGCCGCTGCTGCTCTCCATTCAACCAACTCTCTAGCACAAAGAGAAAATGGCTGGCATTGGGCCTTGAGCAGAGACAAGCACCCTCTTCCCCCAAACAGGAAGTTGAGACGGGCGCGACACGGTTCGCCTTGAGCATGTGCATCTGCTGAGGCCCCATGCTGGCTGTTTTTGCTTTGTTTTACACTTGCATCAGGCTGGAGGGTAGCTGCAGTAGCAGCAGCGAGAGGGTACTGGCTAGGAACCAGGGGATATACTGGCCACCCGGAAAGGAGGTATTGGAGTAGGGAACGCAAGATATTGGACACCTGAAGGCGGGTAAGAAAGGAGAGATGCTGGATATCGGGGGGGGGGGGGGGGATAAGGTAGAGAAGGGGAGATACTGGACACCTGGGAGTTAAGGGTATGTGCATGAAATTCAGAAGGCTTCAGTAAAAACGGAGGTGCCCTGTATTTGCTGTGTGGCACTGTCTAGCTATGCCATGTAAATGCCCTAAAGAGTTTCAGCTATGATGCCAAATTTGACTTCAGTTACCTATCTGCAAACAGTAAGAAATAAAACAAACAAACACAAAAACCTAGCCTCTAGCACCAGGTCTCTCTCGTGCACTGAACATGTGGTACAGTCTTGGGATTTTGAAAAACATTTCCCTGATTGTTTAGAGCAGTGGTTTTCAACCTTTTTTGTACCGTGACCCCTTTTACCATTGGTCAACTTGTGGTGACCCCCAATGATAAAATCAAATGCGTCTCTCTTCCTTTACCGCTAACGCATTGTCACTGTAATCATTTGTTGAATTATTAATATATTACAGGCCTTTGCAATATGTTTTTATTTATAAAATTTACTTATTTAAACCACAATAATTAATCACAATAACACGTAGCAATATTTGATTTCAAAATTATTATGATTTTGTAGTCAAATCACTAATATGAAATAAAAATTTTTCTTCTACCTTTGTTGTCTGACCAGTTTATTCTCTGATCGTGCTGGTCCCGATCTGAGGCTTCTGCTTTCCTGTCTTCTCTTAGCTCTTTTTCTATGGTCTATGGTCCATCTGCCATTTCTTATCTCTTCTTTTGTTTTCTTCACTTCTTTCCATCAGCCTATTTCCAGTCCCCTTCTAGTCCAAATACCATGGCAGCCCCTCTCAGCATCCATTCCCTTCCAGTCCCATCCTCCCATCCTCTCACATCAGCCCATTTGTAGCCCTAGCCCCCTATCCTCCCTCCCCACCATCATCCCATTTCCAGTTGAAGCCCCCTCCCCAATCAGCTCACTTCCAGTGCTAGTCCCCCCCCTAGTGGTTGGGGCAAGGTACTTCGGCCCAGAAGGTTGGGGGTTCAAATCCCACTAGAGGACAGCAACCTTGGGCCAGAAGGACTGGGGTTTCTATTCCCACAGGTGCTCCTTGTGGTCTTGGGCAAGCCACTTAACCCTCCATAGCCCATGTTCCCTGTAAATATTAGTGTATGTGTCTCATATCCCCTCTGTTAAATGTATCCCCCAATTGTGTTGTGACCACTTTGATTGAAGGATAAGGTTTATACAAAACTGTCAAAATAAATAAATAAATTACCAGTGCTAGGCTCCCCTAATCAGCCCGTTTCCAGTCTTAACCTCCCTGATCAGCTCATTTCCAATGCTAGCCCCCCATCAGCCCATTACCAGTCCCAACCCCCCATTGATCAGTCCATTCCCAGTCCTAGCCTTCCCTAATCAACCCATTACCAGTGCTAGCCCCACACCCGATCTGCCCATTACCAGTGCTAGCCCCCCCCATCAGCCCATTATAATCTTAACCTGCACTGTCTCTCCCCTCTGTCCAGCATTTATCCCCTGTCTGTCCAGTATGTCCCCGTCTCTCCCCTTTGTCCATGTCAGCCCCCCTTCCCTCCCCCATCCATGTCAGCCCCCCTCCCTCCCCTCCCTCCATGTCAGCCCCCTCCCTCCCTCCCTCTGCCATGTCAGCCCCGTTGCAGGTTCCCTGCTCCCCTCCTCCCCTTGTGAGGCCCTGTTACTCACAAGAGACCGATTACTAATTATCACTAATTTCCTGTATAGTCCAGATCCAAAAGTCAGTACAGGTGCAATCAGAATCTCTGTTTATTAGATAACTGATGGACAAATACAGGCAGGGGAGAGGAGAGCTTCTGTCAGTCATCAAACACCAGACACTTCCAGAATTCCTCCTCCCCCGAGTATAATAGTCATGTTACATATATACATTTTTTGCTTCCGTATATGCATACAGTCTCCAAATCCATCCCTCTGTGAGGCCCCCTCTCCTCCCTCCTTCTGTTTCCTGTCATTGACCTTTTTGTCCCCTCTGTTCCTGTTTCAACATTCCCCAGGCCTCTGTCTTGCTTATACTCACCAACTGTCAAAACCATCTACTGTCTTCAGGACTAACGGCTCAGCTTATACTTTTTGCATGGTTTCCTGTGTACATGCTTGCATGACTATTCCTGGGCCTTCCAGCTCAGTAATATGCAGTGCAAAGATTTATTTTTTCTTATATGATTTCATGCTGGCCTGAGGTTTTTCTTTGTCCACAATATAGTAGTTTGGTTGACATATTTTTATTAGAGCAGAATAAAGGCCATTGAGTGATTATGAACCAGGAACATATCCCTAAACCCTATAATCCCTACACCCTCTCCCTATGTCTGCCTATTACTGCTCTGTTCTTCTGCAGCCGCGATTCCCTGTCTCTTAGGGAACTGCGGTTGTGCCTGTGAAGCCATTGCGGAGCCTTTCTGTCTCTCGACGGGCTCCGTGCAGCAAAAGCATTGTCCTGCCTCCAAAGGAAGTTGTTAACCACTTCCTTTGGAGGCGGGACAATGCTTCATGGAGCCCGTCGAGAGACGGGAAGGCTCTGCAACATTTTCACAGGCACAGCCATGGTTCCCTAAGAGGCAGGGAGCCGTGGTTGCAGAAGAAGGGAGACCGTGAGTTTGCCGCTGCCGAGAAGCGGACTCGGCAGCGGCAGCAACTTGTGCAACTTTATTTTTTTTAACTGGAGTGAGGCGACCCCTGTTAAATCCTGTGGCGACCCCTGTGGGGGTCGCGACCCACAGGTTGAGAACTGCTGGTTTAGAGCTTAGTGTTGTGTGATCCAGAAGAGGTCCACACAGCCCGGTAATACTTGGCCCGTGGGCACAGTTTTCAGTTGTAGGCTTTAATTGGCATCATCAGTATTTTGGGGAAAAGTTGCTCCATGTTGTTGCATGAAATAAAACTAAACATTAAGGAGGTCATTTTATGAAGTCCTTTCTGTACTT
Source organism: Ichthyophis bannanicus (assembly GCA_033557465.1). NCBI lineage: Eukaryota > Metazoa > Chordata > Amphibia > Gymnophiona > Ichthyophiidae > Ichthyophis > Ichthyophis bannanicus. The sequence continues at coordinate 159,080,296 of CM066043.1, read as the reverse complement.
ATGTGGCCACATATTTGCATGAAAGACCTCTTATAAACTACCGACCAGCATAAAAGCGCACTCTGCAGCAGTAGGTGGTGCCGGAGAGGGGCGGAGTCTGCACGTATGCCACTTACATTATAAAATAACTTACTTTACACGTGCAAGAAAGCACGTAGACTGTGTGTGAACATCTGTACTTGCGCGCAGGTAGACGTGATCGCACCTACATTCAAGGCGCATTCTCCATCACATACCCTAATGCGGCACCTACTTGCCTTTATAAAAGAGTGCCTACAGTGCAATCTCTATAAGTGCCTACTAATGGCGCCCTGTTATAAAATGACTCTCGTTTGTGTAGTATGTAATTTTCAGTGCAGTGCAGTTGGCAATATGGCGCTGGTTCGAAAAGCTTATATTAACACTGCAGCCTGACAGTGAAGATAATTAGAAGCTGGACTCTTGACTATTAAAGTGCTTTAAATTGTGCTTTTGACATTTGTTTTAGTGCACTTAAGAACATAAGATATGCCATACTGGGTCAGACCAATTTCCATCAAGCCCAGTATCCTGTTTCCAACAGTGGCCAATCTAGGTCATAAGTACCTAGCAGTTTCCCCAAAAGACACAGGTTCCACAATGCTTGTTACTGGGTCAAGCATTGATATCCTGGGTCCCTTCTTAATAATGGTTTATGGACCTTTCCTCCAGGAACTTGTCCAAACCTTTTTTAAACCCAGCTACACTAACAGCCTTTACTACATCCTCCAGTAACAAATTCCAGAGTTTGATTACACGTTGAGTGAAAAAATATTTTCTTTTATTAGTCTTAAATAGTTTACCCTGTAGCTTCATTGCATGTCCCCTAGTCTTTCTATATTCTGATAACGTAAACAATCGAACTAAGTTTACCCGTTCCACTCCGTTCATTAATTTATAGACTTCTATCATATCTCCCCTCAGCCATCTCTTTTCCAGGTTAAAGAGCCCTAACCTTTTTAGCCTTTCTTCATAGGAGTATCCTTCCATCCCCTTTACCATTTTGGTGGCTCTTCTCTGAACCTTTTCTAATAATGCTATATCCTTTTTAATATACGGCGACCAGAATTACACACAATATTCAAGTTACGGTCTCACCATGGAACGATATAGAGGCATTATAATATCTTTTGTTTTATTTTCCATTCTTTTCCTTATGATACCTAGCATTTTATTTGCTCTCTTGGCCGCCGCTGCACACTGGGCCAAAGGTTTTAACATGTTATCCACAATGACGCCTAAATCTTTTTCCTGGTTGGTGGTTCCTAATGTGGAACCTTGCATCATGTAACCATAGTTTGGGTTCTTCTTCCCTAAGTGCATAACTTTCCACTTGTCCACATTAAATTTCATCTGCCATTTTGATGCCCAGTCTTCCAATTTATTAAGATCCTCTTGCAATTTTCCACAATCCTCTTGGGTTTTAACAACTTTAAATAGTTTTGTGTCATCTGCAAATTTGATAACCTCACTCTTATTCCCTTTTCCAGGTCATTTATGAATATGTCAGAAAGCAGCAGACCCAGCACAGATCCCTGGGGTACACCACTATTCACCTTTCTCCATTGGGAAAATTGGCCATTTAGCCCTACCCTCTGCTTTCTATCTTTTAACCAGTTCCTGATCCACAATAGTACACTGCCTCCTATCCCATGACTCTTTAGTTTTGCCAAAAGTCTCTGATGAGGGACCTTGTCAAAGGCTTTCTAAAAGTTCAGATACACTATATCAACCGACTCACCTTTGTCCACCTGTTTATTCACACCTTCAAAAAAACATAACAGATTAGTAAGACAAGATCTTCCTTGTCTAAAGCCATGTTTGGCTGTCTCCCATTAGGCCATGACTATCTACATGCTGAGTAATTTTGTTCTTTATGATGGTTTCTACCATTTTTCCCGGTACTGACGCCAGGCTCACCGGTCTGTAGTTTCCCGGATCACCCCTGGAATCCTTTTTAAAAATTGGCGTTACATTGGCGATCCTCCAATCTTCAGGTATTACAGATGATTTTAATGAAAGTTCACAGATTACTAACAGCAGGTCTTCAATCTCATATTTCAGTTCTTTCAACACCCTTGGATGTATACCATCCGGCCCAGGTGAATTGCTGCTCTTCAGTTTATCTAATAGTTGTAATACATCTTCCCGATGTATCAGTATTTCCTTCAATTCTTCCGCACCTTTAAATACCACTTCAGTCATGGGTAACATCCCTACATCTTCCTCAGTAAAGACCGAAGCAAAGAATTCATTCAGTCTCTCTGCTATCGCCTTGTCGCCTCTTAGTGCCCCTTTAACCCATCTATCATCTAATGAACCAACTGATTCTCTCACAGTTTTTTTGCTACGAATGTACTTGAAAAGGTCCTTATTTCGCGTTTTTGATTCCACAGCAAGCTTCTTCTCAAATTCTCCCTTTGCCTGCCTTATCAATGCCTTGCATTTGACTTGCCAGTGCTTGTGCTGTTTCCAGGTTTCGTCATTTGGCTCTTTTTTCCATTTCCTGAAAGATGTTTTTTTGGCAACAGCTTCTCTGACCTCACCTTTAAACCATGCTGGCAGTTTTTTGGACTTCCACTTTTCTTAAAGCATGGAATACAGCTGGTCTGGGCTTCCAAGATAGTATTTTTCAACAACACCCAAGCTTGATGTAAGTCTTTAACCTTTGCAATTGCTCCTTTTAGTTGTTCTTAACTTTTTTCCTCATTTTATCATAGTCTCCCTTTCGACAGTTAAAACCACTTTAGGTACCTTGATAGTCACTAAGCTACTGTTCTATTCCCACATCTAGGAATACACAGAAATTACCAGCTGCAGTAATGTGTACTCACACACACACACACTTAGTCATTCACACACTCACTCATTCACACACTCACACACACTCACATACTCACTTGCAGGAGCCTGAAACCAGGCTTCAGAGCCTTTTCGGCATATACCTCTCCCCTTGCAAATAGGGGAGGCAGTGTAAACTTGTAAACCCTGCTCTCAGCTACTATGCAAACCATCTGCTTTCCAGGTTCTCCGCCCGACTTTCTGGCACCTCTTGGATCTGTAATGGGGCAGGAGCACTCCCCGGTTGCTCCTGTTCTGCTAGCTGTGCCATCCCAAATGATGCTGGTGTTTTAAAGCTCCAGTTTGCTTCTCAGTTGTCTGCAAGTGAGCCTTCAGCTAGCCCTGCCATGTTGAATTAGGGAGCAGAAGAGCAGGAGCAATGGGGATTCTCGGGGAGGGGTGGGATGGGACAGACTGCAGCAGGTGGAAGGTGATCATAGATTGCAATGTTTATCACGAGCTACATCAAACCACTGCATATTAATGAGCAGCTTTGCAAGCAGTGCAGCTCAATTAATCTGGTACATTGTGTCTGAGTCTCTTTGTGGCAATGACAGCATTTATTTAATTGAATTTATAAACTGTACATCCAGCTAAGCTAATCTGAGCTGTGAACAATAAAAACACACACAATTAAAAAGATACATAAAATGCTCAAAAATACATGAACCCCCAACAATAATCAGCCTACCCTTTCCCCTTATTTCATAGCCAAAAGTGCATCAATCCCTAATGATGGTGGCATTTCGCAGATCCTCCTTTCATAACCTCATGATCCAATGGCACACCAAAATATATTTGCCTTCAACAGTTTATAAAAGCTGAGGTAGTTAGATTCCGCTCTTCAAACCTCTGGTAGGGCATTCCAGATTGAAGGTGCGGTCACGGAGAAAGCCAGATGGCATGAGTCCTTCATAGCCTAGCCTCACGCACCAAAGGAAAAGCCAAAAGATGTAATTTAGAGGTATGCAATATCTGGCCCAGCATATAAAGCAGCAAAATATCCCTGAGATAACATGACGTACCATTGTGATGGGGGGATTTGGGATTTATCTCAGACCTGTTTCTGGAGTAGCTCAAGGTGAGTTAGGCACAGTGGGTATGCCTTACATACTAGGCAATCAGTGGTCTAGTGTGTTCTCTTCATTGGCTGCAGTATCCTAACAATGGAGTCATCCAGTCTTGAAGCCCACATTGTGTTACGACAGTCGGTCACATTTTTTACCATTTACAAAGCTCATGTCAAATAGGCTGCAACCCCAAGTAAAGTGTGTTACAGTAATCAAGGGCTACCAGCACCAGACAACTAGATGAAAATCCTTAGCAGGCAGATGTAATCTCGGACATTGCAAAAGATGCAGGGGCTAATGGCAACTGGGTGCTTTTGAAGTGCCTACCAACCTTCGCTTGAAAGAAAGAGAGACTCATATTCAGCACTAGAACTTATTTGGCATCTGGCGGTGAATATCCAGTTTTGCTGGTCAGCACCTTGCTATCCAGTCAGTGGTGACATTCAGCTGCTAACCGGATAGTCATAAGCAGTTAAGGTTAGGACAGCCATTGAACTGCGCTAACTTCAATGGATTTAGCTCTCTGGTTAGCAACTGAATATTGCCATTGACCGGATAGCAACAAGGACTGTCCCTGATCCACCCACAGATCACCCTAGCTTTAACCAGGCAGTTTTATACGATCTGTGGAGATATTCAGCTAGATAGTGCCGCTGAATCATCAGGATTGCCATGTTTTAGCCTGTTAGCAGGTCTGCTGACAGGCTAAAACACTTTGAATAGGCTCCCTGCAATTTATAAAACAGTGAACAAACTTATGCTTTAAGAGACGACTGAGGGTCTATCAAAATGCCAAGGTTACGTAGTGCGCTGTGCACAGGCAGCAATGCCTCTCCACACTTCATTAAGGGGCTAAGGGGAGAAAACATCCTACTGACCCATAACAGCTTGGTCTTTGGAGAGTTAAGGGCCAACAGATTGCAGGTTATCTGTGAGGAAATCAAAGACCTGCAGTGGTTCAGTTTTTCCTGGGCATTCTTCACTCCTTTGTTTACAATCAATAGCTGCATCAGCATATTTGGAAAATCACCTCCACCTCACTTAGAGGCTTGGCTAAAGGTTGCAAAAAAAGATTGAACAGAATAGGGGAGAGGGAGGAACCTGTAGGGACCCCGCTGTCGATGAGCACCAAGACCAACACAGATCCACTCAAGATCACCAAAAAAGAGTGATACCACTGTAGAACTATCCCTGAAAGGCCATAGGTCTCCAGCCAGGAAATTAAAATGGTATCAAATGTAACTGATGCACCCAGCAAGGCTATTAACACAGGGTGACCTTTGTCCAGGTCACAATGTAAAGTATCTGTCACTGAGACCAGCAGGTCTTGGTACTGTGGCCATTATGGAAATTGCATTGAAAAGGGTCCAACAATTTTATTTTTATTTATTTAGCTGTATATTTATAGACCACCTTTCTCTGGGTCAAGGCGGTTTACAAAGAACTGAAGATGTAACTTGCATTGCAACATCTGTATAAACTATTTACAGCATGCAATCAAAGAGCATTGGCTCTTAACTACATACAGGTTTCTTTATATACAATTAGTGACAAGCAGGTGTGCATTGTTTTTCTGGTGGGGGGTTATTCACTGCAGTGGAAGTATTCGGTAAAGAGATGTGTCTTTAATTTTTGCAGAAGGTCTTAAGGTCTGTGATTTTCTTGAGCTGGTCCGGCAGGCTGTTCCATATGGATGGTGCGTAGAGTTGGAAGGCTCTTTTGCATGTCTGTTGATTTGATTTGATGTGGGGGATGCTGAGGGTATTCCTTGTCAAGATTCGTCTGCTCTGTGTGGTTGTGAGGGCTGTATCATTATTTGTAATGAAGTCACCAAGTGGACTGCAGATAGCCTTATTTAAAATAGACAAATTCAACCTTAGGGGTGGGGTGGTCCTTTGTCTGGTACCTCCAGCTTACCGCTTTCAAGTGCGAGTGTGCAATTTATTTATTTATTTATTTATTTAACATTTCTTATATACCGCCTTTCATGATATCAAGGCGGTTTAAGGCAATGACTGACTGATCTGTGAGTGGGTGTTTGTGAGGTGAGGAAGGGGACGAGGGGTGGGGAGGTACATACATTTGAGGTTACCTATTTGTCTGTTATGGCAGCTGCCTTGTTGATGGTGGCTTCTGGGGTAGGACTTGGTAGGGAGTTTCAATGGAGTATTGGTTGTATGGCTGCTCCTGTCACCAATTGGTTCTTTTGAGCAGTGGGTATAGGGTCTTTTCTTAGATGATTGGAGGAGCATGCTGTTGGGAGGGGCAGGGCAGTTAGAGATGGGATATACTTATAACAATGTACAATTTTAGTGGTTTCATTAGCCCTGTTTGAGTTGCTACTGCCTGCACACTAGTTATTTTGAATTCTGGGCCATGTTTGTTCTTTCAATAAAAATGTTTCAACCATAAAATAGACAAATCCGAAACTGGGCAGTAGTTCTTCAGTGCTTCCGAATAGGGCAAATTGTAGCCCTCTTATGCATCTCGGTTGAACACACACGCACTCTCATCCATCAATGGGCAGGTCTTATCTGCTACCCTGCACAGCATCTCCACAGAACATAAATTTGAAGGGGCACAACCTGATTTCAAACACTTAAAGAGGGAGGAGTGGCTCAGTGGTTGGGACAGGTTACCTCAGGCCGGAGGTTCAATCCCCGCATGGGGACAAGCAACCTCAGGCAGGAGGGACTGGGGTCTCTAGTCCCATGGCCACTCCTTGTGGCCTTGGGCAAGCCACTTAACCCTCCATTGCCTCAGGTACACTTAGATTGTGAGCCCTTCGGGGACAAGGGAATAAAAAGTACCTGTTAGTATACATGTAGACTGCACTGATTCTAAAGAGCATGGTACAAAAAAGAAATAAATAAAAAATAAACTTAACACATTTAGTTTGTCAGCATTGGGCACTAGATGAACACTGTTCCAGTCGTCCACAGAAAAGAAGATGGCATTGCAGAGCACAGGGACATGACCCCAGGGCTGATAGGAGTACAGATCTCCTTAAACAAAAATCAGCAAATGCATCAGAACCTAAATCCACTCGTTGCATCTTAGATTTTATCATTAAGCTTTTGAATGTAGAAAACAGTCCATGTGGCACGTTGAACACAATATGAATACATGCTGAGAAATGATATCTAGAGGCCTGTACTGAATCATGAAACCTATTTATGCAAATGATGCTGATATTGTTGGGTGAGGTTTTAATGGCCTTTGCATACCGATTTTGGTGCTTAATGCACATGAACATGTTACCACTGCTTAGTGAGGGCCACTACTGGGCCCTTATTCAGAAAGGTCTTTTACTCTTTCTGTGCTTATCAAAAACACCTTTGATTTAGTCTCATAATGTGAACACAGAGGTGTTCAACGTACACTTTAACATATTAACTGTTAATGTTGCACTAAAACAAAGTAATATTCTATATTAAACACCTAACATGAAAATTCATGGGGGGGGGCACAACTGACAGCTAACATGATATTGTTAATACACACCAACTGGTAAGAAGATGAGTAATATGAAACGTAAGTTAACTGCACTGTTCATGTATGTTAGTGGCCATTTGGCTCATCGGCCTTTGCCTCCTAACCTCAAAGTGCTGAGACCACTCCTAGCATTTACCACAGAGGCTGTGCAGCTATCATGGTTTTACTTTTAATGTGGCCCAGTGACAGTTACCAGATTTTTTTGCAGGCAAATCTGGGACACTTATGCAAAGTGTGTGGGGGAGGGGAGGGGAAGAGAAGAGGAACCATCCCCTGACAGCAACAATATCACTTCTAAGCAGATAAATTGACAGAGAAATAGAAACTTTATTTATTTATTTAGAAGGATTTTACACTAACCTCCTGTTTCAGCGCCATAACAGACTGGCTCTGCACACAAAACCTAAGGATAAATTTAAAGGAAAACGGAAGCACTATTCATTACCAGGGACCAATCCTTCACACCACCGGCGGTACTAAAAGTAAGAGATGCTGAATTTCAAAGCAAACCAACCATCCGATACCTAGGAATAACACTTGATCAGCAACTGAACATGAAAGTACATATAAAAAACACTGTCAAGGCAGTATATCTTAAGATTCGCACAATTCACCACCTACGACCTCTGCTAGACCCGGATGACTTTAGGACAGTCTACCAGGCACTAATCATGCCCCACTTTGATTATGCCAATATCATCCTACAGGGGCTACCAAAAAATGCATTGATCCCACTACAACTAGCCATGAATGCCGCAGCCAGAATTCTACATGGTGCATCCAGGAGGGACCACATAACACCAATCCTGAAGCAACTTCACTGGCTACCAGTTCATTTTAGAATCACCTTCAAGACACTACTGATGACATTCAAAGCCATCAATAGAATCACTTCCGCCTCTATCACAGACCTCATCATCCCCACTCCCACAAACAGAGTCAGAAGATCATTTACAGTAAACACCCTGAGTATCCCCACCAAGATCACAAAATGCTCGCAGTCCACAAAAAAGAGAGCTTTTGAGTACTACGCACCCTTGTGCTGGAACACCCTCCCACCTAACATCCGATCCATTACAGACCTCACCACCTTCAGAAAGGCCCTGAAACATCACCTCTTCATGCAACACTATGGCACCACACAACAACCAGTCATCTCCAATCAACTAAACAGCCATCCCACGCCACCCATTATACATGACACCAGCACAACATGTTAGCCCTACCAGAACCTGACTAGGACCATGTACATAGTATCTAAGAATGTTTGTAATAACCTAGAATGTAAATATCTAGCTTAAACCTGTATATAGTTTACCCAGTTCAACCCAAGTTTACCAACCCTGTTCTCTGTAAGTCCAGTACGAGCCTCTCGACTGGACAAAGTTAATGTTTATTGTAAACCGAGCTGAATTTGAAAAGCGCGGTATAGAAAAGACTTTAAATAAATAAATAAATAGTATACCGCCTTATCGTTAAATCAAGGCGGTGTGGCACATCAATCAAAATCAATAATAAAGTGTGGTTTGTAGCATGCAGTGTGAGAACTGAGAAGTGTAGTGTGTGGGGCAGTGCGTTAGATTATATCGGTGAACTATTTACATAATGAGCTATATACATATGATGCATTTCCCCCATATTGTATAAAATATAAAGATAATGGACGCAAGTTCTAAAAACCTACACACTGAAATCGCTAAATTGAAAATTAGTTTTTCTCCCCCTCTGTCCCCATTGCTGGACTTGGGGACAGGAGGTTGCCAAACAGGAGGGAATCGGGGATACAGCTCTAAAATAGAGGGCAATCCCTAAAAATCAGGGCCAACTGGTAACCTTATGCAGTTAATGAACTGTGGCTTGTATCTTTTAGGACAAGGCGGCCCAGCTAGAAATGGAGCTTGAAGAAGAGAGGAGCAACTCGGATCTGTTATCAGAAAGGATCAACAGGTGCAGAGAGCAGGTACTTCTGGGCTGTATGAAATTAAAATATGTCAGTGTCTTGGAAGAGCTGGATGCACTATACATGACATCATGATAACGCTTCATGTATTGACTGGAATCTTGTTTCGCAATTAATCCAGCTAATTACTTTGTAAATGCCTTCATTGAACACAAACTGGTTTTAGGTAGAAAATCAGAATAACTCACAAACTTAATTTTAAGTTGTCGCACAGACAATGGTTAGAATTCACTAAACTGAAAGGGGCATGTTTACTAACATGTGCTATTAGCATGAGATAAGCTTCCACAGTAACTAGGTAGCATGCGATTGGGTGGGGATTGGATGGGTTCTGGGCAAAACATGAACATGGACGGAACTTCGTATTTAGTGCTTTAGTGTTTTACGTGTACACCTCTGGCACTACCCATTAGGAGAACTATAGGTGGTTGCCTAGAGCATCAACATGTTGAGGGTGGTCCATTGCTACTGTTGCCCCCCTTTCTGGGACCTGCAGTGGCGGCAGTGACATTCAAAGAGCAACACAGCACATATCCAAAATCTCCATTGTTGTTGCTTGTTTTGATTAAGTGATTCCACCCTCTTCGACGTATGCTTCCTGTTTCATGGGAGTAGAAGCCTCCATGCAAAAGAAGTGTGCATCGAAGAGGCAGAAGCAGCTGGTCAAAGCAAAGAGCAGTGCAGTGTCGATGGCTTTGAATAAGCACTGCATTGCTCTTTGAATGTTACTGCTGCAGGTCCTAGAGAGGGGCAACGAGGACAGGCGTGAAACCAGCAGGCACCTGGAATGAGGGTTCACCGAGGGCACCTCGTATCCTTGCATCAACCCTGCTGTGCAATAACCACAAATGTTGCTCTTAGCACGGGTGCACTTAATGCCACCCCAGAGTAGCCAATCCAATACCAATTTTTAAAAAAGCTTCCAGGGGTGATCCAGGATACTACAGACCAGTGAGTCTGATGTCAGTACCGAGCAAAACAGTAGAAACCATTATAAAGAACAAAATTACTGAACACATCAATGCTTGAATGGGACAAAGCCAACATGGATTTAGCATAGGAAAGTCTTATCTCACTAATCTGTTATATTTTTTGAAGGTTGAATAAACAGGTAGACAAAGGTGAGCTGGTCAATATAGTGTATCTAGATTTTCAGAAAGCCTTTGACAAGGTTCTTCATGAGAGACTCTTGGCAAAATTAAAAAGTCATGGGATAGGAGGCAGTGTACTATTGTGGATCAGGAACTGGTTAAAAGAGAGAAAACAGAGTAGGGCTAAATGGACAATCTTCTAAATAGAGAAAGGTGAATAATGGAGTACTCCAGGAATCTGTGCTGGGTCTGCTGCTTTTTAACATACAAATGACCTGGAAATTGGAACAACAAATGAGGTGATTAAATTTGTGTATGATACAAAATTATTCAAAGTAGTTAAAACACAAGAGGATTATGAAAAACTGCAAGAGGACCTTGATAAATTGGAAGACTGGGCATCCAGATGGTAGATGAAATGTAATGTGGACAAGTTCAAAGTTAAGCGCTTAAGGAAGAAGATCTCAAACTACATTTACATGATGCAAGGTTTCACATTAGGAATCACCACCCAGGAATAGACTCTAGGTGTCATTGTGGATAATACATTGAAACCCCTCTGCCCAGTGTGCAGCAGCAGCCAAGAGAGCAAACAGAATGCTAGGAAACATAAAGAAAGGAAGGGAGAATAAAACAAAGGATATTAGAATGCCTCTTTATCATGCCATGATGTAACTGCATTTTGAATATTGTATGCAGTTCTGTTTGCCATATCTTAAAAAGGATATAGCAGAATTATCAAAGGTACAGAGAAGAGCCACCAAAATGGTAAAGGGGATAGAAGAATACACCTATAAGAAAAGGTTCAAAAGTTTAGGGCTCTTCAGCTTGGAAAAGAGACAGCTGAGGGGGGGAGATATGATAGAGGTCTATAAAATAATAAGTGGAGTGGAACACGTAAACGTAGATCAGTTTTTTACTCCTTCAAAAAGTAGAAACACTAAAGGACACTCAACGAATCTGCAGTGTAGCACATTTTAGACTAATTGGAGAAAATATTTTTTCACTCATTGTGTAATCAAACTCTGGAATTCATTGCTGGAGGATGTAGTAAAAGCTGTTAGTAAAGCTGGGTTTAAAAAAGTTTGGATAAATTCCTGGAGGAAAAGTCCATAAAAGTGGATTGGGAAAATCCACTGCTTACCCCAGGATAAGTATCATGGAATCTATCTACTTTTTGGGAACCTGACAGGTACTTGTGACCTGGACTGGCCACTTTGAAAACAGGATACAGGGCTTGATGGACTTTTGGTCTGATCCAGTATGGAACATAAGAAATGCCATACTGGGTCAGACCAAGGATCATCAAGCTCAGTATCCTGTTTCCAACAGTAGCCAATCTAGGTCATACGTACCTAGAGGTTTCCCCAAAAGGCATAGGTTCCACAGTGCTTGTATTGGGTCAAGCAGTGATATCCTGGGTCCCTTTTTAATAATTGTTTATGGACCTTTCCTCCAAGAACTTGTCCAAACCTTTTTTAAACCCAGCTACACTGACAGCTTTTACTACATCCTCCGGTAACAAATTCCAGAGTTTGATTACACATTGAGTGAAAAAATATTTTCTCTTATTTGTCTTGAATAGTTTACCCTGTAGCTTCATTGCATGTCCCCTAGTCTTCCTATATTCTGATGATGTAAACAATTGATCTACGTTTATCCATTCCACTCCATTCATTAATTTATAGACTTCTATCATATCTGCTCTCAGCCATCTCTTTTCCAGGTTAAAGAGCCCTAACCTTTTTAGCCTTCCTTCATAGGGGTATTCTTCCATCTACTTTACCATTTTGGTGAATCTTCTTTGTAGCTTTTCTAATAATACCATATCCTTTTTAAGATACAGCGACCAGAATTGCACACAATATTCAAGGTGCAGTCTCACCATGGAATGGTATAGAGGCATTATAATAGCCTTTGTTTTATTTTCCATTCCTTTCCTTATAATACCTAGCATTCTATTTGCTCTCTTGGCCACCGCTGCACACTGGGCCGAGGGTTTTAACATGTTATCCAAAATAACGCCTAAATCTTTTTCCTGGGTGGTGGTTCCTAATGTAGAACCTTGAATTGTGTAACCATAGTTTGGGTTGTTCTTCCCTAGCTGCATAGCTTTGCACTTGTCCACATTAAATTTCATCTGCCATTTTGATGCCCAGTCTTCCAATTTTTTTTTTTTATTATCTATTTATACATTTTAACATTGAATCAAGCATCCCACTTGTACAGTAATTAAACCCGTCAATACAATTACGAATTACATCTAAAGAAAATAACAAATATAGACAGGATTATCATTAGTCCCCAAATTGAGGGAGAGAGACAACAGAATATACAGAGGTCAGGAAACTCCCCTGTAAACATAAGGCAAAAAAGGTTATTTCCAAAATACCAAGAGGAAACGGAGAACCAAGCAATATTTCTATTGATGGGAATTACTACTGAATGGGAGAAGAAGTTACAATGTGAGCACTAATGAAAGAGGACAGGTCCTCCGGCTGGAAAAAGACATATTTATGAGATTGATATACAATTATGCATTTACAAGGATATCTAAGTACAAAGGAAGCACCCAATCATGTCACCCCTGGTCGCAAAATTAAAAAGGATTTGCGCCTTCTTTGCGTCTCCCTGGACACATCAGGGAAAACCGCAATTTTTTTCCCCATAAACAAATTGGCACGCATTTTGAAATAAAGCCTGAGGAGCCAGTCCCTGTCCGATGGTAACGCTAGTAAAACAATCAATGTAGAAACAGGTAGTTCCTCGTCCTTAGGAGTTTGAAGCAAAGCTGACACATCCAAAAAACTCATATCCGACAGATCAGCTACCTTCTCCCCCGTTTTCTTTCCAGAAGGCAAAAAATAAGCTTTGGTTATTGGGGGAATTAAGTCTGAAGACACCTTCAATGCTTTGGAGAAACCACAGCAACCATAGGAAAATTAAGCAAACGAATATTTGAGGATCTAGTAGCATTCTCCAAAACCTCCAGCTTCAGCTGCATAGCCATATTTTCCTTAACTAAGGACTCTGTTACAACTGAAACCTGTGATAATTTCTGCTCAACAGTAGAGATCTGCGTTTTAACTTCCACAATCTCCCCTTGGCGTTTAGAACAGAAATCTTCCAGCTTTGATACTCGGAAGATGGCCAACACCAATTGCTGACTCACTACTGAAGCCAATTGAGAAATCGTGTCCCAGATGCTGTCCAGAGAAATTACAGAGGGACGCGGCAAGGTAAAACACAATGGCGCTCCAATTCTGTCGATAAAGGCAGGGGAAGTTCCTCCACACTAGGCTCAATCATGCCCTGAGTAGCAATTGTACCTTCCGGAGTTTGAACCACCACCGAGGCTTTTGCAGCTATAGCTATAACTGGCTGCTTACCGGAATTCACCTCGAGAAGGCCCCGCTCACACGCCACTGCTCCCACCACATCGGAGGGACTCTCGGCTGCGCCTGAAAGAGGAGATACCAGTACGCTCGGGGCCGAAGGCGGGACACGCCCATCGGGGAGAGAGTAACATCCAGGGTAGGAAGTGCTGAAGTTCCCTCAACCGGCACCTCCAAACCCCCTCTTATCTCCCCAATTTGCTGCTTGGTTAGCTGGACAAAGCGGTCCATAGGTCCTGCACTATCAGAAGGAGAGGATTTCGCTGGAGAAGGCTCCGCGGGAGGAACCTTCTGCTTACCCTTCTGTTTAGGCATTCCAACTCAGCACTGCACTGTCGCCATCTTGAAAATTAGCCACTCCCCCCGCTCAGTCTTCCAATTTATCAAGATCCTCTTGCAATTTTCCACAATCCTCTTGGGTTTAACAACTTTAAATAGTTTTGTGTCATCTGCAAATTTGATAACCTCACTCGTTATTCCCTTTTCCAGGTCATTTATGAATATGTCAAATAGCAGCGGACCCAGCACAGATCCCTGGGGTACACCACTATTCACCTTTCTCCATTGGGAAAATTGGCCATTTAGCCCTACCCTCTACTTTCTATCTTTTAACCAGTTCCTGATCCACAATAGTACACTGCCAAAAGTCTCTGATGAGGGACCTTGTCAAAGGCTTTCTGAAAGTCCAGATACACTATATCAACCGACTCACCTTTGTCCACCTGTTTATTCACACCTTCAAAAAAACATAACAGATTAGTAAGAAAATCTTCCTTGTCCAAAGCCATGTTGGCTGTCTCCCATTAAGCCATGACTATCTACATGTTCAGCAATTTTGTTCTTTATGATGGTTTCTACCATTTTTCCCGGTACTGACGTCAGGCTCATCGGTCTGTAGTTTCCCGGATCACCCCTGGAACCTTTTTAAAAAAATTGGCATTACGTTGGCCATCCTCCAATCTTCAGGTATTACAGATGATTTTAATGATACTTCACAGATTACTAATAGCAGGTCTGCAATCTCATATTTCAGTTCTTTCAACACCCTTGGATGTATACCATCCTGTCCAGGTGATTTGCTACTCTTCAGTTTATCAAATAGTTGTACTACATCTTCCCGATGTATCGATATTTCCTTCAATTCTTCCGCACCTTTAAATACCACTTCAGTCATGGGTAACATCCCTACATCTTCCTCAGTAAAGACCAAAGCAAAGAATTCATTGTCTCTCCGCTATCGCCTTGTCGCCTCTTAATGCCCCTTTAACCCCTCTAATGGACCAACTGACTCTCTCACAGTTTTTTTGCTACGAATGTACTTGAAAAAGTCTTTATTTCGCATTTTTGCTTCCACAGTAAGCTGCTTCTCAAATTCTCCCCTTGCCTGCCTTATCAATGCCTAGCATTTAACTTTGCAGTGCTTGTGTTTCCAGTTTTCGTCATTTGGCTCTTTTTTTCCATTTTCTGAAAGATGCTTTTTTGGCAACAGCCTCTCTGACCTCACCTTTAAACCATGCTGGCAGTTTTTTTGGACTTCCTTCCACTTTTCTTAAAGTGTGGAATACAGTTGGTCTGGGCTTCCAAGATAATATTTTTAAACACCACCCAAGCTTGATGTAAGTCTTTAACCTTTGCAACCGCTCCTTTTAGTTTTTTCTTATCATTGTATCATTTTATCATAGTCTCCCTTTCGAAAGTTAAAAGGTAGTACTGTGGATTTCCTTATCATCCCTCCTCCACTAATAAATCAAACGCAATCATGCTATGATCACTATTGCCAAGTGACCCCAACACCCTTATCTCTTGCACTAGATCTGGTGTTCCACTGAGGACTAGGTCCAGTATGGCTTCCCCTCTGGTCAGTTCATGAACCAGCTGCTCCAAGAAGCAGTCATTTATTTCATCTAGGAACTTTATCTCCCTAGCATGTCCTGCCGTGACACTGACCCAGTCGATACCGGGGTAATTGAAATCACCCATTATTATTACTGTGCTGTAACTTTTGTTAGCTTCCTTGATTTCTTTGAGCATTTCATCATCCATTTGTTCATTCTGGCCAGGCGGTCGATAGTACACCCCCACTGCCATCGCCTTTCCCTTTTTATATGGAATTTCAATCCATTGAGATTCTACAGCAAATTTTGTTTCCTGCAAAACTTTAATCCTTTCTGACTCAATGCCCTCTTTAACATAGAGCGCAACCCCTCCACCAATTTGATCAGCTCTATCATTATGATATATTTTGTACCCAGGTATCACAGTGTCCCACTGGTTGTCCTCTTTCCACCATGTCTCTGAGATTCCAATCATATCTAACCTCTCATTTGGTGCTATATATTCTAACTCTCCCATCTTATTTTTTAGACTTCTAGCATTTGCATACAAGCATTTTAGAGACTGTATTTTATTCATATTAATCTGGGTAGGTATGGGTAATTTGGAATCTTTAAGCTCTGTCTGCTCCATACTCAAGGGTATTTGGGCTACTTTACACTTTTTTGGAACCTCTCTGCTTTTGGTAGCATCTTTCAAGGATACATTGTTCCGAACCATGTGCTCTTAGGTGCATGTCGGCACATAAAAAAATAAAATGGATGCACGTGCCCCTAAAATTTAGCGCGCATGTCCATGCCAACCTTTGGGAGCCAACACCCACTACTGGCACATTTCTTAGTCAGACATGCCCCAAAGAGTTTAAGTAATGGCTTCACTAGTGTTTGGGAATAAAGTCAGCATGGAGGGCTTTAATGTGGGAAGAGTGCAGCATTTACAATAGAAAAAAGCAATACCTGCATGCATCATGTCGATTTTTATTCTAATTAGTTGTGCTTGAAATGCAGCTGAGAGTGAAACCTTATTCTAATTAATTTAGGAATTAAATGGAACTCTGCAAGGCATCTGGGTAACAAAAAAGGCATAATTAGCAAAATGTGGTTTTATTGACATGCAAAACTTTCAATTTCCTGCAAGAGTTACAAAGCTTGCTTTGTTTTGAGCTTATGCCAGAACATCTTAGTAGTCAATTACTGCTGAGTATTTCAGGGTATACTAAGTAGTTATCATGACATGATAAATGATAATGTATTTGTCTTTCTAATATCTGTTCTTGCAGATGAGTCTGTAAACATGTTATCATATTAGTCTTAATTATCAAGATGTATTAAGCATTTTCCATGACCATTTCTTGGTTTGCTGGGATGGGGCGTTCAGTCATAAGTTAGTAGTGGGTTTATTAGTTACTTTCAGTATCAAGCTAGATTGATCACATAGTTTGCTTCTCTCTTTATTAGCTATGTTGTAGCATTTTATCTGTTACGTTCAAAGGAGGTGAAGTGGCGTGTGTTGCTAGGACTGGCCCAAGAGTTGGTTGAAGGTGTTGGTGTCCTAGGTGAAGCTTAAACCTTATGCCCCCCTCCCCTCACTCGGCTGCTTGGGCCGGGCCTGGCTGTTGCTTGAATCCAGCCTCTTATGTGAGGACGCTAGCTCAGTAATGTGCAAATCATTTCCACGCAGATTCAGTAGGGCTGCCGTAGGTTTCTGACCACTTGGGGCCTTCAAGGGACATTGTGGTCCTCAGCTGTCAGACACGAGATGTCGGACTGGAAGCACAAGAAACCAGGAAGGGGGAGAAATGCTCCTACTATTACTACTAATCATTTGGATGGTGCTACAAGGCGTACTGTACAGAGACATATAAGACATAAGAGCTTACAGTGTAATCAAGACAGACAACACAAATGGGGACTAGGATATATCTAGGGGCATGTGCATCCATTTTTCTTTATGCACCATATATTCCTTTTGACGATCTGGCTGTCAGAGGGAAAGCAGCTTCTTAGTATCTATGCAAATTTGCATCTGGTTCAAAGCAGGTTCAAATGTCTCAGTGGGGCTTCTGGAACTTAAAGCCCCACATTTGCTTCCACCCCCCCCCCCTTTTCTTTGACCTAAGCAGCAGTAGTTGTGCTGCGAGTGTGGGTACCTTTAGCCACAGTGAGTGAGGGGGTGCAGTTTAGGAAAACTACTCTTTATGGGGGCTAGGTTTGTAGCAAGTGCCTATTTTATAAAACATATTGTCAAAAAAATACACAAATCCCATCCAGTGGTTTATTTTACGTGTGCCTTTATATAACAGGATTGCACAGATTCCCTCACAAATTTATACCTGCTCCGAAGGCGTAAGTATGTGCAAGTACAGGTGTATCTTATAAAATGTGCACCTCCATTGTCATTTTGCCTTAGCTTTGTCCAAAGTATACCACCAGGAATGCTACTACAGTGTGTGGCGCAGGCAACTATGGACCATCTTGTTGCACCCATAGGTGCATGTTTACTGAAGTATGCTATCAGGTTAGTGCATGGTATCTGTGCCATGCTAAAACTTAGCGGGGGGCCCCATGCTAAAACCCCCACGTTACCCAGTACTGCGCATCTGGGAGGTGACTGAGTAGTATAGGGGGCATTCCCACCATGGCGCTGCTAGTGCAGGTATTTTCAGCCTGCGTGGGTACTGCGGGTGCAACTATTGCAACCTCAGTGGGTGGCGTTAGTTGCACCCACGACTGGTTTACCACGGTGACCTGTGGTAACTGCAGGGGGATAGATGTACCTGCTCTCCTGCAGCTAGCTCGCAACTTTGCAGCAGTAATGCTGCCCACACGCACCTTACTGGCATGGAGCTTAGTAAGCAGGCCCCATACTTAGCACATTCAACTGCACGATTTTCTAAGAGCTGCTTCCTGCTTTTAAAATGCGCTTGACATGCAGAGAATGCTTCATAAAACTCCCCACTATGGAAAAAATATTTTAAATACTTTTGAACCTGTGTGTATGGTTTTTTTTTTCAAAAGTCATTAAAAAATGACCTTACGAACTCGCAAGTAAAGATTTCTTCACGTGCTTCAGCGTTCCATGATAAAGAATGATAACAGGAAATATGTTCCAAAGTGGAGGAAGTAGCCTAGGGATTAGAGACCGAGAACCAGGGACCCAGGGTTCAAATCTGCTGACCTCTCTTGTGACCTTGTCCAAGTCACTTTTACCTTCCATTGCTTCAAGTGCAAGCTTAGATTCTAGGGATCCTTGCATATGTGATTGCAATTTGCCTTGAACTTGGATTTGGAAAAGGTGAGGTTTTTAAATCTAAAATCCCAATCCCCAAAACGTGATACTTTTCCTAAGTAAAACTCAGAGCCAGTCCCTTCGTGGTGACTGAAAACGACGACAATTTCTGCTAATGGAATGGAATGTTTTGCATATGCCCCGTCCGATGAAAGAAACCTAAACGAGAACCTGCTGGCTTCAGTGCTCTTTCCAGTGAGTGTGAGAGACAAGCCCGCTGCCATAGTGATAGCAGAGTAAATACAGGCAGATAACGTTCCAGGGCCTGTGCCAGGCACTTCTTTTCTGTGAGGAATTCCCAGCGGACTGCTGCACACCTGCTCCTCTATTGGCACCAGGTGGATGAAGCGGGTAAATGAGAATGTGGAAATGAAGTCTCTCTTCACTAAATGAACAATCAAAGTTTCATTAGCTTTTCCCAAGTGTTCTATTTTATATTGAGTCAGCTGCTTAGAGATTGAATATGTAGTCCCTGTTAGTATGCATTTTTCTCTGTTTCTCCTAATAGCAGTAATAAATAAATAAATAGATAAAAAGCAGTAGAAGCAAGCTGAAAACATTGTTTCCTCAGCTTATATTGTTAGAAATAAAATGTGTGTGTTTTTGTATGTATCTAATCTAAGCTGCTGCAAATTCCTTTTTTAACTAATACTCCACCATGTTGGGTATCTGAACTTATTGCTCATTAAAAATGCTTTCCTTTAGTTTGACTTGAACGGTAAAAACCTTCCCCCTAAGTTACATATATTTTTATTTTCTATAATGCAAACTGGATCATTTGAAAATGTTAAATTATTAAATGCTGATTGGCCTAAACGTCCAGTGGCTATGCAACTCACTTACAGGGGTTCTCAACCCTGTCCTCAGGATCCACCTAACCAGTCGGGTTTTCAGGATAACCACAATGAATATGTATGAGAGAGATTTACATACACTGCCTCCATTATATGCAAATGTCTCCCATGCATATTCATTGTGGTTATCCTGAAAACCCGACTGGCTAGGTGGGTCCCGAGGACAGGGTCGAGAACCCGTGCGAGATCAGTTTGATCATAGCTTCTACCAAGTCCAACCGGGACTCGAACTGGTGCAGAGATAGTATTGACAGCCGGTGGGGTGAGGAAGTCCATGCACGTGCTCAACACCACCATCTATTGGCCAGACTTGGAACGCTCATGTATCAGGTTCAGGAAGGATCTGTGGGTTGTGGCTCCAGGATGAGAATAGATGTTAGCTAGTAAACTGATGTTCCTCTGTGGGGAACTCCTGTTTGAAATTGTTCTACTCTTTCTGTGGGGCAAAGTGTTGCAGCTGAAGATGGGTTCAGGACGGACTGTGCTGAGATTTCATTTTGAAATCCCTGTGCGATGTTTTCTTGTACAAAGTATGCAGGTTTAAAAAAAAATCCCCACAGGGGCTAAAACTAGCCCTCACAATGATGGAAGGGAGATAAAATGGAGGGAAATAATTCTAAATACCTGTAAAAGCTCATAGTGCTGTGGCCCCAGTACAGATACACTGTTAGAACTGGATATCTAAAGACATTGAGGGACACTATCTCCCCATTCCTCTATCTGAAAAAAAATGAAATAAGACAACTTGTCAATAATAAATGTTTTTTTATGACTGAAATCTTCATTTTGCACAGCCCCAAGCACTGCACAACAGCAACACCTAGTGACCGATCTTGGAGTGCGCGCACATGCAATGACTAAGCTAAACTGGGAGGGAGCGAGTCGAGAGGTTAGGAAATGGGGCAAATCGCTGTGTAGTTATGAGGAAGGCTTGTGGCACTGAAGATAGTAGAAGCTAGTTCTGACTGAGCTGGAAGCACAAAGTAGCAGGTGGAAACTATTGGGCAATATCAAAAGAGAGCGAGCGAGCTGTGCTTGTGGAGTAGAGCCCAGTGGGAAATTTTAAAACATCTTATGGCGTTGAATTGGTAAGAGGAGCAGAAACCTTGGAAGGTGCCTCTATCTAAACAAAGTTTGTTTTCACAAACCCATATATTAAGTATAAACGCATGCAGGTCCTCATCTTGCTTGCCTTTTTGCTGTGCTGTTGCCATAGGTCATATAATAGTTTTTGTGGGAATCAGAAAAGCATTTTCTAAATACCTCTCTCGAACTGAAACCTGCTGATTCTGCTTCCGATTTGTCACAGACTTTGAGCACAGTACGAGCACAATAATGGCTTAGTCTGCAGCATTACAATGCAGCCTGTTTTAAAAATGTTCTGACATCTACAGTTTCCTCCTAACTGTTCCTTTTTTAATTAGTTCCTCATTATGCTTCACTTTTTGGAGCTTTTGCTTTATTTTCCATTTTTCTCTGCATCACTGAAGCGTTTCCAGAGGAGCATGTTACTTCTCGTTGACCTCTTTAACAGCACAGCTCTGGAGATGGGAACGTGCAGAGAAAGCAGGAACAGATGACAACCAATAGAACGAAGCCCATTAGAAGAGCATTTGCACTTCTTATCTAGCAGGGTAGCTCTGTTGTATCGGTTCTAGAGCCTGTAGGGAAAACGCACGGAGGCGTACAAGCAGAGATTCCCTGTTGGAGTTCAGTTTGATCACACTCGAAGTGTAGGTGGTAATTAATGCTAATGGTAAAATCAAGTACCTTGGGTTGAGGAGGAAGACGCTTGAAAGCTAGAACAATGGTTGCTTGGCTCTTAGACTTTTCATATAGCCACATCGCTGAATATTGGCAAGTAAAATGTCTTAGCAAAATATGATATTCTCCTGCTTTCCAAGTAAGTGTAAAATTGTACTATGAGCGATGCAAAATAGTGAGAGGCAGAGCAAGAATTTGTGCGTACTGCTGCCTGCCCCCCTCTAGTATATAGAAGTAGGTTACAAAGATGCCCTTTCGTATAACTCTGTGGTAGCCGTTAAACATTTGCAGAGGTAGGCGAAAGACCCCAGAATGAACATACTGAACGTCAAGGCCTGACCCAAGCAATTAGATTCATAAGCATGCTAATCTGTTTTCTCTAGACCTGAGCCAGCTCTTAATGTTAGCGTTTTGCTGACTGACATGACATTAACGCTCCAGAATGTGAGAGTGGTGGTCTAAAACCCAAGACTTGGACAGATGCGTGTTTCTGCATACTTTAGCACTGCTCTTTGTATTTGTGTCAGGTTTGTTGGAACTGATCAGATGACCTGCTTGAAACATGTGATTAGTCAATGATATGGTTTTAAAGGTTAGAATGTGGCTAGATTAACCCAAGGCAAACTGTTAAGCACTTGCCCTTCTTGACCTTCATATTTAACAAAAGTTTAATGTGATTTATGATACTCATGTGTGAGCACCAAAGAAATTTGGAAATCACATTTGTAGATATGCAGTATGTGAATTTTTATGGAACATTTAATTGGTGGTATAAAATGTCACTATAAAAAAAGTGCATTAACTTTGTTCCTTCTTTTTATAAGGTGTGACTTAATAATCTCCAGGAACAAGCAGGAATGAGTCCTCACATATGGGTACGTCGGAACCGACGGAGCCTGCGCGGGAAAGCTCCCCAGCTTCCCAGAAAGGAAAGCTTTTGGGGTCTCCCACAGCGCATGCGCGCTGCCTTCCCGCCTTCCTGACCAACTCTCCTCAGTTCTTCTTTTTCCGCGGAGCCAGCAGGTCGTGTTCCTGTCACCGCTGAAGAAATTGTTATTTTAATTTGTTTCTTTGACCGCGTGTTTGCCTTCCCCGATTCCGGACCGGTACCGCCGGTCTTTTTTCCTTTATTTCTTTAAAAAAAAAAAAAAATAATTATTATTTTTTCCCCACTTGGTGTGTTTGTTCTGTGAGGCCTCTAGGCCTTCTCAGATTCTCCCTCATGGAGAAACCAGCCTCTGGTTTTAAAAAATGCACCAAGTGTACCAGTACTATTTCAGTCACAGATACCCATGAATGGTGTCTTAAATGTTTGGGGCCTGACCATTCCATTCCGGATTGTCCATCCTGCTCTCTGATGTCCAAACGTGGCTTACAGAACAGAGCAGCCAAGTT
Organism: Ichthyophis bannanicus; assembly: GCA_033557465.1. Classification (NCBI taxonomy): domain Eukaryota; kingdom Metazoa; phylum Chordata; class Amphibia; order Gymnophiona; family Ichthyophiidae; genus Ichthyophis; species Ichthyophis bannanicus. The sequence goes on along the minus strand of CM066043.1, from coordinate 159,057,292 downwards.
TCATATGCTGTTTTCTACGGATACTCCAGCATCAACATCCTCCAGGTCTTCCTCTCCTGATGGATCTCAGGTAACCAAACATTCTTCAGGCAGGTCCTCAAAGGGCAAATCTCCCTCTAAGCAGTGAGAGGCCCTTGGGTTTGACCCTGAGGACCCTGCCCCAGCCAAACAACCCCGGCGGGAAGCTCCGGCTTCCAAAGCTCCTCCTATGGGGTTACAGGTTGACATCGATGGCACGGCCTTGACCGATCACCTGTTAGACTGCTCTGGGGTACCGGCCAACACCGGTACCGACATCCAGACAGTTGTGGCGTCTATGGGTACTACTGTACAATCCATGCAGCAAGCCATATTGGCTTTCATTAACGCTGCAACACCCTCAGTACCGCAACAATCGGTTCCGACTCCAGTTCCGGTACCACAACCGATACCGGTACCCAGAGCATCTACTTCCAGTAGCATGCCGGTTCCGGTCTCCGGTTCCGGAGGTTTTCTCGATACCGATCCGGTTCCCGGTACGCCCGATGTCGATACCGGTCGGTATGCGTATCGATCTCTGGAAGCTAATAGGCGGTACTTTGAATCTTCTGAGGATTCTGATACCTCAGATGATTCTGCTGATGTCTCTTTTACTCTTCCTGAGGAGCCCTCTTCTCCAAAAAGGAGAATGTCTCCTCCAGAGGATTTGTCCTTTCAAGACTTCATTATTGAAGTAGCTAAAGGACTCTCCATTTCTGTAACCTCTGAAAAGGAACCTAGAGCAAAAAAATTAGATATTTTAGGATACTCTAAGGTTCCCAAAGAGGCAGCCACCTTACCCATACATGAAATTCTTCAAGAACACATGATGGACTTGTGGGAGGCTCCTCTCACCCTATCTCCACATTCTCGACGTTTGGACACCATGTATCGGGTTCCTCCTTCTCCTGGTTTTCAAAAAACTCAGCTCCCTCACCACTCTATTGTGGTGAAGTCTGCTATGAAAAAGATAAAGAGTACCAAAAGGCACTCTTCTACCCCTCCAGGAAGAGAATGTAGGACTCTGGATGCTTTTGGTAGAAAAATCTTCCAAGCTAGCATGCTTATTGCCAGAATCAATTCATACAGCCTCTATATGGGCATGTTTTTGAAAGAGATTGCACTGAAGATACGTCATTTTCTCCCCTTTATCCCAGAGGATAGAAAGGAGGAGTTCCTTCTTTTGCTAAAGCATACTCAAGATGTTTCAAAGTTCTCCAACAGAGCAGCCTTTGACTCTTTTGAGGGAGCTAGCAGAGCCTCGGGCATTGCCATAGCTGCTCGCAGACTTGCTTGGCTCCAGGCCTCTGATTTGGAACCCTGGGTACAAGATGGCTTGGGCAATCTGCCCTGTACAGGTGAAAATCTGTTTGGCAAGGAGTGGCAAATCAAAGCCACTCAAATGGATGCAGAGAATGCTGCTTTAGATAGACTTTCTAAGTCTACCTCTACCCCTGCCAAGAAAAAACCTTTTAAGAAGCCTTTCATAAAAAGACCAGATTTTCCACAAATACTGGCCAGCAATCTTCCCAAGTTCGCTTTGCTCCTAAGCGTCAGCAATCTAAACAGGCCAGAATAAAGTCTACAGGGGCTGCTACAGTCCAGCAGTCCCAACCCCCTCAGAGTTTTTGACTTGATTCTAGAGAACTTAATCTTTCTGGCTCTGCAACAACCAGAGCCTCTCACCATTCCAGGAAGGTTAACTCATTTTGCTCCCAGATGGGAACAAATCACATCAGAACAGTGGACCCTCTCTATCATCAGAGAGGGCTACAAACTACATTTCTCCAGCCTTCCTCCCCATACCATGGTGAGACAATTCAATTCTCCCCCTATCTCTCCTGTACCTGTTGGGTCAGGAGGTGACCACCCTTCTTGCCCAAAGGGCAATAGAAGAGGTTCCTCTTCTTCAACAGGGGTCAGGGTTTTACTCCCCTTATTTTCTCATCCCCAAGAAAACAGGAGGGCACAGACCCATTCTAGATCTGAGAGAATTGAACAAATTTCTATACAAGGAGAAATTCAAGATGCTCTCTTTAGGTACTCTCCTTCCATACCTACAGAGTCAGGATTGGCTTTGTTCTCTAGATCTAAAGGATGCGTACACACATATACTCATCCATCCATCCCACAGAAAATTTCTACGATTTCTGTTCCAGGGAAAACATTTCCAATACAGAGTACTCCCCTTCGGTCTAGCCTCTGCTCCAAGAGTGTTCACCAAATGCATGTCAATAGTGGCTGCATTTCTACGCACTCTGGGAATATTTGTCTTCCCATACCTGGACGACTGGCTCATCCGAGCTCCATCTCAGTCCGAGGCTCAGACTTCCCTGGACCACACCAGACGCATACTGCACTATCTGGGACTCGTCATCAAACTGCAAAAGTCTCAACTCACCCCTACTCAGTCCCTAGAATTCATAGGGGCCTGGCTAGATACCACCACTGCAAGGGCCTATCTTCCTCAGGCCCGTTGCCACCGTCTAGTGCACTTGGCCTCTCAAATTCAGTCCAGAAGCCACTTGACTGCCAGGGAGATGCTACAACTGCTAGGCCACATGGCATCCACAGTTCATGTGGTGCCTTATGCTCGCCTACATATGAGAGCAGCTCAATGGACTTTGTCCACCCAGTGGACCCAAGCATCAGGAGCTCTCTCATACCAAATAGCAACCTCAAAACGTCTTTTTTGGTCTCTCCAATGGTGGATATCCACTCAAAATCTGTTGTTGGGGGCCCCCTTCCAACCTTTGTTACCCCAAGCAACTCTCACTACAGATGCCTCCCAAACAGGTTGGGGAGCTCATCTCCAAGACCTCTCCACTCAGGGCACTTGGTCTCCACAGGAGACCACCCTTCATATCAACCTTTTGGAGCTGCGAGCAATTTTCCTTGCTCTCAAGGTCTTTCATACCCTCCTCATCAACATGACAGTCCTTGTTCATACCGACAATCAAGTAGCCATGTTCTACATAAACAAACAAGGAGGGACTGGCTCTCTGTCGCTTTGCAACGAAGCTCTAAAATTGTGGGCCTTCGCCAGAGAGCATCAAATCCATCTCCTGGCAGTATACCTCCCAGGAATCCAAAACTCTTGGGCAGACAGACTCAGTCGAGTTCTGCTTCCACACGAATGGTCCCTGCACATGGATCAGGTACTCAGAATCTTTCAGAAATGGGGTACCCCGGACATAGACCTGTTTGCAAGTCCGTGCAATGCCAAACTTCCCCGGTTCTGTTCCAGAATTCCGTGTCAGGGAGCTCAGGCCAAGGATGCCTTCCTCCTTCATTGGGGTCAGGCCTTCCTGTATGCCTTTCCACCCATTCCTTTGATTCCCAAGACTCTATTCAAACTTCAGAGGGATCAAGGATCTATGATCCTCATAGCTCCACGCTGGCCACGCCAAGTGTGGTACCCTCTACTTCTGCATCTCTCCCAGGCACCCTCCCTGGATCTGGGAGCTGCTCCAGACCTTCTGTCTCAAGAGGAGGGGACTTTGTGGCACCCAAACCCCAAGTCCCTTCACCTCAGAGCTTGGTTACTGAAGGCCTAGACCTTCAAGACTTCAATCTTTCTCAACAGGTGAAGGATATCCTCCATGCCTCTAGGACACCTTCCACCAGGCATTCTTATGCTTTTAAATGGAAAAGATTTTCCATTTGGTGTGCTGAAAAGGGTCTTAACCCTCTAGCACTACCTTTGAATTCTTTACTTGAATATCTCCTGCATCTTTCCAATGCAGGACTTAAAACAAATTCTGTAAGGGTCCATTTGAGTGCTATTGCAGCATCTCTTCAGCCTATCAATGGACAACCTGTTTCCTCTCATCCTCTTATTGCAAGATTTATGAGAGGTCTAACTTTAACTAAACCTTCCATTCGGCCTCCTCCGGTGGCATGGGACTTAAACGTGGTTCTTGGTCAGCTTATGAAGCCACCTTTTGAACCCTTAGCCACTACCTCCTTGAAATTTCTTTCCTGGAAAGTCATTTTCCTTATTGCAATCACTTCTGCTCGCCGCATCAGTGAACTGCAGGCTTTAGTGGCTAATCCACCTTATACAAGGTTCCATCATGATAAGGTAGTCCTTAGGACAAATCCTCACTTTATGCCTAAAGTGGTCTCACCTTTTCATCTTAATCAAGAGGTATATCTACCTGTCTTTTTTCCAGCTCCTCATGCATCCAGTGCAGAGAGGAACCTACATACGTTAGATTGTAAAAGAGCTCTTGCCTTTTACATCCACAGGACACAGCAACATCGAAAGTCTTCTCAACTTTTTGTTGCTTTTGATCCTTCTCATTTAGGACTTCCAGTCTCAAAAAGAACACTATCCAATTGGATTGCTCAGTGTATTTCTTTTGCTTACCAGAGTAAGAACCTTTCTCTGGAAGGCCATGTCACAGCTCACAATGTGAGAGCCATGGCCACATCTATGGCTCATCTTCATTCTGTATCCATCGATCAGATCTGTCGAGCAGCCACCTGGGCCTCGGTTCATACCTTCACAGCCCATTACTGCTTGGACAAGGACTCCCGCCGGGATGCCTTGTTTGGTCAGGCTGTCCTCAGACACCTGTTCCATTCTTAAACAACTCCTGCCCACCTTCCCTGAATGGATGCCTGAGATCCATAGGAAGATGAGGAACCCTTGGAGGGGGATCTCCCCGGCATCTTAGCTAGGGAGTCCCCATATGTGAGGACTCATTCCTGCTTGTTCCTGGAGATAGCACAGTTACTTACCTGTAACAGGTGATCTCTGGGAACAGCAGGAATTAGTCCTCACAACCCACCCACCTCCCCTGGGAGTTGTATCTCTCTCTCTCTTTCCTTTCCTCTCTCTATTGTCTCAGCTTTAAACTCGAACTGAGGAGAGTTGGTCAGGAAGGCGGGAAGGCAGCGCGCATGCGCTGTGGGAGGCCCCAAAAGCTTTCCCGCGCAGGCTCCGTCGGTTCTGACGTACCCATATGTGAGGACTAATTCCTGCTGTTCCCAGAGATCACCTGTTACAGGTAAGTAACTGTGCTTTGTAGGCCTGCTTAAATACAGCAGATCCTATTTAAATTGCCTGATTTCATTCTGTACCTTTTGCATAGTCTTACATCTTAACGTACTATTCATGCAGGCTGTTGAACAGTTCCCAATTTCCAAGACCAGTCTGCAACCATCTAGCTTTATTTTATTTATTTAGTTAGTTCCATTTACAAACTGTACTATCGAACAATCGCTCTGTGGCAGCAAACAGCTGCCCAGAAACTTGCAGAGTAATCTGCAACTTTAACAGTCTACATGACCGTGCATGTTTGCCCTGTTTGTGCAGGTCTTTTCAATCCTGTGTGCGCTCTTGTGCTTTGAAACAGTATGGCTATTTTGTTCTGACAATTAAAGGCTGTCTTGTAGCCAATTTGTCTGGAAGTAGCAGTTTTGGACAGAGTTTAGAAGCCTATAAACTCCAATTAAATGAACTTAGTTATTCTTTAGGATTCTAAAAGGCTTTGTTATCTCTGAATTACAGATGGAACAAATGAGGAATGAACTACTTCAGGAGAAAACTGTAAGACAAGACCTGGAGTGTGACAAGATTTCATTGGAAAGACAGGTAGGAATATGTTTTTGCCATATTTCTATATGGTAGAAAATGTGATCAGGTTTATAGATGGCCAGTACTGGTAACTAACACCATTTATTCTTGGGTATTAGTAGGATATTCATAAAGATAGTATAAAGTCAATCTGTTAAAAATAAATAAATAGAACAAACCCACTGCCCCTCCCCCCAGCCCTTATCCTTTACCTGAAAACACTTTTTATCTGCAATGAAATAGCTCAGCCCAGCCCAAGCACCCTTCCCTCCCCCTCTTCCACTAGGGCGGCAGACCTCTGTGGGCGGGTTGGCACCCATGCCAGGCCATGCGCTTTGGCACAAATTGCCTGCTTCCCCCCCTGCGCTGGGCTGTTCCGCCACCACCCATTGCTGTTGACTCCACAGCAGGTTAGAGAGGGCACCTAGGCTCTGCAGCTTTGCCACACATGGCCTGCCGCTTCTGACCCCCTGATAAATATACATACACACAGACACATGTGCGCACAGGCATGCGCACACATATATACGCGCATGCACACGCACAGACATCAGATGCGCATGCATACATACACGCATAGACATGCGCACGCAAGCGCATATATGCACACGCTGTACATTTGTATATAACAGAAGGGGAAATGGATAATAATATGAAGCTGGAAAAGGTTCAAAAGAAATATGAAAAAAATTTATTGAGAATAGCTGATACTTCCAAAACGTTTTCTCAAGTAATGCCTGGAATAACCTACCAGCAGAGGTGATAGAAACCAGTACCATATGGGACAGGCTGAGCATGCTTGGGACAGATAGAGAGAACAAAGGTGGAAGGGTTCAGCATTGCAAACAAGTTGTCCTTCACACCCTTTAAAGCAGTGACAAGGGGAGCGGTGATGAGAAGACAATGAGGGGCAGATAAGGGAAATTCAGCCTATTAATACCGCAAGCCTCAGCATCGTTGTGTTGGAAACAGCTGATTATAGTAACCCAGAAACCAAGTGGGATAATGCCAATAGGTTAGTGATGGCTGGGCTTTATCTAGCGAGGGGATAAGAAGGAAATGAGGCAGATGAAGGAATCATGACTTGATGACATCACAGGCCTGCAAATTGGTACCAACTTCAGAAAATCCAGTAAATCAACATTGACAGGTTGTTGGTGGCTAGAGATTGTCCTAGAAAGTCAAAGGACCTAAATGGCCAGATGTTTTGGGCAACAGTCTCATTATGTTTAGTAGGTATTTCGAATATGGCACAGCTTGGTAGTAATATAACAGTATCAAATAATTCCACACAAGATTTAGAAAAAAATACTCATGAAATCTTTTGTCTCAAACCCAAAGAGTGTGGTTCAAATGGAAGGAAAAGACCTCAGTAGAAAAAGTCTGATCCACACTTAGGGGTATGTTTACTAAAGGGCGCTATTTGCGCTGCTGTCACGTTATCGCACGATAAGGCGCCTTATTGCGCTTTACCGGGCGATAAGGCGCCTTATCGCGCGTCAACGCACGCAGTGGCGCAAACGAGCGCTGAAGGCGGAGAAAGGCTCCCGGAGGGCAGAGGAAGGCTCCCCAGGGGCGGAGAGAGAGGGTCAATGGGTGGAGAGTGGGAGGGGAGAGGCTCCCTGCACACTAACGCTGTGGATTCCTGGGTTGAAAACTAACGCGAGTGAAACCCATGCGTTAGAGCAGATTTTAAAGGGAAGAGAAACCATTTTCGTCAGCAATGTACAGCAAAGCCAGAGAAACCTACAAAAAGTGATGTGTGATACATGTGCATGGAACAAAAGGGCAAATAAACATTGAAAATGACCTGAACAAACTGGAAAAAAAACCATAACCAAGCTGGGCAATAGTGATATTAATGGGAAACATCAAAATACACTACCGGGAAAGCTCCAAAAAAAGGATATCAATTTTGGAAGGGGCTATGCTCTGTCCCCATACAAGGTGAATGATCCCACAGTGAAATAGCGCTGATCAGGGTTTTCCCTTTCTATTGGCCAGGTTTCCTATGGCGTGCACATGTCCCACAACAGCAGGGTGGGCATGTCGGAACGGGCAACTGGACAGATGCTGGAAAAGGGGATACAGAGGGCTGCAGGCGGCACATGCTGTGGTGCAGCTGGGCCACAGTGCGGACTAGGGTGATGCCTAGGTCGCCCATAGGAATGCTGAAACACTAGAGCCGCCAGACAGCAACTGATGAGGGCCCAACATGGGCACGAGTGTGTTTCCCACAGTGTCACAGGGGATAGTACCCAGCAGGTACCCCCAAGGGCACAGAACATTGGCAGGCGGTGATGGGGGGGAAGCGTGGACGTCTATGCAGGCACCCCTACCACAGAACCCACACCATAGGCATCCGCCTACCGGCACACTGGATGACCTGAGACTGCGCACCACCAGCAGAAGGGCATGTCAGCATGGCGACAGGGGGGTACTGGTGGTGGAGGGGGCAGTGGCAGCTGCTTACAGCAGACCATGGCCTAGCCCTGTTTAGGTGGGTGCCATGCACCGCAACAGACAGGCCCTGTCTGACAAACAGTCATGGTATCCCCAGGGAATGAACTGTCCTTGTGGTAACAGTGTGGTGCAGTACGCACAGCCAGTGTGTTCAGGAGCAGAAGGTCACAGGTTCAAGTCCCAGCTGTGGCTCCCACCAACCCAGTCCCCATATTTTACCCAGTACTAAACCATGGTAATAAAGATGGAATCTTTATTGCAGATAACATAAACATGCCTGAAATGCCTATATTTTACCCTACAGAGCACAGACACCATAGACATGTGCAATACCTAGAGCAGAGTTTCCCAAATGCAGTCCTGGAGGGACAAACGCCATTCAGGCGTCATGCTGTCCCTAATAAAGATGCCTGTGCTGCATTTCTATGCGCCGCCCCCATGGTATGCAGATGTATCCATGCATATTCATTAGGGACAGCATGAAAACCCGAACAGTGTTCGGCCCACCAGGACTGGAGTTGGGAACCTATGCCCTAGAGCAGCGGCCAACAGGGGCAGAAACACCCGCACCCACAGGCGCCATTATCCAAAGCCTCCTGGAGAAGCAGGATGTTGGGCCCTGCGTGCAGCACCATATCCCAGTACTAGCACTTGCATACCATAGCACTGCCACCCTAAACCTGGGAATACGGTACACATATATCAAAAGGTTGCTATGATTACAGGCAGATAGCAATCCCTAGGTTAAGCACAGTCTGCTCATTGAGCTGTATCATAGCAACCTCTCTGATGTCTGTGGAGTGTGTTTCAGGTCTGGTGTCTGACAGTGTTTACCACCCTGGGGAGTGACCCCAACAGTATTGCGTACCATAGCCATGCCTGCACTGTGCCCAGGACTGGTGCGGTGGCCAGGGCTGCCAAAAGCCTCTATAGTTGCACAATGCTGGCACAGGTGTGGGAGTGTGTGTCGGCTGCCAACACCTTCCTCAGCCTGCATTGCTTGCACTGTTGCCAGTGTCAGCCTGCCAATGTACATAATGAGGAGCAAGGTACCATGGGTATAGCCCGGACAGGGTGGCCTGGCCAGGATGCATCTGCATAGGGCAATGGCTTGGACATTGTAGTGCCCGGCCACCACCTGCACGGACAGGGTGGCCACAGCATGTCCTGCTGGGAGGTCACTCTCACCCTGAGTGAGCAGTGATCACGGCATGGCTAGGTTCCCCCATAGTGCTATATAGTATTTCTCTCATATGATATTTATGGGTTCTCTTTTGGGGCTCAATCACTGACAGTTCTGGGTACACGCATCTCCTCCAGGAACATGCACTATGGACTAGCTAGCAGACTGTCTGCAGCTATTATGTGTCTGGCTGGAACACCTTGCAGGGTGCAGTGGCTGGAGGCTTGCTGCTGGAGAATGTCAGATAGTGGTGGGGGGCAGCTGAGCATTTCCAGGCCTACTGTCTGCTATTGCTTTATGGATGTGTACAGATCTGCATTGACTGCCCTGTAGGGTGTCTGTTCCCCAGCAGGATGGGAGGTTGATGGTCCCCTCTATTGCCACCATTGCAGGGAGGTATAATGTGGATCTGTAGGTGGGAGATCCTGTTTCCCACCCTGAGCCACAGAGGGTGGGTTGGGGGGTGGTGGTACATAATCCACCGATAGGTCCAAACACCCCCCCCCCTCCTCCTCCTCCTCCTCCTCCTCCTCCTCTCCTCCTTCACCTACGTCATGTGACCATGGCACCAACACAGGATATGCACTATTCTGGGTTCATCATAGCCCATAAGGGCTAGACATGACTGAGAAATACAGATGGACACAGATGTATCCTAGGTGTGTCTGCAGGAACTACCTATCTCACACACTAGCACTGATGGGAACCTGCAGCATGGCGTATTTCAGCCATGAAAGGTGCTGTGGACCTGGTGCTGGGCGCCCCACCTCACCCTCAGGGTGAGCACAGTACCCGCACAATGTGACGGTCTGTAGCTACTCTGTGCCAGTAACACACATGGTCAGTACCCCCTACCAGGCTGAGGTGCTGTGGGGGTGCATGCCCCATCTTGTGATCATCTGTAGACTGCTGATTTGCATGTGCAGTGCATCATGGGTACAGGTGGGTTAACCCTATCCTGGTAACCACAGCAGACTGTTTGGTGACCTGCAGTCCTTCTGTAGCCAGCTAGGGGTTTGTTAATAGTTATAGAGCTGTAGCCCACTGGTTACTTCACTGCCTTTGGAGCCAGAGGTCATGGGTTTGATCCCACAGTGGGGTTATTTGATAGGGCTGTCTGAGGCATTTTCTTTTTTAATTTAAATTAGTGCTGCCAGCAAAAACACCCTCACTGTGCTGTAGCCTTAAGGTGCCTCATAAGGCACCCTCTAAAGTGCTCTATAAGGCACCCTATAAAGCGCCCTATAAGGTGCCTTATAAGGCGCCCTATAGGGAACATTATAAGGTGCCTTGGCGGACAGTGCACTTTATAATGTGTCCTCTGGAGTGCCTTATAGGGCGCCTTATGCGGCACCTTAGGTTACGGCACTGTGAAGGTGTGTTTGCTGGCAGCACTAATTTAAATTAAAAAAGAAAATGCCTCAGACAGCACTGATTTAAAGTAAAGGGTAATGCCTCAGACAGCCTTACTCATCAAGCCCACTGGGGGATCAAACTCATGACCCCTGTTTCATCAGTCAATGTATTAACCATTGTGCTACACCTCTGTTGCTGTGTTTGTAGGTCAGCCCACCTAATTAAGGCTAACGCGCATTAACGTGCCATGGCTCCCTCTATCGCACGAAAAGTACCTTAACGCAAGATAACCCTAAATGCTACCTTAAGACCAGAACACCTACTACCTTATATGGCATCCTGCACACTAACGCCGGCTGCACGTTAAGACTGCTTAGTAAACATACCCCTTAGACGCCTCAGTTTTCAAACATCACTGGTCATGAAAACCTTTTTCATAGTGATTTGTGGAATGTTTGGATATATGAATTTTTCCTGATGCAGCGTTTTTAAAAAAGCAAAATGCTAGCAGCATTGGAATGCCTTATGAGGTAAAATTCCAGGGTAATTCCTATATTTTTTTGTACCCGTCTCAGTTACTTTCCTTTTTAAATACTAAGGGCTCTTTAGGGGTTGAGTGAGCAGGTTCTTGTAGATGTTTGGTTTATAAGGGCTGTTCGCATGCAAGCTTTACATTGTATATTTGTTAATCTGGATTAATTTTTCCTTTTTTTGGATCCTCTCTATAGTGGGGCTATTTGAGGGGTTATTTCTGATTAATGTTGATTTTTTTTTGTTCCTGTTTGTTTATATTTTCTGAAATGTCCCCCATTTCCATGCAAGTGTGTTAACTTGTAATGTTTGGGAAAACAATAAAAATATAAAAAAAAAAGATAAGTAAATTAATTGGCATGGAGCACCTTTCATGACAAATTTCTATGAGACATTTAATAAGACACTTCTTATAAATCACTATGGAAGGTTTTTATGACCAGTCATGTTTGAAAATTGAGGAGTCTAAGTGTGGATCAGACTTTTTTGTTTCTATTGAGGCTTTTTCCTTCCATTTGAACCACACTGTGGCTCTGAGATACCGTAAAACATTTCATCAGTACTGTTTTCTAAATCTTGCATGGAATTTTTTGATGGTTATAATTCCACTGCCTTTGCTTATGGAGTTTCCTTGAAGCTTGATAGTAAGACATGGCGGGGTGGATAGCTGAGAAGGTTCTGGAAACTGGATTACATATCAGAACTTACATGCTTTTCTTCGTGGAATGGTAAAGAAGCAAAGAGAAGAACAAATGCTGATATAGCTCAGGAGCGATATCTTCGAAGCAGTCAAGCTTCGTTAGCTGGCACCTGGGATATATTTTTACTTGAGCAGAGTAACTAGCAGACTGGATGGGCAAATTAGTCTTTCAGGGACATGGTCCATGCTGGTAATGCACCTGTAGGCTGCATGACTAGAAAAGGGGGGGGGGGGGCCCGTGTTAACTTCAGGGGACATGTGCGTCTATCCCCCTGCAGTTAGTGTGGTGCAAAGATGCAGCACGCGGATGTGTTTACCATCCATTGAGGAGGTGTTAAGTGCACCCATGCTAAGAACAGCAAGTGTGCCTAGCACGGGTTGCTGCTGCCCATGATCTGCTCAGTCTACACCCCATCGCAGGCTACCTGGTTAGCATGGCATGTTTAGTGCAGGGACCCATGCTCTTGTTTAGCATGGTGCGCTTCCCGTGTGCTAAAACTTGCGCTACCAGGTAGCGCACTCTATTAAACCATGCCCTTAAGTGCCCTCCATCTACTGTTTTACTATTGGGTTGGCTTTCAAAAACCTGTTGTATGGCAAAGATATCCAGTTACATCCAAAAATAACTACTTAATTTTAACTATTTTCAACTGAGCTTAATGGCTAGGTCTGTGGCTGAAACTTTTCATAAATCGATGTGGTTAAATCTAAGCTGTCAATTTTTAAGTGTGCAATTTGCTTTGTTTCAGGTTTGTGAATTAGCTAGCAGTAGCTATAGCTAAAACTCAATGCCAGTTGGCTGACGTCTTTCTTTCACCTAACCATACTTCAGCTAAATTTCTGCAGCATTCATATAGGGAGTTTTTCTTATTTGAGGGAGGAAATTTTAAGACACATTTTAATCAAATAACTACCTTATTTTAATTGATTAATTTTTTTAAAAATAACCCCCATATTCGTTTCATCTGTGCTTGTAGCAGAAACTATATTGAAAGTATCTAAAAATTGAACTTTCTAATTTTTCTGTTTAAAAAAAATATGATAAACCCGGACTTCCAGTGGCACCAGCAAGCCCAATGGATGCAGCTTGGTGAAGCTCCATCTACACTCTTCCCCCTTCCCCCCCCCCCCCCCCCCCCCCCCCCCCCCCCCGCTGTAGCGATTGAATGCTTCCACAGCACAGAGAATGAACTTCTTCCTTATCCAGAGCTGAAAACATGACAATCTGGAAGAAATTAGAAGCCTTTCACTCTAATTATGTGTGGCGAGATTAGTCCCAAGGGCGAAGTTCTGACTGCTCCGGGCGCTCTGGTGGGTCAGATGGCTCTACTGGAGGGAGGCCTAGGAGAAGCATTCCATGACCTGGACAGGATCTTAAAAGCTGGCTGCAGGAGTTTTAGCATGAGATGGAGGAGATCAGCTCCTTCGGAACGGACTTAGATGGCACTTGCTACATTATAGCACGATTTGACTGAATTGGGAGGCCAGGTGGTAGAAATGGAGGACCACGTGGAGTGCCACATGACTGAGCTGAAGGAACTGGCAAGTGAATGGGAGATCCTGCAGAAGGGACAAGAACTACTACAGGAGAAAATGGAAGACCCTGAGGATAGGGCCCACAGATGTAATCTGAGGATGAGGGGTTTAACAGAGGGAGAGGAGTTTAGACTGCATGACTGTGATGCAAATGTTATTCTCCCACATTCTTCAGTTGGGGAATGAAGGAGAGGAGGCTAACCCTATGGCTGTGAGTACTGAGCGGGTTCGAAAGAGTCTCAGCACGCCCTGGGAAAATCGACCTCAAGATATTGTGGTATGTTTGAGCTCCTACCCAAGGAGCGCCACTTGAGCATAGCACGCACATTTGGGTTCATCATCTGAAAGAACTGTGATATTGAGCTGTTTCATGACCTTTCGCAAGGGACATTGATGCGACGCAGAGCATTTAGGGAAGTGACGGCATACTTGAGGAAGTCTGGGATCTGATACAGGTGGTTGTTCCCTTTTGGCATTTCCAAAAAGGTGAAAGAGGAGGCATAGCATGGCAAGCGCTGCAGGAGTTGAGGTGTGAAGGCCTACCCGAAATGGGCAGTCAACTGCAAGGGCCGTGGAAACGCTTAGCAGCGAAGGCAGTAGCGCTGAAATGGCAGTGGGTAGCAGCGAAGGGTACATCCCCTAACTCCTGTCCAAAGGGCAGCAGCAGGCAAAGGTGCCCTCTGAAACTGAAACCTGAGTATTGAATGCCAGCTCAGCTGGACAGTTAAATTAATGAAACACTTAATGGGATGGACGATGGACTGGTGGGGCATTTATTGCTGGTTTTGCCCTTTTGAAGAGGGAGGTGGGTTGCAATGGGAGAAGTGTTGGCGGTTGTTGTTGTTATCTGCCTGTTTTAGAGTTGAAATACAATTTTGTTTTTAAGAGGGAGCGGTGGAGGGGGGACTCAAAGGGGAGGGGTGAAGTGTGCTTAGGAGGTTGGATTCATGGAGGAGCCAAGATGGAATGAGTGCTGCGAGTGTGATGAAAGGGGAGGGCAGAGTGAGGACTTGCTGTCACTATGGAAATGGAGGCTCCTAAGGAGGGCAGCCATCATGGGGTGGGGGGGAGGTAGGTGCAGGGTGGGGGAATGGGGAAGAGGAGGGCCTGGCTGGAGCGGGAAGAGGAGGGAGGGTAGGTAACTGCAATAGTATGTATTAGATCACTAAAGTTAAGGGGCTGAATTCACCCACTAAGAGACTGAGACTGTTCTGGGAGATAGAGAAGGGCAACTGGGTCTGGGATATAATTCTTCTCCAGGAAATGCATTTGCAGACTAGGGATGAATGGAGATTATGCCATTGCCTCGTTCCTGAACAGTTGTTTTCGGCATTCCTAGGAAGGGGTGAAAAAGGGAGTGGCCATTTTGATACGCCAGGGGGGCTTCTCCAGATCCGGGATTATTTCTAGGATAAGGAAGGGGGGGGGGGTGAGGGGGCAGATTACTATGGTGTGTGTTGTCGTGCACCGCCCTGGTGGCCAGTGGTCATAAGGGTAGGTGGGACACAAAAATTATTTTATTATGAGAGGAGGGGTCTTTTAAGAGCCAGGTGTAACCTGGTCTTAGCAGTTCAGCTCCTAACTAAGAAAAATTGTGAATGCAGAGTAGATGGTTAACAAGGCATTTATTTCCCTTTACGCATAAGATTCAGCTGGGTTACAACCTAAAGAAAAAGTTCTTAACTTCAGGAATGAAATCAACTCAGGTTAACGGAAAAACTGTTATGCTTCACAGTTGTAACAATGCTTAGTTAAGCTTTCCAGAGTAAAGCAAATGTTTCAGCACTCTTCTTCCATTTAGCAAATGAATAACATTCTGAAGATGGGCGAAGATGGGCCAATACCTCAGGGAGTCATTAGTGGGATGGGAACAGCTGGGGGATGTAGAACAACAGTGGGCAAAACTGAAAGGGGGTATTTTAAAGGCAACCAACCTTTTTGTTAAAATGGTAAATAAAGGCAAAAGGAACAGGAGACCGCTATGGTTTTCGAAGGAAGTAGCTGAAAAAGTGAAGAAAAAGAGGGAGGCCTTCATGAAATACAAGAGATCACAGAGAAAGGAAGACAGGCATCTGTATTTGGAAAAACTTAGAGAAGCTAGCAAAGTAGTCAAGAAGGCAAAGATTCAAAAGGAGGAGGAAATAGCCAATGCAATAAAATGGGGAGATAAGACATTTTTCAGATATATTAGTGAGAAGAGGAAGGGCAAAAGTGGTATTGTCAGACTCAAGGGTACAGGGGAGGAATATGTAGAAGCTGATAAGGATAAAGCGGAATTGCTTAACAAATATTTTTGTTCTGTGTTCACAGATGAAGAACCAGGAGCAGGACCTCAGAAAACACCCACAAATAAGAACAGAAGCGAGGGACATCTTGAACAATTTTCAGAAGACTGTGTTCGTGAGAAACTAGCTCAACTTAAAGTAGACAAAGCGATGGGACCGGATGGGATACACCCTAGAATACTGAGGGAACTTGGGGACGTTCTAGCAACTCCACTGACTGACCTTTTCAATGCCTCGTTGGAGTCGGGAGTGGTGCCAAAGGACTGGAGAGAGGCTCATGTGGTGCCTTTACACAAAAGCGGAAGTAAGGATGTGGTTGAAAACTACAGGCCGGTTAGTTTAACTTCCGTGGTGAGTAAATTAATGGAAACGCTGTTGAAAGAGAAAATAGTGAGGTTTCTGGAGTCCGGCGGATTACAGGATCCGAGGCAGCATGGATTCACCAGAGGCAGGTCTTGTCAGACAAATCTGATTGATTTCTTTGACTGGGTGACCAGGGAGTTGGACCGAGGGAGAGCTCTAGATGTGGTGTATTTAGATTTCAGTAAAGCCTTTGACACTGTTCCTCACAGGCGACTTATAAACAAACTGAGCACCCTAGGGATGGACCCTAAAGTTACTGCTTGGGTTAGAAATTGGTTGGGTGGGAGGCGACAAAGAGTACAAGTAAATGGAGCTCACTCTGAGGAGAAGGATGTTACCAGTGGTGTGCCCCAGGGATCTGTCCTTGGTCCGATTCTTTTTAACATCTTTGTTAGTGATATAGCGGAAGGGCTGTCGGGTAAGGTTTGCCTCTTTGCGGATGATACCAAAATCTGCAATAAAGTAGACACCCAGGAAGGTGTAGATAACATGAGGAGGGATCTAGCTAAGCTTGAAGAATGGTCTAGAATTTGGCAGCTGGGATTTAATGTTAAAAAATGTAAGGTCATGCATTTGGGCTGCAGCAATCCAAGGGAGCAATACAGCATAGGAGGTGAAGTACTTTTGTCCACTAAAGAAGAGCGGGACCTAGGCGTAGTTGTGTCCGATGATCTTAAAGTAGCTAAACAGGTAGAAAAGGCGACTGCAAAAGCTAGAAGGATGCTTGGGTGCATACGGAGAGGAATGGCTAGCAGAAAAAAGGAGGTGATAATGCCTCTGTATAAGTCTTTGGTGCGACCTCATTTGGAGTATGGTGTGCAATTCTGGAGACCGCACCTTCAAAAGGATGTGAACAGGATGGAGTCGGTGCAGAGGGTTGCTACTAAGATGATTAGTAGTCTTCATTATAAAGCATATGAGGACAGACTTAAGGATCTTAATATGTACACCTTAGAGGAAAGGCGGGATAGAGGTGATATGATTGAGATGTTTAAATACCTCCGTGGCATAAATGTTCAGGGAGAGAGCCTCTTTCAATTGAAAGCAAGTTCTGCGACGAGGGGACATGGGATGAGGGTGAAGGGAGATAGATTCAGGAGTGATATGCGGAAATATTTCTTTACGGAAAGAGTAGTGGATCCGTGGAATAGTCTCCCAGTGGAGTTGGTAGAGATGAGGACAGTAACTGAATTCAAAAAAGCATGGGACCAACACAGAGGATCTCTAAAGGTAAAAAGTGGACTGTTGTAGTTGTTGTTATGGAAGGACAGACTAGATGGGCCTTGTGGTCTTTTTCTGTCATCATGTTTCTATGTTTCTAAGATAACATATATCATTCATAGGCTTAACAGTGACTCTGCACTGCCTGAAATACACAAAGAACAGTCCATCTCTTCCTGAGATAAAAGGCTTGGCTCTACAAGTTCCACTTGCATCGGCTCAGAATTATCTCTGTCTGTATCAGTGGTTTCACTGGCTATAATTTCTGGCCAGGCCCTAGTCCTGTTCTCTGGATGTTTAAAGAGTTCCTCTAGTGTTTGCCAATGAGCATGGCCTACCCTCGGGCGTTGGCTACTTGGCTTATGAGAGGTAGCTTTGCTTTCCTTTCTCACAGGTTTAGCATTACTTTCAAAAGGCTTTTTATAAGGTAAGGTTTTCTTCATAGAAACAGAGTCAGCATACCTTGGCTTCCAGCAGCATATAGAACTGGGATTTCCTCCTTCCCGCAGTTCTTCAGGAACACAATTCCTGTGCCAGTCTCCTCTCTGAAAGCTTCTGTTACCTTTCGGTTTAGCCCCAGGTTCCTCTGGTACAAACAGGCTTCTTTCTTTCACTCTGCTTTGCCTCCAAAGGTGATTGTTCCTTTACCCAGCACTAGTTTCCCAAGTGCTTCTTTCTGCTTGGTCCTTGCTTGTGGTGCTTCTCTCTCGTAAACCTTCAGCTTTACCTCCAGCTCCACACCTGCAAGCACTGCTCTGTTCTCTCCAGTCTTCCGTTTATAAAGCTCTCCTGTGTTTGAGCTTTCCGGGCTGACTGTCAGGTGCTCTCGATTAGCTAAGTGTGTCCACTCAGGCTCTGTGAGTGCACGCCTGCTCCCTCTAGCTGTTCTGTGCGGATATTGCATCCTGTGCACATCTTTTTCCTCATGAAAAACAGCTTCTTCTCCTGCATTTTTGCTTTCATCAGCCCCTGCTGCATGACAGTGTGTATATGGCCCCAATGGGGGGAGGCAAGTCCCCTTTTGGAAGAGCATTTGAGATTTTCTGGATGATAAGGTCCAATGGAAACTAATAATTGGTGGGAATTTAACATTGTCCTTCAGCCTGAATGGGATAGACAGTCCAAGTTGAGCAGTTGGGGGGGGGGGGGAGGACAAAACTGCAGGGCACTGAGTCAAGTAATGAAGAGTTTTCATTTTGTGGATGCATAGAGAGATACATGCTCCTTCTACTCAACTGCTCACGATAGCTTCAGTAGGATCAATATGATATTGGCGGAGATGAAGGAAGTGGGGATTGGACCCATGACCTGGTTAGACCATGAATCAGTATGGGTAGATTTGAGGTGCCGGGACCCAGGGGGGACTAAATTTTGCAGCTCAACGAGAGCATTTTAAGGAAGGAGGAGGTAGTGGAGGATGTACAGACTCATATTAGGGACTACCTCCAAACAAATGATAATGGGGAGGTGAAGAAGGTTACATTATGGGACGGCCTTAAAGCAGTTGTGCGAGGGAGGTTTATTATGTGGGCAGCACACCTTAAGAAGACTCTAATGCAATGGGAGGGGATCAATTAACGAGCGAGATTCAGGATAAGATCCAAGAATACCAAAGGACGGGGGCGAAGAGAGCTTGAAAAAGGGTGGGGCAGTTGAGGGCAGAACTTCAAGATTTACAAGCAGATCAGATAGCCTTTGCATTGCAGCATACGAAAGATTTATTATGACTGGGGGAACAGAGCTGGCAGGTTATTAGCTAGGGAGCTGAAGTGGCAAGTGCTTCAGGGGCCAGATGGGGTCGTGTGTAGAAAGGAAAGTTTCATTAGGAAGCAATTTATACATTTCTACAATGATCTCAATGCCCGACAGAGATAGAAGAGAGTTGGGTACAACAGTATCTGGAGGGGATAACTCTCCCCTTCCTGGAGGGAGGGAGTGGTTGGGACCCTAGACAGAAATACAGAGAAAGGTGAGATAGAGGGGATGATTAAAGATCTGCCAGCAGGGAAGGCCCCAGAATTGAATGGGCTACTGGGATCCTTCAAAACCTTTAAGGAGGAGGTCCGTGAACTCCTGCAGTGGGTATTTAATGGTATAATGGAGGAAGAGGGTGAACTCTCCCATGAGATGTTCACAGCGGGTATTACGTTGCTATATAAGGAGGGGAAAGACACCCCCCCCCCTACTGTGCAGGTCTTATAGGCCGATATCCCTCATTAATATTGATGCGAAGATATGAGCGAAAACCCTGGCCTCTTGGCTGGCACTTTAGATGGAGACTCTAATTCAACAGAAGCAGATGGGATTCATTGCAAGGAGACAAGCAGCTGATAGTATTAAATGCGCGGTCGAAGTACTGTGGGCTGCTTCTGAGGGGAATGAGGAGGTCTTGTTCCTATCCATCGACGCTGAGGCGGCCTTTGATAGGATGCATGGGTCTTCCTTTTTGCAACGATGGCTAGGATGGGATTTGGGCTCAAATTTTAGGGGTGGGTACAGGGACTATATAGGGGCCCCAGAGCCAGGTTCAAGGTTAATAGCAGATTCTCAAGTGTTTTGCTTTGGGATGGGGGACCAGGCAGGGGTATCCTGTGTCTCCTTTTCTCTTTGTTCTGTTGGTGGAACCTTTGGCGCAAGCCATTCAACAAAATGGCTAAATAAAGGGTATGGGAAGGGAGGGAAGACAGCATACTATTTCATTGTTTGCAGATGACATATTGCTTTGCCTTTCAGACCTGGAACAGTCATTGCCAGAGATGATAGGTGCACTTCAGCAATATGAATGCCAGCTCAGCTGGACAGTTAAATTAATGAAACTCTTAAGTTCTGGGTTTTAAAATGAATACAGACAAAAATGGAAGCATTAAATATTTACCCTGGAGGCGGAGGAACATTTATAGGGACAATTCCTGATCCGTTTGGTGAAGGGCCCTCTAAAATATCTTGGAGTGATGATCTTGGCATCTCCCAGTGACTTGTACCAAGCAAATTACCCTAAATTATTTAGATCCTTAGGAACCAACCTAGAGGGATGGATGAAAATGGAAGTGTCTTGGTGGGCCACATTGCAGAGGTAGAAATGAATGTCCTCTATTTCAAGCATTGCCAATACCTATCCCAGAGGGAGCTCTAAGGAAGTTGCAGCATAAAATCTTCCAGTACATCTGGAAATGCAGATCACCTCGTATTTCCCGAGAGACACTGTATAGGCGTTGGGAAGAAGGACTAGGGGTACCAGACTTGAGGGCCTACTACTGGACGGGGCAAATAAGACATGATGGATTAGCGGACCAGAGGGGAACAGAAGAGATTTGTACAAATAGAGAGCACCTATGTCCAAGAGGAGAACCTAGGGGCTCTACCCTGGACACCTCTGTCGCATAGCCTGGGGCTCTGGTAGTCTGGGTATGCGACAGGTGCCTAGAGTCTGGGATTTTTTATTTATGTATTTATTTGTTTGTTTTATACCGCCCTATCATTAATTCAGAGCGGTTTACATATAACATAGTACCAAAACCAAACTTTTACATAGAACAGGGTGTTGAACTTGGATGATGATATGGGATTCAATGCAATGTTCCCTCTAATTTTCTGTAGGCTGTGTGCACATAAAATATCAGCTGTGCAGCTTTTGAAGGAAGGTTAAATTTTTGTGCGCCACATAACGACACACTGAGTTATATACTTTAAAATTTGACTACACGTCAGAATACAGTATGTACACCACATTGATTTTAATCTAATTAAATTAAAATAGACGATTACTAAATGAAGCGGGAAATTTCTAGTAATTACAATCATAACTTTTAAATTTTAAGATGTCTGTGTTTTCTATCAGAATCAGAGCCATAATTTTTGTGCGCTCTGTTGTAAAGTATGTGCGCTCACTCGGCGAGGTGTGTGCGCGCGCACATGCGCACAGCTTAGAGGGAACAGTGATTCAATGGTGCATTTTAAAGAACAGCTATTAACATTAAAGCAGCAATGGTTTATACAGGATGTAGTTAGTTATGGGATTGAGAGTACAGGTCCATGGGAGAGATTAACTGAGACTGTGTTTACAGACTGCAGTAATTAGGTTTATGCAACGTGGTCTTGCACAACTTAAAAGACAGGAGGTGCTCTCAGGTGAAGCTCATTACCCAAACCAGTCATACACTAAGGACCTGAGATTAATTAAGCTTCAGGTGAACAAGGTATATTAAACTTCTTAGGTACAGTTTTAGTGGTATAAATATCCATTGCACCCTTTAGTACATATAGAACTTAAAGATCTAAACACAAACTTAAAACTAAGATGCAGACAGCAGTCCAGCAGCGGGATGTGGGCTTTCCAGTCTTTTGCATTGAGTGTCACATGTATGATTTTCTCCCAGCTGGTGAGAGGTCTTACGTGTGCACTAGGTGCAAGGAGCTCTCTGCTCTCAGGGAACGAGTCCGTTCTCTAGAGGCTAGAGTAGCAGACTTGGAAAACATAAGACAGACAGAGAGGTACATAGACGAGACCTACAGGGATATAGTCCTGAAGTCCCACCTCCAGTCTGGCAGCATCCCTGTTGCCATGGAGGAGAGAGGTCACGTGACAGGAGAGCATCACCCTGGTGTGGCAGGAAGTGATCCTGTAACTAGGACCTGTCCTCCAGATGATGTAAACCCCTCTCGCACCGAGGAGGTTTCTCCAGGGCCAAGTGCCCATGAGGGAAGGGCTAGGACAGCAGTTATAGTTGGTGATTCGATCATTAGGCATGTAGATAGCTGGGTGGCTGGTGGACGTGAGGATCGCCTGGTAACATGCCTGCCTGGTGCGAAGGTAGCGGACCTCACACACCACCTAGATAAGGTCTTAGATAGTGCTGGGGAGGAGTCTGCTGTCTTGGTACATGTTGGTACCAATGACATAGGAAAATGTGGTAGGGAGGTTCTGGAAGCTAAATTTAGGCTTTTAGGTAGGAAGTTGAAATCCAGAACTTCCAGGGTAGCGTTCTCCGAAATGCTTCCCATTCCACGCGCAGGACCCAAAAGGCAGGCAGAGCTCCGGAGTCTCAATGCGTGGATGAGACAATGGTGCAGAGATGAGGGGTTCGGATTTGTTAGGAACTGGGGAACATTCTGGGGAAAGGAGGGGCTCTTCCGAAGGGATGGGCTTCACCTTAACCGGGATGGAACCAGGCTGCTGGCATTAACCTTTAAAAAGGAGATAGAGCAGCTTTTAAACTAGATAATAGGGGAAAGCCGACAGTCGCCCAAGAGCGCATGGTTCGGAAGAATGTATCCTTGAAGGATACTACAAAAAGCAGAGAGGTTCCAAAAATGAGTAAAGTAGCCCAAATGCCCTCGAGTATGGAGCAGACAGAACTTAAAGATCCCAAATTACCCATGTCTACCAATAGCCAAATTAATATGAATAAAATACAGTCTCTAAAATGCTTGTATGTAAATGCTAGAAGTCTACAAAACAAGATGGGAGAGTTAGAATATATAGCACTAAACGAGAGGTTAGATATGATTGGAATATCAGAGACATGGTGGAAGGAGGACAACCAGTGGGACACTGTGATACCTGGGTACAAACTATATCGAAATGATAGAGCTGATCAAATTGGTGGAGGGGTTGCGCTCTATGTTAGAGAGGGCATTGAGTCAGAAAGGATTAAAGTTTTGCAAGAAACAAAATTTGCTGTAGAATCTCTATGGATTGAAATTCCATGTAAAAAGGGGAAGGCGATGGCAATGGGGGTGTACTATCGTCCGCCTGGCCAGAATGAACAAATGGATGATGAAATGCTCAAAGAAATCAAGGAAGCTAGCAAAAGTTACAGTACAGTAATAATAATGGGTGATTTCAATTACCCCGGCATAGACTGGGTCAGTGTCACAACAGGACATGCAAGGGAGATAAAGTTCCTAGATGAAATAAATGACTGCTTCTTGGAGCAGCTGGTTCATGAACCGACCAGAGGGGAAGCAATATTAGACCTAGTCCTTAGTGGAACACCAGATGTAGTGCAAGAGATAAGGGTGTTGGGGCCACTTGGCAATAGTGATCATAGCATGATCGCCTTTGATTTAATTAGTGGAGGAGGGATAGTAAGGAAATCCACAGTACTACCCTTTAACT
This sequence comes from Ichthyophis bannanicus, assembly GCA_033557465.1. NCBI lineage: Eukaryota > Metazoa > Chordata > Amphibia > Gymnophiona > Ichthyophiidae > Ichthyophis > Ichthyophis bannanicus. The sequence continues at coordinate 159,033,934 of CM066043.1, read as the reverse complement.
TTCGAAAGGGAGACTATGATAAAATGAGGAAAACAGTTAAGAAAAAACTAAAAGGAGCAGTTGCAAAGGTTAAAGACGTACATCAAGCTTGGGTGTTGTTGAAAAATACTATCTTGGAAGCCCAGACCAGCTGTATTCCACGCTTTAAGAAAAGTGGAAGGAAGTCCAAAAAACTGCCAGCATGGTTTAAAGGTGAGGTCAGAGAGGCTGTTGTTGCCAAAAAAGCATCTTTCAGGAAATGGAAAAAAGAGCCAAATGATGAAACCTGGAAACAGCACAAGCACTGGCAAGTCAAATGCAAGGCATTGATAAGGCAGGCAAAGAGAGAATTTGAGAAGAAGCTTGCTGCGGAAGCAAAAACGCAAAATAAAGACCTTTTCAAGTACATTCGTAGCAAAAAACCTGTGAGAGAGTCAGTTGGTCCATTAGATGATAAAGGGGTTAAAGGAGCACTAAGAGGCGACAAGGCGATAGCGGAGAGACTGAATGAATTCTTTGCTTCGGTCTTTACTGAGGAAGATGTAGGGATGTTACCCACGACTGAAGTGGTATTTAAAGGTGTGGGAGAATTGAAGGAAATATCGATACATCGGGAAGATGTCTTACAACTATTAGATAAACTGAAGAGTAGCAAATCACCTGGGCCGGATGGTATACATCCAAGGGTGTTGAAAGAACTGAAATTTGAGATTGCAGACCTGCTATCAGTAATCTGTGAACTATCATTAAAATCATCTCTAATACCTGAGGATTGGAGGATCGCCAATGTAACACCAATTTTTAAAAAGGGTTCCAGGGGTGATCCGGGAAACTACAGACCGGTGAGCCTGACATCAGTACCGGGAAAAATGGTAGAAACCATCATAAAGAATAAAATTACTCAGCATGTAGATAGTCATGGCCTAATGGGAGACAGCCAACATGGCTTTAGACAAGGAAGATCTTGTCTTACTAATCTGTTATGTTTTTTTGAAGGAGTGAATAAACAGGTGGACAAAGGTGAGTCGGTTGATATTGTGTATCTGGACTTTCAGAAAGCCTTTGACAAGGTCCCTCATGAGAGACTTTTGGCTAAACTAAAGAGTCATGGGATAGGAGGCAGTGTACTACTGTGGATCAGGAACTGGTTAAAAGATAGAAAGCAGAGGGTAGGGCTAAATGGCCAATTTTCCCAATGGAGAAAGGTGAATAGTGGTGTACCCCAGGGATCTGTGCTGGGTCCGCTGCTTTTTGACATATTCATAAATGACCTGGAAAGTGGAATAACGAGTGAGGTTATCAAATTTGCTGATGACACACAACTATTTAAAGTTGTTAAAACCCAGGAGGATTGTGGAAAATTGCAAGAGGATCTTGATAAATTGGAAGACTGGGCATCAAAATGGCAGATGAAATTTAATGTGGAGAAGTGCAAGGTTATGCACCTAGGGAAGAACAACCCAAACTATGGTTACACGATGCAAGGTTCCACATTAGGAACCACCACCCAGGAAAAAGATTTAGGCGTCCTTGTGGATACCATGTTAAAACCCTCGGCCCAGTGTGCAGCGGCGGCCAAGAGAGCAAATAGAATGCTAGGTATGATAAGGAAAGGAATGGAAAATAAAACAAAAGATATTATAATGCCTCTATATCGTTCCATGGTGAGACCGCACCTTGAATATTGTGTGCAATTCTGGTCGCCGTATCTTAAAAAGGATATAGCGATTTTAGAAAAGGTTCAGAGAAGAGCCACCAAAATGGTAAAGGGGATGGAAGGCTACTCCTATGAAGAAAGGCTAAAAAGGTTGGGGCTCTTTAACCTGGAAAAGAGACGGCTGAGGGGAGATATGATAGAAGTCTATAAATTAATGAACGGAGTGGAACGGGTAAACGTAGATCAATTGTTTACCTTATCAGAATATAGAAAGACTAGGGGACATGCATTAAAGCTACAGGGTAAACTATTTAAGACTAATAAAAGAAAATATTTTTTCACTCAACGTGTAATCAAACTCTGGAATTTGTTACCGGAGGATGTAGTAAAGGCTGTTAGTGTAGCTGGGTTTAAAAAAGGTTTGGACAAGTTCCTGGAGGAAAGGTCCATAAACCATTATTAAGAAGGGACCCAGGATATCAATGCTTGAACCAATACAAGCATTGTGGAACCTGTGTCCCTTTGGGAAATTGCTAGGTACGTATGACCTAGATTGGCCACTGTTGGAAACAGAATACTGGGCTTGATGGACCTTGGTCTGACCCAGTATGGCATATCTTATGTTCTTATGTTCTTATGGTCATGGGGTGGGTCCATAGTTTTCCATAAAGAGATACGTTTTTATTGTTTTCTTGTAGTCCGATAAGTCCTTGATGGCTCATGTTGAGGTAGGTAGCTCATTCAATAGTGGGGGAGTGTAATTTGGAGAAAGCTCTTTTACAAGTTTATTGCTTGGCTTTCATCTTGCTAGTAGGGATGTCGAAGGTGGTGGTGTTGGATGTTCTTGTTCTGTTCTGTTGTGTTTTCATGATCATTGGTTGAAGGATGGGAGGTGATTGTGGATTATCCTAAAGATTATTATTAAGGTCTTGTATTTGGAACGTATAATGACTGGGAGCCAATGTAGCTGTTGTAGTGTGGGGGTTATGTGACCAAATCTTGCTGTTCCAGTAATTATTCGGGCTGCAGTGCTTTGCACCATTTGGAGAGGGAGTATTGTTTTCTTGGGAAGGCCCTGGTAAATTATGTTACAGTAGTCCAATATGGGTGTTACTGTGGCTTGACATACTGTTCTGAAGTTGCTATCACTGAGTAGGGGCTTGAGTTTGTGTATGTTTTTTAATTTGTGGTAGGCTGTCTTGGTTGTTCTCTATGTGTGGTTGGCAGCTGAGTTGTTGGTCGAACGTAACTCAGAAGTATTTGACTTCTTGCTTGGTTGTCAGGGTATAGTTTAAGATATTTATTGATTTGTTTTTGACGTTTATAGAGAGATTTTGTTCTTCGAGCCATCTTGTCATTGCTTTGAGGAATGAAGTGATCTGTGAGTAATCAGGATGTGCGATGTTTATAGGGGTAAATACCATTATGTCGTCTGCATATATCCTGTATTATATGTTGTGGTGTTTTATGATGTTTCAGAGTGGTTGTAAGTATATGTTGAAAAGCAGTGCTGAGAGATCCAAGTCCTGCGGAACACCTTATTGTTGAGTGAAGGGTTTTGGTTGTTGGCTTCCTGATCTGCCTTCTGTTCTGCAAGAGGAGGAGTGCTGTTTTAGAGCTCTCCCAAAAGGAGATTTTTGCTGTGTTTGCTGCATAACTGAGTCTGTCTCCAAATAATTGTGAGTCTGTCTCCCCATATTTGTCTTTTTTTCTAATTGTCCTCAGTGGTGGGTTCCTTACTTTTCTCCATTGTGTGTGCCAATAGTTCAGGAACAGCCTACTAGCTAGTGACACTTAGGTTCCCGCCCACCCTACCCCTCACCCCACCCACCCCAGGGGCTACATTGCCTATATCAGCGATGGCGAACCTATGGCACGCGTGCCAGCTGTGGCACGCGAAGGCCTTGCAGCTGGCACATGGGTAGGTCCGCAAAAAAGAAAAAGCTGGCTCTGGCTGCTGCCGCGGACGCGGCAGCGGCAGAGTGCAGTGTCCCGCAGGGCCCCCTCCGCCCGCTAAGCCCCTCTGCAAGGGCTTTCAGATTCGCGAGGGAGAGCGTCTCCCTCGCGTCTCTGTTAAGCCCGCAGGGGCTAATGGGAAATTTCCCATCAGCCCCTTTAGACGCGAGGGACTGATGGGAAATTTCCCATTAGCCCCTGCGGGCTTAACAGAGACGCGAGGGAGAAGCTCTCCCTCGCGAATCTGAAAGCCCTTGCAGAGGGGCTTAGCGGGCGGAGGGGGCCCTGCGGGACATTGCATTCTGCCGCGGCAGCGGCAGCAGCAAAAGCCAGCTTTTTTTTTTTTTTTAAATATGCCATGGGGGGGGGGGGGGTAGGACTGCAAATGGGTGGGGGGGGGGTGGGACTGCTAATGGGCTAAGGGGGGTAGGACGGCTAATGGGCTTGGGGCTGATGGGGGGTGGGTGGAAAAGGGGTGTTGCGGGGTTAGGACGGGTCATGGGCTATGGGGGGGTTAAGACTGCTAATGGGCTTTGGGCTGATGGGGGCTGTCTGGAAATGGGGTGATGGGGGTTAGGACTGATAATGGGCTATGGGGGGGGGGCTAGGACAGGAAATGGGCTGATGGGGAGTGGTTAGGACTGGATGGGCTGTGGGCTGTTGGGGGGGGTTAGGACTAGTAATGGGCTATGGGGGGGTTAAGACTGGTAATGGGCTGTGGGCTGATGGGGGCTGTCTGGAAATGAGCTGATGGGGGGTTAGAACTGCTACTGAGCTATGGGGGGGGGTTAGGACTGATAATGGGCTAAGGGGGGGGGGGCTAGGACAGGAAATGGACTGATGGGGAGGGGTTAGGACTTGAGGTGGGCTGATGTGGTTAGGACTGGTAATGGGCTGTGGGCTGATGGGGGGGGGGTTAGGACTGGCAATGGGCTGTGGGGGGCTGACTGGAAATGGGCTGATGGGGTTAAGACTGGAAGTGGGCTGATGGGGGGGTTAGGACTGGTAATGGGCTATGGGGGGGTTAGGACTGATAATGGGCTATGGGGGGGTTAAGACTGGTAATGGGCTGTGGGCTGATGGGGGATGTCTGGAAATGGGGTGATGGGGGGTTAGGACTGGTAATGGGTTATAGGGGGGCTTAAACTGAAAATGGGGTGATGGGGGTTTAGGACTGGAAGTGGGTTGATGGGGGGCTAGGACTGGTAATGGGTTGGGGGGTTGCTATGACTGGAAATGGGCTGAGTGGAAGGGGAGGCTTGAACTGCAAATAGCTGATGGGGAGGGAGCTTGGAATGGAAATGGGCTGTGAGGGAAGGGAGCTAGGACTGAAAATGGGCTGATGGAGCAGCTAGGATAGGACTGGAAATGGGTTGTTGGGGGGAGCTAAGATTGGAAATGGGCTGTGGTGGGGGCTTGAATTGAAATGGACTCATGGAGGGGCTAGAACTGGAAGTAGGCTCATGGGTGGGGGGCTTGGACTGGAATTGGACTGAGTGGAGGGGAGCTATGATTTGACATGGGCTGATGATGGGGCTAGGAAATGACTAGAAATGGGCTGATGGGGGGCTAGGATTGGAAATGAGCTGATGAAGGGACTCAGACTGAAAATGGATGGGGGAGCTAGGACTGGAAATGGGTTGATGGGGGGCTAGGACTGGAAATGGGCTGATGCAGGGACTAGAAAGGAATGGATGCTGGGTGAGTGGAACTAGAAGGGAGCTGATGTTGGGGGAGGATTAGAATGGGATGGGGCTGGGAGGGTAAAATGGAGAGGGGAAAAATATTTTGTGTGGGAGGAATGAAAAATCTACAATTGGCCGGGTATTGGGAGAGTAAGTGGGGATTGAGGATGGAGCGGTAAAATTTGTGTGGATGAAATAGGAATGAGGAAAGAGCAAAAGGAGAAAGATTAGTATGTTAAAGCAGATGTAGAGAGAGAGAATGGAAAAAAAGACTAGAAGAGAGAAGAAAGAACAAATGGACAGCAGACGATGGAGAGTTAGCAGAAAACATGAAGAAACCAGAAGAAAGTGGCTGGAGCAATTGCAACTGAAAAAAAATGCACAAAAGGTAGAAAGATATCTCTTTATTTTGAATTTATTAACTGGAATATGAAACCTCTGGGAAATGTGCATCATTAACGTCTGTGCTTTGTTTGGTACAAGAGGAAATTAATTTATAGTTTTATTTCTACAGTGTTGTACATTCCAAGTTTGGCTTTTGGGGTTCCCAGTTTAATTATTGCCTTCCTGTTTCTAAATTGTGATTCCTTGTTTGGTGATGGTCTATGTTCTGCATGTGTAACTGAGCTGAGGTTTAATTGACATGCTGGCACTTTGAGGAAATTCTTTGGTTTTGTGCGGCAGTTTGGGCACTCGGGCTCAAAAAGGTTAGCCATCACTGGCCTATATAGTGGTCACAGACGTGCCATCTATCATTCCAAACTTGGGTTAAAAGCCACATCGTATTCTTCTTTTCTTCTTCTTCCTCTTCTGGGACTGCATAAACATGTCGTGTATTCAGTGCAATAACTGCGGTACGTTCATTCAAAGACAAATCATTTGGAAACTAAGAGCTTGTCCTATATGTCTAAAGTCAGCTGCCATGCATGAAGAACTAACTCTACTAAGGAAAGACCTAGCTACCATGCATATAGAAGTATCTCTACTGAGGGAGGAACTGGCTGCAATGAAGCGCACCTCTCCTAGGATACAAACTGAACAAACTCCACCACCGCTCCCACAAAGAACCAAACGCCCCAGGAACAAATGGATCACAGTGGGTTCTGGTAAATTGCGACCTGTAACACAAAGACATCCTATACATCAAGAGATATCCCTGCACAATGCCTTCTCTGCCTTGGCTAATGAGGATGCCCAATTCAAAGAACCTGAAGGGCCTTTAAATGAGTCAGACAATGCCCAATCCCCTGCTAAAGCACTAAATATGAAGAAAACCTCAAACAGAAAACTACTACTAATTGGAGATTCCATCATCAGAGGCACCAACTTGGGAACACAGTTCAAAGGAGAGAAGATAGTCATGTGCCTACCAGGCTCTTCAGCCAGCAGGAATACAAACCAAGTTGTTGAATTACTTAGTGCAAAAAGTGAACATTCCAAACTTGATGTTATTATCCACCTAGGCACAAACGACTTGGCTAGGAACAGTGCCTCTACAGCCCAAAAGGACTTCCAATCTCTGGGGGAGAAACTCAAGCACGTTGTTAACACTGTTGCATTCTCAGAGGTTCTACCTGTTCTTGGTAAGGGGACAAAAAGACTGCATCGCATTAACAGCTTTAATACATGGCTCCAGACCTGGTGCAGAAAAGAAGGATTCAGATTTATTGGCAACTGGGGCAACAGATGGATCAACAAGAGACTATACTGTGCTGATGGACTACATCTCTCTTCCACAGGGAAAAGAATCCTAAGTGAAAAATTCAGGCAGTATGTGGACATGCATTTAAACTAGGAAAAGGGGGTGACGGATGTGGAAGGTCAACATCTGCATGCCACCCCCAACAAAAGCAGAACAACATCAGAAACAGCCACACTTTTAAACCACACATCAAAAACATGTGGGAGGAAGTGGGCAGAACAAAATCAATGCAAAATACACACAAGCCAGGAAAGTGCTGGAAAGCAATGAGCACAAATGCTCGAAGCCTAGCCAACAAAATTCCAGACCTGGAAGCCCTAACAGTGGAAACAGACTTGGACATTGTGGCCATTACAGAAACATGGTTTAATGAATCACATGATTGGGATATAGCCATAGCTGGCTATAATCTATTCAGGAGGGACCGAGAAAATGGAAAAGGAGGAGGAGTAGCCTTGTATGTCAAAGCAATATTAAAGCTACTGAAATGCAGGGGACATGGGGAAAAGAAGAAGCGCTCTGGATTGCGTTGGAGAGAGGAGATGGCACTGTCATCCATATTGCTGTAGTCTATAGACCTCCAACTCAAATTGAAGAGAGAGACAATGAATTGATTAGAGATATTGCCAAGATAGCATCAAAGGGGGAAGCAATCATATTGGGTGACTTTAATCTACCTGATGTGGATTGGATTACTCCTTCTGCACATCTGGAAAGAAGCAAAAGAATTGTGAATGCTCTCCAAGATGCATTATTTAGACAAATGGTGATGGAACCAACCAGGGAAAGCTCAACGCTGGATGTAGTGCTCACCAACGGTGATAGTGTGTCAGATGTCTGCGTGAGTGCCCCTGTGAGCAACAGCGACCATCACACGGTGTGGTTTGAAATAAAAGCCATGGCACAGGCCAATCATAGCAAGCTCAGAGTCCTAAACTTCAAATACACTAACTTCAATCAAATGGCAGAGTATGTAAAGGAGGAGATGACGGGGTGGGAAGAGATAAAGGAAGTGGAATTGCAATGGGCTAAACTAAAGGAGGCATTGAAAGGAGCAACAGATAAATATGTAAGAAAAGTAAATAAAAGCAAGAGGAGAAGGAAACCTATTTGGTTTTCCAAAGAGGTGGCTGCTCATATAAAGGCAAAAAACACAACTTTTGCAAAATTCAAAAGCTTGCAGACAGAAGAACACAGAAATGAATACAGGATCAAACTCAAAGAGACAAAACGAGAAATAAGGATAGCAAAATCAAAGGCAGAGGAAAAGATGGCTAAAGATGTTAAGGGTGGCAACAAAAATTTCTTCAGGTATATTCGGGAAAGGAAAAAGATCAGAGTTGGAATTGCAGGACTCAGAAGTGCTGGGAAAGGACTCGTGGAAAGTGACACTGAAAAAGCAAAATTGCTAAACAATTATTTCTGCTCTGTGTTTACTAAAGAAGATCCTGGGGATGGACCAGCTGTGACTCCCAAATATAAAAATGGGAATGAAGTAGATACCACACCATTCACAGCAGAAGAGGTGTTAGAACAACTTGCTAAACTGAAAGTGGACAAAGCCATGGGACCGGATGGGATACATCCCAGGATACTGAAAGAGCTCAGAGAGGTTCTTGCAGGACCGTTAAAGGATGTCTTCAACAGATCCTTGGAAACAGGAGAGGTTCCTCAGGACTGGAGAATGGCTGATGTCGTACCTCTACACAAAAGTGGTGACAGGGAAGAAGTGTCAAACTACAGACCCGTGAGCCTTACCTTGGTGGCAGGAAAAGTAATGGAGGCGCTCCTGAAAGAGCGAATAGTGAACTTTCTGAAAACCAACAGCTTGCAAGACCCGAGGCAACATGGTTTTACCGAAGGACGATCTTGCCAGACAAATCTGATCGAGTTCTTTGACTGCGTGACGAGGGAACTAGATCAGGGACATGCAATGGATGTCATCTACCTGGATTTCAGCAAAGCCTTTGATACTGTTCCTCATAGGAGGCTTATCAACAAACTCAGTAGCTTGGGGATGGGTCCCAAGATGGTAAACTGGATTAGAAATTGGCTTACTGACAGACGACAGAAGGTGATTGTACATGGAGCTCACTCGGATGAGAGGAAGGTGATTAGCGGGGTGCCCCAGGGTTCGGTCCTGGGCCCGGCACTGTTCAATGTATTTGTGAGTGATATTGCTGAAGGACTGAATGGAAAAGTCTGTCTTTTTGCAGACGACACAAAAATTTGCAACAGAGTGGACTCCCCTGAGGGAGTGGTTAACATGAAGAAAGATCTACAAAAGCTGGAAGACTGGTCTAAAGCTTGGCAACTACGATTTAATGCAAAAAAGTGCAGTGTCATGCACTTGGGTAGCAGAAATCCAAGAGAAATGTACAAGATAGGGGGAGAAAGGTTGGTATGCACAGTTCAGGAAAAAGACCTTGGTGTGATTATCTCTGCTGATCTCAAGGTGGCAAAACAGTGCGACAAGGCGGTGGCAAAAGCCAGGAGGATGTTGGGCTGCATACAAAGAGGGATTACCAGCAGAAAAGAAGAGGTACTTATGCCACTGTATAGGTCACTGGTGAGGCCTCACTTGGAATACTGCGTTCAGTTTTGGAGACCATATCTTGCAAAGGATGTAAAAAGACTGGAGACTGTTCAGAGGAAGGCGACCAAAATGATTTGGAGCCTGCGTCAGAAGCCTTATGAGAAGAGACTTGAAGACCTAAATATGTATACCTTGGAGGAAAGGAGGCTCAGGGGAGATATGATTCAGACCTTTAAATACTTAAAGAGAAATGATGAACAAACAAACCTCTTCCAAAGACGGGGAACCTGTAAAACTAGAGGGCATAACATGAAACTGCAAGGGGGTAAATTGAAAGGCAATGTCAGGAAATATTTTTTCACTGAAAGGGTGGTGGCTGCTTGGAATGCCCTCCCGATGGAAGTGATAGGGGCGAACACGGTGACGGAATTCAAAAAGGCATGGGACAAACACAGAGGATCCCTTTACAGAAATAGGAAAAAAACCAAAATAAACGGTACCATCTAACTTCCAAACCATATAACGTCTTAGGGGTGTCCTATATGGAGTGGTGGGTTTACCCCTGAACAAGGATATGGAGAGGGGTGGCCTGCGCGGAGCGACAGGTGCACCTACTCTTGCCATCTCGCTGGGCAGACTGGATGGACCATGCTGGTCTTTATCTGCCGTCAACTACTATGTTACTATGTTACTATGTTGTTGGATATATAGTTATGAAGCAGGAAGGGAAAAGAGGAAGGGGGGAGGGTTCTTGACACTGACCCCGCTAAGAGGAACACCGGAGTTTAGCCTGGGTTGAGGGAGGGGGATATATCCCTGGAGGGAGAAATAGGGACTGCAGTCCTTTCATTGGTTTCTTGAGGATGGAGAATTCATCAATTTTGAGGAATTAAGGGAGTCTTATGGCTTATGGGATGGGGATTGTTTTTTTGATCAATATATTATGTATATGCTGTTGTAGAGTTGATATGAAAGGTAGTTGAGGTATTGTACAATAACAATCTAAAAGTTAAATTAAAAAAAATGGCAGACCCAACTGTGTCACATTTTTAATAATTTGTCTTCCAGCTAAAATTTAAAAAATATGTTTCTACCATTTTATACGGAATGATGAAATAGCATATACTGCATATGTAAACCTATGTGCAGGCTTGGATTTCTTCATAGGCCTAACAGGCCTGTGGCTAGAGGGGCAACATTTTTTGAGGGGGGAGGGAGACAGCAACCTGCTATCACCACTGCCTCTAGAGCTGCCCCTGGGAGTTCTTGCTACCACTGCTTCTGTCTGAAGCCATAAGGTAAGAGAGAGTAAGGGTGGGTGGCATAGGTATACAGGAGGAAGGGGGGGGCATACTAGATGCCCAAAGGGAAGGGAACTCCAACATTGTGTAGAAGTAACTGAAGGCTAAATCCATCATGGCCTGTATAATAATATAATCCACCATCTTTTTTTGCCAGCACAAGGATTTGAAGAGTAGACTTGCTCATTTTGAAAACTCATATAGGTCTAATAAAGAAGGGCTCGTTACACAAATGGAAGTGAGAATAACCGAGCTAGAAGAACGATTGGAGAGTGAAGAAAGGTAAGATGTGTTGCGTAATCAATGAATAGCAAACCATCATTTGTTAATTGATTGTAAAGCCATAATCCATGCCATCGTAGCCACATCGTCAGCTAATTTAAAAAATGTGGTCAGTTTAAGTAGGTTATATAGAATTAAGGGTCATTCAATAAGTCGAAGGTGTGCTGCCCTTTTGTTGGCTAACTCTGTTCTGCATTTCCTTCATCCGTTACTCACCTGCAACAACGCACTATAGAAAAATTACTGACTTGATGAAACGCTTATAGCTAGTTACCTTCATATATTTAGTCCAAGGTATCGCCTACAATTTGTGCTTATTTCGAGGTATTAAAGTGAACTAAACTGTCAACCACTTTGCTTTAGTAGATCAGGTTTTCTGAAATGTATTCAGATCTAAATTTGTAAAGTAAGCACTATTTTACGCCTGTGCTCATAAATTTTCTAAGGAAAATGCTGGCCGACCAGAGAAGCTATGTCAGCAGAGACACTGACTGCTCTAATTAACCAAAGCAGCCCCACACAAAGTGCTGAGACTTGATGAATCCCAAGAAGAAGAATTATTAGTTCTTACCATGATACTCTTGTTTAAATTAAACCGAGATCAAATCAGAATATCGTTCATGGAGTCAAAAACCTCCAGACTAACATCTGAAGATCTAGACTTCTCTCACTTTAGCTGATGGGAAGAATGCATGCATCAAAAATCAGGAAAACACCGAATGGGAATGGTGATCATTTGAGGGTGGGGGAAGAGCTAGGAAGAAAGCACTGCGTTCAAAATGCACATTGCTTCCTGCTTCAGGTTTGCCAAAGAACATCCAGATGCTCTGTGAACAGATGAGTCAATTAAACTTTTATGGTCACAATAATAAATGTTTTGTTTGGTGAAAACCAAAAACTGCCTTCCAAAGTAAGAACCTATGATATGCAATACTGGGCAGGCCAAGGTCCATCAAGCCCAGTATCCTGTTTCCAACAGTGTCTAATCCAGGTCACAAGTACCTGGCAGGTTCCCAAAAAGGTACACAGATTCCACATTGCTTATCCCAGAGTAAGCAGTGGATTTTCCTAATACTTTTTAATAATGGTTTATGGACTTTTCACCCAGGAACTTGTCCAAACCTTTTTTTAAACTCAGCTAGACTAATAGCTTTACTACATCCTCTGGTAACGAATACCAGAGTTTGATTACACTTTGAGTGAAAAAATATTTTCTCCTATTAGTCTTAAATGGACTATATTGTAACTTCATTGCATGTCTCCTAGCCTTTCTACTTTTTGAAGGAGGAAACAGCTGATCTATGTTTACCAGTACCACTCCATTCATTTACAGATCTCTATCTTATCTCCCCTCAGCTTTCTTTTTTACAAGTTGAAGAGTCTTAGCTTTTTAAGCCTTTTCTCTCATAGGACTATCCTTCCATCCCCTTTACCATTTTGTTCGCTCTTCTCTGTACCTTTTCTAATTCTGCAAGATCCTTTTAAAAATATGACAACCAGAACTGCACACAGTATTCAAGGTGCGGTCGCACCATGGAACAATACAGAGGCATTATAATATTCTTTGTTTTATTCTCCATTCCTTTCCTTATGATTCCTAGAATTCTATTTGCTTTCTTGACCGCCACTACACACTGGGCGGAGGGTTTTAAAATATTACAATAACACCAAAATCCTTTTCCTGGGTGGTAGTTCCTAATTAATGTAGAATCTTGCATTGTGTAACTGTAGTTTGGGTGGTTATTAAGTGTATAACGTTTTTGTACTTGTCCACCTTAAATTTTATCTGCCATTTGGACGCCCAGTCTTCCAATTTATCAAGGTTCTCTTGCAATTTTTCACAATCCTCTTGTGTTTAAATAGCTTTGAATAATTTTGTGTCATCTGCATATTCAGTCACCTCACTCATTATTCCCATCTCCAGGTCATTTATGAATATGTTAAAAAGCAGCAGGCCCAACATAGATCCCTAGGTACTCCAGTATTCACCTTTCTCCATTGGGAAAATTGGCCATTAAACCTACTCTGTTTTCCATCTTTTAACCATTTCCTGATCCACAATAGTACACTGCCTCCTTTCCCATGACTTTTTAATTTCACCAAGTCTCTCATGAGGGACCTTGTCGAAGGCTTTCTGAAAATCCAGATACACTAGAGCAACCAGCTCACCTTTTTCTGTTTATTCACATCTTCAAAAAAACATAACAGATTAGAAAACAAGACCTTCCTTGCAATGTCCCATCTAATTTTCTGTAGGCTGTGTGCGCATAAAATATCAGCTGTGTGCAGCTTTTGAAGGAAGGTTAAATTTTTGTGCGCCACATAACGACACTCGGAGTTATATACTTTAAAATTTGACTACATGTCAGAATACAGTATGTACACCACATTGATTTTAACCAAATTAAATGAAAATAGATGATTACTAAATGAAGTGGGAAATTTCTAGTAATTACAATCATAACTTTTAAATTTTAAGACGTCTGTGTTGTTTTCTATCAGAATCAGAGCCGTAATTTTTGTGCGCTCGCTCAGCGAGGTGTGTGCACGCGCACAGCTTAGAGGGAACAGTGCTTCCTTGGCTAAATCCATGTTGGCTTTCTGCCATTAAACCATGACTATCTACATGTTCAGTAATACTGACGTCGGGCTCATTAGTCTGTAGTTTCCCCAAGTAACCCCTGGAACCCTTTTTGGAAAGTGGTGTTATGCTGGCCATTTTCCAATCTTCAGGTACTACAAATAATTTTAATGTTAGTTCACAGACTACTAATAGTAGGACTGAGCCTCATATTTTAGTTCTTTCAGCACCCTGCAATGTATACCCATCCATTCCAGGTGATTTTTTTTTTTTAAATTTAAAGTGTCGTCATCTTAATCTTGACTAGATTTGCTACTCTTTAGTTTATCTAATAGCTGTAGCACATCTTCCTGGTTTATTGAGATTTGTTTCAATTCTTCCAATTCCCCATGCCTGAATTGGTATTTAAAGGTAATGTAACTTCTCTACATCTTCTTCAGTGAAGACTGAAGCAAACAATTCATTCAGGCTCTCCACTATGGCCTTCTCGTCCCTTAGCACCCCTTTTACTCCTCTGTCATCTAATGGTCCAACTGACTCTCTCACGGATTTTGGCTATGAATGCACTTGAAAAAGATTTTATTATGTGCTTTTACTTCCATGGCAAGCTTCTTTTCAAATTCTTTTTGCCTGCCTTATCAGTGCCTTGCATCTATCTTACTAGTGCTTATGCTATTTCCTGTTTTCGTCATTTGACTTTTTTGCATTTCCTGAAAGATGCTTTTTTGGCTACAACAGCATCTCTGACCTCACCTTTAAACATACTGGAAGTTGTTTTGTCTTCCTTCCACCTTTCTTAAAGCATGGAATACATCTGGTTTGGGCTTCAAGATAGTCATTTTATGAAAATACTTTTTATTAGTATTATCACTAATCAGAACAACAACAGACAGGACTGCAGCAAAGATAAAACCAACAGTATGACGTTACATTGTGCCCACCATACAATGGGCTTAAATACAGTACGTATAAACTACAGGCTAGTATGCAGGCGTACCATTCATCCACCCTCTCATCAGAATAAAGGACGAGGCATTCTGTAACGTACCATGACATGCATGTAAGAGACATTCAGTAAAGAAAGCAACAGCAACAATAACCCCAACATTTCACCACATCCCCAAAAGCAGGTGTGACAGGGAATACCGAGGGTGTCCGTTGGAAAGTCATCTATAACATCAACCATTTAAGTACTATGGCACCCCCCCCTCGATATAAAACTGTGGTCGGGGACTGCCCGTTTTCTATGCATAGGAATAGGAAGAGTAGGTTCCACCCCTTCCAAGCAGACTTCTAAGGCATATGTCTAGTCCTCCGCCGCACGGCTCTTCTCTTCCGCACCCCCCACCTTCCCACTTCCCCCCCATCCCTGTTCCCCGCCCCCCCCCCCCCCACATGACCAGCTCGCCCTCCCCGATCTCCACTCTTGACGTACCCACCAAGACTCTGGATGAGATCTCATAACCAGGGATCAATCCATCGTCCTAGTCTCCAGGGAGGCCTACCCAAACCAGTTATCCAATTAACCAGGGAAGATCCCCTCCCAAATCTGTGCAACCACCTCAACCCGCTTCGGCCCCAGCATATTAGCTATTTTCAACTCCATATAGTACAGATCTCGCATTTGGGTCTCCCATTCGGTAAGTCCCGGGGGATGCTCTTCTAACCAATGCCGCAAAATACAGAGTTTCGCTATGATGAATCCCTTTTCATACAGTTGTCTAGCCGGCTTCCCCTCCACCCCCTCCCCGGCAGGGACCCCAAACAGACACCACTGAAGGGAAAAAGCACTGCTCACAGACTGCCAACTCATCAGCTTGCGCTCCACTTCATGCCAAAAATTCCGAATCTTTGAGCAGTGCCAAAAACGATGGAGCAAGGTCCCACGCTCTACTGCGCAGAGTGTACAGAGATCAGTCGAGACCAGTCCCATCTTAGCAGCCCAAACATTGGGAACATATGCTCTCCATAGAAATTTATAGTGCAATTCTTGGAGGCGTACCGACTCCGAGATACTCTCGACTTTGGAGAATGCCTCGTACAGCAAACGCCCCGACATCTGCGGTACCCCATCCGCAACCCAACGCTGCGCCAGCCTCTCTAAGGCCCCTCCATCTCCTTCCGACCATAGCTCCTGTCGGACAGCCTGTGTGGAAACTCCCCCTTCCATCGATACAAAAAACTCCCACATAGCCCCCTTACCTATCCGCAATCCCCCTCGCTGCTGAAGGCCCCTCACATAATGACGCACTTGTAAATAGAAGAAAAAGGAGTTATGTTCCAAATGATAGTGCTTTACCAGCGCTTGAAAAGAGTCCAATTCACTACCATCTGCCATTAGTAAGTGACCAATACATTCAATTCCCTTGTTCCTCCAACTCGTAGAAGTCAGGCCCTGCAAGCCCGGAGCAAAATCCTTATTTCTCGCTAAAGGGAGGCAATCCGTGCATTTCCAATTTAGACTTTTCTATTGACACAGTACCCTCCAAATTTGCCTCACTGCTCTCAGGTATACCGAAGCTTTCCAAGCCTCCGGTAAACGCCCTCCGGGCGCATGCAGTAAATAAATCGGATGATAGGGCGCCGACAGCCCATCGAGTAAGGTCAATGGAAGAATATTTCCAATGTTCCCTATAAGATCAACCAGAGGCCGGAGCAAACAAGTCAAGTTGTATTGACGCAAGGATGGTAGCCCTATCCCCCCCTCCTCCCTGGTTTTCATAAGTACCGAGATCGCCTACCTCTCCAGAGAAACAGGCCAATGTGCTTCCGCAGCAACTGCAGGTCTTTCCTCGCCAACCATATTGGGAGATGACGTAACACATATATCCACCTAGGGAGCTCCACCATTTTCAGTAGAGCCACACGCCCCATAAGCGACAGCAGGAGATCTCGCCATTTCTGCAACCGAGCAATGGTTTTATCAAGCAAGATTTTAACATTTATGTCATACAGTCGTGCCGTATGGTCCGGTATATGAACACCTAGGTATTTCAAACTACTCCGTGCCCACACCAAAGGAAAGGTGCCCTGCCAATTGGCTTTGACTCGTCCCCCCACATCTAAAGCCAGAGATTTATCATGATTGATACGCAGCCCCGAAAAGGAGCCGAACAACTCCATGAGCTGCAAGGCCGCTGGAAGAGATTTCCTTGGGTTGCACAAACACAACAGCATGTCATCTGCAAAAGCACTGAGCTTAATACCTCCCCCCTCCCACTCTATCCCTTCCACCTTCTGCTCCTGGATGATTCTCCGAAGCAAAGGCTCTAGTTGCAGCACAAATAATAAGGGGGACAGGGGACAACCCTGTCTCGTGCCTCGTCTCAGAGAGAAGGGCTGAGAGACCCTACCGCCACTAACGACACAAGCCAACTGATCCATATATAACGCTGTCACCCACGCCAAAAAAGCGCCCGTAAATCCAAACTGAGCTAACACCTCAAACATATAATCCCAAGATACTCTATCAAACGCCTTTTCGGCATCCAAACTGACCAGTAGCAAAGGAGTAGCTCGTAGCAAACAGCGTTCCATTCCCAGCAAGACTCTCGTGATGTTCGCAAAGGCGTTCCTGCCTCTGACAAATCCTGATTGATGGCCCCCTACAAGCCCAGGCAAAATCTTTTGCAGTCGTCCTGCCAGGATCGAAGCAAGGAGCTTCATATCGTAGTTAATTAAAGAGATGGGCCTATAAGAGGCTGGATTCTCCGGATCCCTTCCCGGTTTGGGGATGATGGTTATCGCTGCCGTCCGCATATCCCTCGGGAAAAATCCCTCTTCTCTCGCCTCCTCATAGAGAGCCATCAATGTAGGAGTAATCGAAGTCGATAAGATTTTGTAGAATTCCGCGCTATACCCATCAGGCCCCGGGGCCTTATACGGTTTCCCCTGTGCAATGACCCTCTGCACTTCTTCCCCGGTAATAGGTGCATTCAATTCAAGCAAAGCCTCTGCCGTGAGTTTGGGGAGTTGAACAGCTCGCAAGAAATCCCGCTGCTGTACCTTATCCGTGGCCTCAGGGGTATATAGACCTTGATAATACTGCCCAAACACTCGCAAAATTTTTTCTGGATCCCATTGCCGTATCCCAGCCTGATCTCTGATAACCGTTACGCTCTGGACCCCTCCGGGGTCTTTCACCAATCGCGCCAGAAGCTTTCCCGATTGGTCCCCAAATCGAAACAACTGGTGGCGATAATATTGCGCGGAATACACTGCCCTTTCCTGCAATGCAGTAAATATATAAGGATCACTTGAAATAGCCCCTATGAATTAAACAAAACAGTAATTTTTATATAACTTTTGTATAATTTTTGTCGGAGCTGAGCCGTAGGAGGGATGTGAGTAATCACAATCCCCCACCAGACTGCTAGCTTCTTTTATTATTAAAGGTCCGTAACCTGTTATATCATTTCAGTGCTTTAAAAAGGATTTTCAGTCACTTATCTCAATTCTTTTCTGCGATATCGTCGCATCAATCGCTCTTCTTCAGAAAAATAAACAGCACGACGTGCACGTTTCGGGAAAAGAACCCCTGTGTCAAGTGCTTCTTAAACTTCCATTTAAATAGGCGAACAGAACAGAACACCGCCGTCTTCGCGGCTGAGGCAAAACTGTGTTTTATAAGGGCCGTTGGAAATTTAACTTGCATATATAACAGGGACCATCCAATAGAAGGCAGGGTAATTCCCATCACCTAGGGAATCCCTGTCTCTATTGGCTAAGGAGACATGAGGTCATAGAATACTGCGCCACTCAATCTCCTGATTTAGCCCATTGGGCTCAACTGAAGATAGCCGAAAGATCCATTGTTGTTCCAACAGTTGTAATCTTTTTAATCGATCCCCCCCTCGGGGATCCGCCGGGACTTGATCAATGACAGTCCATTTGATGTCAGCAAAAACATGATCTTTTTCAAGACAGTGAGAAACAACGGGAGCAGTAAGTATCTTGCAGCGTAGACGCGATGCATGTTCAAGTAAACGAGTCTTCACCGGACGAATCGTACGGCCTATGTATATTAATGCACATGGGCATATAAGCATGTATACCACATAGGTGGACCGACATGAAGTGTCCCAGAGCCGTTTATAAGGGCGAAAAGTTTGTGGATGAGTCCAATCTACCCCAGTCAAGGTAGTTGTACAAAAAGGACAAGATCCACACGAAAAGTGACCTTTAGGCTCTGGAGGACGGTTAGAGCGATCGATGGCTAGAGAGGTCTTCATCAATAGATCCCCCCAAATTTTTTCCCCGCAAAAAAGCAATGCGTAGAGGTTTATTAAAACAATCTAAAAGCTGTAACATGGGCCAATGGGTACGCAAGATATGTAATACCGCTGAACTCCTTTCCATATATGGGAGAATACCCGTGATAAAATCATCTAAAGTAGATTGTGTATTTTGATACTGCGGGTCAATTAACCATTCACGATGAATATAGCGCGCTCGACGCATTGCCTTTTTGATCACTCCTCGAGGGTAACCGCGTTGTTCCAATCGACTGCATAAGTCCAAAGCCTGCAATTTAAAATCCTCCACTGAATGGCAAATTCGGCGAAGTCTTAAAAATTGACCAAATGGGAGACCTTTTCTTAAGGGACCAGGGTGATAACTATGATAATGTAACAGACTGTTTCTTTGAACCGATTTCCGAAATAGAGTAGTGGTGAAATTGCCTTCAAACAATGTAATCTGGACATCCAAAAATTCTATTGTAGATGAGGCTGTATGGGCTGTAAATTGAATGTTAGAACGCAAAGTATTAAGCCATATTAAAAAGGCTTGGAGAGAAAACTCATCTGAAGTCCATATAAAAAATACATCGTCGAGGAAGCGTTTCCAAAACAAAACCTTTATAAATTCTGAGGAAGGATAAATTTGTAGTTTTTCCATCTGATGCATGTATAAGGTAGCGATGGAGGGTGCACTGGTAGCCCCCATCGCTATACCAGAAATTTGCTGATAATAAATGCCCCCTGACAAAAAGTAATTCTTAGTGAGAACCAATTCAATTAATTGAAGCATAAAGGATCGAGGGATCCGAGATGGTGCAAATTGAAAACATTCATTTAACAGAAGAAGTGCTTCTTGTTGATCGATTTTCGTATATAACGACACTACATCTAGAGTCACTAGAATAGCATTCGAAGGGACCTCTATCCCAGCTAACTGCTGCAAAAAATGTGTAGTGTCCTTAATGAATGAATCAACTTGAGAGGCTTCTTGTTTCAAAAAATTGTCACAAAATATTGATAGTGGTTCTAAGATAGAATCTCGACACGAAACTATCGGCCGGCCTGGGGGAGTGGTTAAAGACTTGTGTATTTTAGGTACTAAATATATGATTGGAACCTTATTTCAAGTGATCCTTATATATTTACTATTTTGAGTCAGTATCACTTTTTGGGGGGTATTACTTTATATCTTTCCTGCAATGCGGCATTAAGAGCTTTCTGATTCTGCAAGTAAATTCCCAGGCTGTCTTTGCGCACTAGAGCAACTCAGTTGGCCTCCTTGAGGTCATGGGTTAACTCTAAAATAGTGGCGTTAACGCGTTTCCTTTCCTTCACTACATATCGATAATGTGGCCCCGAAGGATGGCCTTACCGGCCTCCCAGAAAGTCGAGACTGATAAATCCGGGGACTCATTCAGAGTCAAATATTCCTCCCATTTTTGTACTAAATAATGTCGAAACTTCTCATTTTTCCACAAATGTCTTGGGAAGGCCCATCTCCCTCTAACTGGGGACTGGCCTTTTAGGTCCAAAAATACCTTAGCATGATCAGAAATAACGATGGGCTCGATCTCTGTGCGCATCACCTTATCAAAGAGGTCCCTGGAAATTAAAATACAGTCAATTCTGGACCAAGATTGATGCGCCCTTGAGAGGTGCGTATAGTCTTTTTCCTGCTCATGCAAGGTTCTCCACACATCCCACAGGTCTCCCCATTGACATAGGTAACCCACGCCCTTATTTTCCCAGTTCCCCCCTCTGCCTTCTCCTTTCCTCAATCCCTGCGACCGATCGAGCACGGGATCATGAGGGCAGTTGAAATCCCCCGCAATGATTAAGGGAATCTTAGGTGCCCCCATGATCTTCCGCAAAAGCAATTTAAAGAAGGCATGGTCATAGTTGTTAGGGGCATAAATATTTCCCAAGAACATTTCCTCCCCGGCAATCTTGGCATGCAGAAAAAGAAATCGCCCCTGAGGGTCTGAGTCTTCGCTGAGAACCTCTACCGGGATTCCTCGCCGAATCAAAACTGCCACTCCTCTCTTCCTTCCCCCTGAGGAGGCAGAGAAGACCCGCCCTACCCAGTCTGTTTTTAATTTAGCATGTTCCGGTTGTGTCAAATGAGTTTCTTGCAGCAGAGCAATTTGTGCCCTCCCTTTCTTTAAAGCTTGCAAGATTTTCGTCCGCTTTACCGGCGTGCCTATCCCACCCACATTCCACGTGGTTATTCTCAAATCAG
Source organism: Ichthyophis bannanicus (assembly GCA_033557465.1). Taxonomy (NCBI): domain Eukaryota; kingdom Metazoa; phylum Chordata; class Amphibia; order Gymnophiona; family Ichthyophiidae; genus Ichthyophis; species Ichthyophis bannanicus. Next base: position 159,012,776 of record CM066043.1, on the reverse strand, counting down.
AGTACACAGCGGTCAAAGAAGGCTATGGCTGTCCATGCAGGATCTACTACGTTAGTTTTTGTTCCAGGCCGCCCAGCCTCGGCCTCGAACAAAGCACCACTCTCTGGGAAGCCTCCCCCCGCAAGCTGTCTGAACCGCCCTGGTAGCATATAAGGTGGCAGTATAAACTGGTCATGGATAATGCTCCCTTGCCCCTCCCACCAGTTACCCCCCTCCCCCATCCCCTCCCCTTCCCCCACCCCCTCCCATCCCCATAAAACACATCACCAATAAAGCTCAGCCTCCCCTGCTGAGAATGAGATCCCAACACGCAACAGGGCTGCCCCCAGCCTTGAACAGGTTTCGCCCGTTATGCTATATGAGCTCCACCAATATAGTAGTTGTTCGCATAATCACACACACATATAACCATACAGACCAATTAGCTGCATTTGCACAGCCATATCATATCAATTTCTGGCTCTCTCACACTAGATCCCTTAAGATCTTAAATCTGAGTCCAGCTTGTCAGCGTCTTGGCCTGCCGCCGTCCTCAGAACGGTATAAACAGTCTCTGTGGGCATCATAAAGTCTTCAGTGCTGATCTCTCTTCTGCGCTTCTCCCGCACTGCCAGAATCTCCTCTGCCCTCGTCCAAATAACGTTGTGCTGCTGCCGGGGTCGAGAGAACCATGCTCTTCCCCTGGTGCCAGACCCGCAGTGTTGCTGGAAAAGCTAATGTGAAGCGAATTTTTCGTTGGAACAGCGCCGCACACACCCCGGAATAAGCTTTCCTCTGTTCCGTCACCAACACGGAATAGTCTTGAAACATTAAAAGTTTATGATTCTCCCACTTGAGCTCGCCCTTCTCTCTGTAGGCTCACAGTAGTTGCACCTTATGATGAAAATTGAGGACTCGGAGAATCACTACCCGCGGACGCTGTTGCTCTTCCAGTCTCCGGCCAAGTCTGTGTGCGCGCTCAATATGCAATTGCCCCACCAGGGAAGCTAGGCCCAGCTCTTTAGGCAGCCATTCTTCCAGGAGTGGAAGCAGCATTTGATCTGTTTGAGTCTCCGGTATTCCAACAATTCGTAAATTATTTCTTCTGGATCTGTTTTCCAGATCATCCAGTTTGGACCGAAGAGTCTCTATTTGCTTCTGCTGCTCAGCTAAGTCTCTCTCCATGTGCCCCTCTCCCTCTTCCACGCTGGAAACGCGATGTTCTAACTCCTCCACTCTCCTGCCCATATCTGCAAGGGAGTCTCCGAGAGTGTCCAATTTTTTCATTACATGATCGAATTTGGGCTCCAGTAGGCTCACCACTTCCCTGGCTAGGTCTTCCGCCGTCGAATCCGTGCTCATTGCACCAGGGGAGGCCGGCGTCGCCATTGCTGTGCCTGAGGCCCCCGGTTTGCCTGGCTTCTCCTTCTCTTTTTTCATCGGGTTTGGCATTTCTCCGCCCGCTCTCAGGCCCCGCTTCATCTATTTTCCAGTTGGTCTAGTCGGCGGTCGTATAGGAGAGTTTTTAGTGGATTGAGATTAGTAAATGCAGAATATTGCTCAGGGCAGCCCCGGAGTAAGCAAGAACCCGTCCTGCTCACTCACGCATCACGTGGGATCTGAAGATAGTCATTTTAAACAATGTCCAAGCTGGATGTAAACCTTCAACTATTGCAACTGCTCCTTTTAGTTTTTTCTTAACTATTTTCTTCATTTTATCATAGTCTCCCTTTTGAAAGTTAAATGCTAGCATAGTGAATTTCCTTACTGTCTTCCCTCTATTTGTTAAATCAGATTTTCTTATATTATGATCACTATTGCCAAGTGGCCCCAACATGGTTCTCTTGCACAAGATCCTGTATTCCACTAAGGGCTTGTTCTAAAATAGTTTCCCCTCATCTTGGTTCATGAATCATCTGCTTCATGAAGCAGTCATTTGTTACATCTAAGAACGTTATCTCCCTAGCATGTCCTGCTGTGACATTGACCCAATTCATACCAGGGTAATTGAAATCATCCATTATTACTGTGTTGTAACTTTTGTTAACTTCCCTGATTTCTTTTACCATTTCATCATCCATCTGTTCATTCAGGCCAGGCGGAAGGTCGTACACCCCCACTGCCATCACCTTCCCCTTTTTATATGGAATTTCTATCCATAGATATTTTATAGTGTATTTAGTTTTCTGCATAGTTTTTATCCTGCTTGACTCAATGCCCTTTCTAACACAGAGCGCAAACCCTTCACCGTTTTGATCTACCCTAGCATTGAGATATAGTGTAACTCGGTTATCACGGTGTCCCATTGGTTGTCTTCCTTCCACTAAGTCTTTGAGATGCCAATTATATCTAACCTTTCATTTAGTGCTATGCATTCTAACTGTCCCATCTTATTTTTTAGACTTCTAGCATTTCATATTAACAATCTGTTTATTGGATTTTGTTCTATACTGCCCTTCATTTACACTTCAAATCTGGTTACAATATAGACATAATCAAAAGAATAAAAAAGTTAAAATATAGTCAAAACTAAGAAAATAACACTTAGAATATCCATGAGGGTAGAATTCCAAAAACTGAAGCTAAAAGAGAAGTTCTATAATTTATCCGTGTCACGGTCACATGAATCCTGTTAAGCATTCAGTAATCTTTTCAATCAGGACATGTCAGTCCAAAATAAAATGTTTTTTGTGCCGCCTTAAACTTAGGATCCAATTTGCTCAAAAACTCCCTCCTAATGCCCAAACACTATATTTTTGTCGGAGCTCGTCAGCCCAGTGTCCAAAACTGTTTCAAAGACACAGCCGTGACAGCTCCTTTTTATTAAGTAAATTTAAATTTAAAATGGGAAGTAAAGTCCAACACTTAGCTGTGTACCACCAAAACGCCGAAACTCCCAATAAACTACGTGGCTCACGTTTCGGGTTTTACACCAGCATGTCCAGAAAAACCCTGCTTCAGGTCAGAGCGATCTGCCATTTGCTGATCCGCTCTGACCTGAAGCAGGGTTTTTCTGGACATGCTGGTGTAAAACCCGAAACGTGAGCCACGTCGTTTATTGGGAGTTTCGGCGTTTTGGTGGTACACAGCTAAGTGTTGGACTTTACTTCCCATTTTAAATTTAAATTTACTTAATAAAAAGGAGCTGTCACGGCTGTGTCTTTGAAACAGTTTTGGACACTGGGCTGACGAGCTCTGACAAAAATATAGTGTTTGGGCATTAGGAGGGAGTTTTTGAGCAAATTGGATTCTCTTTCATGGTGTTTCTAATTTAATCCGATTTGGGTTCTTTCTTTTTGCACAATTGGCCTTAAACCTAGGAACAAGAGATTCTAACCGATTTCCTGTGGTATGGCATTCCAAAGTGCAGGGGCCAGATAATAAAATGCAAATTTTTGAGGGAGCTGCTCGTGTAAGGAAGCACTCAAATGTCAGAGTTAAAACAGTTTTCTGTGGAAGAAGGGCCCAAAATTCCTAAAGGGCAATGTCGAAGACTTTTCAACCGAGGTAACACATGAAGTGGCATTTTAGAAAGGACATCGGAGTTAAATCGAGGATGTCCAGGGGCAGACCGTGCCGAGAAATGCCAGGGACATCTGTCTCCGCCTGATTTTAGTAACAGGCATCCCCTGATGTGGATGTCCGTGCCAGCAGCCACAAACACATCTGCCTTAGGAGAGCGTGGGGCGGGGACATCATCTCATGCAAGCTAGCACAAGGGGGCGTCCAGTGGCATAGCCAAATAAAAACATGAGTCTTCATTCCCCATCAGTGTTTGTTACTGGCATAGAAAACATAGGGGACTTGAGCATACCTCCTTCAGACCCTCCAAATGTCTGTCTGATAAAAACAAACAGTTTTTCAATGCCTGTTTGTGCCTGGAGCAGTATAAGCTTGGACGCAGCTCGGGACATCCAGGGCATTTTTGAAATCAGGCCCCCATGCATATGGTATTTGGTTACTAGAGAAAGACACACACACACTCACCCTCATGCTGTTGGCCTTTCTAAGGGGTGAGCCTAGTTACTTATAGTACATATTCACTGTTAGGGGTATTTACTAAGCTGAGCTAAGAGTTAGAGGCCTGGTGGGGAGGGGGATCCACTAAAAGACCCAAAAGGATGGAGATTGCAAGTGCAGGGTCATGGCTTCTTTGTAAACCACAGTATTGTGGAGGGGCCATGATTGACTGAGGTGCCTGTAGGCGGCCACTCTTGGGGTGGAGGGCTGTGTATTTCTCATGCTGATCGGAGGGATGAATGTTTGAGTGCTAGATATTTGGGGCAGGGGGTAATTGGAAGGTAGTAAGCCTGCCTTTTTGGCACAATAGTTAGGCAACTAAAGTTAGTTGTTTTATTATTGAAAATTAGTGCCAGGTGACTACTTTGACACAAATCATTTTGAATGATGATAGCCGTGAAGATGGTATATAAAAAGTGTAAGTAAATAAATACCTCTCCCAGCTCTGGAAATGTCTCCTGTCTTCTCCCTTCACCCCCCGATCAACTTCTTGAGCAGCTAAAAGACGACGTGAACTAATTGATTTCATAAATGCAAAAGAATACAGTTAAAATTACTGAGCCCGATATTGATTTGCGACAGCTATGCACCTCTAAGACACATAGCTGTTGCTGCCGAACTATAACCCCAGATATTCAATCTGGGGCCATATCCAGTCACCTGAATTGAATATCCGGGTTTGCCACACAGCAGCTAACAGTGCAGTGGTGATATTCATCTACTACCCGGTTAGCTTTGGCAGCAAAAGTTAGGATATTTTGCTGCACCTAACCTTCACCACTGTGGAATAACCGGACAGCAGTTGAATATCACCACTGTACGGTTATCCTTGGGTACCAACCCCGACATGTCCCAGTGCTAAGCGTATAGTGATATTACTCTGGGATATTCAGTGGCACTAACCATTTTAGTGCTGCTGAATATTCCACTTAGGGGCATTTACATGGTTTACAGCTCTATAAACCGTGTAAATGCCTTTGAATATCGGGCCCATTGTCCCTAATTGTCTTGATGAGAAGTCGATAAATACTGTTTGTCTCTGTACTTTTTGACTTAAAATATTGTCAGTTTATCAAAGAAAATAGAATTGGGGAGCAACACTGAGTTTGTTCTTAAGAGACTTAGAACAGCTGAAATTTTCTAAAAATGCTTTTTTTTTTTTAATGCCAGGGATCGGGCCAATCTCCAGTTAACTAATCGCAGGCTTGAAAGGAAGGTGAAGGAGTTAATGATGCAAGTGGATGATGAGCATCTCAGCTTGACCGATCAAAAGGATCAGGTAGGGAAGAAGATGGAGGCATGGTCAAAACAGCTAACATAACAGGATTCAAGAGAAGTTTGGACAAGTTTCTGGAGAAAGTCTGCTAAAAAAAAAAAAATTAGCCCGGAAGACTTGGGAAAAGTATTGTTTATCCTTTGAACTGAGATCTGCCAGGTAATTGTCGTCCAGATTCTCCACTGTTGGAGATGGAATGCTGCGCTCAATAGATCTTGGCCTGATTCATTGTGTGACTCATTTATCTTATGTTCCCAGCTTTTTAGAATGGTGTGCCATGCACCATCTTACAGAACAACCTTAGTTGACTTTTTGGAGAATCTAATATCTTTTTTATGCAGAATTCATAAGTGTTTAAAAGTGTTCTTTAACGTGTGTGGTTTTTGCATTGGGATATTTTTCAATTGTTTTCAGTTTCCTTCATTTTTTACACAGCTGTGGCCCGTGTCTGTGTCTATGCATCAAGTAACATCAGTTAAACATGTTATTGCATTGTTTGAGTTCACATTTTCCCCCCAGTGTCCCAAAGGAAAACCCCCTGCAACTTCAGGAAGTGCAGGCGGTATGGCTGGATGATACCTGCCACTGGTGCCGATGAATTATGCCTTGGGCCTGAATGCAATTGCCCTTGTTCCACCAGTCAAAAGATGACACCTCTAGGTCTTTGTGGCTAGCTAGAGCAAAGGGAAAGATTTTTATTTATTTGTTTTATTTTTTTATTTAGACAGTTTTTGTATACCGCCTTATCCTTCAATCAAAGTAGTCACAACACAATTGGGTGATTCATTTAACATGCAGGGATATGAGACACATACACTAATACTTACAGGGAACATGGGCAATGGAGGGTTACGTGGCTTGCCCAAGACCACATGGAGCATCCTTCCGGCCCAAGGTTGCTGCTGTCCTCTAGTGGGATTTGAACCCCCGACCTTCAGTACCTTGCCCCAACCACTAGGCTACTCCTCCCTCTGGATGTGGTTCATCCAAGTCCAATCCAAGTGCATTAGCATCAATGGCATTCCGTTCAATTTTCTGTATTTCCATTTATGAATCACATACATTAAATAACTTGAGGCGGGTTACAAAAATTAAAACCCAAAGTTTAAAACATGATTAACATAGAATAGCATTCCTTAAAACTTTCAATAAAAGTAAAGCACAGTTGCTTGCTTGCTTGTAACAAGTGTTCTCTGCGGACAAATCAGCCACACATTGATGATGTCCTCCTTCAGTACCATGGATGGATTAACTCTTCTAAAGGTCAGACAAGCCTAGCAAGACTTTTATGAGTATGTACTAGCCAACCCCCTTTTGTATGCTCACCACTTCCAGCCTCAGTCTGTTCTCCAGCTGCAAGCAGGTTCATTCTAAAGGCAAGGCGGGTGGGACTGTGCCCTGTTACAGGTAAAGAACTCTGCTTTCTCCATGGACAGTCAGGATGAGTCAGCCACACAGAGGTTACTCCCATGCAGAGGGCTGTGAAGGATCATTATACGCATCTCTGTTGTGTTTACAGCCCATGTAGCCAGCTGTGTTATGAAGCCATGCAAAGGAGGCATAGGTCAAGGATATGGCAGGACAGCGATGGAACGGTGCAACAGGTTGCACAATATATTGAGAAGGCGATGAGGAAAAAATCAAGGGAACGATGCGGCCTATGCACCGTGACTGATCCCAGAGATGGGAACAAGGTCGGTGAGAAGGGCTAAAAGCTGACAAGCAGTGTTTGGAAACAGTCTGGGGCAAGAAAACCCATAGTTCAGTTCTGAGGGCGAGACCCGAGTACCTGGAGCATCAAAGCAATCATGGTGGGCAGAGTGGGGGCCCACACCAGGGTAGGGCTGTTTCACCAAAAAGAGAATGGCAGTCTGATTGAACGTAGGAAGTGAATGCCATCCAACAACTTTTAAAGAAGAGTTTGACTTGCAGAGGCGATGGTGAGGTGGTTTGGATCATGAGTGACAGATGACTGCATGGGTTTCAGTGAGAGAAGCCCTTCGGCATGGGGGATGTAGTATTTCTGCCTGGATGGGACTGATGCTGCTTAAAACAGACTGGGTAGCCCTTGAGAATCAAGAGAGCAAGGGAATCGTGAAATAAGAGTGGACCCCTTTGCTAAACAATAGGATGGTGAAGGCAAGCACTTCGTTTGTACTCAGGGCCTGCACAGCTCTCTCATGGTTGAATGAGTGTGTGTGTTGCGATAAGCTTCATGCTCACTGATCACTGGCTCATCTGGTCGAGGTGAGAGCTGAAAAACAGTTGATGAAATGGAACCAACTGTTTGATATGCGAGTATGATTCATGGCCATTGAGGAGTATGTAGCTTATCCTGATCATGGCCCCTCCCCTTAACCTCAACTCCTGCTGGAATAGGGGTGAACCCATGATGGAACCTTCTACATACCCATTATTGATGGAATGGGGAAATGCTATAATTGAGCATGGTATTCCTTGCTTAGCAGGATAGTCACCCAAACTATGTAGGTAGGAAGAGTATTCTCCAGGAACTAGCTCCTTAACATTCACTGCAGGAAGGAGGGGATCACTGACAGATAAAGACTTTCAATTCGAGAGAAGCACCTAGTGAAGTAGAAGAATATAGTAGCTGACCATTCTAACTTTGCAGATCCATCTATCTGTTCTGATCAATGATTAGTTAAGTAACAGAATATTAGGGACAACTTTCTACCTTAAGAGTTGAAGAATGAAAACTGGAAAGTTGCATTAGAGAATGGAAGGTGATACACCAGAAAATGTTGTGTGGCTGGTTATAGAAGGAGCCTGGGAAGCATATGAGTACTCGGGAATGGTGTGAGAGAATTGTGAGTCCTGAGCTGACAAAGAGTGAGCTCTCATCAGAGATATTGTACAGAAAGAAAGTGGGAGGAATTCATAATGTAACTAATTGAACACCTGGACCTGACAGCACTAGAGAGGCATCAGGTTGAATTTGGAAGGAGTCATCGAGAAGGTGACAGGGGAGAGAAAAGATGGATGCTTTGGAGGTCATATGCATTATAGTCTTCTGATACTGGTCGCTGTCTGAATCTGGTAGGATGGCTGATAATGTATCAAACATTAAGTAGACACATTTTTGGAGATGAAGTGAGCAAACAGTTGATTATCTCAGGCAAGGTTCTGGATCCTAGTTATCATTCTGCATGGAGCAATTAGTGTCAGATAAGGGTTAGCTTGCAAACATATGTAGGCCGGAAAATAAAGTGACTAAAAGATAGTAGATAAAAACAGGGGGTCCGATATTCAAAGGCATTTATATAGTTTACAGACCTGTAAACTGTGTAAATGCCACTTAGAGGGATATTCAGCAGCATTAACATGGTTTAGTGCCATTGAATATTCCCGAGTAATGCTGCTACATGCCCCCCGATGCTAATCATATAGCATTGGGGCATGTCGTGCGCGTTCCGGGGCAAAGCAGAGGCAGCACCCATCGCTAAGCAGGCAGCAGCAATATTGCACTGCTGCCAGGTTAGCGACCAACAGGGAAAGATAGCCCAGCTTTTGCTGTGCTATATCTTTATCTGTGGGAGCTAATCGGGCAGCGGCTTAATTTTGCCACTGCCCGGTTAGCTTCAATGGCTGTGTGATGACCCTAGATGTTCAATGCCAGCACTGCATATGACCCTGGAATTGAATATCCATGTTTAATGGTCAGTGCCAGCAGCTAGCCACCAGCGCTGAATATCAGGCCCAGGATGGTTAAAAGATAGAGGTGGTCAGATAGGGTTTGTGCCCACCATTTGTGTATGTTTAACCCACATTATGCCTTTGTTTAGGGTAGTATCCAGCTGGTGGAGAAAGCAGTGGGGCATATTGATTTCCCCTGCTGAAAATTCCATTGAGAACTTCTTGGGATCCAGTATGAGGAAGGGAACAGAGTAGTTGGAAAGGACTGAGATATCAAGTCAATCTTTCCTCCTCTATCATGGGAGTTGGGCTGTCACCAAGGAGGGAGGTGTTAGATGCCTCTTCATAGCTCAGTAAACTTGCAGAAGATCTTTTCTCCCAGAAGGCTTATGATCTAAGTTTGTACTTGAGGGAATGAAGAGTAGAATGACACAAGTGAGTTCATAAGAAATGTTAGTAGTCCAAGGCTAATGACAGAGTGCAGTAGATGTCTCCATGCCCTTCGATAGTATATGACATTTTGCGGGCCTTACAATGATCTGGAATCATAGATAGAGCTATTGCACTACTACTACTACTATTTTATTTACAACATTTATAAGCCGCCCAATCATACAGTCCAAAGAGAGCACAAAAAACAAACAATAAAATATATAAATAATACCCAGTGAAAGGCGGTATTTAAATATAGCTAAATAAATAAAACAAACACAAAAGCAGTTACAAAATCAAACATTGAACACCTGACGAAACAGGTGATCCTTCAGATGCCTACGGAAGGACAGCAAATCAAAACAGCCCCTCAAAGAATCTGGCAAACTATTTCACAAGCTTGGCACTGCCAGAGCTAAAGCACGAGAACATGTAACATGCAGATGGAGGCGATAAAAGTATCACAAAGGGCACAACAAATTAGATGAGCAGAAGTATACTACAACTTCTCCTCCAAACATGCACAGATAGACACAACCGTATCTTCAGTACCATACAAAGAACATTACACATAATCCACTGCTGAATAGACAGTCCATGCCAAGAACGTAAATATGCAGTAATATGGTCAAACCATGATTTGCCCAAGGACTACCCTTGCCGCTGCATTCTGTGCCAACTGTATCGCCAATGAGGTAGAGGATGGAAAACCCCAACACCGGCATAATCAAATGTTAGAAACAACACCGCTTGAAACACAGAACAAAAATCAGAAAGAGTAAGAAGCGACCGAAGTCAATGCAAAAGCCGAATTTGAAAAAATGAGCAATACACAAGCTTAGTAATATGAGCCTGCATATCCAACTGTGCGTTCAAGGTCACACCCAAATAAACCACTCCTTTACGAACAACTACCATATGGCCATTCAGCAGCACTTCCATAGGAGCGACAAAGGACCTATCATGAGAGACAAACAATACCTCCGTCGTCTTATAATTAATACGCAGCCCATGCTGAGCAAACCATGTCTTCACAACTCCCAAACATCGCAACAAAGATGACGAGGCATACCCAACAGAAACATCAAAAGGCAGATAAATAAAAAAAATCATTAGCATAAACATGATGAAAAAAAAAATCAACGTTCCGCAACAATGAACACTCTGGAACAACCTAGAGATTAAAGTGGAAAAGTGCTGACCCCTGCGGCACACGCAATACACAAAGGGATCCAGTCCAACGCATTTAAGCCAACCCTTACCTGAAAAAAACCTACCCAATAGATATGAGGCAAACCAATGCAACACCTGACCTGCCTAAAGAATGCAAATATTGCAAGAGCAGGACATGATTAACACAATCAAAAGCTGAAGAAATATCAATAAAAAAATTCATCATAACTCCCATATTCACATGATCCAAGCTGCACCACAAAGTATTAAACAAAGAGAGAAATAGTTTCCACACCATACCCTTGATGGAAACCATGTTGTTGCAAGTCCAATACATCATGCAACTCTACAAAATCCGACAACTGAGTTAGCACCAACCATTCAAGTAACTTTGCCAAAAAAGGAAGACTCTAGATAGGCCATTAAGAGGATGGAGAAGAGGCATCAAGATGACCTTTCTTAATCAAAGGCTGAACAGAGGCCATTTTAAAATAATCAGGAACAGTAAAAAAACAAAACAAAAAAAAAACACAAAGAAAGATTGATCATGTCAGGAAAGAAGGGTGCACACTCCTCCCGAACTGACTGAACCCAAAACGCAGGGCAGGGATCAAGGGGACACGTGTAGAGGAAGACAAACCCGAGATCACATCTACCACCTCCTCCTCTGATACCTAGTGAAACTCCGACTAGACATCACTCACCAAAGCAGTAGAATCATCCATGCATAAATAAGGCAAACAGATCTGAATCGTGCAGCTCTACCAGCTGCAAGATATCCTGAAAAAGCCCATGCAGACAGACAGGACACAACCTGCGCTTTTGCCAAAGGATATGTCAGGGACCATACCATAGCAAACAAGATGATGGAAATAGTACACCCTCTTTCTATCCAATACAAAAATATGATAGTCCGCCAAACACTGCAAGTACGTGGTCTTAAATACCTTTGTATGGTACATATGCCAACGACTTTCAGCTCTACGCAAATTACGTTTCTTCTCACGAACAGAAGCATTGAACTAAGGAGCAACATACAACCGAGACCACTCAGAAGCTGAACCAACAAGCCACCACAGACTCCACCAAATTACAGTCAGACATCATAAAATTAACATCATGCCACTCAGAATCACGGAGACAAGAAGACAACTCATGAAGAAAGCGAGCTTTATCGAATGGAGCAAAACAACAAGAAACTGAGGAAATGTTGACTATCATAGTGGGATGACCACCCGGTACTGGCAGAGAAAATATAAGAAGAAAATGGTCCGACCAAGGGACAGGCAAGCAGCGCAAACTAGCACTCACATAGCATTAGGTGAACCCCGCAGAAACAAGAACAAAATCCAAAACTTCTCCATGGACATGCATCGCCTGCCACACTATTTGCCGGAACCCTAAAGACTCCATAGCAGTCAAAAAAGTGGACACCAACAGGTCCAACACAGACACAACAGGTACCACATACAACATAGGCAAATTCAAATCACCAAACAGTAACAAACAATCAGGATCAATGTCCAATGCCACCAATTGTGCCACCAGAGTGGAAAGTCCAGAAAGTCATGTGCAGGAAGAATGATATACCACCCCAAAAGTTAAACACCCGTTATCAGCAATTACCAACTCAGTATCTGGCTGTGAAATGGCAATCAGCTGAGAAAACCTCCATTCACGTTTAACAAGAATCATCACCCTACCACCGCGCTTCCCTACCTTGACTCATGAAAAATAACACATTGGGGTGGGGGGCATAGCTGTTGTAAAAGAGAAGTATCACTAGGAGCCACCCACATCTCCATGAGGGCAACTAGATCAGAACCACAATGCACTAGGTAATCATAAATTATGTTCACCATGTTACACATGGACTGCATGTTAACCACAGAGACATGCAACTAGGGGCAGAAGGAGAAACAGATAACACTGTATGCACAGGAGATCCCCTCTCCTTCACCTTATAACTAGGATTACACAAACCATATCTCCCATACCCTTGAAAAACAGGAATTTATTTATTTATTTAACAGTATTTCTAAACCGCCTTATCTTAATAATCAAGGTGGTATCACAGCAAACAATCGGGTAAGGTGAGTGTGTTATACATGCAGTGAGGGTGAAATCGAGTGTGTGTTGTATTGTGTGCTAGATTGGCATGAGCTATGTACAGAGTGGGCTATGTACAGTGGTGCTATGTACAGTGGGCTATGTACAGGAATAGCAGACAAACCACCCTCCATTCCCATCCCTAACCCCCAAAAGGATAAAACAACCAACCCAACCACATCCTTCACACACCAAACATAAAATAGCTCAGACCCCCAAAACATGCAAACCAACACACACCACAAAAAACTGAAGAGCCAACAAACAAATGACCAAGCTTCTGGGCGTTTTCAGGACCTTCAAGGGGCGTATCAAGGGGCATACCCCTTAGCCATTCCACTTCACCAGGAGCCCTTTTAAAGCCCCCTTGGTGTCTCAGTAATGACATCAGCAGGAAACTTGTCAATGTTTTTGGTGTTCAGCATCTGTCCATTTCAACAATAGAGCACAAGTAGGGAGAAAAACAGCTACATGCTCCTTCTGTGAACTTGCAACACTCCCACTCTCACCAGGAGTGCCACCCTGATTATGCTTGTGGTGATGTTCTAAGGCAGGCACCTGTGGGGTCGGCACCTCATTATGCCCCCAGGATCAATGCAGGGTAAAGGCATGATTAACACTGCTGACTGCTCAGCACAGGGGGAAAATCACTGACACTGGGCAGTGGGAGCCATGTAATGCTGATGACGGGGCGCTTTGAGAGCTGCATTGTTTGGGTATGCACTGATTGCTCTGTGCCAGGAATGCAAAGGCACCAGCAGAGGTGTTTTCTCATAGAGACTAGCTGGATAGCTAGTGTAAAGTCAAATTTAAGGTCGACACAAGCCAGCAGAGCATGAAGAAATGTTGGTGCAGACGTGCAGATCCTCACATCATGTTGGAGAAGCAGCTGTGAAATCATCATGAATAGAGGAGGTGGTGCCAGGGCTTCACTGCTCCATCTCAGCACCATGTAGTAGCTCAGTGCTGTCATCAGTGCCGAGAAGCAAGGGTGCATGTGAGGACAGTGAAGGGAACATGTTGGTGCTGAAGGATAGTGTGTCAGGGCTGTTGCAGCCGGGAACTGGAGACAGGCATTCAGTGCTCAATGCTCCGCAGCCTTGCCTGTGGTCGGGCCTACACAGCCAGAGCTCGGCACTATGGAGGGGCAGATTTTCAACCATGCCTGACACGGGGGAGGCATGGCATCTGTCATTATTGTACATATGCAGTGTGGCGCTGAGAATGTCAGTAAGGAGAGGCCCATACAATGTTGGGGTGCCCAGGGGAAGATGCTACTGCACCTTGTGGTTCAGAGTCAAGTAAGCAGTGGGCCTACTGCCAGGGCCGAAAGCAGCACAGGCCAGTGGTGTGTATAGTGTGCTGTAATCGCCAATTAGTGCCGGGATCCATGTGGAGAAGAATGATGATCTGCTTTGAAAACAGAACTGGTGTGACTTTGCAGCATCAGCTGAGGCTGCATAAGGAGATCTTTCTCGGGCAGCATCGTTGAGACAAAGATTGGGCCTGCCATGGCCTTTAGCTTCTCCTCCTGATCTTCTTCTCCTAGGTGGACCATAGTGACATAATGGCATAGCGCCATTGGCTGGTCACCAAGTGAATGGGTCAATCAGGAAGGCCAAAAGTATTTCCCCGCTGTTGGCCATACACCACAGTTGAGTAGGAGATCCCACATATCTACTATAACCAAGAAGGATCTCTCACAATGAGAGTCCCCTGACAATTCTGGTAGCTTAGATCACTGGCAGATCTAGGGGAATGTAACAGAGGAGGAAAATACTAATGAAAAAGAAAACAAGAAGATCCATCCGCATGGCCAGGTGAATAGAACAGACTGAGGCAGGAAGGGGTGGGCACTGCAGTGGTGGGTGAATAGCACATGCTCAGAAAAGCCTTCCAGACTTTTCTGAGATTTAGGAGAGCTACAATCCGTCCATTGCACCACTGGATGATACCCATATGTGGCTGACTCATCCTGCTTGTCCACAGAGAACATACAATTGCACATTGAATACTACCTACTGCATTGCCTAATCTGCCCCAGCATTGACCCCTAAGGGTCCCTGGAGCTGTAGCAGATGCTAAATATGGATTATGTTTATGTTTATTAGATTTGATATACCGCTCAGGCCAGAGGCATCAGAGCGGTTTACAATGCAGTATCATTCTAGGAAATAGGAAATAGGATTGATATTGAGGAAACATTAGTTTACCTCAAGGTTGAGCATTGATAGAGACCATTGAGTCAAACTATTGTCAAAGTCTTAGCCAGTGCATGTGAAGGGCTATACTGCACCAGTAATGGTATCCATGGATCCTGATGCTGAGTGAAAGTAAGGAATGATCAGTCCTCATCAATGCACTATACTTGCAGCAAGGAGATTGAAGCAGTTGCCATCCCTCTTTCCAAGTATCCCCAGAGAGAAGACCACTTAATCTCAAGCAGATCTGGGGAATCACATCAGTTTTCAAAGGCTCAGGGTCCAGCCATTACTACGCCTCAAGTGACTTATGCACTTAAGTCTATCTCATGCAGATTCACAAAGGTAGCCTGAAAACTCAACCATCTGTGGCCCTTCAGGCCTGTTGGTGAATTCCACTGTCCTAGAGCTAAGGGAAATCTGGAATACTCAAAAGACTTTCATATCCCTTTACTGTTTGGATAGGAATTCCTGATGTCAGTAGGTTTGATCAGTCTGTTCTTCAGAATATCTTTGAAGATTAGAATCGACCTCTCTTGGAACTGATTTTGATTATGTACAGGTTACTGTCACTAAAGAAAAAAGAAAAATAAAACTCTCATACACACGCTTAAGATTCCTATGTATGATATCCTACCTGTCTTCAGAGAAAGCAAAAGTGCTTACCTTCTCCAAGAACAGTGGGATAACAATCCTCAAAAATCCACCTGCCAAGCCCTAGTAGTTCAGTTCTCCAAATGATTGCCCTATGCCGAGCTAGGGTGGCCCCTTACAATGACACTAACGCAAGAATTCCCATACATTTGTCATGCTCTTGAAAGCTCCTAGTCTTGTTTTTCTGGCCTGGACTCCATTGAATGAGATCCTGCTATCCTGAGGTCACATGTTACAGGTAAGAAACTTTGCTTTATTGTAGTGTTTCTCAAGCTAGTCCTGGACTACCACTCTCCACAACCCCCCCCCCCCCCCCCCGGCTGGCTTTTAGGATAGCCACAATGAATATACATGAAACAGATTTGCATGCACTGGAGGCAGTTTTTGCAAATCTATCTCATGCATATTCATTGTGAATATCCTGAAAACCAGACTGGCTAGGGGGGTGCACCAGAGGCGGCTTGAGAAACAGTTTTATTGTATGCTTCTTGAATGGAGAAGAACAGGGCCTGCAAAACTAACTACCTAGTGGTTTTGCTTCCTGCATGGCGTCGGGGACTTCAGACAAAACTGCCACCCAAGAATTTATTTTAAAACCCTCCTTTAAAATTAAATGTAGATTATAGCCAAAGATTAAACAATCTTCTTTCGCTTGCCTCACTCCTCCCCCAAAAAAGACCAGAAGCACTCATTTAGTAAGTGATATATTGCCCTGTAAAAAGAATGCATTTTCACCATTTTCCAGTTTTCCTACATTTTAAAGCAGCCCTTCAGCATAGCAGGGTGTGGATGCAGAGCATTGTTTGTGCATAAGGATCTGCAAGCACCAGAGCATGAAGGCTGGGGCTGGGGCTGGGGCTGGAAGGCAGTTATTCTTGCTACGTATGAGCTGCTGTTCTTGAAAAATGACTTCTTAAGTTTTACCTTCAAAGTACTATATAATGACACTTTTTTTTTATGCACTTCATGCTATACAAATTTTTAACTTTCTTAAAAGGCAGAGTTCAAGCACTGAATTGGTTACAAAGGGCACGTCAGCTTTAAAATGAGCTCTCTTTTCTGAAGAAGTAAACTATGTAATAATAAGTTTGTTTTTCTAATAAACGCCATTGAAAACTGCTTTGTAAAGATCATTGACGCAGGTTGGCTAAAAGCTCCATGGAGCTTTGCCTGCTCTGTCACAGCTGGAGCTGGCCCTCACTTGAAGCAGCTTCCTGTTTGTTTCTATGCAGTGCTGATAGGTGCAAACAGGAAGCTGACATAGTGCTTTAAGCCAGGGCCAATGATGATGGATCACAAGTCTAAAGCTGGAGGCGGGTTATCCCAACTGGATGATAGTTTGATGTATTCCGGAAGTGATTTGCTTTGTCATAACCTCTTAGAAGTAAATTCTAGAGAAATCTAAAGATCCATCTGTTTTTCTACCTCAAAGACAATGCTCTAAAGCATGGGTTCTCGACCCAGTCCTCGGGACAAACCTAGCCAGCTAACCACCATAAATATTTATTCATGAGAGAAATTTACATGCACCGCCTCCACTGAATGCGGATCTCTCCCACGCCTGTTCATTGTGGTTATCCTGGAAACCTGACTGACTAGGTGTGTCCCAAGGACTGGGTCGAGAACCCCTGCTCGAAAGATACTTAATGGCTAGCAAAGAAGATGTGGTTCTGTTGGACAGCGTAGATAAGGCTGCTTAGTTCAACCTATCAAACAAAACGTTTCTCTAATGCAGGTCTCAAGATATAAAGTATTCAAGTCATTCTTACTTATCAGTTACTTATTTAACATGTATAGACTGGAGTTTAAGAAATTATAGTAAAGGAAAAATGATAAACCCTGAGCAAAAGAGGTCAATTTTCAAAAGGCACTTTTCAATAACCTGAGAGGTACTTGCGACCTGGATTGGCTGCTGTTGGAAACAGGATACTGGGCTTGATAGACCCTTGGCCTGAGCCAGTATGGCATCTCTTATGTTTGGTATGGCACCAAATGTAAAACTGCTTTTTCTTTTTTAAAATTAGTGGTCATTGTACGTAGAAGAAAAGGGGAAAGTTCGGGACATTCAGCAGGCGGTGTTCACCATACATGTAGAGGGTCGTTCTGAGCAGCGTTCAGCGGGGATGTACATCCTTGAGCTCCCCGTACGTACAGAGGAGATGTGTGGGGTGAGAGGGCGGGGTGGAGGTGGGACCCTGTATGTCCGGGCTTTCTGATTTAGACGGGGACTTATTCCACCTCAGAGGTAGAATAAGTCCCCCTGATGCCAGAGGACAATGCAGCAGGACCACTACCGGCAAGGTATGCAGGCCAGCAAGATCCCCGCCACCCAACCCCCGATCGCGCCTGCTAGCATCGGGCGGCAGGGAAAAGAAAAAGTGAAAGGCTTGCAGGCAATTGGGGCTCCTACATGGCGTCCCGGTGCCATGATGATGGGAAGCCATGACAGACAGGGAGGGTAGCGAACTTGCAGCAGGCCTGAATCTGGGCACGCCATGCGGGTGCAGAATCGGGTGCACATCCGATTTTGGACGTCCAGACGGGCCTTGAATGGAATTGGCCTCATAGGGAGTTATTTTAGAAGCCCTATCCATGCTTTGGAATCTGAAAACGGGCATTTTTTTTTTTAAAGTGCCATCAAGTCAATGCTGACTCCTGGCGACTCAGCAACCCCTGTTTTTTATTTTTTTGGCAAGGTGTGACCAGAAGTAGATTGCTAGGCCTTTTCTTCTGAGGCAATGGAAGATAAAGTGATTTGCCCAAGGCCACAAGGAGTGCCAGTGGGAATCAGACCCTGATTTCTAGGGTACTAGGATGTTGCTCTAACCACCAAGCTACTCCTCCACTTGAAAATGGGCATAGAGACCTCCAAAGCACGGAGACACCTCTAGAGGCATTTTAGAAGCTGGGTCTGTGGACATCCATCTGAACAGGAGCATGGCTGGGGTGTTCCCAAGAACCTGGACATCATCGCCTGATCTCAGAAATGTCGAGAATAAGACATGAATAGGTATCGCCCATCATGCAAACAGCACGTCAGCCATCAGAGGGGGCGGAAGCAGACAGCCCCATGGCACCGAAGTTTGCAGGTAAGCGCTGCGGGGCTGTTTCAATCTGTTTCTACCTCTGTAGGTCCCGGTGAGGGGTGAAACGGTAGCAGTGAGGGGCATCTGGCCGGCTGGGTGTGGGGGTGCAAGAAATGAGGTCCACCTACGATACCTCATCTTGAGCTGGCCCTGACTGTACATAGAACTTATACATCTCGCTCAGCCCTATGAAAGGCAGGTATAAACAGGGCAACCAAATGAGATATAAGTGCCAATATTTGGTTAGTGTACTTATACATATATATTTATGTATAGTGGGCCAATTCCTGGTTTTTGGTATATTCAGTATATGAAATAACGGATTACTAGTAATAGATTTGCAGTCTATCATTAAAATCAGCTATTGGTATCTGTAAAGACCCTGAATATATGGATAATATCAAGCATCGAGATTAGAGATTTGAAATTACCAGCTTGAAGTCTTGCTGAAAATTGACCTAGTTCATCTAATCTTCTGTACAAGGCATTTTGAAAATAGAAAAAGCATGTTTGGTTGTCTAAGATATTGTTTTAGAGTAAATGCAATCAAAACAAAGTTATGCAAAATCACAATTTATAATTGTAATACAAGCATGTTTTACAGAGCATCAGTGTCAAAGAAAGCAGCTTTTGTTTACAGTAGTCATTTGATAAATGGTAGACTGTTAATGTAATTGTTTATTCACGCACACACCCTTCTCCTTTTTCTCCTCCATTATTTGATTTCTCACTGGCTTCTAGCCATTGTGACACAAGCAGTCTTTTGGCATAGATGCGATTATGTATCTGTTTGTAGACATGGACATCAAGTACCTTTGGTCCTAGCTATGGCTTCTGATAAATTGCTTACTGTTGCAGTTAAGTTTGCGGTTGAAGTCGATGAAACGGCAGGTTGAGGAGGCAGAAGAAGAAATAGACAGATTGGAAAGTGCCAAAAAGAAGCTTCAGAGGGATTTAGAAGAACAAGGTGACGTGAACGAACAGTTACAGGGTCAGCTCAATGCTGCGAAGAAGGAACTCAGGTGAGATGTTTGTGGGGGGGGGGGGTTAAACTGTTTTAATCCAGTTATCCTTTTTATTTGGAATGGACATATGTAATGCATCAGCGTAGAGGCCAATTTTAAAGGTAGTTTAAGCTTAGAGAACAGCACAAATGGATTTCTTCTTCTCCATATATACCTCATCTTGGTAGTCTAGCAGTTGGAGTTATGCTCATAAATTGGCCTGATTGAAAATATACCAGAGCTGAGTGCCTAAACATTTACTTAAAATGGCACTAAATTTCTAAATTTTGGAGCATAAAAGTCAGTGGTAACGGCAGTGGACTTAGGACGGGGGAAAAACGTTAGGAGCTTAGCACTGATTTTCAACACTAGGCACTTATATGAGGCTCATAAATTTAGGCAAGCAAACGGCAGACCTATATTTAGGAGCATAAATTTTAAGCTCATAATTTAGGATGAATTTTCAGCTGATAACTTAGGTTCTTAAGTGTGGCTGAAAATAGGGCGCACATTTAGAATACTAACTTAAGGGCCTAAAAATTTAGGAGCTTGGCTTTTTGGAATATCAAGCTTTATGATTTAGTTGATTTAACTTAAGAATTCTCTTCTGACTCTGTGACCTTGAATAGTAGAGGATGGTGACTGAAGAACTAGTGGCCCAAGCAGTCTAACTGCCTGTTCTTTAAACAGACGGCAATTTTAAAAGGTAGTTGGAGGGGAAGAGGGGTTATTGGTAATTTGAAAAGAGCAATTCCCTTATTACTGTATCTAAGTTTCTACACTGCAGAAATGGGAACTGGAACTCCAGTCTGCTCTGGCTCATTGCTAAATTGATTTTTCTGCCATGTCAAACGTTATCCCGTTCTGTTAAATTTTGTCAAGTTAATGTGCCACAGGCTAGCATTCGAGACTCCTTATGTATAATTCTTTCCAACTTCCTTTGGGTTGGAAAGACTAAAAACAGACAAAGGAAGGACAAGCATTTGTCATGATAACAGTATGGTGCTGTGAAAGGAAAGTATTAAAATCAAAAGGGCTTTCTTTCTTTAAGACATGGAAAATAGGATCAAATGAAGAAAATAGGAAGCACATAAACACTAGCAAATCAAAACTTTTTCAAGTACATTAAGAACAAGGAACCTGTGAGGGAGTCAGTTGGGCGCATAAGAAGCACTCAGGGAGTTAGGACATGGCAGAAGAATTCAATTATTTGCTTCAGTCTTTTTATAGTGGAGGATGTTGGACAGATATGCATGCAAGAACCATCTGTGTGAATCTAGAAGAGATGTTAGAGTAAATTGACAAACTACAGTAAATAGCAGCAAATCACTGGGACCTGGTGGCATTCACCCTAGACTTCTAAAGGAGCTCAAATGTGAAACTGGCTTCTATGTGCAAGACCTCAAGGGTGGCCAATTCAAGACTTATTTTCAAAAAGGGCTTTTGGGTGATCCAAGTAACTATAGACAGTTTAGCTTGACATCTAGGGGATAATTTTTATAAAGGCATTTTTGCATATATATGAATATAAAATACGGTTTAAAAAACTGCCCCAGGTGTACAAACATGCAATGAAAATATGCAACTGTAGGGGGACTCTGTAGTAGGCATGTGCAGGGGGGTGGGTTTTGGATGGAGTTACAATTTACACATGTACTTTATGGAATGTGTGCATTTACACATACATTATGAAGAAATTACACCTGCTTAACTGGAAAAACATCTCAATCCATAAAATTTTATCTTCAAAGTAGATTTCTGATAGTACTACCTATGTAGACTGCATAGAATGAGGGGCAATAGTTGACTTAGAAAACTGTCTGCATCATTTTTCAGTTTCTCCACCTACCAGCTCCTCAGGTTTTTCACTCTACTCTACTCTGCTCTCCTTTACGGGCTCCATTTGAAATTTGCAACTTATTTTATTTATACTGCCTTATGCTAGACTGTGGCTTCATTACCCAGAATGAGCTTGATCTCAGAAGCTAGGCAGAGTCAGGCCTGGTTAGTACTTGGATGGGAGACCACCCTGAACTATCAGGTGCCGTAGACTTACTGTGCGGAAGAAAGGTCTACTTTGTGATTTGCTTCATTCATTCATTTTGAACTAGGTTTTTCTATGTTCTGTTTGCTTCGTAAATTTCACGCTAGTCTCAAAACGTAACTTTTTCTTTATGTAGTTTAATCTTCGGTCTTGGCAATTCCTGGAAGCTTAAATCGAGCCTATGCTTATCTTGAAAAATTGCTCATTTCATCTAGAAAGTGAATCTTCCATAACAACACCGGCTATCTCCTTGTTATCCTTGTAGGCATAGCATCATTGGGCTCTGATTTCGTCATCTAATCCATTACATTTTTTCTTATTTTATACTTCAATGTTAATGATTTTTTCTTTTCTGACTTACTTATAGCAGACGCAGGAATTCGCCCAGTAAAATGTTGAATGACCTTGAGGATGATGATGACGACGATTTCAGTACAGATGGAGAGAGTGTCTACAGTGTACCTTCAGGGTATAAATTCTCAAAGGACAGTGGTCTGCTGAGCTAATTGTTTATTTCTAATTCTACAAATGTAATTTTCAAAAAAACCTCCTACATGTTTAAAGAACAACAGATGAAAGAAGCCAAAACCATAAAGAGATTTCCGAGCACTGGAACTTGGCCTGGCAATCTCTCATTTCCATTAGTACCATGTTGCTTCGTTTCGCTGTACTGCCGGGAAGCAAGCTAGCATACCATGATATATTTACATATGTAATTTGTATATTTATATTTTATATTTACAAAGATAAATGTAAAAATCCATAGGGATAAAACTTTAATTTGAACAGTTGTATTGGCTACAGTTAATGACGTAAAGGCTAAATGAAGCTGAATTTTACAAAACTGTTCAGTGGTGACTGTTGCTATAATTTGTTGACCCCTAACATCTGGGATGACTGGCTGTAAGTAAAGGGTATTGATATAGAGGCTGTATATATTTTACTATTGGCACTTGTAGTGCCATTTTATTAAAATTTTAAATATTTTAAAGATCAGATGTATATTCTAGAATGGTAGGGAGCCTTCCTTTTATATTTTATTGTAAACCATTGAAGGGATGCAGTGAACACCCTCCTTCAATATTCAAAATCTGAGAAATCTCATTTAAAATGATTAAATCCATATGACTGAACTATAGAATGTGTTTTCCTTATTATATATACATTTGGGTGACGTTTTACTGAAAATGAAAAATATAAACAAAATCCCATGTTTGTAATCATAAAATTATTAGCAGCTTTTGTGTAGGTGCATCAACACAGGTCCATGCTGTGCGCAGTTTTAACAATGTTGCCAAGATCAAGATACACAGGAGATTCTGGGGCATGTTTACTAATCCGCGCTAACCATTAGCATGGGGCTTGCTATGTGCTAAGGGCCCCATGCTAACCTGTTAGCGCACAATTGAGTGGGGATTGGGCAGGTTTATTTATTTATTTATTTATTTATTTTACAGTTTTTATATACCGCGCTCTTTGGTATCAGCGCGGTTTACAGATAACAAATTTCGCATTAGAACAGTCCTTTGCTTACATTATAACAGGGTCTTTTGCTTACATTATAACAGGGTCAGTAACTTGGAGACAACATGGTAAACTATATACAAGCTATATACAGAAAGATATTACCTCTGGAAATTTACAGTTAAATTGGGTCGTAACTTTGGGTGTGCAGAGCGTCTAGGTCGTGTTCTGTTATGACTATGTTGTTGGAATGTCAGAGGCTGTGTGAGTGATTTGTGAGATGGGGGAAGGAGGTGTAGGGTTAGGGCCTAAAAGATGATGACAGAATAGGTAGTGTTTGAGGGCCTTTCTAAATTGAGAGAGGTCTTTTATTGATCGGATATGAGGAGGGAGATTATTCCAGCAAGTTGGAGCGAATAAGGTGAAGGCCTTGTCTCTGGTTGTTTGGTTACATTTAGTGTACTCCTTTGGTACGACAAGAGTATTGGCGGCTGCGGATCTTCTCAGTCTGTTCGTGGGGGTGTTGATAATAAGTGATGAGAGGGAAGGTGGGGCTATTTGATTAATTGCTTTAAAGGATAGCAGAAGTGCTTTGTAAGTTATCCTGGCTTGTAGGGGTAACCAGTGAAGCTCTGTTAGTATGGGGGTGATGTGGTCTCTACTGGAAGTACCGCAGAGGATGCGGGCTGCTGAGTTCATCGCCAATTGGAGTGGGTTGAGGGTGCTCTTGGGTAGACCATGTAGGATGATATTGGCATAGTCAAAATGAGGTGTTATAAGGGCTTGGAAGACTGTTCGGAAGTCATTGGGGGCGAGTAGTGGTCTTAAGGGTTTCAGCGTTCTTAATTTATAGTAAATGGATTTAACGGTCTGCTTTATGTGATCTTTGAAGGTCAGTTCTTGGTCGATGGTTACTCCCAGGTAGCGAATTGATGATTTACATGGTAGTTCCGCATCTCTCACCTTCAAAGTTGTAGGGGGGGAGAATTTCTTATTCCTGGTTACGAATAGGACTTCCGTTTTCTTGAAGTTTATTCGCAGGTTCTGGGATAGGAGCCAATCTGTAATCGCGTTGAAGCAGGCGATAATTGGGGAGAAGTCAGGGGCATTAATTTTTATTGGCGTGAATATTAGTACGTCATCTGCGTAGATCAAGCTGGAGGCGTTAAATGTTTTGATGATTTCACAGATTGGTTGGATATATATGTTAAATAGAAGAGCTGATAAAGAGGATCCCTGGGGTACACCCTGTTGTTGTTGGAAAGGATCGGAGGTTGAAGATCCTATCCGCACCTGTTGCCAGCGGTTGTTTAGGTAGGATCTACACCATTCCCAAGCTGATCCCTGGACTCCCTTTTCTTTAAGACGGTGAAGAAGTTGTACATGGTTAACCGAGTCGAACGCTGCTGAGATGTCAAGGAAGATGAGGATGAACCCATTTTCAATTTTGTCAATCCCTCTTGATAAGGTGTTGATGAGTAGTGTGAGAAGGGTCTCTATGCCATGTGATTCTCGGAATCCGTGTTGGCAGGGATCGAGGGGAGCTGAAGTATCTATATGTTGTTGCAATTGGATTTGTACCACCTTCTCGATGATTTTGGCTAGAAGGGGTATACTTGAAATTGGACGATATGAATCAGTTTTTGCTGGGTCGAGTTTATTGTTCTTTAGGAGAGGGCGTATTGAAGTTTGTTTGAGAGATGATGGGAATGATCCAGTGGTGAAGGAAAGTTGCATGATGAGGGCAAGTATGGGGCTCAGTTCAGCACGCATTGTTCTGATCCAGTAGGCAGGGCATGGATCGTTTGGGGCTGTGGTAGTATTCAAGGTGGCAATAAGGTCAGTGATGGATTTCACTGTGGGAGCGACAAAATTTTTTAGAGGCTGAGTAATTGAGGCGGGGTTAGGTATACAACTTGGTGTGGAGTTCGTGTTAATGGATTTAGATTGAAGATAGTCGGCAAAAGCCTGAGGTTGAATTGATATTGTTTGGTTGGAGGATGGTGCCTTGGTTAAGGATTTAGTGATGTTAAAGAGGTTGAGGGCATTGATGACACATCACATTTAGCATTGGCATTTTGGGCGTGCACGTAACGCCACTTCAGCGGCTGGCATTAAGTGCACCCACATGCTGGTTACTGTGGTGTTGTACATTAATTTGGTAGCACAAATGCATGCTACAGGCATGCCCATTAGTAAATATGCCCCTGTGTATTTAAATATAGATTTGGAGTTGAGATTTGATTACTTTCCTTCCCAAACTGAAGTTCAGAAGTTATTTCCCTGTCCAAGTGGACTTTCAATCTAAGTTGTACCTAGGGCAGTGGAGGGCAAAGTGACCTGCCCAAGGTCACAAGGCCAATCTATGGGAGAAGCAGAATTTGAACCCTGATTTTCCTGGTTCTCAGCGAGCTACTCTAACCCCTAGGCTGCTACCCCACTCCAGATCAGATATAAACTCCATTTTGAAGACCATAATTGAGAAAAAAAGAAAATACGAATTAACTGGAGCAATTTCCCCATTTTTGTCCTTACATAGCAGCTTCCTTTGAGCTTCTAGGTTCCTAAGAACTGACCTTTCTGGGCTATAGCAAAATGAGCCTTCATTCTCAACTACCTGCCCCATCCTCCCCTCCCCCTTCTGCTTTGTGTCCCTCTCTTAACTTGACTAGCCTAGTGATTATTACAGTAATCCTCTGCCAAGAACCACATGCCCAGGCTCCTTCCAGAACTTTGCAATTATGCCAAGGCTTGCACTTTACATGTGTCGCATGCAGATGTATTTTGGGACAGAGGCTGGGTAGAGCCGCAATGCATGTACTGTATAAGCATTTACACTGGCTCCCCAGCAAGTATTCAATGTCTGTGGCTTCAATCTGGCAGTTTACTCCTAGGACTTTATAAAGACACATAGCTTGGGAACTGGCCTATATGTCTACAGCTGGAGGAGGTATATAGGTGAGTATTTTATGACCTATGTGTGTACTCTGTGACCATCCAAATTAATCTCCCAAACCCTCCCAACCTTGGCTTGAGGAAATGCGTTTGCTTCCTTCTCACTGCACGATTAATTTTATGATGGGCTTTTTTCCCCACAAAAAGCTATTTTTGCATGGCTGTTTATGTATACGTATATATGTTTATGTTTACAAGACCATGTGTTCTTATACATGCAGCACGTGTGGATAGAGTTGTGATGTATTTTTTATACAATACATGGAACCGCTCATGGAGGGTAATTCTATAAGCAGCACTTAGTTCAACATACATATGTCACCTATTCTATAAAGTATTCTGCCTTACAGAAAATGTCATCTGACTTCTGCTTGCGGCTTAGCAAGGCCTTAGCGGACATTTTCTTACAAAATGAACAGAGCTCGGGGTTGTGGTCAGCTCCCAGACACCGTAGACAGCAGTTGTGGGTGTCTGTGAGCGACATATTTTTGAAGCATCTGTCACATTTCTTAAAACCGGTGGCCATGGGGCCAAGAAGTGCCCCTACGAGGTCAAAAACCCTTAAGGCCAGTGGTGAAAAACAAAAGGGTGTGAAAAGGGCCCAAAAGAAAAACACTAAGGGAAAACAAAAAAGGAATCCCCTAGCCCACAGCCGAAGCAGGGGCGAAGGGGAGGATGGGAGAGGATCGGTGCAACCGGAAAAAAGGACTAAAAGGCCAAAGTCAAGAAAACGTTTTCTGAAGGACGAGGATGTGCATCGGAAGGGCTCTGTGGAAAACGGGAGACTGAGCAACATGGCACCTTTTGGGTGGGAAGAGGATCACGCATGCATGGCAGCAATCCCAAAGGTTTTCTTTGAAAGCTGGGGAATTGCTCTGCGCAGGCTCCGTCGGTGCTGACGTCAGTGAGGACTGACTTCCTGCTTGTTCCTGGAGAAACGAGCATACGGCACAAAATTGCATTAGGGCCGATGAAAGTTCAGTATCAAGCGTATGGGTTCAAATCACAACTCTGCCCACACGCCATCACTAAATATGCCTACACCAAAATCGTATACAAATATGCGCATTGTCATTGCGTGTGCTTGTATGCATAAGAATTTTTATAAGCAGCATTTTATGTGCATATGCTAACATATGTACAAAAATACCTTTAGCAATTACCCTCTAGGTCTTAGATATGTTTTTAATTCTTGTTCCTTAGGCTAGAGAAATATTACATAGAATGGGGTCGACTTCCCAAGAAAAGAGAAGAGCACTTCCAAAATTTGATCAAGTTAAAATGAATTGTAGCTGAATTTAGCCACTTTGATTTTCACCTGAAAATATTCCTGAATGCAGCTGCTTAATGTAGGAGGCTCAATCATGACCACTTAAACTTAGCTGGCTACTGTAGAAAATCAGGCCTGACCGGCAAAGTTCTCTCCTTCCCTTCCCACTTACATTTAAACTGATGCCATTGACTACCTTCACTCTTGCTTGACTTTAAAAATTAGGTTTGGGGCACATTCCACTCTAATTCCCCCTCCTCCCTCCTTCTGAAAGAGAGAAGTTTGCAGAGCCACCAGGCCTCCACTCCATCTCGTACCTGCTTCCTTAAGAAACTGTTCTTACCATGAACACCCCTTCTCATAAAGTTGCCTTAAACCTCTCAAAACCAAACTAGAGGGGAGAATACAGGGTTACTTCCTCCTAGCTTGGAGTCCAGTGTCAGTCTGATCAGGGTCCGACCTATTTAGAAACCTTCATAATAGTGACCCCCTGACTCTCTCCTCCACCATTTCTCCATCTCTTTCCTCCATTTTATACTCTAACTCTGTCGCTGAAGCATTATCCTCATACAATGCTACACTTATCCTCAACCCTCATACTCTTGCCCCTCCCACCTCACGTCCTGTTAAACGATCTGCTCCCCAGCCTTGGCTTTCACCCACAATCCGTTACCTACGCATCTGCGCCAGTTCTGCCGAACAAGCCTGGTCCAAATCCCGTTCCCAAGAAGACCTTCTACACTTCAAGTTCATGCTTGGCTCCTTCTAGTCGGCCTTAGCACTTGCCAAACAGGATTACTATGTCCATCTGACTAATTCCCTTGCCTCTGATCCTCGCCGCCTCTTTAACACCCTCAATTCTCTTCTCAAGGTCCCCCTGCCCCCGATCCCGCCCTCCCTCTCTGCCCAAACCCTAGCCGATTACTTCCATGACAAAATCCTCAAAATTACCCTCCAATTCCCAAACCCTCATCTACCTCCCCTCCCCCCACTTCTCCTCCCCATCCATACTCCCACCCATTTCTCCTCCCCCACCCTTACTCCCCCTGCCACCCTCCCCTCCCCTGCCCTGCCACCCTCTCCTCCTTCCCCCCGATCTCTGAAAAAGAAAACACACTTCTTCTTTCCTCCTCCAAACCCACCACCTGCTCATCAGACCCCATCCCCACCCATCTCCTATGTTCCATCTCCCTCACCATTGTCCCCTCCATCACTCATATCCTCAACCTTTCACTCTCCACTGCAACTGTCCCCGTTGACTTCAAACATGCTGTTGTCATGCCCCTCCTCAAGAAACCCTCACTTGATCCCACATGCCCTTCTAACTATCGACCCATCTCCCTCCTTCCCTTCATATCCGAACTATTAGAATGAGCAGTTCACCGCCGCTGCCTCGACTTCCTCACCTCCCAAGCCCTCCTGGACCCACTACAATCAGGCTTCCGTCCCCTACACTCCACTGAAACAGCACTCACAAAAGTCACCAATGACCTGTTCCTGGCTAAATCTAAGGGCCTCTATTCTATCGTCATCCTTCTTGACCTTTCTGCTGCCTTTGACACCGTTGATCACGACCTTCTCCTCACCACCCTCTCCTCGCTGGGCTTCAAGGACTCCGTACTATCCTGGTTCTTCTCCTACCTCTCCCATTGCTCATTCAGTGTATGCTCTGGCGGCCTCTCCTCCCCTACCCCGCTCCAGGTAGGTGTTCCCCAGGGATCTGTCTTGGGCTCCCTCCTTTTCTCCCTCTATAACCAAGGCCTTGGCGTGCTTATCTCTTCCCATGGCTTTCAGTACCATTTCTATGCCGACGACTCCCAAATCTACTTCTCTACACCTATTATTTCTCTGGCAACCCAGTCCATGATCTCTGCTTGTCTTTCCGACATCGCTGCCTGGATGTCTCACCATCGATTGAAACTGAACATGGCCAAGACCGAATTCCTTGTCTTTCCACCCAACTCCTCCCCCCCACTTCCCTCCCCCTCTCTGTCCATGTGGATGGATCCACTATCCTTCCTGTTCCCTCTGCCCGTAATCTAGGGGTTATCTTTGACACCTCCCTCTCCTCCGCCCATATCCAGCTTGTAGCCAAGACCTGCCGCTTTTTCCTCTATAACATAAGCAAGATCCGCCCCTTCCTCTCTGAACACACTATCAAAACGCTTATCCACGCCTTAATCTCCTCTTGCCTTGATTACTGCAACCTACTCCTCGCTGGTCTCCCCGTGAACCACCTCCTTCCCCTTCAATCTATACAAAATCACGCTGCTTGACTAATCTTCTGCCAGCCTCGCCATGCCCACATTACTCCTCTCCTCAAGTCACTTCACTGACTCCCTGTCCAATTCCACATCCAGTTCAAGCTTCTCCTGCTGACCTATAAATGCATTCACTCTATGGCCCCTCAATACCTCATATCTCTTATCTCTCCCTACGTCCCCTCTTGAAATTTGCGCTCCTCTAACAAATTGCTTCTTTCAATGCCTTTCACCCGCACCGCGAATTCCCGACTGTGCTCCTTGCACCTTGCTGTGCCACACGCCTGGAACGGCCTACCTGTGTCTGTGCGCCAGGCGCCCTCCGTGGCCCTCTTCAAATCCAGGTTGATGTCCCACCTCTTCACCGTTGCATTCAGATCCTGACTTTCATCCTCTTCCTACCCTGACCACCGTTAATGTTTTTGACCAAACTATAGAGCAAGCTGTACCAAACGGTACCACACCATATCTTCCCCAGAACTGACTAATGCTCTGCACTGTTCTAAATAGATTGTAAGCTCCGATGAGCAGGACTCTGACAGGCAGGGACTCTCTCTCTTGTTTGTTAGCCACTTCTGGTAGGTTAGCTGTGCAGCGCTGTGTGCGTGGCGCTCTATAAGTGCTAAATAGTAGTAGCAGCAGTAGTTCTCAAACCTGTCCTGGAGGACCACTAGCCAGTTGTTTAAGGATATCTCAAATAACTATGCATGAGAGATTTGCATATAATGGAGGTAGTAGGCATGCATATTGTGGATATCCTGATTGGCTCGTGGTCCCCCAGGAGAGGTCTGACAGCCACTGCACTAGATGACAAGCTGGGATGTTAAATCTTTATTCTCCTGCCCTACTTGGCCTTGGGAGATTTTAGGCAGCCTTTTGCCTTTGGGAAAGAGATCTTCTTGCTCCCCTCCTTCTGGTTATATTTTGACTATCAAATAGGTGGGAGAAGAAAAGAGAGGAGAATGTAGTGGGAAATGGGGGGGGGGGGGCAGGGGATAAATGTTGCCCTTCCCCCAAATATGGTAATTTCAAAGTTGTCTTGCTGGCTAGATTTAGGCCTGCTATGTCAGCACCTGGATTTGAAAAGCAAAACTCACCTGCTAAGCTTTCCTCCCTGACATAACACTACACCTGCCCAGAATCTGGCTACCTACATTTAGCTGCTCAGCCCTGATTCATTTTTATGCCATAGTTTCTTCAGCAGTTCTACCCACACCAAGCACTGTAGAACTACAGCAAACGTGTTGATAGAGCTCTTTTCATTTCTTCCAGTAGCTTTCCACATCAGTTAATCTTTTGAAAATCAGGTGCCAAATAAAATAACAAAGAAATAACAAAGAAACCCTTAAACTGATTAGCAGCTGCTTTTTCAAATAGTAGTTGGAACGAGTACTTATCATTGGGGGAGCCAACTAATAGTTTCTGTGGTTATGACTGAGAAAACAATTTGTGAAAGTAGCAGATAAGACTTGCATCCTTCCATGCAAACGAATGAAATGTGGAGAATTATGAAAGAGGAGCAGAACACAGAAGAGAAGCAACAGTACGGGCACAAGTATATCAGATCTCTGGAAGGAGGTGCTTTCAGAGGTGTACAAATCTCTGGGCATACGTTAACTTGATGTCTGGTGTTAAAGTACTTACTGCCATGCTATCGCCCACGTCCGCTGCTGCTCCTCTCCAGGACCTGCAGGGGGCAGCAATGACAACACAGCACTTATCCAAAATTGCCAATGCTGTAATCAAACTCTGGAGTTTGTTACTGGAGGATTAGTAAATGCTGTTAGTATAGCTGGGTTTAAAAAAAGATTTGGACAAGTTCCTGGAGGAAAGGTCCATAAACCATTATTAAAAGGGGCCGGGATATTACTGCTTGACCGAGTACAAGCAATGTGGAACCTGTGTCTTTTGGGGAAACTGCTAGGTACTTATGACCTAGATTGGCCACTGTTGGAAACAGGATACTGGGCTTGATGGAGCTTGCTCTGACCCAGTATGGCATATCTTATGTTCTTTGACTACCCACTTCCATCCTCTCTGATGCAAACTTCCTGTTTGTAGGAGGGCAAAAGCAACTGGTCAAAGCACAGTGTTGGCAAATTTGGATAAGTGCTGTGTTTGGGTGTCATTGCTGCCCCCTGCAGGTCCCAGAGAGAGGTGGCTGGGGCCACCCGTGAAACACTGGCATTCTAGGCATCTGCCTAGTTCACATAATGGGGTGGTGCTGGCTCTGTGTGTAGCTCTCTATAGATTTCTGGTGGGACCTACCTTGAGTACGATGTTCATTTCTAGATACCATATCTGCAGAAGAACATTGACAAGGCAGAGGCACCACAAGTAATGGCCACCAAAATGGTGCATGGACTACACTGCAGACCTAGCATGCTTCAATAAAGTATCAGCAACTTGCTTTTTGCATAGAAAGGATGTTTAAGAAGAAGAGGTGAAACTGAAGGATGGGGCACACAGAAGAAAGGTGAGAAAATATTGTTTTCCATTGAGAAGATTGTGAATGCCTGAAACACAGTTCCAGTGAAAGTTAGAAACTCCAAAACGCTAGCAGAGTACAAGCGCACATTGGGCAGACATATAGGTGTCTTTAGTGGCAGAGGGAGAGGATGACAACCAATTTAATAGACCTATGATAAAACAGCAGGGCAGACTGAGTAAGCCAAAACAGTCCTCCCATGGTTGTATGAAGAGTCATTTATTAGGTGAGTGGTTACTATGTAAATATTACATTTTACCACAGGAATCACTAATCTGCAGTAACACGGCATTGCAGGTTAGTACAGAAAGTCCCATGATAAATGAATAATGCATCTTGGGGCATATTTGCTGAAAGTCACTTCTTGAGTAGTGGGGGCTAAACGTGCGTTAACAGTGCCATGCTAAAAAGTAACACGGTGCCCTGCACTAAAAACCTGTGATGCCCGGTAGAATGCATGTGGGCAGTGACTGGGAGGGGCATGGACGTTCGCACCGCACCACAGATCTTGAAAGCCTGCCAGCGCAATGAGTAGCATTAGTTGCTCTCCCCTGGTGGTTTTAATGTGGCGAGCTGTGCTAAATTCAAGGGGATGGCTGTCGCTGTCCTTTGTCTAGCGTGGTGCTCCGCGCTAGTAATGTGGCCCAAACCCATGTTACTAGTATAGGGCTTAATAATAAATATGCCTCCTTGTGATCAACCTCACAAAAGCGTAGTTACTCACCTGTAACAGGTGTTCTCCAGGAGCAGCAGGAATCAGTCCTCACTTATGGGTGACGTCGGCGCCGACGGAGCCCTCGCGGAGCAATTTTCTCCAGCTTTCAAAGAAAGCCTTTGGGAATTGCAGCGCGCATGCGCGGTCCTCTTCCCGCCCAAGGGTGCCATCTTAGCCAGTCAGATGACATAGCTAAAAAAGACAGCATAAAAATTTGCAAAAAAACTAAAGCAGACGATTGCAACTCCAAGGGGAGGAGGGAGGGTTGTGAGGACTGATTCCTGCTGCTCCTGGAGAACACCTGTTACAGGTGAGTAACTACGCTTTCTCCAGGACCAAGCAGGAAGTCAGTCCTCACTTATGGGACTCCCAAGCTTAAGGCTACCGGAGACCCTAAGCACAAAAATGAGCTCCCTCTAGCTCAGCAGCACAGAAGGAAGGATCTTCGCTGAATTATTACCCACCGGTAGCCCACATCCGGGATGGAGGGTAGGAGTTGCTCAGACCTCAAAGAGATTACGGAGGACTGCCTGTCCGAAAGCACTGTCCCTGCGGGACTCCCTCTCGAGACAGTAATGGACAGCAAAAGTCTGGCTCGAAGACCAAGTAGCGGCCCGGCAGATGTCTGCCAGCGGAACAGAGCGGAGGTAAGCCACTGACGTGGCCTTTGCCCGAACGCAATGAGCCATGACTCGACCGTCCAAGGAGAGTCCGGCTGCCCCATAAGCCCAAGAGATACAGTCCGCAACCCAGATGGACAGAGTACGCTTGGAGACCGGGAGCCCCAATTTATTGGGGTCAAAAGACACAAAAAGCTGAGCAGCTTTACGGTGCTCCCGCGTACGGTCAAGGTAGAAGTTCAATGCCCTTCTACAGTCCAGGGTATGGAGGACCGTTTCAGCTCGGCTGGAGTGCGGTCTGGGAAAGAAGGTTGGAAGTACCACCTCCTGATTGATGTGAAAAGGGGAGACCACTTTTGGAAGAAATTTTGGGTGAGTCCGTAGGACTACCCTATTTTTGTAGAACCGAGTGTAAGGGGGATCAGACATGAGGGCCTGCAATTCACTTACGTGTCTAGCGGAAGTAAGGGCTATCAAGAACAGTGTTTTCCAGGAAAGAAAACGGAGAGAACAGGTAGCCATAGGTTCAAAAGGCGGACAGGTGATCCGCTGCAAAACCACATTCAGGTCCCAGTCAGGCGCTGGCGGGCGCAGAGGTGGTTTAAGTAGAAGGAGACCTCGGAGAAACCTCGCTACGAGAGGGTCGTTGGAGAGAGGCCTGCCGTCCACAGGCACATGATGTGCTGAAAGAGCACTGAGGTGAACTTTGACGGAGTTGGACTTAAGTCCCAGATTAGAGAGGTATAGCAAGTACTGCAAGATCACCGACACCGGGCAGGAGAAGGGATCCTGAGACTGTTGGGCACACCAAACGGAGAAACGACGCCATTTAAGGGCGTAGCATTTTTGGGTAGAAGGTCGTCGCGAAGCTAGGACGACCTCCTCCACCTCTGTCGGCAGGAGAAGGGGAGCGAGGACTACCCTCTCAGCAGCCAGGCCATAAGGTTGAGAGACCTGAGGTTGGGGTGTAGCAGAGACCCCTGATCCCCGGCGTCGAACCGAAGGAAAAAGAATAAAATTATGAAGAAATATCAACTTTTTTGCGGGGACACGACGGGGACGTCTGTAGGGCTCCGCGGAAAAAAGAAGACTGGCTAAGATGGCACCCTTGGGCGGGAAGAGGACCGCGCATGCGCGCTGCAATTCCCAAAGGCTTTCTTTGAAAGCTGTGGAAAATTGCTCCGCGAGGGCTCCATCGGCGCCGACGTCACCCATAAGTGAGGACTGACTTCCTGCTTGGTCCTGGAGAACTATTTTTATTCACCCTAGAATCGTCTGTCCTCTTAACATGTGGCCTGATACCATCATAAAGGGGGCCACTTGTTAAAAGAAAAAAAGGGCCATGTGGCCCCTTCTAACC
Organism: Ichthyophis bannanicus; assembly: GCA_033557465.1. Taxonomy (NCBI): domain Eukaryota; kingdom Metazoa; phylum Chordata; class Amphibia; order Gymnophiona; family Ichthyophiidae; genus Ichthyophis; species Ichthyophis bannanicus. The sequence continues at coordinate 158,978,011 of CM066043.1, read as the reverse complement.
CCCCTCAGCCATTACTCCATCCAAGCCCTCTTCTCCCACTGGAAGAATACCCCCTCCCCCTGCCAGGGCCTACCTTTACAATCCTTGGTGTCTAGCAGTATGAGACAGGAGCAATCCCCAATTGCCCCTGCCTCATCTGAAACTGGTCGTCCCTAACAGTAGTCCTGCAGTACTACCACTAGCAGTCAAAGTTACCTGATTTGGCAGCTTGAAACCTAATGGTGGTGCATTGAGACTACTGCTAGGTGTCATCCAGAGACAGATGGGGCAGGGACTGGGGATTGTTCGTGTCCCATATAGCGTAGTTACTCACCTGTAACAGGTGCTCTCCAGGGACAGCAGGAATCAGTCCTCACTTATGGGGTGATGGCGACATCGACAGAACCTGCACGGAGCAATTCCCCAGCTTTCAAAGAAAGCCTTTGGGATTGCTGCCATGCATGTGTGGTCCTCTTCCTGCCCAAAGGTGTCATCTTGCTCAGTCAGGTCCCCTAGCTAGAGGCCTACAAAGCAGATGGCAAGGGAAGGACAAAAGTAGCAACTCTTTAGGGGAGGTGGGAGGGTAGTGAGGACTGATTCCTGCTGTCCCTGGAGAACACCTGTTACAGGTAAGTAACTACGCTTTCTCCAGGAACAAGCAAGAAATCAGTCCTCACTTATGGGACTCCCCAGCTACAGGCTACTGAACCTGTAACCCAAAAACGCCTCTGCGAGGCCATAAACAGAAGTCGATGCCCGAAGGAGCCTGAGTCTTCAGGTCCCCGGGGCAAAGCTTTTGGTAGCCGTTGAAGGGTCGGAGGGCAGGAGTTGCTTATACCTAGAACAGATTACAGAGTACAGCCTGGCCGAAGATGCTGTCACGGCGGGACGCCCTCTCCAGGCAGGACTCCCTCTCCAGGCAATAGTGCACAGCGAAGGTATTCGCTGAAGACTGGGACGCAGCCCGGCAGATGTCCTACAGAGGCACTGAGCGCAGTGAAGCCACCTTGGCCCAAACGCCATGTGCGGTGACTCTCCAATCCAACGGGATGCCGGCAATGCAGTCCGCCACCCAGATGGAGAGGGTGCATTTGGTGACTGCCTGCCCCAGGCGATTGGGATCGTAGGCAACAAAGAGCCGACCAGACTTGCGGTGAGCCTGGGTGCGCTGGAGGTAAAAGGCAAGAGCCCTCTTGCAGTCGAGTGTATGTAAAACTGCTGAGGCCTGGTCAGTATGAGGTGTCAGGAAGAAGGTTGGTAAGACTATCTCCTGATTTAGATGGAAATCCGAGACAACCTTCAGTAGGAACTTGGTTTGGGTGCGGAGGACCACCCTGTTCCCATAGAACCTGGTGTACGGAGCCTCAGCCATGAGGGCCTGAAGTTCGTTGACTCGGCGAGCCGAAGTCAAAGCCACCAGGAAGACCACCTTCCAGGAGAGATGCTGATGTGGACACGTCGCCATCGGCTTGAAGGGTGATCGTGTAAGCTGCATAAGCACCACGTTGAGGCGCCTGGATCCGGAGGACTACAAAAGGGGACTGCTACTTCTGGAGAGAGATCTGTAATTGTAAGTATTTACTTCTGGGAATTTTTCTAAATCTTGGGGAAAAAGGAATTCTTTAGATTAAAGCTGATTAATCTGTGAACTCCGTGTATTTGTTAAATCAGTCAGGGCCTAGTAGCAGCAAAGAGTTTAAAGTTTAAATTTAAAACACAGCAGAGAGCTTCCTGGTTAAATTTAGAAACCAGCAGAGAGCATCCAGTTTAAATTTAATACTCAGTCAGGGCCTAGTAGCAGCAAGGCGCTTTCAGTTTAAATTTAAAACACAGAATATAGCTTTCTGGTTAAATTTAGAACCCAAGACTCCCTCTATCCAAGCAAGGGCTGTGGGACTCCCTCTGGTCACAGATTACCTTAGAGCCAGCTTTTAAAAAGTCTTCTTTCCCTCCCTCGCCGACACCCACCCACCCACCCACCCCTGGGATAATCGTAGCTTTATAGTTGCTTAAACCTCTTAAAGGAAAGGAGGTGCCATATTCACTCTCAGGTGCAGCTGTTTATTCTCATCAGCATATATTAAAGACCAGTGATTAAACAAACTTCAGGTGAACAAACTACATTAAATGTATTAGGTATACTTTTATTAGTATAAGTATCCCAGCAACCTTTAGTAAGTAAAGAACTTAAATATCTTAACACAACCTTAAAATGAAGATGCAGACAGCAGTCCAGCAGCGAGATGGGGGCTTTCCAGTCTTTTGCACTGAGTGTCACATGTATGATTTTCTCCCAGTTGGTGAGAGGTCTTACATGTGCACAAGGTGCAAGGAGCTTTTTGTTCTCAGGAAACAAATCTGATCTCTGGAGGCAAGAGTAGAAGACATAAGGAAGACAGAGAGGTACATAGACAAGACCTACAGGGATATAGTCCTAAAGTCCCACCTCCAGTCTGGCAGCATCCCTGTTGCCATGGAGGAGAGAGGTCACGTGACAGGAGAGCATTACCCTGGTGTGGCAGGAAGTGATCCTGTAGCTAGGACCTGTGCCCATGAGGGAAGAGTTAGGACAGCCGTTATAGTTGGTGATTCGATCATTAGGCATGTAGATAGCTGGGTGGTTGGTGGACGTGAGGATCGCTTGGTAACATGCCTGCCTGATGCGAAGGTAGTGGACATCACGTGCCACCTAGACAAGGACTTAGAGAGTGCTGGGGAGGAGTCTGCTGTCTTGGTGCATGCCGGTACCAATGACATAAGAAAATGTGGTAGGGAGGTTCTGGAGGCTAAATTTATGCTTTTAGGAAGGAAGTTGAAATCCTGACCTTCCAGGGTAGCGTTCTCTGAAATGCTTCCATTCCACGCACAGGACCCAAAAGGCAGGCAGAGCTCCGGAGTCTCAATGCGTGGATGAGACAGTGGTGCAAGGATGAGGGATTTGGATTTGTTAGGAACTGGGGAACATTCTGGGGACATTACTTCTGCCTACTGATAACCAGATTAATATGAATAAAATATAGTCTCTAAAATGCTTGTATGCAAATGCTAGAAGTCTAAAAAATAAGATTGGAGAGTTAGAATATATAGAACTAAATGAGAAGTTAGATATGATTGGTATCTCAGAGACATGGTGGAAGGAGGACAAACAGTGGGACACTGTGATACCTGGGTACAAACTATATCGTAATGATAGAGCTGATCAAATGGTGGAGGGGTTGCGCTCTATGTTAGAGAGGGCATTGAGTCACAAAGGATTAAAGTTTTGCAAGAAACTAAATTTGCTGTAGAATCTCTATAGATTGAACATAAGAACATAAGATATGCCATAATGGGTCAGACCAAGGTCCATCAAGCCCAGTATTCTGTTTCCAACAGTGGCCAATCTAGGTCATACGTACCTAGCAGTTTCCCCAAGGGACACAGGTTCCACAATGCTTGTATTGGTTTAAGCATTGATATCCTGGGTCCCTTCTTAATAATGGTTTATGGACCTTTCCTCCAGGAACTTGTCCAAACCTTTTTTAAACCCAGCTACACTAACAGCCTTTACTACATCCTCCGGTAACAAATTCCAGAGTTTGATTACACGTTGAGTGAAAAAATATTTTATTAGTCTTAAATAGTTTACCCTGTAGCTTCATTGCATGTCCCCTAGTCTTTCTATATTCTGATAAGGTAAACAATCGATCTACGTTTACCCGTTCCACTCCGTTCATTAATTTATAGACTTCTATCATATCTCCCCTCAGCCGTCTCTTTTCCAGGTTAAAGAGCCCCAACCGTTTTAGCCTTTCTTCATAGGAGTATCCTTCCATCCCCTTTACCATTTTGGTGGCTCTTCTCTGAACCTTTTCTAAAATCGCTATATCCTTTTTAAGATACGGCGACCAGAATTGCACACAATATTCAAGGTGCGGTCTCACCATGGAACGATATAGAGGCATTATAATATCTTTTGTTTTATTTTCCATTCCTTTCCTTATCATACCTAGCATTCTATTTGCTCTCTTGGCCGCCGCTGCACACTGGGCCGAGGGTTTTAACATGGTATCCACAATGACGCCTAAATCTTTTTCCTGGGTGGTGGTTCCTAATGTGGAACCTTGCATCATGTAACTATAGTTTGGGTTGTTCTTCCCTAGGTGCATAACCTTGCACTTGTCCACATTAAATTTCATCTGCCATTTTGATGCCCAGTCTTCCAATTTATCAAGATCCTCTTGCAATTTTCCACAATCCTCTTGGGTTTTAACAACTTTAAATAGTTTTGTGTCATCTGCAAATTTGATAACCTCACTCGTTATTCCACTTTCCAGGTCATTTATGAATATGTCAAAAAGCAGCGGACCCAGCACAGATCCCTGGGGTACACCACTATTCACCTTTCTCCATTGGGAAAATTGGCCATTTAGCCCTACCCTCTGCTTTCTATCTTTTAACCAGTTCCTGATCCACAATAGTACACTGCCTCCTATCCCATGACTCTTTAGTTTTGCCAAAAGTCTCTGATGAGGGACCTTGTCAAAGGCTTTCTGAAAGTCCAGATACACAATATCAACTGACTCACCTTTGTCCACCTGATTATTCACTCCTTCAAAGAAACATAACAGATTAGTAAGACAAGATCTTCCTTGTCTAAAGCCATGTTGGCTGTCTCCCATTAGGTCATGACTATCTACATGCTGAGTAATTTTATTCTTTATGATGGTTTCTACCATTTTTCCCGGTACTGATGTCAGGCTCACCGGTCTGTAGTTTCCCGGATCACCCCTGGAACCCTTTTTAAAAATTGGTGTTACATTGGCGATCCTCCAATCTTCAGGTATTAGAGATAATTTTAATGATAGTTCACAGATTACTAATAGTAGGTCTGCAATCTCGTATTTCAGTTCTTTCAACACCCTTGGATGTATACCATCCGGCCCAGGTGATTTGCTACTCTTCAATTTATCTAATAGTTGTAATACATCTTCCCGATGTATCGATATTTCCTTCAATTCTTCCGCACCTTTAAATACCACTTCAGTCATGGGTAACATCCCTACATCTTCCTCAGTAAAGACTGAAGCAAAGAATTCATTCAATCTCTCCGCTATCGCCTTGTCGCCTCTGAGTGCTCCTTTAACCCCTTTATCATCTAATGGACCAACTGACTCTCTCACAGGTTTTTTGCTACGAATGTACTTGAAAAGGTCTTTACTTCACGTTTTTGCTTCCGCAGCAAGCTTCTTCTCAAATTCTCCCTTTGCCTGCCTTATCAATGCCTTGCATTTGACTTGCCAGTGCTTGTGTTGTTTCCAGGTTTCGTCGTTTGGCTCTTTTTTCCATTTCCTGAAAGATGCTTTTTTGGCAACAACAGCCTCTCTGACCTCACCTTTAAACCATGCTGGCAGTTTTTTGGACTTCCTTCCACTTTTCTTAAAGCGTGGAATACAGCTGGTCGGGGCTTCCAAGATAGTATTTTTCAACAACAGCCAAGCCTGATGTACGTCTTTAACCTTTGCAACTGCTCCTTTTAGTTTTTTCTTAACTGTTTTCCTCATTTTATCATAGTCTCCCTTTCGAAAGTTAAAAGGTAGTACTGTGGATTTCCTTACTATCCCTCCTCCACTAATTAAATCAAAGGTGATCATGCTATGATCACTATTGCCAAGTGGCCCCAACACCCTTATCTCTTGCACTAGATCTGGTGTTCCACTAAGGACTAAGTCCAAAATGGCTTCCCCTCTGGTCAGTTCATGAACCAGCTGCTCCAAGAAGCAGTCATTTATTTCATCTAGGAACTTTATCTCCCTAGCATGTCCTGACATGACACTGACCCAGTCGATACCGGGGTAATTGAAATCACCCATTATTATTACTGCGCTGTAACTTTTGTTAGCTTCCTTGATTTCTTTGAGCATTTCATCATCCATTTGGTCATTCTGGCCAGGTGCTCGATAGTACACCCCCACTGCCATTGCTTTCCCCCTTTTATATGGAATTTCAATCCATATAGATTCTACAGCAGATTTTGTTTCCTGCAAAACTTTAATCCTTTCTGAGTCAATGCCCTCTCTAACATAGAGCGCAACCCCTCCACCAATTTGAACAGCTCTATCATTACGATATAGTTTGTACCCAGATATCACAGTGTCCCCACTGGTTGTCCTCCTTCCACCATGTCTCTGATATTCCAATCATATCTAACCTTTCATTTAGTGCTATATATTCTAACTCTCCCATCTTATTCTTTAGACTTCTAGCATTTGCATACAAGCATTTTAGAGAATGTATTTTACATACAGAGAAATTCCATGTAAAAGGGGGAAGGCAATGGCAGTGGGGTTGTACTATCGACCGCCTGGCCAGAATGAACAAATGGATGATGAAATGCTCAAAGAAATCAGGGAAGCTAACAAAAGTTTCAGAACAATAATAATGGGTGATTTCAATTACCCTGGTATTGACTGGGTCAGTGTCACGGCAGGGCATGCTAGGGAAATAAAGTTTCTAGATGAAATAAATGACTGCTTCTTGGAGCAGCTGGTTCATGAACTGACCAGAGGGGAAGCCATTTTGGACTTAGTCCTTAGTGGAACACCAGATCTGGTGCAAGAGATAAGGATGTTGGGGCCACTTGACAATAGTGATCATAGCATGATCGCATTTGATTTAATTAATGGAGGAGGGATGGTAAGGAAATCTACAATACTACCTTTTAACTTTCAAAAGGGAGACTATGATAAAATGAGGAAAATAGTTAAGAAAAAACTAAAAGGAGCAGTTGCAAAAGTTAAAGAATTGCATCAAGCTTGGGTGTTGTTTAAAAATAGTATCTTGGAAGCCCAGACCAGTTGTATTCCACGCTTTAAGAAAAGTGGAAGGAAGTCCAAAAAACTGCCAGCATGGTATAAAGGTGAGGTCAGAGAGGCTGTTGTCAAAAAAGCATCTTTCAGGAAGTGGAAAAAAAGAGCCAAATGACGAAAACTGGAAACAGCACAAGCACTGGCAAGTTAAATGCAAGGCATTGATAAGGCAGGCAAAGAGAGAATTTGAGAAGAAACTTGCTGTGGAAACAAAAACATGCAATAAAGACTTTTTCAAGTACATTTGTAGCAAAAAACCTGCGAGAGTCAATTGGATCATTAGATGATAGCGATGTAAAAGGGGCAGTAAGAGGGAACAAGGCTGTATATGAATTCTTTGCTTCGGTCTTCACTAAGGAAGATGTAAGGATGCTACACATGACTGAAGTGGTATTTAAAGGTGATACTGCGTAAGAATTGAAAGAAATATCGATACAGTGGGAAAATGTATTAAAACTATTTAATAAACTGAAGAGTAGCAAATCACCTGGACCAGATGCTATACATCCAAGAGTGTTGAAAGAACTGAAATATGAGATGGCAGACCTGCTATTAGCAATCTGTGAACTATCATTAAAATCAGCTGTAATACCTGAAGATTGGAGGATCACCATTGTAACGCCAATTTTTAAAAAGGTTCCAGGGGTGATCTGGGAAACTGCAGACCGGTGAGCCTGATGTCAGTACTGGGAAAAATGGTAGAAACCATCATAAAGAACAAAGTTACTCAACATGTAGATAGTCATGGCTTAATGGGAGACAGCCAACATGGCTTTAGACAAAGAAAATCTTGTCTTACTAATCTGTTATGTTTTTTTTGAAGGTGTGAATAAACAGGTAGACATAGGCTGATATTGTGTATCTGGACTTTCAGAAAGCCTTTGACAAGGTCCCCCATGAGAGACGTTTGGCAAACAATTAAAAGTCATGGGATAGGAGGCAGTGTATTATTGTGGATCAGGAACTGGTTAAAAGATAGAAAGCAGTGGGTAGGGCTAAATGGCCAATTTTCCCAATGGAAAAAGTTGGAGTACCGCAGGGATCTGTGCTGGGTCCGCTGCTTTTTGACATATTCATAAATGACCTGAAAAGGGAATAACGAGTGAGGTTATCAAATATGGAGATGAGACAAAACTATTTAAAGTTGTTAAAACCCAAGAGAATCTTGATAAATTGGAAGACTGGGCATCCAAATGGTAGATGAAATTTAATGTGGAGAAGGGCAAAGTTATGCACCTAGGAAAGAACAACCCAAACTATGGTTCCATGATGCAAGGTTCCACATTGGGAACCACCACCCAGGAAAAAGATTTAGGCGTCATCGTGGATAACATGTTAAAACCCTCCACCCAGTGTGCAGCGGCGGCCAAGAGAGCAAATAGAATGCTAGTTATCATAAGGAAAGGCATGGAAAATAAAACAAAGGATATTATAATGCCTCTGTATCATTCCATGGTGCGACCGCACCTTAAATATTGTGTGCAATTCTGGTCGCCGTATCTTAAAAAGGATATAGCGTTATTAGAAAAGGTACAGAGAAGAGCCACCAAAATGTTAAAAGGGATGGAAGGATACCCCTATGAAGAGGGGCTAAAAAGGTTAGGGCTCTTCAACCTGGAAAAGAGATGGCTGAGTGGAGATATGGTAGAGGTCTAAAATTAATGAATGGAGTGGAACGGGTAAACATAGATTTATTTATTTATTTTATTTAACATTTCTTATATACCGCCTTTCATGATATCAAGGCGGTTTACGTTGAACAAACTGAAATTACATTGAACAGGCTATTATAACTTGGAGATAACTATTTTACAGGGAACATGTAAAATAGTTTACATCATCAGAATATGAAAAGGCTAGAGGACATGCAATGAAGCTACAGGGTAACCTATTTAAGACTAATAAGAGAAAATATTTTTTTTACTCAACATGTAATCAAACTCTGGAATTTGTTACCGGAGGATGTAGTAAAAGCTGTTAGTGTAGCTGGGTTTAAAAAAGGTTTGGACAAGTTCCTGGAGGAAAGGTCCATAAACTATTATTAAAAGGGACCCAGGATATCACTGCTTCATCCAATGCAAGCACTGAAGAACCTGTGTCTTTTGGGGAGACTGCTAGGTACTTCTGACCTAGGTTGGACACTGTTGGAAACAGGATACTGGGCTTGATGGACCTTGGTCTGACCCAGTATGGCACATCCTATGTCCCGCTCCGCCGGAGGAGGCCAGATGGGAGGCTTGGAAAGTAAGAGGCCTCACATGAAGCGGGAGACCAAGGGCTGCCCTGAGAGGGGTTTCCTCTCGATGGGGAGGTGGTTTTTCTGAAATGGCGCTCCGGTGTACCCTGACCAAATTGGATTTCAACCCTGCTTTCGAGAGGTGGAGGAGATACTGAAGAACCCACTGGGTAGAGCAGGAGAATGGGTCGATCTGAAGCTCGGAACACCAAACCGAAAAGCGTCGCCACTTAAAGGCATATGCCAGTCTCGTCAAGTCCTTCCTCGACATGAAGAGAGCCTCGACCTCCTCCGGGAGATGTAGCGGGACTAAGGAGACCCATTCAGCCACCAGGCTGTAAGGGACAGTGAAGCCAGGTTCGGTTGGAGCACCTGACCCTCCTCCTGCGTTAACAGGTCTGGGGCACAGCCCAGGGGGACTGGATTCTCGGACAAGAGCCGGCGCAGAAGCGGGAACCAAGGCTGTTGAGGCCATGAAGGAGCCATGAGGATCGCTGAAGCTCAGTCCCGTTGAACCTTGTGGAGGGTCCTCGCAATGAGAGGAGTGGGAAGGAAAGCGCAAAGATGCCTGGAAGTTCAGCTTAAGAGGAACACATCCGGGGCCACCCTGCTCAGGTGCGGAACCGGCCACAGAAGTGGGGATCTGCGCGTTCACCGGTCTGGCAAATAGGTCCATGGATGGGGTCCCCCACAGATGGAACAAGAAGTCGGCGACTGTATTACTAATTAAAAATGTATTTGGACCAGCAAGGAATATTGAACTTTTGAGCCAACCTGTGAGGAATCCTGCTGAGCTGGAGCCATCCTGTCTCAGCTAGAGCCATCCTGTGAGAAATCCTACTGAGCTAGCTACTTACTAGCCTTGGGAGACAGAAGCTGTGGGGAGTGACTGACTACAAACAGAGGCTGGGAGCAAACAAAGGCTGGAGAAGGACTGGTCAAATTACTGTTGAACAAAGGTGTATGGGCTGGAGAATAGAATGGCTCATGTGAGGTCATGTGGTCCAGCAATACACTTACAGTCTGTAGAGAGAGAGAGAGAAAATCCAGAATTGAGAGAGAGTAGATATCCGCTTGACCAGATGCAGGCCAACGCGTGAAGAATCCCAGACTTTTTCTCCAGCCTTTGCTGTGCTCTCCCAGCTGATGTTGAAAATGGGCTGCGATGATGGCGGTCTGGTGATGCATTGTTCTGTTCTTGTAAGGGACAGGGAGTTTGGAGATGCAATATCTCATAACTCTTTCGGTGATTTATTATTCTCCTGTAAATAATTGCTTTCTAGTTATCTTTTCTGACTAATCATGTGTAACTAAGGGAATTACTTGCCTTTCTGAATAAGTATCCTTGCTTTGTTTTATAAATAAACTGCACGTCTTTATTACAAGGTGTGTTAACCTTTGTTGTAGCAAGACAGTGACCTTCAGCTCCAGGCACCACTCTTGTGGGCAGAGGATCCTGCTGAGTTTGTCTGTGAGGATATTCTCCTGGCCTGGGAAGTAGACCGCTCGTAGGGTCATCATCTGGCGAAGCGCAAAGGAGAAAAGGAGGATCACCTCCTGGCAGAGGAGGCAGCAACCTGTTCCCCCCCCCCTCCTTGTTTATGTAGAACATGCTGCCCGGTTGTCGGTCTGCACGAGCACCAATTTCCCCCTCAGACAGCCCTTGAAGGCCCTCAGGGCCCATCGGACCACCCGAAGCTCCAGCAGGTTGATCTGCTGCTGAGACTCCTCAGGCGACCACTGCCCCTGGGTGCACAACGCACCGCAGTGGGCTCCCCAACCCAGCAGGAAAGCATCTGTCATCAGGACAAGCTCGTGCTGTGGGGTCTGGAAGGTCATTCCCCAAAGGAAGCTTCGGGGGTTCCACCACCAATCCAGGGAGTTGTGGAGACTGTGGGAGACCCGGATAGGGTCTCTGAGGTGGCCAAAGGCCTGGCTCCATTGTGCTCTGAGGCACCACTGGGCTGTCCGCATGTGCTTTCGGGTGTGGGGGAGGACATGAACGGTGGAGGCCATGTGTCCTAGGAGGCACAGCATGGCCCGTGCCATAATCCAAGCCTTGTTCTGGACCTGGGCTGCCATGGCCCAGAGGAGGTCTGCATGGTTCGCAGACAGGAAGGAGGTCGTTCGCTCTGTGTCGAGGCATGTGCCGATTAACTCCAAGGTCTGCACCAGTTTGAGGTGGGACTTGCAGTAGTTGACCAAGAAGCCGAGGCGTTCGAGGAGAAGGATCGTGCATGATGCCGCCAGGTGGCTTCGCCGGCCGAGGTACCTATGATGAGCCAGTCGTCGAGGTAGGGGAAGACTGGTATGCCCTGCTGCCTGAGGGACGCAGCGGCCACAGAGAGACACTTTGTGAAAATCGGTGGTGCAGATGCACTCTGTATTGGTACTGTTTCCCCTGCACCCTGAAGTGTAGGTATTGCCTGTGTTGGGCATGGACTAGGATGTGGGCATAAGCGTCCCTCAGATCCAAGGAGCATAGCCAATCACACTGCTGAAGGAAGGGCAGCAGGATGCCAAGTGATAACATTTTGAACATCTCCCACACCAGAAACTTGTTTATGTTCCGGAGGTTGAGGATGGGGCATAGGCCCCCTGTCTTTTTTGGAATGAGGAAGTAGCAGGAGTAGAATCCACAGCCTCGAAGGTGCAACGGTACCTTCTCCACCGCCTGCTGGGTGAGGAGGTTGAATAGCTCCTGTTCCAAGTAAACCTGCTGCGAGGGGAGCAGAGTAGGCTCCGCTGGGGAGAAGGGAGGAGGGAGGCTGTCCAGGTGAATATGATATCCGTCTCGGACCACCCGGAGGATCCAGGTGTCTGATGTGATCGATGCCCACTGCAGGGCGAAAAGGGACAGGTGTCCCTCCACCGGTGAAGGTGCTGCCAGGAGGCGAGAGGCTATGCCATTGGCGTCAAAAGCCCTGAGTGGGCTGGGGTGTTGCCGGTGGTTGGGTCTTGGGTCCTTTAGGCTTGTGATGGCCATGCGCTCCACCCTTCCCCTGAGTGCCGGAAGCCGGCGCGGGGGGGGGGGAGGGCAGGTATCCTCGGTAGGGGAGCCCCTTTCTTTGAAAAAATGGCTTCTTGGTGGGCTGCTTCTTCCAAGGGAGAGAAGAGGTCTTACGCGAGAGGCGGGTCCGAGTCATGAACTCAGTTTCTATCTCAGCAGCCTTATCCTCCACGGGTTTACCAAACAGCTGTTCGCTGAGGCAGGGGACATCCAGGAGCTTCTCCTGGACCCACTGCTCCAGATCGGAGGACTGGAGCCATGCCTGGTGTCTGGCCCCGATGCCGACTGCCACCACTCGGTCAGAGGACTCAAATCCGTCGTACGCAGCACGGGAGAGGTACTTCGAGCACTCCGTGATGGACTTCAGGAAGGTTTGGAACCTGAGAAGGGTTTCACCCCCAAGACCTGAGGAGAACCCGCCGAGCTCCTTGGCGAGGATGTGCAGGAACATGCCCATATATAATTGGTTTGCCTATGCATATGCAGCATATGAGCATGGACCCCTGATAGGCTTTGCGCCCAAGGGTGTCAAGGGCTCTAGACTCCCTGCCTGGGGGGACGAAAGAGTGCGACTTCGGGCTCTTTTGCTAAAGCATCGCCGATTCCACTAACCTGGAGGTGTGTGGAAGCTGGGTCTTCCGCAAACCCGGGCTGTGTTGGACTCTGTACATGGCGTTGAGGCGTTTGCTCACAATGGGGATCGAAGCAGGTATCTCCCACATGTGGAGGAATAGCCTGGACAAAATGGGAGGAACTGGGACAGTTAGAGACTCCTGAGGCGAGGACTTATACTGTAAGATGTCGAGCTCCTCAGCTTGCGGCTCCTCTTCAGCCTGCATAGCCAGGTTGAGAGCCCATGCCAGGTCCTGCACGAACACCAGAAAGGATGTGTCCTCGGGCAGCGGACGCCTCTGAGAGGCGGGCGGGGACAGGTCCGAAGGGAGGTCTCTGTGGGCATGGGTCTCCGGAGAGGTATCCCTGTCCGATTCCCAGCCCGAGAGGTCCAAGAAGGAGTCTGACTCGGGCTGGTCACCCTGTCCAGAGGCTGAAGCCTGCTTGGAGCCTGAGGCCTGGTGGATCTCGCTCCCGAGGAACGGGAAGGCAAGCAAGACAGACGCCGAGGATCCTCATGAGGCCCATGGCTCTCGGGGGTTTCCAGGGTGAATTTGGGTATCCCTCTTGAGGGAACCTCTGTCTCAAGGCACGGGCCAGCCGTGCTGGGCATGAGTGCCTGCTGGGCAGCTAAGAAGGCAGAAATGTTGCGCTCTAGTGCCAGAATTCAGGACTCCCACGCGGACGTGGGTCCCTGCGATGCCGACACTGGGTTACCCGGTCAGGCGTGGAGGAAGAGAGGGGGGTCTTCTCAGGGATGACCCTCAGGAGACCGTGCACCATCGCCGGGGGCTGCCAAGTCTGTATGAGGTACCTTCCGAGGACGATCCTTGTCTGACTCTCAGGAAGGTCGGGGGGGGGGGGGCTGAACAACCGAGTGCAGGAGCACTTGCGCTTGTCTGGAGCCCCTGACAGTGACTTCGAAGTCGTCTTCTTCTTCTTACGCCTCTCCGCTTCAGGGGACCACTGATTGGAGTGCCAACTTGAACACGGGACCGAAGTGGGGGATCCCACCAGCAGAGGGGCGACCAAGGGTGTCGCCAGGGATTCTGGGGCTACCTTTTGGAAAATGTCATCGGACTTCTGCTTACGACTTAGAAGGGCTTTGGAGAACATTTTCTTGCAAAGAGAGCATCGAAGACAGCAGTCATGGGTGTTCGTGAGAGACATGTTTTTGGAGCATCTGTTGCATTTTTTAAAACTGGTGGCCGCTGGGGCATAAAGGGCCCCCGGTAGGTCGAAGTCCTTTACAGTCAGTGGTTGAGGGGGAAAAAAGGGCGCAAAGCCCACAAAAGAACATTTCACACGTCTGCGTGGGAGTCCCAAATGCTGGCACTAGAGTGCAGCATTTCTGCCTTCACTCAAGGGAAAAAGAAGAGCAGGGGAAGGACAGATAGAGGACCGGTGCTACTGAAATAAATGCAGGCCAGAGGCCGAAAATGAAACACTTTTTCCGAGGGACGAGAAAGTGCATCTGAAGGGCTCAGCGGAAAAAGGGAGACTGAGCAAGATGACACCTTTAGGCAGAAAGAGGAACACGCATGCGTGGCTGCAATCCCAAAGGCTTTCTCTGAAAAATGGGGAATTGCTCCACGCGGGCTCAGTCGGTGCCAACGTCACCCCATAAGTGAGGACTGACTTCCTGCTGGTTCCTGGAGAATGCTAGATACCATGGAATTGTGGAGGTAGGTGCAAAGGGCTTAGGGGAGGGTGGGGGGTCTTCTGGAAAGGGTAGAGAGTTTGGGGGGGGGGTTATTGGCTGAGGGGCCATGGAGTGTCTTGGGGCAATCACATGGTACTTTTTAGCCGGTGGCCCCTTTAAAATGACACTCAGGAGCTTGATGCTTCCGTGAGGGAAAATAACACTGGCTCAAAACCAGTGGTGTTTTTCCAAGAATAATGCAACTGATTTGCATAATAATGAAGTGCTTTGCATTTTATTATGTAATGCATGGTATGGTATGGTAAGGTAAGGTAGGCGAACATGCACTATGGTAAAAATAGCATATGATTTTGCTATTTGATGCACTATAAGAAGCAAATATGTACATTATTTCATTATCGCATATTAGTAAATAACCCCCTTCGTACCAAAACATTGGTTGGCTTTGAGCATGGTGATTACATAGTCTTATGAAGGTGCATTTATTTATTTAGCTAAGTTTATATACCCTATTCAAACAGAACATAACTTTACATGGAATGTGATAACATTACAAGGAACAGTGAACCAAAATATAAGACACTCATATGGACCTAGTAAATATTCCAAAACCTTAACATTAATAACATGTAACTATTAAATAATCCAGAGCCTTAATAACATACCAAAATACCAGATGATTTGCCTATCTTTTTTTTTCATGAAACCTAAAAGTATGAGAGGGGGCTGATAAGTCTCTGTCCTTGTAACAAAACAAAAAGCTAAGGGCACATTTCAGTTCCGAAACAGTAGAGAGATTATTCGGACCTCTGGAACTGAAGTGTGCCTGTAGCTTTCTGTTTTGTTACAAGGCCACATTATCAGCCCCCCTTGTACCATTGGTATGTTATACTACAGATGAGTGGTATTATCCTTTTAATTTGATTCTGAAGGCTAAACGAGTAATGTCATCTTTCATGAGGTGTCTGGGAGAGATGCTTACTACCCTAGGTCCCTTGAGTGGGATCAGATACATTATGACTTGTCAACTGCTACTATGCTAGTATTTCTGGCTCTTGTGTAAGTACCTAGGGGTCTATTCTGAACTGCAAATAGTGGATCTGGCTGTCTGATCTGGACATCCAGACCTGCTAAACCCCTGGATTGAGTCCAGGAAACAGAGCTTCCTGCAGGTAGCTCTGAGCTACGTGTGGAGCTCTATTTGTGGGCGGGAGGGGGTGGACTGCAGGTGGGTGAGAGCGGGCTGTGAGTGGTGCCATAACCCTGGATGTACAAGGCCAATTCTGAGGTCGGCCCTGTATGTCTGGGATCGGCCAGTTGTATGGGGGACTTATTCCACTTCGGAGGTGGAATAAGTCCCCCTAGACGGAGGAGGATGCCGGATCCGGGGCCTGCTGAAGAGGAGAGGGGTGCAGAGGATTCCCCACAGATCAATCCTGGCCACAGCAGCTCAATCGGGGGTTGGGCTGTGGGGAAAATTACTTTTCCACTCCTGCATTAAATTAAGCCACAGTGGCATGGCAACAGGACACCATGCCATCGCTGCTCCATGCAGGAGCCAGGCTGGGCGAGCCGGGGAGTTGTTTGGACATCCGGGCGGCCAGAATCGGGGCACGTCCAGGCTGGTAGACCAGATTCTGATCCCATGGGATCAGAATCGGGTGAACTGGAGCATGTCCCGATTCTGACTGGCTGGACAGGTGGAAGACGCACACAATGGAATTGGCCTCACAGTGTTTAAATATATTTACTGGAACAAATTACCAACCAACCTATGTTTTATAAGCTGTCTTTGTTCTCTTCCAAATGGTAAAATTGACAATCATAAAACTGGTTTTGATTTTATTGATGTGGTAATATGAATCTTTTTCTTTTTTGGCATAATTTATCATTCTGTCTCAAGCTACATCTATCGTTTAGTATTTTTCATATTTTACTTATCAATATTTAGCTATGTCCAAGTACCCAGGTGGCTGCAAAAATTCAAGTCTTATCATTCAAAATGCATGAACCTCTCTTTTATTTTAGCAGTTCTTCTTTGGTGAAATAATTTACTCTTGAGTTTCCATAGAAATGTTAAGAAAAGAATAACATGCTAGTCCTACAATGTTCACTGTCCCCTTCCCCAGCCACATTAATGAGTTTAGAGATAGATATAGATTTTTATATCTATTAGTCACAAGATATGCCATACTGGATCAGACCAAAGGTCCATCAAGCCTAGTATCCTGTTTCCAAAAGTGGCCAAACCAGGTCACAAGTATCTGACAGGACCCCAAAAGACAGATGGATTCTGTTCTGCTTGTCCCAGGGATAAGCAGTGAATTTTCCACAGTCTTAAATGTACTATGTAGCTTCATTATATATCCCCATGTTTTTGTACTTTTGAGGGAGAAAACAACTGATTTATGTTCCACTCTACTACTTATTTTATAGACCTCTATCTCCCCTCACTCTCCTCTTCTCCAAGCTGCCCTAAACTTTCAAGTCTTTCCTTATAGAGGTATCCTTCCATCCCCTTTATCGCCCTTCTTTGTACCTTTTCTAGTTCTGCTTCTTTCTTTTTTTTAATGCGGCGACCAAAACGGTACACAATACCCAAGGTGGAGTCACACCATGGAGCGATACAGACACATTATATCATTATTCTGCATTCCTTTTCTTATAATTCCTAGCATTCTATTAGCTTTCTTGGCTACCACTGCACAGTGAGTAGAGAATTCTATGTATTATCCATGATGCCATCTAGATCTTTTTTCCTCAGAAGCAGTCTCATGTATGCTGACTACCTCTTGTAGGTTAGGTTAGCTGTGCAGTGCTGTGTGCGTGGCGCTCTAGAAGTGCTAAACAGTAGTAGTGATTGGAAATCTCATTGTATGTTCAGCACAATCACAATCTCAATCTCAGATTTACAGCTAGTTCTCTTCTTAACAGTTGTATTGTGCCAAACAGACTTTCCTTATGGAACTCAATGTATATAATAAATAAAGCTAACATAAGATAGACAATCGAGATGTTTTCTTAACAGACAGACAAATATCAGATTTATCTTCTATTTTCTAAATCTGTGATGTTTTACATAGCAAAATAAAACTATTTTGAATAATGTATGATAGGAAAGAGCAAAGTAAGGTAAAAGAGAATAGACCATAACAACTCCAGGTATACAGGGAGGAGGCTTAAGGTGTGAGTCTCAGGTGGCTTCTGCTCCAAAGGCTTGAGAAAATAGATGTTTTTAAAAGCTTCTTAAATTTAGAGAGTGAAAGTACCAAGCGAAGATGGGAGGAAGACAGTTTCAAAGTGCAGGGACAATGTAAAAAAAAAAAAGCCAAATGATGTGTGGATTCATATTTAGCATGAGCAGGAAGAAATTGAAACAGGGGACAACTTAACCTACTTAGATCAACTATCAATAAAGAAACAACAAGCAGTCAAGAAATCAGACGATGCGTTGCTCTTGACAGAATGGCTATGAAGGACCTAGACAAGATTATCAAGAGCAGAGATGTCTCTTTCCATACAAAGATTCAACTCGTTCAAGCCATGGTATTTTCAATAACGTTATATAGATGCGAAAGTTGGACATTGAAAAAGGTAGACATGAAGAAAATTGATTCCTTTGAATTATTATTTATTAAAGAGTTTTCCATACCACCTTTTCTAGAAATCAAAGCGGTTTACAATGAACAGAATCAAACAGCTGGGTAACATATTAGGTACATATTAAAACATAGTGAAGCAGAATAGGGTAACTGGAGTATCAATAAGAACTAGTTACAAATAACGTATTTACAGTGTGTGAGTATAGTCAACAATGTACTTACATATGGAATTGATAAAGAGGTGTAGCTGATCTGTCGGTTCAGATGTGCTGTGTGTGAGATTACAATAAATAGGGGTAGCTGTTATGTTTACTCTTAGCGCTTGGTTCCAGGGTGTACTATTTATAACTGAGCTAATTACAGTTATAGTGTGCATTCAGTGGTCTGATATGGTCCTGGCGATGAATACTGTGCATACCATGAACTGCCGAAGAACAAACCAGTCAGTACTAGAGGAGATCAAAACCTAAGCTTTCTTTAGAAGCACAGATGACAAGACTTGGACTTTCATACTTTGGACACATCATGCAAAGAGAGAGATCATTTGAGAAAGACCAGCAATGAGATGGATTGATACAATAACAGAAGATATGGGTGCCAGTCTGACAACAAGCCGCCTGAATGAAGACCAAACACAGTTTAGGACAACTATCCAGAGGGTCGCCATGAGTCAACACATACTTGACGGCACTTAACAACAACAGGGGATGGGAGGACAAGGCAGTTGTCCTGGAGAGAGTGAAGGCAGCGCTGAAGCACATAAGAGATAGTCAAGGAGGACATAAGATGGAGCACAGTTGTGAAGGGCCTTGTGAGTGAGAGTGATGATCTTAAAATGGATTCACTACTTCTTTTGTAAACCAAAGTGGCCTCCTTTTCCTTTTACATTTATTTAACTTTCTAACAAAAACGTTTGTTGCCCTTAAAATATTCCCTTTCAGTTTTGTCCATTGCTTTTCTATATCCCCTAGCTGTTACCATCCTGCTAATGACTCCTTGAAGTATTTTCCATCTTGACAAAGTTAGTTTTCCTAAAGTCCAAGACCCTCACTTTTGAATGGACTTTATCAGCTCTAGTCCTAATACTGAACCATACCATCTGGTGATCACTGTATGCGAGATTATCTCCCACCATAACATCAGAAATACTTTCCCCATTGGTAAGCACCAAATCCAGTATGGCCCCTTCACATGTGGATTCTGTTACCAGTTGCCAAAATACTTTTTCCTGTAGAGAATTAGGATCTCCTTAGTTTTAGATGATATTGCAGTAGGGATGTGCCAATCAACATCCGGCATATTGAAATCTCCTATCAGTAGCACTTCTCCTTTCATGGCAATACTTCATATGTCTCCTATTAAATCTCCATCTACCTCTTCTTCCTGTGAGGGAGATCTGTATATCACACCAATCCAAATGGATTTCCCTTTCCTTCTTTCTAGTTTAACCCACAGTGCCTTCTCACTCCCTTTTAAATTACTGTAATTCTATAGTTTTAATATATTTTTTACATATAGTGCCACTCCTCCCCTTCTTCCTACCCTGTCCTTTCTGAATAAAGTATAGCCTGGTATGATGACATCCCAATCATAACTGTCCATGAACCATGTCTCCGTAACAGCCAGTAAATCCAAGTCAGCCTCTTCCATTAAAGTCTCAACATCTGGGATCTTATTTCCCATGCTACAGCCATTTATGCACACTGCTTTCCAGATGTTGCCCCTTTTACCAATTTCTACAGAGGTATTTAATGTTTCATTTACTTGGAGGATTTCACATACCTGAGGGCTTTCCTCACCCATCCCCAACCAATCTAATTTACAGCCTTCTTCAGTAGGTTAGCCAGTCTGCTGCGGAAGATACTGCAACCCTTTATGGACAGGTGGACGTCATCTCTGCTCTGCAGCCCTTGGAAAATCATCCCATAGTTCAGGAAACCAAAACACTCTCGATGACACCATCCATGCATTCATCTCCAGGATGTGAGCTTCTCTGCCTCAGCCTTTACCCTCAACAGGGAGAATTGAAGAGAGCACCACCTGCACACCTATCTGCTTCATCCTCTGTCCCAAAGCCATGAAGTCACTTTTGATATGCTCGGGATACCTTGCATGTCATTTGTGCTGACATGGATGAGCAACATCGGCTAATAGTCAGTAAGCTTGATGAGTCTTGGCAAACTCTCCATATCATCTTGGATTTTGGCACCTGGCAGACAGCACACCTCTCTGGACCTCAAGTCTGGTTAGCAGAAGGATGTCTTAGTACCCCTCAGAAGAGAGTCACCAACCACCACTACTCTTTGCTTCCTTGTGATCACTGATTCCGCAACTTTGAGGTGCTTGAGCTCTGGTTCTTCCCTTTCCTAGGATGCTTTCTTCTCCATTTCCAGGGCTGCATACTGGTTCTTTAGTTCGAGGGCTGGAGGACTTGGATTGTTGATTCTACAGGCTCTGGTGACTTGTGTCCAACTCTCTTCATTCTGTAGCCTCCCATTTTCACCTCTGTTGGAGAGCTTGGCTACTTCAAGAAGCATCTCATCAATGTACATCTCACTGTCTTGAATGCTTCTCAGCCTTGCCACCTCATCTCTGAGCTCCTCCACTTGTTTTATGAGGGCTTCAGCTTTCAGGCATCTTTCACATGGAACCGGTCCCTTTGGCATTGGTCTGTCTGTCTGGACAGAGGCATAAGCTGTAATGGGGGCAACAACTTTGGCAGTATGATTTTCCCCAGCCATCATTCAGTTGGTGAAGCATTGGTGCCTGTTGCAGTAAAGAGACACCTAATAAAGTCCCTATACATTTCCTTGACTGTCCTTTAAACAAAAAAGCAGCTAACCTTTTTTAATGTGTGTTATAACTGTTCAATGTCCCTGTGTGTAACCCTGCTTCCTTGCTAAACAATTATTACCTTACACTAGTAAATCTCGATAGTGTGTCTGAAGTATATAGATTAATGGGATCCTTTTGTAAAA
This sequence comes from Ichthyophis bannanicus, assembly GCA_033557465.1. Taxonomy (NCBI): domain Eukaryota; kingdom Metazoa; phylum Chordata; class Amphibia; order Gymnophiona; family Ichthyophiidae; genus Ichthyophis; species Ichthyophis bannanicus. The sequence continues at coordinate 158,957,083 of CM066043.1, read as the reverse complement.
TTACCTAATCAAAGTCTTTTGGCAAATTGTTTACTTTTAGTAGATATCCAAATGTGGAACTATTTGCTTCCTAAATTTTCCCTACCAACCATTAAAAATCTGTTCCCTAAGGAGGTTATTCTGTCCCCCCCGCTATTCGTAGGCCTCCCCGCTGGTGTCTAACTTCCCCACCGGTTGTACAGGGAAGTTAGACAGGGGTGGGGAGGGGGCGGATTTAGGGCCGGCAATTTGTATGGGGAAATTATTCCACCTCAGAGGTGGAATAACTTCCCTGTACGTATTGGATCGGAGGACCCGCGGCGCGGATGGGGCAGGGGGGGCCTGAAGACATTCCCCACAGCCTTACTCTGGCCATAGGTGGCCAGATTGGGGGTTGGACTGTGGGGAGTGCAGTGCAGGAGCTGGCAAGCTGGGATCACAGCTTTTAAATGGAGCCACGGTGCCATGGCAACCGGATGCCATGGCGCTGCGGCTCCATTTAAAAGCCCTGACTGAGTTAGTCAAGCAGTGCCTGTACGTGCAGGCCAAGCTGAATCACAGTCCCGGCCTGCATGTACAGGCCTGATTGCGATTCTGATTCTGCAGCGCTAGATGTGCCCCGTGGGATCAGAATTGCGATGCCCTCTGTATGTCCGGTTCAGACCAGACGTACAGAGGGCTTCTACGTCTGCACTGGAATCGGGCCCTAAGTCAACAAGCTAATTGGGAAGTTTTCCTATATTGAAAGAATTCTTACATGGAGTGGGTGGGAGCTGGGATGAGAAGGGAGGGATCTAACACCTGATGAGGTCAGTGACTTTAAATTGCCTGCTCTACTCCTTTGAAATTGAAGGCGAGAGGAAAAAAAACTCTAGCTGCAGAAAAGCAGATTTGCCCCAGAACACAAATGTTTTCTTGACCATGGATTTTGCTGTAGGCACACCATTTGTCTTTTAGCCTTTCCTACAGGTAAGTACAGAGTACTTTTAGGCAATTCACTTGGTAAAGGGGATAGAAGGATACCCCTATCAGGAAAGGCTTAAAAGATTAGGGCTTTTCATCTTGGAAAAGAGAAGGCTGAGGGGAGATACGATAGACGTCTATAAATTAATGAATGGAATGGAACGGGTAACAGATTGGTTATTTACACCATCAAAAAGTAGAAAAACTAGAGAACACGCAATGAAGCTACAATGTAACTCATTTAAGACTAATAAGAGAAAATATTTTTTCACTCAACGTATATATAATTAAACTCTGGAATTCGTTACCAGAGAATGTAGTAAAAGCTGTTAGTGTAGCTGGGTTTAAAAAAGGTTTGGACAATTTCCTGGAGGAAAGGTCTATAAACCATTATTAAAGAGGACCCAGGAAATCCACTGCTTACCCCAGGATGAGCATTGTGGAAGCTGTGGACTTTGGGTACCTGCCAGGTACTTGTGATCTGGATTGGCCACTGTTGGAAACAGGATACTGGCTTGATGGACCTTGGTTTGACCCAGTATGGCATTTCTTATATTCTTATACTCCCGTGCCAACTGCCAGAAAATACTATAAACCCTGCTCATTTAGAACTCATTGCAAACCCACCGTATCATAACAGCACTACCAGCATTCACAAAGCACCAAACCCTACCTATCAAAAGGCAACACTGCAAATATTAAACCAATACATCTCGGAGAATACCAATACATCTATTGGGGAAAGAGAACAAGTGGCTGTCGCATAGAAACTTCATGAACAGAACACTGAAGCTCGGTTGTACATGCAAAACATAGACAGTCAGCAGACATAGAACAAGGGATCACAATTTAAAAATATGAAGACAGTAATTAAACTGGGAACCCCAAAAACTAAACTTGGAATGTACAACAACACTGGAGAAATAAAACTATAAATGAATTTCCTCTTGTACTTAACAAAATGCAAAAACGCTAGTGATGCACATTTCCCAGAGCCGACATATTCCAGTTAAATTCAAAATAAAATAGTATCTTTCTACCTTTTAGTGGTTTGGACATTTTATTTTTCCATTGCAACTGCCCCAGTCACTTTCTTCTGTTTTCTTTGGGCCCGATATTCGAAGGCCCTTACATGGGTAACTTCCTTAGTTACCCGTGTAAGGGCTGTATCCGGAATATTCGAAAGGCACCTACACGGGTAGTGCCCTTCGAATATCCCAGCTAAGTCCCTAATGTGCCCTGATGCTATCCACATAGGGGTGTTCTGGGACGGAGCAGGGGCGGAGGAAGGGCCTAGATGGATAGCAGCGATTTTCGATGATACCTGCATAGCCCTCTGCACCTTAAAGATAAGCGAGGAAAACCCTCACTTATCTTTAAGGCGCAGAGGGCTATGCGGGTAGCCTTGAAAATTGCTGCTACCCATGTAGCCTCTGCAGCTGCTGGTGCATGCAGGCTACCCCAGATTTTCACTTCCACTGGCGTGGAATTGAAAATCTGGGTTAAGTAGGTTGGCAGGAAGGCTATGCGACGCAGCAGCACATAGCCTGCACAACTCAATATCTGGCCCTTTGGGTCTTCTGCTAGCTCTCCATTGTCTGCTGTCCATTTGTCCTTCCTTCTAGTTTTTTCCATTCTCTCTCTACATCTGCTCCAACATACTGATCTTTCCCCTTTTGCTCTTTCTCCATTTCTTTGTTTATTCCTTTTTCATCCACTCAAATTTTACCCCTCCATACTCTCCCAATACCCGGCCAATTGTAGATTTTCTTTTCTCCCACACAAAATATCTTTTCCCCTCTTCATCCTCACTCCCCCAGCCCCATCCCCTTCTAGTTCTCCCCCATCAGCAGCTCCTTTCTAGTTCCAGCCCTACCCAGCATCCGCTTCTTTCTAGTCCCATTCTCCCATCCACCCGCATCAGCCCATTTCCAGTCCAAGCCGCCCCCCCATCAGCCATTTCCAGTTCTATCCTAGCCCCCCCATCAGCCCATTTCAAAGTCCTAGCTGCCCCCCCCCCAAAGAGCCCCATGCCTATCTGATTGGCTTCAAATGGAGCCAGGGAGGCCAGAGGCCCCAGCTCACCTCTGTACAGCTGCCAGAGTGAAGAACTCTGTTTTCCTTCACTGAGTCCCGCGGCTGTGTTCTCGTGGAGCTTGCAGAGTGCCGGGAAACAGGAAATGCCCTTTAACTCTGGCGTGGATACACAAAAAGAAAGAGACGAAATCAGAATTGGATGGTTGATGGATGTTTATTCATGAATAAACATCCATCAACCATCCAATTCTGATTTTGTCTCTTGCTTTTTGTGTATCCTGGTTGGTGTTGCAAGAGCGCTGCTCCTTGTTGTATTCCTTTAACTCTAGCGTGCCAGCAGGCTCCATGAGAACACAGCCGCCAGACTCAGTGAAGGAAAACCCGGTCCGGTGGCTGTACAGAGGTGAGCTGGAGCCTCGGCCCTCCTCGACTCCCTCTGAAGTTGGCCCTCAAACAATCTGGACTCGGGAGTTGAACATCATGTGCTGCATGTTGGCACGAGCCCCCTGAAGCACAAGGCCATGTCTGAACAACATTCCTGCACAATGGATGAGCCAGCCCTGAATATAATCTTTAGCCTTTCTCCACTGGGAAAATTGGCCATTTAGCCCTACTTTCCCTCTATTTATTTAACAGAATTTAATATACCACTTTTCTACTAGTCAAAGCGGATTACATGGAACTTCAAGGCCTTCAACTCACAACACTTCCTTGACCAGACTTCTTCACTGCTAGACTAAGACATAACTGACCTGGACTCATTTGTAGGCTCATGGAACCAGATAATAAATGCAGCAGCAACATTCAATGAAAGACATATCACAAAATACCAAAAATCATCATGCTCCCTTGGCTTTCCAAGAATCTTGACCAGATCAGAAGAGAACTTAGATGCCTAGAAAGAAAATGGAAAAAGGTCACAAGATAATATCGTCAAGATACAGTTTCACAACAACCTATGTAAAAAAACTCGAAAGGACTACATCAAACACTCTTATGAAATCTCTCAACTGCTCTAGAGAACTATTCTCGATTATATCCCAACTGACCAATGATTCCAACACAACTGACACAACAAATATGAAAATTCAAATTGGCGCTCAAGTTATGGTGGATTTCCTCTACAACAAACAATGCACAACAATGCTACAGCACTATGATCCACCACAGCAAAAGAATGGCACAGACAAATAATATCTCTGGCACAACTTCAACCTAGTAAATAAAAGGGAAATACTTGACATTATTAACAACATCATTACCACAACATCACCCCTCGACCTGAAGGGATAATTGGCTCAGGTCTGCTTTATATGACTGCACCCTTGCCTGCTTGAAATGTACACAGCAACATATGGATGGCACAGAAGAAAAAGCATGTGGGCTACAAGAGAGAGTATCTGCAGCCTACTATAAAAGAGTCTAGGGAACCACACTTTGGACAGAAATGTGCAGAAGATGGGCCCAGACAAGAAAAATACAGGCCAAGCTAGAAATAATGAGCACAAATACTCTGAGCCCTGAAGATTACAAACAGTGCCAGGAGATGGAATAACACGTACAGAACACAGGAAGAGGCAGAGGGTTGCAGTCAACAGCATAGATAAGTAGACCTTGAAACACCAGTTGTGAGACCTGATAACCAGCGGAGGGTCCTGGGGAGAGAGCTTTGCAGGAATTCTGCAAACATCATAAGAATTTATGCAGAACTTGCTGGAATTTTGCTACAGAGAGGTATATAAGAAGGCAACTATAGAGCATCGGGGGCAGCTTTTCTTCTCTTCTTGCAGAAGGAACATTGCCCACCATCTCTCAGACAGACATTTGCTATCTGCATTTACAATTATTTTGCTATGCCAAATAAAGAGTCTTTGTAGCCAAGCAACTGTTGTCTGAGCCATTCATTGGTGATAGTCAGGAATACTTTGCAGGTGAGCACAACCTACAGACTCCTGTCCTATAACATGGCTAAAAAACCTACACAATCAATTTGCTCAGACAATTTTTCAGATAGTACATACCTCTCTCAAGCAAGGATACCTACCCCCCCTGTGCACAAACAAGCCTCCATACGCCCTATCTTAAAAAAGACCTCTTTAGACAAAGCCCACCCAAGTTCTTATCATCTAATTGTGAGCATTCCATTTCTGGTCAAAATAATCAAAGAAATCATACAACATCAACTGCAAGACCATGTGGATACACACGCTCCACTAGATCCACATGAACATGGCTTCCGCCCACAACATGGCACTGACACTCTGTTAACGGATCTCTTCAACAGACTCATCATCGGCCTAGATAAGCCTCGACAGGAATTAGTGCTCTTGTTCCTTGACATAAGCGCAGTCTTTGACTCAGTTTCACATCAGATTATGCTAAACAAGCTCAGAGACACTGGTCTAACAGATTGCACACTAAAATGGTTCACTTCCTACCTCTCAGAAAGAACCATGCAAGTAAAGGTTGGCACCACAAACTCAAGACCCTTTAAGTTAATACAAGGTATCCTTCAAGGTTCAGCTCTCTCCGGATTATTATTCAACCTATCGGCAACCTACTAAGAAAGTGGAACATGCACTTTCTCTACGCAGATGACATTATGCCCTATATGCCGTTCAATACCACCAACCCAGATTTCACAATAATAGCTGATGTCTTCAATGCTGTGACAAACTTCCTTGCCAACATAAACCTCACTGTAAATAAAAGTAAAACACAAGCTCTACTTGTATTCAGAGATCAGGACTTCAAGCCACCAAAAAAGATAACACGAGATGCTGAAATAACAATAAAAACAGAGATCAAGTATCTAGGTATAACTATTGACAGCAGCCTCAACATGTCTGCACACATCAAAAATGCAGCTAAAACAGCATACTGGAAGCTAAAACTCCTCAAACCCCTTCAACACTTACTACAGGATACTGATTCCAGATCTATACTGCAAAACATCATTACACCACATCTCTACTATGGAAACATCATCTACCAAGGCCTCCCAAAGAATGCATTATTCCCACTACAACTGGTCCAAAATACTGCTGCCAGAATTCTAACTGCTAGTGCAACCCAGCAGCACATGGCACCAATCCTAAGAAGTCTACATTGGCTCCCAGACATTGGCACAGCAGACAAAATACAAAGCCATCACCACTGCTTTCAAAATCCTGCACAATCTCTCAGCGCCCTGCCTCACCGAGCTGATCACAACAGCACATACAACAAGACCAAGAACTCATTCAGAACCTACTGAACTTCACCCACTCAAGATCAAAACCACACAACAGACCACTCTCCCTAAATTTATTTGTTTTTTTTATACCGCTTTATCATTTCAATTAAAGTGGTTTACATTGTAACTTAAACTTGGTAAACATACATTAAACAGGGACATTGATAACTTGGATTTTTCTGAGCAATGGAGGATTAAATGACTTGCCCGAGGCGTGCTAGTGGGAATTGAACCCTGGTCTCTGGGTTCCCAAGCCAGTGCTCTAACCACTAGGCTACTCCTAGTGTTCCATCAATATGGAACTCATTACCAGAAAACATAAGAGCAGCAAAATCCATTACAGATCTAAAAAAAAAAATCGAAATACACCTCTTCAGAGAATACTATGGACCCGATGACAATATCTATTCAGAACTGATACACTCTAACTTGATTGACTATTCAGTTAATCTCTGCATTTATCCCTCCCCGTAGATGAAATTGACCTCTCCATGGACATAGTTCATTCCTTTCCCACAGTTATCCCATGTGTATCTCCAAGTTGCCTTCCCTTGTTTAATGTAAGACAATGGAGTGGAGGAGTAGCCTAGTGGTTGGGGCAAGGTACTTCAGGCCAGAAGGTCGGGGGTTCAAATCCCACTAGAGGACAGCAACCTTGGGCCGGAAGGACTGGGGTTTCTAGTCCCACAGGTGCTCCTTGTGGTCTTGGGCAAGCCACTTAACCCTCCATAGCCCATGTTTCCTGTAAAATAGTTATCTCCAAGTTATAATGCCCTGTTCAATGTAATTTCAGTTTGTTCAATGTAAACCGCACTGATGCAGAATAGCGCAGTATATAAGAGAATGTAAATAAATAAATAAATTCTATTGCGATTGTTATGTTGTTCCTTGTAAACCACTTTGGACAAAGGTGGTATAGAAAAACTGTTAAATAAAATAATAAAATAAATAAATAAACAGTTTTTACAAGGAACATATTTGTAACAAAATTGGAACTCGTACAATAAACATAGGGAATTCAGAACAATGAACATTGTAAGGTTATCAACAAGCGAAACTATATACAACTTATCAGGGAAGTGGTCAAATGGGTTTAAGAGGGTGGTGAGGGGAGGAGTCATAGGGTTTCATGAGCGAAGTGAATAAGGTTGTTTGTTGTCAAAATACTTTTTGAAGATGTATGTCTTGAGCTGTTTATGAAAAGCAGTGGAGGGCCTGATCCGTATTTCTGGGGGTACTGCATTCCATAGGGTGGGGCATATAGTGAAAATGTTCTTGATCTTGTGGACTGCTTGTAGTTGCTAGTCTGTGGTGGGACACATAGGAGGTTCTGGGTGTTTTTTCCTCGTGGTCTGGTAGTGTTTGAGGTGTGTATTAAGTCTTGTAGTTGTTCTGCTGAGGATTTTAGGATAAGGTTCAGGATTTTATGGATGAGGGTTAAGATCTTGTACTGTATTCTTGAGTTGATGGGGAGCCAATGGAGGTGTTTGAGTATGGGTGTGATGTGGGTGTGCCGACTCACCTTGGTCTACCCGTTTATTCACACCTTCAATAAAATATAACAGATTAGTAAGACAAGACTTCCCTTGGCTAAATCCATGAGTAAGAACATAAGATTTGCCATACTGGGTCAAACCAAAGGTCCATGAAATCTAGTATCTTGTTTCCAACAGTGACCAATCCAGATCCCAAGTACCTGTCAGGTTCCCAAAAGATAGACAGATTCCATGCTTCTTATCCTAGAGATAAAGAGTAGATTTTCTCCACTCCACTTTGGTTTATGAACTTTTCCTCCAGGAACTTGTCCAAAGCCTTTTTAAACTCAGCTACATTAATAGCTTTTACTATATCCTATGCAATGAAAACAATTTATATGCCGAGTGAAAAAATAGTTTCTTCATTTAATCTTAAATGTACTACTTAGTAATTCCATTGTATGTCCCCTAGTCTTTGTATGTTTCAAAAGAGTGAACAGCTGAATGGGAGCTCTGGAGGCCTCCAACAAAAGGACTACACCTTGATGAAGTGTAGTAGTTTTTGCAAAAACTAGGTTTACAAATCCATTTTCATATGTCCGTTTTCAGAAATTCCCACACTAATGGTCTGCTTTGCACAACCTTTGTATCACAAAAGATCATTAATATGGAATCTAAACTTTTGTAGGTAGTGGGCTATGTGTTGAAAGTGTTCTATTGTGAAAGACACTTTTGTGAAGTGACTTTTCAAAAGTAGTCTTCACATGGAAAAAGGTGTAAAATGCCAACAGTTTGGCATTTTTTACACATTTGTAGGTGTTTTTCACTTATTTCCACATAAAAGCTAATTCTGCAATGTGACTTTGCACCTCAAGGCATCAGCTTCCAAGTCTGCTCCACTACAGTGCTATAGCCTGGCCTGGTCTTTGCTTTTAGTATGAATAGGATGCTCTTGATGCCAGTAATGATGTGCAAAAAGGAACCCTTAAGTTTTCTTGCATTTGATGCTCTCTAATTAAGAAACCACACATTTTTGGATTGGTGAGGAGAAGTGGGGTGGAATGTTTTATTTCATAGTGAAAGTGCATAGCCAATTTGAGAATGATGTAAGAAACTGAGTTGGACTTGGCATAACTTGTTTCTTGATTTGTGCTGATTTTTGTGTGCTTAAATTACTTCAAGAATAATAAGTTTTTACTGTGCAAAAGACGTGCACTAAATGGGAAATAAATGAATGAGCAGTTTTAATAAACTTTGAATATTAATGCATGATAATCACCTACAGATAGAATTACTTTTGATGCAAGAAAGTATGCTAATTGCAAATGTCTAGCACACTTTTTAACTTTCAGTTTAGTGCTGAAATTTTACTTCACCCCCTACAGTAAAGTTTTATTCCCAATTGATTTCAATGGAAGCTGATACATCAGACACCAAAGACCTGAGATTTACAATTGGGGGACCCATGGATCCTGGACCCTCTGACTTAAGGTCCATGGATAGCCTGATTCTGTAGCCTACATATTCCTCCTCCCACCCAGTGATCCTACAGCTTCTGGTAAATCAGTAGGTGAGTATTAGGGGGATAAGTGAGTGGGGATGGGAGTGATAATGTGGGGGTATATACGATGATGCTTTCTGATCCCAGGTCCAAGTCTCCCTGCCTCAGGGATCCCAAATTCTTCAGGACTGGACCAGAGAGCTTCCAGTTCAATGGACAGATCAAGGGAAGTTAAAATGAAAGTACAAATAACATAATGCAATAGTTAACTTTATTCCTGTTTTAGTGTATTTTTTTTTAACTTTGCTTCACATGTACTGCACAATTTTAATTACTATGTGCTATGCATCTCCTTTATTACATTCAAAGTAAAAAATTAACATGGAAGTAAAAATGTCAACCTCAAAAATGTAATTAGATTTCTAGTGCACCCCTGTTACATCAGTTCGTTAGTGCTTCTTCTAAGAGCAGATGTAATTAGGGATTGCTTCCCACTGATGCCAGTGTCTGCATGAAACCAAATGAATAAAAGCTCATTTTCAGTAGTGCTTTCCACTGCACTTACTCTACTGAAGGGTCCCTTTAATTAGTAACATTCTTAGCTCAGCACTTCCCAAGCATCTATCCAATATGACCTCATTTTTATATCTGAAAATGCATATGACCCCCAGACACCAACCAAAACCAAACAGTAAATCCTTTCGGCCCTTTTCCAGCAGATCTCCACTCCTTTTCGCTTCACTAACCCATTCCTTGTTCCCACTCATCCGGAATAGAAGAAAAGGTGTCAACAGTAGTTAGTATACCCTCAGCATAGATTTCCACTTCAGCAGAAAACCTCTGCAAGTAGAAAGGGAGAATGGAAACTTATTAGTGAATGCAAAATGCTGTTTGGAGTGGAAGGAAGAGAGAGTAGCCCTTGTTTCTGTAATTCCATCCCACTGATTTTTGTAACCCTATTTGGGGTTTACTATTTTAGCTTATACACTTATTAGCTAAACCAGATTCAAATGATTTGACTTTTTAGATTTTATATTCCAAGACTGTATTAGTGTTTGATAATTTTGGATAGACACAAAGTATGAACCTAGCCTATAAAAGTGAAGAATGATGTGAACTGTCCACCTCAGTCAAGCAATAACATACCAGCTCCTGTTGCAATAATCAGGATTGCTTCTGGAGAAAGATGGAACAGTAGCTTTTCTTGCATGGGGTCTCCCGATCTGTGAACATACGATATGCCATACTGGGTCAGACCAAGGTCCATCAAGCCCAATATCCTGTTTCCAGCAGTGGCCAATCTAGGTCATAGGTACCTAGCAGTTTCCCCAAAAGACACAGGTTCCACAATGCTTGTATTGAGTCAAGCAGTGATATCCTGGGTCCCTTTTAATAATGGTTTATAGACCTTTCCTCCGGGAACTTGTCCAAACCTTTTTTAAATCTAGCTACACTAACAGCTTTTACTATATCCTCCGGTAACAAATTCCAGAGTTTGATTACACGTTGAGTGAAAAAATGCCCTCTCTTATTAGTCTTAAATAGGTTACCATGTAGCTTCATTGCATGTCCCCTAGTCTTTCTATATTCTGATGACGTAAACAATCGATCTACACAACTAGCTCAGCCAAACTATTCAGCATCCAATCTATTTTCCACCCACATGACCAGAGGTGATGTCTGGAGGTGTGCTTCCTAGCACTTTAAATTTACATTGGATAGCTGCATTCATGCACTGAAGGACTGCAAAGTTCTGTGGACTCTCCTTGAGGAAATACCTTCCCTCTTACTGCAAGGACTGTCTTCTTTTATTAAATTATGGCTTATTCTCTCTTGCACTCTGAACATTTTATTGGGGAAGAGTGGAATGCACAAGGCAATACCTTTGCACTGGAGTCATAGGTATTCAACTTGTCCATTTCAGCCTAGGCCTCAGGAACACTGTTTACATGACTGTCTTCACGCTGTGCCCTCTCACTCATATGACTTGGGCATTGAAGGTGTGCCCTCGGCTTCCAAAAGGCATACATGCAGCACTTATTAATGTTCATTCTTCAAGGGGAAAGTGTCTATTATTAGTCTTTTTTTAATGGAGACTTGGTTAAAAGGAGGAAAATATGCTTATCTGCTCCATGGTGCCCATCAGCATTTGATCTTATAGCATGACACAGAACTGGCCAAATTGGAGGCGGCATTGATATTCTGCTTGATAACAGATTATCTATTTCTGAAGTGCCTTTCCCCTTGGTGTATGAGAAAGCTCTCCTGATGCAATTGGGATCACCACTGCAAACTTATATTTTGCTTTAATACTGTTCTATTCTTCCAACTGCAGGATGAGAACGGGTTCTTCTCACCATCATAGAAATAGCTTCAATTTTTTCCGATTAATTACTCCTAGGAGATTTTAATGCACATTTGGACATTCCAAAAACAGCAAGGGAATATGATTTTATAGATCATGTGGAGCTTTAGGCTTTATATAACATATGAGAGCTCCCTATTCTGGTGTTGAGTATACCCTAGAATAGATCTTATTTTCTCCCTGAAAGAAGTTACAATCGGTATTCTCAATACTATTTCTCATCCACTTCCCTGGACAGAGCACTCTCTCATTCATTTTGAAAGTTATACTGAAAATTTAGCTGTGCAGTCAGACAAGGCCCCCATTAGACTTAGAAATCTAAAGGTGGTAAATTCAGGAACACATGCTGTCGATCCACTGACTATCCGCTGCTGTCTCATCTCCTCTTTCTTCCACAATATCCTCTGTTGATGAGGCTAATGTTTCCTATAATACTACTCTGTCCTCTGCTCTGGATACTCTTGCTCCATCCATAGCATGTCCTTTGAGATGCACGTCACCTCAACCCTGCTGTCTTCAACTACCCGCTACCTACGCACCTGTGTCCACTCAGCCTAGTGCACTTGGCTCAAATCCCATTCCCTTTCTGACTTTACTTCAAATTCATGCTTACTTACTGTACTTCCAGTCTGCCATTGCACTTGCCAAGCAAAACTATTTTATCCACCTAACTCTCTTGCCTCTAATCCCTGCCGTCTCTTCTCTACTCTCAATTCTCTTCTCGGCGCCTCTGTCTCCAATCCTTCCGTCTCTCTCTGCCCAAACTCTAGCCGACTATTTCCATGACAAAGTCCATAAGATTGCACTTCAATTCCCCACTAAATCTTCTTCACCCTCTCTGCGCCCTCTTCAATACCAACTTTTGCCTTCAACCTCTATCACTCTTTCATCCATTTCTAAGATCTCCAAAGAGGAAACTTCTCTTCTTTCTTCCTCTAAACTCATTTCCTGTTCCTCTGATCCTATCCCCACCCGTCTCCTCTACTCTATCTCCCCTCAGTCATCCCTTCCCATCTCACATATTCTCAACCTTTCACTCTCCACAGAAACCTTCCCTATGGTCTTCAAGAATGCTATGATCACACCTCTCCTCAAGAAATCTTCACTTGACCCTACTTATCCTTCTAATTAATTGAACCATCTCCCTTCTTCTGTTCATTTCCAAACTTCTTGAACGTGCAGTTCTCCGCCGCTGCCTCACATTTCTCTCCTCTCAAGCCCTCCGTGATCCACTTCAGTCTAGTTTTCATCCCTTTTATTCTACTGAAACAACTCTTGCCAATGTCTCCAGTGACTTGTTCCTGGCTAAGTCCAAGGGCCTTTATTTGGTTCTCATTCTTCTCGACCTTTCTGCTGCTTTTGATAATGTTGACCACCTCCTCCTCCTCGACACATTATCCTCTGTTGGTTTTAGGGGCTCTGTGCTGTTCTGGTTCTCTTATCTCTCCAACTGCTCTTTCAGTGTTTGTTCTGGTGGTTCCTCCTCTACTGCCATCCCTCTCTCAGATGGTGTTGCGCAAGGGTCTGTTCTAGGCCCTCTCCTTTTCTCTCTCTGTAACCCAGTCCCTTGGTGCCCTCATCACTTCCCATGGCTTTCAGTATCATTTTTATGCTGATGACTTTCAAATCGGCTTTCAGTATCATTTTTATGCTGATGACTTTCAAATCTATCTATCTATATTTGATGTTACTCTTACATTTCAAGCCGTACCTCTGCCTGCTTATCTGACATCACTACCTGGATGTCTCACTGCTGTCTGAAATTGAACAAGACCAAAACTGAACTTCTTATCTTCCCCTCTAAACCCTCCTCCCCCTTCCTCCTCTCTCTATCTCTGTTGATAACACTCTTCTACTTCCTGTTTCCTCAGCCCACAACCTTGGGGTCATCTTTATTTCCTTCCTCTCCTTCTCCACACATATTCAACAGATAGATAAAATCTGACATTTCTTTCTCTATAACATTGACAAAATTCTCCCCTTCTTCTCTGAACACACTACTAAAACTCTTATCCACTCTTTAGTCACCTCCTGTATCGACTATTGCAACCTCCTCCTTGCTGGTTTCCCTCCGAGTCATCTCTCTCCTTTTTGAATTGTTCAGAACTCTGCTGCATGGCTAATCTTCCACCAGCCCCGATACACTCATATAACCCTCTTCTCGAATCACTTCATTAGCTCCTCTTCCATTTCCATATCCAATTCCAACTTTTCCTTCTGACCTATAAATGCATTCACTCTACTGCCCCTCACTGCCTTTCCTCTCTCCCTTAACCACTCTTCCTCTGGCTTTCTTCCACTGCCAACTCTAGACTTCAACCTTTTCACCTTGCTGCTCCTTATGCCTGGAACAAACTTCCTGAATCTTTACGTCAGGTTTCTTCTCTCCTCCTCTTCAAATCCATGCTTAAAGCTTACCTCCTTAAGACTGCTTTTGGATCCTAATCCCGTGTTCTCTTTTCCTTATTTGAACCACTTGTTTCTCTTGTATTGTAGTGTCTGTCTTGTTTAGACTGTAAGCTCTACAAGCAGGGACTGTCTTCTATATCTGCTTGCAAAGCACTGCATATGCCTTGTACTGCTATATAAATGATTAATAGTAGTAGTAGTAGCCAGTGTCCTACACTCTTGGATAATAAATTGCCTTGAGATGTATAAGATAAATCCTGGTTTGACAGAGTCCATTAAGTTCACCATGACAATGTGGCAAACTACCCTATTTTTGAAGTATGAAGATAATCAGTACATTATTCCTAACATCCAGATCCAGCAAGGGATATTTCAGGGAGATTCCTCGTCACACATTTACTTTTGTATGGTGCTTAATCCAATGAGTATTCTCATCGGCTCTTTGGGATACGGATTTAGCCTGAATTCTAAAGAAGGTAACAACCCAGAGGTAGCATCCCATTTACTATTTGTAGACAACCTGAAGCTCTACAGTACCAACAATTAGCAAAGCAACACTGTGTAGTGAAAAGCTTTTCTGATGGCATCAGGATGACTTGACAAATGTGCTAAGGCGACCTTTTTAGAGGAAAATTGAGCAAAAACACAGGTTGAGGACTGTGACATCAAGGAACTTGAACAGGAAGGCATATATAAATATCTTCAAGTACAGATCCCTGGGGTACTCCATTATTCACCTTTCTCCAATGAGAAAATTGACTATTGATCCCCACTCTCTGCTTTCTATCTTTTAAAAAGTTCCTGATCCACAATAGCACACTGCTTCCTATCCCATGACTTTTTAATTTCACCAAGAGTCTCTCATGAGGGACCTTGTTAAAGGCTTCTGAAATCTAGATACACTATAAATCAACCAGCTCACTTTTGTCTACCTGTTTATTCACTCCTTCAAAAAAATATAACAACTTAGTAAAACAAGATCTTCCTTGGCTGAATCCATATTGGCTATCTACATATTTAGTAATTTTATTCTTTATAATGGCTCCTACCATTTTGTTTGGTACTGACATCAGGCTCATTGGTCTGTTTGTTTCCCAGATGAACCCTGGAACCCTTTTTAAAAATTGCATTTACGTTGGCCATTCTCCAATCTTCAGGTACTACAGATGATTTTAACGATTGAAGACCTACTGTTAGTAATCTGTGAACAATCTCATATTTCAGTTCTTTCAACACTCTCGGATGTATACCATCTGGTTCAGAAACTAAATCCCTGGTGGGCCAGCAGCCCTACCCCCCACCCAATTAAAAATAACCCTGGTGGCCCCCCTCCTCGTACTTCACAATGCTCCCACTCCTGTACCACCATCTTGAAAAATGACAGCGCCTGGCCCCACATGGTGCATCCTGGGATGCACTGTGCCATATAAAGGTAGAAAATGCTTATATGGCAATTTGACTTCACCTAGTGCATCCCAGGATAAACCATTTAGGTTCAGGCACTGCCATTTTTCAAGATGGCGGCAAAGCAGCAGGAGTGTGTGAGCAACACTGCCGCTCCATTGTAAGGGTAGTGGGGGGGGGGGGGGGCTAAGGGTTATTTTTAATTGGGTGGGTGGCAGGGGGATTGAGGCTGCTGGCCCACCAGGGATTTGGTTGCTGTTGGGGAGTCTGTCGGGGACACTGGCCCCTGGACAATATTTTGATGGCATCGGGGGCTTTCCCCAATGCCTGGATCATGTGAGGTAAAATGTCAAACTTCCCTTCAGATGATCCAGGCATTGGGGAAAGCTCCTAATGCCATCAAAATACTGTTGTGATGCATATGCAAATTAGCCACACGGTGACCTTGTTTCTCTTGGAGAGCATGCCAAACTTGCACCGACTTCTGTGCATTTGACTTGCTCTCCCAGTTTAATGCTGCCATTTGATGCACTCACAATGTCCCAAAGTGGACTAGTGACCAACTAATACCAACAAATTAGAAAAAAGGTCCCAGTGAAAAATAACCACCACATAGACCCCATAGATATGCAGATGAAAATGTTGGTGCTTCAAACAAAAGTGGGAAGAATCACTTATCTCCTCGCTGTAGCAGCTCCCTTTTAATTTTTATTTTTAGCAAAAAGATAAGTGATGATAAATATATTTTTTAATTCCTGAATTATCTTTTTGTTAATTTTTGACTGGGACCTTTTGCATTTTGAGACACAGCATAATGCATGGCCAATTTGCATATGTGCTCCTTTCTGCACGCCAGTGCTGGAATCGCATGCTATCAGTGTGCTGCATAGAGGTGTACAGTTAACAGTGGACGACTTCAGAGCCGGCTTTCTGTATCTGCCTGCTAAAGATTAAAGATACTGCTTTAAAATGGATCCAGTCTGTTCTACAACCCCTAACTGTTTTTGTCTCTACTACCTCCACTGAGAGACTTTTCCATGCATCTACCACTCTTTCCGTAAAGAAATATTTCTGTAAATTACTCCCCCTGTGCATTTATGCCACGGAGGTATTTAAATGTCTCTTTCATATCTCATCTATCCAGCCTTTCCTCTAATGTATACCAAATAAGATCTTTAAGTCTGTCCTCATATGCTTTATAACTAAGACCACTAACCATTTGTATCCACCCTCTGCACTGACTGCATCCTATTTATGTCCTTTTGAAGGTGCGGTCTCCAGAATTGCACACAATATTCCAAATGAGGTCATGCCAGAGACTTATACAGAGGCACTATCGCCTCCTTGTTTCTGCTGGTTATTCCTCTCCCTATGCACCCAAGCATCCTTCTGGCTTTCGCTGTCACCTTTCCTACCTGTCTAGTCACCTTAAGATCATCAGAAACAAGCACGCCCAGGTCTCATTCTTTTGTGGACAGAAGTACTTCGCCCCCTACACTGTACCACTCCCTTTTGCAGCCCAAATGCAAAACCCTGCATTTTTTAGCATTAAATCTCAGCTGCCAAATTCTTGACTATTCTTCAAGCTTAGCTAGATCCCTCCTCATGTTATCTACTCCTTCCTGGGTGTCTACTCTATTGCAGGATTTGGTGTCATCTTCAAAGAGGCAAACCTTACCCAACATGATGGGAGAGTGTGGGCGGGAGCTGCCTTTTAAATCTGCTAGCTGCCAATCACTTGCCCTTCTCAACGGCTTGAAAACAGTCGCTCCGGAGATGCACTCGCGCCTTGCCAGAGGGCCCTTTGGCGTGGCCCTTAGGCGTGAGTCCGTGGCGAATGATCAAACTTGTACAACAATGCTGTGAGTGTATTGGTATATCGTGGTTGTAATCTGCCATTTCCTTCACTTTTGCTTCTTCTATTCCTTTGACTATCACTGTGTCTCTTATTCTGTCCTATCTTACAAATAGCGTTCTTTTCATATTTTCCGTTAACATTAATATTGTATTGTAAACTGCTCTGATGCTTCGGCCTGAGCAGTATATCAAATGTAATAAACATAATAAACAGTCCTTCCACAATATCACTAAGAAAGATGTTAAAAAGAATCAGAGTGAGCTCCATTTACCTGTATCCATTGTTGCCTCCCACTCACCAATTTCCAACCCAGCCAGTTATGTTAAACTGAGCATCCTAGGGATGGAGCCTGTTTATAAGTTGCCTGTGTAGAATGGTGTCCCATCCTCAAGGACTGCGAACAGGTCAGGTTTTCAGGACATCCTACTGAATATGTATGAGATAGATTTGCGCACAATCGAGGTAGTATGCAAGCAAATCTATCTCATACATATGCATTAGGGATATCCTGGAAACTTGCCCTATCGGTTGCCTTCAAGGATAAGAGTGAATACCACTTAGCTAATACAGCTCACTTTACAAGTATAGAACAAGCAGACAGAAAAGGGATTTGTGAAGCAATGCACGGGCCTGGATTCAGGCAAAAGCAGCACAGGCAACTGCCTAGGGCAGTAAAAACCCAGGCCAAGGAGGAGACTGCTCTCACTTACTTTAGGGCCATTTGCATATGCGCTGCTTCAAAGAACTGCCACTTCGGCACTATGGCCTTCCTCTAATCTTATTCTGATTCTCCAGTCCTTGGGATCACTGACACAGCCCTTCCCCCACACTCTGGGATCTGCTGTCTGGCCTTGCCGATAGGTACCAAAATCTTAAATCTGACTCTGGCAATGGGGGCTTTGTATATAAGTAACACATGCTGTATATGCCACCCTTTGATTCTTTAACCATGAATATACATTTCTGTATGCTAGGAATATAGGCAGCAAAACTTATGCTTTTACCTGAAGGTGTAATTGACTATCTTCATCAGCAAGTTATTTATAAAGCCCTTCAGGACACATTGAGAGTTATTCTGAACCAGGAATAAGCCACCTATATGTGCGAGACAGACATTTACCTCACAAAAATGTCCAAAACCATATTCTGAACCTCTGCGGCCCTGTACGTACATGGCACTTACACGGGGATCACAGAATATGAGTGGGAAGGGGCAGAACAGGGGCATGGTCAGCCATGGAGAAATATAAAGTGAACTCCGGTCACACCCGTGTACATCTGCAGTCAGCCTCACAGACATCCAGATTATACCTGCAAAACCATGGAATAAAGGTAGGACTTAGAAATATTACTGATCCTCACCCCAGTGCAGCCAATCATGGTGACTGGATGTCTGATCTATGCTGTGCATGGGTGTGATTGCAGTTTGGAAAGCCACAGCATCCAGTGTTATGGAACAGACAGCAGAGGAGAGGGAGGATGTAAGTCAAAGCAGCAGAAATAAACACCCTCACAAATGTATGCAGTAGAGCACAGGTGCTCAATCCGGCTATGCTGGCATTTGCTGTGTGAGCTAAAAATGCCCCATCCTGGCAATAATACTGGCGACGGAGTCATAGCACCCCCATGTGAACATGTAAGCCCAGCCATTGGTGTTATGTGCAGCACCCGGCCAGCTGGAGTGTTGCGCTCCATATAGTGGAGTTCTACAATATGCTCTACCTTCCATGCCTTTCTGCTCCGCTGTGTCTGTATTGCATGCTGTGTTTCTGTGTCTCTGTAGGTTGCTCCCATCCATTCTGCTAGTGACTCCGCCCCCCCCAACCCCAGAAGTGACGCGGCCGCATGAACAAGGTAATCAACTCCACCAGTATAAAGACACAGCGCCGGTGGTGCTTGTCACTGCGGCGCACAACAGGGCTGCACACTGAAGGAACGCACCTTAAGGAGCATGTATGTGCTCCTTAGGTGAGCTCCTTGGAGCGGCTCCAGTGGCATAGACATTAACTCCAGCCTGGGGCTCTTTCTTCAGATATTCTGGGTTATCCTTGGCTCGTTCCTTCATACATCTATTTCTCCAGTCCTCTGTCTACACCACTCCGGGTAGGTTTACCTCTCCTTCTTCCTTTTTCCCCTGCGCTCTCTGAAGCAGTACCTACTGAGCCCTCTATGGCTTCCATTCCTGTTTTGTGGGGAAATCGTCCTTTTCCTCCAGTCCACCCTCTTAGGCCTGATGGATCCTTGTATCACTGTCCCAGAAACCTCATTCCCTGCTTACCCTCTCCTCACCACTATCATTCTCTCTCCCAGATCACTACACATCCCTCCCCCATCAAGTTGGGACTTCTCAACTATCACTCTGTGAGAACAAAAACCCTTCTAATACAGGATCTTGTCCTACGGGAATCCCTAGACCTTTTACTCCTCACTGAGACCTGGCTCAAAGAAGGTGAGGATGCTCTTCTTACTCGTTGTGTCCCTCCTGGCTTTGCTGCTGCCTCTGTCCCCCGCACAGGTCATGTGGGTGGTGGTGTAGCATTCTTATCCGTTCTTCTCTTCCCTTCACGCAAGTCTCTTCTCCTCTGTTGCATTACCTGGAAGCCCTTCTTCTCTGCCTCCAGACCTCCCCAATTTTACATATTCTCATCATTTACTCTCCTCCAGCTCTCCGCTCTGACCTTTGGGATTCCCTTCTGCTGACTATCTCTGACCTGTCCTTGACTTTTCCTCACCTGGTAATTGCAGGGGATTTTAACCTGCATCTCGATTCACCCTCCTCCTCTAGGGATCACTCCTTCATCTCTTTCCTAAAGGATCTGTCCCTTACCCAGCATGTCACCTTTCCTACTCACTCAGCTGGCCACACTCTTGACTTACTTCTTTCCCCAACTAACTCTAATTCGCTTTGCACTGTCTATGCTCTATACCACTACCCTGGACAGATTACTACTGTCTGACCTTCCAGTGTCTCTTTCCCCCATCTAGTTCTGCTTCCTTCTCTCAGCTAGCCGATCCCTCTCCATCAGCTCCTTTGTGCTACTCCCATCGGATCACCCCTCTTACCCTTCAACAATTTCCAGCTGCTGGGGACCTCCTCTCTGCAGAGTTCCCTTCCCTCTCCCCTGACTCACAAGTCTCTCACTGGTCCTTCTGTCTTTCAGACACCCTAGATCAACTGGCTCCTCTACAACCACGCCCCTCATGCCATCGTCCCTCACAACCCTGGTTTCACAATGACCTTCGCTGCCTTCGTACTCAACTCCGTCGTGCTGAGCGCCTGTGGCAGAAAGCACCCTCACCATCCACGCTGTTATCTTTCAAGGCACATCATTCCCATTATCGTACTCAAGTCCACAAGGCCAAACAAACTTATTTTTCTGTAGCTATCTCGTCTGCCCTGAACCAAACTTGTCACCTCCACACAGTTCTCAGGTCTCTCACAGCACTTTGGCCAGATTCTAACCCCTTATCCTCTCAGTCAAATCCCTCCCCCTCTCAATTGGCCTCTTTATTCAACACCAAGATTCTTGACCTCAGGGCATCACTACCACACTGCCCCCCCACCTATTACATCCCCGCTTCCTTCCTCCCCCCCCCCCCACCTGTCTCCCAGCTTTCACATGTCTGGGTCTCATTCCACCCGCTTACAACTTCCAAACTTATTAAATTCATCTCTTCTTTCAATAAGACTACCTGTTCACTTGATCCTATACCCTCCTCATGGCTTCTCACACCTTCTCTTGCTCTCATTCCCTCAATTCTTACCATGATTAATACCAGTCTCTCCAAAGGTATTTTTCCTCACCCCTGGGAACATGCCCTCATTCGCCCTATTCTTAAAAAACCCTCACTTGATCCCCTTATTCCTGCTCACTATCATCCCGTTTCCAATCTCCCTTTTCTTTCCAAAATACTTGAGAAAGCAGTTTTTGCACAGCTATCCCACCACTTGGATTCCACTCACTTCCTTCATCCCCGACAATCAGGCTTTCGACCAGACCAGTGTTGAAACTGTTCTCCTTGCCTTTCTCAACGATCTATACGTTGCTCATGACCGTGGTGACTTTTCGGTGGTGGTATCTCTAGATCTATCTGCAGTTTTCGATCTGGTTGATCACTCCCTTCCTTTTTCCCGCTTGCGTGAGGCTGGTCTCCATAGCATGATCTACCATTGGTTTCGCTCCTATCTTTCCTCCCGGTCTTGCGCTGTTCTCTCTCATTCCACCCCAATGGTTTCTTCTGATCCTTTTCCTTTGCTCTGTGGGGTGCCTCAAAGCTCCATATTGGCACCTCTCCTTTTCAACATCTTCTTGGCACCTCTCGCTCTCCTGTTACAACAATTTGGGATCTCTGTTTTTTATTATGCTGATGATCTTGTTCTTCTACACCACACTTAATTCTTGTCGTCTCTCTGTTGCTGAATGGCTAACCACTAATTGTCTGCACTTAAACTTAAATAAGACATTTGCTATCTGGTTCACCCATGGTAGTCCTCCTCTGTCAGCCCTATCCTTCCCTGGCTCACCCATCCCTTTGGTTTCCTGTTTTCGCTATCTTGGTGTTTTCTTTGACTCCGATCTTTCTTTTCGGGACCACATTTCCCATATCACTTAAACCTCCTTTGTCTTTCTCCGTCAGATCCATGCTATTCGACCTTTTCTTACTCTACTAGCCCTTACCACTCTTATGCTGTCCCTTATGTCACGTCTTGATTTTTGCAACTCTGTTCTCATTGGTCTCCCCCAATCACAGTTACACAGATTACAATGTATTCAAAACACAGTTGCACACATCATCTCCCACTCTACTCTTCAGGAGCACGTAACCCCTCTTTTCATTCACCTCCACTGGCTCCCCATAGACTTTCGTATTCACTTCAAAATCCTCACTTTGGTACATTGGGTCCTTTACACTCACACCCCACAGTATTTGGTGGATCTCATCCAGTTTCACATCCCCAGTCGCTCTCTCCGGTTTCTGCACATAAATTGCCTCCACCTCCCGTCTTCCTCCTGCGCCCATCTACAATCAACTCACACTTCTGCCTTTTTCTTTGTTGGACCTGCACTCTGGAACTCCCTACCCACCTCCCTCAGTACCTTTAAGAAACACTTGAAAACCTAACTCTTTTCCTCTGCATTTGACCTCCCTTCTCCCTTCATGTGATCCTGTCTTTCCCAGTACCTCAACCATTGCTTCCTTCTTCTGTCTAGTATGCTTGATTGTACTATCCTCTGTCCTGTCATTTACTGTAACTTCCTTTCATTTTCTCGGCCACTGGCCTTCTTTGTAAGTTTGAATATTGTACACCGCTTTGGTTTTTACTGAATGGTAGTATATCAAATAAATAAACATAAACATATGCAATGTGTACAGTCCCTTGATGCAGATGAGGGCATATGTGAATGCTATCAGAACACTATATTGGGATATCTTATGCCGGTGGCTATATGGTACATATTTGTGCACACGTCACCGTTGCCGTTGTTTACATATGTGGGCCTATGATGTGCAATACAAATATGGGGTTTGTCCCTTGAGGCTGATATACTGGAAGGGCTGTTTGGGCCTACTGCAGCTCTGTATCTGTTAGTGGTCCACTATTGTAGTTATTGTGTATGTAAGTGGCCACATAGAAGTGCAGTGAGCAGGGATAAAGCTGGGTTGGAAGTATTGTTTGCTACGGTTTCCTTTCCATCAGCTAAGACATTCAGTGCAGCGCATTCTCTTGGCAGACGGCTGTTTTTGTGGGACAGCAAGTGAGAGTGCGTGTGTGTGATTGGAGGGCTGCACGGGGGTGGGGGGTCTAGATTGCTCATCCACATATCTGGGGGAGGGGGGGGGGGAGAGACAGGTATGCCCGACAGGTACCTGGACCTTAGGGCTGTCTGCAGTATCACCAGGTGCCAGTGCATACAGGCAGGAGCGAGCAGGATGGTTCCGCAATCACTTCCCTGGCACTACTCAGGAGGGTTCAGAGGTAACACAGGCAACACTGCAAAGCGCAGTCCACCATTCTCAGGTGCTCCAGCATTGGTCTCTACAAATGTGCACAGTTGTAGGGAGTGACGATGGTAGGGTTGCCAACTTTTTCACCGAGAAAAACCCGACACCTGTGGCTCGCCATGCTCCACCCATTCTCCGCCCCTAGTCCCACCCCTGCCCCGCCCCCAGCCCCACCCACAAAAATTACCGAGGATACGTGTAGGCTAACTTCCTTGGTCAGATAATAATTAAACTGGGAACCCCAAAATCCAAACATGAAATGTACAACACTGGAGAAATAAAACTATAAAGTAATTTCCTCTTGCACTAAACAAAAACGCAAAGATGTTAGCAATACACACTTCCCAGACCAGACATATTCCAGTTAATAAATTCAAAATAAAAAGTATTTTTCTACCTTCTGTTTGGGCGTTTTATTTTTCAGTTGCAATTGCTCCAGTCACTTTCTTCTGGTTTCTTCGTGTCTTCTGCGAGCTATCCATTTGTCCTTTCTTCTCTTTCAGATGTTTTCCATTCTCTCTCTATTTCTGCTTTAACATACTGATTGTTTCCCTTTTGCTCTTTCCCCCAATTCTTTCCTTATTCCTTTATCATCCGTTTAAATTTCACCCTTCCATTCTCAAGCCCCTCTTACTCTCCCAATACCGGCCCATCATAGACTTTTCTTCCACACAAAATATTTTTTCCCCTCTCTATTCTCATTCCCCATCCATTCTAGTCCTCCCCCCAAATCAGTTCCCTTATAGTTCTAGACCCACCCAGCATCCACTCCCTTCTAGTCCCATTCTCCCATGCCCCACATCAGCCCATTTCCAGTCCTATTCCAGCTCTTCATCAGCCCATTTCCAGTGCTAGCCCTCACATCACAGGCCATTTCCAGTCCTAGCTCCCCCCCCCCAATCACAGCCCATTTCCAGTCCAAGTCCCCCATCACAGCCTATGTCCAGTCCTAGGCCCCCCCACCATCACATCCCATTTGCAGTCCGAGTCCCCCCGCACCATCACAGCCCATTTGCAGTCCGAGTCCCCCCGCACCATCACAGCCCATTTGCAGTCCTAGCCCCCCTAATCACAGCCTATTTCCAGTCCAAGATCCCCCTTCCTCCACCATAGCCCATTTCCAGTCCAAGTTCCCCCCCCCATAGCCCTTTTCCAGTCCAGTTCCCCTCCACCCCATCCCAACCCTTTTCATGTCCATGTCCCCCCCCCCCCCTAACCTTTTTACAGTCCAGGTCCCCCCCCATCACAGCCTATTTCCAGTCCAAGTTCCCCCCCCCCCATAGCCCTTTTCTGGTCCAGGTCCCCTCCACCCCCATCACAACCCATTTCCAGTCCATGTCCCCCCCCCCTTAGCCCTTTTCCAGTCCAAGTCCCCCCTTTAGCCCTTTTCCAGTCCAAGTCCCCCCCTTAGCCCTTTTCCAGTCCAAGTCCCCCCCTTTAGCCCTTTTCCAGTCCAAGTCCCCCCCTTAGCCCTTTTCCAGTCCAAGTCCAAGTCCCCCCCCTTAGCCTTTTTCCAGTCCAAGTCCCCCCCCCCAATAGCCCATTTCCAGTCCAAGTCCCCCCCCCCTTAGCCCTTTTCCAGTCCCGGGCCCCCCATCACAGCCCATGCAGTCCTTGCCCCCCCCCCCGGACCAGCATCGCGGCTGTCTGAGGCTTCAGAGGGAGCCGGGGAAGCCCGCGCGAGGCCCCGGCTCCCTCTGAACAGCCACCAGCGTGAAGAGCCTTTACCTTCACGCTGGCGTCTGTTCCTGTGAAGCCGCGAATGCTGGGAAAGGTTAAAGGGCAACCTTTAACCTTTCCCAGCATTCGCGGCTTCACAGGAACAGCCGCCAGCGTGAAGGTAAAGGCTCTTCACGCTGGTGGCTGTTCAGAGGGAGCCGGGGCCTCGCGCGGGCTTCCCCGGCTCCCTCTGAAGGGGAGAAAAAGCCGTTTTTTTTTGCTCAGGCCGCTCCCGATCTTGCGGCCAGAGCAAAAAAACCGGCTTTTAAAGGGCCGGTTTTGCCTCTGCGCCGGCAGCCGGCCTGGCCGTGGAAAAACCGGCCAGGCCGGCTGAAAACCGGCCAGTTGGCAACCCTAGACGATGGTCTCTGGTCATGTCTGTGTGGTGCTTGCACTGCTGACTGCTGTCATTCCAATGGCCCTTTAGTAGTGCAGGGGAAATGTTTGGGTAGTTCTGGGGGGGGGGGGGGGGGGGGGGGGAGGCCTGCTGGGATCACGTCCTTAGCATTGTACAGTCATGTTCCTGAGATGTTCACACTGTGCATACATCAGGTGGGCGTCTACTGCCATGTCTGTAGTGCTGCACTGCATCTTGTGCCAGGTAGGTTCACTCTCTACTTGTTTTCCTGCTATATTACTGTGCACTGCAATTGCTTTGTAGTGGTCTGGGCATGCCAGACTAGCGCAAGTCATTAAAATCGTGAGAATGATTTTTTAAAAAGCAACACGACGTGCGTTTCAAAATCTGTAATATGTGCTATTAGATGTCCCTGCAATCTATTATATATAGGGAAAACATCACGGTCCTTAAAAGTGCGGATAATGGAGCACAAAAGTCGGCTAAAGTGTACTATATCGACAGCACCTTTGGTGCAACATTGTAAGGATCATTCTCACGATTTTAATGACTTGCGCTGTTTTGCTATAGAGCAGGTGAAAAAGGCAATGCCTGGCAAAACACAGGAACAAACGTTACTGTTAAGAGAACAGTGTTGGATCTTTAAGGTGAAGACTTTGGCATCGACAGGTTTAAATTCTACCATAGACTGGGGGGGGGGGGGGGGAATGAAGACTTGGAAGGTGGATGATTTCTTTTCTTGTATTCATCAATTTCAACTAAACAGATAAGTTTTGGAAAGGTTTTTGTCAATGGTGGACGTCAATGGTTGACGTCATTACCTCAGCATTTAAATACCAGGGATGTGAGTTTAGACCGCATGCGCGGCATCCAACAGAAGTCATCAAGAAGATGTTATACAAAGGAACGCGGGCAGCATCAGTTTTAAATGCTAAAAGTTGGTATGTGTATCCTTATGCGCAGAAGAATAGAAATAGAGGATAAAATGTCGTGGGAAATGGTGTATAAAGGAATGCTGGGTTTTTTTATTTACAGACCCCCTGAAGAAACTCTGTTTAGAGTGAAACGTTGAAATGGGCGCCTGAGGTTGGCGTTGGGGAATGTCAAAAAGATAAGCATTTGTATTTTAAGTGTGTGGATTTCCATAAACATATAAGCCTGATGGAGGAATTAATGAAAGAAAATAAACCCCAGAAGAGTCATTGATGCTAAGAGTGCTATTGACGGTATTTTTATACTGTTTGACTGTTGCGCTACGAAGTCTGAGACCCTCTGGTGGTATGTTATATGATTCTTGCACACAACTGTTTTGAATACCACAAAATTGTTGCACTAGAACATTTTAATACGAATATTGGCTGGGGAAGAGGGAGCCTATTCTTAAAATATGGGTCCCAGCTTAATCATGATGGAGCCAGGCTGCTGGCACTAACATTTAAAAAGGAGATAGAACAGATTTCAAACTAGAACCTGGGAGAAAGTTGACAGTCACTTGAGAGCATGGCTCAGAGTGAGTATCTATGAAGGATACTCTCATATAATAGGAATCTGCGGCATTGTGATTGAGAAGTTGCAATAAAGGCAACAGTAGCCCAGGTGCCCTTAAGTAAAGAGTATACAGAGTTGAAAGATTGTAAAGTATCCCTGTCAGTTGCTAATACAGTGGAACCTCGGTTTTCGTGATTAATCCGTTCGAAAAAGTCTGACTAAAACCGAATGTATGAAAACTGAAGCAATATTTCCCATAAGAAATAATGTAAATCCAATTAATCTGTTCCAGACACCCAAAAAATATTAACAAAAAATACATTTTATAGATAACTATATTTTTACATACAGAAAACAATGAGAAATAAATATAAATTACTAATGAAATGGATAAATGAACATTTAACATCACTTTTACCTTTATTGAAGACTCTTGTTGGCATATGGAAGACAGTCAATCAGCAAGAGAATCAAAATAAATAAAATCCCACTTCTGGCCACAAGATGGTGTTCCATTTTCAACTGTACGAAAACCGAGACAATGTACGAAAACTGGGACAAAATCTCGACAAAAAAAGTCAACGAAAACCAAATCGTACGAAAACTAGGGCATACGAAAACCGAGGTTTGACTGTATAAACAAAAAGCATACTATGAAATGTTTGTTTGGAAATATAGAAACCTTAAAATTAAGATGGGAGAGTTAGATTATATAGCACGGAATGAAGAGATAGTTATAATAAGCATCTCAGAGACCTGGTGGCTGGTGAACAACTAATGGGATACTGTGATACCAGGGACAAAGTATATCGTAATGATAGGGTAGATCAAACTGGTGGAGAGATGGTGCTATATGTTAAAAAGAGCATTGAGTCAAACAGAATAAAAGTTCTGCAAGAAATAAAATGCACCATGGAATCTTTGAGGATGCATATTCAAAATATTTTAGCAGGTTAACAGACCTGCTAACTGACTAAAACATGGTCACTGCTGAAAAATGCCAGGTTAAAACTTGGGCAGTCTGTGGGAGGAGCCGGGGTGGTGATAGCCACTATCTGGATAGCTTAAGTGGTTTAAGTTAGGACAGGTGAATGTTTGTCATAACTTTAACTACTTTGTGCCATCCAGTTAGTGGATGAATATTGCCACCAACTATATAGTCAATAACAAAAAAAGTGAACCTTCCTACAAAAAAGGAGCTTCCCACCCGAAGAACATTCTTAAGTCAGAATGTTTAGCATGAGGCCATGTAGCTTCTCGTGACAAACTCTCCTTTCTAATATTTATATTTAGTGTACTAGACACCACTAATGTGTTCAAACACAACCATCTATGAAAATACTTTAACACACCTATAAAAGTCATTAAACAAGCAAAACTTGCAGTTTAGTTTTTGTTGAACACTCAACAGCTCCGCCAGCAATTGCTTGCCCAGCCAAACATCAATATCGAGCTGTTTATTCTCAAAGCGTTGTGTCAAATTTCATACAGACACTTCGTTCAATGTCAAGATGATGTCGCAAGACAAATACAGCACTGCGTTTAGAGCTTATTAATTCTTGAACTCTTATCTCAACGCTCAAAGGACATCCAGTGATCCGAAACTATATAGTGGCATCAATTGCCAGGCAGCCCAGTGGTAAAAGCTGGATATCTTCCGCCACTGAATTACTAGTTTCAATTAAAGTGGTGGTGACTAGGTGTTGTATTTTGCCATTGAATATGACGACCCCCCCCCCCCCTTTATGGATAGAAATTTCATGTCAGAAGGGAACGAGAACAGTGGTGAGAGTATATTATTGTCCACCTGACCAGACAGAACAGACACATGATGAAATGTTAATAGAGATTAGAGAAGCTAACAAATTTGGCAACACACTAATAATAAGCCCAGACCAGCTGTATTCCACGCTTTAAGAAAAGTGGAAGGAAGTCCAAAAAATTGCCAGCATGGTTTAAAGCTGAGGTCAGAGAGGCTGTTGTTGCCAAAAAAGCATCTTTCAAGAAATGGAAAAAAGAGCCAAATGATGAAACCTGGAAACAGCACAAGCACTGGCAAGTCAAATGCAAGGCATTGATAAGGCAGGCAAAGAGAGAATTTGAGAAGAAGCTTGCTGCGGAAGCAAAAACGCGAAATAAAGACCTTTTCAAGTACATTCGTAGCAAAAAACCCGTGAGAGAGTCAGTTGGTCCATTAGATGATAAAGGGGTTAAAGGAGCACTAAGAGGCGACAAGGCGATAGCGGAGAGACTGAATGAATTCTTTGCTTCGGTCTTTACTGAGGAAGATGTAGGGATGTTACCCACGACTGAAGTGGTATTTAAAGGTGTGGAAGAATTGAAGGAAATATCGATACATCGGGAAGATGTCCTACAACTATTAGATAAACTGAAGAGTAGCAAATCACCTGGGCCGGATGGTATACATCCAAGGGTGTTGAAAGAACTGAAATTTGAGATTGCAGACCTGCTATCAGTAATCTGTGAACTATCATTAAAATCATCTCTAATACCTGAGGATTGGAGGATCGCCAATGTAACACCAATTTTTAAAAAGGGTTCGAGGGGTGATCCGGGAAACTACAGACTGGTGAGCCTGACATCAGTACCGGGAAAAAATGGTAGAAACCATCATAAAGAATAAAATTACTCAGCATATAGATAGTCATGACCTAATGGGAGACAGCCAACATGGCTTTAGACAAGGAAGATCTTGTCTTACTAATCTGTTATGTTTTTTTGAAGGAGTGAATAAACAGGTGGACAAAGGTGAGTCGGTTGATATTGTGTATCTGGACTTTCAGAAAGCCTTTGACAAGGTCCCTCATGAGAGACTTTTGGCAAAACTAAAGAGTCATGGGATAGGAGGCAGTGTACTACTGTGGATCAGGAACTGGTTAAAAGATAGAAAGCAGAGGGTAGGGCTAAATGGCCAATTTTCCCAATGGAGAAAGGTGAATAGTGGTGTACCCCAGGGATCTGTGCTGGGTCCGCTGCTTTTTGACATATTCATAAATGACCTGGAAAGTGGAATAACGAGTGAGGTTATCAAATTTGCTGATGACACAAAACTATTTAAAGTTGTTAAAACCCAGGAGGATTGTGGAAAATTGCAAGAGGATCTTGATAAATTGGAAGACTGGGCATCAAAATGGCAGATGAAATTTAATGTGGAGAAGTGCAAGGTTATGCACCTAGGGAAGAACAACCCAAACTATGGTTACACGATGCAAGGTTCCACATTAGGAACCACCACCCAAGAAAAAGATTTAGGCGTCCTTGTGGATACCATGTTAAAACCCTCGGCCCAGTGTGCAGCGGCGGCCAAGAGAGCAAATAGAATGCTAGGTATGATAAGGAAAGGAATGGAAAATAAAACAAAAGATATTATAATGCCTCTATATCGTTCCATGGTGAGACCGCACCTTGAATATTGTGTGCAATTCTGGTCGCCATATCTTAAAAAGGATATAGCAATTTTAGAAAAGGTTCAGAGAAGAGCCACCAAAATGGTAAAGGGGATGGAAGGCTACTCCTATGAAGAAAGGCTAAAAAGGTTGGGGCTCTTTAACCTGGAAAAGAGACGGCTGAGGGGAGATATGATAGAAGTCTATAAATTAATGAACGGAGTGGAACGGGTAAACGTAGATCGATTGTTTACCTTATCAGAATATAGAAAGACTAGGGGACATGCAATGAAGCTACAGGGTAAACTATTTAAGACTAATAAAAGAAAATATTTTTTCACTCAACGTGTAATCAAACTCTGGAATTTGTTACCGGAGGATGTAGTAAAGGCTGTTAGTGTAGCTGGGTTTAAAAAAGGTTTGGACAAGTTCCTGGAGGAAAGGTCCATAAACCATTATTAAGAAGGGACCCAGGATATCAATGCTTGAACCAATACAAGCATTGTGGAACCTGTGTCCCTTGGGGAAACTGCTAGGTATGTATGACCTAGATTGGCCACTGTTGGAAACAGAATACTGGGCTTGATGGACCTTGGTCTGACCCAGTATGGCATATCTTATGTTCTTATATGTTCTTATGTTCTTAATGAATGTTTTCAGTTATCCTGATATAGACTGAAAAGATTTCACATCAGGGCATGCTAAGATGAAATAAATGACTGCTTCATGTGAGCAGGTGTTTGATAAGTCAAGCGAGGAGCTATTTTAGACCTAATCCTTAATCGGACACAGGATTTGATGAGAGAGAGAACAGTGTTGGGGCCACTTGGCAACAGTGATCATAACATAGAATGAGATACACTAAGGCAATCTACTGCACTAGCATTTAACTTTCCAAAGGGAGGCTATGATAAAATGAGGAACTACAAAAGGTTAAAAGTTTACATAGGCATGGGCATTGTTCAAAAATACAATCTTGGAAGCCCAGACCAGATGTATTCCACAAATTTTAAAAAAGGCAGAATGAAGGCCAAAACGATAGCCAGCATGGTTATAAAGTGAGGTGAAAGAGGCAATTTAGTCAAAAGAACAGCGTTCAAAAAATAGAAAAAAAGGATTTGAATGTACAAAACAGGAAACATCATAAGCACTGGCAAGTTTGATTCAAAGCACTGATAAGGAAAGCAGAATTTAAAAAAAAACTTGCCATAGAGACCAAAACTCATAACAAACCTTTGCAGGTACATTTGGAGCAAATAGCTTGTGAGGAAGCCAGTTAGACCATTAGATGGGGCACTCAGGGAGAACAAGGCCATAGTGAAGTGACAAAATTAATTTTTTGCTTCATTCATTAGTGAGAAAGATGCAAGGGAACTATCCCTTCCAGAAATGGTATTTAATGGTGGTGACTGGAAGGAACTGAAATAAATCTCAATGACAAATTAAGTACTGAAAGAACTCAAAAATGAAATTGCAGACAAGATATTAGTAATATGTGACCTTTCATTAAAACCACCTATGATACCTGAAGATTGGAGGGTAGCCAATGTAATCACAGTTTTTAAAAAGAGATCCAGGGGCAAAACAAGACACTATAGACTAGTGAGCCCAATGCCATTGCCAGGCAAAATAGTAGAAATTATTATAAAAGAACAAAATTACTGAGAACATGGTTTAATAGAACAATGTAAACACAAATTTTGCCAAGGGAAGTCTTGCCTCATCATAAGAGCATAAGAAATGCCCTTACTGGGTCAGACCAAGGTCCATCAAGCCCACGATGATGCCTATATCTTTCCCAGGTGCTGGTTCCGAATGTGGAATCTTGCATTGTATAATCATAATATGGGTTGTTTTTTCCTAGGTGCTTAACTTAGTATTTGTCCACATTAAATTTCATGACATTTGAACATCCAGTCTTCCAACTTATCAAGGTACTCTTGCAATTTTTCACAGTCCTCTTGTATTTTAACAACTTTGAGTAATTTTGTGTCATCTGCAAGTTTGATCACCTCACTCATTATTCCCATTTTTAGGTCATTTATGAATGTTAAAAAGCAGTGGACCTGGCACAGATCCCTGAGGTACTCTACTATTCATCTTTCTCCATTGAGAAAATTGGCCATTTAGCCCTACTGCTCCATTTTTTTGAACGTGTGAATAAACATGTGGACAAAGGTAAGAGAACTGAAGTTCTCTTCGTCACAAGGAATACCACTTTCATTCCTCCAACTTCACTGAAGGTGTGGGACGCGGAGCTCCTAAGCAAGCCCACAATTCGGTACCACGGGGTTACGCTGGATCAACAGCTCAATATGAAGGCCCAAATAAGCAACATGGTCAAAGCAATATACAACAAACTAAGGACGCTTCGCCATATTAGACAATTGCTAGAACTGGAAGACTTTCGAACAGTCTACCAAGCACTAGTAATCCCGCACTTTGACTACACGAATGCCATACTACACAGTCTCCCAAAAAACACGCTGGATCCCTTGCAACTAGCAATGAATGCGGCTGCAAAAATCCTGCACGGGGCATCTAGGAGGGAACACATAACCCCAATCATGAAAAATCTGCACTGGCTCCCAGTCCAGTGTAGGATTTCATTCAAGGTGTTGATGCTGACCCACAAAGCCATCAATAAATGCTCTTCCACTTCACTTACAGATCTCATTCAGATCACCCCCCTTAACAGAGCAAGGAGATCAGCTGCTATTAATTCCCTGAAACTTCCAAGGGCACTCATGAAATGCTCGCAAGCAACCAGGAACAGAGCATTCGCGCTCTATGCACCCGCTAGCTGGAATGCCCTACCTCCTGCCATTAGGGCTATTAGTGACCTCTCCCAGTTTAGGAAGGCATTGAAGCACCACCTGTTCCTTCAGTACTACACTAACCTGACTGACGACCTTCCACAGTCAGCCACACCCGTGGGACCAGGCAGACACCCCCCAAGCAGCCACCCCGTAGATACTGAACCCAGCCCAGCCCACAAGTAGGAATACTCTCCCCCGATTGACACCATGAGCATAGCAGACCCAGTATGTAAATAGCAGTGCCAGTATGTAAATATTAGAGATGTTCCATATCATATCTCAGAGTGATTTTGTTTAGTTTACCCCATTTAAAACCTGTACATAATCTCCTGTTTACTGTACGTCCAGTGTAGGTCACCTACACTGCACAAAATATGTTTTATGTAAACTGCACTGATATTAAAGAGCGCGGTATAGAAGAAAGTTAAATAAATAAATAAGCCAGTTGATAGTGTATCTGGATTTTCAGAAAGCCTTTGACAAAGTCCATCATGACAGACTGCTGAGGAAATTAGACAGCCAAGGGATAGGAGTCAATGTCCTATTGTGGTTAAAAGAGAGAAAACAGCGAGTAGGGTTACATGGCCAATGTTCTCAATGGAAGAAGGTTGAATAGTGGAGTATCCCTATGATCTGTACTGGGACTGCTGTTTTTTAACATATCTATAAATGATCTAAAACTACAAGCAAGGTCATTAAATTTGCAAACACCAAATAATTCAAAGTTGTTAAATCACAGGCAGGTTGTAAGAAGTTGCAGGAACTTTCAAGACTGGACATCTAAATGGCAGATTAAATTTAATGTGGACAAGTGTAAAGTGATGAATATAGGTACATGATGCAAGGTTCCACATTAGGAGTCACCACTCAGAAAAGCATCTAGGGGTTATCATCATCAAAAGAACGTTGAAATCTTCTGCCCAGTATGTGCAAGCAGTCAAAAAGCGGAACAAATGTCAGGAATTATTAGGAAAGGAATAGAGAATAAAACAAAGAATATCATTACACCTCTGTATTGCTCCATGGTGCGACTGCACCTCGTATGCTGTGTGCAAGTCTGGTTGCCACATCTCAAAAGACATAGCGGAATTAGAAAAGGTCAGAGAAAGGTGATCAAAAAGTGATAAAGGAGATGCAATGACTGTCCTGTGAAGAAAGGCTAGAGACCTTCAGCAGGGAGACAAGATGGCTGAGGGGAGATTAATAGAAGTCTTTAAAATCCTGAGTAGAGTGGAATGGGTAAATAGGAATCAATTGTTTACTCATTCAAAAACTACTACTACTAATCATTTGTTTAGCATATGCAGTGCGGTTGCACCTACACAGTCCCTGTTCAACAGAGCTCACAATCTATGCAAGACAATAACTACAACAAACATGGGATTAGGGTAGGAACTAGGAGAAATGATTATAACACACATATGGGCCGATGCAGAAAGCCAGTGCTAGACCCACACTGAAGTGATTTTTTATGTTCCCAATGCACATATTTTTAGCGTGCAGTGTAGGAAGGATAGGGTATACAAATGACAGTTGCGGTAACTGTGCGCATGCAAATGAGCCACTGCAGTGTTAAACTGGGAGAGTAAGCCAAACACATGCGCATAAGAAGCCAGAGCTAATTTGACTTGCTCTCTGGGCACCGCATAGCTAATCTGCATATCAGCACAGTATTTTGATGGCATCAGGGATGATCGTGGCATTAGGAAAAGCCCTCGATGCCATCAAAACACTGTCGTGGGCCGGTGCCCCGACAGAAAGTTAAGTACCTGGTAGTCTAGTGGCCCCTGTACCCCCACTAAAAGAAAATAGAACCTGGTGGTCTAGTGGCCCCTGTACCCCCCACCCCAAAATACAATAAAATAAAAGACATCTAGTGATCCAGCAGCCCCTGTGCCCCCCACCCCCCACTAAAAGTATTTTGATGGCACCGGGTGCTTTCCCCAATGCCTAGATCATCTTCTCAGAAAGTAAGTACCTGGTGGTCTAGTGGCCCCTGAACCCCCCCCCCCACCCCAACCCAAAATAAAAAAAACATAAAATAAAAATCACCTGGTGGTCTAGTAGTCCCTAAATCCAAACCCCTCCCCCCCTGTATTTTAAAATAGGTAGGAGTGATGTCTACGCATTCCTGCTCTGGTCTGCTATCTTGTAAAATGGTGACACCTGGCCCACACAGTGCATCTTGGGATGCACCATAGTGAAGTCAGACTGCCATATAAGGTAAACAATGCCTTATATGGCAGTTTAACCCCACCCAGTGCATCCCAGTGGGGGGTAGGGGTACAGGAGCCATTAGACCACCATGTGTCTTATTTTATTTTCTTTTATTTTGGGTTGAGGTGGGGGGTACAGGGGCCACTAGACCACCAGGTACTAACTTTCTGTTGGGGCATTGGCCCCTAACAGTGTTTTAATGGCATTGGGGGCTTTGCTCGATGCCTGATCATCTGAGGAGAAGATGATCTAGGCATCAGGGAAAGCACCCGGTACCATCAAAATACTGTTGAGGGCACATAGACTTAAGTCATCTTGGACCCTGCAGTAAAACCTTTGGTGCTATGGCAGGTTGCAAATCCTCTATACCTGTCTCTGCATCGGGTGTAGCTAGGATTTGCATATCAACAGCTGACTAAAATACTTTTTAGTACATTTAAATATGCGCAGCGTTGATTGGGCACTAGTTTTTCTGTCAGTGTTTACATCTATTTTCTGCACTGAAAAGTGCATAAATGTGGTGTTAGGGGTTCTTAAAGGCTGCGCTGGCTTTCTGCATCAGCCCAATAGGTGCTAAACATAAAGACTAGGGGGCATGCCATGAAGTAACAACTTTTTTATTTTAAGTGCCATCAAGTCAATGCTGACTCCTGGTGACCCAGCAGCCCCTGAGTTTTCTTGGCAAAGTATGACCGGAAGTAGATTGCCAGGCCTTTTCCTCCGAGGCATTGGAGGGTAAAGTGACTTGCCCAAGGTCAGAAGGAGTGCCAGTGAGAATCAAACCCAGATCTCTTGAATGCTAGGCTACTCCTCCACTCACCTTAAAACAAATAGGGGAATTTTTTTTTCTCTTAATGCATACTTAAGTTTCGAAATTCATTGCTGGAGGATGTTATAAAATTAGTTAGTGTGGCTGGGTTTAAAAAAGGTTTGTGCAAATTCCTAGAGGAGAAGTCCATAAGCCGCTATTAAAGCAGACCTGATGGGGATCACGTGTGCACATGAGCGGGTGAGGAGCTTCCTCGTCGCGCTCCCGGGCCGTCCTTGAATTTTTGCTGGTTAGTTCGGTAGCAGTGCTGAGTAGTGCTGGGAGAGTGATATTGCTCATATGGCCGAGTGTTGATGTACATGCTGGTGGGCCGGTGTGCCTAAGAGAGAGAGGATGAAAGTGGCGGCGAAAAAGGAGAAGGCCACTGGAACGCGGGAGACCAAGATGGCGGTTTCGACTCGAGGGGCGGCCATGCCTGAATCTCCGGGGAAAGAGAGTATTGACTCGAATTCAGAGGAAGTGGCACATGAAGTGGTGAAATTGCTTGAGACGAAATTCAAAACGGTCATGAGAAAATTGGACGAGATGGGGGAGACCTTTGGAGAGTACACCAGAAGGTTGGAGGAAGTCGAGCAGCGAGTGACAGTACTCGAGGATGGTGAGCTTGCGTTGAAGAGGGCGAACCACAAGCAACAGAAAGAAATTGAGGATTTGCTGCAGAAAGTGGACGATTTAGAGAACCTGTCTCACCGGAATAATCTCAGGTTGGTTGGCGTCCCGGAATCTTGGGTGGGGAGCCAGCTTTTCACCCTCTTTGAGGAATGGCTTCCTAAAGAGTTGGGCCTTCCTGACCTATAAGGTCACATCAAAGTGGAGAGAGCCCACAGATTGGGTCAGCGGATGGATGGTCAGAGCAGGCCAAGACCGGTGTTGGCGCGAGTGCTCAATCTTCAGCATAAAGATAGGCTATTGCAGGCCTATCGAAAGAGGCGAGACCTGAAGTTAGACAATGCGACAGTCCTTATGTTCCCGGATTATTCAGCTTCGTTGGCTGCTAGGCACAAAGAATTCTCTCCGATCTGCGCTGCACTAGTAAAAAGGGGGATTACATTTGCACTAGTCTACCCGGCCACTTTGAAAATTTTTCATAAAGGCAACACGCATACTTTTGAAAAGGCAGATGCGGCACACAAGTTTGTTACTGCACTTGGGAACGCTAAGCCCTCTGGAGTGGCTTGAGGAGCATCGTTGGAAGTTGGATTGTATTTCTGCTGAGGATGGACAGGACACTGTGGATTATCGCTTAGAGACACTTTCAAGAGACTTCCCAAGGATTATGGTGGAGGTGGATGATGCAGCATGTTTGGATTTGCTGTATTGGCCTGTTGCCTGTTGATTATTTTTTTTTCCCGGGAGGGTGACCTGGAGGTGCATAGACAGTGATCTACTCCCGGTTGGGAGGTGTCTTGCTGCGGCAAGATTGCATAATGTTGTATATGATGGGGGTTCAAGAGGGAGGTGGGGGGGGGGGTTGTATGTGAGTGGAAGTAGAGGTGTGTATTGTCATGAAGCTGAAGCTACTGAGAGTGCAGACTTAGGAAAAACCCTATCTTTCACAGAGCTGTTGATGTGCAGAGGATGCAATTACCTTGCAGCCCAGCTAGAGGGAGCAGGAGCAAAACTACTGAGGCTGAGTTAACACACCCAGCCATTGATTATGTAAGAGCTAATCAGCTGCACCTGACGACAACCCCGGGAAACTCAAAGGTAGAATGCCTTTATAAGAGAAAGGCAGTTCAGAGGAAAGCAGGCCAGCAGGAGGAACCAGTCCAGAGGAAAGCAGGCCAGCAGGAGGAACCAATCCAGAGGAAAGCAGGCCAGCAGAAGGAACTGGTCCAGAGGGAAGCAGTCTGGAGGAAAGCAGTCCAGAGAGGGACTGCCAGGAGAAGCACTTCAGACGGAAGGAGTGACACCTCCAGCCCAAGCAGCATAGCTGGATCAAGCAGAACGCCCAGAATAGTAAGTGCTGGAAAAGGAGCAGAGAAAGTCAGAAAGAAAGACAGCTCGAGGAGAGTCAGTCTGGAGAGAGACTCGGTAGCAAAGGACCACAAAGGCAAAGAGCTTGTGAGGAGAAAGCCATGCTTTGAGAGAGGCCTACGCTCACCGGAGGAGTCTGAATCAGGATTAAGAGGTACAAGAAGGAAAGGTTCTGATAACAGAGCTACCTTTACCCAGAAGCAAGGAAATCCGGATTCCTCACCAGGTTTTCCTGAACTACAGAAAGGTAAAGCACTGCTCAGAAGGTTCCAAGAGAAAGCCTGTCTCCAGAGAGAGGTGCCTCAGAGAGAAAGCTCCAGTTATACCGGCAACAGGAGGAAGCCCAGGTATGGTGCCACTTCATTTATAAAAGAAAGTTTATCTCCTAGAAGCTCTGGTGAAACAGATGCTCAGTGCAGGAGAAAAGGAAACAAGTCAGAGCTTTGCAAACCAGTATTTAAGGGCAGAAGAACAGGCCATGTTCGTTTAGGAGCCTTAGAACAGCCCTATTGGAAACAAGCAAACAGAGACAGAGTCTGGGAAAGTATAGCAGCAAAGGAGACATCCAATTCAGAGGGAGAGGCCAGCGACCCAGAGTCCATGGAAATAGACCTAGAGAATCCTATTCCCATGCCTCCAGATGAATTTATGGATTGTACCTTGTGTATTGCTAGCAGCCTTGAGTCATTAGCAGAACTGTGAATTGAACAGACCTTTTTGCTTTGAGAATGCTCATGTTTTGTGCTAAATGCCAGAGAACTGTTTTGCTTATTTAAGTTGCTCTGAAGTAACCAGGGTTCGATTCCCACTAGCACTCCTTGTGGCCTTGGGCAAGTCACTTAACCCTCCATTGCCTCAGAAGAAAGGCCTGGCAATCTACTTCTGGTGACACTGCCAAGAAAACCCAGGAGCATCTGGGTCGCCAGGAGTCAGGACTGACTCAAAGGCACACATTGAATTTTTGAAGTAAGAGAATCTTTCAGTTAATCTCTCCAATCAACTGTGAAACTTGTAACAGTTTTTCTTCTTGCTTATGTTTGCTGGAACCCTGAAAGAAAGGAAAGGACTTTCTTTATTTCTGTGCCTTATTGAGCCTTTGCGTTAAAGGGGAAATAAAAGCCTTAATACCCTCTATTTGGCTTATGCAATTTGTTCATACAAGGAGCTGGACTACAAAGACCAACCTGCACTTGGCCTTAAAGAGCCCTTTCCTCCTTGAAAAAATAAAAATGCTCAGCCTACCCTTACAGTATGCGGAGAAGAGTGTGAGAGTGGGGGACTGTGTAAGGGGAGGCTGGGTTGGAAGGGAGGGAAGATATGGGGGCAACCTTTTTGTAGGGGAGAGAGGAGTTTGTAGCTTCATGGTTGAAGGGGAGGGGAAGGGTTGGTGGGGAGGGAAGGGTAGGGGGTGGGGCTGCCTAGAATGCAGTGACCGATACCTTTTGGGGAGTCTACAGGGTAAGCAGTGCAGGCTATGTCATAGAGTGGACAGGCAAGGGTTATGGCTCTGGGGGCGAGGCTGGGCGTCTCCTGGAGCGGGTGCAGGTATCAAGGGCAGTGCTGGTGGCCGCCTCCATATCGGGTCATGCCTCATATAAAATTAGTCTCGTGGAATGTAGGAGGCGTCGGATCTCCAGTTAAGCGCACCAAGATATTGCAAATGTTGAAGAGAAAGGGAACGCACATTGCGATGTTGCAAGAAATGCATTTAAGTGCTTTGGAACATCGCAAGTTAGCTAGAGACTGGGTTGCAGTGACGTATGGGGCGTCCTCAGGCACGAAAAGAGCGGGAGTGGTGGTGTTAGTGAAGCGGGGCCTCCCCTTTGAAGTGAATAATGTGCAGGCAGATCCTAACGAGAGGTATATTCTGCTGACTGCCAAGTTATATAATGAACCAGTATGGCTGGCGAATGTATATGCTCCGCATGTGTATGATCATGCATTTTTTAAGCTGTTATTGGGGTTTATAAAGAAGGTGGGGAGTAACAAGTTGATTATGGCAGGGGACTTTAATTGCCCGCATTCTCCGAATCTGGATAAATCTCAGAGTTGCGGGGTAGGCTTCTGGGTGCGCAAAGGAGTGGGCTATCTTTGTAGAATGGGAGACTTGGTGGATGTATGGCGGGTTCTTCACCCTGGGGTTAGGGAATACACTCATATGTCCAGAGCTCACCGCACATGGTCACGTATAGACTATATACTGGTGAGTGAAGGGGGGCTTTCCAAGGTACTGCAAGCCGGAATTGAGTCAATAGCAATATCTGATCATGGGATGGTGTGGGTACTATGGGAATGTCAGGGAATGGTCAGAAGGGGTTGACGGTTTCCGGCCTATCTTTGTGAAGACAGGGAATTTCAGTTATATCTTGGGAAGCAGTGGGATGAATATGTCTTCTTTAATGATCAAGTGAACTGCTCCCCGGTGTTGCTCTGGGAGGCCAGTAAGGTAGTGATGCAAGGTGCTATTATTTCATATACAGCTCAGGCATTTAGACCGTAGTATCATCACGTTAGAGCGGAGTATCCAAGATTTGCAAAGGAAGCTCAGTCGTAGTGGGGATGGTGGGTGTCAGCGAGAATTTCTGAGGGCGCAAATAGCTCTGAATGAGTTGCTTCAAAGGCGAGCTGTGATGTCTATGCAATATTATAGGCATCAATTGCACCAGTTTGGAAATAGAATGGGGCGCCTCCTGGCAAAGTTAATTAGGGACCCTGGTGGTGCTCGTTCATACCCATGCTCCGGGATGAAGGAGGTAGGTTGCAAAACCAACCCCAACAGTTAGCAAGTGTTTTTAGGAATTTCTATGCTAAGTTGTATAGTGAGGAGGCTAGGGACTATGATAAAAGGCAAGGTATTCCTGCGGGGGCTAGCATTGCCGCAAGTGTCAGGAGGAGGAGCTGTGTAGACTTCATGCGCCGTTGACAGTACGGGAACTTATGCAAGGCATCGTGAAGGGAAAGTCTCACAAAGCTCCTGGTCCCGATGGGTTTAGTATTGAGTATTATAAGATGTTGGCAGCTAAAGTGGCTCCTACTATGGTCGTAATGTTTGATTGTGTTCGTCAGACTGGGGAATTTCCTAGAAACATGCGTTGTGCGGATATCACGGTTATCCCGAAGCCCGGAAAAGATACAATTGACCCGGCATCCTATAGACCTATATCGCTTATAAATTGTGATATGAAACTTCTTGCGTCAGTGTTGGCAGAGAGACTAAATCAGATACTTCCATCCCTCATTGATGCTAGACAGGTAGGTTTTGTGCAGGGTAGGGAGGTGACCAAAAATATATCGGCTTGCTTTTAGGTATGGGTCACTGCTTGCGGAATGAGGAGGCTTTTCTTTTGGTGAGCTTGGACGCTGAAAAGGCGTTTGACAGAGCTGCCTGAGGGTATTTGTGGGATGTGTTAGCTAGTTTTGGTTTGAAGGGGAACTTTGTGCAGTGGCTACAGGCTTTGTATAAAAACCCAGTGGCTAGAGTGGGGGTGAATGGGACGACCTCTGCTCCATTCACGCTGGAGCGAGGGATGCGGCAGGGATGTCCCTTATCCCCCTTGTTTGTGCTCACGTTGGAGCCTTTACTGCGAGCTATCCAATGTGACTCGCGGATTGGGGGTATCACTTTGGGAGGGGAAGAGATGAAAGTCAATGCGTTTGCCGACGACATGCTCCTTTGTATAACGAGGCCGCAAGCGTCATTAGAGCGAGTATTGCAGCTATTAAATGATTTTGGTAGCTTCTCAGGGCTAAAAATTAATACTTCAAAGTCGGTGGTACTGGATGTGTGGGGGGGGGGGGGGGAGAGTTAAGCCGTGCTGGCAGGGTAATTTTCCATTGGTGTGGGCATTTGGGACAATTAAATACCTGGGGATACAGTTGTCGGAGTGCCCGGAGAACCTTTATTGGGTCAATGTCCTTGGCATGCTGGAAAATTCTAAGCGGACTTTTGTGGGATGGCAGGGTTTGCCTCTGTCGCTTAGGGGGAGGATAGCCTTGTTTACCATGGTAGAGATGCCTATATGGCTGTATTTGCTTTGTTTGTTGCCTATATGGGTTTTAGACAAGGATTGTAAGCGCTTCGAGTCCTCTTTAAGTGCATTCTTGTGGAGAGGTAAGAGGGCGAGGATCCCATTCCGAGCCTTGCTGCGAAGGAGGGATGAGGGGGGGGGGGGGGGCTGGAGCTGCCGTCGTTGCGGAATTATAACCTTCGTTATCTATTGCGGCATATCGGGGCGATAGTAGAGGGAGAAGGTGGCTGTACCCCGTTACGGCAACTGCAGGAACTATGTGCGCCCTATCATAGTCTGTATGTGCTTCATATGGATAAATGTGCTGTGGTCAGTAGTGGGGCAGGTTGGGGATACATGGGGGCCCTGCGGGCCGCGTGTTCCAGATATGGTTGGAATTGGAGGAAGTCGGCCCTGCTTCCTTTGGTGAGGAATTCATGGTTTGTTCCGGGGTTCTCGGTGCATACTATATTCTATGGGTGGGCTGCGAAGGGGCTTTCCTGTATTGGAGATCTTTTTATGGTAGATGGGACGGTGGTTGATAGTTTTCAGGGTTTACAAGGGCGGTACCTTCTCCATAAGCATGATTTTTATGGTTACTTGCAAGCTAGGCATTATGTGGGCAGCCTGGGGGTGCAGGGGGGCAGCCTAGGTGTGTACTGGAAATATTGGTGGGAAGGCACTCAGGAGTAGAGGGGAGGGAGCTGGTGCGTCCCAGGTTGGACACAGTTTCTTTCTGAGTTGGTCCATAGATGGGGTAAAGAGGGGTTGGAGAGAGTGTCCGTGGCATCCTTGCAGGAGGCTTTTGAGGGAATCCCGAAGGGGATAGGGTGGGTTTACTCACAAGAGCTGCAATATAAGTTTTTATGGCAAACGTATACCACGGAGGAGTGGGCGTTTCGTGCAGGACTCAGAACTTCGGCTATGTGTGGATGGTGTGGGCTAGCAGTAGGAACACTGTTGCACAAGTTCTGGAGCTGCCACTTAGTGCAAGATCTATGGGTGCAAGCTTGTGGTAAGATGGCGGAGTGGCTTGGGGTGGGGGATGTTTTGCGGAGAGAGGTATGCTTGTTCCATAGTTGGGAAGCAGGTGGTCTGGGGGTTATGCCACAGCACAGAGCTTTTTTAGAAAGGGGATTTTTGTTACTTAAAAAGTGCTTTTGGGTAAATGGGTGGAAGTTTCCCCACCTGTGATAACTGTTTGAGAGAGAGCTATGATTGAATTGCTGTATATGGAAAAGTTGACGGCGAAGCAAAAAGGTGGTAAATGGTGGGATATGTTCTTGGACCTCTGGGGACCGCTTATTACCACTCTACCGATGAGAGACCGAAGCATGGTACTGAATGTCTAGGGTGTAACCTGCTGAAAGAGTCGTGCTGAAAGAGTTGAGCGGGAGTATGAGGTGAGAGTTGATTGCGGGGTGAAACCTGTAATGTGGTGTGGGGTTTGTACTGCTTATTGCTGGGGTGGCTTTGTGGGAGTTTGGGAGGGCTGTTTATCCATGTGGGGAGGGAAGGGGGTAGGTTTGGGTGGGAAGGGAGGGAGAGGATAGAATTGTATGCTTGTTATCTGACCTTGTCAATAATGTAAGCATAAGTCCGAGCTTATGGGAGTTTAAAGATATATTATCTTGGAGATAGACAAGTTGCTATGTTGGTTGTGTATTGTTTCTGGTCTCATGTTGCATTTTGTTGATGACACCCCTGCAAATTTAGGGGTTTAAGTGTATAAAATGAATAAAAATGATTTGAATTAAGTAGACCTGATGAAAGCCACTCCTTATCCCAGGCTAGAATTTGGCTACTGTTGGGAGTAGGCCAGGATAGGCTACTTTTGGAAACAGGATACTGTTTAATGGACCTTTCGTCTGACCCAAAATGACAATCCTTATGTTCTTAGGATGGTTAATGAAACCACGACAATGCTGAAAATTCCTTCAAAGCTGGAGGATATATATATATATATATATATATATAATCTGCATATTAATTCAGCTACAACTTTATTTAGTTATTTATTTTTATTTAAACAGAAACCAGATA
Source organism: Ichthyophis bannanicus (assembly GCA_033557465.1). NCBI lineage: Eukaryota > Metazoa > Chordata > Amphibia > Gymnophiona > Ichthyophiidae > Ichthyophis > Ichthyophis bannanicus. Next base: position 158,912,987 of record CM066043.1, on the reverse strand, counting down.
CATGGAACAGTTATTACAAACCATAATGGCATAACTATGTACAGATACATAAGAACAATAAAACATGAAAAGTCATTAACTATGTACAGAGCAACTTCCTGAATCAGGAAGTTAGAGGGAGACTTAACAATATACTTATATTTGTAGGTTACATATGAGAGGAGGTAACAATTATGCATTAGTCAATATTGCTAAAGTATTCTGTAAAAAGAAGTGTCTTCAGTTCTTTCCTAAAGGTCTGCAGATCTTTGATTGCACTGCTCAGCATAAAAAAAAGCAGAGTGAGACTGTGGTATCAGTTACCTTCAATGTGGCTTTTTAGAAAGTGTTGGAGACTTTATTTGGTATTCCGAACCACTCATTTAGGTCTCTAGACAGGCTTCCAATACAACTGCAATATGGAGGAACAGTACCACCTAGTGGTTAGAAGAGGCTTTTGTGTCTAAGACATCAGCTGTTATGGGAGCGCTTTTGTTCATTGTAGCCTAGTTGTTAGAAGCAACAGCCTAGCACCCAAGAGATCTGGGTTTGATTCCCACTGGCACTCCTCGAAAGAACAGGCCTGGCAATCTACTTCTGGTCATACCTTGCCAAGAAAACCCAGGGGCTGCTGGGTCGCCAAGAGTCAGCATTGACTTGACAGCACTTTTTAAAAAAGTCAGCTCTTGAACATAAGATATGCCATACTGGGTCAGACCAAGGTCCCTCAAGCCCAGTATCCTGTCTCCAAAAGTGGCCAAACCAGGCCACAAGTACCTAGCAGTTTCCCCAAAAGACAGGGGTTCCACAATGCTTGTATTGGGGCAAGAAGTAGATTTCCCAGGTCCCCTTTAATAATGGTTTATGGACCTTTCCTCCAGGAACTTGTCCAAACCTTTTGTCCAGCTACACTAACAGCCTTTACTACATCTTCTGGCAACGAATTCCAGAGTTTGATTACATGTTGAGTGAAAAAATATTTTCTCTTATTAGTCTGTAAATACTAGTAGGCTCAGATTGTTACTAGTGTATATAAATTATAGATAGTTACCTCAGTTATGTCCAAGTTATAGTTCCTGTTCATTGTAAATACAATACAGCCCGACTGCATTGTATACGGTTCTGTTATATGTAAACCACACTTATTCGAATAGGGCGGTATAGAAGAGAACGGAAATAAATAAATAAAATGGGTTACGCTGTAGCTTCATTGCATGTCCCCTGGTCTTTCTATATTTTGTTGACAATTGATCTATGTTTACCCATTCCACTCTATTCATTAATTTATAGACTTCTATCATATCTCCCCTCAGCTGTCTCTTTTCTAGGTTGAAGAGCCTTTACCTTTTTAGCCTCTCCTCATAGGAGTATCCTTCTATTCCCTTTACCAGTTTGGTGTCTCTTCTCGGTACCTTTTCTAATAACGCTATTTCATTTTTAAGATACAGTGATCAGAATTGCACACAATATTCAAGGCGCGGTCGCACCATGGAACAATAGAGGCATTAGAATATCTTTTATTTTATTCTCTATTCCTTTCAATTCCTAGCATTCTATTTGCTTTCTTGGCCGCCACTGCACACTGGGCAGAGGGATTCAACGTGCTATCCACTACGACACCTAAATCTTTTTCCTGAGTGGTGGTTCCTAATGTGGAACCTTGCATCATGTAACCATAATTTGGATTGTTCTTTCCTAGATGCATAACTTTACACTCGTCCACATTAAATTTCATCTACCACTTGAACGCCTAGTCTTCCAATTTATTAAGGTCCTCTTGCAATTTTCACAATCCTCTTGGGTTTTAACAACTTTGAATAATTTTGTATCATCTGCAAATTTGATAACCTCACTCATTACTCCCATTTCCAGGACATTTATGAAGATGTTAAAAAACAGTGGACCCAACACAGATCCCTGGGGTACTCCTCTATTCATCTTTTTCCATTGGGGAAAACTGGCCATTTAGCCCTATCCTCTGCTTTCTATCTTTTAACCAATTCCTGATCCACAATAGTACAGTCTCCTATCCCATGACTTTTTAATTTCGCCAAGAGTATCTCCTGAGGGACCTTTTCAAAGGCTTTAGATACACTATTCACACCTTCAAAAAGACATAACAAATTAGTAAGATAAATCTTTTCTTGGCTAAAGTCATGTTGGCTGTCTCCCATTAAGCCATGACTATCTACATGTTCAGAAATTTTGTTCTTTATAATGGTTTCTACCATTTTTCCCAGTACTGACATCAGGCTCACCGGTCTGTAGTTTCCCGGATCACTTCTGGAACCCTTTTTAAAAATTGGCATTACACTGGCCATCCTCCAATCTTCAGGTATTAGGCCCTAAAGCTCCACGTTTTCCTTCAACATTACTCCCACACCGATGACATGACATGACACAGCACAGCACATCCTCCCACCCCAGAAGTAACGACTCAACTTGTAATTAATTCTTGGATTACCCAATGTTAAAAGTTTGTAAATAGCTGTATATAGTTACCCCTGTTTAAACCGAAGTTGTAATACCTGTTCGATGTAATGTTCAATGTATGTTCATCTGGCATTAACAAATTTATTGTTACCTGTAAACCGCGCTGATACCAAAGAGTGTGGTATAAAAAAAATTTAAATAAATAAATATTACAGATGATTTTAATGATAGTTCAGATTACTAATAGTAGGTCTGCAATCTCATATTTCAGTTCTTTCAACACCCTTGGACATATACCATCCGTTCTAGGTGATTCGCTACTCTTCAGTTTATCAAATAGTTGTAATACATCTTCCCGGTGTATCAATATATTTCTTTCCATTCTTCTGCAGTATCACCTTTAAATACCATTTCAATCATGGGTAACATTCCTATATCTTTTTCAGCAAAGACTAAAGGAAAGAATTCCTTCAGTCTCTCCACTATGGCCTTGTCCCTTCTTAGTGCCCTTTTTACCCCTCTATCATCTAATGGTCCAACTGATTCTCTCACAGGTTTTTTTGCTATGAATGTATTTGAAAAAGTCTTTATTATGTGTTTTTGCTTCCACAGCAAGCTTCTTCTAAAATTATCTCTTTGCCTGCCTTATCAATGCCTTGCATCTAACTTGCAAGTGCTTATGCTGTTTCCAGTTTTCAACATTTGACTCCTTTTTCCATTTCTTGAAAGATGCTTTTTTAGCATCAACCTCTCTGACCTCACCTTTAAACCATGCTGGCAGTTTTTTGGACTTCCTTCCATTTTTCTTAAGGTGTGGAATATAGCTGGCCTGGGTTTCCAAGATAGTATTTTTAAACACCACCCATGCTTGATATAAATCTTTAACCTTTGCAACTGCTCTTTAGTATTTTCTTAACTATTTTACTTATTTTATCAGACTCTCTTTTGAAAGTTAAAAAGTAGCACTATGGATTTTCCTTGTCATCCTTCCTCCATTTAATAAATCAAATGTGATCATGCTATGATCACTATTGCCAAGTGGCCCCAACACATTTATCTCTTGCACCAGTCTTGTGTTCCACTAAGGACTAGGTCCAAAACGGCTTTCCCCTCTGGTTGGTTCATGAACCAGCTGCTCCAAGAAGCAGACATTTATTGCATCTAGAAACTTTCCAAGCATATCCTGCCATGACACTGACCCAGTGGATACTTTGTAATTGAAATCACTCATTTATTATTTTTTAACTTTTGTTAGCTTCCCTGATTTCTTTGAGCATTTCATCATCCATTTGTTCATTCTGGCCAGGTAGTCGGTAGTACACCCCCACTGCCATCGCCTTCCTCTTCCCCTTTTTACATGGAATTTCAGTCCATAGAGATTCTACAGTGTATTTTGTTTCCTGCAAAACTTTAATCCTTTGTGACTCAATGCCCTCTCTAACAGAGCACAACCCCTCCACCAATTTGATCTGCACTATCTTTATCATATAGTTTGTACCCAGGTATCACAGTGTCCCATTGGTTGTCCTCCTTCCATCATGTCTCTGAGATACCAATCATATCTAACCTCTCATTTAGTGCTATATATTCCAACTCTCCCATCTTATTTTTTTAGACTTCTAGCATTTGCATAGAAGCATTTTAGAGGCTGTATTTTATTCATATTAATGTGGTTATCGGTAGGCAGGGGTAATTTGGAATCTTTAAGCTCTGTCTGCTCTGTACTTAAGGGCATTTGGGTTACTTTTGACTTTATTGGAAGCTCTGTGTTGATATGCCCTAATTTCATTCTTTTGCTAGTATCCTTCAAGGATACATTGTTCCGAACCATGTGCTCTTGGGCAACTGTTGGCTTTCACCTATTATCTAGTTTAAAAGCTGTTCTTTCTTCTTTTTAAAGGTTAAGGCCAGCAGCCTGGTTCCATCCCGGTTAAGGTGTAGCCCATCCCTTCGAAAAAGCCCCTTTCCCCAGAATGTTGCCCAGTTCCTAACAAATCCAAAACCCTCTTCCTTGCACCATAGTCTCGTCCATGCATTGAGACTCTGGAGCTCTGCCTGCCTTTTGGGTCCTGCTTGTGGAACAGGAAGCATTTTGGAGAACACTACCATGGAAGTTCTGGATTTCAACTTCCTACCTAAAAGCCTAAATTTGGCATCCAGAGCCTGCCTACCACACTTTCCTGTGTCATTGGTACTAACATGTATCACCTCCCCAACACTTTCTAAAACCCTGTCTAGGTAGCACGTGAGGTCCACTACCTTCACACCAGGCAGGCATGCTACCAGGTGATCCTCACGTCCACCAGTCACCCAGCTATACAGATGCCTAATGATCAAATCACCACTATAACAGCTGTCCTACCCCTTCCCTCGTGGGCACATGGCCCTGGAGAAACCTCCTCAGTATGAGAAGGTTTTACATCATCTGGAGGACAAGTCCTAGCTACAGGATCACTTCCTGCCATACCAGGGTGATGCTCTCCTGTTACGTGATCTCTCCCCTCCATGGCATCTGCATTAATGTTCAACATATATATGCAACCAATTTGTACCCTAATCCGCTCCTTCAACATCCAGTGCCTAGTCTACGCAGACGACGTCCTAATCTACTCACCATTCCTGATTGATCAACCTGACTTTTCACCTATATCAAGCTGCTTCGAAGCTGTATCACAATGGCTTACAACACAAAATTTAAGGATCAACCATAGTAAAACAGATGTCTTATTCCTCACCAAGAACCAGATGTTCTCCCCACCCCCCACATTAAAAGTAAACAATATTGAGTTGATAGCAAAATCAACTATCCGCTATCTCGGCATCACGCTTGACCAACGACTCGACATGTTTACACATGTGAAGAACATCACGAAAGCAATTTACCATAAGGTCCGGATACTACGTCACCTGCGCCCCCTATTGGACTTTAATGACTACCGAACTATCTTCCAAGCCTTGGTGCTCGCACATCTAGACTTTGCAAATATTATCCTTCATGGCCTCCCTCAGTCAACACTAGGACCTCTTCGCCTTGCAATGAATGCTGCAGCAAGGGTACTTGCAGGTACATCAATAGCTAAACATATAACCCCAGCCATGATGGATCTCCACTGGCTTCCACTTCAGGCTAGAATCCAGTATAAGTCCCTAGTACTAACATTCAAAGCCCTAAGGAACCAGATCACCTCACCCATCAGCAAACTCATTCTAAGACGGCCAATGAACAGGATCAGGAGATCTAATCAAGCAAACACTCTAGATATCCCCAACATTCTAACTAAGTGCAAAAAGGCTACTGCCAATAGAGCCTTCTCCCTATTTGCACCCATGACCTGGAATGCCCTCCCCACTGAGCTCCGTTCCACCCCAGACCTATTGTCATTTAGAAAAGCCCTCAAACACCACCTTTTCCTCATCCATTACCCAGAATCCAATCCCAGAAACAACCACCCATCCTCACATCCTACTCCACCCCACCCAAAATCCAACACCATAAAGAAAATGACTAGCTCTACCACCATATCCCCTCTCTTATTTATTATTGGTACTGATCACACATCTTATTGATTAAACCTCTTATAAATATGTTGAAACCAAGCTATACTATATGTATAATTTCTCACCATACTATATGTATAATTTCTCACCATACTATATGTATAATTACTCTGTAATTAGTTACCCCTGTTACCTCCAGGTTATCTCGTCCATGTTCAATGTAAAAACTCAATTGTCGTGTGACATTGCAGTATGTTTTTTGTTCTATTGTAAACCACACTGATTTTAATAGCGCGGTATATAAGAGAAGTAAATAAATAAATAAATAAATAATGGCAACAGGGATGTTGCCATACTGGAGGTGGGACTTCATTACTACATCCCTGTAGGTCTTGTCTGTGTACCTCTCTTTCTTCCTTATGTCCTCCAAATCTGCTACTCTAGCCTCCAGAGATCGGACTTGTTCCCTGAGAGCAAAGAACTCCTTACACCTAGTGGACACGTAAGACCCCTCATCAACTGGGAGAAAGTCGTACATGTGACACTCAATGCAATAGACTAAAAAGCCCCCATTTTGCTGCTGGACTGCTGTCTGCATATTAGGTTTAAGGTTGTGTTTAGGTATTTAAAAGTTGCTTACTTACTTAGGTTTGCTGGGGATACTAATAAAACTATACCCAATACATTTAATGGATTTTGTTCACCTTAAGATTAATTAATCTCAGGTCCTTAATGTATGCCTGATGAGAATAAACAGCTGTACCTTAGAGTGAATATGGGCACCTCCTTCCCTTTGTGAGGTTTAAGCACCTATAAAGCTACAAGTATCCCAGGGGAGAGTGGGAGTTGGGGAGGGAGGTAAGGAAAAACGATTTATTAAAAGTAATCTACATAAGAAACTCCTCTTTATAGATTCTGATGTATTTGTGTTAATGAACTGTAACACCATTAACAAGAGAAAAGCTGAATTTAAATGTTATGGTTTGCTATGTGATCAGAAAAAGTATTTTTGGGGTGGATTTTAGACTCCTTAGGTACTTTTTACACATATACTGTAAGTAGTGCAAAATGGCATAAACTGATTCAGTAGCAATTTTAGAAAAGGTGTTGCCTATATGAAGGCATTTAAACAGAAAATGAAGAATGATCTGGATATGGTTTGGGCAGTCTTTCAAAGTATGCATTGTACTCTTTGTTTTAGAATAGCATTCATACCTGCTATATGGGGTCTTTCCCTGCCAGCATTTCATACCTGCTATATGGGGGTCTTTTACTAAAGGGCACTAGCTGTTAGTGCATGCAGAACGGCATGCTTGGACACTCATTGACAGCTAGTGCAGGGCCATTTCAGTGCAGGCTGATTTCTGTGCTGGGACTCACATATTGGGGTGGCAAGTGGGCATAGTGAGAACTGCACAGTTAGTGCAGGCATAAACACCACATGCTGTGACCCTTGCAATTAGCACAAGTTCACCTAACGCTACCTCAATAGGTAGAGTTAAATGCATGCGAGATAACTGTGCATGCCGCTGCGGCATGTTATGGTACTGTTCAGTGCTATAATTGCCAGGAACATGCTGGCAATACCCCAGTAGTTAGCGCACAACAGTTACAACTACTGCACACTTGTTTTTGCACTCAACATGCATCCATTGCAAAGCCCCAGTGAACTTTAGTAAAAGAGCCCAAGTCACACATTACCCCGATGAATATGTTTTTTCAGACCTGGGGTTTTGAGGACTGCTTGAGATTATGACTGGCGCATCTCTCTGACAAAGAAATCCACCATCCCCAAGACAGAGTGCCTTAGAGGAAGGTCCCCTAATTACTGGCTCATGGCATGTAGATAGATCTAAGTCCCTGCATACACATCCATATGCAGAATATTTGGTGAGAGATTCTTTTTGGTAGGGGTCAATACATCAGAACGAATTCACTATGATTGAGCCCTCTATACATACTAAATTTAATTTTTTATCAGACCATATAACATGTACTTGGTAATTAGTAAAATATTGTTACAAAGCACTTGCAAGATGCAATGCGTGCCTTTGAGTCAGTGCTGACTCCTGGCGACCCAGCAGCTCCTGGGTTTTCTTGGCAGTGTAACCAGAAGTAGACTGCCCCAGGCCTTTCTTCCAAGGCAATGGTGAGTTAAGTGACTTGCCCAAGGCCACAAAGAGTGCCAGTGGGAACTGAACCCTAGTCTCTTGGTTAACAAACCAGTGCTCTAACCACTAGGCTTCTCCTCCACTCCACTCATCACTTATATATCAGTCCCTTTTATTAACTAAAATTAGAATGCTCCAATGGCGTCCTCCTTAATCCATTATTCAATGCTATTGATTCCAAAAGACAGTTTTTTTAAACACACCAGTGATACATCCATTTAACTATGCCACCAACAGAGCACCATGTTTCAGACAGACTATTGTTCCATCTATCCTTCTTCAGGGAATAAATCTTAAAAGTCTGAATCTTTAACATTTGTACTTATCTTTTAACTGAATCCAAGAGAGTACTTTCCTCTCCACCAACATGCTTCAATGTCTGCAGTGCGCAAAATATCTTCTCCTCAGCGTCTTCCCCTCAGTGTTCTCTGATGTACTTTCAATCTCTATATTCCCCATATATATCACTTCATTAATATATATGCTGCCAGGAACATGCTAGCTATACCCCAGTAGTTAGCGCACAGCAGTTACAACTACTGCTCACTTGGGATACTGTATCCTTTTGATAAGCCAATTTATGAAAAAAAGAGAGTGGTTTTTGTTTGCACGTGGTGTCAAATTTTTGTTTCTTCAATGGCACTCCAAGCATTCTATAAAAGGCTCAGCACTTGCCAAGCCTCTTATAAAATACCAGTGTAGTTTTAAACAGGCAGCCTTGGAGGTCTGCATTGTAACCTAAATAACCTATATACAATTATCCTTCCTATGGTGAATTAAAAAAAAAGTGATTAGATTGCAACAGGGACCTGATTTTATTATAAAAAATAGCAAAGATCTTGAAAAACAAATCACACACTTTCTCTTCTTTTTCTGTAGGTGGTGGAAGTAGGCTGTTTTTTTTTCATTTCTGTTCATGCTCTCCTTTGCCACTGTTGTATCTCATACGTATTAAGGAAGCATAGCAGGAAGTACCTGTTCCATCTGATACCGAAACGAATGCCTAAAGGAAGGGTGGTTCAGTAGTGGCCCAAGGTCTCCAGCAGGCAGTAAAAGTTAATCATATGGTTTTAAAAGTGGGACTTGGGGTATGAAGAATAGTTTCTGAATCAAGTCTGCCACAGTTCTCTTCAAATACTGTATACCTACGCATCTGGACATTTTAAGACTAGTGATGAATATGTGGAACGTTGGCAATAAAGATAAAAATAAAAATAAATAAATGTATTTGAAAACATTTATATCCCACCAAAGTGGCCAAAGACATTTGAGGCAGCATACAACATAAACTAAAAACCTAACAGATACATCTAAAAATAGATAACAAAGCAGGAGGAAAGATCCCCTTGGTCAAGTTTGGTTCTATCATAAGAGAAACTTATTGGATCATCCTGATGCTTCCGTGTGTGTAATGTAAATTGAAAACAGTTTTTCTTTAGACAGGCTTCACTTCATGCAATGCACTTTGTGGAAATCAAAAGGAATCTACCTGCAAGAAGGCTTAGGCAAATCCAATTGATATTTATAGTTTGACAAGCAAGGCTGGTGCTTTCTGGAGGTTTGATTCGATTACTTGATAATGGCTGGGAATGTGTTGTTCAAACTGTGGACACATCCACCTTTTGTAGTTTCAAGGTTATGCAGTGATTAGTGGACAGGTAGGCGTGGCTGACAAATCTATGCTTGAGCAATTGAATTCTGTATAGTGGTTAAGATATGGCAGCAACTTTATCATTGCATCTGCTTGATCTGGAATGGCTTCCAGTTGTAGTTACTGCAGAATGCATAGATGCAGTATTTGTAAACATGTGATTTACAATGTTTTAACATGTAATAAGTGAATGGTTGGCTTAATTTGATATGTAAAGATTCAAAAAGGAGGAATATTTACTAGAACATTAAAATTTTCTAAGAAGAGTAGTGCGTCACACCAAATTTTTGGGTGTTGGCAGAAGCCCTATCATGTGTACGCAGCATAAATCTGCCACACTTTAATCGTTTTGGGGTGGTGTGTCTTCAGCTAATGAAAAACTGGTTTTTTTAGTTTTTCCTGTGCAAGGTGCTGCATTCCTTAGATTCCACAATTAAGATCCCTTCCTGCAGCAAATAGAGATTGCTTGCACAAGAGTATCAATGGACATCAAAACCTCACTCATTTGTTTATGTTTATTAAAATTTTTAACATACCACTGTTAGTGGCTATAACCACACTGTTTTACATATTAACAACAAGCTAGAGAAAAAAAGCTTAATTAAAAGGTAGGGAGGGTACAGTATAGTGGTGAAGGTAAAAGTGGGGCTGAGGAGAGGAGAAAAGGTTGCCTGACAGGTTCAGGGCATCATCATCCATGGGTCACCAATTTCAAAAGCCTGTGCAAAAAAGTAAGCTTTCAGATCAGACTTACATTTGGATAAAACAGTTTCCAGACATAGATACTTTGGAATAACATCGATAGAAGGGAGTCTGGGATATATAAAAGACTGAGTTCTGAGTGGACTTGTGGATGATTTGCGCAGGTGGCGGAATAAACAAAAGCCTATCATTACACTAAGGGGTATGTTTACTAAACCATCCTAATGTGCGCCCGGCGATAGTGTGCAGGCTGCCATAAAAGGAGTGGGCATTCCGGTCTTGTGCACATTATCGGGTGAGACGCCGCTAAGCACGTTAACCCGTGGCAATCTTAAGTATGCGCGCAGACATGCAAACACAGAAACAGAGGTATAGCACAATGCTTAATACACTTACTGATGGTACAGGGGTCATGAGTTCGATCCCCCAGTGTGCCTAATGCATATGGCTGGCTGAGGCATTAGCTGTTACGTGTAAGTATTGCTTTTTGAGGCATGTTATGTATATTTTAATTAGTGCTGCCAGCAAACACACCCTCACGTGCCGTAACCAAAGGTGCCGCATAAGGCACTCTATAAGGCACTCCATAGGGCACATTATAAAGTGCACTGTCCACCAAGGCACCCTATAATGTCCCCTATGGGGCACCCTATAAGGCTCTATGGCCTTATGGCTACAGTACTCAGAGGGTGTTTTTGCTGGCAGCACTAATGTACATTAAAAATAGACAATGCCTCGGACAGCCCTATCAAATAACCCCACCGTGGGTGTGAACCCATGACCTCTGGCTCCACAGGCAGTGAAGTATCCAGTAGGCTACAGCTCTATAGCTGCTAACAAACCCCTGGCTGGCTACAGAAGGACTGCAGGTCACCACACAAACTGTCTGCTGTGGTTACCAGGATAGGGTTAACCCACCCGTACCCATGATGCACTGCACATGCACATCAGCAGTCTACAGATGATCACAAGATGGGGTATGCACCCCCACAGCACCTCGGCCTGGTAGGGGGAAACTGACCATGTGCACCCCCACAGCACCTCCGCCTGGTAGGGGGTACAGACCGTGCGTGTTACTGGCACAGAGTAGCTACAGACCGTCACATTGTGCGGGTACTGTGCTCACCCTGAGGGTGAGGTGGGGCACCCAGCACCAGGTCCACAGCACCTTTCATGGCTGATATACGCCATGCTGCAGGTCCCCATCAGTGCTAGTGTATGTGTGATAGGTAGTTCCTGCAGACACACCTAGGATACATCTGTATGTCTCAGTCATGTCTAGCCCTTATGGGCTATGATGCACCCAGAATAGTGCATATCCTGTGTTGGTGCCATGGTCACATGATGTAGGTGAAGGGGGGGTGTTTGGACCCATAGGCGGATTATGTACCACCACCCAACCCACCCTCTGTGGCTCAGGGTGGGAAACAGGATCTCCCACCAACAGATCCACATTCTACCTCCCTGCAATGGAATAGCCGTTTTAGGTTGGAGGCATTCTGCCCGTAAGAGGTTATCTTTGAGCTGTGGAGTTGTAGTTATCATGCTTGAGTCTATTGTCCCTGAAGAAGCCTGTTAGGCGAAACAAAAGCTTTTGTTGGACCTTAAAAAAACTTTCTCGGCATTGACTCTGCTTCTCCAGATTGAGGTTGACATTGAAGAACTGAAAGTGTGTGCGGACTTGATGACAAGCGTGTGTGGGAGATTTCAACAGAACCCTAAGTTGAGTATGCTGTTTACATTCTCAATGTTGTCATAACTCACTTTGAAAGATTTCTTGTACTTTTTGCAGGTTACGGAGCCTCTTGTGAGGCCTGCCAGCACCCGCACTGGGTATTCCGTACACACTCTTTCAGCTGTATGATTAAGATACTGAGATTATTTTGAAATCCCGAAAAAGTACTTTTAGGTGATCTAAGTAGTCTTTTTAATTAGGTCTGATTTGATTATTGATAATAATTGGTGTAATTAAATTGTTAAAATAAAAAGTAAAAGGCTTTATGGCCCGTGATGTGGAACTTTCCATCTAACCCTATGGTGGCTCGGTTCGCCAAGTGAAGGGTAAGATTTCTGAGGCCTGTTTGCCTTTGTGAATTGGTGATCTATTTTAGTATTATGTATTAAGGAAGGTTGGAGTTAAGGAAGGTTGGTGTTTCTTTGAATATTGTATTTCCCTTCCTTGCAGTTATTTTCTGGGTAGTAGAGGGGACCATCAACCCCAGTCCTGCTGGGGAACAGACACTCTACAGGGCAGTCAATGCCGATCTGTACACATCCATAAGGCATGGCAGACAGACAGTAGGCCTGGAAACACTCAGCTGCACCCCACCACTATCTGACATTCTCCAGCAGCAAGCCTCCAGCCACTGCACCCTGCAAGGTGTTCCAGCCAGACACATACTAACTGCAGACAGTCTGCTAGCTAGTCCATAGTGCATGTTCCTGGAGGAGATGCGTGTACCCAGAACTGGGATGTCAGCATACACACCAAGCAGATAAGTCAGTGATTGGGCCCCAAAAGAGAACCCATAAATATCACGAGAGAAATACTATATAGCACTATGGGGGAACCTAGCCATGCCATGGTCACTGCTCAGTCAGGGTGAGAGTGACCTCCCAGCAGGACATGCTGTGGCCACCCTGTCTGTGCAGGTGGTGGCCGGGCACTACAATGTCCGAGCCATTGCCCTATGCAGATGCAGCCAGGCCAGGCCACCCTATCCAGGCTATTCCTACAGTACCTTGCTCCTCATTATGCACATTGGCAGGCCAATACTGGCAACAGTGCTAGCAGTGTGGGCTGTGGAGGGTGTTGGCAGCCACCACAAACTGGATAGACACACACTCCACACACCTATGCCAGCATTGTGCAACTATAGAGGTGTTTGGCAGCCCTGGCCACCACACCAGTCCTGGGCACAGTGCAGGCATGGCTATGGTACGCAATACTGTTGGGGTCACTCTGTCAGACACCGGACCTGAGGCACACTCCAGAGACATCAGAACGGTTGCTATGATGCAGCTCAATCAGCCACTGGTGCTTAACGTAGGAATTGCTATCTGCCAGTTATCATAGCAACCTTTTGATAGCTGTGTACAGTTTTCCCATGTTTAGGGTGGCATTGCTAAGGTATGCAAGTGCTAGTATTGGGAGATGCACGCAGGGCCCAACATTCTGCCTCTCCAGGAGGCTTGGGATAATGGAGCCTGTGGGTGCGGGTGTGTCTGCCCCTGTTGGCCGCTGCTCTAGGGCAGAGGTTCCCAACTCCAGTCCTGGAGGGCCAAACACTGTTCGGGTTTTCATGCTGTCCCTAATGAATATGCATGAGATACATCTGCATACCATGGGGGCGGTGCATAGAAATGCAGCACAGCCATATTTATTAGAGGCAGCATGGAACCTGAATGGTGTTTGGCCCTCCAGGACTGCATTTGGGAGACTCTGCTCTAGGTAATGTGCATGTTTATGGTGTCTGTGCTCTGTAGGGTAAAAGGTAGGTGTTTTGGGCATGTCTACGTCATCTGCAATAAAGGTTCTGTCTGTATTAGCACGTTTTAGTAGTGGGTAAAATATGGGGGCTGGGTTGGCAGGGACCACAGCTGGGACTTGAACCTGTGACCTTCTGCTCCTGAACACACTGGCTGTGGGCACTGCACCACCGTGTTGCCACAGAGGCAGTGCATTCCCTGGAGATACCATGACTGTTCATCAGACAGGGCCTGTCTGTTGCCGTGCATGGCACCCACCTACACAGGGCTAGGCCACGGTCTGCTCTGGGCAGCTGCCACTGCCCCCACCCCCAGTACCCCTCTGCCACCCTGCTGACATGCCCTTCTGCTGGTGGTGCGCAGTCTCAGGCCATCCAGTGTGCGGGTAGGCGGCTGCCTATGGTGCGGATTCTGGGGTAGGGGTTCCTGCATAGCTGTCCACGCTTCCCCCCAGCACTGCCTGGCAATGTTCTGTGCCCTTGGGGGTACCTGCTGGGTACTATCGCCTGTGCCACAGTGGGAAGCACACTCGTGCCCATGTTGGGCCCTCATCAGTTGCTGTCTGGCTGCACTACTGTTTCAGCATTCCTATGGGTCACCTAGGCATCACCCTAGTCCGCACTGTGGCCCAGCTGCACCACAGCATGTGCCGCCTGCAGCCCTCTGTGTCCCCTTTTCAAGCATCTGTCCAGTTGCCCGTTCCGACATGCCCGCCCTGCTGTTGCGGAACATGCACACGCCAATGGAGAGGGAAAACCCTGCTCAGCGCACTTTCACTGTGGGCTCATTCACCTTGTATGGGGACGGAACATAGACCCTTCCAAAATTCATATTTTGTTTTGGAGCTTTCTCAAAGGGGGGGGGGGGTTGATGTTTCCCATTAATACCACTATTGCCCAGCTTGGTTATGTTTTTTGTCCATTTTGTTCAGGTCATTTTCACTGTTTATTTGCCCTTTTGTTCCGTGCACATGTATCACACTTATCACTTTTTGTAGGTTTCCCTGGTTTTGCTGTACATTGCTGACGGAAATGGTTTCTTTTCCCTTTAAATCAGCTCTAACGCCAGGGTTTCACTGGTGTTAGTTTTCAGCCTTGAATTTCACAGCATTAGTGTGCAGGGAGCCTCTCCCCTCCCACTCTCCGCCCATTGGCCCTCTCTCTCTCCGCCCCTGGGGAGCCTTCCTCCGCCCTCAGTGCTCATTTGCGCCGCTGCGCGCGTTATCGCACGCTAAGGTACCTCTGCGTCCGATAAAGCGCCATTATTGCGTGATAAGGTACCTTATCGCGTGATAACATGGAAGAGTGCACGTTAAGACTGCTTAGTAAACATGCCCCTAAGTAAGGGTATGAGAGGGGGGTACTCAAAATTAAAGGTGTTAAATAATTGTGCAGGTAAACCTGTGTATGACCTTGAATGCAAGCAATAAGATTTAAATTTGGTGCAATAGACCACAGGTAACCAGAGTGCCCTTCAAGAGAGGGGTCATGATCAGATGGTTTAACATGGTGGAGCAGATTAATAGCAGAGTTTTGGATCTGTTGAAGTCTTAAGTGTGTATAAGTGAATGCCATTATAAAGACATTGCTGTAGTCAATATGATTAGTAACCAGAGTGTGAATAACAGTAGAGATGCCATCTTTATCATAGTACTTGAATCAATTTGATCTGGCATAGTGCATAGGAAGATTTAATGACTTAGAGATGTTTGTAAGTATTGGTAGTTCAGGTTGGCGATCATAATGTTGGATTGTTCTGAGCTTGATAGTTTGATTGCCGATGTTTTGTCACCATTCGAGGGGACATCATGTACCTATGTTAGGGTTGGCGGCAACTGAGTTCATTGGTTTGCAGGGACTGATTGGTTGGTTTCCCTGGGGGCTGCTGGATTGCTGTTCCCAGGCATTGTTGGTGGTGCTTCAGATCTTTGGTCTGCAAGGATTGGTAGATCGGGTCTATGTCTATATGTCTGTTTATGGAGCTTATGGTAGAAAACCAGGCTTCCAGAAATTCTCTCTCTTCATTTGTACTCGTGCTAGAATTTCAATTGTCTTCCAGTTGAATTTGTGTCTTACTGCATATACATGGATTGAGACTAGGGAGAGTAGGCCATGCCTTTTGATGGCTAGTTGGTGTTTGTGTAGTCTGGTGGATAGTTTTCTTCCTGTTTGGCAGACGTAGTGCTTATCACAATCAACACATTGAATTTTGTCCACTGTGACATAGTAGGTCCTTCCAGCCCGGTAGAAGAGGCTAAAAAGCCAGGAACAGGAGTAGGGCTGAGTTGTAAACAAAAGCACATGGCTCCTGGTTACTTTAGAAACCAAGCACAGAGGCAAGAGAAACACCCCTGCTACCATTCAGGGAATGAGTCAGGAGCTAATGCAGGACACCTGCTAGGGGGTGGAGTTGAGCACTGCCCTAGAATTCACCCTGATAAAGAGAGTTCAGTTGAGCTTATGGAGTTAGAAAGAGAAGGGGAGGAAGGAGAAGAAGAAGTGGATGAGGCATGTGTGCTGGATAAGGAAGCTAATGAGAGCTACGGTGAAGACAGCAGTGCCAGGAAAAAGCCAGAGTCTCTGTGGAAGGGTGAGACAGAGTCTTTCTTCAGGAAAAGAAAAGAAACCCCAAGGGAAGGATATAATAAGGGCAGAGTGGATTACCTGCAGTATCCAGGGGAACACAGAAGTGAAAGAAAGCCAGGAAGGCAAGTGAAATCTTCTGTGCAAGGCTTAGGTTGGGAACATACAGCCAGTCCAAAGCCACAAGGAAAACCTCCACCAGCTAGGCTAAAAGGTAAGCCAAAAGGCTGGTATAAAAATAGTTAGTGTGACTGTATTTACCCAGAGGGTTGGAGCTGGGAAGAGAATACCTGTGCTGATAACATTTGTGAAAGCCATTATTTAACTCAGGAATATCAGGTGAAACCTGAAGCAGTTAGAAAGGGCGTGGCATCAGGATTGCCATTACAAACATTTCTTTCTAGCCAGGAAGAGTTAATGGACTTTGAACCTGAGTGTGTGAATATTGATGAAGATATCATGGACTGTACGATATCGCTTGCTAATGAAATAATCTCATTACGCTGAAGGCATGTTGTGAAAGAGAAAGTACAGCACTACTAGCATTGAGAAGAAGAGAGCTGTGAAGAAACAGCATTGTTACGTTGGAATGCTAGATACCAACCTGTTTATTGCTGAAGTAAGCCTTTTCTGTTAAAAGAACCTTTGATTTGTCCTTATGCCAGTAAATACCTGGTTTGTGTTACTTTGTTCATGGTGAAATCCACCCCGGGAGGGGAAATAAAATCCTTTGGTTGCTTAAACCACTTTTCCACAACTGCTCCTCATTGATTCGGTGAAGGGACTACATTTCCCAAAAAGTCCAGCTTCAGGATTTGTAAAGTAGCTGCTTCAGTGGGGGAAGAACCACTCACTTAAACCCCCGTGTATAAGTGGGTAGAGGTTAAGGAGAGCTGGTGACAACACGACATTGGTTCTTTGATCTTTCTCTGGTTGTCCTTTCGGTTCTGACAGGCTTCTTCTCAGGTTCGTGGTTGGTTTGTGGGCTTTTGTAATGTGATGGTCTCTTAGTAGTCTTGCAGTCATTTCGGAGGTGTTCTGGATGTAAGGGAGGCTGAATCGCCTGGGTGCTCTTTCGGATTTAATGACTGCAGAAATTTGAGGCTCAAAAGTGAGCTATGAGTTGAATATAACTCCTAGTGTGATTGAACATTACTGGTCTATGCTCATGGCATAAAGATTCACAGCTGTTTAGGGAATATTATGCATGTTATTAAATTCATTCAATTTCAAAACATTTTAGGATCAATGTTCAAAAGCCCTTATCAAGATAACCATGCATAAGGGCACTCAAACAGAATTTAAGTGGCACCATCCAGATTGCTCAAATTCTCCAAAGATCACCCTAGCATTATCTGGAGACCACCGAGGATGACACAGACAATTATCCAAATACAGTAACTGCCATATTGGTATAGTGACAATTTTCAGCGGTTATCTGGATTATTTATCTGGATAACTGAGGCTGGTGACAAAGCTGTCCTAAATTATACAGAGAGTGCTTTTCAGTTGCTATCTGAATTGTGGCTGCACAACCTGAATATTCAATAGCGGCCAATATCTGGATACTATTACTGAATATCCAGAGGACATTTAAATGCCACAGCGCTTAACTATCTGTTTTGACAATGGACCTCTTTGTGTTTTCTGTCAAAGGGGAAGATCAATGGTTACATCATGAAACTGACAGAAACATGTTTGTAGGCAGATCAGGTATGCTGATGTTCTCACTGTTGAATTTTCCATGATGGAATCCTCTTGCCTATCTATGCTCTAGTTTTAGGTTTGTAGGCAAGTCATAGTGGTAGTTAAGTAGTCTTCATCTTTCATAGCTATGGTGCAGAACCAGAATATTTGGCAGTGCAATGTAATGGCAGCCAAAGGGACTCTTGTGTCTCATCTTTAGTGTCGACATGGATCAGAGTTCACACAGCAGATAGGGGTACTGGTACCATGACTGATTTTTTTGGTGGGGCCTGAAGTTTACATGAGAGAGCACAAGGCTTGTTGGCCTGTGCCAGTGCCACTGACTAGGTGGGCCTGACTTCAAAGGGGGGGGGGAGGGGAGGGTGTCATGGCTTATCCATGCTATGCCTCTGCATTCCTTTGCAAGTCCTACTATATGTACTGGTCAGTGTCCCTCTGAAGGTTGTAAGTTAGGATCCAGTAGTGTCACAGATTAAAGGTTTTCCAGGAAATTTGCTGTAAGCATTGTGCCTCTGCTTCAAACTAAGTCAACAACTCAAGATTTGTCAGGTCAGAGTGCAAATGAAGGGAAATAGGCAAGGAACTGCTGTGCTTCGCTTCAGGTATACGAGGAATACCTCCTGTCTGCTGCTACTCCTGTACAGACTCTTTTAGGACCCATGGAGCCAGAGTAGATGGCAGGAAGTTAAAGAGTAGCTGTGTTCCTCTGTGCAGGTAAAGAACTTCCACAAACCTCTGCTGCTTCATGGGATCAGAGCAGTGACTACATGCAGTAAAGTGCCCTCAGAGATAACCCTTCTGTTTCCTACTAGAAGACTGTAGAAGGAACAAGGTGGACAGCAGCAAAAAAAAACACCAAGGATCAACAAATTGAAATTTATACACTTGCATTGTGACACAATGGTATATTCCCCATTTGCAGAATCAGACATATTTGGGGGGGGGGTTAATGTGTGTTTCTCATAGGAAGTATCAGGGGGATGCATGTGTTAATGTGTGGCATGGGGTCATGGGCTGTGTGTATCAGGGGTGGGTGCATGTGTGTGAGATGGGATGAGTGTACTGGAGCGGGTGGGTGCATGAGCATGTATGTGTTTGTGTGTCGATCAGGGGGGTGGATGTACATATATGTGTCATACAAAGCCTTGACATTCCCCATATGTTGGGGTAGGTGCATGTATGTCATGGGCTGTGTGTGTGTTGCGGTTGCATGTGTGTATGTGTATGGCAGGGGCTGTGTGTGTGTGTTGGGGTGGCAGGGGCATATGTGTATGGCATGGGGAGTGTTGAAGGCTGCATACGTGCAGGTGGGGGCTGCATGTGTCTCTTTCTCATGACTCCGCTCTCAGGCTTCCCACAGTCTCTCTCATATCGCACCCCTGCCCCCAGCTTCACCCATTCTCTCTCTCTCTCATGATCCCCTGCCCCCCTCCCCCCAGCTTCATTCACTCTCACTCATAATCCCTCTGGCTTCACCGAGTCTCTCTCTCTCTCTCATGACCCCCTCCCCCCAGCTTCATTTACTCTCACTCTCTCTCATAATCTCTCTGGCTTCACCCAGTCTCTCTCTCATGACCCTCTCCCCCCAGCTTCATTTACTCTCACTCTCTCTCATAATCTCTCTGGCTTCACCCAGTCTCTCTCTCTCATAACCTTCCCCAGGCTTCATGCACTTATTCTCTCTCACCAATTCCTATGCCTGGCTGCAGCTCCTGAGGAGTGTGGTGTTGCACACTTCCCCCACAGTGACTGGCTGTCTGCATAATTGAGCTGTGCAATGGAGGAAGTTTAGGCTGATCTTGCAGTTTCAAGTCTCGTAAAACTTGAAAATCTGGAGATTAGCTCGAATGTCCTCCACCCTGTGGCTAAACCATGTACAGCACCGATCATGGTGAACCACCACATTTTTCAGGTGCAGCAGCCAAATTGGAGGTGTGACGTTTTGGGCATCAGAGTGCAACTTCTAGGTGCCAAGGTGACCTGGTGCCCAGGATTTGTTGAGCTCTGGCTAGCATAAGCATGTTTGTTCATGCATACTTATTTATGCTCAAGCATGTGTACAGGCAAAATCCACAGCCATCTGAGCCCTCGACAATAGGTGCTGTGCCTAAGTGAAACACACGAACAGGCTGGAGCAAGGAGAACGAGTTATGTGGCTCTGACTGGTGCAGTCAGCTTGGGAGAGGATAGTGACTGGATACCGACTGCTGATAAGTTTCTACTCAAGCATGCCCACTCAAGAACATTCTTCTTTTATTGGTTCACAAATTTATTGAAATACTTAGGGTGGATTTATTTTCTTAAGTATATCAAGGACAGTTCTGGCAGTATTTTAAAAAATGACAGCCATGTATATCCGCGGTCCTTTTATTCAATCTCTATACTGAAGAAACAAGGGAATGCTACATTGCTGAGCAGGTGTAAATAGGCATGGGATCTTCTTACATATCATCACAGTTGCTTGTGTTGATTATTTGATGTATTGTAAAATCTTCTTAGAGCCAAAATTTATTTTCATGCATTATTACTTATAGAGTAAACTGGGGAGGGTAGGGGAGCAGGAATTTCATATGCACTCATTAACAGACCTTTTTTATAAATAGTATATTCCAGCAGATTAACTTCTATACATCAGTAAACTACAAACAGCATATTCCTGATGTGAGACAATAGTAGCAAATGCAGGCAGCTGCTTTAGATGTTGTCCTGACTGGGGCTGATATCTGAACTATTCTATTGAAAATTGTACTTTTACATTATTTCAAATCAGGTAAAAACACAGAAGACGTTTGAGTAACCTTATACCTTAAGGAAGATAGGTTTATGAGAGCTGGAGCCGGCAGACATTTTACGCCAATCAAATTATCTGATTCTGCTAGATGGAGAAATTGGGAACCATGATTAAAGAGGAACTCAAATGGGTGAAAAGGAGAGCAGACACATCTCCTTCGTTTTCCTCATAATGGTTATGAGCCCAGGTATATATAGCAACACTTGAAATCTCCTTGGAACTGGGACAGCAAAGAGAGAGACGCATTAATACGATCTGGTAAAGCAGTGAAATCAAGGGACAAATTTAGGAGGCACAAAGTGGAAACAAGAAATTTTTGTTTGGCAAAAGTATGAGCAAGTCTCCATATTGACAATGGACAGTTTGGGATGTCTGCTTGTAGTCCCTTCACTACCCCGATCCTTCTTTCCTCAAGTCTTCCACGGTCTACCTCTCTTCCATAATCAGTTTTTATCTTCCGTTTTCGGTGTTTGCTATAGATACCTCACCACCGAGTCACTGTGGCACACTGAACAGGTTGAATCAGTATCGGAACACAGGACCAAGTACATTCACACACCCTTAATTTCAGTTAAATGGAAACTGATTATTTTAAACTCTTTTCATTAGATCTTATTACATCTTACATAAGTTGTACTATGCTTTAGTTACCCTTCTTTGCAATTTTAATCCTTTTCATTTTATGAAGCTTCTGTTTTTCATAAAACTTTGAACCATAATAAGGAAGTCACCATGACCATCCCCCTAAGCAAATACAGAATGGATTATTTGCTTCTAAAAGTGAGATAAGATGGCAGACACGCCCACACTATATATACAATATTTACTCAAGCTGAGAACGCCAATATCAGTTCATGCATGCGTTATTCCTAATGTTACAACAATACAAAATTAAATTTATGTTTTTCTTTTAGAGACCCAATTGTTAAGTTTGGTATTTTAAACAAAGGTAGAGTTCTGTACCCTCTTTCAACTGTGTACAAAAGGCTCGACACGTGCAGGCACACTTTAGAAAGGCAGTGTAGGTACAATCTGTGATGTTCAGGTCAGAATGTCTGAAATTCTATGGGAGAGGCAGCAGAGAAGGTGGGCACATATAAGTGCATTCTAAAATTGGCCTGTCTCCACCCTAAAATATAATCATTTCTCAAAAACAAAAGCAAATGGGAACATAAGAATAATGGGCCAGGCACATGCAAGTTTCTGCCTGATCTTAGAAATGTGCACGTGTTCGATATGGATGGCGGCAGCTTGGACAACAGACATGCCCCGGTGGCATTTCAGAATGGACATATCTGACACCCCAGCCTGCTATTTTGAAAGCAGAGACGTGCAGCAGCCACACAAACCTGTCTCTATTTACCTAGATGCACTTTTGCTGTGGCAAAATGTATTGGGGGAATGAGAGGGCTTTCTCCTCTTCTCTCCATGGGTGTTAAAGTGCTCATTTTGGCAATTTTGTAATATCTATTTCTGTCTGGGGTCAGGTATAGACATGGACATGTGTGCCAGCGAGTTGCACTGTGCAGCACAGATCTAAAAGTGGGTATCTTTTTACTAATGCTCTGGGCACGGCTCCACCATGCCTTTGTGATCACCCTAGAAATGTGTAACTTCAGGGCTTTTTAAAATGACTCCTGGGATGTCAGTGTGATTTGCACGTCGGAATGGGCATTTTCAGAAGTGGAAAACACAAACAGAGCTTCTAAAATGACCCCCCATAGTAAACCTCTTCACTGTAATTTATGGTCTTATTTTGCTCAGGAAAAGCGTGGAAGTGATACCTTCTAATGGACAAAACAATTATTCAAAAAGGTCGTTCTATATGTGTTTTTCAGAGCACACAAAACCCTTCTTTAGATGGGATCATTTGATCTTTGAATGTTTTCTACTTCATCTCTGATATAATTCTTATCTTGGTTCACTGAAAGTGCTACAATGTGCAAAGAGGAAGGAGGGGGGAAAGAAGAGGTCTCATGCTTGAGGTGGCAAGAGGTGCTATGTACAGAACAACATATATTTGCCATACTGGGTCAGACCAAAGGTCCATCAAGCCCAGTGCAAGGAACAGAGGCTCCCTAGGTGGGCCCTCCATCTTGCTGCATCCCCCCCCCCCCCCATTGTTGCTGCCCCTCTCCAGGCCTGTAGTGGTGACCATGGCAGGAAAACAGCAATGCAGTGCCAACCAAAGCTCTCTGGTATTGCATCATGGTTCCTGCTGTCTATTATCTGCTGCTTCCTTCTCTCTGCGCAGCAGACTACTACTTCTTATGTCTATAGTGCTATTAGGATGTACATGGTGCTGTTCATGTATACATAACTATCCTGGTTCCTTGGAGCTTATCTGCAGCTTGACTATATTGTAAACACAAGAGGCTTCAAGAAATGTATTAAAATATAGTAAAATAGTTAAAATCCAAAAGGCTCCCCATTGGGACAGTCAAGGTTAAAAGATTCAAATTCAACCTCAAAACCATGGATTTTTAGGTGGTATTTTAATATGACTACAGAAGGAACATAACATACTGATTTTGGAAGGAAGTTCTCGCACACGGAGCAGTAAAGTTGAAAAGGGAGAATCAGGAGTAGGTAATGGAAGAGTAGAATACAGGAAAAAAAAAAAGACAACTTAGCTGATAAATGGAGGATACAAAGGAGGCAATAAGAGAAGAGGTAATGGGCACACACAGAGTGAATGCATTTTAGGGTTGCCAACTGGCTCCTGATGCGCCCAACAAGTCTGATCCAGTTCTGGGTTTATCCATTGCATGCAGGAATATGTAGTTCTGATTTCTCAATTGCACTTCATAAGAAAAGCAAAACTACAAGTCCCTGCATGCAATGGGTAAGCCCAGAACTGGATCAAGCCTGCCGGGTGCATCTGGAGCCAGTTGGCAAATGTATTTACATAATTAAAAGGATGTCATTTACTACAAGACATAAATGCAGGTGATTTTTGTAAAGAAACCCAGGGAAAAATCTTTCAAATGAATAACAATAGTATTTGGAAAACAGCCAAGAGAGCAAATAGAATGCTAGGTATGATAAGGAAAGGAATGGAAAATAAAACAAAAGATATTATAATGCCTCTATATCGTTCCATGGTGAGACCGCACCTTGAATATTGTGTGCAATTCTGGTCGCCGTATCTTAAAAAGGATATAGCGATTTTAGAAAAGGTTCAGAGAAGAGCCACCAAAATGGTAAAGGGGATGGAAGGATACTCCTATCAAGAAAGGCTAAAAAGGTTAGGGCTCTTTAACCTGGAAAAGAGACGGCTGAGGGGAGATATGATAGAAGTCTATAAATTAATGAACGGAGTGGAACGGGTAAATGTAGATCGATTGTTTACCTTATCAGAATATAGAAAGACTAGGGGACATGCAATGAAGCTACAGGGTAAACTATTTAAGACTAAATAAAAGAAAATATTTTTTCACTCAACGTGTAATCAAACTCTGGAATTTGTTACCGGAGGATGTAGTAAAGGCTGTTAGTGTAGCTGGGTTTAAAAAAGGTTTGGACAAGTTCCTGGAGGAAAGGTCCATAAACCATTATTAAGAAGGGACCCAGGATATCAATGCTTGAACTAATACAAGCATTGTGGAACCTGTGTCGCTTGGGGAAACTGCTAGGTACATATGACCTAGATTGGCCACTGTTGGAAACAGGATACTGGGCTTGATGGACCTTGGTCTGACCCAGTATGGCATATCTTATGTTCTTATATACACACACACACACACACACACACACACACACACAAAATATATCAAAGGCCTTGTACCACACCTAAGAGTCTGTAATCTGCATATCAATGTCATCCTTTGTTTTACTGTCCAAAAAAATGAGGAAGACATTCTCTCTCATCATAGCTTTTATGACTCATAATAAAACTGGTAAGCCTACAAAAGATCACTTAATATGCATACTTAGCTTCGCATATCAAAAATACAGAACCTAGACCAGCGATGGCGAACCTATGGCACGCGTGCCAGCTGTGGCACGCGAAGGCCTTGCAGCTGGCACGCGGGAAGGTCCGCAAAAAAAGAAAAAGCTGGCTCTGACTGCTGCCGCGGACGCGGCAAGGGCAGAATGCAGCGTCCCGCGGGGCCCCCTCCGCCCGCTAAGCCCCTCTGCAAGAGCTTTCAGATTCGCGAGGGAGAGCGTCTCCCTCGCGTCTCTGTTAAGCCCGCAGGAGCTAATGGGAAATTTCCCATCAGCCCCTTTAGACGCGAGGGACTGATTGCTCTCCCTCGCGAATCTGAAAGCCCTTGCAGAGGGGCTTAGCGGGCGGAGGGGGCCCCGCGGGACATTGCAATCTGCCGCGGCAGCAGCCAGAGCCTGCTTTTTTTTTTTTTAAATTTGCCGGGGGGGGGGGGGTTAGGACTGCTAATGGGCTAGGGGGGGGGTAGGACAGCTAATGGGCAGGGAGGGAGGCAGGGGGGGGGGGGTAGGACTGCTAATAGGGAGGGAGGGGGGGTTAGGACTGCTAATGGGGAGGGGGGGGTTAGGACTGCTAATAGGGAGGGAGGGGGGGTTAGGACTGCTAATGGGCAGGGGGGGGTTAAGACTGCTAATGGGCAGGGAGGGGGGGGGGTAAGGAATGATAATGGGAGGGGAGGGAGGAAGGGAGGGGGGGGGGGTAGGACTGCTAATGGGCAGGGAGGGAGGCAGGGAGGGAGGCAGGGAGGGGGGGTTAGGACTGCTAATGGGCAGGGAGGGGGGTTAGGACTGCTAATGGGCAGGGAGGAGGGGTTAGGACTGCTAATGGGCTGTGGGCTGATGGGGGCTGTCTGGAAATGGGGTGATGGGGGTTAGGACTGGTAATGGGTTATAGGGGGGGCTTAAACTGAAAATGGGGTGATGGGGGTTTAGGACTGGAAGTGGGTTGATGGGGGGGGCTAGGACTGGAAATGGGCTGATGCAGGGACTAGAAGGGAATGGATGCTGGGTGAGGCTGGAACTAGAAGGGAGCTGATGTTGGGGGAGGATTAGAATGTGATGGGGCTGGGAGAGTAAAATGGAGAGGGGAAAAATATTTTGTGTGGGAGGGATAAAAAATCTACAATTGGCCGGGTATTGGGAGAGTAAGTGGGGATTGAGGATGGAGGGGTAAAATTTGAGTGGATGAAATAGGAATGAGGAAAGAGCAAAAGGAGAAAGATTAGTATGTTAAAGCGGATGTAGAGAGAGAGAATGGAAAAAAAAACTAGAAGAGAGAAGAAAGGACAAATGGACAGCAGATGATGGAGAGTTAGCAGAAAAACATGAAGAAACCAGAAGAAAGTGGCTGGAGCAATTGCAACTGTGTAACTGAGCTGAGGTATTCTGTTTATGTAATTCCTTTTTGACATTGCCACTTGTTCTCTTTCCCCAGTAGGTCATGTATTGTTATTGTCTGAAATGTATTGGTTTAATATTTGCAGTGTTGCCTTTTGATAGGTATGGTGTGGTGCTTTGTGAGTCCTGGTAGTGCTGTTAGGATACGGCGGGTTTGCTATTGGTTCTAAATGGGCAGTGTTTGTAGTAGTTCCTAATGTGCCTGGCGGTTGGCACTGGATTATAGTAATGTAGAAATCTTTTAGTCTGTCTTTATCCATACACTCATTAAGAGACATGTTTACTAAAAGTTAGTGTATGTTAGCATTATGCAAATATTTATGCAAATTGACGTGCTGGCACTTTGAGGAAATTCTTTGGTTTTGTGCGGCAGTTTGGGCACTCGGGCTCAAAAAGGTTAGCCATCACTGACCTAGACCATCATGCGCAGTGTCACAGTAATTTCGGTCCCTCCAAAAATGCTTTAAATGGAATATGCCACCTTCTCTCTAATCATCCTTGGACATCTTCTCTCAGCCGTTGATTCACTAAGCAGGGTAAAATGATAGTTACTCAAGAAGAAACTGGCAGATTATGATAGAAGCAGCATGGTGCCTTGGAAAGTCCACTTGGATAACAAGTAGAAAAGTATTCCAACAGAGCGGGACACTATTTTAGAGTAACTTAACACATTTTTGGCTAGCTTTTGAGAGCTCTGTTCCCTTCGTCTGATCTTTCTTTGCACCGACCTGCTGAAGGAGTGGAGTAGCAGCTTAATAGAGGAGAGAGCTGAGAACCAGGAATGCAAGTGTTCAAATGCCATAGATGCTCCTTGTGATCTTCAGCAAGCGAATTAAACCTCTATTGCCTCAGGTATAAACTTAGGAGGGATAGTCCGCGCTGGTGGTTAGCACTTGCACAGCGGCTAGCTACTGCTGCTGAACTTCATACCTGGATAGTCAAGGCCGGGGCCATATCCAAACCATCGGCATTATCGGCCGGATAGCGCTGGGCTAACCAGGCCACAGCAATATTCAGTCACGGCCTAGTAAGCTAAAGCAGTGAAAATTAGGAGACCCTCTCAGGTGCTTTACTTTTAACGCTTTGGGATAACCAGCTAGTGGCTAAATATGGCCACTAGCTGGCTCTCTAGAACACCCTGTCATTAGCCAGCTAGCATTGGGGCATTTAGTAGCAAAACCTGGGAATATTCAGTGGCTTTAGTTAATAAGGGGGGGGGGGGGGCGGTATTTTTTTTAAATTTTTAAGTGCCATCAAGTCAAGGCAGACTCCTGAAAACCAGCAGCCCTTCTTGGCAAGGTATGACCAGACGTAGATTGCCAGGCCTTTTCTTCCAAGTCAGTGGGGTAAAAGTGACTTGCCCAAGGTGACAAGGAGTGTCAGTGGGAATTGAACCCAGATCTCCTGGGTGCTAGGCTGTTGCTCTAACCACTAGGTTAGCCTACTCAGCACCATTTGGATGATTTCCAGGTCTGCAAACCGCCTAAGTGGCTTTGAATAGTCCTTCCCCCCTCCAGGGATAGGAAGATACCTACTGCACTCAACTGTAACTCACTTTTAGCTAATATGGAAAAAAAGGCATGCACTTAATGCAAGCAAGCAGAAAGCTTCGTAGAAAGCACCGGGGTGGGGGGGGGGGGGGGGGGGGGGATGCTAGAGTGCAGGCAGACATGTAAACTTGAATCTCTGCTCCATGCTAGCCCTAAAAACTTATTGTTTTCAATTTTTTAAACTCTAGAAATACTGTTACTGCAGATGCTTGAGGTGTAAAAAGGCTTGTTTGCTTTTATTACCCATGGCCTGGATGTGAAGGAGAGCAGGAGAATATCTTGAAAAGTAAAAAAGGAAGACAGCACTTTTGGGAGAAAGGAGGCACCATTCTCAGAGAGATAGGGGTTGCCGAGATACCCAGAAAGCACAAGACCTGTAGCGCTGGCATGTGTTCAGCTGATGAGAAAGCTGCCAGAATACGATGTGCTGGGACCAAGCCTTGGAAGAGACTTTCCAAAAGGAGCCAACAGGGACTCTTCCATTGTTTGCAACACTTGAGAGAGATTCCGCTATGGCCCCAGCTAAATGCATGGAACTGTCTTGCCCTCTGGAGGTGGTGAGACATATCAGGGTGCACTACCAAAGACATGCCTGGAACTTGCCTCTCATAGCACACCAGGGCTGCCAACTAACCACATGAAGATGCAGAAATAGCCCCTGGTCTAGCTTGGACTAAAAGAAGGGGCTGAAAGGAAGGCAAGTCAGCCTGAGAGGAACATCACTCCTCAAAGACTCTCCCAACTCTGGCCTTGGCCTAGGCAAAAAGTTCTGAGGCTGAAAAAGAGACAGGCTATAAGTGAGAAGAGGATGGGATTCCCACCTTCACTTAAGAGACTCTGCTTCAGAAGTCCTCACTACTGAGGCAACGATTGGTGGAATTCCGCTAACAGGCTCAGGAAAACCAGGCACCCATGGACCACTTGGCCAGTCTGGCACTACTAGAGCGACCAATCTTGGGAGAGACCAAAACCTACACAGTAGACAGCTTACCAAGAACCACAGGAGAGAGACCTATAGAAGCCCAGAGAACAAGCCAGAAGGAGGAGGACATCTAAACCATCTGTCCATGGGACCTTCCCACGACTAAAAAGGCTCTTTACCTCAACTTCCCCGCATGAATTACTAGTACTACTACTTAACATTTCAATAGTGCTACAAGGCATATGCAGCGCTGAACATATACGCATAAGAGACACTCTCTGCTCAACAGAGCTTGCAACCTATTCAAGACAAACAGCAGGTCGAACATCAGCAGTTTCCATTTCCGCATGATGAGAGAAAACACCTTAGGGCTTAACTCTCACTCATCGGGAACCACTGTGACCTGACTTGAACATATGGTCTGCACACTGCTGTATGAGTGCTGCTGGCAGGGTCACTAGACGAGTCTCCGATCAACAGCCGAGCTCCACTACTATTGTGACATTGCAAAGGCTTTTTTCCTCATTGCCACATGCCACTGCTGAGGCCCTAAAAGAGAACACTTTAACCACTTAACTGACAAGAAGGGCCTGGAACCTCTCTAGGACCACTCTGATCACCCTGGCATCTAGGCTGTTGACCAACCAAAAGGCTTTCTGAGAAGACCAGAGCCTCTGTAGAAGCTGACGCAGACAATGCATTAGCCCAGCAGACCAGCAACGGCAGCAACTATCACCCAAGGTAGTACCTCCAGAGGCAACCCATCCATCAACAGATGAATCTTCAGCCACCAGGCCAGTTGCTCCTAGATCTCTCAAGTAAGACAGACGCTGAACAAACAGAGCCAAGACCTGCAAGTCTGAAAAAAATCCTGCAGAGGATCCCTGCATGCCCTGGCTCAAAGCACCCACATCTCCCTGTTTCCTCAGCTCACAACTTTGGGGTCGTCTGACTCCTCTCTCCTCTTCTTCACACACATCCATCCGAAAGCCAAGACCTGCTGTTTCTTTCTCTAACATCCACAAAATCAGCCCATTCCTTTCTGAACACACTACTAAGACACTTATCCACTCCTTAATCACCTCCTGTCTTGACTATTGTAACCTACTCCTTGCTGGTCTCCTGCTGAACCATCTCTCTCCCCTTCAATCTGTTCAACACTCTACTGCTAATCTTCCACCAGCCTCGTCATGCTCATATTACCCCTCTTCTCAAGTCACTTCATTGGCTCCCTGTTTCCGCATCCAGTTCAATCTTCTCCTGCTGACCTATAAGTGCATTCACTCTGCAGCTCCTCACTACCTTTCCTCTTATACCTCCCTACACCCCTCACCGGAAAATCCACTCTTCTGGCAAAATGCTTCTATCTGTGCCTTTCTCTTCTATTGCTAACTCCAGACTTTGCTCTTTTCACCTTGCTGCTCCTTATGCCTGGAACTACCTGCGTTTGTACATCAAGTGCTTTCTCTGGCACTTTTCAAATGCAGGCTGAAAACTCACCTCTTTGCTGCTGCTTTTGGATCTTGACTCACCTCATCTCCTTTGTGTTTCTTACCATTCCCCCTAGATGTATCCCTGTCTATACCTACTGTGTTTGTCTTGACTAGATTGTAAGCTCCGATCAGCAGGGACTGTCTCTTACATGTCTGTGCAGCACTACACAAATGCTCAATAGCAGTAGTAGTCGTCGTCAAATCTGGGCGCTGCAGGTAGATTAACACCCTGGAAGCTCCTCGAAAACAAAGATTTCAGAACTGCAACTAAGCCTGAGCAAATATTTTAGGGCAAACATACTGCCCAAGCATATACTGAACAGGCACCCAGACACCCCAAGCTCCAGGAGGGAACTAGACTGCTTTTGGGGTGGTTGATCACCCATGCCTGTGCATCCAGTCACCAGATCACTTGGGATGCGCCAGGACTATTCCAAGAAGTGGACTAATTCAACCAGTTGCTAAGGATTAAGAAAGTCAGATTCCTTGGTTATGCAGGAGACTGCCCTGACTTTCGGAAGTGTGATGAGGTGTGGCTAAGGCAAGAGACCCCACTCCAGACCTGACCCAAGCAAAGACGTACTTGAAGGTCTCCAGGTGGAACCAGGGCTCCCTTAACTTTGTATTGACCACCTACAGGCTCCAGACTCTCTCTCTCATTTCTTTATTTCTTTTTTTGTACTAGAAAGGGAGAAGAAACTATTCTTGACCTCAGTGTGCAGGGGTCACAAGTCTGCTATGGTAGAAAGATCTAAATAGTTTCCTCATTTCTAATCTCTTGGGCCAGGAGCACAAGCAGACTCCACAAAGGTGGGCCAGAGAGGCTCTGCCAGCTCGTGTACCCCAGCTTAAGAGCCCCTAGGCGAATATCAACCCATTCCCAGTAACCAAAAAGAAATACCCACCACCTGCCCATCCTTCAGAAGGGATTCGTGAATCTCACTTTGAGGGGTTGCCAGCCCCTGAGGAAGATCTTAGGAGAACTGGTGCCCCCCCCCCCCCCCAGAAAGTCAGCCAAATAATGCTAGAACAAGAGGGAAAGTTGAAAATTCAAAATCATGCCTATGATGTGGTAATCCTGAAACTTGGTAAGGATAGAGGTTCCTAAAAGGTCCATCATTCTTCTTAACCAAGATTTAAAAATAATCTCTTCCATGCTGGTGTCCAGGCTGGCTAAGATTATTCCCTACCTGGTGCATGAAGACCCAAGTGAGTTTTGTACAGAAGTGTTATGAATTGGTAAATTTGATGAAAGCCCTCATGGTACTATTGGCCAAGAAGAGGGAGGAAGTGGGGGCGGTAATAGCCAATCTGGATGCAGAGAAAGCTTTCAATAAAATCTTGAGGGACTACTTATTTTGGATAAGAATCCACCAGTATGCAAAAAGTGCGTAGTATCCTTAAGGTAAGAAGGAATTTTAACCACCTCAGAACGTAAGAATTTATCCAGATAGATACCAACCCTCTCAAGCAGTGACTCATTGCTCGAGAGGATTGGTCGTCCGGGAGGATATAACAAACTCTTGTGCACCTTTGGGAGAATATAAAAGGCAGGTATTCTGGGATATGCAGGATTCAGAAAATTATACTCCTTCTCAGTAAGAAATCCTAATTGTAAAGCATTAGTTGTCAATATCTCTTGCAATTTTTCACAATCCTCTTAGGTTTTAAATGACTCTGAATAATTTTGCGTCATCTGCAAAATTGACTACCTCACTCATTATTCCTATTTCTAGATCATTTACAAATATGTTAAAAAGCAGCAGACCTGGCATAGATCCCTGGGGTACTCCACTATTCACCTTTCTCCATTGGGAAAATTGGCCATTTAGCCCTACTCTGCTTTCTTTTAACCAGTTCCTGATCCACAGTAGTACACTATCTCCTATCCCATGACTTTTTAACTTCGTAAAGAGTCTCTCTTGAGGGACCATGTCAAACACTTTCTGAAAATCCAGATACACTACCCAGATACCTTTGTCTACCTGTCTAGTCACACCTTCAAAAACAATATAATAGATTAGTCAGACAAGATCTTCCTTGGCTAAATCCATGTTGTCTTTCTCCCATTAAACTATGACTGACTATCTACATGTTCAGTAATTCTGTTCTTTATAATAGTTTCTACCATTTTGCACGGTACTGATGTCAGGCTCACAGGCCTGTAGTTTTCCGGATCACTCCTGGAACCCGTTTTAAAAATTGGCATTACATTGGCCATTCATCAAGCTTTAGGTACCACAGATGATTTTAATGATTACTAATAGGAGGTATGCAATCTGTGAACTATCTCATATTTCAGATCTTTCAGCAGCCTTGGGTGTATACCATCCTGTCCAGGTGATTTGCTGCTGTTTAGTTTATCAAATAGTTGTAATACATCTTCCTGGTTTAATCAATATTTCTTTCAATTCGTCCGATGCATCACCTTTAAATACCATTTCAGTCATGGGTAATTTCCCTACATCTTCTTCAGTAAACATCGAAGCAACAAATTCATTCACTCTCAGCTATGGCCTGGTACCCACTCAGTGCCCCTTTTACCCCTCTATCATCTAATGGTCCAACTGACACTCACAGGTTTTTTGCTACGAATATACTTGAAAAAGTCTATTATGCATTTCTGCTTCCACAGCAAGCTTCTTCTCAAATTCTCTCTTTGCCTGCCTTATCAATGCCTTGCATTTAACTTGCCAGTACATATGTTTCCAATTTTTCATCATTTGGTTCCTTTTTCCATTTCCTGAAAGATTTTTTTTGGCTACAACAGTTTCTCTGACCTCACCTTTAAACCATGTTGACAGTATTTTTGAACTTCCTTCCACCTATTTTAAAGCATGGAATACAGCTGGTCTGGGCTTCCAAGATAATGTTTTTAAACACCCATGCTTGATGTAAATCTTTAACCTTTGCAGCTGCTCCTTTTAGTTTTTTCTTAACTATCTTCCTCATTTTATCAGTCTCCCTTTTGAAAGTTAAAAGGCAGTACTGTGGATTTCCTTGCAGTCCTTCCTCCATTTATGAAATCAAATGCGATCATGCTATGATCACTATTGCCAAGTGGCTCCAACACCCTTAACTCTTGCACCAGATATTGTATACCACTAAGGACTAGTTCCAAAATGGCTTCTCCTATTGTCAGTTCATGAACCAACTGCTCCAACAAGCAGTCATTTATATCATCTAGAAACTTTAGTTCCCTAGCATGTACTGCCATGACACTGACCCAGTTGATACCAGGGTAATTGAAATCACCCATTATTATTACTGTGCTGTAACTTTTGTTAGCTTCCTTGATTTCTTTGAGCACTAGATCTGGTGTTCCACTAAGGACTAGTTCCAATATGGCTTCCCCTCTGGTCAGTTCATGAACCAACTGCTCCAACAAGCAGTCATTTATATCATCTAAAAACTTTAGTTCCCTAGCATGTACTGCCATGACACTGACCCAGTCGATACTGGGAAAACTGAAATCACCCATTATCATTACTGTATTGTAACTTTTGTTAGCTTCCCTGATTTCTTTGAGCATTTCATCATCCATTTGTTCATTTTGGCCAGGCAGTCGAAAGTACACCCCCCACTGCCATCATGGCCTTCCCCTTTTTACATGAATTTCAATCCATAGAGTTTTTACCGCGTTTTGTGTTTCCTTCAACATTTTAATCCTTTGTGATTCAATGCCCTCTAAAAGAGCGCAACACCTCCACCAATTTGTGCTACTCTATCATTGCGATATAATTTGTACCCAGGTACCACAGTGTCCCACTGGTTGTTCTCCTTCCACCAGTTCTCTAAGATACCAACCATATCTAACCTCTCATTTAGTGCTATATATTCTAATTGTCCTATCTTATTTTTTAGACTTCTAACGTTTGCATACAAACATTTTAGAGGTTGTATTTTATTCATATTAATCTGGTTATCGGTAGGCAGGGGTAATTTGGAATCTTTAAGCTCTGTCTGCTCTGTACTTAAGGGCATTTGGGTTACTTTTGTCTTTATTGGAACCTCTGTCCATATGCCCTAATTTCAATATTTTGCTAGTACCTTTCATGGATACATCGTTCCGAAGCATGTGCTCTATGGCGATTGTTAGTTTTCCCCTATAATCCAGTTTAAAAGCTGCTCTCTCTCCCAGTTAAGGTGGAGCCCATCCCTTCAGAAAAAACACCTTCCTTTCTCCAGAATGTTCCCCAGTTCCTAACAAATCCAAAACCCTCTTTGCACCATTGTCCCATCCACACATTGAGACTTCAGAGCTCTGTCTGCCTTTTGGTTCCTGTGCATAGAATGGGATGCATTTCAGAGAATGCTACCCTGGAAGTTCTGGATTTCAACTTCCTACCTAAAAGCCTAGATTTGGCCTCCAGAACCTCTCTACCACACTTTCCTATGTCATTGGTACCAACATGTACCAAGTGTCATCAGGCCAGCCTACTGCCTAGGGCGAGTAGAGTTGGTCTGCCTTGATGTTCTATCTTCAGAGAGTATGACACTGCATTTGCTCCTGCAATGCCTTGTGGGAATGGTAGTTCCCTTTCTACCCTCTGATTCAAGAAGGAGTTGCAGTCAAGTGTTAAAGGCAAAAATGACAAGGATTTTATTTCCTCTCCCAACAGAACTTAAGTGCAGATGAAATTAGGACAACTTTCCATATATTTGGTAGGAGGAATACATATAAGAACTAAGGTAAATGTGCCTCTTCACTCTCAGGCTTCCAAACGTGCAGTGCTCATCACCAAAAACAAAAGCAAACAAACAGCTTCTGATAGCAAAGGAAAATGTTCCCCTTTTCTTTGCCGCTTTATCAGCACTCTTATAGTAATGCTCAGCACAGGGATTCAATATGGTCAGCTATACATAGGGTGCAATCCATCTGTATATCAGCTGCATCATAAACATCAGAGTCTATCTGCATCTCTTCCAGCTCAGCGTTAGCTGGGTGGGTCTGTAAGCTGCTATCGTGGGTTTTAAAGTAACCTTCTTCTAGGCATTCGGGGGTCTTCCCTTTATACCATTCTAAACAGCAGGGCTTGAAACCACACTGTACTTTGGAGTTGCTTCCTGGGCTGTTTCCTACTTCTTGGCAACAACAAGGAAATACTTTTAAACTAGATTCATAGCTGGGCAAACTTTGAAGCCTACCTTCTGGCTTTAAGGAGGGAGGATTCTCTGCTCTCTTGGCTCAGGCAGGTTTCCAAACACCGGCTGTGTTTTCTTTCCTCTTAGCTTGGTGGCTTCTGCCTCAGACCTATAAGTATTTTCCTGCCACCGTCTCTCTCTCTCTGGAGCCTCCGAGCTTTTCCAAGCCTGCCTCACAGGAGGTCTCTCCTTTCTCCTGCCTTTCCTGAACGGCACCTCTCTTGTGCTGCTTCCTTCAGGCTCTCGGGATTTGGCTTCCTTGGCTCTTGCTATGGCTCTCTTGACCTGGTCTCTGACTGGGACCTTCACCCGGTCTCTCTCTTCCTTGCTTCTGTGTTTCTCTCGGTCTCTCTTTTAAAGCTAATGACCAATTATTATAGTCCTGTTTCTCAGGGCTTAGTTCTGCCCTTCCCCTGAACAGGTGTTTCTCATTAACCCCTAAGCTTGGCGATACGTCACAGCTTGGGCGTGTTCATTCGGCTCCTGACTTTCTCTGTTTACTTTCTTCTTGTAAACATTGAGCCATGTGCTCAGACTGCCTGTCAGATTCTAAGGTGGAATCTACCATCCCTATCTCCATGGGCTCAGTAGGGGCTTCTACATTACACAAGACAGCAGACTCCTCCCCAGCGCTATCTAATATCTTGTCTAGGTGGCACATGAGGTACGCTACCTTTGCGCCAGGCAGGCATTTTACAAGCAATCCTCACATCCACCAGCCACCCAGCTATCTACATGCCTAATGATCAAATCAGCAACTATAAAACGGTCATCCTAACTCTCCCCTCATGGGCATATGGCCCTGAAGAAACTTCCTTGGTGCAAGAGGGTTTTACATCACTTCCTGCCACACCAGGGTGATGCTCTCCTGTCACGTGACTTCTCTCCTCCATGGCAACAGGGATGCTGCCAGACTGGAGGTGGGACTTCAGTACTACATCCCTATAGGTCTCATCTATATACCTCTCTGTCTCTTATGTCCTCCAAGTCTGCTACTCTAGCCTCCAGAGATCGGTCTCGTTCCCTGAGAGCAAAGAGCTCCTCGTGCCTAGTGCACTCATTAAGACCCCTCACCAACTGGGAGATAATCATACATGTGACACTCAATGCAAAAGACTGGAAAGCCACCATCTCGCTGTTGGACTGTTGGGCTTATTTTTAAGGTGTTGTTCAAATATTAAAAAGTTATTTACTTAGGTTTGTTGGGGATATTTATACTAATACAACTATGCCTTATATATTAAATGGACTTTGTTCACCTCAAGAATAATTAATCTCAGGTCCTTAACAAAGGTACTCCCGATAAGAATAACCAGCTGCACCTGAAAGTGATTATGGGCACATCCCCACTTTAATAGGTTTAAGAGCCTATAAAGCTAAAATTGTCCTTGGGGTGGGTGGGAATTGGAGTGGGAGGGAGGGAAAGAAGACTTAAAAAGAAGACGTATTATTACTGGTTCAGCAAAAACGGATCATATCTCCCCTGTCCTACAACAGTTGCACTGGCTTCCAGTAAGTGTCAGGTCAAAATTCAAGACACTTTTAATTATCTTTAGGATTTACAATCACCTGTCAGCAGATGCATTACAAAATATTATAACTAGAGATGTTATCAATAGACCAAGAAGAAGCAGCGCCAATAATGACAACATAATTGGTACCCCTGCAGGATACTGTAAGACTAAAAAAGCAACTTCAAAAAGAGCTCCTTCCTTACTGGCTTCCAAACTTTGGAACTCTCTCCCGATGGACGTTAGAATTATGACTGATATTAAAGATTTTCGCAAGGACTTGAAGACCCTGCTATTTGCTGAAACTTATGATTTGATATATAATAGATTTTATCAATAGGTCCATTTTATTACATTAATTCTTTTAGTTTGTTTGTTAATGTCTTATCTACCCTATGTTATTTGTAACCTTCCATTTGTATTGTGACCACTTTGATTGAAGGATAAGGTGGGATACAAATCTGTCTAAATAAATAAATAAAAGCTGGTTTGCTACACAGTGCCCTGACCTGTGCTTTCAAGGTAAAATCTTACCAAATTTCCTGGGTGATTCACACAGCCCTTGGTTTGATAGATTTGGCCTTTCAAATTGCCCCTTTGATCTGTCATTTGCCTTTAACACCTATTTAAGACAAATTCACAGATTGTTTACCTCCTACTAGAAACAAGTTTAGTTCTTTGTACTCAAACTATTTATTCTACTTGTATGCTAAGCTATACTCTGATTTGATTTTA
The DNA here is from genome assembly GCA_033557465.1 of Ichthyophis bannanicus. Taxonomy (NCBI): domain Eukaryota; kingdom Metazoa; phylum Chordata; class Amphibia; order Gymnophiona; family Ichthyophiidae; genus Ichthyophis; species Ichthyophis bannanicus. The sequence goes on along the minus strand of CM066043.1, from coordinate 158,875,285 downwards.
AAAAAGCTCTCTAGAAACAAAGTTATTTCAGTAACTATTGACTATTATACTTTCTATACTAAGTTGTTTTAAATGAAAGGTTCACTGGTGGTACTAAGACCTGACTGACTCAGCAAACACACAGAATTCTAAAATGCACAGATTTATCTGCTTTAACCCAAAGACTACCCTTTTCCCTCAAGATTTAGAGTATATTCAGAAGATAAATACTTTAATTAGGTGAAGGTTAAGTGGGATTTATCTAACCCCCACCTCTTCCAATATCTGCAGATACGTCACTATCATGATTCTTTATGCCACCAGAATCCTAAGGGGTGCAGGTGATGGAGTTTGGGGAAATTTTTGAACAACTCCAGCCAAAGTTTAACACTTTATCCAAATGGTACCAAATTGGGAAGTATATGTTAAATGTGGATTATTTGGAAGGGTTGGCTCAGAGTTGGTCTTTGGAAGTAAGAGAGGAAATGACAATAGATGCATGAAGAAAATCTGAATAGCTTTCAGATATAACTAGGGATGCCAGTTTTCAGGAAATGCAATAAAAGATTTTACATAGGTCATCTGTTACTAGGGAGTAAGGGACATGAATGGACCTGTGGGACAGCAACCTTTGTATCAAATGCAAAATCAGAGTGCATACATACAGGCACACTTTTTAGGAGGGTGTAATACTGAAGGAGTTTTGGACAGGAATTTTAAGTACTGTCTAAGAGATATTGCAGAACACAATGGACTGAACATATGGGCTTTTACTACTGGGGGATTCTTATCCTTTTCAAGATAACTAATATCCAACAGCAATTTGTTCTGGTGGTCTTGTTGCTGGTGAGACGCGTAATATACTTCATTATTGAATGGGTCCAGAAAATCCTCCTTATTGAGAATGGTTAAATATAATGTAGGAATGGGGCTATGTGCTGCAAGTGTACAATCAGAAACATAAACCAGCATGGATAAAGTATAAACATTTGTGGACCTTCTTTTGGGCAGAATATAAGAAATGAAAATAGTGATCTGATCCTGAGATCCATCTTGCATTAGACATGGGCTATGAGTGTAGTGTACGAGGAGTGAATGGGAGAGGGACTGCTGGAGTGTACGGGAGAGGGTTAAGGGGGGGAGATAGTTTTAGGCTTCTGAGTTTTGGTGGATTTGATTACATCGATGTAATTACTGAATTTTGTTTAACAGAGATGGATGCTGGACATTTTACCTACTATTTATTTTTATTTTATTTATTTGGACAGTTTTCTATACCGCCCCTTCCAGAGATCAGGGGCGGTTTACATAGAACACAACAAGTTACATAGAACCAAGTATAACTATATACATTGTAACAACTGAACTATGTACATTGTATCTTGTTAAGTATTTACATTGAAACATAAAGCAACATTGTAGCAATTTTTTTAATGATTGTTATACTGATCAGGTGCTGAATATGCTTTTGGGGAGTTTGAGGTATGTAGTTTTGCCTCTGATTAGGTTATGCCTTGTGTTTGGAGTTGGGGGGGGGTGTTGTGATTGGGTGCTGGGGGTGTGTGGAGGGTGGTGTGATTGGGTGCAGGGGGGGATGTTGTGATTGGGTGCTGGGGGGGGGGATGTTGTGATTGGGTGCTGGGGGGGGGGGTGTTGTGATTGGGTGCTGGGGGGGGGGGTGTTGTGGTTGCTGTAGTGTTCAATGAAGAGCAGAGTCTTTAATTCCTTCCTGAATGTTTGTATGTCTTTGAGTGATCGTAGTGAGTCTGGTAGCGAGTTCCAAAGTACTGGGGCTGTGAAGGTAAACACTCTGTTGCTTGTTATCTGTTTGGTTTTATGTATAGTGGTGGGAATGTTGAGGAGGTTCAGTTTACTTTTCCTTCTGTTTCTGGTGTTGAGCTGAGCAGTTATAAGGGATGACAGATAATCCCTCGGACAGTCAATAAAGATTTCATATACATATATAAAGCTATAAAGCTTCTCGTCTGTGAAGACAATTATTGAAGATATACTTCCCATACATTCAAATTGATTTCTTAAGGGCTCAGTATTCAGGGTGGTTAACAGATCTGCTGACTTCATTAAAGCATGCTGACCAAGATATTCACTTTAACTTTTATTTCTTTACATTTTCTCACTAATACTCTTAATATCTTTGTTTGTAAGACCGCTTTGATTGTATGATAAGGCGGTATAGAAATCCAATTAAATAAATAAAATAAATAAAAATAAACTGAGCAGTGGCATAATGCCTGGTTATTGCCATGTGGAAAGAGTTCGGCACATTAAAGGCTGGCCTAACTTTCGCTGCAGAATCTCACTTGGCAGTGGCTGAATATCGTTACCGCCCGGTTAGCTTCATCACTATCCAGCTGACCCGGATATTCAATACCAGTGGTCGGATATGACCCCGGCATTGAATATCCAGGTCTAAAGTTCAGCGGCCACGGCTAGTCGCTTTAGCAGCACTAGCCACCACTGAATAGCGAGCCCTAAGTTTCTGAAAATGCTTCTTACTCGTCCACTGTCACCCTTATGATTATGAGCAAATCTAGGAGCTTTTGTGCTGATCAACTGAATCCCATGGACTTATGTAATGAAGGGATACAGAAAAAGTAGTTCATAATTATTTGGATTGAATAATTTAATCTGAACATTTAGCCCATAGCAAGAAGGCAGGGTGCAGAGAACTACATTTTGTTATAATTGTAGTTACATTGACTGAAGACTGATATGAACTACTAAGTCTTCAAGAAAGATGTATTTCTTTCTTAGTCAATAAACTTGGACACACATTCATAGTGTCTCTTATTCACAGTACTGTAAAGGCAAGTATCTTGGGGCAACTTCTCCAAATGGGTTAGAGTTTTGCTCATAACATGATAGTGAAACCTCCCTCCTAAGCCAGGATATATATAAAGCATGATCTCATTCTCTCAAATTTACTACTAATGCTCGGGGTGGTTTCTTCAAATGGGTTAGTTTTGCACATGCGAATAAAACAAATCCCAACCCAGTAGTACTTAAACCCACCAACCAAAAAAAAAACCTGGGTCACAAACACATAATCAACTAAAGTAAAATCATCAAGGTCAAACTTAATACTCTAAATACTAAGCAACCATCGGTCTGCCTGAACAGCCATTTTAATAGAAAATATGACGAACTTTTTCAAAATTTTTCTAAAATCTTTTTAAAAACGGAGAGAAAAGGCCTCTGTTTTGCTGTTCCCGGCTTCATCAGGGGCGATTCTCTCACCGTGACCGTGGGTGATCGTTCTGCCTGAAGAGCTGACTGCTGCAAGCTAAGTACTTTTAAGCAATTGTTTGTGGCCATTTGTTGCCCCCTCCAGTTAAGTTTTCTGTTTTCTGTTGCAGGAGAACTGGTACCGTTGAGTGATGGCGACCCTTTTTTGTGGAAACACACACTTTATTTTGATGCAGTTTACTTATTTTATTGAAATGTAATTGATAGAGATATGAGGGTATGTTTACTAATCGGTGGTAGCGGCTTTTGTGCGATATTGGAACCGCGGCTCCGATATCACATGGAATCCACTACCGCCGATAGTAAACATACCCCTTGGTCTCCAAATTTAATAAAAATTATAATCTGAGTGTTTTTCTGGTTGGTGAACAAACGTATCCCTTTCAGGCAGGTTTCTGCGGTAGAGAGAGAATATAAAACAGACCTACTGATGCCTTTCTCTCTGTTTAAAAAGATTTTAGAAAATGTTTGAAAAAAAAGAGTCATATTTTGGATTAAGGTGGCTGTTCAGGCAGACCGCTGAAGTTGCGTAGTGTTTAGGAGTATTAGGTTTGACCTTGATAATTTACTTTAGTTAACTATTAGAGCTATAAATTTATGTGTATGTAACCCAGGTTTTTTTTTTTTTAAATTTTGCACATACCATGACTGTCATGAATCTCACTTCTAAGCCAGGGTAAGTGCAGTATGATCTCAGTCTCTCAAATTTACTGCTAATGATTGGCTAATGACTTGCATTCTGCCAAAAAGAGCTTTCCTCTGGAGTTCATAAGATGTAATATGTATGGGTAGTTTGTCAAAATGTGCTTGGAAATTCTTCTTTATCAAGCCTGTGGCTCCCAATATGATAAATATTTCAGTGTCTTTTCTTGGTACTTCAGGAGCCTCTCCCTCTCCAAAGAATAATCACTTGGAACAGACACCTATTATTATCAATGCCATTCTGGTGTTTTTCTCCTATGTGAGGTTTCCTCGCATCCAGTTCCTTATCAGTCAGAAGGAGAGAATGTCCCAGGTGATTATAACCTCTTCATTCTCATAGGGTCATGATCACAGTGCTTTTCAAGCACAGCGACATTGTATGTTTACAGAATTTCGAATGGATGAGGCATGCTACTTTGTTGGACCTTTCTGGGTAGAAATTTTACGCCATCAGAACTTCACAGCCAGCTATGAGGTGAGTCACCGTTTCCAGTTCTTTCTTACAGAATCGACATATGTCTGTTCTGCCATGTTTTTTCAATGCTTGCTGTAAACCATCTTGTCCATAGTACACTGTCCTGGGTTGCAACTATCCCTCTATCATTGGTTTCAGTTCACGTCTCCTTAACCATTCAAGTGTCAGCTCCTTGATTGACAAAGCATTCCTGGAGTAACACACTGTATTTGTGCATTTGCCACTTGCTTTTCCTCGTTTGCTGATCTAATTCTTTGAAGAGTTTTTTTCTCTTGCTTTGCAAAAGCTGTTGCTTTATTTCCTGTGTGCGCTTGTAGATTCTCACTCATTCCTTCTAGTCGTCGGAACACTTGTCCAAGTTTATCTCCATCATCAGATTCTAAACATTTACTTTCATATTTCAGCACTTTTTGCATTTTTGGATCCGATGATGCTATTAGGTAGGCCTGGAAGTCTATGATAGTAACTATGGTGTGAGGCACTGGAAACAGCATCAAACTCTACAGCTGTTTTCACACCGATTGTCTGAGCATAAATGAATGGACTAAGGGGCATGTTTCGTAAATCATACCACCCAGGTAGTATGGGGGGTAGTGTGCGTTTTTGGTACCACACTAAAAAGTAGCGCGAGTCACTATGCTAAACCGCCCACACTACCTAAGCAGCTTCTCGGTGGGACATGGGCGCTGGTATTCCTAGCGCTTGACGGGGAGCAACTACTGTCCTGCACAACAGGTTAGTCTTCTGCATCTAGTGCAGTGCCCTGTGTTACTAGCATGGGGCTTAGTAAACATGCATCTAATATCGCTATCCACGTTGCTCTTCCAGCACCTGTATGTAGTTTTCTCAATCCCCCCCATCAGAGGTCTCACTGATTACTAAATCTGAAATACAAAATTATAGCGAAACCTCAAACAAGAATATTACAACCATCTACTCATAAGCTCCATCAATAAACCTAGAGAGCTCTATGAAATTGTCAAATCACTCACCAAAGACCCATCTCAATCACACCAGGACCACATTCTCAATCCACAAGACATGGCTTCATACCTACTAGCCAAGAGCAAACATACTCCATCCACCAGCCTCCACATTCCAACTTCAAAACGAAGAAACTACTCAAGATTACCACTGGACTACCTTCAACATTCTCTCACATGAAGAGCTCAACAAAATCCTCAGCAACCTCAACACTACAGCCTCCTTGCTCGACCCATGTCCAGTCTCCTGGCTGAATGCCACAAAGGACAAACTCCTACCATTCATATCTGACATTGTCCACTCCTTCCTCGCCCAAGGATTCTTGCCTCCCTCCCTCAAACAAGCATCAGACTGCTCCTGAAGAAAACAAACCTGGATCCACACTCTCCATCCTCCTACAGACCCATAACCAGTATACCCTTCATCTCCAAAATACACTGAAAAAGCTGTACAAACAACTCCAAGATCATAGACTACCATGCACCATTAAACACACAGTAACATGGATTCCGACCCAATCATGTCACGGAAACCCTCATAACCTCCCTCTTAATCTCACTTATCACAGGCATCAAATCAGTCACCCAAGGCTTCCTCCTGTTCTTTCTGGACATCTCTGCCACCTTTGACACTGTATCCCACCAGCTACTCCTTAACAAGCTCCACCACATTGGAGTCCGCGGCACCCTCTCTCAAATGGTTTCATTCCTATCTCACCAACCGAAATCAGCATATAAGGATTCAAACACACCTCAACTCCTTTCACCCTTAACCAGGTTGTACGCAGGGATCATCCTTCTCATTCCTACTGTTTAACATATACGTTCGACCTCTTTGTGATATCCTCCAACAATTCCCAGTCTAGTTTCTGATATAAACGGATGATATAATGATTTTCACACCATTCTCCACTTCCACTCCAGATTCAGTGAGGCAACTTGAAAGTGTGGTGTAAACAATCAACTGGCTCCACCATCATAATCTATCCATCAATCTTAGTAAAACAAAGCTACTACACATAACAAAGGACCCCAACTTCACCCCCCCCCCTTGTCTTTGTCAAGCTTGGCAACTCCCACATAAAAGTACCTCGGAGTCATACTCGATCAACAACTGATCTTCAAGGAACAAATTTACAGCATCACCAAAGCAGTATATACTACAAGCTAAAAAATATCCAAAACATACGCCCCTTCCTATCCACAGATACTTTCCGTACAGTCTGCCAGGCCACCATCACACCTCTATTCGATTAATGTAATTCCATTTATCAAGGGCTACCCAAATATGCAATCCATCTACTGCAGCTCGCCCAAAACACCATTGCTAGAACCATCTTCCAAGCTTCATCGAAAACACCACATCACTCCCATCCTCAAACACCTCCACCGGCTCCCCAACAACTCAAGAATACAGTACAAAGTTCTAACCCTCATCCACAAATCTCTGGATGAGAAATCAGAAGAGCAACTACACACCTTCATTCACAACTCAAACTCTAATAGAGCAAGGAGAAAGAGCACAGAGAACATCCTCAGTATCCCACCACATACTTACAATTGCAAGCAGGCTACAAGAGCAAGAGTAGTCTTGCTATATGTTCCCACCCTCTGGAATGTATTACCCCCAGTAATTCAAACAATCAGGTTTTCCACAGACTTTCGTAAACAACTCAAGACGCACCTCTTCGAGAGGCATTTTGGCAATGAGCAACCAACAACGTAGAATCAGCTGAAACTCATCCCACAAGCACATCCTCCCCTTGTCCTACTCTCATGAAACCCCTATAACCCCACTCCCCCCCCCACCGCCGCCATGAAACCCCTATGACCCCATACCCCCAAAACTAGTTTTGTTTGTTCTCAGTTTCACAGAAGGTTTGATTCTTTTTAACATCTTTGTTAGTGATATAGCGGAAGGGCTGTCGGGTAAGGTTTGCCTCTTTGCGGATGATACCAAAATCTGCAATAGAGTAGACACCCAGGAAGGTGTAGATAACATGAGAAGGGATCTAGCTAATCTTGAAGAATGGTCTAGAATTTGGCAGCTGGGATTTAATGTTAAAAAATGCAAGGTCATGCATTTGGGCTGCAGCAATCCAAGGGATCAATATAGTATAGGGGGTGAAGTACTTTTGTCCACCAAAGAAGAGCGGGACCTCGGTATGGTTCTGTCTGATGATCTTAAAATAGCTTAAACCATGCAACAGACACCTCAATTCCCCCCACATGTCACTATAATTGTAATTAAGCAAGGAACTGATACCCATAGCATTGTAAATAGCGCACGCTGTAAATAGCACCACAAGAATCAACGTCCAGACACACTCACACGCATACACTACTCACTGCATGTACACACTATACCCTGTATCTTATTGATTGTTTGCTGTTCAGACCGCCTTGACTGCAGGATAAGGCGGTATAGAAATACGTTTAAATAAATAAAATAAACAGGTAGAAAAGGCGACGGCAAAAGCTAGAAGTATGCTTGGGTGCATAGGGAGAGGAATGGCTAGCAGAAAAAAAAAGGAGGTGATAGTACCTCTATATAAGTCTTTGGTGCGACCTCATTTGGAGTATTGTGTGCAATTCTGGAGACCGTACCTTCAAAAGGATATAAACAGAATGGAGTCAGTTCAGATGGTGACTACTAACATGTTTAAGAACATAACATCATAAGATATGCCATACTGGGTCAGACCAAGGTCCATCAAGCCCAGTGTCCTGTTTCCAACAGTGGCCAAGCTAGGTCATACGTACCTAGCAGTTTCCCCAAAAGACAGAGGTTCCGCAATGCTTGTACTGAGTCAAGCATTGATATTCTGGGTCCCTTCTTAATAATGGTTTATGGACCTTTCCTCCAGGAACTTGTCCAAACCTTTTTTAAACCAAGCTACACTAACAGCCTTTACTACATCCTCCGGTAACAAATTCCAGAGTTTGATTACACGTTGAGTGAAAAAATATTTTCTTTTATTAGTCTTAAATAGTTTACCTGTAGCTTCATTGCATGTCCCCTAGTATTTCTATATTCTGATAACGTAAACAATCGATCTACGTTTACCCGTTCCACTCCGTTCATTAATTTATAGACTATCATATCTCCCCTCAGCCGTCTCTTTTCCAGGTTAAAGAGTCCTAACCTTTTTAGCCTTTCTTCATAGGAGTATCCTTCCATCCCCTTTACCATTTTGGTGGCTCTTCTCTGAACCTTTTCTAATAACTCTATCCTTTTTAAGATACGGCGACCAGAATTGCACACAATATTCAAGGTGCGGTCTCACCATGGAACGATATAGAGGCATTATAATATATCTTTTGTTTTATTTTCCATTCCCTTTCCTTATGATACCTAGCATTCTATTTGCTCTGTTGGCTGCCGCTGCACACTGGGCCGAGGGTTTTAACATGTTATCCACAATGACGCCTAAATCTTTTTCCTGGGTGGTGGTTCCTAATGTGGAACCTTGCATTGTGTAACCATAGTTTGGGTTGTTCTTCCCTAGGTGCATAACTTTGCACTTGTCCACATTAAATTTCATCTGCCATTTTGATGGCCAGTCTTCTAATTTATCAAGATCCTCTTGCAATTTTCCACAATCCTCTTGGGTTTTAACAACTTTAAATAGTTTTGTGTCATCTGCAAATTTGATAACCTCACTCGTTATTCCACTTTCCAGGTCATTTATGAATATGTCAAAAAGCAGCAGACCCAGCACAGATCCCTGGGGTTCACCACTATTCACCTTTCTCCATTGGGAAAATTGGCCATTTAGCCCAACCCTCTGCTTTCTATCTTTTAACCAGTTCTTGATCCACAGTAGTACATTGCCTCCTATCCCATGACTCTTTAGTTTTGCCAAAAGTCTCTGATGAGGGACCATGTCAAAGGCTTTCTGAAAGTCCAGATACACTATTATAGTGGTTAGTGGTCTTCCTTAAGTCTGTCCTCATATGCTTTTATAATGATCTTAATGTGTACACCTTAGAGGAAAGACGGAATAGAGGTGATATGATTGAGACGTTTAAATATCTCTGTGGCATCAATGCACAGGGGGAGAGCCTCTTTCTATTGAAAGCAAGTTCTGCTATGAAGGGACATGGGATGAGGGTGAAAGGGGATAGATTCAGGAGTGATATGCGGAAATATTTCTTTACGGAAAGAGTGGTGGATCCATGGAATAGTCTCCCAGTGGAGGTGGTAGAGATGAGGACAGTGTCTGAATTCAAAAAAAGCATGGGACAAACACAGAGGATATTTAAAGGAAAAAAAGGACTTTTGTAGTTGTTGATATGGAAGGACAGACTAAATAGGCCATCTGGTCTTTTTCTGTCGTCATGTTTCTATTGTAACATCTGTTCTTTCTCAGTCCCCCAAAATCAGCCCTCTTCACCCATCCCCTGCATCAACCCTGGTCAGTGCCCTCGTCTCCCGCATCTTTCTCCCATTCCCAGCTTTCATGTTAGCTCTGAGGTTCCTTCTTCCACATGCCTCCAGAATCACCCTTCTTCTGACACCCCTATTATATAGCAGTATGAGCATCCTGCCACCCCCAGCCTCATGTCAGCTCCCAAACCCACACCATGCATCAGCCTCTAACCCCATCTCTCAGCCCCAGCATTAGACCTCCTTCCCCCATCCTACTATCTACCAGAGTCTGCTGCTTTGTCTCCCCCCCTCCCTGCCCTCAATATTTCCCCTAAGAACATAATATATGCCATACTAGGTCAGACCAAGCTCCATCAAGCCCAGTATCCTGTTTCCAACAGTGGCCAATCTCTTTTAATAATGGTTTATGGACCTTTCCTGCAAGAACATGTCCAAATCTTTTTTAAACCCAGCTACACTAACAGCTTTTACTACATCCTCTGGTAACAAATTCCAGAGTTTGAGAACATGTTGAGTGAAAAAATATTTTCTCTTCTTAGTCTTAAGTAGGTTACCCTGTAGCTTCATTGCATGCCGCCTAGTCTTTCTATATTTTGATGGCGTAAACAATCGATTTACATTTACCTGTTACACTCCATTCATTAATTTATAGGCCTCTATCATGTCTCCGCTCAGCCGTCTCTTTTCCAGATTGAAGAGCCCAAACCTTTTTAGCCTCTCTTCATAGGGGTATCCTTCCTGCCCTTTACCATTTTGGTGGCTCTTCTCTGTACCTTTCTAATAATGCTATATCCTTTTTAAGATACGGTGACCAGAATTGCACACAATATTCAAAGTGTGGTTGCACCATGGAACGATACAGAGATATTATAATATCCTTTGTTTTATTTTCCATGCCTTTCCTTATGATACCTAGCATTCTAATTTGCTCTCATGGCCGCCGCTGCATACTGGGTGGAGGGTTTCAGCATGTTATCCACGATGACACCTAAATCTTTTACCTGGAAGGTGGTTCCTAATGTGCCACCTTGCATCGTGTAGCCATAGTTTGGGTTTTTCTTTCCTAGGTGCATAACTTTGCACTTGTCCACATTAAATTTCATCTGCCATTTGGATGCCCTCTCTTCCAATTTAACAAGATCCTCTTGCAGTTTTAACAACTTTGAACAGTTTTGTGTCATCTGCAAATTTGATAACCTCACTCGTTATTCCCATTTCCAGGTCATTTATGAATATGTTAAAAAGCAGTGGAACCCTGGGGTACTCCATTATTCACTTTTCTCCATTGGGAAAATTGGCCATTTAGCCCTACCTTCTGCTTTCTATCTTTTAAACAGTTCCTGACCACAATAGTACACTGCCTCCTATCCCATGACTCTTTAGTTTTGCCAAAAGTCTCTCATGAGGGACCTTGTCAAAGGCTTTCTGAAAGTCCAAATACACTATATCAACCGACTCACCTTTGTCCACCTGTTTATTCACACTTTCAAAAAAACATAACAGATTAGTAAGACAAGACCTTCCTTGGCTAAAGCCATGTTGGCTGTCTCCCATTAAGCCATGACTATCTACATGTTCAGTAATTTTGTTCTTTATGATGGTTTCTACCATTTTTCCTAGTACTGACGTCAGGCTCACCAGTCTGTAGTTTCCCTGTCTCTCTATTCCCTTCTCCCTTATGCCCAGCATCTCTCTTCTCCCTCTCACCTCAAATATGCTCCACTATCTTTCCTATTCCCACCTCCCTGTTGTTCATCATATCCCACCCTCTCCCCGTCCAGCAGCTCCCCCTCTTGCTTTAACTCCCCCGCTCTAGCTCCCCCTCTCCTGGTTCATTCCCTCCGCTGTGGGGCTGTTTCAGGCCACTGCCACCGCTGTAGGTCCTGGAGAGAGGTGGCAGTGGCAGAAATGGGGGGGGGGGGGGGGGGTTGGGGTGGGGGGGGTGTTGGGCAGGGGAAGCAAAGGATGAGATTCGCCTATGTTGCCTCATCTCCTTGTGCCAGCCCTGGGAGCAAGTATAGAAGGGACCCGGATGTCATCACTTCCAGGAACCCCAATAAGAGCAAGCTCCTGTCCGCAGATCGGGGGGGGGGGGGGGGACTGGCACTAGCTTCATAAGTCACACAGAATGCATTTCTAGCCTGTTACAACCCTGTCTTGACACACACTTGATGTTGCTGTGGGGGCAGGATGCAGCACAGACTTGCAGAAGCGCGAGTGCCAAACCTGCATGGCCTGCTAACTTTCTTTGGTGCAATGGGTTGACTGTTTCCTCTCCCACTGATGCAGCTTCTGCCTCCATCCAAAAGGAAGCTGACTTCTGCCCCCATGCAAATAGGAAGTTGTCAGTGGGCATTGGTGGGGGGCAGAAGTAAACAGCCCTGAGACGCCAAAGTTTAAGATAAGTGCCAGGTGGCACAGATTTACAGGGGATCTGAGCACCAAACCTCCACTGTACCTTAACTTTTTAGTGCTGTCCCTGTGCAGCAGCAATGGGAAGAATATGATAGGAACCACCAAGGTTTGAGGGGAGTGGACCATGGGGGGGGGGGGGGGGGGAGCCAGTGGTGAGCTGCTGGATGGGGAGGGAGGAGGGAAAGAAGGGGATATGCTCGACCATAGGAAAGGGAAAGAGGATGGGGTTGACACTATATTGAATATACCATGCTCTGCAGCATTTGGGAGGGCACTATTTCTCCTTGGCCCTCCACGAATGGCCTACTGCCCCTAAAATTATGCCACCCTAAGCAGCTGTCTACTCAGCTGTCCTGTGACCTCCCGAGCTTCATGCAGCGCCGAAAATCATCACTAACTTGTTGGTCTCCTGCCGCACCCCTCCGAAACCCCATTCTCCCCTCTTTGGTAGCTTTCCTCTCACCTCTGAAAGCTGCACCCTCAGCCTTCCATGCGTCCGAGCAGAGGAGTAGCTGCAGACACCACGCGCTCTCAGTCGGCGAAGAGCGACTCCCGCGTTTTCCCACAGGACGCCAGCCTGGAGCATGCGCGGGATTAGTCACTGCGGAACCGAAAGCGCCGCTTGGTTTCCCATGTCATTGATGGCATTTCCGTGTTGGTGCGCGGAAGAGCGCCGCGCCTGCCTTCCCTCCCTCCCTCTGTCCGAGAGTCGCGGGAGCTGAATGCGGAAGCAACGAGGGAGAATGGAGAGGTGAACAACTATCCCGTCCGGAACTTTAAGAAGGAGCCGAATTTGGGTGTGAAAACCGCCCCCTTGGCAACGCTGCGGTATCTCGCGAGATAGGTGCCAGTGCTGGTATCAGTGTGGTGCTGCTGCATCCACCGCTTTTTAGGAACTCGTAGGGAGAACGGCAGAAAAGTTGGTCGCATTATCATTCGGCCGCTTCAGCCCCTTCCGACGCCTATCGCTAAAGGGGGATATACGCCACATCTATATATGACAACGAAGAAACTCGGCTACAGATCCGTTCTTAAATGGACAGAATGATCAGGTACAACTCAGCCACTACTTTTGCCCTGACTACCTCAGACACTCAGGAGCCTCCCAGGAAAGTAAGTACACAGAATATATTTTATGGATTCGGCTTTAACATTTGCTATAAATTCTATAAAGTTATTACAGCCGGGCCCCCGGCACTCCGCAGAATCTGCAGCAGTGATGGGAGTTATGTCTCGCAAACTACGGGAATATCCCAAAGTGCCCCCAAGGTTTGAACTGGGCCGGTCCTGAAGGATCCACTAGTCTGATGAAGCGAGCGACAGTACCCAGTAAGGGCATCGGTGGTGCACTTTTAATCGCTTTTGACACTGTTTTCGTTGTCTTATTCCCGTCCATACCGCCGATCGCTCTTTTCCATCTCCCCCCCCCCCCCCCCCCATCGGGTATGGCACCAGTGGCATAGCCAGAACTGAATCCCATTTTTTTTTATTCTTTTGCGGGGGAGGAGGGGAGTTTGGGCAGGGTTAACACGAGTGGCCGTTTTACATGTAGTTCTGAGCTGTGCTGGGGAGCCCCTAGGTAATTTTAACAGCTGTCATAAATCGTTGGTGTCACTTTTTAAACATTTTAAATTCCATTATTTCAAGCATTTACGAATGCTAAACCACATACATATGCATGGAAGCAATTCAAATATATTTAAACATGACGCCAGAGGCAATATCCCTTAACTCAATTTAAACTCAACCAAACTGAGATTTGCTATAAAGACAAACATCAAAATGCATCACATCCTGCAGACCTTCTAAAACCCTGAGATTATGGCAAATTACTATAATTTAGCATATCTCTTTCAACTTTCTTTTATGACATTATAGGGGTAAACACCTTTTGAAGTCTTCCTTTCTTACTGGATTTAGTGCAGTTTATATAATACACAAGAATTGTGTAGCAAGTAAAGAACATATGACAAACATCAGAGCCAATCAATCTATTTTTATAAGCCCCCTTTTCAGATCACTCAAGCTGGAGAACATCACATTATTTACAATACAACAGCAATAATCATAAACCAGTGGTTCTGAGCCCTAGTGTGTGTCCAAGAGTTGAGAGGTGTGTCAGCAAAAATTTAACATAGACAGCAAGCCTATGCTTTCCTTAACAACCATGTGTGCCAGCAGGCTGAAGAGAGCATAAAGCAGGGAGCCAGGTTTTTGAAATCCCTGTAATTTCTCTCTAATTTTGCTCCTCCCCCTACAGAAGGGGAAGCCTAGAGGTAGGAAATGGCCACTTCCCACCCCACCAAAAAATGGTTTCAGCACTAAGATATGGTAGGGACTTGATGAGGGAGCAGGGGTTCCTGGATTAGATGGGGACTCATGACTGGCTGGGAGTATGGTGATTTTGTGACTGAGTGGAGACTTATATATTTGAATAGGTATTCAGGTATTGTGCTGCAGTGAAGGTAAAGCAACTAGGTGTGGATATGTGTAAGGGAGTGTTAAGATGGCTGGCATATTTGAGACAAAGCACAGAAAAAGTGGGATGTGTTATGGTTTGAAAATACGAAGGATATGGAGGCACTAGGGAAGGAATAAAGGGAGAAGAAAGGGGTGGGTGGGTCTATGAAGGATGCTAGAGAAGCTGGAGAGGAGGGGAATGGGGGTATGGAAAGCTAAGTAGGGGATAAAAGATGGAAGAAATAACTAGAAGCTAGCAAAAGGTAGATAAGTGACTGGGAAGGAGCTGGGGCTGATGAGGGGACAAGAGGAGAAGGTTGGAAATGAGGTTCCAGGGACTGAGTGAAAGATAAAGGGGGGGGTGAAAACTAGGAGGATTAATGGTGTTCTTTATATGTAGTGCTGCCCTTTAAAAGATACAGTTCTTGCTATTTGTGTCCTGAGAGTTGGTGCTGTTATAGTATGGATGGTTTTCTGCATAGGTTCCAGGTAGCTTATTTGAAGGATTTGTTACCTCACGAAGTATCTGGCAATGGAGAGATTTTGTGTTTGTTAGACGTGATACAGTACTTTGAATATATTTTTGTATGGCAATTGGTAAAAGGGAAACATCCTAGCTTTGCCCTGTCTAAACTGCAGAATCTGTTTCCAAAATAAAATCTCGATGTCAATAAGTTAAGGGTGAATTTGTCTACTGTTTAACCACATATCAAAAACCTGTATGCAGCACATTGGTCCCAGATTTTCACTGATGAAGTAAGTGAAGATTAAAGCTTTTGTGAGACAGAATAAAATATAATCTCTTTAATTTCAATAAGAGACCACAGTCATGCCACCCTGAGTGTGCCTAATCTAATCTTGAAAGCTAAGTAGGGTCAGACCTGGTTAGTACTTGGATGGGAGGCCATCTTGGAATACCAGGTGCCATAAGCAGTGGAAAAGGGTAGGCTACAGAGGGGCTATGGTCCCACCAATATTCTACAACATAGCGTCAGCAATAGAGCGTAGGGCAAGGCTGGAGGTTGGTTTGCTTGGACCCTCCACCAAAAGAGGTATTCACTGCCTTTGCCACGTGCTGTAGGCTTACTGTGTGAAAGAAAGGCCTGAAAATCTACTTCTGGTTGCACCTTGCCAAGAAATAGTCGTGGCATGAGAAACTATCCACAGGGTTGGTAGGAGTTGCCATCAACTCGACAGCACTTAACAATTTCATTAAGTTTACAAAACCTATAAAAGGTTCATATTTCTTTTGCATTTTTTTTTTACTACAGTAGACAGACCTTGACATATTTTCTTGGCATCTATGAGCCAGTCTAAAAGTTTAGGAGCTGGCTGTGGAAATCTAGGTCATGATGTGCCTCCCCGCCCCTCACCAAAAACAAAAGGTGCATCACAGTTCCTTTTTTTTTTTTTTTTTTTTTAAGAGCCTGATTTACTAAGGCAGTTTTCCCATTTTCTATGGGAACTGAGAGCTTACTAAATCAGGCCCTTAGTGTGCCCTTGTAGTACCAGTAGAAAGCATTGGCCCCTCTCCTCCTTCCCCAGCGATCCTTTATAGTTGTGTCTGAAGCAAATTCCTTTTTTTGCTTCACGTGTCACCGAGCCGTGGTGATATGTGAAGCAAAAATTCGTAATCTGTGCACTTTGCCTTCACCCAACATTTCTTTGCCATGACACCCTTCTCCCCCCCCCCACCCCAGCCTTCACCCAGTACTCTCTCTTTTTTTATGACCCCACCCCATGCTCTGCACATTCTCTGTCTCTTACAGATTCTTTTGCTCTGCTGCAGTTATGGAAAAATATGGTGTTTCTGACTTTCCCACCTCCAGTTGGCTCGCTGCATGGCGGAGGACGTTTGGGCTGACCCTTATCTAATACCAAATAAGGGACTACAAATTAGTAACAGAAACATGTAGACCAAAATTGTGTGGTGGAACAATGAAGAAAACGTAGTTCCTCCTGTATTGATCAGAACACAACTAATAAAAACTCACAAAGCTGGCATATTACAAACAATAAAAATTCAAAAGACTTTGTGTGCCTTTGCTGCCTCTGTCCCATTTTATTTTTCTGAGTTGTTTCTAATCTTCTGTTAAGCAGGGCTGGCCCAAGAGTTTCTGCCACACTAGGCAAGTCCTCTCTGCTGCCCCGACTGTGGCACCACCCAGCCCTCCATGCCACCCCCCGCATCCATTTTCTCACTGGGGGAGGACAGTGGCATAGCATCCGTTCTTGTGCTGGAGTGGCAGTTCATGCCAGAGTTCTGTTTCACGTCTCACCTCCCCCCCCCCCCTTCTTGTTCAGTCTCCCTCTTCTACTTCTTTCATACCTAGTTGCTTTCTCTTTCCCATTCTCACTTCTTCAGTCCTCCCATTGCTCACTCTTTTAATCTTTTCACAGTCTCCTATCCCCCCCCTTCACCATTCTTTAGTCCTTCATTTCTAGCCTACCTCTATCTTCCTCTGCCTCTCATCCCCTGGCTCCTCCAGGCACTTTCTTCTATTTCTTACTCCCCTACCCAGGCTCTTGTTTCCTCTTTCATGAGCAGCATTTCCACTCTCCCTCACTCTCTTCAAAGATTTCACCCCCTCCATAGCTCCCTTGTCCATTTCTGCTATTTGCAACCCTTTCCTGACCCTAGATTGCATCAATGGAACCTATTCCCTACTCTTTAGAGTTGTGAGTGATCCCAGAGGCCTGGAGAAGGAAGAGAGGAAATAAGGATGAGGTTGGGAACTACAGGCTGGTTAGTCTGATCTCTGTGGTGAGTAAATTAATGGAAATGCTGCTAAAACAGAGGATAGTGAGGTTTCTGGAGTCTAATGGATTGCAGGATCCAAGGAGGCATGGTTTTGCTATAGGCAGGCCTTGTCAAACAAATCTAATTTCTTTGACTGGGTGACTAGAGAGTTGGACTGAAGCAGAGCCCTAGATGTTGTCTAATTAGATTTCAGTAAAGCCTTTGACACTGTTCCGCACATGTGACTTATAAATAAATTCAGTGCCCTAGGGATGGACTCTAAAGTGACTGATTGGACTAGAAATTGGTTGAGTGTGGGGTGTCAAAAGGGTACAGTTAAATGGAGCTCTCTCTGAGGAGAAGGATGTTACCAGTGGTGTGCCACAGGAATCCATTCTTAGACTGATTCTTTTTAACATTTTTGTTAAGTGATATTGCGGATAGGCTGTCAGATAAAGTTTGTCTCTTTGCAGATGATACCAAAATCTGCAATAGAGTAGACACCCAGGAAGGCGAAGATAACATGAGGAGGGATCTAGTGAAGCTCAAAGAATAGTCAAGAATTTGACATCTGAATGTAATGCTAAAAAAATGCAGGGTCATGCATTTGGGTTGCAAAAATCCAAGGGAGCAGTACATTATAGGAAATGAAAGAAGAGCGGGACCTGGGCGTGATTGTTTCTGATCTTAAGGTGGCTAAACAGATGATAGAAAAGGCAATAGCAAAACCAGAAGGATGCTTGGGGCATAGGGAAAGGAATGGTCAGCAGGAAGGAGATGGTAATAATGCCTCTGTATAAATTTTTGGTGAGACGTCATGTGAAGTTTTGTGCACAATTCTGGAGACAATACCTTCAAAAGGATATAAACAGGATGGAATCTGTGCAGAGGGTGGCTACCAAAATGGTCAGTGGGTTTCGTTGTAAGGTATATGAGGACAGACTTAAAGATCTCAATATGTATACTGTGGAGGAAAGGGGCAATTAAGAGATGTTTAAATACTTACGTGGCCTAAGTCCTAAGTGCATAGTGGAGGGGGATGGGGGGGGGAGCATCATTCAACTGAAAGAAAGCTCTGCAACAAGGAGGCATAGGATGAAGATGAAAGGGGGATAGACTCAGGAGTACTTTGTGAAAATATTTCTTTACAGAGTGGTAGATGCTGGAGTAGTCTCCCAGTGGAGCTCGTAGAGACGAAGACACTTATCTGAATTCAAGAAAGCATGGGACAAATGTAGAACATCTCTAAAGAGGAAAAAAGTAGTAGCTGGTATGGAAGGACAGACTGGATAGGCCATATGGTCTTTATTGCCCATTATGTTTCTGTGTTATGTAACCCTCAACAATCAAATTGCCTAGTTCCCACTGCCCTCCTAATCCCAAAGTCCCTGCTCAAACTCATTTTCCACTCTTCTCCCTACCCAAGCCCCAAGTTCCATTCTCAGTCTACCTAATACCCAGCCAAGTCCTAAGTCTGTTCTCTTCTCCCACTCAATCCCCAGGTCACTCTGAGTCACTGCTGTCTCTATTCCTACCTCTCCAGCACCCACCCTCTTCCTTTGTATGCCTTTTTCTTCTTTAGCCATTCTCCTGCCTCCTTATTTATTTATTTATTTATCTATTTCTTCTATACCGCCCCTTCCAGAGATCAGGGGCGGTTTACATGGAACAATTGCATACATTTGCATAACATTACATAGAACAAGAACTTCTTAACTTTTTACATATAACAGAACAGTAAATTGTCAGAACTATTTACAGGGTGTATACTTTTGTATACTGCTGAATTTACAGGGGAATGTCAGCGAGCTGTCATTGCTATTTATAGAAATTATTTACAAGAATACATGATTCGCTATTCAGGTGTGTGTGAGTGTGTGTGTGTATAAGTGTGCGTGAGTTTGTGTGTGTATGTGAGTGGGTTTGTGTGTGATGGAATTTATTTCCATTTTTTTCGTGGGTTGTTTGGGGTGTCTTTGGGGGCTGTTAGAGGAGTTGTGTGTTCAGTTAATTGTGTTTCTGCGGGTTTTTTTGTTTGTGTGTCTGGACGCTGTGTGTCTGGACTTGGAGGGTAGGGGATTCCGAAGTGCTCAGAGAATAGGTATGTCTTGAGTTCTTTCCTGAATTGGGAGAGGTCCTTTATGATTCGGATGTCTATTGGGAGGTCATTCCAAAGTGTGGGAGCGGTGAATGAGAAGGCTCTGGCACTGGTGGAGTTTTTGGTCCTCGTGAATGTTTTTGGCAGCTCTAGTATCCCCTTCCTGAATCCTAAGCATCCCCTTCCTGAATCCTAAGCATCCATCTGCCCTGCTTCTTCCTCATTCCTTACCATCATTATTTCACCTCTCCACTTGCTATCCTCGGCATCTAGCTCCCTATGTCTCTTCATTTCCATCTCGCTCATTTGCCCCTTCTCCCGTCCCTTAACTTCCACAGCTTCTGCTTTCTGCCCCCTTCTCTCTCCTTCAGTACCTGTCCCCTGACTTTCTTTTATCTGTTCCATAGTATCTATCTTCTCCTTCTCGTTCACTGTATCATCAGGTAACCTCTTCCTCCCAAGCCCCATTCCTATGTCATCACTGTCCCCCCTCACTCCTGTACCACCTACTCCCATCACCAACACAAGTATTGCTCTTTCCTTTTCTCCCTCCACCAGCATCAGAATGTACTCATAGCCCTTGGTTCCCCATCAACCCCCTCCCCCCCCATCTGCCTCAGCATGCCTTTCTTTAGTTGCCCCAGACATCGCTAGCATCCTTCTCCTTGGCTCCCCCGATCCAGAGAACACATCATCGCCCTCTCCCCACTGGGCCAGCAGCAGCGGTCTGCTCCATTCTACTCTCCCAAGTGGCAGCAACAATGGTATTACAGCGGATTAACAAAGTTGCTAATTTTAATGGGGTCTTGGGGATGAATATCCTTTAATGACTAGGATCTGGATTTTGTAAAATTCTTCAAATTTATAAATGACCAAGTGTCTGAAAGCAAATGTTCTGCGTCATTTGTTTTGTTCTGCAAAGCTGAAATGTGTTCTGATGGGTTTATTTGGCTGAATATGGGCCTGCAAGCCATTTTGTTTTTGAAATGATTTTGGTGCATCATGTTAGCGCATCTACTCATCCACTGTGTTAAGTCTTTTTTATTACTAAACTTTTGTTCCATAGGTTATATACAAACAGAGGATCTTGGCAGGAAAATGGCCAGTTGGTTCACCTTGTCTACCCATTTGTGATTTCCTATTCTGCTTTCACTATTCTTTAATATTTACTCTTTTCTTTATTTTCTGCCACTGGAGACTGTGTTTTGTGTTTATCCCATGGATGTATGGATTCTGCTACTGTTTTGGCTAGTAGTGTCTTTCTTATCCTGTTAGACCATTCCAGATGTGTGCATTATGCTTAGTGGGAGATAGTAATATCATCACTGGAAGCTGCTAAAGTCTTTCTATATCATTGGCACAGTGTGGAGAGAAGCCAGAATTTGTATGCCTGTAGCAGGTAGTGAGGTGTTTGGACTGGTGTGGTAGTGCAGATAAGCCTGACTCTCCTGGCTCACATTATGGTGTTGTGGTCATTGTAACATAATAACATAGTAAATGACGGCAGATAAAGACCGGTATGGTCCATCTAGTCTGCCCAGTATGATGGCAAGAGTAGGTGCACCTGCCGCTCCTGCAGGCCACCTCTCCCCATGTCTTTGTTTAAGGGTGAACCCACCACTCCATGTAGGACACCCCTATTTGTTGAGAAATTAGATGGTTCCGTTTATTTTGATTTTATCCTGTTGCTGTAAACCAGGATAACCACAATGAATATGTATGAGAGAGATTTGCATACACTGCCTCCATTATATGCAAATGTCTCCCATGCATATTTTTTGTGGTTATCCTGAAAACCCGACTGGCTAGGTGGGTCCTGAGGACAGGGTTGAGAATCCCAGCTTAAAGGGATCCACTGTGTCTGTCCCATGCCATTTTGAATTCCGTCACAGTGTTTGCCCCCACCACTTCCATCGGGAGGGCATTCCAAGCATCCATCACCCTTTCTGTGAAAAAGTATTTCCTGACATTGCCTTTCAATTTACCACCTTGCAGCTTCCTGTTATGCCCTCTAGTTTTATAGCTTCCCCATCTTTGGAAGAGGTTTGTTTGTTCATTATTTCCCTTTAAGTATTTAAACGTCTGAATCATATCTCCCCTATCCCTCCTTTCCTCCAGAGTGTACATGTTTAGGTCTTTTCTCATAAGGCTTCTGACGCGGGCTCCAAATCATTTTGGTCACCTTCCTCTGAACAGTTTCCAGTCTTTTTACATCCTTTGCAAGATATGGTCTCCAAAACTGAACACAGTAGGACCCAACATTGCTCGAAGCTTGGGTACACCCCTGTTTCCTGGATCCAACAACCACCCTGTGTCCAGCGCAGTTTCCTTTGGTGAGCTGGGAGATGAGGAGGAGGAAGACCCCACAGGGCCTCATGGGAGGGTAAATCAGAGCTCAGTCCCTTCTTTTCTCTTGCTGTCCTTGATCTGCATACTATTTATTTTTGCTATTTGTTTTTTCTTTTAATGGGTTGTGTTTGGCTCTCTTGTTGCATTCAAATAAAGCATCTCCAAATTAAAAAAAAAAAAAGTTTTGATTGGCAACTGAGCCTCCCAGAACTGTGTGGGCATCTGGAAGTTTCCCTGTTCTGCTTTCCCTGGTTAGCCCAACAGGCCCTAGAGTTCATTTTTCAGGACTACCTTTATGCCATGGCCCTGCTTCTTTTTGGCACTTTTTTTGTAGTCTTTTTAAAACTTTGTTGCTGCAGTGTTCATCCATGTATCACACCACAGCCTGTGACCCTCTGCAGCTTTTTCTTTTCTGCGGCTGCTGTTTTTCGCCCCAATTATGACTGGGATCCCTGGGAGACCTTTTTTCCTGGCATTTTGGGTCCCCAATGGCATTTTTGTCCCCTGCCACACCTTCACTTTTTCTTTAATGCCAGTGGGTACCATGGCACTTTGAGATGGCTGCATGGTCTTGAATGTGGAGCTTGGCAGAGTGGCCCTAGCCATAAGCCTGAAGATCCTTTTGGCGCCCTTGGGCGCCCGCATTTACTGACTTGTACTGCAGATACTGAAACAACTCACAGGCGGTTTCAGTCTCTTCTAACTGTTCAGCAGTCTCCTGCATGGGGGTTCAAGGCCTTGGCCTCTCCTACAGGGGACCTGGGGCCCCCAAGTGCTTCTATCATGGGCAGGCAGGAGGGTATATAAAGGTTCCCACTTTGCCCTTTTTCTTACATCCATTCCTCTGGGAACACAGCCTTATTTCCTATGAGTTGAGAGTATCAAGAAAAAGGATCCTTTTCGTGAAGGTAAGTCTGAGGACGGGATAATTCCCTTGGTGGAAGGCTAGGATTTCTGTAATCTCCCTATTTCATGACTGGTCCATTTTTTTTTTTATCCTTTCAGGATGCTAGAGCCTGCTCTTCGGTGAGGTTAGCAACCTGATCCTACACAGCAGCGTGTAGAGATTTGGGGAGAAGACTCCCAATCTGGGCCCTAGGGGCACTAAGGTTCTGTGTTGACTCTATCCTTGGACCTAGGGTGAGTGGAATCAGCTGTTTGGGCTCTCTGGAGCCCTGGTCATGACTGTAACAAAGTGCCTGACCATCCCTGTGGAGGGAGGTATTATGCGCCAGGAACCTCAGGTTTGGTGGGTCCAGGTCCTCCTGAAGAATGCCTTTGCAGCCACCACCTTTTGGCTTTTAAGCAGTGCTGTGTGCAGGCTTGGTGGGAGTGGTCTCCCTAGCTGGCTTGATCAGAATCTCTTCCAGGTCAGTGGAGGCAGTGGTAGTAGCCAGATCATGGATCTGGATGCCACCTCAAAGTTGCTGCTGCTAACTCTCGTTAAGGTCTTTGTGGAATATAAGGCCTTGGGAAGGCTTGCCCACAGATCCTTCTGAGGTTTTAAGGTGCTCTTGTAGGGCTGTGCGCAGAGCCTAGAGATGCCCTCTGAGTCCGGATAGAGCTTGGTCATCCTTTGGGCCTCAATCCATGAAAGGCCAGTTCTTTTGGAACTTATAACATACTTATGCCACCACCATGGCTCAATTGGGTCCAGTAATTTCCCTTCAGTATTTTTTCCAGAATTTTCCACCATGGATCACATCTCTGATCCCACTAACCTAACAACGAGGACTTGCCCACATTCATGGTCCACATTTCAACAGATTACTAATGCTTCTTTATCTAGATTCTTGCATCTGTACACAAGACCACTACATCATCTGATCTGTTTCTCTTAAGCTGGCTTCTAGAACAATCCTTGGACTTTCTGCCCATAGCTCATACCAGTATAAATTACAGTCTCGAGACTGGGACTGTCCCCTCTTCCTGTAAGAAAGCTATTGTCTATCCGTTGCTCAAAAAGCTGTCCATGAACATCCTTGAACAAGCTAATTATCGCCCTGTCTCCCATCTACCATTTCTTTCCAAACTAGCTGAGCGACATATCTTTTTCTAGCTAACCGATCATTTATAACACACTTGCGCTGTTCACCCTAGACTATCAGGATTTCAAAAAGACTACAGCATAGAAACAGTTTTTGCATTCCTCTTGAATGAACTCCACCACTTTGGACAAAAGTAAGATTGCTATCACTGTCTCTCTTGATTAACTACATCAAATGCTGCAGTTAAATCACACAATTTTTGCATAACTGTCTCCATCATATCGGATCCATGATTTGGTTCTCTCCTGGTTTTCTTCATTTCTCTCTGACAGGACTTTTTCTGTATCGGTGAGCTCCACTTTCAACCAATTTTGCTATGTGGAGTACCCCAGGGGCCAGTCTTGGCCCCTGTTCGTTTTTAAAATCTTTTCGAGCCCTCTTGCAACTTTGATGCAAGATTAAGGGGTCAGTACTTACATTTATGCAGACGATATTCTCTTGCTTTCCTACATGTTCCCCAAATCTTGGACCCATCAACCAATGTCTGGTGGTGATGGCAGACTGGCTGGAACATAATGACCTCAGGTTGAACCCAGCAAAAACAACAGCCACATGGCTAACTGGATCATCCAATTCACCATCTCTTGCCCCATTTTCTTGCTGGTTCTCCTCTTGCGTTAACGCTTTCATTTAAATATGTAGGAGTGCTCATTGATTCTAAGCTCTATTTTAATATCAGCAAATAGGTATGGTTGTCAATTGCTCCTTTCATGTCCTTTGTCAGATCCGAGCTATCTGACCTTTTCTTAAGGATGTGCTTACCACCATCATTTTGAGCCTGTTAACATTTACCGTAATCAAGACATGTGAGATTTATTCTGGTTTCCCAACTTTCAAAATAAAACATCTGAAAACGCTTCAGAATACTGCAGTTAGAATGCTTTTGATGGCCCAGAAATATGACCATGTAATCCCTCTTCTCATGCAGCTTCATTTGACTCCCACAAGATCCATATATTCAACGACTATATAATTGACAACAACATAAACATATTATGCATAACAGAATCCTGATTCTCCAATACAGACACATTCTCATCAACCAGGTGAAACCACCCGATTATAACAGCTTCAATTGTTCTTGTACTGACTGCAGGGGCAGCAGCATTTGCATCCTGGCAAGAAATAGCCTGTGTTAGCTTGAACAATAAGAGATCTCCACAGACGATCTAGACCTCATAACAATCTCAAACAAACAGATGACACTGTCTTGCCTACTGCACTCCTACAGCAAAGAATGCAGAGTTAGCAACCATCCTAGAAACAGCCAGTACTCGTACACACCCCTCTTCCTACCCCATAATAATAGGTGATCTAAACCCATCCTTTTCTCCATTAAGCTAATCTAAATCTTTCACTGAAGCCATGGGACACCCCCAGTTCACACAACTGATCCAAGCCCCAACACACACCAAAGGAAACATCTTGGATCTCATTTTCATCCAATCTCAACTTCTGTAAACACATTCAACCCGCTACTCAAAGAAGTCCCATGGTCAGACCATACACTGTCACTTGCTACTTGCCTGTACACCTAACCCCAAAATCAAATGTTATCCACAATATATGACACCACCAATTCGAGCCCCTCAATAAGTCTACCTTCATTGACCATGTTCTTCCTTCTCCTGATGAAGAATACCAGGACCTTGACCTAACTATAAACAAATGGATAAACACAATACAAACCTTTGCCACTCACCTCTCATTAGAAATGTGAAATCACACCATTGAATCCACAGCCCATGGTATACATCAAGCCGAAAAGAACTAAAGCGGAAGCTACAGAAACTGGAGCGCAGGTGGAGAATCACACTCGATGAACCGACAAAAGGAATCTACCTTCTCACCCTCCAAACATACCGTTCTGAGACCAACAAAGCAAAATGAGAACACCACACTAAACTCATCATGAAAGCAATAAACAAACCCAGAGAGCTATTCAATTTTAGTTACTAGACTATCAAAAGACAACAGCCAAGCCCACCATAATTACACCCTTGAACCACAGGATTTTGCTACATACCTGCAATCAAAACATTCCATACCATCTCCTACCACCTCTGGCAAACCCTCAGACCTAAACATCACAGATGCACTGCTGTGTTCCTTCAGCCCCACGTCTACAGAACATTGTGAGCACATAATACATAACCTCAACACTACAACTTCTCCCTGGACCCATGCCTTACTTCCTGGTTCAAAATCACAAAAACAGAGTGCTCCAATTATGTATAAATTAATCTCAACCTTCTTCGCCAAAGGATATTTTCCTATATACCTGAAATCGGCATCAATCCGTTCGATCTGAGTGACCTGACCTCTTACAGGCTTATCTTCAGCTTAACATTTATTGTGAAAGTTATCGAGAAAGTAGTACTCTACCAATTGCAAGAACATATTGACTCAAATTCTCCCTTGGACATGCACCAACACGGATTTTGCAACAACCATGGAGCAGAAACCTTGCTCATCTCTCTAACAGACTGACTTACCAAGGGCATAGAAAACCCAAAACAAGGCTTCATTCTCATCTTTCTGGACATTGCAGCTGTTTTCGACACAATATCCCATGACATCATCTTACAGCACCTATTCAATATAGGAATCCGTGACACTATCTTAGAATGGCTATGTTCATATCTCCACAAATTGCACCCAATATGTACAAATTGGCCAAAAGACCTCCAATCAAATCACCCAGACACAAGGCGTCCCTCTAGACTCTGGCTATATGTAAATGTTAAATAATGCTGAAAGGGCAATCTGTAACATCATAAGCACATTCAATGTCTACTATCACCTTTATGCAGATGATATTATGATATATGCTCTCTGTACCACTAGAAACCCAGACTACTCATTAATTACAACCTGCTTCAACGCTATAAACCAATGGCTATCAAAACATAGACTCAGTATCAACCTTAAGAAAACAGAGGTTCTGTTCCTCCCCAAAATCATTAAAGGTGAACACCACCAACCTGGAAGTTGTCAGAAGTAAGATACCTTGGTGTCGCCATAGATCAGCACCTTACATTCCAACTACATATAAATAAAGTAACTCAATGCATTTACAGCAAGTTAAGGACACTCCAACACTTATGGCCCCTTCTTGAACCACATGCTTTCCGAACAGTCTTCCAGGCAATGATACTACCACTTCGACTTCTGTAATGCCATTCTCCACGGAATTTCGAAGAACTCATTACATGCACTACAACTTACACAACATGCAGCCGCTTGAATTCTGATGTGCTCATCCAGATACAGCCATGCTACACCCATTCTAAAAGAGCTACATTGGTTACCTCTCCTCATTCATATCAAGTACAAAGCCCTAACAACATTCAAAATAATCCACCAGTTATTCTCTTAATACCTGCAATCCATAATAACAAAGACCCCAAAAAATCGCCAAAGAAGAAATACTACATCAAACTACCTAATCCTGCCTCCAACACTGACTAAGAGCAACTTGCACTAGGGCATTCTCCATATATGCACCTCAGCTATGGAATGCCCTACCACACCACATCAGAGATACTCACGACCTAGTAACCATCAGGATGCTTATAAAGACCCACCTGTTTATGGAACATTTCAATGGGATCTCTTGACTCACCCCATCTATCAACCCTCTCCCTCCAGCCTCTTCCATACGCCCCCCCCCCCCTCCTTTACCTCTAACTTAAGATGTACACTGGACCATTTACTACCTAGAGCAAACTATCCATTTTGTATATAGTTACTCTGTTCTGTGTTATCCCTAGTTCCACTCATGATTTAATGTAATTAAGTTCTTGTAAAACTGTTCCATGTAATGTTGAAGTTTGTAAACCGCATTGATATTTGGAAATGCGGTATATAAGAATAAATAAATAACATTCAAAATACTACCATTGGCCCATAGGTATTCCATAGTTCTGGTGTATGGAGCCTTATCTTCTCTCATTATGCAAGAGCTCTGTGTTCTAGTCATTGTAATTGTCTTCATATCCTTCACTTGTTCACATTAAATTTGAAACCACCCATCAAGCGACTTTCTTCATTGAGGCTTCCTCATTATGGAACTGTCTTCCCCCATATTTCCATTTTAAAGGTCTCGCATCAAAAATTCTGTGCCTCTTGGACCTATTCGAGGAAGCATTTAGGCCCCATAGAGTGATTTGTGGGGGGAGAGGGAGGGTTGGCTGCCATCTACTTATTATGTGCTTACTGGTCTCTGCCCTCCATGGTTTCTGTTTCTACTAGTTTTTTCCTTTCCTGTCCTATTAATTTTGGATTTCCTTTCTGTTTTTCCAATTTTGTTTTAATTTTGCAAACTGCTTTGCTTGTTGACAGATAGGCGGTGTATCAAGAAATAAACCATGACCATAAATGAGTGTGTCCCTCCCGAGGTGCAGCTGGTTGGAGTGTAGCACCATCTGTGCTTTTTTTTCTCTCTGAAAGGACCCATACCACATTAAACTCGTGGGCCCTTGGGGTCCTCTTTAAAGACTTGAAGATATGTTAATTCCTCCTCTAGGATGCTTGCCTTCTTAACCCTAAGTTCTCTGGTTCATGCCAGCTTTAGGCTTAAAAAAGAAGTGTGTTTCATTAATTCTGACACTGCTTCTGACAGTCTCCCTGTGACTTCCTGCTCAAGCAGGTGATGTTCAAGGACCCTTTTCAACACCTGTAATTGCAGGATAGTCTACCCATGCCCTCTGCAGTCAGGCCAGGGTAGCTATTCCATGTACATAATCTGAAGGTAGTCTGTGCCGAGCTGAAGCCCTCATTGCCAGATGAAATGGCATCAGTTAGACGGGGGGAGCTGCTCACCTCCCTAGATGGCTTTCTGTTTTGTGTACTGGGCCTTGCTTTTTGGCATAGCCATGCTCCTTGCACCTTTTCCAAGATCATGCTACTGCTAATGGTGTTGCCGCTCAAGCAGGGAGTTTGGGTTGACTACTGGCTGATCTGATCGGACTCTCTGGAAAGTCCAGAGACCACAAATCCCTGTGGTTTCCTGGCTGGGAAAGCTGGGGTTACAGTTCAACTTTCTAAAGAACAGCCTGTTTCTGTACCAGGACTTGGAGTACCTTGGAGCTTGGTTCCATACTCTGAGTCCAATTTCCTCAAGATGGAGAGGTCTCAAAGCTTCAGTCAATTCAGGCCCAACCAGCCCCATAGTTTTGTGTCTGCCTCCAGGTCCATGGGTCTCCGGCATCGACCTTGTAGCCAGTTCCTTGGACTAGGGCATACATGTGCCTGGTGCAGGGCACTTGCTAACCCTCTGGTATCCCTCTTTCCAATTTGACCAGACCCTTCCTCTCCTGCAAGAGATCAAGGAGCTTTTGATGAGGTGGTTTCAGTTCTGCCATCTAATGGCCGGAATGCCATTAGCAGATTAAGGGATTATGTATTTATTTATTTATTTAATGGTATTTATATACCGCCTTATCATTCAATCAAAGCGGTTTCCATGGCAAACAATCAAGGGGGCAAATGTTTTCATGCAGTGTACAGAGTGGTGTGTGTGTTGGTGGGGATGTGATTAGATTTGGTTTATCTACATAGTGCGCTATTATACATCATGAGCTATTATACAGTCTTATATACAGTCTTGGGGTGGAGGGGGGGGTTGATGATCTGACTTGTATGCTGGTTCAGGGGGTATGTCCATAGTACATAATCTGAAGGTACTATCACATCTGATGTCAAACTGAGAGGCTGGAATATGCACTGCCTAGGCCTCATGGACTGCTTGGAGGCAAGAGCGATCTACCTGATCCTGGAGTAGTTTATGCCTTTCCTCTTTGGCAAAATAGGTGTTTTCAGACAATGCCATCAGGGCTAATTCTACCATTAGATGAACTGGACAGTCATCTAGAGTCCTGATGTCACCTCATTGCTGCTGCTGCCCCTCTCTGAGGCTTGCAGTGGCAGCAGTGGGTTTAAAACCATGACACAGCGCTTACCTAACTTTGCTGGCTCTGCATTGTTGTTCCTGGCTTGTATAAATGGCTGCTTCTGCCCCCACCCTCCCCATGACATAGACTTCTGTTTTTTATGCAAACCAGAAATCTACATTGGGGGGGGAAGAGGGGGTGGGGATGGAAGCAGCTGTTCATATAAGCCAGAAACCATGACACAGTGCCAATGAGGTTAGGTAAGCGCTACATTGTGGTTTTAAACCCAGTGCTGCCACTGCCGGACCTGGAGAGTGGTGGCGGTGGTAGCAAAGGCAGGAGTGGGCAGCAGGATAGCGAGCTTGCCTAGGACGACTCATTTTTGCACTGCCTTTGGCCATTATTGTGACATGTGTCAGCAAATGAGGTGAAACTCGGTGGCAGAAGCAAGGCATTGGTCCTATATAATAGAGATAACGTCTAAGCAGTTGACCCAGGGTTCCTGGTCAGTGCAGTCTATTTAAAGTGACTCTCGAGGTCACAGAACTGTGTTAGGCAGAGATGTTTTTGGTAACCCTGTCCACAGAGCACATTGTAAGCATAGGCAACATTCAGGCTGATTTCTTGAGTCAGAACTCTTTTGGATCTGATTTGAATGGGGTTCAGTCCTCGCGTGCCAGAGATGAGACTACCTAGTGTTTGACTAGTTGCCACTCAGGAGAATGCCAGTGTGGGGGAACACTTTCAACTGTGAGAGAAGGCTTAGATACCCTACTTCAGGAGTGGCCTCAGGAAGGAATTCTGTACATCTCCCTCCCTAGCCCCTGATGAGCTGTCTTCTGTGCAGGCTTCGGGCCCATCTTGGCCTGGTGATCCTAGTGGTCCTGGGCTGGCCTTTCAGACCATAGTACATGGATCTCTTGAGCTAGTTGGCATGGCCCTCTTTCTTGCTACCTCAGGAAAGAGTCCTACTGCCATGTGGGCTCCTGGTAATGGAGGGCCCTGGTCCCTTCTGACTTAAGGCCTGGACCTTGAGAGACATAGGCTTTCTATGAAGGGCTACTATGGAGCAATAGTAGACACCCTACTTAAGGCCCAGAGGACCTCTATACCCTTAGCTTATGTGAGACTCCTTGCAGTTCAGCATGGTCCAGGGCTTGGCCCTGGCCCTGAACTCTCAAGATTCAGGTGTCAGTCCCGTTTGTTACAAGGGATTTAATTGGCAGCGTACCTTGATGTCACCTGTTTCTTCAAGAGGAGTGAAGCATTTCAGTCACCTCTGGGGTCCAGATTTTGCCTCTGTGGAGTCTGTCTGGTGTTGAAGGCACTGAAAGAATCTCCTTTTTTGAGCCCATTTGTAAGACCTTTCTCAAGGGTTTAATTCTTAGGTGTTTTTTTTCCTGGGGGCTCTGACATCTGCCAGGTGGGTGTCCAAACTACAGTTCTGGTCTTTCAGGGGCCTTTCTTGGTCATCTTGACAGCTTCTGTCTCCTTGCAGACTTTGCCATCCATTCTCTCAAAGGTGCTGTCTCTCTTTCATCTTAACCAGTCAGTCATTCTGCCTTCATTCTCAGAGGATGATATTCAAAAGGACCCCTCACTGTATCTGGTGCATATATGGGTGGTGTTGATCAGATACTTGGCAATTGCTGGTTCCTTCCGCTAGTCCGATCATTGTTTTGTTGTCCTCAGCAATCCAAGGTAAAGCCTCCCTCTATTTCCTGTTGGATTAAGGAGGCCATTCGGTCAGTGTACGTTTGTCTGGTCAACATGCTGGAGTGAATCAGAGCTCACACCGCTTAAGACTTCACTCAGGAAGATGCTGGCGCCCATCTTGATGTCTCAAAAGGCTATTTATGTGCGGCTACCTAGTCTTCGCCGAGCACCTCGTGAAGCACTACAGGTTGCTTATGGGGGTTGATAATATAATGGTTTCGGCAGGGCAGTTCTGTCTTGAACGTCTTCCTCCCACCCTGGGTACATCCCATAGGTCTGGACTGGCCTAGCTGGATGGTAAGGAAGGATAAGTTTTTTTCGTGTACTTGAAATTACTTGCTATTGAATCCTGCTGGCCCAGTTCAAGTCCTACACCAGAAGACACTTTTCTGCAGGTTTGACAATCTGCCATAGAATGCCTAGTCAGTATCGTGGTTTGATGCAGATTTCATTGTAGTAAGAGAGCCAAGTACTTGAGAGATTTGTTCCAAAGTTGTTTTGCTAGTTATAAACGTTATGCATGTCTGAGTTTTTCAGCCTTTCTTACTGCTTGGAAAGTGTCATAATGACTTCTCTTTGTGCTGCACCAGTGGATATACCGACTGATGACATCATCAAAAGTTAACATAAGAACATAAGATATGCCATACTGGGTCAGACCAAGGTCCATCAAGCCCAGTATCCTGTTTTCAACGGTGGCCAATCTAGGTCATACGTACCTAGCAGTTTCCCCAAAAGACACAGGTTCCACAATGCTTGTACTGGGTCAAGCATTGATATCCTGGGTCCCTTCTTAATAATGGTTTATGAACCTTTCCTCCAGGAACTTGTCCAAACCTTTCTTAAACCCAGCTACACTAACAGCCCTAATTACATCCTCCGGTAACAAATTCCAGAGTTTGATTACACGTTGAGTGAAAAAATATTTTCTTTTATTAGTCTTAAATAGTTTACCCTGTAGCTTCATTGCATGTCCCCTAGTCTTTCTATATTCTGATAAGGTAAACAATCGATCTACGTTTACCCGTTCCACTCCATTCATTAATTTATAGACTTCTATCATATCTCCCCTCAGCCGTCTCTTTTCCAGGTTAGAGAGCCCTAACCTTTTTAGCCTTTCTTCATAGGAGTATCTTTCCATCCCCTTTACCATTTTGGTGGCTCTTCTCTGAACCTTTTCTAATAACGCTATATCCTTTTTAAGATACGGCGACCAGAAATTGCACACAATATTCAAGGTGCGGTCTCACCATGGAATGATATAGAGGCATTATAATATCTTTTGTTTTATTTTCCATTCCTTTCCTTTCCTTATGATACCTAGCATTCTATTTGCTTTCTTGGCTGCCGCTGCACACTGGGTCAAGGGTTTTAACATGTTATCCACAATGACGCCTAAATCTTTTTCCTGGGTGGTGGTTCCTAATGTGGAACCTTGCATCTTGTAACCATAGTTTGGATTTTTCTTCCCTAGGTGCATAACTTTGTACTTGCCCACATTAAATTTCATCTGCCATTTTGATGCCCAGTCTTCCAATTTATCAAAATCCTCTTGCAATTTTCCACAATCCTCTTGGGTTTTAACAACTTTAAATAGTTTTGTGTCATCTGCAAATTTGATAACCTCGCTCGTTATTCCCTTTTCCAGGTCATTTATTAATATGTCAAAAAGCAGCGGACCCAGCACAGATCCCTGGGATACACCACTATTCACCTTTCTCCATTGGGAAAATTGGCCATTTAGCCCTGCCCTCTGCTTTCTATCTTTTAACCGGTTCCTGAACCACAATAGTTGCTGAAGTCTGCCTCTACCTGCTGGCATAGGAGCATAACCCACTCATCTAGACTGGTCTAGCATGATTCAAGAAGAGTAAATTATTAGGTATGTACAATTTTCTCCTTCAAGATGTTCATCTCCCCTGAGTAAAGTTTTTTTTTTTTTTTTTAAATTTTCCAGCTTCTTGTCTTCTGTTAGGGTCATAATATGAAGTTATTCTCCTTAATTTCTACAGAATGAACATTTTACTTCTTTCTAGTATTTTATTGAAGCCTTCTAGATATTTGAATTTCCCCCTCCTTTCTTTCAATCTCAACAGTATGCCATGACTAATCAGCGTCAATCTTTCTGTATATGGCAGATATTTATAATGTATGATTAGAAAAATAAAACACTATATTACATTTTTCAATAATATTTTGGAAAAATAAAGCAGGTCTGTTAGATTGGCGAGTAATATTGAGATATGGACACAGACATTTTCAAAATTAGGGTTTTTTTTCTCTTAGACTTAGCATGTAAGCTGGAATAATCATCAGGGCTCTTCAAACAAGAGGATGCTACTTGGGGAATTATTGGCTTAGCAAGTTTGCTTCAATAGTCTTAACATTATCAGAGTAATATCAATAAATGGTATAGCTGATTTAAAATTTTATTTTATCACCAGTTATTTTCTCTCTTCCGTCTCCTCTTTCTTTAATAAGAGGCGTATATGGGTTAAAGAAACAGTCTTTAGGTAGCTTTCTTCTTTGATCAGTCTGGTATTGTTACAAGAAAATATGTGTAATCACTTTTGCTGGCTTGAAAATTAATGTCATGTCAAACACGTTAGGTTCAGATTCTAACAAAAGTTTCATTATGAAGTGGAAATAGTAGTATGGCAGATGGTTTAATAAATTCTTGGGCATATTGTTTTTGGCGGTCACTTATTTAAAATATTTGTTTTAATTTTGCCTACAGGATGACAATAGGGTGACTGTTTCAACAGACTTTATAACCTGCAAGTCCAAAAAATACACTTGTTCTGTGCAGATAACATAACTACAAGCATAATACATATTACAACATAAACAGAAGAATCTGTCACGAAAAGCTTGGCTTGGTGGCTCCCATTCTGCTCATCTGATGAGTGGCATGTCACTGGAAGCCCCAGATTTGGTGGCAAGAATCCTCCATACTAGCCTGAAAGGTTTGGAGGGCTCTATGTCTAGGACAGATGACCCAGGTAGTCTGGTGCCCCAGATCTTGGGGAGATCAGTCAGCTTGAGGCCAGGGTAAGCCAGTTAATGCTGGAGATGTTTCAGACCTTGCTGAAGGGTGAAGCGGTCAGTGTGTTCTTGGATAATGGCACAGCAGTGGCATATGCCAACAAAAGAGACTCTGAGCACCAGAGTGGCACTTGCGGTGGCTGTTCTGTGCATTTGGGTGGAGGAGCATCTATCTGCTCTGTCAGCAGCAAATATAGCAGGGGCTAACTATCTTCAGGCTGGCAATCTGAGCAAGAATATGATAGATCCTAGGGGAATGGATGCATGCATCTTAATTGTGCAAAATTGGGTTCTCCCTATGTTCAAACTAATAGCCAGATGGGGCGTTACCAAGGTGAACAACTTCTTCAGTCACTGGAAGGACCAGCAAGTGGTGGGCTTGGGTTCCCTTTTCCAAGTGCAGCTCCAGAAAGGGATGCTTTATGGATTTCTTGCCCCCTCCTCCCCCCCCCCAGCCCTTGAGCTACATCCTACGCAGGTTTCAGAATCATCCATGCTGTGCAATCGTAGTAGCCCCAGATTGCCTGCACAGGCTATGATATGTGGACCTAAGGGATCTCTTAGCAGTGTCTTTGCTCTGGTTTCCACAGGAGACGGGCCTTCTTTGTCAAGGGCCTCTGATAATGGAGGCCCCATGTCCTTTCTCATGTACAGCCTGGCCCTGAAGACCCTGGTGTGGTATGGATACTCTGCTTGGAACACGCAGGGCCTCAACTTTCTTAGCCAGTGTGAGGGTCTGGATGTGGTTGAGAGGTGCTGTTCTTAGCAAACTCTCTCAGCTGGGAAAGCGGATGTAGATGCAGTGTTGTCATTCTTACAGATGGATCTGGACCAGACTTTCGCCTTGAACTCTTTTAAAATTCAGATGGTGACCTTGATGTGATACTGGAGGCATATCCAGGATTTGTCCTTAGTGGCCCACCCTAATATCTCAAGCTTTCTCAGGGGAGTTAGCCAAATCGGTTTGTCCTATACATCTGGTAGTTCCTCAGTGGAGCTTTTCATTGATTTTGAAAACACTAAAAGGGCCTTATTTTTGAGACCCTACATAAAGATTTGACTCATAAAGGGTATTTTCTGGTGGCTATCGTTTCCACTAGACAGGTTTAAGAACTACAGACTGTGTCCTGATGCAAACCCTTCCTAATTATCTTCAGTTGCTTTGCGTACAGTACCATCCCTTCTGCCAAAGGTAATCTCTCCATTTTCATTAATCAGGCAATTGTGTTATCCTCCTCTTGGAGGAGGATCTTTGGTCAGATCCCTCTGCCTCTGCTCAAGGTGAGACTGATATTGCTCAGTGACCAACCCTTTTTGTCATTCAGGCCATCATTTTATCTTCAGTGATCTGAGCAAAGGACAGATAGTGGCCAAGTCCTCCATTTCGCACTGGATTAATGAGGCCGTTACCTCGGTGTACCCTGTTGGCCAGGAAGCAGATACCCAAGGGATGAAGGCATGCTCCACTAGGTTACAGATCTTCCCCGGGCTGAGTCTACCTTGGTGTCTCCAGAAGTCATCTGTAGAGAGACTACCTGGTCGTCTCCGAATGCCTTGGTGAAACATGGGTTGAGGTGCTTTTTGGCAAAGCTATTCTGGCCAGAGCGTTGTCTTCCTCCCTCCCTGGGTTTTGACTGCTTGGGTACGGCCCACTCATTTGGACTAGTCTAACAGGATGATAAGGAAGGATAAAATTTTAATCCTACCTGATGATGATTTTTCTTTTTCTTTCCTTGAATCCTGCTAGACCAATTCAGAATCTGCCCCAGAAGACTTTCCTGCGTGTTCAGAAGCCCTGTTGGCGTTGCATTGCTGCTATTGCAGTGCCTGTTCAAGATTACACCATGGTAATAGAGCCAGATTTTTGTTCCAGTTTATTCTGATGGTTGATTTGTGCTTGAGTTTGAGTTTTTATCTGTCTTTTTTACTGCTTGGGAAATGTCTTACTGGCTTTCTATCAGTGCTGTACCAGAATTATTCCTGGGGGAATTCTGTGCAGAATTTTGCACAAAATTCCACACCTGGGTAGAATTCAACACTTGCTATGCAGAATTCTGCACAGGTACCAGCATCAATGAGCCAGTTGGGCAGACTTGGAGCTTACAAGCCTTAAGAGTGCCTAAACCTGCCTTGCTGTTCGCTTCTTTACAGCTGCAGGAGCATTTCTCTTTGCTCCCACGGTTGTGCTACACTTCCAGTGCCAACACCATGAGGTTCTAATAAGGTAAAAACAGAAGCACTTCCTGTTTCTTGCTAGAGACAGGAAGCGCTTCCGTTTGAGGGTTTTAAATCCAGATTTCAGACTCTTTATTGACTTCTCCAGTACCACAAGGGTGTGTGTCTTATTTTTTTTACCTGTTTTTAAAATGTAGTGGTGCCGGCGATGGCCGTATAGCAGAGCCATGGGAGCGAAGGGAAATGCTCATGTGGCTGTGCTTTTAAAATAATGCTACTGCGATTGGGCAGAGGAATTGATTTATTTAGCAGCTCTTTTATACTACTGTATCTACCAGTCACGGCAGTTTGCATGGAACAAGTTAACAACGTAACGTAACTTTACATTGAACATAGATAACAAATTGAGTAGCTGGAGTTGGAGATGGGCTGATAGTGGGCTATGGGGGGGGGGAGGGAGGTTTCTGGAGATCGGTATATGCCTGGGGGATGGGGAGAAAGAAAGGTTGCGGTATGTGCCTGGTAAGGAAAAAGGAGAGGTAAGGGAGAGAATTGTTAAGCAATGAAGTTGGGGTTATGTGTATGTGGGTAGACCTTATGAACAGACAGCATTAGGGATCTTGCTAGAAGCTGGAGAGAGAATGGGGCAGGGGAGGAGGAGGGAAAGCTTGGAGAGAACCGTGATTTGGAGCAAGAGAGCTGAGCAGGGAAAAGGCAGAAGGGATTTCTGGTCTATAGGAGGAGTTAGGTTTTATGATGAGGGAATTCTGCACCATAGTTTTAAAATACCGTGAGCAGATTTTTTTTTTTTTTCTAAATTTTTGCACAGAATTTTCTCAGATGTACAGCATATATACCTACTTATGACATCATTGAAAGATGATAGTCTGCCTCAACCTTCTGGCAAGGGAGCCATAACCCACTCATCTGGACTGGTCTGGCAGAATTCAAGAAGGAAAATTTTTTTAATAATGCCTAAACTTCCTATCATTATTACTGTTCCTCTGTCTGGTAATACCAGAGTCTGTATTAAAAGCAGAGACAGGCCTAGAAAAGTGAATTGCTTCTGTTTTGGATTAATTTAATTTAAGCATATTGACAGACATTCAGGTCTTGATCACTGTAACACAAGCTAGCAAGTCATACAAAGCAGCTGCATGGCCATCCCTCATGGTGTACGATTAGTATGATATAGCAAAGTTTTGGTTTATTTCTATTTTGCTTTAAACTTGTATACCCTTCCTTTCCAGTCTGAAAAGACTACCCAAAGCGGCTTACAAATGTCAAAAACCAAAACACAAATACAGTTGCATAAATCCATACAAGATCCCCCTCAATGGTGATTAAGTTGAACTTGTTTTGGATGTTGTATGCCACTTTGGGTAGTATAAAAGTGTAAAAGGGATGGCATAAAAGTGTAAACGGGAAAAAGAAATAATCCAAAACTTTACCATAACATACTTATGTAAATGCAGCATTTACTGTGAATGTGAATAAAGTGGTCAACTGTTCCTAATTTAGGAGATAACTTTTTTATTTATTTAAACGATTATTATAAAAATTTGGTATACCACTATTTGCAGGGGCAGCCCAAGCGGGGTGCGGGGCCATGTGCGGAGATTCATTGCGGAGTCTCACTTGCATAAATGTTTGCACAATATTAACATGCACTTTTAGTAAACATGCCTCTTAATGAGTGTCTGGATAAAGAAAAGACTAACAGATTTCTACATTACTATATTGTAGTGACAACCACCAGGCCCATTAGGAAGTACTATAAACACTGACCATTTAGAATCCATAGCAAATCCACCCTATCATAACAGCACTATGAGGACTCACAAAGCACCAAACCCTACCTATCAAAAGGCAACACTGCAGATATTAAACCATGACATTTTAGAGAATACCAATACATCTCATTGGAGGAAAGAGAACAAGTGGGGACTGTCAAACAGAAACTACATGAATAGAATACCTCAGCTCGGTTACACAGAACATAGACCATCACCACACAAAGAACAAGGGATCACAATTTAGAAATAGGAAGATAATAATTAAACTGGGAACTCCAAAAGCCAAACATGAAATGTACAACACTGGAGAATTAAAACTATAAAGTAATTTCCTCTTGCACTAAACAAAAACGCAAAGATGTTAGCAATACACACTTCTCAGATCAGACATATTCCAGTTAATAAATTCAAAATAGAAAGTATTTTTCTACCTTCTGTTTGGGCATTTTATTTTTCAGTTGCAATTGTTCCAGTCACTTTCTTCTGGTTTCTTCCTGTCTTCTGCGAGCTATCCATTTGTCCTTTCTTCTCTTTTAGATGTTTTCCATTCTCTCTCTATATCTGCTTTAACATACTGATTGTTTCCCTTTTGCTCTTTCCCCCATTTCTTTCCTTATTCCTTTATCATCCACTCAAATTTCACCCTTCCATTCTCAATCCCCTCTTACTGCCCCAGTACCCGGCCCACCGTAGACTTTTCTTCCACACAAAATATATTTTCCCCTCTCCATTCTCATTCCCCATCCCCATCCCTTCTAGTCCTCCCCCAAAATCAGCTCCCTTATAGTTCTAGACCCACCCAGCATA
This sequence comes from Ichthyophis bannanicus, assembly GCA_033557465.1. Lineage (NCBI taxonomy): Eukaryota > Metazoa > Chordata > Amphibia > Gymnophiona > Ichthyophiidae > Ichthyophis > Ichthyophis bannanicus. The sequence continues at coordinate 158,835,943 of CM066043.1, read as the reverse complement.
CGCTCCCTTCTGGTCCCATTCTCTCATGCCCCCACATCAGCCCATTTCCAGTCCTATTCTAACCCATCACCCATTTGCAGTCCAAGCTCCCCCCATCAGCCCATTTCTAGTCCTATTCCAGCTCCTCATCAGCCCCTTTCCAGTCTTAGCCCCCCCCCACCATCACAGCCTCTTTCCATCCCTAGCCCCCCCCCCCCACCATCGCAGTCCTAGCCTCCCCCAAAACAGCCCATCCAGTCCCTGTCTGGCTGAGGGGCTTCAGAGGGAGCCGGGGAAGTTTGCGCGAGGTCCCGGCTCCCTCTGTACAGCTGCCAGCGTGAAGATCCTTTTACCTCACGTTGGCGGCTGTTTGTGTGAAGCTGCGAATGCTGGGAATGGTTAAAGGGCATTGCCTTTAACCTTTCCCAGCAATCGTGGCTTCACACAAACAGCCGCCAGTGTGAAGGAAAAGGATCTTCATGCTGGCGATTGTACAGAGGGAGCCAGGACCTCGCACGGACTTCCCCGGCTCCCTCTGAAGCCGTCCGGTGTGCAATAATGGTGTTCGAGGGGCCCCCTGAAGCGCAGGGCCCTGTGCAAACATCATTATCGCACAGTGGATGGGCCGGCCCTGACTATTTGATTGTCACAGCATAGTGGTTTACAGCCAGGGAGGTAAATGGCAAAACAGTACACAAAATAGCGCCCAATGTTCATAAAATATACACAGGGTGGAAAATGAATGGCACAACTATCTTTAACCAGTAGACATGGAACAACCAGAGAAAACATAAGGGGAGTGTCACGAAATCAAATTATGTTTTGCTGAATGGGATAGAGTTAAGAGAAGCCAAGTTTTTCTGTCCTTAAACGTTTTGTATGAGCTCTTTTTTTTATGTAGCTTTTGGGTGAGTAAGTTCCAAAGCTGTGGAACTTGGTAATTGAATGCATTGTTTTGGAAAAAGGCAACTGGGAGCCTAGCTTTGGAGGGTAGTGACAGGTAGCTTGCCTGTGAGGACCTTAATGTTTTGCTTGGAACATAAGGCATTAAAAGTGGATGAGAGATATGGGAAGTCCAGAAAGTATGCACAATGGGTCGGTAGAAGGATCTTAAATTAAATTCAGCAGGCCACCAGGAGCCAATTTTTCTCTGAGGAGGGGTGTGATTATAGTCATCCCTTTACACCCCATAAAAGAGCTTTACTGAAGCCTTTTCAAATGGTATTTTGGGAGAACATTAAGCAACGAGTTGCAATTATCTAGGCATGTTATAATGAGGGTATTAAGGGCCTTTTGTTCTATGAAGTGTTATACAGCCCTCCATAGAATTAGATCATTATATGACCTCCTCACTATCTGAGAGATGTGAGATTGGAACGTCAGTTCTTTATCCCAAACCACTCCCAGTAATTTCGTCTTTTCATGGGTTACATTTGGAATGGATTTTATTTTAAGAGCAAAAGGGTCATATTGGGTCAAGTTCTACATCTGGTTCAATGTAAATACCATGCGGTCCTACTGCATGGTATGAGGTTTCAGTTCTAATGTACACCGCACTGATAATGAATAGTGCGGTATATAAGAAATATATAAGAAATGTTAAATAAATAAATAAATATTGCCCTCAAAGGAGATCCAAATGGCTTCTGTATTATTTGGGTTTAGTACGAGTTTCTCACTATCCATGATGAGATTGGTCTCGAATTGAGAGTCCCAGGTGTCTAAAGCTATTAGAAGCTGTAGATCATTGGCATAGATGTACACACTGAGCTTAAATTAGTTGTCAATGGTGCTATAAAGATGTTAAATAGTGTTGGCGCTCAAATTGATCCTTGGAAAGGCATAGGGGAGTGGTTTAGGTATAGATGATCCTTGATTTGATGAGACATGACAGACCCTGTTTGAGAAGTTGGAAAGGCACTTATTTTATGTTTTTTGGGGGGGTTTTGGCAGCATAGGTGACCTTTATAAAATAAGCACCAGAATTGTCCTTGATATAGCGGGTGTAAATTTGTGCACATTCTCTCTGCATAGTTTGTGTTTGATAAATGATAAACATGGGTTTTCGTGTTCCAGCTAATTAAGTGGTGCTTGATGGTACAAAATGTGTTTGAGTGCTTTTTGCCCCACAAGTATTATTGCTACCTACCTTTCCAAGTGAAATCAAATATATATATGCTTGGGGCACTTATATAAGAGTTGTCGGTGCAGAAAGGGCACAAAAACCTGAGTGAAGGATGCAAGATAAGCCACAGGAGTGAGAGTACAAGGGGAAGCAGAGGTGGGATGTGTGTTTGGTTTTTTTTTTTGTCTGGTGTTTATTCCATAAATACTTTAATTTTCTTACATTAGGGGTATTTTATCAGTGTTTATCAGTTAAAAAGTAAAACTCCAAATAAGAAGTTCCATGTGCGTATCACAGCTCCACCTAAAAGCCATGCTCATTAGGCAATGTACGCTTAAGTATGTGCTTTCTTGTTTGCATTTATACTTAACACGTGTGTATACAGCTGTGCAGTTTTATAAAAGTCCTTTTTGTGTGTAAAGCAGGTTTTACATATAAACAAATCATTTGTAAAATCACCCGATTTGTAACTTAACAGTTTAAAACCCTTTTCTTCTGTATATTTGTTTCTAGGGTAGCATTTGTCGATTACGCTTAACTGTACCTCAGGATGAAGCTTCACACTGTGAAATTAAAAATGAAAGAATAGAAAAGGTAAGCATAGCTTTGCAGCATACCAAGTCATGATTCCTATCATTTTTGAAATGTACGAACATACATAACCTTTGAATTCTGTTAAGACTGAGGATTAGATTTTCATTTTTCATGTATAGTTTACAACTAACTAGTTAGTGCATTTGATTGTAGAAATGATAGTTGAATCATAGTGAGTGTGTGTGTGTGTGTGTTCAGGGAAGCTAGATTTCAGTTCAGACTTCTTGGACAATTTTAAAAAAATTATGAATTGCTTTTTTGTTGAACAGATTTGTGGCATGGAAGGCTCCTATGGTTTAATCTATTGATCAAGCACTGTGCCAAATTATGCATGCATTATGGGCATTTGCTCATTTGTTTCTTAACATGCACAATATCCTAAAGTTCAACAGATACATGTGTGTTTGTTAAAATTGTATTTATCAAACATCTGAAGTGCTTGGATGACTGTTACTTGTACAACTTGGTCAATAACTGCTGTTTAAAAATGGAACCCATAGAGTTTATATCTGCAGATTGTGAGTTTAAATATATTAGAATTGAAAGCAGTCTTCTACTTTTCTTTGTGCACACTTTTTTCTTGTTAGATGGACCAACCATTCACAATAGGTGCTTTTGCATTATACAATGCAGGGGTCTGCCTGTATGCATATTTCAGGAACAGAACAAGTTGCCTACTTGGACTGAAAATTCGTATGGCTTCCCCAGTTAGTTTGTATGTGTGTGTGTGTGTGGGGGGGGGATCCTGAGTTTGGTTCAGATTTGGGGCATGTTTTGAAACTAAGTGCATTCCAAACACAAACTGTGCATAACTCTGTCCAACCTGTTGTGCAGCTTAGATTTTTGAGGCTGGGTAGCATTCTAAGACGGCATGTCTTCAGGTGGAGATGATGATTGGTAGGTAGAGGACTGAAATGAGGAAGAGAGGTCTTTGAAAACAATCTGAACTTAGCTTGTCTTTACGTAACATTGCCTTCTTGAGAAATAACCCATGGTGTGCACTGTATTTGACTATGGCTCTGCTTGTATATTTGGTAATGGTAGCATAAGCATGTATTTTTATTTTAAAAAGAATGTTCCAATATTTAGCTTTCTAATTAGAAAGAAAAATGTAAATTTCTGTGCAAAAAGTAGTTCTTTAAAACCCTACGTCTGGAATGCACAGCAGGACCTGCAAAATTTCATAGAAATGTTAAATCGGCAATAAGTGATGTGCACATCTTTTCCTATCCAAAAACTAAATAATTTTGAAATACTTGTCTGAATTCTGGGTTTATCTTTTTCATTAACCTTGACAGTGCTATTGGGTTAGTCTTTGACACTGGCAAATTGTTCCTGAAAATCCTCTTGTACAGATTAGGCACAAAGAGGCTTTTGTTTAACGTCTGGCATAAATATCTTCAGCATGCATAGTGCTGTCATCCTTGCAGGTTAAATTCCATTTGCCATTAAAAACGGATTTCTGGAAGGATCATTCTTACAATATAAACAAGAGTATTGCTCGCCTTGAGGGCCACTAAGAAACTGAGAGCATATGCCAAGGCAGCCAGTTTTATGGGAGGCAGTGTGAAGGAAGAGGGAGATGGACATACAAGGAAGCTTTAAAGAGTTCTCTTCTCTCCTCTAAGAAACTATTCCTGGCATTATCAACATGAGGTAGACATTGTTACATCTTTACCATTTCCACTGCTTCAAGGTAATTTTTATGTGTGTGTGTGTGTACTCTGTGCATATACTTGTGTAGCTTATAAAATGGGAACATAGATTACAATTCCGCCCCTGCTGTACTCAAGCTATGGCCTTGAATGCTTGGACTGTGCATGTTTAAATAACTGCTATCTTGATGGCATACACATTCAGCTGTGCAATTTATAAGAGATTTTTTTTTCTGCATGTAAAACATGCTTTATAAAATTACCTCCTGAATTAGTTATAGCCTCCAGAATTGAATGCATTATGTGTATTCATAAGGATATAGATAGAATAAAGGGGTCTAGAGGACAGCATTCTAAATCGTACATAGAGAGACTTAAGAGTTTAAATATGTATGACTGAATGGAAAAGTCTGTCTTTTTGCAGACGACACAAAAATTTGCAAGAGTGGACTCCCCCGAAGGAGTGGTTAACATGAGGAAAGATCTACAAAAGCTGGAAGACTGGTCTAATGCTTGGCAACTACGATTTAATGCGAAAAAGTGCAGTGTCATGCACTTGGGTAGCAGAAATCCAAGGGAAATGTACGCGATAGGGGGTGAGAGGTTGGTATGCACGGTTCAGGAGAAAGACCTTGGTGTGATTATCTCTGATGATCTCAAGGTGGCAAAACAGTGCGACAATGCAATGCAACAGTGCGACAAGGCGGTGGCAAAAGCTAGGAGGATGTTGGGCTGCATACAAAGAGGGATTACCAGCAGAAAGGAAGAGGTACTTATGCCACTGTATAAATCACTGGTGAGGCTTCACTTGGAATACTGTGTTCAGTTTTGGAGACCATATCTTGCAAAAGATGTAAAAAGACTGGAAACTGTTCAGAGGAAAACGACCAAAATGATTTGGAGCCTGCGTCAGAAGCCTTATGAGAAGAGACTTGAAGACCTAAATATGTACACTTTTGGAGGAGAGGAGGGACAGGGGAGATATGATTCAGACCTTTAAATACTTAAAGAGAAACAAACAAACCTCTTCCAAAGACGGGGAAGCTGTAAAACTAGAGGGCATAACATGAAGCTGCAAGGTGGTAAATTGAAAGGCAATGTCAGGAAATATTTTTTCACTGAAAGGGTGGTGGATGCTTGGAATGCCCTCCCGATGGAAGTGGTGGGGGAAAACACGGTGACGGAATTCAAAAAGGCATGGGACAAACACAGTGGATCCCTTTACAGCAATAGGATAAAAACAAGGTAAACGGTACCATCTAACTTCTGAACCATATAACATCTCAACAAATAGGGATGTCCTACATGGAGTGGTGGGTTTACCCCTAAACAAAGACATGGCGAGGGGTGGCCTGCACAGAGCGACAGGTGCTCCTACTCTTGCCATCTTGCTGGGCAGACTAGATTTATTTATTTAACAGTATTTCTATACCGCCTTATCTTACAATCAAAGCGGTTTAACAACAAAACATACAAAAGAGGTGAAGGTGTAATCAAGCAGTGAGGATAAATTCGTAGATTGAGATGCTAATGTGTTGTGTGTTAGAAAAAATTGGTCTATGTACATTGTGCGCTATTATACAACATGAGCTATAATACAGTCTTCTAAATGATTGGTGATAAGGAACACCACAAGGCAAAATACATTATATGTCCGTGTGTCTGAGGGTAATAAATTGGTCATTCCTATTAAATGCATTAATTATGTAACTTGACCAAAGTGTTCTATAAACAGCGTTGTCTTCAGTTGTTTTCGAAAGTCCTTGAGGTCCAGTGCTGCCCTCCGATCATTTGGGAGGGTGTTCCAAATTTTTGGCGCAGCGAGAGAGAGCGCTCTTTCCGTAGTGTCCTTGCGTGCTTTTCTAAAGTCATAAGAGGTGCTGACTCTATTAGATGTTCCTTTTCTTCTTGGTCGTGTGCTGGTATCAGTCTGAATGAGAGAGATCAAGCTGTTTGCCGAAGTGTGTTGCTTGTTCTTAAATATGTATATTATAATTTTATATTTGATGCGAGAAGATATTGGTAACCAGTGTAGCTCTTTCAAAATGGGTGTTATATGCACCTGACTTGACAATCCGAAAATTATGCGTGCAGCCGTGTTTTGAGCAAGCTGTAGAGGCTTGAGTGACTGTTTTGTTAGACCAAGGTATGTAGGGTTGCAGAAGTCAAGTAAGGGGGTGATTAGCGCTTGACATACACTCCGGAAATGATCGGTTTCGAGGAGGGGTTTTAGTCTTCTAATAATTCTCATCCTGTAGTATGCATTTCTGATTGTCTTATTTATATGTGCTTTGAGATTCAGCTCATTGTCCAGGGTCACACCAAGATATTTTACTTCTGATTTTATTGGTATAATTGAGTTTTTTATCATGATGTCAGGTGGATGTGCGAAGTCAGTGTTACGAGTGATGAATAGAGCCTCAGTTTTGCTGAAATTAATTTCCAGGTTGTTGTTTTTACACCATGTGGACATTTGTGTGAGACAATTTATAATTTTAGAATAATCAGGGTTGTCAATTGAGATTGGTGTATATATCATAATATCATCTGCATATATTGTATATTTAATGTCGTTCTTCTTTGGAATGTTGCAAATTGGCTGGATGTATATGTTGAACAAAAGAGCTGAAAGTGCAGATCCCTGTGGAACCCCTTGGAGGACTTTTATGGGTTGAGAGGTTTTGTGACCTATCTTTACCTGGTCTTTATCTGCTGTCATTTACTATGTTACTATGTTGCTATGTATATGTTAGATGAGAGAAGGAAGAATGAGATGATGGAGATATTCATTTACCTCAGAAGTATAGAAATTGCACAAAGAAGAGAGTGTGATTCATTGGAAAGACTTATTCCATATCGTCCTGCTAGACCAGTCCAGTTAAGTGGGTTGTATTCCCCTATCAACAGATTGGTGGAGACAAAGAACCAATGAAAAGCCCAGGTTTCAATGACATCACTCCCATGCCTCTATTAACCTTGGTCATCAGAGGTCTCCAGCAGGTGGTGAATGGATTTTCTTCTCTCTGAAGAAACTCTAAGGAATTGAGAGGAAAAGATTGATTTAAACAATCGTGAACGACCACCTTGAGGGTAATCGCTTGAGTGCAACGTGGGAAGCTTCACTAGACACTGAGAAAATGGATTCAGTTCCACGCTCTTACCCTGATTAATGGCTGTTGAGCAGCCAGAAAAATTGGAAGAGTTCAGCAGCCTCACACAACTTCAACGTCCCCTCCCCCCTCCCCTCCTTTCCCACCCTGCTTTCTCCCAAAGATTGGCAGAAGACTCTCGGAGGGATCTGCCTGCCAGTCACCTTAAACACAGTGTTGTGAAGCCAGAGAAACAGTTTCAGGGGAGTAGAACTGAGCCTGGCACAGATCCTTTGCCTGTACCTCGTAGGGGGTGAGTACCAAGGCTTGACCTCGTCATTGTCCTTGTTGGGGGCTCCCAATTCCATCTGTGTGGGATGCCATACAGGATGGACTGCTGGCAACCGTTGGCGCTGTGAGGGAGTTTCCTGCACGCACTATCGCATTTTTAATATTTTGCGCCACGGGCAAAACATTTCCTGGAAGAGTACATAAAGAGTTAAGGCAAGTATCACAAAAGCAGACACTAGGGACACAGCAGCCCCAAGGCATACTTTAACTGCGTTTTTATTGCAATGCGCATTAGTCGCTAGGGTAGGAACATGTGTTGAAGCCACTCAGGCGGAGCACACGACCGGCAGGCGAACAATATTAAAAATGCTACTAGCCCATGCATAAAATGTCAAGAAACCCCCACACAGTGCCAGCGATCACCAGCAGGATGATATGGAATAACGATTTTCTCAGTGGAGAAAGGTGAATAGTGGATTACCCCAGGGATATATTCTAGGCCTACTGCTTTTTAACAAATTCATAAAAGACTTGTAAAATGGAATAACGATTGAGATGGTCAAATTTGCAGATAACACAAAATTATTCAAAGTTGTTAAAACACAAGGTGATTGTGAAATTGTAAGAGGATCTTGAGAAACTGGGAGATTGGGCATCCAAATGGCAGATGAAATTTAATGTGGACAAGTGCAAAGTTAATGTACTTAAGGGGTCATTTTAAAAGTCTTATTTGTGCTTTGGATATCTGAAAACAGGTTTAGAAACATCCAAAGCACAAAATTGTCTCCAGAGCCATTTTAGAAGCTGGCTCTGGAGTTGTCCCAAGTGTGAGGCTGTCCAAATCTGAACCGGGGGTGTGGGGAAGCATGGTTGGAGTGGTCCCAGGAACCTGGAGGCATGGTTATGGCATTCCCAGGAACTCACAGGTCTGCCTGATCATGGAAATGTCATGGATGTCTGGCATCAAATCTAACCCTAGACCTGCTCTGCGGCACATAGAGCGACAAACAAGCATCTGAAAAGTGCTCGTTTTAGCTGAAAAATATCCAGAGAGTGTAGACAAGACTGCACACTCTCATCCCTACTACTCGGTACAATGTCAGTGACAGCAGCAGCAGGGTTGGAACCCTGGCTGCCCTGTTCCTAGCCAACTACTGTAACCATTAGGCTATCCTACACATCTGTGGATGTCTAGGTAGATGCTCCTGAAGACGTCCATATCGGACACATCCAGATTTGTGAAATCATGTCCGTACCTGGATGTGCCTCTTTTTCCCCCCCCCCCCCCCCCAAATGATCTGGCTTAGATGTCCCAGATTGCACTTGGATTGATCTTCTAAAATTCCCCTCATAGGGAAGAAAAATGAAATTTATAGTTACACAGAGCAAGGTTCTATAATAGGAACAACCTAGGAAAAGGATCTAGGCATTATCGTAGATAATACACGGAAACCCTCTGCCCAGTGTGCAGCGGGGGAGGGGGCCAAGAAAGCAAATAGAATGGTAGGAAGCCTAAGAAAAGGAATGGAGAATAAAACCAAGGATGATATAATTCCTCTGTATCACTCCATGGTGTGACTGCAGCTTGACTATTGTGTGCAATTTTGGTCACTATATTTTAAAAAATAATAGCAGATTTTAGGAAAGGTACTGAGAAGAGCAATTAAAATGATAAAGGGAATGGAAGGATACCCCCTATGAGGAAAGGCTTAAAAGTTTAGGGCTCTTCAATTTTGAAAAGAGATGTCTGAGTGGGAGATACAGTATGATAGATCTCTACCAAATAATGAATGGAGTGGAACGGGTAAATGTAGGTTGGTTGTTTTTGTAGTTTCATTGCATTTTCCCTAGTTTCTTTTTTAAGAAATAATATATCACATTTTAAGATTAATCAGAGAGAATATTTTTTCATGCTACATATAATCAAACTTGGGCATTTGTTACCAGGGGCTATTAGTGTAACTGTGTTTTAAGAGAGATTTGGATAAGTTGCTGGAGGAAAAATCCATAAACCATTATGGACTGGGGAAATCCACTGCTTACGCCTGGGATAAGCAGCATGGACCTTTTTGGGAACTTGGCAGGTACTTGTGATTGGATTGGCCACTGTTGGAATACTGGGCTTGATTGACCTTTTGGTCTGATCCAGTATAGCATTTCTTATGTTTGTCCTTATAAAGGAGACTCATAATATGAGGATAGAAGCCCTTTTCAAAAATGCCTTCATGGTTTCAGCCTTGGGCACTCATACAGTGCTTTGTGCAGGTGTGGTGGCCAGAGCACTTTTAGCTGGATCCAGCAATTTCCTAACAGTCCAGAAGTAGCGCGATTGGAGTCTGAAGCGTTGTTTGTAGCAGATGTCTTGTACAACTTAATTAGAATCTCTTCTAAAACTATGGTGACAGCTGTATTGCCCAGAATGTGACTCTGCCTTAGAAATTGATCTGCCAATGCTGTTTCTAAGCAGTGGCTGAACAAGCTCCCCTTTTATGGGCAGGTTGTTCATTGGGAAGGACCTGGAGAAGCTGGTAGAAGACCTTGGAGTGGCTCTCATGGAGGCTGCCAGCCTAACATAGGGCTCAGTGGGGATTATGGGGATGTTTTTTAGGACCAGAAAAGGATCTGGACATGGCCTATTTCTCCTATGGGTCTAAACTCAAGAAGGAACAGTTTTTTCAGGGATCTCGGTGATCTCCTGAGGAGCCAATAAGCCCTCTCAATGAGATCCAGTGGGTTCCTTCTGAGGGATAGGCAATTGGAAGGCCTCTCTGACTGTTTTTCCCTTGGAGTGGACCCTGCATCATGTCAAACCAATCATTCCTCGAGGTTTACGAAGCAACTATTGGGGTTCCTTTTGTTGAGTCTCCTTGTGGCTCCTTAACTAAGAGTGGCTTATAGAGGACACTCTTCAGTGCCTTCTACAATTGCACATTATTGTACCTATGCCTTCTGCAGAACAAGGACAGGGGTGGTAGACCATTTACTTCATGGTGCCCAAAAAAGGTGAGTCCTTGTGACCTGTTCAGGACCTGGAGGTGGTTAATGCTAGCTAAGAGTGCCCCACATCCGCATGGATGCCCTTAGATCAGTCACTGCTTCTGCCCAGCAATGGGAGTGTTTAATCTCCTTGGACCTTTACCAATTGTACTTCCATATTCTAATCCGGAAGCAACATTAGCGCATTCTCCGCTTCTGCATCCTGGTCTGGCCATGGGCTTTATCTCCAGGAACAAGCAGGAATGAGTCTTCACATATGGGTACGTCGGTACTGACGGAGCCTGCGCGGGAACGCTCCCCAGCGTCCAATCAGAAAGCTTTTGGGAGCATCCCTCAGCGCCTGCGTGCTGTCTTCCCGCCTTTCCAACTGTCTCTCCTCAGTTTTCGTTTTTCCGCGGAAAATCTTTTCTTTAATTCTTTAATTCTTGTTTTCTTGTGGTCGCGGCTGTTACCCCGCCTCCACCGGTACCGCCGGTGGGTTTTTTCTTTTCTTTTTCTCAAACTCAGGGAGAGTTTTCCCTCAGTTTCTGTCTTACATTTTTGGGCCTGTAAGGCCTCTCCATCATGGAGCCTTCTTCTCCTAAGAAGTGCCTTAACTGTGGAAATACAGTTTTTTTTTCTTTTTAGACTCCAATAACTGGTGTCTAACCTGTTTGGGTCCTGACCCTTTTCCTCCGGAGCCATTAGGCTACAATTTTATGAGAAGAGATTTTCCATTTCGAGTTTCCCTCGATACCGAGTTCCCTTCCAGTGTCAGGGCACCGACCATTTCTTCTCTACAGGATCAGGTAACCCACAAACAGTCTGTTAAGACTAGCCAGTCCTTGAGTGGTAGGTCTCATGTCAAGCATGATGACGGCTCCGGCCTTGCCCTCAAGACCCTATTGGCTTCAAAACCCCGGTGGGAGTCTTCGGTCTCCAAAGCCTTTCAGGGGTTTCAGGTTGTTCTTGGGGCTCACCCCTCACAGAACATACTTGAGCCATGCTTGGTGGTGGCATCCGCTTTGAGCGGTACCGATACCCCGGCATCGGCACTGGTGTTGAGTGATCCACTCTTCACCAGGGATTGTCATCTGGCATTCTCGGTACCTTCGGGACCGATCGATACGTCCCAGATTGACTTTCCAGTATCGGCAGCATCGCCGATACGACCACCGACGCCGGTACCCTCCAGACATGCATCGATAGACTCGCTTCCTTCGATGCCGAGTCTGGAATCGATATCTAGTCTGGAAGACTGGGTAGCAATGCTTCTCGGAACCGACGCTTACCGATTCCGGATGCGCGGTATTGAGGATACTCATCAAGGGTTTTTGGTTCCCTCGGTACCGCTTGAGCAGCCTCCGATGACTGCTTCGATGTCGGTATCGCCTCCGATTCCGGCACAGCTACCGGTATCGGTACCGATGCCGGTTCCTGCAGTAACATCGGGACCAACTTACTCCCCTTTCACCGGGATTGCTCCTTTCTATACCTAGTTTGGAGTCGATACCTGGCATGGACGATGCAGTACTGTCTCAAGTCATAACCGCCAGTACCAGTATCCATCCATTAGGGCTCCTTTTCTGCACCGGACCAGTACGTCCTCCGGTGCCCAGGCTAGTTCTTCAACTTTAGCCTGTCCAGGGATGGTTCCCATTGGAGATCCTTCTTTTCAGAAATTTCTCCTTGACATGGCTACATTCCTTGCTATTCCTATCCCTGGCTATGATCCTACACAAGGCTCTTCTGGGGAAAAGGAAAATATAATGCTTCCGTTACATCATTCTTTGCAGGATCTTCTTCTGAGAATATGGGAAACACCTTAAGGGTTTCCTCACCTTCTACAGCAACTGATCTTCTGTATCAGGTGCCCCCCTCTCCAGGGTTTCAAAAGACTCAACTTCCCCATCATTCCATTGTAGTGGAATCAGCAATGAGGAAGGTAAAAAGCAAGAAGAAGCATTCTTATCCGCCAGGTCGTGCTTCTAGAACACTGGATGCTTTTGGACGTCAAACCTTCCAAACATCTATGCTGGCAACAAGGATTCTCTCATATATTTTTTATATGAGTCTATCCCTTCAGGAGGTCACAAAGAAGTTATCTCTTTTAACTCCTTTTCTATCAGAGCCCAAGGCTGCAGACTATTGCTTACTTCTTAGTCATAGCCAAAATATATCTTGGTTTCTTTCTCGTGCTTCCCTTGACTCTTTTGAGTCTGTTAGCAGAACCTCTGCTATAGCTATAGGGGCACGACATAAAGCCTGGCTCCAAGCTTCAGACTTGAACAGATGGGCACAACAAAGACTGGGTAATACTCCTTGTACTGGAGAAAATCTCTTCAATAGGGAATCTTTACATCAGGTTGCTCGTTGCTCCACTGACTTCCCTGTTTCTGAGGGCTATCCTAAGCCTTCTCCTTCTCCAGTTGGTAGGAAATGCCCTACCAAACCTTCTTTCCCTAAAAGAAGAAGGTCGTCTTCTTCTCCTGCCCATCATACAGATGTTCCCAAAAAAGGGAAACCTCGCCCTGGTCTGAAGATCCAAACTCAAGCCAGGACAATTAACCCTCAGTGGGGTTCCAATTGATCTCTTCTAACATACAGTTCACTTCTTCTCAGCAGAAGTTTTTTCACTGTTTTTTTATTTCAAACTCTACGCTTGGATTCCTGTTTCCAGGACATCCACTTGCTCTCAGGTAGGCTGAGCTGTCAGGAGATTCATGTCTGTGGGTCACAGGGGTTCCTCCTCTTCCTACCATGCAGAGAGGTTTGTCAACTATCTCATGATAGTTTCCCTGTACCAACATGAATTTTTTTTTTCCTTCTACAGACTTACCATATAGCAAGTCTCCCTTCAGCTCCTATTTTTCTTTACCCTCGTTTCCAGGGCTTCCCCTGTACGAGTGGTACTATACGACTGGAAGGCTTTCTTAGCCTTTCTAGTCTTCCTTTCCTTTCCAGTGTAGAGTTACCTCCCTGCTTTCATTGGGCAGCTCATCAGACATGATCAGGATTTTCTCCTCTTGTTCTGTCTGTTCTCTCTGTTTATAAACAGAGGGATTCTCTCTGCTGTTCTATTCAGCAGCTGCCCATGCAGGAGTTCCAGTGATTGGACTACTGGTACTTTTCTACGAGTTCCAGTCTTGTCTTCCACTACTTTCCCTGGTCTTAGTAGTGCTTCCAAGATTAGTGCTCATCTATCTTGGAAAATCCTTATCGCTTCTTTTCTGTCATCTCCAAATCTCTGGAGTTGGCAGCATAACTGAGGTGGCAGCTGGTTTCCTCCAACAGCCACTTTTTATGTCCCAATTCTCCTGCATAGTGCTCTCTGCAATCCTACTGAGAAGCTTTCCACTATGGGCCCTTGCTAGAGAGCATGGGGATTTTTTCTCTAATTACTATCCTATATGGTTGAAAAAGGCTTCCTCAGTCATTCCTCATGACTGTAGGGGTTCTTATACCCTTCTGTTTCCTTTTAATAAAGGACATAAGCCTTCTCTATATGACAGTCTAAAGAGTCACCCAGTTTCTACAGGGAATATGCTCTTTTTCCTTGCAGCTTGTCCTCATGGTATCCTAATCCTTCATGGACAGCACATATTTAATTTAACAACGCATGATACCCCCCCCCCCTTGTTCCTCAAGTGGGTCAACCTGGTATCTCATCCTATGCGTTTTCTGTCCATTTACCATGCAAGAGTTGTATAGGACTCAGGACTTGCTGTTTACAGACTGATATTATCCTCTGTTTTTCACGCAACCATCCTGGTTATTCCACTGGATGGCATTCCTGTACCATCTTAGCCAGGGGGAATAGATTCTCTATATATCTTCTCAAGTAGGTTCCACCTTCTTGTTATTAGATGAATCTTTCTCCTTCACATCTCCCATGTGAATGTTCTTATAGGCATATCTCTATCTGCTTAGTTGCAGACATTTATCTTTGGACATCTGTATACATGTATGTATATATTTCTATATACTTCTCTATAGATACATATGTCTGTAAGCTGCGTGTGCATATCTTATGCCCCTCCAGATCTCAGTATAGACATTATATATATATATGTATCTGTCGAGATGCTTCCTTATAGGTAGATATGTATCTACATACTTATCTCTCTAACTGTCTATGCTTATAAAAGGTTTTACCTTCCTATAGGTTTCAGACTGAGCTTGCATATCTTCATACTGTTCCTCAACCTAACGAGTGAGGTTATCAAATTTGCAGATGACACAAAACTATTTAAAGTTGTTAAAACCCAAGAGGATTGTGAAAAATTGCAAGAGGATCTTGATAAATTGGAAGACTGGGCATCAAAATGGCAGATGAAATTTAATGTGGACAAGTGCAAGGTTATGCACCTAGGGAAGAACAACCCAAACTATGGTTACACGATGCAAGGTTCCACATTAGGAACCCCCACCCAGGAAAAAGATTTAGGCGTCATTGTGGATACCATGTTAAAACCCTCGGCCCAGTGTGCAGCGGCAGCCAAGAGAGCAAATAGAATGCTAGGTATGATAAGGAAAGGAATGGAAAATAAAACAAAAGATATTATAATGCCTCTATATCGTTCCATGGTGAGACCGCACCTTGAATATTGTGTGCAATTCTGGTCGCCGTATCTTAAAAAGGATATAGCGATTTTAGAAAAGGTTCAGAGAAGAGCCACCAAAATGGTAAAGGGGATGGAAGGATACTCCTATGAGGAAAGGCTAAAAAGGTTAGGGCTCTTTAACCTGGAAAAGAGACGGCTGAGGGGAGATATGATAGAAGTCTATAAATTAATGAACAGAGTGGAACGGGTAAACGTAGATTGATTGTTTACGTTATCAGAATATAGAAAGACTAGGGGACATGCAATGAAGCTACAGGGTAAACTATTTAAGACTAATAAAAGAAAATATTTTTTCACTCAACGTGTAATCAAACTCTGGAATTTGTTACCGGAGGATGTAGTAAAGGCTGTTAGTGTAGCTGGGTTTAAAAAAGGTTTGGACAAGTTCCTGGAGGAAAGGTCCATAAACCATTATTAAGAAGTGACCGAAGATATCAATGCTTGACCCAGTACAAGCATGTGGAACTTGTGTCTCTTGGGGAAACTGCTAGGTACATATGACCTAGATTGGCCAATGTTGGAAACAGAATACTGGGCTTGATGGACCTTGGTCTGACCCAGTATGGCATATCTTATGTTCTTATGTTCTTATGTCTGGGGTATTATGCACACAACCACTACTGAGGTACTGGCAGCTTCTACTTTAACCCTATGTCTAGGTATCCCTGAAGCTCCATGCTTCACTATCTATCCTATCTCTCAACAGATAGGAAAGACAGGGTGGTTCTTCAGTACATCTGAAGTTTCAGCCCTTCAGACATCTGTCCTCCTTGGGAATATGGGCTTTTTTTCATACCCCTTCTTCCCTCCACGACTAGGCTAATTGTCCAAATCAGTCAGTCTTCCTCTTTTGCTCCTAAATGTTACTAACTCTGTATCCAAAAGAGTTCCCAGCTTTTTCCATAAAGCTTCCACTAAAGACCTGACGTTTTTGTACTACCCCAGTTGACACCTGGGTCACCTGTCAATTCCAGATTTGGACCTTCGCCTTCACTTCAGTGAAGTCACCTTGAAGATTCCTCTACTGGATCTCCAGTAGACTCCATCAGCCTCTCTGCTTCCTGCAATCCAGTAGGTGAGGACCATATTGTGTTTGTTCATGTCAATATTTTTCATGGTAATTATCATACATACAAGGACTCCTTACTTGTAGTCCTTAGTTTAGCTGTTTTTCCTACAGCTCCTCTCTTTTCAACTCCTACCCTCCATCCTCAGGATGCCTGGCCATATGAGGTGCAGCATGTTCCAATCCTCACCATGCTAGGGCTCCAGGCATCTTAGCTTGGGAGTCCCCATATGTGAAGACTCATTCCTGCTTGTTCCTGGAGCTAGCACAGTTACTTACCTGTAACAGGTGATCTCTGGGAACAGCAGGAATAAGTCTTCACAACCCACCCACCTCCCCTAGGAGTTGTATCTCTCTATCTTCCTTTCCTCTTTCTCTCTTTTTGTCTCAGCTATAAAACTCAACTGAGGAGAGACAGTTGGAAAGGCGGGAAGACAGCACGCAGGCGCTGAGGGATGCTCCCAAAAGCTTTCTGATTGGACGCTGGGGAGCGTTCCCGCGCAGGCTTCGTCGGTACCGACGTACTCATATGTGAAGACTTATTCCTGCTGTTCCCAGAGATCACCTGTTACAGGTAAGTAACTGTGCTACACCTTCTCAAAGGTCATGGTGGTGCTGGTGGCTTTCCTGAATAAGCAGGAATCCAAGTTCACGTGTTCCTGGACAACTGGCTGATTCAGTTGTCTCCATGGAGAAAACTAGGGTGGATGCCACCCAGGTGATCCCAATAGTTGGCAAAACTAAGATAGATGATCAACCACCCCAGGATTAGCCTAGTTCACTCCTTGACTTTGGAATATCTGGGTACCCACTCATCACTTGTTTGGGCAGTATCTTTCTCGCCCTGGAAAGATTGGACAAGCTTCAGCTTGGGGTTGTTTGCTCTCGGGCATCTCCCAGATCTTGAGACTACTTACAGCTCCTAGGATGAATGGTGTCCACCCTGGAACTTGTATCTTGAGCCAGGGCATGCATGCAACCCTCCAGGGACACCACCTGAAACTGGCCCCCTATTCCCAGTTCATACAGCGCCTACCTCTTCCCCAGAAGATCAAAGGGCTTGGTGGCTGCAAACTCATCCTCTGAAGATATGCCTCTGGAGGTGCTGGTTGGGTGATGGTCACCTCTGATGCCAGGCTGCTAGCTTGGAGTGCACGTTGTATGGGTCAGTTTGTTCAGGAGCGCTAGTCTCATCCGGAGGTTTTCTGGTCAAGCAACAGACTAGAATCTGGAGCAGTCTGCCTGGTATGAGAGGGGTTTCTGTCCTTTTCTGTAGCACAATGTAGTTGTGTGTTCCTGGATAATGCCACAGCAGAGGCATATGTCAACAAGAAAGGCAGCGTTCTTAGCATAGTGGTGGCCACAGAGGTGGCAGAGCTCTGTTAGTGGCCCACATAGCAGGTGTCAACTACATGCAAATCGACTGCTTGAGTTGGAACACTGTGGATCCTGGCAAGTGGGAACTAAGCCCTCAAACATTCAACCTCATGCAAAGGAGGGGCCTGCCATTGTTTAATCTGATGGCCATTCAGGGGAATGCCAAGGTGAAAAACGTTTTTACAGCCGCAGGAAGAATCTGTGGTTGGTGGGCTTGGATGCCTTCCTTAAGGAGTGGCCCCAGAAAATGCTTCTGTGAGCCAACCTCTGTGCAGAATTTGATTTCGCCTGGGCTTGTTCATTTTAGTGGTGGTAGACTGGCTGTGCAGGCCATGGTACATGGAACTCTTGCATCTGTTGGTGAGGTCCCTTTTTATTGCTGCTTCAGAAGAGAATATTTCTGCAGCAGGGTCCCCTGGTTATTTATTTAACATCTCTTTTATATACCGCGCTCTGTCATCAGTGCGGTTTACATTGAACAATATAACACTTGGTCAGTTAAATTAGACCGTCGTCTACATAGAACAGGGATTTAACATGGAGGTAACTTGGGGGAAACTATTTACATTCTTATTATTGAGGATCCCATTTCCTTATTACTTATGGCTTGGCCCTTGAGATGCATAAACTGTCTTAGAACCATGTTGAATATCCCTTCTATCCCAGATATGATTTTCCATCCAAAGCATCTTTCAACTCTAAACCAAATCTCAATTCCAAAAATATCTCCTGTACCATGGTCAGATCATTACGTGATATCTATCACTTTACATTTGAAAACTTTCTCACCAATTAGAAACCAATTGTAAAACAAGAAAATTTAGAGCCTTTCATAAAGAAAATTTCATAGCAGATGTCATTCCTCATTTGCACCAAGATTGTGGTAATTTAGATGCCATAGATAACTGGAATAAGGTCATTTCTGATGCCTCAGTAAATCCTAATAAAGACGAGGCACAAATATGTAGAAGAAATAGCGCACCATGGTATTCGAACGATATCAGAGAGGCAAAACGTATGCTAAGAAAATTAGAACGTAAAATGGAAACAGAACAGATCTCAGCATATAGCGTTTTTATATAAGGTGAAACAAATTGAATATAACAATTTGATAAATGATCGCAAACAATAATACCATACAAACTTAATTTTGAAATCGGCTAATAAACCAAGGGAGTTATTTAATATTGTGAAACAACTTACCAAAATGAACTCTCCTCGTCATAATCACCAGATAGATCCTCAAGAATATGCAAATTACTTAATAAGTAAAAACGAAAATTAATTAAGCTCTACAATATCTTCACAGCCTAATCAATTAATGATAAAAACTCTCACTGATTCCAGGCATTTTTGGTCTGATTTTTCTATGCCAACAAAAAAACCAAATTGAAAATATAATAAATACAATCAACACAACAACCTCCCCAACTGACCCCCATGCCCAGTAGAATGGACTAAAAAATACTAAGAATCAATTGAGTTGTCATTTAATCAAATTTGTAGAAAATTCATTAAAACAAGGTTATTTTACCTCCTGTCCTCAAAAAAAAAAAAAAAAAAAAAAAAAAAAAAGCCTCAATTCGACCAACCCATAAAGGGAAATCATTAAACACCTCTGAACCTAAGTCATACCCTCCAATTTCCAGTTTACCTTTCATCTCGAAGATTATAGAGAAAGTAGTACAGAGACAATTACATGATCACATAGATTCATATGCTCCGCTGGATTTACACCAACATGGTTTCAAACCATTTCATAATGTGGAAACTCTTCTTATTTCTCTATTTTAATAACCTCTTAACGGGCCTGAACAAGAAAAATAGTGTGTTTCTTTTAATATTTATTGACATTTCAGCAGCATTTGACACAGTCTCTCATCCTTTAATGCTTCAACGTCTAGAAGATATTGGCTTATGCAACAACACACTTAAATGGTTCACATCCTACCTGAACAATCATACGCAAACAGTAAAATGTGGGGAGAAAAAATCATCTCAGATCCCAATTACACAAGGCATACCACAAGGATCAGCCTTATCAATCCTTTTTAACATCTATATTCAACCTATATGTAAAATTATTCAACAATATGGAATAAATTACCATCTATACGCTGATGATATTATGATCTACATTGCAATCGACCAAAAATTCATTCGACACAGAAATAATTTGATATGACCAATTGGCTTACAACTAACAATTTTAAAATAAACCCAGATAAAACAGAAGCATTATTCATTTCTAATAATCAAAACATAACAGCTCCTAAAGAAATTAATATACTAAACAAATCCATAAAAATCAGCAAGGAAATAAAATACCTTGGTATAATCCTAGATAAACATATTAACTTTTAAAATCCCATATAAATAAAATTACAACTAGAGTATACCACCGTTTTAAAAATCATTAGAAAGCTCAAACCAATTTTACAACTAAATCATTTCCGAACAGTATGTCAAGCAGTTATAACACCACTACTTGACTTTGGAAACATCCTTTATGAAGGTCATCCCCTCCAACTGGCACAAAATACCACCGCACAAACTATAATGAATTCTACAAAATATGAGCATATAACTCCCTTGCTTCAAGAACTGCATTGGCTTCCAATCACTATAAGGTCAAAATACAAGAATCTTATGAACATTTTCAAAATTTTGCACGAATCATCAGCGAATATTCTAACAACTATTATTTCTAAAGACATAAGTTCAAGACCCAGACGCTCACAGGCTACCAACAGACTCTATTCTCACTTGAATTTTAATAGATCCAAACAAATGACATCTAATAGGGCTTTCTCCTTTATGGCACCACAACTATAGAATTCTATTCCTGATGAATTAAGAACTCAAATTGATATCAAAGATTTTTGAAAATCCCTTAAAACATACCTAACTCTAATAGACCAAAATGTCTTTCTAACCGTTTTGAATTTTAATTTTCTTACAATGTTTAGACTTATTTTAACATTTTATAGGATTTCAGTTAATAATTTAATGTAATTGCAATGAATTGTTATGAAATGTAATTTACTGTAATGTATTATCTTTGTCTTCCCTTCCCTCAATGTAAACCCTTTGTTGTCTTGTTGACCACTTTGATTGAAGGATAAGGTGGTATATAAAACTGATTAAATAAATAAATATTCTCGAACAGTAATTGACACACTCCATAAAACCTTGAAGGTCTTTAGATTCTTGGCCAATGTAAGCTCTGGAGGATTTTCAAGAAGTGGTGTCCCTCTCAGGTCCTGGATGCCATAAAGGCAGATATAAATCCTGGTCCAACCCAGTAACTAGCTCTAAACTCTCTCAAGATTCAGGTGGTTGCCATTTTATGCTGCTGAGGGCATCCTCAGAAAATACCCTTACCAATGCATCCTGATGTGTCTTGCTTCCTCAAATGGGTGAAGCAGATCTGTCTGCCCATGCATCCAAATATACCACAGTGCAGTCTTTCTCTGATGTTTTGAAGGCTGCTGCTACTATTACTAATCATTTGTATAGTGCTATAAGGCATGCACAGCACTATACAGAGACATAAGAGCTTACAATCTAGTCAAGGCACTCAAAGGTCTTCCAGGATAGTTTCTCCAAATGGGTTAGTTTTATGCATTCACACCTCCCCCCCCCCCCACTCCCAGTCACACATACAATTATGCTATCAAAAAATTCTTAACAAGAAAGGCTTCGGCTACTAATAGGAGTCTACCCGACTACCTCTAATAATCTTCTCTTATAGTGTTCTGCCTGAACAGCAGCATACAACTGCCAAAAAAACAAAACTTAAAACCAAACTTTTTTAACTTTTACTCAGAGAGAAAAAGGCCTCAGCGGTTTAGTTGTACTCCCTCTATACGGCAAAAGCCTGCTTGAAGAGGAAACTGCTTTAGTTCACCATCGCCAGTCAAAATACTTCCCAATATTTTTTTCAAATCCAGTCCAACTGTATTTATTGTAATTTCTTTTAATTGAAATATTTAAAAATTAACTAACTTTTATATAAGGCAATTTTGTATTATAAAGTGGTCACTAGCATGTTATCACTGTTCCTGAAATGGAGAAAGCTTAAGACTTGAGGAAATAACAAACACACGGCACAATAGTGCTCATTCATTTAACTTGCAATGGCTAGCTCTTCAGGCAGAACGTTCACCCACGATTACCCAACAAAGATCTTTGTTTCACCATCCCGTGCTTCATCAGGGGTAATTATCTCACAAAGGTCATTTAACATTCACTCCAGCAGTGACATACTAGATTTCCACTGCTAATTTTAAATGGAAAAATGGCCAATCAAGGAGGATTTAGGCGGAGCCACACAGTGCCCCACACTTAAAAATGGAGGCTTTAAAGGGACTATTCTAATCTTAGGTTCTTGACATTTTATCCAATAGACTCAAAAAAAAAGCGTTCATGAACCTCTCTTCTAAGACAGGGTATGTGGAATATAATCTCTGTGTCTCAAATTACTGCTAATGCTTGGTGTAGTACTTGCATCATATCAAAGAAAGCCTCCCTCTGGAATTCGTAAAATGTTGTGTATGGGGGTAATTCATCAAGGAATGTTTGGAAATTCTTCAAGCATGTGGCTCCCAACACAATGGAAAATAACTATCTTTCTGCCACATTTTCTTGGTCTCAGACTGCATTTTGTGGTACTTGAAGATTTTCTCCCTATTAATGCAATTCACAGAATAGTCGCTTGGAACAGACAACTTTATAATTGGTGCCATTCTAGTGTTCTTCTTTACCACTATATCCAGCTAACTTGTATCTAGCTTTTTATCAGTCGGTATGGGAGTATCCCAGGTGATCATAACCTCTACATGCTCTGTAATTCTCTTAGTGTCATGATCCCAGTGCTTTTCAGGCACAGTGATGTTATAGTGTTTACAGAGTTTCCAGTGAATGCGGTGTGCTACTTTATTGTGCCTTTCTGTATAGAAATTTTTCTGCCATCAAAACTTCGCAGCCAACTATGAGGTGACTCACTGTTTCCAGTCCTTACAGAATCTACATATGTCTATCTTGCCAGTTTCTTCAGTGTTAGCTGTAAACTATCTCATCCGTAATCCTCTGTCCTGGGCTGCTGCTATCAATCTCTCATCCCTTGGTTTCATGTCACCTCTCCTTAACCATTCTTAATGTCTGTCCTTGATTGACAGAGGGTTCCTGGAGTAATGCTCTCTATCTGTGCATTTGCCAATTGTTTTTCCTCATTTGCTAATCTAATTCTTTGAAGAGTAACATAGTAAGTGATGGCAGATAAAGACCAGCATGGTCCATCTAGTCTGCCCAGCAAGATGGCAAGAGTAGGTGCACCTTTCGCTCTGTGCAGGCCACCCCTCCCCATGTCTTTGTTTAGGGGTGAACCCACCACTCCATGTAGGACACCCCTATTTGTTGAGACGTTAGATGGTTCAGAAGTTAGATGGTACCGTTTATTTTGGTTTTATCCTGTTGCTGTAAAAGAGATCCACTGTGTTTGTCCCATGCTGTTTTGAATTCACCACCATGTTTGCCCCCACCACTTCCATCGGGAGGGCATTCCAAGCATCCACCACCTTTTCAGTGAAGAAATATTTCCTGACATTGCCTTTCAATTTACCACCTTGCAGCTTCATGTTATGCCCTCTAGTTTTACAGCTTCCCCGTCTTTGGAAGAGGTTTGTTTGTTCATCATTTCTCTTTAAGTATTTAAAGGTCTGAATCATATCTCCCCTGGCCCTCCTCTCCTCCAAAGTGTACATATTTAGGTCTTCAAGTCTCTTCTCATAAGGCTTCTGACGCAGGCTCCAAATCATTTTGGTCGCCTTTCTCTGAACAATTTCCAGTCTTTTTACATCTTTTGCAAGATATGGTCTCCAAAACTGAACACAGTATTCCAAGTGAGGCCTCACCATTGACTTATACAGTGGCATAAGTACCTCTTCCTTTCTGCTGGTAATCCCTCTTTGTATGCAGCCCAACATCCTCCTAGCTTTTGCCACCGCCTTGTCGCACTGTTTTGCCACCTTGAGATCATCAGAGATAATCACACCAAGGTCTTTCTCATGAACCATGCATACCAACCTCTCACCCCCTATCGTGTACATTTCCCTTGGATTTCTGCTACCCAAGTGCATGATACTGCACTTTTTCACATTAAATCGCAGTTGCCAAGCATTAGACCAGTCTTCCAGCTTTTGTAGATCTTTCCTCATGTTAACCACTCCCTCGGGGGAGTCCACTCTGTTGCAAAGTTTTGTGTCATCTGCAAAAAGACAGACTTTTCCATTCAGTCCTTCAGCAATATTACTCACAAATATATTGAACAGTGCCGGGCCCAGGACCGAACCCTGGGGCACCCCGCTAATCACTTTCCTCTCATCCGAATGAGCTCCATGTACCATCACCTTCTGTTATCTGTCAGTCAACCAATTTCTAATCCAGTTTGCTGTCTTGGGACCCATCCCCAAGCTACTGAGTTTGACAAGCCTCCTATGAGGAACAGTATCAAAGGCTTTGCTGAAATCCGGATAGATGACATCCATTGCATGCCCCAGATCTAGTTCCTTTAGTCACCCAGTCAAAGAACTCAATCAGATTTGTTTGGCAAGACCATCCTTCGGTAAAACCATGTTGCCTCGGATCTTGCAACCTGTTGGTTTTGAGAAAGTTCACTGTTCGCTCTTTCAGGAGTGCCTCCATTACTTTTCCCGCCACCAAGGTAAGGCTCACGGGCCTGTAGTTTGACACTTCTTTCCTGTCACCACTTTTGTGTAGAGGTACAACATTAGCCATTCTCCAGTCCTGAGGAACCTCTCCTGTTTCCAAGGATCTGTTGAAAACATCCTTTAATGGTCCTGCAAGAACCTCTCTGAGCTCTTTCAGTATCCTGGGATGTATCCCATCCGGTCCCATGGCTTTGTCCACTTTCAGTTTAGCAAGTTGTTCTAACACCTCATCTTCTGTGAATGGTGTGGTATCTACTTCATTCCTATTTTTATATTTGGGAGTCACAGCTGGTCCATCTCCAGGATCTTCTTTAGTAAAAACAGAGCAGAAGTATTTGTTTAGCAATTTCGCTTTGTCAGTGTCACTTTCCATGAGTCCTTTCCCAGCACTTCTGAGTCCTGCAATTCCAACTCTGATCTTATTCCTTTCCTGAATATGCCTGAAGAAAGTTTTGTCGCCACCCTTAACATCTTTTCCTCTGCCTTTGATTTTGCTATCCTTATTTCTCTTTTAGAATCTTTGAACTTGATCCTGTATTCATTTCTGTGTTCTTCTGTTTGCAAGCTTTTGAATTTTGCGAAAGCTGTGTTTTTTTGCCTTTATTTGAGCAGCCACCTCTTTGGAAAACCAAATAGGTTTCTTTCTCCTCTTGTTTTTATTTACTTTTCTTACATATTTATCTGTTGCCCCTTTTATTGCCGCCTTTAGTTTAGCCCATTGCAATTCTACTTCCCTTATCTCCTTCCACACCATCATCTCCTCCTTTAAGTACTCGGCCATTTTATTGAAGTCAGTGTTTTTGAAGTTTAGGACTTTGAGCTTGCTATGATTGGCCTGTACCATGGCTTTTATCTCAAACCACACCGTGTGATGGTCGCTGTTGCTCACAGGGGCACTCACGCAGAC
The DNA here is from genome assembly GCA_033557465.1 of Ichthyophis bannanicus. Taxonomy (NCBI): domain Eukaryota; kingdom Metazoa; phylum Chordata; class Amphibia; order Gymnophiona; family Ichthyophiidae; genus Ichthyophis; species Ichthyophis bannanicus. Next base: position 158,810,528 of record CM066043.1, on the reverse strand, counting down.
ATTTGACATGCTATCACCGTTGGTGAGCACTACATCCAGCGTTGAGCTTTCCCTGGTTGGTTCCATCACCATTTGTCTAAGTAATGCATCTTGGAGAGCATCCACAATTTTTTTTGCTTCTTTCCAGATGTGCAGAAGGAGTAATCCAATTCACATCAGGTAGATTAAATTCACTCAATATGATTGCTTCCGCCTTTGTTGCTATCTTGGCAATATCTATAATCAATTCGTTATCTCTCTCTTCAATTTGAGTCGGAGGTCTGTAGACTACAGCAATATTGATGACGGTGCCATCTCCTCTTTCCAACGCAATCCAGGGCACTTCTTCTTTTCCCCATGTCCCCATGTTTGTTTGTTTTTTTCCTCATGTTTTTGCAAACTCCGTTACTTCCTTCCCTGTGGATTCTCAGTCATTCCTTCTAGTTGTTGAGAATGCTTGTTGAAGTTTGGTGATGGAGACAGATTCTAGATGTTTGCTTTCATATTTCAGCACTTTCTGCGTATTTGGATCTGATGATGCTGTTAGGTAGGCGTGGAGGCCTATAATAGCAGCTCTGTATGTGTGGTCAATCTCTGAGGCCTGGTACTCCTCCTTCAGCTCTAGGGATATACGTTCTCAGCATACACTGATACTTGTAAATAACTCCTCTTAACTATTCTTGTTTGGCCATCCAGTTTTTCAAGATCTTTAAGAGGCCCAACTGCAGTCCCAGAGCTGTGTGAAAGTATAGGAATTGCCAGCTGATTGATGGCTTATATCTTATTTTGTGATGTTAAAGCACTTTTCAATAATTTTAATCTCCTTTCTCTCAGGTAATTTCTGTTTGAGTGTGGTTCCTTCTACTCTGAGATATTCAAGGTCCTTGATGTCACAACCTTCAGCCAGGGGGATGTTTTCCGTTTTATGCAATCTTCCTTTAATGAAAGTTGCCTTAGCACATTTGTCAAGGCCAAAAGTCATTCTGATGTCATCAGAAATGCTTTTCACTATATGGAGTTACTTTGCTAATTGTTGGTTGTTGGAACTGTAGAGCTGTAGAGATCCAAGAGACTATATAACACTAAGCTTTCAGATTTTACAATTGCCTTTTCTTCTTTTTTTTATATAAAATTTCCTTACCAATGTATTACCTGTTTTCTTCTCTTAGACTACTTGCGCACTCTGGCGTGTTAGGGTAATTGCACAAAGGGAATGGGACAAAAGCCAAAAAGAAAAAACAACCCCACAAAAATAGACCTTGCTCTTCCTATCTTTCTGTCTCCATCTTATTTTTATCTGTTCACAGCCACCTTGATCTACTGTCTAGTGGCAAACAGCCTAACTTTTGGCTATAGGTTTAGAAATATTTAATTGTCTACATTCCTTGCACAGCCTTTAAATCGGATATCTGAATGTGTCCTCAGTTCATATAAGGTCTACTGGCCAGGGACACTTAACTTCCCACCCACCCACCCTCTACCCCTCACCCCACTTGCCCCAGGGTTGCATTGCCTCTCTAGTCATCATATACATTAACATCTGTTCTTTAATTGGGTGTTACATCCACCTTTTGCCTTCTTCTAGGACTGCTTTATAATGGTCTTAATCACATGTGTATTCAGTGCAATAACTGTGGTGCTTTCATTCTAAGACGAATCATTTGGAGCCTAAGAGCTTGCCCTATATGCCTCAAGTTATCTGCTATGCATAAAGAATTGACTCTAGTAAGGGAAGAATTAGTTACAATTCAACACACCTCTTCTTGGGTACAAACTGAACAAAATCCACCACTGCTCCCACAAAGAATCAAACAGCCCAGGAACAAATGGATCACAGTGGGCTCTGGTAGGTTGCTCCCTGTAACAGGGAGACACACTCTACATCAAGAGATAGCCCTGTATGATGCCTTCTCTGCCTTGGATAATGAGGGTGCCCAATCCATGGAAACTTAAGTGTTCTTAAATGAGAGAGTTAATGCCCAATCTATTGATAATGCACCAAATATGAAGAAAATAATCACAAAACAGAAAACTACTACTACTTGGAGATTCCATCATCGGGGGCATCAACTTGGGTATACAGCTCAAAGGAGAGAAGATGGGCAAATGCCTCCCAGGCTCTTCAGTCAGCAGGAATTCAAATCAGTTTGTTAGTATAGTTAGTGCAGAAAGTGAACATTCCAAAATTGATGATGATATCCACTTGAGTACAAACGACCTGGCTAGAAACAGTGCCTCTGCAGTTCAAAGGGACTTCCAGACTGTGGGAGAGAAATGTGAGCTCATTGTTAATATTATAGCATTCTCAGAAGTTCTACCTGTTCTTGGTAAGGGGGCAGAAAGGCTGCATTGCATAAACAACTTTCACACATTGTTCCAAACCTGGTGCAAACAAGAAGTGTTTAGAGATAAAGGTGACTGGGGAATTAAATGGCTCAGGAAGAGACTATACTGTACTGATGGGCTACATCTCTCTGTTGCAGGGAAAAGGATCCTAAGTGAAAATTCAGGCAGTATGTGGACAGACATTTAAACTAGGGAAAGGGGGTGACGGGTAGAGGATAAGTTTAGGACGTCACTCCCAGCAAAAGCATAATAACTTTGGAAACAGCCACACCTTTAAACCACATATCAATGGCAAGTGGGAAGAGGTCAACAAGTGCTGGAAAGCAGTAAGCACAAGTGCTCGAAGCCTAGCCAACAAAGTTCCTACCTGGAAGCCCTAATGTTGGAAATGGACTTGGACGTTGTGGCCATTATAGAAACATGGTTTAACAAGCCACTTGAATGGGATTTAGCCATAACTGGCTATAACTTATTTAAGAGAGATAGAAAAGGCAGAAGAAGAGGAGAAATAGCCCTATATATCAAAAGCAATATTAAAGCTGTTGAAATGCAGGGGGCATGGGGAAAAGAAGAAGCGCTGTGGATTGTATTGGAAAGGGGAGATGGCACTATCATCCATGCTGGTATAGTCTACAGGCCTCCAACTCAAACCGAAGAAATGGATAGAGACTTGATTATTGATATTGCAAAGGTAGCCATGAAGGAGGAAGTGATCATATTGGGTGACTTTAATCTACCTGATGTGGATTGGAGTATTCCTTCTGCAAATCTGGAAAGAAGTGTAAAAATTGTGGATGCTTTCCAAGATGCATTGCTTAGGCAAATAGTAATGGAACCAACCAGAGAAAGTTTGATGCTGGAATTAGTACTCACCAATGGAGAAAGCGTGTCAAATATCCGGATGGGTGCCCATGTGAGCAGCAGCCATCATCACATGGTATGGTTTGAGATAAAAGCTAAGGCAGAGTCCTCTCACAGCAAGCTCGAAGTCCTAGACTTCAAAAACACTGACTTCAGGAAGATGGCCAAGTGCCTGAAGGAGGAGTTGGAAGGTAAGGGAAGTGGAATTGCAGTGGGCTGAGGCAATGAAAGGGGCAACAGATACATCTGTAAGGAAAGTAAATAAAAACAAGAGGAAAAGGAAACCTATTTGGTTTTCTAAAGGAGTGGCTGCACAAATAAAGGCAAAAAACCACAGCTTTCACAAAATTCAGAAGTTCACAAATGGGAACACTGCAGAGAATACAGGATAGAGCTAAAAGAGGCAAAAAGAGAAATAGGGATAGCAAAATCGAAGGCAGAAGAAAAGATGGCTAAAGGTCTAAAGCTTGTTGATTAAAACTTTTTTCAGGCGTATTTGGGAGAAGAGGAAGATCAGAGGTGAAATTGCAAGACTCAAAAGTGCTGAGAACGGATTCGTGGAAAGTGATAAATGAAAAAGCTAAATTGCTAAACAAATACTTCTGTTCTGTTTTTACTAAAGAAAATCCTGGAGAAGGACCACCTGTGATTTGACAAATATATAGAAATGGAAATGGAGTAGATACTACACCATTCACAACAGTGGTTGATATGGAAGGGCAGACTAGATAGGCATGTGGTCTAGATAGGCATGTGGCTTTTGCCTTTAGAGGTCCTCTGTGTATCTCCAGGAACAAGCAGGAATGAGTCTTCACATATGGGTACGTTGGTACCGACGGAGCCTGCGCGGGAACGCTCCCCAGCATCCAATCAGAAAGCTTTTGGGAGCATCCCTCAGCGCCTGCGTGCTGCCCTCCCGCCTTTCCAACTGTCTCTCCTCAGTTTTCATTTTTCTGCGGAGCCGGCAGGACGTCTTCCTGTCACCGCAGAAATTTTTTTCTTTAATTCTTTGTTTTCTTGTGGTCGCGGCTGTTCCCCCGACTCCACCGGTACCGCTGGTGGTTTTTTCTTTTCTTTTTCTCAAACTCAGGGAGAGTTTTCCCTCAGTTTCTGTCTTAAACTTTTGGGCCTGTTAGGCCTCTCCATTATGGAGCCTTCTTCTCCTAAGAAGTGCCTTAACTGTGGAAATACAGTTTTCTTTTTAGACTCCAATAACTGGTGTCTAACCTATTTGGGCCCTGACACTTCTCCTCCGGAGCCATTAGGCTACAATATTATGAGAAGAGATTTTCCATTTCGAGTTTCCCTCGATACCGAGTTCCCTTCCAGTGTCAGGGCACCGACCATTTCTTCTCTACAGGATCAGGTAACCCACAAACAGTCTGTTAAGACTAGCCAATCCTTGAGTGGTAGGTCTCATGCCAAGCATGATGACGGCTCCGGCCTTGCCCTCAAGACCCTATTGGCTTCAAAACCCCGGCGGGAGTCTTCGGTCTCCAAAGCCTTTCAGGGGTTTCAGGTTGTTCTTGGGGCTCACCCCTCACAGAACATACCTGAGCCATGCTCGGTGGTGGCATCCGCTTCGAGTGGTACCGATACCCCGGCATCGGCACTGGTGTTGAGCGATTCGCTCCTCACCAGGGATCGTCATCTGGCGTTCTCGGTACCTTCGGGACCGATCGATATGTTCCAGATTGACTTTCCAGTATCGGCAGCACCGCCGATACGACCACTGACGTCGGTACCCTCTAGACATGCATCGATAGACTCGCTTCCTTCGATGCCGAGTCTAGAATCGATATCTAGTCTGGAAGATTGGGTACCGACGCGTCTCGGAACCGACGCTTACCGATTCCGGATGCGCGGTACTGAGGATAATCACCAAGGGTTTTTGGTTACCTCGGTACCGCTTGAGCAGCCTCCGATGACTGCTTCGATGTCGGTATCGCCTTCGATTCCGTCACAGCTACCGGTATCGGTATCGATGCCGGTACCTGCAGTATCATCGGGACCAGCTCCTTCCATGCTTTCTTCACCAGGATCGCTCCTTTCTATACCTAGTTTGGAGTCGATACCTGGCATGGACGATGCAGTACTGACTGTCTCAGGTTATAACCGCCAGTACCAGTATCCATCCATTAGGGATCCTTTTCTGCACCGGACAAATACATCCTCCGGTGCCCAGGCTAGCTCTTCAAGTTTAGCCTGTCCAGGGATTGTTCCCATTGGAGATCCTTCTTTTCAGAAATTTCTCCTTGACATGGCAACATTCCTTGCTATTCCTATCCCTAGCTATGATCCTACACAAGGCTCTTCTGGAGAAAAGGAAAATATAATGCTTCCTTTACATCATTCTTTGCAGGATCTTCTTCTGAAAATATGGGAAACACCTTTAAGAGTTTCCTCACCTTCTACAGCAACTGCTCTTCTGTATCAGGTGCCCCCCTCTCCAGGGTTTCAAAAGACTCAACTTCCCCATCATTCCATTGTAGTGGAATCAGCAATGAGGAAGGTAAAAAGCAAGAAGAAGCATTCTTCTTACCCGCCAGGTTGTGAATCTAGAACACTGGATGCCTTTGGACGTCAAACCTTCCAAACATCTATGCTGGCAACAAGGATTCTCTCATATATTTTTTATGAGTCTATCCTTTCAGGAGGTCACAAAGAAATTATCTCTTTTGACTCCTTTTCTATCAGAGACCAAGGCTGCAGACTATTCCTTACTTCTTAGTCATAGCCAAAATATATCTTGGTTTCTTTCTCGTGCTTCCCTTGACTCTTTTGAGTCTGTTAGTAGAATCTCTGCTATAGCTATAGGGGCACGACGTAAAGCCTGGCTCCAAGCTTCAGACTTGAACAGATGGGCACAACAAAGACTGGGTAATACTCCTTGTACTGGAGAAAATCTCTTCAATAAGGAGTCTTTATGTCAGGTTGCTCATTGTTCCACTGACTTCCCTGTTTCTGAGGGCTATCCTAAGCCTTCTCCTTCCCCAGTAGGTAGGAAATGCCCTACCAAACCTTCTTTCCCTAAAAGAAGAAGGTTTTATTCTTCTCCTGCCCATCATAGAGATGTTCCCAAACAAGGGAAACCTCGCCCTGGTCTGAAGAGTCCAAATCCAAGCCAGGAAAATTAACCCTCAATAGGGGTCTAATTAATCTCTTTATAGCTTACAGTTCACTTCTTCTCAGCAGTAGTTTTTCACTGTTTTTTCATTTATAACTCTACACATGGATTCCTGTTTCCAGGACATCCACTTTCTCTTAGGTATGCTGAGCTGTCAGGATATTCATGTCTATGGATCACAGGGTTTTCCTCCTCTTCCTACCATGAAGAGAGGTTTGCCAACTATCTCATGATAGGTTTTTCTGTACCACCATGAATTTTTTCCTTCTACAGACTTACCATATGGCAAGTCTCCCTTCAGCTCCTATTTTTCTTTACCCTCTTTTTCAGGCCTTCCCCTGTAAGAGTGGTACCATACCACTGGAAGGTTTCTTAGCCTTTCTAGTCTTCCTTTCCTTTCCAGTGTTGAGTTTTTTTCTCTGGAGTAACCTCCTTTCTTTCATTTGGGCAGCTTATCAGACATAATCAGGATTTTCTCCTATTGTTCTGTCTGTTCTCTCTGTTAAAAACAGATTCTCTCTGCTGTTCCATTCAGCAGCTGCCCATGCAGGAGTTCCAGTGAATGGACTACTGGTACTTTTCTACAAGTTCCAGTCTTGTCTTCCACTACTTTTTGTCTAGCCTTAGTAGTGCTTCCAAGATAGTGCTCATCTATCTTGGATAATCCTTATCGCTTCTTTTCTGCCATCTCCAAATCCCTGGAGTTGGCAGCATAGTTGAAGTGGCAGCTGGTTTTCTCCAACAGCCAGTTTTATTTCCCAATTCTCCTGCATAATGCTCTCTGCAATCCTACTGAGAAGCTTTCCACTATGGGCCCTTGCTAGAGAGCATGGGGATTTTTTCTCTAATTACTATCTTATATGGTTGAAAAAGGCTTCCTCAGTCATTCCTCATGACTGTAAGGGTTCTTTACACCCTTCTATTTCCTTTTAATAAAGGACATAAGCCTTCTCTACGTGACAGTCTAAAGAGTTACCCAATTCCTACAGGAAATATGCTCTTTTTCCTTGCAGCTTGTCCTCATGGTATCCTAATCCTTCATGGACAGCACATATTTAACTAAACAACGCATGATACCCCCCCCACCCCCCCTTGTCCCTCAAGTGGGTCAACCTGGTATCTCATCCTCTCCGTTTTCTGTCCATTCACCATGTTAGAGTTCTACCGAACTCAGGACTTGCTGTTTACAGACTGATATTATCCTCTGTTTTTCCACACAACCATCCTGGTTATTTCACTGGATAGCATTCCTGCTCCATCTTAACCAGAGGGAACAGATTCTCTATATCTTCTCAAGTAGGTTCCACCTTCTTGTTGTTAGATGAATCGTTCCTCTTCACATCCTCCATGTGAAGCTTCCTATAGACATATCTCTGTCTGCTTAATTGCAGACATTTATCTTTAGACCTATATATTCATATATGTACATATGTCTATATACATTCTTTAGATACATATGTCTGTCAGCCATCTGTGCATATGTTATGCCCCCTGCATCTTGCCATAAATATATATATATATATATATATATATATATATATATATATATATATATATATATATATATATATATATATATATATATATATATATATATATATATATATACCCTTACACACACACATATGTATGTATGTATGTATGTATATATATGTGTGTGTATCTGTCGAGATACTTCCTTATAGGTAATTATGTATTTACATACTTATCTTTCTAGCTGTCTGTGCTCATTAAGGTTTTTTCCTTCCTGTATGTTCCAGACAGTGGGCTTGCACATGTTCATTCTATTCCACAGTATGTTAGACTATTATGCACACAACCACTGCTGTGGTGCTGACAGCTCTTACCATAACCCTAGGTTCAGGTATCCCTGAAGCTCCATACCCCAATATCTTCCTACCTCTCATCACTTAGGAAAGACATGGTGGATCTTCAGTAGATCTGAGGTTTTTAACTCCTCAGACATCTGTCCTTTCTTGGGCATACAGGGTTTCTCCCATACCCCTTCTTCCCCCAAGAACTAGGCCAGTTGTCCAAATCGGTCAGTCTTCCTCTTTTGCTCCTAACTATGAGTAACTCTGTAGCCAAAAGAGTTTTCAGCTTTTTCCATAAAGCTTCCCATTAAAGACCTACCGTTTTTGTACTACCCCAGTTGAATCCTGGGGTCACCTGTCACTTCCAGTTTTTGACCTTCACCTTCACTTCAGTGAGGTCACCTTGAAGATTCCTCTACTGGATCCCCAGTAGACTCCATCTGCCTCTCTACTTCCTGCAATCCAGTAGGTGAGGTTCATATTGTGATTGTTCATTTCAATATATTTCATGATGATTATCATACATACAAGGACTCCTTACCTGTAGTCCTATTTTAGGTTAGCTGTTTTTTCTACAGCTCCTCTCTCTTTTCAACTCCTACCCTCCATCCTCAGGATGCCTGGCCATATGAGGTGTAGCATGTTTCAATTCCCAACATGCTAGGGCTCCAGGCATCTTAGCTTGGGAGTCCCCATATGTGAAGACTCATTCCTGCTTGTTCCTGGAGATAGCACAGTTACTTACCTGTAACAGGTGATCTCTGGGAACAGCAGGAATAAGTCTTCACAACCCACCCACCTCCCCTAGGATTTGTATCTCTCTATCTATCTTTCCTTTCCTCTTTCTCTCTCTTTGTCTCAGCTATAAAACTCAACTGAGGAGAGACAGTTGGAAAGGCGGGAAGACAGCACGCAGGCGCTGAGGGATGCTCCCAAAAGCTTTCTGATTGGACGCTGGGGAGTGTTTCCGCGCAGGCTCCGTCGGTACCGACATACCCATATGTGAAGACTTATTCCTGCTGTTCCCAGAGATCACCTGTTACAGGTAAGTAACTGTGCTTTATCCCATGCTTTTTTTGAATTCAGATACTGTCATCTCTACCACCTCCACTAGGAGACTATTCCACGCATCTACCACTCTTTCTGTAAAGAAATATTTCTGCATATTATGCTGGGTCTATCCCCTTTCACTCTCACTCTCATCCTATGTCCCCTCATAGCAGAGCTTGCTTTCAATCAAAAGAGGCTCTCCTCCTGTGCATTTATGTCAGAAATATTTAAATGTCGTCATATCGCCTTTATTCCGCCTTTCCACAGAGAGCTCAGAAAGCTTCTTGCAGGGCCTTTAAAAGATGTTTTTAATAGATCTTTGGACACAGGAGAAGTTCTGCAGGACTGGAAAAGGGCCAATGTGGTACCTCTTCACAAAAGTGATTATAGGAAGAAGTGGCAAACTACAGGCCAGTAGGCCTTACCTCTGAGGCGGGAAAAGTAATGGAGGCGCTCCTGAAAGAGAATAGTGGACTTTCTCAAAACCAATAGGTTGCATGATCCGGGGCAACATAGTTTTGCCAAAGGTCGATCATGCCAAACAAATCTGAGTTCTTTGACTGGGTGACCAGAGAATTAGATCAAGGGCATGCAATGGATGTGATCTACCTAGATTTCTGCAAAGCCTTTGATACTGTTCCTCATAGGAGGCTTATCAATAAACTGACCAGCCTGAGGATGGGTCCCAAGGTGGTGACCTGGATTAGAAATTGCTTGACTGGCAGACAACAGAAGGCGGTGGTAAACCAAACTCGCTTGGAAGAAAGGAAGGTGAGTAGTGGTGTGCCCCAGGGGTCGGCCTTGGGACCAGTACTGTTCAATGTATTTGTGAGTGATATTGCTGAAGGACTGAATGGAAAAGTCTGTCTTTTTGCAGATGACACGAAAATTTGCAACAGTGTTTACTCCCCTGAGGGAGTGGATAGCAACATGAGGAAATATCTGAAAAAGCTGGCAGAAGCTTGGTAGTTAAGATTTAATGTGAAGAAGTACAGTGTCATGCACTTGGGATGCAGATATCCAAGGGAATTGTATGAAATAGGGGGCAATAGGTTGGTGTGCACGGACCAGGAAAAAGCCCTCGGAGGTATTGTTTCTGAGGATCTCAAAGTGGTGAAACAGTGTGACAAGGCGGTGACCAAAGCCAGAAGGATGCTGGGTTGCATCGAGAGAGAGGAATTACCAGCAGAAAGGGAGGAGGTAGTAATGCCACTGTACAAGTTGCTGGTGGGGCCTCACTTGGAATATTGTGTTCAGTTTTGGAGATCATATTTCACAAAAGATATGAAAAGACTGGAAATGATTCAGAAGAAGGCGACCAAAATGAATTGGAGCCTGCGCCAGAAAAGGTATGTAAATAGACTCCAAGACCTAAATATGTATAGAGGGGAGGAGGGACTGGGGAGATATGATACAGACCTTTAAGTACTTAAGGAGTATAAATGAACGAACAAACTTTTTCAAAGACTGGGAAGCTATAATACTAGAGGGCATAACATGAAGCTACAAGGGGATAAACTGAAAGGCAACGTCACAAAATAATTTTTCATTGAAAGGATGGTGGATACTTGGAATGCCCTCTTGATGGAAGTGGTGGGGGCAAATACAGTGACAGAATTCAAAATAGCATGGGATAAACAGTGGATACCTTTTATAGAAACAGAATAAAATCACAATAAACTTAGCTGTCTCTCATCTCGACAAGTAGAGGGTGACCTGCATGAAGCGGTGGGCGCATCTACTTTTGCCACCTTGCTGGGCAGACTAGATGGACCATGCTGGTCTTTATCTGCTGTCATATACTATGTTACTATCTTTGTTCTTGAGAATCTTGTCTAGGTCCTTCATAGCCATTCTGCCAAGAGCAATGTGTTGTCTGATTTCTTGACTGCTTGTTTCTTTATTGATAGTTGATCCAAGTACTGTAGGTTCAAGCTGTCCACCATTTCAATTTCTTCTCCATCAATGATGAACTTATTGATTTTTGCCAGTTGTCAGGATCTTTGTCCTCTTTACATTAAGGTGCAAGCCCATTTTAAGACTATGTTCCTTGATCTTGAGAAGCAAATGTTTCAGATCATCTTCACTTTCAGCCAATAATGTGGTGCTATCAGCATAGCGAAGCTTGTTGATGAGTCTTCCACCAGTCTTTATACCTCATTTGTAGTCATACAGTCCTGTTTCTCTGATGATTTGTTCTGCATATAAATTAGAGGTAGGGGGAAAGTATGCAGCCTTGTCAAACGCCTTTGATTTTAAACCATTCTATTTCTCCTTATTCCATTCAAACTGTTGCTTCGTGATCCAACATAAAAGTTGTGCAAGCTATCAGGTGTACTGGTATACCCATGCTTCTTAATGTGGCCCAGAGTTTCTCGTGGTTTACACAGTCAAAAACCTTGCTGTAGTCCATTAAAACACATATAGATATTCTTTTGGTATTCTTTTGTCTTTTCAAGGATCCATTTCACATCTGCAATGTCTCATTCCTTACCCTTTTCTGACCCCGGCTTGCACTTCATGCAGTTCTCGTTACCAAGTGTGGTTGTAGTCTCTGCTGAACAATCTTGAGTAGAATCTTGCTGGCATGTGGGATCAGAGCGATTGTATGATAATTTTCACAGTCGGTGGATCACCTTTCTTTAGTATTGGTATAAACACAGATCTTGTCCAGTCAGTTCGCCACGATGTCTTCCAAATTTTCTGGCAGAACCTTGTAAGTATGGTAACAGCTGCATCCGATTGAAATACTTCAATGGGAATGCCATCAATGCCAGGTGTTTTGTTCTTTGGTAAGGCTTCAATGCTGCTTCAACTTCTTTCATCACCATTCTTTCCAGATTTGCAGAAGGAATCCTGATTTCCTGATCATAAGGTACAGGTTGAAATGGCTGTTGGTCCACTTAATCTTTTTGGTATAATGACTCTGTATATTCTTTCCACCTTTTCTTGATCTTCTCAGCATCATTCAACATGGATCCTTGAGCATCTTGTAGCATTTCAGTTCGAGACTGGAATATTTTCTTTAACTCATAGCTTTAGGAAAGCCGATCTTGTTCTTCTCTAATACAGTTAAACCTCGGTTTTTGTATGCCCTAGTTTTCGTACGATTCGGTTTTCATTGACTTGTTTTCGTTGAGATTTTGTCCCAGTTTTTGTACATTGTTTCGGTTTTCGTACAGTTGAAAATGGAGCACCATCTTGTGGCCAGAAGTGGGATTTTCTTTATTTTGATTCTCTTGCTGATTGACTGTCTTCCATATGCCAACAAGAGTCTTCAATAAAGGTAAAAGTGATGTTAATTGTTCATTTATCCATTTCATTGGTCATTTATATTTATTTCTCATTTATTTTCTGTATGTAAAAATATAGTTATCTATAAAATGTATATTTTGTTAATATTTTTGGGTGTCTGGAACAGATTAATTGGATTTACATTATTTCTTATGGGAAATATTGCTTCAGTTTTCATACATTCGGTTTTAGTCAGACTTTTTCGAACAGATTAATCACGAAAACCAAGGTTCCACTGTAGTTTGATTCTATTTCCTTGTAGTACTTTTCCTTGTCTTGTTTTGTGGCATGCTGGAAATCTGAGTTCTGTGATTGCTGCTCTTTCTCCTCTGGCTATAGCTTCTCAGCGTTTCTGGGGAATTTTTCAGAGTTTCTTTGGTCATCAATTTTGGCCATTTTTGCTTTTTCACGTTTTGTAGAGACTTCTTACTTTCTTCCAACACAGCCTTCTTGATGTCATCCTATAATGCTTCTGGAGCTCTGTCATTTGTATCTAAAGCAGCAAATCAATTTTGCAGGCAGTCCTTAAATTCTGCTACATTCATGAGTGACTTGCTCTTCTTCAACTTTAGCTTGAGTTTGCATACTAGTAGTTGGTATCTGTACCACAGTCAGCTCAGGTTTTGTCTTTTCCATCGTTGACTTCCACGGATGTATTCAATTTGATTTTTGTACAATCCATTGAGTGAAGTCCATGTGTACAGTCTCTGCTTGTGTTGCTGGAAGAAGATGTTTGAGATGAATAGATTGTTGGCCTTGCAGAATTCTTTCAGTCTTTCTTCGGCTTCATTTCTGTTGCCAAGTCCATAATTTCCAACCACTTTCCCTTCTTTGTTGCCAGCTTTTGCATTCCAATCACCCATGACAATCAGGATATCCTGCTTGCATGTTCTGTGAATTTCAGCTTGTACTTGTTCATAGAACTGATCGACTTCTTTCTCTTCTGCAGCTGTTGTTGGAGCACATACCTGAATTATAGTTGTGTTGATGGGCATTCCTCATAGATGAATAGAAATTAAGCATTCACTCAGTTTCTCCTTGGTTTATAAATGCAACACATTTCTTCTTTGTCTTTCATTTCTAGCAAGTAGACAAGTTATTGGCCTCTAATTTTGAGAATGTTATTTGGGTCCCCCTTTGGAAAGAGTAATGTTCTTCCTGTTATAGGCCATTGTGGTGTTTTCAGCTGCTTGATCAATTAGTTTTTGCAGTTTGCCAGGTCTTGGTGGCGTGATGTTAACCTGTTTTGAGTCAAAACTGGTCACTCCATCTGGGCCAGGGCTCTTCCAGTTTGGGGCTTATTTTAACTTGCTTTCCAGCTCTTTTGTTATTGCAGGCCATTCCATAGATTTGATGTTTTGATTTTTCTAATTTTTTTCCCATATGCAGGGTAACCATTCTGCTTCTTGATTGTGCTCTATGGGGTCCTTGTTTAGTTTTCTCCAGAAGGTTTCTGTTTCAGCTTTGATTGGTAGTGTTTTTACCATACTAATGTTCTTTCACAATTCCCAGTAGAATCTTTTTGGGTTCTCTCTAAATAATTTATTTTGATATCCTTCTTTTCTTTTTTCCCACTGGTACTTCTTATGACCTTGGGCAAGTCACTTAACCCTCCAATGCCTCAGGTACAAACTTAGATTGTAAACCTTCCGGGAACAGGGAAATACCCACAGTACCTGAATGTAACTCACCTTTGAGCTTGATGATTTGAATTTTCCCTAATTGATCGTAATCCTTTTAGATACCCTTCTATCGGGACACCTCCACACAAAGTGATTTTATATTTCCTTTCATGTGCCTTTTTCCAAGAGAAACTTCTTTTTCTTCTAGCCCTGCATTTTAGTTGGTAGTCTTTTCAGTAATAATTTTAGCTGCACAATATTGTATTTATTTATTTTGGTGTATCAATAAATGGTTCCTTTATATACAGGGTATGGCCTTGTTCATCTTATTTATGATAGTTTTAACTTGGTTGCTAAATTTAGCTTAGGTAATTGTTCCCTTGCCTGGAGCCCAGCATATTCATCATTTTCCACATGGACTAGAAGTTTGATCTTGAATGTCTCTACTTCTGGGTCTTTCTCCTCTTTCTTCCTGCTCTTCAGTTGACTTAGTAACCTGTCTTTTGCTCATCTCATTTTCTTGCAGTTCCAGATCTCTAAGTTCCATCTCCACCTCAACTGCTCTCTTTTTCTGTGTATGCCTTTCTGCTGGAACTCTGACCTAGACCACCTCCTCTTCTTTTATATTCTTATCTCCAGGAACAAGCAGGAATGAGTCTTCACATATGGGTATGTCGGTACCGACGGAGCCTGCGCGGGAACGCTCCCCAGCGTCCAATCAGAAAGCTTTTGGGAGCATCCCTCAGCGCCTGCGTGCTGCCTTCCCGCCTTTCCAACTGTCTCTCCTCAGTTTTCGTTTTTCCGCGGAGCCGGCAGGATGTCTTCCTGTCACCGCAGAAAATTTTTTCTTTAAATCTTTTACTTTTTGTTTTCTTGTGGTCGCGGCTGTTTCCCCGACTCCACCGCTACTGCCAGTGGTTTTTTCATTTTTTTTTCCTAAAACTCAGGGAGCTTTTTTTCCCTCTGTTTCTGTCTTGAATTTTTGGGCCTGTAAGGCCTCTCTATTATGGAGCCGCCTTCTCCTAAGAAGTGCCTTAACTGTGGAAATACAGTTTTCTTTTTAGACTCCAATAACTGGTGTCTAACCTGTTTGGGTCCTGACCCCTTTCCTCCAGAGCCATCAGGCTACAATTTTATGAGAAGAAATTCTCCATTTCGAGTTTCCCTCGATGCAGTTTTCCCTTCCAGTGTAAGGGCACCGACCATTTCTTCTCTACAGGATCAGGTAACCCACAAACAATCTGTTAAGACTAGCCAATTCTTGGGTGGTAGGTCTCATGCCAAGCATGATGATGGCTCCGGCCTTGCCCTCAAAACCTCATTGGCTTCAAAACCCCGGCGGGAGTCTTCGGTCTCCAAAGCCTTTCAGGGGTTTCAGGATGTACCTGGGGCTCACCCCTCACAGAACATACCTGAGCCATGCTCGGGGGTGGCATCTGCTTCGAGCGATACCGATACCCCGGCATCAGCACTGGTGTTGAGCGATCCACTCCTCACCAGGGATCGTCATCTGGTGTACTCGGTGCCTTCGGGACCGATCAATACCCAGATTGACTTTCCAGTATCGGCAGCTCCGTCGATACGACCCCTGACGTCGGTACCATCTAGACATGCATCGATAGATTCGCTTCCTTCGATGCCGAGTCTAGAATCGATATCTAGTCTGGAAGACTGGGTACAGACGTGTCTCGGAACCGACACGCACCGGTTCCAGATGCGCGGTACCGAGGATATTCACCGAGACTTTCGAGTTTCCTCGGTACCGTTTGAGCAGCCTCCGATGACTGTTTCGATGTCGGTATCGCCTTCGATTCCAGCTCAGCTACCGGTATTGGTGTCGATGCTGGTACCTGCAGGAACATCGGGACCAGCTCCATCCATGCTTTTTTCACCAGGATCGCTCCTTTCTATACCTAGTTTGGAGTCGATACCTAGCATGGACGATACAGTACTGACGGTTTCAGGTCATACCCGCCAGTCCCAGTATCCATTCATTAGAGATCCTGTTTTGCACCGGACAAGTACTGGTGCCCAGCCTAGTTCTTCGAGTTTAGCCTGTCCAGGGATTGTTCCCATTGGAGATCCTTCTTTTCAGAAATTTCTCCTTGACATGGCAACATTCCTGGCTATTCCTATCCCTGGCTATGATCCTACACAAGGCTTTTCTGGGGAAAAGGAAAATATAATGCTTCCTTTACATCATTCTTTACAGGATCTTCTTCTGAAAATATGGGAAACACCTTTAAGGGCTTCCTCACCTTCTACAGCAACTGCTCTTCTGTATCAGGTGCCCCCCTCTCCAGGGTTTCAAAAGACTCAACTTCCCCATCATTCCATTGTAGTGGAATCAGCAATGAGGAAGGTAAAAAGCAAGAAGAAGCATTCTTCTTTTCCGCCAGGTCGTGCATCTAGAACACTAGATGCCTTTGGACGTCAAACCTTCCAAAGATCTATGCTGGCAACAAGGATTCTCTCATATATTTTTTATGAGTCTATCCCTTCAGGAGGTCACAGAGAAATTATCTCTTTTGACTTCTTAGTCATAGCCAGAATATCTCTAGGTTTCTTTCTCGTGCTTCCCTAGACTCCTTTGAGTCTGTTAGCAGAACCTCTGCTATAGCCATAGGAGCACGACCTAGAGCCTGGCTCCAAGCTTCAGACTTGAGCATATGGGCACAACAAAGACTGGGTAACACTCCTTGTACTGGAGAAAATCTCTTCAACAAGGAGTCTTTGCGTCAGGTTGCTCCACTGACTTCCCTGCTTCTGAGGGCCATCCTAAACCTTCTCCTTCCCCAGCAGGTAAGAAATGCCCTACCAAACCTCCTTTTCCTAAAAGAAGAAGGTTTCATTCTTCTCCTGCCCATCATGCCGATGTTCCCAAACAGGGGAAACCTCGCCCTGGTCTGAAGAATCCAAACTCAAGCCAGAAAAATTAACCCTCAGTAGGGTTCCAATTAATCTATTATAACATACAGTTCACTTCTTCTCATTGGAAGTTTTTTCACTGTTTTTTCATTTAAACCTCTACACTGGGATTCCTGTTTCTAGGACATCCACTTGTTTTTAGGTATGCTGAGCTGTCAGGATATTCATGTCTATGGGTCACAGGATTTTCCTCCTCTTCCTACACTGAAGAGAGGTTTGCCAACTATCTCATGATAGTTTTTCTGTACCACCATGAATTTTTTCCTTCTACAGACTTACCGTATGGCAAGTCTCACCTCAGCTCCTATTTTTTCTTTACCTTCTTTTCCAGGGTTCCCCTGTAAGAGTGGTATCATACCAATGGAAGGCTTTCTTAGCCTTTCCAGTCTTCCTTTCCATTCCAGTGTAGAGTTCTTTCTCTTGAGTAAACCCCTTTTTTCCTAATCTGGGCAGCTTGTCAGACAGGGACGGGATATTCTCCTCTTGTTCTGTCTGTTCTCTCTGTTAAAAACAGAAAGATCTTTCTGCTCTGCCATTCAGCAGCTGCCCATGCAGGACCTTCAGTGATTGGTCTACTGGTACTTTTCTATAAGTTCCAGTATTGTCTTCCACTACTTTTATCTAACTTTAGTAGTGCTTCCAAGATAGTGCTCATCTATCTTGGATAATCCTTATAACTTCTTTTCTGCCATCTCCAAATCCTTGGAGTTGACAGCATAGTTGAGCTGGCAGCTGGTTGTCTCCAACAGCCAGTTTTCTTTCCCAACTCTCCTGCTTAATGCTCTCTGCAATCTTACAGAGAAGCTTTCCACTATGGGCCCTTGCTAGACAGCATGGTTGAAAAGGGCTTCCCCAGTCATCTCCCATGACTGTGAGGGTTCTTACACCCTTCTATTTCCTTTTAATAAAGGACATAAGCCTTTCCTACGTGACAGTCTAAAGAGTTACCAAATTCCTACAGGAAAGATGCTCTTTTTCCTTGCAGCTCGTCCTCATGGTATCCTAATCCTTCATGGAGAGCACATATTTAACTACATAACGCATGATACCCCACCCCTTGTCCCTCAAGTGGGTCTACCTGGTGTCTCTTCCTATGCGTATTCTGTCCCTTCACCATGTTAGAGTTCTACTGGACTCAGGACTTGCTGTTTACAGACTAATATTATCCTCTGTGTTCTCGCAACCAGCCTGGTTATTTTACTGGGTAGCATTCTACTCCATCTTAACCAGAGGGAATAGATTCTCTATATCTTCTCAAGTAGGTTCCACCTTCTTGTTATGAGATGAATCATTCCTCTTCACATCTTCCATGTGAAGATTCCTGTAGACATATCTCTTTCTGCTTAATTGCAGACATTTCTCTTTAGACCTATATATATATTCATATAGGTTCATATGTCTATATGCTTTCTTTAGACGCATATGTCTGTCAGCCATGTGTGCATAGACTATACCCCCTGGATCTCGCCATAAACATATCTATATATCTATATCTATCTATCTATCTATATATCTATATCTATCTATCTATATATCTATATATATCTATATATATCTATGTATCTATGAAGTAGAGAGGCTGATAGGTAGGTCTTTTTAGTAGAAAGCTTTATGGAAAAAGCTGAAAACTCTTTTGGCTACAGAGTTAATTATAGTTAGGAGCAAAAGAGGAAGACTGACCGAGTTGGACAAAATTGGCTTAGTCCTTAAGGGAAGAAGGGATATGGAGAAAAACCCCATAATCCCAAGGAAGGACAGATGTCTGAGGAGTTGGAAACCTCAGAGCTACTGAAGATCCCCCATGTCTGTCCTAACTGACGAGAGGTAGGAAGATAAAGGAATAGGGAGCTTCAGGGATACCTGAACCTAAGGTTATGGTAAAAGCTGTCAGTACCACAGCAGTGGTTGTGTGCATAAAACCGAAACATACTGTGAAATAGTATGAACATGTGAAAACCCACTGTCTGGAACAGATAGGAAGGAAAAAATACCTTTATGAGCACAGACAGTTAGAGAGATAAGTATGTGAATACATATCTACCTAAAAGAAGTATCTCGACAGAGAAATATATCTATATATCTATATCTATCTATCTATATCTCTATATCTTTTGCTCCTAACTATAATTAACTCTGTAGCCAAAAGAGTTTTCTGCTTTTTCCATAAAGCTTTCTACTAAAGACCTACCGTTTTTGTTCTTCCCCAATTGAATCCTGGGGTCACCTGTCAGTTCCAGATTTTGACCTTCAACTCACTTCTGTGAGGTCATCTTGAAGATTCCTCTACTGGATCCCTCTCTACTCCCTCTCTACTTCCTGCAATCCAGTAGGTGAGGTCCATATGGTGATTGTTCATTTCAATACATTTCATGATACTTATCATATATACAGGGACTCCTTGTCTGTAGTCCTATTTTAGGTCAGCTGTCTCCTACAGCTCCTCTCTTCTTCAACTCCTACCCTCCATCCTCGGGATGCCTGGGCATATGAGGTGGAGCATGTTTCAATCACCAACATGCTAGGGCTCCAGGCATCTTAGCTTTGGAGTCCCCATATGTGAAGACTCATTCCTGCTTGTTCCTGGAGATAGCACAGTTACTTACCTGTAACAGGTGATCTCTGGGAACAGCAGGAATAAGTCTTCACAACCCACCCACCTCCCCTAGGAGTTGTTTCTCTCTATCTCTCTTCCTTTCCTCTTTCTCTCTTTTGTCTCAGCTATAAAACTCAACTGAGGAGAGACAGTTGGAAAGGCGGGAAGGCAGCACGCAGGCGCTGAGGGATGCTCCCAAAAGCTTTCTGATTGGACGCTGGGGAGCGTTCCCGCGCAGGCTCCATCGGTACCGACGTACCCATATGTGAAGACTTATTCCTGCTGTTCCCAGAGATCACCTGTTACCGGTAAGTAACTGTGCTTTTTCCATGGAAGCCCTTAGTTGAGACAAGATATTATCATTCACAAACTACTTTTCTTTGATCTGTGAAATTAAAGATCTTAAATTTACATCAGTTGCTTTTTGCAGTTTTTCTTGTGGCAGTATTCCTCTTTCTTCTAGTTTTTGGTGGATTCTCTTTGTATACCCTCTCAATTTAAATATAGGGTTTGTAGTATAAAGGTACATTATCTCCTCTTTATTTGCAGAAGTCCTTGTAACTATAGTTAATTCTTTTAACCTTCATTAATTTCTGTAGTTTATCTCCTGTCACACTGGGTCCATGAACACTCTTACTATGACCTTTATCTGTTGTCTGCACTATCGCTACCATGATCGTTGGCCCTAGATCTCCCTTTTGAGCCCCTTCAGATGACCTTCCTCAAGATGGCATTCTTGGTGGCTATCTGCCAGGTAGGTGTCTGAGCTATAGGTCTCATCCTGTAGGGAACATTTTTCTGGTCATCTCAACAGCATTTGTTTCTCTGAGGACAGTATCATCCTTCCTCCTGAAGCCATGTTTCTTTCTTGTTAATCAGTCTGTGATCCTGCCCTTGGAGGACTTTTTAGATGGACCTTTTGCTGTATCTGTTGGATGTGAGGAGGGTGTTTAATGAAGTAGCTGGAGCTTACTAATTCCTTTCATCAGTTGGACCGTCTTTATCCTATTCAGTGGCTGAGAAAAGGAAAAGGCCATGGCCAGGTCATCGGTTGCCAGCTGGATTAAGGAAGCTATTAGTTCATTCTACCTTCTGTGTAGGACAGGTGTGACACACGGAGTTGGAACTCACTCCACTAGGGCACAAGCCACTTCCTGGGCAGAGTCCACCTTGGTGTCTCTGGAGGATGTCTGTAAGGCAGCTACCTTGTCATCTGAGTACCTTTTGTGAAGCATGTAAAAGGGGGTGCTTGTTATGAAGGTACCACCATCTTGGCAAGTATGCAAATTAACTGTCTTGCAAAGGATTGTGGTTATTGAAGTCCATTCACACAAAGCTTGCCTTTTTAGAATAATGAAAACTCTTGTAGTTGGTCGAGTGTAGACAAAATTAGAGTTTATTTATGGGGTGATTATCCCACACACAGATATGCTTGGTAACACCTTCCAGATAACTTCTCTAGGGTTTATTCAACACAAAATAAGGCAACTGAAATAACTTATGCAAATTAAGAATCAAAGTCCTTTATGGAACAGAAAGGCTTCTTTCAGTCACTGCTAATAAACTCCTTAGCAGTGCTGGGGAAAAACAAATCAAAGAGGGAAACTTCTTTATACAAAAACAATGCTCACTTTCTCCATACAGAAAAGAACTTTTTAAACCTACGTGTGCACGGCTTATGCTGGGCTCTCCTCTACCAGCAGGTGACAATTAACTGCAATCAGTAGTTTGGTTTCAGCACACGTACAAAACCTTCCCAAAAGCTTTTTCATTCAACAAAACTTTATGGGAAGCTAATATTTAGAATGTTTCCTTTTGATGTTTGCTCTGATATTTAGGATTTTCCTAAAATAACAACCGACTCAAAGAACAGTCCATATAATTATCCTCTGTATCAGATATTGAACCTTGCTCTTGAAATTGCATAGATTCTGTTTCTCCGTCTGACTCAAAGGGCTTTAGGAACTGACCTCTACACGGAGAGAAACTATTTCCCTGTTTGCACTGCTCAAAGCTAGAGAAACATTCACAGATCCTTGCCTGAATCCAGGCAAGCGTCAGGCTGCTTCTTCTGGTATTCTGGCCAGTATGCAATAGAGCTTTTGTGTCCTGTCCTTTATTTGGTATCTCTGGACCTCAGGATCTTTTCTCCAGACGTCCTCCAAGAGGTATTTGGGCTCCTTTTTTCCTTAGCTGCAACAGTCCTCTTCCTAGGCGTTGCTTGAGGGCCCCTGGCTGTGGATCTACAGACCTCTGGCTTTTTCCAGTCCTCTGAAGATTCTTCTTTCCCCCGGGTATCTCTCCAGGCATAGGTACTTCTCTGAGCTCCTCTCTTGGACCGTCTGCTTCCTTGTCCTTGTTCCTTCAGGTTCCGGTTGTTCTTCCTTCTGTTCTCATTCTCCTTCTGATTCTGATTCTCCTTCTTCTGTCTTCCTGAAGATTCCTCTCTAGCTTTAAAGGGCTTAGATTGCAACTCCACCCTTGCATTCTTCAGGTGTTGTGGATTAAGCATTCTTCTAGAGGCTGTTTGATTAGGGATGACATAATGCTTTCTCTGATTAGACTCATGCTTTTCCACTCTAGCTCCCCTAGGGACTTTCTGCATACAAGTGCATTCTGGATCATGTAGTCTTTTAGGGAAACAAGCTGTCTTAGTTCTATAACCTGCCAGCACAGGTCCCTTGATCAGAGTAAATTCTCCTCTTTTGTCATTACTCCCTGAGCTTTGATAAGCTTCCTTATCACAAGCACTACAGGTTGCATGTGGGAGCTGGAACAGATAACGCCTTTTGGCAGAGCAGTTCTGCCCAGAGCATCTTCCTTCCACCCTGTGTCCTGACTGCTTGGGTACATCACATTCTTCTGTACTGGTCTAGCTGGATAAGGAACAAGTTGTTCATATCTGCTAATTTCCTTTTCCTTGAATCCTGCTAGACAAGTCTAGGACCCGCTCTGGAAGGCTACTCCTACAAGTGTGGGAGCTCTGTTGCCTTTTGACTGCATTTTCAATATCCGTACCAGATGCAGAACCAAGTATGGTAAGAGAGCCAAACGTTTGTACAAAGTTATTGTTGATTTTAATACATTTTTTTCAGAGTGTGTGTGTTTGTTAGTTTTTCAGTCTTTCTATTTAGAAAGTGCCATATTAGTTTTTCTGTGCTGCACCACCATATATACAAGTGCTGACATCCCTAAAAGTTGCTCTGATCTGCCCTACCTGGACTGGTCCTGTGAGATTTAAGGAAAGAAATTTTAATAGGTATGGAAAATGTCGCCTTTTTAGCTCATGCCTTTCCATTAGTAGTGCAAGGTGAGTAATATTCAAGTATAGTAGGCATTTCTCCTATGTCCAGAGGGCTTATAATCTTAAGATTTTTACCTGGGGCAATGGAGGGTTAAGTGACTTACCCAAGGCCACAAGGGATGTCAGTGGGATTTGAACGCTGGCTTCCCTGGTTCCTAGTCTAGTGGCCTAATCAGTAGGTTACTACCACACTCTCTGGGCAGCTACTCTACTCTATGGAGTATCTTTTAAATGTATGCAGCTTATGCTCCATAAAACATGTCTAAATATGCATGAAACCTTTAGGGGGAATACTTGTAGTCCAAATAAGCATTTAGTATATATAGAAAAAGACAGGTTAATTGGTTATTTTAGCTGCTTTTATTTGTAGAAATTTCTATATAAAATGTTATGGGCTTGATTTTATCAATGTTTTTTTTTTCTTTTGGGGGCTGATTTGGTAGCTCAGTGGCAGTACTTTTCCGTTTGATCACTGAGACGGGTCTTCCTCTCTGCAGGTTAGCTGGGGCTCAGAATGCTTCAGAGGTAGCATTCACAACTCTCCAGTATGAAGGAATCCTGATTGCTTAATGCACCCAGTGCACAGATTTAGGGTCCATGATTGCAGGATTCCAAAGGGAATGGTGGTGCATGGTCCCTAACT
Source organism: Ichthyophis bannanicus (assembly GCA_033557465.1). Taxonomy (NCBI): domain Eukaryota; kingdom Metazoa; phylum Chordata; class Amphibia; order Gymnophiona; family Ichthyophiidae; genus Ichthyophis; species Ichthyophis bannanicus. The sequence continues at coordinate 158,786,967 of CM066043.1, read as the reverse complement.
CAGGACGATCACTGCACTCGGAGTGATTGTTTTTGTTTCTGAGGTTCTCAAGGTGGCGAAACAGTGGCAAACCCAGAAGGATGCTGGGTTGCATAGAGAGAGAAATTACCAGCAGAAAGGAGGAGATATTAATGTCACTGTACAAGTTATTGAGGCCTCACTTGGAGTATTGTGTTCAGTTTTGGAGACGAAGGATATAAGAAGACTTGAAATAAGATATCTCACAAAGGATATAAGAAGACTTGAAATTGTTAAGAGGAAGGTGACCAAAATGATATGGAGCTTACACCGGAAGATGTATGAGAAGAGACTCAGACCTAAATATGTTTATGCTAGAGGAGAGGAGGGGCAGGGAAGATATGATACAGACCTTTAAATACTTAGTGTGTTAATGAACAAACAAGCCTTTTTCACTACTACTCAACATTTATAAAGCGCTACCAGTCATACGCAGCGCTGTACAGTATAGACATGTAAGAGACAGTCCCTGCTCATCAGAGCTTACAATCTGGGGAATATGGGGACACTGTAATACTAGAGGACATAACATGGAGCTGCAAGGAGGTAAACTGAAAGGCAACATCAGGAACTACTTTTTCACTGAAAGGGTGATGGATGCTTGGAATGCCATCTTGATGGGAAGTGGTGGGGGCAAATACAGTGACAGAATTCGAAATGGCATGGGACACACACAGTGGATCCCTTTTATAGCAACAGGATAAAATCAAAATAAATGTAACTATTTCTTATATCTCAACAAATAGAGGTGATCTGTACAAAGTGGTGGGTACACCTACTCTTGCTACCTTGCTGGGCAGACTAGATGGACAATGCTAAGTGCCGTCGACTCATGGTAACCCTCTAGATAGTTGACCTAAATTTTGTTCAGTCATCAGTCAGCCAGCTCATTACTGATAGAGTGGCACCCATAGCTGCTGTTATTGTATTGATTTATTTATTTATTTATTTATTTATTTACAGTCTCTTATATACCGCGCTATTCAGCATTAGCGCGGTTTACATGGAACAAAAATGCTCAGTACAATTAACACGTATGAGTTTACAGATAACAGGGCAAATAACTTGGATAACAGGGGTAAACTATTTACAAATCTTGCTACATAGAGTCATATGAACATGAATTTAATAGAAACATATGCACCACTAAGGGTTAGAGTATCTTTCTTGGTATGTTGTTGGGCTACCATATATTTGCTTAGCAGATTGCATCTCTGGTCTCTATGGGGTGCCGTTGGGCTCTATGAGGTACTTATTGAAAAGGTGGAATTTGAGAGCTTTCCTAAACTGTGTTAGGCTCTTAATAGCCCGGATATCCGGAGGTAATGCGTTCCAGCATCTTGGCGCACTGAGACTAAACGCCCTATTGGCTGTGGATGTAGTGCAATCTGTTAAAGCTTTAGGGACTTTTAGGGAGTTTATAGCCGTGGATCTTCTTGCTCTATTTGGAGATGTGGTATTGATGAGGGCAGTTATGGAATCAGAGCTTGTTAATAGCTTTAAAAGTGAGTAACAAGGTCTTGAAAATGATTCTAGCCTGGATGGGTAGCCAGTGTAACTGATGTAATCTAATCCAGTGGTCCCCAACCCAGTCCTATGGGGCCCACCGGCCAGTCAGGTTTTCGGGATATCCCTAATGACTATGCATGAGATATATATGCATTTGAGATATCCTGCCAACCTGACTCGTTTGTGGCCCTCCAGGGCTGGATGTGGAGACCCCTGCCTAACACCTCTGTCATCTAAGATTGTGAGTGGGCAAGGTGCAGATGTCCAAGACATCAAAAAGGTATATAGAATGTGTCACATTCCTCCTCACTTCTCACCACCACCAAAATATTGTCTATTAGACAACTTGTTGGTGGTGGTGAGAATCAAGGAGGAATGTGTCACATTCTATATACCCTTTCGATGTCTAGGACATCTGCACCATGCCCACTCACAATCTTAAATGACAGAGGTGTAAGGCAGGGGTCTCCAAATCCAGCCCTGGAGGGCCACAAACCAGTCAGGTTGGCAGGCTATCTCTAATGCATATATATCTCATGCATAGTCATTAGGGATATCCCGAAAACCTGACTGGCCGGTGGGCCCCATAGGACTGGGTTGAGGACCACTGATCTAATCGATCCATCTCATTGCCGGCCTTCCTCTTTTGCGTTGACCTTCAACCTTGCCAAGCATGATGTCTTTCTCTAACTATCTCTCTTGGCATGATGTGTCCAAAGTAGGAAAGCCAAAGTCTTGTCATCAGAGCTTCTAAGGAAAGCTTAGGTTTGATCTCCTCTAGTACTGACTGGTTTGTTCTTCAGGCAGTCATTGATATGCACAGTATTTGTCTCCAGCACCATAATTCAAAGGCATCAATTTTCTTCCTGTCTATCTTTTTCACTGTCCAACTTTTGCATCCATATAATGTTATTGAAAATATCATGACTTGAACAAGTTTAATCTTTGTATGAAGAGAGACATCTCTGCTCTTGAGAATCTTGTCTAGGTCCTTCATAGCCGTTCTACAAAGAGCAATGCATCATCTGATTTCTTGACTGCTTGTCCATTCTTTATTGAATGCTGATCCAAGTAGGTTAAAGTTGTCAACTCTTTCAATTTCTTCTCCATCAATGTTGAACTTACTGATTTTGCCAGTTGTCAGGATCTTTGTCTTCTTAATGTTAAGGTGCATAAGTCCATATTGGTCTTTATCTACTGTCATATACTACGTTACTATGACCAGACTAGGTGTGTTGGAGTAGAGGGGATCACCAAATAGATTCATGGTGCCAGATTCCAACCCCATTTCCAACTAAGTTGGGATTATAATACAAAGGAGCAGGAGGAAAGGTTGTTTATTTCCCCCTTTTCTAATTTTGTGCAGATTGGTAAATCCTTTAATACATTTGTCAATAATAAAAATGCTTAGGTTAGCTGTCTGCTCTTTAGGTGCATTCATCAGTGCAAAATGCCTACTGCTGTTCCCTCTGCCTCCATTCATATGCATGTATTAGGCATGCTGTCTTTTGAGCATTTGATAGTCTCCTACTGGTGCCAGTGCTCCAGTCAAATTTAATCTACCTTATGTATCGGGAGCAAAGCCATCTATGAAATGAAGCACTAAAAGATAAGAAGACTAGGATAATATGTTGGGATTCAAAAGAATCCAATATGGACAACTGATGCGATCTGTGTTTCACCCAGTTGTGAAAGATCCACTAACTTTGTCTCCATTAGTAAAGATTTGGCAGTGTTGGCCCAGTCATTAGTGATTTCAAGGCTGGACTGTGGCATCCTGTTGTGCTTTCCTTAAGAAGGAAATAGAGAGATTTTGGTTGGTTGAGAACATTGGAGTAGAATCATAGGGGGCCTGCATCTTAGAGACCATGTGAGTCCAGTACTTCAACAACTCCATTGATTGCCTTTCTGAATTTCATATGAAGTTGAATGTTCTCGGTCATTTTAAGGCACTTTGTGGTATAAGTCCAAAGTACCTTGGTATACTGTTGCGCCTTTATGTATCAGTGCATTTACTTAAATCATCTCAGAAAGGAGGGCGGAGTGATTTAGAGAATATCTGCAAGTGGGCCTTTTTTCTGTTATGGTCCCTGTGTTGTAGGACAGTCTCTTGTGATATGAGATACAGCAAAGATTTTTGAGATTTTAAGAAGTACGACGGGAAAACGTTATTCTCCAGGACCAAGCAGGAAGTCATTCCTCACATATGGGTGACATCGGTGCCGACGGAGCCCCCATGCGGAGCATATCACCAGCTTTCAAAGAAAGCCTTTGGGAATGCAGCGCGCCTGCGCGGTCCCCTTCCCGCCCAAGGGTGCCATCTTGCTCAGTATTTCTTCTTCCGCGGAGCCCGACGGATGTGAGTTCATGTCACCTGGGAAAAGTAGACTTTTTTTTTCCTGCGATTTTCGCGTTGCCTTATCCGGTTCAACGCTGGTTCCCCTCCCCGTCTGGGCTCAGTACACCGGTATCGAGTCCAGAGTTTTGATTTTCGTTTTTTGTCCTTCGTGACTAGCGTTTGCGCTTTTTTTTTGTGTGTTTTCACTGGCAGCCCGGTCTTTTGACCTTGCAGGGCCCTTTTTCTCCCGATGGCTGCCAGCGGGTTCAAAAAGTGTGATTGGTGCAAGAAACTTATGTCTCTCACCGACACACATGACTGCTGCCTCCGATACCTCGGGCCCGACCATGACCCACTGGCCTGTGGCCGGTGTGGCAAAATGTCGTCGAAGGTGCTTCGGAGCCGTGAACATAAACGTGAGCGACTTTTCTCTGACTCCGCGTCTGGCCGTCGGGGTTCCTCTGAAAGGGAGGCTCCCACCCGGGAACACAGAAGGAAGAAAAAGCTCGCGAGGGCGGCGTTCGTGGAGGCTCCTGTTTCCTCGAGGGCCAGGTCGCTTAGCCCTGACCGCCGCCCTGGGCTCTCGGAGTCAGAGAGGCCTTCCAAGCTACCTCGTTTGGAGCCTGAGTCCCCAAGTCACGTAAGTGCAGTTGTCCTCGTGGACTCTCCTCTGGGGGAGCCGACGTCTGGGCCCGAGTCGGGGGATGCTGAGTCTCTTGAGCTTGGACTCAGGTTGACGGCCTTGGAGAGCAGCTTGGCTGCCTTCATGGAACAGCAGCGGGTGCTGATCGCCGGTCTGACCAGTGCATCTGCCCCGACCACCGGGACATCGACTAAGTCGACCCCGGAGACCGAGCCGATCCTCGAGTCACTGAAGTCTTGCGTCGATCCTTGATCAAGGTCCCCCTTGACCTCCTGTGCAGGGCCGAGGTTGTTGACACCGATACCCTCGGCGTCGGGGCGGGTGGCACCAAGGCTCACATGGCTGGAGCCGCTCGATTCCTCCTCCTCGGAGTCAGAGTGGGAGACGGAGGACAAGGAATCCCCGGACACCTTCCGGACCCGGTGCGTCCCTTCGGACTCACTGGAGTCCAAGCCTCAGAGACGGTCCCCCCCCCCCCGGAGGATACCCGGTTCTCAGACTTCGTGAGGGACATGGCCAAAGCCTTGGCCTTCCCCGCAGACGCCGAGGGGGAGCCTCGAGCCGAGGAGCTCGATGCCCCCCAGTATGATTTTCCTCCGAAGGAAGCCTTTACTATACCGGTTCCTCCGATGCTGGAACGGCTGCTCTTCCGTATGTGGGAGGCACCGACCTCGACGCCGGTTCTTAGCAAAGAGTTGATTCCATTTATCGAGTCCGTAAGAGCCCTGGGTTACAAAAGGCGCAGCTACCGCACCGCTCCATGGTTGTAGAATCGGCCATGCACCGTCTGAAGAGTCAGAAGATGCACTCCTTGGTGCCTCCCGGCTGGGAGGCCTGGAACCTGGATGCCCTTGGTAGAAAGTGCTTCCAGGGCTCTATGCTATCTTGCTGTGTCCAGATCTACCAGCTGTACATGGGCATGTACCTACGAGACCTGGCAAAGGAGATTGCCGGGTTCTCAGCTGGCCTCTCCGAGGAACCTTTGCAGAGGTTCAAGGCTTTGTCAAAAGGGATTCAAGAGTGCTCAAAGTTTATCTCTCGAGCAGCCTATGATGGCTTTGAGGCTTCAGCCCGGGTAGCCGCGGCTGGCATCGGTGCATGCCGTCAGGCCTGGCTACAGTCATCAGACCTTGATCCATGAGTGCAGGACAAGTTGGTCGATGTCCCTTGCCGAGGTGAAAACCTTTTCGGTAAGCCCATGACTGAAAAGGCTGCGGAAATCGAGACTGAGACTCTCACCAGGACAAGTTGTCCAGGAAGACTTCTGCCCCTTCTCAGAAAAAGAAGGGCTCGGGGAAAGAAGCCCTTTTTCCCGAGGAAGGGTGCTGCCTACAAATCCTACCCTCAATACCAGGCCTCTCCAGCTCCCCAACAGGGCCAGCAGGCCAAGGAGCAGGGCATGGGCCCCGTAGGCAGAAGACACCCAAACCGCCAGCTCCGGCTCCTGTACAGCAGGGAGTGGGGTTTTGACTCCCACAGCATAGCCTCTTCTCCACAGCTGGCTCCACTCAGCACAGGAGGTTGGCTGACCCTTTACACCTACAGATGGCCAGCCATCACAGGGGATACCTGGTTACTGAGCATAGTCAGGAAGGGCTACTTGCTCCACTTCCACCAGCTACCCCCCTCCTACTTTCCAGGGGAGCCTCCAAGACTCCCTCTGCACAGAAACCTCCTCCTTCAGGAGTTGGCAAGTCTTCTAAAGGAACAGGCGGTGGAACCAGTGCCTCACCACCTGAAAGAGCAAGGCTTCTACTCCAGGTACTTCCTCGTACCAAAAACGACAGGAGGCCTCCGGCCTATCCTAGACTTGCGAAACTTTAAACAAGTTTCTGGAGAGGGAAAAGTTCAAGATGCTTACCCTTGGGATACTGCTGCCCTACCTCCAGCAGGGAGATTGGCTATGCTCCTTAGACCTAAAGGATGCTTATACTCACATTCTCATCCATCCAGAACAAAAACAATATCTCAGATTTGTGGTTGGCGGAAACCATTTTCAGTACAGAGTACTTCCCTTTGGCCTAACTTCCGCCCCCAGGGTTTTCACCAAATGCCTGGCGGTGGTGGCGGCCTATCTCAAAAATCAGGGAATTTTTGTCTTCCCATACCTGGATGACTGGCTCATCAGGGGTCATTCTCTCCAGGAGGCCAGACAAGCCACTGTTCGCACTCTCGCTCTTCTGCAGCATCTGGGCTTTGTCATAAACTACGCAAAGTCCACTTTGCCCCCCTCACAGAACCTAGAGTTTATAGGGGCAAGATTAGACACCCTGCAGGCAAGAGCGTACTTGCCCGAGGACAGGGCCCACAGACTGATGGATTTGGCCAACCAGTTCCAAAGCAATTCACAGGTCTTCGCCAGACACTTCCTGCGGCTCCTGGGCCACATGGCATCCACGGTATATGTGACCCCGAATGCCCGTCTGCACATGTGGGCTGCTCAGTGGTGCCTCAGAGCTCAGTGGGCGCAAGTCACAGGCGACCTCCGAGACAGAGTAAAGGTGTTCAAACCACTCTTGGACTCCTTGCAGTGGTGGCTACATCTCCCAAACTTTCTCAGGGGATACCCTTTCAGGCCCCAGCACACACAAGGGTGTTGACGACTGATGCTTCCTTAAAGGGCTGGGGTGCACATGGCAAGGGCACGTGCATTCAAGGCCTCTGGTCTCCTCGGGAGGCCACACAGCAGATCAATCTTTTGGAGATGCGAACAATCTGCTTAGCTCTACAGACTTTTTCTCATGCCCTCTCTCACCAGTCTGTCTTAGTTCAGAGAAACAATCAGGTAGCAATGTTCTATGTGAACAAGCAAGGGGGCACGGGGTCCAGACTCCTATGTCAGGAGGCGCAGGCCCTTTGCTCCTTTGCAGTCAAACAAGGCATGTTTCTCAAAGAGGTTTATCTACCTTGTCAGGAGAACTTCTTGGCAGACAAACTAAGCAGGATTCTCCAGCCTCACAAATGGCAGTTGAATCCTCTGGTGGTCCAGCAGATCTTTCTATGATGGGGACTTCCATCCATCTATCTCTTTGCAAGTCCACTGAACCGTCAGCTGCCCAGGTTTTGATCCAGACAGCCGCATCCCCTCAGAATGACAGCAGATGCGTTTCTGATCTCTTGGTCTATGGGGCCTCCTGTATGCGTTTCCTCCCACGCCCCTGGTGGCCCGAACTCTGTTCAAGATTCTACAGGACAAGGCCTCGGTGATTCTGGTAGCCCACAGATGGCCGAGGCAACCGTGGTTTCCACTTCTTCTGCAGTTGGCAGTGGAAACTCCATTTCCTCTGGAGTTGCAACCCGATCTCCTGTCTCAGGATCACGGTTCCCTTCTGCACCCCAATCTCAGATCCCTCAATCTGATGGCCTGGCTGCTGAAAGGATAGTGCTAGCTCCCTTACTTCTACCTAGGGAAGTTGAAGAGGTGGTCTTAGCCTCCTCTAGGAGGCAGTCCACCAGAAAGTCCTATGCTCTCAAGTGGCGTAGGTTCTCAATATGGTGTGCTCAGTGCAATGACGATCCTTTCTCCTGCCTTGTGCCAGTAGTACTACAATACCTACTTCACCTGTCAGACCTAGGCCTGAAGTCCAACTCTGTTTGGGTTCACCTCAGTGCTTTATCAGCACATCACTCACCGGTGGAGGGTCAGTCTCTGTCGGTTTGTGGCAGTGCTGATAGCATGCAATAAATAATACCCGGAGTCAGTTCAAGGATCCAAACCAATTTATTGTGCACAAGGCCCAAGCATCAAAGGACTGAGCAATGGCGAACAGGAACAACTTCCTTATATACAAGCTTCACAGTTTGATACAGGCAGACTTTCTATTGGTCCCAACGCCCCCTGCACCTATCCAATCAGGGACCCTCTCACTGGGCCCTGTTCTCCCTTCTCCGGCTATGCTAACACAGGCTCAGTTTCTAGACATAATACATTCCTGCTACAAGGTCATTGCATCAGCATAAAAGCATGGAATAAAGGATTAATACAAACTTATCAAAAGCAGTTTAGAGCGGTTTAAGGCAGATCCTCAGCCTTCACTGACTTTGGTCTTTCTCAGCATTACTATTTCTAGCAGTGGGGGTGGGGACTCCGGCCTAGCTTGCAGGCTCATACATGTACAAGCTGTTATATAGGCCATAGCCTACCACAGGTTCACCCCTTGGTGTCCCGCTTCCTCAGAGGCCTGTTTCTGCTCAAGCCTCCGATTCGTCCACCAGCCACTGAGTGGGATTTGAACGTGGTCTTGCAGCAACTTACTTGCCCACCATTTGAGCCAATGGCTACATGCCATTTACGCTTCCTTTCTTGGAAGGTGCTCTTCCTGGTAGCTCTTACCTCGGCCAGACGTGTGAGTGAACTACAAGCTCTGGTTTCTGATAGACTACACATGGTTCTATAAGAACAGGGTGGTCCTACGGTCCCATCCGAAGTTCCTTCCAAAAGTTGTCTCCTCGTTCCACCTCAACCAGGAGGTGGTTCTTCTGACATTCTTTCCCAGGCCGCATACCAGCCGGGCTGAAACAGTCTTGCATACCCTGGACTGTAAGAGGGCGTTTGTCCTTTTACATAGAACTACGCGGGGGCACCGAAGGGCTGCTCAGCTCTTCATCTCCTTTGACCCTAATAAACTGGGGTTGCCTGTCTCCAAGCGTACCTTGTCCACTTGGGTAGCAGATTGTATCGCCTGGGCGTACAAGGCAGCCGGCCTCTCCTTGTAGGGTCGAGTCACGGCCCACCTTGTCGGGGCGAAAGCCGCGTCAGTAGCTCATCTCTGCTCTGTTCCGTTGGCAGACATCTGCCGGACTGCTACTTGGTCTTCAAGCCAGACTTTTGCAGCCTACTACTGCCTCGAGAGAGAGTCCCGAAGGGACAGTGCTTTCAGACAGGCAGTACTCCGTAATCTCTTTGAGGTTTAGGCAACTCCTACCCTCCCGGCCCTGGTGTTGGGCTACCGTACGGGGGCGTTCTCAGAGGATATTCTTATCACGGATGCTGAGGCTCTTAACAGGGAGCCATTTTTTTCAGCTTTGGGTTCCCGGTAGCCTAGAGCTGGGGAGTCCCATATGTGAGGACTGACTTCCTACTTGGTCCTGGAGAAAGAGTAGTTACTCACCTGTAACAGGTGTTCTCCAGGAGCAGCAGGAATCAGTCCTCACGACCCTCCCTCCTCCCCTGGAGTTGCAGTCATATACTTTTATTTTGTGTTTTGCTGTCTTTTAGCTATGTCATCAGACTGAGCAAGATGGCACCCTTGGGCGGGAAGGGGACCGCGCAGGCGCGCTGCATTCCCAAAGGCTTTCTTTGAAAGCTGGGGAAATGCTCCGCACGGGGGCTCTGTCAGCGCCGACGTCACCCATATGTGGGGACTGATTCCTGCTGCTTCTGGAGAACACCTGTTACAGGTGAGTAACTACTCTTTTTGACAGGTCTTTTTTGGAGGGATGTTGAGGGATTGGACCTAGGAGGAAGTTTGTGTTGGAATGATTTTGTTTTTAATTTAATTATGTTATATTATGTGTGTGTGTGTGTGTGTGTGTGCAGGGCTGTACCGAGGTTGAATCATGCCCTGTGTGACTTGCACAACGGGGGCGCACCCCCCCTCCCCCTGCTTCCGTGCTGGCTCCACGACAAGGGCATGCCAAAGAGACAGCTTCCGGGGCTTCATTCTCCTTCTCTTTCGCAAGAGGAGAGGGACATTTAGATCTTCGGGAAAACTGTTGGAGCAAAATGTGCATCAAGTTTGGTACATTCCAAGGGCTTCTTGTTTCTTTTTAAATAGCATTAGCTAGATACGCAGGTATTTGACGCATGTGCGTCCTGCTGCTGAGCCAGATCCACAGTGTTCATGGGAAGATTTGCTTTACAAAAATGAACAAACAGTTTTATGAGCAATTCAGTCAAATAAGGGCAAATGTTTTCAATTTCTTAAGTAGCGTATTAATAATTTGTATGGAAAGTTTATAAATTCGGCATGTTTGGCATCGTGGTGATGGTCATAGAGATGGAACTTTCTTGGGGAACCTATGACAAGATTAACGGGGCAATCTGCCCCCTCCCCCCTATTTCCTTGCGGATTTTTTTCTCCTCCTTCTCCTAGCCCTGATGCCGAAGATGAGCGCGTAGTCACTCAGGCGCTTCCTTTTCTCAAAGAGCGCTCACCGGTGCCCCAGCTTGTAGCCGATGTTCTGGTTTTTCTTCTTGCTGGACTTGCTGCTGTTGCTCTGGCCCCCTCCTCCTCCCCCGGCCCCGGGGCCGTAGGGTACCAGGTTGTTGGAATTGTGCTCGGGCTTGGAGAATACGATCTTGGGCCGGCACGCTAAGCAGATCTAACCCTCCCTTCTCTGACGTCGCGTCAGAGCAGGGAGGGACAGATGTGCTTAGCATGCCTCGAGATGGCTTAAGGGGCACATTTCAGATATCTGCCATTGCCTGCTGCCATTGAGAGAAGAAAAAGTGGTGTCGGCAGGCAATGGCAGACAGCCGAAATGCGCGCCTTAAGCCTTTGCACCCTGTGTGGCTGCACCGCTCGCACAGGGCTAGGTGCGGTCCTGTGTGTGTGTGTGTGTATGTATCCAGACTATTTTATTTCTTGTTAATGGATGTTCCTTATCTTGATTAGACCACTCCAGACCATGTGAGTTATACTCCCTTGCCAGGAGGTGGAGGCAGACCTGAGCAACTTTCAGTGATATAACTAGGTATATCTGCTGGGACAGCACTGAGAGAAGCCAGCATTTGTCTACCTCCAACAGATAGCAAGTTGCATGGACTGGTGCAGTAGTGCAGATAGGCCTGGCTTCCCTGTCCCAGACCATAATCCTGTGGCCCATGTGCAGAATCTCGTAGGACTGACTTGCTCAGGGCTTGGATATGCCCTTATCCCCTGGAGCAGACAGTCACCCTGTGTCCAGCAAAGTTTTCCTGCAGAGTCTATGGAATGAGGTGATATGTAAGTAATATATGCAATATAATATAAATGGGTCTTGCTTGTATTATGCTGGAAGTACAGTTTTCCACATTGTTATAGACTGGCTGGAAAAGCTGTATAGTGATAACATTTGTTAACATAAACATAAGATATGCCATACTGGGTCAGACCAAGGTCCATCAAGTCCAGTATCCTGTTTCCAACAGTGGCCAATCTAGGTCATATGTACCTAGCAGTTTCCCCAAAAGACACAGGTTCCACAATGCTTGTATTGGGTCAAGCATTGATATCCTGGGTCCCTTTTTAATAATGGTTTATGGACCTTTCTTCCAGGATCTTGTCCAAACCTTTTTTAAACCCAGCTACACTAACAGACTTTACTACATCCTCCGGTAACAAATTCCAGAGTTTGATTACACGTTGAATGAAAAAATATTTTATTTTATTAGTCTTAAATAGTTTACCCTGTAGCTTCATTGCATGTCCCCTAGTCTTTCTATATTCTGATAACGTAAACAATCGATTTACGTTTACCCGTTCCACTCCGTTCATTAATTTATAGACCTCTATCATATCTCCCCTCAGCCGTCTCTTCCAGGTTGAAGAGCTTTCAGTTTGTCAATTCCAAGTGTTTTCCTTTTTCAGAAAATGGTTTTTAACACTGATTTTTTTTCTTGGCTCTTGTACTGATGTATTATGTTCTTAGAAATCCCTTCCTGCACTTCAGGAATATTGCATGTATATGTGGTTAGTTCCCTGTTTCATTTTCATTCTTTAATACACTGCAAACAAAGCAAAATCTTTCTTGAAAGCTTATTGACAAATCTTTTGGTTAATCTATCTTTTGCGGTGGCTTAGTGTGACTCTGCTAACGTGTTAATCACAAGTTCAATCAATTAGGTATACTATTATAGCAAAGCTAAAGAGCAAGTTTAGCACACACACAGAAAACCAGGCTAAACAAGACTTAACCGTTGTGTTTGAGTTCTAATGTTTTATTTATTTGCATTTCTTAACTGCATATCTGAAAAACTGCTCCATGTAGTGTACATCAAAATAAGATAATACACTCAATTTACATGGAATAACATACATGGTTAGTCAGTATCCCCCCCTCAGTCGGTTCCTCCTTCCCTCCTCTCCCTCCAAAACTATTTTGGGGGGGGGGGGGGGGGGGGGGAAGAAAGAAGGCAGTGATGCACTTTTTGAATTGCATAGTTTGTTCCCTCTGAAACCTGTGCTATGGTTGTCTTGTATGCAGTAAAATCTGGTAATAAACGTATTTTGTGTTTGGTATAATGCCAGTTGAAATGAACATTATGGTGGTTTACAAAGTTTCCAGCAATTGTTTCAGAAGCAAATATCTGATTTAATTACTATTCTCTTTACAAACCACTCTTGTTTGGTCAGACCAGCCAAGTATCCCACAAGAGCAGAAATCTCGTATTCAACGCAAGTTTCAGGCAGCAGTGTCACTTTATTGTGGTGGACTGCAGAGGAATGGCAGTCCACTACTCGGTTTCTCCTTTGTCAGCATCATGAGCAACTTCAGATTTCGCCGGTCGACACTTATGGCTGCTGATCTGAGATTTGAAGTTGCAATGGGCTTCTACATGGAAGAAAACAGGCAATGGGGCAATTTTTCAGTGGACGAGAGCTCAGTTATTCCAAGAATGGGAGAGGGGGATGTGCAGAAAATCTCTTGCTTGATAAACTATTCCCCCTTGGGTTAAAGCCTTCCTTAAACCGAATCACCCTCACTTTGATTTGCAGCTTGTGAGGGCTTGTGTGCATCAGTAATGCTGAGAGCTAACTACGTTAGAGTCTCCCAAGATGGACTGACCTCAGTTGAGGTGCCAGACTAAGACAAACCACCCATCTGGGCAGCAGCAGAAAAGGATAGTGTTGGTGGTAGAGGATCACATTTCTGTGACAATGGCAACATTAGCATTACCTGCACAGAAGAAAGGCCTGGCAATCTATTCTGTATCTTGCCATGAAAACCCAATAGATAGTCAAAACAAAACAAATTACACTATAGTGCTGGAAGATGAGAACCCCCAGGTTAGAAGGCACTCGACTGTCTACTGGGGATGAACTGAAGACTTTTCAGATTAAAGTCGGCATTTATGATGTGGTTGGATCAAAGCCCTCTGGACATCTGATGGCTAATGTAGCTGTGCATGAAATGGGTCAGAAGCTGCAAGATGTCTTACATACTGGGACATGAAACGTACGAAGCATGAACCAAAGGAAGTTGGAGGTGGTCAAGAATGAAATGGAACGTGTACAACTCGATCTGTTGGGTATCAGTGAAGTGAAATGGACTGGCATTGGGCACTTTGCATCTGAGGAGCACATGGTATACTATGTTGGAAGGGAAGATGAAGAAGAAATGGTGTTGCAAGCTTCTTAGTCTGAAATGTATATAGTTAAGAATCCTCTGGGTTATAGTTTGAAATGTGTATAGTTAAGAACCCCTCTGGCTCTTCATCACATGTTGTATATAGTTTCATCTAAAAAATAAAGCTAATCCTATTAAATAACAGGAGAGCAAAAGCACATATCAAAAATAGTCAAATGTCGGAAAGTCTGTTATACAAGGGGGGAAAGTGAAAACCCTCAATCAGCAGACCGTTCCTTTTTAATCTTTTATTCAGTGATGTGTTAAAGTGAAAACATTTGTGATTTCTATCAAATATCCAAAAAAGCCATAAGTGCTAAGATGTAACACAATGTAAATTTTATACTTAGCTGGTAGTTGGAAAATCACAACAGGATCAATGGAATGGAGACTGAAGACAAGCCAACCGGTGTGAAAATCAGTCCAGGAGAGCTAGCTACCGGGTCCAGCACTCCCCTTTTTCAAGTAGTAGAGCAGAAAATAAGCTCCCTGATAATACGATGAAATCTTAAAACGAAATTCTTTGCAAACGCTCCATATATGCAAAGATCCATAGGAACGCACTTGTTAAATCTCATAGTCCCTCAAAGAAGGATAGCGTCTGATGTCACAGGGCAGAGTGTTGTAATATATCTCCAGGAACAAGCAGGAATGTAGTCTTCACATATGGGTATCATCGGTACCGATGGAGCCTGCGCGGGAACACTCCCTAGCGTCCAATTAGAAAGCTTTTGGGAGCATCCCAGAGCGCCTGCGTGTTGCCTTCCCGCCTTTCCCAACTGCCTCTCTCCAGTTCTTCGTTTTCCGCAGAGCCAGCAGGTCGTTGTTCCTGTTACCGCAGAAAATTCTTCCTTATTACTTTCTTTCTCGACACTTTACCGGTACCGCCGATTTTCTTTCTTTTTCTGTTCTTTTAAAAAAAATAAATATATATATATATATATATTTAGTATTTTTCCCATTTTTCCCAGGTGCACGTGCCATTTTGGGCCTCAGGTCCAAACATTTTCCTACAATGGAGAAACCTGCTTCAGGTTTCAAAAAGTGCACCAAGTGTGGCGTATCCATCTCCGTCACCGACACCCATGAATGGTGTCTGAAATGTTTAGGTCCTGACCACTCCATCACTGATTGTATGTCCTGTGCCATGATGTCTAAAAGAGGTTGGCAGAACCGAGCTGCTAAGCTCAGTACCCTGTTTCCCTCTGATGCAGCTTCGGTGGCATCGACGTCTTCCAGGGCTTCCTCTTCCTCCCATGGATCTCAGGTAACTAAACATAAGTCCAGCCGGTCCTCAAAGGGTAGATCTCCGTCTAAGCACCGAGATGCCTCTGGCGTTGCCCTTGAGGATTCTGCACCGGCAAAATTGCCCCGGCAGGAGGCTTCGACTTCCAAAGCATTATTGGGGCTCCAGGATGTTCTCGAGGCCTCGACCTCGGCAGAACTACTGGTGCCATGCTCCTGGGGTATTGGCTGTCTTCTCCGGTACCGACATCCAGGCATCGGCAGCATCGATAGACCAGAGGTTCCTGGCTGTTGAGCGCAGTCTGGCGGCTCTCCTTGTGGCATCGACACCCTTGGAACCGCATCAGACGGTTCAGCTGGTACCGGCACCAACACCGGTACCGATAGCATCGACATCGGTGTCCACATTGCTGGCACCCAGTCACCCGATGCCCTCCGGTACTGATACACCGGTACAGTTTCCCCCCAGTACCGACTTCGGTCGGTACAGGTATCGGGCTCTACAAGAGCATCCAGACAGAAGGTACTTCGAGTCCTCAGAAGAATCTGAGGATTCCGACAGTTCTGTCAATGCGGGGGTGCTTCTTCCAGAGGAGCCCTCCTCCTCTAAACGCAGGATGTCTCCTCCAGAGGAGATATCTCCTTCCAGGATTTCATCAGGGAGGTGGCTCGGGGTCTCTCCATTACTGTGGCTCCTGAAACAGAGCCCAAAGGAGCTGGAAATTTTACAATATCCCAAAGTTCCTAAGGAGGCAGCTACTTTCCCCATCCATGAGATCTTGCATGATCTCATGCTCGGAATGTGGGAGACCCCTCTTACCACCTCTCCTCATTCTCGCAAACTTGACACTATGTATCGAGTCCCTCCTTGTCCTGGTTTTCAAAAAACTCGGCTCCCTCACCACTCTATTGTAGTGGAGTTAGCTATGAGAAGGATCAGGAGTGCAAAGAGGCATGCCTCTAATCCCCCAAGACGTGAGTGCAGAACTTTGGATGCTTTTGGACGTCGTACCTTCCAAGCTTCCATGCTTTCTGCCAGGATCAGTTCCTATATTTTATATATGGGAATGTTCCTGAAGGAAATCACAGGAGATTTAGAGGTTTTGAGTTCTCTTCTTCCTGAGGATAGGAGACAGGATTTTCTCACATTGGTCAAACATGCCCAAGATGTTTCCAAATTTGTCGTCCATGCAGCTTTTGACTGTTTTGAGTGCATAAGCAGAACCTCTGCCATTGCCATAGGTGCACGTAGAATTGCCTGGCTCCAGGCATCTGATTTGGAGCTCTGGGTACAAGACAAATTGGGCAATATTCCTTGTACTGATGAGAACCTGTTTAGCAAAGATTGGCAAGAAAAGGCCAATGAGTTGGATGCTGACAACTCCACCTTGGACAGATTATCCAAGGGCACAGCTGATCTTGCAAGAAAGAAATCTTTCAAGAAACCTTTCTTTTCCAAAAAGAAAAGGTTTTATCCTGCTTATTCCCAGCAGGGACGCTCTGCAGGTCAACCTATCCAGAAGGGTCAGCAACCATCCAAGCAAAGAAAAGCAAAGACTGCTAAGCCTCAACCGCCTCAGCAGTCTCGGCCTCCACAAGGCCTTTGACTTGCATCTAGAGAACTTAGCCTTCCTGGCTCTAAATGGACCAGAGCCTTCCACTATTCCAGGAAGGTTGTCACTTTGCCCCAAGATGGGGGCAAATAACAGCAGAGCATTGGACACTCCATCATAAAAGAGGGGTACAAGCTTCATTTTTTGAGCATGCCCCCTCCCACAATAGTAAAACAGTTCAATTCTCAGACCTCTGTCATCAACCTGTTAGATCAAGAGGTCACCATACTTCTTGCCCAGGGGGCAATAGAAGAAGTACCCATTCATCAACAGGGTACAGGGTTTTACTCCCCCTATTTCCTTATCCCAAAGAAAACAGGGGGATACAGACCTATTTTGGACCTCAGAGAATTGAACAAATTCCTGTTCAAAGAGAAATTCAAGATGATTTCTCTAGGAACTCTGCTGCAATACCTTCAGAGTCAGGATTGGCTTTGTTCTCTAGATCTCAAGGATGTGTACACCCATGTTCTCATCCATCCAACTCACAGAAAGTTCCTTCGGTTCCTTTTTCAAGGAAAGCACTACCAATACAGGGTGCTTCCCTTTGGACTGGCCTCAGCTCCAAGAGTGTTCACGAAATGCATGGCTGTGGTAGCAGCATTTCTCCACACTCTAGGCATATTCATCTTCCCCTACTTAGACGACTGGCTCATTCAAGCCCCCTCGGAGCCAGAGGCCAGAGCTTCTCTATCTTGCACAATGCGCATCCTTCAGTATTTGGGTCTAGTCATAAACATCCCAAAATCCAGTCTAACTCCCACTCGGTCTCTAGAATTCATAGGAGCTTTGCTGGATACCAAAAAGACAAGGGCCTATTTCCCCCAGGCCCCTTGCCTTCGCATGGTGCAGTTAGCTTCTCAAGCAGTGCTAAAACCTCTTCTCACTGCCCGAGAAATGCTACAACTACTAGGCCACATGGCATCCACAGTGCATGTGGTTCCTTATGCTCGCCTCCATATGAGAGCAGCCCAGTGGACTTTATCCCCCCAGTGGACCCAGGCATCAGGGTGCCTGTCAGACAAAATAGCAAACACAAATTGCCTTATTTTGTCCCTCCAATGGTGGCAGTCCACGCAAAACCTGTTGCTGGGGTCCCCATTTCAACAACCTTTACCACAGACAACTCTTACAACAGATGCTTCACCAATGGGTTGGGGAGCTCATCTACAAGATCTCTCCACCCAGGGCATCTGTTCTCCACAGGAGACATCTCTGCATATCAACCTCTTGGAGCTCAGGGCAATCTTCCTTGCTCTTCAAGTGTTCCACACCCTGCTCAGCTACAAGACAGTCCTCATTCATACGGACAATCAAGTAGCCATGTTCTACGTGAACAAGCAGGGGGGGGAACAGGCTCTCTGTTGCTTTGCAACGAAGCTTTGCGACTATGGGCCCTCGCCAGAGAGCATCAGATTCATCTCCTGGCAGTGTATCTTCCAGGCATACAAAACTCTTGGGCAGACCGACTCAGTCGTGTTCTGCTTCCACACGAATGGTCTCTACATGCAGACCAGGTGGCCAAAATTTTTCAAATTTGGGGAACCCCGGACGTAGACCTCTTTGCAAGTCCGTTGAATGCCAAACTTCCCCGGTTCTGTTCCAGAATTCCGGCTCAGGGATCTCAGGCCAGGGATGCTTTCCTCCTTCACTGGGGTCAAGACTTCCTTTATGCCTTTCCACCCATTCCCCTAATTCCCAAAACCCTGTTCAAGCTTCAGAGAGACAGAGGGCGTATGATTCTCATAGCTCCACATTGGCCATGGCAAGAGTGGTACCCTCTGCTTCTACATCTCTCTCAAGCCCCATCCCTGGAGTTAGTATCTGCTCCAGATCTCCTGTCTCAGGAGGATGGAATGTTATGGCATCCCAATCCCCAGTCTCTGCATCTCAGAGCTTGGTTGGTGAAGGCCTAGATCTTCATGATCGTAACCTCCCTCAGCAAGTAAAGGATGTCCTTTATGCTTCCAGGAAGCCTTCCACAAGACGCTCTTATGCTTTTAAGTGGAAGAGGTTTACCATATGGTGTTTGCAGAAGGGTCTTAATTCCCTTGCGATACCTCTGGAATCATTACTGGAGTATCTCCTTCATTTATCCAATGCAGGACTTAAGACTAACTCAGTAAGAGTCCATTTGAGTGATATTGCAGCTTCTCTCAAGCCTCTAAATGGACAACCTATCTCCTCCCATCCTCTTATAGCAAGATTTATGAGAGGCCTTCTTCTAACTAAGCCTCCCATTAGGCCACCACCGGTGGCATGGGACTTAAACCTGGTTCTTGGTCAGTTCATGAAGCCACCTTTCGAACCCTTAGCTACTACATCATTGAAATTCCTTTCTTGGAAAGTTATCTTTCTCATTGCAATCACATCAGCATGCCGCATCAGTGAGTTGCAAGCACTAGTAGCGGATCCACCTTATACAAGGTTTCATCATGACAAGGTAGTCCTTAGGACTCATCCACACTTTATGCCAAAGGTGGTCTCGCCTTTTCATCTTAATCAAGCAGTCTACCTGCCTGTGTTCTTTCCAAGACCTCATGCATCAAATGCAGAAAGGAATCTTCATACTTTGGACTGTAAAAGAGCTTTAGCCTTTTACTTGCAAAGAACACAGCAACATAGAAAGTCCTCTCAACGCTTTTGATCCTTCTCATTTGGGACTTCCAGTCTCCAAGAGAACACTGTCCAACTGGATTGCACAGTGTATTTCTTTTACCTATCAGAGTAAGAACCTTCCTCTGGAAAGCCATGTCACAGCTCACAATGTGAGAACCATGGCAGCTTCAATGGCCCATCTACACTCTGTGTCTATCGACGACATCTGTCGAGCAGCTACTTGGGCCTCGGTTCATACCTTCACAACCCATTACTGCTTGGACAAGGGCTCCCGCCGGGATGCCTTGTTTGGTCAGGCTGTTCTCCAACACCTGTTCCATACCTAATCAACGCCTACCCCCCATCCCTGGTTGGATGCCAGAGATCCATGGGGGGAAGTGGAGCCCTTTCACAGGGGCACACAACTTCTGGGGTCTCTCCCTGGCATCTGTAGTTAGGGAGTCCCCATATGTGAAGACTACATTCCTGCTTGTTCCTGGAGATAACATAGTTACTCACCTGTAACAGGTGATCTCTGGGAACAGCAGGAATTTAGTCTTCACAACCCACCCACCTCCCCTAGGAGTTGTATCTCTCTATCTATCTCTTTCCCTTTCTCTCAGCTTTAAAACTCAACTGGAGAGAGGCAGTTGGGAAAGGCGGGAAGGCAGCACGTAGGCGCTGTGGGATGCTCCCAAAAGCTTTCTAATTGGACGCTGGGGAGCGTTCCCGTGCAGGCTCCATCGGTACCGACGATACCCATATGTGAAGACTAAATTCCTGCTGTTCCCAGAGATCACCTGTTACAGGTGAGTATCTATGCTCTACCCAGTGGAAGGCAGCTATGGAAGAGCCAAAGGGTCAAACCAAGTTCAAGGTCCCAAGGTACTTCACCAATCTATTCTAAATTTAACCCATTAGGGATAACAGTATTTAAGGTAGAAATCCTGTGTTGTTCTAATATCTGTAGACGATATTCTCTGTCTCCACTTGTAGGATCCAAAGGAACGTGATCTATGACACACCATTTAAAATCTGAAAAAACATGCTGTAATAAAACACAATGAGAAAGCAGCGGGGCTGTTAAGGTCTTCGTGTGTATCTGTGATTTGTGCTTCGATAGATGCTTTTTTACAGGACGAATAGTACGTCCTACATACTGAAGGCCACAAGGGCATGTCAGTAGATAGACCACAAAGGATGAAGTGCATGAAGTATGCCATTTATTAACATAGAAACATAGAAACATAGAAATATGACGACAGAAAAAGACCACATGGCCTATCTAGTCTGTCCTTCCATAACAACTACAACAGTCCACTCTTTGCCTTTAGAGATCCTCTGTGTTGGTCCCATGCTTTCTTGAATTCAGTTACTGTCCTCATCTCTACCACCTCCACTGGGAGACTATTCCACGGATCCACTACTCTTTCCGTAAAGAAATATTTCCGCATATCACTCCTGAATCTATCTCCCTTCACCCTCATCCCATGTCCCCTCGTAGCAGAACTTGCTTTCAATTGAAAGAGGCTCTCTCCCTGAACATTTATGCCACGGAGGTATTTAAACATCTCAATCATATCACCTCTATCCCGCCTTTCCTCTAAGGTGTACATATTAAGATCCTTAAGTCTGTCCTCATATGCTTTATAATGAAGCCCATTAATCATTTTGGTAGCAACCCTCTGCACCGACTCCATCCTGTTCACATCCTTTTGAAGGTGCGGTCTCCAGAATTGCACACCATACTCCAAATGAGGTCGCACCAAAGACTTATACAGAGGCATTATCACCTCCTTTTTTCTGCTAGCCATTCCTCTCCGTATGCACCCAAGCATCCTTCTAGCTTTTGCTGTCGCCTTTTCCACCTGTTTAGCTACTTTAAGATCATCAGACACAACCACGCCTAGGTCCCGCTCTTCTTTAGTGGACAAAAGTACTTCACCTCCTATACTGTATTGCTCCCTTGGATTGCTGCAGCCCAAATGCATGACCTTACATTTTTAACATTAAATCCCAGCTGCCAAATTCTAGACCATTCTTCAAGCTTAGCTAGATCCCTCCTCATGTTATCTACCCCTTCCTGGGTGTCTACTCTATTGCAGATTTTGGTATCATCCGCAAAGAGGCAAACCTTACCCGACAGCCCTTCCGCTATATCACTAACAAAGATGTTAAAAAGAATCGGACCAAGGACAGATCCCTGGGGCACACCACTGGTAACATCCTTCTCCTCAGATATCGCTGACCTGTCCCGGGATGTATCCAATCTGCACCAACCTGAGAGAGTGGACAAAAAAAACATCTAGCTGAATCACAAGAAAAATGGCCCAGATCTTCATGGGCCCAGATAGGGCGATCATAACCCACTGTGGAATGGACAACTATATCCCAGAGATTATTACTCCGTTGGAATGCCACCATAAGTTCTTTCTGGAAGCAAGCATGAAAGCTCAGAATATGCCAATATTTTCTTAAAATATCCACAACTCGAGAAGAACCTATCGTATAAGGTACAAACTCCTACAATTTTGTCAGACCCTTCAGATGTCGAAGATGTAGCTCTATTTGGGTTTAAGAGCCAGTCCCAATGCACATATTTCACTTTTTTGTATGCTTTATCAAGAACCTGCTTGGGATATCCCCAATGAAGGAGACGAGTATATAAATCTTTGGAATGAATAATAAATTGCTCAGTAGATGAACAAATCTGTTTTAAACGGAGAAATTGGCCAAAGGGTAAAGCTCTGCGAAGAGGACCAGGATGATGGCTCTGGAGCTGCAGCAAAGTGTTGTGTTGAACAGGTTTTCTGTATAAGGTAGTACACAGATGGTTATCAGATTTGTATAGGCATACATCTAAAAAATCTATTGTAGTAGAGTGATATTTGGCCGTAAATTGTATGTTCGCTTTAATATTTATTTATTTATTTTATTTATCTATTTTCTTCTATACTGCCCCTTCCAGCGATCAAGGGCGGTTTACATGAAACATCTTAACAATTGTACACAGTTGTATACATTTACATTGAACAATCGGATTCAACTATTTACATTGAACGGTCAGGTTCAACTATTTACATTGAACAATAAACTTCAACTTTATGAGATATTAATAATACAAACAACCATTAAATTAATAGTATTCAGCCATAGCAAAAATTGAGATACAGTGTTCTTTGTCTGTCCACAAAAAGAAAACATCATCTAAAAACCAAACCCATAAAGGAATATCTCGAAACCATTCAGAAACATAAATAGTAGATTCCTCCATAGAAGCCATGTAAAGTGTTGCAACAGAAGGGGCCACAGTTGCCTCCATGGCTATGCCATAAATCTGAAGATAAAATTTGGAATCATACAAAAAATAGTTTTGTGACAAAACCAAAGTAAGTAATTCCAAAAAGAATGATTGTGGAATCCGATCAGGTAATGGAACCGGAGCTGATTGGATGATGTCTATAGCTTCCCGTTGGTCAATATTAGTGTGAAGTGCTGTTACATCAGCCGTGACCAACCACATCGTATCCATAGCAACCTCACATTGTGCTATGAAGGATAAGAAATGAGAAGTATCCCTTAAGTATGATTTAACCGAACCAATTAATCTTTGTAAAAAGTGGTCACAAAAATTAGATAATGGTTCTAAGATAGAACCACGGCAGGAAACTATGGGACGACACAGTGGATTAAGCAATGACTTATGTACCTTAGGTACTGTATAAAAGATTGGAATCCGAGGGTGACGTGGAGTCAAAAACCTGGCCTCCTTAGAGGTTAGATAGCCAGAGTCTAGCGCCCGTTCCACTATCTTTGCAATCTCAGACTGTATTTGAGTAGTGGGATCATGTGTAATAACCGATAGTATTTAGAATCGGATAAATGTCCCGTGATTTGCTGCTGATAAAATGAAAAAGAAAGTAGAATTTCAGAGCCCCCTTTATCAGCATTCCGAATAATCATTACTAAGAGCAGTGAGAGCATCACGTTCTTCCCATGATAAATTAGAATAAGAAGATAACGAATTCTCTAAACAAGCCAAATCTGACAATACCAATTGTTGATAAGTTGCTATGAAAGGCGCTGTAGGGCCAGGAGGAAGCCATGTCAAAGGGCCTTTGATGATCGAATCATCTGAAACCGTAGAAGGTTTATCAGCAAAAAAATACATAATTTGTAATTACCAAAAAAAAATGGGAATAAAGCTTGTTGTGTCTTAAAAAGAATTGAATCGAGACGTAGGTACAAATGAAAGACACCCGTTCTTGAGTTGCAGTTAAAGGATAGGAACTTAAGTTCACCACTGCTGAGGGTGATGTGATCGTGGTCTGTAACCTCTCCCTTGCCTGGTGAATGAAGTCCGATACGGAGGTTGATTGCCTCGTCCTCTGCCCCCTCCCTCCCCCCCCCCCGAAAATCCTGCTGAGATCTATCGGTGAAAACTGTAGATCCTGGGGCTGATGATACTGTAATCAGTATCCTCCGAGGAATGTTCAAATGCTTATATGAATTAGTAGATCGTCTCTAAGTGTACACCCTATCATTTTCATAATCTGCACTGTCACAATTATATTTCTTCAGTTTTAAGGAACGTAAATAGTCATGAAAAGAAGTAGTCTGTTGTATGACCTCAAATGTTTTCACTTTAACACATCACTGAATTAAAGATTATTTATTTTATTTATTTACATTCTCTTATATACCGCGCTATTCTGCATCAGTGCGGTTTTACATTGAACAAACTGAAATTACATTGAACAGGGCATTATAACTTGGAGATAACTATTTTACAGGGAACATGGGCTATGGAGGGTTAAGTGGCTTGCCCAAGACCACAAGGAGCACCTGTGGGACTAGAAACCCCAGTCCTTCCGGCCCAAGGTTGCTGTCTGCTAGTGGGATTTGAACCCCTGACTTTCCGGCCTGAAGTACCTTGCCCCAACCACTAGGCCACTCCTCTACTCCAAAAAAAGGAGATTAAAAAGGAACTGTCCGCTGTTTATAGGGTTTTCACTTTCCCCCTTGTATAACAGACCTTTCCGACATTTGACTCTATTTTTGATATGTGTTTTTGCTCTCCTGTTATTTAATAGGATTAGTTTATTTTTTAGTTGATTCATTGTGCTAATTCAATTTTGGTCATTATATAGGTATATAGTTTCATGCCATTGTTGCAATGTACTTGAATTTCTTCTATGTAAACTGCCTTGACCTGGTGAAAGGCGGTATATAAATAAAGTTAAATAAATAAATGCAAGAGCTGTAATGAAATACAATGCAATCAGTGAACGCGTAATTTCCATTCATCTAAGGGGAATGCCAACTATTATTCAGATATATGCCTCAATAGCTGCAGAAGATGAAGAAGTTGATCAGTTCCACAAGCTGAAATTGACAGAACATGCAAACAGGATATCCTGATAGTGAGTTGTGGGTGACTGGAATGCAAAAGTTGGCAACAATAAAGAAGGCAAAGGGGTTGGAAAATATAGATGTGGCAACAGAAATGAAGCTGGAGAAAGATGATTAGAATTCTGCAAGACCAATGGTCTATTTATCTCAAACACCTTCTTCCAGCAGCACAAATGGCGGATTATACACATGGGCCACCCAGTGGATTGTACAAAAATCAAATGGACTATATTTTTGGAAGTCAACGGTAGAAAAGCTCAATAACCTCAACCTGGAGCTGACTGATACAAATCACCAACTACATGCAAACTCAAGCTAAAGCTGAAAAAGAGTGAGCCACTCATGAATGAGAAAAATATGATGAGAATATACCACCAGAATTTAAAGACTGCCTGCAAAATTGATTTGCTGCTTTGAATACAAATGACAGAGCACTAAAGAGTTATGGGATGATATCAGGAAAGTTGTGTTTGAAGAAAGTGAGAAGTCTCTGCAAAAGGTGAGAAAGCAAAAACATCCAGAATGGATGACCGAAGAAACTCTCTGAAAATTGCCCAGAAACGTAGAGAAGCTAAAGCCAGAGGAGAGAGAGGAAATCAGATCTCAACAGAGATTTCCAACATGCAGCAAGATGAAACAAGAAGTACTACAAAGACTCATGCAGGAAATAAAATCAGAAACTATTAGAGGAAGAACAAGATCGGCTTTCCTAAAGCTATGAAAATTAAGAGAAAATTCCAGCCTCAAATTGGAATGCAAGCATGGTTCAGGAAAGGGCAAGGAATGAGGGACATCTTTGCAGATGTGACATGGATCCTTGAAAAGACAAGATATCTGTGTGTTTGTTTATTGACTACAGCACGGCTTTTGACTGCGTAAACCAAGAGAAACTGGGCCACATGGTATGATTTTCTTACACAACCCTCCTTGTTGCATTCGAACTGTTTCTCCTTGTTGCATTCGAACTGTTTCTCCTTGTTGCATTCGAACTGTTTCTCCTTGTTGCATTCGAACTGTTTCTCCTTGTTGCATTCGAACTGTTTCTCCTTGTTGCATTCGAACTGTTTCTCCTTGTTGCATTCGAACTGTTTCTCCTTGTTGCATTCGAACTGTTGCTTCTTGGTCAATGTAATGTTTTAAAATCAGCAAAGGTGTACAACAAGACTACATACTTTCCCCCTACCTGTTTGATTTTATATGTCAAACAAATCGTCAGAAGCAGGATTGTATGAAGATAACTGAGTATCTTCAACTGAGGTGTGAAGATTGGTGGAAGACTCATCAAAAACCTTCGCTATTGTGATACCACATTATTGGCTGAAAGTGAAGATGATCTGAAACATTTACTTTTAAGATCAAGGAACATAGTCTTCACGTTAAGGTGCAGGTCCATTTTAAGAAGACAAGATCCTGACAACCTGGTAAAATCAATACGTTCATCATTGATGAATAAGGGATAGAAATAGAGGACAACTTTTAACCTACTTGGATTAATAATAAAGAAATGACAAGCAGTCAAGAAATCAGATGACTCGTTGCTCTTGGCAGAATGGCTGGCTATGAAGGACGTTGATAGGATTCTTAAGAGCGAATATGTCTCTCCATACAAAGATTTGACTTGTCTAAGCCATGGTATTTTCAATTATGTTATATGGATGCAAAAGATGGACAGTGAAAAAGATAGGAAGAAAATCAATTCCTTTGAATTATGGTGCTGGCAAAGAATACGGTGTGTACCATGGACTACCCGAAGAACAAACCAGTCCAAACTAGAGGAGATCAAGATCAAACCTAGGCTTTCTTTAGAAGCTCAGATGGCAAGACTTCGATTTTCATACTTTGGACACATCATGCAAAGAGAGAGATCATTAGAGAGACGACATGCTTGCCAGGGTTGAAGGTAAATGCAAAAGATAGGTCAGTAATGAAATGGACTGCTACAACAGCAGCTATGGATACTCTTAACAACCACCACCACCACCACCTAAATCAGAGTTAAGCTAGGTCATCTTATGTTGACATGGGTGACTGAAATCTATCTGAATGTTTTCCCTTGGGATAATTCTATTGGCATATCTGAAATATTCCCTTTCATCCTGGTGAAGGACACCTGATACTATTGCACACAGCTAAATGCACTGTTCTCTGGAAAGGAGCCTGTCTGATGGGTGATGCAATCCTGCAATCCTTCATCACTCCATGCCAGAATCTGTAACTCCTTGATTAAAGCTCAGGAGTTTCTGGGCACATGCTTTTGTGCGCATGCATGGGAGTTCCTGCACCTTCAATGGTCCTGCTGTCCTGTCAGTATATTACTTCCATGCAGACTGCTGGATGCTTTCTGACAACTCTCACAACATAGGAAAAAAAAAACCCTAAATGGCAGAAATGGGTGTTAATGTGCCATACAAAGTATCACTGGCTGTAGAGGGCATAAATACTGATTCTAACGTCCTGCCTTCTAAGGTACCCAGAACAGGTACCTGTGGGAGTAACTGAACTGGCAGCGCAAGCTGTGAATCTTTCAGGCTCTTTAAAAGCACTATGGTTTTCAGTCTACTGAAAGCAACAGAAAATAAAGCACAGAAAGTAAGGGGACACTTTCATATCCTCTATCTCCAGGAACAAGCAGGAATAAGTCCTCACATATGGGTACGTCGGTACCGATGGAGCCCGCGCGGGAAAGCTCCCCAGCTTCTTAGAATAGAAGCTTTTGGGACCTCCCACTGCACATGCGCACTGCCTTCCCGCCTTCCTGAACAGCTCTCCTCAGTTTCTCTTTTTCCGCGGAGCCAGCAGGTCGTGTTCCTGTCACCGCTGAAGAAATTGTTATTTTATTTGTTTCTTTAGACCGCGTACCTGCCTTCCCCATACCGATACCGGTATCGCCGGTCTTTTCTTTCTTTCTTTAAAAAATTATAATTCTTTTTTCTTATTTTTTAGCTTTTTGGTCACTTCAGAGAGGCCTCTCGGCCTACTCAATTTCTCCTCATGGAGAAGCCAGCCCCTGGATTTAAGAAGTGTACCAAATGTAATGCTGTTATTTCAGTCACAGACACCCATGAATGGTGTCTGAAATGTTTGGGGCCTGACCATTCCATACCGGACTGCCCATCTTGCTCCCACATGTCTAAACGTGGGCTGCAGAACCGGGCCAACAAATTCCATGTGCTGTTTGCTTCAGAGAATACAGCATCACAGTCATCCAGGTCTTCTTCTCCGGATGGATCTCAGGTAACCAAACCTTCTGTGGGCAAGTCCTCAAAGAGCAAATCTCCTTCAAAGCATCGAGAGGCTCTTAGCTTAGAACTTGAGGACCCTGCCCCAGCCAAACAACCCCGGCGGGAAGTCCAACTTCCAAAAACGCCAATTCAGGGGTCTCAGGTTGATATCGATGCTACGGCCTCGACAGATCACCTGTTAGCCTGCTCTGGGGTACCGGGTCACTCCGGTACCGACATCCAGGCAGCTATGGCGTCCATGGGCGATACTGTACAGTCCATGCAGCAGGCCGTCATGGCTTTCATTAAAGCTGCAACGCCATCGGTTCCGCTTTCAGCGGTTCCGGGCCCGATACCGGTATCGTCCGCCATGCCGGTATCGAGGCCGTCCACCTCTAAACGCAAGTCGGTACCGTATGGGCTTTCGCTCCATACCGGTTCCATACCCGATACGCCCGATATCGATACCGATCGGTACGCGTATCGTGCGTTAGAGGAAAGCACCGATTCCTCTGAGGATTTTCACTCCTCTGATGATTCTGCTGAGTTTTCACTCAACTTACCTGAGGAGCCCTCTTCTCCTAAAAGGAGAATGTCCCCTCCAGAGGATTTGTCCTTCCAGGACTTTGTTTTAGATATGGCTACAGCCCTTTCTATTACCACATCCTCTGAAAAGGAACCCAGATCCAAAAAACTGGATATTTTGGGATACTCAAAGGCCCCTAAGGAGGCAGTTACCCTGCCTATCCATGAAATCCTTCAAGAACAACTGATGGATTTCTGGGAAAATCCTTTGACTTTGTCTCCTTATTCCCGTAGGTTGGACACCATGTATAGGGTCCCTCCTTCTCCTGGTTTCCAAAAGACTCAATTGCCCCACCACTCTATTGTGGTGAAGTCTGCAATGAAGAAGATTAGGAGTACCAAAAGGCACTCTTCCACCCCTCCAGGACGGGAATGTAAGACTTTGGACTCTTTTGGTAGGAAAATTTTCCAGGCTAGTATGCTTATAGCCAGGATTAATTCCTACAGTCTCTATATGGGCATGTTCCTGGAGGAACTTGCCAAAAAGGTGCGGCATTTTGCCCCCTTTATCCCTGAGGATAAAAAGCAGGGATTCCTTTCCCTAGTGAAACAACTCTTAGAGGTTTCTAAGTTCTCTAATAGGGCAGCATATGATTCCTTTGAGGGAGCCAGTAGGGCTTCGGGCATTGCTATTGCAGCCCGACGTCTTGCTTGGCTCCAGGCCTCTGATCTGGAACCTTGGGTTCTAGATGGCTTACGGAATCTGCCCTGTACAGGTGAGAACTTATTTGGGGAAGAGTGGCAAATCAAAGCCACCCAGATGGATGCTGAAAATGCCACCTTGGAAAGACTTTCAAAGTCCACTTCAATTCCTACTAAGAAAAAGTCTTTTAAAAGGCCTTACTATAAGAAGGCCAGAGTTGCTTCAAATACTGGCCAGCAGTCTTCTCAACCTCGCTATACTGCTAAGCGTCAGCAATCCAAACAAGCACGAGCTAAGCCTGCAGCAGCTACTGTAGCTCAGCAGGCTCCAACCCCTCAGGGGTTTTGACTTGCTCCTAGGGAACTTGCCACTTCTGGTTCTAACACAACCAGAACCTCTCACCATACCCGGAAGGTTGGTTCACTTTGCTCCCAGATGGGAACAAATCACAACAGAACAATGGACCCTCTCTATCATTCGAGAGGGTTACAAACTTCATTTCTCCAGCCTTCCTCCCCATCATATGGTGAGACCATTCAATTCTCCCCCATCTCTCCTAACCCTGTTGGGTCAAGAGGTTTCCTCTCTTCTTGCCCAAGGGGCCATAGAAGAGGTTCCTCTTCCTCAACAAGGGTCCGGTTTCTACTCCCCTTATTTTCTCATTCCAAAGAAGACAGGGGGATTCAGACCAATCCTAGATCTGAGAGAATTGAACAAATTTCTCTTCAAGGAGAAATTCAAAATGCTGTCTCTCGGCATTCTCCTTCCTTACCTCCAGGGTCAGGACTGGCTTTGTTCTCTAGACCTACAGGATGCGTATACACATATACTCATCCATCCATCCCACAGAAAGTATCTTCGCTTTCTGTTTCAGGGAAAACATTTCCAATACAGAGTACTCCCCTTCGGTCTAGCCTCTGCTCCAAGAGTATTCACAAAATGCATGGCAGTCGTAGCCGCATTTCTAAGAGGCATGGGAATCTTTGTCTTCCCATATCTGGACGACTGGCTCATCCGAGCTCCAACTCAGTCACAGGCCCAGATTTCCCTGGACCACACAAGGAGCCTTTTGCAGTATCTGGGACTGGTAGTAAACCTTCCCAAGTCCCAACTCATCCCTACTCAATCTCTAGAATTCATAGGGGCCCAGTTGGACACCATCACTGCAAGGGCCTACCTTCCACATGTTCGAGGCCAGCGCCTCCTGAGTTTGGCCTCCCAAGCTCAGTCCAGCACTCACTTGACAGCCAGGGAAATGCTACGCCTACTGGGTCATATGGCCTCCACAGTGCATGTGGTGCCCTATGCTCGTCTTCATATGAGAGCAGCTCAATGGACCCTGGCCACTCAGTGGACTCAGGCGTCAGGAGCGCTCTCAGACCAAATACAAACCTCCGATCGTCTGTTTTGGTCCCTCCACTGGTGGACTTCCACCAAGAATCTGTTGTTGGGGGCTCCATTTCAACCATTGCTACCCCAAGCAACCCTCACAACAGATGCCTCCCAAACAGGGTGGGGAGCCCATCTGCAAACTCTCTCCACTCAGGGCACTTGGTCTCTACAGGAGACCACCCTTCATATCAATCTTCTCGAACTGCGAGCAATTTACCTTGCCCTCAAGGTCTTCCACTCCCTCCTAGCCAACCTCACTGTCCTAGTTCAGACGGACAATCAGGTGGCCATGTTTTACATAAACAAACAAGGAGGGACGGGCTCTCTGTCGCTTTGCAACGAAGCTCTAAGACTATGGGCCTTCGCCAGAGAGCATCAGATTCACCTGCTAGCAGTGTATCTCCCAGGAGTTCAAAACTCTCGGGCAGACAGGCTCAGTCGAGTTCTGCTGCCACACGAATGGTCCCTACATTTGGACCAAATAAACCGAATCTTTCAGGAATGGGGGACCCCGGACATAGACCTCTTTGCAAGTCCGTGGAATGCCAAACTTCCCCGGTTCTGTTCCAGAACTCCGTGTCAGGGAGCTCAGGCTACGGACGCCTTTCTCCTGAATTGGAGTCAGGCATTCCTATATGCCTTTCCACCCATTCCTTTGATTCCCAAGACTCTGTTCAAACTCCAGAGGGATCATGGAACTATGATCCTCATAGCTCCACGCTGGCCACGCCAAGTGTGGTTCCCTCTACTTCTACAGCTCTCCCAGGGATCCTACTTGGATCTGGGAGCTGCGCCAGACCTCCTGTCTCAGGAGGAGGGGACTTTGTGGCACCCAAACCCCAAATCCCTTCACCTCAGTGCTTGGTTACTGAAGGCTTAAGCCTTCCAGACTTTCATCTTTCCCAACCAGTGAAAGATATCCTTTCTGCCTCTAGGAAACCCTCTACCAGGCGTTCCTATGCTTTCAAATGGAAACGTTTTTCCATTTGGTGTGCTCAGCAGGGTCTTGACCCTCTGGCACTTCCTTTGAATTCTCTTCTTGATTATCTCCTGCATCTATCCAATGCAGGCCTCAAGACGAATTCGGTAAGAGTCCATTTAAGTGCTATTGCAGCATCCTTGCAACATATAAATGGACAACCTATCTCCTCTCATCCTCTTGTTGCAAGATTCATGAGAGGCCTGACTCTCACTAAACCTCCCATCAGACCACCCCCGGTCGCATGGGATTTGAATCTAGTGCTCGGTCAACTTATGAAGCCACCTTTTGAGCCAATGTTTTCCACCTCCTTGAAATTTCTTTCCTGGAAGGTCATCTTCCTCATTGCAGTCACTTCGGCTCGCCGCATCAGTGAGCTGCAGGCTTTAGTGGCTAATCCACCTTACACAAGATTTCATCATGATAAGGTGGTCCTTAGGACGAATCCCCACTTTATGCCTAAAGTGGTCTCGCCTTTTCATCTTAATCAAGAGGTATATCTACCTGTCTTTTTTCCAGCTCCTCATGCATCCAATGCAGAGAGGAACCTTCATACTCTGGATTGTAAAAGAGCTCTCGCTTTTTACCTTAATAGGACTCAGCCACATCGAAAGTCTTCTCAACTTTTTGTGGCCTTTGATCCTTCCCATTTGGGACTTCCAGTCTCCAAGCGTACACTTTCCAATTGGATTGCTCAGTGTATTTCTTTTGCTTACCAGAGCAAAAACATTTCTCTGGAAGGCCATGTCACTGCTCACAATGTGAGGGCCATGGCAACTTCTATGGCTCATCTGCACTCTGTTTCCATAGATCAGATCTGTCGAGCCGCTACCTGGGCCTCGGTTCATACCTTCACAGCCCATTACTGTTTGGACAAGGACTCCCGCCGGGATGCCTTGTTTGGCCAGGCTGTCCTCAAGCACCTGTTCCATTCCTAAACAACTCCTGCCCACCTTCCCAGAATGGATGCCTGAGATCCATACGAAGATGGCGAACCTTTACAGGGGATCCCATGCATCTAAGCTAGGGAGTCCCCATATGTGAGGACTTATTCCTGCTTGTTCCTGGAGATAGCACAGTTACTTACCTGTAACAGGTGATCTCTGGGAACAGCAGGAATTAGTCCTCACAACCCACCCACCTCCCCTAGGAGTTGTATCTTTTATCTATCTATCTTCCTGTCCTCTCTCTGTTGACTCAGCTATAAACTCGAAACTGAGGAGAGCTGTTCAGGAAGGCGGGAAGGCAGTGCGCATGTGCAGTGGGAGGTCCCAAAAGCTTCTATTCTAAGAAGCTGGGGAGCTTTCCCGCGCGGGCTCCGTCGGTACCGACGTACCCATATGTGAGGACTAATTCCTGCTGTTCCCAGAGATCACCTGTTACAGGTAAGTAACTGTGCTATACCTTCTACTTCCCACTACTCTGATATCCAAGCACCGTCAAAAAGAGCTGCAGGTTGCTAAAAGTATTAGACTTAAAATTGTCCTCATGAAAAACCTAGAGGGCAACTGGACATGCTACTTGCTAAATGCTATACCCTTCATGAGATACTTATAAAGGGTCATGTCCATTCTTCAAAATGAGCGATTGCCAATCAGCCCTCAGCCAGCTAATGAGCACCAACACAATGCTTTAACAAATGGTGGGCTTTTTTTGTGACAAACCACAACACTGCTGCAAAGGACCTTCATGGCAACACCGGTCCTACCAACTGTGCCAAGGATACAGTGATCACCAGATTCTTATCTCCCAAACTCTGCTTTAGCATCCTTCCAAGCAGGAGATGGTAGAAGAATCTCAGTCAGGAGAGACCTCCTATCCTAAATTCTTAGACTTCCTGAGGCGCGCTCCCTTACTACTACAACTTCTCAGAACAGGGAAGATTTTAATGCCATCATGCAGTCTTTGGGCACATCACAGGAAGCTCCAGTTCTTGTGATTCATGAAGTACTTCAAGATAATGCAACTTAAAATTTACAAAACCTCTTTCAATCCTGTCAATTTCAAAAACTAAAACTGGACCTCTGATATAAGATTCAATCAGCCCTAGGATATGCTCTACTGCTACTATATCATTACAGGCAACTATAGAGATCACTGCCCTTGTGTTCCTCCGTTTCAGCAGGATTCAAGGAAAAGACATTTATTAGGTATGATTAAAATGTCTTTATAACAGTACCAGTAAAATCCTCAACTGTTTGTCTCCTATAACCTAAACAACCTAGGTTGGGTAGTATCCAAGCAGACCTTTTCTTGATGGTTATCTGATTGTATAGATTTGTTATAAAGAGGCAGGAGAGCCTCTGCCAGACCGAATCACTATACATAAGCTACTCTGTCTCTATGGCCCATCTAGGATATACACCAGTAGTAGACGTTTGTAAAGCAACAACTTTATTCTTTATCCATGCCTTTTATGAGATTCTCGTTAAAGGTTTGTTCACAAAGAGACAGTATTTAGATAATCTGTATTAAAGAATATTTTTGTCTAGCTACCTTCACCCTTTTATTTTTTTTATTTTTTTTACAACAGCCTTCTAGAAAAAGTGAGCACTGGAATTTCCCAATAGCAGGGTTCCTTTTTATAGCCTGCTTGTGCATTGAGCAAATTGTATTGTTTACCTGTAATGGATGCTCTCCATAGCTAGCAGGAGAGTGGGGCTATATAATCCTGCCCTTTTTCCCTACTCTCATGCTATGCTATACACTGACAGGAGAGTAGGGCCATCAGAGGCGTGGCAGTTCCTGAGCTTGAATAGAGGATAGCTACAGATTCCAGTATGGGGCGATGCAATATAATATCCCCCAGAAGTTGGGCTTTATTTCTCTGCTGTCCACAGATGACACCCATTACAAGTAAGTAGCGCCATTAAGTCTCTATTTAAAAAATCTGCTGAGCAGGTTAACTTTTACCTGGTTATCTTTAGCTAGATATTCTGCACTTATCTTTGTAAAGCTATGGCTAAATCAAGCCAGTTAGATATAAGAGGGTTCACGGAAACAAAATAGCAGAGTTCACTGGTCTGGGGATACTGAGCAGTTGCCAATGGGTTGGCCCAAGGGTTTTATCCGCTCCATGCAGGAGCCCCAGACATGCGGTGCCACGAACCGAGCCATACCACATCCCCCTGCACCGAGCTGAACTGTGCTGCCGCTGCCCCCCCCACCCCCCAGCTGCCGATTCTGTCTCCCCATCTTGGGGGGAGCTGGGCGGCAATGGCAGCACAGGCATAACACTTCCTCTTATCCAGCACCCTGGCAGGGTATGCTCTTTGGCGCCTATGTGCACAATCATGGCCTGCTGCTTTTGCCCTCCCCCCCCTGACAGGAAGCTGCATCAGAGGAAGGTCAGAAGAGGCAGGCCATGGTTTTTGCACAAAGCTGCCGTGCCACCCACCAAGGTCTGCTGCCTAGCCCCCCTAGTGTATGGGCCGGCTCTGGTTGTCAGGTTGTCGGGTGCCTTCTCTGGCCCTTTTTCAAATCCAGGCTGAAAACTCACCTCTTCACTGCCGCTTTCAGATCTTGACTCACCTAATTTCCTTTGTGTTTCTTTACCATTCCCCCTAGATGAATTCCTTACACCTACTGTGTTGTCTGTCTTGACTAGATTGTAAGCTCTGATGAGCAGGGACTGTCTCTTACTTGCCTGTGCAGCGCTGCATACATCTTGTAGCACTATACAGATGCTCAGTAGTAGTAGTGGCAGCAGTAGCAGAATACCTGCATGTAATGGCCTAGGAAGTAGGATGTTGATGTTAAATGCCGTCAAGTCAGTTTCGACTCATGGCAACCCTCTGGATACTTGTCCTAAATTGTGTTCGGACTTTGTCTTTGCTTCATTTTCTCCTGCTCCATGAGGCAGAAGTCCAGAAATTCATGTCAAATAACGGTGGTTTTAAAGAGAAGCAGTTCACCTGCAGTGCAGTTTACATTAGTTCCTCTTTTTGATCTGCTGACGTCTTTTGTTTTGGCAGGAAAATGTTATAGTCCTCTGCAAAACATGATTGTATGTGTAGTTTAGTTTGCCCTTTATAAGGGTCAGCTTCTCTCCCTCTTTTCACCAAGTGATAGTAATGTCCCCTGTTACAGAGAGCTTGTTTTTCTGAATCACCAGCCGAGAGGTGTTTAAAAGCTATTTTATTCATTGCCAGGCTTCTCTGTCTGTATTGTGTAACTTTTCTGATGGAAGATGAGAACATACAAAGGAGGAGTCGCCTTTTGCAGACACCTTTAAAGCTACTGCTTGTGCTAAGCAGTGCCTCCAACGTGATGTCTGCAAACTGGACCACTTTTTTGTTGATTTATATTTCTTTTTTACTTAAAGTAACACATCAAAATACAGACTTCATAGGGATATTGTGAAAAAGTATCACCTTTTTTCAAGTATTAATGGTAACTTTATTAAGTTCACCATTATTAGGAACTAAAAAGATTTTTCTTTAAAAAAAAAAAAAAAAAGAAATCAGACTTCATGAAGGGGTTTCTTAGCATATAGAAGAATTTTTCCTTGATACGATAGCATGTAAATTTTTGCTTGCAGTAGAATCCTGTATTTGGTGATCTCTAAGTAAAGAATTTAATACGTAATTTTAGGGGATAATTTTATAAGCAGCTTGATCATGTTCAGGTAGGCACTTATGTCATCTGCATTTAAACCTCTGGGCTATTTTATAACATCTACTTTTGTATGAGATATGCATAGGCGTTAAGGAGAAGGTGAAGAATAGGTGGAGTGGGGATTGACACGCATCTGTTCTGTAAAATACAGGCACCTATGCTGTTTCCTATTGATGCATACACACAAGTTAGCCTTCCGTAAGTCTCCCACATCAAGCTGCACCTGCTTCAAGGCAGGGATATTTTTATAAAGGTGCTTAGACACACATGAACATGTTCTCTTAAGTCCTAAGTGAGTAAAGCAGTCTATCTGGTGTAAACAAATATGCTGCAGTTAGTATCTGGAGGTTGGTAACATGAAACCTGTTTGCACACTGTCATCCCCTTGTGATTAGCAACTGGTTAATAATAAAGAAGGTTGAGACGAGTATAGTCTAAAGCACTGTGACACCTGTGGCAATTACGTTCTGTGCTAAGAAAGCATGTCATTACAGCTGACTAATCATTGCTGAGTCTAATGTACTTGAGGGATATCACGAAAGGAACAGGCCAGATGGTGGGTGAGAACAAACATACACAGATCCAAAGTTTGCATCACAGACAAGAGCAAAGGAACAACTTTAGAGGAACTGCTCTTAGTACCAGACTACTGCTTCAATGACCTTTATGATCAGGATGCTAAAAAGGAAAGGTACAGGCACCTAGGACACTTTGAAGTTAAAATGATGAAAAGCTTTGAGACTCACATGAGGATCTAACAGACATTTCAGTGTATGGGGAAATGAAGTGACAAACCATAAAATTAATGCGTCACTCTTTCTGTTCACACTGCCATTGTAATGTATTTTATTACTCGCTTGTATTTTCTAGCAGTGTCAACTTGTGTTCACTCTATGCAGACCTGAGGAAGGGAGTACTAATTCCAAAAGCTAGTCAAGAAATGTATTTAGCCCAATAAAGTGTTGCTTTTTATCTCCAGGAACAAGCAGGAATGAGTCTTCACATATGGGTACGTCGGTACCGACGGAGTCTGCGCGGGAACGCTTCCTAGCGTCCAATCAAAGAGCTTTTGGAAGCATCCCACCACGCCTGCGTGCTGCCTTCCTGCCGTTCCCAACTGCCTCTCCTCAGTTTTCGTTTCCCGCGGAGCCGGCAGGACGTCCTCCTGTCACCGCAGAAAATTCTTGTTTTATTTCTTTAGTTTTCTTGTGGTCGCGGCTGTCTTTCCGACGCCACCGGTACCGCCGGTGTTTTCTTTTCTTTTCTTGTAAAATCTTCCTTTTTCACGGGATATTTTTTCTTCATAGTGTCCCACGGTTCCTTAGGCCTTTTAGGCCTCTTCTTTTTCCTTCATGGAACCGCCAGCCACTTTCTCCAAGAAATATTCAGACTGTGGTGGTACAACTTTATTTTTAGACCCTCAAAGTCGGTGTCTAACCTGCTTGGGTCCTGACAACACTTTGGTGAGAAGAGGTCTTCAACATCGAGGTTCCCTCGATACACGGTTTCCCTCCAACTTTGGGGCACCGTCCCCTCCTTCTTCTACACAGGATCAGGTAACCCACAAACAGTCTGTTAAGACTAGCCAGCCCTCGAGTGGTAGGTCTCATGCACAGCATGTAGACGGCTCCGGCCTTCCCTCGAGGGCCCACTGGTTTCAAAACCCCGGCGGGAGTCTTCGGTCTCCAAAGCCTTTCAGGGGTTTCAGGTTGTTCCTGGGGTTCACCCCTCACAGAACATACCTGAGCCGTGTCCGGTGGTGGCAGCCGCTTCGAGCGGTACCGATACCCCGGCATCGGCACTGGTGTTGGATGAAACACTCCTCACCAGGGATGGTCATCTGGCGTCCTCGGTGCCTTCGGGACCGGTGGATTCTCTCCAGACTGATTTTCCTTTATCGGTACCAGTACCAATACTACCACCGACGTCGGTACCCTCCAGATGTGCATCGATAGCCTCGCTTTTTTCGATGCCGAGTCTCGAATCGATCTCCAGTCTGGAGGACTGGGTACCAACTCGCCTTGGTACTGGCTCTCGGCGGTACCGAAGGCTCGGTTCCGATTATTTGGATCCGCAACTCTCGGTTCCCTCAGGGCCGATTGAGCTGCCCTCGATGCCGAGTTTGGAATTGATCTCTAGTCTGGAAGACTGGGTACCAATACGCTTTGGTACTGACACCGATCGATACCGCTGGCTCGGTACCCAGGATAGCGGCCGAAGGTTTTCGGTTACCCCGGTACCGATTGAACGGTCACTGCTTACTGCTCCGATGTCTCTGTCGGGCTCGACTCCAACATCGGTACCGGTATCCACAGTAACATCGTGCCCAACTCCTGCCATGCTTTTTTCAACAGGATCGCTCCCTTCTATACCAAGCTTGGAGTCGATACCTGGCATGGACAATGTGGTAATGACGGTCGCTGCTCCTGACAACCAGTACCGGCGACCATCCCTTAAGCATTCCACACTGCACTCTGCAGGATCTTCTATTCCAATATATTTGGATAGTTTTGTCGGTGCTCAGGCTAGTTCTTCAGATCTAACCTGTCCAAGGGAGATTGCTGTTGGGGATCCCTCTTTTCAGAGTTTCCTCCTGGATATAACAAGATCTCTTGCCATTCCTATCCCAGGACAGGATCCTGCACAGACCTCTCTTTCTACCACAGCAAAGGAGAACATAATGCTTCCTTTGCATCATTCCTTGCAGGAACTCCTTCTAGGAATGTGGGAAACACCTTTAAGGGTACCCCCACCTTCCAGAGCAACTGATCTCTTATATCAGGTGCCCCCCTCTCCAGGGTTTCAAAAGACTCAACTTCCTCATCATTCCATAGTAGTGGAATCAGCATTGAGGCGGATAAAGAGTAAGAAAAAGCACTCTTCTTATCCGCCAGGTAGTGAGTCTAAGACACTAGATGCCTTTGGACGTCAAACCTTCCAGACATCTATGCTTTCTGCAAGAATTCTCTCATATATTTTTTATGAGTCTCTTGAGGAGGTCACAAGGCAATTACATCTTTTGACTCCTTCTCTTCCAGAGTCCAAGAGTGCAGGCTATTCTTCACTGCTTAAGCATCTCCAGAGTATGTCTTGCTTTCTTACTTGTGCTTCCCTAGACTCTTTTGAGTCTGCTAGCAGGATTTCTGCTATATCTATAGGGGCACGACGTAGAGCCTGGCTTCAGGCTTCAGACTTAGACAAATGGACACAGCAAAGACTGGGACATACTCCTTGTACTGGAGACAATCTTTTCAACAAGGAGTCTTTACGTCAGGTTACTCAGTTGTCCACTGACTTACCTGTTCCTAAGGGCTGTTCTGCACCTTCTTCTGTCCCAGTAGGTAGGAAATGTTCTACCAAACCTTCTTCCCATAGGAGAAGAAGGTTTTATACATCATTTGCCCATCATGCAGATGTTCCCAAACAGGGGAAGCATCGTCCTGGTCTGCAGAATTCAACCTCTCACCAGGCTCAGCAAACCCAGCAACTGCAGGGTTTCTGATCAATCTTCATCAGATGCTTGTGACTCTGGGGGTTAGAATCCGCAGTTGCTTCTTCTCAATAGAGGCAATCCACTGCTCTCATTCTAAACCCTAGACATGGATCTCTTCCCAAAAGAGATCCATTTTTCTATGTTCTATGAGCTGTCAGGATGTTCATGCCTATAGGGCACAGGGTTCTCCTCTTCCTGCTAGGGAAAGAGGTTTAACCACTATCAAATGATAGTTCCTGTGCCAGCATGTCTTTTTTCCTTTCTATAGACTCACTACTTTGTAAGTCTTCTTCAGCTCCATTCTTTTTACCTTCTTACCAATCTGTAAGAGCGGTATTGCTTCACTGGAGGGCTTTTCTTCAGCCTCTCTAGTTTTGTTACTTTTCCAGTGCGGAGTTCTCTTCTCTGAGTTGACTCCTCTTTTTCAATCTTGCTTTGAAGCAGTTCATCAGACATGTCCAGAGTTTTCTACTCCTGTTCTGTCTGTTCTTCCTGTTTTTAAACAGTAACATTCTTTCTGCTGTCTGGCAAGCAGCTGCCAATGCAGGAGCCTTAATGTTTGGACCACTGGTTCTTGTCCACCAGCAACCAGATTTGTCCTCCACTAACATTCTCTCTGGTCTTAGTAGTGGCTCCAAGTCAGTGCTATCATCTGTCTTGGAAACATTTTCACTACAAGCTTGTTGGATTGTCTTCTCTTTCTGCCATCTCCATTCCCCTGGGTTTGGCAGCATAGTTGACATAGGTACTGGCTCTCCAGTAGCCAGTTCTGTCGCCTCATTCTCCTGCATCATGCTCTCTGCAATCCTACAGAGAAGCTCTCCACTATGGGCCCTTGCTAGAGAGCATGGGGTTTTTTTTCTCCAACAGCTGTCCTAGATGGCTGGAAAAGGCTTTTTCAGTCATGTCTCCCATGACTAGAGAGGATCTCCTTTTTAATATAAGGGACATAGGCCTTCTCTTACGTGAAAGCTTAAGGAGTTGCCAATTCCCTGCTTTGGTCCATAGTATTTCCAATCGGGAATATGCTTTTCTCCTTGCAGCTCGTCCTCATGGTAAGAACGCATGATACCTCTTTGCCCTTAAGCAGGTCAGCATGGTATCTCATTTTTATGCGTCTCCTGTTTACTTACCATGCTAGAGTTCTAGAATACTCGGGACTTGCTGGCTGCAGACTGATATCATCCTCTGCTTTTCACGTAACCGTCCTGGTTATTTCACTACCTAGCATCCCTGTAGCTCATAACCAGTGGGAACAGATTCTCTATATATCTTCTCAAGTAGGTTCCACCTTCTTGTTATTAGATGAATCTTTCCTCTCCACATTTTCCTATGTGAATACCGTT
The DNA here is from genome assembly GCA_033557465.1 of Ichthyophis bannanicus. Classification (NCBI taxonomy): domain Eukaryota; kingdom Metazoa; phylum Chordata; class Amphibia; order Gymnophiona; family Ichthyophiidae; genus Ichthyophis; species Ichthyophis bannanicus. The sequence goes on along the minus strand of CM066043.1, from coordinate 158,745,985 downwards.
CTGTAGGCATATCTCTGTCTGCTTCATTGCAGACACCCATATAGAGGCCTATATATTCATATCTGTAACATACATCTTACAGATGTCTATGTCTATCTTTGTGTGTATTTTATGCCCTTCATATCTCACTATAGATATATTCTCATATATCTATCTATCTGTTGAGATATTTACTATGAGTAGATAGGTATCCTGCATTTGATGGGCTTTACCCATACCTATGCTATCCAGCATGTTTGGGGTTCCACACTCACAACCACTTTTGTGGTAGTTAACAACTTCCACCATAACCTTAAGGTTTAGGTACCTCTGAAGCTCTCCATGTTCCAGTATCTCTCCTAGCTGACCCCAGTTAGGAGAGGCATTGCGGATCTTCAGCTAATCACAGGCTCTAACGCCTCAGGCGTTTGTCCTTTCTTTTGGGATACAAGGGGTTTCCATACCTTTTCCTCCCACAAGGACTGTGCCTGTTTGTACAATCCGGTCGGCCTTCCCTTTTTGCTCCCAAGGGTGAGCCACTCTGTCGCCAAAAGAGTTTGGCTTTTATTATAAAGCCTTCCGCTGAAGCCCACCGTTTTTGGTACTACCCCAGTTCTCACCGGGGTTCCCTCTTACCTTTCAGGAATCTGACCTCCACTCTTTTTTCCTACAGGTTTATTACCTCCACTTCACAGTGAGATCATCCTTGAGGTTCCTCTACTGGGTTCCCCAGTAGATCCCATGAACCTCCTTACTGCTGTGTAATCCTGTTAGGGGAGGTCCATATTGCAATATTCCTTCAATATCATTGATGATAATTATCATCCACACATGGACTCCTTCTCTGCAGTCCTATGCTAGGTTAGCTGTTCCACAGCACCTTTCTTTCTTCAACTCCTACCCTCCATCCTCAGGATGCCTGGTGTTGTGCGGGATAGCATGTTCCAACCTATAACATGCTGGGACTCCAGGCATCTTAGCTTGGGAGTCCCAATATGTGAAGACTCGTTCCTGCTTGTTCCTGGAGATAGCACAGTTACTTACCTGTAACAGGTGATCTCTGGGAACAGCAGGAATAAGTCTTCACAACCCACCCACCTCCCCAGGAGTTGTATCTCTATCTATCTTTCCTTTCCTCTCTCTCTGTCTTTGTCTCAGCTTTAAAACTTAACTAAGGAGAGGCAGTTGGGAAAGGCGGGAAGGCAGCACGCAGGCGTGGTGGGATGCTTCCAAAAGCTCTTTGATTGGACGCTGGGAAGCGTTCCTGCGCAGACTCCGTCGGTACCAACGTACCCATATGTGAAGACTTATTCCTGCTGTTCCCAGAGATCACCTGTTACAGGTAAGTAACTGTGCTTTTTCTCTCTCCTTGGTAACCTTTATTTCCATGCTTGATTCATTAAGGGATTTTTCCTCCTCCTCCTCCTTTTCCTATAGGCACAAGAGTTAATTAATCAGTTCGTAGAGACATTTTTCTTACAGAAAAGATTTTATCCATGTACTATAAACTCGGGGATAGCACAACCAATTATTCGGGTATGGTAAAATGCAAACAAATTCGTTAAACTGAACTATGTAGGTGCAGAGCCACGGTAAGGGCAAGGTGGATGAGGCACTGTCTTGTGTGTAATATGCAACAGGGTGCAAATCAATGTCTTTAGTTTAAGTTGTCAGTCTTGGAAATGTAGTAGTGTGGGATAGGGAGAGTTGGCTCCTACTTGTGGTTGATCCTGCTGACTTCTATGAAGTGTTGAGCCAATGGAAGTCTCCAAAAGACCAAAATCTCTGCTGGAGTCAGTTCCTTTATAGCTGCTGTTTGTTAAAGTACTCTGGGTTTGGATCAAAAATAAAATCCAAATCCAAAGTGCTGCGATAGACAACAGCTATAGAAGGGAAGGAGCTGCAGCTGATATATGCTTTGAGAGGTGGCTCCAGGGCAGGATCCAGAAGTGAAGAGCACTCTGGGCAGTTGGTTCCTCTGTCAAGACTAGCAGAAGAAAAGAACATCGAGTCAGTCTACCGCTCTCTTCCTCTGTTCAGCTGAACTGTGCTCCCGCTCTTGTGGCGAGAGGGAGGGAGTGCTTTTCATTATGCTGCTGCTTTCTTCACAGCCCATTGGTTCTCTCTGCTGAGTTTGTGCAGGAGAATCTGTGGAGGCATGGGAGGCAGAAGCAGCATCAGGGTGCTAAGAATCGCTTCCTTCTGCTTGTCTCTTGACTGCTGGGAGCTAAAATAGCAGAGAATGATAGGGGCAGGGCCGGCCCCAGAGTTGGTTCAATGTGTTGACATTCTAGGCAAACCTGAAGCCTTATGCTCCCCCTGGTTATCAGAAGCTATTGTCTGTTTAACTTTGAATGCCCTGATCTTTGCCCTGCTGCCCCCCCCCTCCAAAATTGCTGCTCTAGGCTGTCACCTAATGGTTGGACCAGCCCTGGATAGGGGAGAGAAATGAGAACAATTGAAATGTATTTATTGGGGGGGGGGGGGGGGGGAAGAGGAAGGTAGGGTCCAGTCTTAAATCTTTGCTTGACATTGTTTAAGAACCCCTGTTATAACTGTATAAACATTTGTGTGCTGTATAGGGTGTCCCAGGATGGCTAATTTAAAGCTGCTTCAGAAGCACTAGCCATTGAGGCCTCAACCCTGGCTGCTGCAATAAGATGACGACCCCCCCTCCCCCACCTTCCCCCTACTCAAATCCATCAGTTCTTCTCACCCCCAGATTCCATCCCTCCACACACCCACTTGTCCCCCCCAGTCAATATCTGTCGTACCCACCTTATAATTCACACTCAACAGACTGTTGTCGCATTAGCCTAATTCATATCCCTCTCTGACCATATCCCTGTTTGCTTTGTACATAAGTTACTCTACTCATATAATTTAAGTTTGTTACATTCTTGTTCCATGTAAAACGCAGTTCACTATAAGTTAAGTTTCATTACTCACACCTGAATGTTTAATGTATGTCTCTTTTAATTTAGCTGTAAACCACCTTGACTTCAAGATTAGGCAGTATTTAAATCACCCGAATAAATAACTTAAATAAGATGTGTCTCTGCACTAGACTAAAGCCACTTTGTTTCTCCACCGATGTCAACATAATTATTTTTTTTCTGTAAGTGCAACTCTTTGCTGATAATAGCCAGAGCTTTATTCTGCTGTATGAGTTTATCTCCAGGAACAAGCAGGAATGAGTCTTCACATATGGGTACGTCGGTACCGACGGAGCCTGCGCGGGAACGCTCCCCAGCTTCCCAAAAAGGAAAGCTTTTGGGAGCATCCCACAGCGCCTGCGCGCTGCCTTCCCGCCTTTCCTAACCGCCTCTCCTCAGTTCTTCTTTTCCGCGGAGCCAGCAGGTCGTGTTCCTGTCACTGCTGAAGAAGTTCTTTATTTTATTTTATTTCTTTGGTCGCGCGTCTGCCTTCCCTGACGTCGGACCGGTACCGCCGGTCTGTCTTTCTTTTCTTAAAAAAAAAAAAAAAAATATATATATAACACTTTTTTCCCTCACTTAGTGTGTTTTTTCTCTTGGGCCTTAGGCCTCACGAGAAAATTTCCTCATGGAAAAACCAGCCTCTGGGTTTAAAAAATGCACTAAGTGTAGCGGTACTATTTCTGTCACTGACACCCATGAATGGTGTCTTAAATGTTTGGGTCCTGACCACTCCATTCTGGATTGTCCGTCCTGCTCCTTGATGTCTAAACGAGGTTTACAGAACCGAGCAGCTAAGCTCCATGTGCTGTTTCCCTCTGATGCAGCTTCAGTAGCATCGACGTCTTCCAGGGCCTCTACTTCCTCCCATGGATCTCAGGTAACCAAACATAAATCCAGCCGGTCCTCGAAGGGTAAATCTCCTTCCAAGCATCGAGATGCCTCCGGGCTTGCCCTCGAGGATCCTGCACCGGCAAAACAACCCTGGCGGGAAGCTCCGGCTTCCAAAGCTCCTCCTATGGGGTTCCAGGTTGACATCGATGGCACGGCCTCGACCGATCACCTGTTAGAATGCTCTGGGGTACCGGCGCAACCTTCCGGTACCGAATTCCAGACATTCATGGCGTCGATGGATCAGAATGTTCTATCCATGCAGCAGGCTATCACGGCCTTCATTCAAGCTGCGACGCCGCTGATACCACAACAAAACCCGTTGTCGGTATCGGGTCCGGTACCGGCACCAGTGTCGGTACCGGTACCGACTGCATCGACATCAACCAGGATGCCGACTGCAGCGGTTCCCTGTCCAGGGATGCTCATCGGTACCGAACCGGTACTGATGACGCCCGATGTCGATACCGCTCGATACGCGTATCGAGCTTTTAGAAGAACACCCTGACAGGCGATACTTTGATTCCTCTGAAGATTCTGATACATCAGAGGAGTCTCCTGAAGTATCTATAGCCCTTCCTGAGGAACCTTCTTCTCCAAAAAGAAGGATGTCTCCTTCAGAGGACTTGTCCTTTCAAGACTTCATAAGAGAAGTAGCTAAAGGACTCTCTATTTCAGTAACCTCTGAGTCAGAGCCTAGAGCTAAAAAATTGGATATTTTAGGTTATTCTAAGGCTCCTAAGGAGGCAGTCACCCTGCCAATTCATGAGATTCTTTATGAGCACATGATTGACTTATGGGAGACTCCTCTCATCTCTCCTCATTCTCGAAGATTGGACACTATGTACCGTGTCCCTCCTTGTCCTGGTTTTCATAAAACACAGCTTCCTCACCATTCTATTGTGGTGCAGTCAGCTATGAAGAGGATAAAGAGTGCAAAAAGACACTCCTCTGCCCCTCCAGGAAGAGAATGTAGGACCTTGGATGCATTTGGTAGGAAAATCTTCCAAGCCAGTATGCTTATTGCCAGAATCAACTCCTATAGTCTTTACATGGGTATGTTTCTAAAAGAAGTTGCAGATAAACTGCACACTTTCCTCGCTTTTCTTCCAGAGGATAAAAGGGAAGAATTCCTTACTTGGCTTAAGCATACTCAAGACATTTCAAAGTTTTCCAACCGTGCAGCTTTTGACTCCTTTGAAGGTGCCAGCAGAACTTCGGCCATTTCCATAGCTGCTCACAGAATTGCTTGGCTCCAAGCTTCTGATTTAGAACCTTGGGTCCAGGATGGCTTAGGAAATCTCCCCTGTACAGGTGAAAACCTGTTTGGCAAAGAATGGCAAATAAAAGCCACTCAAATGGATGCAGAAAATTCTGCTTTGGATAGACTTTCAAAGTCAACCTCCCATTCCTGCCAAGAAAAAACCTTTTAAGAAGTCTTTTTTCAAAAAGGGCAGTTCCCTTCTACTACTGGCCAACAATCATCTACAGGTCGCTTTACTACTAAGCGTCAGCAACCTAAGCAGGCCAGGCCTAAGTCTACAGGGGCTGCTGCAACTCAGCAGACCCAACCTCCTCAGGGTTTTTGACTTGATGCTAGAGAACTTAGCCTTTCTGGCTCTAAAGCAGCCAGAACCTCTCACCATTCCAGGAAGGTTAGCTCATTTTGCTCCCAGATGGGAGCAAATTACATCAGAGCAGTGGACCCTCTCCATCATAAGGGAGGGCTACAAGCTTATTTATTTATTTATTTACATTCTCTTATATACCGCGCTATTCTGCATCAGTGCGGTTTACATTGAACAAACTGAAATTACATTGAACAGGGCATTATAACTTGGAGATAACTATTTTACAGGGAACATGGGCTATGGAGGGTTAAGTGGCTTGCCCAAGACCACAAGGAGCACCTGTGGGACTAGAAACCCCAGTCCTTCCGGCCCAAGGTTGCTGTCCTCTTGTGGGATTTGAACCCCCGACCTTCCGGCCTGAAGTACCTTGCCCCAACCACTAGGCCACTCCTCCACTCCATTTCTCAAACCTTCCTCCTTACACCATGGTGAGACACTTCAATTCTCCAATATCTCTTCTCGACCTTTTAGGTCAGGAGGTAGCTACCCTTCTTGCCCAAGGGGCAATAGAAGTACCTCTTCTTCAACAAGGGTCAGGGTTTTACTCCCCCTATTTTCTGATTCTAAAGAAAACAGGGGGCTACAGACCCATATTAGATCTCAGGGAATTGAACAAATTTCTATGCAAGGAGAAATTCAAGATGCATTCTCTGGGCACTCTCCTTCCATACCTCCAGAGTCAGGATTGGCTTTGTTCTCTAGATCTCAAGGATGCGTACACGCATGTCCTCATCCATCCATCTCACAGAAGGTTCCTCCGTTTTCTTTTTCAAGGAAAACATTACCAATACAGGGTGCTTCCTTTCGGTCTGGCCTCTGCTCCAAGAGTGTCCACCAAATGCATGGCAATAGTAGCTGCATTTCTACGCACTCTGGGAATATTTGTATTCCCATACCTGGACGACTGGCTCATCCGAGCTCCATCTCAGTCAGAAGCCCAGACTTCCCGGGACCGCACAAGGAGCATTCTGCAGTATCTGGGACTTGTGGTAAACCTCCGAAAGTCCCAGCTTACCCCTACTCAGTCCCTAGAGTTCATAGGGGCCTGGTTGGATACTACCACTGCAAGGGCCTACCTTCCCCAGGCCCGTTGCCAACGTCTAGTGCAGTTAGCCTCCCAGATTCAGTCAAGAAATCACTTAAGCCCGGGAGATGCTACAACTGCTAGGCCACATGGCATCCACAGTGCATGTGGTACCTTATGCTCGCCTTCACATGAGAGCAGCTCAATGGACTTTGTCCACCCAGTGGACTGAAGCATCAGGAGCTCTCTCAGACCAAATAGCAACCTCCAAACGTCTCTTTTGGTCTCTCCAGTGGTGGATGTCCACCAAAAATCTGTTGCTGGGGTCTCCCTTCCAACAGTTGTTGCCCAGGCAACCCTCACAACAGATGCCTCCCAAACAGGTTGGGGAGCTCATCTACAAGACCTCTCCACTCAGGGCACTTGGTCTCCACAGGAGACCTCTCTTCATATCAACCACTTGGAACTTTGAGCAGTTTTTCTGGCTCTCAAGGTCTTTCATACCCTCCTAAGCTACAAGACAGTCCTCATTCATACGGACAATCAAGTAGCCATGTTTTACATAAACAAGCAAGGAGGAACTGGCTCTCTGTCGCTTTGCAACGAAGCTCTAAGATTGTGGGCCTTCGCCAGAGAGCATCAAATACATCTTCTGGCTGTATACCTCCCAGGAATCCAAAACTCTTGGGCAGATGGACTCAGTCGAGTTCTGCTTCCACACGAATGGTCCCTGCACATGGACCAGGTGCTCAGAATCTTCCAGGAATGGGGAACCCTGGACATAGACCTCTTTGCAAGTCCGTGGAATGCCAAACTTCCCCGGTTCTGTTCCAGAATTCCGTGTCAGGGAGTTCAGGCCAGGGATGCCTTCCTCCTTCACTGGGGTCAAGGCTTCCTGTATGCCTTTCCACCCATTCCCTTGATTCCCAGGACTCTGTTCAAACTCCAGAGGGATCAAGGATCTATGATCCTCATAGCTCCACGCTGGCCACGCCAAGTGTGGTACCCTCTACTTCTGCATCTCTCCCAAGCCCCCTCCCTGGACTTGGGGGCTGCTCCAGACCTTCTGTCCCAGGATGAGGGGACTCTGTGGCACCCAAACCCCAAGTCCCTTCACCTCAGAGCCTGATTACTGAAGGCCTAGACCTTCAAGGTTGGAATCTCTCTCAGCAAGTGAGGGATATCCTCCATGCTCCCAGAAAACCTTCTACTAGACGTTCCTATGCTTTTAAATGGAAAAGGTTTTTCATTTGGTGTACTGAGAAGGGTCTTGACCCTCTAGCACTACCCTTGAATTCTCTATTGGAATATCTCCTGCATCTTTCCAATGCAGGTCTTAAGACGAATTCAGTAAGGGTCCATTTGAGTGCTATTGCAGCATCTCTTAAGCCTATCAATGGACAACCTATTTCCTCTCATCCTCTTACTGCAAGATTCATGAGAGGCCTCACTTTAACTAAACCTCCCATTAGACCTCCTCCGGTGGCATGGGACTTAAATCTGGTTCTTGGTAAGCTTATGAAGCCACCTTTTGAACCCTTAGCCACCACCTCCTTGAAATTTCTTTCCTGGAAGGTTATTTTCCTCATTGCAGTCACCTCAGCTCGCCGCATCAGTGAACTGCAGGCCTTAGTGGCTAATCCACCTTATACAAGGTTCCATCATGATAAGGTAGTCCTTAGGACCAATCCACACTTTATGCCTAAAGTGGTCTCACCTTTTCATCTTAATCAAGAGGTATATTTGCCTGTCTTTTTTTCCAGCTCCTCATGCATCAAGTGCAGAGAGGAATCTTCATACTCTGGGATTGTAAGAGAGCTCTTGCCTTTTACTTACAAAGGACACAGCAACATAGAAAGTCTTCTCAACTCTTTGTTGCTTTTGATCCCTCTCATTTGGGACTTCCAGTCTCTAAGAGGACACTGTCCAATTGGATTGCTCAGTGTATTTCTTACGCCTACCAGAGTAAGAACCTTTCTCTGGAGAGCCATGTCACAGCTCATAATGTGAGGGCCATGGCCACCTCTATGGCTCATTTAAATTCTGTGTCCATCGACCAGAGCTGTCAAGCGGCCACCTGGGCCTCGGTTCATACCTTCACAGCCCATTACTGCTTGGACAAGGACTCCCGCCGGGATGCCTTGTTTGGTCAGGCGCTTCTCAAACACCTGTTCCATTCTTAATCAACTCCTGCCCTCCTTCCCAGAATGGATGCCTGAGATCCATAGAAGGAGGTAGAGCCCTTCCCAGGGTCTCATAACCTGAGGGATCTCCCAGGCATCTCTAGCTAGGGAGTCCCCATATGTGAAGACTCATTCCTGCTTGTTCCTGGAGATAGCACAGTTACTTACCTGTAACAGGTGATCTCTGGGAACAGCAGGAATAAGTCTTCACAACCCACCCACCTCCCCTAGGAGTTGTCTCTCTATCTGTCTTTCCTTTCCTCTCTCTCTCTTTGTCTCAGCTTTAAAACTCGAACTGAGGAGAGGCGGTTAGGAAAGGCGGGAAGGCAGCGCGCAGGCGCTGTGGGATGCTCCCAAAAGCTTTCCTTTTTGGGAAGCTGGGGAGCATTCCCGCGCAGGCTCCGTCGGTACCGACGTACCCATATGTGAAGACTTATTCCTGCTGTTCCCAGAGATCACCTGTTACAGGTAAGTAACTGTGCTTTAGTTGCGTTGAGACTTTAACAGGCATGACATTTACAAAACTGAGATGAATGCTACCAGAAGGATAAATTTTACATACCTGATAATATCCTTCCTTGAATCCTGCTAGACCAGTCCAGGTGAGTGGGTTGTTGCTAGGTTTGTTTCTGTGTATGTGAAAAGTGGGCAGGAGAGCTCCAACTTTGCTCTTACCATCTGGTCAGAGGCTCTGAGGCTTATGTACCAAAGTGCACCAGATTTCATCCAAAAGTAGCAATTTTCTGCATGCAGGTTGTGTGGGTTTTTTTTTTAAACTGGTACTTGTATGCAGATGAATCTGGTAGTTTTCTACCTTTTTTGCAAAACCCACCTTGTGCTGGTTTTTCAGAGAATTCATAAATTAGCTTCCCTGCATGCTTTTGCATCAAAGTGACTTTTTCCTGAATTTGTTTCAACTTGTGCACATAAGAGATGACTCTCACAAATTTACTGTATGGGCCAGATTGTGAGCATATTTTGACGAATGAGCTCTCTCTGTGAAGCTACACAAAAGCTCAATAAGCTGTCATGTTTTCACTTCTGGGCCATTTTTTTGTATTTATGCTCATAAGCAAACATACACACAGTTTAGTACATTGACCTGTGTGCGTTTTCTGTTTTGGTTTCAGAACATCAATTTATCATTGGTTAATCAAATGCCAAAGACTTTTAGGCATGTTTCTCTGAAGCAGTAGTGTTTATTGGGGAGGCCTTGTCTGTCTGCCCTGGCACACTCTTCTGCTGGTGGGGACGGGGTCTCTGCTGTCAGACATTGCTATTCTTTGCGACAGCCTGCAACACTTTTGTTATTGGGCGCATAGGTTTGCACAAACAGACAGACAGATGGATGGATGGGGCCTCCCCAATAGGTGCTATCACTTGGACAAAACATACCTAAAAAGACAAAACGATCAAACATGCATGATCATATCTAGAACTCATGAAAGGAGCATTAAACTCGGTTTAGGGATCGCTCATGGGCTATTTTAGGATTAGCAAGGGCCTGATTAAAAAAGGTTTCTTGCAGTGCTTTCTATCAGCCGTTCTCCCACTGTACCAAATTTGTATAGAGTAGATTTTTTGAATTTGGCTTATAAACATGTCTCTCTCTGTCCAAGTAACTTATGCCACGTCTTAAGAAATTGTCTCAGCTCTGTTAAGTAAAGTTGTGTCCAGATTTTAATTTTCTGCTCATTGCAAAAGACCAAATTGTTCAATAAATGTGGTCCCTCTTCTCAGATCTTCACTTGAGAAAGGTGTGCACACTTAGGGGCATGTTTACTAAAGGTGTTAACGTGCATTAAGTAAAGTTTAATGTGCGTTAAGGGCTGTCATGGCCCATGAAAATGAATGGCAGTGGCAGTACTTAACATACCCCTTAGTTGATGCTGAATAAAAAAATTCTCAGCACAGCCATGATAGGTTATCTGGTCAGGGGGAAAGCCATTGCTCCAGGGCCTATGAGAATTAGGATAACCGTCCAGGCAATGGAACTTTCTTTGCAGCTCAGCAGATTGTATCTCCACTTCTTTAAGGTGGCAGAACTTGTGGGGTTGTAACATCTTTGCCTTTTGATACATTTAGGTACCAAATATATTTCTCTTGATCACTGATCTAGTAGATCTTTCTCCCTTAAGGAGCAAAAAATGTTTCTCTCCCATCCCTCCCAGAGAGCAGGCCATCCTGCTCTCTTCCACACCTCTCTTCCCATCACTCTTCCCCTTTCTCTAAATTCCTCCTAGCATTCCTGTCTTTATATAATATTAAAAATCCCTCTTGTCTGGGTTGGGATATGGAAATTCTCTGTAAGAGCAATCAGGAGATTCAAAAATCTGTAAAGTCCTACAGCCTCTCATCTTCTGTAGTACCTAATGATACTCCGTGACTTGTTTAGTTTTTCTGCTGGTTTCTTGAACCTCAAATATATAAAAAGAAGAATATTTAACAATATTCTAACTGGAGAGGTGAAATGAGGGGCATTCTGATGCCTTCAGAATATTTTCATTCTTCTATTAAATGTACAAAAAACCCTACAATAGAAACAAGAGTATAGATAAACTCAGGACTACGGAAGTACTTGATGCCCCTTTAGTGGCCTGCAGAAACACGTGTCCTGTGTGTTGACAGTGAGGCCCGAGAGAGCTTTTCCTACTCTCTGCTTCTTTCTTGCTACATCGATAATGAGTGTTAGCATTCTTCCCCTCCTTATGTATGTTACTATTAAAGATCATAATGATATAGTTATATAAGTTTAATACATAATCTGGGCATGTGTAATTATATATTAGCATCGGTAAAGAGATTTTGTTCTGCAAATACTTTCAGTAGGCCTATTAAAGTGGCAGCCCTACTTAGGTTACCTGCTTTTCTATTTCTGGAATCTGTTGCTTCTTCTGTGTGCATTTTTCCTAAGTCTCCTTGTTTGCTGTGCTCACTTTGCTTACAGTATATTTTGACTTTTCTATTATGTCCAGTTTGTCTGCACCATGCCTTTAAGAATCTCCTCAGCATGCTCTTTAGCTGCTCATGATGTATTTATATATTACGTGGATCCATGCTTTGCCCACAAAGGGAGGTCCTGGTAATTGTCAGCACAGACACACTCTGATGTACATGGTTCATAATGTTGGCAGTTGCTAAGTAATAGAACATTTTAAAGAGGCTGCACTGCTACTGTCCATGCCAGGATTACATCTCCCGGCAACTTGTTTTTCATCTTAACAAACGGCATGTTTGCTTCTGCCCTTTCTTGCAGCAAAAAGATCCAATCAGGAAAGGAGCTTAGAGACAAACCCTGGCTGAACTCTGCTGGGATCATAGAAGTGTTGGGGGGGGGGACAAGAAGGGGAAAGAGAAAAAGAAATTGTCCTGTATTGTTTCAGAGCAGCAGAACTAGTAAACTGGGATTAGATAATTCAGTCTGCAGTTAACATTTTGGTAGGCCAGAGTAGATTTGTTTGTGTTAAGAGCTGCTCTTCAGATAACTCCCTTTGAATAGTTTTCCTATAAAGCATGATTTTATTCATATATAGAATTTTATTTTATTCCTGTTGGTTCAGTTTCTCCCAAGAATGAATGAGGATTGGGTTTTTTTGGTGTTTCCAAGTAGCTGGAAGTATTTTCTACCTTGCATATGGTACAGGTACATCTTTAGCACATGCATTCGATATACATTCACTGTATTCACATGAGCATTCATGTTTTTCATAGCAGAAATAATTGAATCTGAAATGTTTTGGGGGTTTTTTTCTGCCTCTGCAAGATCAATACATCCTTTGCCTTGTTTCCAAAAACGGATGTGCTTTGGAGATGTCCCCCAGTTGATACATTACACACCCAGATGTGACTGGAGGAAGAATTGGCCTATTGTTGGGCTGAATTGCTTCAACGTTTTGTGATTCAGCTGCCCATATGCAATCCAGAATAGAAGCCAAGTTACTTTCTTTGGTGACATGAAAAGCATAGTTAATGCACCATGAAAATCGGTAGTGTATTTAAAGTTGACGATGAATGCAAAATGTAAGGATCTTTGTTGCTGTAAGTAACATCAGCTCAAGCTGTCGAAAGACGACTTAGGTTAATATTGGGACATCATACATTTTTTTTGAAGCTTGTAAAATAATTGAATATTGTAAATAAAGACATGGTTTAACAATTCGTGAGCATTAAGCCAAAGCTTTATTCTGGAAGACCAGGATCATTCCAAGAATGGCACAAGGTGAGCTCCCTAATTTTAAATGCATCAAGCGAGAAAACTCGGACTACAAAGAATCTACTGGCACCAAGCAGTTGAACCCATCAGTGAGTACAACAGTTGAAAAATGTTAACTGAGATAAAATAATACATATTTTATTATGTATTATTTCTAAGTATGTTGGTATTTTTTCTGTTCCTCCTTTTTCTTTTCTTTTCTTTTTTTGAGACAATATTCTAATTGAGAGAGAATCCATAGACTCTCACACTACTGAATATGTATCACAACTCTGCATGTTCAGCCAAATATCATCCATATTAACAATTGTCGTCTTTTTCTGATTGTGCATATTACATTCCCACATACCTTGAAATGCTGCTTAGTACACACCTGGGGCGAAGCAGTACTTGTTCACTGTAATTAGGTTATAAGTGTTACATACAAACAGACTTGAACAAAAGAGGCATTTTCATGGCATTTCCTTAAAAGAAGCTGTACTAGATTCTTTATGCTATCAAGTTACTTTTTACATGACTCTTTCTTTCACTCAAATTAGGGAAAATAGACCTACAAATATTTAATTTAAAAAACAGCATTTATTTTTTTTAACTATATCCCTATTTTGTTAAACTCCTTTTTCCTGAGTTTGCTATTTTATAAGTCATGCCATCTTTGTTTTTATGGAGTAGTTTTCAAAATATCTGCATTGGGACAAAGATTACTACTACTGCTTAATTTAATAGTGCTACAAGGCATATGCAGCATTGTAATGTACAAGTACTACTCTACCACCTGTTCTCAGAGTGAAAATATGTATATGCCTTTTTTTTTCTTTACACACTTTGCACCTGAAGTATGTTTGTGGTCGTTTGCACCTGCTTCTATTTGCAGGTACATTATCCTGGAAGAGTGTGTGTGTTGAGTTTTTGAAAATGCAGTCTAACGTGTACTTTTCCTCCAGACTAAACACAGGATTGTCTCATCGCAATGAAGCCTCCAAAATTTAGCATCTAGTTTATTTATTAACACTCTAAAGAAAACTGTACTACTACTGGAATACACAAAGTATATTTACATTTCTTGGTAGTTCAAGGTATGCAAAAGAGAAAAGTGTGCTAAAATTGTAGTAAAAGTTGAAAAGCATACTGATTTGTTAGTTTTAACCTCAGTAGTTAAATGTAACTTGCACCTCTAAACATTGAATTATTTATTTTTATTTTTTTTAAATTTAGGTTTTTATTTGGTACAGCACAAGTTACTACATCATTTTTCTTCTCCTTTACAATCAATGGCATAACATACATCCAGCTGTATCCATCAGCCCAACATTTACCTAATTACCATTTTATCCTTACTTTACATTACTTTACATTATATACTTCTCTCCATGTACCTGTACATTTTTATTTTAATATTCCCTTCTCCTCTCCTCCCCCTTCCCCCTCCCCCCTGGGTCCTGTGTTGCAGCCTTCCTCTTTTTACTATACCCTTCTTTGGACTTGAATAATTTCAGCCTGTTAATTCGTTATCCACCCTTTGTAACCACTCCTTGTACTTTTCCCATCTCCTTTGAAAGCACTCAGTCCTGTGCGTTTTATATGCAGTGATCTCACTCATCCTATAAATATAGGCTAGTCTACCTAATATCCTCTCAGGGACTGGCGCGCTCTCAGACCTCCATCCCCTCGCTATTTCCATCCGCACTCCAATTGCAAGCATCTTCAATATATACACCAGATCACTTTTTGAATCTCCCCCCCCCCCCAATTCATTCAACAACACTCCAGCTGGTGTGATATCTCCCACCCAGACCACCATCTCCCGTGAGAGATCTGACATCCACTGCCATGTTTGCTGTAGCACAGAGCAGCTCCACCACATGTGCATATACTCCCCCCCTTCTCTCCACACCCCCTCCAACACATCGAGTAATTATATCTCCCCATCTTACACAATCGGACTGGGGTTAAATACATTTGAAACAGCATCTTATAACTATGTTCTTGAATTGCTGCCGAGACCACAGGTATTTTTACCCCTTCATATATTTTTCCTCATCTCTGAGAATCCCCCAAGTCCACCACCCAGGCTCGCATATGAGTTCCTTGGTCTATGGGTCCACTCAATGCTTTGTAGAGCTTAGAAATCACACCTCTTGATAAATCTCCCACCCCAAACATCTTCTCAAATTGTGTCTCTTTGCTGCTCAGGCATTCTTTTATTTGTTTTCCCCCGAGAAAGTGTGCCTATTGGAAATAGCCATACCAGTCATTCTTCTATTTGGAACTCTTGCTGAAGCTCCTCAAACGGCCTTAAGTGGCCCTCCTCAGATAATACCTGTCCCATACACTGTAACCCTTTCTCATGCCATTTTTTGAAATATCCCAGAACTTTCTCCCACCAAAAACCCCTCACATTGTGTAATCCGCTGTGCCCTAATATTTCCTCCCACATGTGTTAGCACCTTATGTTTCCTGTCCCAGGCTCGATATGCACATGTCATGTATGGGTTCTTATCTGAGCCTCTTCCTTTCTCCTCCCTTCTCTTCCACATCAAATCTGTAATGCAGTTAGGTCTTACCATCTCCTGTTCTATTCTACTCCATTGAGGCCCATCCTTCTCCAACCTCCACCCCATTAACGCTCGCAACTCTGCCGCCTCATAATACCTCAACAGAATTCCAAAAATCAAAAACCTATCAGAATCACCTAATAATCCAAATATAAAAATTCTGACACCAAATGTTCCCTATTGATTCACATTCTTTTGTCGGAGCTAGTCGTCCCAGTGCACAGAACCCTTCCGTACACCACTGCAACCTCTCCTTTTTATTTAAAGAGTTTTTTAAAGTGAAATGCCACACTTAGCTTTGTTGAGTGTTTGTTTTTCTAGACAAGCATCACCAACTTGAATGAACAATGCCAGAAATTCAGGAACGACGACGTGCCACACGTTTCGGGTTCATTTCACAATTCCATATCACCCTGCTTCAGGTCCATCCGATACTGGCATAGCACAAAGCTTCAATATAAAGCAGGAACAAAACTAGTCTTGCCTTATGTACTTCGGCGTCTGACATCAGGCCTAACAGAAGGCTACCAACTCCCAATCAGATACTAAGACATTGCAACCAATAGATGAGTCCCACTGACCAGGAAAATCCGCTATTGGACAACAATGTAAGAGCTATCAGAATCCAATCAAATGATAGTATACCAATCAATCTGTAGATTCAAGCCGCTGGGGGCAACAGCATTCAATAGATAAATCCACCTTTGTTCTCGCAATTGCAAACGCTGCTCCCGATCCCCTCCTCTCGGGTCCGAAGGTATAAAATCTAGCACTTGCCATCGCAGGGAATTAAAATCATGAAGGTGTTTTAAACAATGTTCAACTATAGGAGCTGACAGGGACTTTGTTCGTAGTCTCGAAGCATGTTCAGAGAGACGTGTTCTTATTGTTCGCTTGGTGTGTTGGTTCATGTATGATCTGAGTCAGGTCCATTGCTTCCATAGCACTGATGAAGGCTTCGGCATGTTTATCTTGCAGTGAGGGGAGGTTGAAGACTCCAAGGATTAGTTGTTCTTTGGTGATGGTACTCTCCGATACATGTTTTAGTATGTCTGATAGATCGGTACGTGCAGTGGGTGCTCGGTAGATTAGGCATATGGAGAGGTGTGTGTTTGGTGAGAGTGAGTATGTCCGCTTCGTTGGTTGTTTCTGATATGTGGTTTCTGAGGTGGAAGTCAGATTTCGCTATGATGGCTACTCCTCCTCCTCTGGCATGAGCTCGGGAGCAGTTGTGCATACTGAATCAATTAGGTGTCAGTTGGTTCATGAGTACTATGTCTGAGTCAATCAGCCATGTTTCGGTTATGCAGAGGATGTCTATCTTTTGGGATATGATCAGGGCTTAGAGCATGGGGAGTTTGTTTCTGACTGAGCGTGCATTTATTAGAGTGATTGAGAGAGTTGCTGTTTGTGAGGTTAGGGGTGTGGGTTGGTGTGGGAGGTGTGTGAGCGCTGCCGCATGTAGAGGAGGGTTTGGTGGTGTTTGTAGGTTGGGTAGATGTGGTGTTTGGAGTGAGGCGGTTAGGGTGTGTGCTGGCAATCATGTGATAGTAGGACAAATTGATCGGGAACGGTGTTAGGAGGTATACTGGAGCGAGGAAGGGTGGCATGGTTGCAGGTGTACCTCAGGGTCCTGGGGCAGATCTTGGTGGAGATAGGGTCTGTTTGCTGGGGAGGCGATGGGAGTCTGCTTCAGGTCTTGCTATGGCGGTGTGGAGTCATGGTTCGTTGCTGGGTTGGTTGAGTCTGTGAGCGGCGGAAGTGAGCGGTGTTGCCGCCTCCGTGCCCTGCTTGTCTACCTGGAATAAACCCTGCTTGATCCTCCTTTATCAACCTTGGGATATATTTCTGCAGCCTGGCTGTCAATATTTTTGCTAGTATCTTAGCATCCAAATTTATAATTGAGATGGGTCTATATGACTCACACTTCCTATGGTCCTTACCAGGTTTGGGTATTACTACCACACCAGCTACCTCCATAGAGCTTGGGAGCTTTTCCCCTTTTAGTACTTCAGTAAAGACATCTTGCAGTATCGGACTAAGATCCTCACAGAATTTTTTTATAAAACCTGGCTGTAAATCCATCCAATCCTGACGCCTTACCCTCCTTTAAACTCTTATGGCCTCTACTACTTCTCTAGCAATCTCTCTATTCATCCACTTCTGTTGCTCTAAGTCCAATTGCTTAAATGTGATCTCTGCCAGGTACTGTTCTATATCTGTTCCCTTTCCTTGTTCTGATTCATAAAGCTTTGAATAGTATTCCCGAAATACTTTTTGTATTTGTTCAATACCACTAACCCACCTTCCCTGTTCATCTTTTATTCTCAGAATCTGCTGGTGCACCCTTTTTTCCCTAAGTTTTCGTGCAAGGTATCTGCCTGGTCTATTCCCCTGTACATAAAATTCATGTTTAAGTAGGTTTAACCTAAAGGCCTCTTCTGCTTCATTTAATCCTCCTAATTCTTCCCGTAATTTTCTAATCCGTTGCAGCCTCTTTCTTCCACCTCGCTGCTTATGCAGTGTCTCTTCTGTTCTTTTCCTCGCTTCCGTCTTGCTGCCAGCACTATACATTGTCCCCTTACCACCGCCTTCAGCCCGTCCCATACACCGGCTGGCCTCACTTCTCTCCCCCCCCCCCATTATGATACACATAATCCCTTATAGTGCTTTGTATACTTTTCTGCCCTTCCACCTCATCTATGAGGGACTCCTTCAACCTCCAAAAACGCAAACCTCCTTCTCTTTTTAACCCCAAAGAAGCCTCCACCGGTGCATGGTCTGACCAACTTATGGGACCTATATCCACCCGCTTAACCTGTTCTATTATGCTTCTATCCACCCATATCATGTCTAATCTGCTGTAACTCTTATGTGGGTGTGAATAGTGTGTATATTCTCTCTTATTCCCATGTATGTATCTCCAAACATCTACTGTACCCAATTTATGTAGCAACTTCCCCAACTTCTTACTTACCCCCCTAGTACCATGCTGATTGCCCCTCGTAGTGTCTATTCTGGGGTTCAGGTTTGCATTGAAATCCCCTCCTAATATCACTGGACTTTGCATATATGGTTCCACCACTTCATAGAGCTTCCCATAAAACCTCCCTTGCTGTGTGTTTGGCGCATATATACTCCCTACTACTTTGGGCCTCCCTGCTGTTTTCCCTTTCCAAAAAATAAAGCGCCCTCTCGGGTCTCTTTCCACATGCTCTTCCACACTCAGCCCCTTTGCAAATAGTATTCCCACTCCCCCCCTCTTTGGCGTTTCCCGGTAATGGGCCAGATAAACTTTATCATATTCTTTACTCAACAACCATCGTTCTTGTACTTTTTTAAAGAGTATTTCTTGTATAAGCACAACATCCGCTCTTGTTCTGCTGCCCTCTTTTAGTAGGGCCTGCCTTTTATACCAGGAATTGAGGCCTTTCACATTTGCGGTTACAATCTTACATTCATCAAGCTGCTTTTGGTTACTACCCATAGTTTCAAATCGCTTTACCTCCTCCTTCTTGCATACACAGGATCCAGGTACCCCCCTCCTCCTTCTTACTACCATTTAGTAGATTCCATTCCCCCAGTGGCATCATTTTCCCCTCCCACTCATGACACACAGTTCACAGCATACTCTCTTCTTATCTTAATCTCCCCCTGTTTTATCCTTGCTCATTTTACCTTACCCCCCTATTCCCCTTCATATCATATACTCAGTCCATCTTTGCGGCTTCTTTATCCTTGCTGTTGTCTTCCGTTCTTTTTTTCATTTCTCTCACTTTTGCTTATTTCTGCTTATTTACTCAGTCCCATGTCCTTTCTCTTTGCATTACACGTTTACTTTTCCTCTCTACTCTCCACTTTCTGCCATCTTGTTGTCTGTCCATTCCCTGGTTTTCTCATTTCTCCCACCTCTGGTAAACGTGTTTCTCCAGGACCAAGCAGGAAGTCAGTCCTCACTTATGGGTGACGTCGGCGCCGACGGAGCCCTCACGGAGCAATTTTCCCCAGCTTTCAAAGAAAGCCTTTGGGAATTGCAGCGCGCATGCGCGGTCCCCTTCCCGCCCAAGGGTGCCATCTTAGCCAGTCTTCTTTTTTCCGCGGAGCCCTACAGACGTACCCGTCGTGTCCCCGCGAAAAAGTTGATTTTCTTTAGAATTACTCTGTTTTTTCATTCGGTTCGACGCCGGCCTCGGCGTCGGGGCGGCAGGCGCCGCGCCCTGCCCGGGCCGACCCCACCGAGTCCTCGTCGGACTCACCTGAGTTCGAACCTCGGAAGCAGTCCCCCCCCGGAGGATGCCCGGTTCTCGGACTTGGTCAGGGATATGGCCAAGGCTTTGGCCTTCCCTGCGGATCCCGAGGAGGAGCCTCGAGCCGAAGAGCTCGACGCCCTCCAGTATGACTCTCCCGCCAGGGAACACTTTACTGTACCGGTTCCTCCCATGCTGGAACGACTACTCTTCCGCATGTGGGAGAGTCCGGCCACCTCGCCGGTCCTGAGCAAGCGGGTCGATTCTATCTATCGAGTCCGCAAGAGCCCTGGCTTCCAGAAAGCACAGCTACTACACCATTCCATGGTAGTGGAATCGGCCATGCATCGTCTTAAGAGCCAGAAGATGCACTCCTCGGTGCCTCCTGGCAGGGAGGCCCGTAACCTGGATGGCCTTGGTAAGAAGTGTTTCCAGGGCTCTATGCTCGCCTGTCGTGTCCAGACCTACCAGCTATACATGGGCATGTATCTCCGAGACCTGGCTAAAGAGCTAGCCGGTTTCCTCCGCTGGTTTGTCCGAGGAACCCTTGCGGAGGTTCCTGGCCTTGTCCACTGGCATTCGGGAATGCTCAAAATTCATGTCCCGAGCAGCCTATGATGGCTTTGAAGCATCGGCTCGAGTGGCCGCAGCCGGCATCGGTGCCCGCCGACAGGCTTGGCTTCAGTCGTCTGACCTTGAGCCCTGGGTGCAGGACAAGTTGGTCGATGTCCCTTGCCGAGGCGAAAACCTCTTTGGCAAGCCCATGGCTGATAAGGCTGCACAAATTGAGACAGAGACTCTCACCAGGACTAGGCTTTCTAGGAAGACCTCCGCCCCTTCCCAGAAAAAGAAGGGCTCGGGAAAGAAGTCCTTTTACCCGAGGAAGGCGACTGCCTACAAACAATACCCCCACTATCAGGCCCCTGCAGCTCCCCATCAGGGCCAGCAGGCCAAGGGACGGGGTAACGGGTCCCGTAGGCAGCAAGCCCCCAAGCCTGCACCACCAGCCCCTGCTCCGCAGGGTGGGGGTTTTTGACGCCTTAAGCATAGCCTCTCCCCCCCCGCTGGCTCCTCCCAGTACCGGAGGCCGGCTGGTTCACTTCGCCCACAGGTGGTCCAGCATCACCTCAGATACCTGGGTGCTTCAAGTCGTGCGAGAAGGCTATCTTCTCCACTTCCACCAGGTCCCTCCCTCCTATTTTCCGGGAGAACCTCCACGACCCCCTCTGCACAGGGAATTACTCCTTCAGGAGTTAGCAGGTCTTCTACGGGATCAGGCGGTGGAACCGGTGCCCCACCACCTGAAGGGTCAAGGCTTTTATTCCCGGTATTTTCTAATACCAAAAAGAACAGGAGGCCTCAGACCCATCCTGGACTTGCGCAACCTCAACAAGTTCCTCGTGCGGGAGAAGTTCAAAATGCTTACCCTTGGAATCCTTCTGCCCTACCTCCAGCAGGGAGATTGGCTATGCTCCTTGGATCTAAAGGATGCCTACACGCACATCCTCATCCACCCAAGCCACCGCCAATACCTAAGGTTTGTGGTGGCAGGAAATCATTACCAGTACAGAGTACTGCCCTTTGGCCTATCCTCCGCACCGCGAGTCTTCACAAAATGTCTCGCGGTGGTGGCGGCCCATCTCCGGCTTCACGGCCTCTATGTCTTTCCGTACCTCGACGACTGGCTCATCAGAGCAGCGTCCGCTCTGGAGGTCACCAACGCCACGCGCCGCACGGTGACTCTTCTGCAGTACTTGGGCTTTGTTATAAACTTCGCAAAGTCCACTTTGCTCCCCTCACAGGATCTCGAGTTCATCGGCGCAAGGCTGCACACTCCTCAGGCACGAGCGTACCTACCGCTCGACAGGGCTCAACGGCTCATGGACCTAGCCGACCGTTTTCGCAGCCAGCCCCTGGTCTCCGCCAGGCGCTTCCTGAGACTACTCGGCCATATGGCTTCCACCGTCCATGTGACCCCCAATGCCCGCCTGAATATGCGGCCTGCTCAATGGTGTCTCCGCCGGCAGTGGCGACAAGCCACAGGCGGCCTAGCAGACCTGGTGCGCGTCTCCGAGCCGCTGATCTTGTCTCTCCGGTGGTGGCTCCAGCTGCCGAACCTGATATTCGGCATGCCTTTCCAGTCACCTCAGCCGGCCCGGCTGCTGACAACAGATGCATCCCTCCTGGGCTGGGGAGCGCATTGCCAAGGGGCACATACTCAGGGCCTCTCGACCACGTGGGAGTCTGCTCAGCAGATCAACTTCCTGGAGCTCAGGGCGATCCGCCTGGCTCTCAAGGCCTTCTCCCACCTGACTTCTCACCGGTCCGTCCTTGTCCAGACGGACAATCAAGTTGCCATGTTCTACGTGAACAAGCAGGGGGGCACGGGCTCCCTCCTCCTCTGTCGGGAGGCACAGAAGCTCTGCTCTTGGGCCGTCAGTCACGGCGTTCTCCTCAAGGCAGTTTATCTCCCAGGCCAAGAGAATTGCCTGGCGGACAAACTCAGCAGGATCCTCCAGCCGCACGAGTGGCGTCTGGATCCCTTGGTAGTTCAGAAGCTCTTTCTAAAGTGGGGCCTCCCCATGCTGGATCTCTTTGCCAGTCCTCACAACCGGCAACTTCCTCGCTTCTGCTCTCGTCAGCCACACCCCCTCCGGGTTGCGGCGGACGCTTTTCTACTCTCATGGTCGGGGAGCCTTCTGTATGCTTTCCCTCCCATCCCGCTAGTCTCTCGGACTCTCTTCAAGGTTCTCCGAGACAAAGCCTTCATGATCCTGGTGGCTCCTCGCTGGCCCAGACAGCCGTGGTTTCCACTCCTGCTGCAATTAGCGGTGGAGGATCCGTTCCCTCTGGGGTTTCAACCGGATCTCCTCACTCAGGATCAGGGGTCTCTGCTACACCCCAACCTCAGGTCTCTCAATCTGATGGCCTGGCTGCTGAGAGGGTAGTCCTTGCTCCCCTCCTCCTGCCGGCAGAGGTGGAAGAGGTCGTCCTAGCTTCTCGGCGACCTTCTACTCGAAAATGCTACGCCCTTAAATGGCGTCGCTTTTCCGTTTGGTGTACCCGACAGTCTCAGGATCCCTTCTCCTGCCCGGTGTCGGTGGTCTTGCAGTACTTGCTTTACCTCTCTAATCTGGGACTTAAGTCCAACTCCGTCAAAGTTCACCTCAGTGCTCTTTCAGCGCATCATGTGCCGGTGGACGGCAGACCTCTCTCCAACGACCCTCTCGTAGCGAGGTTTCTCCGAGGTCTCCTTCTACTTAAACCACCTCTGCGCCCGCCAGCGCCTGACTGGGACCTGAATGTGGTTTTACAGCGGATCACCTGTCCGCCTTTTGAACCTATGGCTACCTGTTCTCTCCGTTTTCTTTCTTGGAAAACACTGTTCTTGATAGCCCTCACTTCCGCTAGACGCGTAAGTGAATTGCAGGCCCTCGTGTCTGATCCCCCTTACACTCGGTTCTACAAAAATAGGGTAGTCCTACGGACTCGCCCAAAATTTCTTCCAAAAGTGGTCTCCCCTTTTCACATCAATCAGGAGGTGGTACTTCCAACCTTCTTTCCCAGACCACACTCCAGCCGAGCTGAAACGGTCCTCCATACCCTGGACTGTAGAAGGGCTTTGAACTTCTACCTTGACCGTACGCGGGAGCACCGTAAAGCTGCTCAGCTTTTTGTGTCTTTTGACCCCAATAAATTGGGGCTCCCGGTCTCCAAGCGTACTCTGTCCATCTGGGTTGCGGACTGTATCTCTTGGGCTTATGGGGCAGCCGGACTCTCCTTGGAAGGTCGAGTCACGGCTCATTGCGTTCGGGCAAAGGCTACGTCAGTGGCTTACCTCCGCTCTGTTCCACTGGCAGACATCTGCCGGGCCGCTACTTGGTCTTCGAGCCAGACTTTTGCGGTCCATTACTGTCTCGAGAGGGAGTCCCGCAGGGACAGTGCTTTCGGACAGGCAGTCCTCCGTAATCTCTTCGAGGTCTGAGCAACTCCTACCCTCCATCCCGGATGTGGGCTACCGGGGGGTAATAATTCAGCGAAGATTCTTTCCTTCTGTGCTGCTGAGCTAGAGGGAGCTCATTTTTGTGCTTAGGGTCTCCGGTAGCCTTGAGCTTGGGAGTCCCATAAGTGAGGACTGACTTCCTGCTTGGTCCTGGAGAAAGCGTAGTTACTCACCTGTAACAGGTGTTCTCCAGGAGCAGCAGGAATCAGTCCTCACAACCCTCCCTCCTCCCCGTGGAGTTGCAATCATCTGCTTTAGTTTTTTTGCAAATTTTTATGCTGTCTTTTTTAGCTATGTCATCTGACTGGCTAAGATGGCACCCTTGGGCGGGAAGGGGACCGCGCATGCGCGCTGCAATTCCCAAAGGCTTTCTTTGAAAGCTGGGGAAAATTGCTCCGCGAGGGCTCCGTCGGCGCCGACGTCACCCATAAGTGAGGACTGATTCCTGCTGCTCCTGGAGAACACCTGTTACAGGTGAGTAACTACGCTTACTCCTGCTTCCTTCATCTCTGCCGCCAACTGAGCTGCTGTTAACGCCCGCTTTGTGATGCCGTGGCTGGTGAATGCAATTCCTGCTGGTTACAGCCATTTTATATTTAATATTCTCTTCCCTCAGCCTTATTGTAAATCCTCTCCATTCTCTTCTGCGTTGTAGTGTGGCTGCAGCCAAGTCCGCAAAAATTGCCACCTTGTTTCCTTTCCACACAACGGGGACTGCTCCCATCAACTTATTAATTATTTTTTCTTTAGTTTTAAAGTCCTGGAGGCATATAATGTCTCTTAGTGGCTCCCCTCTCCTTGGGCCGAGTGTATGGTGTGCTTTGGGTCTCCTGAGCATGGGGCCCAACTCTGGTGGGTCACAAAGTGAGACTCCTATATTCAGGGTTTCCCAGTCTGGGAAACCCCAAGATCTGTGGATGGATTTTTTTCAGCATTCATTTCCTGAAAATTGAATTAGGGCTCTAATTTGTAGAGGACTTTTTAGTGTCTTGAAAGTAGTTCCATATGCAGGTTATATTCATGCACTTTGCCAGCTCCCTTTAGATATCCTCCATGCCACCCTCCCTCTTCAATTCCCTGCCCCTTGTATTCTTTCCCACCTCCACTTACAGCTAACAAATTACCCTGACTTCTGATATTGTACTCTTCGCTGAGGCTCTACTGCTTTTCTCTTGTCTAATACGTGTTTGTTTGCACATGTATAAACAGGTGCATATGGACAGACAGACAGAGGATGGATGGCATGCACCTAAAATGCAAACGCTAACAGTGCAGCCAAGCCCATTTCAACCAATCCCATGTATATTCTTCTATAAAGCATTTTTCAAGTATATATGCCAATGTACATGCCTCTTTATAAAAAATAACTTTTATCATCCTGCCAGCACAGTCCAGATGAGTGGGATTTACTTCCTTGCCAGCAGGTAGAGGCAGACTTGAGCAACTTTCATTGATGTCATCACTAGGTAATATGCTGGTGTGGTGCTGAAAGAAGCTGCATTTGTTTGTTCCCAGCAGGTGGCAAGGTGTTTTGGACTGGTGCACTAGTGCACATAGACCAGACTCCACTGGCCCTAGCCACAGTGCTGTAGTCTGAAGCACATTCCAAATGGGACATCTAAGTGCAGTCTGTAATGTCAAAGCTAGAACGTCTGAAAAGAGAGGCAGGCACGCGCAAGTTCAGGCACAATTCTAGAAATGTGGATGTGCCTGATATGCACGTGTATCAAATGTCTATATAGACGTCCCCAGGAGAGTATTTCAGAACCAAAACGTCTAATGGCATAATGGTTAGAGTAATGGCTTAAGAGCTGGGTGGCCAGGGTTCAAATCCCAGTGTGGAACTTTGTAATCTAAAGCTAGTCACTTAATTCTCCATGTTCTCTACACTCTGGATGTTTTAAGGTGAAAACAAACACTTTCCTGATACTTATTCATGCCTGGAGCAGGAAAAAACACGCATGTGCCTGCAGACAGCTCTGCTGCTTCTGGGATCGAATGGGGATGTGCAAGTCCATTGGCCCCCCCCCCCCCAGACACGCCTCTGCCACACCCCTGTGCCTAGAACGTCTCTGTACTGGTGATGTCTGCGATTGGCATTTGTGGAATGGTTGCGGAGTTGTGTCCGTGATTTTGACATCCACGTGCATGTCTGCAGACATCTAAACCACGACAAAACCTTTTAGAATGACCCTCTGTCTGAGACCTGTAGACCCAATGTTGCTCAAGTATGCCTCTGCCTCCTTGAGCTGGAATTCACCATGTGTCCAGACCAGTTACCTATGGTTTCCAACTCTATTGAGTCTGAGAGATGCAGGATGACCTCATGAGGCCCCTGAGGGGTGTTGGTAAGTTGGACTCAGTCCCCCCTTTCACTCTTGCTGTCCTCGGTCTGCATGCTTTGTTTAGTTTTTCCCTTTTATTTTATTTTTCCTCCTAATTGATGTCAGTGGACTGTATATGGCTCTCATGTTGCTTGAAATAAAGCAGCTCAAATTTTAAGGGGGGGGGGAAGATTTTGCTTGATAGCTGGTCTTCCCAAGCCTTTGTGGACATCTGGGGCTTCCCTGCCCAGGTTTCCCTGGTTGTCAGGTGCTGGGATTCTCTTTATGGGACCCCCTTTTTGCTGCGGTCCTGGCTTCTTTTTTCGGTAGGGTGGTTATGTTGGTCTTTTTTTTTTTTTTCCCCTTTTGTTTCTGCGGTGTTCATTTATATGGCTTAATACAGCCTGTGACACCTCCCCTCCTCACTCCCCCCCCTCCCCCCCCCCCCCCCAGTGTGTAGGGGGTTTTTTTTGTTGTTGGTTTTGTTTGTTTGTTTTTATTGTTTTTTTTCTATGGCTGCTGCTTTTTCCCTTGGTTGTGGTTGGAATTCCTAGGAAACCTCTTTTTGCCATTTTGAGACCCTCCCCCACAGGTGACCCACGGTCCTAGAGTGTATCTGTGGCTCCTGCCGCTCCTTTGCTTTGTTCTTTCTGCCAGTGGGTACAGTGGCCATTTTGACATGGCTGCTTGTCCCAGCGGAAGCAGAGTCTGGTGGGGTGGCCCTGGCCTTGAGTCTGGGGGCTGCCTCATTTTAGTCTTCTTGAGCTGCAGCTCTTAGTACAGCTCATGGGCTATTTTCATTCTCTTCTAGCTACTTAGTAGCCCCCTTCATGGCAGTCTGAGGTTCAGGCCTCCCCTAGAGTGGAAGAGGAGCCCTCGAGCACTGGCAGTAATGGGGTTAAGGCGCCCAAGTCACCCCTTGCACTTGGCCTTTCCTCCGGGAGTCCAATCTCATGCCCTGTGGGGGTTAGTTGAGAGGTTGGAGAAATATCTTCTCCAGAAGGAAAGTCTGAGGAGGACTAGGTAATTACCCTGATGGGAGGCTAGAATCTCTATAATCTGTAGGTCTTTTTATGCCCTTTCAGGATTAAATGATGGTTCTGCGGGTAGTTGAGCCTGCTCTCAGGCAAGGTTAGCAGGAGGGCCACCTCACCTTCTTTTTCTAGAGGGTATTCTGTCTCTTGCTGCATTTATTCCTCTATCCTATACTATGTAGAAGTGCATGGGGTATCATGGAGAAAACCCTGGAGTTTGGGCCCTTTTCAAATCCAGGCTGAAAAATCACCTTTTTACTGCTTCTTTCAGATCTTGACTCACCTGACCTCCTTTCTGTTTCCTTACCATTCCCCCTAAATTTATCCCATGTCTACAGCTACTGTGGTGTCTGTCTTGACTAAATTGTAAGCTCTGATGAGCAGGGACAGTCTTTTACATGTCTGTTCAGCGCTGCATACGTTTTGTAGCGCTGTACAAATGTTCAGTAATAGATGCCCTCTGCTGCTAGGGTGGGAGCGAGGCACAGTGCTCAAGAAGTCTCATGTTCAGAGAGTCGAGGCCCTCCCTAAGAATGTCTTTGCGGGCCCCCCCCCCCTTGCCTTAGGCTCTCAAGCAGCGCTCTGTGCCTTCTTATGGTGGCTCCAGTCTCTGCCAGATAAGCCCAAAGGCTTTGAGGTTGAAAGCAGACTGCCTAGGGAGTTGGTGCCTTCCAAGACTTTCTAAGAAACTCTTCCAAGTCCATGATGGCAGTGATGCCAGATGATGGCTCTGGCTTAGCACTTGGTCAGTGGATGCTAACTCTGAGCTGTAGTTGAACTAACTCACCTGTTAACAGCTCATGCTATCCAGATAGGGGGCTGTAACTGCCCTGCTCTGCCTGCAGACTTACCCTGGTTTTAACAGAAGTGTTTTCTCAGCAGCCTGTGGGAATATTCAGTGGCATTAACTGATTAGTGCTGCTGAATTTCGGAGTGACTGCATTTATCCAATTCGTAGGTTTGCTAAACAGCTAAATCATTTTGAATATGCCTGTCAAAGCTTTTAGTTTCACTGTGCAAGTACATGACTTCCTGCAAGGCTGGCTTAGTTCTTTTAAGGGGTGCCAAGTGGATGTTTCTACTTGTGGAAGTGGAAAGTGAAGTGACTGCTCAAGGTCACAAAGAGTGTCAGTGACAGAAGTGGAATTTGAACTCTAGCTTTCCTGTATCTCTGCCCTCTGTTCCTCCAGATGAAAAGCAAATTTCAAGCAATAATTAATCATTAGCTAGAAAAGCATTTCTAAAAGATGTAGTTCAGTGTGATAATTGAGGTTGCCAGAAGTCCTTTCTTAAGCGATAGGCATATTTATATAGTTAAGTTCTGGCATTTCCACTTCATATCACCTCTAATGTTGCTTTTATCATACTCTTGTCAACCTTGGTAGTATGAGGTAAATGCTGGTTGGTGATCTGTATATGAGAATGGTACAGAAAGGGAAATATGGTTGGGGAGCCAAAAATGGTGTCTTTGCCTAGACACTTGACAGATGCTCCTGAGGTGTTTTTCTCTTTTCTGCTGCTTGGTGTTTCAGATGGTTTTAAAGGGGGCCCTCGGTGGTATGGAGTACAAGCACCTTTTTCGTTGCCTGCTAAAATTGACCCATGATCCTCCATGTATTAATGAAAAAACCCTCAATATGAGTACCAGCATCTTCTCTTTTTTTTTTGCTAGGAAGAAAATTGCTGGTTAAGCGGCGGAGCAAGCCCCAGACTTACCCAGTAGATCTGAGTGCAAATCTTCCTTCTGGCCTGAGGGATCGGTTTGTCAAGCATGGCCAGTCGGAGTACCAGATTTTCGATATCTCTGGAGTCTGAGCCAGAGACAGGTGGCTGGCTCACTCTCCTGGTGTAATGTTACTCTTAGTCTGGAAGAGAGGGAATCCCCAGCTCAGCCATTGAATTTTGCAGACGTGAATGGCTTCTCCACTTTGAGCCTGGGTGTGAAAGAATTGAGAAGGACAGGAATAGGCAGGAGAACTGGATGTGAGGGCTAGAGTTGCAGTTCTGGAGAGTGGCGGAGAACTGGGTAGTACAGTAGACCAGCAGGGGAAACTGCTGGCTTCTGCAGCGGTAAATATGAAGGAGGTAATATTTTTTTTCCTTGATTAATACAAAAAAAAGGTGTGTGTTTTTTCATATTTGTTGTTCACAACTTATAGTGGATGCAGCTGTTATAACAGAGTTTGCTTTTACTGTAGAGACTGTTTAGCAACCAATTGCTCCTCTTTGGTAAATTTTATTATTGGGGCAGATTCAGTGTTCCATTGTGAAGATTCAAGAACTTGAGAAAGTGGTTCAATAGCATGACAAAGAGATTTTTGGTTTGAAGGCTAAAGTGGGAGACCTGTGAGAACTCTGGATTGAATGGAGCACTTTTATAATGAGAGTTTATTATTGCACAAAAAATGGAGATGTTTGGATAAAGTGGCTAGGATTATCAACTTTGCATGGTCCTCGCTTATATCAGTATCTGATATGTTCAAAATGTTTGGCAGTGTTGAAAGGTTCCACCTCTTAAGATCTTTCTTGCCTTCATTTAAATTGGAAAAGGAGAGGACCAAGTGAAGAACCCTTGAGGTTCTTTGGTTATGGATACTTCAAACCTGACTGATGTCCTGAAAAAGAATAGAATACTGGGGTGACAACTTCTGCTACTTTGAGTTGTTACTTTTGCATTATATTCCAGTTGGGAGTAGTTGCTTCAACTATTGTTTCCTTATCCTGCTAAACCAGTCCAGACAAGTGGGTTATGCTCCTCGGCCAGTAGGTTGAGGCATACTTGTGCAGTTTTCAATAATGTCATCTCTTGGTATATCCTCTGGTGCAGCACTGAAAGAAAACACTGGGATTAGTTTAATTTAAGCAGCTCACTGGTAAACTGTGTTCTTGGTGGCTATCCCAGTAGTAAGAAGAGTTAGTGAATTGCAAGCTCTCACACACTGCTGCTCTCCCTAGATCAGCTCTACCATAATAAAGTAGAACTTATTCCAAATTATTTCCCAAAGTATCTCAGAATTTCATCTGGATCAATCAGCAGAACATCTGGTCTTCTTTCCCACACTACACCTCTGGAAAAGAGCCCTGCATACATTCCAGACTGGCTCAAGACAATCTGCTGCCTGAGGTAGCCAATGAACTGATGCCCTCTCCCCCTTACTGGCACCCAAAATGGAGGGGCCTCCCCAGAGCTGTAATCGGGAACCAGGGGCCCATCACTCAGAACACTAGTTAAGATGGTTGTCCCAACAATAAAAAAACCCGATATATTCCTAGGCTTATATAGTTTAGAAAAGACAGACAAACTTTGCAATGCTATTTATATGCAGCAAAAAGTGTAGCAGATTAATTTTGTAGCCTGGGAATCTAATATAAAACATACAGATTCCTGATGTTGCACACTGCACAGGCATAGTATTTAAATGTAAATAGATATTGTGCAAAAACAAAGAAGATGGAAGGTAACAGCATATGAAGCTGCAAAATGAAAAAATGAGAACCCACAGCTAATTTTATTTTGTTATAAACAGCGTTGTGGTTTTCCCCTTTTATTTTTTAACATATAAAGATACATTTTAGAAAGGCCATTTTGTGGTTGTAGTGACTTCCAAATGGAAAGTCTGCAAATCTATTTCCATCTCAGGGGAGAGAGTGGGCACATGTAAGTCCAATGTAAAATTTTAATTTCTCCAGGAACAAGCAGGAAGTCAGTCCTCACTTATGGGTGATGTCGGCACCGGAGCCCACGCAGAGCAATTCCCCAGCTTTCAAAGAAAGCCTTTGGGATTGCTACCATGCATGCGTGGTCCTCTTCCCGTCCAAGGGTGCCATCTTGCTCAGTCTCCCTTTTTCCGCGGAGCCCTTTGGACGCACGTCCTCATCCCTTAGAAAAAGTTTCGATTTCTTCGCCTTAACAGTCTCTTGTTTGTTTTTTCCAGTTGCACAGGTCCTCTACCCTTCCTCCCCTTGCTCTCTTTTGGAGCTTACAGGGATACCTTTTCCTAATTTTTTTTTTCTTTCGGGCTTCACGCCCTTTTTTTCTTCTAACCGCTGGCCATGTGGGTCTTCGAACTCGCAGGGGCCGTTTTTGCTCTCATGGCCACCGGGTTTTAAAAATGCAATAGATGCTCTAGGAACATTTCGCTTACTCATGACTGTTGTCTACGATGTCCGGGAGCCGACCATGACCCAGAGCTCTGCTCACTCTGTAAAAAAAATGTCCTTTAAGGCCCTGCTCAGCCGTAAGCAGAAGTCCGAAGACATTTTCCAAAAGGCCGCCTCGGAGTCTCCGGTGGTGCCCTTGGTCATCTCCCCTCTGGTGGGTTCTCCCCCTGGGCCCCACGTTCCAGGTGGCATTCTGACCAGGGGTCCCTCAAGGTGGAACGGCGTAAAATGAAGGCGACTTCGAAGTCACTGTCTGAGGCCCCCGACAAGCGTGAGCGCTCCCGCGACCAGTTGCTTAGTCCCCTTCAGCGTTCCCAAGAGTTGGACAAGGAGCGGCCCCGCAAGGTACCTCACAGAGAAATGGAGGCCCCTGGCAAAGGCGCCCAGTCTCCTGAGGGTCATCCCAGTGAGGACCCCCTCTCCTCCTCGACGCCCGATGCAGTGACCCCCGGTATCAGCATCCCAGGTCCTCATGCCCACATGGGAGTCCCATATCCTGCTGCTCGAATGCAGTGTTTCTGCGTTCTCTCACATGGGACACCCAGATCCAACCAGGAAACCCCCAAGAGCCACGGGCCTCGTGTGGGTCCTCAACATCGGTCTCACTCGCCCTCCGATTCCTCGGAGGCAAGATCGTCCATGGCCTTCCGGCTCCAGGCCACCGGCCATCGGACAGGGCGAACCGCTCGGCTCGTATCACTCAACCAATTTTTCAGACTGGGAATCCGATGGGGACATCTCCCTGGAGACCCGCACTCACCGGGATCTCCCGTCGGACCACTCGCCACCTGGTTTCCAGCAGCGCTCACCCCCCGAGAACACCTCCTTTTTGTTGTTTGTCTGGGACATGGCTGGGGCCCTCAACCTGGTCACCCAGGCCGAGGAAGACACTCATGCTGAAGAACTCGATATTCTTCAGTACGAGGCCGCACCCAGGGAATCCCTCACCATGCCGGTGCCGCTGATTCTATCTCGGCTACTGCTCCGTATGTGGGAGGCCCCAGCCTCAGTTCCCATTGTGAGCAAGCACCTTGACACAATGTACATGGTAAAGCGCGGGCCAGGCTTCTGAAAAACCCAGCTCCTGCACACGTCGATGGTGGTGGAGTCAGCCATGCGGAAGCAGAAGAGCCCGAAATCACACTCCTCGGTGCCACCTGGCTGGGAGTCGAGAGCCCTTGATGCCCTAGGCCGCAAGGTTCCATGCTTTCCTTTTGCATCCAGGCTTACCAATTGTATATTGGTATGTTCCTACGCGACTTGGCAAAGGAACTTAGGGCTTTTTCTACGGGCCTCAAAGGGGAGCCCCTTTACAGGTTCCGAAGCATGCTGAAATCCGTAGCCGACTGTTCCAAATACATATCTCGAGCTTCTTATGATGGCTTCGAGACATCGGCCCGGGTGGCGGCTGCGGGCATTGGGGCTTGCTGCCAGACATGGCTTCAATCCTCTGATTTGGAGCAGTGGGTGCAGGAGAAGCTCCTGGATGTGCCCTGTCTCGGTGGACAGCTGTTTGGGAAGCCGATGGAGGAGAAGGCTGCGGAGATCGAGACGGAGTTTACCAGGACCCGTCTCTCCCGCAAGACCTCAACGCTGCCTCAGAAGAAGCAGCCAGCCAAGAAACCCTTCTTTCCCAGGAAAGGTCTTCAGTATCGCGGTTATCCGCCATACCCGGCTACACCCACACCAGCTACCCCGGCTCAGGGAAAGCCTGGCCAGGGCCCCACAAGCCAAAGGGCCCGAAGACCCAAACGCCAGCTCCCCCACAACCCACTCAGGGGATTTGATGCCAGCGGCATGGCACCTCGCACTACGGCAATGCAGCAGCCAGTGGGGGGACATCTTTCCTGTTTCGCCCCATCGTGGGTGCTTATTACCTCGGACACTTGGGTCGTCCGGGAGGTCTATCGCTTCCATTTCGACAGGCTCCCTCCACCCTTCTCCCCAGCTTAGCCTCCTAGACTCCCTGCACACCAGCTTCTGCTGCAGCAGGAATTATATTCCCTCCTTGCCCAACGGGCAGTCGAGAAGGTCCCTCCCCACCTTCGAAGTCGGGGCTTTTATTCCCAGTACTTCCTCGTCTCGAAGAAGATGGGGCGGGGGGGGGGGTCTGTGGCCCATCCTCAACCTCCACAGGCTAAACAAGTTCCTGGTGCGGGAGAAATTCAAGATATTATCTCTTGGCATGCTGCTGCCTTTCCTCCGGCAGGGCGACTGGCTATGCTCCTTGGATCTGAAGGACACTTATACCCATATCTTGATCCACCCCCAAGATGAGCAGTACCTGCGTTTCAGGATGCAGGGAGAGCACTTTCAGTACAGAGTGCTCCCCTTCGGCCTGACGTCTGTTCCATGGGTCTTCACGAAGTGCCTCATCATGGCCGCTGCTTACCTTCAGCGCTGGGGCGTGCCTGTGTTTCCCTACCTCAACAACTGGCTCGTTACGGGCTCCTCTGTTGAGGAGGCCCGGCAGGCAATGTCGCACACTGTCCTCCTCTTGGAGAGCTTGGGGTTCTTGGTCAACTACCCAAAGTCTCACCTCGAGCCCGTGCAGGTTCTCAAGTTCATTGGGGCGCGCCTCGATACTCGGCAGGCCATGGCCTTCTTGCTGGTGGATAGCTCCACCTGCCTCCGAGCTCTTGTGGCTCGTGTCCAAAGCGCCCACCAGGTCACCGCTCACTCCATGTTACGTCTCCTGGGCCACATGGCCTCGACCGTACATGTGGTTCCCTACTCTCGCCTGCACGTGCGAACGTCTCAGTGGTGTCTCAGTACCCAATGGAGCCAGTCCCTTAGACCTCAGGGACCTGTCAGGGTTCTCCCCAACCTCCGCTTGTCCCTGAACTGGTGGCAGAACCCCCTTAACCTCCTGCGGGGATCGTCCTTTCTGACCCCACAACACAATGTGGTGCTGACTACAGACACTTCCCTGTTAGGGTGGGGAGCCCATTGCTGGTCTCTCTGCACGCAGGGGCAATGGTCACCCACGGAGGCTCAGCAGCAGATAAACCTGCTCGAGCTCCGGGCTATCCAGTGGGCCCTGAGGGCCTTCGACTATCTCCTCAGCGGGAAGTCAGTCCTAGTACAGGTAATCTTAGAGATAAAAAACCAAAGCAGCTCAACCAAGAACCTCCCGAGGTGCCGCCATCTTGGCTCAACCCCTAGATTTCAAGAGAGCCTCTTTCAATTGAACAAGAGTTCTGCAATGAGGGAGCATAGGATGAGGGTGAAAGGAGACTCAGGAGTAATTTTCAAAAACATTTCTTTACGGAAAGCGTGGTAGATGCATGTAATAGTCTCCCAGTGGAGGTAGTAGACACAAGGACAGTATCTGATTTCAAGAAAGCATGGGACAAACATAGAAGATCTCTAAAGGACTGTAGTATTTTATATGGGAGGGCAGACTAGATAGGCCATATCGTCTTTTTCTACTGACATGTTTGTTTCTTTCTATGTTTCTATCCTGGCTATTTTGCAGAGCTCGATGTCGAGATGTTCTTAATCACAGAGGACTTTATTTCTATCTAGTTAACATATGGAGGGGGAATTAAACATTTGGGGGGAGGGTAAAGGGGCTATCCCTTTGATACCTCCTGTAAAGGAATGGCCACAATGAACACTTTCTAAAAACTTAAATGTGCCAGAGAGCAGGTGAATATGGACAATGTCCATTTTCCACATGAATTCCCTGTATGAAATGGGGGATATAACTGTAACATCTTTTTTTTGTTCTGCCCAGACCATGTCCCCAACACACCTCTGTGTAATTTGGATATGAGAATACATGTAAATTTGGACCTTTC
Source organism: Ichthyophis bannanicus (assembly GCA_033557465.1). Classification (NCBI taxonomy): domain Eukaryota; kingdom Metazoa; phylum Chordata; class Amphibia; order Gymnophiona; family Ichthyophiidae; genus Ichthyophis; species Ichthyophis bannanicus. The sequence continues at coordinate 158,711,001 of CM066043.1, read as the reverse complement.
TAAAATGGCTGTTTCTACATGACACTAGTTTGCACATTTATGTGCCAGTACATACCTGTGCAAAATGAAAATGGGGCTTCTAAAATAACCACCACACTCTACATCCAAAGAAACCCTTCTCCCAACAATAGGTGTGGAGAAGAACTAGGACATTTCTCCATAGAACTAAAACATATATAAAAAATATTTTTGAGTCTGGTGTCATCTCAGTGGCAACAATATAAATCTCCACCAGTACTGGACAGTCTGTGAGATAATACAAAACCTGACAAAAATTATTCAGGACCTATACAGAAAATCTACCATACCATAACAGCATTGACTTCCAAAATTTGTACAAGGCCTACCCAGAAGAGAAGAACAGTACTATAAACTCATTGGGCTCTAGAACATCCATAAATCTGTTTTGAAACCTTAACAAGCCGGATACTACAGATCCCTACATAGAAACTCCATGCTACATAGAGACTCCTGGCCTTGGTTACACACTCTGAATATAGATAGATCCTCACCAAGCATAAAATAAATTACCACAAACTAAAAAAAATCATCTAGACAAAAATAAAACTGATACATCAAGAAGCCAGAATCTGCATGCAGAGAAACAGAAAGATGCAGATGCCCCTGTACTGTGCAAAGTATAAAGATAAAACACGTATTCCAAAGGCTGCCACATTGAATGTAAAATTTTTAATTTTTCTACTTTTGCTGTCTAGCCATTTTATTCTCTAATCATGTTGATCTTGGTCTCTGATTTCTGCTTTCCTCTGTCTTCTCTTAACGCACCCTCTAGGGTCTCCGGTCCATCTGCCACTTCTCTTCTTCCTCCCTGTCGTCTTCACTTTCTTCCTGATATTTGATCTCTTCCTTTTAACTTTCTTCCATATATTTCTCTCTCTGTCACTCATATTTCACTTCTCCTTATCACAGTCATCAATCTCCCTTTTTGTTACTGCATCTACTTACACTTCCTTTAACACAATCCATTCACTCCCCACCTCTCTATCCTTCCTCAGCCACATTGTTTCCCAGTCCTTTAACTTTCTCATTCCCCCTCTCCCGATCCAGTGCCCCACCCTATGTTCAGCATCTGTCATCCACTCGTTACCTCTTGTTCAGCCTTTGCCCTCCATCTCCCTGTACCCCCACCCTGTGTCCAGCATCTGCCTCCCACCCTATGTCTAGCATGTGCCGTACACTCCCCATGCCCCTTACCCCATGTAAAGCATTTGTCCTCCATCTCACTACTACTACCACTAATCATTTCCAAAGTGCTACTAGGCATTTACGTAAGAGAGTCCCTACCTAACAGAGATTACAATCTGTTCAAGGTAAACAAATAGAACAAACAGGTGACTAGGGCAATTCTTAACGGAAACAATTAAAAGGCATATGGATGTAGATGGGAGAATAAGAAGGTCAGGATCTGAAAGCAGTCTACACTGTGTCCAGCATCTTCCCCTGTGCCCTTCCTCCCACCCTGTGTCCAGCATCCTCCCCTGTGCCCTCCCCCCCCCCCCCACCCTGTGTCCAGCATCCTCCCCTGTGCCCTTCCCCCCCACCCTGTGTCCAGCCCCTGTTCTCTACCCTTTTCAGCATTTACTCTCCACTCTCTTATACTCTTCACCCTGTGTCTAGTATATGCCTTCCACTCCCTTACTTAGTTACCAGCATATGCTGTCCCCCATCCCTGTCCCACTTCATTTCCAGCACTTTCCCTTTGCCCCCTCTTGTCCATCCATTTCCCTTTCTGTCACTGCCTCCACCCTCCAGCCTGCTGCCATCACTGCTTCTTTTTCTGGGTCAATGGCAGCAGACCTTTGGCCTAAACACAAAAAACCTAAAACCACAGAATCTCTGACTCGTGCAGCTTGGAAGGCCAGGCTCCCCTCTGGTGCATGCTTTTGTGACAGACGGGGGGTGGGGGGAACCTGGTGCTTTTTTAAAGCTGGCGGCCTGCTGCTTCAGACACAAGAAATAGAGCAGTGGTGGCAATGGCTTCTCCCCCTGCCATCAGCCATCTTGTGTTGGGTTGTTTTAGGCAGCGTGAGGTGTCCACTGCCAGTTGGTGTTTTGTTCAGTTTTGCCACTTCCAAAAATATGCCACCTAAAGTGGCCACCTCACTCTGCCTAATGATAGAGCAGCCCCTGCATACATTAGACTGCAGAAGAACCCTTCTATATTATCTGCAAGCTACTAAGGACCTCAGTTCATCCCAGTTTTGTCACTTTCAATCCAAACCATCCAGGGAAAACTGCTTTCAAACTAACATTCTTGACATGAGTGTCAGTTTTACATTTCATTCCACTACATGCAAGTGAATCTCCAACCTTCTGGCCCGCATCAGCTCTGTGTCAGGACAGCATCAGTAGCCAGTCTCAAATGTAATCTCTCCAGCAAGCATTTGTAGAACAGCTGAATGGTCCTCTATTCACATGCTTGCAAATGCTATTGCCTGGACTATTCTTTGACACAATTCCTGAATTTGGGCCAGCACTGTTCTGCAATCTCTGGAGCAGAGGGAGAGATTAGGGGACACATGCCCCTCAGACCAATAGGAAGGTATCATACAGGGATTGAGTGATGGTATTATTGATTTGTCTAGTATATCTGTTACTAAAAAAAAAAAAAGAGGTGGATGTCCTCAATAGAGGGTTATCCTTTGTCCCCTCTTGATGCCATGATCTCTTTGAGGTTTGTGGTGTTCCCTTTACATTTTTTCATAAATTAAAGATCATTGATTTGTTTGAGGGAGACTATAACATACAAAGTAGCCCCTCTATTGTACAAAGGAAGTCAAAGTGGATTCCCTATAATACTACTAACTCTGTGATTGAAACTTTTGTGAGAGTAGTTTGTTTTTATTTATTTATTTATATAGATAGATAGATATTACACCGCCTTATCCAGGAATCAAGGCGGTTTATAGGGAACAAGAACAGGTTTACATAGAACTTTTCAATACTTAACAGCACTGGAACAGTATTACTACAAATATGAACTATAATCTATAGTTTTTAACGTATTAACAATCAGAACTTATATGCAGGGGGATGGGGAGTAGGGAGCAGAAGAGTGGTGTATGAGGGTGGTAATTTGTAGCATATGTGTCCATAAGTTTTGTTTTTGCCTGGGGGACCACTGCTTATATGCTGAAGTGTTCTTTGAATAATAGTATTTTGAGATCTTTGCAGAGTTTTATTAGCTCATGTGTTTCCCTGAGGTTCCTGGAGAGTCATTCCATAAGTCTGGTGCATAAGTAGAGAAGGCCCTGTTGCGAATGTTTTGGTTCATCTGTGTTATTTCCGCCTGTAGGTCAAGAAGATTCGTGTTGCAGTTTTGCCTCGTTCTGTTGATTGTTGTGTGGATGAGGGATTTTAGGTTGTTGATTGATCATGTAAAGTTTTGAATATGTTCATGGTTGATTTATTTTTTACTCTGCTGTATACAGGTAGCCAGTGTAGATCTTTTAATATTGTTGTAATATGGTCACTCTTTTTAGTTTTTTCTAGGGTACATGCTGCGGTGTTTCGGGCCATTTATAGTTGGTGAAGAGCATGTTTAGGGAGTCTTTGGTATATATTATTGCAGAAGTCCAGAAAGGGGAAGATGAGTGCCTGGAGTACAGAGCCAAAGCTGGAGGTTGCTAGTAGAAGTTGAAGGCTGTGGTATATTGCTTTTGTGGTTCTGGTGATGTGGGGGTGGAAGGTGAACTGTTGGTCAATTGTAATGCCCAGGTATTTCACCTCCTGCTTGGTTTCTAATTTCATGTTGTGTATTTTGATTGTTTTGGGGAGTGAGAGTGATTTGTTTCTGGAGATATTGAGTATATCCGCGATCGTGTAGCTATTGTGAGATTTCTTGAAAAGAGTGACAGAAGTAGAAGCACAAAAAAGGCACATGTACCATGATATTAGTCAAGAAGAAAAAATAGGCTATTAGATCCAACCATTTTATTTTATTTTTATGTATTTAAGTTTTTTTTTATATTGCTTTATCATGTAGTCAAAATGGTTTACATTATAACTTAAACTTGGTAATGTACATTAAATAGGGACATTGATAATGTGGATTTTTCTGAGGCAATGGAGGATTAAGTGACATGCCCAAAGCCACAAGGAGTGCCAGTGGGAATCAAACCCTGGTCTCTTGGTTCCCAAGCCAGTGCTCTAACCAGTAGGATACTCCTTCACTCCATAATATAGTGATAAAATCAGCCGATAAGGGGGGTGCTATAGTGGTGATGGACACTAAGAATTACATTCAGGAGATTCTAAGACAACTGAACGACCGTTCATTTTCTGAGAGGTTGGATGGAGACCCCACAGATGCATTGAAAACGGCGCTTTAATTCTTTAATACAAACAGGCTTGGGACGTCAAGAAATCAAACTCTTTTTTTCGTTATTGTACCTTATCCAATCATACCCACTATTTACATTCTGCCAAAAGTACACAAGTCCCTGACTAACCCCCTTGGCTGACCAATTGCTTCAGCCATAGGCTCACCTTTTTGAGTCTATTTCAGAATTTTTGGACACTTTTCTGAGACCCTTTGTGGCTGCTGTACCATCATACACCAGAGACTCATCACATATCATATAGATTCCTCATAATTTTGAAGGAAATCATGATGAATTGATTTTAGTCACTTTAGACATTAACTCGTTTGTATACTAATATCCCTCAAACTGAGGCAATGCAGATTATTATGGATGTTCTTCTCGACTCTACATGCCATAGGAAGATACCCACAGGCTTTTTAATGTAATTGGCAAGATGCTCTCATGGAGAACTATTTTTATTTTCAAGGTCTGTTCTACAAGCAGGTTAAGGGGGTCATGATGGGTTTAGCGATGGCTCTAGATATGTGGCACATTTTGAATCTGCTTTCTTGAAAAAACACTCTCTTATGAACCATGTCAAATTGTAGAGATGGTACATTGATGTGCTTTTGATCTGGGAGGGAAAAGTTGACACGCTAAAAACTATTTTAGAATGATTGATTGAATTCTCTAGATGAGAATTTACAATTCCGGGCATAGTAGAGTAAATGAGAAATGCCATAACTGGATATTATGATTCAGAAAGATGAGGTGGAGTTTGTAACCAACCTCTTTAGGAAGCCTACCAACCATAACTAACTTTTTGCATTACACCAGTTGTTATAATTGCTCCTATTAGTCAATTCCTTAGGATCAAATGCCTCTGTTCACATGCTAGTGATTTTGAATGGAATGCAAAAGATATCACTAATAGATTCAAAAACACGGGTTATAGTGATCCAGTCAGGGCCGGCCCGTCCATTGAGCAAGAATGTTTTTTGCACAGGGCCCCGCGTTTCAGGGGGCCCCGCGCAAAGAACATTCTGCTTTTTTCAAAATTAAATTAAAAAAAAAAACGCTGGCTGCTGCTGCTGCCGCCGCGGCAGAATGGACTGTCCCATGGGGCCCCCTCTGCCCGGCTGAATCCCTCCCTCCCTCCCTCCGTGACGGCTGAGCCCCTCCGTGCCGGCTTTGAGAGTCACGAAGGGAGAGTGTCTCCCTCGCGTCTCTGTTAAGCCTGCAGGGTCAGATGGGAAATTTCCCATCAGCCCCTGCGGGCTTAACAGAGACGCGAGGGAGACACTCTCCCTTCGCGACTCTCAAAGCCGGCACGGAGGTGCTCAGCCGTCGTGGAGGGAGGGATTGAGGGATTCAGCCGGGCAGAGGGGGCCCCGCGGGACAGTCCATTCTGCTGCGGCGGCGGCGGCAGCAGCCAGTGGGTTTTTTTTTAAAATTTAATTTTACTTGAGCCGATGGGGGGGGGGGGGGGGTTAGGACTGGTAATGGGCTATGGGGGGGATAGGACTGGAAATGGGCGGGGGGGGTTAAGACTGGAGGTGGGCTGATAGGGTTAGGACTGGTAATGGGCTGTGGGCTGTTGGGGGGGGATAGAACTGGTAATGGGCGATGGGGGGGTTAAGACTGTTAATGGGCTATGGGGGGCAAGGACAGGAAATGGGCTGCTGGGGAGGGGTTAGGACTTGAGCTGGGCTGATGGGGTTAGGACTGGTAATAGGCTGTGGGCTGTTGGGGGGGGGTTAGAACTGGTAATGGGCTATGGGGGGGTGTTAAGACTGGTAATGGGCTGTGGGCTGATGGGGGCTGTCTGGTAATGGGCTATGGGGGGGTTAGGACTGGTAATGGGATATGGGGGGGCTAGTACATGTAATGGGCTATGGGGGGGCTAGGACAGGAGATGGGCTGATGGGGAGGGGTTAGGACTTGAGCTGGGCTGATGGGGTTAGGACTGGTAATAGGCTGTGGGCTGATGGGGGAGGGGGGTTAGGACTGGCAATGGGCTATGGGGGGCTGACTGGAAATGGGTTGATGGGGTTAGGACTGGAAGTGGGCTGATGGGGGGGGGTTAGGACTGGTAATGGGTTATAGGGGGGCTTAAACTGAAAATGGGGTGATAGGGGGTTAGGACTGGAAGTGGGTTGATGGGGGGGCTAGGACTGGTATTGGGTTGGGGGTTGCTAGGACTGGAAATGGGCTGATAGGTGGCTAGGACTGGAAATGGGCTGATGCAGGGACTAGAAGGGAATGGATGCTGGGTGAGGCTGGAACTAGAAGGGAGCTGATGTTGGGGGAGGATTAGAATGGGATGGGGCTAGAAGAGTAAAATGGAGAAGGGAAAAATATTTTGTGTGGGAGGGATAAAAATTCTACAATTGGCCGGGTATTGGGAGAGTAAGTGGGGATTGAGGATGGAGGGGTAAAATTTGAGTGGATGAAATAGGAATGAGGAAAGAGCAAAAGGAGAAAGATTAGTATGTTAAAGCAGATGTAGAGAGAGAATGGAAAAAAACTAGAAGAGAGAAGAAAGGACAAATGGACAGCAGACGATGGAGAGTTAGCAGAAGACACGAAGAAGAAACCAGAAGAAAGTGGCTGGAGCAATTGCAGCTGAAAAAAATGCACAAAAGGTAGAAAAATATCTCTTTATTTTGAATTTATTAATTGGAATATGTCAGCTCTGGTAAATGTGCATCATTAACGTCTGCGCTTTGTTTAGTACAAGAGCAAATTAATGTATAGTTTTATTTCTACAGTGTTGTACATTCCAAGTTTGGCTTTTGGGATTCCCAGTTTAATTATTGTCTTCCTGTTTCTAAATTGTGATTACTTGTTTGGTGATGGTCTATGTTTTGCATGTAACTGAGCTGAGGTGTTCTGTTTATATAATTCCTATTTGTCATTGCCACTTGTTCTCTTTCCCCAGTAGGTCATGTATTGTTGTTCTCTGAAATGTATTGGTTTAATATTTGCAGTGTTGCCTTTTGATTGGTAGAGTATGGTGCTTTGTGAGTCCTGGTAGTGCTGTTAGTATACTGCGGGTTTGCTATGGGTTCTAAATGGGCAGTGTTTGTAGTAGTTCCTAATGTGTCTGGCAGTTGGCACTGGATTATAGTAATGTAGAAATCTTTTAGTCTTTCTTTATCCATACACTCATTAAGAGGCACGTTTACTAAAAGTTAGTATATGGTAATATTATGCAAATATTTATGCAAATGAGGCCCCTTATGCAAATGAGGCCCCGCATCGAGTCTCCGCACATGGCCCCGCACTCCCCTTGGGCCGCCCCTGGATCCAGTGTATCCAAAAGGCATATAATAGAGCATGGGGGCAGATCGTGCATCTCTCCTTACCAAGTCAGACAAGAAGAACCATGACAAGATAGTCTGTCCACTCCTTTTCTCCAATTTATTAAAGGATATCTCACGCATTGTATGGGAGAAATGGCATGTGCTCCACACTCTAGCTGCGTTCTCTATACAGTCTGTCACTGTTGTATATAGAAGGAATGCTAATCTGAAGAACCTGCTGGGGCCATCTGCCATTCTGCGACTTCAGTATGTGCCTAAGATTAAAGGGCATTATTAAATGTGGTTGATGTTCAGCTTGTGATCACATTCTTGTACCCAAGGGATATGTCAGCCATCCTTGTACCCAGAAGACATTTTATTTATCGGGATTTACCAACTGTGACTCGGAGTATGTTTTACACTATCATGTGTCCATGTTCTCTTTTATACATTAACAAGACTACCGGCAGCATCAGGACTCGTATCATTGAACATAAGAGCAGCATACGTAGGGGCGTATAGAGACCAGGCCCCTTGTTCAACACTGGCAGGAGAAGAAACATATCACTGATTTGAAGTTCCTGGTACTTAAGCCTGTACCCTTATGTAATAAAACAAACCTCAAAGGGGCTAATGAATAAATCACAATTTATCAACCAGAACTAGCATTCTGTCAATATAATAAACAAACAATGGACATGCAGGAACAGCTGGTTATGAAAACACAAAATTGGAGGAAAAAAGACTTCAGTATATCAATCAAAGCTGACACAATGGCTCATTGAAGATGGCCGGAAACTTTTGCAGGCCAGAAATGGCTCAAAATCTGCTGTCAAAACTCAACATCATAGGTCAACAAAAAAACCCCTCCAGTATACTCAAGATATAATGTAACCAGACTGGACTTAAATAACTGTAATATACAAAATTTTCATGGGCTTAGATAGTGCAAATATTTGTGGCAAATACTTAACAAATACTTGGCTTAGCCACAATTCAGGAGACAGCATTGCTACTCCTAAGCTGGACATTTTACCAAAGCTGCATCAGGGAGTTGGACCTTACAGTGCCTCTAAAGCCTCTGAAACGTAGAAGATTATAAGATGTCAAACATACCAGTTTAGAGCAAAAGCTGTTCCACAATTTAAATTAACAAAAATATAGTAGGCTGATGTAAAATCCAACCTTATGAAGATGTTAGTAAGTGAATATCAACAAAGCTGGGACTTCCAATTGAATAAACCCACTTATGTACCATTTCAAAAATGGAGGCTTCTTGGCTGAGAATCCTTGTCTCGACCAAAAATGTAGCTAACATGAAAAATTCATAATAGCTGTGGCATGATGTTTTCCTAAGTAATTTTAACATTCAGCCCGAAACGCTTTTCAAATAGTCCAGACGCTGAGCATGCGCTGTTTAAAGCTCAGGCATTCTGATATCATCCCATGTCTGGTTGGTATCCTTTGGAATTCACATGCACCTGTACGGTATTTTTATAGCTTTATATATTTTTATGTTTTCCATTTTTTTGTAATCCTTTTTATGTGCCATTATGGTTTATTGGTACCTCCTCTCTATTTAATATCCCTTTTTTTATTATTGTGTTAGGTTAAGTGTCCAAAGTCTGTCTTGATACTCATCGGAAACACTTTTGATATGGGTATACAATTCTCTGGTGTATTCTGTTTGTTTTTTGTAGGTCATGCTTGTTTCTGTATGCAAGAACCATGATTATTTTCATTGTCTCTGTTTGTTTTTAGCCTTTTTTGGTTTTAGTGTCACTCCTTATATTTATTTATTTTTTAATATGTTTTACTTTCTTTTATTTTCATCCGTGCTCTACACTTCCGCCCATTTGTATATGGCCAAGATAATCCCATTGACACAGTGGGTTGTTACTTTGTTTCTACGTTTCTATGGATTTTTTAAGTGGGATGTGTTCTCAGTCTTTTATGTTGTGGTTCATATGTATGATCCACAGTTAGACTGGAGCCTGGGGCATTAAAAATTTGTTCTGATTTTAGCGGTACAAATATTATATTGTCTTTGACTTTCGATCGCTTTTAGCCTGTTTGGTTTTAGCATCATTCCTAATAATTATTTATTATGGGCCTGATTCTGAGACACGTATAGTGGGGCTGAACGTCCCAGTAGGACATGCAGCCCTGCTTTTTGTTGGGACCATATGCTGCCTCACTTTCTCCCCGCACGCACTCAGTTGCTGTGCAGGGAGAGCTGGGAGGGGGCGGGGAATGGGCAGAGTGGGGGCGGGCTAAGGCACCCAGACGTACCAGGCTAATTAAGGTCATGCCCTGTATGTCAGGTGAGTGGGCGATCAATGTGCAGCTTATTCCTCTGAGGTGGAATAAGCAATGGCGATGGCAGCGATCGGCCCGTCAGTCTCCTCAAAGCTGGTGAGGCTCCTCTGCCCGATCCTGGCCCTGGTGGGCCTTGCTGAGGGTCAGGCAGCGAGGAAACCACCTCTGTCTCTGTGTCGGGTCTTCGGCGCTCCTGTTGGGCATTCTAGTGCAATGGCGAGAGGATGCCACTGCACCAGCACACCAGCAGGAGCATAGGGCAGGCTGGCCGTGCTGCTGTTAGGACGTCTCCCAAGGTGGATTCAAGGGCACACCCGGCCCGATCCTGCAACCGTAGGAACTTCTAGCTCCCGCGGTGCAGAATCGGGTATGATCCAAGCCCGTCTAACGTTTGGACATCCAAACGGCCTGGACGTGCCACTTTTAGGATCGGGCTCTATACTGTATGTTTAACCTCTTATTTTATCTGTGTTCTACATTTCCCCTCAGTTCTTTCTGTACATAAACGACCAAGATAATCCCATTGATACTGTGGGTTGTTACTTTTTTATAGGTTGCTAAGGCGACCACAACACTTGTTTTGGCGGGCTTTTCAAACTGGGATGTATTCTCTGCTTTTTATTATGTTTTGGTCCAAATGTATGAGCCACATTTATTTTTATGGCCCTGGCTCTAGTTTTTGTTCTGATTTTAGCGTTACGCACATTATTTAAATTATATTGCATTTTACTTTCAATTTGGGTTTATACCCACTTTTTTGAACCCTATTGCCTGGATGCGGCTTTGGGAATAGGGCCAGTATAGTTGAGGGTTTTGTTTATAGGTAGCCATGGAGACCATGGGACTTGTTTTGGCGGGCTTTTTAGGTTTTTATAGTGTCTGAAGCCGGGTAAGTAATCAGTAGTTTAATCTTATCTTTCATTTCCATCAATGCACTTTTTTAGTACTTTTAATATAAGGTTTTTTTTGAGTTTTTATCCCTTTTATTTGATTCTGTTTTGCAGGGGCTTGCCCTTCACTACAGTAGTGATGCGGGAATGCATATAATTTCCCCGCACAACCCCTTTTGCACCTGTCTAATTAAACAAGGATTTTAATTTTTAGCTTTTCTTATCTATTCTGATGATTGGATGTGGCGTCTTTATTTATATTTTATTGTTCTGAGTTGTGTCATGGTGCAAGGCAGAGGGTGCCTATGGAAGTAGATGAAAACACACAGGGCGGTTTGGAAACCGGCAGTGCAAAGCACATGGCTAGGGGTTGCTATGAGCAACCAAGCAAAACAAGAGCACAGGCTGTAGGTAAACGCCCAGATAGAACATTACGTCATAGCTCATCAGGGAAGCAGACACAGCTGCAGCAGTTTGAGCTAACAGGAGTCTCAAAGAATGACACACTTAAAAAGTCAGTCTTGAGCAAAGCAGAGGGGAATCGAGAAGGGAACCGAGAGAAAGGCAGTCTCAGGAGCAGATACACACGCAAGGGAAACAGAGACGGGAGCAGGGAGTCCGACTCATTCTCTGATGCCGAGGGAGAAAGAGATCCTGAGAGGATTCACTGGAGAGGAAAGAGCAGAGCTCAGGAGAGCCAGGAGTCATACCTTAAAGCTTCTGACGTGGATTCCATCTGTACCTCAGAGGGGTTTGCTCAGGAGGAATTCTCAGAGGTTAGTGCTGGAAAGTTGGGCTGCACTAAGCCAAAGTCCGGTTGGGGACAGAGAGAGATTCCAAACTGCAGACCACGAGGAGCTGGGAGAGGGAATACACACGAGAGCAGGTACCTGGGGAGCAAAAGCTATTATCCAGAAGTGATTTCTTACCCGAGAGAAAGACGGCCTTTAAGGGGAAGTGAAAGGGAGAAAACTTTCAACTTCCCGGTTGCAAAACGGAGAGTCAGAGCTCAGCCTGAAGAAAGGCATAGTACCTTGAATAGAGGGGCACTGGATTTTAACTACATTGGTCCTGAAGGATATGGCCCTCTAAGGAGAGAATCCATAGTGCACGGTAACCAGCCTTTCTGCAGTGGGAGAGGGGAGAGAAGCTCTAGCCAAGAAGAGAGGGAACTTTTAAACACTGATACACATTACAGCCCTGACAAATATAATCCCCAAGAAGCACACGAGGACATGGAATGTGACTTCTGTGAAGAGAGCTCAGATATTTGTAAAATGGACTGTACAATGGTGTTTTCAGACAGCGTGACCTCTTTTTGTTGAAGCCTGAGTAAAACCCTGCCTAAGAGAAATCTGTGGAGGAACACAGATTTCACTGGAAAGCTTTTGGTGAGAGAAAAAGCCTGTTTTTCCTTATTGTTTAAAGCTGACAAGAAGCATTTGTGTTGTAATTTGTAGTTCCCACTTGTGTTGTACCAGTTTTATGGTTTAATTTCTTTTGACCCTTGTTGCAAGAATTCTCCCGGGAAGGGAAATAAATACCTCTTTAAGCATAGCTACTCGACCACAGCTACCTTCTTATTAGAATAGCTATTGGGACTCAAAATCCCAGGGGGCACTACTCCGTCCTTGCTACATAAGAGGATCCTCACTGAAGCCCCAGGCCTTCCGCCTCCGGGGTAGTAGGTGAGTGACAGTTGTTTATGTTGTTCTCTGCACATCTACATAACCGACTTCTATTGTGTATACTTTCAATCGAGGGAATACCCGTGGCATTTTTAATATAGTCACTGCGATAATGATGGGTGGGTTTGTTTTTCTCTCTCCCTTCAATGCATGCTACTTATAGTAAATTTACGTGGTACTTTTATAGTTAAGTGACCCCTCTGTGTGGAGGTCTATATCTGTGGCAAGATCTTTTTTTTTAAATTTTGTATTTATCATTTTACATTAAATCCAAGCGTACACGCCTGCGTAGAAATAAGGGTACAGACACGAAAACATCACTGATAAACACAATGAAACAAAGGAAATTTTTAAAGAAAGGAAAAGGCAAAAACTGCCTAGCCTGCCCCTAACAAAGCCCACCATAGCAGAGGAACCAAGTGAATAAATAAGAACAAAACATGTGAGGAAAAACAAACGGGTGACTAACAGTCAAGCTAATCCTGCTGCAATGGGGACTGGTCCGTCTCAGCAGAGCGACGAGTATTCAGAAAAGCCAGCAACTGTGATGGCTCAAAAAATATTTAAGAGGTAGACTGCAACTTAATCATGCATTTACATGGAACTTTCAAAAAGAATTGAGCACCTAGCTGCAAAGCTCCAGGACAGAGCAGTAGAAAATCTTTCCTTTTCTTCTGAGTCTCTTTAGACAAATCAGGAAAAACCCGAACAGGTAAACCTTTAAAAATCATACAATGTTTCCGAAAATAGATTCGTAGAAACCAGTCCCGGTCAGAAGCGAAGGCAAATGTTGCCAATAGAGTAGATGGAAAAACAGACTCAGATATCGAGGATTCCAACATACCAGAAACATCCAATGAATCAACCTGCTCAACACCAGGAATCATCCTACCACCAAAACCCTTCTTAACAAATGGAAGATAATACAACTTAGTCATTGGTGGGTGGGATTCTACTGGCACCCCAAGAACATCAATTAAATATTTCTTTAACATCTCTTTAGCACTAATAACAGATGACTTTGGAAAATTTATAAGATGAAGATTTTGATATCTTGATAAGTTCTCCAAAATTTCAATCCTCGCTTTTAAAGCCATAGTGTCCTTCTGAAAAGATAAACCCCCATCTTCAATCTGAGAAACCTTCTGTTTTAACTCAGTCACTGAAGACTGCAAAGCGAAAACTTCCAATGTGTGGTGTTACAGTAGATTAGTATGAGACTGAGCTGCCAATGCAGTCACTAGAGGAGCCAATAATTTCCCAAGCTTCACAATAGCAGTCCAAATAGTTTCTAAAGTAAAGACAGCTGGCTGCTCAAAAGAAAAAGTTACCAAAGTGTCAACTGCTTCCTGTTGCTGGACCCCCAGAAACAGGAAGGACCTCAGCTGACCTGTCGACGTGCCTCTGCGGTGATAATACTGGACAGTGAAGCAGAAAAGAAGAAACCTTTCCTCTGCTCTGCCCTGCAGACAACCCTCCGGTCACAACACACTCATCCACCTGGTAAGGCTGCAAAACCACTGACTGCGCCAGGCTTTGCTCAGGGATGGATTCTTCGGAGGATGCCACTGCACCGGAGGAGAGATGTCAGGCCCCGAGCCAACCGCAGAGCTACTCAGCTCCAATGGAACGACAGTGGGGCACCACTCCACCGGCTCTCCTGACTGTTGCTGCAACGGAAACAAGAAGGAATCCAGTGGACCCACAGCTCGACCAGGTAACTGGGATGAAGCTGCTGGGGCAAGGGAGGGTTTCTTTACCCCTTTAGCCTTCCACTTTCCCATAGAGCAAATTGTTGCAGCTGCCGACACCCGCTAAACCGCCATCTTGGCTCTGCCAAGATCTCTTTTAACATACACTCAGTCAGAATGAATAAAGATTTTTAATTTTTGTTGATAGTTTCAACATAGTAACTACTCACATGTTGTTACTGAGGCTTAATAGAGTTCCTTCTCTTTCCCCTTCCCTTCCCTTTCCCCCTTGTTTATGATCTATTTGTAGATCTGCTTACAGTAGAATCATTTCATGCTTGATTAGTCTGGAGAGGAATCTGTTTGTTGGAAGTGACTATTTTCTTTCCGACGTGTATACCTGTGGGTGTGTTTCACCCTATCTTCTTTCCTTGTGCATCGATAATTAATTATGGGCTATTATGCTTCCATTTCGTTCCTCCAGTCCAGTCCCGGCATCTTGGGACTTTCACGCCCTCCAGCAGCTTGGAGACTGATCACGTCATGGTTTTCATGACCTTCCTCTACATAGACAGCTGGCTCCTCCCCCAGCCTCCAGTATCTCAATCTCCAAGAAACTGGAGAGACGTGAATTCCATTGCTAGAACTCGCTGAAGGAACGATTGGCTTTCAAATTGGTGGGGAAAGCATTTAAAATTAGCTGAACTTCGGAGAGCACTCTGATTGTCAGGGTAGCTCTGACTAAGTGGCTGGGGGCAGCCATTAGGAGCTTGTTGGGGATTTTTGTCTGTACCGATATTGACCAGTACATTGAAAAAGGAGAGGCACTTTGGTGATCCGCCGGACCTGCATGACTCTCCTGTAGGGGAGTTTTTGTTTGCAGACTGGATTTGGGCAGTGTGGGAGAGCTGTCGGCATACCAGGTGCAGGAGAGCGACTACAGCTTACCGGGGCCAGAAGCGCATGCACGACGACTCCGGAGCTGCGAGTTTGAAAGGGTGAGGAGTCGTTGCACTGCAGGAGACCAATCCTCTTATGCCTCTCTTCTGCCCAATGCCGAAACCCCGAGGCTGGCTGAGCGTCGGGGTGGTGGCTCCAGGGCAGGTGAGCGCAAGCGCAATTTAAATTTTGGCACAAGAAAGCAGAAGAGGACTGCAGGCAGGCTGAGGGAGCTGCGTGGTGGCAGTGGCCATCTTAGGTGAGCGTGGGAAACTTTGGTGCAGAGCAGGAGCCACAGAAAGCGGGAGAGAGGTCTCGGGTCACCCAGTCAATCTCCCTCGTGTTTTTTTTTATTGTTTTGTGGCCATACAACAAGAGCTGACAGCAGATTAAAAGGAAAGTAAAAAAAAAAAAAAAACCCTAACACAAAGTGGTCAGTGTGCGGTGACAGCATGCCAGCAAAGCAGACATGCATAGCTTGTGGGTCATGCAGGGGTTCGGTATCCACGCCGGGTTCTACCAGCGGTGTGAAGCAGAATTTCTGTCAGTAGAGACTGGCCTGTGAGAGGATAGACCGGAAAAGTCCCCAAGGAGCTTGGCAGACCATGAAGCCTTTGGGCCCTCCAAAGAAGCCAGGACAATTTATTTATTTATTTATTTACATTCTCTTATATACCGCGCTATTCTGCATCAGTGCGGTTTACATTGAACAAACTGAAATTACATTGAACAGGGCATTATAACTTGGAGATAACTATTTTACAGGGAACATAGGCTATGGAGGGTTAAGTGGCTTGCCCAAGACCACAAGGAGCACCTGTGGGACTAGAAACCCCAGTCCTTCCGGCCCAAGGTTGCTGTCCTTTAGTGGGATTTGAACCCCCGACCTTCCGGCCTGAAGTACCTTGCCCCAACCACTAGGCCACTCCTCCACTCCACAATGACAACAATGGTGGTAAGTACGGAAAGAGGGGGGAGCCTCTAACTGCCAAGGGCCTGAAGAGCAAGGGGAAAACAGTTACTAAGGTGAGCATCTCCAAGGAGGGACAAACAGTTCTCCTCAAGGGGGTTTCTCACTGAAATTTGTGTTGTTGCTATACAAGGCTTTTTGTTTGAAGCAAAGAACAGGAGAGTGGGGCAAAGTGGTCCTCAGACATGGACTTATCACTAGGAGCAGAGAGTGAGCCAGGTCCCAGCAAGCGGCGAATATAGGAAGACCTGGAAAGAGACTCCGCTGGGGGTGGAGGATCCGGACGAGGAAGAGGCTCCAGACTCTGAGTTGGAGGAAGCGAGAATCGTCTGCCTGTGGGATCTTCCCATCATCTGGGTTTTCTGAAGAGGAATTGTCAGCGCAAGTCTGCTAAGATATTGAATGTTCTCACGGAGGCACTAGAGGAAGAGGAGCCTCTAGAGGACCCACTGTTCCAGGCGGTTAGATCAATGCAGAAGGTGTTTCTGTTGCATAGAGTTTTGTGACATATGACAGTATAAGATCAATAGATGACCTCACCACCTTCCTCAAAACAATCAAAACTCACCTGTCCACATTATACTTTGGAAGCACAAATGGAGAATCAACTCCCTCCACTTACACCACACTCAACAACACAGACCCTGATCCCACCTAGACAATCTTGTACCTACATAACCTCTCAAGAAGCCCTCTCCTTAAGCACGAAGGAATTGTATATAGTTTGTCGTGCCGGCATCCCCTAGTGGCCAATGGCGGTAAGGGTATGCTGTACAACATATATCTCCAGGAACAAGCAGGAATGAGTCTTCACATATGGGTATCGTCGGTACCGACGGAGCCTGCGCGGGAACGCTCCCCAGCGTCCAGTAAGAAAGCTTTTGGGAGCATCCCACAGCGCCTGCGCGCTGCCTTCCAGCCTTTCCCAACCACCTCTCTCCAGTTCTTCTTTTCCACAGAGCCAGCAGGTCGTGTTCCTGTCACCGCAGAAGAATTCTTTATTTTTTTCTTATTTTTCTGTGTCGGGTCTGCCTTCTTCGACGTCAGACCGGTACCGCCAGTCTTTTCTTTTCTTTTCTTTCTTAAAAAAAAAAAACAAAAAAAGTTTTCTTTCTTCAACTGTGCATTTTCGGTTTGGGCCTTAGGCCTCAACGTCTTTTCTCCTCATGGAGAAGCCCGCTTCCGGGTTCAAAAAGTGCACGAAGTGTGGCGGTACTATTTCTGTCACCGACACCCATGACTGGTGTCTAAAATGTTTGGGTCCTGACCATTCCATCACGGATTGTGTGTCCTATACCATGATGTCTAAAATAGGTCGGCAGAACTGAGCAGCCAAGCTCAGTACCCTGTTTCCCTCTGATGCAGCCTCGGTGGCATCGACGTCTTCCAGGGCTTCTTCTTCCTCCCATGGATCTCAGGTAAACAAACATAAATCTAGCCGGTCCTCGAAGGGCAAATCTCCCTCTAAGCATCGAGATGCCTCCGGGTTTGTTCTCGAGGATTCCGCACTGGCAAAATTACCCCGGCGGGAAGTTCTGTCTTCCAAAGCATTGTCTATGGGGTCACAGGTTGACATCGATGGCTCGGCCTCGACCGATCACCTGTTGCCGTGTTCTTGGGTACCGGTGGCCTCCACTGGTACTGACATCCAGACTCTGGTGGCGTCGATGGATCAGAAGATTCTGTCCATGCAGCGCACCCTAACGGCGTTTATGCAGGCTTCGACGCCTCTGGTACCGCAACAGTCTCTGTTGCCGGTACCGACTCCGGCACCGGCATCGTTCCCGGTGCCGGTACCGATTGCATCAACATCGGCTTCGGTGTCGACTGCAACGGTACCCTGTCCTATGATGCCCATTGGTACCGAACCGGTACCGCTTACTCCCGATGTCGATCCCACTCGGTACGCGTATCGGGCTTTACAGGAGCATCCAGACAGGCAATACTTCGCTTCCGTCTGAGGTTTCTGTCGATGCACCGGTACTTCTTCCTCAGCAGTCTGATTCTCCAAAATGAAGAATGTCTCCTCCAGAAGACTTGTCTTTTCAGGACTTCATTAGGGAAGTGGCTAGGGGCCTCTCCATTACAGTGGCCCCTAAGTCAGAGCCTAGAGCCAAGCAACTAGATATTTTGCAATATCCTAAGGCTCCTAAAGAAGCAGCTACTTTACCTATTCATGAGATTCTCTATGATCTCATGTTGAGCATGTGGGAGACTCCTCTTACCACCTCTCCTCATTCTCATAGGTTAGACACCATGTACCGTGTCCCTCCTTGTCCTGGCTTTCATAAGTCTCAGCTTCCTCACCACTCTATTGTGGTAGAGTCTGCCATGAGGAAAATAAAGAGTGCAAAGAGACACTCATCTAATCCTCTAGGACGTGAATGCAGGACCCTTGGCCGAAGGGTTTTCCAAGCTAATATGCTTGCTGCCAGAATCAACTCCTATAGTCTCTATATGGGGATGTTTCTAAAAGAAGTCACAGATCATCTGCAGACTTTAGCCCCTTTTATTTCAGAAGATAAAACGCAAGAATTTCTCACTTGGCTTCAACATGCCCAATATGTTTCCAAATTTTCCAACCGTGTAGCCTTTGACTCTTTTGAGTGTGTAAGCAGAGCCTCGGCTATTGCCATAGGTGCACGCAGAATTGCTTGGTTACAAGCCTCTGATTTGGAACTCTGGGTCCAAGATGAACTGGGAAATCTTCCTTGTACAGGTGAAAACCTTTTTTGGCAGGGATTGGCAAGCAAAGGCCACTCAGATGGATGCTGAGAACTCTGCTTTGGATCGACTTTCAAAGTCTACCTCTGCTCCTGTTAAGAAAAGATTGTTCAAAAAGACACCTTTTTCTAAAAAGGGAAGATATTATCCTGCTTATGGTCAGCAGGCATCTTCTGCAGGTCGTTTTGCTGCAAAGCATCAGCAACCACCTAAACAGGCCAAGTCAAAGGCTGCCAGGCCTCCCAAGGCCCAGCAGCCTCAGCCTCCTCAGGGCCTTTGATTTGCAACTAGAGAACTTAGCCTTTCTAGCTCTGGAAGAACCAGAGCCCCTCACCATTCCAGGAAGGTTGGCTTACTTTGCTCCCAGATGGGAGCAAATTACAGCAGAGCAGTGGACCCTCTCCATTGTAAGGGAAGGGTACAAGCTTCATTTCTTAAATCTTCCTCCCCACACCATGGTGAGGCAGTTCAATTCTCCAACATCTCTCCCCAACCTTCTGGGTCAGGAGATTGCTACCCTTCTTGCCCAAGGGGCAATAGAAGAAGTACCCCTTATTCAACAGGGCTCGGGGTTCTACTCCCCTTATTTTTCTTATTCCAAAGAAAACAGGGGGCTACAGACCCATATTAGATCTCAGAGAATTGAACAAGTTTCTCTTCAAAGAGAAATTCAAGATGATTTCTCTCGGTACTCTGCTGCCATACCTTCAGAGTCAGGACTGGCTTTGTTCTCTAGATCTCAAGGATGCATACACCCATGTCGTCATCCATCCAACACACAGAAGGTTCCTTCGGTTCCTTTTTCAAGGAAAGCACTACCAATACAGGGTGCTTCCTTTCGGTCTGGCCTCTGCACCAAGGGTGTTCACGAAATGCATGGCAGTAGTAGCTGCATTTCTACGCACTCTAGGAATATTCGTTTTCCCATATCTGGACGACTGGCTCATTCGAACTCCATCCCAGTCAGAGGCCCAGATTTCTCTAACCTGCAGAATGCGTGTCCTTCAGTATTTGGGACTGGTAATAAACATCCCAAAATCCCATCTCACCCCTACTCAGTCTCTGGAGTTTATAGGGGCCTTGCTGGATACCACAACTGCAAGGGCCTATCTTCCTCATGCCCGTTGCCTACGCTTGGTGCAGTTAACCTCCCAGATACAGTTAAAGTCCCATTTAACTGCTCGAGAGATGTTACAACTATTAGGCCACATGGCATCCACCGTGCATGTGGTTCCATATGCTCGCCTTCACATGAGGGCAGCTCAATGGACTTTGTCCACCCAATGGACTCAGGCATCAGGTTGCCTATCAGACCAAATAGCAAACTCCAGTCGCCTATTTTGGTCTCTCCAGTGGTGGAAGTCCCTTCCAAATCTGTTGCTGGGGTCCGCTTTTCAGCAGTCGCTACCCCAAGCAACTCTGACAACAGATGCTTCTCCAATGGGTTGGGGAGCTCATCTGCAGGAACTCTCCACCCAGGGCATCTGGTCTCCACAGGAGACTTCTCTGCATATCAATCTCTTGGAACTCAGAGCAATATTCTTAGCTCTCAGAGTGTTCCATTCCCTGCTCAGCTACAGGACAGTCCTCATCCATACGGACAACCAAGTAGCCATGTTCTATGTAAACAAGCAGGGCGGGACTGGCTCTCTGTCGCTTTGCAACAAAGCTTTGCGACTGTGGGCCTTTGCCAGAGAGCATCACACCTATCTTCCGGCAGTATATCTTCCAGGCGTTCAAAACTCTTGGGCGGACAGACTCAGTCGAGTTCTGCTTCCACATGAGTGGTCCCTCCACATGGACCAGGTAGCCAGGATTTTTCGAATTTGGGGAACCCCGGACATAGACCTCTTTGCAAGTCCGTGGAATGCCAAACTTCCCCGGTTCTGTTCCAGAATTCCGTGTCAGGGAGTTCAGGCCAAGGATGCCTTCCTCCTTCACTGGGGTCAAGACTTCCTTTATGCCTTTCCACCAATTCCCCTAATTCCTAAGACACTATTCAAGCTTCAGAGAGATCAAGGGACCATGATCCTCATAGCACCACATTGGCCACGCCAGGTGTGGTACCCTCTACTTCTGCATCTCTCTCAAGCTCCTTCCCTGGACTTGGGCTCTGCACCAGACCTTCTGTCCCAGGAAGAGGGAACTTTGTGGCACCCAAACCCCCAGTCGCTCCATCTCAGGGCTTGGTTGCTGAGGGCCTAGACCTTCAAGATTTTCATCTCTCTCAGCAAGTCAGAGATGTTATTCATGCCTCTAGAAAGCCTTCTACTAGACGTTCCTATGCTTTCAAATGGAAAAGATTTACCATTTGGTGTTCAGGGAAAGGTCTAAACCCTATTGCAATACCCCTGAATTCTCTACTAGAGTATCTCCTGCATCTATCCCATGCAGGTCTGAAAACGAATTCAGTAAGAGTCCATTTGAGTGCTATTGCAGCGTCCCTCAAGCCTCTCAATGGACAACCTATTTCCTGTCATCCTCTTATAGCAAGATTCATGAGAGGCCTTCTTTTAACTAAACCTCCCATTAGACCACCTCCAGTGGAATGGGACTTAAACCTGGTTCTTGGCCAGCTTATGAAGCCACCCTTTGAACCTTTAGCCACCACCTCCTTGAAATTCCTTTCCTGGAAAGTTATTTTCCTCATTGCAGTCACCTCAGCATGCCACATCAGTGAGTTGCAAGCTTTAGTGGCTAATCCTCCTTATATAAGGTTCCATCATGATAAGGTAGTCCTCAGGACCAATCCACACTTTATGCCTAAAGTGGTCTCACCTTTTCATCTGAACCAAGAGGTATATTTACCTGTCTTTTTTCCAGGACCTCATGCATCAAATGCAGAGAGGAATCTTCATACCTTGGATTGTAAGAGAGCTCTCGCTTTTTACTTACAAAGAACACAGCAACATAGAAAGTCTTCTCAACTCTTTGTTGCTTTTGATCCTTCTCATTTAGGACTTCCAGTCTCTAAGAGAACACTGTCCAACTGGATTGCTCAGTGTATTTCTTTCGCCTACCAGAGTAGGAACATTTCTCTGGAGGGCCATGTCACAGCTCACATTGTGAGAGCCATGGCAGCCTCAATGGCTCATCTAAACTCTGTGTCCATCGACCAAATCTGTCGAGCGGCCACCTGGGCCTCGGTTCATACCTTCACAGCCCATTACTGTTTGGACAAGGACTCCCACCAGGATGCCTCGTTTGTTCAGGCTGTTCTCAAACACCTGTTCCATTCCTAATCAACTCCTACCCACCTACCCTGGTCGGATGTCAGAGATCCATGGGGGGAGGTAGAGTCCTTTTCAAGGACACGCAACCTGGGGTTTCTCCCTGGCATCTACAGCTAGGGAGTCCCCATATATGAAGACTCATTCCTGCTTGTTCCTGGAGATAGCACAGTTACTTACCTGTAACAGGTGATCTCTGGGAAGAGCAGGAATAAGTCTTCACAACCCACCCACCTCCCCTAGGAGTTGTATCTCTCTATCTGTCTTTCCTTTCCTCTCTCTCTCTTTGTCTCAGCTTTAAAACTCGAACTGGAGAGAGGCGGTTGGGAAAGGCGGGAAGGCAGCACGCAGGCGCTGTGGGATGCTCCCCAAAGCTTTCTTACTGGACGCTGGGGAGCGTTCCCGCGCAGGCTCCGTCGGTACTGACGATACCCATATGTGAAGACTTATTCCTGCTGTTCCCAGAGATCACCTGTTACATGTAAGTAACTGCTTTATTTTCAAGGAGCGTGGGATATTTTAAGGCCAAAAGGGGGATTGGTCTTAGGTATATCCGCTCCTTGTGAGAACTCAATAATTTGCCATGAGTGTAGGGAAACAAGGCTTTTATTTCCCCTCTGTGCAAGGGTTCATTAAGACACTAGAAATCAAAGAATATCCTTTGTTCATAAAGGTTCCAGTAATAAGCAGGTAAAACCAATTGTTATTATCTTCACAATTAGTTGTAAGGGTTAAAGGGAGGAATTCCATTCATTCCAGGGCAAAGCAATTTAAACAAGACTTCTCCTTATTTACAAGGACGCTATGGATTCTAGGCTAGAAGCCATACACAAACTACAATCCATAGCTTCTTCCTGAGGAATGGGAATAGTATTTGCTTCTTCTATTTCCATAAATTCAGCTTCACTACTTTCCCCCTAAAAGCACATGCTGTCCCTGGCAGTTACAGCTTTATATGGACGGTCTCTGGTATCTTGCCTCCAATAAGACTGTGCTTTAAAGTCTTCTGGTAGTTCTTTAAACCACTCTGGTTTCTTTCCCCTTCTTATAAAGTGAGTTTTAGTTTTAGCAGTGCTTTTAGGAGTTAAGCTTTCTTTAGCAGGAATAAAACTTTCATACCTTGAGTTTCTGTAGCTTGAAGCTCTGGAGCCTTCTCTCTCATGAACGTCTCTGTGGCAACAGGTTTTCTGTCGGTAGCTTCTGGGCAGTGCTGGACTTCCTGAAAGCTTAGTAAAACCTGGTGCGGATTCTCCAGCTCTATGCTTCAGTGACAAAGTAGCTTTGTTAGAAATTCCTTCCCTTCGGGTACCTGGTAAAACTTGTTCAGCATACTCCAATGCCTGCAGGCTTTCCTCCAAGCCTGGCTCTCTGGCTCTTGGTATATGTCTTTCAGCTTTGGACTCAGGAACGTTGCTTAAGCAGGGAATGGCATACCCTCCAGCCTGACTGCTTTCCTTAGCAGACTCCCTCTGAACAGCGGCTCTCGTAGCTTGGCCCCTCTGAACTCTACCTCTGTGAATTCTGTCCTTTGGGCTTGCTCAAGGAGGATTCCTTCCTTTAGGTCTCTCCTTCCTTCTTCAGCCGTAATCCTTGTTCTTTCTCTTCCTGCAGCTTCTTCTCCTTCTCCTTCCCCTCCTTCTCCTTCCCCTTCTCCTTCTGCTTTTGCTAGCATTAAGCTTCCGTTTATAAAGGGATCTTCCCTTTGAATCTCCCGGGCTCATTTCCAGGTGCAACTGGTTAGCTCTCCTAGCCTCATTAGCTTCTGTAGGATCAGTCCTACCCCCTCTAGCTGTGCTTTGAGGTAATTGCACACCTAGAGCTCTGTGAAAAACAGTTTCTTTTCAACTCTGCATCTTTATTGGCACCAGCCTCATGACAAGTTCTAATGTCCACCCTGTAACAAATGACTGCTCATCTGTTGCAATGCTTCCCTGTTTTGTGCCATCGTTCACAATGTTTCTAAGTTACTCTGTTTAATGTATATAGTTATTAGTTCCATGTAATGAATATGTACCTCCCTGTACAATTCAACTGATTGTTTCATGTAAACCGCACTTGAATCTTGGAAAATGTGATATAAAAATGTTAAATAAAAATAAATGTTTCAAGATGAATGGGATATCCCCAAAGGGCCACTAAGGGGCTTGAATTCAGTGTGGCCGCGGCTCCAATATTGGGCGGAAGCCGCTACCGTGGCTTTGTAAACAAGCCCCTAAGGTACTCAAACAGTGTCTCATCTTTACCTCCTCCAGATCAGGACAGAGAAATCTTGCATGCTCCTAAAGTGGATGCGGCAGTGTTGGCAATAATAAAGAAAACTATGATCCCCCATGGGAGGGTAGTTCGGCCCTCAATGAAGTGCAGGTCCAAAAGTTGGAAATGCTCCTGAAGCAGGCATTTGACATTTATGCACTGTCATTACAGGCCTTGGTATGTGGAGCATTTGTAGACAGAGCATGTCTCCGATAGGCGCAGGGGATCTTGGAGGACTGAGGAGCAGAGCAGCCGCGACCTCCAGAGGCAGCGAAGTTGGAGTCAGGTGTATGATGGATGCCTTCTATGACCTCATTAGGTGCCTGTCCAAGGGTATGGCCTCAGTGGTGGCTGTGAGGCAGTATTTTTGGCTACATAAGGTCAGCAGATGTGTCCTCTTAAGTTTAGGCTGAGCAAGCTCCCGTTCTGGGGTAAGCTCTTCTTTGGCGAGGACTTGGAGAAACTGGTAAAGGACCTAGGAGAAACCAAAGGAGGATGATTATCGAAGGACAAGCAGAAATTGGGGTGGTCCTAGAATCCTGGAAGAGGTCAGATGAAAGATTTTCAGAGGTTTTGCTCTCTGAGGCTCGCACTCTATTAGAGGGGTCATTTCCCATCAAGGGGGCCATCCTTTTGGGGCTTCAGAGACACAGGAAGAGGGTTCTACTCTTCCATCTCTATGGCTCCCAAGAAGTCGCAATGAACAGAGGGTCAGCCAGATGGATTTAATTCCTGTAGGAGGTCAGCTGTGGGAGTTTTAGGACACATGTACCCGAATCACGACCGACCAGCAGGTGCTGGAAGTCATCTGGGAAGGCTGTATCCTGCAATTTGCCCAGCCCCTCCGGGACGCCTTTATCAATTCCCCCTGCAAGGCACTGCAGTGGGGGGATCCTGCAGCGGTTTCCCCAAAGTCAACGCAGATGCGGTCGATACTTCATCTACTTCGTGGTTCCAAAGAAAGAGGGTGCTTTTCGACCAATCCAAGACTTCAAGTATGTAAATCGAACCCTACGGGTGCTGCACTTCCACATGGAAACGTTGCGGTCCGTGATAGTGGAGGTTATGGGAAGAGGAGTTCTCGACTTCCATCGATCTCACTGAGGCTTACCTCCACATTCCAGTATGTACAGAGCACCAGCAGTTTCTCAGATTTGTGGTGCTGGGGGCTACTTTCAGTTTCAGGCGCTGCCGTTCAGGCTGGCCAACTGTGCTTCAGACTTACTCTATCACCACCATGACCTTGGAGAAACACTTAGGCAGGAAAGCATTCTGGTCCACCCATACCGTGGCATTGGTCCGTGGCATCTGTTGCTGAGGGTTTCACTGGTGACATGGACTGAGTTGACATGCTTCTATTTCATGGTAACTTGCTGTTCCTTGTTCCTCTCCTTCTCTTATCTGTTTGACTGTCTCTGTCCTCTATTCTGTCCTATCATATAAATGGCGTTCTTTTCCTATTTCCTCGAATGATATAGCATTGTAAACCGCTCTAATGCCTCTGGCCTGAGCGGTATATCAAATTCTAAATAAACAATAAACAATTGGCTTATAATGTTTACTGTTCATGATTTTTCTAGTTTGAATGTAATGTCTTCTACATGATTTATCTGTATATCCTTAAAAAATGTATTTATTTTTTACATGTTTTTAGTGTTCTTTTATGTATTTGACTTATATAATCTGATATATTATATATATATTTTTTTTTATGACTTTATTTCATAATAATGAAACATTGTTACAGAAGCAACATTACACCAAAGCGTAATCACTAGTCCACATCAAGGAGCTACTTTATACAAACAGTAAATAACCGAGAACAAACAAAAAACCCAATTTATACAAAGTCAAGAGAACAATTAAGGTAAAGAAAAAAAAACATTCTGAAATGTTGTTTATTTTTTATTTCCAGTCTTTTATACCGCACTATTTAACATCAGTGTGGTTTACAATGAACATAGAACTACACATTTCCATGGGTACTTTGTGTTTACAATGAACAGGGGTTTAAAACTTTGATAACAGGGGGTAACTATTTACAATCTTGTAACAAGGTGGGGTTTGCATCATTTTGTCTATATATGTTCATATATATATTTGTCTATATATGTTCATATATATATTTGTTCATATATGTTCCCTCTGATCCAGAAAATTTACCAATTGGTCTACTTCACAAAACAAATAACATTTACCCTGATATGTAACCTGACATTTACAGGGAAATTTAAGATGAAATTAAGCACCAATGGCTAGAACACGTGGACGAACCTCCAGGAAAGCTTTACGGCGTTCCTGTGTGACCTTTGCTACGTCCGGAAATATCTGGATACTCTGACCACAAAATTTTTCAGACTTCTTTTGAAAATAAGCCCGCAAAATCCTATCTTTATCCATCTCCCAAACAAGGGAGACTAATAGTGTATCTCTAGTGGCTATATCGTCAGAAGAAGATTCAAGAAAACCAGATAGATCCAGCGTGGAAGAAGCCAACTGATCATATTGACCTCCTACAGATACAGAATCACCTTTAATCACCTTACCTTTAGGCAGATAATACAATCGCGAAATTAAGACATCCGCCACATCCTTAAATAATAAAACTTCCTTAAAATATTTTTGTAACAGCAAAGGAGAAAGATAATGTGTCCTCGGAAAGTTTTTAAGAATCGCAAATTTTTAGATCGTGCAATATTTTCCCTAAACTCATCTTGACGATGTAAAAACCCTAAATCCTGTGTAAATTTAACAGAAAGAGACTGCTGAGAAGAAATCAATTCCTCATTAGATGTATTGGCCCTCTCCAAAGCGGACACACGGGCCTCATGATCAGATAACTTCCCAACAGTCTTCTTGGAAAATACAGAGACCTTTTGCAATGAAGCTGTTAAAGCTGATTCCATTCGAGAAACAATAAGCCAGACATCTTTTAAAGAAACATTCTCAGGAGGCAGCAGTCTATCACCAGAAGAAGGAAAAGAAATGACTGAGGGAAGAGAAGATGGTAAAGGCATAGAAATAGGATCTATCTTCAAAAATGAATCAGGAAGTAACTCCGCACCAGGGCAGTCCACATGTTCCAAATCTGAAGGAGAGGGTGCGGCGGAGCCGCCAGAAACAGTTAACCCTTGACTGGGCTGAGTTAAACCCTTAGCGTCAACAGAGGTGGATGGGGAAACAGTACTCACAGTTGACGTTTCCATTGAATCTGATAATAAAGATCCCGACAAGGCTATAGGGACCCCAACGCGAACATGGGCGTCCATCGGGCCAGTCACTTTGGTCGCTTTCAACTGCGCAGGAGATGGATGGTGTTTCCGCCTCTTCCCCATAACAGGGACCCACCTAAGCACCTAGTGCACCGAAGGGGCACCAAAGGGGCGGTACCTGCCCCTTTGGACACGCCCCTTCGGACACACTACTGCGGACACGCGCCTGCTAAAACGCGTCCCGCGTAAGAGCCGGTCTTATATGGCCCTCCTCCAAACCAGCACCCCAATGAGAGCTAGGCAGGCAGGAACGGAGCAACTCGATGAGCAGAGGCAATGGCAAAATTAAAGCAGCTCTATATTTTGTTTTTAATAAGGTCCTATTGCCCCTGATGAAAGGTTCCACCAGCCTATGTAGGGAGGGACTTCTGGACAATCTAATAAACGTTTTGCAATCCATTCCACAGTGCGAGTCATTTTTGGATGGTAATAGGAGAAAGTTTGCTTGGACAATTATATCATTTCTCCTTTAAGTATTTTTAATTAGTAGTTAAATTTTGGATGCCTCGGCAACATCGTAATACTGCCTCATGTTTTGAATTTAATATTCTCTTTTCACTTGCCTTTGGGCTAATTCTATCTTCCTTTCCCAGAATTCTTTTCTAGTTCTGTTCCCTAGTGTCAGAATGATGGTCACTAAGCACTTATCCACTGGCCATTTCCTGACCATATGAAAGCAAGCTAATATACATCCACTACATAGGAAGCCAACATTTGACCCTATTAATCTGTCATCGACCACTTTCAAAGCTTCAATTTAGTTCAGAAATTCTAGAGAAAGCAATACTGAATCAACTAACCACCTTTGTTTGGTTGGGGGGAGGATAAACACATGAACTACACCCTAGGCCAGCGATGGCGAACCTATGGCACGCGAAGGCCTTGCAGCTGGCACGCGGGAAGGTCCGCAAAAAAAGAAAAAGCTGGCTCTGACTGCTGCCGCGGACGCGGCAAGGGCAGAATGCAGCGTCCCGCGGGGCCCCCTCCGCCCGCTAAGCCCCTCTGCAAGAGCTTTCAGATTTGCGAGGGAGAGCGTCTCCCTCGCGTCTCTGTTAAGCCCGCAGGGGCTAATGGGAAATTTCCCATCAGCCCCTTTAGACGCGAGGGACTGATGGGAAATTTCCCATTAGCCCCTGCGGGCTTAACAGAGACGCGGGGGCGAGGCAGGCTCCCGCCCGGATCTGAAAGGCCGTGCAGAGGGGCGTTGCGGGGGGCGGGGGCCCCGCGGGGCATTCCAATCGGCCCCGGCCGCAGCCCGCGCCTGCTTTTTTTTTTTTTTTAAATTGGCCAGGGGGGGGTTAGGACTGCTAATGGGCAGGGAGGAGGGGGGGTTAGGACTGCTAATGGGCAGGGAGGAGGAGGGGGGGGTTAGGACTGCTAATGGGCAGGGAGGGGGGGGGGTTAGGACTGCTAATGGGCAGGGAGGGGGGGGGGGGTTAGGACTGCTAATGGGCAGAGAGGGAGGGGGTTAGGACTGCTAATGGGCAGGGAGGGGGGGGGTTAGGACTGCTAATGGGCAGAGAGGGAGGGAGGGGGGGTTAGGACTGCTAATGGGCAGGGAGGGGGGGTTAGGACTGCTAATGGGCAGGGAGGGAGGGAGGGGGGTTAGGACTGCTAATGGGCAGGGAGGGAGGGAGGGGGGGTTAGGACTGCTAATGGGGAGGGAGGGGGGTTAGGACTGCTAATGGGCAGGGAGGGAGGGAGGGAGGGGGGGTTAGGACTGCTAATGGGCAGGCAGGGAGGGGGGGGTTAGGACTCCTAATGGCCCGGGGGGGAGGGCGGGGGGGGGGTAGGACAGCAAATGGGCAGGGAGGGAGGGGGGGTTAGGACTGCTAATGGGCAGGGAGGGAGGGTTAGGACTGCTAATGGGCAGGCAGGGAGGGAGGTAGGGGGGGTTAGGACTGCTAATGGGCAGGGAGGGAGGGGGGGTTAGGACTGCTAATGTGCAGGGGGGGGCGGGCGGGGGGGGGGTAGGACTGCTAATGGGCTGGGGGGGTTAGGACTGCTAATGGGCGGGCGGGCGGGGGGGGGGGGTAGGACTGCTAATGGGCTGGGAGGGTAGGACTGCTAATGGGCTGTGGGCTGATGGGGGCTGTCTGGAAATGGGGTGATGGGGGTTAGGACTGGTAATGGGTTATAGGGGGGGCTTAAACTGAAAATGGGGTGATGGGGGTTTAGGACTGGAAGTGGGTTGATGGGGGGGGGCTAGGACTGGTATTGGGTTGGGGGGTTGCTAGGACTGGAAATGGGCTGATGGGGGGCTAGGACTGGAAATGGGCTGATGCAGGGACTAGAAGGGAATGGATGCTGGGTGAGGCTGGAACTAGAAGGGAGCTGATGTTGGGGGAGGATTAGAATGGGATGGGGCTGGGAGAGTAAAATGGAGAGGGGAAAAATATTTTGTGTGGGAGGAATAAAAAATCTACAATTGGCCGGGTATTGGGAGAGTAAGTGGGGATTGAGGATGGAGGGGTAAAATTTGAGTGGATGAAATAGGAACGAGGAAAGAGCAAAAGGAGAAAGATTAGTATGTTAAAGCGGATGTAGAGAGAGAGAATGGAAAAAAAAACTAGAAGAGAGAAGAAAGGACAAATGGACAGCAGATGATGGAGAGTTAGCAGAAAACATGAAGAAACCAGAAGAAAGTGGCTGGAGCAATTGCAACTGTGTAACTGAGCTGAGGTATTCTGTTTATGTAATTCCTTTTTGACATTGCCACTTGTTCTCTTTCCCCAGTAGGTCATGTATTGTTATTGTCTGAAATGTATTGGTTTAATATTTGCAGTGTTGCCTTTTGATAGGTATGGTGTGGTGCTTTGTGAGTCCTGGTAGTGCTGTTAGGATACGGCGGGTTTGCTATTGGTTCTAAATGGGCAGTGTTTGTAGTAGTTCCTAATGTGCCTGGCGGTTGGCACTGGATTATAGTAATGTAGAAATCTTTTAGTCTGTCTTTATCCATACACTCATTAAGAGACATGTTTACTAAAAGTTAGTGTATGTTAGCATTATGCAAATATTTATGCAAATTGACGTGCTGGCACTTTGAGGAAATTCTTTGGTTTTGTGCGGCAGTTTGGGCACTCGGGCTCAAAAAGGT
The DNA here is from genome assembly GCA_033557465.1 of Ichthyophis bannanicus. NCBI lineage: Eukaryota > Metazoa > Chordata > Amphibia > Gymnophiona > Ichthyophiidae > Ichthyophis > Ichthyophis bannanicus. The sequence goes on along the minus strand of CM066043.1, from coordinate 158,680,298 downwards.
TAGCCATCACTGCCCTAGGCAGTCTAGTTTCTGTGCTTATCATAGCATTAAATTGACTTTGGTTGCTTTAACAAAGAAGGTCTGACTGCAACTTGGCAGTTGGCTTCAACAGAACAAGCATAATTGTTTTAATCCTTCCAAATGCAAGGTGTTCTGGTTTACTAGGTGGTCTAGTTCGTTAACTGTTACTTCAGTAATCTCCGGAGCTGAGGGGAGTCAGGAAGGAATAGATGAAAGACTCTTATCTGGTTACAGGAAATGTTTGGATGCTGTTATTTCTGCCAAAAGATGTCTTGCAGAGTACTGACTGAGAATGTTGAAACTTATGCACCTGCCATGGTCACTATTTTCATTTTAGAACATATAAAGAACTGTAAATTATGCATTAAATTGAAATCTAGCATTAAAATGTGCAGAAAGATGTGGGGTTGTTTTTAGCTTTGTACCATGTAGAGGCTATGTCGCGTTTTGTTCACTTAAATGTTATTTACTAAAATTAGAATGCGCTAATGCCGTTAACATGCATTATTTCTTCTAGGGCTATTTTATGCAGTGGGACCTGCGGCAAATAATGCATGTTAACAGCATGTGGATATGCTGTTACTAAATTATTTTTTTAGAGATTCATTGACACATTTTGTTTTATTGGTGCTCTTATTTTGTTGATTTTAGTATTGTAGCTGCACTGGTGGAAGAATGGTAAATCCTATTAAATGTTAAACCTTTGCAAACCAATGTATTTTAAACCGAACTAAGGGTTTTGAGCTGAAAATTTACCCATATTTAGGAACCTAAAAATTAAGTTGTTAAATTTAGGGCCACTATTTGCTTAGTTTTAGGTTCCCAAGTTTAGTGTCTGGTACTGAAAATCAGCACTAAGCTCTTAACTTTTTTTTTCCTTACACTAGATCCACTCCCATATCCACCCAGTTTCTAGGATCCTAAATTTAGGTGCTTGGTGAAACCAGGTGCCTAAATTTAGGACATCAGCCCTGGTAAATGTCAGGCTCATGTACAGTATGTTTAAACTCACACTTACACACTATATCATGCTGATCTGTTGCCTCATTCTTTTAGTTGTATTGTTTTTGAGTGATGGTGTGTTATTCAGTTGGAAGGGATTGCAGCATCAGAAATGTTAAACTGCCATCACTGAGCGAATTGTAGAGGAGGTTAAGATTGATGTGTACTTTCACAGGAACTCAGCATTTCAGACATGAGAGTGGATTTGGCATTTCACAAGAATATAAGCCTCTTATTGAGTTTACACTCCAAAATGGGGGGGGGGGGGATTTGCCACTGCCTTGCTCTTACTACTGAAAATTTAAGTTATTGCCATTAGAAAAAGAAATCCTTGGTGTTAACTGCTGAGATGGCAGTAACATAATTCTACCAACATTAACACAATTGTGTTTTCTTGGTAATGCTGTATGGCTAATGATTAGGGACCTGAAGTACCTCAAGTTCTGTTTCAGTAACTGCAGAGGTTTTGCTCTTTCTGCTGAAGAAATAGAATGACTAGTCTACAAGCAGGAAAACAGAACCTGGCAGCAAAATAGGCCTTTTCTTAAGTTGCTTATTTTTTTCCTGTTCCTTCACTTTAAAAGTAAAGAAGCTGCTGCAGTTCATTATGCTTAGATTGTAAGACCATTAGCAACTTTTTGGGGATAGCAAAGTTAGGAAATTTTGAGAATTTTTTGCCTCACTTTCCTTATAACAGAACTTACTGTAGAATTCCAGTTTATGCTTAATTCGGGTTCCTTATTGTCCCTCCAGTCCAATCCCGACCAGCAGGTAGTCAATCCTCACCGGCAGCTTGGAGACTGAACATGTCATACTTGATATCTCCATAGATAGATAGCTGACACCTCCCACCAGACTCCAGTATCTGTCTCCAAGCAGCTGGAGAAATGTGATCCCATGGTCAGGGACTCATGACTGATGGTGGAAGACCTCTTAGGATTTTTACTTAAATTAGTTCGATATATTGGGGATCTGGTCCTTTAACTGGACTTTGTACTAAGAGCCAATAAAGTCTGGTTAAAAAAAACAATCTCCCCCCCCCCCCCCAAACAATGTTAAACACATTTCAGGATCTAGCACCCTGGTTGCTGGGTTGCATAGTTTTCTGCTTGACAGGGCTGGTTAGTCTTACTGTGCCTTGCAAAGCAGTGTGTGTAGCATGTGGGGCTCGACAGAGCTCTGTCTCGGCCACGGGATTCTGTCATGGCTGTGAGGCAGTCTGGCCAGTAGAAGGCAATATGCTGGAGGAAAAGGCTGAGGAAGAGAGGGCCTCTGGGGGAATGGAGAGTCTTTCTCAGCCTTTGGGAGGTCAGAGTTTGCCGGGGATGGGGGCATCCCCCGGGGGATTCCCTGTCCCCTCCTATGCTGGAACTGAGGGGGGGGGGGGAGAGCTAGCCAGTCTCCCCAAGCCTCCACCTCTAAGGATATGGATGCAGAAGGGTTCCCTAGAGGGTTTACACCAGAATTTGTCCTCCTCATGCATAAAGCCGCCTGCATGAGACAAGCTGGGGAGGACAGACCTAATGAGTCTCTGAATAGAGCAAAGAAAAGAGGCATGCCTGCGGTCCTACCGAGCGGCTGGGCAGAAGGAGAGCATGGCGGTCTTCCCTTACACTGAGTCATCAAGCAGATGATCCAGGATGAGTGGGACCTCCCGGAAGCAGGTCTGAGATAAACAGGATCTATGGCGTGACTATATCCCTCCCGGATCAGGAGAAGGAACTGTTCCGCTCACCTAAAGTTGATGTGGTGGTGTTGGTGGTCACGAAGAAGACCACTATTCCTGCAAGGGGCGGCTCAGCCCTGAATGATGTGCAAGATAGGAAGTTGGAAACCCTCCTCAAGCAGGCGTTTGAGATCAGTGCTATGATCTTACAGGTGTCAGTATGCAGAGCATTTGTAGCCCAGGCATGTTTGCGATGGGCACAAGGTATTTTGGAGAGTTTGGGAGACTCTCAATCACTCCTAGCGGATGTGGCTAAGCTGCAGTCTGGGACAGCTTATCTAGCAGATTTTATTTATTTAACGTCATTTATACACCGCCTTATCCTACAATCAATGCTTTTTATGACTTGATTAGAGACTTATCCAAGGATATGGCTTGATAGTGGCTGCTCGACACTACTTATGGTTAAGCAATTGGTCAGCAGATGTTTCCTCCAAGTCTCATCTGAGCAGGTTCCTGTTTGAGGGCAAGCTCTTATTTGGTGAGGTCCTTGAAGTTGGTGAAGGACTTGGGAGAGTCAAAAGGAGGGCAGCTCCCCGAAGACAAGCAAAAGCCAGTCCGTTCCTCTGCACCGGCACGGGGACAACCAAGGGATTTCCAGCATTTCCGTACTATATGGTTCATGCCCTACCAAATGGGGTGCTTCCCCTCTTAGGGACAGGCCTTTCGAGGTTTTCAAGGATCAGGCTGGGGTTTCTACCCCTCTGTTTCCTCAGCCACCAAGAAGACACAATGATACGAGGTAAGTTCAGGTAGGGGTTGATTCCCATGGGAGGTCAGTTGTGGAAGTTTTACTCCACCTGTGCCTGGATCACTACCAACCGTGGGTGCTAGAGATCATCAGAGAGGGATATGCGTTGGAGTTCACCTGACCTTTCGTGGATGCTTTCTTCAGCTCATCTTGCAAGGCCCCACACAAGCGCAAGGCCATGCGGGGCACCTTCCACCATTTGCTAGCCTTAAAGGGTGGTGGTTAGAAGTTCCAGAAGACCAGTGTGGCTGTGGCCGATACTCCATATACTTCATGATTCCCAAGAAAGAAGGGACATTCAGGTCTACCTTGGATCTCAAACAGGTAAATTAGTGCTTCAAGGTGACTCGTTTTCACATGGAAACACTGTGGTTGGTTATCGTGGTCATTCGAGAGGGGGGGGTTCATGACCTCACTAGATCTAACGGAGGCCTGTTTACACATTCCTGTCTGTCCCGACCATCAGTGGTTTCTATGGTTCGCACTACCCATGGGTCACTTCCAGTTTCGGGCCTCGCCGTTCGGTCTGGCAAATGTGCCCCTCACCTTTACAAAGGTCATGGAGGTGGTGGTGGCGGGCCTGCGTCAGGAGGGGATCCTGGTACACCCCTTCTTAGACGATTGGCTCTTATGCATTAAATCCAAGGAAGAAAGTGAACACGCCACAGTGGGGATCATTGCTTATCTGCAGAGTCTCAGCTGGGTAGTCAACTTTGAAAAGAGTCACCTCCATCTGTCACAGGACTTGGTATACGTGGGAACCCAGTTTCAGACAAGCATTGGCTGCTTGTCATTGCCGGTGGATCAGATTTTCATGCTGGGGGGGGGGGGGGGGGCAGATCTGGCAGTCTCTCCAGATGAAGAACCTGACGGCTTGGCACTATCTTCAGGTATTGGGCTCTATGGCAGCTTCTATTGAGTTGGTGCCCTGGGCTCAAGCGCACTTGAGACCATTACAGAGGGTGTTATGCCGGTGGTCAGTCCAGCGTCGCCCACTTTTGCAACCGCTGCCTTGTCCAGGGGTGACTCGAAGGCCCTCAAGTGATAGCTGCAGCCGGAAAAACTCTTGGCAGACATGCCCCTAGAAGTGCTGGATTGGGTCCTACTGATTGATACCAGTCTTAACAGGTTGGGGGAACATTGCGAAGCATAGATAGCACAAGGCCTGTGGTCCCCGCAAGAGTGCATGATACATCAGTCGCTTGGAGCTCCATATGGTGTACTTGGCGCTGCAGGAGTTTTGTGCCTTCCTTTGTGGAAGGGCAGTGAGTGTTCTCAGACAATGCCATGACTGTAGCTTATATCAACTACCAAGGGGGCACAAGCAGTGTGCAGTTGGGGGAGTGAGGTAAGCCCATTGTTGGAGTGGGCGGAGACCAATTTACTGGCACTTTTGGTGATGCATGTGGCCGACAAGTAGAATATAGCAGCTGACTACCTGACCAGACTGCATTTAGATCCTGGAGTGTGAATGCATCATGACATGGTCTGCACAGTTGGTATGGTGCTGGGGCCAGCCGATCATGCATCTCATGATGATGTTGGAGTCTGCAAAGACAGCTTGGTTTTACAGTAGAAGAAGAGCGTGCATGTCAGAGGGGCTCGATGCGCTAGTGCAGTGCTGACTCACGGAAGGGCTGTTCTATGTGATTTCCCCCCTGGGTTCTCATAAGTCAAGTGGTAGAAAAGATGGAAGGTCATCAGGATCTTGCACTACTAATTACCCCAGATTGGCCAAGAAAGCTGTGGTATGTCAGCCTGGTCCAGTTGGCGGTTGACCACCCTTGGCGCCTTCCAGGGTGTCCTGATCTGCTCTCACAGGGGCCATTTCTGAGGCCTCAAGTAGATCAATTTCTCTCATGGGTGTGGCTCTTGAGAGGGCTCATTTAAGAAAATGAGGCTATTCCACCTGGTCATGGAGACCTTGCTGAAGACCCATAGATTGTCCACTGCCTTGGCCTATGTTCGGGTGTGGAGAATCTTTGAGGGCTGGTGCACAGAGCGCAGCTGTTGTCCTCTGTCAGCTACAGTGCCCAGACACTTGCCTTTTTGCAGGTGGGTCTGGACAAGGGATTGGTTTGCAGCTCCCTATGGGTACAGGTGGCAGCCCTCTCCTGTTATCGAGAAAAAATCTAAGAGGAATCCTTGGCAGCGCACCCGGATGTCACTCATTTCCTTCAGGCGGTAAAGCAAGTCCAGCCTAAGGTGCGGTTGGTGGATCCTCCGTGGGACCTAAATCTGGTATTTTCCGTACTGACAGGCGCACCATTTGAACCACTGGGTGCATGCATTTTGAAAGATCTGATGTTGAAGACTCTTTTTTTTGGTGGCGATTTGCTCAGCCAGAAGAATTTCGGAGTTTCAGGCACTGACGTGTCAGGAGCCCTTCCTTTCGTTTTCTAAGGAGAAGCTAGTGTTGTGGCTGGTACCCTCCTTTCTTCCCAGAGTGCTGTCTGTTTTCCACATGAATCATTCAGTGACTTTTCTGGCCTTTTCAGGAGCAGCAGGAACAGCTGAGGATCCCCTCCTGCACCTCCTGGATGTGTGCCAAGTCTTGTGGCGCTATTTGAAGAGGACAGAGCTATTTCAGGAATCTGATCATCTGTTCATCTGTTCATCTGTTCATACTGTTTGATGGCTTGCATATGGAGGAGGTGGCTTACAAAGCCTTCATCTCTTGGTGAGTGAGGGAGGCCATCTCCTCTGCCTACCTACTGCAGCACAGGGAACTGCCTCTGGTTGAGAGCTCACTCGACCAGAGCTCAAGCAGCATCATGGGCAGAGTCCAGTCTCATGCAACCAATGGACATCTGTAAGGTGGCAACCTGGTCGTCCCTGCATACCTTTTTGTGAAGCATTATCGCCTAGATGTTCAGGCAGCAGGGGATGCACTGTTTGGTTCAGTGGTGCTTCAGGTTGGACTCGCTGTCCCTCCTGAGGTTAGTGCTGCTTTGGTACATCCTGCTGGTCGGGACTGGACTGGATGGACGATAAGGAAATAGAAATTAGGCTTTACCTGCTAATTGTAGTTGCTTGAGTTTCTCCAGTCCAGTTCTGGACCCTTCCTGGAGCTGGTTTTTTTTTTCTGAAAACTAGCACGTGTTGGTGTGCTCTGGGCCTGACGTGGTTCATCTTATTGTTGTTAGTCCGGGGATATGTATAATGCCATTGGCACAAGAGAATTATGACTATTGCATTTTAAAAAAAAAACAAAAAAGAGGAAACGAGAGTTCATTGGAGCGTGGGGCGGCGGTCCTGGGGTCAGAGTGACTCGTCTCCAGTGCAGTTTTACTGGAAGACTGACTGCATACGTACGAGACTGTCTAGCTTGCAGTGGGTCTTTTCTGCCTATGGGGGTATGGATTAATGAATCGGTTTGGGTTTTGATCAAATAGCTGATTGGTTGCCTTTATTGTTGCTCCCGTGAGTCTGCTTTGTGAATAGAATACTGGAATTTTGTGGGAGGTGCCAGCTACCTATCTAAGATGTCATCAAGTTTGACATGCTCAGTCTCCAAGCTGCTGGTGAGGCATGACTACCCGCTAGTCGGGACTGGACTGGACTGGACTGGAGGAAGTCAAGGAATTGCAATTAGCAGGTAAGGCCTAATTTCTATATTAAATAGGACTATTATTTTTCAATAACTCTGACAGTATATATAGCACTGTACATGATAAACACCTAAAAACAAGGTAGGAACACAAAAAAGATTTACCCATGTTATATTACATTTCTGTACAATCTTACTTGGACACAGTCTAACACAGTGGTGTACAAAACACAAAAATAATATAGTAAACAGAAATACATTGTAAAAATAAATTGTGCCTGTATAACTTGTATTTTATAAAAACACAGTTATCTTAATTAAATTTTCTTAGCACAAACAGCTGAAAATATAGACACTATATCAAGTTTCTAATAAACTAAAGCAAACCAATGGCTGGATTTTAGAACTCATTATTTCAAAGTGTCAAAAAGAGCCCTGGCCGTAGACTGTCACAGCAATGACTGAGCTGAAGTAAGCCTAGAAAAGAGGGGAAAAATCCCAGGTAGTTTTGAATGAAGGTTCAGGAAACCAGATCCCGGCTCTAATTTTGAAAGAGCTGGTAAACAAAGGCATATGAAGAAAGCAAACAAACAAAATATATATAAACAAACAAAATATATATATAATTTTTTGTTTTACTGTGCAAAAGGAGTACGGCCCACGAAATCTAAAATACCTGCTGTACCTGAATGTAACCTGCCTTAAATTTGCTACTGGAAAGTTATAAATAAAATTAATATTCAAATAGTGGCATTTCACATCTGTTCATTTAACATAGTTCTTGGAAACGAGACACAAACCTATTCATTTAGAGAATGAAAAGGTCTCACTTGGAAATTGTTTGAAGTAAAGGTCAGTAAAGTGAGTCACACAAATAACGAGTAATTAATGGTACAAACTATAATGCATTTTTGTATCATTCTGTGCCTATGTGGAAAAACTTCTGAAAACGGTTTATCCTTCACAATCAAATAGGAACAGAAATTCAGACAAAGAGCACTGACGAAATAAAATCCAGACTTTTTAAGAATAAAATCTTAATTTTTTTGCTTGAACAATGGTAGTTTATAGCAGTGAGCAATAATAAAATAAATATAATTTGGGTTTCTTATTCTAAATTGTGTTTTTTTTTAACTGATGCTAGAAAATTAAAATAGATATTTAGTGGGTAAGCGCTGGAAAACATTTGCCCTAGTATTCTCACCCCTTCCTTGACTTGTCTTATAGCCTTTCCTTGGCATTTGTGCCTTTTCTGTGCTGATGACTTCTAAGTGACATAAGTGTTCATATTTGAATTCCACTGGAGAAGATACCCAGCAGTTTTACCTGTGGCATGAAAATACCGAAAAACAGATATAAACTTTTTTTTGTACCCTCATGGAACCTTTAATTAGCCTGAGAATAAATGTCTATGTTTACAATTTAGAAACACCTATGACTGGAAGCCCTAACTTATGAACTTACAGTATAAAAAATATTTATCATATACGAAGTGTGACAAAAAAAGAAATGACTGTCCCATAAATGTTTTATTACAAAATCTACAGAGAAATTACGCATTGTCCCCTTCAAAGTAATCCCCCCCAGAGTTAATGCACTTCTGCATTCGCTTCTGCCACGTAGGGAAGCATTCTGTAAAGTCCTCGTCCTTGAGGTCCCTTAGCTCCCTCGTCACAGTGGCCTTGATCTCTTCTACAGAGGCAAAATGAGTTCCTTTGAGCACAGTCTTTGGCCTGGGGAAGAGCCAGAAGTCGCACGGTGAGAGATCTGGGGAATAAGGAGGGTGGTCGAGAGCTGTGATCTGTTTGTTGGCCAAGAACTGCCTTACACTGAGCACGGTGTTTGCGGGCGCATTGTCATGGCGAAGCAGCCACGACTTGTCTCTCCACAGAGCCCGCCTGCTGTGCCGAACCCGGTCATGGAGGTGATTGAGGACCTGCTGGTAGAAGTGCTGATTGACTGTCTAACCCTCAGGCACAAAATCATGATGGACTACTCCCTTCTGATCGAAGAATGCGATCAGCATGACCTTGATCCTTGATTTGGACATGCGTGCCTTCTTGTGTCTGGGTGACATTCGAGTCTTCCACTGCAGGCTCGGTCTCTTGCTTTCAGGGTCGTACTGGAAGACCCAAGTCTGTGATGACTCGACCAACAAACTCTGGATCTTCTCCGATCTTCTCTAGCAAGTCTCAACAAACATTGACCCGGTGCTCTTTCTGGTCATCCGATAAAAGCTTGGGCACCATCTTGGCGCACACCTTCCGCATCCCCAGCTCCTGCACCAAGATGGTCCACACTGACTCCCTGTTCAGGCTGAGCTCCTCAGCTATTTTCAGCACTGTCATTCTGCGATCACTCTGCACCAGCTGGTTCACTCTATCAATGTTATCAGCCGTCTTTGTTGTGGAAGGCCATCCTCACTTGGGGTCATCCTCCACCTCCTCGCGGCCAGTCTTGAAGGGTTTGTGCTATTTGAAGGCTCGCGGCCTTGACATTTGCATCTTCTCCATTAACCTTTTGGAGAAGTTGGAGATAACTCAGTTGGGCCCTTCTCCAACTTAACCAGAAATTTCAAGTTGATTCTTTGTTCCATATTTCTGCCACCTCCAGTTGCGTGACAAAGTGATGGAGCAGTGTGCTACAAAAAAAAACCTGAAAAAGAAAAACAGAGTGAGAGAGATGAAAAATATTATAGCAGAATTGTGGCGAGATGTTGCACAACACAGTGACATAAGCAGTAAGCCAATTGGCATTGAGTCATGGGCGTGGCTGCCACAGTCTTGTTTCTTTTTTGTCGCACCTCGTAAGCACTCCTTAAAACAATTGTATTGCTGCCGGCTCCAAAAATTTACTCAAGAGTCAGAAAAACCCAGTTTGATTTTTTTTTTTTCCTGAAAGCCAGCAAATCAAGTTTCCTGATTCATGTCTGCTTGGAGTTTATTCCACAGCTTCCATACTACTGTAACAAATACCCTTGCTCCCATATGCAATCTATGACTCCCTTGAAAGGAGGGAATATTTAATTGGCCATCCTGGCATGACCTAAATACTCTGTCTGCTTTACCCCATTCTAGCTTCTTCTCAAAGGTCAGCTGTTTCCTCTGCAGAGCAAAAAAGGCAAGAGTAAGCAACCTAATTTTGATGGAGCCATGACTGGAAGCTAGTGTAAATTTTGAAGCATCAGTGTAACTGTTTTCCTTCATAATGTGCAGCAGGTGGATCTTCAGAGGCCCCTTTCAAAATTATTTTATGAAAACAGACTTTATAACTGAATGGAGCAAAGCAGCTAATATCTCATTGATGATCACTAAAAATAATAGGAAGAATAAGAGCTACAAAAGAGTTTGTGGGATTCCCCAGCAGTCTATTTTGGGGCTGGCTACAAAATGTTTTTGAGATTAAAGCTTGCTTACTGGTCTGAGTGATGTACTAAGGTTGTGCTCTTGTAACTTCTTTAATTGCTTTATACTTCTTTTTTTTTACAGGCAGAAATAACAAATACAGCTGCAAGAAAAAGACGGAAAAATGGCCTATTGCACACTGAGAAAAAGGGAACAGAACAGCCTATACTGGTAAGATGATGTTTTAATAAGAAATTTTACAAGTCCTTAGTTATATTATAGTGAGCCTCTTTATTTAAGCAAAATCATTTCAGCCAAAGGACTTTTAAAACATAAGAAGCATTTTAACATGGCCACAAGCCAAGAGTTCTTAGCTAACTAGGATAGAGAACTGTCGGGGCAATGTCCTCCATGCATGCCAGTCTGAAAATTATAAGCACCCACTCTTATCATAGCTCAGACACCCTGCTACACACACACACTTCACAAGTACCTATCAGATTCCCAAAAGGTCGACAGATTCCATACTGTTTAACCCAGGGTAAGCAGTAGATTTCCCCAGTCCACTTTAATAATGGTTTAAGGACGATTCCTCCAGAAACGCATCCAAACCTCTTTTAAACCCAGCTACGCTAACAGCTTTTACTACATCCTCCAGCAGTGAATTCCAGAGGAGTTGATTATGCAGTGAGTGAAAAAAATAGAAAATATATGATTAGTCTTATATGTGCCACATTGTCGCTTCATTGCACGTCCCCTAGTCTCTCTACTTTGGAAGGAGTAAACAATCGATTTACGTTTACCCATTCCATTCCACTCGTTATTTTTGTAGACTACCATATCTTCTCTCAGCTTTCTCTTTTCCAAGCCGGAGTGCTAACTTTTTAAGCCTTTCCTTGTAGGAGTATCCTTCCATCCCTTTTATTGTTTTGGTTGCTCTTATCTGTACGTACCTTTTCTAATTATTCTATATACTTTTTTAAGTATAACGACCAGAACCACACACAGTATTCAAAGTGTGGTTGCACCGTGGAGCAATACAGAGGCAGTATAATTCAGTCATCTTCCTCAGTTCATAATTTTAAGGAGTTTCCATTTTTCAGTGCAAGTGAAATCCATTCATCTTATCTGAACGTCACTGTTCCAGTATGTTGTTGGTCACAGATTCCAGTTCAAACTCGCACAATCCTGACTTGAGTTTTTCTGAAACTTATCAACTGCATCGGTGGGGAAGGAACCTCAAAACAATTCTAGTTCATCGTGGCAAAAAGCTGATACGAATTGGTTTGGCTTTCTCTTTTTCTCTCGCATGGTGTTTATATTAATTATTTATCTTTTTATTTTTTTATTTTTGTGCCAAGTTTGGAGTTCGGATTTTTAGGTTTTAGTTGTTTTTTTCTCAGCATGTTGTTGGCATGTTTAGACAAAGTATGTTTGTGGCTTTTGTAGTGTGATTATTCTGCACCTTCCGGTTGAGTGTTATGATTTAATTTGGACTGAAAATTATGGCAGTAATACTGCTACCTATTTTATTTAATAACTACATCAAGCTTCTAGCTGAGCTGTTTTTAGTTTGATTGTTATAAAATTCTATATCTATACTGATGATGTATACAGCTACTCATAACCATTGAACCAGATCTAACCACAGCTTTAAGAAAATTGTCATTTACCTAAGAATGGGCCTAAAACAAACTCTGCTTGAACCTAAGTTAAATGGAAATTCTATGGGTTCCTAATGTAGTCACACAGGTATCCGATATCGAAATCGCTTTTGGGGACTATGAACTTCCCCTAAAATCACAGGAAAGGAACAATGTTCCTGCTAAGTTGCACTGAGTTCTCTGCCAACATTCTTGCTGTTGGGGGGAACTGTAAAGCGATCGCGAAAGTGATCACACCTAGGATCACATGGCATAGGTAGGCCCCAAAGGCCTGCCGATGCTGTGTGATTGCTTTCTACCTCTCCCCACTGACAGGAATGCCGGTAGAGGACTCAGTGCAGCTTAGCAGGAATATTGGTCAGGAATCTTGGGATACTGCTGTACTCATCACTCATTTTAATCCCGCAAATTCAGGCAGCTTTAAAAACTGCTTCTATCACTTGTGACAACTACAAATTTTCTTTCCGTACAATGTAGATCAGTTGTTTACTCCTTCAAACAGTAGAAAGACTAGAGGACACGCAATGAAGCTACAATATGATACATGTAAGACTAATTGTGTGGAGTGGAGGAGTAGCCTAATGGTTGGAGCAGTGGCCTGGTTACCAAGAGACTAGGGTTCAATTCCCACTGGTACCTCCTTGTGGACTTGGGTAAGTCTTTACCATCCATTGCCTCTAAAGAAAGGCCTATTTCCAGTCACATCTTGCCAAGAAAACTCATGGGCTGCTGGGTCTCCAGGAGTCCGCATTGACTGAATGGCACACATTGTATTTTGCAAGACTAATCGTAGAAAATATTTTTTCTCTGGGAACAAGCAGGAAGTCAGCCCTCACATATGGGTGATGTCTGCATCGATGGAGCCCTCATGGGAGTATCTCCCCAGCTTTCAAGGAAAGCCTTTGGGAGATGCCACCACACATGTGTGGTCCCTTTCCCGCCCAAGGGTGCCATCTTACTCAGTCTTCTTTTTTCCATGGAGCCCTTCAGACGTCTGTCTGCTTTCCCCTGGAAAAAGTTGATTTTTCTACCTGAGTTTCGTGCTCTTCTCTCCGGTTGTGCACCTGTACTCTTCCTGCCACCCGAGCATAAGTCTTGGGTCCTTATCTCATTTTTCCTTTTTGGTGCCTTCGTGCTCTTTTTCCAACTGGCAGCAGCGTGGGTCTTCGACCTCACCAGGGTAATTTTTTCACCCATGGCTACCCGTGGCTTCAAGAAGTGTGATCTGTGTTCAAAGATTATGTCCATTATCGATACACATGACTGCTGCCTGCGCTGCCTCGGGCCAGGCCACGACCCTGCAGCCTGTGGTCTTTGTAAAAAGATGTCCACCAAGGCCCTTAAGAGCTGTCAGCAGCAGCATAAGGTTTTCCTGGAGTCCCTGGTGCTTCTGAAGGCCAAGGTCTCATCTAAAGTCTCAGACTCCAGTGGCACTCCTACGGATCCCTTAAGCTCCCAAAATCCAAACATATAACCCCCATACTATACCAACCACACTGGCTACCTGTAGAGAGCAGAATAAAATATAAAGTAATTAATGGTAATATTCAAAGCACTACATAACTTATCCTCCGCACACCTCAAGTCACTAATAAGCATCATACCCAGCAATAGACAAAGAAGGAGAGAGACCCAAAACACACTTATTGTTCCCAGAGAGTTCCGAAAAAGTGAATTTGAAAACAAGTAACAGAGCATTTACATTCTACGCACTAACACTCTGCAACTCACTTCCAGATAAACTAAGAAACACAGATGATGCATACACATTCAGAAAGCAGCTAAAGATATATTTGTTCACCGAGTACTTTGGACACATAATTGAGGAATCAAACACTGATCCTACATAAGCTAAAAAAACAAAAAACAAAAACAAGACTCCCATATCTAACCATAGCATATCTCTGTAAATAGTTGATTAAAACTTTATATTATAATATCTGATTGTACTGTATTAATGTAGCCTCTTCCCCCAGTTCATTGTTCCTCTCTCAGTTGCACCTAATGTTATATGTATGCTGTTCTGTTCCATTGTAAACTGCTTTGACTTTTTGATAAGGCGGTATATAAAACACCCAAATAAAATAAATGTGCATTCCAAATATGAAATGGGAAATACATATATAGATGTTTGACCTGCCCACACCATACCCTAACTATGCCTCCTTGCACCCCTCTTGCAATTTGTACATTTATGGATATGGAAATTTAGCCTTTTCTAAAATTGCCATTTTACAAGTGTAAATACCAGATTTTCCACCTGGAAATTGCAAATAACATTTCTAAAAAATATGGGGTGGCAGTTGATTTCAACAATATGTAACACAGTTATTATTTTTTCTACATTATTTGACCTCGTATACACCACTAGGAATATACATCATGTTGGTTCACTGTACGTCTTACTCTTTATTTCTTTCTATCTCTCTGTTTTTGTGAATATGTATCCTCAGTTACAAGATATATATCTGTATTACTGGTTTAATAACTGCCAGTTCACTAACGTGTGTCTCATTTTAGTTTTAAATTACAAAGTGTATGTGTTACAGTCAGCATGTACAATGCACTTTAGAGGTTTGTTCTATGGTTTTATGATCACATTTTGTGTGTTTATTAATCCTATGCTTTTTATTGGTTTTATGATACTATTTTTCTATTCTGTTTTGTTATTTTATAATTTATATTTATCAGTGTTTTAGTTTGTTTGATTATTGTTGTTGTTTTGATATTAGGCTATACCCACTGAAGAAGGCATAGACCAAAATGTGTTGGGGTGATTCCGTAATAAACATAGGATCTACTGCCAATTGACACTCCGATCTTTTGTGTGTGCTGTAATTTTGTGTGAGAGATTGCTCTTCTTTGGATTTCCACTCTCCTGCACTGACGCACAGTTCACTTATGGATTACTTTTACTTGCTTATCGTATCTGTCTTGCTGATTGTTATGCATGTATCAGCCATGGAAGCCTTGCTCACTGATTAACCTTGTTTCTCACTGGCACTGTGATTAAAGCAATGCTACTCCATCAAACTCTGTTCTATCAAATTTTAGGATCCCATATCTTGCTGAGTGATTATTAATGCAATCCCGGCTGTCAAAGTCAACATTGACCCATGTCTTGGCACCTCTCACACATTTACTTTCAAAGTACATTGTGGGTAGAAAAATTTATTTCATTCCTTACCCTTTCTGTCACAAGCTATTCCATGCTGTGGGGTTGTTTTTCTTGATGATCACACCCTCCAAATATTGCTACAAAGGATCAACCTGCTCATCCCCTATTCCTCAAGGGCCTGTGTACCTTATGAAGATGCGATGGTGCTTCCTGCAAGATGCCTGCCATCTAACCCAAAGGTCACTGGTTCAAAGCCAACCTCTGACTATGAGAAAAAAAAAGCCAGTTGGGTTTTTGTGGAGGAAGTAGCTTAGTAGTTAGAGCACTGGCTTGATAACCAAGAGACCAGAGCTCAATTCTCTGCAGTACTCCTTGTGGCCTTGGGCAAGTCACTTAACCCTCCATTGCCTTGAAAGAAAGGCCTAACAATCTAAGAACATAAGATATGCCATACTGGGTCAGACCAAGGTCCATCAAGCCCAGTATCCTGTTTCCAACAGTGGCCAATCTAGGTCATAAGTACCTATCAGTTTCCCCAAAAGAAACAGGTTCCACAATGCTTGTATTGGATCAAGCAGTGATATGCTGGGTCCCTTTTGTTAATGGTTTATGGACCTTTCCTCCAGGAACTTGTCCAAAACCTTATTTTAAACCTAGCTACACTAACAAAATTACTGAACATGTAGATAGTCATGGCTTAATTGGAGACAGCCAACATGGCTTTCCTAATCGTCTCTCCGGGCCAGTCCAGAACATTTGGGTAGTCAAATCTCCCTCCTCTAGCAGCTGAGGACTGAATACTTTTTGTTGTTGCTAGGATACCCATCTCTCCCCTGGTGACAGCAGCCAGTCTTATTGTCCTCAGCAGCTGAGCTGGATGTGTGAAGATTTGACTCCCCACAAAGTTCTGTTCTATTGCTTCTGTGGCCTTGTTGTTGTTTTTCTCTGGAAGAGTTTCACAGGGTTCTGAGTGCTTTACCCTAGCAGGGTATCTAGCACTTCCAAATTGTTAAGCTGATTGATGTGCTGGTGTCTGTTAGCCGTTTAGTCGGCTTAGAGAATGGGACAGAGCCTGTCTCCTCTTCTCTTTTAAGTCCCCATGTTAGGAACAGGCCTGGGAGCCCCAGCTACTGTTACCTGCTGCATTTACTTTCTGCTCCGGAGACCGCTGGCAGTGGTTCTGCTTCTGTGAGATCTTTTTCCGGACCGGCAGCTTCTGTCAGGTATTTTTAGTTAGCCGCGGCAATTTCCCTCCCCCCTGCTCTTTCGCGTTTTTTTGTTCCCCGCGGGTGCTTTCCGGGAGGGTGCAGGGATACGCGGTATTTTCAAGGTCCTCCGTTCTCTCCGTCCTCCGGGAGTCGGGGGCTATGCCAGATCAGTTGAGTGAGCAGACAGCGAAAATGCAGGCATTAGGGGAAAGCGCGGGAACGGCGGCCATCTTAGCAGAGCCGTCCGTGTCAGCAGTCCCGCTCTCTAAGCCTTGTAAAAGGAAAAGTAAATCGCGCCATTGTCCGGTTGAGCAAGAGCAGCCTGGGGGGCCAGCGCTGCCAGCTCTGCAAGGGGAGATTGATCCACTTCTTTCGCCAGAGTTTATTCTGGCTTTTCACAAAGCTTATTTGATTAAAAAGGCACAGTCTCCTGGTCAGGTGGTATCAGACTCGCTGATGGCTCCGGCGGGAGTTTCTAGCCAGTCTGAGCTAGGGGAAGGGGGTTCTTCTTTCTCGGCTCTTAGGGAGACTAAAGTGGATGACTTTTCTGTGACGGCTGAGGCCATGGGTCCAGAGGAGGGAGAGCTCCTTTCAGACCCAGGTTTGGACTCCTGGCCGACAGATTTGGAGGAAGGGGAATTAGGACCTGGGGAGGACCCTAATGTTTTTCGAGTTTTCGGCTCTGATTTCACAGTCTCTATTGGCTCTCAATATTCTTCCTCCAGTAATTCAGCAGGAACCGTTAGAGGATCCTTTGTTACAGGGGTTAAAATCCGAACAAAAATGTTTTCCCCTGCACAGAGTCATCAAACAGATGATTGAGTCCGAGTGGGAATGTCCGGAGGCTTCCTTGCGGGGAGCTCGGACTATGGCACGCTTGTATCCGGTGCCACAGGAGGAGAGGGAGCTCCTCCGTATGCCTAAGGTTGATGCGCTGGTTTCGGCGGTCACCAAAAAGACCACCATCCCAGTGGAAGGAGCTGCGGCTCTTAAGGATATGCAGGATCGTCGGTTAGAGGGGCTCTTGAAGCAAGCCTTTGATGCTAGCGCCCTGGCGCTGCAGGCGTCCGTCTGTGGAGCCTATGTGTCCAGAGCTGCTATTCGGTGGAGTCAGCTAGCTTCGAGTCCTGGGGCGGATGCTTCCCCTTCTGGAGAGGGAGCTAAGCTAGAGTCGGTGGCGGCGTATCTGGCGGATGGATTCTATGATTTGGTTCGCATTTCCGCAAAAGCGATGGCTTCCATGATTGCCGCCCGTCGGTTTCTTTGGTTGCGTAACTGGGCGGCGGATGTTTCTTCCAAGGCCCGTCTCAGCAAGCTTCCGTACAAAGGTAAGCTTCTCTTTGGGGAAGCACTAGAGAAGATTGTTAAGGATTTGGGTGACTCCAAAGGGGGACGCCTACCCGAGGATCGTCCTCGGGCGACTAAGCAAAGCTCCTTCCCTAGGGGCCAAGGACGTGAGTTTCGCCGCTTTCGCGGGGCCCGCTTTGCTCCTTATCAGCGGGGTCGGTTTCAATCCCGTGGGCAGTCCTTTCGGGGTGCTAGAGGTTCCGGCAGGGGTTACTTTGGATCCGCTCCAACGTCTCTTAAAAAACCACAATGAAGTGCGGCCGGTCCAGGCGGAGATTCCCGTAGGAGGTCGTTTACAGGAGTTTGTCTCCGCCTGGGCCGCCATTACCACCGATCAGTGGGTGCTTCAGATTATCAGAGAGGGCTATGCTCTCGAGTTCGCTGGACCTCTGGCGGACGCGTTTGTTTTCTCTCCCTGTGGTCCGGTCGCCAAGCGGGAGGCAGTCCGCAGCACCTTGCAACGCTTGCTGCAGCTCCGAGCCGTGGTTCCAGTTCCCCCAGACCAGTGCGGCTTAGGTCGATACTCGATTTCTTTTGTGGTGCCCAAAAAGGAGGGCTCCTTCCGGCCCATTTTGGATTTGAAGCACGTGAACCGGCGTCTAAGAGTCTCTCATTTCCGGATGGAAACCTTGCGATCAGTGATCAGCTCCGTGCGTCCGGGAGAATTTCTTTTCTCCATCGATTTGACAGAGGCCTACCTGCACATTCCCATCAGACCGGATCATCAGCAGTTTCTGCGGTTCGCAGTTCCAATGGGTCATTTTCAGTTCCGGGCGTTGCCATTCGGGTTAGCGACGGCGCCGCGCACCTTCACGAAGGTGATGGTGGTGGTGGCGGCGGCTCTTCGCAGGGACGGAGTCCTAGTTCATCCTTATCTGGACGACTGGTTAATTCGAGCGGCATCGCGAGAGGAGTCGGTCAGGGTGACCGCTCGGGTAGTTTCCTGTCTCGAGGGTCTCGGTTGGATTGTGAATCAGGCGAAGAGTCAGCTACAGCCGGTGCAGCAGCTTACGTATCTGGGGGCTTCCTTCGCCACGGACAGGGGGCTCGTTCTCTTGCCTCCGGAGAGGGTTCGAAAGCTTCTCTCTCACGTTTCAGCCTTTTTACGTGTTCGCGCGCCGACAGCTTGGAAGTACTTGCAATTGCTGGGGCTGATGGCGGCGGCCTTGGATCTAGTTCCTTGGGCCCGGGCGCGCATGCATCCGCTCCAAAGGCCCTGCTCTCGCGGTGGTCTCCCCAACATCACCCGCTTTCTCGTCGCTTAGCCTGTCCCGACCACGTGAAGCTCAGTCTTCAGTGGTGGTTGGTGCCGGACCATCTGCTCGCAGGCGTCCCCCTAGCACTCCCAGAGTGGATTTTGGTCACGACGGATGCCAGTCTCTCCGGCTGGGGAGCGCATTGTTTGGCTCACATAGCACAGGGCTCCTGGTCGCCGGAAGAGAGCCTGTGGTCCATCAATCGGCTGGAACTGAGAACAGTGTATCTAGCGCTGTTGGAGTTTGCGACTCTTCTGGAGGGCAAGCCGGTGTGTGTCTTTTCGGACAACCTGGTGACGGTCTCCTATATAAATCGTCAAGGCAGAACGGGAAGTCTCCATCTCCTGGAGGAGAGCCAGCGCTTGTTCCACTGGGCGGAATTGCACCTGGTAGCGCTGTCGACGTCTCATGTGGCAGGAAAGGACAATATCCAGGCCGACTATCTCAGCCGCAATCTGCTAGATCCCTGAGAATGGGAGCTCAACGCGGAGGTTTTTCACGAGATCATCCTCCGTTGGGGCCAGCCAGTTCTGGACCTCATGGCCACTCTTCGCAATGCGAAGGCGGAACGCTTTTTCAGCAGGCGCAGGGAGCATATGTCGGAGGGTCTCGACGGCCTGGTACAACCCTGGCCCTCGCACCACCTTCTGTATGTGTTTCCTCCGTGGCCCTTGGTGGGTCGAGTCATTCAGAGAATAGCCATTCACGGAGGTCGGGTGATTCTTATTGCTCCAGATTGGCCTCGGCACCCCTGGTACGCCGATCTGATACAGCTTCTGCTGGAACCGCCGTGGCGGTTACCCGCTCGAGCGGACTTACTGCTGTAGGGACCAGTGCAAATGCCCCAGGTGGATCGATTCTTGCTTACGGCATGGCTATTGAGCGGCAACGCTTGTGCCGCAAAGGTTATTCAGCTTCGGTAATTTCTACGTTGCTGCAGTCTCGCAGACGTTCCACGTCGTTGGCTTACATCCGCGTATGGCGCGTTTTTGAGGCGTGGTGCGCGGAACGCGCCTTGCGGGCCCGTTTGTCTTCCATCCCAGATATTCTCGCCTTTCTTCAATGCGGTCTGGAGAAGGGTCTTGCTCTTAGCACCTTGAAGGTACAATTAGCGGCGCTAGCAGTTTTTCAGGGTACGGTTCGCGGACTTCGCCTTTCCTTGCATCCGGACGTACTGCGTTTCCTTAGGGCGGCCAGACATCTTAGGCCGCCGGTCCGGCAGGTTATTCCTCCTTGGGACTTGAATCTGGTCTTGGAGGTGATGACGGGCGCTCCCATTGAGCCACGTTCTTCTAGTTCCATCAGAGAATTGACATGGAAGACGGGTTTTTTTGGTGGCTCTTTGTTCCGCCAGGCGAATTTCCGATTTACAGGCTCTCTCCTGTAGACCTCCGTTTCTTCAGTTTTCCGCAGAGAAGGTGGTTTTGCGTCCGGTTCCGTCTTTTCTGCCTAAGGTGGTGTCTGCATTCCATCTGAATCAGTCTGTCTCGCTGCCCACCTTCGTTGAGTCGGGGGTCGGGGCGTCGGTTGATCGTTCTCTGCGGAGTTTGGAGATGGGTCGTGTGCTCCGTCGTTATCTCAAGGAAACTGAGTCCTTTCGTAAATCCGACCGGTTGTTTGTGCTTTTCGGGGGGCCGTCTAAGGGTCTGGCAGCCTCCAAGGCCTCCATTGCGCGTTGGGTGAAGCAGGCCATCCGGGTCACCTATGAGACCAGGGGCAAAGCCGTGCCTGTTGGGCTTCGTGCGCATTCTACCAGGGGTCAGGCGACCTCCTGGGCGGAGTCAGCCTTAGTTCCTCCGGTGGATATTTGTAGAGCGGCGTCCTGGTCTTCTCTTCATGCTTTCTCGCGTCATTATCAGTTGGATGTCTTCGCGCATCAAGATGCATGTGTGGGGGCTTCTGCCATTTTAGCGGGGCTCACAGGTCCCTCCCAGGGTTAGATACTGCTTTGGTACTACCCAAATGTTCTGGACTGGCCCGGAGAGACGATTAGGAAGAAGAAATTAGACCTTACCTGCTAATTGTCTTTCCTTGAGTTCTCTCCGGGCCAGTCCAGAACCCACCCCTTCTGGATGTTCTGGAGTTTCGAGATTTTCTCAGTGTCCTACTTTTTAGGAGTCGTCTTAGCTTTGGCTGATTGAAAAAAAAAAAAAAAAGAAACGACACCAGCGCCGCACTGGCGGCGGAAATCAGGAGCTTTTGCTCTTCCAATCCCTCCCTGTGGGGGGAGGCGGTTCTCAGTTCGTCTTTGACAAACTTCTGTGTCTCTCTTCCATTGTTATCACTGTTTCCCATATTTCTTCTTCTGGTTTGTTATTTTTGTCTGCTTGGTACATTAAGACTGGCTGCTGTCACCAGGGGAGAGATGGGTATCCTAGCAACAGCAAAAAGTATTCAGTCCTCAGCTGCTAGAGGAGGGAGATTTGACTACCCAAATGTTCTGGACTGGCCCGGAGAGAACTCAAGGAAAGACAATTAGCAGGTAAGGTCTAATTTCTTCTTAGACAAGGAAGATCTTGTCTTACTAATCTGTTATGTTTTTTTTGACGACGTGAATAACAGGTAGACAAAGGTGAGTCAGTTGATAGTATGTATCTGGACTTTCAGAAAGCCTTTGACAAGGTCCCTCATCAGAGACTTTTGGCAAAACTAAAAAGTCATGGGATAGAAGGCAGTGTACGATTGTGGATCAGGAACTGGTTAAAAGATTAAAAGCAGAGGGTAGGACTAAATGACCAATTTTCCCAATGGAGAAAGATAAATAGTAGAGTACCCCAGGGATCTGTACTGGGTCTGCTGCTTTTTAACATTCATAAATGACCTTGAAATGGGAATAACGAGTGAGGATATCAAATTTGCAGATGATGCAAAACTATTTAAAGTTGTTAAAACCCATGAGGATTGTGGAAAATTGCAAGAGGATCCTGATAAACTGGAAGACTGGGCATCCAAAGGGCAGATGAAATTTTAATGTGGACAAGTGCAAAGTTATGCACCTAGGAAAGAACAACCCAAACTATGGTTATACGATGAAAAATTCCACATTAGGAACCACCACCCAGGAAAAAGATTCAGGCGTCATCGTGGATAATATGTTAAAACCCTCCGCCCAATGTGCAGCGGCGGCCAAGAGAGCAAACAGATGCTAGGTATCATAAGGAAAGGAATGGAAAATAAAATAAAGGATAATGCCTCTGTATCGTTCCATGGTGTGACTGCACCTTGAATATTGTGTGCAATTCTGGTCGACGTATCTTAAAAAGGATATAGCGTTATTAGAAAAGGTACAGAGAAGAGCCACCAAAATGGTAAAGGGGATAGAAGGATACTCCCAGGAAGAGAGGCCAAAAAGGTTAGGGCTCTTCAATCCGGAAAAGAGATGGCCGAGGGGAGATATGCTAGAGGTCTATAAATTAATGAATGGAGTGGAACAGGTAAACACTGATTGTTTACGTCATCAGAATATAGAAAGACTATGGGACATGCAATTAAGCTATAGAGCAGGGGTGTCCAAACCTGTCCTGGAGGGCCGCAATCCTGGCAGGTTTTTGGGATAGCCCTAATGAATATGCATGAGATATACATGCATTAGAGATATCCTGCCAACCTGACTGGTTTGTGGCCCTCCAGGACTGGATTTGGAGATCCCTGCCTTAAACCTCTGTCATTTAAGATTGTGAGTGCACAAGGTGCAGATGTCCTAGACATCAAAAGGGTAGATAGAATTTGTCCCTCCTTGATTCTCACCACCACCAAAAAGTTGTCTAATAGACAACATTTTGGTGGTGGTGAGAAGCGAGGAGGAATGTGACAAATTCTATCTACCCTTTTGGATGTCTAGGACATCTGCACCTTGTGCACTCACAATCTTAAATGACAGAGGTTTAAGGCAGGGATCTCCAAATCCAGTCCTGGAGGGCCACAAACCAGTCAGGTTGGCAGGATATCTCTAATGCATGTATATCTCATGCATATTCATTAGGGCTATCCCAAAAACCTGCCAGGATTGCGGCCCTCCAGGACAGGTTTGGACACCCCTGCTATAGAGTAACCTATTTAAGACTAATAAAAGAAAATATTTTTTCACTCAACATATAATCAAACTCTGGAATTTATTACTGGAGGATGTAGTAAAAGCTGTTCTTTATGATGGTTTCTACCATTTTTCCTGGTACTGACGTTGGGCTCACCGGTCTGTAGTTTCCCGGATCACTCCTGGAACCCTTTTTAAAAATTGGCGTTACCTGAAGATTGGAAGATGGCCAGATGATTTTAATGATTAGTTCACAGATTACTAATAGTAGGTCAGCAATCTCATATTTCAGTTCTTTCAACACCCTTGGATGTATACCATCCAGTCCAGGTGATTTGCTACTCTTCATCAAATAGTTGTAATACATCTTCCCGGTGTATCGCTAGTTCTTTCAATTCTTCTGCAGTATCACTTCTAAATACTACTTCAGTCATGGGTAACATTCCTACATTTTCCTCAGTAAAGACCGAAGCAAAGAATTAATTCAGTCTCTCTGCTATGGGGCCTTGTCCTCTCTTAGTGCTCCTTTTACCCCTCTATCATCTAATGGTCCAACTGACTCACAGGATTTTTGCTACGAATGTACTTGAAAAAGGTTTTATGTGTTTTTGCTTCCACAGCAAGCTTCTTCTCAAATTCTCTCTTTGCCTGCCTTATTAATGCCTTGCATCTAACTTGCCAGTGCTTGTGCTGTTTCCAGTTTTTGTTATTTGGTTCTTTTTTCCATTTCCTGAAAGATGCTTTTTTGGCAACAGCCTCTCTGACCTCACCTTTAAACCATGCTGGCAGTTTTTTTGGACTTCCGCTTTTCTTAAAGCGTGGAATACAGCTGGTCTGGGCTTCCAAGATAGTATTTTTAAACAATACCCAAGCTTGATGTAAGTCTTTAACCTTTGCAACTGCTCCTTTTAGTTTTTTCTTAACTATTTTCCTCACTTTATCATAGTCTCCCTTTCGAAAGTTAAAAGGTAGTACTGTGGATTTCCTTACCATCCCTCCTCCATTAATTAAATCAAACGTGATCATGCTATGATCACTATTGCCAAGTGGCCTCAACACCCATATCTCTTGCACCAGATCTGGTGTTCCACTAAGGACTAAGTCCAAAATGGCTTCTGCTCTGGTCGGTTCATGAACCAGCTGCTCCAAGAAGCAGTCATTTATTTCATCTAGAAACTTTATCTCCCTAGAATGTCCTGCTGTGATACTGACCCAGTCAATATTGGGGTAATTGAAATCACCCATTATTATTAGTGTGCTGCAACAGTTGTTAGCTTCCCTTATTTCTTTGAGCATTTCATCATCCATTTGTTCATTCTGGCCAGGCTGTCGCTTGTACACCCCCACTGCCATTGCCTTCCCCTTTTTACATGGAATTTCAATCCATAGAGATTCTACAGCAAATTGTTTCTTGCAAAACTTTAATTCTTTGTGACTCAATGCCATCTCTAACATAGAGCGCAACCCCTCCACCAATCTATTTCCTGTCACACTGCCAAGAAAACCCAGAAGCTGTTGAATTGTCAGGAGTCTGCATTGACTTGAAGGCACACAATTTTTTTGCATGTTACCTCGTCACCTTTTTTGGGAGAGGGGTGGAAAAATTGGTTTGTTCAGGGAAGTATGAAGGGAGAAGTCAAATAACCAGTCTTAAATTTCATCTCCGAAGCCCCAGTTCAGTCATCTGCTAACCATCCCTTCTCTGTGTGTGACTAACATGCTAATTCTACCTAGCAACGGCAAACCTTCCTTGTGCTTTGTTGCTTTCATCCTGTACTTGCTAAATGTTTCTATACCTTCCTCTTTTTTTTCCCCTATACCCCTACCTCTGCCTCTGCCCAGAGGTGGAGAGTTGCACTGCTTGCTCTGGCCAGAGTTCCTTATTAAACTTATGAACCTTCATTGTGTTTCTGCTATTGGGAGCAAATGCTAAATTCTCTGGGAACAAGCAGGAAGTCAGTCCTCACCTATGGGTGATGGCACCAACGGAGCCCTCGTGGAAGCATTCTCCCCCCCCCCAGCTTTCAAAGACAGCCTTTGGGAGATGCCACCATGCATGCATGGTCCCCTTCCTGTCCAAGGGTGCCATCTTGCTCAGTCTCCTTTTTTCCATGGAGCCCTTCAGACATTCTTCTGGCTTGTCCCCGGAAAAAGTTGATTTTTCTCTGAGTTTCATACTTGCTTCCAGTATCGCACCGGTACTCTTCCCGCCAACCGACCTTGTTGCCTCGACGTCGACTTAGTCTATTTTTGTAGTTTTTTGTTTCTTTAATTTTCTGGCATCTAAGCGCCTTTTTTCCCAACTGGCAACCCGGAGAGTCTTCGACCTCGCAGGGGTACTTTTTTCCCCAAGGCTACCAGTGGCTTTAAGAAGTGTGATTGGTGCCCAAAAATCATGTCTATGACCAACACACATGACTGCTGTCTCCGCTGCCTCGGGCCAGATCACAGTTTTTGACTCTTTGAGCATAGTCTCTGTACCCCAAGGAGATCAACAGCCCGCAGGGGGATGTCTGGCTCACTGTGTCCAGAGGTGGTTGACCATCACCACTGACTCCTGGGCACTTCGGGTGGTCAGGGAGGATTACCTCCTCCACCTGACATAGACACCCTCCCCCTTATTTTACGGGAGAGCCCGTCAGTTCTCCCCTCCACTGGGTCCTTCTACTGAAGGAGCTGACAGGTCTTCTCAAGGACAAGACAAGACGGTGGAAGTATGCCCCGCCATCTCAAAGTCAAGGGGTTCTACTCCCGGTACTTCTTAAGCCAAAAAGAACAGGGGGCCTAAGGCCCATCCTCAACCTGCACATCCTCAACAAATTCCTGGTACGGAGGAAGTTCAAAATGTTCTCCCTTGGAACATTGCTGCCCTACCTCCAGCAGGGAGATTGGCTATGCTCCTTAGACCTCAAGGATGCCTATACCCACATCTTCATTCACCCCAACCACAGGCAGTACTTATGGTTCATAGTGGGGAACAGGCACTATCAGTACAGGGTGTCCCTTTCGGCTTGGCTTCTGCCCCAAGGGTCTTCACAAAATGTCTGGCAGTTGTGGCCACCTTCCTCCGTCTCCAGGGGGTCTTTGTCTTCCCCTACCTGGACGACTGGCTCATAAAGAGAGGCACGGCCTTGGAGGTGCAGCAGGCCACCTCACACACCATCCAGGTTCTGCAGTAATTGGGTTTTGTCATAAACTACCCCAAGTCTCACCTCCTCCCAACACAATGTCTGGAGTTCATCGGGGTAAAGCTGAACACTCTCCACTCAAAGGCCGCCTTGTCCAGGGACCGAGCCGACTTTTTCAGGACTCTGACATGGAACATACAATGCTGTCCCTCTGTGCCCGCTCAGCTTCTTCTGCGCCTTCTCGGTCATATGGCCTCCATAGTCCACGTCACCCCAGACGCTTGCCTCCAAATAAGGGCAGTGCAGTGGTGTCTCAGGAACCAGTGCACGCAAGCCATGGGGCACCTCAGAGACAGAGTCTCTGTATCCCGCCAACTGGTCTGATGGCAGTCCTTCCAGTATCTCGAGGCAGGCATGCCTTTTCATGCCCGAGCCCCTTAAGGGCCTCACCACGGACGCCTCCCTGCTCGGCTGGGGAGCCCACTACAAGGAGCTCTGTGCCCAGAGCAGCTGGTCACCAGGTGAGAGCACCCATCAGATCAACCTTCTCGAGCTGCGGGTGATATACTTAGCCCTGCATGCGTTTTTCCACTATCTGCGTCATCAGCCTTTGCTGGTCCAGATGGACATCCAGGTGACGATGTTCTATGTGAACAAACAGGGTGGCATGGGGTCTCTTGCCGTCTGTCGGGAGGCAGTGGCCCTTTGCTCGTACGCAACCCAACAGAATATTCTCCTGCAGGCAGTATACCTACCAGTCCAGAACAACCTCCTGGCCGACAGGTTGAGCAGAGTCCTCCAGCCGCACGAGTGGCAGCTGGACCCCAGGGTGGCAGACCGACTCTTCCAGATCTGGGGGAAACACGTGATGAACCTGTTTACCAGCCTGGACAGCTTCCAGCTGCTTCGCTTCTGTTCCCAGCAGACCCACCCCTCCAGATTGGCAGTGGACGCGTTTCTCGTCTCATGGTCGGAGGGCCTCATGTATGCTTTCCCTCCCATGCCGCTGATTGCCCGAACATTGTTCAGGGCCCCCTGCTACAGGGCCTCACTCATCCTGATAGCCTTCGGTGGCCTAGGAAACCGTGATTCCCACTGCTCCTCCGATTTAACGGTGGAGACCCCCAATCCGTTAGGGACTTCCCCGGACTCCTGTCTCAGGAAGGGGGCTCTCTTCTATTGGAAGACTGGGCATCCAAATGGCAGATGAAATTTAATGTGGAAAAGTGCAAAGTTGTGCATCTAGGAAAGAAAAACCCAAACTATGGTTACACTATGCAATGTTACACATTAGGAACCACCACCCAGGAAAAAAGATTTAGGTATCATTGTGGATAATGTGTGGGGTTTTTTTTCAAAATGTTCAAATGTATACAAAAGTAAACATTCAGGAAAAATAAACCACCAGTTTCGACTTAGGAAATAAGAAAATGCAAGGAATTTTTTTTAAATCGGAAGAAATACAAGCCCACATCAAGAGAGGCTATCTAAGGGCCCACACCCCCACTAATAATGAAGACCCCAATCATACAAACAACCAAGACCCGAAAAAACCCAAGGAAAATTAACATCCTTACTTATTATCCTTATCAAGCAGGAACCGTTCCAACTGCGATGGTTCCATGAAAATAAATTTTGTACGCCTGTAGGTGACCAAACACTTACAGGGGTACTTCAAATAAAACGTAGCTCTGATAGTCAAAACCCTAGGTCTAATCTGAAGAAAACTTTTTCGACGTGATTAGGTGACTTTTACAACATCAGAAAAAACCATTAATGGTTGACCACAAAAAGAAATATTCTTCTTAAAAAAGTAAAGACGAAAAATCATCCCTTTCACCGCCTCTGAATGAAAAGTAACCAACAACGTCGCCCTCTGAGAGATCTCTTCAAAGGAGGTCTCCAGAAAGGTAGTTAAATCTAATTCATCCAAATCAACTGGGTGATCCATTTCCCCAACCCGTTGGGGACTTCCCCGGACTCCCGTCTCAGGAAGGATGATCTCTTCTATTGGAAGACTGGTCATCCAAATGGCAGATGAAATTTAATGTGGACAAGTGCAAAATTATGCATCTAGGAAAGAAAAACCCAACTTACGGTTACACGATGCAACGTTCCACATTAGGAACCACCACCCAGGAAAAAGATTTAGGCGTCATCATGTAGCGGTGGCCAAGAGAGAAAATAGAATGCTAGTTATCATAAGGAAAGGAATGGAAAATAAAACAAAGGATATTATAAAGCTTCTGTATCATTCTATGGTGCGACCGCACCTTGAATATTGTGTGCAATTCTAGTCGCAGTATCTTAAAAAAAAATACAGTGTTGTTAGAAAAGGTACAGAGAAGAGCCACCAAAATGGTAAAGGGGATGGAAGAACATAGGATACGCCTATGAAGAGAGGCTAAAAAGGTTAGGGCTCTTCAACCTGGAAAAGAGATGGCTGAAGGGAGATATGATAGAGGTCTATAAATTAATGAATGGAGTGGAACGGGTAAACGTAGATCGATTGTTTACATCATCAGAATATAGAAAGACTAGGGGACATGCAATGAAGCTACAGGGTAAGCTATTTAAGACAAATAAGAGAAAATATTTTTTCACTCGACATGTAAGCAAACTCTGGAATTTGTTACCGGAGGATGTAGTAAAAGCTGTTTAGCTGGGTTTAAAAAAGGTTTGGACAAGTTCCTAGAGGGAAGGTCCATAAACCATTATTAAAAGGGACCTGGGATATCGCTGCTTGACCCAATACAAGCATTGAAGAACCTGTGTCTTTTGGGGAAACTGCTAGGTACTTATGATCTAGATTGGCCACTGTTGGAAACAGGATACTGGGCTTGGTAGACCTTGGTCTGATCCAGTATGGCATATCTTATGTTCTTATGTTCTGCACCCCAACCTGGGGTCCCTGTTGCTGACAGCGTGGCTGCTAAAAGGGTGACCCTAGCCTCTTTCAACGTCTCAGGTGAGGTAGAGGAGATCCTGCTGGCCTCCTGCAAGGCCTCTACTAGAAAAGCTTATGCCCTCAAATGGCACAGTTTTTTGGCCTGGTGTGCCGAGCACAGGGTGGACCCATTCTCCTGCCCGCTGGGTTTGTTGTTACAGTACCTTCTCCAGCTCTTGCAATCCGGGCTCAATTCTAGCTCTGTCCGGGTGCACCTTAGTGCCCTTGTGGTGCACCACCACCCGGTCGATGGCAAGCCCCTCTCGGTCGGTGACCCGCTTTCATAGGGGTCTGCTCTTATTGAAGCCCCCAGTTCACCCTCTGGCAGCCGAATGGGACCTCAATGCGATATTGTGGCAGTTCACTCTCCCACCCTTTGAACCTCTGGCTACTTGCCACCTGCACTACCTCTCTTGGAAGGTGGTGTTTCTGATTGCACTCACCTCTGCTCGCAGAGTTAGCGAGTTTCAGGCCTTAATGGCGGAGGACCCTTATACCAGATTCTACAAGAACAGAGTGGTGCTTCACATACCCCCTAAATTTCTTCCGAAGGTAATATCGCCCTTGCATCTTGACCAGAAAATAGTACTCCCTACATTCTTTCCGAAACCTCACTCCAGTAATGCAGAGACGGTCCTTCACACCTTGGACTGTAAGAGGGCTTTGTCCTTCTATATCCAACGCATTCAGGGCCACCACAAAGCTACTCATCTTTTCATCTACTATGACCCCAGTAGGCTGGCGGGAGGCAGTGACCAAGAGTACGCTGTCCACCTGGGTGGCGGACTGTATCACTCTCACCTATGAGCAGGTGGGGCTCTTGCCAAAGGCCTGTCATGGCGCACCGTGTCAGGACCATGGCAGCCTCAGTGGCAAACTTGCGTTCTGTCCTATGGTGGATATCTGCCGGGCCGTCACCTGGTCTTCAGTTCGTACCTTCACAGCCCATTACTGCAGGGAAAGAGAGTCCCAACGGGACAGTGCCTTCGGCCAGGTTGTGCTCCAAAATCTCTTTGGGGTTTAGGCATCTCTTACCCTCCGACCCTTCTGTGTTCAGTCTACCGGAGTGCTGGTTTTCATGGGACACAGGTGTCCTACTGTGGTCTGTGGAGACTGACTTAATTGCTGCTGCTCACGGTGCCCCGTGAGGTAGTCTGTTTTTTTCTATTGGCTTTCGGTAGCCTGTAGCTGGGGAGTCCCATATGTGAGGACTGACTTTCTGCTTGTTCCCGGAGAAAGCATAGTTACTCACCTGTAACAGGTATTCTCCGGGAACAGCAGGAATCAGTCCTCACAACCCTCCCTCCTCCCCTTGGAGTTGCTCATTTACCATCTTTTATTTTTGCTCTCTTTTAGCTATGTCATCTGACTGAGCAAGATGGCACCCTTGGGTGGGACGGAGACCACGCATGCGTGGTAGCATCTCCAAAAGGCTTTATTTGAAAGCTGGGGGGGATGTTTCTGCGAGGGCTCCATCGGTGCCAACGTCATCCATATGTGAGGACTAATTCCTGCTGTTTCCGGTGAACACCTGTAACAGGTAAGTAAATATGCTATACTGTTACAGTTTGTGGTTAATGATTAGTTGATGATAAGAGTATGAAACATGAGTGGGAGGAAGAGCTAGAATCAAATGTTCAGCTCACAAGCTTATAATTCAGAAAGAAATTGCAATACTTTCCTCTGTTACTTTTTTGTATGTTGCTGAGTTTTTTACGGTAAGTGTTCTTCTGTATTGTTTCTGTATTTTGTGTTCCTTGGATTTGCCCCAGAACATAAATTTTCCGGCTGAGAATATTGTCCTTGTGTCCCAGGCCCTTGTACATTGGTGATGAGTAATGACTTTCTGGATCCTCTCTTGCAGCATCTCTGCACCGTGCCCAAAGGAGGATCTCCAGCAATGCCTTCCCATGGAGTCATGTATGGAGTGGTGCACAGGCCTGACGACAGCCATCAGAATGAAGTGGTGGTATATGAGTGGTCAACTCGCCAGCTGAAAGAAGAAATGGATTACATTAAAGATGTGAGTTACAAGTAGTTTCTTTTATACATATTAAGATATCTTTAAAAATATAATTCCTTATCTTGCTAGACCAGTCCAGACGAGTGGGTTATGCTCCTCAGCAAGCAGGTAGAGGCAGACCAGAGCAACTTTCACTGATGTCATCACTTGTGTTTATGCTGGTGCAGCACTGAGAAAAGCCAGTATTTTCCTCCTCCAGCAGGTGGCAAGGTATCTCCAGGAACAAGCAGGAATGAGTCTTCACATATGGGTATCGTCGGTACCGACGGAGCCTGCGCGGGAAGGCTCCCCAGCGTCCAGTAAGAAAGCTTTTGGGAGCATCCCACAGCGCCTGCGCGCTGCCTTCCCGCCTTTCCCAACCGCCTCTCTCCAGTTCTTCTTTTCCGCGGAGCCAGCAGGTCGTGTTCCTGTCACCGCAGAAGAAGTTCTTTATTTTTTTCTTTATTTTTCTGTGTCGCGTCTGCCTCCTTCGACGTCAGACCGGTACCGCCGGTCTTTTCTTTTCTTTCTTAAAAAAAAAAAAAACTTTCTTCAACTGTGCATTTTCAGTTTGGGCCTTAGGCCTGAACATTTTTCTCCTCATGGAGAAGCCCGCTTCCGGGTTCAAAAAGTGCACGAAATGTGGCGATACTATTTCTGTCACAGACACCCATGATTGGTGTCTAAAATGTTTGGGTCCTGACCATTCCATCACGGATTGTGTGTCCTGTACCATGATGTCTAAAAGAGGTCGGCAGAACTGAGCAGCCAAGCTCAGTACCCTGTTTCCCTCTGATGCAGCCTCGGTGGCATCGACGTCTTCCAGGGCTTCTTCTTCCTCCCATGGATCTCAGGTAACCAAACATAAATCTAGCCGGTCCTCGAAGGGCAAATCTCCCTCTAAGCATTGAGATGCCTCCGGGCTTGTCCTCGAGGATTCCGCACCGGCAAAATTACCCCGGCGGGAAGGTTCTGGCTTCCAAAGCATTGTCTATGGGGTCACAGGTTGACATCGATGGCTCGGCCTCGACCGATCACCTGTTGCCGTGTTCTGGGATACCGGTGGCCTCCACTGGTACCGACATCCAGACTCTGGTGGCATCGATGGATCAGAAGATTCTGTCCATGCAACGCACCGTAACGGCATTTATGCAGGCTTTGACGCCTCAGGTACTGCAACAATCTCCGTTGCTGGTACCGACTCCGGCACCGGCATCGTTCCCGGTGCCGGTACCGATTGCATCGACATCGGCTTCGGTGTCGACTGCAACAGTACCCTGTCCTATGATGCCCATCGGTACCGAACCGGTACCACTTACTCCCGATGTCGATCCCATTCGGTACGCGTATCGGGCTTTACAGGAGCATCCAGACAGGCGATACTTCGATTCCTCCGAAGACTCTGATGAGTCGGAGGCTTCTGTCGAGGCACCGGTACTTCTTCCTCAGGAGTCTGCTTCTCCAAAACGAAGAATGTCTCCTCCAGAAGACTTGTCTTTCCAAGACTTCATTAGGGAAGTGGCTAGGGGCCTCTCCATTACAGTGACCCCTGAGTCAGAGCCTAGAGCCAAGCAATTAGATATTTTGCAATATCCTAAGGCTCCTAAAGAAGCAGTTACCTTACCTATTCATGAGATTCTCTATGATCTCATGTTGAGCATGTGGGAGACTCCTCTTACCACCTCTCCTCATTCTCGTAGGTTAGACACCATGTACCGTGTCCCTCCTTGTCCTGGCTTTCATAAGTCTCAGCTTCCTCACCACTCTATTGTGGTAGAGTCTGCCATGAGGAAAATAAAGAGTGGATGTGAATGCAGGACCCTTGATGCTTTTGGCTGAAGGGTTTTCCAAGCTAATATGCTTGCTGCCAGAATCAACTCCTATAGTCTCTATATGGGGATGTTTCTAAAAGAAGTCACAGATCATCTGCAGACTTTAGCCCCTTTTATTTCAGAAGATAAAAGGCAGGAATTTCTCACTTGGCTTCAACATGCCCAAGATGTTTCCAAATTTTCCAACAGTGCAGCCTTTGATTCTTTTGAGTGTGTAAGCAGAGCCTCGGCTATTGCCATAGGTGCATGCAGAATTGCTTGGTTACAAGCCTCTGATTTGGAACTCTGGGTCCAAGATGAACTGGGAAATCTTCCTTGTACAGGTGAAAACCTTTTTTGGCAGGGATTGACAAGCAAAGGCCACTCAGATGGATGCTGAGAACTCTGCTTTGGATCGACTTTCAAAGTCTACCTCTGCTCCTGTTAAGAAAAGATTGTTAAAAAAGACACCTTTTTCTAAAAAGGGAAGATATTATCCTGCTTATGGTCAGCAGGCATCTTCTGCAGGTCGTTTTGCTGCAAAGCATCAGCAACCACCTAAACAGGCCAAGTCAAAGGCTGCCAGGCCTCCCACGGCCCAGCAGCCTCAGCCTCCTCAGGGCCTTTGACTTGCAACTTGAGAACTTAGTCTTTCTAGCTCTGGAAGAACCAGAGCCCCTCACCATTCCAGGAAGGTTAGCTTACTTTGCTCCCAGATGGGAGCAAATCACAGCAGAGCAATGGACCCTCTCCATTATAAGGGAAGGGTACAAGCTTCATTTCTTAAACCTTCCTCCCCACACCATGGTGAAACAGTTCAATTCTCCAACATCTCTCCTCAACCTTCTGGGTCAGGAGATTGCTACCCTTCTTGCCCAAGGGGCAATAGAAGAAGTACCTCTTCTTCAACAGGGCTCAGGGTTCCACTCCCCTTATTTTCTTATCCCAAAGAAAACAGTGGGCTACAGACCCATATTAGATCTCAGAGGATTGAACAAGTTTCTATTCAAAGAGAAATTCAAGATGATTTCTCTCGGTATTCTGCTGCCATTCCTTCAGAGTCAGGACTGGCTTGGTTCTCTTGATCTCAGGGAACGTTGTGGCACCCAAACCCCCAGTCGCTCCATCTCAGGGCTTGGTTGCTGAGGGCCTAGACCTTCAAGATTTTCATCTCTCTCAGCAAGTCAGAGATGTTATTCATGCCTCTAGAAAGCCTTCTACTAGACGTTCCTATGCTTTCTAATGGAAAAGATTTACCATTTGGTGTTCAGGGAAGGGTCTAAACCCTCTTGCAATACCTCTGAATTCTCTACTAGAGTATCTCCTGCATCTATCCCATGCAGGTCTGAAAACAAATTCAGTAAGAGTCCATTTGAGTGCTATTGCAGCGTCCCTCAAGCCTCTGAATGGACAACCTATTTCCTCTCATCCTCTTATAGCAAGATTCATGAGAGGCCTTCTTTTAACTAAACCTCCCATTAGACCACCTCCAGTGGCATGGGACTTAAACCTGGTTCTTGGCCAGCTCATGAAGCCACCCTTTGAACCTTTAGCGACCACCTCCTTGAAATTTCTTTCTTGGAAAGTTGTTTTTCTCATTGCAGTCACCTCAGCACGCCGCATCAGTGAGTTGCAAGCTTTGGTGGCTAATCCACCTTATACAAGGTTCCATCATCCATAAGGTAGTCCTCAGGACCAATCCACACTTTATGCCTAAAGTGGTCTCGCCTTTTCATCTGAACCAAGAGGTATATTTACCTGTCTTTTTTCCAGGACCTCATGCATCAAATGCAGAGAGGAATCTTCATACCTTGGATTGTAAGAGAGCTCTCGCTTTTTACTTACAAAGAACACAGCAACATAGAAAGTCTTCTCAACTCTTTTGTTGCTTTTGATCCTTCTCATTTAGGACTTCCAGTCTCTAAGAGAACACTGTCCAACTGGATTGCTCAGTGTATTTCTTTCGCCTACCAGAGTAGGAACATTTCTCTGGAGGGCCATGTCACAGCTCACAATGTGAGAGCCATGGCAGCCTCAATGGCTCATCTAAACTCTGTGTCCATTGACCAAATCTGTCGAGCGGCCACCTGGGCCTCGGTTCATACCTTCACAGCCCATTACTGTTTGGACAAGGACTCCCACCGGGATGCCTCGTTTGGTCAGGCTGTTCTCAAACACCTGTTCCATTCCTAATCAACTCCTACCCACCTACCCTGGTCGGATGCCAGAGATCCATGGGAGGAGGTAGAGTCCTTTTCAAGGACACACAACCTGGGGTTTCTCCCTGGCATCTACAGCTAGGGAGTCCCCATATGTGAAGACTCATTTCTGCTTGTTCCTGGAGATAGCACAGTTACCTGTAACAGGTGATCTTTGGGAACAGCAGGAATAAGTCTTCACAACCCACCCACCTCCCCTAGGAGTTGTATCTCTCTATCTTTCCTTTCCTTTCCTCTCTCTCTCTTTGTCTCAGCTTTAAAACTCAAACTGGAGAGAGGCGGTTGGGAAAGGCGGGAAGGCAGCGCGCAGGCACTGTGGGATGCTCCCAAAAGCTTTCTTACTGGATGCTGGGGAGCGTTCCCGCGCAGGCTCCGTCGGTACCGACGATACCCATATGTGAAGACTTATTCCTGCTGTTCCCAGAGATCACCTGTTACAGGTAAGTAACTGTGCTTTATGGACTGGAGCAGCAATGTAGGTAGGCCTATCTCCCCCTGGCCCAGATCAGTCTTATGGCCTGTGTATTTCAGACCTTGGCCCAACGTTTGCTCAGAATATGGGTATGCCCATTGTCTTCTAAAATTAATTGCCCTGTGTCCAGCGCCTGTACTCATAGGTTGCAGCACTGGAGGGCCGGAAAGCAGACAGGAAGAAACCATGGGGCCTTTGAGGAGGTTTGGTAAACCTGGACCCAGACCCTCCTTTCCTCTCACTTTCCTATACATGTTCTTATTTTCCCTACTTTTTATTTTTGTCCTGTTTGTTCTGTTTTTTTTTTCTCTGTCTTCGCTGACAGAATAAAGTAGCTTCAAAATCTTTCAGGCAACTCGGCCTTTTCAAGCCGGGGGGGGGGGGGGGGGCGGCGGCGGGGAAACCCTTCTTGGGTTTCTCCAACTAATCTGATAGGTGCAAATATTACCTTACCGATCAAGAGTTGCTTTTTCAAAACGTTTTATTTTTCCATCATGGTTTTTCCTTTCACTGTTTTTTTCCCTTTGCATTTGAGCTCTTCTGCAATGCCAGATACACAGAGGTGTGCTTCTTGCAACTCCCTTCGAGTGAGTTCTATGGCTGGCTTTATTTGTTTCTTTAAAATATTTCTTTCCCACCAAATCACAAAGTTCTTGGCAGGCTAAAATAAATAAACACAGCATTAAATACATGCACCCATAAACACAATATAAAAATTATACAGTAAGCCTGCAAAAAAAAATGCTTTCCACTAATGCTGAAAGACGATCAAATCATCAATCAACCTTAACTTCACTAGCAAATCATTCCACAAATGAGGTGCACTCATTGAAAGCGTGTGCCTGTTAACAAGTTGGCATCCTATTCCAACTACTGGAAAGAGATTGAGGCCTTGGAGGCATATATTTTGTTTTGGCCTGGGGTCTGATGCCCAGTTTTTCTGCCTCAGCTGTGTCTCCCACAGTTTTCCTGCTGGCAGGAACAATGGTCATCTTGAAGTGACTGCAGGTCCTCTGAGTCCCCAGGGCCCTTTCTCAGCCAGCTTTGAGTAGTAACTCCTGAAATAGCTCAAGGGATGTTTTCACTCTGTGGTAGCTGCATGACAATTTCCCTTGCAGGGGTCCAAAACCCTGACCCTCCCTTACAAAGGTCTTGGGGTTCTCTGGCATCTCATTTTTGCCTGTCCCTTCCATCCAGTTCTGTCCCTCGGGTGGTGGCTGGGGAGAAGAGTAGAACACTTCCTACAACATGTGAGTCATAGGATGAAGAGGAGGTACCCCTGGTGAAGGGAGAGAGTCTCTCAGTGAGCCATCTTTTTCACAGGGAAGACCTATCCATCCTTATTTAGGATGCCATGACAACTCTGCACTTTACATCCGGTGGAGGTTTCACACGTGGATCCTATCTTAGAGGGATTGCAGTTCACCCTTTCCAGCTTTCTGAGCCTTTGCGAAAACTCATGTTTTCTCAATAAGAGACACCAGAACTGAGGCTGAGGGGTACTAAGGTCCTGGCTCTGCTATGTCCTCTAACCCAAGAAGTGCTGTCTGAAGGAGATTCTTTATCGGAGGGTGGAAGCCCCCAAGAATGCCTTCATGGCTTCAGCCTATAGTACTCAGGCAGCACCTTACAAATGTGATAGCCACAATACTCTTATGCTAGGTTTAACAATTGTTGGACAGCCTGGAGGTAGTGAGATTGGAATCATGAGCATTTTTTGAGGTGGATACCTAGTATGACTTGATCAGAATCTCTTAAGTCCACGGTGGTGGCTCTGATGGTCCAAACATTGCTTTGGCTTCAGAACTGGTTTATCAGTGCCATGTCCAAGCTGAGACTGAGCAAGCTCTTCTTTAAGGGAAGGTTGCTCTTTAGAGAGGACCTAAAGTAAGAACATAAGAACATAAGAACATAAGAAATGCCATACTGGGTCAGACCGAGGTCCATCAAGCCCAGTATCCTGTTTCCAACAGTGGCCAATCTAGGTCATACGTACCTAGCAGTTTCCCCAAAAGACACAGGTTCTGCAGTGCTTGTACTAGGCCAAGCATTGATATCCTGGGTCCCTTTTTAATAGTGGTTTATGGACCTTTCCTCCAGGAACTTGTCCAAACCTTTTTTAAACCCAGCTATACTAACAGCCCTTACTACATCCTCCGGTAACAGATTCCAGAGTTTGATTACACGTTGAGAGAAGAAATATTTTCTCCTATTTGTCTTAAATAGTTTACCCTGTAGCTTCATTACATGCCCCCTAGTCCTTCTATATTCTGATAGCGTAAACAATTTATCCACGTTTATCCGTTCCACTCCATTCATTAATTTATACACCTCTATCATATCTCCCCTCAGCCGCCTCTTTTCTAGGTTAAAGAGCCCTAACCTTTTTAGCCTTTCTTCATAGGAGTAGCCTTCCATCCCCTTCACCAATTTGGTGGCTCTTCTCTGTACTTTTTCTAATAACTCTATGTCCTTTTTAAGATACGGTGACCAGAATTGCACACAATATTCAAGGTGCGGTCGTACCATGGAGCGATGCAGAGGCATTATAATATCCTTTGTTTTATTCTCCATCCCTTTCCTTATGATACCTAGCATTCTATTTGCTTTCTTGGCCGCCGCTGCACACTGGGCGGAGGGTTTTAACATGTTATCCACGATGACTCCTAAATCTTTTTCCTGGGTGGTGGTTTCTAATGTGGAGCCTTGCATCTTGTAACTATAGTGTGGGTTGTTCTTTCCTAGGTGCATAACTTTGCACTTGTCCACATTAAATTTCATCTGCCATTTGGATGCCCAGTCTTCCAATTTATCCAGATCCTCCTGCAGTTTTCCACAATCCTCTTGGGTTTTAACAACTTTAAACAGTTTTGTGTCATCTGCAAATTTGATTACCTCACTAGTTATTCCCTTTTCCAGGTCATTTATGAATATGTCAAAAAGTAGCGGACCCAGAACAGATCCCTGGGGTACTCCACTATTCACCTTTTTCCATTGGGAATATTGGCCATTTAGCCCTACCCTCTGCTTTCTATCTTTTAACCAGTTCCCGATCCACAATAGTACACTGCCTCCTATCCCATGACTTTTTAGCTTCGCCAAAAGTCTCTGATGGGGGACCTTGTCAAAAGCTTTCTGAAAGTCCAGATACACTATATCAACCGACTCACCTTTGTCTACCTGTTTATGCACACCTTCAAAAAAACAGATCAGATTAGTAAGACAAGATCTTCCTTGTCTAAAGCCATGTTGGCTGTCTCCCATTAGGCCATGACTATCTACATGCTGTGTAATTTTGTTCTTTATGATGGCTTCTACCATTTTCCCTGGTACTGACGTCAGGCTCACCGGTCTGTAATTTCCCGGGTCACCCCTGGAACCCTTTTTAAAAATTGGTGTTACGTTGGCGACCCTCCAATCTTCAGGTATTACAGATGATTTTAATGAAAGTTCACAGATTACCAATAACAGGTCTGCAATCTCATATTTCAGTTCTTTCAACACTCTGGGATGTATACCATCCGGTCCAGGTGATTTGCTACTATTCAGTTTATCAAATAGTTGTAATATATCTTCCCGGTGTAGCGATATTTCTCTCAATTCCTCTGCAGTATCACCTTTAAATACCACTTCAGTCTTGGGTAACACCCCTACATCTTCCTCAGTAAAGACCGAAGCAAAGAATTCATTCAGTCTCTCTGCTATAGCCTTGTCTCCTCTTACTGCCCCTTTTACCCCTCTATCATCTAATGGTCCAATTGACTCTCTCACAGGCCTTTTGCTACGAATGTACTTGAAAAAGTCTTTATTTCGTGTTTTTGCTTCCGTAGCAAGTTTCTTCTCAAATTCCCGCTTTGCCTGCCTTATCAATGCTTTGCATTTAACTTGCCAGTGCTTGTGCTGTTTCCAGTTTTCATCATTTGGCTCTTTTTTCCATTTTCTGAAGGTTGCTCTTTTGGCAGCAACAGCCTCTCTGACCTCACCTTTAAACCATGCTGGCAGTTTTTTGGACTTTCTTCCACTTTTCTTAATGCGTGGAATACAGCTGGTCTGGGCTTCGAGGATAGTATTTTTAAATAACACCCAAGCTAGCTGTAAGTCTTTAACCTTTGGAACCGCTCCTTTTAGTTTTTTCCGAACTATATTCCTCATTCTATCATAGTCACCCTTTTGAAAGTTAAAAGGTAGTACTGTGGATTCCTTTACTATCTGTCCTCCACTGATTAAATCAAACATGATCATACTATGATCACTATTGCCAAGTGGTCCCAACACCCTTATTTCTTGCACCAGATCTGGCGTTCCACTAAGGACTAGGTCCAGTATGGCTTCCCCTCTGGTCGGTTCATGAACCAGCTGCTCCAAGAAGCAGTCATTTATTTCATCTAGAAACTTTATCTCTTTAGCTTGTCCTGCTGTGACACTGTCCCAGTCGATACCGGGGTAATTGAAATCACCCATTATTACTACTCTGTTGTGGCTTTTGTTAGCTTCCTTGATTTCTTTGAGCATTTCATCATCCATTTGTTCATTCTGGCCAGGTGGTCGATAGTATACTCCCACTGCCATCACCTTCCCCTTCATAAATGGAATTTCAATCCATAGAGATTCTACAGCATATTTTGTTCCCTGCAAAACTTTAATCCTTTCTGACTCAATGCCCTCTCTAACATAGAGCGCAACCCCTCCACCAATTTGTTCAGCTCTATCATTACGATATAGTTTGTATCCAGGTATCACAGTGTCCCACTGGTTATCCTCCTTCCACCATGTCTCTGAGAGTGCAATCATATCTAACCTCTCATTTAATGCTATATATTCTAATTCTCCCATCTTATTGTTTAGACTTCTAGCATTGGCATACAAGCATTTTAGAGACTGTATTTTATTAATATTAATCTGGTTATTGGTAGGCATGGGTAATTGGGAATCTTTATGCTCTGTCTGCTCCTTACTCAAGGGCATTTGGGTTACTATACTCCCTTTTGGAACCTCACTGCTTTTGGTAGTATCCTTCAAGGATACCTTTGTCCGAACCGTGCG
The DNA here is from genome assembly GCA_033557465.1 of Ichthyophis bannanicus. Lineage (NCBI taxonomy): Eukaryota > Metazoa > Chordata > Amphibia > Gymnophiona > Ichthyophiidae > Ichthyophis > Ichthyophis bannanicus. Next base: position 158,639,656 of record CM066043.1, on the reverse strand, counting down.
CTCCTGGGTGACTGTCGGCTTTCCCCTATTTTCTAGTTTAAAAGCTTCTCTATCTCTTTTTTAAAGGTTAATGCCAGCAGTCTGGTCCCATCCTGATTAAGGTGAAGCCCATCCCTTCGGAAGAGCCCCCCCTTTCCCCAGAATGTTCCCCAGTTCCTAACAAATCCAAAACCCTCATCCTTGCACCATTGTCTCATCCACGCATTGAGACTCCGGAGCTCTGCCTGTCTTTTGGGTCCTGCACGTGGAACAGGAAGCATTTCGGAGAACGCTATCCTGGAAGTTCTGGATTTCAACTTCCTACCTAAAAGCTTAAATTTAGCCTACAGAACCTCCCTACCACATTTTCCTATGTCATTGGTACCAACATGTACCAAGACAGCAGACTCCCCCCCAGCACTATCTATGATCCTATCTAGGCGGTGCGTGAGATCTGCTACCTTCGCACCAGGCAGGCATGTTACCAGGCGATCCTCACGTCCACCAGCCACCCAGCTATCTACATTCCTAATGATTGAATCACCAACTATAACAGCTGTCCTGACCCTCCCCTCATGGGGACATGGCCCTGGAGAAACGTCCTCGGTGCGAGAGGGTTTTACATCACCTGGAGGACAGGTCCTAGTTACAGGATCACTTCCTGCCACACCAGGGTGATGCTCTCCTGTCACGTGACCTCTCTCCTCCATGGCAACAGGGATGCTGCCAGACTGGAGGTGGGACTTCAGGACTATATCCCTGTAGGTCTCGTCCATGTACTTCTCTGTCTTTCTTATGTCTTCCAGGTCTGCTACTCTAGCCTCTAGAGAACGGACTCGTTCCCTGAGAGCAAAGAGCTCCCTGCACTTAGTGCATATGTAGGACCTCTCACCAACTGGGAGATAATCATACATGTGACACTCGATGCAAAAGACTGGAGAACCCCCATCTCGTTGCTGGACCTCTGACTGCATCTTAGTTTAAAGCTTGTGTTTAGGTCTTTTAAATCGGTATATAATAAGGATTGGTGTAGATGCTTATACTAATAAAAGTGTATCTAATACCCCTAATACACCCTGTGTACCTGAAGCTAATTAATCACAGGTCCTCTGTGTATGACTGATTTGGATTAAGAGCTGCACCTGAGAGCAGCCCCTTTCCTCTAAGATGTCCAAGTACCTATAAAACTACAATTTCCCCAGGGGTGGGTGGGTGCTGGGGAGGGAGGGGGGGAGATAAGTCCTATTAAAGAGGGCAGTTACAAGGTACCCTGTCCTGAACCCTCAGCAGGGGGATGGGGGTACCACACAAAGCCCAGTTAGTTGAGAGAGGCAAGGTAAGTACAGCTGAGAAGGCTGAACTTGCACACCACTAAGACAAACACTAAATAATTAAACAAACAACAGTTAGACAAACAGTAAATAATTAAATAAACAGCTAGAACTCACAGTAAGATGTCCCAGGAGGCAAAAATCCACTCACTAGCAGAGCTCTGTAAAAGTTCAGCCTTTCTCTGATCAGAGAAAAGCAAACTAAAACAGCCTATGCACACGTGGAGAAACAGGAACAAGGTTACAGGATACCTCAGGGGGAGGGGTCAGGGGGAGGAGTCACTCAGGCAGGCAAGGACAGGAAAAAGCTTAACAAACAGCAGGCTCTGGGGAGAGAGATTAATTCAAAATGGCTACCACACAAACAGGGGGAGGAGTCACTCAGGCAGGCAAGGACAGGAAAAGCTTAACAAACAGCAGTAGCTGGTCAACGACCTCGGAGAGGCTTACCCATTGAGCATCCCAGAGGTTAAGCCCAGAGGTTCCAGGGGTTCCTTACATAGGGCTCAGCAGGGAGCATGGGTTGGTTTAAGGCCAGAAAAAATTCACACACAGCTTATTCCTCCTATGGGTCTACACCTCAAAATGGTCAGCCCTTTTGGGGATCCCAGCAATCTCAAGACTCAGCAAATAGTTCCTCTGGGAGCTGGTATGTCCTCACAATGAAATCAGGTGGATCCCTTTGAGGAACAGAGGGTTGGGGGCATCGCCAGCTGTTTTACTTAGAATAGATCTGCAACACATCAGACCAGTGGGTCCTTAAGACCCTTGAAAAGGGGTTTGAGCTGAGGTTTGCAGAGCCTCTTTGGGATGCCTTGTGGAATCTCCTTGCAGCTCTTTAACCAAGAGAGGTGGTTGTTGAGGTAACTCTTCAGTGCTTCCTAAAGTTGCAGGCTATCATAGCTGTAACCATGCCCTCCGCAGAAGGTCAGGGTTTTGGTATTTTATTTACTTCATGATGCCCAGAAAAGAGGATCCTTCAGATTCATTCTGGACTTGGTGGTCAGTGCCAAGGCAAGCGTTTCCCACTTTTGCATGGAGACTATCATTATGTCAATTCAGCAGTGGGAGTTTCTTACCGTCTTGCGCCTTTCCGCAGCATGCTTCCATATTCCAATCCCAGAGCAATATCAGTGGTTCCTCCACTTCTATGTCATGGGCCACCATTTTCAGTTTCATGCTTTGCCTTTTTGTCCTAGCCATGGCACCTCATACCTTCTCGAAGGTCATAGTGGTGGTAGCAGCCTTCCTGTGCAAGCAAGGAATCTGGGTTCACTGTACCTGGATGATTGGCTGATTTGGTCCAACTCCATAGAGATGTCCAGGATGAACACTACCCCAGGGATGGGTAATTGGCTATCCCAAAAACATCTAGTTCCCTCCCAGGACTTTGAGTACCTGGGTGGCCATTTCAAAACTTGCTTGAGCAGGATGTTCTCACCCTGGAAAGGTTGGATAAGCTGCAACTATAGCTCAGATTTTTTCTCTCAGACTCCCAGGGCTGCCTAAGCGATTGCCGAGAGCCAGACTCCTTGGGCAGATCCCTGGCGGCGAGGGTCTCGTTCTTGCTCCCGGTCCTCAGGAGTGAGGTCTTGGCAGGAAAGCACCTCTGGCTCCAGCCATGCCCTAGCCTCGAGGCATACAAGACCCGGAGCTACCAGCTCCCTTGCAACCGGGGGACCTCGAATCCTCCTCGGATTACTCAGATTGAGAGTCCGATGTTGAAACATCCCAGGAGACTAGGGCTCACAGACACCTTCCCTCGGGGCCATCTCCACCAGCTGCCAAGTGCTGATCCCTTCCCGAGGACACCTCTTTCCTTGAGTTTGTCAGGGACATGGCACGGGTGCTCTCCATCACGATGGAGCTGGAGGAAGACCCTCGTACAGAGGAACTAGACATTCTCTTGTATGAGGCACCACCAAAGGAGACCCTAATGGTCCCTGTCCCCTCCATCCTTACCTAGTTCCTCCTCTGGATGTGAGAGACCGCAGCCTCCATGCCCATCATGAGTCGACGACTTGATACGATGTACCAGGTCCAGCAGGGACCAGGCTTTCACAAGGCACAACCCCCCACACCTCCATGGTGGTTGAGTCAGCCATGCGCCAGCAAAAAAAGTCTGAAAACACACTCCTCGGTACCCCCGGGCAGGGAGTCTCGAGCCCTCGATGTCCTTGTGCAAAAATGCTAACAGAGCTCGATGCTGGTCTGCCGCATACAGACCTACCCGACTCTACATCGGCATGTTCCTTTGGGACCTGGCCAAGGAGCTTGGCGGATTCGCCGTTGGCGTCGATGGAGACCACCTTCATTTCCAGGCTCTTTCGAAGTCTGTTGCTGAGTGCTTTAAATACCAGTCCCGAGCCACTTACGATGGCTTCAAATCCAATGCGGGAGTGGCCGCCACCGACATCGGCACCAGATGCCAAGCTTGGCTCCAATCGTCTGATCTCGAGCAATGGGTGCAAGATAAACTTCTTGATGTTCCGTGCCTCAGCGAGCAGCCCTTCGGCAAGCCGATGGGAGGACAAGGCGGCTGAAATCAAAACAAAGTATGTCACTTGGACTTGGCTCTTGAGGAAGACCTCTACTCTTCCCAGAAAGAAGCTGCAGGGGAAGATGCCCCCTTTCCTCCGAAAGGGTCAGCCCAACTGGAGCTTACCCTCCTTACCCTGCCATTCAGACCCCTCAGCAGAGTCCCCAGAGCAAGGGAATGGGCCAGGGCCCCCGCAAACCCAAGGGTGAAAAAAACCCAGATGCCAGCCCCAGCCCAGCCTGGGCCGGGGTTTTGACGCTATCAGCATAGCCTTTCATCCACTGGAGACTCGGCTTCCCACAGGGGGATGCCTGGCCCACTTTGCCCATTGGTGGACTTCCATCACCACCGACTCCTGAGCACTTCAAGTGGTCAAGGAGGATTAACTCCTCCACCTGGAACAGGCACCCTCCACCCTTTTTTCCAGGGGAACCCCCTCAGTCTCCCCTGCACCAGGCCCTGCAAACACAAGAACTCACAGGCCTTCTCAAAGACGGGGCTGTGGAGCCTGTATCTCCTCCCTGGAAAGGTTTCTACTGCAGGTACGTCCTGGCCCCAAAATGGACAGAAGGTCCATCTTGGAACTGAGAAACCTCAACAAGTTCTTTGTGCTTGAGAAATTCAAGATGCTCTCCCTTGGAACACTGCTGTCCTACCTCCAGCAGGGAGACTGGCTATGCTCATTGGATTTAAAGAAAGCTTATACTCCCATCCTCATCCATCCAAGTCGCTGAAAATATCCGAGGTTCGTGGTCGAGGGCGACCACTACCTGTACAGGGTACTCCCCTTCGGTCTCCCCTCTGCCCCAAGGGTCTTCACCAATTATCTGGAGGTGGTGGCGGCCTAATCTCTGCCTTCAAGGGGCCTTTGTCTTCCCTTACCTCGACAACTGGTTGATAAAAGGGGACACGGCCTCAGAGGTCAGGCAGGTCTTGCAGCACCTGGGCTTCATGATAAATCATCCAAAATCCTATCTCATCCCGACTCAGGCACTGGAGTTCATTGGGGCCCGCCTGGAAACTTTCCAGGCCAGGACTTTCCTCCCCCTAGACAGGGTGGATCACCTTGCAGCAGAGGGACAGCAGCACCGAGCAGTGTCTGCCTGATCGCTGCTTTGCCTGCTGGGCCGCATGGCCTCCACAGTCCGTGTTCCCAATGCACGCCTCCACATGTGTGTGGCCCAGTAGTGCTTCCATTCCCAGTAGACCCAGGCCATGGGCAGACTCCGGGACAAAGTCATGGTTTCTCGCCAACTGGCAGAGTCCCTCACCTGGTGGCAGGATACTCAACACCTGCAAGCCGTCATGCTCTTCCAGTTCCTGAACCCCCAGAGGGTCCTCAAAATGGACGTCTCCCTGATGGACTGCGGTATCCATTGCAGGGAGCTCTGCACCCAGGGGACCTGGTCCTCCAAGGAAAGCCAGCAGCAGATCAATCTGCTCAAGCTCAGAGCAGTCTTCCTTGCGCTGAAGGTTTTCAAGCACTGCCTACAGCACCAATCGGTGCTTGTCCAGATGGATAATCAAGTCACAATGTTGTATGTGAAAAAATAGGGCAGCATGGGTTCCTACCGCCTCTGCCAAGAAGCTGTAGCCCTCTGTTCCTTCACAACCAGCCACAGGATGCTCCTCAGAGTGGTCTATCTACTGGGCTAGGACAATGCCTTGGCGGACAGGCTGAGCAGGGTCTTCCAACCGTACGAATGGCACCTGGATCCTGAGGTGGCGCTCAGGCTTTTCTGGTTATGGGGTCTCCCTATCCTGGACTTCTTTGCCGTCCCGATCGATACTCAACTGCCCCATTTCTGCAGCCCCCAACCCCACCCCTCCCAGGTGGCAGCAGATGCCTTCCTCATCTCATGGGTGAGGGGCCTGCTATATGCCTTCCCTCCCGCGCCCTTGATAGCTCGGAAACTCTTCAAGGTCCAGCGAGACAGGGCATTGGTAATCCTCGTAGCCCCGTGGTGGCCCAGGCAACCCTGATTCCCCTTGCTGCTTCATCTCTCGACAGAGCCCCTGGTCCCGCTCGGGAGCTCCCCGGGACTCCTGACACAGGAAGAGGGCTCAATCCTCCATCCCAACCTGGGATCCCTATCTCTCATGCCATGGCGGCTGAACGGGTCGCCCTAGCCCCTCTCAACCTCTCCAAGGAGGTGGAGAAAATTTTTCTGGCCTCTCATAAGGGCTTCACGAGACGGGCCTATACTTTCAAGTGGCGCCAGTTCTCTGTGTGATGCACAGAGCACTGAATGGATCAATTTTCCTGCCCAGTGCATGCAGTCCTTCAATATCTCTTCCACCTCTCGCAGTCAGGGTACATCTGCGTGCACTCTCCTTGAACCACCATCCTGTGTAGGGCAAACCTCTATTTGTGTAACCCCTCATCACCAGGTTCATGCGGGGCTTGTTACTCTCCAAATCCCCCATTCGGCACCCCAGGTGGAATGGGATCTCATTGTGCTTCTGGCACAATGTACCAAGCCACCCTTCGAGCCCTTATGCTACCTGTACTTGAAGGTTGCCTTTTTGGTGGCACTCACCTCTGCTCCCTACCTTATTTCCGCGGCCTCACACTGATTTGGTGTCGGCCATCCTCCATACCCTGGACTGCAAACGAGCCCTGTCCTTCTACCTGCAGCAGACCCAGGGCCACCATAAAGCCTCGCAGCTTTTTGTCTCCTTCGACCCCAGCTGTCTGGAGCAAGCTGTCACCAAGCAGACCATATCCATGTGGGTGGCGAACTGCATCGCTTTCGCCCACAGCCAAGCTGATATTCCTCTGGAGCGTCGAGTCACAGCACAACATCCGGGCGATGGCGACCTCTGTCGTGAGTCTCCAGTCGGTACCCATGACAGACATCTGCAGGGCCCGCCATCTGGTCCTCCGTCAACACTTTTGCAGTCCACTACTGCCTGGAGATGGATTCCCGACAGGACAGTGCCTTCGGCCAGGTCGTACTCTGTAACCTCTTCGGGGTTTAGGAAACTCCTGCCCTCCAAACCCGTCTTGTTCAGGCTGCAGGTCAAGCTGATCAAAGTGTTCTCGGACAATAACATAGCAGTGGTGTATGTCAACAAGCAGGGCGGCATCTGGTGACTCTGTGAGCAGCCCTCCATTGTTGGCATCAACAAGGTGCAGGCTGACTTCTTGAGTTAGAACACCGTGGATCTTGGTGAGTGGGAGCTAAGCCTTTGTGCAACTTGTCCTAATCATGTGGAGGTGGGGCCTGCCAGTGTTTGATTTGATGGCCACCCAGGGGAATGCAAAGTGAAAAACTTTCAACAATAGGAGGGATCTGCAGACGGTGGGCTTGGATGCTCTTCAGGGATGGCCACAGAAGGAGCTCCTGCATGTCTTTTCCCCTGTGGCCCTTGGTGAACCAACTTCTGTGCAAAATTTGGTCTCAGCTATGCTTTGTCATTCTGGTGGCACCAGACTGGTTGTGCAGACCATGGTACATGGACCTCTTGAGCCTGTTGGTGGGGGGTCCTCTCTATTTCTACCTTAGGAGCAGGGACTTCTACAGCAGAGTCCCTTGGTCATGGAGGATTCCATTCCCTTATCACTTATGGCCTGGCCCTTGAGAGGCATAGGCTGTCTTAAAAAGGATACACAGGAGCAGTAGTTGACCCGCTTCTTAAGGCCTGGAGGGCCTCTATATCCTATGCCTATGTGAGGGTCTGTAGGAGTCTTCAAAAGAAACCCAGTACTAAACCGTGGTATTAGAGAAGGAGACCTTTATTGCAAACAATTTGCCTAAACGCCTGACACAGGCCGTGTTTCGAATCCTCTTCTTCAGGGGAATTCAGGCGTACTATATCCATAAACACACGAACAAACAATAAATATATATATACATAAAAATTGTTCATAAATGAGTAAAACCATAAATAATAACATCATATAAAAGCAATATTCACAATTAAATGAATAAAAACAATAAAAACATAATAACCAATTATTAATAAAATGTAGGAATGCCCAAAACATGATAATATGAATAAATAAACAGCAATAGAAACATTAAATAAGAAAATGGGTACAAACAAGCTCAAAATAAAAGTGAAATTAATAAATTATCATTCAAAATAGACATATAAGGGTGTGACAAACTAAAGAAAACACTTAAATTCTTTATAACAATACCTCTCCAGTAAGTTCAAACTGATTACATTAACCTTGTGCTAAAAAGGAGGAAGAGGAAAAAGGAAACGATATCAGGAACAAGGTAAACAAAAGCAGGAGTGATATCGAGAGATTCCAAATCTCGTTCATAAATGTTAAAAAACCAACAATAGGGTAACACATAATATATATATAATTAACAAAGCAGGAGGAACGCGGATGGTGGTTAGTGGAAGGAACAGATCCCATATACTATAGGGAAAATTTTAAACGGATTCACTTACAAATCTTTGTTAAACTATTCTTCAGGTCTTAATAGTGAATGAAATGTTTCTTAAAACTTTGGTTAATGAATGAATAGGTGCATCAAAACATTGCTTCTGTCTGAAGCAAAACACTTTACACTTTACCTGAAGGATATCATTCTCGATTGCAAACACAAGGAAAAACCACTCTCGTATGTAATCCTTTTCACAGCAAAAATGCACTCTTGCTGTTGCCCGTCAAGTCAGTCTTTTTATTGAAAAAAAACGCCAGCACTTGCGTGCTGAAGAAAAAGGAGGAACTGCAGGAAAGAAACGTGAAGGCTTTTAATTGGAGGATTTGCAACCAATAGCACACTTGAGAAATACCCATAAACATGAATGTATTTCTACTTCCATAAGTAAACCTGTATCGAAGTGTTTCATACCATATTGCGCTTGTAAATAATGTGACTTAAATCCACCGATCTTGCATATTAGTAACCGTGGCACGACGGACACGGTGCACCCTCCCCCCTTTGCTCACCTCCCCCCCAAACCCGCAATAACTCACAGCACACCATTTATTGGCATAACACTGGTCGCAGCTTTATTAACTTTAACAAACTTCAACCATAATTCCAAACAAAACAATTCCCGCCTCTACCACAACAGTAATGACTCACCCAGCCATGTGGGTAGCAAAGTGAGGTCATCGCTGTTGCCACCACAGCGAGGCTACTGCTCATCCTACCACCCCTTTCTCCGGCTTCGCCATATTACTAGCAAAAGCCTCACTGGGGTTATCCGGGTCGGGGGTACCCCACTCCCGCCCAACTAATAGCTATGGCTCTGGACCCCGGAAACCTCCGGGATCCCGCCACCGGTTCAGGGACACCCTCATCCCTGAACCGCTTCCCCAAGCTGCGACCGATGAACCTCCTCCACGGCCTCCTGCCAATCATTAAGAAGCAAATCCAGCCCAACAGGGGACAAATGCACCCCATCCTGCCGGTATAAGCCTGCACAGGAAACCTCAACCCAGGGATGCTGAATCTGAAGCCCCCCATGCTCCACCACCCAACGCCCAATCTGGCGATTAATCTTAGTCAACCCACGCGACCACCGTCGCTGCTCCCAACAGGCAGGCCGTGGAATGATGTCCGACCATAATAACAAGACATCCGGAAACATTAACAGCACTTCGCGGAAAACCTGTATTGCCACTCGGATCAGCTGCTTACAAGTCCAGGAGCATAAGTCATTACCCCCCAGATGTATAAGCAGCAACTTCGGCCACTCCATCACACGCCCCCGATGCCGCAGCAAAGGCAGGAGCTGCATCCAATGCAGCCCTCTCGCGCCCAGCCATAAGACCGCCAGCTCTGCCGGGTCCAACCCGAGATTGGGCCCCATGGGCCGTACCACCGCTCTCCGCTCCGCCCAATGCACGAAGGAGTGGCCAATCAACCAGCAGCTCCACGGGTACCGCTCCCCACCTGGAACACAAAACAAAAGTTAGCACTCCCCCCCAGAACTTACCAACGTCCCCCTCATATATGCACATAACCCTGAAATGCTTGGGAACGCCAACGGCCAATACGCTGAATCTCGCCGTGCAGCAATCCCGCCATCGCGGCACTGGTAGCAGCCCCAATCCGGAAAGAATGTGGGGCGAACCCCGCCCGCCCTACCCCCAACTTCTGCAAAGCCTCCGCAGGACCGCCGCAAACTGAAAGCGAGTTAACGGGCTACAATCCTCATGCAAGAAAAAATTGCCTTCACCCTCGGGGCGCACTCCCAAATACTCCCGTACCAAAGCCACCGGGCAAGTCAGGGAATTCCCAATGGCTCGCAACACCACCCACTGCCCCCGTTCCCGCTGATCCGTTTTGGACTGCGCAAGGAATATCCGCATCTCCCCGTCCCCCACATACACCTGCCTCCTCTCCAAACTGCACACCACGCGGCGTGAATCCGCCACCAACTCCCCCACTCGGAAAGCCCCGAAAAACGCCAAACTAAACACCGCCCGAAACAACCGCGTCTCGTAATTGGAGGAGGCAACCCCTGGTAACGCCACAGATATCCGCGCCAATAACTCATGCGTAATAGGCCGACGACCATCCCGCTGAGTCGGTTGAGATCACTCCCAGCCCTGTAACAATCGCCAAGTTAGAAAGCCCCCGCCCGAGCCACCCCAACCCACCGCCCGCGCAAAAAAGGAAAACCCGGCCAAGTGCGCCCGCACCATCGCCTTGGACACCCCTTTTGCCTTTGCTGCAACCACGTATATTCATTCAATAAATGATCGGGAACGTGACCTGCCCACCAACCCCGAGTCACCAGAAAGCTGACCACGTTGTCGCTCCCACGCTGATATCTCTTCCAGGTCTCCTGTGCCACCGACCGCTGCAGCAACGTTAACATCTCCAGCGGCCAAGCTGCCATAAGTACTCCGGGACCTGCGCACCCTCGACGTCCGCTGCTGGCGCCAACACCCGGAACTGCTCCCACTTAAAACGAGAAAGAGCATCCGCAATACTGTTAGTACTACCCGGGATATGCCGGGCCCTAACTAAAACATTCAACCTCAAGCAAACCAGCACTACCGCCCTCATCAAAGCCGCTACCTGCAGGCAACACGGAGTATAATTATGACATGGACCACTGCCTCGTTGTCACAGTGCCACACCACCCTACGATTACGCAACTTGTCCGGCCACAGATGCAAAACCACCAAAAAAGGGAACAACTCTAAAAAAGTGATATTCGCCGTTAACCCTTCATCCCCCCAAGCCTGAAGCCAAGGGGCCGAACACCACGCCCCCGCAAAGTAGATACCTAACCCCCCACTGCCCGCCGCGTCCGTAAAAAGCTGTAGATCAGCCGAAGTAACGGTCGCCTCCATCAAAACCGACGTGCCGTTAAATTCCTGCAGGAACACGTCCCACACCCCCAAGTCCGCCCAGATACTTCAAGTCACCCTGATCTGATGATAAGACCTCGTCACCCCGGCCGTAGTGGCCGCCAAGTGCCGCAGAAAGACCCTGCCCATAGGTATCACTCTACACGCAAAATTCAGCGAGCCAATTAAGGCCTGCAACTCTTTCAAGGTGATCTTGCGCGCTCCCAGCGCGTTGGCAACCAGCAACCGCAAATGCACAATCTTTGCAGTCGGCAAATGCGCTACCATTGCCACTTAATCCTGCTGTATGCCTACCCAAAAAGGTGATGCACGTACCCGGACCCTCCATCTTCCCCTCCGCCAACGGTGCACCCCACTCCTGCGCTAAAGCCACAAAACCATCCAAGTCCTGACATTGACGCGTCTGGGCCCCTCCCACAAACAAAAAATCATCTAAATAGTGCACAACATTTGCACAACCGACCCTCTGAACCAAGGCCCAATGCAAAAAGGTGCTGAACATTTCAAAGTATGCACAGGAAATCGAGCAACCCATCGGCATACATTTGTCGAAGAACAACCCCCCTCAAAATAAAAACCCAACAACGGGAAAGACGGGTGAACCGGCAACAACCGAAATGCGGATTCAATGTCAACCTTGGCCATTAAGCTCTTCGCCCCGCAACAATGCAACAAATCGACCGCAGCGTCAAATGATGCATAATGCACGGAACACCACTGCTGCGGAATCCGATCATTGACCGACGACCCCACAGGGAATGACAGGTTGTGAATGAGCCAGTACTTCCCCGGCTCCTTTTTGGGCACCACACCCAAAGGAGACACTACCAAATTCGGAAACGGCCGGCAAGAAAATGGGCCAGCTACTCTACCCAACTCACATTCGGATCTCAATTTTGCCCGCACTACCTGTGCCAATCGGCGCACTGAAGCCGCATTGTCCACCAAACCCGACCTCACCACCCCTGTCACAGGAATAGGAAACCCATCCCAAACACCCCCCCCCCCCCGAGCACTTCCCTTATCCGTCGCCTTGGATAGCGCTGTAGCCACGGCCGCATCAACTCCAACCTAATCGGCTTGAAAGCACGCTCCCCCACCTCTACACTACTTGGGAGCCGCGAGGGCAGGGGCGACATGCTTTGTGCATTTGAGGGCAGAATGCCCCGCTCCACACAAGGAACAGGCATGCCGAAACTTTCAGTCCGGAAATGGGCATGACGATTTATTAAATCTCCAACAAAGATCTCCGGAACCCTCCCCCCCGGCCTTCGGCAACCCGAATGCTCCATCACGAAAGGAGCGCCCCCTACCCGCCGTGCCTGCCCCAGCACCCCCAGGCAGGGCCGCAATCTGAGTCAGCCACAAACTAATGTCTTGAGTCCCCCAAGACAACAACTTATTCTCCTCCATCTTATCCCTAAATTTTTCGTCATAGTTGAGCCAAGCCCAACCATCATGCGTCTGCGCGGCTTCCAAAATGGAATCTGCATACGCAAGCAACATCCCATACTGTTCCGGAGACTGATGGCCCCACACGCTGGCCAGCCGTAAAAAGGCCCTAGTCCAATTCACCACATTCTTAGCCACTCGTTTAACCCTCCCGGCCTTCTCATCCTCCTTCCTCTTCTTACGGCTTTCGCCCGACCTCCGCCTCCCCTCCAACAGCCGGAAAATATCAATATATTTCCTCTTCCTGATTTTTCTGCGCAACCCCCGCGGAACTCCCTCCCACAACTCTGAAAAAGACGCGAGCGTTGGAACAGCCCCACGCCCCTCTGCCCCCAATGTCGCAGGCATCGCCACCTGCTCCACTGAATCGCCACCCGAAGTATCCGTCGAAGACCCGCTGGACGAAGACGAAGACGTCTCATCCCTGCGACGCCTCCGGCAAGCATGCTTCTGCTTCCTCCGCGCCTTTCCCTCCACGCCAACCCCCGACCCCCCCCCCTCCTGGGTCCCACCGCCTTCACCCCCAACCTGTGACTCACCTGTACGCACCACCACCTCACTGACTGCAGCAGCACCGTCCGTCATCACAGCCAATGCCACCAGCTCCTGATCGCCCTGTGCGCCTTCCGCACGCGCGACGCCTGCCGCCATCAGCGAAGCTGCCCCAGCCACACCGACCACCGCTTCTCCAGCACTGCCCACAGGAAATCCCCTCGGTAGAGGGCACGCCGCCAGAGCCTGTGCAGGAACATAAGGAAACACAGGGGGAGGGGGAAAAGAAGCCCCTGGCCAGGAGGGCAACCAGGCGCCCAGCCAATCCGCCCTAGATGTGCCTTGCCCCCCGCCCCTCCAGTAGTCCCAAGCTGAAGGCCCGCCACCTACAGATAACCCCCCTCGCTCAACCACCCCACAGCCCCCACCCTGGCTAGGCTGCCTAGCAGGAAAAGTCTGTGCATCCCCAACAAACCCAGCAACATCCCCACTGCCCCCCCACCTTGCACTGGGCCCCTGCCCCGCTCCCACAGCCATTTCCCCAAACTGAACTGCCCCCACTGAGGCAGAGGACACGTGCTCCAAAGGCCCACCAACGCCCCCCCCCCCCCGAGCACAGCATCCAAAGGTTCCGGTGGACCCGCAACCCCCCCTACCCCTTGAGGAGGACCTCACACCCAACCCCCTCCTTCCCCGCGATCTCCCAGACCTGAGAACCCCCCCAGACAAACCCCCAACAGAGTCCAACACAGCCCCTGCATCCCTTCCCCCCTTACCCTAGCATCCCCACCCCGAGAATCGCTGCCAGACCGCCTGGCACACCCTACATTCCTTTCCCCTTTCCTACCACCCCTTGCTCCCGACCGAGCCGGCATTCCTCACTCACCCTGCTTTCCTGTGCCTAGGTGCACTCCGCCCAATCTCGCACAGCCCGATCGCCTCGGCCGCTTCAGCAGGACGCCAACCAGCCCGCAGACCCCCGCCTGCCGAAAAGGAATCGCCGCACAGACCGGCCTGCAGAAAAAAGAAAAGAAGTGAAAGAACACGTCCGCAACCTCCTGCCCCGCGTGCCGAATGCACGCCCGGCAAGGCTCCGCTTCAACATCCCCCTCTCCCCCTCCCACTGCAAGCCCCGATTGGCTCCTGCCGCTGCCACTCCGCCACGGGAGCCAATCCATTCAAATGACGCCACCTGGCCTCGCGGCAATCCTTTGGCCCCCGCGGCCCGACGAGGGGGGAGAGCCACGCACCGCCGGTCCGGTTACCAACGGCCGGCCAGGTACGTGGCCCTGGGACCTTCTTCATTTCCGGGTAGGGTTTATATACCGTTTCGTGTATATCGTAGCTACTACTTAAATATACCGGCTCTATTCTGTGCCGTTTCGTACGCTTAGTAGCTACTGCATGACTCTGCCGGCTCCATTGTGCCGTTTTCTAATCTTGTATAAGATGTTAATGTTAATTATATACATTATGTAGTACCCTATTGTTGGTGTTTTTAACATTTTATGAATGAGATTTGGCATCTCTCTATATCACTCCTGCTTGTGTTTGTTGTTCCTGATATCGTTTCCTTTTTCCTCTTCCTCCTTTTTAGCACAAGGTTAATGCAATCGGTTTGAACTTACTGGAGAGGTATTGTTATAAAGAATTTAAGTGTTTTATTTAGTTTGTCACACCCTTATATGTCTATTTTAAATGATAATTTATTAATTTCACTTTTATTTTGAGCTTGTTTGTACCTATTTTCTTATTTAATGTTTCTATTGTTTGTTTATTCATACTAACATGTTTTGGGCATTCCTACATTTGATTAATAATTGGCTATTATGTTTTTATTTTTATTCATTTAATTGTGAATATTGCATTTATATGATGTTGTTGTTTGTTTTTACTTATTTATGAACAATTTTTATGTATATATTTGTTTGTTCATGTGTTTATGGATATAGTACTCCTGAATTCCCCTGAAGAAGAAGATTCGAAACACGGCCTGTGTCGGGCGTTTGGGAAAATTGTTTGCAATAAAGGTCTCCTTCTCTAATACCATGGTTTAGTACTGGGTTTCTTCTGTTTACGTGGTATTGTGCTACTTTGGAGTCTTCAAAAGGACAGTACCATCTTTTCTTCTGAAGTTGCTGGCTTTCTCGTTGTCTTAATCAGTCCATGATTCTGCCCACCTTCTTAGAGGATGGCCTTCGAACAGATTCCTCACTGCGTCTGTTGGACATGAGGAGGATATTGGTGAAGTATCTGAAGCTTACTGATGCCTTCCGTTGGCCAGACTATCTTTTTATCCTTTTTAAGTGGTCTGAAGGTAGCCTATCTTCTGTGTGTGAAACACATGCCAGAGGGAATCTGATCTCACTCTGCAAAGGCATGAGCCTTCTTGTGGGCAGAATCTGCCAGTATCTGAAGGACATCTGCCTGGACATCTCTGAGCACCTTTGTGTAAAGCACCTCAGATTGCATGCGGGAGCTGGAGCAGATGGCATCTTTGGCAGAGCAATTCTGCCTGGGGTGTCGTCTTCCTTCCGCTCTTTGAGTTCTGTTTGCCGCGGCATTTAATATCTGGCATTAGGGATGAGCAGACAGTGGCGCATAGCCTGCCTAATTCAATATCGGCCCATAATATTTATTTATATATATATTTATTTATATGTATATTTAACTCCCACTTTTCCAATAATGGTTCAAGGTGAGAGACAGTATTTCCCTATCCCTGGAGGGCTTATGATGAGGCAATGGGAGGATTAAGTGACTTGCCCAAGATCACAAGGAGCATCAGTGGGATTTTGAACCCTGACTTCCCTGGTTCTCAGACTGCTGCTTTAACTACTTGGCAGCTACTCCACTATAGCTTGTCAGGTACTGAATCTTACTTTTCTCCATTTTTTGGAGGAACAACAAATTAGTGACTGCAAGTCGAACAAGCAGCAAGAGAGTGGCAGATGACATGACCACCTGACACTGCCATTTTCTCAGAACTGATTTTATTGACCAAGAAAAGTTGTTCCAAAAAATAGAAATCTTTTAAATCTGTAACCTGCCCCCACAGCCTTTTATGCACAACAGATGTAAACAGTGCTGTAATTTAGCTGATGTTTCTAATTTAGCTTTGACTTTTTTAATGGAAAGAAAGTTGAGATGAGATGCAGTCAAGTGATGATGGCAAGCAAAATACATTATTCTGAACATATCACATGACTGAGACCTTTCCAGTTGCCATTCTCACAGGAGCTATGATTGTCTATGAGCACCAGTTACACTGCATTAGCAGAAGAAGACATTGTCATGGCTACTAGCTAGTTTTTTTATTTCTTTGTAGGTGAGAGAGACTCTGGAGAAAATAAGGGAGAGGATGTATGGAGAATATGATGACATGAAGCTGAAGATCAAAGAGCTTACCAGAGAAATGAAAGTAAGTGCCCAGTACACCTGGAAAGATCAAAATGAACTTTTAGGGAATAATTTTATAAAGCTTTTTCTATGTACAAAGCCTGTTTTACATGCAGAAAAGGCTTTTATAAAATCGCATGACCACATGTGTGTTTATAAAATATATGCAGAGAAAGTGTGCACCTACTTTTGCTTGATCTGTGTATAAGCATTCCCAGGGATATAATTTGGGTGGAACAGAACTGGAGTTGAAACACATGTATACCCCACATAGTATGTGGAGAAAATCATGCCTGCCTCATTGCAAGGGTAACTTTACAAGAGCAATCTGTATGCTGTTGGGTTTTTGGGAGCCTGTTTTTATAAAGGCACAAACATATGTATGTTTATAAACAAAAAAAGGGCTGGTAGGGGAGTGATCCAAGATGGCAGTTGGTGGGTTTGTGCTTGTGAGCCGTGCTATCGCTTATGGGGAAAAGGAAGGCAAAACTGGCGCCTAAGCCCTTGAGTGCCTGTGGTGTCTATCCTGTTACCTTCTGGAAACTTGGATTCCTTTGTGATGTGCAGCGAAGTTTCCAGAAGGATTGCTGATGACAGAGAGCCCTATTGGCAGCGGAGCAGAGCAGAAGTGCTTGTCTAGCAGTTTGGGGCCAGACATCACGTTGCCGGAGCAGTGGCGTTCGCCTAAGGCCACAGCAGTAGGGGATTCATCAGCGGGCTTAGCAACAGAGACAGGAGCTTGAGGTGGTCTGTTCCAGTTGCTGGAGGGTTGCCTGTGGCATGTGTAGGAGAACAGCATGAAAGCGTGTCAGCTCTCCGGACCAGCTCCCAGTTGCTTGGTCTTTACAGATAACTGCTGGAACAGCGGCTGGATCTATGGCCACTATAGGAGACCTACGCGTAGTTCTTCAGGCTTCCAGAGACAGAGTATGGATGGTTGAGACTCCAGGTACTTTTGTCCTTGCTCGCCCAGCAGTTTTCATTTTGGAGGCAGTTTGGACAGCCATTTCCAGCCTTGGGGAAAAGTTGTTCCCTCAGGTACAGGCTTTGTTTGGGCAAGTGCAAAAACATAAGCAACAATTGCAGCAACATTCTGAAGTGCTTTCTTCCTTACAACTTTTAAAAACTGAGACTCAAACTAAGGTGGCTGTTGTGGGGGACTCTGTTAATGCTCTGTGTAAAGATGCTCTTCCTTTGCAAGCTAGGATTGAGACATTGGAGAACTATACTAGATATTCTAATTTGCATATTAATTTTCCACGTTATAAGTGCTCTTATAAGTGCTGGAGAGCTCTTTAAGCAGTATTTACTAGAGACACTCGGTATACCAGTGGAATCCCATCCTCCCATAGCAAAACTGCATTATCTTCCACTTGGTAGAAGGTCTCCTGGAGGTGGAGAGATTCCTGGTGTTCAACAGGTAGATTCACTGGATGTGTCTGCGCTTTTGGAATTTTCAGACATTGAGATATTAAGTTCTGCTACTTCGTTAGTTATGTTTTCACTCCCATCAGACTGGGACTGGTTTCTTAGGGTCTATTTTCGTAAGCCGTATAGCTGTTAAAGGGTTTAATGTCTGGATTTACCCGGACTTTTCTAGGGCTATGCAAAGACGAAGGAAGGAGTTTCTCTTCTCTGGGAACAAGCAGGAAGTCAGTCCTCACATATGGGTGACGTTGATGCCGATGGAGAAAGCCTTTGGGAGTTGCCATCACGCATGCGCGGCCAAGGGTGCCATCTTGCTCAGTCTCCTTTTTTCCGTGGAGCCCTTCAGACGTAGTCACTGTGTCCCCTGAAAAAAGTTAAAAATTTTCTCTTTTTCGTCCAGTCGACACCGGTTCCTCTTTCTGCCTTCGGCTCGATACACCGATATTGAGTCTGTCTCTGTTTTTCTGTTTTTGTCCTTCATGACTGGTGTTCACGCCCTTTTTCTTTTTCACTGGCAGCCTGGGTCTTTGACCTTGCAGGGGCCCTTTTTCCCCAATGGCTACCAGCGGGTTTAAAAAATGCGATCGGTGTGTGAAACTTATGTCCCTCACCGATACGCATGACTGCTGTCATCAGTGCCTCGGGTGCGACCATGACCTGACGGTCTGCGGTCCTTGTAGGAAAATGTCCTCTAAGGCCTTGAAGAGCCACCAGCAGCAGCATGATAGGATTTTTTTTTTGAGTCCTTGCCTTCGAGAGCCTGGACCTCGTCTGAGGCCTCTACGTCTCGGGGGGAGAATTCCGAGCCCGAGCAGCATCGAGGTTCCTCAGAGAGGGGGTCTCCCTCGAGAGAACAGAAGAGGAAGAAGAAATCCTCGAAGGCGTCTCTGGATGGCTCCGAGCGACCCGTCTCCTCCCGGGGCCTGTTGCGGAGTCCCGAGTGCCAGCCGGGATCTTCGGAGAAGGAGCGCCCGGCAAAGGTTCCTCATCAGGAGATGGATCAGCCGAGGCAGGTAACAACTGTCCTAGTCGAGGACGTCCCTTCGGGGGGACCAGAGCCGGTGGCTACAGAGCCTTCTGGACTCGAGTCCAGAATGGCGGCCTTGGAGCGCAGTTTCACTGCCTTCATGGAGCAGCAGCGGTTGCTGATTGCTGGTCCGGTCCAGTTCTTCCCGTCTGACCACCGGGCCCTCGACGTCTAAGTCTACCCTGGAGTCTGAGCCGATCCTCAAGACCTTTCGGGCTCGAGTCGATCCTTGGCCGAGGTCCCACTCGGCCTCCCATTCGGGACTGAGGTAGTTGCCACTGAGCCTCCCGGCACTGGGGCAGTCGGTGCCGAGGCCCTCGATGCTGGAGCCCCTGGATTCCTCTTTGGAGGCATTGGAGTGGGAAACAGA
The DNA here is from genome assembly GCA_033557465.1 of Ichthyophis bannanicus. Lineage (NCBI taxonomy): Eukaryota > Metazoa > Chordata > Amphibia > Gymnophiona > Ichthyophiidae > Ichthyophis > Ichthyophis bannanicus. Next base: position 158,620,342 of record CM066043.1, on the reverse strand, counting down.
GGATGAGGAGTCCCCGGACACCTGTCAGCACAGGGATGTCCCATCTGATTTCCTGGTGTCCGAAACTTGGAGAAGGTACCCTCCGGAGGACACGAGGTTCTTGGACTTCGTGGGGGATATGTCCAAGGCTTTGGTGTTCCCCACGGAGTCTGAGGAGGATTCTCGGACCGACAAGCTTGAGATCCTACAGTATGAGGCCCCCCCCTCAGGAAGCCCTTACTGTACCCATGCCTCCGATCCTGGAACGACTGATACTCCGCATGTGGGAGACGCCGGCATTGGCTCGACTCGATGTACCGACTCTGCTAGAGCCCTGGGTTTCAGAAGTTTCAGCTGCCACACAAGTCCATGATTGTGGAATCGGCCATGCGCCGGCTGAAGAGCCAGAAGACACACTCCTCGGTGCCTCCTAGCAGGGAGACCCACAACTTGGATGCCCTCGGCAGAAAGTGCTTCCAGGGTTCAATGCTGACCTGTCGAATCCAGGCTTACCAGCTGTACATGGGCATGTACCTGAGAGACCTGGTGAAGGAACTCACTGGGTTCTCAGCTGGTCTCTCTGAGGGGCGTTTGCAGCGCTTCAGGAGCCTGTCCACCACCATCCGTGAGGGCTCGAAGTTTGTCTCGTGCAGCCTATGATGGGTTTGAGTCGGCGGCCTCGGTAGCCGCAGCGGGCATCGGTGCATGCCGCCTGGCATGGCTGCAGTCGTCGGATCTCAAACAATGGGTTCAGGACAAGTTGGTCGATGTCCCATGCCAAGGGGAGAACCTCTTTGGCAAACCCATGACTGACAAGGCCTCAGAACTGGAGACAGAGTACATGATGAGGACACGGCTCTCCAAGAAGACCTCTGCCCCTTCTCGCAAGAAGGGCGTGGGTAAAAAGCCCTTTTACCTGAGGAAGGATGCTGCTTACTGAAGCTACCCCCATTTTCAGGCCTCCCAGGCTCCCCAACAGGGGCAGCAGGCCAAGGGACAGGGGCATGGCCCACGTAAGCAGAAAGCCCCCAAACCCCAGGCACCAGCTCTGGCCCAGCCTGCAAGTGGCTTTTGACTCCTACAGCATGGCCCCTCTCCCCTCAGGGGAGAGACAGATCACAGGAGGCAGGCTTGCCCTTTATGCCCACAGGTGGACAGCCATTACCACCGATACCTGGGTTTTGCAGATAGTCCAAGAGGGCTATCTTCTTCACCTAGCCCAGGTGCCTCCTCACTATTTTCCAGGAGAGCCCATCAGGTCTCCTCTTCACTGGGACCACCTTCTGAAGGAGTTGGCGGGTCTTCTGAAGGATCAGGCGATAGAACCGGTGCCCCATCACCTGCAGGGCAAGGGTTTCTATTCCAGGTACTTTCTGGTACCAAAGAGAACAGGAGGCCTCAGGCCCATCCTCGCCCTATGCAATCTAAACAGGTTCCTTGTGAGGGAGAAGTTCAAAATGCTCTCCCTTGGAATATTAATGCCTTACCTCCGCCAGGGAGACTGGCTATGCTCCTTAGACCTAAAGGATGTGTATACACACATCCTAATCCACCCAGACCACAGGCAGTATCTACGCTTTGTGGTGGGGGCAATCACTACCAGTACAGGGTAGTTCCCTTTGGCTTGGCCTCGACTCCCAGGGTATTCACAAAGTGCCTAGCCATGGTGGCTGCCTTTCTCAGGCTCCAAGGAGTCTTGGTCTTCCCCTACCTAGACGACTGGCTCATCAGAGGCACCTCAGCCAGCAAGGTCCACCAGGCCACATTTCACACCATCCAGGTGCTCCAGCACCTAGGGTTTGTAATCAACTGCCCCAAGTCCAGTCTTGCTCCAACCCAGCAGCTGGAGTTCATTGGGGCCAGACTCGGCACCCATCAAGCAAGGGCCTTTTTGCCAACAGACAGGGCAAGCAGGCTTCTGACTCTGGCAGGTCAGGTGAGTGGCAGGTCCGTAGTGTCAGCAAGAGAAATTCTGCACCTCCTCAGGCACATGGCTTCCACGGTCCATGTGACCTCAGATGCCTGCCTCCACATGTGGACTGCTCAGTGGTCCCTCAGGGACCCAGTGGTCACAGGCCACAGGTTGCCTCAGGGACAAAGTCACAGTGTCCAGACGGCTCATACGGTCCCTTCAGCCACTCCACCTGGAGGCGGGGGTGCCTTTCCAGGTCCCTCTACACATGAGGATCCTTACCATGGATGCGTCCCTGCTGGGCTGGGTGGCCCATTGCCAGGGTTTCCGTACCCAGGGAGTGTGGTCCCCAAGCGAGAGAGCACAACAGATCAATTTCTTGGAGCTCCATGCCATCCGCCTGGCCCTGGAAGTTTTCAGGCAGATCCTGGCCCACAAACCTGTCTTGGTACAGACAGACAACTAGGTGGCCATGTTCTTTGTGAACGAGCAGGGTGGCACGGGGTCCCGTCTCCTCTGTCAGGAAGCCCTGGATCTGTGCTCGTTTGCAGCCCAGCATGGCATTCATCTGTGGGCCGTCTACCTGCCGGGCCAGGACAACTGGTTAGCCGACAGGTTAAGCAGGATTCTCCAGCCTCACAAGTGGCCATTGGACTGTGGGGTAACCAATTGGCTTTTCCAGACCTGGGGATGGCCAGTGATGAATTTGTTTGTGAGTCCAATCAATCACCAGTTGCCCCAGTTCTGCTCCAGGCAGCCACATCCGCACAGGGTGGCCGCCGATGCCTTTCTGATATCATGGTCTGTGGACCTCCTGTATGCATTTCCTCTGACGCCTCTGGTGGCCAAGACTCTACTCAAGATCCTCCAGGACAAGGCCTCGGTCATCCTTGTAGCCCTGTGGTGGCTGAGGCAACCCTGGTTTCCACTTCTGCTTCAGCTAGCGTTGGAGGACCCCATTCCCCTGGGGTACTCCCCAAGCCTCCTGTCCCAGGAGGGGGGCACCCTCCTGCACCCCAACCTCAGCTCCCTTAACCTGTGGCATGGCTGCTGAAAGGGTGATGCTCGCTCCGCTCCTCCTTCCTAAGGATGTTGAAGAGGTCTTGCTGGCCTCAAGGAGGCCGTTGACTAAATGTGCCTACGCCTTGAAGTGGCGCACGTTTGCGGCTTGGTGCGAGGGGCAGGGTGTGGATCCTTTCTCCTGCCAGGTTGAAGCGGTTTTACAGTACCTTCTACACCTCTCTGATTTGGGCCTCAAGTCCAACTCCGTCAGAGTGCACCTCTGCGCCCTTGCAGTAAACCACTTCCCAGTGGAGGAGACACCCCTCTCTGCCCACAACTTGGTTTCTTGGTTTTTGAGAGGCCTGCTTCTTTTGAAGCCTCTAGTATGCCCTCTGGCGACTGATTGGGATCTGAATGTGGTTTTAAGGCAGCTTTCTCGGCCGCCCTTTGAGCCGATGGCGACGGCCATCTCCGCTACCTCTCTTGGAAGGTGGTTTTCTTGGTGGCACTCACGTCGGTTCGGCGGGTGAGTGAGCTTCAGGCCCTTATGTCAGACAGGCCTTACACCAGGTTCTATAGGAACTGGGTGGTGCTTCGCACGCATCCCAAGTTCCTTCCGAAAGTGGTCTCCTCGTTCCACCTCAACCAGGAGGTGGTGCTTCCTACCTTTTTTCCCTCTGCCGCATGTCAGTCGGGCAGAGGCAGTGCTGCATACCCTGGACTGTAAGAGGGTGTTGGCTTTCTATATCCAGCGTACGCAAGCGCATAGAAGGTCTTCTCAGCTCTTCATATCCTGTGACCCCAGTAAGTTGGGGATGGTTGTTTCCAAGCATACGCTGTCCACCTGGGTAGCAGACTGTATTGCCTGGACATACAGGGCAGCTGAGCTTCCGAAAGAGGGTCGTGTTACGGCCCATCGGGTCAGGGCCATGGTGGCATCAGAGGCTCATTTTCGCTCTGTTCCACTGGCGGCCATCTGCCGGGCCACCACCTGGTCTTCGGGTCAGATTTTTGCAACCCATTACTGCCTGGATAGGGAGTCCTGACAGGACAGTGCTTTCAGCCAGGCTGTACTCCGTAACCTTTTTGAGGTCTAGGCAACTCCCTACCCTCCGAGCCTTCTGTGTCAGGCTACCGGAGTGCTATTCTCTTAGTTAGATTGCTATTGTGGCTGCTTGTGGCTTTCGTAGAGGGAGCCTATTTTTTTCAGCTGTGTGTTCTCGGTAGCCTATTGCTGGGGAGTCCCGTATGTGAGGACTGACTTACTGCTTGTTCCTGGAGAAAGTGTTGTTACTCACCTGTAATAGGTGTTCTCTGGGGACAGCAGGAATCAGTCCTCACGACCCTCCCTCCTCCCCTTGGAGTTGCAGTCCTATTATATTTTGTTCTTTTTGCCGTCTTTTTGGCTGTCATTTGACTGAGCAAGATGGCACCTTTGGGCGGGAAGGGAACCACGCATGCATGATGGCAACTCCAAAAGGCTTTCTCTGAAAGCTGGGGATTTGCTGCACACAAGGGCTCTGTCGGCACCGACGAAACCCATATGTGAGGACTGATTCCTGCTATCCCCGGAGAATACCTGTTACAGGTGAGTAACTACGCTCTCCTTCGCCCTGGTGTCCAACAGCTGGGAGAATAATTTTTCCTAAAGTTTCCTTGCAAATGCTTGGTTAAATTTCAGTTTAACTCTTATATTTTTTTTATGATCCATCCCAGCTGTTGGCGCTCTTCGATTCACGTAGAGCTGCTGTTAGTAGTGACCCTCCCACTGTATGATTTTGTGTAGTCTTCTGGTATAGTCCCACTTTTGTTGCCTGCATTATTGGTGTTTGTTTTTTATTCTGGTTATGCTCTCCTTTTTTGTGGGCTGGGGTAGGGGTCAGTTTGTTGCCAGTTTTGGCATTGCTTGCGAATTGTTTTCTTAATGTTTTCTTTTTTTATCCTGTTGGACCTCTTATTTCTTTGAGTGTTTTTGAATGCTTGATTTATTTGTTAAACTGATAAATAAAATAAATATGCACTTTATAAAAGAAAAAAATATATAGGTATCTTATTACAGTATTGCCCTAATAGTAAGCATTGGTAAAGCAGTGTTTTTGCATGCAGAAATGGCTTATTATAAAATTGTCCACCTGATTTGCGAGTACTCTTATATGCATTCATCCTGTACACATGCAAATTTGCCTGCTGTTTGAAGAGGTATTCTGAGGGCAGGGTTTTCATTTTATGCATACCTTTTTCCAAATTCAGGCACATGCACATAATTTAACACAGAAAATTAAATAGCAGATGTGAAAGTAATTTTCAAAGCAGTATACATGTATTTTTTGCTTGTAAAATCCAGAAAGATCTGCACTGTGCAAATTCTGTGGGTACTTTTTTATGCATGAATGGTAAACTAAGTGCTATAATGTACAATCAAATGTAAATTTTATGCATCTAGCAGCAGAATTGAAAGAGACTCAGCAGAATCTGCCTCTGAAGTGCCTCAGGAAATTGGGAGGCCTTCATTATATTGTGTGTCACTGCAAATGCGTGCATGCTACTTATTTTGAAATTTTATGTTCCCTCTTTTCAGCAAATTTATAGTTTATGTTGCCATGTGATCCACTTAAAAAGTTAACATAGGCCTATCCACAACAATACAGTTAAATCAGGAAGACAAAGCTAAAGCAAATAAATGAGTTTAATTTCTTTTGAAATGAGTCAGATTCCATACGCATTTACATAAGAAGAGAATTTCAAAATCTAGGACTGGTAATTTGAGAAGGCTTGATGTGGCTTTGAAAAAGTGATAAAGTGTGTAACTGCTAGAACTACACAGCTTTTATGGTTAATGTTTCTCAAGGATGCAGTAGTAAAACACAAACACTGTACTCTTAAGAGATAATTTTAAAATTAACCCTTTGAAGACCTACTTTAAATTTTTAATCCACATTCTGCAGCCGGGTTAATTTTTGCATATTTCAGGAAAATTGTACCCATCTTATTCAATATGTTCTAATAGTGATTTTCCTTCTGCTATGGTCATGTATTATATACCATTTGATAGGACTATTTAGTCAGAATTTTGGATCCCGAGAGTTTTGGGCTCAGCCTGGAAAGGGTTAAGTGATTAGGGGCTAGAGAGCCCTATGCCTTCTATCTTGGCTTCCCTTGTACTCAAAATAAGCCTTACTTGAAGAGCTATTTTCTTCATAAATTTTAAGTTTCTTTTTTTTCTGGGGGTGTATAGTATAATAGTTTAGTGCTTTGCATATTCTGTACTATTCAGGGCTGGCTCAGGGTGCATCACAGTGGGGGCACAGGAAGCCTGCCCTCTGCCTCTCCAGCCACGGCTGTGGTAAGCATTAACAGAGTCACGGGAACATTTTGCTTTTGCTCCCATGGCTGTGCTATACTCAAGCTGTGGGATGCGTTTTCTTGGTGAGTCAGCGAGTGTTCCATATGAATAACTAAATCTCCAGGAACAAGCAGGAATGAGTCTTCACATATGGGTATCGTCGGTACCGACGGAGCCTGCGTGGGAACGCTCCCCAGCGTCCAATAAGAAAGCTTTTGGGAGCATCCCACAGCGCCTGCGCGCTGCCTTCCCGCCTTTCCCAACCGCCTCTCTCCAGTTCTTCTTTTCCGCGGAGCCAGCAGGTCGTGTTCCTGTCACCGCAGAAGAAGTTCTTTATTTTTTTCTTTATTTTTCTGTGTCGCGTCTGCCTTCGACGTCAGACCGGTACCGCCAGTCTTTTCTTTTCTTTCTTCTTCAAAAAACTCCCTTCTTTATTCAGCTGTGCATTTTCAGTTTGGGCCTTAGGCCTAGATATTTTCTCCTCATGGAGAAGCCCGCTTCCGGTTTCAAGAAGTGCACAAAATGCGGCGGTACTATTTCTGTCACTGACACCCATGATTGGTGTCTGAAATGTTTGGACCATGATGTCTAAAAGAGGTCGGCAGAACCGAGCAGCCAAGCTCAGTACCCTGTTTCCCTCTGATGCAGCCTCGGTGGCATCAACGTCTTCCAGGGCTTCTTCGTCCTCCCATGAATCTCAGGTAACCAAACATAAATCTAGCCGGTCCTCGAAGGGCATATCTCCCTCTAAGCATCGAGATGCCTCCGGGCTTGTCCTCGAGGATTCCGCTCCGGCAAAATAACCCCGGCGGGAAGTTCCGGCTTCCAAAGCATTATCTATGGGGTCACAGGTTGACATCGATGGCTTGGCCTCGACTGATCACCTGTTGCCGTGTTCTGGGGTACCGGTGGCCTCCACTGGTACCGACATCCAGACTTTGGTGGCGTCGATGGATCAGAAAATTCTGTCCATGCAGCGCACCCTTACGGCATTTATGCAGGCTTCAATGCCTCCGGTACCACAACAATCTCCGTTGCCGGTACCGATTGCATCGACATCGGCTTCGGTGTCGACTGCAACGGTACCCTGTCCTATGACTCCCGATGTCGATCCCACTAGGTGCGCGTATCGGGCTTTACAGGAGCATCCAGACAGGCGATACTTTGATTCCTCTGAAGACTCTGAGTAGGAGGCTTCTGTCGATGCACCGGTACTTCTTCCTCAGGAGTCTGCTTCTCCAAAACGAAGAATGTCTCCACCAGAGGACTTGTCTTTTCAAGACTTCATTAGGGAAGTGGCTAGAGGCCTCTCCATCACAGTGGCCTCTGAGTCAGAACCTAGAGCCAAGCAATTAGATATTTTGCAATATCCTAAGGCTCCTAAGGAAGCAGCTACCTTACCTATTCATGAGATTCTTTATGATCTCATGTTGGGCATGTGGGAGACTCCTCTCACCACCTCTCCTCATTCTCGTAGGTTAGACACCATGTACCGTGTCCCTTCCTGTCCTGGTTTTCATAAGACTCAGCTTCCTCACCACTCTATTGTGATTGAGTCTGTTATGAAGAAAATAAAGAGTGCAAAGAGACACTCATCTAACCCTCCAGGACGTGAATGTAGGACTCTAGATGCTTTTGGCCGAAGGATTTTCCAGGCCAATATGCTTGCTGCCAGAATCAACTCCTATAGTTTCTATATGGGGATGTTTCTAAAAGAAGTCACAGATCATCTGCAGACTTTAGCTCCTTTTATTTCAGAAGATAAAAGGCAGAAATTTCTCACTTGGCTCAAACATGCCCAAGATGTTTCCAAATTCTCCAACCGTGCAGCCTTTGACTCTTTTGAGTGTGTAAGCAGAGCCACGGCTATTGCCATAGGTGCACGCAGAATTGCTTGGTTACAAGCCTCTGATTTGGAACTCTGGGTCCAAGATGAGTTGGGAAACCTTCCTTGTACAGGTGAAAACCTGTTTGGCAGGGATTGGCAAGCAAAGGCCACTCAGACGGATGCTGAGAACTCTGCTTTGGATCGACTTTCAAAGTCTACCTCTGCCCCTGTTAAGAAAAGATTGTTCAAAAAGACACCTTTTTCTAAAAAGGGAAGATATTATCCTGCTCATGGGCAGACATCTTCTGCAGGTCGTTTTGCTGCAAAGCGTCAGCAACCACCTAAACAGGCCAAGTCAAAGGCTGCCAGGCCTACCACAGCCCAGCAGCCTCAACCTCCTCAGGGCCTTTGACTTGCAACTAGAGAACTTAGCCTTTCTAGCTCTGGAAAAACCAGAGCCCCTCACCATTCCAGGAAGGTTGACTTACTTTGCTCCCAGATGGGAGCAAATCACAGCAGAGCAATGGACCCTCTCCATCATAAAGGAAGGGTACAAGCTTCATTTCTTAAGCCTTCCTCCTCACACCATGGTGAAACAGTTCAATTCTCCAATATCTCTCCTCAACCTTCTAGGTCAAGAGATTGCTACCCTTCTTGCCCAAGGGGCAATAGAAGAAGTACCTCTACTTCAACAGGGCTCAGGGTTCTACTCCCCTTATTTTCTTATCCCAAAGAAAACAGGGGGCTACTGACCCATATTAGATCTCAGAGAATTGAACAAGTTTCTATTCAAGGAGAAATTCAAAATGTTTTCTCTAGGGGCTCTGCTTCCATACCTTCAGAGTCAGGACTGGCTTTGTTCTCTAGATCTCAAGGATGCGTACACCCATGTCCTCATCCATCCAACACACAGAAGGTTCCTTCGGTTCCTTTTTCAAGGAAAGCACTACCAATACAGGGTGCTTCCTTTCGGTCTGGCCTCTGCACCAAGGGTGTTCACGAAATGCATGGCAGTAGTAGCTGCATTTCTCCGCACTCTAGGAATATTTGTATTCCCATATCTGGACGACTGGCTCATTCGAGCCCCATCCCAGTCAGAGGCCCAGACTTGCCTAACCTGCACAATGCGTATCCTTCAGTATTTGGGACTAGTAATAAACATCCCAAAATCCAATCTCACTCCTACTCAGTCTCTGGAGTTCATAGGGGCCTTGCTGGATACCACAACTGCAAGGGCCTATCTTCCTCAGGCCCATTGCCTACGTCTAGTGCAGTTAGCCTCCCAGATTCAGTTAAAGTCCCACTTAACTGCTCGAGAGATGTTACAACTATTAGGCCACATGGCATCCACCGTGCATGTGATTCCATATGCTCGCCTTCACATGAGGGCAGCTCAATGGACTTTGTCCACCCAATGGACTCAGGCATCAGGTTGCTTGTCAGACAAAATAGCAAACTCCAGTCGCCTTTTTTGGTCTCTCCAGTGGTGGAAGTCCTCTCAAAACCTGTTGCTGGGGTCCCCTTTTCAGCAACCACTGCCCCAAGCAACTCTCACAACAGATGCTTCTCCAAAGGGTTGGGGAGCTCATCTACAAGATCTCTCCACCCAGGGCATCTGGTCTCCACAGGAGACTTCTCTGCATATCAATCTCTTGGAACTGAGCAATATTCTTAGCTCTCAGAGTGTTCCATACCCTGCTCAGCTACAGGACAGTCCTCATCCATACGGACAACCAAGTAGCCATGTTCTATGTGAACAAGCAGGGCGGGACTGGCTCTCTGTCACTTTGCAACAAAGCTTTGCGACTGTGGGCCTTAGCCAGAGAGCATCACATCCATCTTCTGGCAGTATATCTTCCAGGCGTTCAAAACTCTTGGGCGGACAGACTCGGTGAGTTCTGCTTCCACACGAATGGTCCCTCCACATGGACCAAGTAGCCAGGATTTTTCGAATTTGGGGAACCCCGGACATAGACCTCTTTGCAAGTCCGTGGAATGCCAAACTTCCCCGGTTCTGTTCCAGAATTCCATGTCAGGGAGTTCAGACCAAGGATGCCTTCCTCCTTCACTGGGGTCAAGACTTCCTTTATGCCTTTCCACCAATTCCCCTAATTCCCAAAACACTATTCAAGCTTCAGAGAGATCGAGGGACCATGATCCTCATAGCACCACATTGGCCACGCCAAGTGTGGTACCCTCTACTTCTGCATCTCTCTCAAGCTCCCTCCCTGGACTTGGGTTCTGCACCAGACCTTCTATCCCAGGAAGAGGGAACATTATGGCACCCAAACCCCCAGTCGCTCCATCTCAGGGCTTGGTTGCTGAGGGCTTAGACCTTCAAGATTTTCATCTCTCTCAGCAAGTCAGAGATGTTATTCATGCCTCTAGAAAGCCTTCTACTAGACGTTCCTATGCTTTCAAATGGAAAAGATTTACCATTTGGTGTTCAGAGAAGGGTCTAAACCCTCTTGCAATACCTCTGAATTCTCTACTAGAGTATCTCCTGCATCTATCCCATGCAGGTCTGAAAATGAATTCAGTAAGAGTCCATTTGAGTGCTATTGCAGCGTCCCTCAAGCCTCTCAATGGACAACCTATTTCCTCTCATCCTCTTATAGCAAGATTCATGAGAGGCCTTCTTTTAACTAAACCTTCCATTAGACCACCTCCAGTGGCATGGGACTTAAACCTGGTTCTTGGCCAGTTCATGAAGCCACCCTTTGAACCTTTAGCCACCACCTCCTTGAAATTTCTTTCTTGGAAGGTTATTTTTCTCATTGCAGTCACCTCAGCCCGCCGCATCAGTGAGTTGCAAGCTTTGGTGGCTAATCCACCTTATACAAGGTTCCATCATGATAAGGTAGTCCTCAGGACCAATCCACACTTTATGCCTAAAGTGGTCTCACCTTTTCATCTGAACCAAGAAGTATATTTACCTGTCTTTTTTCCAGGACCTCATGCATCAAGTGCAGAGAGGAATCTTCATACCTTGGATTGTAAGAGAGCTCTTGCTTTTTACTTACAAAGAACACAGCAACATAGAAAGTCTTCTCAACTCTTTGTTGCTTTTGATCCTTCTCATTTAGGACTTCCAGTCTCTAAGAGAACACTGTCCAACTGGATTGCTCAGTGTATTTCTTTCGCCTACCAGAGTAGAAACATTTCTCTGGAGGGCCATGTCACAGCTCACAATGTGAGAGCCATGGCAGCCTCAATGGCTCATCTAAACTCTGTGTCCATCGACCAAATCTGTCGAGCGGCCACCTGGGCCTCGGTTCATACCTTCACAGCCCATTACTGCTTGGACAAGGACTACCGCCGGGATGCCTTGTTTGGTCAGGCTGTTCTCAAGCACCTGTTCCATTCCTAATCAACTCCTACCCACCTACCCTGGTTGGATGCCAGAGATCCATGGGAGGAGGTAGAGTCCTTTTCAAGGACACACAACCTGGGGTCTTCCCCTGGCATCTGCAGCTAGGGAGTCCCCATATGTGAAGACTCATTCCTGCTTGTTCCTGGAGATAACAAAGTTACTTACCTGTAACAGGTGATCTCTGGGAACAGCAGGAATAAGTCTTCACAACCCACCAACCTCCCCTAGGAGCTGTATCTCTCTATCTTTCTCTCCTTCCTCTCTCTCTCTTTGTCTCAGCTCTAAAACTCGAACTGGAGAGAGGCGGTTGGAAAGGCGGGAAGGCAGCGCGCAGGCACTGTGGGATGCTCCCAAAAGCTTTCTTACTGGACGCTGGGGAGCGTTCCCGCGCAGGCTGCGTCGGTACCGACGATACGCATATGTGAAGACTTATTCCTGCTGTTCCCAGAGATCACCTGTTACAGGTAAGTAACTGTGCTTTACGCCCTATCAGACTGATATTCCAAGACAATTTAGACATTCGCTGGCAGTGCAGAGTTAGCTTACCTGTGTATTTTCAAAAAATGTGCAGTTATCAGGCTTTTGAATTTCAGAATGGCTAGATATTATCTGTGTAGTTGAGGGGCATGTTAGGGAGAGGTGCCAAGGGTGAAAATTATCCAGATAGCGGCAATATTCAGCCACTATTCAGGTAAATTACACGTTTAGTTTAGACCTACAGAATATTAGTTCTAGTTTAAATAGATAATACGGTGACCACATCATCACTCTCAGTATATTCAGCGCATGATCTATATGAATAGTGACACAGAATGCACACATTTAAGCTACATGGGAGGGTGGCATTTAACAAGCCAGTGGGCTGAAAATTTACCCGTTTGCACAGCTTGCACTGCAAAATCAGGAAGGCAGGGGGAGCACAAAAGCAAACGTTGGCTCAAGGTGCTACAACCCCTTGAACTGGTCCCAGTACAATTCAGGATTGCCAACCCTTGATAAATATTTTTTTACTGCCAGCTTGAGCAGCCATAACAATTGAATAATTCCTCTCCTCCCTCCAGCACCCCATCGACAACCCATCTTTTATTAATTGACATTAAAATAGCTCTCTGGCATCTCTGGATGTGGATATTTTTGGGAAGTGGTCTCTCTCGAAGGGTTAGCAAAGTGGGGAAGTTCCCGTCTCCAAAAGATCAGCTGAGTAAAATAGTTACATTGTAAATGACGGCAGGTAAAAGACCAACATGTCCATCTAGTCTGCCCAGTAAGGAGGCTAGAGTTATACTTGCCACAACATTTAGGTTAATCCCCCCCCCCCCCACCTTGGTTTAGGGTGGTGCCTGATGCTAAATGCAGGTTATCCCCCTCTATTTGTTGAGGTGTAAAAGTTAGTTAAATTTGCTTTGATTGCGTCCTCTTGCTATATAGGCATCCTCTGTCCCATGCCCTTTTTGAATTCCATGACGGAACTCTGTCAGTAGGTGAATATCTTTCTCTCTAGGGGTCAGACCCATGAGACTCTTCCCAGGCTCCAGGCTTCTGGCTGCTACTTATCTCACTGCGCCATACCTGAATGACTTGCTAACTGCTGGTAAATTTTACAGGTGGCATGGATTCTTCATTGCCCTTATGGACATGTTCCTTTTTTTATTTATATTTGCAGGCAGTTGGAAACCCAAGTAACATGTCAACTTAGCCAACTTTCTGGGTTGGCTAGGGTTGAATTACTCTTTTAATGAAATATTGGGAGCAAAATAGTTTAATTGCTTGACTGATGAATCTTCAATATATGTCAGAATTCTAAAACCCCTCCCAATGTTTTCAGTGCCCCTCATGATATCTAATCTCACAACGTTTAATACAAGACCAATGGCATTTTTGACCACCCCCAGAACATATCTGGACATACATACATTTTTTTAGTTTACTTTATAAATCAGATTGTAAATTTATTATGTTATGTTTCCCCTGTTCAAATGAGCATTTGGGTCACTTTAGGCAAAATTACCATTTATTGTTGCAGCAATAATACAATTTTTTAAAATTAATGATCACTTTGGTACAGTGTTTATGGTTTCATCTTCTCCATAACATTCAGATTGCAAGTGCCCAACAGGAGTCTTGGCAGAGTCACTCTCAAGTTCAGTCCGCTGCTTTGGATAGCTTTGGTGAAATGAACAGCTCCCTGACTGCAGTATCATTAGACTTACAGGTACATATGTTTGATTATAAAGCACCAGAGAACATTCAGGCAGTCATATTGCTTAACTGTCATATATCACATCCCCTGCCTTTATTTCTGGTACAGTATCAAACAGTAATTTGGAACTGTACATTCTTTAATATATATCTATTTACTTTCAGAAAACACTTGTGGATGTGACTCTAGAAAACAGTGACATTAGAGATGAGATAAAAAGTTTGAAACATTCTTATGAAGAATCCATGGACAAGCTGAAAGAAAAGCAGGAACTATTGGAGGCAGCTCAAGTTGAAAACCAATTGCTGAAACTCAAGGTAGCGTATACCAGTTAGCATAGGTTCTACAATACATAAAGTTATTAAAACAATTGAGTTGACAAGCTCAGCCTTCTGCTAAGAGTCCTGGCAAGACTGATGATGATCCAAGAAGACTACATGGATCAGTTCATGAAAACGCTGAGATTTGTCAGAAGAGGGAAAAGCAGCAGATAATGTTCAGCGATGACATATAGCTACAGGTGCAGGGGAAGACGTTCATACCCAAGAATAATCCTCTACACTCCTTTCAGAGGTGCCAAGATCTCCCAGAAACAGACAGGACATGTAAAAGAGAATTTTAATTGTACTTAATTGATGTATCTTTAGATTATTGATGGCAATTCTAATTTATTTTTTATGGAATTGATTACTTTATAAATTGCATTGGTTTGAACTTTGATTTAAGGAAGGGATAGAGAAGAACAACAGAACATAACAGTAACTTTATAATCTCCCATGCAGTTAACCCGTGTTGTCATGCACATATGTGGGACCTATTTTATAAAATGAATTACGTGTATTCGTTACTTTTATAAAATGGGGGTGTAATGACGCACCTTAACCTAGTCACAGCAGTTACACCTTCTCTAGAGCAGATGTAAATGCCTACGCCTAGATTGTTCAGAAATGCACATAAGTTATATTTAATATCGAATGCATGTAAATTTTAGGCCCTACCTATGCTCTGTTCAAACTCTACCCCTAAAAGTACACGCAACGGGAGAATAGCAGCTGCCTAAAGAGTACATGTAAGTGCTCATTCACATGTGTAAACCCCTTTAAAATAGGGACTTGCGTTACTAATGCATAATTTTCTGCACGCTCCTTATAAATTTACTTCCACTGTGTATTAGTGTGTTGACTGATGAGTATTTCTTTATCCAATGACAGAAGCCAAATTAGCTGCAGTCTGCTCTCCTTGCTATTTTGAAAATATTAATAGGCTGCAGTTAAAGAGGGTGATGTCAGTAGATTAGGTACTAATCCAAAGCATTTTCTGATTATTTTTCCAAAAGAGGTATAACCAGTTATTGTTCCCTTTAAATAGGAGAGACATAAATGAGATGCATGTGGAGAGGATGGTTTTTGAAGCCATTTATTCATTCAGTTTGTCCATCTGAAAATTGTCCTCCTTCAATCAAATTAAAGGCATTCATGTATAATTGAGCCATATTAAGAGGGGGGCATTCTATGAGGGGGGAGGGATTATGTGGTTTAGTCTGGGGTGGAAAGTGATGCATGTAGTTTGTATTTTCAAATTGATGCATGGTGTGTCCCATTTAAAAAAAAACCCAACATAAAAAGTACCTGCAGAAAATCCAGATGCAAATGTCTGCAGGTTAAACTATATACTCCTCAGCGAGTTTCAAAGTGAAAGATGTACATTTATGTTTACTTCAAATATTGGCGTCAAGCTGCAGCAAAAAATATCTATGGCTTTTGTCTCAGAATGCATAGTTTCTCATCGTCTCTCCGGGCCAGTCCAGGAACAGAAGGGGTTGTCAATCCCATTCAGCAGCTGAGGACTGAAAACTGAAAAGTTCTCTCTGACAGGCTATCTAACTGTCCGTGACGTCAGCTACTCAGTCTTTCAGTCCTCAGCAGCTGAATAGGACGTTAGGCTGACAGGCTCCAGGAACGGCGTTGAGGAATCCACAGATAGGAGATTTTCAAAAAGGAGGGTTCAGGTGTTCTAGCAGAGCATCCTTCCCTGGCCAATTTTTGAGTATTTTGTTTAAAAAAAAAAAAACAACGAAGGGAGACAGTTTTTCTGCTAACTTTGACTGCCGGTAGGCGGGGGCAGAGCCTGCTCACCGTGAAAAAAACGTCTCTTTAGGGCAAAAGGAATAAGCTGGGAGCCCCAGTTTTTGATCCTTCTGCCGATATTGCTCTTACTCCGTGTCCCGCTAGCGGCGGGAACTTGGAGGGCTCATACTGAGAACCTTGGTTCGGTAAACACTGCTTCTGAGACCCGGTGAGTGTTGTAGGGCGCAGGGGAGGACCGATCGGGCTGACTAACAGTGCTTCGCGGTGTTTTTTTCTCTTTTGCTCGCGCTCAGCTACTTTAGTATCGGGGATTTGCAGGCGTTTAGTTCTTCGTTCTCCGCAGTTGGTTGCTGGTTGTGTTTTTTCTGGTCGAATGGAGACTTTTTCGCCGGTGGGAAACGGCGGGGACAGCTCTCACAACGCTCAGTTGAAGGCGGGAACGGCAGCCATTTTGCCTTCAGCGGCAGCTTCTCCCGCGTCCCAGAATAAACCGGAGAAAAAGAAATGCAAATCCAAAAAGTCCTCTTCTGCTGAAGAGGGGTCTAAGGGGCAATCTGACAAGCTCTTTGACAATGTGGGATCTTTATTTTCGTCGGAATTTATTTTACAGTTACACAGAGCTTTTCTCTTAAAGATGGAGCAGGCTAGCAAGCCTGCTGTTTCAAACGTGCACATTCCACCACCGGAAGTTCCTCTTCCCTGCGGGGCAGCGTCGCAGCTGTTGGGATCAGGGGCTGATCCAGGTGAGGGAACCTCTAAATTGGATAAGGGGGCTGCAAATCAGGTGGATTGGATGGGGCTGTCTCCCTCTGCACCTCAATTGGGTGAAGAAGGTGAAATCTTTTCAGAGACGGATTTAGATCCCAGGTCAGGGGAACTGGAAGAGGGGGAAATAGCTCCAGGTGATGACCCTAATGTATTTAGGGTGTTTCGGAGAGAGGAGCTTGGAGCCCTGATTGTGCAGTCTTTAGCAGCACTGAACATTGTCATGCCCACGGTGCCTCATGAACCCTTAGAGGATCCCCTACTGCAGGGCTTTAGGCTAGAGCAGCGGTGTTTTCCGGTACACAGAGTGATTAAACAAATGGTGGAGTCGGAGTGGGAATGTCCGGAGGCTTCCTTGCGTGGCAGTCGGACGATGGGCCGTTTGTACCCCATTCCGCAGGAGGAAAAATTTGTTGCGTATGCCTAAAGTGGATGCTTTGGTAGCCGCGGTGACAAAAAAGACCACCATTCCGGTGGAAGGGGGTGTGGCTCTCAAGGATCTTCAAGATCGGAAGTTGGAGTCTCTTTTGAAACAGCTCTTTGATTCATGTGCTCTGTCGCTGCAAGCTTCCATTTGTGGAGCGTACGTGTCACGGGTGTCCATCCACTGGCTCCAAGGGGATTCCGCTGGGGTCAGGGAGGAGTCTTTCGTGACCGAAGGAGCGAAGTTGGAGTTGGCAGCGGCTTACCTCGCGGATGCGTTTTATGATTTGGTTCGTATCTCAGCAAAGTCTATGGCTTCCGTCATAGCCTCACGTAGATTTCTCTGGCTGAGGAATTGGGCGGCAGATTCATCTTCTAAAACTCGACTTAGTAAGCTGCCCTATAAAGGCAAGTTGCTGTTCGGGGAGGCTCTGGAAAAGATTGTTAAAGATCTCGGGGACTCTAAAGGGGGTCGGCTACCGGAAGATCATCCAAAACCGTCGAGGTCTGGAACTCAGCTCAGAGGGCAGGCTTGAGAGGCTCGCAGGTTTCGCGGACCATGTTTTGCCCCTTATCAGAGGGGGCGTTTTGCGGCTCGGGGTCAGCCCTTTCGGGGGGCTAGAGGGTTTGGCAGAGGATACTCGCATCCCCAACAGAATGCCCTCAAGAAGCTGCAATGAAGGGCGGCAGGTCCAGACAGAGATTCCGGTGGGCGGCCGGTTGCAGCAGTTTCTCTCTGTCTGGACCTCCATAACAACGGATCGTTGGGTGCTCGAGATCATACGCGAGGGTTATGCATTGGAGTTTGCTCAACACCTGCCCGACTCTTTCGTGAGGTCCCCTTGCGGATCTCAAGCAAAGCAGAATGCGGTGCGAGAGACGCTTCAACGGTTGTTACGGCTCAAGGCGGTGGTGCCCGTGCCACCAAGCCAGTGCGGCTTAGGTCGATACTCAATTTATTTCGTGGTCCCCAAGAAAGAGGGTTCCTTTCGGCCCATTCTAGATTTAAAGCAGGTCAATCGGTGTTTGCGGGTGCCTCATTTCCGGATGGAAACTCTGCGATCCGTGATTCGAGCAGTGCAACCTGGCGAGGTGCTCACGTCTATAGACCTCACAGAAGCGTACCTTCACATTCCCATCCGGCCGGAGCATCACAGGTTTTTGCGGTTTGCTGTGCCCATGGGTCATTTTCAATTCCGAGCGTTATCCTTCGGGTTGGCCACGGCTCCTCGGACCTTCATGAAGGTGATGGTGGTCGTGGCGGCGGGGGGTTACGGGGGGAGGGGATTCAAGTATATTCTATAGGTTTTTTTCACAGCTGCTTGGACAGTAGGTAGACTGAGTAGCTGACGTCACGGACAGTTAGATAGCCTGTCAGAGAGAACTTTTCAGTTTTCAGTCCTCAGCTGCTGAATGGGATTGACAACCCTTCTGTTCCTGGACTGGCCCGGAGAGAACTCAAGGAAAGACAATTAGCAGGTAAGGTCTAATTTCTATTTGACCCCACAAATATTGTTAGAGGAGAATTTCATAGTCTTCAATTGAAAATTTGGCAATGTGAAACCACTTCTCTAAGAGTGAGATCCACCTTCCTTACAAGAAAATAGTTTCCCATTAACAACTTGTTTTCTGTAACTTATGTAGTTTTTATTTTTTGAGGTGTTGCCCACCCAGGTTCCATCTTACCCCAAGTCCGTTCAATTTGGGTCCATAAGAGCTGCAAATTGATCTGGATTTCAGGACATTCCTAATGGAATATGCATGAGTTAAGGTCTTGTGCATAAAAATAAGGAACCTAATTTGTATCTCATGCATTTTCATTAGGGCTAACCTGAAAACAAGACTGGTCTGCAGCACTAGAAGGCTAGAGTTCAACACATCTGTACCCACGCTTTGCTTTTATTGAGACTGTTATGGGACCACAAGGCTCTCTGATAGGGTCTACAAGAAGATTGGAGCACTGCTGCAGTAGGAAAGTTACTGTGGTTATGTCCTGAGTTATGAAATAGCATTTTCAGAACTTTATTTTCTTATCATAACCAGGGAATAATGTTAGCACTTCACCCTTGGTTAAGGATTTCATCCTGCCTTGGAAACTTGATTGAAATTCTGCTGTAAGTTCTTTTGAAAAGACATTCATCGATTTTGGTATGCCCATGACATCTTGGGTGAATGCAGTACTCGCAGCTGTGGTCGCATAGAGGATCATCTTCAGTAAGCAAAGTAATGGTAGCCATGGCTGGCTGGGAGCTTTTGACTTGTATACTTTTGTAGGTGCAAGTATGCAGGGTAACATGGCAGACAGCAGGTACAGAGATTTCATCATGAAATCTTGAGGGCTGGCTTTTTCTAGTTTGCACATGGAGTAACCTTTGGAAAATGGTCCGCATAGTGTTTGTTAGAAGAAATTAGGCATGTTATTGCCATTTATAGACATAAGAATAAAACATCAGATGTTCCTTGCTTGATAAGATCAATGGTCCATTAAGCCCAGCATCCTGTCTGACAGTGGCCAGTCTTCTAGGTCACGAGGAAGTCCCCAGCAGAGCTCAGAGTACATCCTTTCCTTGCAGCCCTCTTCCAAGGGATAAGCAGTAGTTTTCCCAAGTCTACCTACCTAATGATGACTTATGGACTTTTCCTCTAGTTTGTATACTTCTTTGCTGCTCATTTTTGGGAAAGACAGTTAATCACATTTTTTTAATAAACTAAACTAATCTTGCCTAAATCCCCTTTTAAATCCAGCTATGCTGGATATCGTGATAGCATTCTCTGGCAACAAATTTCATTGACTGAAAAAACATACTTTCTGCAGTTCATTTTAAATCAGCTACTTGTTTTATGCAATGTCCCCTCATCCTAGCACTATTTGAAGGACTAAATAATAGTTCACTATTTGCCTTCTCACACCACTCATGATTTATAGACCTCTTTTCATATACCTTCTCAATTCTCTTCTCTAAGTTGAAGAGCTCTAGCCTGTTTGGCCCTCTTTTAAGGGAACGTTCCTTATTGTTCCTCCAGTTTAGTCCTCCACCTCTGAGTGTAGTGTACCTCCTCCTGCATCTTGTAGACAGGGCATGTCAAAATCGTGACATCACTGGATGTAGCCTGCTGGTCTCTCCCATCAGCCCCAGTGTGTCCAGTCTCCATGCAGCAGGAGGACATAGTGAGCCTAGGTGCTGGGCTCACTAGAGGAACAGATAAGGAGCTCTTTAGTCAGGGTGTTAGATTTCTAATTTTTAATTCATTAATTTTGGCAGGAATTGACTAGTTCTGAATTGTTATTTGATCAGGGTTTATTAGTTTCCCTTTAAATTCTTATTTCATTTACTCCATTTAAATTATTAGTTTGCTTAATTGGGGAACTTGCCCTTTAAAAAGAAAAAAAAAAAAAGCCTCCCGACCTGGCTGCCTTTCACATTTTCTTCTTCTTGGGCAGTAAAGCTCACCGTTTAGGATCTCCACCCCCCCCCCCCCTTGATGGTACGGGGTGAGCTCCGCGTGCTGTACCGGCACTCTGCAGAGACAGATTGCTTCAGGCGCAGACCACGTTTAGTCTAGTGGGCCGGTGCAACGGTTCTCGCTGCAGCGGCCATCCACAGCAGGGCCGGGCGGCTGGAGCGGCTGCAGTAGTCTCGCTGTGAGCAGCGATTTTGGTACGGCACCGCAGGTAAGGCCCTTCAATTGGGGAAGGGGCACTTATTGCCGTGTATGTGTCCAGGGTTTTTGGCACCATTTTAAGCGCAGCGAGGTTCGGCGCCATTTTAGTGGCTCAGTCGGGGCCGCGTGGCGAGAGTTCCTGCGTCTTGCGTCTTGATGAAAAAAGCGCCATAACACAGGCAGAGAGTTTTCTGTTGGGAGCAGTCATGCCGGTTCCTGCAAAGGATTACGGCATGGGTCGATACTCCCATTTATTTTGTGGTGCCAAAGAAAGACGGGTCGCTTCGGCCTATTCTGGATTTAAAAGGGGTGAATCGCTGTCTTAGAATGCCGCATTTCAGAATGGAAACGCTGAGATCGGTCATGGTGGCGGTGCGCCAAGGGGAATTCTTAACTTCCCTCAATCTCACAGAAGCGTATTTACACATTCCCATCAGAGAATTTCATCAAACGTTTCTGCGGTTCGCTCTTCCTTGGGGTCATTATCAGTTCCAAGCATTGCCATTCGGTCTGGCGACAGCGCCACAAACCTTCACCAAGGGTTATGGTGGTGGTAGCGGCGGCGTTATGGAAAGAAGGGGTTATAGTTCACCCTTATCTCGACGATTGGCT
Source organism: Ichthyophis bannanicus (assembly GCA_033557465.1). Taxonomy (NCBI): domain Eukaryota; kingdom Metazoa; phylum Chordata; class Amphibia; order Gymnophiona; family Ichthyophiidae; genus Ichthyophis; species Ichthyophis bannanicus. Next base: position 158,599,155 of record CM066043.1, on the reverse strand, counting down.
GATTCGGGTGAAGTCGGAGACCGAGAGTGCTCAGGTTACTGACAAGGTGGTGAAGTTTCTCCAGAGCCTTGGATGGGTGATCAATGCTACCAAGAGCCACTTGGTTCCTTCCCAGTATCTCGAACATCTGGGAGTTCGGTTTGATACGAGGGGCGGAGTGGTGTTTCTGCCGACTCGTCGAGTCCAAGTGCTTCGGCAGTTGGTACACAAGTTCAGGTCCGCGCTGGCGCCATCAGCATGGGATTGTCTTCGTTTGCTGGGGACTATGGCGGCAACATTGGAAGTGGTGCCATGGGCCAGATTTCATATGCGACCGTTACAGAGAGTGCTACTTTGCTGGTGGTCGCATCAGTCCGACCTCGCTGAGCAAATGACTTCCCTGTCCACTCAGGGTGCGGAAGTCCCTTCGGTGGTGGCTGCTACCGGGCATTCTGACAGCAGGAATGCCTCTGGAACTTCCGGAGTGGCTTCCTTTGATAACGGATGTGAGTCTTGTGGGATGGGGAGCACATTGCGAAGCTCTTTTCACGCAAGGCACCTGGACGGTACAGGAGAGCAAATGGTCGATCAACAGGCTAGAACTGAGAGTGGTCTGTCTGGTGCTGCAAGCATTCGAGGTGACTGTGACGGGTTGAGCGGTACGAGTGCTGTCTGACAATTCTGTAACGGTAGTCTACATCAATCGGCAGGGAGGTACAGGGAGTGCGGCCATGAAAGAGGAGGCAGAGGCACTGTTCTCTTAGGTAGAGATGTGGCTGTCAGCGATCTCGGCAGCACACATTGCAGGGAAGGACAATGTGATGGCAGATTTTCTCAGCAGGGTCTGAGTGGATGCCGGAGAATGGGAGCTGCATCTGGACATGTTCGCGCAGATAGTGTGAAGTTGGGGACTGCCCATAATGGATCTCATGGCGACATTTCAATCGGCGAAAACAGGTCGTTTCTTCAGCAGGCGCCGCGAGAGAATGTCGGAAGGAATTGATGCGCTGATATAGCGTTGGCCATCGTCAGGACTCCTCTGTGTTTCCTCTGTGGGCACTCATAGGTCCGAGTGGTTCAGCGGATCGAAGCTCATTGGGGAAAGGTGTTGGTGGCCCTGGAGTGGCCCAAGTGCCCATGGTACACCGATCTCATTCGCTTGCTCGACAGGAACCCCTGGTGGTTACCAACGTCAGAGAATCTGTTGCTGCAGGGGCCTCTTCGAATGCCTCAGGTGGATCGGTTCTCACGTTATGGCCATTGAAAGGGCAAGGTTGAAGAGAAAAGGTTACTCGGCGGCGGTCATCGCGACCTTACTGCGCACTAGGAAAAAGTCTACGTCCCTGGCATACGTGCGGATATGGTATATTTTTTAGGACTGGTGCTCGCGGAGGCAAGTTTGCGCGGCAAGTGCCGTCCCTGTGGTGTTGAGTTTTTTTGCAAGACGGGTTTGATAAGGGTCTAGCAGCCAGTTCCTTGAGAGTTCAGTTGGCAGCCCTGTCCTGCTATAGGGGCAAAGTCCAGGGGGTGGCTCTAGGCTCGCATGCGGACGTGTTGCGTTTTCTTAAGGCAGTTTCCAGGTTGAGGCCCTCTTGTAGAGTCTCGGTTCCACCGTGGATCTCAAGTTGGTTTTAGGTGCATTAGTTAAGGCACCATTTGAGCCTTTACCCCAGGCGTCGGTGAAGGATTTAACTTTAAAGACGGTGCTTTTGGTTGCCATCTGTTCAGTGAGGCAGATTTCAGAGCTGCAGGCATTGTCGTGTAGAGAGCCGTTCTTGAGTTTTTCCAGAGAAAAGGTCGTATTACGACCAGTACCGTCGTTTTTGCCGATGATAGTTTCTCCGTTTCACCTGAATCAACAGGTTTCTCTCCCAACTCTAATTTCGGCAGACGGTACTGTCTCGGACCGCAGTTTGCACCGTTTAGACATAAATAGGGTGCTGAGGCAATATTTAAAGGTCTCAGAAGTTTTTCGCAAGTCTTGACCGTCTCTTCGTGTTGTTCGGAGGATCCCGCAAAGGGGAGGCGGCGGCAAAAGCGTCCATTTCCAGATGGATTAAGGAGGCGATTGTGTCAGCATATCTGTTGCAGGGGCGTACAGTACCAGAGGGTCTAAGGGTTCATTCTACTAGAGCGCAAGCAACGTTATGGGCGGCACACAGTTTGGTTCCACCCGTAGAAATTTGTAGAGCGGCCACTTGGTCATTTCTTCATATCTTCAGTAAACATTACCATCTAGATGTCCTGGCGGCAAACGATGCCTGTTTTGGGGCGGTGGTGTTGCACTCTGGCTGGAAAGGGCCCTCCCAATGATTACTGCTCTGATACATCCCAGAGGTGGAGGACTAAACTGGAGGAACGATAAGGAAATAGAAACTACACTTACCTGGTAATTGTGGTTCCTTGAGTGACTCCAGTTTGGTCCTCATCCCACCCAGGACTGCTGTCATTAGCAGTGATTCTTCAGTGGGAGAGGTGCACAATTACAGGTGGGTATAGCCCGTAATGCAGTGGCTGTCGTCTGGCTTCGTTCTATCTCATTCTTTCTCTCTCTTTCTTGTATACGGCTAGGCATAGGGCGGAAAGGAGAACATGCAGAATGCAGCACCCCTTTCTTGAGCAGGGGGGTTTGTTGATTAAGTTTTCTGTTACGTGTTCAGATGCATATAAGGTTGAAAATTATTTTCTAAAAAAAGCTACTTATTTGTTGCTCCTTTGAGTTTGCTTTGTCAATAGTTCACTGGGGCTGATGGGAGAGACCAGCAGGCTACATCCAGTGATGTCATGATTTTGACATGCCCAGTCTACAAGCTGCAGGAGGAGGTACACTACTCAGAGGTGGAGGACTAAACTGGAGGAACAATAAGGAACGTTCCCTTAAAAGAGGGCCAAACAGGCTAGAGCTGCAGGAGGTACACTACCCAGAGGTGGAGGACTAAACTGGAGTCACTCAAGGAACCACAGTTACCAGGTAAGTGTAATTTCTATTTTCCTTCCATTTTCATTTTGTTTGTACCTTTTTCCAGTTCCTCTATATCTGTTTTGAGATGGTGCAACCAGAACTGCATACAGTTCTCAAGGTGTGGAAGCACCATAAATCAAGATGAAGGCATTATTCTAAAGATCCGTTTTCTCCAAGAACAAGCAGGAAGTCGGTCCTCACATATGGGTGACATCGGCGCTGACTGAGCCCGCGCGGATCATTTCCCCAGCTTTCAAAGAAAGCCTTTGGGAATGCTACCACGCATGCGTGGTCCCCTTCCCGCCCAAGGGTGCCTTCTTGTTCAGTCTCCTTTTTTCCGCGGAGCCCAACAGACATGGCCCTCATCGCTCCCGGAAAAAGTGATTCTTTCCCTTCCAAATTCTTGACTTCGGTCCCTGTACCGCCTTGTCAAAATTCTTCCTTGACCGGCGTTCACTTCTTTTTTTGCCCAGGGATCCTCGACCCTGGTCAGGTGTTCTCCCATCATGACTCCCCATGGGTTTAAAAAGTGTGACCGATGTGGCCAAATCATATTGGTTACTGATACTCATGATTGCTCCCTCCGCTGTCTGGGCCCAGACCATGACAGTTCCTCCTGTGACCGGTGCCATGCCATGCCATGATACCCAAAACCAATAGGAAACAGTTGGAGTTGCAGGGGAAGCTGTTTCGAAGCCAGACTCCGCTCAGGCATCCCCCTCTCCCAGTCCAAAGGAGGGTTCCTCGAGGGAGGTCCCGTGCGTCTTAGGAGTCCTGCGGCGGTGGCTCCTCAGTAGGTCGCCAGACCCTCCTAAGAAGAAGAAGAAGGTGCAGCCCCCCGAGTTGCTGACGAAACCTGGGAAGGTCCCATGGCGGGACTCGGGTGACTCGGTGCAGCGCCCTCCTAAACTCTTGAGTCAGAAGCCCTCAGCCGGCATTGACCATACCAAGGTTTGAGAACCCATAGTCCTCCTGGAGGACACACTCTCTGGAGTGCTGGTGCTGGACCCGAGGCCCTCGGTGTCCACGCCGAAGGCTGCTGAGCCATCGGGTCTCGAGGTCCGTATGGAAGCCATGGAGCAGAGTGTCTCCACCATTCTGGCATTATAGCAGGCATTGATGTCTGGACTCCCAGCATCATCATCCTCAACACCCGGTCGCCTGGCCTTGGGGGATACCCGAGGTGTCAAACCAGGCACTGAGCACTGCTGGCCGCGGGTAAGTCCTCAGCCCCGGCCCCGTCCCGGTCCTCGGAGCTTGGGTCCTCCTTCCTGGGAGACTGAGGACGAGGCTTCTCCTGAGACCCCCTGGTATTGGGACGTTCCCTTGGAGCCTTCACCCCGCAGCCTCGACGCCACTCCCCACCCAAGGATGTGGCGTTACATGATTTCATTCGAGTCATGGCCCAGGCTCTGTTGGTACAGACGGAGTCTGAGGAGGACCTGCGCACCGAGGAGCTGGAAATTTTGCAGTACGAGTCTCCACCCAAGGAGACTCTCACCATCCCGATCCCATCCATCCTTGAGAGGCTGCTGATCTGGACGTGGGAGAGCCCAGCCTCAGTTATGGTGGTTAGTCGGCGAATCAACGCCATTTACCAAGTCCGGAAGGGTGCAGGATTCCACAAGCCTCAGCTCCCGCACAACTCAATGGTGGTGGAGTTGTCGATGCAAAAGCTCAACAGTCAAAAGAGCTACTTGTCTGTGCCCCCAGGCAAAGAGGCCCGGGCCCTCGACGCCCTGGTCCGTAAGTGCTACCAGGGTGCCATGCTCGGGTGCCATATACAAGCCTACGAGCTGTATTTGGGGATGTATTTGAAGGGCCTGGTCCAGAAGCTCTCGGGGTTCTTGGTGGGCCTCTACGGGGAACCTCTCTAGCGCTTCTTGTCCCTGACAGGGGCTGTCAGGGACTGCTCTCTTGAGTTGTCTATGATGGGTTCGAGGCCTCAGCTCGGGTGGTGGCCGCGGGCATCGGCACCAGGCATGGCTGCAGACCTCGGACTGAGAGCAGTGGGTGCAGGAGAAGCTCCTGGAGGTGCCCTGCAATGGGGAGAATCTTTTTGGGAAGCCGATGTGAGCTGAGGCCGCCGCGATCGAGGCTGAGGTAGTTACTCGGCAGAGGCTTTCCAAAAAGACCTCAGCTCTCTCCAGGAAGAAGCCCTCGGGAAAGAAGACCTTTTTCCCAAGGAAAAAGGGTTACCCCTCGACCAGCCTTACCAGGGTCAGCCTCACTAACCCGCACAGCCAAAGGGCCAGAGGCATGGGTTCAGGAAGCCCAAGGCCCCAAAACCCCAGGCACCAGCCCACCCTCAGTCAGGGGGGAGCTTTTGACTCAGTGGGCAGGGTCTCCCCTCCCCCAGGAGACCCACCTCAGCCCATAGGGGGTCGACCGGCCTCCTTCACTGACAGCTGGGCCACCATCACTACAGACCATTGAGTCCTGTAGGTGGTGAGAGAGGGTTATTCCCTCCACTTGCAACAAAATCCTTCAGATTACTTTCCAGGGGAGCCACCCCGTCCCCTCCTTCACCAGGCCTTGCTCGTCACAGAGCTTGCAAATCTGCTCAGGGACAAGGCAGTGGAACCAGTGCCGCACCACCTCTTGGGCAGGAGTTTCTACTCAATGTATTTCCTTGTCCCCAAAAGTACAGGAGGCCTCCGGCCTATCCTGGATCTGTGCAACCTCAACAGGTTCCTGGTGAGGGAGTGGTTCAAGATGCTCTCCCTTGGAACACTACTGCCCTACCTCCGCCAGGGAGACTGGCTTTCCTCCTTGGATCTCAAGGATGCTTATGCCCAATCATGATTCATCCCTCCCACAGGCGATACCTGAGGTTTGTGGTGGGAGGTCTGCACTTCCAGTACAGAGTGCTCCCATTCGGGCTCACCTCCTCCCCCAGGGTTTTTCACAAAGTGCCTGGCCGCAGTAGCCGCAGATGTGCGCCTTCAAGGAGCTCACATCTTCCCCTATCTGGACGACTGGCTCGTCAGGGGCAGCACCACCGGGGAGGCAGACCAGGCCACAAGGCTGATACGCCCTCCATCAGTTGAGCCTCGTCATCAACTACCCCATGTCCAGGCTCTCCCTTACGCAGACCCTGGAATTTATAGGGGCCCAGCTGAACACTCTGCTAGCCAAGGCTTTCCTCCCAGAAGACAGAGCTCACCGCCTGATGCGGTTGGCCGGGGAGGTGCAAGCCTGCAGGTTGGTGCCGGCCCATCGGCTCTTCCGCTTACTGGGCCACATGGTCTCAACGATGCATGTTACACCCCTAGCCCACCTACACATGCGAGCGGCCCCAGTGGTGCCTCCGGTCTCAGTAGTGTCAGGCCACAGGCGAACTGAGGGACAGGGTGTGGGTCACCCGGCAGCTGGCGGCCTCCCTTACCTGATGGAAGTCCCTGCACCACTTCAGGGCGGGGTTGGCACCAGTACCTCAGAGGATTCTGACTACGGATGCCTCCCTGGCGGACTGGGGTGCGCATTTGCACCCAAGCTGTGGAATGATCTCCCCGCATCAACACGTGAGATCAAAGACTTAACAGACTTTAGAAAGGTGATAAAAACCCATCTGTTCCTGGAATACTTTGGAACGACCCCAGAAGATGATGATTAACAGTAACAGCAACTGGACCATGAAGCACAGCTAGAGTTCTTGAATATAGTTAGCAACTGACAATTGCTTGTTTTACCCCATGTAACCTCCAAGTTGAATAACCCTATTCAATGTAAAGCTTGTTGCTATAACTGTTCATTGTAAACCGCTTTGAATATATATGATAAGGCGGTATATAAGACCTGTTAAATCAATAAATTGTGAGTGCCAGCTCACTCAGGTCCACTGGTCTACCAAGGAGTCCCTCCTGAAGATCAACCTCCTCGAGCTCCGGGCTATCTTTCTGGCCCTGCAGACCTTCCGCCACTTGCTCTGAGGTCTTCCGATCCTCATTCAGACGGACAATCAGGTGGCCATGTTCTACATGAACAAGCAGGGTGGAACGGGCTCCTACTCTTTCTGTTAGGAGGCAGTAGCACTTCATTCCTTTGCAGTATGCAACTGCATGATCCTAAGGGCTATGTACCTACCGGGCCAGGACAACTCCCTGGCAGATAGGTTCAGCAGAGTCCTCCACCCACATGAGTGGCACCTGGACCCCGAGGTAGCCCAGAGGCTCTTCTGACTCTGGGGCAGGCCCTGCTTGGACCTGTTCGCCTCTCCGGACAATGCTCAGCTTCCGTGGTTCTGCTCCCCCTCAACCACAGTGCGCGGGAGGATGGCGGCAGGTGTGTTTCTGATCTCATGGTCGCAGGGCTTGCTTTACACATTCCTGCTGACCCCCCCTGATAACCAAGTGTCTGTTCAAAATCCAGAGCGAGCACGCCTCAGTGATCCTGGTAGCCCAGGCAACCCTGGTTCCCCCTGCTGCATACTCTGTCGGTGACAGCCCCAGTTACCCCTGGGCCTCCTCTCACAAGAGGAGGGCTCCTTCCTGCACCCCAACCTGAGGGATCTAACACTGACAGCGTGGCAGTTGAAGGGGTAGCGATGGCCCTTTTCCACCTCACAAGGGAAATCGAGGAGGTCCTCCTGGTCTCCAGAAAGCCCTTGCTTATGCCTTCAAGTGGAGGAGGTTCTCAGCCTGGTGCACAGCCAGGAACGTGAATCCGTTCTCTTGCCATGTACATCTCGTTTTGCAGTACCTTTTGCATCTCTCGCACTCCGGCCTGAAATCTTATTCAGTCAGGGTGCATCTCCGTGCAATAGCTGCGAACCACCACTCTTGAGAGGGGAAGCCCCTCTTGACCCTGCCATTAAATCAAAGGGGCTGCGGCTCCGATATCGCACGAAGTCTGCTACCGCTGCTTAGTAAACCCCCCCCCCCTTAGTTTTATGTGGCCATATAAACGCATAAAATGTGTTTTATAAAATACTTCTCTGGGAACAAGCAGGAAGTCAGTCCTCGCATATGGGTAGCGTCGGTGCCAATGGAGCCCACACTGTAACATCTCCCCAGCTTTCAAAGAAAGCCTTTGGGAAATGTACCACACACACGTGCTCCCTTTCCCACCCAAGGATACCATCTTGTCTCAGTCTCCTTTTTTCCATGGAGCCCATCAGATGTTTGTCTGTTCCCCCGGAAAAAGTTGGCGATTTTTGTCGTCTTTTTTTGCTTTCTCTGGTAGCATGCCAGTGCCTCCTTCCCGAGCCCGCTTGCCTTGGTATCGTGTTCTTGGGTTCCTTTTTCTTTTCCATTTTCTTCCTACTGTTTTATTTGGCGTGCGTTTGTGCCTTTTTCCTTGTCCAGTGAATTTGACCTCATGGGGGAGCCATCTTCCCCGCCATAGCCTCGGCCAGTTTTCTTCAAGCCATGCGGCTGCTACACTCATAATATGTCACGCATGGATCCGCATGACTGATGCCTCAGACTGGACCACGATACCTTGGTCTATGGCCTCTGTAAGCAGATGACCCCTAAGACCCTCAGGAAACATCAGCAGCAGTGTGAGTCGATTTTCCAGATGACCAACTTGGCCACAGAGTCCTCTGCAAGAGCCTGCTCCAAAACACCTTTCAGGACTTTGAACACCCGCAGAGACCATGCGGTCTTGGAGCCACTGGACCTCCAACCGGAGCTCCCGCATCAAAAATTGCACAAAAGTGCCAAAAGATCTTGAGGATCCTGTCGAGTGATGAGTTGGGGAAAGTGGGGAAATCCCATGGGCCCCCAGTCCCATAGCCCTTGACAGGAGGCAAAGGGCGATGGCAAGGAGCAGCCATCCAAGTTGCCTCAATAGGCCCCAGACTGGTTTTGGACCCCTGAGGCCATCCTGGTCGAGGATGCCCTCTCGTTGGCGCTGGACCCGAAATCCTCTGTATCCACACCAAAGACTGTGGAGCCATCTGGTCTTGGCCAAGATGGTGGCCTTGGAACACAGTTTGCCTTCATGGCCCAGCAGCAGGCTCTGATGCCCGGTTCCTCCGGGTCATCACTCCCAACCACCGGGCCCTCCACTGCAAGGGACTCCCTGGAGGTCGAGCCAATCCTCAAGTGCCACCAGCCTTGGCTACAATCTTGGTCCAGTTCCTCGGGGCCAAAGTCCTCACCGCTCAATGCCTTTTGCTCCGAGTGCCAAGCCACTGCAGCCCAAAGGTCCTTTGGTTCAGGTCAGCACCCTGAGTTCCAGAGGACCCCCAACTCCTCCTCCGAGCCAGACTCTGAGTGGGAGACCGAGGATGACGAGTCACTGGATACCCACTGACACCGTGATGTGCCCTCTGACCTGTCCCCTCCGGAGTTGAGGCGCCGGTCCTCTACTTTGTGCAGGACATGGCCAAGGTTCTGGCCTTTGCTACTGAGTTGGAGGAGAACCCTCTCACAGAGGACCTCAAGATACTCTAGTACGAGGCCTCCTGAAGGAGGCGCTCATGGTGCCCATCCCTCCTATCCTGGAATGGCTGCTCCTCTGCATGTGCAAGACTCTGCATTGGTGCCCATAGTTATCAGTGGCTGGACCCAATGTACCAGGTCCTCCGGAGCCATGGTTTCCAGAAAGCCCAACTGCCTCACAACTCTATGGTGATGGAGTTGGCCATGCGGAGGCTCAAGAGCCAAAAGACTCACTTCTCTGTGCCCCCGGGCAGGGAGGCCTGTGCCTTTGACACCATCGGCAGAAAGTGCTTCCAGGGCTCGATGTTTGTTGGCCAGATCCAGGCTTACCAGTTGTACATGGGCATGTACCTTTGAGACCTGGCGAAGGAGCTTGCCAGGTTCTTGTCTTGTCTCTCAGAGGAACCCTTCTGGCCTCGGCAGTCAGGAAGTGCTCCAAATTTATCACTCTAGTAGCCTATGATGGCATTGTGTTGGCAGCTAGAGTAGCTGCAGTGGGCATTAATGCCCTGTGCCAAGCTTGGCTACAGTCCTCCGACCTGGAGCAATGGGTCCAGGATAAATTGGTCAGCATCCCCTACCGTGGAAAGAACCTCTTTGGCAGACCCATGACAGACAAAGCTACTGAGCTGGAGTCCAAGAAGACTGCTGACCCTTCATACATGAAGAGGAAAGCTTATGGAAACTACCCTAAATACCAGGCCTTCCCAGCTCCCCAACAGGGTCTATAGGACAAGAGCATGGGCCATGTAAGCCTTAGATCCCCAAACCCCAGCCCATACCCATGGCACAACCTGGAGGCAGTTTTCAACTCCTTGAGCATAGCCTCTCTTCCCCAAGAAGGCACAGCCCTGCAGCACACAGGGTGACGTCTAGTGCTCTTTGCCCACAGGTGGCCCTCCATTACCATTGGCACGTGGGCCCTTTGGGTGGTGAGAGAGAGATACCACCTCCCCTCCTCCAAACACCCCCACCATTCTTCCTGGAAGAGCCCCTCAGGACTCCCCTCCACCAGGCCCTGCTCTGGCAGGAACTCGCAGGTGTTCTGGAGGACCAGGTGGTGGAACCCATCCCAGCCCACCTCATGGGCACAGGGTTCTATTCCTGCTACTTCTTGGTACTGAAAAGACCAGAGGGTTCCCCCCATCCTCAACCTGCGGAACTTCAACAGATTCCTGGTGAGGGAAACGTTCAAAATGCTCTCTTGGAACATTGTTGCCATACCTCCAGTGGGGAGACTGGCTATGCTCCTTGAACCTAAAGGATGTGTACACGCACATCCTCATCAACCCCCTACACAGGCAGTACCTCTGCTTCATGGTTGGGGGAGAACATTATCAGTACAGAGTACTACCCTTTGGCTTGACCTGCGTTCCAAGGTTATTCATCAAGTGCCTGGTGGTGGTTGCAGCCTATCTCGGACTCCAGGGGATATTCGTCTTTCCCTATCTGGATGACTGGCTCGTAAAGGGCAGCACAGCCATCAAGGCCCATCAGGCAATGGCACACACCATCCTGCTGGAGTGCCTTGGCTTCATCATCTACCTAAAGTCCCATCTCCAGCCAACCCAGGACCTGGAGTTCATAGGGGCTCGGTTGGACAATGTTCAAGTGAGGGGTTTTCTCCCTCAGGACAGGGCCCTACACCTGCAAGCGCACAGCACTGTCACTCGGCATCAGCCCACCTCATGCTTTGCCTACCGGGGCATATGGCATTCATGCTGCATGTCATTCCAAACACTTGCCTGTGGATGAGACTGCCCAGTAGGCCCTCCGCTTTATAGTTGTCCCAGGCCACGGGATGCTTGCAGGACAGGGTGCTCATCACTGTCCCCTGACACACTCTCTTGACTAGTGACAAAACCTCCAGTGTCTACTGGCCAGAATGTCCTTCCAGACTCCCGCACCCCAAAGGATCCTCATGACAGATGCCTCCAAACTGGGATGGGGAGCACATTGTGACAACCTCTGCCCTCAGGGCAGCTAGTCACTAACGGAGAGTCTCCAGCAAATCTACTTCCTGGACCTCTGAGCTGTAGCCTTAGCCCTCCAGGCTTTTCGCCACCACCTGCAGCACCAAGTGGTTCTGGTTCAGACTTTCACCCAGGTAGCAATTTTCTGCCCTACTCTCCCAGGAAGCGGTGAGCCTCTGCTTGTATGCCAGCAGCAATGGGATTCTCTTGCAGGCAGTTTATCTCCCAGGGTCAGGACAACGCACTGGTGGACCTGCTCAGCCGAGTCCTAGAGCTGCACGAGTGGAAGCTGGATCCCAGGGTGACTGACCAGCTCTTCTGTTCCTGAGGGTTGACCTCTTTGCCAGTCCAGCCAATGCACAACTGCCCCACTTCTGTTCCCAGCAGTTGTACCCTCCCGGATGGCGACAGATGCATTTCTGATCTCTTGGGCGGAGGGCCTCCTTTATGGATTTCCGCCCACACCATTGATCGCCAACACCCTATTCAAGGTCTAGCACGACAGGGCCACAGTGATCCTGGTGGGCCAGGCAGCTGTGGTTTCCCCTGCTTCCCTGCCTGTCCACATCACCCCCAGTTCCCCTGGGGTGCAACCCAGGCCTACTGATGCAGGAGGAAGGTGCTCTCCTGCACTCCAACCTGGGGTCTCTGTCATGGCCTGGTTGCTGAAAGGGGTGCCCTAGCTCCTTTCAAAATCTCTATCGAAGTGGAGGAGGTCCTCCTTGCTTCCTGCAAAACCTCCACCTGTCAGGCATATGCCTTCAAGTGGTGGAGGTTCTCTTTCTGATGCACGGAGCCTCAGGTCAACCTTTTCTCCTTATCTCTATCAGCACTGGCCCTCTGGAACTCCCTCCCAGATGATTTGCGGGCCACAAAAAACCTAAAAGATTTCCGCAAATCACTTAAAACCTTCCTATTCATGGAATATTATAACCAAACAGACTGTGAACTTCATTAACCACGCATGATTGTAGTAATAAGCACTAATAAGTATTATAGTAATGATAGGATCTTCTACATTATCCCTTTGTAAGTTATGTCACTCCTTATACTGTGTAATTTATTTTGTGTAACCCACCACTTTGATTGAAGGAAAAAGTGGTATACAAATCTAAATAAAAAGGAAGGCTGATCATTCCGGTTTATTTTTGTTTCTTGAACGTCAGATAGGGATGTAGGAAAGGAAGGAAGGAAGACAGGCAGAGTGAAAAAATAGAAAATGGAAATGAGATCCTAGAAAAGGATGTAGGAGACAAGAAGGGGAAGTGGTGGAGAAACTTGGGCCAACCCAGTTGGAAAATTAAAAATGATTGGACACCAAAGGTACAAAAGAATTTCTGTCCTTAGTGAAATTTGTCAGCTTTGAAAATGTGCATTTCCTTTTCGTCTCTCCGGGCCAGTCCAGGAACAGTAGGGTAGTCAACCTTCTTCAGCAACTGAGGACTGAAAACACCAAAGCTTTGCTGACAGCTCACTTTGCTCCCCCTGGTGTCAGAGAGCCAGTCTTTTCAGTCCTCAGCAGCTGAAGGACGTCTTGCTGACAGGCTCCGAGAGAGGAAAACAAGTTTTACATAGTTTGTCTCCTTGCTAGCCCTAGCTGGGTTAGTTTTTAGGAGTTTTCAGTGATCTTTCAACTTTGGAGAGTAAAGTTTTTATATACAAAAAAAAAAAAAAAAAAAGGATCCGAGAGATAAGGAGCAGAGAGAGAGGTTTCACTCCTTGCTACCTTGAATGCTTGAAGGGGGACAGTTGCTTCTGCAGCAGTTGAGGCAGAGCCTGCCTCGTAGATCGCTCCCCTTCGCTATAGCAGAGCACGGTTCTGGGAGCCCCAGAGTCCAGTCTTCTGTTTGCAGACTCCCGTTCTGCTGGGCCGCGAGCAGCGGTTCTGGGACGTTGGAGGAGAGAAGTGCTGTATCTCAGGTGAGAAGGGCAATTGTCGGCGGGTCTGTTAGGTTCCGCGGTTCTTTCCGGTTCGTTAAGCGGCGATCGGGTTCTGTTTGCACAGCGGTTTGGCTGCAGGTGTGTTTTCTCGAGTCAGGGCCCTAGGTTGGAGCGAAATGGAGGAGTCTTCAGGGGCTTCGAGTACAGGGAAGCCTCCGGTGGTTCTTGAGAAGGCAGGAACAGCGGCCATTTTAAAGCCGGCTGCCGTTTCTCCCACGCTGCCGCTCAAGTCTGTGAAAAAGAAGGTTAAATCAAAGCACTCTGCTCCAGTGATAGGGGAGAACCCCGGGATGATGTCATAGGGTCCGGAGGGGTTTAAAAGTCTTTTCTCTCCGGACTTTATCCTCTCCTTGCATAAGGCTTACTGCCTGAAGTTGGAGCGGGGGCAGGACAGGGAAGTAGATTCCTCTCTGCCAGTGTTGCCCACACTTTTGGCCTCTCCAGGGGATCCCGGGGAGGGCTCTTCCAAGGCCAGGGTTGTTCCCGGTGGAGCAGAGGGAGGGCTGGAGCAGCCGAAGCTAGAAGTTCTTGGTCCAGAGGAGGGAGAGATTCTCTCAGAGACTGGGTTGGTTTTGTGGAGGTGATGGTAGTAGTGGCGGCGGTATTGCGGAAGGAAGGTATTCTTGTGCATCCTTATCTGGACGACTGGCTTATCAGGGCGCGTTCTATTCCAGAGTCGCAGGCAGCCACCGTGAGGGTGGTGACTTTTCTGGAGAGTTTAGGATGGGTGGTCAATCACGCCAAAAGTCAGTTGGCACCAGTGCAGTCCCTGGTATATTTAGGGGCATTGTTCGACTCGGCTCGGGGGGCGGTATTTCTGCCAGAGATCAGACTTCAAAAGCTATTGCGTCAGGTGTCCGCCGCCTTGCCCCTCAAGGCTCCAACGGCCTGGAGATACTTGCAGCTCCTGGGCTCCATGGCGGCAGCCTTAGAGATGGTACCCTGGACCAGAGCCCATATGCGACCACTACAGCACTCGTTACTGTCCCGGTGGTCTCCGCAGCGCCATCCTCTCAGCTGGCAGTTGGTTTGTCCGGTAGAGGTGGCCAGCAGTCTGGAGTGGTGGAGCGATCCCGCGCATCTGAGGGCGGGAATGCCGCTAGCCATGCCGGATTGGGTGTTAGTCACCACGGATGCCAGCCTCTCCGACTGGGGGGCGCATTGTATGGCTCAAGTGGCGCAGGGCCGTTGGACGGAAGAGATGTCTCGTTGGTCCATCAATCAGCTGAAGATGAGAGCAGTGGCGCTGGCGTTGCAGAGGTTCGAGGCGCTGGTATGCGGCAAGGCAGTTCGTGTTTTCTCAGACAATGCGGTCACCGTGTCCTACATCAATCGTCAGGGGGGCACAGGCAGTGCTGTCTTGTTAAAGGAGAGTCTGGCGCTCCTGAAGTGGGCAGAGGAGCATCTTCTCACTCTGTCAGCGGCGCATGTAGCAGGACAAGACAATGTGCAGGCGGATTTTCTCAGTCGTCAGCTGTTGGATCCCGGGGAATGGCGGCTAAACGATGCCGTCTTTCACGACATAACGAGGCGCTGGGGTCAGCCGGTTATGGATCTGATGGCGACCTTCGACAATGCCAAGGCCGAGGAATTGACAACAATAAACAGGCATTCATTCTACTTTTCATCGACATATCAGCAGCGTTCGATAGCGTACACCACACAATAATGCTCAATAACTTGAAACAAATAGGATTAAAATCCACAGTACATAAATGGTTCTCGTCCTACTTAAATGATAGAACGCAAAATGTAAGAATTGGAAATCAAAACTCAACCACATACAAGCAAGAAATTGGTCTACCACAAGGTTCAGCGCTGTCAGCTCTACTATTTAATATTTACATAAAACCAGTCTGCAACATTTTTAAAAGTTTTGGAGTACGATATCATCTATACGCAGATGATATTATGATGTACATTCCATTCACAATTCCCAACCTACCGCTTCAACTTCTATCGGACTGCTATAATGAAATCACAACTTGGCTAAAAGCACAAAACCTCCATATCAATCACACTAAAACAGAAGTTCTAATTGTGACCAAGAACAGATCATATACCCCTCCGTCATATATAAGACTTCAAAACCAAGAAATCAAAATAAAAAAGGAAATAAGATATCTAGGTGTTATACTAGATACTCACCTCACGATGGAAACACACATCAGCAATACCATAAAGAAAATCTATTTCAAACTCAAAACCCTCAAACAACTTCGTCCACTACTTTTTACACAAGACTTTATCAACATAATCCAAGCCACCATAACCCCACATTTTGACTTTGCCAATCTAATACTAATAGGCATAACAAAACAAAGCATTAAACGATTGCAATTAGCACAAAATGCAGCAGCCAGAATCACATTGAAAATTAACTCCCTCCAACACATATCACCTATACTAGCCTCCCTTCATTGGTTACCAATTCAAAGTAGAATAATCTATAAAACAATAATAACATCATTCAAGGCCTTATATGACCTGGCCCCTTCCATGATATGCAACCTAATACACAAAGAACCATCTAAGTCTACACACAGAAAAGGGCAATTAAACAGACTGAAAATCCCGAAAGATTTTACAAAAGCCCATAAATCAACAAACAATAGAGCCTTTTCCCATATTGCCCCTACAATCTGGAATTCCCTCCCAGAGGAGCTACGAAAGCTAACAGAGATAATGGAACTCCGCAAGAAATTAAAAACCTATCTGTTTACCAAACATTATAATATAGATAATTCATTATCTACATTAGACAAAGGTTAAAGAGATAATCGGATTGCTCCATGCAAAAGCCCTTTAACCCACACAGATAGCACTCACCCTTGATATATTCATATATAAACTTTGTACATAGTTTGCACACGGTTTGGTATTATATTGCACTGTTTATTCTACATTTAATATGATGTTCCTTGTAAATAAGTTCTGTTATATCTCAATGTTCCATGTAAAACAAACTTGCTTTGTTAATTGTTGTTAACTGTAAACCGCAACTGAACTTTGGAAGATGCGGTATAGAAATGTGAATAAAATAAAGGCGTTTCGATTTTTCAGCAGAACCAGGGAGCGCATGTCTGAGGGCCTGGACGGCTTGGTTCAGCCCTGGCCGAAGGGGGAGCTTCTCTGTGTTTCCTCCGTGGCCGATGGTAGGGCGCGTAGTGCGCAGAATCGCTTGTCATCCAGGGACGGTGATTCTTATTGCCCCAGATTGGCCGAGGCGAGCGTGGTATGCGGATCTCGTGCACTTGCTGGTCGATCATCCTTACAGGTTGCCGTGTCGGATGAACTTGTTGTACCAGGGTCCGATTCTCATGCCGCAGGTGGATCGCTTCTTGCTTACGGCTTGGCTCTTGAAAGGCAGCGGTTGAAACGGAAAGGTTTTTCCGCAGCGGTGGTTAATACCATGTTACAGGCTCGTCAGCAGTCCACGTCGGTGGCCTATAGTCTGGTTTGGAGAACCTTCGAGCACTGGGGAGCCAGGCACGGGGTGCACGCTGGAGCAGCAGGGGTGCCGGACATTTTGGCTTTCCTCCAGGACGGGCTGGATAAAGGGTTAGCGTTCAGTACCCTGCGAGTACATCTGGCGGCTATAGCTTGCTTCCGTGGTAAAGTGCAAGGTAGGAGTTTAACGTTGCAGCAGGATGTGCAGCAGTTTTTACGGGCGGTTAAGAACGTGCGACCGCCTCGAAGACCGGTGGTGCCTCCTTGGGATTTGAATCTGGTTTTACGAGCCCTGATGCGCGCACCGTTTGAGCCAGGAAAGACTGTGCCGCTTAGAGAACTCTCGTGGAAGACTGCTTTTTTGGTGGCATTGTGCTCGGCTCGAAGGATTTCAAATTTGCAGGCGCTGTCCTGTAGGGAGCCGTACATTCAGTTCTTGGCAGAGAAGGTGGTGCTCATCCGGTGCCCTCCTTTCTTCCTAAGGTGGTGTCAAGTTTTCATGTGAATCAGTCGATTTTGTTCCCTACGTTTCGCTCGGCCGCGGAGGCTGAGAGTGGAGTTCCCCTGCATAATTTGGATTTGGGGAGAGTGCTACACCGCTATATCAGGCGGACGCAGACTTTCCGGAAATCGGACAGGTTGTTTGTGCTATTTGCCGGTGCACGAAAAGGGGAAGTGGCCTCTAAGGTCTCGATTTCGCGCTGGATGAAACAGGCGATTGCAGCTTCGTATCAGGCCGGCGGGAAGGAGGCGCCAGAGGGGCTGAGGGCTCATTTCACTCGGGGGCAAGCGACGTCCTGGGCCGAGTGGGCTTTGGTTCCTCCGGTGGATATTTGTCGAGCAGCAACCTGGTCGGCCTTGCATTCCTTTGCAAAGCATTATCGCTTAGATGTTCAAGCGGCGGGGGACGCAAAGGTTGGCGCAGCTGCGGTGTTAGCAGGGCTCTTGGGTCCCTCCAGTGAGTAGTTACTGCTTTGGTACTACCCTACTGTTCCTGGACTGGCCCAGAGAGATGAAAAGGAAGACGAAATTAGACCTTACCTGCTAATTGTCTTTCCTTGAGTATTCTCCGGGCCAGTCCAGGGCCCTCCCGGAAGTTAGGGGGACATGGTTCCTTCTCCTTCTATCCAGTGGCAGCCACGGAGCTGCGAGTACAGTATTGCTTGGCAAGGAATGCCCTCGGCTTAGCAGGACCAGGTGGTCCTAGGGGTATCCTGGGGGTCTTACGCAGAGAATCTGGCTATGGGGCTCCCATACAGTTTGGTGCCAAGTTCCCCTAGAGGGGATATAGGTTTTTATTTTTTGTTTTGGAGGGGAGTGTTTCACAGTTCACTGTTCTTTGATACGGTTTGTGCTTACTAGTAGAAGTTTTAGGTCTTGGTTTTTTGCTTGGTTTTTTGCTTCACTGCTTGGATATTCTTAGACTGGCTCTCTGACACCAGGGGGAGCAAAGTGAGCTGTCAGCAAAGCTTTGGTGTTTTATGTCCTCAGTTGCTGAAGAAGGTTGACTACCCTACTGTTCCTGGACTGGCCCGGAGAATACTCAAGGAAAGACAATTAGCAGGTAAGGTCTAATTTCGTCTTTGTTATAGTTCAGTGCAGAAGGATGTGCATTTCTATTTCTCTTTTTCAGTCTCCTTCCAATCCCAGTAACCCCCCTCCCCCCAATCATCAATCCTCTTCCAGTCCCACTACCTTTCAGCAATCGCCCTCCTTCCAGTTCCAGTAACTCTTCCTCCCCCAAGTGTTAGTTTCCTTCAGTCCCAGTAACCCCACAACCATGCTGTCCAGTGTCAGCCCCAGCATCAGCCCAAGTCCCAGCCAATCTCTCCTCTCCTCTCTTCTCTTCTCTTCTGTTGCAGCTGATTTACACAACCACGGGAGCATATTCCTTTGCTCCCATGGCTGTGTTGCATTACAAGCTGCTGGCAATGTGGAGCTTTTAAAGATAAACACAAGCATTCCCTATTTCTCACAGTAAACAAGTGCTTGCTACTTTCTTTAGAAATGCCATGGTACAGGTGGCTTGCAAAGCAGCACAGCTGCAGGAGCAAAGGAAATGCTCCCATGACCTTTAAAGGTTGTGCACTCTTAGCCAGTGCCTCAATAGAAACATAGAAAAATGACAGAAAAAGGCCACATGGCCTATCTAGTCTGTCCTTCCATATCAACAACTACAACAGTCCCCTTTTTTCCTTTACAGATCCTCTGTGTTTGTCCCATGCTTTTTTGAATTCAGATACTGTCCTCATCTCTACCATCTCCACTGGGAGACTATTCCACAGATCCACTACTCTTTCTGTAAAGAAATATTTCCGCATATCACTCCTGAATCTATCCCCCTTCACCCTCATCCCATGTCCCCTCGTAGCAGAACTTGCTTTCAATTGAAAGAGGCTCTCCCCCTGTGCATTTATGCCACGGAGGTATTTAAACATCTCAATCATATCACCTCTATCCCGCCTTTCCTCTAAGGTGTACATATTAAGATACTTAAGTTTGTCCTCATATGCTTTATAATGAAGACCACTAACCATTTTAGTAGCCACCCTCTGTACTAACTCCATCCTGTTTATATCCTTTTGAAGGTGCGGTCTCCAGAATTGCACACTATACTCCAAATGAGGTCGCACCAAAGACATACAGAGGCACTATCGCCTCCTTTTTTTCTGC
Organism: Ichthyophis bannanicus; assembly: GCA_033557465.1. Taxonomy (NCBI): domain Eukaryota; kingdom Metazoa; phylum Chordata; class Amphibia; order Gymnophiona; family Ichthyophiidae; genus Ichthyophis; species Ichthyophis bannanicus. Next base: position 158,579,788 of record CM066043.1, on the reverse strand, counting down.
TAGCCATTCCTCTCCGTATGCACCCAAGCATCCTTCTAGCTTTTGCCATCGCCTTTTCTACCTGTTTAGCTACTTTAAGATCATCAGACACAACCACGCCTAGGTCCCACTCTTCTTTAGTGGACAAAAGTACTTCACCACCTATACTATATTGCTCCCTTGGATTGGTGCAGCCCAAATGCATGACCTTACATTTTTTAACATTAAATCCTAGCTGCCAAATTCTAGACTATTCTTCAAGCTTTGCTAGATCCCTCCTCATGTTATCTACACCTTCCTGAGTGTCTACTCTATTGCAGATTTTGGTATCATCCACAAAGAGGCAAAGCTTACTCGACAGCCCTTCCGCTATATCACTAACAAAGATGTTAAAAAGAATCGGACCAAGGACAGATCCCTGGGGCATATCACTGGTAACATCCTTCTCCTCAGAGTGAGCTCCATTTACCTGTACCCTTTGTCGCCTCCCACCCAACCAATTTCTAACCCAAGCAGTAACTTTAGGGTCCATCCCTAGGGTGCTCAGTTTGTTTATAAGTCGCCTGCCTCTGGTGAATCCATGCTGCCTCGGATCCTGGAATCTGCTGGACTCCAGAAACCTCACTATTTTCTCTTTCAGCAGCGTTTCCAATAATTTACTCACCACCGAAGTTAAACTAATCAGCCTGTAGTTTTCAACCACATCCTTACTTCTACTTTTGTGTAATGGCTTGCCTATTAAGTCGGCTCTGATGGAGGCTTCCATAGGGAGTGTGAGACTCTGCTGTCCTGTTGTTAAGTCCAGGATGCTGGAGAAGAGCCAGACAAAAAGGCTGTAGCAGTACGGGATAGAGGAACTTTGAAATTGGCCTGGGTTTAACAGACTTTTTTCTCCCATGGATTTTGGAGGGGGGGGGGGGGAGATCTGATTGCTAGCTTGGTGCAGGTGATGAAGCAATCAGTACTCTAGTTATACTGGTGCCGCCCCAATAATTTTACACATGGGAATGGCAGCCATTATCTGTAGTGCCTGAGTTCCCACACATTTTAGGGGGAGGGTAATAATACCTTCAGGCATTGTTTTACCTACAGGAAGTTGTAGCCTGAGATTAAAGCGTTCTCCTAATAGCCTACTACTACCAATAATATATATTGCGCCACAAGGCATACACAGTGCCGTACAGACACACACAAAAACAGTCCCTGCCCATCAGAGCTTACTCTAATCAAGACAGACAATACAACAGATGAGAATAAGGGTACAAAAAGGGAGGGCATGGAGACACAAGGAAAACCAGAGATCAGGATCCAAGAGCAGTCTCAAAGAGATGAGCCTTCAGCATGGATTTGAAAAGGGAGAGAGATGAAGCTTGACATACAGACTTGGGTAGTTTGTTCCAATCATAAGGAGCAGCAAGGTGAAAGGAATGGAGCCTGGAGTTAGCAGTAGAAGAAAAGGGCATGTACAGAAGTAGGCCAGTAGAAGAGCGGAGCTCACGAGGAGGGGTGTTGGGAGAGAGGAGAGGTAGTGAGAAGCAATAGAATGAATGTTTATAGGTCAGAAGGAGAAGTTTGAATTGGATACGGAAACAGAAGGGGAGCCAATGATGTGACTTAAGAGGGATAATATGAGTATATTGGGACTGGTGGAAGATTAGCCGTGCAGCAGAGTTCTGAATAGCTAGAAGGGGTGAGAGGTGACTCGAAGGGAACCCAGCAAGGAGAAGGTTGTAATGGTAGAGATGGGAGATAACTAAAGAGTGGATAAGTGTTTTAGTAGTGGATTCACAAAGGAAGGGGCACATTTTATTATAGAGAAAGACATGACACATGTTTCACCATCAAGTTGTTTACTTTCATTGTGACTGTTTTTCCAGATGTCATGTCCAGAAACTCTCCATTAGGTTTAAGACGTGCAACAGGACCATGTCTCTAACAGACACCGATCGTTGGTGCCTGGAGCCTAACCATGAACCCCTGTCATGTCTTGTGTTTACAGATGTAGCCACTAACTCAAGACTCCCAGATACTAGTGCTCAATCAGACAAGTCCATCCAAATCATACAGAAACACCATAAACATATGATGTAATGAAAATACTTAATCCCAAATTGCCATTACTTAATGTTGTATAGTATTGCATTAATACGTGAAAAAATTATTATAAGTGAATGAAGGACCTCAGTTGGGGTAGCCCTGCCAGTCAAAGAAATTCTGCACAGGCAATAGACATTATTTTAACCACATCTTTCTCTTTCATCAATCCTCATTCATAATGAGTTCATCAATTTTTTAGATTTTAAGTATATAAAACAAGTTACTTAGCTAAATATAAGCATTAGAAACCGCTGAAAAATGCTGAACACCCAGCCGTGGAACGAAAAGTTCAAAATTCTCTCGACTCTAGTTTCACTGTATCCATTTCTAATGGCTGCTTCAGGAGAAAGCGATCCAGCAAGGGTATACTGAACAATAAATCCGATATTCAATGCCGGGTTCATATTCAGCCCTGGCATTGAATATCTGAGTCAGTCGCTCTTGTGAATTGGTGACCAGGCCAATATTGTGCTGCTATTGCCTAGTTAGCTAACAGTATGCGGCAGACGTTAGGCCAGGGTTACCTGCGCCTGGCTTACCGCATATTGCTAATCAGGCAGCAGCTCAATATCACTGCTGACTGGTTATGAATCAGTGTCACCTCTGCTCTGCCCTGGAACACCTCCCAACAAACTGTATGCTAAGCAGTTAGCATTGGGGTGTGTAGAGCCAGCATCTGCTGATATTCAGCAGCACTAACCATGCTGAGTATCCCATTCACCATGATTAACGCGATTAGCAACTCTGCTAACTGCCTTAATTGCTTTACAGGCTCTCTGTGAATAAGAAGGTTGACTCGATGTACCAAGTCCAGAAGGCTCCTGAATTTAAGAAGCTTCAGCTGCCGCACCACTTCATGATTGTCAAATTCACTCTCAGAAGGACAAAGAGCTTCAAGTCACAAACGCTGGCGCACCCCCCCCCCCCTCCACTGGAGGGAGGTTTGAACTTTGGAGTCTTTTGGGAGGAATGTGTTTTGGAATGCAATGCTCACTTCATGCATAACATCCAACCATGAGCATGCACTTGAGCATCATGTGGCAGGAAAAAGGATCCTAAGTGAAGGTTCAGTCAATATGTGGCATAATGGAGTGGAGGAGTGGCCTAGTGGTTGGGGCAAGGTACTTCAGGCTGGAAGGTCAGGGGTTCAAATCCCACTAGAGGACAGCAACCTTGGGCCAGAAGGACTGGGATTTCTAGTCCCACAGGTACTCCTTGTGGTCTTGAGCAAGCCACTTAACCCTCCATTGCCCATGTTCCCTGTAAGTATTAGGGTATGTGTCTCATAACCCCTCATGTTAAATGGTATCCCCAATTGTGTTGTGACCACTTTGATTGAAGGATAAGGATAAATAAATATGTGGACAAGCATTTAAACTAGGGAAAGGGGGTGATTGGATGGGAAAGAACAAGTTCAGACCATCACTCCCAGCAAAAACTTAATAGTGGAACCAGTCACCATATTAACCCACACGTAAGTGGAAAATGGGAAGAGGAGCGTAGGATAAAATCCATGCAAAATATAAGCAAGCCAATCAACAATTTCTGGAAGGCAATGAGCACAAATGCTTGAAGCCTAGCCAATGTTTCTGACCTGGAAGCCCTAATGGTGGAAATGGGCTTGGACATTGTGGCCATTACAGAAGCATAGTTTAACAAGTCACATAAATGAGATATAGCCATACCTGACTATAATTTATTTAGAAGAGATAGAGAAGGCAAAAGAGGGGGAGGAGTAGCCCTATATGTCCAAAGCAATATTAAAGCTGCTGAAAATGCAGGGGATGTGGGGAAAAGAAGAAGCGCTGTGGATTGTGTTGGAAAGAGGAGCTCATCCCACTGATGTAGTCTACAGGTCTCCAACTCAAATGGAAGAAGTGGATAGAGACTTGATCATTGATATGCAAAAGTAGCCACGAAGGACTGACTTTAATCAACCGGATGTAGACTGAAGTATTCCTTCTGCAAATCTTGAAAGAAGTAAAAGGATTGTGGATGCCTTCCAAGAAGCATTGCTCAGACAAATGGTGATGGAACTGATCAAGGAAAGTTCAGTGCTGGATATAGTACTCGTCAATGGAGATAGTATGTCGAATGTCCGGGTGGGTGCGCATGTGAGCAGCAGCGATCATCACACGGTGTGGATTGAGGTAAAAGCTAAAGCAGAGTCCAATCACAGCAAACAAAGTCCTAGACTTCAAAAACACTGACGTCAGTAAAATGGCCAAGTGCCTGAAGGAGGAGTTCGTAGGGTGGGAGGAGATAAGGGAAATGGAATTGCAGTGGGCTAAACTGAAAGAGGCAAATATATAATTTTTTATACTGCTTTATCATTTCAGTCAAAGTGGTTTAGATTGTAACTTAAACTTGGTAATGTACATTAAACAGGGACCATTGATAACTTGGATTTTTCTGAGGCAATGGAGGTTTAAGTGACTTGACAATCATGTAAAGAAAGTAAATAAAAACTAGAGGTCTCCACCTATATGGTTCTCTAAAGAAGTGACTACACAAAGGCAAAAACCACAGCTTTCACAAAATTCAGAAGATCGCAAACAGAAGAACACAGGAAAGAATACAGGATAAAGCTAAAAGCGACAAAGAGAAATATGGATAGCAAAAGTGGAAGACATGATGGTTAAAGATGTGAAGCATGGAGACAACTTTTTCAGGTATATTCTGGGGGAAAAAGTAAGATCAGAGGTAGAATTGCAAGACTCTAAAGTACCGAGGACGGATTCATGGAAAGTGACATTGAAAAAGCAAAAATGCTAAACAAATACTTCTGTATTCACTAAAGAAAATCCTGGAGAAGGACCACATATGATTGACAAATATACAAATGGGAATGGAGTAGATTCCACACCATTCACAGAAGATGTATTTGAACAGTGTGAAAGACTGAAAGTGGACAGATGAGATACATCCCAGGATATTGAAAGAGCTCAGAGGTTCTGGCAGGGCCTTTACAGGATGTTTTTTAATAGATCCTTGGAGACAGGAGAGGTTCCGCAGGACTGGAGAAAGGCTCATGTGGTACCTCTTCACAAAAGTGGTAATAGGGAAGAGGTGACAAACTATAGGCCGGTAAGCCTTACCTTGGTGGCAGGAAAAGCAATTGAGGTGCTTCTGAAAGAGAGAATAGTGGAGTTTCTAGAAACCAATAGGTAGCTTGATCCGAGGCAACATGATTTTACCAAAGGATGATCATGCCAAACAAATTTGATTGCGTTCTTTGACTGGGCAACCAGAGAGCTAGATCAAGGGGATGCAATGGATGTGATCTACCTAGATTTTGGCAAAGCCTTTGATATTGTTCCTCATAGGAGGCTTATCAATAAACTCAGCAGCCTGGTGATGGGTCCCAAGGTGGTGACCTGGATCAGAAATTGGTTGACTGACAGACAACAGAAGGCGGTAGTAAGCGGAACTCACTTGGAAGAAAGGAAGGCGAGTAGTGGTGTACCCCAGGGGTCGTTCTTGGGACTGGTACTATTCAATGTATTTGCGAGTGATATTACTGAAGGATTGAAGGGAAAAATCTTCTTTTTTATAGATGACACAACAGAGTGGACTCCTCTGAGGGAGTGGATAACATGAGGAAAGATCTACAAAAGCTGAAAGAATGGTCTAATACTTGGCAATTAAGATTTAATGTGAAGAAATGCAGAGTCATGTTCTTAGGGTGCAGAAATCCAAGGGAATTATATGCAGTAAGGGGTGAGAGGTTGGTGTGTACAGACTAGGAGAAGGACCTCTGTGTGACTGTTTCTGAGGATCTCAAGGTGGCAGAACAATGTGATAAAGTGGTGGCCAAAGGTAGAAAGATGCTGGGTTGCATACAGAGAGGAATAACCAGCAGAGAGGAGGTATTAATGCCCTTGTACAAGTCATTGGTTTGGCCTCACTTTGAGTTTTTTGTTCAGTTTTGGAGACCATATCTCACAAAGGATATAAAAAGACTTGAAACATTTCAGAAGAAGACTACAAAAATGATTGGGAGTCTGCGCCAGAAGACGTATGAGAAGAGACTTGAAGACCTAAATATGTATACCCTAGAGGAGAGGAGGGACATCTGGAGATATACAAATGTTTAAATATTTAAAGGGTATTAATGAAGAAATAAACTTTTCAAAGAATGGGAAGCTGTAAAACTAGAGGGCATAACATGAAGCTTCAAGGATATAAACTTAAAAGCAACATCAGGAAATACTTTTTCATTGACAGGGTAATGGAATTCAAAATGGCATGGGACAGATACAGTGGATCCCTTTTTATAGCAAGAGGATAAAATCTAAATAAACTTAACTATTTCTTATACCTCAACAAATAGAGAGGGGCAGCCTGCATAGAGCAGTGGGTAGAACCCTAAACAGAGGCATAGAGGGGGGTGACCTGTACGGTGCAGCGGTATACTTACTCTAGCCATCTTACTGGGTAGACTGGATGGACTATACTAGTTTTTCTCCAGGACCAAGCAGGAAGTCAGTCCTCACATATGGGTGACGTCGGCGCCGACGGAGCCCTCGCGGAGCAATTTTCCCCAGCTTTCAAAGAAAGCCTTTGGGAATTGCAGCGCGCATGCGCGGTCCCCTTCCCGCCCAAGGGTGCCATCTTAGCCAGTCTTCTTTTTTCCGCGGAGCCCTTCAGACGTGCCCGTCTTGTCCCCGCTGAAAAAGTTGATTTTTTCGTGTTTAATCTCTTTTTTCTCTATCGGTTCGACGCCGGTCCTTTTCCTGCCCGGACTCGCGACGCCGTTGCGAGTCCTTCTGTTATTTTTCGGTTTTTCTGATTTTCTGTCAGTTTCATTTTCGGTTTTTCACTGGTAGCCCGGTCCTTTGACCTTGCAGGGGCCCTTTTTCCCCCGATGGCTGCCAGTGGTTTCAAGCGGTGTGTTCAGTGTGACAGAAATATGTCACTCACTGACACACATGATAATTGCCTCCGCTGCCTTGGCCCGGATCACGAGGAACTGATCTGTGGGGCCTGCAGCAAAATGTCCTCCAAAGCGTTAAGGAGTCGGCGGCATCAGCGGGAACGAATCTTCGCTGACCCCGGCCGTACCCGGACCTCGTCGGAGGCCTCGGCGTCCAGAGGTTCCAGCTCTGACCATCGCCGGAGTTCCTCCGACAGGGGTTCTCCCTCCGGGGACCATCGTCGGAAGGTGAAACCCGCGAGGGCGGCGTCGGTGGACGCTCCTGGTTCCGCGAGGGCCAGGTCGCATAGCCCCGATAGCCGTCCCGGGTCTTTGGAGAAGGAGCATCTGCCGAAGCGACCTCGTCTGGAGTCGGAGTTGCCTGCTCGGGTAAGTCCTGTAGTCCTCCTGGACTCGCCTCAGAGGGGTCCGACGTCGGGCCCGACGCCGTTGGGGCCCGAGTCGGGGGCTGCTGGGTCACCTGAGGTCGGACTCAGGTTGACGGCCTTGGAGAGCAGACTCTCTGCCTTCATGGACCAGCAGCGGGCACTGATCGCTAGCCTCGCTGGCGCCTCTGCCCCGACCGCCGGGACGTCGACGTCTAAGTCGACCCCGGAGACCGAGCTGATCCTCGAGTCCATGCGGGCTCGAGTCGATCCTCGGTCGAGGTCACCCTCGGCCTCCCGTTCGGGACCGAGGTCGTCGACGCCGACTCCCTCGGCGTCGGGGCGGCCGACGCCTCCGCCCGCCCGGACCGACCCCACCGATTCCTCCTCGGAGTCGGCCTGGGAGTCTGAAGAGGAAGAGTCACCTGATTCCTTTCGGACTCGGTGTGTCCCCTCGGACTCGCCTGAGTCCGAACCTCGGAAACAGTCCCCTCCGGAGGACGCCCGGTTCTCGGATTTCGTCAGGGATATGGCCAAGGCTTTGGCCTTCCCTGCGGATCCCGAGGAGGAGCCCCGAGCCGAAGAGCTCGATGCCCTTCAGTACGACTCTCCCGCCAGGGAGCACTTTACTGTACCGGTTCCTCCCATGCTGGAACGACTACTCTTCCGCATGTGGGAGAGTCCGGCATCGTCGCCGGTGTTAAGCAAGCGGGTCGATTCCATTTATCGAGTCCGCAAGAGCCCGGGCTTCCAAAAAGCACAGCTACCGCACCATTCCATGGTGGTGGAATCGGCCATGCATAGGCTTAAGAGCCAGAAGATGCACTCCTCGGTGCCTCCTGGCAGGGAGGCCCGCAACCTGGATGGCCTAGGTAAGAAGTGTTTCCAGGGCTCTATGCTTGCTTGTCGGGTCCAGACCTACCAGCTCTACATGGGCATGTATCTCAGAGACCTGGCTAAAGAGATAGCCGGATTCTCCGCTGGGCTGTCCGAGGAACCTTTGCGGAGGTTCCTAGCCTTGACAACTGGTATTCGAGAATGCTCCAAATTTATGTCTCGAGCAGCCTATGATGGCTTTGAAGCATCGGCACGAGTGGCCGCAGCCGGCATCGGTGCCCGCCGACAGGCTTGGCTTGAGTCGTCTGACCTTGAACCCTGGGTGCAGGACAAGTTGGTCGATGTCCCCTGCCGAGGTGAGAACCTCTTTGGCAAGCCCATGGCTGAAAAGGCTGCCCAAATCGAGACGGAGACTCTCACCAGAACTAGGCTTTCTAGGAAGACCTCCGCCCCTTCCCAGAAGAAGGGCTTGGGAAAGAAGTCCTTTTACCCGAGAAAGGCGGCTGCCTATAAACACTACCCTCAATATCAGGCCCCCGCGGCTCCCCAACAGGGTCAGCAGGCCAAGGGACGGGGTAACGGGTCCCGTAGGCGGCTGCCTATAAACACTACCCTCAATATCAGGCCCCCGCGGCTCCCCAACAGGGTCAGCAGGCCAAGGGACGGGGTAACGGGTCCCGTAGGCAGCAAGCCCCCAAGCCTGCACCACCGGCCCCTGCTCAGCAGGGTGGGGGTTTTTGACTTCATCAGCATAGCCTCTCCCCCTCAGCTGGTTCCTCCCAGCACAGGAGGCCGGCTGGTTCACTTTGCCCACAGGTGGTCCAACGTCACCTCAGATGCCTGGGTGCTTCAAGTGGTGAGAGAAGGCTATCTTCTCCACTTCCACCAGATCCCTCCCTCCTATTTCCCGGGAGAACCTCCACGACTCCCTCTGCACAGGGACTTACTCCTTCAGGAGTTAGCAAGTCTTCTTCAGGAACAGGCTGTGGAACCGGTGCCCCACCACCTGCGGGGTCAAGGCTTCTATTCCAGGTATTTCCTAATACCAAAAAGAACGGGAGGCCTCAGACCCATCCTGGACTTGCGCAACCTCAACAAGTTCCTCGTCAGGGAGAAGTTCAAGATGCTTACCCTTGGAATCCTTCTGCCCTACCTCCAGCAGGGAGATTGGCTATGCTCCTTGGATCTAAAGGATGCCTACACGCACATCCTCATCCACCCAAGCCACCGCCAATACCTAAGGTTTGTGGTGGCAGGAAATCATTACCAGTACAGAGTACTGCCCTTTGGCCTATCCTCCGCACCACGAGTCTTCACAAAATGTCTCGCGGTGGTGGCGGCTTATCTCCGGCTTCCCGGCCTCTATGTCTTTCCGTACCTGGACGACTGGCTCATCAGAGCATCGTCCTCTCCAGAAGTCACGCAAGCCACACACCGCACCGTGACTCTTCTGCAATACTTGGGTTTTGTCATAAACTTCGCAAAGTCCACTTTGCTCCCCTCACAAGATCTCGAGTTCATCGGCGCAAGATTGCACACTCTTCAGGCACGAGCTTTCCTGCCTCTCGACAGGGCTCAACGGCTCATTGACCTAGCCGGCCGTTTTCGCAGCCAGTCCCTGGTCTCCGCCAGGCGCTTCCTGAGACTACTCGGCCATATGGCTTCCACCGTCCACGTGACCCCCAATGCCCGCCTGAATATGCGGCCTGCTCAGTGGTGCCTTCGCAAGCAGTGGCAACAGGCCTTGGGTGGCCTAGCCGACTTAGTGCGCATCTCCGGCCCGCTGGCCTCTTCTCTACAGTGGTGGCTTCATCGGCCGAACCTGGTGCTCGGAATGCCTTTTCAGTCTCCTCCGCCGGCTCAAGTGCTGACAACCGATGCTTCTCTCCTAGGATGGGGAGCGCATTGCCAAGGGGCATGTACTCAAGGTCTCTGGACCACGTGGGAGTCTGCGCAACAGATCAACTTCCTGGAGCTCAGAGCAATCCGTCTGGCTCTCAAGGCTTTCTCCCACCTGACTTCTCACCAGTCCGTCCTTGTCCAGACGGACAATCAAGTTGCCATGTTCTACGTGAACAAACAGGGAGGCACGGGCTCCTTCCTTCTCTGTCGGGAAGCACAGAAGCTCTGTTCTTGGGCCGTCAGCCACGGCATTCTTCTCAAGGCAGTTTATCTCCCAGGCCAAGAGAATTGCCTGGCGGACAAACTCAGCAGAATCCTTCAGCCGCGCGAGTGGCGCCTGGATCCCTTGGTAGTTCAGAAACTTTTTCTGAAGTGGGGCCTCCCCACGATGGATCTCTTTGCCAGTCCTCTCAACCGGCAACTTCCTCGCTTCTGCTCTCGGCAGCCGCATCCCCTTCGAGTAGCGGCGGATGCTTTTCTGCTCTCATGGTCGAAAAGCCTTCTGTATGCCTTTCCTCCCATACCGCTAGTCTCCCGAACTCTTTTCAAGGTTCTCCGAGACAAAGCTTCCATGATCCTGATAGCTCCTCGCTGGCCCAGACAGCCGTGGTTTCCACTCCTGCTGCAATTAGCGGTGGAGGATCCGTTCCCTCTGGGGTTTCAACCAGATCTCCTAACACAGGATCAGGGGTCCCTGCTACACCCCAACCTCAGATCTCTACATCTGATGGCCTGGCTGCTGAAAGGGTAGTCCTCGCTCCCCTTCTATTGCCGGCAGAGGTGGAAGAGGTCGTCCTAGCTTCCCGGCGACCTTCTACCCGCAAATGCTACGCCCTTAAATGGCGTCGCTTTTTCCGCTTGGTGTGCCCAGCAGTCTCAGGATCCCTTCTCCTGCTCGGTGTCGGTGATCTTGCAGTACTTGCTCTACCTCTCTAATCTGGGACTTAAGTCCAACTCCGTCAAAGTTCACCTCAGTGCTCTCTCAGCACATCATGTGCCGGTGGACGGCAGACCTCTTTCCAGCGACCCTCTCGTGGCGCGGTTTCTCTCCGAGGTCTCCTTTTACTCAAACCACCTCTGCGCCCGCCAGCACCTGACTGGGATCTAAATGTGGTTTTACAGCGGATCACCTGTCCGCCTTTTGAACCTATGGCTACCTGTTCTCTACGTTTTCTATCTTGGAAAACCTTGTTCCTGATAGCCCTCACTTCCGCTAGACGCGTAAGTGAATTGCAGGCCCTCGTGTCTGATCCCCCTTACACTCGGTTCTACAAGAATAGGGTAGTCCTACGGACTCACCCAAAATTTCTTCCAAAAGTGGTCTCCCCTTTTCACATCAATCAGGAGGTGGTACTTCCGACCTTCTTTCCCAGGCCACACTCCAGCCGAGCTGAAATGGTCCTGCATACCCTGGACTGTAGAAGGGCATTGAACTTCTACCTTGACCGTACGCGGGAGCACCGTAAAGCTGCTCAGCTTTTTGTATCTTTTGACCCCAATAAATTGGGGCTCCCGGTCTCCAAGCGTACTCTGTCCATATGGGTTGCTGACTGTATCGCTTGGGCTTATGGGGCAGCCGGACTCTCCTTAGAAAGTCGAGTCACGGCTCATTGTGTTCGGGCGAAGGCTACGTCAGTGGCTTACCTCCGCTCTGTTCCATTGGCAGACATCTGCCGGGCCGCTACTTGGTCTTCGAGCCAGACTTTTGCGGTCCATTACTGCCTCGAGAGGGAGTCCCGCAGGGACAGTGCTTTCGGACAGGCAGTCCTCCGAAATCTCTTCGAGGTTTGAGCAGCTCCTACCCTCCATCCCGGATGGGGGCTACCGGTGGGTAATAATTCAGCGAAGATTCCTTCCTTCTGTACTGCTGAGCTAGAGGGAGCTCATTTTTGTGCTTAGGGTCTCCGGTAGCCTTAAGCTTGGGAGTCCCATATGTGAGGACTGACTTCCTGCTTGGTCCTGGAGAAAGCGTAGTTACTCACCTGTAACAGGTGTTCTCCAGGAGCAGCAGGAATCAGTCCTCACAACCCTCCCTCCTCCCCTTGGAGTTGCGATTATCTGCTTTAGTTTTTTTGCAAATTTTTACGCTGTCTTTTAGCTATGTCATCTGACTGGCTAAGATGGCACCCTTGGGCGGGAAGGGGACTGCGCATGCGCGCTGCAATTCCCAAAGGCTTTCTTTGAAAGCTGGGGAAAATTGCTCCGCGAGGGCTCCGTCGGCGCCGACGTCACACATATGTGAGGACTGATTCCTGCTGCTCCTGGAGAACACCTGTTACAGGTGAGTAACTACGCTTTATCTGCCGTCCATATATTATGTTATTATGTGCAGGATGCAAGAGTCTGTCAACACTCATTCCAGAGAAGACTGAGCAACTCACTTCCCTAGTGAGCAAAAGGAAGGAGTGCAGAGAGCATATAGTCCAAGTAACTTTTGATGCTTTTAATACAGCATTGAGAGCCTCCACTTTGGATATTTGGTGCCTAGAGTCTCTCATGGCTTCGGGAGTCAGATCTTGTTAATGTGCCATACCATGAAGAGAATTTCTTTGGTGAAAATTCAGGAGGCTGCATCACTTATCAAGCAGCATAAACACACTTAAGACCCTCCCCAGGCCCTCATCCAACCAGACCTCTTCATTCAGGAGGCATTCTGTTGGAGGTCAAAGGAGATCCTGTTTCATCTCATTGGTGTATGTATCTGCTGGCCTCCCACTCAGCCCAAACTAGGCAAGGTCCTCCCTCTCACCCCCATCAGCAGGCTCCCCAGCCAAAACCTAGGGCAGGTTTATGACTGACTCCACTAACAGAGCTGATACTTCAGTAGTGGTTCCAAATGACCCTATCAGTTGGAGGGAGACTACAGTACTTGACAGACCACCGGCCATGAGTGCACGAACAGGGCCGGCCCCACCACTAGACAAACTAGGCAGTTGCCTAGGGCAGAAAAAGCAGCCCATTCAAAGCTAAATAATAGATTTTGACAGCCAGAAGGGGGTGTACGCATGAGGTTCACCTGGGGCTCCAACACATTTTTGGACTAACTCTAGGGCCGGCCCTGCACGTGCAGGTGCCTCAGGGCCCATTGCCATGTCAACAGTGACTTGCTCCACCACTGCCTTGAAAGATATGGAGGGGCTGTCATGCTTCCCCCCCCCCCCCTCACCTCAGTCTGCCACGTTTTTCCACTTGGGTGAGGAGAAAGGGGAGATGCTGAACTCCTGGCACAAGGGGACCAGAGGGAAGGGAAAGGAAGAGGAGATGATGGATACCTTGGGGGTGAGAGAAGGGGATATGTTAGACTATGAGGTGGGGTAAGGAAAGGGGAGGTGGGATTCAGAAACCCTGGGCGGGGACAGGGGACACAGGTGCATGGCTGAAGGATCGCCTAGGGCAGCAGATATCCTTGGCCTGGCCCTCCATGTAACCAATGTTCTGTCTTCCAGGAGAAATTCCACCAGGAAGTTACACAGTTTTAAGTGGAAGAGGTTTGTTATTTGGTGTGACAGGCCCTAGATCTTTTCACCTGTCCAACATAACAAATTGCTTGAATACCTTCTACTTTTATCAGTGTCTGGTTTGAAAATCATCTCAGTAGGGGTACATCTTACTTACCACCATCATGTAGAAAGCAAAATCATCTTTCTACAGCCTTTAGTTGTTCCCTTCTTCTGAGGCTTGCTTTTTTTGAATTCTTCCCTCAAGCCTCCTGCTGTGTTTTGTTGTTTTTTTTAAAGCATATTTTATTGAACATCGTGAAGGAAAGGGTTACATACAGTACAGAACAGTACTATTCCAACTTCTTTTACCATACCAAATAGTTTCTTTCCTCCCTTACCACTTTTACTCATTTCAGACTTCGTCCTTCTGCCACTCCCTATTCACCTGCACTGACATGGATCAATTACATTCCACAATCCCTTACATTCCAACTCCACTTCTATTCTCCACTGAATAGTTCTTTTGTTCAGATGAATATCCCCTTCCATCCCTTCACACACGTATACATTTAACTATAACAGAAACAGCTCAATTCAACACCCAACAAATTGCTCGTGTCATCTCTCCCGCTCTTATTGACTCTTTTGTAAATAAGGCCCCCCAGAGTACCTACCCCACCTCCTACTTCTTTAGAAAAGGGTCTCATATTTTATGAAAGATCCTTTCTTTCCCCTTCAACCGGTATATCAACAAGTCAAATCTCACAGTCTCCTCAATTTTTAGGTTCCAGTCTACCCGAGATGGACCTTTTCCCTCCTTCCATCTCCAGGCCACTGCCACCCTAGCAGCTAATTTGAGTTTCTCATTTAACAATTCTCCCCATTTCCCAAGCCCTCCTCCCCCTGACCCTCCCCCCATAACATTTCCCTTGGTCTCCCGAGTGTACTCCCCTCTTTATTTCCCACCAACCCCTCCCACACCTCCCTCCAATACTGCTGTATTACTGGGCAACTCCACCACATGTGGAAAAAAGTGCCTACTCTAGCACACCCTCTCCAGCATAAATCTGTTTGCTTCACTCTAGCCAAATATAGCTTCCTCGGGGTGAAATACATCCCATGTATTATCCGAAGCTGCATCTGCCTTCAAAATTAGAACGCTAAGGCACCTCAGGCCCATGTTACCCCATAATGACTTCCGGACCGTCTTCCAAGCCCTCATTCTGCCACACTTTGATTACGCAAATGTCCTTGAAGGACTAGAAAGGGGGACTGTTACTTCTGGAGAGAAATCTGCAACTGTGAGTATATACTTCTGGTAATTTTCTAAAAAGAATTCTTTGTATTAAAGCTACTTAATCTGTGAACCCACTGTTTTTTGTTGGATCAGTTAGGGCCTAGTAGCAGCAATTAAAGTTTGAATTTAAAACACAGAGGAGAGCTTTCTGGTTACATTTCATACCCAGCAGAGAGCTTGTAGTTTAAATTTAATAGTCACTCAGGGCCAAGTAACAGCAAAGTACTTTTAGTTTAAATTTAACACACAGAAGAGAGCTTTCTGGTTAAATTTAGTACCCAGCAGAGAGCTTGTAGTTTAAATTTCATAAGAAGTTAGAGCCTAGCAGCAGCTAAGAGCTATAATTTAAATCAAATCAGAATTTAGCTTACCTCAGCAGCACAAGACAGGGTACTGTGTAGCAGCCCTCTTTTAATAAGTGTTATTTCCCTCCCTCCCTCCCCACACCCACCCTCCCCTGGGATAATCATAGTTTTATAGGTACTTACACATCTTAAAAGACAACAGGTGCTTTCAGGTGAAGCTCATTACCCAAATCAGTCATACACTAAGGACCTGAGATTAATTAAGCTTCAGGTGAACAAGGTATATTAAACGTATTAGGTACAGTTTTATTGGTATAAATACCCATAGCAACCCCTAGTAAGTAAGAACTTAAAGATCTAGACACAAACTTAAAACTAAGATGCAGACAGCAGTCCAGCAGCAGGATGGGGGCTTTCCAGTCTTTTGCATTGAGGGTCACATGTATGATTATCTCCCAGTTGGTGAGAGGTCTTACGTGTGCACTAGGTGCAAGGAGCTCTTTTCTCTCAGGGAACAAGTCCGTTCTCTAGAGGCTAAAGTAGCAGACTTGGAAAGCATAAGAAAGACAGAGAGGTACATAGACGAGACCTATAGGGATATAGTCCTGAAGTCCCACCTCCAGTCTGGCAGCACCCCTGTTGCCATGGAGGAGAGAGGTCACGTGACAGGAGAGCATCACCCTAGTGTGGCAGGAAGTGATCCTGTAACTAGGACCTGTCCTCCAGGTGATGTATAACCCTCTCGCACCGAGGAAGTTTCTCCAGGGCCATGTGCCCATGAGGGAAGGGTTAGGACAGCCGTTATAGTTGGTGATTCGATCATTAGGCATGTAGACAGCTGGGTGGCTGGTGGACGTGAGGATCGCCTGGTAACATGCCTGCCTGGTGCGAAGGTAGCGGACCTCACGCGCCACCTAGATAAGGTCTTAGATAGTGCTGGGGAGGAGTCTGCTGTCTTGGTACATGTCGGTACCAATGACATAGGAAAATGTGGTAGGGAGGTTCTGGAGGCAAAATTTAGGCTTTTAGGTAGGAAGTTGAAATCCAGAACTTCCAGGGTAGCATTCTCCGAAATGCTTCCTGTTCCACGCGCAGGACCCAAAAGGCAGGCAGAGCTCCGGAGTCTCAATGTGTGGATGAGACAATGGTGCAGAGATGAGGGTTTTGGATTTGTTAGGAACTGGGGAACATTCTGGGGAAAGGAGGGGCTCTTCCGAAGGGATGGCCTTCACCTTAACCGGGATGGAACCAGGCTGCTGGCATTAACCTTTAAAAAGGAGATAGAGCAGCTTTTAAACTAGATATTAGGGGAAAGCCGACAGTCGCCCAAGAGCGGATGGTTCGGAAGAATGTATCCTTGAAGGATACTACCAAAAGCAGAGAGGTTCCACAAAAGAGTAAAGTAGCCCAAATGCCCTCAAGTATGTAGCAGACAGAGCTTAAAGATACCAATTTACCCATGTCTAACAATAGCCAAATTAATATGAATAAAATACATTCTCTAAAATGCTTGTATGCAAATGCTAGAAGTCTAAAGAATAAGATGGGAGAGTTAGAATATATAGCACTAAATGAAAGGTTAGATATGATTGGAATATCAGAGACATGGTGGAAGGAGGACAACCAGTGGGACACTGTGATACCTGGGTACAAACTATATCGTAATGATAGAGCTGATCAAATTGGTGGAGGGGTTGCGCTCTGTTAGAGAGGGCATTGACTCAGAAAGGATTAAAGTTTTGCAGGAAACAAAATCTGCTGTAGAATCTATATGGATTGAAATTCCATATAAAAGGGGGAAGGCAATGGCAGTGGGGGTGTACTATCGAGCCCCTGGCCAGAATGACCAAATGGATGATGAAATGCTCAAAGAAATCAAGGAAGCTAACAAATGTTACAGCGCAGTAATAATAATGGGTGATTTCAATTACCCCGGTATCGACTGGGTCAGTGTCACGTCAGGACATGCTAGGGAGATAAAGTTCCTAGATGGAATAAATGACTGCTTCTTGGAGCAGCTGGTTCATGAACCGACCATAGGGGAAGCCATATTAGACCTATTAGAAGATGTCAATGCTTGACCCAGTACAAGCATTGTGGAACTTGTCTCTTGGGGAGACTGCTGGTGCATGTGACCTAGATTGGCCACTGTTGGAGGCAGAATGCTGGGCTTGATGGACCTTGGTCTGACCCAGTATGGCATATCT
Source organism: Ichthyophis bannanicus (assembly GCA_033557465.1). Lineage (NCBI taxonomy): Eukaryota > Metazoa > Chordata > Amphibia > Gymnophiona > Ichthyophiidae > Ichthyophis > Ichthyophis bannanicus. The sequence goes on along the minus strand of CM066043.1, from coordinate 158,562,423 downwards.
TATGTTCTTATGTTCTTTTGACTCCCCAAGAACACCCTTAATCCGCTACAACTCGCTATGAATGCGGCTGCGCGTGTGCTCTGTGGTATATCAAGATCAGACCATATCACCCCGGTACTTAAGGAACTCCACTGGCTACCAATTCATTGCAGGTTAACATACAAAATCCTTCTCATCATTTTTAAGATCGTCAATAACCTAGCCCCCACGACACTCTGTGACCTTATCACTCTCACCCCGAAAAACAGAATGAGAAGATCGACAACTGACAACACCTTGATCGTCCTTAAAGAGTCCATCAAGTGCACCCAGACGACCAAGAAAAGAACCTTTGCCTTTTACGCCCCAAAGTGCTGGAACGACCTTCCACCAGAAATAAGATCAATCAAAGACCTTACTCAGTTCCGTAAGGCAATCAAACACCACATTTTCCTACTTCACTTTGCACAATCATCCACCCCGCCTATGATCATCCACACACCAACACCCACAAACCTTCCTTCTCCATATAAATAACTGTCACAAGTATTTTTGAGATTGCCTTAGCTCTTCTTGAAAATACCAACCTGTATCTAATGATGTTTGATATACAATTGTATATAGTTACCCTGTTGCTCCAAGTTTAAACTCCTGTTTCAATGTAAGCACAAAACAATCTTCTGACTATGCAACATTTGTTATATGTAAACCGCACTGATAACATATAGCGCGGTATATAAAAGTTGTTAAATAAATAAATAAGAGGAGACCCCAGTATTCTTATATATACTCTCATGTATCCTTCCCCCACCTCATCTCATCCAAATCCTCCCCCAGCCATTTATGCCAGGTTTTTTTATGCACGAGCGTTTCACACTCTTCCTCCTCCTCCAGCTGGACTTTATATAGCTTTGATATAACTGCTTTCGCTGATGTCCCTCTGTACAGCACTATCTCCATTCGTGAGCTGTTGTTGTTAAATGCCGTCGAGTCGGAGTTGACTCATGGCGACCCTCTGGATAGCTATCCTAAATTGTGTTCGATCTTCAGTCAGGCGGCTCATTGTTGACAGACTGGTACCTGTAGCTGCTATTATTGCATCGATCCATCTCATTGCTGGCCTTCCTCTTTTGCACTGACCTTCTATCTTGCCAAGCATGATGTCTATCTCTAATGATCTCTCTCTTCGCATGTTGTGTCCAAAATATGGAAGTCGAAGTCTTGTCATCTGAGCTTCTAAGGAAAGCTTAGGTTTGATCTCCTCTAGTACCGACTGGTTTGTTCTTGGGGCAGTCCATGGTATACACAGTATTCACCGCCAGCACCATAATTCAAAGGCATCAATTTTCTTCCTGTCTATCTTTTTCACTGTCCAGCTTTCACATCCATATGATGTTATTGAAAATACCATGGCTTGAACAAGTCAAATCTTTGTATGGAGAGAGACATCTCTGCTCTTGAGAATCTTATCTAGGTCTTTCATAGCCATTCTGCCAAGAGCAATGCGTCATCTGATTTCTTGACTGCTTGTTGCTTCTTTATTGATAGTTGATCCAAGTAGGTTAAAGTTGTTCACGATTTCAATTTCTTCTCCTTCAACGGATGAACCTGTTGATTATGCCAGTTGTCATGATCTTTGTCTTCTTAACATTAAGGTGCAGGCCCATTTTGAGACTGTTCTTTGTAGTCTCTTTTGAATAATCTTCAGTAGAATCTTGCTGGCATGTGGGATCAGAGCGATTGTGTGATAATTTCCACAGTCTGTTGGATCACCTTTCTTTAATATTGGTATAAACACAGATCTTTTCCAGTCAGTTGGCCATGATGTTGTCATTCATATTTCTTGGCAGAGCCTTGTAAGTATGGTAACAGCTGCATCAGATTGCTGTAATACTTCTATGGGAATGCTATCAATGCCTGGTGCTTTGTTCTTTGATAAGGCTTTCAATGCTGCTTTAACTTCTTCTTTCATCACCAATGGTTACGGATTCGTGAGCTAGACCTTGTTAATTGTTCTCTAATTTCCCATTTGTCCAGGAAATGCCTAATCTGGAAATATTGATAGAATGGGATTCTACTCTGACATCATTCTTCCAGCTCCTGGTGCGACCGAACCCTTCCCCTGTCCAGAAGGTCTGCAGACTTTACCATCCCCCTCTAATCCCCCTGCTCCCTCCACTTTATCAACTCCATATCCCAAAAAGGTGTATAATCTTCAGTTTTTGCACATGGTGATATCGGCAATGGAAACCACCCCTTTCTTCTCCCCATTTTATTAATCACCGATATAGCCCTCAGTACTGGATGCTCACTCCAGCTCATGCTTTTATCCATCTCCCCTCCTTTCTCTAACCATTGAAACAATGATTGCGAACCCATCATTACTCTCTCCAACCCCACCCATGCCGTCTCTCCTCCCCTCAGATAATGATCCCGCCATGCCTTAATCACACAGGCCCGGTAATACCAGGTTAGAGACGGGAACCAATTCCCTCCTTGACTCTTCGACATCAACAACCTTCTAACTTTAATCTGCACCCTTCTACCTCCCAATACAAATCGTACCAGTCGGGCCTCCCATTTCTTAATTAGAGTGTCCGGAATGTGGATAGGTAGTTGGGGAAAACACAAAGACAAACTTCGGAATAATGTTCATCTTTATACCTCTACCTGCCCAACCCAACTCAATTGCAATGCTGCCAACCTCTCCAGCTCCTCACTAATTTTACCTGCTAACGGTTTATAGATTACCTCAAACAATTGCCCCAGGTCCTCCATATTTCTTACCCCTAAATACTTAATATCCCCATTAGCCCACCGGAAGGGAAATTTTTTAAGCCCCCCCCCCCCCCCCCCCCGCGCCAACGCCTCCATTTTTGCCAGATTCACCTTAAAACCTGACACCTTGGAAAACCTTTCCAGCTCCTCCAGTAGGACAGGGAGGGATTCCAACGGGCTTGTCATAAATATCAAAGTTTCATCTGCATATAGAAGTATTTTATGCTGCACTCCTCCCACCATCACCGGCTTAATCCCCTGTTGCTCCTGTACACAAATCGCGAACAGCAATGGTGATAGGGGGCACCCCTGTCTTGTCCCTCGCTGGAGCCCAAAGATCTCCGAGCGTTGCCCATTCCCCAGGATCCTTGCTTTTGGGCTTAGGTATAGCGCTTTCATTCCCTGTATAAAATTCTCACTCAACCCCATCCTACCCATCAGCTCAAACGGGAAAGCCCACTCCACCCTGTCAAATGCCTTTTCAGCATCGAGCGCTACACATAGCGTTGGTATTTTCTTAACCTTGACAAGGTAGAGTAGCCCAACCGCCCTCCTCACGTTATCTGCAATCGCCCTTCCTTTAATGAACCCTGTCTGATCAGGGTGAATCAAATCAGGCAAGATCCCATCTAGCCTACTCGCCAGAATCTTTGCATATAGCTTAGCATCACTATTGATTAATGCAATAGCCCTGTAGTTCTCACACCTGTTAGGTGGCCGCCCTTCTTTAGGGATGACCAAGATGTTAGCCTGAGTCATCGACTCCGGAATTGTATTACCTTGCATAATTCCTGTAAAAAGCCGGGCCAGGAATGGTGCTACCTCCTCTCGCATTATATGATAGTATTCCGCCGGATATCCATCATCACCTGCAGTCTTCTCTTTGGAGAGTTTAATTCCTCCGACCACTTCCTCTACACTAATAGGCCTCCCCAAACAGGCCGCTGTCTCCTCCTCCACCCTAGGCAACTTAATTTTATTCAAATATCCGTCAATCAACTCCTTATTGATCCCCTCCTGCCCTCTATATAATTGCTCATAAAACTGTCAAAGTTCCTTACAAATCCCTTGGTTCTCAACTACCCTACGTCCCTCTTTACCCACAATCTCCATCACTGTCCGACTTTCCCTCTTCTTCTGCAATTGCCTCACCAACATTCATCCAGCTTTATTCCCTCCCTCCATTAAATTCCTCTTAGATGCCCTCATAAGCCTTTCCACTCCTTCCAGGTCTAACATGTTAATTCTCGCCCATATCCAGCATAACTTTTGCAGGGTGGCTTTTGCCCCGGTTCTACTATGTTTTTTTCTGCAACTCCTCCAACTCTTTCACCCATGCTTGCCTCTCCTTCTCCCTCTCTCTCTTCTTTTGGCTCCCAAACTGGATCATCACCCCTCTCATAAACGCTTTTCCCCCATCCCACACCATGGAATCAGGCACCTCACCATTATCGTTCAACTCCAGGTACTCCCGTCAGGCCCGCCTGAATTTAGTCTTTCCCTCTTCCGACTGTATCAATGAGACATTTCCCCTCCATCCTCCCTTCTCCCATCATTTCCCCCTCCCCTGCAGGACCCACATCCCTGTAACCATCCCGTGATCCGATATCACTATAGGGCGGGTAGTTATCGTTTCCAGCACCCTTAGTTGCCCCCTTTTCCCCATCAAATAGTCTAAACGAGAGTACGTCTCCTGCCTCAAGGTGTAACAGGTATACTCCTGCCTCCCAGGGTTCTCCCATCGCCATATGTCCACCAAATCAAACTCCTCCATCCCCTTTCTTAGTTCTACTCCCTCCTTTCCATGCAGCTTTACATGGAAATGGGATCTGTCTCTAGGTCCCAATGTGCAATTCATGTCTCCCCCTATGATGCAATCCCCTTTCGCCTTCTCCCCAAATTCCTGCAAAGTTTTCTTAAAAAATGAACCCTTCTTTCCATTGGGGGAATATAGATTAAGTCCTCCGCCGCTCCCACAGAGAATCAAACATCCCAGGAACAAATGGATCACAGTGGGCTCTGGTAGACTGTGTCCTGTAATGCAGAAACACCCTGTACATCATGAGATATCACTGCATAATGCCTTCTCTGCTTTGGTTAATGAGGATGCCCAATCCATGGAAGCTGAAGGGCCCTTAAATGAGACAATCAATGCCCAATCTCCTGAGAAAGCACCCAAATATGAAGAAAAACTCAAGGAACAGAAAACTACTACTACTTGGTGATCCCATCATCAGAGGCACCAACTTGGAAACACAGTTCAAAGGAGAGAAGTTAGTCAAATGCCTCCCAGGCTCTTCAGCTAGCAAGAATACAAACCAAATTGTTGATGTACTTAGCGCTGAAAGTGAGCACTCCAAAATTGATGATGTCATCCACTTGCGTACAAATGACCTGGCTAGAAACGGTGCCACTACAGTTCAAAGGGACTTCCAAACTCTGGGCAAGAAACTGAAGCCCATTGTTAACACTGTAGCATTCTCAGAAGTTCTACCTGTTCTTGGTAAGGGAGCAGAAAGGCTACATCGCATAAACAGCTTTAACACATGGCTCCAGACCTGGTGCAAGAGGAAGGATTCAGATTTATAGGCGACTGGGGAAACAGATGGACCGACAAGAGACTATACTGTGCTGATGATGGACTACATCTCTGTTGCAGGGAAAAGAATCCTAAGTGAAAAATTCAGGCAGTATGTGGATATGCATTTAAACTAGAAAAAGGGGGTGATGGATGGGGAGGGTCACGTTCTGGACATCACTCCCTGCAAAAGCAGAATAACATCAGAAACAGCCACACTTTTAAACCACACATTTTATTGTAGGAGGGAGGAGTAGCCTAGTGGTTGGGGCAAGGTACTTCAGGCCGGAAGGTCGGGGGTTCAAATCCCACTAGAGGACAGCAACCTTGGGCCGGAAGGACTGGGGTTTCTAGTCCCACAGATGCTCCTTGTGGTCTTGGGCAAGCCACTTAACCCTCCACTGCCCATGTTCCCTGTAAGTATTCGTGTATGTGTCTCATATCCCCTTGTGTTAAATGTATCCCCCAATTGTGTTGTGACCGCTTTGATTGAAGGATAAGGCGGTATACAAAAACTGTCTAAATAAATAAATAAATAAAACACATCAAAAACAAGAGGGAAGAAGTGGGCAGAACAAAATCAATGCAAAATACACGCAAGCCAGTTAAATGCTGGAAAGCAATGAGCACAAATGCTTGAAGCTTAGCCAACAAAGTTCCAGACCTGGAAGCCCTAATGGTGAATATGGAATTGGACATTGTGGCCATTACAGAAACATGGTTTAATGAATCGCATGATTGGGATATAGCCATAGCTGGCTATAATCTATTCAGAAGAGACAGAGAAAATGGAAAAGGAGGAGGAGGAGTAGCCTTGTATGTCAAAAGCAATATTAAAGCTACTGAAATGCAGGGGGCATGGGGAAAAGAAGAAGCGCTCTGGATTGTGTTGGAAAGAGGAGATGGCACTGTCATCCATGCTGCTGTAGTCTACAGACCTCCAACTCAAATCGAAGAGATAGATAATGAATTGATTATAGATATTGCCAAGATAGCCACAAAGATTGGATTACTCCTTCTGCAAATATGGAAAGAAGCAAAAAAATTGTGGATAAGAACATAACATAAGATATGCCATACTGGGTCAGACCAAGGTCCATCAAGCCCAGTATTCTGTTTCCAACAGTGGCCAATCTAGGTCATATTTACCTAGGAGTTTTTCCCAAGAGACACAAGTTCCACAATGCTTGTACTGGGTCAAGCATTGATATCATCGGTCACTTCTTAATAATGGTTTATGGACCTTTCCTCCAGGAACTTGTCCAAACCTTTTTTAAACCCTGCTACACTAACAGCCTTTACTACATCCTCCGGTAACAAATTCCAGAGTTTGATTACACGTTGAGTGAAAAAATATTTTCTTTTTTTAGTCTTAAATAGTTTACCCTGTAGCTTCATTGCATGTCCCCTAGTCTTTCTATATTCTGATAAGGTAAACAATCGATCTACGTTTACCCGTTCCACTCCGTTCATTAATTTATAGACTTCTATCATATCTCACCTCAGCCGTCTCTTTTCCAGGTTAAAGAGCCCTAACCTTTTTAGCCTTTCTTCATAGGAGTATCCTTCCATCCCCTTTACCATTTTGGTGGCTCTTCTCTGTACCTTTTCTAAAATCGCTATATCCTTTTTAAGATACGGCGACCAGAATTGCACACAATATTCAAGGTGTGGTCTCACCATGGAACGATATAGAGGCATTATAATATCTTTTGTTTTATTTTCCATTCCTTTCCTTATCATACCTAGCATTCTATTTGCTCTCTTGGCCGCCGCTGCACACTGGGCCGAGGGTTTTAACATGGTATCCACAATGACGCCTAAATCTTTTTCCTGGGTGGTGGTTCCTAATGTGGAACCTTGCATCGTGTAACCATAGTTTGGGTTGTTCTTCCCTAGGTGCATAACTTTGCACTTGTCCACATTAAATTTCATCTGCCATTTTGATGCCCAGTCTTCCAATTTATCAAGATCCTCTTGCAATTTTTCACAATCCTCTTGGGTTTTAACAACTTTAAATAGTTTTGTCTCATCTGAAAATTTGATAACCTCACTCGTTATTCCACTTTCCAGGTCATTTATGAATATGTCAAAAAGCAGCGGACCCAGCACAGATCCCTAGGGTACACCACTATTCACCTTTCTCCATTGGGAAAATTGGCCATTTAGCCCTACCCTCTGCTTTCTATTTTTTAACCAGTTCCTGATCCACAATAGTACACTGCCTCCTATCCCATGACTCTTTAGTTTTGCCAAAAGTCTCTGATGAGGGACCTTGTCAAAGGCTTTCTGAAAGTCCAGATACACAATATCAACCGACTCACCTTTGTCCACCTGTTTATTCACTCCTTCAAAAAAACATAACAGATTAGTAAGACAAGATCTTCCTTGTCTAAAGCCATGTTGGCTGTCTCCCATTAGGTTGTGACTATCTACATGCTGAGTAATTTTATTCTTTATGATGGTTTCTACCATTTTTCCCGGTACTGACGTCAGGCTCACCGGTCTGTAGTTTCCCGGATCACCCCTGGAACCCTTTTTAAAAATTGGTGTTACATTGGCGATCCTCCAATCTTCAGGTATTAGAGATGATTTTAATGATAGTTTACAGATTACTGATAGCAGTTCTGCAATCTCATATTTCAGTTCTTTCAATACCCTTGGATGTATACCATCCGGCCCAGGTGATTTGCTACTCTTCATTTTATCTAATAGTTGTAAGACATCTTCCCGATGTATCGATATTTCCTTCAATTCCTCCGCACCTTTAAATACCACTTCAGTCATGGGTAACATCCCTACATCTTCCTCAGTAAAGACCGAAGCAAAGAATTCATTCAGTCTCTCCACTATCGCCTTGTCGCCTCTTGGTGCTCCTTTAACCCCTTTATCATCTAATGGACCAACTGACTCTCTCACAGGTTTTTTGCTACGAATGTACTTGAAAAGGTCTTTATTTCGCGTTTTTGCTTCCGCAGCAAGCTTCTTCTCAAATTCTCTCTTTGCCTGCCTTACCAATGCCTTGCATTTGACTTGCCAGTGCTTGTGCTGTTTCCAGGTTTTGTCGTTTGGCTCTTTTTTCCATTTCCTGAAAGATGCTTTTTTGACGACAACAACAGCCTCTCTGACCTCACCTTTAAACCAGGCTGGCAGTTTTTTGGACTTCCTTCCACTTTTCTTAAAGCGTGGAATACAGCTGGTCAGGGCTTCCAAGACAGTATTTTTCAACAACACCCAAGCTTGATGTACGTCTTTAACCTTCGCAACTGCTCCTTTTAGTTTTTTCTTAACTGTTTTCCTCATTTTATCATAGTCTCCCTTTCGAAAGTTAAAAGGTAGTACTGTGGATTTCCTTACTATCCCTCCTCCACTAATTAAATCAAAGGCGATCATGCTATGATCACTATTACCAAGTGGCCCCAACACCCTTATCTCTTGCACTAGATCTGGTGTTCCACTAAGGACTAGGTCTAATATGGCTTCCCCTCTGGTCGGTTCATGAACCAGCTGCTCCAAGAAGCAGTCATTTATTTCATCTAGGAACTTTATCTCCCTAGCATGTCCTGACGTGACACTGACCCAGTTGATACCGGGGTAATTGAAATCACCCATTATTATTACTGCGCTGTAACTTTTGTTAGCTTCCTTGATTTCTTTGAGCATTTCATCATCCATTTGGTCATTCTGGCCAGGTGCTCGATAGTACACCCCCACTGCCATCGCCTTCCCCCTTTTATATGGAATTTCAATCCATATAGATTCTACAGCAGATTTTGTTTCCTGCAAAACTTTAATCCTTTCTGAGTCAATGCCCTCTCTAACATAGAGCGCAACCCCTCCACCAATTTGATAAGCTCTATCATTACGATATAGTTTGTACCCAGGTATCACAGTGTCCCACTGGTTGTCCTCCTTCCACCATGTCTCTGATATTCCAATCATATCTAACCTTTCATTTAGTGCTATATATTCTAACTCTCCCATCTTATTCTTTAGTCTTCTAGCATTTGCATTTTAGAGAATGTATTTTATTCATGTTAATTTGGCTATTGTTAGACATGGGTAAATTGGGATCTTTAAGCTCTGTCTGCTCCATACTTGAGGGCATTTGGGCTACTTTACTCTTTTGTGGAACCTCTCTGCTTTTGGTAGTATACTTCAAGGATACATTCTTCCGAACCATCCGCTCTTGGGCGACTGTCGGCTTTCCCCTAATATGTAGTTTAAAAGCTGCTCTATCTCCTTTTTAAAGGTTAATGCCAGCAGCCTGGTTCCATCCCAGTTAAGGTGAAGCCCATCCCTTCGGAAGAGCCCCTCCTTTCCCCAGAATGTTCCCCAGTTCCTAACAAATCCAAAACCCTCATCTCTGCACCATTGTCTCATCCACGCATTGAGACTCCGGAGCTCTGCCTGCCTTTTGGGTCCTGCGCGTGGAACAGGAAGCATTTCGGAGAATGCTACCCTGGAAGTTCTGGATTTCAACTTCCTACCTAAAAGCCTAAATTTTGCCTCCAGATCCTCCCTACCACATTTTCCTATGTCATTGGTACAGACATGTACCAAGACAGCAGACTCCTCCCCAGCACTATCTAAGACCTTATCTAGGTGGCGCGTGAGGTCCGCTACCTTCGCACCAGGCAGGCATGTTACCAGGCGATCCTCACGTCCACCAGCCACCCATCTATCTACATGCCTAATGATCGAATCACCAACTATAACGGCTGTCCTAACCCTTCCCTCATGGGCACATGGCCCTGGAGAAACTCCCTCAGTGCGAGAGGGTTTTACATCACCTGGAGGACAGGTCCTAGTTACAGGATCACTTCCTGCTACACCAGGGTGATGCTCTCCTGTCACGTGACCCCTCTCCTCCATGGCAACAGGGGTGCTGCCAGACTGGAGGTGGGACTTCAGGACTATATCCCTGTAGGTCTCGTCTATGTACCTCTCTGTCTATCTTATGTTTTCCAAGTCTGCTACTTTAGCCTCTAGAGAACGGACTTGTTTCCTGAGAGAAAAGAGCTCCTTGCACCTAGTGCACACGTAAGACCTCTCACCAACTGGGAGAAAATCATACATGTGACACTCAATGCAAGATGTTCTCCAAGATGCGTTACTTAGACAAATGGTGATGGAACCAACCAGGGAAAGCTCAACATTGGATTTAGTGCTCACCAACAGTGATAGCATGTCGAATGTCTGGGTGGGTGCCCCTGTGAGCAACAGCGATCATCACACAGTGTGGTTTGAGATAAAAGCCAAGGTGCAGTCCAATCATAGCAAGCTCAAAGTCCTAAACTTCAAAAACACTGACTTCAGTAAAATGGCCGAGTATCTAAAGGAGGAGTTGACAGGGTGGAAGGGGATAAGGGAAGTGGAATTGCAATGGGCTAAACTAAAGGTGGCAATAAAAGGGGCAACAGATAAATATGTAAGAAAGGTTTTCTTCTCCTCTTGTTTTTATTTACTTATTTGGTTTTCCAAAGAAGTGGCTGCTCAAATAAAGGCAAAAAACACAGCTTTCGCAAAATTCAAAAGCTTGCAAACAGAGAAACACAGAAATGAATACAGGATCAAACGCAAAGAGACAAAAAGAGAAATAAGGATAGCAAAATCAAAGGCAGAGGAAAAGATGGCTAAAGATGTTAAGTGTGGTGACAAAACTTTCTTCAGATATATTCGGGAAAGGAAGAAGATCAGAGGTGGAATTTCAGGACTCAAGTGCTGGGAACGGATTCGTGGTAAGTGACATTGAAAAAGCGTATTTGCTAAGCAAATACTTCTGCTCAGCAAATACTTCTGCTCTGTTTTTACTAAAGAAAATCCTGGAGAAGTATCACCTGTGACTCCCAAATATAAAAACGGGAATGCAGTAGATACCACACCATTCACGGAAGATGATGTGTTAGAACAACTTGCAAAACTGAAAGTGGACAAGGCCATGGGACCGGATGGGATACATCCCAGTATACTGAAAGAGCTCAGAGAGGTTCTTGCAGGGCCGTAAAAGGAGGTTTTCAACAGATCCTTGGAAACAGGAGAAGTTCCTCAGGACTGGAGAATGGCTGATGTCATACCTCTACACAAAAGTGGTGACAGGGAAGAAGTGTCAAACTACAGGCCCGTGAGCCTTACCTCTGTGGCAGGAAAAGTAATGGAGGCACTCCTGAAAGAGCGAATAGTGGACTTTCTCAAAAGCAACAGGTTGCAGGATCCGAGGCAACATGGTTTTACTGAAGGACGATCTTGCCAAACAAATCTGATTGAGTTCTTTGACTGGGTGATCAGAGAACTAGATCAGGGGCATGCGATGGATGTCATCTACCTGGATTTCAGCAAAGCCTTTGATACTGTCCCTCACAGGAGGCTTATCAATAAACTCAGTAGTTTGGGGATGGGTCCCAAGGTGGTAAACTGGATCAGAAATTGGTTGACTGAGACCACAGAAGATGATGGTAAATGGAGCTCACTCGGATGAAAGGAAGGTTTTTAGTGGGATGCCCCAGGGTTCGGTCCTGGGCTCGGCACTGTTCAATGTATTTGTGAGTGATATTGCTGAAAGACTGAATGGAAAGGTCTATCTTTTTGCAGATGACATGAAAATTTGCAACAGAGTGGACTCTCCCGAGGGAGTGATTAACATGAGGAAAGATCTACAGAAGCTGGAAGAATAGTCTAATGCTTGGCAATTAAGATTTAATGCAAAGAAGTGCAGTGTCATGCACTTGGGTAGCAGAAATCCAAGGGAAATGTACACGATAGGGGGCAAGAGGTTGGTGGGCAAGGATCAGGAGAAAGACCTTGGTGTGATTATTTCTGTAGATCTCAAGGTGGCAAAACAGTGCAACAAGGCAGTGGCAAAAGCCAGGAGGATGTTGGGCTGCATACAAAGAGGAATTACCAGCAGAAAGGAAGAGGTACTAATGCCACTGTTGAGGCCTCACTTGGAATACTGTGTTTAATTTTGGAGACCATATCTTGCAAAGGATGTAAAAAGAATGGAAACTGTTTAAAGGAAGGCGACCAAAATGATTTGGTGCCTGCGTCAAAAGCCTTATGAAAAGAGACTTGAAGACCTAAATATGTACACGTTGGAGGAGAGGAGGGATAGGGGAGATATGATTCAGACCTTTAAATACTTAAAGAGAAATAATGAACAAACAAACCTCTCCCAAAGACGGGGAAGCTGTAAAACTAGAGGGTATAACATGAAGTTGCAAGGTGGTAAATTGAAAGGCAATGTCAGGAAATACTTTTTCACTGAAAGGGTGGTGGATGCTTGGAATGCCTTCCCGATGGAAGTGGTGGGGGCAAGCACAGTAATGGAATTCAAAATGGCATGGGACAGGCACAGTGGATCCCTTTACAACAACAAGATAAAATAAAAATAAACTGAACCATCTAATTTCTCAACAAATAGGGGTGTCCTACATAGAGCGGTGGGTTCATCCCTAACAAACAAAGACATGGGGTGGGGTGGCCTGCACAGAGTGGCAGGTGCACCCCTAAACAAAGACATGGGGAGGGGTGCACCTACTCCTGCCATCTTACTGGGCAGACTAGATGGACCATACTGGTCCTTATCTGCCGTCATTTACTATGTTACTATGAAATGACACTTCTTTTTGGTCCACCCTTCCAACTACCCACACTATTCTTCCCATTGTATCCCCCCCTGTGGTGTAAGGAACAAACAAAACTCTCTTATGCACTATAATTACCACCCCACTTTTCTTGGAGTTATAGGATGAACAAAACATTTGCACAAACCCCTGGGATTTTAATTTCTCATGTTCCGCCTTTGTCATGTGTGTCTCTTGCAGCATGGCAGTATCCACCTTGGCTTTGTTCAATTGATTGAGTATCCTTTTCCTCTTTATAGGGCTATTAATCCCCTGCACATTGAGGGTGGCTATTTTATACCCCTCCCTTGTTGACATTTCTAATTTTAGTTTTCTCCCCGGTACCTCTCCCCATCCTAATCCATTAAGCTCCCAACCGCGCGAGCATAAACACAGCAATTTCAACACTTAATAAACCACTATACCATTTAACATCTTCCACCATATCCCCCCTCACAGTTTTTATGTTTATTGACCTCCATTAGCCCTATCCTCTTTTCCTCGCCACACTTCTCATCCCGCACTTTCTATCCATTTTCCTTCCCTGCTCTCCCTCTCCATTTTCTCTTCCAGCACTTTTCTGCCTTCCCATCTACTCCCCATGGAAGAACAAGAAAGCGTTTTCACTTCCCCACCCCCTCAGTTGTCCTCCTCCCCCCCCCCCCCCCATGTATACATGCCTCTTTTCCCCCCTTATGGATCTTAACACATATTCTCCTCTCAGCCCCCATTCTCATCACTAGGTTGCACTTGAAATTGGAGCTCATCCACTCCTCTCATCTCTCTGTGCAGTGGCACTAACAATCCAACGATCCGCAAGTCCGCCTTGTAGTACTCTCACTCCGCCGCCGCCATCTGCTCTCCATCAGGTTCCATCGAGGTCAGCACGTTCGTTTTCTCCCTGTTACCTTCCTCGCTCCTTGTAAGAATTCCTCTCTGCAACTTTAGGAGCTTCTCCAAAGCATCTGGAGAGCTGAAGAATCTCCTTGTTCCCCTCACCACCATCGTGAGCCTTGCTGGATACCATATCGCCACCTGGATTCCCATTTTTGCCAGGGCATCCTTTACTTTCAATAATTCTTTCCTTTGTTTAACTGAATCCACCGCCAAATCCAGGAACACATATACTTTCCAGTCCTTGTAAAGTACAAATTTTGATTTTCTGTCCTGGAATCTGAGCAGCTTCCCAATAAGAGCCTGGGGATTTGCCGCTGGCTCTGGCCTAGGCCTCAGTTCTCTGTGCTCTTTCCACTTCAAATGGCGTCGGTGAGGGGGGGTTCGGGAAGCACTTTAATAGCATGTCTTTCACAAACTTTACAACGTCCTCTCCCTCCGCCCCCTCCGGAACACCAAAAATTCTTACATTAGACCTTTTATCTCTGTTTTCCATGTCCTCTGTTTTTGAATGGAGCCTGCTCACTTGTTGTAGTGAGGCCATCGTGCGCTGAAGAGCCATTTGATTATCTTCCGTTTTACAGACTCTGGCCTCCTCCACGCGTTGCCCCATCCCATCAAACCTTTCCTCCAGCTCTGTGAGCACTCTCTCCACGATTTCTTCCTTTGATTCTTGTATTTCCTTCAGTATCGCTGCCAGATCCGCTTGACTTTCCTCCTCTGTCTGTTTCATGAGTCCCCAGTGAGGAAGCTGACGACGCTGGCGCAGGCAGGACCCTCATATCCTCGGGGATACTCTTCCCCGTTCCCGCTCTCGCCGCATACAATTCTTTAATGGTGGTTCCTTGTTTTAATTTGGCATGTCTTTGGCATGTCTTCACCTTTACTACTTTGTATATTTCACCAGAGACAACTGATTCTACCAGTTTTAATCGGTGCGGGTCGGAGCGTGCTCTCACCCACATCCTACTTCCTCCGTGGCTACACCGGAAGTCCTCCTGTGTTTTTAACTTGACTGATGAAAGCTCCTTTTGAGCCACTGGATATCTGGCCTGAAGTTCCTGACCTATAAGGTCTTGCTTTTGGTGATGGTAATTTCAGCACACAATTAGTGAGCTCCAGGCCCAAATAATTGGTCCACCCTACACTGTTTTACAACAGGGTGTTTTTGTGTACTCATCCTAAGTTCCTTCCTAAGATGGTGACAGAGTTCCACCTTAATCAGTCAATTGTGTCCTACCAATATTTTTCCCAAGACCTCACACTCTCACAAAGGGGAAAGCGCTTGCACATGTTGGACTGCAAGAGAGCCTTGACCTATCTTGAGTCAACTAAATCCCTTAGAAAGTCCACCTGACTTTTTGCTTCTTTTTACCCATGCAAGTTGGAGACTACTGTCGGTAAAACATGCACTATCCAGTTGGCTGGTGGACTGCATCTCCTTCACTTAAGCCAAGGCTGACTTGCCTCTTGAGTCATGTCACGGCTCCCAATGTTAGAGCCATGGCTGTGCTGGTAGCCCACTTAAAGTTCAGCTTCCATGGAGGGAGATAATGCAAGGCCACAATGTAGATTTCTGTCTAAATATTCACATCTTGCTACTATTTGGAAAGGGACACTAGATTCGGTCAGTCTGTTCAGAATCGGTTCTAGGCCCATTTCTTTCTGTTCAAGATGCCTCTGTTAATGGGCCTTTTAACTTTTTTGCTGTTGTGGCACTGTGTATATTTCCTTTTTTTTCTTTTGAGAGAGCCTGTAGTTAGGGATTCCCATATGTGAAGATATTATCCTGCTTGTCTACAGAGAAAACGGTCGCTCACCTGTAGCAGTTCTCTGTGGACAACAGGATAAGTCCTCGAACCCTTCCATCTCCCCTTGGAGTTGTACTTTACTTCAGCCTATAACTAGTCTGAGGTAATCCCATATGGGGGGTACCAGGCAGCAAGTGGCATGCATGCATCAGGGCCAGCTCCAAAAGCTTCTAAAAGCTAGCAGCCAATTCCCATGCAGGGCTCCAGTGACATCACCCATATGTGAGGACTTGTCCTCCTATTCATGGAGAACACTTGCTACAGGTAAGTAATTCTTAACTCTTCTTTGCAAGGTTTTCAAAGTAAGTCTTGAAAGTTTACAATGTAGTCAGAACTCTTTTGTCTATTTAGTTTGAGTAGAAGAGAATCTACTTGAGTGTGCAGAGAGGCACATGCTTTCTGTGCAGAAGCTGATCTTCATTCTCCTTTCTGTGTGAAAAGGAGCCTCCTGACAAGTACAAAGGCAATTGAAATGATCCTTTTAGGCTTGTAGAGACATTGGGCCTGATATTCAGCGGCAGCGGCTAGTGCTTTGGAATATCAGGCCCATTCTTCCTTAGTGATGTATTGTAGTTATCTTTTACCAGTTCCATGTATAATTTTTGAGTTAAGTGTGAACTGTTTTGATAACATTGAAAGGCGGTATATAAGAAATATAAAATAAATGGTGCTTGTATTCCAATCTGGCTATAATTGGAAATGCCTCCAATGCATGTCAGTTATGTATTCTCCTATTATATTATAGGAATGGTCAAAACCCTGACTTGGTGTGCACCATATTCCACAGGAAAGATGAAAATTTTTAAAATAACGCAATTCCCTTTTTTTTTTTTTTAACAAAATGAAAATTGACTGAAGCCTAAGAAAAGCAGTATCAGAAGACTATAGAAGGGGGGAATACTCTTCAAAATACTGGAGACTTTTGTTTTCACATTCATTCTTCAGAGTGGAAGTAAACAAAGCTGAGGGACTGAGAAAACGGCTATGCACAGGAAGGGCTACATATGCTGAGAGCTATATACTAGTTCTGAGCACTGGGAGAGTTGTTTCGTCCTGGTACCTTGTGATGGCATATTGTGTCTGATTACATCATGCTTGTCAACGGAGAATGAAGTGGTTACACCTCCTGGTCTATAGTCACGTTGCTCTCGTATGATAGTGGGTATACTCTCTTATAAAATGTACTATTCGGTAATTTCACTGTGGTGACACATGAACTGAACTAGATCGGCAGTGGAGACACAAAAGTGACATGTCTTCTGTTTCTGAGATATTTTCCTGCTCTTTCCTGGGCAGTCTTCAGAGCTATAGCCCTGAAGCACTTCAGAGGAGTGGGTGACTCTCTTGTTTTGCCCTTTGCTTAAGGAGATTTTGTCCTTGCTGTTTCTTTTTTTCAAGATTTATATGTTTGGAAATGTGATTTGTAAAATGTGAAAAAAATTGTTAAAAAGAGCAAGTAGGGGAGACCTGACTTCTAGAATCCTTTCCAGCATAGATTTGTAGAGAGGATGTGTTGTAGTTGTAGGATAGGGAGTCCTAGTGAAGGTGTGCTTGGGAAGGTATTGGGGGTTTACAAGGGAGTACATGTGTGGGTTTTTGGGATGTAGGTCTGTATATGGTGTATGTGGGGAGTACATAGATGGAGATATGTAGGAGTCTGTGTATTTGGCAGGTGGGTAGGGGTTTATGGGAGATGGGATGGATGGGTGTGTGTGGGGAGGGGAATATGTTTGGGTGTATATAGATGTAGATGTGTATGGGTGACAAGCAAATGGGGCCATATACAGAGTCAAGGAGTTGTGTGGAATGTGTGACTATGCATATGTGAAAGACTGTGTGTAAATTATGGGTATCTCCAGGAACAAGCAGGAATGAGTCTTCACAAATGGGTACGTCGGTACCAACGGAGCCTGCGTGGGAACGCTCCCCAGTGTCCAATCAGAAAGCTTTTGGGAGCATCCCACAGTGCCTGCGTGCTGCCTTCCCGTCTTTCCAACTGTCTCTCCTCAGTTGTTCTTTTTCCGCGGAGCCAGCAGGTCATGTTCCTGTCACCGCAGAAGAATTTCCTTATTTTTTCTTTATTTCTTTTCTGTCGCGTCTGCCTTCTTCGACGCTGTACCGGTACCGCCGGTCGTTGTTCTTTTCTTCTTGTAAAAAAAAAAACAAACAAACCTTTTTTCCATTTCTTTTTCTTCAGGTGCACTTGAGTTTTGGGCCTTAGGCCCAGAACTTTTTTCCCTCAACTATGGAAAAGCCTGCCTCAGGATTTAAAAAGTGCACAAAATGTGGCGGTACTATCTCCGTCACCGACACCCATGACTGGTGTCTAAAATGTTTAGGTCCTGACCATTCCATAACAGATTGTGTGTCCTGTTCCATGATGTCTAAGAGAGATTGACAGAACCGAGCTGCCAAGCTCAGTACCCTGTTTCCCTCTGATGCGGCTTCGGTGGCATCGACGTCTTCCAGGGCTGCTTCTTCCTCACATGGATCTCAGGTAACTAAACATAAATCCAGCCGGTCCTCGAAGGGTAGATCTCCTTCTAAGCATCAAGATGCCTCTGGCCTTGTCCTCGAGGATTCTGCACCGGCAAAATTACCCCGGCGGGAGGCTTCGGCCTCTAAAGCATCATCATCAGGGTTCCAAGATTTATTTTTATTTATTTATTTGCAAATCTTTTATATACCGCCATTTCCTAAGATCAGTGGCGGTTTATATCAAACATGAAATACATAGAACAGCGCAGTGAGTGATAATCAGGTACATTGAACAGTAATCTGAACTATATACAGGTAGTATAGACAAAGTTTAGAACTATTTATGTTATTACAATATTTATTTACATATATACATATTAAGTTTCATCATATGTTCTGTTTTGGGAGTAGTATTGCGAATATTAGGGCAGGTATATATTTTGGAGATCTATGGAGGATGGGAGGCCTTGTCCAATTCATTATCTATGTTAGAGTAATATTGTGAGTACAGGTATGTTTTTAGGTCTTTTCGGAAATGTTTTAGATCTTTTATTTCCCTTAGTTGGTCAGGGAGATTATTCCATAATGAAGGTGCTACGAATGAGAAGGCACTGTTGTTTGTTATGTGTTTAGTTTTTCTTATTGAGTCGGGAACTAAGATAGTATTAAGATTTCTTCTACGTCTTATTCTGTTTTCTATAGGACTATGAATTAGTGTGGACAGGTATGATGGGGCAATTTAATTTAATTTAATTTAATTAGCAGGTTTTTATATACCGCAACTTCCATAGATCAGTTGCGGTTTACAATGAACAACAATGAACAGGCAAGGCTGTTTTACAAGGAACGGCAGTAAACATCAATGCTGTTTTTACATATAACAGTGTAAACAATAATGGGTTCAATCTATCAGTAACATATTGATGGATTGAGAACTATATACAGAGAACATGTTTAGAACTATAATACAGTTTTAAATGGAATAATACAGTTTTAAATGGAATATCAGCATATCATTACAAGGTTTTAGTACTTATTCCATGTCGAGGGTCACAGTCATTGCTGGTGCAGCTATCCTTTTTCTGGTTGAATTAGTGAGTTTGATACAGAAGCATAATGTGTTGAGAATAAGTATGTTTTGAGTTTTTTCCTAAACTCCATGATTTGGGGTAATGATCTTAATTCAGCTGGGATGTTGTTCCACAGTATGGGGGCGGTATGGGAGAAAGCTTTCTTGTTGATTTTTTGGCTTTTATAAATTCCTTTGGTGTTATTAATTTATTTAATTGGTCTCGTCTTTGAAGGTTGTGACTGGGTTCCTTGATGATTAGGTTATTTAAAGTACAGGGTGCCATGTTATTTAGAGCCTTGTATGTGGTTAAAAGAGTTTTATACTGTATGCGGCATTGGATTGGGAGCCAGTGTAGAAACTCTAAGATAGGCGTAATATGTTGGAAGGGAACAGTTTTTATGATGGTCTTGGCTGCTGCATTTTGTGCTAGTTGTAGTTTTTTTAAGTTTTGATTTGTTACGCCTAGTAAGGTTAAATTTGCAAAGTCAAAATGGGGGGTTATGATAGCTTGTATTATGCGTTGAAAATCCTGTAGGTGCAATAGGGGGCGAAGTTGCTTTAATATTTTAAGTTTGAAATAAACTTTCTTTGTTATATTTCTTATCTGTGAGTCCATACTGAGATGGTTAATCAATTTGAAAGTGGTCAATAAGATTTTGTATTGAATCCTACTTGGTATAGGTAGCCAATGCAGAGAATAGAGTATTTGGGTGATGTGATCGGTCAGTTTGGCTTTGGAAATTATCCTCGCCGTGACATTTTGAGCCATTTGTAGAATTTTTAGGCTCTTTTTAGGTACACCTGATAGTATTCCGTTACAGTAGTCAAAATGGGGAGTTATTAGTGACTGTGTGATAGTTCTAAAGTCATCAATTTCTAATAGAGGCCTCAGCTGTTGAATTGAGCGAAGCTTGTAGTAAATTGTTTTAGTTGTTTTCTTAATGTGGTTAGTGAAATTAAGGGCCTTGTCTAGGGTGACTCCTAAGTATTTAATCTCTTCCTTTATGGGTAGGGTAAAGTTCAGAATTTTGATGTCAGTTGGTGGTGTGTAATTTATGTTTCTTGAAGTGATTAGTATCTCTGTTTTCTTGAAATTAATTTTCAGATTATTTGAACGCAGCCATTTTTCAGCTTCCATGAGGCAGCTTGCTATTTTGTCATAGTTTGGATCATGTATATCGAATGCAGAGTACAACATAATGTTATTCGCATATATATGGTAATTCATCTTGTATTTTTGAAAAATGGTACAAATTGGTTGGAGATAAAGGTTGAATAGAAGGGCAGATAAAGCAGAGCCCTGAGGTATTCCTTGTTCTTGAGGAAAAGGGGGTGAGGAGGTCTGGTTAACTTTTACAAATTGTGTGCGGTCAGATATGTAAGATGATCTCGATGGCGTGGCCTCGACAGATCTCTTGGTGCCATGCTCTGGGGTACCGACTTCCAGGCATTGGCGGCGTCAATGGATCAGAGGATTCTGTCCATAGAACGCAGTCTGGCGGCTTTCCTTGTGGCATCGACGCCCGTGGTACCGCAACAGACTACTCCGCCGGTACCGGCACTAGCATCGCCATCGGTACCGATCCTGGTACCGGTGGCATCGGTGTCCGCTATGCCGGTACTCTGTCCTCTGAAGCCCTCCGGTACCGATACCCCGGTACCGGTTATTCCTGATACCGATCCCGGTCGGTACGGGTATCGGGCTTTGCAAGAGCATCCGGACAGACGATACTTCGATTCCTCTGAGGACTCTGAGGATTCTGAAGAGTCTGTCGATGTAGTGATGCTTCTTCCACAGGAGGAGTCCTCTCCTAAACGAAGGATGTCTCCTCCAGAGGACTTGTCTTTTCAAGACTTTATCAGAGAGGTGGCTTGGGGCCTCTCTATTACAGTGGCCCCAGAGTCAGAGCCCAGAGCTAGATATTTTACAATATCCTAAAACTCCTAAGGAGGCAGCTACCTTACTTATTCATGAGATTCTGTATGATCTCATGTTAAGGATGTGGGATCATACAGAATCTCAGGAGATCTGGGTCCAAGATGAATTGGGAAATATCCCTTGTACAGATGAGAATCTGTTTGGTAAGGATTGGCAAGCAAAAGCCAATCAGATGGATGCTGAAAATTCTGCTTTGGATAGACTATCCAAATCCACAGCTGCTCCTGCTAAGAAAAGGGTTGTTCAAGAACACACCTTTTTCTAAAAAGGGAAGATTCTATCCTGCTTATAGTCAGCGAGCATCTTCTGCAGCTCAGTTCCCTTCCAAACGTCAGCAATCCTCCAAACAGAGCAAGGCAAAGGCTGCGAGGCCTGCTCCAGCCCAGCAGTCTCAGCCCCCTCAGGGCCTTTGACTTTCTGCTAGAGAACTTAGCCTTCCTGGCTCTAGAAGGACCAGAGCCCTCCACCATTCCAGGAAGGTTATGTCACTTTGCTCCCAGGTGGGGGCAAATTACAGCAGAGCATTAGACACTCTCCATCATAAGAGAGGGGTACAAACTTCATTTTTCCAGCTTGCCCCCTCTCACAAGAGTGCACCAGTTCAATTCTCCAGCCTCCCTCCTCAGCCTGTTGGAGCAGGAGGTTGCCACTCTTCTCGCCCAAGGGGCAATAGAGGAAGTGCCTTCTCAACAACAGGGCACAGGGTTCTACTCCCCCTATTTTCTTATTCCAAAGAAAACAGGGGGCTTCAGACCCATTCTAGATCTCAGAGAGTTGAACAGATTCCTAGTAAAAGAAAAATTCAAGATGGTTTCTCTAGGAACTCTGCTGGCATACCTTCAGAGTCAGGATTGGCTTTGTTCTCTAGATCTGAAGGATGCGTACACTCATGTTCTCATCCATCCAACTCGCAGAAGGTTCCTTCGGTTCCTTTTTCAGGAGAAGCACTATCAATACAGAGTGCTCCCTTTTGGTCTGGCCTCTGCTCCAAGGGTGTTCATGAAATGCATGGCAGTGGTTGCTGCTTTTCTGCACACCCTGGGAATATTTGTCTTCCCTTACCTGGACGACTGGCTCATTCGAGCTCCCACTCAATCAGAGGCCAAGACTTCTCTAACCTGCACAATGCATATCCTTCAATATTTAGGGCTGGTAATAAACATTCCAAAATCCAATTTGATCCCTACTCAGTCCCTGGAGTTTATAGGGGTGTTGCTGGATACCACAAGCGCAAGGGCCTTTCTTCCCCAGGCCCGTTGCCTTCGCTTGATGCAGTTTATTTATTTATTTATTTACATTCTCTTATATACCGCGCTATTCTGCATCAGTGCGGTTTACATTGAACAAACTGAAATTACATTGAACAGGGCATTATAACTTGGAGATAACTATTTTACAGGGAACATGGGCTATGGAGGGTTAAGTGGCTTGCCCAAGACCACAAGGAGCACCTGTGGGACTAGAAACCCCAGTCCTTCCGGCCCAAGGTTGCTGTCCTCTAGTGGGATTTGAACCCCCGACCTTCCAGCCTGAAGTACCTTGCCCCAACCGCTAGGCCACTCCTCCACACAGTTAGCTTCTCAAGCAGAGTTGAAACCCCTACTAACTGCTCGAGAGATGTTACAGTTGCTAGGCCACATGGCATCCACCGTTCATGTGGTACCATATGCTCGCCTTCACATGAGAGCAGCTCAGTGGACTTTATCCACCCAATGGACCCAGGCATTAGGCTGCCTATCAGACAAAATAGCAAACACAAGTCGCCTCATTTTGTCCCTCCAATGGTGGAAGTCCCCTCAAAACCTGTTGGTGGGGTCCCCCTTTCAACAGCCTCTACCCCAAGCAACTCTAACAACAGATGCTTCTCCAATGGGCTGGGGAGCTCATCTTCAGGACCTCTCCACCCAGGGCATCTGGTCCCCACAGGAGACTTGTCTACATATCAATCTCTTGGAACTCAGAGCAATCTTCCTTGCTCTGCGAGTTTTCCACACCCTGCTCAGCCACAAGACAGTCCTTATCCACACGGACAATCAGGTAGCCATGTTCTATATAAACAAGCAGGGAGGAACTGGCTCTCTGTCACTTTGCAACGAAGCTCTGCGACTGTGGGCCTTCGCCAGAGAGCATCACATTCATCTTCTGGCAGTTTATCTTCCAGGTGTTCAAAACTCTTGGGCAGACAGACTCAGTCGAGTTCTGCTTCCACACGAGTGGTCCCTACATATGGACCAGGTGTCCAAAATTTTTCAAATTTGGGGAACCCCGGACATAGACCTCTTTGCAAGTCTGTGGAATGCCAAACTTCCCCGGTTCTGTTCCAGAACTCTGGCTCAGGGGGCTCAGGCAAGGGATGCTTTCCTCCTCCATTGGGGTCAAGACTTCCTGTATGCCTTTCCACCCATTCCTCTAATTCCCAAAACCCTGTTCAAGCTTCAGAGAGACAGAGGCCACGTGATTCTCATAGCTCCACATTGGCCACGGCAAGTGTGGTACCCTCTGCTTCTACAACTCTCTCAAGCGCCCTCCCTAGAGTTAGGGTCTGCTCCAGACCTCCTCTCTCAGGAGGACGGAAAGTTGTGGCATCCCAATCCCCAGTCTCTGCATCTCAGGGCTTGGTTGCTGAAGGCCTAGATCTCCAGGATCTTCATCTTTCTCAGCAAGTAAAAGATATTCTTTTTGCTTCCAGGAAACCTTCCACAAGACGCTCTTATGCTTTCAAGTGGAAGAGGTTTACCATCTGGTGTTCTGAGAAGGGTCTTAACCCCCGTGCCATACCTCTGGAATCGTTGCTGGAGTATCTCCTTCATCTGTCTAATGCAGGCCTTAAGACAAATTCAGTAAGAGTCCATTTGAGTGCTATTGCAGCTTCCCTCAAGCCTCTAAATGGACAACCTGTTTCCTCTCATCCTCTTGTAGCAAGGTTCATGAGAGGCCTCCTTTTAACAAAGCCTCCCATTAGACCACCCCCGGTGGCATGGGACTTAAATTTGGTTCTTGGTCAACTTATAAAGCCGCCTTTTGAACCTTTAGCTACCACCTCCTTGAAATAACTTTCCAAGAAAGATATCTTTCTCATTGCAATCACGTCAGCACGCCGCATCAGTGAATTGCAAGCACTAGTAGCTAATCCACCTTATACAAGGTTCCATCATGACAAGATGGTCCTTAGGACTAATCCACATTTTATGCCTAAGGTGGTCTCGCCTTTTCACCTCAACCAGGAGGTCTACCTACCTGTCGTTTTTTCCAGGACCTCATGCATCAAGTGCAGAGAGGAATCTTCATACCCTGGACTGTAAAAGAGCTCTGGCCTTTTACTTACAAAGGACACAGCAACATAGAAAGTCTTCCCAACTCTTTGTTGCTTTTGTTCCTTCTCATTTGGGACAACCAGTCTCCAAGAGAACACTTTCTAACTGGATTGCCCAATGTATTTCTTTCGCCTACCAGAGCAAGAACCTTTCTCTGGAGGGCCATGTCACAGCTCACAATGTGAGAGCTATGGCAGCCTCAATGGCTCATCTGAACTCTGTGTCTATCGACCACATCTGTCGAGCAGCCACTTGGGCCTTGGTTCATACCTTCACAACCCATTACTGCTTGGACAAGGACTCCCGCCGGGATGCCTTGTTTGGTCAGGCTGTTCTCAAACACCTGTTCCATACTTAATCAACTCCTACCCACCATCCCTCATGGGATGCCAGAGATCCAGGTGGGGTAGTGCAGCCCTGTCCCAGGGACACACAACTTATGGGCTCTCTCCCTGGCATCTAAAGCTAGGGAGTCCCCATATGTGAAGACTCATTCCTGCTTGTTCCTGGAGATAGCACAGTTACTTACCTGTAACAGGTGATCTCTGGGAACAGCAGGAATAAGTCTTCACAACCCACCCACCTCCCCTAGGAGTTGTCTCTCTCTATCTCTTTCTCTCTCTCTCCCTCTTTGTCTCAGCTATAAAACTCAACTGAGGAGAGACAGTTGGAAAGGCAGGAAGGCAGCACACAGGCGCTGTGGGATGCTCCCAAAAGCTTTCTGATTGGACGCTGGGGAGCGTTCCCGCGCAGTCTCCGTCGGTACCGATGTACCCATTTGTGAAGACTTATTCCTGCTGTTCCCAGAGATCACCTGTTATAGGTAAGTAACTGTGCTTTATGTGGGAAGATATGGGGATAGTGAATGTTAGAATATTTGTAAGTATGTGTGTAGTGTTTTTGGGGGGTGGGATGGCTTTGAAAGGGCATTTTTGATGCTGTTCATCAGCAGTTGGTTTGGTTATTTTCCCTGTCCCTGTTTGCCTGTGTTGTGATGGACCAATGTGCTGGAAGGGAGCAGTGGTCAGTATGTCAGCAAGTCTAATAGGCTCATAAAAGGCAATGGGAACTTTTTTGAGGACTTGGTCCTCTGAATATACTGAGCCAATGTTTCTAGTTTTCAAACTCATCCAAGATACTTGCATTTTCTTCCTGCATATCAAGTTTGGTAATTTCTGTCCCTTTATTTTTTAAGTTATTTGAGACATACAAATATCAGTCAGTCCCTTTTATGTAATTCTTTCCAACATTCTTTAGACTGTGAAGCATAAAAAAGAATACACATACAATAATGTTGCATACATTGCAAATCCAGTATATACAAATGTATCTCATTATAGGCATCTGTGGAGTTTTACCAGAATAGGTTTCAGAAACCTGCACTAGATAAAGTTCTTTTTTCTTTTGGGTACTTTCACCAGTGTGTTGTGTGGTTTTTGTGCATACCATGACCGGGCCAAACCTCACTTGAAAGTTAAGAGTGTGGTGGAGATGATCTCAGTCTCTCATATTTATTGCAAAGCACTTAATATTTGAATTATGCCGAAGAGATCATCCTTCTAGAGTTCATACATAACTCTGCTCCACCAGCTACATCTCTGCAACTGACTTCCCTATAATTCTCTTCACATGCATACTAAATCGGACAATAAGACTCCATATCCTATTTAATCAAATTAACTATGAAATCAACCCATTACGTATCCGCGTACCATTCTCCTAAGAGTCACCTTGCAACACACACACAACCATGTATCATAGGTTAGTTGCTAAAAGTTAATAATGTTTTTACCTTCATTATCAAATATTTTGTGCCATGTTAACATTCCCTGTTCAATATAACGTTAACTTTTAAATTGTTTTCATGTAAACAGCATTGACCCTCGGAAATGCGGTATATAAAAAAATGCTAAATAGAGCTTAATTTCTACAGGCATTATCAAGGTGCGCTTATTTATTTTTTATTAATGCCAATGCTGCCCATTTACATTTGAGTGTAATTTTCTGCCATGTTTTTCTTGGTCTCTGATTTCATATCTTGGTATTGAACATCTTCTCTCTCTTCATATGCAATACAGAAGGATTGCCTGATAACAATATTTCTGTCAGCAATGGCATTCTTAGGTTTTTTTTTTCTCTGAGTGAGAGGACGGATTCCATAACTCAAACACCAAACTCCTCCCTCACAAGTAAGCAGGAAGTGTAAACTCTACATTCAAATGCAACCTTGTATATTTTCTGTCATTTTGTTGTGTGTTCTGTGATAGGTGGAATCTTCTCAAGAGGCCAATGCTGAGGTGATGAGAGATATGACTAGAAAATTGTACAGCCAGTATGAAGCAAAGCTGCAAGAACAACAACTTATGCATGAAGCTGACAAGGAAGCACTCCAAGTGTGTAAACTAGTTAAAGTGCAATCACTTCATTATCTGATCTCTATTAGAATAATTTAGTTTGTTCAGTTAAAGGTACAGAGAAGTGGGAGAAAGCCTAGATATCCAAGATTTTTTTAAATGGTTGCCAAAATAAAATAAATGAATGGCATTCATTTTGAAAGCAAAACAAAATATGACATGTTCACAGCACGTCCCTAATACCAATATCCCATGCTGGAAATTCTATGGGTGCAGCAGGAATTGTGTAAATTCTATAGGGATCCAAAAGCCCAGACCTCTGGTTCTTTATTTTTTATATGCACAGAAATTTCATCCAGTAAGCTGAATGGTAATCCTTCATTATCTAGACAATAGATTATATTCTTAAGAGCTTTTTGAGTTATACACAGGGCCAAGCCTATAGGTATGTGGGATCCAGGCAAATAGTTCTCCATGAGGCACCTCCCTCCATACACACGCACATTGATCTCGTAACCTCCCTGTACAGTCCTGTTGTCCCCCCTCCCCCTCCCCCCCTAGTATAATGTTTTTCCACTCCCTACGTTGCAGTCCTTTCCTTTCTTCCTGCCTGCAGGAAAATGAAAGCATCTCCTCTTACCTGCATTTGCTCCTGTTCTGCATGCTTCAGTGTGTGTGCTCAGTAGCAGGCAGATACAGATAGGACGCTCTGCTCTCTTCCTGCTGATAAGAGGAAAGGGGTGAAGGGATTTGTTTTGGTGGGGAAGAGTATTATAAAGCATGGGGCTCTTCAAACTCTGGTCCAAGGGTAGTTTCCCCAATTAGCACTATCCTAGGGATGACTATGGTCATGCCTAATGTTAATTCCGTATCTGCTAGACTAGTCTAGACGAGTGGGTTATGCTTCCTTGCCAATGGGTGGAGGCAGACTTGAGCAACTTTCAGTGTTGTCATCAGCTGCTATATTGTCTGGTGCAGCACTGAGAGAAGCCAGTTGTTTCTGCCTTCAGTAGATGGCAAGGTGTGTGGACTGGCGCAGAAGTGCAGGTTTTTATGGCCCATACTATGGTGCAGAGGTTTCAGGATGGAGTCCAGAAGGACCCAATGGTGCTCACAGCAAAGGTTTGCCTTTGAGTCCTCTAGTTTACAGCTACCCAGGATCCAGCACCGTTTCCCACAGGTTAGAAGCATTTAGTGGGTCTAAAGAGGAGCAGAAGACCCCACAAGGCTCCTGAGGGAAGCCAGTAAGTTGGGCCAAGGTCCTTCTTTCCTCTTGCTGTCCTTTATCTGCCTGCCATAGCTTTTTCTGAATTTTGTAAAAATTGTTTGTATTTTTCTGTCTTTTTTTCCGCATTGATTTTTTTTAACTTGAATTTTTATTCAGTACTCCTTGTTGTGTATATAAGCTTTAAATATAGCAGCTTCAAACTTGGAAAAATAAGGCTGCTTCGGCAATTACGTTTCCCAGGCTTATGAGGTGAGCTCTTTTTTTTTCTTTCTATATGCCGCTACTATTTTCAGCGATGCGATCTAATGCAGCCTGCAGCCCCTAGTGTGTGGGTTTATTTTTTCTCTTCAGGCTGGTGAGCTCTGCAGACAGGAGCCCCAATCATGCCGAACCCCCCCCCCCCCCCCACCCCACAATGCTGCGCTGCTGCTGCTGCCATCACCGCCAATTCAGTCTTCTGGAGGAGGTCGGCGGCAGTTTAAAAACAGTGGCTATGTGCACATGGGCTGCCACTTCTGAAGTTGCATTGGAGAGTAGTCAGAAGTGGTAGGCCATGGCTGTCATGCCGCTACCCCCAAGCCACCTACCAAGGGCTGCTGCCCTAGGCGGTTGCCTATCCCACTTAGTGTCTGCACAGGCCATGTCCCCAGGTGCTGGTTCAGATCCTTGTGATCAGTCTCTTTTTCTGCTGGATCCTGTTTATGCCCTTTCAGGATAGTAATGCAGCTCTGCAAGGTGTGGAGCCATCTTTTGGGTGGGCTTAGCAGGTTGGGTCCCTTATGTATCTGGGGATTCTGGTGTCCTCCTGCATTTATTTTTTCTCTGACCCTATGCAGCAGAGCATAGGAAGAAAACCCCCAAACTGGGCCTGCATATCCTATGATCCTTCTGTGCCTGTTTTCTTGGTCTGAAGTTGAATGGGATCAGCTCTTGGGGTGGGAGTCTGACTAACGTATGACCATCCCGGTGGAGGGAGGTGCTGCGTGTGAGGAGTCTCAATTTGGAGGGTTGAGCTCCTTAGAAAGGAATTGGCATTAGCCACCATGGAGTCTCAGGCAATGCTGGGTTCACATCCAGAGGCTTTGGCTCAAGGTCCTGTCCTGTGCTGGTACCCTTGGGGCTCCAGTTATATGATTCTGGTCCAAGTTGCTCAAGGTGATAGGTGGTTCCCTGGATCAGCTTGCATTAGTTGGGCCAACTGGTCAATGAGTTCAGTTTCCTGCTGGACATTAACAGGCCACAGAGCTAGCTACTTCTGGTTAAGTCTGATCAGTGTCTCTACCAGCTCCATGGCAGCAGTGGTGGTGGTGGTATATACTGGTGATAGGGCTGGTGTTTCCCTTATTGATAGTTCCTAGCTCCTGTCTATGGAGGAACAGTTTTCATTAATAGTTACTTCCTCTTCAGGGGGAGAAGCTTGCTCTTAAGACTCCTGGAAGGCTGGCCTAGAAGGGCCAAAATGCCTTGTATGTCCATGCGTAGAGCCTTGAAATGCCCTTGGTTACATGAGTCTTATGGGTACTCAGTGGTAGTAGGGGCTGTCCAGGTAGAGCCTTTGCTGTTCTCTAGTCGCTTCCAGGACGACCTTTGGGAGATGGTAATTCCTCTCCATGGTACATATTGCAAGCTTGGACTGCCTGTAGGCTGCCTTTTTGAAACGGAACTTCAGCATTCCAGGTGAAGTGAGAGTCCTGCTGTCCAATGTGAGATCTCATTGTATGACTACTGAGCCTTCTAGTGCTCCACTTGATGGCCAAACAAGTGAATGCTAGTAAGTGGAGCTGTTGTAGCTGCAGGAAAGATTTGTGACTGGCAAACCTGGTTGCCTTGCTGCAGGTATGGCCCAGAAAGGGATGTTGTATGTCTCCCTGGCCTTTGTTGAGCCACCTTGTACACAGGTTTGGAGCCCATCTGGACCTGGGGATCCTAGAGGCTCTGGGTGGGATTGCAGACTGTAGTACATGGATTATTGATCCAGGTGGCATGGCCCTCTATCTCTTGCTACCTTAACAAGTGGGCCTGCCATGGCAGGGTTCTCAAGGCCCCTGCTCTTATGATCTAGTTCTTGTGGGGCAAAGGCTTCCAAGAAAGATTGCCCAGGAGCGGTAGTAGTCTCCCTGTTTATGGCCTGGAGGGCCTCTGTCTTTAGCTCATCAGAGCCCTTTTGGCAGTGTAGCCTGGACCGGAGCTCTGCCCTAAACTCTTAAGGTTCTGGGTGTGGCCCTGTGTTGCTATAGAATTTGCGTCCAAGGGATTCCTTGGAAGTGCGCCTTGGCGTTGCTTGCTTTCCCAGGAGTGGAGCTGTTCTGCCTCTTAGGGTATCTGGTTAGGCGTCAGTAGGCCTCTCTGAGGTCAAGGGCACTAAGATGTCCCTCCTTTGGGCCCTTGGGTAGGGCTGCCCTAGAGAATTGATTCCTTATTGTGGTTCCCTGGGATCCACCAGGTGGTGTCCGTTCTGTGACCCTTGTGGAGAACCATTCTGCTCTTTGATGGCATCTTGCACCTTGAGGGCAATCGTGACCAGACTGTGGGTCCTTCCTTCCTTTTATCAGAGAAGGATCTTCAAAAGGACCTCTGCATCTGCTAGATGTGCGGGGGAGTATTGTGCAGTTACTTGACGACTACTACTACTAATTATTTGTATAGCATTACAAGGTGTACGCAGCACTGTACATATAGATGTAAGACACAGTCCCTCCTCATCAGATCTTACCATCTAATCAAGATGAAAAAACATCACAAAACTGGGGACTAGAGTATGGCAAGATACACATAAGTAGTGGACAAGAGAATGAGGAGCATGGCACTTGCTAATTCCTCTAGCTAGCTGGGTACTTTCTGTTCCCCCTTGACAAGGAGGGCCCCAGAGTTGGTTAAAGGTGTTGATGCCCTAGGCAAACCTTAAGCCTTAAATGCTCCTCCCTCCCCCTTGTTAGAATCTAGTGTTTACCTTTGAATTCCCTGCTCTTCACCACCTCCTAGAAACTGCCACCTTAGGCGACTGCCCAGTTTGCCTAATGGTTGGGCCTGCTCTGGTTAGAGGAAACAGTTGGTGGAAGTCAAATAGTTTATTTTCTGCTGGCCTAAAGAAGTCATTGGGTCAATGCGTGTTGTAGCCTGTAAGCAAGTACTGGAGTGGGTTCGGAGCACGCTCCACTGGGCGCAAACCCCATAGGCAGAGTCCGCTTTGGTGTCTCCAGGAGACATCTCTATGGAGGCTTACTTAGTCTTTGTTGAATTCCTCTGTAAAGCCCTACAGGTTGCTTTTGGGGGTTGGTACGGATGGTGCCTCTGGTGGCTAGTCTGTCAAAAGCATAGTCTTTTTCCCACCTTGGGTCCTGACTGCTTGGATACATCCCATTCGTCTGGACTGGTCTTGCAGGATGATACATTTTATATAACCTGATAAATTTTATTTTCCTTGAATCCTTCTAGACCAATCCTGATCCCCGCCCTGAGTGACTTTTATTGCAGGTTGGAAAGCCTGCAGTTTTGTGGGTTGATATCTGTGTCTGGAAGACTTTCTGCAGCTCTGAGGGTCCAGCTACCATAAAAAGCCTAGTCAGTCATATGATGTAACTCAAATTTCTTCATGGTAAGAGCCAAAGGCTTGCTCATGTTTTTCGTGGCAAAGTGGCTTGTGTTTTTGTTAATGTTTTCTGAGGGGTTTTTTCCCTAAGTTTTTCAGTTTTGCTTACTGCTGGAGAAGTGTTGGCCAAGTCTGCCTCCACTTGCTGGTAAGGGAGCATAACTTTCTTGTCTGGAGTGGTCTACCAGGATTCCAAGGAACGTGAATTATCAAGTATGTAAACTTTATCCATATATAAACATAATCTACAGTACTGTATGTTTCAGAATCTCAAATTCATATAATGAAAGATTGCTTGACATATATGTTCATCTTGTTGTTTCACTTTTTCTTTGAAGGCACAAACAAACAAATTTTTGAAAGCTATTGAGGAAGCCAATGAAAGAATACAGTTCGCAGAAGCAAGAATAGAGGAAAGAGATCAGAGGATTGGAGAACTGGACAGATTAATCTTTCACATGGAGGAGGTAATTTGTTTCTAAAAACAGTTCTGGCATGTTTTTGAACCTTTGTTTTGCTAATTTAGCATAAAGGAAGCTACTGTTAACATTAGATGAGACTAGTACGCAAAGGGCCTGTTTCACTTAGTTTTTGTCTCACACTCTGTTTATGAGCAAAAAATATTTAGTAAATCGGCTCTAAATCAAACCTACTATACATCAGAAGTGACACTCTTCTGAATATTTCCTACTTTAAGTAAATTTTACAGAAGCACAAGTACTTGGGTACTGTAAATTTAAAAGTAACACAATTTATTTTGTACTGATACTTTATCAACATTTTCAGAAAATTAATCTGCATTAGGGTTTAGTGCTTATAAGGAATGCATACAATTTATACATGCCAAAAGTTGACAGTTTCCTAGTCTTGCTTGCAACATGTCATAAATTTAGCCAAAAAGACAAATTCAGGTCATGAATATTGAAACCACCTATTTTTAAGTTTAAAATAAAAATAGAAAAAACCCCCAGAAAAATGCAAGGAAAGGAAGCAAATAGGCATAAGAGGAAAATTTTCAAAGGCATCTATACATCCTAGGGCTAGATTTGCTAAAGTGTGCTACATCGCTACTGTGCATTTTTAGTAAAGAGGTCCCATTGCATAAAATGGTACTTGCAGTAAACAATGCATTAATGCATCTTAGCATGCACTAAAACGGTAGCACATTTTACTACATCTAGCTTTATAATCAGTGTGACTAGATTGCCTTTCTTCAATATAGCCAAAAGTACGTGTTCTTTCTGTGATGTATGTGCTTTTGGCTCCATTGAAAAGGGACTGGGTAAGGGCGGGGAAGAGAGAGAGAGAATAGATGTGTGACCTAGAATGCCCTGCATAAACTCTGCACCTGTATAGCCTATGGGTATTTCTCTACTTACAGATCCCATCATCTCTGAATTTTCAAAGGAAATCCTCCCAGGCGGTTTCCTGTGGACCTGTAAGCTACTTGTACACTTTCAAATTTCCCCCACCCACCAAAATAAAAAAACAAAACAAAAGAATTCACACAAACCTAAGTGAAAAATGAATAATGAGCACCAGATTTGTAACTGTACTCTTGTGTTCAAGAATAACATAGGACAGTAGTCTGTATACACACCCTTTCGTATTAGGAAGAGTCAAAATTTGAACTTACTTTGCCATAATAAATCTTCTCAAGGCTGGCTGTGGTACTTGATCAATTCCCTGCTTCTTTTTGGCTGAGATCAAGTGTACTCTTTGAGCCATGAGCTAGGGATGGTCCCTTCTTGCCCTTTTGGCTGTACGATTGCCTGTCCACCATCAAGTACTTCTAAACATGATGCCAGGGTTGATTTGATGGAGCTTTGGGTGCATTGGTAACTGAGCTTGTAATAATGAAATTCTATGGGATCTCAACCTCCTGCTTTTGGAATTGATGAGGGGAGCTTGTGGCATTGAAATTTAATTTTTTTTACTTTCCATCATTTTAGTACACTAGAATACAATGCATACTTTTATGTTGGTTCATGCTATTTTGTGTGCACCAGATTAAATAGCATACGCTGAAATGAAAATGCACATCACTAATATTTAATTCATCCAGTATACCAAAACAAAAAATTGAACAACTCTGCCAGAAGCACAAGAACTATATCATAATTTTTCTATTAGCCAGCTCAGAGTAGTGATCCTCATCTGTACTTCTAGTGAGATGTTTTTTATTTGGAGTAGTTTCAGGAAAAAATATGTATGCCTGATGTTCTGGTCATGCCCATTTGGAAGCAGAGGTGGTAAGAAAAAAAATTACCAAAATCTATACAAAACAAACGTTTTTATAAAATTGTAGCACATAACAGTAAATCATTCCTGACATGTTCATGTTTCACCTTTTTAATGCCTGCATTAGATTTTGATAATTATTCATCAAGTTGTTTCTTCCTTAATTACTCCCCCTGGCCCCTTTAACTTCTAGGACTACCCCAGCAGAGGATTCATTCTCCTCTTGTCTTTCATGTCCATTTGTATGTCTGTCTGGCCTGTATGTGACACTCTTGCCATGACAAAACGGTCAGAGGGATTTTATTGGGTGGTACAGTGGTGTGCAAAAGTCTGGAATCACTTGTAAATTTGACGTTTTTTCAACTTCGTGACCTTATATCTTAATTTCTTTTTCCTCTCAGTGGATTTTTCTGTGTATCTCATGATAAGTGATAGATTTGGCTGTTAGGGCCAACTTTTAATATTGGTTTGGCCTTTATTTTCTGAGTTTGTTCCCCACAGTTGTCCTGTTGATAGATTTCTGTGAAAATTGCGTAATGTACATCGTTGGCCAACAATATATTATTGTAAGTATGCTTTAAAATATTATGGACGCATGCCAGGTTTCCTTCAAATTAATGTATGTGGCCTTGAAAAAGACCATTTTTATGTGTCAGTGATGGCTCAGTATTTGATGGGCTACCCTTTGTTCTTGATCACCTGACTGCACCTTGTCGGCATTGAATGAACCAGTCTGACAAGGTGATCGTTGGTGACAACATGGTTCCAAGCTGCAATGAGTGACTCAATCAGCTCACGCTTTCATGTCAGATGCCTCTTGGATGTTTCCAAGGCCACCTTGTGCCACAGGTTCTCGATTGGATTCAGATCTGGAGACTGGACAGGCCAGTCCATTGACTTGATGTTGTTCTGCTGCTTCCAGCTGATCACCTATCTGGAGTGATGGCATGGTGCATTGTCATCTTGGAACAGGAACTGGCCAGGAAACAGCTGGTGTGCTGATGGCACCATGCACTTTTGCAGTATGGTGATGTACTTGGCCCCGTTGACCATTCCCTCGATGATGTGAAGACGTCCAACGTCACTGGCAGCCATGCAGCCCCAGACCATGACCTTCAAAGGATGCTTCACAGTGAGGTTGAGACACTTGGGCTTGAATTCCTCTCCAGGAAATCGCCTCACATAGGTGTGGGCCTGTTTACCAAACAGGCAGAAGGTGCTTTCATCGCTGAATAGCACCTTTTCCCACATTTCAGTCGACCAGGTTGAGTGCTTTCTCGCCCACACGATCCGGTTGTGCCTTTGTATGTCAGTCATCAGTAGCTTATTCCATGCATTGCAGCCCCGGAGACCAAACTGCAGGCACTGGCAACGAACTGTTGATGAGCTAACACTGACCTCACTCTTGTCTGACCACTCTCGAAGTAGCTGAGGAGAGGCCAACTTGCAATTAGTCAGTGAAATGCGTCGTAGTGCGCGGTCCTGGCGTGATGTTCATGCACATGGACGACCTGAACGAGGCTTGTCCACCACTGAACCCATTTCTTTCTTCTTCTGTACAATCTTAGCAACAACACTCTGACTGTAGCCAACTTTCCTGGCTATCTGATGGCTTGAAAATCCTTCCTCGCTCATAAAGGACACACGAACATGCTCCTCCAACGTCAGGGTCCAAGTCATCTTCATGGTCGATCCAGAAAGCGTATGAAATTCAAAAATTCTGTGCGTTTTTATAGCTGCGCTGTTGGCTAGATATCTGCATTGTGATTGGTTAGTGAAACCAGCCTCCTGATTGGTCAGAAATAACGTGTGCATATTGGATAATCTCAATCCAGGTTTGATGCAGGATCCACAAAAATCGCAGTAGCTATCTCCCAGTGTCTGTGAAGTATTTAAATTGGAAGCGAGGAATGCAATAACGTCAACTCTAATAGCCAAATGTATCCCTTTTTGACTTGGTAGAAAGATGAATATGCTGGGCTAATGCAAAATTTAAAAAAAAACTTTAGAAAGTACGAAAAATGCAAAATTCACAAGTGATTCCAGACTTTTGCATACCACTGTACGTGTAGAGCAGTGGCACCTCGCATGACAAGTGCAAGTCAGTTTGACAGTGGTTGTCATGTTATCATGTGATTTTTATTGTCATCAGTTTGCTACTGGTATGCTGCACAGTGCAAAGCAAACATTATTCGTGTTACATGAAAGTCTGATTTCTGGTAGCTAATAATGTTTTGTTTTTTTGAAGGAGTGAATAAACAGGTGGACAAAGGTGAGTCGGTTGATATTGTGTATCTGGACTTTCAGAAAGCCTTTGACAAGGTCCCTCATCAGAGACTTTTGGCAAAACTAAAGAGTCATGGGATAGGAGGCAGTGTACTATTGTGGATCAGGAACTGGTTAAAAGATAGAAAGCAGAGGGTAGGGCTAAATGGCCAATTTTCCCAATGGAGAAAGGTGAATAGTGGTGTACCCCAGGGATCTGTGCTGGGTCTGCTGCTTTTTGACATATTCATAAATGACCTGGAAAGTGGAATAACGAGTGAGGTTATCAAATTTGCAGATGACTCAAAACTATTTAAAGTTGTTAAAACCCAAGAGGATTGTGAAAAATTGCAAGAGGATCTTGATAGATTAAAAGACTGGGCATCAAAATGGCAGATGAAATTTAATGTGGACAAGTGCAAGGTTATGCACCTAGGGAAGAACAACCCAAACTATGGTTACACGATGCAAGGTTCCACATTAGGAACCACCACCAAGGAAAAAGATTTAGGTGTCATTGTGGATACCATGTTAAAACCCTCGGCCCAGTGTGCAGCGGCGGCCAAGAGAGCAAATAGAATGCTAGATATGATAAGGAAAGGAATGGAAAATAAAACAAAAGATATTATAATGCCTCTATATCGTTCCATGGTGAGACCGCACCTTGAATATTGTGTGCAATTCTGGTCGCCGTATCTTAAAAATGATATAGCGATTTTAGAAAAGGTACAGAGAAGAGCCACCAAAATGGTAAAGGGGATGGAAGGATACTCCTATGAAGAAAGGCTAAAAAGGTTAGGGCTCTTTAACCTGGAAAAGAGACGGCTGAGGGGAGATATGATAGAGTCTATAAATTAATGAACGGAGTGGAACGGGTAAACGTAGATCGATTGTTTACCTTATCAGAATATAGAAAGACTAGGGGACATGCAATGAAGCTACAGGGTAAACTATTTAAGACTAATAAAAGAAAATATTTTTTCACTCAACGTGTAATCAAACTCTGGAATTTGTTACCGGAGGATGTAGTAAAGGCTGTTAGTGTAGCTGGGTTTAAAAAAGGTTTGGACAAGTTCCTGGAGGAAAGGTCCATAAACCATTATTAAGAAGTGACCGAAGATATCAATACTTGACCCAGTACAAGCATTGTGGAACTTGTGTCTCTTGGGGAAACTGCTAGGTACATATGACCTAGATTGGCCACTGTTGGAAACAGAATACTGGGCTTGATGGACCTTGGTCCGACCCAGTATGGCATATCTTATGTTCTTATCTTATGTTCTTATGTTAATGGCACATTATTAACATAATCGTTGAAAGACAGGGGTATTGGCATGGCGAGGAAGGGCAGGTGGAGGCATTGAGCGGGAATCTAATGGTGGAGATAGACCTTAGAACTAGCATCAAACAGAGTCTTGCCCGAGTCGACAGAAGTTCATAGGAGATAAAGGGTGATTATAGAATGTAAGGATGAGGAGCATGAGTCAGCAGAAGGGCAAAGGTAAAATTGCTTACAAAGTTGGACATATGATACAGTGCAAATGAGTGCGAGAGAGGCAACAGAGGCAAGTGGAAACTGACATGAGAACTGAAGTCACATGAAGAGAGAGTGGGACCAATATACATGTGCAGAAGTCATTGCAAAATGTGACACCCCCCCCCCATACACACACACACAGTGAGCCATGGAAACTGGATTTAGAGACTTCACTGCCGTCCAGCATGTCTACCACTAAAATGGCAGAAGTCTCCTAACACAGGAGCAAAGAGTGGTAGCTGGAGGAACACACTTGCATAAAACTTAAACAGGAAAGGCAACTACAGACTTTCTTAATTATAAAAGAAAACTCTCAAAGATTGTGAAAACAGCAGATTATACACCAAGAGCTAGAGAAATAGAAACAGATGTGGGACAAATAACAGGCTAAAGTGCACAGCATGGACTTACAGAAGTATATTGAGAGGTATTTCATAGGGAAAATGACCAAAGTTCAACGGTAAAAACACGAAAAAAACCCAAAGAAACAAACAATTCTGTATGCCTTTATGGGTGTGTGCATTTCCTACTCGTTTTGGAGGACTGTGGGGATCTATTATGAAGGGAGAGTACCGCAGTGTGGTTTTCTTTTCTCTGTTTGTTACCTGCTGTTTATCCAGCAGCAAGATAGGAGTTCTGCCAACAGAATATGGCACTTGAAGGGCAGCAAATGTGAATGTGCACTGTTTTGATAACACCTTGTGCTTTGGCTTCCCCTCTTGTTCTGGGCTTAAGACAACAACGATATACATTTTTACTGTGTTGAATGCTGTTGAGCCTGTATACAGAAAAGCCTCTTGGTACTGGGGCAGAGGCTGTTTGTTTGTGTATACAACATCTAAAATATAAAAAAACAGAGCTAGGCAGGTAAACCTAAGAGATCTACTTCTCTAGTTTCCTTTATGGACACTTACATCTCTGTTTTAGGAAGTGAGAGGCTATGTTTAGAGGCCAGAAAATATATCTGTTTCTGGACCCTGTGTAGAAATGTGACAGAAAGTAGGAAGCTCTTGTGATGCATCAGGAAACTCTGACTATAGGGGCTTTTTTTCCCTTACAAATGGATTTGATCTTTGGCATCAGTTAGATATGTTTTCTATGAGCCCTCACAGTTGTGGTCTTTTGTAGACAAGAAAAAGGGGAATATTATTTCTGATGTTAGCACTGCCAAATCTTTAGGGACTTGTGATGGTTATTGTTTATAATCCATAGGTGTTGAGGCATTATGGAGTTATATCTTTAATTAAAGGAAAGTAGCACAGTGGAAATGGACATGAGGAGAATTGAATTCACATGGAGAGGTAGTGGGACCAGTGCACATGTGCAGAAGTCATTGCAGAGCATGATCTCTGCGCACACACACAGAGCCATGGAAACTGGATTTAGAGACTTCACTGCTGGCCAGCATTACCTATCACTAAGATAGCAAAAGTCTAATACAGAATCAAAGTAAAGAACAGTAGCTGAAAGTCGATTGTTCTAATCTTAACGTTTTCATTTTGTCCTCATGTGTTAGTTTTATGTGTTTTTTTCTTCGTTTTCTATGATGTGTGGTTTTCGTTTTCCTAATTAGTAATTGTAAACCACTGTAATATTTTGATTTAAGGGTGGTATAGCAAGTTGGAATAAGCAATAAACTTGGATGCCAGGGTTCGAATCCTGCTGTTGCTTCTGGTGACCTTGGGCAAATCACCTAACCCTCCATTACCTCAGATACAAACTTAGATTGTAAGCCCTCTGGGAACAGGGTAATGCTTTACTTGAATCTAATTTATCTTGACACACTACAGAAAAAGCAAGCTAAAGCCAAATTGAATTAATGAGCAATTTTCTGTTTTCCTTTTTTTATTAACCTGTTCCTAAGTATTTCTGGATTCTCTCTCTGGACTCTTAGGAAGCCATATTCTCAAATTTTCCTTGTGGAATTATTCTAGGTATATGTTTCCTGTATTTCTATTTAGTATTGTTTGCATTAAGGATGTAATTCCATAAAGTCATACGTACATAAATGAC
The DNA here is from genome assembly GCA_033557465.1 of Ichthyophis bannanicus. Classification (NCBI taxonomy): domain Eukaryota; kingdom Metazoa; phylum Chordata; class Amphibia; order Gymnophiona; family Ichthyophiidae; genus Ichthyophis; species Ichthyophis bannanicus. The sequence continues at coordinate 158,522,731 of CM066043.1, read as the reverse complement.
CTTTTATAAAATAATGTGCTTTGGCATGAAGGCGCATACTTTGCTAATAGGAGTAGCCAGGGTTGCAATCTGAGCAGAGCGTCCACATTTGTGTGTGGAGTTTGTCAGACGGATGCCTGGGTGAGAATGTTCACAGTCTTGGCAAAGGCATATATCAATATGATTTGCAAGGGATTATGGGAAATGCAGTCCATTCACACCAGACACAGCCGCTCACAATAATTAGTTGTGCTTGAGTGTAAAGCCAATAAGATATTTATTTATGGGGTTATTTCTCCCAACACAGATATGCTTGGTAGCACATAAAACAGGATACTTGCTTTCAGTGTTAAACTTAGAAAAACAAAATCAGGAAAACAACAGCTGAACTTGTCAGGCAATCAAAGCAAAAGAATAAAGACCTGGTTGGTAACAAACTGGTCTTTTCTGTAGGCTCTAGCTAATATTTTCTTAGCAGTGCTTTAATCAACAAACAAAACCCACAAAGTAGGGAAAAACTGTTCTTTTCAGGTTAACTTCTTATATCTTCACACATAGACTCAGAAGTGATTTTCTCAGAGCTCACAAGCAATTAGGTAAGGCTCAATTGCTAGCAGTTACCCAGCTGAAACCCCTTAGCTGGCATGCTTTCTACTGCGTGGCTCAAATTCTACTCAGGAGCTTTTCTGAGTAGATTAAAGAACAAGTTTGTATTTCTTTGTGATGGTTGTTGTACTTTGTAACAGAAATTACCAAAGGAGTTTAGACAGAGAGCAATCCATGTATTCACAGCCTGTATCTATAACCGCTCCCCCTTCTTCAACAATCATGGGTTCAATATCATGGATTGGCACAGAGGAATTTCTCAATGGAGCACTTTCAGGAGAATACTTGTTTCCCTGCTGTCTTTCAAGGGTATAGCTAGGGCATAGATCAGTGTTCATACCTGAGCTTCCATTGCTGTTAGAGTTCCTCTCTAAATAGCCTGGCCAGTATGTAGTCCAGTTCTTATGTCCAGCCTTCCAATCCAGATCCCTGGACACTGGATCTCTCTTCACATACCTTCTGGCACGGGTCCTAGGGTCCTTTCCAAGTGCAGCCGTCTCCCTCACAGGTACCGTCTGGAGATTCCTAGCTCTGCAGCACCACTCCTCTGGTTTTCCCCAGTCCAATGGTGTATGCTGGCCTTTTGAATGTCTCCCAGTATACGTACTGCTCTGGACTCCTTTAGACCTCCCAAATGCTTTTCTCTTCTTTCTTCCAAAGGGTTTCTTGCCCTCTCTGTCCGTCCGCTCTGGCTTCTGCTTCTGATGATCCTCCAGATGATGAAGCTGTCCAAGATGAGGATATCCAAGCTGATTCTGAGGATCTCCCAGATGAAATTGAGGATAATTCTCTGTAGAATAAACTCTACCTTTATTCTGCCTAGATGAGTGCTCCACCCTAGCACAGCGCAGCTGTGCTGAATCAGGCCCTGCCCTTTGAGATGAGTGCTTGGGGATTACCTCATAGCCCTCTTGATTGAACACACGTTTCCCCACTTCAACTCCTCTAATGGCTGTTGGAAACCTGGTGCATTCTGGGACTGGTAGTCTTTTATGGAAAAATTCTGTTTTCTTATTTCTACCAGAACTGACAGGTTGCTTGTTCAGAGTCACTTCACCTTTTCTATAGCTCCTTCCTGAGCTATGATAAGCTTCCTTATCACAAGTTATAAAATACCGAAATCTGTGTGTGCACAAGTGGTCACTTGTACTGCTTCTGCCTACATTCAATATGTATGCTCTGCCACGTGTAAATCTAAGTTGTGCGTCTTATATGCATTTGTCCACATTTTATAAATTGTGCATGCTCTGCCTATGTGCATGCCCACTGTGTAAGTATGTATGATGGGCTCTGCATGTACTTATAGAACTAGGACCATGTAATTTACCCGTGTAAGTGCTCATGTGCCTCATTGACTAAAATACGATGATTTGCGCAATTCCTTCATAGAATTACCCTCTATATGCATAGTAGCATTGAAAAAAAAAGCATGTTTCTTTTTGAAAACTGCCTGCAGGATGACACGGCACGCATCTGGGCAGGTATTTTTCTTGCTTGTACTTTTGTTTTGATTGCCAGCAGTTTGCACTAATGTTTCAATTTCATTATTGCTGCTAACATTTCTTTGAAAAAGATCTGATATGAAAAATTGAAGCCAGATCATATGATAGGGTTGTGCTCTAGGAGCCATGAGAATCTGAAGGGTCATGGATAAAAAGCTTGCTTAAGGAAGATAGTTACAGTCCTAAAGGACATGTTTAATATTTAATTTAATGAAGATCATATCCAAATATCTCTGGGAAAAAAGATGTGCCTGTAATATGATGCAGAAATAGGGGGGGACCCCATAAAGGCTTGTGTGTGCCATGAGGCATTCCAGAGAAAAAGACCACATATATAAGGATTAGACAAAGTTTTAAAAAAAACACTAAAAAATCTGGGAGTCGTTTTTGTGCACAGTGAAATTTTTTATTTGTATTAAAGTTCACCATTGTGCAATAAACGTTGGGACATGTTTACCAAAGTGCATTAAGCAGGTAACATGCATTTTAATGCACACTGTTAGCATGGCTGCATGCCAACAGCTATCGTGCATTAAACAGCAGCATGTTAATCATGCCCCAACTGCTTAAGGCCCTGCACGCTGGAAAATAGGTGGGGCTTGGGCATGGACAGCACAGATGGCATGCAGTACATTACCTCATGCTAACTTCCCTAGCTCCCAACAGCACGGGTGCATGTAACGTCACTTCAAGTTAAGCATACCTGTGCTCTTGCAGGCATCTAGCGCGGCACTGTCCAAACAAAAAAAAAAAAATGCAGTTGTGGTGAAGCACCTCAATCCTCCCATGACAGCCCCAATCCTATCCCAAGAACATCACCCAATCCCCTTGCCACCAGCAATTATTGAGGTATCACTGGTGGTGTAGGGGCCAGGGCAGGAGCCATCCACCTCCACTCGCACCCTATTGTTGCCTGGGTTGAAAATGGTGGCGGTGACCCATAGCAATAGTCTCCATAATACTACACTAGGAGAACAGTCTGCCAAGTAATGAATGGGGGTGGGGTTTTAATTGGGGTTTGGGCCTGTCTTAGAGTTGATTGGTGTGCTTTGCCGCAATTCTAAGTTTTGGGGTTTTGGGGGGGGGGGGGGGGGTTAAGTTTGGGTAGCACAGGGACTCATGTTAAAAGCATCAGCAGATAACGCAGGTTGTGCTATCTGCCAGTGCATTTATCCCAGGCCCATATGGTAATTTGGAGCCCTGTGCACTAACTGCAGGGCTGGCTCATGGGTTTCAGCTACCCCTAACAGGGACCCCTGCCGTGTCGTGCCAAGTGTCAAATCCCACTAGAGGACAGCAACCTTGGGCCGGAAGGACTGGGGTTTCTAGTCCCACAGGTGCTCCTTGTGGTCTTGGGCAAGCTACTTAAGGCTCCATAGCCCATGTTCCCTGTAAAATAGTTATCTCCAAGTTATAATGCCCTGTTCAATGTAATTTCAGTTTGTTCAATGTAAACCGCACTGATGCAGAATAGCGCGGTATGTAAGAAAATGTAAATAAATAAATAAGTTACTCTGCCACTTCAGATTCAGTCTTCTGGGGGACTGGCAGTGCTGGCAGTTTGTAAAAGTGTCAGCTTTGTGCCACTGCCTTGGTGCCCGGGGCAGGCCATATGTTTCAGCACACATGGCCTGCTGCTTCTGCCCTCCTTCCAACAGGAAGTTGCATCGGAAGGGAGTCAGAAGTGTCAGACCAAGTGTACAAAAGCACATGGCATGTCAGGCATCAAAGGGGTGGCACAGAGCTGCTGTGCTGCCAGCCATGGTCTGCTGCCCTAGGTCGCCGCCTAGTAGGGGGGCCGGCCCTGACTAACTACAGGGCATTTGCTGACTATGCCCCCAACAGCATGCAGGCTTTGCACTTACTGCATATTAATTTTGGCATCTATTGTGTGGCACGTGCAAAAACTTAAAGCACTTTAATAAACACGTACCTTTTTGCCGAGGAATATCTTCAAAGCATTATGCAAATTATCCATGAATAAATAAATCATTTATCTTTCACAATTTTGAAATAGTATAAAATTTACTTAAACCATCAATTAGGAAAAGTCTTGCATAAAAAATATTTATTCATGGCATAAAGATACACAAATAGCATAATGAGACTTTTGTTTGGTATTTAAATATGACTTGTAAACTGTCTCTGTAAGCTCTAATACCTTTCAGAGCACCAACAAGAAATAAGAGGTGGTACATGAGCATTTAAGGCACCACAAGTTGTCCCTTCTCAAAGACTGTTAAAATGCAACTGACGTCAGATTAGCTTGTGCAAATCAGTTTACTTCTGTTGACACTTATTTTTTAGTTAACTACATTAGATTCTTCTGTATGCTATTAGCATAAAACTGAAGAGGGCAATTCTTAGCATGGATGTGCAAGTCATTTTACAAAGGGAAATTACTAATAGTTTCCTTTTGGCAGCACGGCGAACCACTGGATTTTCAGATAATTTTTTTTTAACACAAATTTGTAAAAAACAGGCATGGGGACTTCAAAATGAAATCCCATATTTGTTTTTCTATACCAGTGCTGTCTTCTGCCCGCTGAAGGCAATTTTTAAATGGCCTTTTCTCTGGGACAAAGCAGGAAACCAGTTCTTACATATGGGTGATGTCACAGACACAGCCCACAGGAATGCTTCCCAGCTCCAAAGGAAGCTTATGGAAGGTGCTCCATGCATGTGCTGGTCTTCCCGCCCGAAGGAGCCATCTTATTTCTATCATCTTTTTTATGTAGAGCTCTCCAGTCTGTCTGTGTCCTGGAATTTAGATTACTTTTTTTTTGCTAGTTCTTTTCATTTTTCAGTATTATGTACTGTACTGCCGTCTCCAGGAATATTGGTGCCTAGGCGCCATGCCTTTCTCAGGGTTTTTTCCTTTTTTCTCTCTGCGCTGGGATTTTCTCTTGCACCCCCTGGTTGGTGAGGACATTGCTTCTGCCAAGTCAAAGGACTCCAGTCTTCCATGCCATGTCAAAGCCAGCCAGTGACTTCAAGAAGTGCACTGAGTATGGCTGGACCATTTCCATCACGGCCCATCACAGCTGGTGCCTTCAATGCTTTGAGCCCAACCATGAGCCTTCGTACTCCGCTCTCTGCTTGCAGATAATGCACAAGGGGCTTAAGAACCGGGAATGGCAATGGGAATTGTCTGCATCGGCCCCGGCATCAATGCTCTCAAAGGCCTCTGTAGAAGCTTCGTGTGAAGGCCAGGCCTATTCAGAGCCAAGGGGTCACAGGGCACCAGAACGGCAGCTCTTATTTGATGAGGAGTACCCCCAGAAGGACTGGACAAAGGGCGATGCTGAGCCCAGGATGAAGGCCCATGGATATCAGCATTGGAGCCCTCGGTGCAACTCTGAAGGCGAAAGCTGGGAGCGACCCTCCAAGCCGCCCCAACGGGAAGAGTTGCTCCCTGAGAACTGGAGGGCTGGTGTGGGACTCCTGAGGCTGTAGGCATGGAGTCCCTGCTGAGGGAGCCAGCATTGGCACCAAAGGCTACGGCGCAGACTCTAGCAGCAATGGAGACTTCTATCCTCACAGAAAGTATGCAGGCCCTTGCGTGTAGCCTTGTTGTGTTCATAGCTCAGCAGGCTGTCAGGGACCTAATGACCTCAGGCTCTTTGGCCCAGCGATGGCCTCGTCCACAGCGTGTGCCTCACCTGCGGAAGTGCAGCCCATCCTGGAGGTCCATGCTCTCTCTGTCATTTCCCATGAGCATGCAAGGTTCCTCTTGATGCAGCAGGCCCCCCCCTCAAGTTTTTTATTTCAGACAGATGGGAGCCAAGGACTCCTTAGATGCCATCAGCGTGACCACCATTCGAGGCCATACTTTGGTCTCCCAGAATCTGATAGGAACTCTAAGAGGAATCGCCAGAGACAGCCCATCATTGCAATGTCCCCTCCAATCCTTTGCCCCCCGAACGAGCAAAGGAGGTCCCCCCTCCCCCCAGGACCTCTTCTTCCTCGAGTTCATGTGGGACATGGGGAAGGCTTTGCCCTTCACTATTGAGACAGATGAGGAACTTCAGGCGGAGGATTTGGAAATCCTCCGGTACCCAACTCCTAAAGAGGGCCATTGTGATTGTGATTCACGCGATCCTGTAATGGCTTCTCTTTATGATGTGAGAAACACCACTCATGGTGGCAACAGTAAGCCGCCACCTTGATTCCATATATTAAGTGTGCAAGCGTCCTGGGTTTGAAAAGGCACAACTCCCTCACAACTCCATGGTGGTGAAATTGGCTGTGCGCCAGATCAAAAGTTGTAAGACATACTCCTTGGTGTCCCCAGATAGGGAGACCTGCACTATGGACTGCCTTGCGAGGAAGTGCTACCAGGGCTCTATGCTGGTGGTTTGAATCCAAGCATACTAGTTATTTCTCCAGGAACAACCAGAAAGTTGGTCTTCGCATATGGGTGACATCTGCATTGACGGAGCCTTTGCTGATTCATTCCCCAGCTTTCAAAGAAAGCCTTTGGGAGTTAGACCGCGCATGCCATCTTACCTTAGTCTTCTTTTTTCCGCAGAGTCCTGTAGACGTCCACAGTAAAAATTGGGTTTTCTAACCCTTTTTCTCTTGACATTCTTGCGCTTCTTTTTATTGTCAGTTCCCGATTACCTTCTTGCCACCCGAATCCACCCTTGCCTCGGCACCACATTTTTTCTCTGGTCCTTTCCTCTTTTCTTTTTCGGGATGTGGGTCTTTTCTTGCACCCTCCCTGACCAAGCTGTCCGAATTTGATCTCGCAGGTGCTGTCTTCCCTGCTATGTCTTCGGTCAGTGGTTTTGAGCAATGTGGCTAATACCCCCATACCATGTCCGTAATGGACCACCACAGTTGCTGTATCAAGTGCCTTGGTACGGATCATGACAACTCCACTTGCCCATTCTGCCTGCAGATGTCAAGCAAGAGCCGGAGGAATCGTGAAAGGCAGCGGGGGGAGCTGTTTGGTTTGAAGGCCTCTGCCATGGGACCGGCATAGAATATGGAATCTGTGACCGACAACTCTGCATTGTACGCACATGCTCAATCCAAGCCCCAAGGTCGCCGAGCCTTGGACCGGGTGTTCTTGGAGGACCCTCCTCCGTGGGTCCAAGCCATCCAAATTGAAGCCCAATCTCTGAGCTGAAGGTAAAACCTCCAGTACCATGCGCCTGGTCTCTGAATCCTCAACCTGACATTGAGGGCGATGACTAGGAGCGGCCCTCGAAGCTGCCTCAGTGGGAGGAGACTCCCAGTGTGTTGGGGGATCGGGCTCTGTCCTTCAACGTGATCACTGTTGGTGATTCCCTTTCGAGGGACCCGGTTCTGGGTTTGATGCTCTCGAGACCCGAACCGGTCATTGCAGAGCCTACTGGCAGACTTGCAGAATGGCAGCCTTGGAACGCAGCCTGGCTGCCTTCCTCAAAGCGCAGCAGGGCCGATGCCCAGAGCTTCTGGGTCGTCTGTGCCGACAACAGGACCCTCCACTGCGAGGATCTCCCCAAAGAACGTCCAGCCAGTGCTGGAAAGATTTTCTCTCTGAGCCGCATCGGCCAACCTCCCACTCAAGATTGCAACATGCTCCCAAGCACCTCGCTCTTGTTCGTTGCCAGCAGCTCATCGACCCGATGACCATCTGGGACTCGAGGTCTTGTCTGGCTCCAAGTCAGGCTGGGAGGCAGATAACGAGTTGCTCGATACCGTGTTGCACAGGGATGTCCCCTCTGGAGGTCCCCACCCAAGGACCTCGCATTCCTCAACTTTCTCTGGGGATGTCAAAGGCCCTGGCCTTCATGGCGGAACCAGAAGATGTGCCTCATGCTGAGGACAAAGATCCTCCAGTATGAGGCCCCTCCAAAGGAGGTACTGACGATGCTGATTCCCCCCATCCTGGAGCGCTTGCTTTTCATGATGTGGGAGAGCCTGGAGACTGTGCCAATAGTGAGCCATTGATGATTCCCAGTATTGATTTGGCAAGAGCCCGGGCTTTACGAAGACGCAGCTGCCTCGCAACTCCATGGTGGTGGACTTGTCCATGCATCAAATAAAGAGCCAGAAGAGACACACCTCGGTGCCCCCTGGTAGGGAGGCCCACACCATGGATGGGTTTGGCAAAAGGTGCTACCAGGGCTCTATGCTCGCAACCCGCATCCAGGCCTACCAGCTGTACATCGGCATGTACCTGAGGGACCTGATGAAGGAGCTCGCTGGGTTCTCAACTGGGCTGGCAGATGAATCTCTTGAGTGCTTCCAGACCACCATCTCCTTGGTCAAGGAATGCTCCAAATTCCATACTTGAGCAGCCTTTGGCTTTGAGTTCATGGCTCATGTAGCTGCAGTGGGTATTAGTGTCCACTGCCTGGCTTGGCTATAGTCCTCTGACTTGGAGCAGTGGGTGAAGGACAAACTGACGTCCCTTGCTGAGGAGAGAACCCCTAAAGCAAACCATGACCAAAAGGCATCAGAGTTGGCGTCAGAGTTCATGACCAGGACTAGATTGTCTTGAAAGACTGCTGACCCTTCCCGTTGGAAGGCTGGGGGGGGGGGGGAAGCCCTTCCACCCGAAGGCGAAAAAGGCTTAGAGAAAATACCCCCAATTTCTGGCCTATCAGGCTCCCCAACAGGGTCAGCGGGCCAAGAGCTAGGGGCATGGCCCCCATAAGCAGAAAACTCCAAACATTGCCCCAGCCGCAGCCTGGGGGACGGGGGCTTTTGACTCCTTGGGCATAACCCGTCTTCCCCAGAGGACCAGGACCCAAGGCACATGGGAGGAGGTCTGGTTTACTTCGCTCACCTTTTGGCTAAGCATTACCACAGACATCTGGGTGCTTAACAAACCGATGCATAAACAGTATCAGATAACAAACGTACCACCCACCCACCCTTCAGAAACAAAGATTCCATTCAATCTTAGCGTTTAAACCATGAGGGACAACTGCCCTAAGCCTAAAAAGCCTGGGGCGATATGAACAAGAGTGGAATTTTAGGCTTAGGGCTTCTCCTCTCGCAGCCCCCTGTCCTCCCACCATTGGTGGCATGGGATCTGAACGTTATTCTTGGGAAGCTGATGGTTCCCCCCTTTGAGCCTCTGGCTACATGCCATCTCACATTCTTGTCGTGTAAAGTAGTGTTTCTGGTAGCGCTCCTTTCAGCCAGGAGAGTTAGTGAGCTTGCAGGTATTGGTGGCCCATGCCCCCTACACCAGGTTCCACAAAAACAGGGTCATTCTCCAGACTCACCTGAAATTCCTGCCTAAGGTGGTGTCCACTTTTTTCCACATGAACCAGGAGGTGGTCCTTCCCATCTTCTTCCCCAAGCCTCACACATCGTGAGCGGAGGCCTTGCTACACACCATGAATTGCAAGAGGGCACTATCCTTCCTTGAGGACACAGCCCCATCACTGCTCATCACAACTGTTTGTCTCCTATGACATCAACAGGCTTGGGGTTGCGGTCTCTAAGCGTACCCTGTCTACCTGGGTGTCAGACTGCATCTCTTTCACCTATGAGCAGGTTGGACTCTGGAGAGTCATGTTACTATGCATTATGTGCGCTCCATGGTGGCCTTGGTGGCAAATCTGTGCTCGGTCCCTCTGCAGGACATCTGCTGCACCGCCACCTGGTCGTCTTCAGTCTAAACCTTCAGAGTGCATTACTGCTTGGAGAGCTGACTGTGCGATAGCGCCTTTGGCAGGACAGTACTTGTATGCTAAATAAATAAAATAAAATACTTTGTCACCTCTTTGGGGAATAGTGCAACTCCTTCCTTCCGGCCCTTTGTTACCCTGCTACCAGAGAGGTGATTCCATCGTCAGTGCTGGACTTCGTCATTCAGCGCTCCTTGTTTCCCTTTGTAGTTCGCCTTTTGAATCGCCCATGTCTCTAACAGATTTTATTTCTGTATCCTGTAGCTTGGGAATCCCATATGTGAGGACTGACTTCCTGCTTGTTCCTGGAGAAAGCATCGTTACTCACCTGTAACAGATGTTCTTTGGGGACAGCAGGAATCGCTCCTCACAAACCTCCCTCCTCCCCGTATTTTTTTTCTTTTTCTGCTTGATTGAGTTATGTCATCATGGCACTCTTAGGCAGGTAAGTGACCACCCTTAAGCAGGGAGGTGACCACGCATGTGCGATCTTAACTCCCAAAGGCTTTCTTTGAAAGCTAGGGAGTGAATCTACATGGGCTTCATCGATGCCAACATCACCCATTCCTGCTGTCCCTGGAGAACACCTGTTACAGGTGAGTAACTACGCTACATGGGCTTGTACCTGCATGACCTGGTATGGGATCATGCTGGGTTCTCGGCTGGTCTATCAGGAGAGCACCTTGAGCGCTTCTGGAACCTTGTGAGCAAAAGAAGAGAGTGCTCCAAGTATATCACCTGGGCAGCCTATGATGGGTTCGAGTCCATTGCCAGAGTGGCTGCAGTGGGCATCGGTACCCATGGCCTGGCATGACAACAGTCCTCTGATTTATAACAATGGGTTCAGGACAAGTTGGCCGATGTCCCATTCCAGGGAGAGAACCTCTTCGGCAAACCTGTGGCGGAGAAGGCCACAGAGTTGGAAACGGAGCAACACACCATGAACAGGTTTTCGAGAGAGACCACAGACTTTTCCAGGAGAAAGACTTCAGGGAAGAAGTCCTTTTATCCTAAGAAGAAAAAGGCCTATGGTACTTATGCCCTGTATTATTCATACCAGTGATCCCTAAGGGCAACAACCTAGGGGTCAAAACCAGAGACTGAAGCACAAGCCGAAAGCCCCAAAGCCTCATCCAATGCCCCAGCCCCAGCCATGTGGGGATTTTTGACTCCTGGCTTTGGAGCATGGCCCATCTTCCCCTTCCAGCCTCCGTTCCACCACAAGTGGGAGGGCAGTTGGTACACTTTGCCTACTGGTGGCTCAGCATAACAACAGACACCTGGGCACTGCAGTTGGTCCACGAGGGGTACCTGCTCCGCTTTGAGCAGATTCCTCCACCACCTTTCCAGGGGAGTATTCTCTCAAGCATCAAAAATGCGAGACACTACAACTGGATGTCCAAGACCCTACTGGCAGAACAGATCTTGCAGGATGATGGTACTCTGCTTCATCCTAACTTGTCGTCCCTAGCGCTAACGGCTTGACTGCTGAGTGTCTAGTACTCGCAGAGCTCCACTTGGCTGCAGGACATGGAGAACATCCTTGCCTCACGCAAGGACTCGACGAGACATGCTATTATGCCTTCAAGTGGCGCAGGTTCTCCATATGGTGTGAGAACAAGTCTCTGGACCCCTTCTCCTGCTCTGTGGAATCCATTTTGTCTTATCTTCTGCACCTGTCAGATCTAAAATCCAACTCTGTTATTGTGCACCTCAGTGCTATAGCTGCTTATTGGCCCATAATTGATTAACCAATCTGCTCACCTCTTGGTGGGACACTTTATGCAGGGTCGCCTCCTATCTTGCCCCTCCCCCACCTATTAAACCATTTCTGGTAGTGTGGGACCTTAATGTGGTGCTCGAACAGCTCCTTGCACTCCCCCCCCCCCCTTTGAGCCGCTTAGCTCCTGCCCACTCAAATTCCTTACCTGGAAGGTCATTTTTCTGGTTGTGCTTACTTGAGCACATAGTCTGTGAATTGCAAGTGCTGGTGGTACACCTGCCATACACCAGGTTTCATAAGAACAGGGTGGTTTTCTGAGCTTACCCGAAATTCCTACCTAAGATATCAGTCGGTGGTTTTAGCCACCTTCTTCCCAAGACCTCATGCCAACAGAGCTGAGGCCGCGTTGCACACCTTGGACTGTAAGAGAGCACTGCCTTTCTACCTGAAGAGGACAAAAGCCCATCGCTGTTCTTCCCAGCTCTTTGTCTCCTTTGACCCTCAATAAGCTGGGGGTGGCAGTGTTGAAACACACCCTGTCCATTTGGGTAGCGAACTGCATCTCTTTTGCTTATGCTCAGGCTGGGCTGATGTTGGAACACCATGTCACGGCTCATAATGTCCGTGCTATGGCTGTTTCATTGGCCAACTTGCATTTTGTCTCTACAGAGGAGATCTGTAGGACTGCTATGTGGTCATCAGTCCACACATTCACAGCCCATTACTGTCTGGATTGAGATTCTGGTGAGACAGCAACTTTGGCCAGGCCATACTCCAGCATCTCTTTGGGAATTCAAGCAACTCTTTCCCACCAGCCCTTCTGTCTGTCCAGGCTACTGTAGAGTCGATCTGATATTGATGTCCTTGCTGGATGTCGACTCTCGGAACCTCTCAGCAATTACTCATGCTGCTTGTTCTCGGTTCGTTTTTATGGTTGCCCCATTGTTTTTTTTTAAATGTTTTTTTTCAGTAGCCTGTAGTTTGGGGATTATGAGCCAAAAGCGGCCTCAAAGAGGTGCATTTTGAGCCTAGACCTAAGCGGTGTGAAGAGAGTGTGGGAAAGGATTTGATATAGCGATAGGGGTAGGTTGTTCCAAGCAAAAGGGGCAGCTACAGTCAAAGGAGCTAGGCCGAGAGTTAGCAGAAGAAGAATGCGACATAGAGAGAAAAGCAGAAGATGAACGAAGAATATAGAAAGGGGTGTAGGGAGAGAGGAAAGGTAAGAAGGAGCAGCAGAGTGAATGCATTTATGTGTGAGGGTAAGGAACTTACTCCTCTTTAAAAGTCCCTTCACTGGCTCCCTATCTGTTACCGTATTCAGTTTAATGTGACAGAAACGAGCCTGCTGGAAAATTAGACACACAGCTGAATTTTGAATAGATTGAAGTGGTAAAAGATGAGATTGAGGGAGACCAGCGAGGAGGAGGTTACAATAATCAAGATAGGGAATAATAAGGGAACATACCAGTGTCTTAGTGGCACACAGAGAGATGAAAGGACGAATCTTGTAAATATTAAAGAGAAAAAGCGACAGGATTTAGTAGTTTCTTGGATATGAGAGGAAAATGATACGGTGGAATCAAAGAAAACCCCAAGATTGCATGCAGAGGAAACGAGACAAACAGGCGTGTTATAAACCGTGATTGAGAGAGGGGGAAGGGGGAGGAGAAAAAAAACAAACTCAGTTTTGGCCATGTTCAGTTTCAGTTGGGGATGAGACATTCAGACAACAATATCAGATAAGGAGGAGGAGATTCGGGCCTGGCAAGGTCAAGTGAAGAAATATAAATTTGCAAATCATCTGCAAAGAAGTGATATTAGAAGCCAAGGGAAAAGATAAGGGAACCAAGGGACTAAGTATAAAGGGAGAAAAGGAGAGGGCCGAAGACTGACCCCTCGGGGAATGCCAACTGAGAAAGGGATAGCAGGAAAGGATGACCCTTGAGAACAGACGCTAAAGGAATGATTAGAGAGGTAAGAAGAGAACCAGGAGAGGATAGAAGCCTTAAAGCCAAGGGATGATAAAGTAGAGAAGAGAAGGGAGTGGTTGACAGTATCGAAGACAGCAGAAAGGCAGCTTTTAAACTAGATAATAGGGGAAAGCCAGTCACCCAAGAGCGCATGATTCGGAGCAATGTATCCTTTTATTTATTTTATTTATTTAAACTTTTCTTATATACCGCCTCTTCCAGAGATCAGAGGCGGTTTACAGGTAACAAGAACTGAACAAAGTTTTACATGGAACAATTTTGAACTATTTACAATCAACTTTTGAACAACATCTTGTAAAACTAGTTACAATCAACTATTTACATAAATAATTGTATAGGTATGAATTGAGTAATTACAATGGAGATACTTGGGGAGTATTTTGAATTAATAATATCACGTAAAACTTTCTAGTATCCTTGAAGGATACTACCAAAAATATGAAGTTAGGGTACATCAGCAGAGAGGTTCCAATAAAGACAAAAGTAGCCCAAATGCCCTTGAGTACAGAGCAGACACAGCTAAAGATTCCAAATTGCCCTTGCCTACCGAAAACCAGATTAATATTTTATTTTTATTTATTTATTTGCATTTCTTATATACCGCACTATTTGCGATCAGCGCGGTTTACATTAAACAAAACAGTGTCCGACAATAAACAAAAGTCAGGTCATTACATTGAACAGGAAAAAGTAACTTGGAGAACAGGGTATGAATAATATGAATAAAATAGTCTCTAAAATGCTTGTATGTAAATGCTAGAAGTCTAAAAAAATAAGATGGAAGAGTTAGAATATATTAGCACTAAATGAGAAGTTAGATATGATTGGTATCACAGAGACATGGTGGAAGGAGGACAACCAGTGGGACACTGTGATACCTAAGTACAAACTATATCGTAATGATAGAGCTGATCAAATTGGTGGAGGGGTTGCTCTCTGTCAGAGAGGGCATTGAGTCACAAAGGATTAAAGTTTTGCAGGAAACACAATTTTCTGTAGAATCTCCATGGATTGAAATTCCATGTAAAAAGGGGAAGGCGATGGCAGTGGGGGTTGTACTATTGACCGCCTGGCCAGAATGAACAAATGGATGATGAAATGCTCAAAGAAATCAGGGAAGCTAACAAAAGTTACAGAACAGTAATAATAATGGGTGATTTCAATTACCCCGGTATTGACTGGGTCAGTGTCATGGCAGGACATGCTAGAGAGATAAAGTTTCTAGATGAAATAAATGACTACTTCTTGGAGCAGCTGGTTCATGAACCGACCAGGGGGAAGCCATTTTGGACTTAGTCCTTCGTGGAACACCAGATCTGGTGCAAGAGATAAGGGTGTTGGGGCCACTTGGCAATAGTGATCATAGCATGATTGCGTTTGATTTAATTAATGGAGGAGAGATGGTAAGGAAATCCACAGTACTACCTTTTAACTTTTGAAAGGGAGACTATGATAAAATGAGGAAAATTAGTTAAGAAAAAACTAAAAGGAGCAGTTGCAAAGGTCAAAGACTCACATCAAGCTTGGGTGTTTAAAAATACTATCTTGGAAGCCCAGACCAGCTTTATTCCACGCTTTAAGAAAAGTGTAAGGAAGTCCAAAAAACTGCTAGCATGGTTTAAAGGTGAGGTCAGAGAGACTGTTGCCAAAATAGCATCTTTCGGGAAATGGAAAAAAGAGCCAAATGACAAAAACTGGAAACAGCACAAGCACTGGCAAGTTAAATGCAAGACATTGATAAGGCAGGCAAAGAGAGAATTTGAGAAGAAAATTGCTGTGGAAGCAAAAACGTGTAATACAGACTTTTTCAAGTACATTCATAGCAAAAAAACCTGTGAGAGTCAGTTGGACCATTAGATGATAGATGGGTAAAAGGGGCAGTACGAGGGGACAAAGCTATAGTGGAGAGACTGAATGAATTCTTTGCTTCAGTCTTTACTGAGGAGGATGTAGGGATGTTGCCCATGACTGAAGTGCTATTTAAAAGTGATACTGCAGAGGAATTGAAAGAAATATCGATACACCGGGAAGATGTATTACAACTATTGATAAACTGAAGAGTAGCAAATGACCTGGACCGGATGGTATTCATCCAAGGGTGTTGAAAGAACTGAAATATGTGATTGCAGACATGGTATTAGTAATCTGTGAACTATCATTAAAATCATCTGTAATACCTGAAGATTGGAGGATCGCCAATGTAACGCCAATTTTTAAAAAGAGTTCCAGGAGTGATCCAGGAAACTACAGACCGGTGAGCCCGACGTCAGTACCGGGAAAAATGGTAGAAACCATCATAAAGAACAAAATTACTCAACATGTGGATAGCCATGGCTTAATGGGAGACAGCCAACATAGCTTTAGACAAGGAAGATCTTGTCTTACTAATCTGTTATGTTTTTTTGAAGGTGTGAATAAACAGGTAGACAAAGGTGAGTCGGTTGACATAGTATATCTGGACTTTCAGAAAGCCTTTGACAAGGTCCCTCATCAGAGACTTTTGGCAAAACTAAAAGGTAATGGGATAGGAGGCAGTGTACTATTGTGGATCAGGAACTGTTTAAAAGCTAGAAAGCAGAGGGTAGGGCTAAATGGCCTATTTTCCCAATGGAAAAAGGTGAATAGTGGAGTACCCCAGGGATCTGTGCTGGGTCCGCTGCTTTTTGACATATATTCATAAATGACTTGGAAAAGGGAATAACGAGTGAGGTTATCAAATTTGCAGATGACACAAAACTATTTAAAGTTGTTAAAACTCAAGAGGATTGTGGAAAATTGCAAGAGGATCTTGATAAATTGGAAGACTGGGCATCCAAATGGCAGATGAAATTTAATGTGGACAAGTGCAAAGTTATGCACCTAGGAAAGAACAGCCCAGACTCTGGTTACACGATGCAAGGTTCCACATTGGGAACCACTACACAGGAAAAAAATGTAGGTGTCATCGTGGATAACATGTTGAAACTCTCCGCCCAGTGTGCAGCGGCGGCAAAGAGAGCAAATAGAATGCTGGGTATCATAAGGAACGGAATGGAAAATAAAATAAAGGATATTATAATTTTATTTATTTATTTATTTTATTTAACAATTCTTTTATACCGCGCTATTATAATCAGTGCGGTGTACATAGAACAAGCAATAATGCCTCTGTATCGTTCCATGGTACGACCGCACCTTTAATATTGTGTGGTCGCCGTATCTTAAAAACGATATAGTGTTATTGGAAAAAGTGCAGAGAAGAGCCACCAAAATGGTAAAGAGGATAGAAGGATACTCCTATAAAGAGAGGCTAAGAAGGTTGGGGCTCTTCAACCTGGAAAAGAGACTGCTGAGGGGAGATATGATAGAGGTCTATAAATTAATGAATGGAGTGGAACGGGTAAACGTAGATCGATTGTTTGTCATCAGAATATAAAAAGACTAGGGGACTTGTAATGAAGCTACTGGGTAACCTATTTATGACTAATAAAAGAAAATATTTTTTCTCTCAACGTGTAATCAAACTCTGGAATTTGTTACCGGAGGATGTAGTAAAAGCTGCTAGTGTAGCTGGGTTTAAAAAAAGGTTTGGACAAGTTCCTGGAGGAAAGGTCCATAAACCATTATTAAAAGGGACCCAGGATATCACTGCTTGACCCTATACAAGCATTGAGGTACCTGTGTCTTTTGGGGAAACTGCTAGGTACTTATGACCTAGATTGGCCACTGTTGGAAACAGGATACTGGGCTTGATGGACCTTGGTCTGACCCAGTATGGCATATCTTATGTTCTTAGGTCAAGGAGAATAAGAATAGAGTAAAGACCGTTTGACCTAGCTGATAATAAATCACAAGAGACCTAAGCAAGGGCCGTTTCAGTTGAATGGAGAGGACGGAAGCCAGATTGAAGGGGATCAAAGAGGGAGTGAGTAGAGAGAAAATTCAGGCAACGAGAAAGAACGGCATGCTCAATAATTTTGGAGATAAAGGAAAGAAGGGAGATGGGACGATAGCTAGAGGAAGCAGATGGGTAAAGAAATGTGTTTTTTGAGAAGAAGTATGATCAGAGCATGTTTGTAGGCAGCAGGGAAGGTAGAAGTAGAAAGATAGGTGGTTGATATGGAAAATGGCAGGGACAACAGAAGAGATAATAGAGTTCAGAAGTTAAGTCGTGAAGGCTTCTCACTACCTTCCTTTCTCCCTGTAGAGCTGTTTTCTTTTTTGGCTTAATTAAGCTGTGTCATCATGATGAGGTAAGAAGGTTCCTTTAGGCAGGAAGACCGACAAGCATGTGTGGAGCATCTTCCAAAAGCTTCCTTTGGAAACTGGGAAGTGTTTCCGTGCAAGCTCCATTGGTGACGTCACCCATGTGAGGATTGATTCCGGCTGATCCCAGAGAATACCTGCTACAGGTGAGTAACTAACTATTCTTTTATTGCAGGTAAATCTACTTTTATCCATGGAAATGCATGGGTTTGTTCAGTGCAATAACGATTGGCTATTAATCTTTGTTCAACTTATTTTCTATTTGTGAACAATTACAGATCTATCATATATTTAGTCATCTGCCAAATATGGTAGAAATGATGAGGGTTGCACATTTGTTTTCTTTCTGCTTCAGGAGCGCCAGCAACTTCAAGCCCAGTTGTCACAGCATGAAGAACAAATTCATAGACTTGGAGAAAACCCTCAAGGAAAGGATATAAGCAAAGAGAGGTAAAGCCATATTTCTTCCTTATGCTAATGGCCACTGAGTATCAGCAGGAATTGATTAATCAAGTCTTAATTTTTGGGGTACTCTATTGTTTCTGAAGGGGCTGTCCACTTGAAAATTGTGTTTTCATTTTTTCACAAGTTCTGAAATGTTATGCCTGCAGCGAAGTATCATTTGAAAATAGGGCCTGATGTACCCTTGGCATGAGTTGGTACGTAAAATGGAAAGTATAAATTAGTCATCTTAATTGCATTTATTTTACGTTTAGATTACACACTACCCTGTGTTTCGCTCAAAACAAGTTAAAAATAGAAATTTACATCAAAACATAAAACATGCAGAAGCATTAACAGTATTCAAACAAGACGCATTCTTAAAACAAAGAACCACCACTCATACTAAATGAATGATCAGTTAAGTTTCAATTTAGAAAAGAGAGCGGTTTCATCATAATCCATATTTTGAGTCTACATCTAAAAGTCTGTCATTCAGCAAGCACAGCTCAGTTGGAAGAAAATTCCACAAACAAGGCCCTGCATAAGCAAAGGGTTTTTTTTGTATGTACTAATAACCACGAGGGGGGGCGCACCAGATGTGGAAATAGCACAGGGCGCAATTATGGCCTGACCTCAAATATCTGTCCTGGAAGATGGTCTTCATCATGGCGCTCATGTCTGCCCGCAGGGTCAGTGAATTCCAGGCTCTGGTGGCTCATGCCTCCTACACCAGGTTTCACATGAACAGAGTGATGCTCCGAATGCACCCTAAACTCCTTCCTAAGATGGTCTCCCCATTCCACCTCAACCAGGAGGTGGTGCCTCCCACCTTTTTCTCACATCCTCACGTAAGTAGGGTGGAGGCCGCTTTCCATACACTAGACTCTAAATGGACATTGGCCTATTATTTAGAGCGGACCAAACCCCATCACCGCTCCTCACAGCTCTTCATTTCCTATGATCCTAATCACCTGGGCATAGTGGTCTTCAAGCGTACTCTGTCCACCTGGATGGTAGACTGCATCGCATTCATCTATGGTCAGGCCAGCCTTTCGCTGGAGTGTCATGTTACAGTGTACAGCATCTGAACAATGGTGGCTTCGGTAGCGAACCTCCACTTAGTCTCCTTAATGGAGATCTGCTGGGCCGCCACCTGGTCCTCTATTCACATCTTCGCAGTGAATTACTGCCTGGAGGAGGAGTCCCGGCGGGACAGCACCTTAAGCCAAGCAGTTCTCCATCATTTGTTTGGGGTTTAAGGCAACTCCTGCCCTCTGGCTCTTCTGTGTGTCCAGGCTACCAGAGAGCTGGTTTCCGTAGTCAACATTGGGGCACATGGCCTTGACCATTCATATGACCCTGCTGGCACATATTCGGATGCAACAGGCACAGTGGACTCTGAACTCTCAATGGAATCAGGCCACAGGCCATCTGGAGGATCGGGTCCGGATCACCGTGAGTCTCTGGGTCATTGGCGCGACCATGACACTCTCCACTGCCAGGACATCCCTGGAGGATGTCCAGCCTGTCCTGGAGCAGTTCATCCACTCTGAGCCGAGACGGTCGACCTCCTGCTCGAGGCACAAGTTGCTCCCAAGTACTTCAGGGCCTGTGCGTTGAGCGCAGTGCTCCCCGGCTCCAACTTCTCGTCAGCTCCATGACCACCCAGGGCTCAAGGTCTTCTCCAGCTCTGTCAGGCTAGGAGACCGATGATGAGTCGCCTGATACTATGCTGCAGAGATGTGCTCTCTGAGCCATCTCCGCTGCAGGAGCGCTGGTGGTTCCTGCCTGAGGACCTTGCATTCCTCGACTTTGTCCACAGGATGTCGAAGGCCCTAGCCGTCATTGCCCAGCCAGAGGACAAGCCTCATGCTGAGGATCTAGAGATCCTTCAGTATGACTCACCTCTGAAGGAGGCACCAATGGTGCCGATTCCCTCCCCCCTCCTCCCAATCTTGGAATGCTCGCTGTTCAGGATGTGGGAAAACCTGTTGACTGTGCTCATAGTGAACCAGTGACTCGATTCCCAGTATAGAGTTGGCAAGAACCCTGGGTTCCAGAAAACAAAGCTGCCTGTCAACTCCATCGTGGTGGAGTCAGCCATATGTCAAATCAAAAGTCAGAAGACGCACTCCTCTGTCTCCTGGCAGGGAGGTCACATCATGAATGGGTTTTGCAGAAGGTGCTACCAGGGCTCGATACTCGTTGCCCGCATCCAGGCATACCAGTTGTACATGGGCATCTCCCTCGGGGACCTTGTGAAGGAACTTGCTAGGTTCTCGGCTGGACTGGCAAGGGAATCCCTCGAGCGCTTCCAGACCCCTAGTCTCCTCAGTCAAGGAATGCTCCACATTTCAAACTCGAGTAGCCTTCGATGACTTTGAGTCCATGACCCAAGTGGCTGTGGTGGGCATTAGTGCCCGCCACCTGGCCTAGCTGCAGTCCTCAGACTTGGAGCAGTGGGTACAGGACAAACTGGCCGATGTCACCTGCCGAGGAGAGAATCTTTTTGGCAGTCCCATGACGGACAAGGCAGCCGAGCTAGAGACAAAGTTCCTCACCAGGACTAGGCTGTCCAGAAGACAGCTGACTCTTCCCATTGGAAGAATTCAGGGGAAAAACACTTTCCACCCAATGGGAGAAAAAGTCTTCGGGAAATAAGCTGGAAACTGAGGGCATCAGATTCCCTAACAAGAGCAACAGGCCAAGGGCCAGGGCCATGGCACCCATAAGCAGAAAGCCTTCAACAGCGCCCCAGTTGCAGCCTAGGGGGAGGGATTTTGACTTCCTGGGCATAGCCTGTCTTCCCCAGAAGGCTAGGGCCCAAAGCACCTCTGGCCGGGCATTACCACCAATGCCTGGGTATTGCAGATAGTGCAAGATGGCTACCTTCTGCTCTTTGACCAGATGCCTCTTCCCTTCTTTCCAGCGGAACTTCCCATGGCCTCCCTGCATGGAGAGCTCCTGCAGAAGGAACTTGAGTCCCTACTCGAGGATTGGGCTGCAGAGCTAGTACCTCAGTCCCTCCAGATCCAAGGGTCCTATTCCCGATACTTCCTTGTCCCAAAAAGGACAGGCGGCTATCGATCCATCCTGTATCTGTGGGACCTAAACCAGTTTCTCATCAAAAAAAGTTCAAGATGCTATCCCTTGGAACATTGCTGCCTTACATCCTCTGGGAAGATTGGCTGTGCTCCTTGGATCTCAAAGATGCTTATACCCACATCCTGATCCATCCCAGACACCATCAGTACTTCCACTTCGTCATAGGAGTTGCCACTACCAATACAAGGTGCTCCCCTTCGGCCTCTCCTCGGCCCCCTGGGTGTTCACTAAGTGCCTGGCAGTCATCGCCACCCACCTCTGCTTGCTGGGGGAGCCTTAGTCTTCCTCTATCTGAACAATTGGTTTATAAAAGCAGCCTCGCCAGAGGACGTATGCAATGTGGCTCGCTGCACCATCAGGATGCTGCAGACTGGAGTTCGTAATCAACTTCCAAAAGTCACATCTGCACCTGACTCAGTGCCTGGAGTTCATTGGAGCCCTCCTGGACTCAACACAGGCCAGAGTCTTCCCCGCTTTGGACCGGACACAGCACCTCACGTCCCTAGCAGGGGAGGTGCAGAGCCGCTCACCAGCATCTGCCCGTTTTCTGCTGTGCCTCTTGGGGCACATGGTCTTGACCGTTCATATGATCCTGCTGGCATGTCTCCGGATGCAACAGGCCCAGTGGACTCTGAGCTCTCAGTGGACTCCGAGCCACAGGCCATCTTGAGGATCAGGTCCGGATCACCCGGCCTCTGGCAGTCTCTCGCGCCTGGTGGCAGAGGCAACCGAACCTTATGACTGGCCTGCCCTTCCAGGCCACTACAGATGCCTCCAAGCTCTGCTGGGGAGCCCACTGCAATGGTCTACAGTTGCAGGACACCTGGACTCAGGAGAAGAGCACCCTCTTAATCAACATCCTGGAACTCTGGGCAGTGACTAACATCCTCCGGGTGTTTCAGGCCCACCTGCTGGTGCTCGTCCAGACTGACAACCAAGTAGCGATATTCTACATCAATAAACAAGGAAGAATGGGCTCATACCTCCTCTATTGGGAGGCGGTTCGCCTGTGGAATTTCACCACAGACTAGCATAATCCTCCGAGCGGTTTAACTGCCGGGCCAGTACAATCTGCTCACAGATCGGCTCAGCAGAGTTCTTCATCCTCACGAATGGTGACTCAACCAAAGGTAGCCAACTCCATCTTCCAATAATGGGGGACCCTGACATTGGACCTCTTTGCCAGCCCCGAGAACGTTCAGCTGCTGCACTTCTGCTCATGGAGGCTGGCTTCATGCTGAGTGGCAGTGGACGCCTTTCTCCTGCACTGGTCCAGGAGCCTTCTGTATGCATATCCATCTACTCCCTTGGTTCCCAAAACCTTGCTCAAGGTTCAGTCGGATGGGGCTTCCGTAATCCTCACTTCTCCCCCAGTGGCCCCAACAGCCGTGGTTCCCCATGCTCCTGCAGCTGTCACGAGTGGCCCTGATACCTCTGGGCCAGGACCCGGATTTGCTCTCACAGAAGAACGAGACCCCTCTCCATTCCAAACTCCGGTCTCGCCCTGATAGTATGGATGCTGAAAGGCTAGTCATAGCGCACCTCCTGCCTCTCAAGAAAAGTGGAGGACATTCTACTGGCATCACGCAAGGTTTCTACATACCATATGTATGCCTTCAAGTGGTATCTGTTCTCTGTCTGGTACTCAGAGAAGAGTGTCAACCTTTTCTCTTGCAGGGTGCAGGACACCCTGCAATATCTCCTGCACCTCTCCTGGACTGGGCTAAAGTCCAGTTCTGTCAGGGTGCACCTCATTGCCCTAGTAGCACATCATCACCTTGTTGACAGCCATCCCGTCTCTGTGCACCTACTGGTGGGCCACTTCATAATGGAGCTTTTCTTCTCGCAGCCCCCTCGTATGTCCAACGCTGGTGGCATGGGACCTGAATGTTCTTCAGACGTTGATGGCTCCCCCTTTTCAAGCCTCTGGCTACGTGACATCTCAAGTACTTGTCATAGAAAGTAGTGTTCCTGGTGACATTCACTTTAGCCAGAAGAGTCAGCCAGGAGCAGACGTTGGTGGCTCACGCCTCCTATACCAGGTTCCACAAAAACATAGTCGTTCTCTGGACATACCCGAAATTCCTGCCTAAGGTGGTGTCCACTTTTCACCTAAACCAGTAGATGGTCCTTCCTACCTTTTTTTCCCAGGCCTTGCTTCCTGACTGGAAGCTTCATTACACTCCCTGGATTGCAAGAGGGCTCTGTCCTTCTATCTGCAGAGGACACAGCCTCATCGCTGCTCATTGCAGCTGTTTGTCCGCTATGCTGTTCACATAATTGGGGTTGGTACATCTCCTTCACCTACGAGCAGGCTGGACTCTCTTTCTGAAGCATCACATTACCACGCACAATGTGCACACCATGGCAGCATCTGTGGCCTACCTGGTCTTCGGGCAACTAACATCCAGGGGGAAAACATGCTGAATTACTAAGTCCAACAACAACAAAGCACAAATCCACGTTGTTGTTGGACTTTGTTGTTGTTGGACTTTGTTAGTTGCACGTGGATTTGTGCTTTGTTGTTGTTGGACTTAGTAATTCAGCATGTTTTCTACCTGGTCTTCGGTCCATACCTTCACAGCGCATTACTGCTTAGAAGAAAGCTCCTGGTGTGACAGTGCCTTCGGCTAGGCAGTACTTAGTCACCTCTTTGGGGAATAGTGCAACTCCTTCCCTTTAGCCCATTCTATTCAGGCTACTGGTGAGGTGATACCATGCTCGATGCTGCATTTGTGTCTCTGGACTTCAAGCCATTTAGTGCTCCTTGCTGCCCTGCACAATTCACTTTTTTGCATCGTCTGTGGCTCCTACAGGTTTTTCGGTAGCCTGTAGCTTGGGAGTCCCATATGTGAGGACTGATTCCTGCTGTCCCCAGAGAACACCTCTTAAAGATGAGTAACTACGCTTTACTGTCCGTTAATTGCAAGGTACGGTCCACACACATTACTCATTCCATCATGCTATACAGTTAACATGGGAATTAGCATGTGCTAAGTATGTTAACTGTTAACATGTCCTAAGTCCCACATTAACTGCTTAACACATGTTAGTAAAAGGGCCCCTAAATGGTGTAGTTTTCCAATGAAACCACAGACAAATTCAGGAGCTACTACCTATGTAAAAACATGTTACCTTTGATGTGAGAGTAAAAATAAACCTCGTATTACACAAATTAGTTAGATATTACTAGCTTCATGACTGGATGGTGCAATCATGACAAAATGTTATCTTAGAATGAAGCAAGTGACTTTCTCCTTCTGAGGATTTGTTACCTGCATCTTGAATTAAATATGTTGGGCCTGCTATTTAAAAGGACTAACGTGGTTAGCAGACTTGCTAACCCATTAATTGTGGTGAATGGGATTTCTCTGGGAACAAGCAGGAAGTGAGTCCTCGCATATAGGTGATATCAGCACCGACAGACCCCACACAGTAACCTCTCCTCAACTTTCAAAGAAAGCCTTTGGGAGATCTACCACACATTTGCGGTCCACTTAGAAACATTGAAGCATGACGACAGAAAAAGATCACATGTCCTATCTATTCTGTCTTTCCATATCAACCACTACAACAGTCCCCTTTTTTTCCTTTAGAGATCCTCTGTGTTTGTCCCATGCTTCTTTCAGATACTGTCCACATCTCTACTACCTCCACTGGGAGACTATTCCACGGATCCACTACTCTTTCCATAAAGAAATATTTCCGCATATCACTCCTGAATCTATCTCCTTTAACCGTCATCCCATGTCCCCTCATATCAGAGCTTGCTTTCAATCGAAAGAGGCTCTCCTCCTGTGCATTTATGCCACAGAGGTATTTAAATATCTCAATCATATCACCTCTATCCCGCCTTTCCTCTAAGGTGTACATATTAAGATCCTTAAGTCTGTCCTCATTTGCTTTATAATGAAGACCACTAACCATTTCAGTAGCTACCCTCTGTACCGACTCTAGCCTGTTTATATCCTTTTAAAGGTGCGGTTCCAGAATTGCACACAATACTCCAAATGAGGTCGTACGAAAGATTTATACAGCGGCACTATCAACTCCTTCCTTCTGCTGGCCATTCCTCTCCCTATGCACCCAAGCATCCTTCTAGCTTTTGCTGTCGTCTTTTCTACCTGTTTTTAGCTGTTTTAAGGTCATCACACAATCACGCCTAGGTGGACGAAAGTACTTCACCCCCTATACTATATTGCTCCCTTGGATTGCTGCAGCCCAAATGCATGACCTTGCATTTTTTAACATTAAATCTCAGCTGCCAAATTCTAGACCATTCTTCAAGCTTAGCTAGATCCCTCCTCATGTTATCTACACTTTCCTGGGTGTCTACTCTATTGCAGATTTTGGTATTATCCGCAAAGAGGCAAATCTTACCCCACAGCCCTTCCGCTATATCACTAACAAAGATGTTAAAAAGAATCGGACCAAGGACAGATCCCTGTGGCACATCACTAATAGCCAAGGACAGTGCACAAGAGAGCAAAGCTCCTGCAGACAATGGTAGAGTACACTTCTACTCGTTGTGTACTCTACATCACTAATAACCTCCTTCTCCTCAGAATGAGCTCTATTTACCTGTACCCTTTGTTGCCTCCCATTCAACCAATTTCTAACCCAGGCAGTAACTTTAGGGTCCATCCCTAGGGTGCTCAGTTTGTTTATAAGTTGCCTATGCTGAAATCTAAATACACCACATCTAGGGTTGTCCCTCAGTCCAACTCCCTGGTTACCCAGTCAAAGAATTCAGATTTGTCTGGCAAGACCCGCCTCTGGTGAATCCATGCTGCCTCGGATCCTGTAATCCGCTGGACTCCAAAAACCTCACTATTTTCTCTTTCAGCAGCGCTTCTACTAATTTACTCACCACCGAATTTAAACTAACCGGCCTGTAGTTTTCAACCACGTCTTTACTTCTGGCTTTGTGTAAAGGGCTCACATGTGCCTCTCTCTGGTCCTTTGGCACCACTCCCGACTCCAACATGGCATTGAAAAGGTCAGTCAGTGGAGCTGCTAGAATGTCCCCAAGTTCCCTCAGTATTCTAGGGTGTATCCCATCCGGGCCCATCTCTTTGTCTACTTTAAGCTGAGCTAGTTTCTCACGAACACAGTCTTCTGAAAATCGCTCAAGATGCCCCTCGCTTCTGTTCCTGTTTGGGGGGGTTTTCTGAGGTCCTGCTCCTAGTTCTTCATCTGTGAACACAGAACAGAAATATTTGTTAAGCAGTTCCACTTTATCCTCATCAGCTTCTACATATTCCTCCCCTTCACCCTTGAGTCTGACAATACCACTTTTGTCCTCACTAACATATTTGAAAAATGTCTTATCCCCCATTTTACTGCATTGGCTATTTGCTCCTCTTTTTGAATCTTTGCTTTCCTGACTACTTTGCTAGCTTCACTAAGTTTTTCCAAATATAGATGCCTCTCTTCCTCCCTCTGTGATCTCTTGTATTTCATGAAGGCCTCCCTCTTTTTCTTCAGTTTTTCAGCTACTTCTTTTGTAAACCATAGCGGTCTCCTTTTCCTTTTACCTTTATTTACCATTTTAACAAAAAGGTTGGTTGCCCTTAAAATATCCCCTTTCAGTTTTGTCCACTGTGTTTCTACATCCCCGAGCTGTTCCCATCCCGCCAACAGCTCCCTGAGGTACTGGCCCATCTTGACAAAGTTAGTTTTCCTAAAGTCTATGACCCTCGCTTTTGAATGGATTTTAATAGCCCTAGTCCTAATACTGAACCATACCATCTGGTGATCACTGGATGCAAAATGATCTCCCACTATAATATCAGAAACACTTTCACCATTGGTAAGCACCAAGTCCAGTATGGCCCCTTCACGTATAGGTTCTGTTACCAGTTGCCTGAATTGTTCTCCCTCTAGAGAATCGAGGATCTCCTTACTTCTAGATGATACTGCAGTAGAAATGTGCCAATCAACATCTTTCCTAGCAATGCTGCATATGTCTTCAATTAACTCTCCTTCCACCTCTTCCTCCTGTGGGGGAGATCTGTATATCACGCCAATGCAAATAGATTTCTCTTTCCTTCTTTCTAGTTTAACCCACAGTGTCTCCTCTCTCCCTTTTAAGGTCTGTAGTTCGAAAGCTTTAATAATATTTTTTACATATAGTGCTACTCCTCCTTTCCTTCTTCCTACCCTGTCCTTTATGAATAAAGTATAGCCTGGTATAGGTACATCCCAGTCATGGTTTTCTGTGAACCATGTTTCTGTAACTGCCACTAAATCCAAGTCAGCCTCTCCCATTAAAGCTTCAATATCTGGGATCTTATTTCCCATGCTACGGGCACTTATACACACCGCTTTCCATATGTTATTCCTTTTACCCATTTCCATAAAGGTATTTAATGTTTCACTTACCTGGCGTTTTTCTTCACCCATCCCCAACAAATCTAGTTTAAAGCCCTCTTCAATAGATTAGCCAGTCTGCTACTGAAGACATGTCAACCTTTCTTGGACAAATGGATGCCATCTCTGCTCTGCAACTCTTGGAACAACATCCCATGGTCCAAGAAACCAAAACGCTCTCGATGACACCATCCATGCAGCCATGCTTTCATCTCCAGGATGTGAGCTTTTCTGCCTTGGCCTTTACCCTGAACAGGGTGCCATTTTGCCTCCATTTCCTTTTTTTCCACAGAGCCCATTGGACGTGTGTCTGTCCCCCCCAACCCCTCCTCCTGACAAAGTTGATTTATTTTTGTATGTTTTTCAGATCGATTCCCTTCTCCGGTTTGTGTACTGGTATCCTTTTCTCCTCCTGGGTCCGCTTGCCTTCGGCGTCACAATTTTTTCTTGGGTTCTTCTTTTTTTCCCCTCAGGTTTTCTTCTGGTATGCGGCTTTTCGCACCCTTTCTGACCAGGCCAATTGAGTTTGACCTTGTGGGGACCATAATCTCCAGGAATAAGCAGGAATGTAGTCTTCACATATGGGTATCGTCGGTACCGACGGAGCCTGCGCGGGAACACTCCCCAGCGTCCAATTAGAAAGCTTTTGGGAGCATCCCACAGTGCCTGCGTGCTGCCTTCCTGCCTTTCCCAACTGCCTCTCTCCAGTTCTTTGTTTTCCGCGGAGCCAGCAGGTCGTTGTTCCTGTCACCGCAGAAAAGTTTTCCTTCTTTTTTGTGGTCGCGTCTGCCTTTCTCGACGCTATACCGGTACCACCGGTTCTTCTTACTTTCTTTTAAAAAAAAAAATATATATATATTTTAGTTCTTCTTTTTTTTTCCAATTTTTTCTTCCTCAAGTGCATGCGCCTTTTTGGGCCTTAGGCCCAAAATTTCCTCCATTATGGAAAAACCTGCTTCGGGTTTTAAGAAGTGCACCAAGTGTGGCGGTACCATATCCGTCACCGACACCCATGAGTGGTGTCTTAAATGTTTAGGTCCTGACCACTCCTTCTCAGAGTGTATGGCTTGTGCCATGATGTACAAGAGGGGTCGACAAAACAGGGCTGCTAAGCTTAGCACCCTTTTTCCCTCCAATGCAGCCTCTGTGGCATTGACGTCTTCCAGGACTTCGTCTTCCTCCCATGGATCTCAGGTAACTAAACATAAGTCCAGTCGGTCCTCAAAGGGTAGATCTCCTTCTAAGCATCGAGATGCCTCTGGCGTTGCCCTTGAGGGTTCTGCACCGGCAAAATTGACCCGGCGGGAGGCTTCGGCTTCAAAAGCATTATCGGGGCTCCAGGATGTTCTCGAGGCCTCATCCTCGGCAGAACTACTGGTGCCATGCTCTGGGGTACCGGCTGTTTTCTCCAATACCGATACCCAGGCATTGGCAGCGTCAATAGACCAGAGGTTCCTGGCTATTGAACGCAGTCTGGCGGCTCTCCTTGCGGCATCGACACCCTCGGAACCACGTCAGACAGTTCAGCCGGTACCGGCACTGGTTCCATCGACATCGGTGTCTGCATTGCCGGCACCCAGTCAAGCCATGCCCTCCGGTACCAATACACCAGTACCGATTCCCCCCGGCACCGACTTCGGTTGGTACGGGTATCGTGCTCTACAAGAGCATCCGGACACAAGGTATTTTGAATCCTCGGAGGACTCTGAGGATTCTGACAGTTCTGTCGGTACTGGAATACTTCTCCCCGAGGAGCCTTTCTCTCCCAAACGTAGGATGTCTCCTCCAGAATATATCTCCTTTCAGGATTTTATCAGGGAGGTGGCTCGAGGTCGGTCCATTACTGTGGCTCCTGAGACAGAGCCCAGGACAAAGGAGTTGGAGATTCTACAGTATCCCAAAGCTCCTAAAGAGGCAGCTACCTTGCCTATCCATGAGATCTTACATGATCTCATGTTAAGAATGTGAGAAACCCCCCTTACCACCTCACCTCACTCCCGTCGATTGGATACCATGTATCGGGTTCCTCTGTGTCCTGGTTTCCAGAAGACTCAGCTGCCTCACCACTCTATTTTAGTGGAGTCAGCTATGAGAAGGATCAGGAGTGCAAAGAGGCATGCCTCTAATCCTCCAGGACGTGAGTGTAGAACTTTGGATGCCTTTGGACGTCGTACTTTCCAAACTTCCATGCTTTCTGCCAGGATCATTTCCTATATTTTATATATGGGAATGTTCCTTAAGGAAGTCACAGGGGATTTAGAGGTTTTGAGCCCTCTTCTTCCTGAAGATAAGAGGCAGGATTTCCTCACACTGGTTAAACATGCCCAGGATGTTTCTAAATTTGTCAATCGTGCAGCTTTTGACTGTTTTAAGTGCATAAGCAGAACCTCTGCCATTGCCATAGGTGCACGTAGAATTGCCTGACTCCAGGCATCCGATTTGGAGCTCTGGATGCAGGACAAACTGGGCAATATTCCTTGTACAGGTGAGAATCTATTTGGCAAAAATTGGCAAGAAAAGGCCAATGAGTTGGATGTTGATAACTCCACTTTTGATAGGTTATCCAAAGCCACAGCTGATCCTGCAAGGAAGAAATCTTTCAAGAAACCATTCTTTACCAAAAAGAAGAGGTTTTATCCCTCTTATCAGCAGGGACGTTCTGCAGGTCAGCCTGTCCGGAAGAGTCAGCAACCACCTAAACAAAGGAAAGCAAAGACTGCTAAGCCTCAACTGTCTCAGCAGTCTCAGCCTCCACAAGGCCTTTGACTTCCATCTAGAGAACTTAGCCTTCCTGGCTCTCAGTGGACCAGAACCTTCCACCATTCCAGGAAGGTTGTGCCACTGCCCCCAGATGGGGGCAAATAACAGCAGAACATTGGACTCTTTCCATTATAAGAGAGGGGTACAAGCTTCACTTCCTCCGCATGCCCCCTCCCACATTGGTAAGACAGTTCAATTTTCAGACCTCTCTCATCAACCTGTTAGATCAAGAGGCCACCATGCTTCTTGCCCAAGGGGCAATAGAAGAGGTACCCATTCCTCAACAGGGTACAGGATTTTACTCCCCCCTATTTCCTTATCCCAAAGAAAACAGGAGGACAAAGACCCATTTTAGATCTCAGAGAATTGAACAAATTCCTGTTCAAGGAGAAATTCAAGATGATTTCTCTGGGAACCCTGCTGCCGTACCTTCAGAGTCAGGATTGGCTTTGTTCTCTAGATCTCAAGGATGTGTACACTCATGTTCTCATCCATCCAACTCACAGAAAGTTCCTTCGGTTCCTTTTTCAAGGAAAGCACTACCAATACAGGGTGCTTCCTTTTGGCCTGGCCTCGGCACCAAGGGTGTTTACGAAATGCATGGCTGTGGTAGCAGCATTTCTTCGCACTCTGGGAATATTCGTCTTTCCCTACTTAGACGACTGGCTCATTCGAACCCCATCAGAGCCAGAGGCCAGGATTTCTCTATCTTGCACAATGTGTATCCTGCAGTATTTGGGTCTGGTCATAAACATCCCAAAATCCAGCCTAACTCCCACTGAATCTCTAGAGTTCATAGGAGCTTTGTTGGATACCAGGAAAAGCAAGGGCCTATCTCCCCCAGACCCGTTGCCTTCGCATGGTGCAATTAGATTCTCCAGCAGTGCTAAAGCCTCATCTCACTGCTCGAGAAATGTTACAGCTACTAGGCCACATGGCTTCTACCATGCATGTGGTCCCTTATGCTCGCCTCCATATGAGAGCAGCCCAGTAGACTTTATCCACTCAATGGACCCAGGCATCAGGGTGCCTGTCAGACAAAATAGCAAACACAAATCGCCTTATTTTGTCCCTCCAGTGGTGGCAGTCCACTCAAAACCTGTTGCTGGGGTCCCCATTTCAACAACCTTCACCCCAAGCAACTCTCACAACAGATGCTTCACCAGTGGGTTGGGGAGCTCATCTGCAAAACCTCTCTACCCAAGGCACCTGGACTCCACAGGAGACTCATCTACACATCAGTCTTCTAGAGCTCAGAGCAATCTTCCTTGCTCTTCGAGTGTTCCACATTCTGCTCATCTGCAAGACAGTCCTCATTCTCACGGACAATCAAGTAGCCATGTTCTATGTGAACAAGCATGGAGGAACAGGCTCTCTGTCGCTTTGCAACGAAGCTTTGTGACTATGGACCCTCGCCAGAGAGCATCAGATTCATCTCCTGGCAGTATATCTTCCAGGTATCCAAAACTCTTGGGCAGACAGACTCAGTCGAGTTCTGCTTCCACACGAATGGTCTCTACATGCAGACCAGGTGGCCAAGATTTTTCAAATTTGGGGAACCCCGGACATAGACCTCTTTGCAAGTCCGTTGAATGCCAAACTTCCCCGGTTCTGTTCCAGAATTCCGGCTCAGGGCTCTCAGGCCAGGGATGCTTTCCTTCTTCATTGGGGGAAGACTTCCTTTATGCCTTTCCACCCATTCCCCTGATTCCCAAAACCCTGTTCAAGCTTCAGAGAGACAGAGGCCGTATGATTCTCATAGTTCCACATTGGCCATGGCAAGTGTGGTACCCTCTGCTTCTACATCTCTCTCAAGCTCCCTCTCTGGATTTTGGGTCTGCTCCAGATGTCCTGTCCCAGGAGGACAGAATGTTATGGCATCCCAATCCCCAGTCTCTGCATCTCAGGGCTTGGTTGCTGAAGGCCTAGATCTTCAAGATCTTAACCTTCCTCAGCAAGTAAAGGATATCCTTTATGCTTCTAGAAAACCTTCCACAAGATGCTCTTATGCTTTCAAGTGGAAAAGGTTTACCATATGGTGCTCGCACAAGGGTCTTAACCCCCTTGCGATACCTCTGGAATCATTACTGGAGTATCTCCTTCATTTATCCAGTGCAGGACTTAAAACTAACTCGGTAAGAGTCCATTTAAGTGCTATTGCGTCTTCTTTCAAGCCTTTAAATGGACAACCTATTTCCTCCCATCCTCTTATAGCAAGATTTATGAGAGGCCTTCTACTAACTAAGCCTCCCATTAGGCCACCACCGGTGGCATGGGACTTAAACCTGGTTCTTGGCCAGCTTATGAAGCCACCTTTTGAACCCTTGGCTACTACCTCATTGAAATTCCTCTCTTGGAAAGTTATCTTTCTTATTGCAATCACATCAGCACGTCGCATTAGTGAGTTGCAGGCACTAGTGGCTGATCCTCCTTATACAAGGTTCCATCATGACAAGGTAGTCCTTAGGACTCATCCACACTTTATGCCAAAGGTGGTCTCCCCTTTTCATCTTAACCTAGCGGTTTACCTGCCTGTGTTTTTTCCAAGGCCTCATGCATCACATGCAGAAAGGAATCTTCATACTTTGGACTGTAAAAGAGCTTTAGCCTTTTACTTGCAAAGGACACAGCAACATAGAAAGTCCTCTCAACTCTTTGTTGCTTTTGATCCTTCTCATCTGGGACTTCCAGTCTCCAAGAGAACACTGGCCAACTGGATTGCACAGTGTATTTCCTTTGCCTATCAGAGTAAGAATCTTCCTCTGGAGGTCCATGTCACAGCTCACAATGTGAGAGCCATGGCAGCTTCAATGGCTCATCTGCACTCTGTGTCTATCGACGACATCTGTCGAGCAGCCACTTTGGCCTCGGTTCATACCTTCACAGCCCAGTACTGCTTGGACAAGGACTCCCGCCGGGATGCCTTGTTTGGTCAGGCTGTTCTCCAACACCTGTTCCATATCTAATCAACTCCTACCCGCCATCCCTGGTTGGATGCCAGAGATCCATGGGGGGAAGTGGAGCCCTTTCACAGGGACACACAACTTCTGGGGTCTCTCCCTGGCATCTAAAGCTAGGGAGTCCCCATATGTGAAGACTACATTCCTGCTTGTTCCTGGAGATAGCATAGTTACTCACCTGTAACAGGTGATCTCTGGGAACAGCAGGAATTTAGTCTTCACAACCCACCTACCTCCCCTAGGAGTTGTATCTCTCTATCTCTTTCTCTTTTCCTCTCTCTCTCTCTCTTTGTCTCAGCTTTAAACTCAACTGGAGAGAGGCAGTTGGGAAAGGCGGGAAGGCAGTACGCAGGCGCTGTGGGATGCTCCCAAAAGCTTTCTAATTGGATGCTGGGAGCGTTCCCACGCAGGCTCCGTCGGTACCAACGATACCCATATGTGAAGACTAAATTCCTGTTGTTCCCGGAGATCACCTGTTACAGGTGAGTAACCATGCTTTCCCTGCTATGGCCTCAGTCAGTGGCTTCAAGCCTTGCGACAGTTGTGCACATAACATGTCATGCATGGACCCGTATGACTGTTGCCTTCGGTGCCTTGAGGCAGACCATGATACGTTGTCTTGTGGTTTCTGCCAACAGATGACCCCCAAGGCCGCCTGAGGCCGTAAGAAGCAGCACAATTATTTTATCCCAAGATCAATTCAGCCCTGGTGTCCTCTGCAGGACTAGCACCCTCAAGGACCACCATGGAGGCTTTGGCCTTGCATGGCAACCATGCTTTCTTGGAGCATCGAGGTCACAGGGTATTGAACCAGGGCTCCCTGTTTGAAGTCCGGACATTGTCGATAGCCTCATCTGTTGACGAGACCAGGCCCATGGGCAAGTCCCCATGGCCACAGGCCTCGGAGCCCTAGAAACAAGGCAGAGGGCATTGACTGGCAGCAGTCCTCAAAGCTGCCCCCATGTGAGAAGACACCATCAACATCCGGAAAATGGCCTCTGTCCTCTGAGGCCATCCTCATTGAGAATACCCCCTTGATGGTGCCAGCTGCTGGCCCGAGGTCCTTGGTGACGGCGGAACCTTCTGACCTTGAGGCCAGTATAGCGACCTTGGAACACACCTTGTCTGTCTTCATGGCCCTGCAGTGGGTTATGATGCAGTTTCTCCAGGTCATCACTCCCGATCACTGGTCCCTCCATGATGAGGGAGTCCCCGGAGATGGAGCCGAACCTCAAGCACTACTGGCCTTGATATACCCCTCTGCACTGGCACTGGCACCAGTCCCAGTCCCTCTTGAGGCTGAGAACTTCCCTACCCAGCACTCCCAGCTTGGAGCGCAGGGGCATTGGGGCCATCAGGGCTGTTGGACAAGCCCGAGGCCCAGAGGACCCTTGAGTTCTCCTCCAACCCCTGGATCAGAGTGAGAGACCAAGGATGACAAGTCTTCTGACATTTGTCTTCACTGGGACGTTCCCTCGACCCCTTCTCTTTCTGTGGCCCGGCGCCAGTCCCCACCCGAGGAGCTGGCCTTACTGGACTTCATCTGGGATATGGCAAAGGCCCTTGCCTTCACTATGGAGTCTGAGGAGGAGCCTCGAGATCCTCCAATACAAGGCTCCTCTAAGGAAGCACTCACGGTGCCCATTCCCCCCATCCTGGAACAGCTGCTCTCCCATATGTGGGAGACCACGGCCTTGGTGCCTATTGTGAGCAGGCAGCTGGACTTTATGTACTGGGTCCACAGGAGCTTTGGCTTCCAAAAACTCAACTGCCTCACATGCCATAGTGGTGGAGTCGGAAGACACACTCCTCAGTTCCCCCTGGCAGGGAGGGCCATGCCATGGATGCCCTGGGCAGGAAGTGCTGGCCTCTCCCAGGAGCCTCTCCCACGGTTCTGGACCCTGACTTCCCATGGTCAGAGTGCTCAAAATGTGATCTCAGCAGCCTATTATGGCTTCAAGTCCTCAGCTCGAGTAGCCACGGTGGGCATTAGTGCCTGCCACCAGGGCTGGCTATAGTCTTCCAATGGAGCAATGGGTGCAGGACAAGTTGGTCAGAGAGATCCTCTTCGGCACGCTCGTGACAACAAGACTGCTGAGCTGCAGTCGGAGTTCATGACCAGGACCAGGCTCTCCAAAAAGACCACTGACCTTCCCAAAGGAAGGCTTCAGGTAAAAAGACCCTATACCTGAAGAAGATGAAGGCTTATGGAAACTACCCTTGATACTCTGCCTTTCCAGCTCCCCAATCCAAAATTACCCCCAAAAAACCGGTAATCAAAATGTCACCACCGAAAATACCGTTAAAGATCCCCAAAATGTGTTTGTTGTATTTTTTGTCGGACATAAATCACATAGAGAAGGCACTTAAACCCAACTCCTAATGTGATACATCTCCCTTTTATTCAACCGCATAGGTCAATTTATATCAAATTCAATAGACAGTGCACCTTAAATGATAAAAGCAGTACTTATCTCATGAGCAAACGCGACGTGCACGTTTCGGGGGAAAGAGCCCCCTGTATCAAGCGTTCCAAAACACAAACTGAACTCGTAGAAACTTCTGTCCACCAGAAATGGCCAAGAACGCCGAAAAACCAGCAGTTCAAAACGAGGATACTTGCTCCAGATTGGCCTATTGCAACTGCCTTTCAAAAATAAGCATCCAATCACGGAAGGGAAACCCCACCAAAGACAGGGGAAGCCCAAACCGTGATAGGATGACCTCACATCACGCCCAGCCAATCGATCTCCAAGTTGAGTCCCAAAGGAGTCACCGATTGTAAAAGGAATATCCAACGCTGTTCAAGCCTCCGAAGTTTTAAGGTACGATCCCCTCCCCGCGGGTCAGCCGGAACATGATCAATTATTGTCCAGCGCAAATGTTCAAACTTGTGTTGTTTTAATTCACAATGAGGGACCAGAGGAGCCGTAAGGACCCGAGAACGAAGGCGACTGGCATGTTCAATCAAACGGGTCTTTATCTGCCGGATGGTACTCCCGACGTAACGGAGGGGGCAATCACATTCAATAAAATACACCACATGAGTCGTGGTGCATGTCGTTTGCCAACGGCGATGAAAAACCCGATCAGTATGTAGATCACTCCAAGTAGTCCCGGTGATCGTAGAGCCACAAAACCGACAGTCCCCACAC
This sequence comes from Ichthyophis bannanicus, assembly GCA_033557465.1. NCBI lineage: Eukaryota > Metazoa > Chordata > Amphibia > Gymnophiona > Ichthyophiidae > Ichthyophis > Ichthyophis bannanicus. The sequence continues at coordinate 158,486,255 of CM066043.1, read as the reverse complement.
GACACATGAGCCCCTGCCCGATTATGAGGACTCATCGGACGGTCAGTTGGGGTAGCTGAATGGACCAATTTATCACGAAGGTTAGACCCCCGTGTATAGGCTATACGCAAAGGTTTATTCAGACTAGGGTGTAATGTCAACACCGGCCAGTGTTTCTTTAATATATTTACTATCTTGGAGGAATTAGACATATAGGGTAAAATCCCTGTCACCATATCAGAACCTGCCTCAACGGGCTGATCTAAAGAGCTATCTAAAAACCACTCCCTATGAGAATAGAGAGCACGGCGATATGCTCGGGTGATGATAGGTTTAGGGTAACCCTTAACAATAAGACGATTAATCAAATCCGTCGCATGATGGCGAAACTGATCCAATGAAGTACAGATTCTTCTAAGGCGTAGGAATTGTCCGTAAGGTAACCCATTGCGCAATGGTTGAGGGTGGAAACTGCGATAATTTAATAAACTATTTCGTTGCACCGGCTTGCGGTAAAGAGAAGTGGCTAAACGATCCCCCTCACGAAATACCACCATATCTAAGAATTCAATTCGATCTTGATCAATATGAGCAGTATATTGAATATACTCCCCGACAGGACCAGCAGGTCCAAGGGACAAGGGCATGGCCCTTGTAAGCCTAAAACCTCCAAGCTCCAGACCACCTCTGGTGCAACCTGGAGAGGACTTTTGACTCCTTGGGCATAGCCTCTCTTCCCCCGAGAGGTCCAGCCCTGCAGCACGTGGGGGGGGGGGGGCATCTGGTGTTTTACACCGCCCAATAGTTCCTCATCGCCACCAGCGCCTGGACCCTACAAGTGGTGAAGGAGGGTTACCTCCTCCACCTCAAAGAGACATCCCCACTGTTCTTTCCAGGGGAGCCCCCTATAACTCCCCTTCACCGGGGCCTGCTTCAGCAGGAACTCGCAAGTCTTCTGGCTGATAGGGCGGTGGAACCCGTTCCCTGCCACCCCAGGGGCAAGGGATTCTACTCCTGCTATTTTCTGGTGCCCTAAAGGACTGGAGGGTTTTAGCCCATTCTAGACCTGCTGGACCTCAACCTGTGGTTCGGCAGGAAGACTGGCTATGCTCTTTGGATCATATATGCACATCCTCATCTATCCCCTTCACAGGCAGTACCTCTGCTTCGTGGTAGGAGGCTGCCACTACCAATAGAGGGTTCTACCCTTCAGCCTGGCCTCCGTTCCGAGGGTGTTCACCAAGTGCTAGTCACTGCCTTTCTGTGTCTCCAGGGATGTTCGTCTTTTCCTACCTGAATGACTGACTCATCAAGGGTAGCACTGCCGTTGAAGCTCATCAGATGACTGCCTGCACCATCCTCGTTCAAGAGCACTTGGGGTTCGTTATAAACTACCCAAGTCCCATCTCCATCTGTCACAATACCTGGAGTTTATAAGGGCATGGCTGGACACTGTCCAGGCCTTCCTTCCTCTGGACAGTGCCCAGCACCTCATGGTGCTTGCAGGAAAGTCCAGGGTCATCCCTCTGTGTTGGCCTGCCTCCTACTTTGCCTGCAGGGCCACATGGCCTCCACAGTGCATGTCACTCCAGATGCCCACCTACACATGTGGCTAGCTCAGTGGGCCCTCCACTCCCAGTGGTCTCAAGCAACAGGGCACCTGTGGGACAGAGTAGCCATGACCCATCCTCTGGCTGACACTCTCAGCTGGTGGCAGCAGCCCCAGCACCTAAGGGGCAGGATGCCCTTTCAGGCCCCCACCCCCCAGAGGATCCTCACCACGGATGCCTTCAAGCTGGGCTAAGGAGCCCATAGCGGTGACCTCTGTACTCGGGGCCATTTGTTTCATTTGGAGAGTCTTCACAGATCAACCTCCTGGAACTCTGAGCCATAGCACTGGCCCTCTGGGCCTTTTATCACTACCTCAGCAGCAAGTGGTACTGATCCAGCCTGACAACCAGGTGGCAATTTTTTAAAATAAACAAGCAGAGGGGCATGAGGTCATCCCTCCTGTGCCAAGAGATGGTGAGCCTCTGCTCCTTCACCAGTGAGAGCGGGACGCTCCTTTGGGCAGTGTATCTCCCTGGCCTGGACAATGTTGTAGTGGACCAGCTCAACCAGATCCTTCAACCGCATGAGTGGCAGCTGGACACCCAGATGGCCAGTCACCTTTTCCATCTCAGGGGGCTCCTACAGATGGACTTCTTTGTCAGCCCAGCCCATACTCAACTGCCCCGCTTCTGCTCCAGGGAGCTGCATCCCTCTCGGGTGGTGGTGGATGCGTTTCTCATCCTGTGGACAGGGGGACTTCTTGTACACCTTCCTGCCCACACCACTGATCACCAAGAGCCTACAAAGTCCAGCTCAACAGGGCTACCTTGATACTGGTGGGTCCCCGGTGGCCATGGCAGCCGTGGTTCCCCCTGCTCTCCACCTGTCTGATGTGCCCCAGTTCCTCTGCGGTGCGCCGCGAACCTGCTCCCCAATCTGGGGTCCCTGACTGACGACCTGGCTGCTGAAAGGGTAGCCTTGGCCCACTTCAGTCTGAACAAGGTGGAGGAGGTCCTCCTGGCCTCCTGCAATGATTCAACCTGTCGGACCTATGCCTTCAAGTGGTGGAGATTCTTGGTGTGCCTTCTCCTGTTCTATCCAGCTGGTGCTGCAGTACCTGCTTCTCCTGTCCCAGGCAGGGCTGAAGTCCAACTCAGCATGCACTTTAACGCACTCTCTGCACATCACCATCTTGTTGATGCTAAGCCCCTCTCCACTCAGCCCCTCATGACTCACTTCCTGAGGGGCAAACTGCTTTCACGGCTGCTCGACTGCCCTCCTGCGACGGAGTGAGGTCTCAGTGTGGTTCTCTCAAAGCTTACTTATGCCACCCTTTGAGCTTCTCAGCTCTTGCCACCTAAAGTATCTCTCCTGGAAGGAGGTTTTCCTCGTGGCGCTCACCTCTGCTTGCAGGATTAGTGAGCTCTAGGCTGTTGTAGCCCATCTGTTTTATATGAGGTTCAACAAGAACTGGGTCGTAGTCTGCACACACCCCAAGTTTCTGCTTAAGGCGGTGTCCTTGTTCCACCTCAACCAAGAGATGGCAATTCCCACCTTCTTCCCCTGGCCTCATGCCAACAGACGGAGGCCGCTTTCCACACTCTGGACTGTAAGCAGGCCCTGGCCCACTACCTGGAGTGTACCAAGACCCATTGTCACTCCTCACAGCTCTTCATCTCCTATGACCCAAATCGGCTGGGAGCAGCTGTTTCCAAGCATACCCTGTCCATTTGCATGGCGGACTGCATCGCCTTCACCTCCACCTATGAGTAGGCCAAGCTCTTGCTGGAGCACTGCGTAACTGCACACAGCATCCGGGCTATGGTGGCTTTTGTGGTTAATCTATGCTCCACCTCCTTGTCGGAGATGTGCCGGGCCATCATCTGGTGCTCAGTCCATACCTTTGCAACTCATTACTGACTGACGAGGGCATCCTGCCAGGACAGTGCCTTCATTCAGGTGGTACTGTCATTTTCTTGGGGTATAAGGCAACTCCTGCCCTCTGGCTCTTCAGTGTGTTCAGTCTACCGGTGAATTGGTTATCTACTTGACACTCGAGCCAGCTTGTGGGTCTTGATGTTCCTTGACTCTGCTGCTGCTTCTCACGGTTCACCTTTTCTGGTTACCCATGGCTTTTACAGGTTTTATTCAATAGCCTGTAGCTGGGGAGTCCCATATGTGAGGTCTGATTTCCTGCTTGTTCCGGGAGAAAGCGTAGTTACTTGTAGCGTAGTAGCAGATGTTCTCCAGGGACAGCAGGAATCAGTCCTCACAACCCTCCCTCCTCTCCGTGGAGTTGCTTTTTGTCATTTTTGCCTTTTTTGAGCTATGTTGTCATACTGAGCAAAGATGGCACCCTTAGGCGGGAAGGGGACCATGCATGCAATGTAGATCTCCCCAAGGCATTCTTTGAAAGCTGGTGAGAGGTTACCACATGGGCCCTGTCGGTGCCCATGTTACCCATATGTGAGGACTGATTCCTGCTATCCCCGGAGAACCCTTGTTTACAGGTAAGTAACTACACTATTTAGCGGCACTAACACAGTGCTGCTGAATATCTGTGGGTGCCACTACTAGGTGCCCTGATGCTAACTAGCTAGCATTGTTGCATTCCGGGAGCAGCACCTGAAGATAACTGGTCAGTGGCGAATTTAGCCCCTGCCCGGTTATCCCTTGGTGGTGAAATTAGGTGCAGTAAAAACTGGCCTAACTGTTGCCACTGAAGCTAACCAGAGAGTAGCTGAATATTGCCGCTGCCTGGTTTAACTTCCTGGTTCTGTGGATGACTCAGATATTCAATGCCGGTGGCCAGATATGGCCCTGGTATTGGATATCTGGATCTAGGGTTCAGCAGCGCCAGTTAGCCATTGCTACTGAAAATCTGACCCTTTCTCTATAGTGTGCTCTGTCTTTGGGTTGACTACCAATAGAGTAATTATCTTTTCAAGAGTTTGGTTATATAGATCTTAAATTGCTCATTTTCATTTATATACCAAAGAAATTAGCTTTGTAAATGACCATCTAAATCCAAGAAACGCAATATCACCAAGGCAACTTTCTTGAACTTGTGGAATAATTATAGTCTTCTCTGTCTCCATCTGAAATGTAAAATAAAACTTGGCATAGAGATGTAGTATTGTGAACATTTGCTTTAATATTGAAAACAAATATTTCTATACTACTGTGGATGCAGTCCAACTCTAAGCAATTTACAAGACACCAAAATAATGCAATAAATACATCATGAAATACAAATTATACAGGTACAGTAAGGGCCCTGTTTACTAAGCATTTTTCCCATAGACATAAAATGGGAGAAGACCTTTAAATAGGACCCTAAAAGAGTGTGGTGATCCATGATAAAAGCAAGTTTGATGGGCAATATGTGGACATGGCACACAACTTTGGAATCTACAGTCAACTTGCAATAGTGTGCTAGAAGTCTATTTTGACCCATAATAGCATGCAAAATCAACTGAAAATAGGCTTTTCAGAATGCTAGTGAATGGCAGCTAAAAGTACCATAGGAATCTATGGCAAACTCCAGTTGTGATAGTGCTTTCTGAGAAATGTTATTGTTAGGCAGCAATTGGTTGACAAGTAGTAATTTCTATAAGGCTGTTAAACTATGATATTTATCCAATGAGGCAGCTCAACATGTGAAGAGTAATTTCTAAGGCACTTAGACAGGGCTGGCCCTAGAGTTGGTCCAAAGTGTTGGAACCCTAGGCGAACTTCAAGCTTTACACCCACTCTGGTTGTCAAAATCTATTATTTAGCTTTCAATGGCCTGCTTTTGCTGTCCTCCAGACCACCTAGTTTGCCCCAGGTGACCATCTAGTTTGCCTAGTGGTTGGGCCGGACCTGCGCCTTGGTTAACAGATGAGGAAGCTCCGCCTTAGGCACTATTTTATGAAGATACATTGGTACCTGTATGTCTTTTGTAAAACATGTAAATAGCAGAAATCTTGCCTTGATTGCAGAGATGGACATTTTACACCTGCTCAAGAGCAGGTATAAATGTTCACACATAGTTTGCAAGTTTATGCATGCAAATTAAGGCATTTTATGATCTGTGCTTGTACTTGTGAACTCTTGCCATGCTCAGTGATCAGTGCTCTTAGAGGTTTGTTTACAAAGCTGCGGTAGCGGCTTTCGCCCGATATCGGAGCCGCGGCCCCATTGAATAGGCTAGTTAGAATCTTGTAGCAGGCTCTTTTACATGCGTATGTGACCACATGCATCTGAAAAAGATTTCATAAAATTACCCCCAAAGTGCCCTTTAAAGAGTAGTAATGGAAGATGAAGATTAGTGACTAAATTAATGATTTCCTTGATGTAAATACCACTGGGCATTTACTAGCTGCTCATACTTCAACTCATTTATTTTAGTGGAATGTTGCTGATCACTTAGATGCTGAGTGAAACCGGCATCCTTGCTTTATTTGGCATAATTTGTAGGATTGCAGATTTGTTTCTTTACAACCTCATTGCCTTATAAAATAGTTACTGAATCTTCCTTCCTGTTAGATCTCAGCATCTGGAAGAAGCAGCAGTCAGTCTACGAGAACGAATTAAACACCTGGATGACATGGTCCATTGCCAGCAGAAGAAAGTAAAAAATATGGTGGAAGAGGTGCGCTCTGGCAAAGAATCATATTCTTAAAAATGCTTCTCATGAATATAAACACTATTTATCACTAAAGTGCTGTGGCCTTACAGGAATTCAATGCTTTTTAGCTGCCGTATGCCAATAAGAATACTTACCTTTTTATCTTGCACATATTTAAAAGTTTCTTCTGGCAATGTGAATAATAGTTCACTTTTGAAACACAAGAACTAAATTAGTGTAACGAACGTGTAGGATATGTGCATGTATTTTCCATTTCATTAAGAGCTGCAGTAAAAAAAATAGCTGTTGCTGTAATAAATGTTACATGTCATCCAGACACACATCATATATTTAGTCCATGGAAAGTGTTTAATGGGCTAAAATCTGGCATATAGAGAGAATGTGGCCTCCATGGAAAGCTAAATCAAAACTGTTATTTTTATGGCTAGTGGTTATCCTAGAGGAGAGTAGACAGGCCGCTTGTCATTGGACGATATATTAACATTTTATCAGCAAAACAGTATTCTGTTTTGGCATGTACAGTAATACTCAAATTTATATTGTAAGAGACATTGGTCAACAAAAGCACATTAACTTAGGAAAGAAAAATGTTAATGTAATGTAGACACTGTTGTAGCTGCCAAGATGCTTGCTGGTCCTGTTGTGAAACCTGAGAAATATGCTATAACAGGAAGCATTTATGTAGCCCTTAATTGAGGAAAAAAACATCTGTATGGTTGACTACAAAATGGTCTGCCTTCAGACACAGCCATGAGAAAACATTGTGACAATTCAGTCAAAGCAAGTAGAAAGGCTCCTGAAAATTCTTCAGATGGGAACACATCATATACTCAGGTAATTGGTTGAGTTTTGCACTTAGTAATAAATTATGGTTATACCAACATTTAAGAAGATCCATTATGCAGTCGTAGAGTAAAAGCTAGGGCTTGATTTATCATGGCTCCCCTCCCCCCCCACCTGAGGGTCAAACCTGTAATAAATTTGATAATTAATATGGCTCCTACGCTCAAGACACTTACCTTCATTCTGAAATAGAATATAAATGCTTCTACCCAACTTTTTGGTGCTTTTTTTCTTCTGCTGTAGCTAATAAGACGAGATTAGATTTTTTTATCTGCTTTGAATTTTTCAATATGAAGCTGATCGAGAATAGCCCCTTCCAATATTTATGTGTTTGGACTTATATAAAAACCGAAGGCCTGCTTTCATTTGTATGGAACTCCTGCCTTATGTGCCAAATAGTCATAACCCAAGCCTTCCTGTCCTCCAATCTGCTTGCAGTTGTCTGATTAGAAGGGGTCCCAAGTTTACATCTCAGTTTAGAATTGGATTCGATTTTGTAATATCTCCAGGAACAAGCAGGAATGTAGTCTTCACATAGGGTATCGTCGGTACCAACGGAGCCTGCGCGGGAACGCTCCCCAGCGTCCAATAGGAACTCTTTTGGGAGCATCCCTCAGCACATGCGTGCTGCCTTCCCGCCTTTCCAACTGTCCCTCTTCAGTTCTTCATTTTCCGTGGAGCCGACAGTATCCCTGTCACCGCAGAAAATTCCGTCTTTAAATTTGATTTCTTGTGGTCTCGTTTGCCTGCTGCACGATGCTTACCGGTACCGCCGGTTCCTTTCTTTTCTTTTTAAAAAAAAAAAAACAACCTTATACTTTAAACTGTTTCTCTTCAGAAACTTTTCTCTTTTGGTGCGCTAGGCGCCATTTTGGGCACTAGGCCCCATATTCCTAAAACATGGAAAAACCAACTAGTGGTTTTAAAAAATGTACTAAGTGTGGCAGTACCATTTCTGTCACTGACACCCATGATTGGTGTCTTAAATGTTTAGGGCCTGAACATTCTCCAACTGAAAGTCTCTCCTGTATGGGGATGACTAAAAGAGGAAGACAGAACGGGCTGCAAAGCTTGGTACCCTCTTTTCTTCAGATGCCAGATCCATTACATCGACATCGTCAAGGGCCTCTTCTTCCTCCCATGGATCTCAGGTAACTAAACATAAAAGCCAGTCCTCAAAGGGTAGCTCTCCTGCTAAGCATCGAGAGGCCATTGGCATTGCCCTTGAGGGAACCACACCGGCAAAACAGCTCCGGCAGGAGACTTCGGCTTCCAAAGCATCGATGGGGCTTCAGGATGTTCTCGAGGCCCCAACCTTGCAAGAACTACCTGTGCCATGCTCAGGGGTTCCGGCTGTTTTTACCGGTACCGACGGTACCAGGCATCGGCAGTGTCGATAGACCAGAGGTTCCTCGCTATCGAACGCAGCATTGCTGCTCTTCTCTCAGCTGCGGTACCGTTGGTCCAATGGGCACCAGTACCGACATCGACACCAATGCCAGTACCAACACAGGTACAGACACCGACGATGGGAATTCTTCCCATGCCATCTCTGGCTGGAATCGACAGATCGGTATCGGGTCAACTCGGTACCGACTTCGATCGATATCGGGACCGTGCTTTGCAGGAGCATTGGGGTCAGGAATACTTCGATTCCGAAGAATTCTGCTGGTACTAGAGGGTTTCTCCCAGAAGATCCCTCTTCTCCCCAACGCAGAATGTCACCTCCAGAGGACATGTCTTTTCAGGATTTTATCCTTGATATGGCCAAAGGTCTTTCAATCACAGTAGCTCCTGAAGAGGAAACCAGAGGAAAGGAATCGGAAATTCTCCAATATCCTAAAGCTCCTAAGGAGGCAGCCTCTCTGCCTATCCATGAAATTCTGCATAATTTGATGCTCAGAATGTGGGAACCACCTCTGACTACTTCTCCTCACTCTAGGAGACTTGATACTATGTATCGAGTTCCGCCATGTCCTGGATTTCAGAAAACTCAGCTGCCACACCATTCAGTGGTAGTGGAGTCAGCCATGCGTAGGATGAAAAGTACAAAGAGGCATGCATCCAATCCTCCAGATGGTGAATGCAGGACTCTGGATGCTTTTGGGCGCCGAACTTTTCAAGCTTCCATGCTTTCAGCTAGGATCAGTTCATATATTCTGTATATGGGAATGTTCTTCAAGGAAGTCACAGGAGACTTGGAACTTATGAGCCCATTTCTCCCAGATGACAAGATTTTCTTGCTCTAGTTAAGCATGCTCAAGATGTCTCCAAGTTTGTTAATCGTGCAGTCTTTGACTGCTTCGAATGCATCAGCAGAACCTCTGCTATTGCCATTGGTGCACGACAGATTGCCTGGCTACAGGCATCAGACTTGGAGACTTGGGTACAGGACAAGTTAGGCAACATTCCTTGCATGGGGGAGAATCTCTTCGGCAAGAACTGGCAGGAAGAGGCTAACGGGTTAGATGCTGACAATACTACTCTAGATTGTCAAAATCTACAGCCACTCCAGCCAAAAAGAAGCCTTATAAAAAAAAACCTCTTTCAGCAAAAAGAGGAAATTTTATCCTTCCTATACCCAGCAGAGTCAAACTCAGGGTCAGGTTGCCCAAAAGGGACAAACTAGACAACAAAAGGAACTAAAAGGCCCGAGAGCCCAACCAGCTCTCCAGGTTCAGCCCCCTCAAGGGCTTTGACTCCTTCCTAGAGCGCTTTGCCTTCCTGCCTCTGAGGGGTCCCCAGCCCCCCAATATCTCGGGAAGGTTATGCCACTTTGCCAACAGATGGCATCAGATAACAGCAGAATATTAGAGGAGAAGGGTACAAGCTTCATCTTCACAGCATGCCCCCTCCTACAATTCTGAAGCAATTCAATTCTCAAACCTCCGCAGACAATCTGCTAGATCACGAGGTATTGACACTTCTTGCCCAAGGGGCAATAGAGGTACCCATTCTTCTACTCCCCCTATTTTCTTATTCCAAAGAAAACAGGAGGACACAGACCCATTCTGGACCTCAGAGAACTGAACAAATATCTGTTTCGAGAGAAGTTCAAAATGATTTCTCTAGGAACTCTTCTGCCATACCTTCAAAGCCAGGATTGGCTTTGCTCTCTAGACTTAAAGGATGCATACACTCACATTCTCATCCATCCAGATCACAGGAAATTCTTACGTTTCCTTTTCAGGGGAAAATATTTCCAGTATAGGGTTCTTCCCTTTGGTCTGGCTTCAGCACCAAGGGTATTCACGAAATGCATGGCAGTAGTAGCTGCATTTCTACAAACCCTGGGGATATTTGTCTTCCCTTACTTAGACGACGGGCTCATTCGAGCCCCTACAGTTGCAGAGGACAGCACTGCACTGTCTCGTACAATGCGAATTCTCCAATACTTGGGATTGGTAATAAATTTCCCAAAATCCCAACTTGTTCCTTCCCAATGCCTGGAATTCATAGGAGCCTGTCTAGATACCAGGCAGGCAAAGGCTTTCCTTCCACAGGCCCGGTGTCTTTGCATAATGCAACTAGCTTCTCAAGCAGCAGGCAAATCCTCCCTCACTGCTCGAGAGCTACTACAGTTACTGGGACATATGGAATCCACAGTTCATATGATCCCATATGCTTGCTTCCACATGCGAGCAGCTCAGTGGACCCTATCCACACAGTGGACATAGGCTACAGGTCATTTATCGGACAAAATAATAAACTCTCAACGACTAATTTTGTCCCTCCAATGGTGGCAATCACTAGAAAACCTGACAGTGGGGTCTCCTTTTCATCAACCCCTTTTTCAGACCACCCTAACAGATGCATCACAGGTGGGTTGGGGAGCACACCTGAATCTTCTCTCTACCCAGGGATCCTGGACTCCACAGGAAGCTGGTTTACACGTAAACCTCCTGGAATTAAGAGCAATCTATTTAGCTCTTCGAGTATTCCACGCCCAGCTCAGCTACAAGACAGTCCTAGTCCAGACGGACTATCAAGTAGCCATGTTCTATGTGAACAAGCAGGGCGGAACAGGCTCTCTGTCGTTATGCAACGAAGCTTTACGACTGTGGGCCCTTGCCAGAGAGCATGAAATTCTTCTAGTGGTATATCTTCCAGGCATTCAAAACCTTTGGGCAGACAGACTCAGTCGCGTACTGATGCCTCACGAGTGGTCCCTTCACCTAGACCAGGTGGCAAAGATATTTCATCTCTGGGGCACTCCAGACATAGACCTCTTTGCAGGTCCACTGATTGCCAAAGTTCCCCGGTTCTGTTCCAGGATTCCGGCTCACAATTGTCAGGCAAGGGATGCCTTCCTCCTTCACTGAGGTCAGGACTTCCTTTATGCCTTCCCACCCATTCCCCTCATCCCCAAAACACTCTTCAAGTTTCAGAGAGACAGGGGTTGCATGATTCTCATAGCACCATGATGGCCACGCCAAACGTGGTATCCCTTACTTCTACATCTCTCTCAAGCGGCACCTCTGGAGTTAGGGCATGCTCCAGATCTCCTTTCCCAAGAGAACGGGACGCTATGGCACCCGAATCCCCAGTCCCTGCACCTCACGGCCTGGTTGTTGAAGGCTTAGACCTCCAGGATCTCAACCTGTCCCAACAGGTAAATGATATCCTTCAGGGTTCTAGGAAACTTTTTACAAGAAGATCTTATGCCTTCAAGTGGAAACGTTTTACTATATGGTGCTCCAAGAAGGGATTAAACCCCCTTGTCATACCCTTAGAATCGATAGTAGAGTATCTCCTTCACTTATCAAATTCTGGTCTAAAGACCAATTCAGTAAGAGTTCATCTTAGTGCAATTGCAGCTTCCTATAAGCCTCTGAATGGATAACCAATTTCCTCTCATCCACTCATATCAAGTTTTATGAGAGGCCTTCTATTAACCAAACCTCCCATCAAGCCACCACCGTTGCCATGGGATCTAAATCTAGTTCTTGGGCGGCTCATGAAGCCGCCTTTTGAGCCTTTGGCCACTACAGCCCTTCAGAAAACGAAGAACTGAAGAGGGACAGTTGGAAAGGTGGGAAGACAGCGCGCATGTGCTGAAGGATGCTCCCAAAAGCGTTCCTATTGGACGCTGGGGAGCGTTCCCGTGCAGGCTCCGTCGGTACCGACGATACCCGTATGTGAAGACTAAATTCCTGCTTTTCCCGGAGATCACCTGTTACAGGTGAGTAACTACGCTTTACTTCCCTTTCCAAACCCATGCTCAAGATAAGTCACAGTGCAGGTGTTGTAAGTGCCTCCTTTCCATGGAGGGCATGAATATAAGCACTTTATTTACTGAGTTCTTTGCCAGTGATTGTGTGTTATCACCAATGTAGATAGTGCAGATATACTTACTGCTTTCTCTTCAGGAAGCACTAAGTACATTCTTGCTATCTGTAATACACTTAATGAGGCCTGCAGCTGAGAATAATTCCCTGATAACCTCCTCCCCCCCCATCCCCACCCACAATGCTCCCCGTGGTAACTAGGAGAGGATAGGAACAGTCTCCCAGATCCTCCTACCCTGTTGAGGACTGGTTTCAGAATGGTACCTCTGACTCCTAGTTGGTAGTCTTTCAGTACTACTGCTAGAGGCCAAGCTGCCAGATAAGGACATGCACGCTTATTTGGCAGCTTGACCTCTAGCAGTAGCACCATGAGACTACTGTTTTGAGCCTGGGTGTCAATGAGGAGTGCAGTGATTGCTTCTGCCCCAACTAGCCACCAGGGACTCACAGTAAGAGCTGGAGGAGGGGTGAGAATGGGGGGAAAGTTTTATTGGAAATATGAAGAGGTTGTTAGCTGCAAGCCATGGTAAGAATGTTGCCAGTAGTGCAGATGTATCCAGATTAACCGCAACGCGCTTAAGGCGTGCGATAAATGCATGTGCTGTGTGGTAACTGGGCAGATGCTGGGCACACCTCTGATTACCACACAGGCTTTGCACTTGCCTGTGTTAATTTTTGCAGTTAATGTGTGGTAAATCAGAACTTCACCCCACTTTAGTAAATATGCCCCTAAATCAGGGATCCTTTCCCAGTGTTCATTTATAACTAATTCTTTTAGATAGGGTACTGAAGATGCTCTTTAATGATGCATTTGTGTTGCAGCTCTATTAATAAACAGAAATAACAGCACATGCAGCACTGTACCTAGCCCTGTGCGGCTGGTGCAGCCACACAGGGTGCAAAAGGATTAGGGTCGCATGTTGGGCTGCCCCCCCTGCATTGCCTTGCCACTGCCACTTTCTAAACACTGAGTTGCAAAGACCTGCATTTGAATGGCTGGCCTGGTCCCTCCCTCCTCTGACGCAATCTGCATCAGAGAAAGGAAGGAGGGATCCAACCTGCCTACAAACACAGGTCTGCCTCACTGCCGCTGCCTCAGAGAAAACAAAAAAACAGTGGCAGGGCAACACGGGGTGGGGGGGTGGCGAGCAGGAGTAGGCAACCGGCGTGGGGGTGCACCAGATGTGGAAATAGCACAGGGTACAATTATGGCTTGGTATGGCCCTGTGCACATGTGACATACATGTCTTTATGCAGAGATGCTTTTGAACACAGATCATCTTCAGGGTTTTCTGTTGCAGCTTCTTTCTCTGTATAACCATTTTACTGCAGTGAGCTCCATGTTTCTTACCAATCAACCTGTAAGTTGATCAGACAAGGCTCAATATGTGCCTTTGTAGCCCTATCTACCAGGTCGTGTTTCTCAGGCCTCCAGAAGACCTTTCATTATCCCTAAAGAGTATGTACCTGGTCACAAACACATTTTTATGATTTGGCATCTAAAGATCTGCAAATGCCCCCAGATCTCGGTTCAGTCTATACTGCTAGGACTGGCAAGCCTATTTTTTAATGAGGACAGTATTTTTCTGCAGCAGGAGGGGTAATTGCTGGTTTAAGGGAGCTTAGACAATAGGGTGGTCAGGTGTTCTGATTTATAACACACTGTCCTGTTCTTAAGTAGTTGTTCTGTGTGTTGCTTAATCAGAAATATGCTGCACAGTTGTGGTGATTTACAGTCTGTGTCCATACACAGAAAACAAATAGAACTTCTTACACAACTCAGACAGATCTTGGTTTTTAAAAAGAGGGTACAAATGGTGTGGTATTGCCAACCTCTTCCATCCCTCTTAGCCTTGCTCTCCAACTTCCCTTCTCCCTTTTCACCCTCTCCCTTCTCCTTCCAGGTTTCTCTGTATCTCCTCTCAGATACTTTTGTCTTCCCACCTACCTTTTGGATACCTCTGCATCTCTTGCTTGTGTTTCTTCCATGTTATCAAGTTGATGGTGCAAATGACTCTTGCTGCTGTCTCTCCTCTGGCACTCCTTGCAACTTGGGCTCTTCCTCTCCCTTGGCTGTTGTGGCAGCTGGTTCTGCTCTGGTGTAACCAGAGATAATTTCACTTGCCAAGATTTACTTAAACCAGCCTTGAATGCATGAAGTAACTTTCCTGGAGCCAGTGACTCATGTTAAATTGGCTGATTTCAGACTCTAACTATGATACTTTTGAGGTTCTGCCAAAATGAGTCTCTCGTAAGAGTGTATGTGTGCCCTCTAGCTATCTTTTTCTTACACAAGACAGAACAGTTTATTTTTATCCTTGGTTCAGTTTCTTTGCTAGAGATTTATAAATCAGTTTACTGTCCTTAGTAATTTTCTTCTTCTTTTGAGTGCAAGCAGCTCCTACTCATTGCCTTTGTCTTAGGATATAGCTTTGCATTCCTGTACATCAGCATCCAAGCTCCCCTTTTAAAAGAGCAATACAAGCAAAATGTTCCGGATTAACCTAGGGAATTTATACATGCAGCATTACACCTACTCTTTGGAATGCACACATTTCTTGGAATAACATTTTCCCTTATGTGCCCATTTTATAAACTATGTATGCAATGCTAACATCTCCTAAACCCTGCCCCAAGAACACCTCGACTCAGTTCATGTGTGCATAGGTTTTCTCATGTATTGGGAAGGAAATGTTATAAAATGCTATATCTGCATGTAAAACGCTTTTACCTGTAGAAATGTATTTCAAAACAGATGGGGAGACACTGGACAGAGGAGGGGAGAGAGGATACTGGATGTGAGGGGAGGGGCAGAGAGGAGGAGGAAGTTAAAGGCTGGGGAAGGAGAGTTGGGGGAATGGGAGGGCTGTTAAGAGTTGAAAAGTAGTAGATTGAGGATTGACAGTGAGGAGGAAGAATGAAATCAGAGTTGATAGAGCAATACATGGAAGAAAGCTAAAAAGAAAAAATATCATGGATAGAAGAAAGTGAAGTGACAGGTGGACTGAATAATCTAGAAAGCAAGTTAAGAAAAGATGGAGAAAAGCAGAAACCAGAGATTTAGATTAATATTATTAATGAATAAAATGGCCAGATGATAAAGGGAGAAAAACAGATTTTTTTCTGTGGATAGGCAGAATAAGTGCCTTGCATATGGACAGTGTCCCAGTGGAATCACACATGGGCTCTTCCTTAGCTCCTTTTAGAAACTTTTAGAAAGCTCAACATGCATAATGCCCATTCCTGCCTGTTGCCACCGTACCTGAGGAGCGCAGTCTGATTTCCCCCCCCCCCCCCCCAATGGAGCTGATCGAGCACTTCTTGACTGCTTGCCACATCAGAATATTTCCAAATAATTTTCTCAGTACACTTGGGCATTACATACATTTTTTTCTTCTGTCTGCCTGCCTGCCATCACATTTCTTTTTCTTGTTTTTCTTTAGTCAGATTTTTCAGCTTCTAAATTTTCTTTCTTTTTTTTCCTTCAGTCCTGCTTAGACTACATTTAAATCTCAGGTGCACCCAGCTGGGTTCACAGTTTTTCTCTTCAAAATTGAACCATTTGATTTCACTGCAATTATTTTTCTATCAATTATATCCCAAAAACCTGCCAGTGGGTTTAAGAGCATCCAGTGCTGCAGAATCATGTCCGCATGGACACACTTAGTTGCCATCTGCAGTGCCTGGTGACCGACCATAACCCCTCGTTATACCATTTGTGTTTGCAGATGACAAAACAAGGGTTAACGGGTCATGAGAAGAAGTACAATCAACTTTTTGGAGCTGAGAAGACCTGTCCATTGGCATCGGCAGCATCTGTCACCATGGGCCCAGGAGTTGCATTGGATGCTGGTAGTGCATCGATAGGTTCTGGAGCTCATTCCAAACTGAGCACCAGTATGGCTCCCTGGGATTGGTCTCCTACCAGTCCTTTCCAGAGGAAAAGGAAGAATTCGTCTATTTCGAAGGCATCAAAAACTTTCGATGATGAGCATTACATAAGAACATAAGAAATGCCTTACTGGGTCAGACCAAGGTCCATCACTCACAGTATCCTGTTTCAAACAGTGGCCAATCCAGGCCACAAGTACCTGGCAGGTTCCACAATGCTTGTCCTGGGGCAAGCAGTGGATTTCCCAGGTCCTCTTTAATAATGGCTTATGGACCTTTCCTCCAGAAACTTGTCCAAACCTTTTTTTAAACCCAGCTACACACAAGCTTTTTCTACATCCTCCGGTTACAAATTCTAGAGTTTGATTGCATGTTGAGTAAAAACATATTTTCTCTTATTAGTCTTGTGGGTTGCATTGTAGTTTAATTGTGTGTCCTCTAGTCTTTCTACTTTTTGATGGTGTAAACAACTGATCGATTACCCGTTCCACTCCATTCATTAATTTCTGGACCTCGATCATGTCTCTCCTCAGCCATCTCCTTTCCAAGTTGAAGAGCCCTAACCTTTTAAGCCTTTCCTGATAGGGGTATCCTTCCATTCCTTTTACCATTTTTGTCACTCGGTGTACCTTTTCTAATTCAGCTATATTCTTTTTAAGATATGGCGACCAGAATTGCACATGATATTCAAGGTGCGGTCGCACCATGGAACGATAGACACATTATTCTTTGTTTTATTCGTCATTCCTTTCCTTATGATTCCTAGCATCCTATATGCTTTCTTGGCTGTCACTGCACACTGGGCGGAGGGATTCAAAGTATTATCCACAATGACAACTAAATCTTTTTCCTGGGTAGTAGTGGTTTCTAAGATGGTATCTTATTTAGAATACATTTGTATACCGCTACTTCCAGCGATCAGCAGCGGTTTGATTACAGATTGAAAATTGCCAAATCAAGACAGAAATTTCGGAGTATCAACACATTGATTTGAAAGGAGAGCACGGCACACAGTAATAAGGTCATAGGAGAGGAGTCAGAAATTTACATATGTACATTTTACATAACAGAATTCATGTTTCAAATTGTGACATCTTGTAGCCCCCTGGGATTTACATCAAATTGTAATGACACTGGAATAGATGTGTCTTTAGTTGCATTGTGTAACTATATAGTTTGGGTTGTTCTTTCCTAGGTGCCTACCTTTGTACTTGTCCATATTATTTATTTATTTATTTTATTTATTTAACAGCTCTTATATACCGGGCTATTTGACATCAGTGCGGTTTACATTAAACAAAATACACTCAGATTTAGAGAACTTGTCCAAGTTACAGGTAACAGGGGAATAAAACAAGGATTAACTGGGGAATAGCATATAAATAATTCAATAAAAGCAATTACATAAGACTAGAGATCTTGAATGGGTATAGAGACATTTAACAGAGCAGGTATATACAGTGAAATATCATAAGGTGGAACGGTCTAACATCATCATTTAACTATTATTGCTGAGTTGAGATAATGGGGTGAGAGGGGGGAAATATTGATGTAAGAAGTGTTGTAAAAAAAGGTGGGTTTTTAAAGCTTTTCTAAATTGTGATATATCTTTTATCAATCTGATGTTTAATGGAAGCTTATTCCAGCACCTTGGAGCAAAGGATGAAAATGATCTGCTAATGGTAGTTTGAGTACATTTTACTAATTCATTTGGAATCACTAGAGTATTTTCAGTTGTAGATCTTCTTGATCTGTTGTTTTGGGTATGAATGAGTAGATCAGAGATTGAAGGAGGTGAAATATTATGGAACGCTTTGAAGGTCATAAGAAGTGTTTTATAAGATAATCTACAAATTATTGGGAGCCAGTGAAGCTCCATTAGAATGGGGGTTATGTGTTGTCTCCTTGTAATTCCGCATAGTGATCTAGCTACTGCATTCATAGCAAGCTGTAATGGATTAAGCGTAGATTTAGGTAGGCCTTGTAGGATAATATTCGCATAGTCAAAATGTGGAGTGACTAGCGCTTGGAATGTTGTGCGGAAATCATCGGGGTCTAACATGGGTTTTAGGTGTCGTAGAGTATTAATTTTGTGATAAATGGATTTTACTGTGGACTTTATATGCTCATTAAATTCAAGTCGCTGGTCGAGAATGACACCTAAGTATCGAATGGTGGATTTAATAGGTAAATCAGCGTCTTGTACTCTTAAAGAAGGTGGTGAAGAGAAGTCATTGTTTCTTGTAACGATAAGGACTTCAGTTTTTTTTAAATTTATTCGAAGGTTCTGAGTGAGCAGCCAATCGGTTATTGAATTGAAACAGTTAATTAAAACTGTGTAATCAGGGCTAATCACATTAATAGGTGTGAACAACAGCACATCATCAGCATAAATAAGACAAGATATGCCAAAGGTACGGGCAATATTACAGATTGGTTGCATATAGATGTTAAAAAGCAATGCTGATAGTGAGGAACACTGTGGAACACCTTGTTTCTGTTGGAATGGATAAGATGTATTGTTATCAATTCGAACTTGTTGCCATCGGTCTTCTAGATAAGACTTGCACCAGTCCCATGCAATTCCTTGTATTCCCTTCTCATGGAGGCGGACTAGAAGTTGTTCATGATTAACTGAATCAAATGCTGCTGCAATATCTAGGAAGACCAATGCAACTCCGGTCTTGATATTATCTATAGCAATGATAAGGGAATTCATTAAAGAGGCAAGAAGAGTCTCAACTCCATGTGCTTCCCTAAAACTGTGTTGGCTTGAGTCTAAAGGGGCCTCCGTATCAATATGTTGTTGGATCTGTCTCAAGGTCACCTTTTCTAGAATTTTAGCTAATAGGTGAATACTAGAAATTGGACGATAAGAGTCCTCTTTTGGGTCAAGTTTGTTATTTTTCAGCAATGGTCGAATTGATGTCTGTTTAAGGATTGCTGGGAAAACACCGGTGGTGAATGATTTCTCTGCTATAGATGCTATGTATGAGCTAAGTTCCACTTTCAAAGCTCTGATCCAATGAGCTGGACATGGATCATTTGGAGCTGTGGTGGTATTAATAGTGGCTAAAATGTCTTCAATGGTACTTGGAGAAGGAGATATAAATTTGTTTAGTGGAAACTGAATGCTGGGAGGATGAGAGATTTCTTTTGACAATAATGTAACTTTGATTGCCTTTGATTGAATATAATTAGCATATAATTGAGGCTGTATTTGTTCTTGTTGAGGTATGAAAGGTTCTCTGGATAAGGATTTTACTAGTTGGAAGAGTTCACGTGGCTTGTTAAGAGAACGATTAAGTAGTGACGAATGGAATTCTTTTCTCTTTGCAAAGGTTAGTTCGCGGTAGGATTTTAATTGAACTAGGTAAGCGTCTTGATTGGAGGGATTTATAGCACATCTCCATTTCCTCTCTAGTTTCCTCAGTTGAAGCAAAGAGGCTCGTAAATCAGGGGTGTACCATGGTGCATTCTGCTTTCTTGATGTCTTCTTGTTGAATGAAGATTGATTGGATGTGGTGGATTTATAGGCATAAAGACTGAAGGTGTCGTTCCAGTTTAAGACCATTTCATTGATAGTTCCAGCTGGTTTAGAAAGGTTTGGGATAACTTGGGAAATGATCTCATCTTTATCAAATGGTTTAAAACGTGAGGGTTTTTTAATGGGCGAGGAGATAATTGTGCGATTTTTTTGAATTATCTGTAGATGGAATTGAAAATGTTATAAGGTTGTGGTCTGACCAGGGAACAGGAGTTATTGTAAGATCAAGTTGACTTGTCGTATAGGTATCTATGGCTGGGACAAAAATGAGATCAAGTAGGTTACCTCGTTGGTGGGTGGGGAGATTTACAATTTGTCTATAATGTAAATTATTCATTGCTTCAAGGAAGGAGTTAGATAAGAAGGGTTCTGAGGATGCAAGGTTGAAGTCACCAAGAAGTAAGTTAGGTTTGTTGGGGGAATCAGGATTGCAAGCGAGATCAATTATGTCTGAGAGATCAGTAGGGGCATTTGGTGCTCTGTAAATAAGATTGATAATATTGAATTTATTGGAAATAGTGTATTAAGGAGGTGTGTTGTCCTGGTTAGAGTAATCTGGTATTGTAATAGAGTTCTTGCTATTATACAGACACCTCCTCCTCTCATTTTCTCTGTTACATGTATAAATGGAAAAGTTAGGTGGGGTAAGGTGGTTTAATAGAACATTATCAGTATCAGATAACCAGGTTTCTGTAATCATAAGCATGTCAAGTTTATGGTTGGTTATTAGATCTGTGATGGCTGGCCATTTATTGTGGACTGAACGTGCATTAATGAGAGCACATTTTAGGTCTTGTCTAGAGTTTGAATTGTTAGACTTTTTGGTTTTCATTGAGTCAAGGGATACATAGAGTAAGTGTGACTGTCTTCTGTGGTATGAGCTATGTGGAGGTTGGTAATGATCTTGATAAGATTTCTTGTTCCTGCCTTGATATATAGGGATAGGCTTGGAACTAGTTGTGAGAGCATTACTGTTATGGAGGATATTAGAAAGGATGTAGAGGAATATATAGGTTAGTGTAGATGTAATCATGATGAAACTTGAACAATAGAAGTAGTTGTAATGCAATATACTTAGATAATGTATATAATTCATTAAATTTCATCTTATATTTGGACATCTAGTCTTCCAATTTTTCAAGGTCCTCTTGCAATTTTTCACAATCCTCTTGTGTTTTAACAAATTTGAAAAATTTTGTGTCACTGCAAATTTGATCACCTCACTCATTATTCGTATTTCAAGGTAGTTTATGAATATGTTAAAAAGCAGCAGGCCCAAAACAGAACCCTGTGGTACTCCTCTATTCACCTTTCTCCATTGAGAAAATTGGCCATTTAGTCCTACTCTCTGCTTTCTATCTTTTAACCAGTTCCTGATCCACAATACTACACTGCCTCTAATCCCATGACTTTTTAATTTCGCCAAGAGTCTCTCAGGATGGACCTTGTCAAAGGCTTTCTGAAAATCCAGATACCAGCTCACCTTTGTCTACCTGTTTATTCACACCTTCAAAAAAAATATAACAGATTAGTAAAACAAGACTTTGGCTAAATCCATGTTGGCTTTCTCCCATTAAAATATGGCTATCTACATGTTCAGTAATTGTATTCTTTATAATGATTTTTGCCATTTTGTCAGGCTCACCAGTCTGTAGTTTTTATAATAAAGAAGGAACTTGCAAGAACCGTAATGAAATACAATGCAGTCAGTGAACGCCTAATCTCCATTCGTCTACGAGGAATGCCTATCAACACAACTATAATTCAAATATATGCCCTTACGACAGCTGCAGAAGAGGATGAAATTGATGAGTTCTATGAACAAGTACAAGCTGAAATTGGCAGAACATGCAAACAGGATAACCTAATAGTCATGGGTGCCTGGAACGCAAAGGTTGGCAACAAAGAAGAAGGCAAAGTGGTTGGAAAATATGGACTTGGCAACAGAAATAAAGCTAGAGAAAGACTAATAGAATTCTGCAAAACCAACAATTTATTCATTTCAAACGCCTTCTTCCAGCAACACAAGTGGTGACTGTACACATGGACTTCACCCAATGGATTGTACAAAAATCAAATTGACTACATCTGTGGAAGTCAACGATGGAAAAGCTCTATAACATCAACAAAGACAAAACCTGGAGCGGACTGTGGTACAGATCACCGACTACTAGTATGCAAACTCAAGCTAAAGTTGAAAAAGAGCAAGCCACTCATGAATGCAGCAAAATATGACCTTGAGAATATACCACTGGAATTTAAAGACTGCCTGCAAAATCAATTTGCTGCTTTAGATACAAATGACAGAGCTCCAGAAGAGTTATGGAATGACATCAAAAAGGTTGTGTTGGAAGAAAGCGAGAAGTCTCTACAAAAGGTGAAAAAGCAAAAACGGCCAAAATGGATGATGGAAGAAACTCTGAAAATTGCCCAGAAATGCAGAGAAGCTAAAGCCAGAGGAGAAAGAAAGACAATTGCAGAACTCAGCAGAGATTTCCAACGTGCAGTAAGACAGGACAAGGAAAAGTACTACAATGACACATACAAGGAAATAGAAGCAGAAACTATTAGAGGAAGAACAAGATCGGCTTTCCTAAAGCTACAAGAGTTAAAGAAAAAATTCCAACCTTAAAATTGGAATGTTACAAGATGCTTGAGGTTCTATGTTGAATGATGCTGAGAAGATCAAGAAAAGGTGGAAAGAATATACAGAGTTTTTATATGATAAAGATCAAGTGGACCAACAGCCGCTTCAACCTTTACCTTATGATCCAGAACCATTGGTGATGAAAGAAGTCGAAGCAGCATTGAAAGCCTTATCAAAGAACAAAACACCAGGCATTGATGGCATTCCCATAGAAGTATTACAGCAATCTGATGCAGCTGTTACCGTACTTACAAGGCTCTGCCAAGATATTTGGAAGACAACATCATGGCCAACTGACTGGAAAAGATCTTTGTTTATATCAATACTAAAGAAAGGTGATCCAACTGACTGTGGAAATTATTGCACAGTCGCTCTGATCCCACATGCCAGCAAGGTTCTACTGAAGATTATTCAACAGAGACTACAACCATACCTGAAACAAGAACTACCTGACATGCAAGCAGGGTTCAGTAAAAGGCGAGGAACGAAAGACGACTTTACGGATGTGAGATGGATCTTTGAAAAGGCTAAAGAATACCAAAAGGATATCTAGTTGTGCTTTATCGACTACAGCAAGACTTTTGACTGTGCAAACCATGAGAAACTCTGGGCCACATTAAGAAGCATGGGTATATCAGACCACCTGATCATTCTCTTGCACAATCTGTACATTGATCAAGAAGCAACAGTTCGAACGGAACAAGGAGAAACAGAATGGTTTAAAATAAGGAAAGGTGTGTGACAAGGCTGCATACTTTCCCCCTACCTGTTAATTTATATGCAGAACAAATCATCAGAGAAGCAGGATTGTATGAAGACAACAGAGGTGTGAAGATTGGTGGAAGACTAATCAACAACCTTCGCTATGCTGATGATACTACATTACTGGCTGAAAGTGAAGATGATCTGAAACATTTACTTCTCATGATCAAGGAACATAGTCTTAAAATGGGCCTGCATCTTAATGTAAAGAAGACTAAGATCATGACAACTGGCAAAATCAATAAGTTCATCGCTGAAGGAGAAGAAATTGAAATCGTGGACAACTTTAACCTACTTGGATCAACTATCAATAAAGAAGAAACAAGCAATTAAGAAATCCGACGATGCATTGCTCTTGGCAGGATGGCTATGAAAGACCTAGATGAGATTCTCTATAGATTAAGCAAAATGCAA
Organism: Ichthyophis bannanicus; assembly: GCA_033557465.1. Classification (NCBI taxonomy): domain Eukaryota; kingdom Metazoa; phylum Chordata; class Amphibia; order Gymnophiona; family Ichthyophiidae; genus Ichthyophis; species Ichthyophis bannanicus. The sequence continues at coordinate 158,462,700 of CM066043.1, read as the reverse complement.
TTTTTCTGTTTCAATTAGCAGGAGATCAATATCTGATATTGTGCTAGAGCTATGTAGTGATGGCATTAATGAGTCTTTTATTATGATCAATACTCCTCCTCCCCATTTGCTAGTTCTAGGGGTATGAAATATTTTGTAATTTGGTATCATTAGCTGATTTAGTAGTACATTATCTAAATCACTAAACCAGGTTTCCGTTATGAATATTATGTCTGGGTTATCATCATTTGAATAATCAACTATTATTGGAATCTTTTTTATTTGTAGATCTTGAATTTGTGTAAGCACATTTGAGTGTTATGTTTTTATTTACGACCTTCAGTGAGTCATGAGTGGGTATGTCAGTGGTATTAATATAGATTAATCTTTGGGCCTGAGAGTAATTCAGATCCCTGTAGTGTAGTTTGTGTGAGGCGTGTACTTTTTGAGCGTCGTGAAACATGTGAACTATTGGGATTCATTCGATGTTAATGTGGGTTGATAATTGTGCATTTAATTTCAGTGTTAAACAGGAGAGTATAATTGTTCCTAGAATGATGCGTAAGATTAGGTGAGAATACATCTTTGCTGTTATTGTATAATGTTACAACTGTATATAAGGCAGACACACTGAGGTTTGTATTTCACTGATATGTTCATAGGACATGAACAGAGCTACCTGGGGAATGTCAGCTATATGTTGCAGCAAAATATGATTTAATTATTTATGTATTTAAGAGTGTAGTGTAATTGAGGCGTACGGCAGGAAACTGCGGTTACAAATTAGGTGGAAATGTTTTTTTTTCAAATAAGCATTATGCACATAAAACTGAGCTTACAGGTAAAAGCTGCCAGGTATTTGTCTTAAAAGATGATGATTAGTCATAGATTTGATGGTACATATAATCCTTATCCACTCTGAGTTTAGGAACTATGCAACAGGAGTGATGTTAGCAAAATCGATGATAAAATGTTAACACAATAGGCTTTAAGCTGCCTAGTAGAAACAATGTGCCATCACAGTAAATGCAATAGGGATATTTAAATGGGTTAGAGTACAGTTTAACATTTAAAGTGTATCAGCTAAGCTATATTTGCTGCTTATATTCTTAAGGGGGATTATGGTTGTTGACCCTACTTTTACACAATGCAAAAGGATGAGGGGTACTAATACGGACTTTATACAATGCAAAGGGAAAGCGGGGTGGTAATACCTTCAAGTTAAAACTTCTTTTCTCGTATGTCATGTTTGAGGCATCCAGATATAATGTACCTTTTGTTTGTGTGGTGCCTTCTCTTTGCACCTAAGGGCCATGCCAAAGGGCCCCTCTGGCGAGACCCGCAGGCACGGGCGCAGCTGGAGCTTTAAAATGTGAGGTCTGCTTTGTTCAGCTGAGTTCGCCGGGCTAATTGGTCACGCTGGCTGGGGCAAGGAGGAGCTTACCTCCTAGTTCCTGCTGTGCTGCCCGATCTGTCAGCTGTTTCCATTCTGGTTAAGGTGGAACCCATCCCTTTGGAAGAGCCCCTTCCTTCCCCAGAATGTTGCCTAGTTCCTAACAAACCTTCTTTGCACCATAATCTCATCCATGCATTGATACTCCACAGCTCTTCCTGCCTTTTGGGTCCTGTGCGTGGAACGGGAAACTTTTCAGAGAATGCTACCCTGGAAGATCTAGATTTCAGCTTCCTACCTAAAAACCTAAATTTGGCCTCCAGAACCTCCCTCTCTCACTTTTCTATGTCATTGGTGCCAACATGTACCAAGACAGCAAACTCCTCTCCAGCACTATCTAAAATCTTGACTAGGTGGCGTATGAGGTCTACTACCTTTGCACCAGGCAGACATATTACCAGGCGGTCCTCACATCCACCAGCCACCCAGCTATGTACAATCCTAGTGATCGAATTGCAGACTATAACAGCTGTCCTAACCCTTCCCTCTTGGGCACATTTCTCTGGAGAAACCTCCTTGTTGTAAGAGGTTTTTACATCTCCTGGAGGACAGGTGCTAGCTACAGGATCATTTCCTGCCACACTAAGGTGATGCTCTCCTTTCACATGACCCCTCTCCTCCATGGCAACTGAGAGGCTGCCAGATTGGAGGTGGGACTTCAGTACTATGTAGGTCTCATCTATATGTCTCTCTGTCTTCTTTATGTCCTCCAAGTCTGCTACTCTATCCTCCTGAGATCGGACTCATTCCCTAAGAGCAATCCCAACTGGGAGAAAATCATACATGTGACACTCAATGCAAAAGACTGCATAGCCCCCATCTCGCTGCTGGACTGCTGTTTGCATCTTAGTTTTAAGGTTTTGTTTAGCTATTTAAGTTGTTTACTTAAAGTTGCTATGATACTTATACTGATACAACTATACCAATTACCTTTAAGGGACTTTCTTCACCTCAAGATTGACTTAATCTATTCCTGGTGATAACCAGCTGAACCTGAAAGTGACTTTGACCACCCTTCTCCCTTTAATAGATTTAAGATCCCATAAAGCTAAGATTAAGCCTGGGGTGCACGGGAGTCAAGATGGATGTAAGGGAGTGGAAGAGTGGCCTAGTGGTTGGGGCAAGGTACTTCAGGCCGGAAGGTTGGGGGTTCAAATCCCACTAGAGGACAGCAAACTTGGGCCGGAAGGACTGGGGTTTCTAGTCCGACAGGTGCTCCTTGTGGTCTTGGGCAAGCCACTTAAACCTCCATAGCCCATGTTCCCTGTAAAATAGTTATCTCCAAGTTATAATGCCCTGTTCAATGTAATTTCAGTTTGTTCAATGTAAACCGCACTGATGCAGAATAGCGCGGTATATAAGAGAATGTAAATAAATAAAAATAAAATAAAAAATAAATAACTAGCACTTAGTAAAGGCTGGCTTGCTACACAGGTCCTAGACCTGTGCTTCTTAGGTAATCTGTTAACAATTTTCTGATTCACACAGCCCTTGGTTTTATAGAGGGAGCCTTTCAAATTGCTCCTTTGACCTTTCACTTGGCTTTAACACCTATTTGAAACAAATTCCCAGATCTCTTGCCCCTAAGAAGAAGGCCTCTTTGTTAAGGTATCTAGAAACAATTTATTTCTTTCAACTCGAACAATATTTTACCCTATTCTTCCTTCTATGCTAAGCTATACTCTGACTTGATTTAAATTAAAAGCTCTCTGCTGATAGTAGGCTCTGACTGAATTTTAAATTTAAACTAAGAGTTCTCTGCTGGTTTTAAATTTAACCTAAAAGCTCTCTGCTGGGTTTTAAATTTAAACGAAAAGCTTTCTGCTGATACGAGGCCTTGTCTGAGTTAACAAATACACTGGATTCTAAAATACACAGATTTATCAGTTTTAACCCAAAGAAGTCCCTTTTCACCAAGATTTAGAGAATATCCCAGAAGTAAATACTTACAAGTACAGATTTTTTTTCCATCAGTAGAAGTCTCTTTTGGTAGTCCTTCAGGACTGAGGCTAAGGCTTTGCTGCATTGGTATCTGGGTTCATCAGAGCATGATACCAGGAGCACTAGGAAATCAAGCGATACATGACTCCCAAAGCAATCCTGTTGTGAGGGACCACTCTTCCTCCCTGCTATTGGAGGGGCCTCGCTACCATCCAAGAGTCTATGACCAGTCAGCTAACACTTCATGGCAGATTCCGAAGATGTTAATAAAGACTGCTTAGGACCATACACCTTCATTCATGGCAGTCATCAAGAACAAGAAACTGGAGCAAAAAGCTATTCATGCCGCTTTCTATGTGGGAGGTGGTGACTCCAGTAGCTCTGAAGCAGCAGCATTGAAGCATCAAGCCAATATTTGAGTCTCCATCTACTTGTGGGAGACAATTTGACATTAAGCCCTCAAAGAGCCTCAACATTGACCCGTGCCTGGCCAATACTGGTATAGAGTGCATCGGGGGAAGATTTTTCCCTGAGGTATTGTAGCCCATCAGTGTGTTTGCACTCCAGGAGAAGATCCAACTCCCATGTGAAGTGGAGGAAAGCCAGGAAGAGACTCTGACATCCCTTGAATACCTCGGAGTCTTGATCCAAGCGTTTATGGATAACAAACTATGGCTAAATACCCCTCAGAGGAGAGGTTTCCAGAGCTCCCATTGAACCCCTCTAGTCTCCTCCTAGGGTATGACCTTTCAGAGTTTTTGCAGTTAATAGCCAAGTCCATTCATTTTTTGGACAAGGAGGAGGAACCCAGGGTCGAAGAACTGGAAATCCTCCAGTATCCAGATTCCCCCCCCCCCCCCAAGGAAGCAGTGACAGTGCCTATGTATTGCATCCTAGAGAGGCTGCAGATGAGAATGTGGGAGACTCCCTTCTCTTTCTCCTGTTAGTAAGGTCATCGACTCAATCTACATAGTCGGAAGGCTTCCAGATTCAAACATTTTCAGCTGCCACATCACTGTATAGTCGTCAAATCCACATTCAAAAGGGCCAGGAGCTCCAAGTTGTACTCTTCAGTGTCCCTGGGTAGAAAAAGCTTTTTGTATTTAGGTATGTGAGCATCTTGCATTTATTTATGCAGAATATATATTCACATTTAATATCATTCTGGTCCATATATTCAGAGTGCAGTGGAACACAGCCCTGCATCTATTTTTACCTGGCGTCCCACACCGGATGTTTAATATTGCTTACAGTTGATACCTGATGTGGATTACTTTTGATGAAAAGATGCCCTGACGCCAGCGCCGATCTGATCACTATTACTTGCTGTCTGCTCATTGTACAGTATATATGAGTAGAATACCTGTCTCTCTGTCAAACCAACCCCCTTGTTCCATGTTACGTCCATCTGCCTGCAATTGTAAAATCCTTACCTACTGCCCCTTACTGCCTCAATCAGATTCTACTCCTCCACTTCTATTTCCGCCTTATCTCCCTCCCTTTACGCTTGTGGCCTCCTTAATTGCTGGTCGCTCCGTGCCAAAACAACACTATTATGATCTCATTTTCCGGATCTGCTATTTCTCACTGAAACCTGGCTCAAACCAGATGTGGAACCTATTCTACACTACTGTCTCCCAGATGGCTTCTCCTACTTCTCCACACCCAGGGCCACTCACACTGGTGGCAGGGTGGTTCTTGTCTATCTTTTCTCCCTCCACATAGCAGTAATTCACTTGCACTCCCTTTCTTTCCCAGAGGTCATCCTACTTGGCCTACCAACACAACCTGCGACTCACCTTTTGCTTTATGCTTCTCCCTCCCTATCCACCCCCCTTTGGGATTCCCTGCTTCTTACTATCTCTGTCACCTCACCCTTCCCCAACCTTTATATTCGTGGCAACTTCAATTGCTATGTAGATTCTCCTCTTAAGCTATGTGATAAGCTGTTCTTGGCCCACCTTAATGATTTTCAATTTACTCAGCACATCTCCTTTCCCACCCATTCTGCTGGTCATACTCTGGATCTCATCATTTCAACTCTTAATCCACCTTCACAGCTCTTATACTTATCGTCATTACCTCTTCCCTGAACCAACCATTTTCTCATCCTATTTTTCTCTCCTCCTTCCTACTATCTTGTCTAGTACATCCACTATCCCCTGCCCCCTCTGAGATTATCTCATAAACTAAATCCAGACACTATCCTAGGTTTCCCGTCTGCAGATACTATTTTTCCCTCCTCCTTCCATTTGATGCCTGTAGATAAGCAGGCCTCTCTGAGACTCACTTCTTCATTCTGCCTTGGATTATATCGCACTTCGATCTAATGAAGGCCTATCCAGCCCTTGTTTCATCTCGGCATCCACCTTGCCCGTACACATCTCCATAGAACTGAGCGCCACTGGAGACTGTCCCAATCTCCCAGTGTACTCTAGCGTTTCCAGGACTGTCATAGTTTCTATCATCGTACTATTGTGGCCTCTAAGAGGGAATACTACTCTCTCATCGCCAATTCCTCTTCACAATCTCATCAGTTTTTCTCCATCCTCTCCTCTTTATCAGCATCTCCATTCCAACCCTGCAGTGTGAATTATTCTCCTACTACCACTCAGCTACCTTCATTTCCACCAAAATCTCTAGTTTACAACAGAATTTTCTCCAAGCTCCACCCCTTCCAGTCTCCAACCCTATATCCTCTTGCATGCCTCCAACACCTACATTGAAACATATCTGGAGCACTTTCAACCCCATTTTCCCTGCCTCCCTTTCCAAGGCCCTTGCCACTTCTCGAAAGGCTACTTGTAATATGGACCCCCTCCCATCATCCTGGCTTTCTGATAATTCCCTGGCGCTCAAACCAGTTATCCTCTCTTTAATTAATAATAGCCTTGCTACTGGTGTCTTTCCCCATGCATGCAAAGAAGCCCATATTCGCCCCCATCTTAAAAAGCCTTCCTTAGACAAGTTTGTCCTGACTAATTACTGACCAGTCTCAAACAGCGTAGTTACTCACCTGTAACAGGTGTTCTCCAGGAGCAGCAGGAATCAGTCCTCACTTATGGGTGACGTCGGCGCCGACGGAGCCCTCGCGGAGCAATTTTCCCCAGCTTTCAAAGAAAGCCTTTGGGAATTGCAGCGCGCATGCGCGGTCCTCTTCCCGCCCAAGGGTGCCATCTTAGCCAGTCAGATGACATAGCTAAAAAGACAGCACAAAAAAAAAATTTGCAAACAAACATAAGCAGACGATTGCAACTCCAAGGGGAGGAGGGAGGGTAGTGAGGACTGATTCCTGCTGCTCCTGGAGAACACCTGTTACAGGTGAGTAACTACGCTTTCTCCAGGACCAAGCAGGAAGTCAGTCCTCACTTATGGGACTCCCAAGCTCAAGGCTACCGGAGACCCTAAGCACAAAAATGAGCTCCCTCTAGCTCAGCAGCACAGAAGGAAAGAATCTTCGCTGAATTATCACCCACCGGTAGCCCACATCCGGGATGGAGAGTAGGAGTTGTTCAGACCTCAAAGAGATTACGGAGGAATGCCTGTCCGAAAGCACTGTCCCTGCGGGACTCCCTCTCGAGACAGTAATGGACCGCAAAAGTCTGGCTCGAAGACCAAGTAGCGGCCCGGCAGATGTCTGCCAGCGGAACAGAGCGGAGGTAAGCCACTGACGTAGCCTTTGCCCGAACGCAATGAGCCGTGACTCGACTTTCTAAGGAGAGTCCGGCTGCCCCATAAGCCCAAGAAATACAGTCCGCAACCCAGATGGACAGAGTACGCTTGGAGACCGGGAGCCCCAATTTATTGGGGTCAAAAGACACAAAAAGCTGAGCAGCTTTACGGTGCTCCCGCGTACGGTCAAGGTAGAAGTTCAATGCCCTTCTACAGTCCAGGGTATGGAGGACCGTTTCAGCTCGGCTGGAGTGTGGTCTGGGAAAGAAGGTTGGAAGTACCACCTCCTGATTGATGTGAAAAGGGGAGACCACTTTTGGAAGAAATTTTGGGTGAGTCCGTAGGACTACCCTATTTTTGTAGAACCGAGTGTAAGGGGGATCAGACACGAGGGCCTGCAATTCACTAACGCGTCTAGCGGAAGTGAGGGCTATCAAGAACAGTGTTTTCCAAGACAGAAAACGGAGAGAACAGGTAGCCATAGGTTCAAAAGGCGGACAGGTGATCCGCTGCAAAACCACATTCAGGTCCCAGTCAGGCGCTGGCGGGCGCAGAGGTGGTTTAAGTAGAAGGAGACCCCGGAGGAACCTCGCTACGAGAGGGTCGCTGGAGAGAGGTCTACCGTCCACCGGCACATGATGGGCCGAAAGAGCACTGAGGTGAACTTTGACGGAGTTGGACTTAAGTCCCAGATTAGAGAGGTGTAGCAAGTACTGCAAGATCACCGACACCGGGCAGGAGAAGGGATCCTGAGACTGTTGGGTACACCAGACGGCGAAGCGACGCCATTTAAGAGCGTAGCATTTGCGGGTAGAAGGCCGTCGCGAAGCCAAGACGACCTCCTCCACCTCTGCCGGCAGGAGAAGGGGAGCAAGGACTACCCTCTCAGCAGCCAGGCCATGAGGTTGAGAGACCTGAGGTTGGGGTGTAGTAGAGACCCCTGATCCTGAGTGAGGAGATCCGGTTGTACCCCCAGAGGGAATGTATCCTCCACTGCTAATTGCAGCAGGAGCGGAAACCACGGCTGTCTGGGCCAACGAGGGGCCACCAGGATCATGAAGGCTTTGTCTCGGAGAACCTTGAAAAGAGTCCGAGAGACTAGCGGGATGGGAGGGAAAGCGTACAGAAGGCTCCCCGACCATGAAATTAGAAACGCGTCCGCCGCAACCCGAAGGGGGTGTGGCTGACGAGAGCAGAAGCGAGGAAGCTGCCGGTTGTGAGGACTGGCAAAGAGATCCACCGTGGGGAGGCCCCACTTTAGGAAGAGCTTCTGAACTACCAAGGGATCCAGCCGCCACTCGTGCGGCTGGAGGATCCTGCTGAGTTTGTCCGCCAGGCAATTCTCTTGGCCCGGGAGATAAACTGCCTTGAGGAGAATGCCGTGACTGACGGCCCAAGAGCAGAGCTTCTGTGCCTCCCGGCAGAGGAGGAAGGAGCCCGTGCCCCCCTGCTTGTTCACGTAGAACATGGCAACTTGATTGTCCGTCTGGACAAGGACGGACTGGTGGGAAGTCAGGTGGGAGAAGGCCTTGAGAGCCAGGCGGATCGCCCTGAGCTCCAGGAAGTTGATCTGCTGAGCAGACTCCCACGTGGTCCAGAGGCCCTGAGTACGTGCCCCTTGGCAATGTGCTCCCCAGCCCAGGAGGGATGCATCCGTGGTCAGCACCCGGGTCGGCTGGGGTGACTGGAAAGGCATTCCGAATATCTGGTTCGGCTGCTGAAGCCACCACCGGAGAGACGAGAACAGCGGCTCGGAGACGCGCACTAGGTCTGCTAGGCCGCCTGTGGCTTGTCGCCACTGCTGGCGGAGACACCATTGAGCAGGCCGCATATTCAGGCGGGCATTGGGGGTCACATGGACGGTGGAAGCCATATGGCCGAGTAGTCTCAGGAAGCGCCTGGCGGAGACCAGGGGCTGGCTGCGAAAACGGTCGGCTAGGTCCATGAGCCGTTGAGCCCTGCCGAGCGGTAGGTACGCTCGTGCCTGAGGAGTGTGCAGCCTTACGCCGATGAACTCGAGATCCTGTGAGGGGAGCAAAGTGGACTTTGCGAAATTTATAACAAAGCCCAAGTATTGCAGAAGAGTCACCGTGCGGTGTGTGGCGTTGGTGACCTCCGGAGCGGACGCCGCTCTGATGAGCCAGTCGTCGAGGTACGGAAAGACATAGAGGCCGTGAAGCCGGAGATGGGCCGCCACCACCGCGAGACATTTTGTGAAGACTCGCGGAGCGGAGGACAGGCCAAAGGGCAGTACTCTGTACTGGTAATGATTTCCTGCCACCACAAACCTTAGGTATTGGCGGTGGCTTGGGTGGATGAGGATGTGCGTGTAGGCATCCTTTAGATCCAAGGAGCATAGCCAATCTCCCTGCTGGAGGTAGGGCAGAAGGATTCCAAGGGTAAGCATCTTGAACTTCTCCCGCACGAGGAACTTGTTGAGGTTGCGCAAGTCCAGGATGGGTCTGAGGCCTCCTGTTCTCTTTGGTATTAGAAAATACCGGGAATAAAACCCTTGACCTCTCAGGTGGTGTGGCACCGGTTCCACCGCCTGATCCTGCAGAAGACCTGCTAACTCCTGAAGGAGTAATTCCCTGTGCAGAGGGGGTCGTGGAGGTTCTCCCGGAAAATAGGAGGGAGGGACCTGGTGGAAGTGGAGAAGATAGCCTTCTCGCACGACTTGAAGCACCCAGGCATCTGCGGTGATGCTGGACCACCTGTGGGCGAAGTGAACCAGCCGGCCTCCGGTGCTGGGAGGAACCAGCGGGGGGGGAGAGGCTATGCTTAGTGAGTCAAAAACCCCCACCCTGCGGAGCAGGGGCTGGTGGTGCAGGCTTGGGGGCTTGCTGCCTACGGGACCCGTTACCCCGTCCCTTGGCCTGCTGGCCCTGTTGGGGAGCTGCAGGGGCCTGATAATGGGGGTATTGTTTGTAGGCAGTCGCCTTCCTCGGGTAAAAGGACTTTTTTCCCGAGCCCTTCTTTTTCTGGGAAGGGGCAGAGGTCTTCCTAGAAAGCCTGGTCCTGGTGAGAGTCTCAGTCTCAATTTGTGCAGCCTTCTCAGCCATGGGCTTGCCAAAGAGGTTTTCGCCTCGGCAGGGGACATCGACCAACTTGTCCTGCACCCAGGGCTCAAGGTCTGACGACTAAAGCCAAGCCTGTCGGCGGGCACCGATGCCGGCTGCGGCCACTCGAGCCGATGCTTCAAAGCCATCATAGGCTGCTCGGGACATGAACTTTGAGCATTCCCGAATGCCAGTGGACAAGGCCAGGAACCTCCGCAAGGGTTCCTCGGACAAACCAGCGGAGAATCCGGCTAGTTCTTTAGCCAGATCTCGGAGATACATGCCCATGTATAGCTGGTAGGTCTGGACACGACATGCGAGCTTAGAGCCCTGGAAACACTTCTTACCAAGGCCATCCAGGTTACGGGCCTCCCTGCCAGGAGGCACCGAGGAGTGCATCTTCTGGCTCTTAAGACGATGCATGGCCGATTCCACTACCATGGAATGGTGTGGTAGCTGTGCCTTTTGAAAGCCAGGGCTCTTGCGGACTCGATAGATAGAATCGACCCGCTTGCTCCGGACCGGCGAGGAGGCCGGACTCTCCCACATGCGGAAGAGTAGTCGTTCCAGCATAGGAGGAACCGGTACAGTAAAGTGTTCCCTTGCGGGAGAGTCATACTGGAGGGCGTCGAGCTCTTCGGCTCGAGGCTCCTCCTCGGGATCCGCAGGGAAGGCCAAAGCCTTGGCCATATCCCTGACGAAGTCCGAGAACCGGGCATCCTCCGGGGGGGACTGCTTCCGAGGCTCGGACTCCGGTGAGTCCGAGGGGACACACCGAGTCCGGAAAGAATCAGGCGACTCTTCCTCTTCAGACTCCCAGACCGACTCCGACGAGGACTCGGTGGGGTCGGCCCGGGCAGGGCGCGGCGCCTGCCGCCCCGACGCCGAGGGAGTCGGCGTCGGCGACCTCGGTCCCGAACGGGAGGCCGAGGGTGACCTCGACCGAGGATCGACTTGAGTTCGCATCGACTCGAGGATCGGCTCGGTCTCCGGGGTCGACTTGGACGTCGACGTCCCGGCGGTCGGGGCAGCGGCGCCAGCGAGGCCAGCGAGCAGTGCCCGCTGCTGGTCCATGAAGGCAGACAGTCTGCTCTCCAAGGCCGTCAACCTGAGTCCGAGCTCAGGTGACCCAGCAGCCCCCGACTCGGGCCCCGACGGCGTCGGGCCCGACGTCGGCTGTCGCGGAGGCGAGTCCAGAAGGACCACAGGACTTACCCGAGCAGGCATCTCCGACTCCAGGCGAGGTCGCTTCGTGAGGTGCTCCTTCTCCAAGGACCCGGGGCGGCTGTCGGGGCTATGCGACCTGGCCCTCGCGGAACCAGGAGCGTCCACCGACGCCGCCCTCGCGGGTTTCACCTTCCGACGATGGTCCCCGGAGGGAGAACCCCTGTTGGAGGAACTCCGGCGACGGTCCGAGCTGGAGCCTTTGGACGCGGAGGCCTCCGACGAGGTCCGGGTATGGCTGGGGTCAGCGAAGATCCTATCACGCTGATGCCGCCGACTTCTCAACGCTTTGGAGGACATTTTGCCGCAGGGCCCACAGATCAATTCCTCATGATCCGGGCCCAGGCAGCGGAGGCAAAAGTCGTGTGTGTCAGTTAGTGACATATTTCGGTCACACTGACCACACCGCTTAAAACCACTGGCAGCCATCGGGGGAAAAAGGGCCCCTGCGAGGTCAAAGGACCGGGCTGCCAGGGAAAAATCGAAAACGAAAGCTGACTAAGTCAGAAAAACCGAAAAAAGGAAGAGGACTCGTGACCGGCGTCGCGAGTCCGGGCGGGAAAAAGACCGGCGTCGAACCGAAGGAAAAAGAATAAAATAATGAAGAATATATCAACTTTTTCGCGGGGACAAGATGGGGACGTCTGTAGGGCTCCGCGGAAAAAAGAAGACTGGCTAAGATGGCACCCTTGGGCGGGAAGAGGACCGCGCATGCGCGCTGCAATTCCCAAAGGCTTTCTTTGAAAGCTGGGGAAAATTGCTCCGCGAGGGCTCCGTCGGCGCCGACGTCACCCATAAGTGAGGACTGACTTCCTGCTTGGTCCTGGAGAACTATCATTCCTCTCTAAACTGCTTGAGAAGCTAGTCTCTCAACAACTAGCCACCCAACTTAAACTCTCCAATGCTTTGCATCCCCATCAGTCTGGATTTCTTACTGGTCACTCCACTGATCTTCTTCTCTCTTCTTAGTGAAGTTCACCGTTCGTTGGACCTTGGGGATGTCACAATCGCTGTTTCACTTGATCTATCTCCAGCTCTCAACCTAGTCAGTCACAATCTTCTCCTCTCTCGGTTGTATGATCCTGGGTCTCGTGGGATAGTTCTTCAATGGTTCACTTCTTTTTCTATCACAGCATTCCTTTTGCGTCATCAAGGCACGTCTGTTTCCTCTTCTCACCCTCTTTCATTACTACTACTACTACTACTACTACTATTACTACTATTACTACTACTACTACTACTGAGCATTTATATAGTGCTACAAGACGTGTAAGAGACAGTCCCTGCTCATCAGAGCTTACAATCTAGTCAGACAACACAGTAGGTGAAGACAGGGATACATCTAGGGAGAATGGTAAAGAAACACAAAAGAGATCAGGTGAGTCAAGATTCAAAAGCGGCAGCAAAGAGGTGAGTTTTCAGCTTGGCTTTTTAAAGGGCAATGTGGTGTTTCTCAGGGCTCCATACTAGCACCTGTTCTTTTCAATATTTTTCTCTCACCCTAGCTCTTATGATCCAACAGCTTGGCATTTCAACATACTTTTATGCAGACGACATTCTTCATCTATTTCACACGGACCCATCTGTGCCTGATGTCCTCCCCCTTGAACACATGCTTTACTCATGTTGCGGCCTGGTTGTCTACCAAGCACTTTCTACTTAACTCTTCGAAAACTACTGCAACCTGGCTCACTGTTCCTACTACCCCTTCTTCTGTTTCCCCTATTCTCAATGGGTCACCTATTCATCTCACATCATCTTTTCACTACCTTGGAGTCACATTGGATTCTTCACTCTCTTTCCATGATCACATCACCCAAATCATCCAGCACTCATTTTTCTTTCTTCGTCATATCATTGCAGTCTGTTCCATTTTGACCACTCCTGCCTTAACCACTCTTGTTGTCTCTCATATTCTATCTAGACTTGACTATCATAATGTAGCACTTGACGGCCTCCCTCAATACTCTTTAAAGCGCCTTCAATTTATTCAGCACGCTGCGGCTAGATTACTTTTTCATGCATCCAGATTTGATCACATCATCCCCCTCCTCGTCCGTTTACAATGGCTTCCTGTACTATCTCATATTCATTACAAGATTCTCATCCAGGTACATAAAACACTTAATACTGGTTCCCCCAGATTACTTAGCAGCTATAATACCATGGCTTGGACAAGTTGAAACTTTTTGTGGCGAGATAAAAACATCAAAGAATGTCATACTGGGTCAGACCAAGGGTCCATCAAGTCCAGTATCCTGTTTCCAACAGTGGCTAATCCAGGTCACAAGTACCTGTTAAGTTTCCAAAAAGTACACAGATTCCATGCTGCTTATGCCAGGTTCAGCAGTGGATTTCCGTGGTCCTCTTTAATAATGGTTTATGGACTTCTTCAGGATCTTGTCCAAACCTTTTAAACCCAGCTACACTAACAGCTTTTACTACATTCTCCAGTAACGAATTCCAGAGTTTGATTACGCGTTGAGTGAAAAAATATTTTCTCCTATTAGCTTTAAATGGGCTATATTGTAGCTTCATTGCGTGTCCCCTAGTCTTTCTACTTTTTGAAGCAGTAAACAGCCAATTTACATTTACACATTCCACTCCATTCAGTATTTTCTAGACTTCTATCACATCTCCCCTCAGTCGTCTTTTTTCCAAATGTCAAAGAGCCCTAATTTTTTTAAGTCTTTCCTCATAAGGGTATCCATTTTGGTGGCTCTTTTCTGTAGCTTTTTGAATTCTGCTATATCCTTTTTAAGATACGATGACCAGAATTGCTCACAATATTCAAGGTGAGGTCGTACCATGGAATGATATAGGTATTATAATATCCTTTGTTTTATTCTCCATTACTTTCCTTATGATTCCTAGCATTTTATTTGCTTTATTGGCCACCGCTGCACATTGGGCTGAGGGTTTCAATATACTTTTCCATGATGATACCTAAATCCTTTTCCTGGATGGTGGTTTCTAATGTAGAACCTTGCATCGTGCACCGTAGTTTGGGTTCTTCTTCCCTAAGTGCATAACTGGTCTACATCTCTGCTCTTGAGAATCTTATCTAGTTCCTTCATGTTTGCGTGTCCTAAGTCATAACCGGGGGCAACAACCACTGGAATCCTTCCTCGGTTCTTTGTTCCTATCTCTGGACGCAGTGCAAGCAAGAAGAGACACAACACACTGTAATATTTTAACAAAGTCTAATAAAGCTTTAGGGAGGCAATTAGAGATCCACAAACTCGAATTGTCACCAGTAACACCATCCCGCTGCTGCATGCAGTACTTCCTTTTATTAGTAAAAACTGCCACATTGTATAATTTTACCTTATCTGCTTAGGTCAAGCTTTGTTTTGTGTTTCGCTAATTTATATCTTATTTATTTATTTTATTTATTTAGTATACATTTGTATACCGCTACTTCCAGCGATCAGCAGCGGTTTGATTACAGATTGGAAATTGTCAAATCATGACAGGAAAGTTTTGAGGTATAAACACATTGATTAGACAGGAAAGCACAGCACACAGAGAACTATTTTTTTACAGGGAACATGGGCTATGGAGGGTTAAGTGGCTTGCCCAAGACCACAAGGAGCACCTGTGGGACTAGAAACCCCAGTCCTTCCGGCCCAAGGTTGCTGTCCTCTAGTGGGATTTGAACCCCTGACCTTCCAGCCCGAAGTACCTTGATGATACCTAAATCTATATGTTACAGATCAAGATGTGCACAAATATATTGATCACTTCTAATCATGACAAGCATTCTGCAAACATAAACTTTGTCTAGCTCCTACAAACATATGCTTCCTTGTCTAGCTGCTTCTGCAAAATACAACCTTGACCATCTCACACATATCCATACACATCCACTGTAAGGCTGTCAGCAAATCCCAAGCTATCTTCGCACTCAATACTTTTGAAGCTTTCTCCAGGGGACCCTAGTACTCCATCTCACCCCTCTCTACATTTCATAGCTATTCTGCCAAGAGCAATGCGTTGTCTGGTTTCTTGACTATTTGTACAAATGACAGATTGGTTGAGCCAAACAGTCCTTTTCTGCTGATGTTTCCTATATTCCTATATAGGGTCAGAATCGCCCAGGAGGAAAAAAAACTTTGAGTTTTGATATTTTAAAGCATCTAACTAATATGGCTGATTATTTTCAAAAGATAAAGTAAGCAACATTAGACTGTATTCTGCTTGTCTGACTCAAGTAGACCATGTTGACCCCTTGTTGGCATATAACAGAGCTTTCCAGATTTCACTTGGGGACCCCACAGCCACTCAGGTGTTCAGAATATCCATGATGAATTCACATGAGACAGTTGCATGCACTGCCTCTGTTGTATGCAGATTTATCTGTCTTCATTGGGGATATCTTAACAACCTGGCTGGGACAGGTTTGGGAAGTCCTGGCACACAGTACTACATCACAAGAGTAGCATTGTAACACTCTGATTATATGGAATAGCAGGGTATTTTCACCATAGTAATGATTTAGATGATAATCTTGTGCCAAGAACTTAGTAGTATTTTCTTCATTCAAAGCATTCTAGGATGCATAACATAATATTTTTGTGCAGCATGCCCATATAGGGCTCATGAAGCATTGGCCATTACTCAGAATTGAATTCTAAAATATTTTATTTGATAACTATAGTTGTAATATGTTTCTTCAGTCACAGGTAATTAACTTTTTTTTTTTAATCAATGTACAAAGAGGCTGATTCTGAAATGGACACGTCCGGTCCGTCCGGATGACAAAAATATGTACGGGGCAAATTTATACCCTATTCTGCAACTGCAGGAGATATACATTCCTGCGGTTGAGGAATCAGGCCACTTAGACGGCCCGGCGTGCCCCTGATTCCAATGAGGGAGATATCCTGTGCTTTGCCTGGCCATCGCCATGGCACCAGCACGTCCAGCTGGAGCAACCAAGTGCCCAGCTGCCAATCAGCTCCTTCATCCCACTATCCAGCCCTCGGGGGGGGGGGGTTCCCCAAGGCTGGGATCTGGCAGCGGAATCACCCCCGCAATGGTGCAGTGAGGTAGGGGGGACTGCAGCCCATACTTAGTGTGGCACCCGGCACTTATTCCATCTTTGTGTGGAATAAGCTGGGTGCCCAAGTCACCTCCAGAGGATGTACAGAGGCCTGACCTGAATGGCATCTGTACGTCCCGGTGCCTGGCCACACCCACGCTCCACCCCAGTGCCGCCCCTGTCCAGCACTCCCCACACAACAGCTCTGTACATGCAGGGAACAGAAAGCTCCAAATATGGTCCTGGCGATTAGCACGGGTTGGACATCCAACCAGACGCACAACCTCACTATTCGGGGATCTGAATGACCCCCAATGTGTACATTGTAACTAATCATGCCAAAAGTTTGGTTTCCTTCATAGCAACTTCTTGCTGGCTATTGTAGTGGTTTGCCAGAAAGAGAATATCTAAAATCTCATGTAAACTGAAATCAACTATTTTTGGTTTGAAAGAGTGCACAGTAAATCTGTTTTTGTTTAAAAACATGTATTCATATTTTTTCTTAGGTTGAAATATTAAGGAAAAAAGTACGCCACAAAGACCTGCTGATTCAACAACTTCTAGAAAGGATAGCCTTCCTTGAAGGAGAGGTAAAGCCATATACTTCACTAAGGTCTCTCGACACTGACCGGAGAAATTAATTCCTCCACTTTGGTACTTTGTCTTTATATTAGAAGTCTAGTGTTTCCATAACAAACTCATGTTAGAAACATTTTGACAGACTTGCTAGGTGTGTTTGTAAAATAAGCTGCATGTGAAAGAAGTGATTTTTCTTATCTTTTAACATAAACCTTTATTGAACTGAGCTTAAATATTGCATTTACAACCAAAAGCTTGATAAATTGCTGTTTTCCATACTTTAGTTCCTAGCCAGCTCTTGTAAATTGGGATCCAAACTTTCTGAAACTCTTGCATGTTCATGAAAACTGGTGGCATTTTCAAAACGGACTCATGCAGATGAGAAAGCAGAGCTTCATTCCTTGTAGGCAGCCATTCTCTGGATTCCATATAGAGGATGATTTTAGAAAGTCTTTCTACATGTAAACACCAGTGGGTTATGCAACACTTGCTTCCAATATACATGTATAAAAGTATACACAGGGGAGCAATCATGTATATATTTTCATTTGTGTACAAAGCAGGCTTCCAGGTTGAGTTTGGAACTGTACACGTATATTTGTACCTGCTACACTGGTTGCCGGTATGAGAGGCAGTTTTAGAAGGAAACATATACATGTACATTTTCTTTCTAAAATTGCCACTTTTAACATGTACACTGGCTGCATCCAGTTATGAGAATGGTTCTGAAATCTCCTCCATAATCTCTTAAAATATGAAGATTGCCATCCGTGCCCGGCGCAAGGAGATGAGGTGCCATAGGCGAACCTCATCCCTTGTGCCCCACCCCCTCTCCGGTGCCCATTGCCGCCACTGCTACGCCTCTCCAGGACCTGAGGCTGACCTTACAACTTCAGCGCCGCGGGGCCATTTGCTTCTGCCCTCTGACACTCAGTGTCGACTTCCTGTTTGCAAACACTGCTGCTGAATATCCCGCAAAGCAGCATTTACATGGTTTGCTTTGAATATCTCCCGCTTTGTTTTGGCATGTCCTACTTTTAGAGGGAGTGCCTGTTTTCGATCTCTGTCCGTTCATCCATACACACTAATGCTTATGTGCATACGCAGCTAGATGGCAATCAGAAAACAAACAGGAGACTGATGCAACACCATGGAAGAAAGTTGAGTGTCGGCAGGCATTCCCCAAACCCCATCAATTGGAGGAGGAGGCTTGTGTTGAGGACAACAGAGTACCAGTGGGCTGAAGCAGGAGACCCAATGGGGGTTAGTGACTAAAAGGGGAGGAGAGGAGGTGGTTAGACAGAGAGGAGGAGAAGGGGAAGGAGGAGCAGGTGGAGGAAAGTGTGTGCTCTGTGCAGTTACACACATGCCTACATTTTCCCAAGCTCCATCCCTCCACATGCTCATGACCTGCATGTACATCTTCACCCCCATGCCTTTGCAACTCCTCCACACGTCATATACACTCCCTCCTGCACATACCTCCTATTCCTCTGCACGCACCACCACCACAGCATCGCCAACCGAGGAAGGGAAAATGCGCCATTGTGTTACACTAAGAGGTCTGTTTACTAAATGGCGGTAGTGGACTCCGTGCGATATCGGAACCGCGGCCCCATTGATTTCAATGGGGCCGCGGCTCCGATATCGCATGGAATCCGCTACCGCCAGTTAGTAAACAGACCCCTAAGGAAGTCATTTTAGAAGGTTTGCATGATATTTGCGTTTATACGTGTAAATTCCATATGCATATAAGTAGCAATTTTTTAAAAAGTCACTACTTACGTGCATAGTTTTAAAGGGAAGGGGATGTGTTCTGGGCATGATTTAAGCTAGCCAGAAAATATGCATGCATTTCTGATTTTGCAGTAAAAAAAAAAAAATCTAGATTTCTGCATTTACATCTGTTCAGAGGCTTGCGTGCTAGGTAATAGCGTGCTTGGACTTACACTTTAGGAGAATGATTGAGATGACAATTGTGCTAACATCCCTGGTGTTTAAAACCATTTCAGTTCCTAATTGGCTCCCCTTGGACATCCAGGTTGCATAATCCGCTGCTTACATGTGAAGCAGAATTTTACATGTGTAGAGGCCTGAGTGATGCTTCTCCTTCTTTTTATGAACATATTTCTCTGTAAAATAGGTGCTCCCATTGTACATGCTGAGACTTACACATATATTTCCCCGTGCCCTTCTAGTTATTTTATAAAAGATTCTGTATAGAGTGAAAAATACTGTGTGGACATCCTGACTGTGCATCTCTTTTCCTACCTAGGCGACCTATGTAATATCAGACTTTATTTGTGCACTTTCTAACTTGTTTAATTTGACCCATTGTATTCTAATTTGTATCCTAAATTTGCTTTCATTGGGACATTGATCCATTTAAAAATTTGTTTAAAAGGTATCTTGGAGTAGCTTTTGTTCTTTTGTTTTCCAATCGTAAATAGTGGAGAAATCAGTATAAAATCCTCACAGAGCGGTGGAAATGGAAGGAGTCTTTATGATGAGCATCTATTGCAAAATTAAGACAATTTTTGTTCCATTAATTTCATTCAAATTAATAATAGCCATAAGACTGCAATAATTGTTTCAATGTACCAGTTTAATGCTTCTCTATTAGAGAGAGAACATTATAAAAATCTGATGATGACATTAATTTTATGGAAAATAAATTCAAATAGCATACTTCAGAAACTCCATTTGGACTTATCTACAAAGTCCCTGAGCTGTAAAAGTGGACACGTATCTGGAAAAAGTCAGCCAGTGGCATTTTTTTTCTATTATGCAAATAAGAAATTTGGACAGACTCCTAGGACTGATTGTCTCCTGTTCCTAATTTTATGTACACACCTCAAGTTCACAGGACCAGGTCCCTGCCATGTTGCTCTGATCTCTTAAAAATAAGAACCTAGAGGATCGGGGGGGGGGGGGGGGGAAGGAGTCAAGATGGCACTGGACTGAGTTGCTGCTTCGGGCGTTGTCTTGCGATGGGAAGAATGCGGAAGGTTAGGGCAGGCCACAAGCCCTCTCAGCCCGCTCTTGTTTCCACCTCTTTACCTTCAGTTCCTGCTGGACCTTTGGATTCTTATTTTCGCCCATGGCATCCGCGGCATTAGTGGGAGAGGGAAGCCTGGCATTGGGTCCGCTGGAGTTGGAGAACTCAGCGGCTCTTTTGGGCGTGTCAACTGCCTCTTCCGGTTCACTACCAACACCCAAGCTTTGCAAGTTCAGTGGCCTTCTGGGAGCGGATTGCAACAGAGTGCTTCCTGGTCTGCAGGAGAGTCTGAAGCCTTGAGGGGGTCTGTTCCTGGAGCCCAAGTATTGGTGGGGGACTGCTAGTTCCTTCAGAGCACAGAAGCTTGTTGGTGGAGGTTCCAGGAAATCAAGCTGCCGTGCAACTGGTAGTACAAGTGGAGGCTGGAGCTGCGCCATGCGTTATGGAGAGGGAGAGTGCTCCTGCATTGGAATGGTCAGCTTTTGAGTTGCAGCGTCCTGCAATAATAACTTTGGAGACTATTTGGGCCATAGTTGTCTCATTGGGTAAGGCGATGCTACCTCAAGTCTCCTCTTTGGCTGGGAGAGTGGCTGATAATGCTAAGAGGTCAAAATTCAGGTTGTGAATGTTCAAGCACTTAATGCAGACTTTCAATTTGAGGTTGAGACATTGGAAAATCATGTACAAGCTACTACTAAGAGTTTGGCTACAGTTTTTAATAAACTGGAACATTTGGCGAATGCTGCAAGATCTGCCAATTTAAGATTAATTAACTTCCCGAGGAGTCCTGTGTTGACAGCAAAGGAAATGTTTAAGAATTATCTTATTGAAGTTTTGAATGTACCTGTTGAATCTCATTCTCTGTTGGTTAAGATATTTTATCTACCATCTGGGAAGAAAGGATCTTCTCCTGAAGTTATTGGGACACAGCAAGTGGATTTTTAAGTGTTACTAATATGTTGGAATCTTCACAGGAAGCCACCGTTTCCTCTTCTACTATGGTGGTGACATTTGCCTTGCTCTTAGATAAGAAGTGGTTGTTGAAGTTATTTTTTAGAAAATGAAATGTGATGTTTCATGGCTTGCTTCTGAGGATTTATCTGACACTCAGAAGCACAGGGGGGAGTTTCTCCTTCTCCGACCGGGAGTCCAGCAGCTGGGGGGTCTCTTTTTTTCTTAAACATCCATGTAAATGTTTGATCAAATCTATCAATTTCTTATATTTTTTATGAGCCCTCCCAGCTGCTGGCTTTTGTGAATGCTCGATGTTTAGAAGTTTCGATTGATTCTCCTAATATGTGAATATTGGGTATATGCTGGATGTAAACTCAGTTTGGGATTCTTGCTTTTTGGGTTGGGTTATCTGGAATCTCCTCCCCTTTGGTAATGGGCTAGGGAGAGCACTATACTTATTCTTTGTTTAGCTTGTGAGATTTTTTGCTATCCTTTCTTTTTCTTGTTAGTGCTCTATTTCTGTGCAAGTGTATTCTTGGATTTGTTGTAAAATTGCGTAAATAAAAAATAAAAAAATAAGAATGCAGAGGATAATGGCTGTTAAGCCATCCCCCTGCACTCTTTAGAGCAAAACAAAATGTTTTATTAAAAAATATATCTTATTGAGTAGCCCAGTATTTTTATATTGCCTCTGCAGGGCAGGATGATATGTAATACATTATAACTTAGCTGATCTTCAGTGTTTCTACAAAAGATACAGAAAGCTAATTCAGCAGGTTTTAATAATTAAAGAACAAAGCCTGGTGCTGGGAAGCCGTTCATTCTGCTGTTCCTCTTCCTCGCCCCTGCTGGTTGCCAGAGGATCCAGCTGTGAGGGGAAGGATGTTTTCAGAATTTCTTTCTTTGGCTGGGTTCCATTCTGTCTCGACAGGCAGTCAAGTGGGTGGCTCGACTGCCTCCAGACCTCTCATGTGGTTAGAGTTCAGGAATAAAAATTCCAGTAGGGTGTTGAGTCATTCTGAACACCACATACATACCTTTCTGTAGCACTCAAAAGAGAAGCAGAAAGCTCCTTGGATAGTTAAGAACAATCTGCATTAGTTGTGAGAATGATGATAGGATCACATAGTACAGTTTATTTTAGGAAATTAAATTCAGCATAGTCATTTGCTGTAAATGTGGATTGTTAACTTGAATTTTCTGTTTAAGAACGTTAAGGTATCTAAGTAAGCGTCTCTCATTCATTGTAAATTCTGCCCCCCTTATAGGCCCTAACAAAGATGGCTGTGATCTCGCAGTGCTTTCCCTTAGGTGGAGGCTAGAGGGCAGCATCTCGTGATGATGGCCATTTTGTTCAGGCCACTGGATGGGGCAGGAGCGTATAGGATGGCTCCTGCCCCATTATTCTACTATAGCGACAGGGATTTAAAGGTATGTGCAAGGGGAGAGGGAGCCATGTGCCTCTCCCCCTTTGCCGGCTGGCTAGTTGGGATTTGTTATGTAAGGGGAGAGGGAGGGTGGGGGAGTCATGGGGCCCCCCAACCCTTTCAGGCTGGCTAGCTGGGCGGGGGGGGGGGTTGTTTGTAGGGGGAGGGTGGAGAGGCCATTGGGCACCCTTGCAGTTGGGTATTGGGGGGGGGAGAGGGAGGGAGCCTAGTCCGACTTGCTAGCCAAGACCATTTTTATGTTGGGGGTTGCACTTATCCCCCTGGGGCAGCTCCTGATGAGGATTGGGAGCTGTCCAGAAGGGATCAACGCTGAAGGGAGTGCGCACACTAATATTTTATATTGTCTGTGCCGTGGAGTGTAGCACTGTGGTACTGGCAATATTGGGGAAGGGATGCCCGATCACGGCAGTTGGAGGGGCATGGCAGTGATTGGGGAATAGAGCTGCTGAGAGCACCCAATCACTACCATCCCCCTGTGGATTTGCCGTGGGGACCCGCGGTACCTGCTTCGGCAGGCACTGCAGGACTTTTCTTGCGGTATCTGCCAAAGCAGGTAACGTGAGGTCTCCGTGGGAAATCCAAACATCTGCAGTATCTGCAGGACCTCCCCAGGAATGCCCCCTGCAGATACCATGAAGGTTTGCTTACAGTACAGTTTTGGATGCTCAAAACTAACACGGTTTAGTAGACATATCCATTAGTGTTCAGGGTGCTTGCAAGTAAATAACTTTTTCTTCAGTGGTGATTGCTGTCCTTTCTCCTCTCCCTGGTGACATGGCTCAGACAGCTAAGTGAACTCTTGCCAGCACACAGGCTGGAAAGAAATTTCTTTACCAAAGCATATTTTCAAAACCTGGGGTGATCTGTACTAGCCATCTCTTTCCCCCCCCCCGAGCCTGCACATACTGCTGCAGTGCACCCAGGGCCAGTTGGCCCCACTGAACAGGGGATCCAAGCCTGAATTCCAAAGAACACAGTACTAAGGACTAAGCCACTTGGAAGACCCAGGAGATGGCTCCTCTTCAAAATTAGTTTGCTTCTGTTACCATAGCATAGCATTTTAACATGAAATACTTTTGTAGCTGCAATCCTATTTTAAAATATAGCATACTCTTTCATCCTTGAAATTATTAATGTTCTCTTTAACCTTGTACCAGTAGATATGAGAGATGCTGAAGGAATGAAGGCAATAAAACCTTCAGTGGGTTTATTGTATAGAAATATGCAAAGAAGCTGTTTGAAAGCTCCACTAAGAGTAATATTATTTTGTAGAATAAAGAATTGCAAGATAAACTGGACTATTTAAAAGATCTCCAATTGAAAAGTGACGTGGAAACCCAAGACATTGGAATATCCTGTGATCTTACCAAGAGGTGTGGTTGACTTTGGTATTTTTGTTTTATTATAAATTTTCTTCAGTTATACTGTAGTTATGTCATTTTTTACCTGACTATGGACTGAATTTCATTTTTAATAAAGGAGTTTAAGCTTTTGGCAGAGGTGGTTCCATATTGTCCTGCTAGACCAGCCCAGACAAGTGGGTTGTGTTCCCCTACCAGCAGATTGATGGAGACAAAGAACCAATGAAAAGCCCAAGTTTCAATGACATCAATCCTATGCCTCTATTCACCTCAGCCAACAGAGGTCCCTTCACTATTTATTTTGTCTCCAGCAGATGGTGAATGGATTTTTTCCTCTCTGTAAAAAATCTGAAGATTGAGAGGAAAAGAGATTGATTGATTTGTGAGTGACCACCTTGTTTTCAGAAAGGTGACTCCCTCACTTGAGCTTGACGTGTGAGGCTCCACTAGACTGCGGTCTTTTTGGTAGCCATAGGATTAAAGAAAATCTGTTCAGCTCCTTGCCCTTATCATAAGGCCTGTTTAGCAGCCACAAATTGGAAGAATTTGGAAAGATCTGGAAGAGTACAGCAGCCTCACACAACATCAGCGCTCCCTCCTGCCTCCTTTCCCCCCCCCCCCCCTGCTTTCTCCGGAAGATTGCAGAAGGCTCTCGGAGGGATCTGCCTACCAGCCACCTTCCACACAGTGTTGTACAAAAAACAGCTAGAGAAGCAGTTTCAGGGGAGTAGAGTGGAGCCTGTCATGGAACCTACACCTGGGGCTCTCAGTGGGTGAGTACCAAGGCTTGACCTTGTCATTGTCCTTATTGGGTGCTCCTGGCTCTGTCTCTGAGGGATGCAGTTTGGGGTGCCCCCGGACCCAGTCTCATGCCAGGCAAGCTGAAAGTGGGAACCCTGTTTGATTGCCTTTGGCTAAGCGTCTTCAGTGTGGGGCGCTCCGTGGAGATGGGGAACAGTAGGGAGCTATCCTAGATGTCATCTAGCCTGGTGTCTTGAGCCATGCTCCAGTGGATTCAGCCTCTTCCTCCTGATGATGATACCTCTCTTTTGGAGTTGGCTATGGACTTCCTTTCTGATGCCATGTATGACCTGGTATGTTTGGCAGCCAGGGATGGTGTGCTGATGACAGTGTCACGGCATTGGATTTGGCTTCGGCATTGGGCAGCGGACACATTTTCCAAAGCCTGGTTGACTCACATGGCCTTTAATGAGAAGCTTCTGTTTGGCACTGATTTGGAGAAGCTAGTGAAGGACATAGGCAAGACAAAATCTTTCCGCCTCCTGAAAGACAGGTCCAAGGGGCTTTTGAGCAGGCTAGTGTCCCTTCCTCATCAGCCACCAAAGGCGCATTGGCCGGATTCCCGGTGGTCTCGGGACTATCATCATTCTCTGGGAACAAGCAGGAAGTCTGTCCTCACATATGGGTGACGTCGGCACTGACGGAGCCCTCGCGGAAGCATCCCCCCAGCTTTCAAAGAAAGCCTTTGGGAGATGCCACCACGCATGCATGGTCCCCTTCCTGCCCAAGGGTGCCATCTTGCTCAGTCTCCTTTTTTCCACAGAGCCCTTGTCCCCAGAAAAAGTTGGTTTTTCTCTAAGTTTCATACTCTCCTCGAGCTTCGTACCAGTACTCTTCCTGCCACCTGACCTCATAAACCCAAACTTATGCAGTTTGGGTTTATTTTGTAGTTTTGTTCTTTGGCATCTTTGCAACTTTTTTGCAACTGGCAGCCCAGCGGGTCTTCGACCTTGCAGGGGTACTTTTTTCCCCTATGGCTCCCGGTGGCTTTAAGAAGTGCGATCAGTACTCAAAAATGATGTCCTTGATCAACACACACGACTGCTGTCTCCGCTGCCTCGAGCCAGACCATGACCCAGCAGCATGTGGTCTTTGCAAGAGGATGTCCAGCAAGGCCCTCAAGAGCCACCAGCAGCAGCATGATAAGGTTTTTTTTGGGGGGGTTTTGTTTTTCCTCAAGTCCCCAATGCCTCCGAAGGCTAGGGCCTCGTCTGAAGCCTCGACACCTCGGGCGGACCTTTTCGAGCTGAGCCTCACTGCGGTCCTTCAGAAAGGGGGTCTCCCTCTAGGAAACCCAGGAAGGCGGCATCTTTGGATGGATCTGACCGGCCAGGTACCCCCCGAGCCAGGTCCGTCAGTCCGAGACACTTGTCTGGGGCTTCGGAGAAGGAGTGGTCTGCAAAGGTTCTATGAAAGGATTTGACCTCGGACCAGCCTCTGTCCCCAGACACTATCCTCGTCAAGGATTCCTCTTTGGGGGAGCCGGCGCGGGGCCCAAGTCCCTCGGTGCCTGTGCCGAAGGCTACAGAGCCTTCTGGTCTGGAGTCCAGAATGGCAGCCATGGAGCACAGTTTTTTCTGCCTTCATGGGCCAGCAGCGAGCATTGTTTTCCAGCACAACTGGTTCCTCCACCCCGACTACCAGGCCCTCGATGTCTAAGATGTCCCCAGAGGCCAGGCCAAGCTGATCCTTGAGATCCTTCGGCCTCGAGTCTATCTTCGGCTGAGGTCTCGAGCCGACTCCCACTCGACGGGACCGCGATCACCGCCGGCCAGTATTCCGGCACCGACCACAGAGCGTCAGACCCTCTGAGGCCCGCGGAGCAGCCCTCCTATGAGTCCTCGAAGGACTACTCTGAATGGGAGACGAAGGATGAGGAGTCTCCTGATACCCATTGCCACCGCAACGTCCCATCCGACTCTCCTGTCTCAGAGCCTCGACAGTGGTCCTTGCCCGAGGATATGGGCTTCCTTGATTTTGTCAGATATGTCTAAGGCCCTGGCATTCCCTACAGAGTCAGAGGAGGATCTTCGGGCGGATGAGTTGGAAATCCTCCAATACAAAGCCCCTCTGAGGGAATCGCTCACGGTGCCTATTCCTCCCATCCTGGAATGGCTGGTTCTCTGTATGTGGGAGACACTGGTGTCTGTGCTGGTGGTGAGCAAGTGGCTCAACTTGATGTATCGAGTCCGCCAGAGCCCGGGCTTCCAAAAATTACAACTGCTGCATAACTCCATGGTGGTGGAATTGGCCGTGCGTTAGCTGAAGAGCCAGAAGACGCACTCCTCGGTGCCCCCCAGCAGGGAGGACTGCACCATGGACGCCCTCGGAAGAAAAGGTTACCAGGGCTCGATGCTCATCGTTTGCAACCAGGCCTACCAGCAGTACATGGGCATATACCTGAGAGAACTGGCGAAGGAACTCTTTGGGTTCTCAGCTGGTCTCTGAGGAACCCCTGCAGCGGTTCAAGAACCTGGCCAAGGCTGTCCGTGAGTGCTCCAAGTTTGTCTCGGGCAGCCTATGACTGTTTCTAGTCGGCGGCTCAAGTAGCGACGGCAGGCATCAGTGTACAAAGCCAAGCTTGGCTACAGTCATCCGACCTCGAGCAGTAGGATCCCTGGGGTACTCCATTATTCACCTTTCTCCATTGGGAAAATTGGCCATTTAGCCCTACCCTCTGCTTTCTATCTTTTAACCAGTTCCTGATCCACAATAGTACACTGCCTCCTATCCCATGACTTTTTAGTTTTCCCAAAAGTCTCTGATGAGGGACCCTTGTCAAAGGCTTTCTGAAAGTCCAGATACACTATATCAACCAACTCACCTTTGTTTACCTGTTTATTCACACCTTCAAAAAACATAACAGATTAGTAAGACAAGATATTCCTTGTCTAAAACCATGTTGGCTGTCTCCCATTAAGCCATGACTATCTACATGTTCAGTAATTTTGTTCTTTATTATGGTTTCTCCATTTTTCCCGGTACTGACGTCAGGTTCACTGGTCTGTAGTTTCCCGGATCACCCCTGGAACCCTTTTTAAAAATTGGCGTTACATTGGCCATCCTCAAATCTTCAGGTATTACAGATGATTTTAATGATAGTTCACAGATTACTAATAGTGGGTTTGCAATCTCATAATTCAGTTCTTTCAACACCCATCAGGTCTCCCCTCCACTGGGATCTTCTACTGAAGGAGTTAGCAGGTCTTCTCGAGGACAAAGTGGTGGAAATGGTGCCCCACCATCTCAAGGGCAAGGGTCTCTACTCCAGATACTTCCTCATCCCAAAGAGAACAGGGGGCCTATGGCCCATCCTTGACCTGCACAACCTCAACAAGTTCCTGGTGAGGGAGAAATCTAAGATTCTCTCCCTTGGAACATTGCTGCTCTACCTCCAGCAGGGAGATTGGCTATGCTCCTTATACCTCAAGGATGCCTATTCCCACATCCTCATCCATCCCAACCACAGGCAGTACCTCCGGTTCATAGTGGGGGAGGAGGGGGAACTAAGTACAGGGTGCTCCCTTTCAGCCTGGCTTCCACCCCAAGAGTCTTCACAAAATGCCTGGCAGTCATGTCCCAAGCCACGGGGCGCCTCCGAGACAGAATCTCGGTAACCCACCAACTGGCGGGCTTTCTGGTCTGGTGGCAGTCTCTCCAGTATCTTGAAGCGGGCATGCCATTTCAGGCCCCGAGCCACTCCAGGGTACTCACCACGGACATCGCCCTGCTTGGCTGGGGAACTCACTAGACGAGAGCACCCAGCAGATCAACCTTCTGGTGCTGCGGGCGATATACTTAGCCCTGCAAACTTGGCTCTCACTATCAGTTCGCCGCTCTCCCTTTTGGGCTCTCTAGCGTCCCAAGGACGTTCTCCAAAGTCATGGTGGTGGCAGCTGTGGCACAAAGAGATCTGTGTCTATCCCTATCTAGATGATTGGCTCATCTGAGTCCATTTCCTGTTAGAAGCATCTCAGGTGACTTCCCGAGTGGTGTCCTTTTTGGAAAGCCTCGACTGGTTGATCAATCAGGAAAATAGCCAGCTTCTACCTTCCCAGTCCTTGGAGTTTCTGGGAACACATTTCAACACTCAAGTGGGCAGAGGTTTCCTGCCAGAGAAGAAAGTCATAAGACTGGATTGTCTGGCACTATTCTGTGCGCAAAAACACAGAAAGGTGCTATCCACCACAGTAAGAAAACCCAAACAGTACAAATGGTGATAAAAACAGCAGAAAGATGAATTAATCAAATGAACAAATTAAAGAACAATTTAATAACACATAAACATTAAAACAATAAAATCATAAAAAACATAAATACGATGATACAGGAATGCTAAAAATATAAATACAGAAATACAAATTAAAAAGAGCCCAACATGTTTCAGCATGCAGCCTGCATCGGGGCAAATTATCAAAGAAGTAACAGTACAAGGTGCAGCCTGCAACATGGGTAAGAACAAAGACATAAAATCATTAATAACACATAATGTACAAAGAACAGTGAATAAACATTACAACCAATAAATACAATAATTTAATAAAATAAATACAGATACAAAAAAATGAAATAAAAACACACAAAGTGAAATAAAACCACATACAAAACTTACCATCCTCCTGGATGAGATGTCTCTCTTTTAAGAGCAGAACAGAGCCTATTCACACCCTCCTTAAAAATGAGAATAAATTAAGAGGACCTTTAAAAAAAAAATCACAAATAAAAAACAAAACAAAAAAAAACACCACCATAAGATGAACAAATCAACTTACTGGTATCCAGCCTAGATATTCACACCAAATGGAAAAATCAATCTTAGGCTGTAAAAAAAAAAAAAAAAAAAGAAAAGAAAAAAAGGGGGGTGCCATCACTCGCACCTCGGCTAACATAATCTATAATAAAGGGAACATTTGGACCCTTGTTTCGGTTTTCCTGCATGGAGTCACTTTTAATTTTTTAACTGTGTTCCCTAACGTTCCTACCCTAGCACCTGTAATGTGCATTGTAGTAAAAGTACAGTAATGGCACGCCACAGTAAAATTGCAGTTAATGCATGCCTTTAGGACACCGCAGCCTTAGTGCATGCTGTTGTGATACTTGCCTTAACTCTTATGTCTTCTTCCGGAAATCGGTTTGCCTGTGGCAAGCGTAGTGCCTCATCTCTGGCTTCTGGTCTCTTCTCTTCTAGCATGGCAGCTCCTGAGTTGTCTCTGGAGGAATTGCCCCCCCCCCCCCTCTCTATACCAGGGATGCAGTTAGTTTGGCCTTGCCTACCTAAGGGCAGGAGTTAACAGATGGCGCTGTAGATAACCAGCCGGCTGGAGGTTCCAGTGACTATGCTGTGCGCTGCTCTCTTACCTCTAGGGGATCGATGGCGACTGTCCCCTGGTTTAGGGGGGCTCATTTCCATGGGGAGAGCTTCCGGAGTCCAGATTGTCCTCCCTGGAATTCTTTTTCTCTGTACAACAGGTCTGGTCATTCTGGAATGGAAATTGGCCCTGCAGCCTCTGGGACCCCCTAGCGCAGTCTTGTGAGGGGCAGGCTAAGAGTGGAAGCCCTGTTCGATTGCTTATGGCTAAGAGTCTCTGGCAAAGAATGCCCCCTGGAGATGGGATCTTTCTGAGAGTTGGACTATGGTTTGAATTAAAATGTCTGATGTGGATAAAGTACTCGCTTTCAGAGAATTCTGAGGAGGCCAATGTTATCCATCTATTTCAGGAGGAACTGGAGGCGTTGTATTTTCATATCCTGATCTGGGGGATCAGCAATGTATCTGTTTTGCCATGCTTGGCTCTCACTTTCAGTTTGCTTCCCTCCCAAGGTCATGGTGATGGTGGCTGTGGTGCTATGGCGCCACATGCGCGGCATTTTTTGGGAAAAAGAGCAGACTTGTTTCAGAAAAGAAGTAGAGAAGAAACATGCTTCAGTAAAACGCCAAATAATCGCTTCAGTCAATATTGGTGAAACACTTGGCTGGTTAGAGAACGGTTCCCTGAGGAACCTCATGAAGCTGAGAGAAACGCAGTCATGACGTTGTATGTGAGGCGTTGGGAATGAAAGAAACAACATCTACGTGATATTATTCAAAACAATTTTTCAACAGAAGTTAAGTGTGAAGCACAATAGGGATAACGATTTTTCAGTAGAAGTTAAGTGTGAAGCACAATAGGGAGAGGAAGGTTATACTTCATAAAAAGCGCCGGAAAGTGAGTCATTGATGTCAGCAGGCGCCATAAGATACTAAGTATCACAAGTGAGGCAGCCGATCAGTCTGAGACCACTTCCGAGCGAAAAATTCATACTATATAACCTAGAACCCTCCAATTTTTTAGGTTAGCATGTTTATAATGGAGTAATTTTCCTTGGTTAGTGGTGCTATGGCGTCAAAGGATTTGTGTGCACTCATATCTGGACTACTGGCTCATCTGAGCCCATTCTCTGTCAGAGGAATCTCTGGTAGCTCCCCGAGTGGTGTCCTTTCTAATAAGCCTAGCCTGAGTGATCACTTGAGGGAAAGAGCAAGTTGTGGCATTCCCAGTTCCTGGGAGCACATTTCGATACTCGAGTGTTCAGTGTCTTCCTGCCACAAAAAAAAAAAGTCAAAAGCTGTTGGATTGCCTAGCGCTGTTCTATTCGTAGCAGACTCCCAGAGTCCAGGATTATTTTTAACCCTTTGGATTGATGGCAGTGATAGTCAAGATGGTGCTGTGGATATGTGCTCTTTTGTGGCTGCTGCTCCAAGGTCCTTGCTGACTCTGTGGTCCCCGAGTTCTCAGTGATTCATGCTCAGGCTCCCGCTCCCAATGATGATGATGGCCAGCTTGCGGTGGTCACGGCAGCCCAGCCTTCTGAGGAAGGGCATGCTGCTGGATGATTGCTCATGGACCCTTCCATTGACAGATGTCAATCTCTTGGACCGGGGAGCCCATTGCCAAGGCTGAACGGCCCAGGGCCATTGGAACTGCAGGGAAGCAGTGTGGTCCATCAACTGCTTTGAGGCATGGGCCATTAGGTTGGCTTTCTGCACTTTCAGCCCTTGGTCGAGGGCTGGGTGGTTCAAGTGTACTCGGACAACACAACAGTGGTGGCTTATGTCCATTGGCAAGGCAGCACGAAGAATGCTGGGGAAGTCCTGGAGATGGCTGTCCTGTTTGGCTGGGCAGTGAAGAACCTCCTAGTTTGTCGGTTCTGCATATTGCCGGGGCGGGTACTGTGGAAGCGGATTTTCTCAACTGGAACTGTCTGGCTCCAGGAGAGTGGGAGTTGAGTCAGGAGGTGTTCAGTTTGTTTCTGTGCTGTTGAGGTTGCCCCGAGAGCGATCTGATGGTGACCCACCCCAATGCCAAAGTGTTCTGCTTCAGTTGCTGCACGGAGATGAGGTCAGAGGGCATTGACGCCATGGCTCAACCTTTGACCAAGTCAACACCTGCTGTATGTGTTTCCTCCATGGCCCCTGGTGGAGTGTGTGATTGTTTATGGAGAGCCACCCAAGAAGGATTATTCTGGTGGTGCTGGATTGACCGATGAGTGTGATTTGATCTGTTGCAGCTCCTGCAGGCACTACCTCTTCTTTTGCTTCTATCTTTGGGCCTATTGTGTCAGGGGCTGCTTGTCCTGGATGACCTGGCTCCCTTCTCACTTACGGTTTGGCTCCTGTAAGGAGACGGTTAATATGTATGGTCTACTCTCTGGCAGTAATTTTCCACTCTGCTCAGAGCCTGGAGGAGGTCAACCAACCTGGCATAAGTGCAGGTCTGGTGCCTTGAGTGCTGGTGCAGTGTATGGTAGCTGGCTCCTGAGCCGGTCAAGGTGCCATCTCTGTTGGTCTTTTCTACAGGATGGTCTGGAGAAAGGCCCTTTCTCTTGGCTCCCTGAAGGTTCAGGAGGCAGCTTTGGCCTGTTCCAGAGATCTGTTGGCTGGTAAGTCTCTCTAGCCTTACACCCAGATGTTTCACGCCTTTGTCAGGGGGTTTGGCGTCGGCGTCCTCCCCTCCGGTCGATGATCCCTTCTGGGATCCATGTCTGGTGCTCGGGACCTGATATCGGAGCCCCTTGAACTATTGAAGTGTGCTATTCTGAAGGTTGCGATTTGTTCCGCATGTCAGATTTCTGAGCTGCAGGCTCTGTCTTGCCAAGATCCTTATCTGTTTTTTTCAAAGGAGGCAGTTTCCATTCGGCCTATGCCTTCCTTTTTGCATAGGGAGGAGTAGCGTAGTGGTTGGGGCAAAGTACTTCAGGTCGGGGGTTCAAATCCCACTAGAGGACAGCAACCTTGGGCTGGAAGGACTGGGGTTTCTAGTCCCACAGATGCTCCTTGTGGTCTTGGGCAAGCCACTTAACCCTCCATTGCCCATGTTCCCTGTAAGTATTAGTGTATGTGTCAAATATCCCTGCGTATTAAATGTATCCCCCAATTGTGTTGTGACCGCTTTGATTGAAGGATAAGGCGGTATACAAAAACTGTCTAAATAAATAAATAAAATAGGGTGATTTTCTCCCTTTCATGTGAACTAGGTGGTCTGCTTGCCCCCCTCCTCTAAGGAGCAGTGCTGGGGGAAAGATAAGGATCTTTGCCTTGTGGATGTCTGGAGGGTGCTTCTCCGGTACTTGGAGGTTATGAATTCTTTTTGTAAATCCGACCATCCTTTTGTGCTGTTTGCTGGCCCGCACAAGGGTGTCGCAGTGGCTAAGTCAACTTTGGGATGCTGGATTATGGAGGCCATTGCCTCAGTATATCTGTTGGCGGATCCCGCTGGTTTGGAGGGTTTGTGTGCCCATTCTACCTAAGCGCAAGCATCCTCATGGGTGGTGCGGAGCTCAGTAGCCCTTGCGAACATTTTTCGGGTGGCAGTGTGGGCATCACTTTCCATCTCTGGCTCAAGGGTACTG
Source organism: Ichthyophis bannanicus (assembly GCA_033557465.1). Lineage (NCBI taxonomy): Eukaryota > Metazoa > Chordata > Amphibia > Gymnophiona > Ichthyophiidae > Ichthyophis > Ichthyophis bannanicus. The sequence goes on along the minus strand of CM066043.1, from coordinate 158,429,298 downwards.
GCAGATACAGCCTTTGGCTCAAGGATCTTCTTCCCGCCCAGTGGAGTCATAGCTTTGATACGTCCCACTTGTCTGGACTAGTCTAGCAGGATGATATATTTTACTTACCAGTTAATGTCCTGTCCTTAAGTTCTGCTAGACCGATCCAGGGCCCGCCCCTTAAACTCTGTTTGCTCTGTTCTGTTGCTGCAGTAACCTTGGGTCTGTTATGATTTTTTTTTACTTGGCTCTGTAGGATCATCGTCTGACAGCTTTCTGTTTATGCTTTCCTGAACATAGTTCTCTACTGTTGATTAATCATTGTTGCCCATGATTGAGGTTGTATGAGGCTTGCTCTGTTTGTTTCTTCCATATGCTTTGGGATGAATACGGAGGTACAGAGGCATGGGAGTGATGTCATTGAAACCTGGGCTTTTCATTGGTTCTTTGTTTCCACCATTATGTTGGTAGGGGAACACAACCCACTTGTCTGGACTGGTCTAGCAGGACTCAAGGAAAGGACAATTATTGGTAAGTAAAATGTCACTATTTGCATTTTGTAAAAAAAAATATATATATATATATGTGTGTGTGTGTATGTTTATACCTACTGTCGAGCAAATGAACGTATGTGATTTGCTTCCACTGCTAGCTGTACTTATAAACGGGTATTTTACAAGGGAAAATATCCATGTTGTTCCTGTTTAATACAATTGCCATTTTATCTAACTCTTCTGGCTGCAGCCACTTACAAGCTGGTTATAAAATTATGCCCTGAATGTTTGATTTTTGTTTTTCCCTGTGTAGTGATTTGCCAGAGGATCTCCCTGGAAACCACACTGTGCCTATGTAAGTTTGTGTGATTATGAAGATTTTATTTTTATATTGACCACCACCTGAGTGAAAGCACTCAGAGGCCTTGCCATGTTTTAATTTCTGTCCTCTCTCCATAGGACAAGTGGTCAGAGCACAAATAATGGAACCCGTGAATGTTCCAGTCCTGTACAGAGGTCTTATACCCCGTATATGAGGGTCCTGCAGCTGAGCATGAAAAATATTGAATCTTAAATATGTTCCTTTCCTGTCAAAGGAATAAACATCTTGGCTTTCAGAAGCTTGGCATCCAATCAGCAATAATTTCATCAGACTTAGCACACAAAACAAACATCCCAAAGCTGCTGGAAGATTTGGTCAACCTGTGCTAAAAGCAGAAGGTTCAGTAGAAGCATATCTGATACTTATACTTAACACTGTTGCATAAGGAAGCTGGAATATATTGACTCAACTACCTGCCCAAAAGAAACATGTATGCTTTGTCAAACTGCATTGTATGCATGAACTCTGCTAACTCTATCTAATATAGGACAATTACATTTTTAAAATGAAATTAACCAATGTTTGCTAACAAAGTCTTGCATTTACAGTATAGTGTAAGGTTACATATTAGATCTACTCACTTTGGTAAATGTGTCCAGAGCTCAGTAAAATAGCCTGTTTTTAAGGTTTGCAATGGGTTTTTGCAACATCTTCCTCTCATGGTATATTATGAACAGAGATTTTCAGAAAATATTGGACAATTAAAGGAAGAAGACAGCTCCTACTCACCTACTGTATTATACCTGCTCAGTTTTTGTTACTCTGTTCCCTACTGGCTTATGTATGTAGTACAAGGTAAAAGATGAATGCAGTACTACAGTGCACTAGAACTTTAAAGCCAGTGGGAATTTGCAGCCATCTACAGCTGTCCTGAATGAACCTGCTCTTTGGTGATCTCTAAAGCTAGCACTGGCTAGTACTTACATGGGTGACCACCTTGGAATACAGGGGCTGTAAATTCACTGCGTGGAAGAAAGGCCTGGCAATCTACTTACGGTCGCACCTTGCCAAGAAAACCCAGGTGCAGGGTTGCTGGGAGTCAGCATTGACTTGATGGCGCACATTGCACTGTATTGCCAGTAATCTTCTGTAGTTACACTGTTTCTGATGGAATACTGGAGGATTCTCCGGCTTGCTGGCAGTGTTAAACGTTTTTTGAACCTTTACCAGGTCTGACTTTTGCATTGCATACTTGCACAGAGAACTTATAGTAGGGTATGTGGGTATAATAAAATTGTTATTACTTTACCAAAGATATATAAAAATATATGAGGTTTTCATAATAGTTTCACTATATCAAATTAAGAAAACATAAGAGGCAGAAAAGTACTTAACTAGTGCTGTTAACTAATATGGTTCTTTCATTCCTATTCCCATTTTTTTTTCTGATGGCAGCATAGGGATTTTAAAAACACTCAGGTCCCACACTGGGTGTGTTAATGTTTCTAAGTCCTTGGACTTTTGAGTGTAGTGGTACTCCTACTCTTTTAGAAGGATGTCTTGAGACTATTTTCAGGTCTAGCACTGCTGACTGGCATTTGGACCCTTGATCGATTTTTATCTGGAAGCAGCTTATGGAGCTCAGAAGCACATGCAGGACCCCATAGAGACCAGGAGGGGGCACATTAAGCTTCTGATGTGCACTAGGCAAATTTATAGAAAAAGAAAAAGGTAGACTGGCCATGATCTTCACAGAAACAAGAGGTCCAATAATAACAGCAGGCCTACAATTGATCACTAAGTATATAAATAACGAATCAATAAAATTTATAATATCTCAGGAACAAGCAGGAATGTAGTCTTCACATATAGGTATCGTCGGTACCGACGGAGCCTGTGTGGGAACGCTCCCCAGCGTCCAATAGAAACGCTTTTGGGAGCATCCCTCAGCACATGCACACTGCCTTTCCGCCTTTCTAACTGTCCCTCTTCAGTTCTTTGTTTTCCGTGGAGCTGACAGGACACATACCCTATCGCCGCAGAAAATTTCTTCTTTAATCTTGTTTTCTTGTGGTCGCGTTTGCCTCCGCATGACGCCCACGAGTACCGCCAGTTCTTTTCTTATCATCTTTTAAAAAAAAATAAAAAAATTCTGAATTGTTTCTCTTCAGAAACTTTTCTTTTTCGGTGCTAGGTGCCATTTTGGGCATTAGGCCCCATTTTTCCTTAAAGATGGAAAAACCAGCTAGTGGTTTTAAAAAATGCACTAAGTGTGGCGGTACCATCTCCGTCACCGACACCCATGACTGGTGTCTTAAATGTTTAGGCCTTGACCATTCTCCTTCGGAGTGTCTCTCTTGTATGGGGATGACTAAAAGAGGAAGACAGAACCAGGTTGCAAAGCTCGGTACCCTCTTTTCTTCGGATGCCAGGTCCATTGCATCGATGTCTTCAAGAGCCGCCTCTTCCTCCTATGGATCTCAGGTAACTAAACATAAAAGCTGGTACTCAAAGGGTAGCTCTCCTGCAAAGCATCGAGAGGCCATTGGCATTGCCCTTGAGGGAGCCACACCGGCAAAACAGCCCCGGCGGGAGGCTTCGGCCTCCAAAGCATCAGCGGGGTTCCAGGATGTTCTCGAGACCTCAGCCTCGACAGAACTACTGGTGCCATGCTCAGGGGTCCCGGCCGCCTTCACCGGTACCGATACCCAAGCATCAGCAGTGTCGATAGACCAGAGATTCCTCGCTATCAAGCGCAGTATTGAAGCTCTCCTTACAGCTGCGGTACCATTGACACCGATAGTTCAACGGGCACAGGTACCGATACCGGCACCGGTACAGATACCAGTACCAGCACCGACGGTACTGGTCCCGGTGGGAATTCTTCCCATGCCGTCTTTGGCTGGCATTGAGAGATCGGTACCGGATCAACTCAGTACCGACTTAGATCGATACTGGGACCGTGCCTTGCATTAACATCGTGATCAGAGATACTTCGAATCCTCCGATTCCGATGACTCTGATAATACTGCCAGTACCAGAGTGTTTCTCCCGGAAGACTCTTCTTCTCCACAACGCAGAATGTCGCCTCCGGAGGACATGTCTCTTCAGGATTTTATTTGTGATGTTGCCAAAGGCATTTCAATCACGGTAGCTCCTGAAAAGGAACCTAGGGCAAAGGAATTGGAAATTCTCCAATATCCTAAGGCTCCAAAGGAAGCAGCCACTCTGCCCATTCATGAAATTCTTCATGATTTGATGCTCAGAATGTGGGAGACACCTTTGACCACATCTCCTCATTCTAGGAGACTTGATACCATGTATTGAGTTCCATCATGTCCTGGATTTCAAAAGACTCAGCTGCCACACCATTCAATGGTAGTGGTCAGCCATGCGTAGGATGAAAAGTGCAAAGAGACATGCATCCAATCCTCCAGGTCGTGAATGCAGGACTCTTGATGCTTTTGGATGTCAAACTTTTCAGGCTTCCATGCTTTCGCTTAGGATCAGCTGATATATTTTATATATGGGAATGTTCCTCAAGGAGGTCACAGGAGATTTGGAGCTTATGAGCCCACTTCTCCCAGATGACAGACAAGACTTCCTTATTCTTGTCAGGCTTGCTCAAGTTGTCTCCAAGTTTGTAAATCGTGCAGCCTTTGACTGCTTTGAATGCATCAGCAGAACCTTTGCTATTGCCATTGGTGCACGATGGATTGCCTGGCTTCAGGCATCAGACTTGGAGATTTGGGTACAGGATAAATTAGGCAACATCCCTTGCACAGGAGAAAACATCCTTGGCAAGAATTGGCAGGAAAAGGCTAATGAGATAGATGCTGACAATATCACCTTAGATTGTCAAAATCTACAGCCACTCCAGCCAAAAAGAAATCCTATAAAAAACCCTCTTTCAGCAAAAAGAGGAGATTTTATCCATCCTATACCCAGCAAAGCCAAGCTCACACTCAAGTTGCCCAAAGGGGACAACAGCAGCAATTCAAACAGCAGAAGAAGCCAAAAGGCCCGAGAGCTCAACCAGCTCTGCAGGTTCAGCCCCCTCAAGGGCTTTGACTCCTTCCTAGAGAGCTTAACCTTCCTGCCTCTGAGGGGTCCGGAAACCCTAAATATTCCAGGCAGGCTGTGTCATTTTGCCAACAGATCGCACCAAATAACAGAAAATTGGACTTTGTCCATTGTGGGAGAGGGGTACAAACTTCATTTTCACAACATGCCCCCTCCTACAATCCTAAGGCAGTTCAATTCTCAGACCTCTGCAGACAATCTGCTGGATCACGAGGTCTCAACACTTCTTGCCCAAGGGGCAATAGAGGAAGTACCCATACTCCAGCAGGGTACAGGATTCTACTCCCCCTATTTTCTTATTCCAAAGAAAACAGGGGGACACAGACCCATTCTAGACCTCAGAAAATTAAACAAATACCTGCTCCGAGAGAAGTTCAAAATGATTTGTCTAGGAACTCTAATGCCATACCTTCAAAGTCAGGATTGGCTTTGCTCTCTAGACTTAAAGGATGCATATACTCACGTTCTCATCCATCCAGATCACAGGAAATTCTTACGATTCCTTTTCAAGGGAAAACACTTCCAATACAGGGTTCTTCCCTTTGGTCTGGCTTCCACACCAAGAGTATTCACGAAATGCATGGCAGTAGTAGCTGCATTCCTGCGAACCTAGGGATATTCGTCTTCCCTCACTTGGACGACTGGCTTATTCGAGCCCCCACGGTTGCAGAAGCCAGTTCTGCACTGTCTCGCACAATGCGAATCCTCCAATATTTGGGATTGGTAATAAACTTCCCAAAATCCCAACTTCTTCCTTCCCAGTCTCTGGAGTTCATAGGAGCCTGTTTAGATACCAGATAGTCAAGGGCTTTCCTTTCACAGGCCCGGTGTCTTCGCATAGTGCAACTAGCTTCTCAAGCAGTGGGAAAATCCTCCCTAACTGCTCGAGAACTGCTACAGTTACTGGGACACATGGCATCCACAGTTCATGTAGTTCCCTATGCTCGCCTCCACATGCGAGCAGCCCAGTGGACCCTATCCACACAGTGGACACAGGACATCTGTCAGACAAGATATCAAACTCTCATCGACTGATCTTGTCCCTCCAATGGTGGCAATCACTGGAGAATCTTTTAGTGGGGTCTCCTTTCCAACAACCCCTATTCCAGGCCACCCTAACAGATGCATCACAGGTGGGTTGGGGAGCACACCTGCATCATCTCTCTACCCAGGGCACCTGGACTCCACAGGAGGCTTGTCTTCACATAAACTTCCTAGAATTAAGAGCAATCTATCTAGCTCTTCGAGTATTCCATGCCCAGCTCAGCTACAAGGTAGTCCTAGTCCAAACCGACAATCAAGTAGCCATGTTCTATGTGAACAAGCAGGGCGGAACAGGCTCTCTGTCATTATGCAACAAAGCTTTACGACTATGGGTCCTCGCCAGAGAGCATCAAATTCACCTTCTAGTGGTATATCTTCCAGGCATTCAAAACCTTTGGGCAGACAAACTCAGCTGAGTACTGCTGCCTCAAGAATGGTCTCTCCACCTAGACCAGGTGACAAAGATATTTCACATCTGGGGGACTCCAGACATAGACCTCTTTGCAAGTCCACTGAATGCCAAACTTCCCTGATTCTGTTCCAGGATTCCGGCTCACAATTGCCAGGCAAGGGACGCCTTCCTCCTTCACTGGGGTCATCCCCAAAACACTCTTCAAGCTTCAGAGACAGGTCGTATGATCCTCATAGCACTACGGTGGCCACGCCAAACATGGTATCCCCTGCTTCTGCATCTCTCTCAAGCTGCACCTCTGGAGTTAGGGTGTGCTCCAGATCTCCTTTCCCAAGAGAGCGGGACGCTATGGCACCCGAATCCCCAGTCCCTGCATCTCACGGCCTGGTTGCTGAGAGCTTAAATCTTCAGGATCTCAACCTTTCCCAACAGGTAAAGGATATCCTTCAGGTTTCTAGAAAACCTTCCACAAGACGATCTTACACCTTCAAGTGAAAACGTTTCACTATATGGTGTTTCCAGAAGGGGTTAAACCCCCTGGTGATACCTTTGGAATCGATACTAGAGTATCTACTTCATTTATCGAATTCTGCTCTGAAGACTAATTCAGTAAGAGTCTATCTTGGCGCAATTACAGCTTCCTATAAGCCTCTAAATGGACAACCAATTTCCTCTCATCCTCTCATATCCAGATTTATGAGAGGTCTTCTAATAACAAAACCTCCCATCAGACCACCACCGGTGGCATGGGATTTAAATCTAGTTCTCGGGCAACTCATGAAACCGCCTTTTGAACCTTTAGCCACTACTACCCAGATGTTTTTGTTCTGGAAGGTCATCTTCCTAATTGCAGTCACCTCGGCATGCCGCATTAATGAATTGCAATCGATTTTATCTTCCTGTATTCTTTCCGAGGCCTCATGCCTCTAATGCAGAGAAGAACCTTCACACTTTGAAGAGCCTTAGCTTTTTACCTACAAAGAACACAGCAACATAAAAAGTCTTCTCAACTGTTTATTGCTTTTGATTCTAGTCATTGGGAACTTCCAGTCTCCAAGAGAACTTTATCCAAATGGATTGCACGATGCATATCCTTTGCTTATGAGAGTAAGGGTCTTCCTCTTCAAGGCCATGTCACAGCTCATAATGTGAGAGCCATGTCAGCCTCTATGGCTAACCTTCACTCTGTGTCTATTGATGACATTTGTCGAGCAGCCACCTGGGCTTCAGCACACACCTTTACAGCCCACTACTGCCTAGATAAAGCCTCCCATCAGGATGCCTTCTTTGGCCAGGTTGTTCTTCAAAATCTCTTTCAGACTTAATGCAACTCCTACCCACCAACCCTGCTAGGATGCCAGAGATCCATGTGAGGAAGCATGGCCCACCTCACTATAGGTGGCAGCTTCCTGGGGTCATCCCCCTGGCATCTTCAGCTAGGGAGTCCCCATATGTGAAGACTACATTCTTGGTTGTTCCTGGAGATAGCGTAGTTACTCACCTGTAACAGGTGATCTCCGGGAACAGCAGGAATTTAGTCTTCACAACCCACCCACCTCCCCTAGGAGTTGTCTCTCTATCTCTGTCTCTTTCCTCTCTCCCTCTATCCTTTCACTAAGCTACAAACTTAACTGAAGAGGGACAGTTGGAAAGGCGGGAAGGCAGCGTGCATGTGCTGAGGGATGCTCCCAAAAGCGTTCCTATTGGACGCTGGGGAGCATTCCCGCGCAGGCTCCATCGGTACTGATGATACCCATATGTGAAGACTAAATTCCTGCTGTTCCCGGAGATCACCTGTTACAGGTGAGTAACTACGCTTTACTAAAATAGGCAATTAAAAACAACTTGTTATAAGGATATCAAACCCCTGTCTTTGCTACAAGGTTAGACAGAATTAACAAGTGATAACAGACACCATTGGAAAACATTTCAGTTGAGGTTTATGGTTTGGATAGCCTTATAAAAAGTTGCTTTTAATTGCCTGTTTTAGTAAATTATAATTGTATAAATCATATTGATTCATTATTTATATATTTTGTTGTCTGTTGTGGGCTTGGTGTTCTTACTGAACCTTAACTTATAAAAGACCCTTTTAAACGGAGGGGTCTGTTTACTAAAGTGTGGTAAGCAGTTACTCTGTGAATCAGCACATGGAAATGCTAATGCACAGTTGTGACACATTGCACAGTGATACACCTGGTAACTGCTATGGAAGAGGGCAGAAAACAAATGGAGAATGGGCGGGTTATAGTCGTGGACAGTGTCTTGCAGTTAGTGGACAGTGAGTTACCCCTGCAGATAGCTCAGATGAACTTGTCTCATGAAGAGGAGTATGTTTATCAGTGCTATCAGCCATGCACTTATCATAGTCTTGATATCTTATAGACTCCCTCCCCCAGCTCTTACTATGAGTCCTGGTGACAAGTAGGGGTTAAAGGTGATCCCTGGATGCTTCTGCCTCATCAATGCCCAAATTCAAAATAGCACCTCTGACTGCTAGTGGTAGTACCACAAGACTACAACTAGAATCTAAGTTATCAGTGTCCCAATTTAATGTGCATTACCAAGCTTAAGTTACAATATAAACCACTTTGACTAAAAATGATAAAATGGTATAAATAAACTTGTTAAATACAACTAGAGGTCAGAGGTGCCATTTTGAATTTGGGCACAGAAAGAGGCAGAAGCATCTTGGGAGTTCCTCTTGGCATCAGGAAACCCTGGTAAGAACCAAGGTGGGGACGGGGGGGGGGGGGGGGGGGGGACGGGACGTTCTTTGCTGCAGAAGCCACAGTAACTGATTTGCTGATAATGCATATATATTCTCCTCTTCTGCAATGCACTTACTATGTGGTAAAAGTATGTCATGTACAGTAACTGTGAGCCCCCAACAGTTTTTGCACAGGCTGTACAGTTATGGTGCATTAAGTTTTGCAACTACTGTGTGGTAACTGCAAATCTTTGCTGCACTTCAGTAAACAGGCCCCTGAGGTTTCTCTTTACATTCTGAAAGTGCATGTCAGATATTATAGCATCGCTATATAACTGCATAAAGCATTTCAGTGTAGTCCACTTTTGAGTGTGCTATGTTGAAGTAGTGCTTTAACTGGCATTTTTTTTAATGTTGAGGGAATAGGAATTGTTAATGATGGCTATATATTTAAAATATGGTTTGAAATATTTATTATATTGTCCTCGATGCCACGAGCCTATACAGAAGCAGAACTAGAAGTGTGTGTGTGTGTGAGAAGATTTTTACAACACAAATGAAGTCCATGAAAACTGTATTCTTCCTTTAAGAATAATTAGACACTTCGGGGCATGTTTACTAAAGTGTGCTAAGTGTGGACAGATTAGTGCAGGAAGTGAAATGGACCTGTGCTGTTTGAGGCTACCTGGTATGTCCCCCTGCATGTACCATAGTGACAAGCACCTCACCGTGCTAAAACTGCAATTGCAATTACTGCGGGTGCACTTAATGTCTCCCATTGAGGTGGCATAAAGCGCATCCGCACTAACTGCAGCATTGCTGATTAGCACTTGCTAAAGACAGTGTGCAGTCACTCCCTTACCTGCCTGGTCATGCGCTGAGCTCTTAGCATGGGATTTTTCCTGCAATGGCTGTTGTAGCCTAGGTGACAGTTACCATGGTCCCACCCTAACTGCTTAGCACACAGTAACCATTGCCACACTTTAGTAAACATGCCTTTCTGCTTTTACACTTAATTATTATTCTAATTCAATAGAAATGCATTATAAGCAACAAACTGATTTTGCATTATTTTTATCCAATAATTCAGCATAACTCTTTTTTTTTCATTTTTTCCAAGTTAGATTGTGTGTTAAACACTTCTGCTAAATTTTGACACTGCATTTGAAAGTCTTTTGGACTAAATCTTCTAGCAGAGGTTTTCTTACAAAGACAAACAGTACAACTTCCTTGTGAAATTATTCACAAACTTACTATTCACATATCCTTAAAGAAAATGGAAGCCTTTAGAAAAGGTTGTATTTATATAGCAGATCTTTGTCATGGAGAAACATCTAAAAAAATGTTCAAAACAATTTGTTCCAAGTCTGTTAAAATGAAATATGCTATTACTTTGTAGCACAACTCTAAATTAGACCTTTATTTAAACATGCTGCTTCCTGTTTAGTCAGATATGCAATGTTTTATTTACAAATTGGTTGCACACTTCAAAAAAAATGTATATAAAAGCTATAATCTTACATAGAATCTATTTTTTTCTCTAGCACAGCTGTAAGACTTACTTTAAATGCTCTCAGTCTCAAAGGCCAAATGAACTTTAATTGCATTTTACAAGGGCATGACACCATCTTTTATTTAGTAAATGTTGAATGTTTTGGTAAACACTGTACATTTTGTAATGCCATGAAAGGACACTCACCTTTCATTAGAGAATAACAATAACCGTCTCTACACCAGAGAACTACATTAAACAAATTATTGCCTGAAGGAGTGTCGTTTTAAATCTGTTAGAATCCAAAGCACTGTTTAAAAAAGAAAACAAACCCATCTCATACCAAAACAGCCCAAACAGAACACCAAAACGCTCTTACCCCCCTTTCCCCACCCCCACCAGAAAAGTATGTGATAATCACATCTCGTGTCGTCTTTATGTTTTACAAGAGAGGAGATGTAAAACGTTTTGTGAAATTCAGTTTTGTTTGAAATGCACTTTTATTTTCAGTTTGAGACTCATGAAGAGGTTTTGCTACATATGTTCATGCTAAATTGTGAAAAACTATATTATTCTATTAGCTGACAAGCCCTCTACTTAAGTCCTGTACAGTGCTGCAATACACCGTGAAACAGCAGTGAGAGCAGGACAAAAAAAAAGCATCCTCCCAGCACTACTTGTAATTATGAAAAAAAGTATTTATTTATTATAAAATATCTACAAATGTAAAACCCTATAAGCGCTTTGAAGTATGTTAAGGTAATGCTGGGGCTTGATACACTCTTATCACAGTAATATTTATAAGTATAGCATTATACTGCCTGTGTCCTAAGTGATATACACCAAGGATATGCAAACTGGGGAATGTAAAAATATGTAAAAAATATTTTCATATGAAAATATTGTAGCTCTTTCAATATATTGAATTACGCACTAACGCATATCCTACTTTACTGTAATATAGATGCTACACTGTATTACTGAAATTGTCTGTTACTGCTTTTGAGACTTTGAAAATGACTATGAAATAATAAAATTGTTTTTTCTACTAATTTTGGCAGAAATACTTTGTGTTGACATCATGTAGAGTTAATATAGACACGCAAAGAAACCCCAAAACTACACATACACACACAATGCATTGTATTGAGGTCAACTTTTGCAGAAAATGAACCCAAAATGCCAGAAGGTGACTTAATTTTTGGCTTATGACCTTGTTTTTGTACTTGTTGCCTTTGGCAGCAGCACTCTTAAGAACAGGAAGTCACTCCCTTATTATAAATGCAGGCTGCTTCTTTGTTCCCTGTCCCTTAGAGCAGTGGTCCACAACCCAGTCCTATGGGGCCCACCGGCCAGTCAGGTTTTCGGGATATCCCTAATGACTATGCATGAGATATATATGCATTAGAGATATCCTGCCAACCTGACTGGTTTGTGGCCCTCCAGGGCTGGATTTGGAGACCCCTGCCTTACACCTCTGTCATTTAAGATTGTGAGTGGGCAAGGTACAGATGTCCTAGACATCGAAAGGGTATATAGAATGTGTCACATTCCTCCTCGATTCTCACCACCACCAAAAAGTTGTCTAATAGACAATTTTTTGGTGGTGGTGAGAAGTGAGGAGGACTGTGACAAATTCTATCTAACCTTTTTGATGTCTTGGACATCTGCACCTTGCCCACTCACAATCTTAAATGACGGAGGTGTAAGGCAGGGGTCTCCAAATCCAGCCCTGGAGGGCCACAAACCAGTAAAGTTGGCAGGATATCTCTAATGCATATATATCTCATGCATAGTCATTAGGGATATCCCGAAAACCTGACTGGCTGGTGGGCCCCATAGGACTGGGTTGGGGACCACTGCCTTAGAGGGCTTAGTCTTGAGGCAGTGGAGAGTTAAGTGACTTGCCCAAGATCACAAGGAACCTCGGTGGAATTTTAAAACCTTCTCAGTACAGAAAATCATTTTGACTTTTAGCTATAAAAAAAGTATGTGTGGTTCTTAAACATTAATATGGTGTGTGTTGTTTTTCCTTTACAAAAAAATCATTAAAACAAACCCAGAGACCTCCAAATGAAACATTAGTAGGATAAGTTTCATTTCCACCCAGAATTTGGAGTGTTTAGCATATTTATGAGAGTTCTTTTGTCCCCCTCAAAAAAAACTCAAAGATTATTGTATAGCATTCTGTTGTGTTGAAAGACACTTAACTTTCATGGCATGTTTGGTTGGGGGTTTGGATGGTAGTCTTACCTGGCTGTCATCTACCCAGTAGATCCCTGCCACTTATATGTTAGAAATAACAAAGAACATTTGATTAAGTAGATTGTGGTCCTTGAAAGCTCATGCCTCAATACATTGGTTGCTCTATTATGTGTGACCAGCCTCTCTTGACTTTTTCATATTAACAGGCTGATGCAGAAAGCCGGTGCTAGACCCACACTGAAGCGATTTATTCTTTTATTTTTTTTTAAATTCCTGACAGCACATACATTTTAACGTGCGATGCAGGAAGGATAGGGTATGCAAATGACCTCCGCATTAACCGTGTGCATGCAAATGAGCCACTGCAGCGTTAAACTGGGAGAGCAAACCAAACACATGCACACCAAAACCTGCGCTAGTTTGGCGTTCTCTCCAGGAACTGCATGGCTAATTTGCATAAGAGTATTTTGATGACATCATTGATGACTGCAGCATCGAGAAAAGCCCCAGATGCCATCAAAATACTGTTGAGGGCCTATCCGACAGAAAACATTCCCTGGTGACCCAGCAGTCCTCCCTCCTGACAGTATTTTGATGGCACCGGGGACAATCGTAGCATCGGGAAAAGCCCCCAATGCCATCAAAACACTGATGGGGCCAGTGCCCTGACAAAAAGTAATTACCTGGTGGTTTAGCGGCCCCTTGAAACCCTCACCCCAAGTAAATTAAAATTACCTGGTGGTCTAGCGGCCCCTTGAACCCCCCCACCCCACAACCCAAAGTAAAATTAAAACTACCTGGTGTAATCGAACCCTGATCTCTTGGGTACTCAACTGTTGCTAACCACTAGGCTACTCCTCCACTCCAAGCAACATACCATCTACTAAAAGACTTTATTTTGTGGATTTTTCATACCTTGGCAATAAGTCTAAAACAGAATTCCTCATCTTTTATCTTAGACAAGTCTTTAGATTTATATAAGAAGAGGATGGGGATGGTGATAAGATCAGCTCTACATTTTGTGATTCCTAACCTCTCTCCCAAAGTCAGTGTCCCAGATACTTTAAGTGTTCTCTCTTAGCTTTCATCCTGCCCCCTCCTATGTTTCCCCTCCCCCAGCAACTCTCTTGTTTCCCTAGTGATGCTTACATTTCTTAAATTAAACTATTTGAAAGTGTGCAGCCAGAAGGCCCAGCTAATTCTGTGAGAATGTGCTCTCACTTTAGATAAATCTTGGGGTATTTTTTAAAAGGTGAGTGAATTATGAACATATATGAACAGTGCATGAATGGGCAATAGCCAAAGTTGAAGCCTGACATTTACCACTGCTGGTCACTAAGGAAGTGCTTTTATCAGAAGTGAAAAAGAAAATCTCAATGACTTTTCCTATTACATTTTATAGCAAAAAAACCCAATTAATTTATCGTCCCTCCAGTCCAGTCCCGTACCTCTGGGTAGTGTACCTCTTCCAGCAGCTTGGAGACTGAGCATGTCCTCTTTTTGATGACACTAGTGCACTTATGCAGCTGGCACCACCTACCAGCCCCAGTATGCTCAGTCTCCAAGCAGCTGGAGGAGGTAGTGAGCCAGGGTACTGGACTCACTGAAGGGACAACTAAGGAGATAGGTTTAGTTAGTTTCCTTTTTATTTCCTCTGTTAAGGTGCAGGTTTCTTTGTTTCTAAAGTCAGAAAAAAAATCAGAAGGATCAAAAAAACCCTGGGGGACAACAGGGCTGAGTGGAGGATATTCCTTCTCCCCCCACCCAGGATTTCAAGGGGGGAGAGTTCTGTGGGGGCCTTCCTCAGTCAGACTTCTGGTGGCTCTCGAACCCATTATCAGGTGAGGAGCCATCGCGGGGGCAGTAGTTGATTGATGGGAGTGACAACCTGCAGCCCCGAGTTGCCCCCTCAGCACCAAAGCCGGGAAGGAAGGCTGAGCGTGAGGGGTAGAAAAGCCACAAGGCAAAGAGGTTCCAAGGTAGGGGGGGGGGGACACCAGGAACCCCTAGCAACTGCCAGAACACGAGGAGACAGAGTGGCCTGCAGCTGCATGTTTGGGAGCCTGCAGCGGTGCGGGAAAGTCCCCCCACTGTGTTTAGGCATGATTTCTTCTCCAGGCCTGCTTGCGTTTTAACCCCCTGCTGTGCTTTGGGTGCCCAGGAGAGGCAGCCACCGGAGAATAAAATAGGACAGAGCAGCTTCTTCCTAGGGGGCTATTTGCAGTTTCCTTTCAATTTCAGTTTCAGTTAGATTTTGGTAAAGTGGTTTTATTTTATTTTAGTTCAGGTTCTCTAGTGCTCTGTGCCTGAGCCCGTGGAGGTGTACTGTGCTAGAGATCCTTTTACCTGCCCGGATACAGATTGAGGGCATTCTGGGGAGTGCCTGCAGCCCTTCCCAATATACCAGCCAGACCAAAGTGCCTGGTATGGGATGGTATTAAGGGGGGTGAACCCCACTTCGTGCCACATTAAGTTTTGAGCAGTATACCACAAGGAATGTTTATTCAGTGCACAATGGCTTGATGCAGACCTGTGGAAAAAGCCCATCTTATTTTGTTGCTGGGCAGATTTCAGAGAGCTGTTGTGGCTGGTCAGGTGATATAAGTGATAGTTTGTTGAGACATTGTGACTTTCTCCTGGGAAGGGTCAGGCAAAAAGTTAGAGACAGAAATAAGGGAAAGATAAGCAGGAAAAAGTGCTGCATAGAGGTTTGTAATAGCTACAGTTCTCTTTCTTCTGTGAAAAACAGGAAGTACCTGCATATAAGAAATGTATATAACTAGAAAGATAGACACAGTCAGTGGATAGGAGACAAATGAAATCCTTTTATCTGTCTATGGTCAGTGAGTAACTTGACATAATCATCCCTTGTCTCTTAGCCCACATTTTATTTTATTTATTTATTTGCTTTTATATACCACCTCTTCCAGAGATCAGGGGTGGTTTACAATGAATATAACACAATTACATTATAACATAGAACTCACTTTTAATGTCTTAAAAGCTGTTTAGCAAAAGAGCTAAATAACATATTAAAGTAACTTATTTACAGAGTATTTTGGAATATACTAGCTATTCCATTTTCAAAGGGTGATACTGTGTGAAGGGTAGCTATACTTCTTATAAAAATATAAACTTTTAAGAACATAAGAACATATAAGAACATAAGATATGCCATACTGGGTCAGACCAAGGTCCATCAAGTCCAGTATCCTGTTTCCAACAGTGGCCAATCTAGGTCATACATACCTAGCAGTTTCCCCAAAAGACACAGGTTCCACAATGCTTGTATTGGGTCAAGCATTGATATCCTGGGTCCCTTTTCAATAATGGTTTATGGACCTTTCCTCCAGGAACTTGTCCAAACCTTTTTTTAAACACAGCTACACCAACAGCCTTTACTACATCCTCCGGTAACAAATTCCAGAGTTTGATTACACGTTGAGTGAAAAAATATTTTCTCTTATTTGTCTTAAATAGTTTACCCTGTAACTTCATTACATGTCCCCTAGTCTTTCTATATTCTGATAACGTAAACAATTGATCTATGTATCTCCAGGAACAAGCAGGAATGTAGTCTTCACATATGGGTATCGTCGGTACCGATGGAGCCTGTGTGGTAACGCTCCCCAGCGTCCAATAGGAAAGCTTTTGGGAGCATCCCACAGCGCCTGTGTGCTGCCTTCCTGCCTTTCCCAACTGTCCCTCTCCAGTTCTTCATTTTCTGCGGAGCCGACAGGTCGCACATCCTATCACCGCAGAAAATTTCCCCCTTCTTCTTTTTTGTGGTCGCGTCTGCCTTCCCTCCGCTATACCGGTACCGCCGTGGTTCTTTTCTTTTTTCTAAAAAAAAAAAGCAACTTTATTTCTGGCGTCTTTCTCCAGTAATTTTCTTTTCGGGTGCTATGCGCCATTTTGGGCACTAGGCCCAATTTTTTTCCCTCAAAATGGAAAAACCCGCTTCGGGTTTTAAAAAGTGTGGCGGTACCATCTCCGTCACTGACACCCATGAGTGTGGTGTCTCAAATGTTAGGTCCTGACCACTCTATTTCAGAGTGTGTTGCCTGTGGGATGATGTCAAAAAGGGGCCCGCAAAGCCGAGCTGCTAAACTTAGCACCCTTTCTCCCTCCAACGCAGCCTCCGTGGCATCGACATCTTCCAGGGCTTCATCTTCCTCCCATGGATCTCAGGTAACTGAACATAAATCTAGCCGGTCCTCAAAGGGTAGATCTCTTTCTAAGCATCGAGATGCCTCTGGTGTTGCCCTTGAGGGACTTTCACTGGCAAAATTGCCCTGGCGGGAGGCTTCGGCTTCCAAAGCACTAGGGGCTCCAGGATGTTCTCGAGGCCTCAACCTCGACAGAACTACTGGTGCCATGCTCTGGGGTTCCGGCCGCTTCATCCGGCACCGATACCCAAGCATCGGCAGTATCGATAGACCAGAGATTCTTGGCTATTGAATGCAGTCTGGTGGCTCTTCTCACGGCCTCGATGCCCCTGAAACCGCTTCAGACAATTCAACCGGTACCGGCACGGACTGCATCGACATCGGCAGGTATTCTACCAGGACCGAGTCATGCATCTCTATCCGGCATCGACAAGTCGGTACCGGACCATTCCAATGCTGACTTTGATTGGTACCAGTACCGTGCCTTGCACGCTCACCCAGACCGGAGATACTTTGAATCCTCGGATGAGTCTGAAGACTCTGAAAGCTCTGCCGATACCAGAGTACTTCTTCCTGAGGATTCCTCTTCTCCTCAGTGTAGGATTTCTCCACTAGCTATTCATAAATTCATAAATGACCTGGAAAGTGGAATAACGAGTGAGGTTATCAAATTTGCCGATGACACAAAACTATTTAAAGTTGTTAAAATCCAAGAGGATTGTGGAAAATTGCAAGAGGATCTTGATAAATTGGAAGACTAGGCATCAAAATGGCAGATGAAATTTAATGTGGATAAGTGCAAAGTTATGCACCTAGGGAAGAACAACCCAAACTATGGTTACACGATGCAAGGTTCCACATTAGGAACCACCACCCAGGAAAAAGATTTAGGTGTCATTGTGGATAACATGTTAAAACCCTCCGCCCAGTATGCAGCGACGGCCAAGAAAGCAAATAGAATGCTAGGTATCATAAGGAAAGGAATGGAAAATAAAACAAAAGGTATTATAATGCCTCTATATCGTTCCATGGTGAGACCGCACCTTGAATATTGTGTGCAATTCTGGTCGCCGTATCTTAAAAAGGATATAGCGTTATTAGAAAAGGTTCAGAGAAGAGCCACCAAAATGGTAAAGGAGATGGAAGGATACTCCTATGAAGAAAGGCTAAAAAGGTTAGGGCTCTTTAACCTGGAAAAGAGACAGCTGAGGGGAGATATGATAGAAGTCTATAAATTAATGAACGGAGTGGAACGGGTAAACGTAGATCGATTGTTTACGTTATCAGAATATAGAAAGACTAGGACTCTTCATGCCTTTGGACGTCGATCCTTCCAGGCTTCCATGCTTTCTGCTAGAATCAGTTCCTATAGCTTGTATATGGGAATGTTCCTTAAGGAGGTCACAGGGGACTTAGAGCTTATGAGCCCTCTTCTTCCAGATGATAAAAGGCAAGATCATGACTTCCGGCGATGCGGTGAGCGCGAGCAGTTGCATGCTGCTTGAGCTCTGGGCCCCCTCGCTCCCACGGAGGGGTAAAATGCCATAACAAGAGCCATACTCGGGGTTCTGGACCTCCCCCCTGCTCACCCGACCGGACTGCATAGCGGAAAGAAGATCCTGAGCCCCCGCTCCGCTTTCCCCCGCTGATTTGCAGAGTCGGCCCTGGACTTGGGCGGCCGTAGGTGAGGACGCTTGGCCGGAACAGCGTGACACGTGGGGAGGTGAGCCGGCCAGAAAAGAGCCGAAGCTAGATATCGGGGCTGCGTTCTGCGGCGGCGGGTGGCTCCCTGATCCTCACTCCCCCCCCCCCCCCCCAGGAACAGTTTGCTCCTGGAGGACGGCGGACCCCGGATCCCCGAGGGGAGGCTTAGAGCCCTCGTCTGGCCTATGTACGGGCCGAAGACTTGCTGAAACGGAGAGGCGTGTGAGCTGGACCCCTGGGGCCTTCGGGACGGTCAAGTGGCTGGGGGGCTGTGCTGCAGAAGCCCGGGCCTTGCGGGTTAGCAGTGCTCCAGCAGGATAACACCACCTCACAGGTATATCAAGCCAGAGGAGAACCGCAGAGCCTGGAGGCCTCGGGTACCCTGCCCAAGAAAGTCTGCTCTAACTGCCATATATTGTAAGCGGTGGCAGTGGGTACTCCTGGCTGTTTTTTTTTTTTTTGCCCCCTTCGCTGGCCCCTAGAGCTCCTCCCGGGCAGGCTAGCCCAGAATACGCCCTGTCAGGCACGTGGGGGACCGAGGTGAGATAGAGAAACCTGCGACGGCCTTGTCCTCACGCGGAGACAGCGCAGCGCGCACAAGAAGTGGGGGAGTCTGTGACACAGAAACACGTCCTAGAAGTGGCAGAGCGGAGACCCCCGAAGGAAGAAGCAGTTATGGCAATGGCAGCGAAGGGGGGCCGCCGAGGAGAAAAAGAGAAGCTACCTATGCCACATAAAGTGGCGGAGCAATCCTCGCCTCCGAAAGTGGGGGCCAAAGCGGAGCTGGCGGATGAAATCTCCCTAGCGGTGGTGGGGGCGTTGTCTGCGCAATTTGAGGACCTGCGGGGCAGAATGGATCTTCTTCAATCCTCGGTGGAGTCCATGGGGAGCCGAATGCAGGAAGCGGAGCACCGGATAGAGCAGACAGAGGGACATGTGCTGGAGCTGCAACAGGAGATGACTCGTGTGAAAAAGCTGCTCCAGGGGCAAGAGGCCAAGCTAGATGACCTTGAGAACAGGTCTCGCCGTAATAACTTGAGATTCTTGGGGATTCCAGATGCCATAGAGGACAGGGACTTAAAACCCTACCCAGAAGACCTGGTGAAACAAATACTAGTGGACGATCCGGAAAGCTCTCTAGTGCAAATAGAGAGAGCGCACCGGGTTGGACCTAGGAGAGTCAGTGACGGCCGTCCCAGAGTGGTTCTGGCATGGTTCCTGCGATTCCCGCAAAAGGAGGCGGTGTTGCGGGCAGTGAGGAAGAAAGGAGCAGTTCGCAAGGACAATGTTACGCTGCGTATAGTTCAGGATTACTCGGCAGCCCTGGGCCAACGTCGTCGAGAGTATGGACTCTTGTGTCAGATATTGATCGACAATAATATCAAATTTATAGTACAATACCCCGCCCGTTTGATCTTTACTCATGGGGGGATGCGTTGGACTTTTCAATCAGCAACAGCGGCGACGCCTTACGTGGAGGAGATACGGCGGGCAGCTACAACGGCAGCAGAGGCTCAACGCTGAGAGGCGAGGAGAGTGGATCGGAAGAGCAAGTTTGGAGCATGCTGCTTTTGATTGGGGAGGAGGGGGCAGTAATAACCATGGGGGGGGCGGGGGGACAAGGGGTCTGCTAAGGTTGTCTTAAGTATTGCCTGTTTTGCTGTTTTCCTTGGGGTATGGGAAAGTGTTGCGGGGAGTTTGTGTTGCTTGGGTTTGCCTAGCATAGGAGGAGAGGGAGGGGGAAGGGTCACATTGGTGAGGGAGGTTGCTGGGGGGGTGAGATGGGGGGGAGGAGGAGGGGACCCCGGATGGCTCTTAGATTTGGTACAAGAGGGAAGTGGGGGGGGTACCACACGCATCTTGGAGTCACAAAGAGGGGGAGAGGAGGTTGGTAGTAGTGATGGGGAACTGGAGGGGGGAGGAGTGAGGGAGGGGAGGGGGGAGGGAGTGAGGGAGGGGAGGAGGGGAGTGAGAGGGAGGGGAGGAGGGGAGTGAGGGGAGGGGGGAGGGAGGGGGGGAGGGAGTGAGGGAGGGGAGGGGGGAGGGGAGGAGGGGGAGGAGAGCTTTACCTTTAGGGGACTTAGTGCGGGGGGAGGGGAGCATACATCCAACGGAGTGGGAGGGCCTCAGGCTGGGGGGGTCCTTCAATATGGTAGGTGTTTTGCCAGGCGTTTTGTGCCTTATGGTAACCCACTGACCTGAGGGTTATATCATGGAATGTCTGTGGGGTAGGTACTCCTATCAAGAGATATAAAGTGTTGCAGGCCCTGGCGAGGCAGAAATGTGATATCGCTATGATACAGGAAACCCACCAGACTGCTGAGGAACATCTTAAATTAAAAAGGGATTGGGTGGGACAGGTGTGGGGGGCCCCGGCGAGGGGGCGGAAAGGTGGAGTGGTCATTTTGATACACAAGAGAATTAGATTTGTCCAGGAGAGCATTTTCGAGGGCGAGGGCGGGAGATATGGGAGGAGTGGCCTAGTGGTTGGGGCAAGGTACTACAGGCCGGAAGGTCGGTGGTTCAAATCCCACTAGAGGACAGCAACCTTGGGCCGGAAGGACTGGGGTTTCTAGTCCCGCAGGTGCTCCTTGTGGTCTTGGGCAAGCCACTTAACCCTCCATTGCCCATGTTCCCTGTAAGTATTAGTGTATGTGTCTCATATCCCCTCGTGTTAAATGTATCCCCCAACCGCTTTGACCCGGTGAAAAGCGGGATATAAATGCAGCTAAATAAATAAATAAAATATGTGCTTGTATATGGACTACTGGAGGGTAAGCCTGCGGTACTGGGCAACGTGTACAGCCCCAATGTGCTCGACGAAGCATTATATGCTAGTCTGGGCTTCCGAGTGGAGCAGTTGCCGGAGGTCCCTCTGATCCTAGCGGGAGACTTTAATGGGATCTTGGACGCGGAATTGGATACGACCAGAGGTGGGGGGGACAGAACACGGGCGAAAACTGCCAAATCGCTGCAGCACTTGAGGCGTAGATTGGGGCTGGTGGATCCGTGGTGGCTGCTGCACCCCTTTGAGAGGGATTACACGCACCAGTCCCATGCGCATGGCTCGAGTGCCCGGATAGATTACGTGTTGGTCTCGGAGAGATCCTTTGCTCAAGTTCAGGATGCGCAAGTGGGTCCTATGGAGATATCGGATCATGCGCTGGTATGGGTAGACCTAGTGTGGCAGGATCTGAGCACGCGATCCCGCATCTGGAAGTTTCCTGTGGAATTGTATAGGGAGGTGGACTTCCAGGTATTTCTTGAGCGGAAGTGGCGGGAGTTCGCAACCCACAATGCCCAGCACCGAGACGATCCTGAGCTTTTTTGGGAAGCGGCAAAAGTAGTCTTGCGGGGAGAGATCATGGGATATGTGGGAAGGAAAAGGAAGATGCAGATGCAACAAATAGTGCGGCTGGAGCAGCAAGTGCGTAAAGAGAGACGTAAGCAAGCGCAATACCCGGGGGTAGTGAGGAGGAAAAACTTGTGGGAGCTCCAGACGGCTCTTAATGAGCTGCTGCATCAACGAGCCAAGAAATCCTTTTTATTTTATAAATACCAATTATATAGATATGGGGATAAACCGGGCAAGCTATTGGCAAGATGTCTTAAGGGTAGCAGGGGATCGGGCTTGGTGGGAGCGCTGCGGGATGACAGGGGGACGCTGCATCAGGATAGCAAGGCGATTGCGGAGGTATTCAGGGTGTTCTTTCAAAAACTGTATGCGAGGAGGGAGTGATCTCAGAATATTATGGAAGAATACTTACGAGAAGTGCAGCTGCCCCAGCTGACAGCAGCTCAGCGGGCACAACTGGATGCGCCAGTTTCGGAGGAGGAGGTACAACGGGTTATTCATAGGGCGAGCTGTTGCAAGGTGCCGGGCCCGGATGGATTCGGGGCGGAATTCTATAAGTTGTTGAGGACAGAGCTGTCTGCGCCCCTGATGGCAGTGTACCATAGGAGAGTGGCGCAAGGAGGCTTTGAGCGAGGGGAGAACCATGTGCACGTTATACTGATCCCCAAAACAGGGAAGGACGGTACACAGGCGGCGTCTTACCGGCCTATCTCCCTATTAAACTTTGATGTCAAAATTTTGGCCAAGGTACTAGCGGATCGCTTGGCCCTGGTGCTTGGAGAGTTGGTGCACGCTTCTCAGGTGGGGTTTGTGCAGGGCCGCTATGCTGCGCGGAATTTGCGTAAAATCGTGGCTTCGATGGAGTGGGTGCGGGACAGGAAATTGCAATCCCTGCTGGTAAGTTTTGATGCTGAGAAGGCATTCGATCAGGTGAGCTGGTCCTACCTAAAATATTTATTGCCTCTATACGGACTTGGGGGGTCCTTCTGTAGCATGGTAGAGCTCCTCTACACGGAGCCCTCGGTGAGAGTACTGTGTAATGGGGTGTTGTCTGCGGGCTTTTCGTTGGAGAGGGGGATGCGGCAAGGCTGCCCGCTGTCTCCCCTGCTTTTTGTGCTGTCCTTGGACCCTCTGGTGCAGAGGATAGAGGCCTCTAGAGATATACAAGGGATAGATATAGGGTCGCATACCTTTAAGATGGCTGCATTTGCCGATGATATGTTGGTGCACTTGTCGTCTCCCCAGGCGTCGTTACCCAGTTTATTAGAAGAATTTTCCCGTTTCGGCAGTTTTGCCGGGCTTTGCATTAACATGGATAAGTCGGAGGCTCTAGACGTGGCGGGGACGCTGAGGGGACAGTGGCAGGGGAGGTTCCCACTTAGGTGGTCGGGGGACTCATTTGTGTACTTAGGGGTGCTTTTGACCAGAGAACCGCGAGAGCTGTATAGAAAGAATTTGGAACGGGTTTTGGCCCAAACCCGCTCGCAGCTTTTGGCATGGGCTCCGTTGCCTCTGTCGCTGTTGGGCCGGGTGGCGGCATTAAAGATGGTGATCTTACCGCAGGTGCTTTACTGGTTTCAGACTCTTCTGGTGTGGATCTTGAAGCAGGACTTAAATTCCATGGACCGAGAGATTCGGAGGTTTCTTTGGAGAGGAGCGAAAGCCCGTATACCCCTGCATAGGTTGAGAGGGGGATGGGAATGAGGGGGGATAGGACTTCCAGATTTAAAGAACTATGCCCTAGCTTGCCAAGCGCGGCATATAGGTGACTGGTTGGGGAATACGGAAGTGTATACCCCTCGGGCGTTGGAAGAGGCGTTTGTAGCCCCGCTGTCCTTGTTGGCGGTGCTGCACCTGGACCGTAGGTCTCTCCCTGGGGGAGTGGTGAGTAGCGCGCTGATCCGCCCGGCGAGACGGACGTGGCAGCACTTAAATGGCATCTGGAGGGAGCCCCTAGAGGTGTCGAGCTGGCTGCCCATACAGGGGAATCATCGGTTTACTCCGGGGTCGGAAACACAGGTGTTTTGGGAATGGAGGAGATTAGGCATACAGAATATTGGACATGTGATTGACTCCACGTGGAAGTGCAGGTCTCTTGAGAATTTGGGGAAGGAGTATGGAGTGACTCGACGACACTTTTTTGCCTATGCCCAACTATACCATTATATAGCCTCTCTCCCACAGACTGCTTTGCGGGCGGAAAGAGCTGCGCAGATACTGGAGTTTTTTGCATTGGGAGAGGAGATTCCACCCACAATTGCTAATTTAAAGAAGCGTATAGACAGTTATGGGAGCCTGCTGGAGTATGGAATGGAGGAGGACTTGTGGGCTCGGGAGCTGTGTTTGGGGGTCCCCCCGGGGACACTCTATCGTGCCTTGGGTAGAATCAAGGGGTTGGTGGAGGGGTCCCGCTGGCGAAAAGTACAGTTCAAATGCCTAATACGAGCGCATATCTCTCCGAGACGAGCACTACGGTGTCGTATTACGGATGAGGGGGGCTGTCCAAAATGCTCTTGTCCCCTGGCTGACCTGGGACATATGTGGTGGAGGTGTCAGAGGATTCGCCAGTATTGGCGGAGGATTGCTGAGTATATGAGTAAGGTCATCCAGTGGCGGATTGACTGGACAGCATTACTTGTGGTGTTAGACCTGCTTGGGCCACTCCACCCGAAGGGAAGGTGGGAGCGTTTGCTAGTTAGGAAGGCATGTCTGGTGGGTAAGGGCCCGATACTTCACCGGTGGAGGGAGGAATCGAGCCCTACATTTTGGGAATGGCGAAATAGTTTCCACCAACTGATGCTTATGGAAAGGCGGGGCGCTAGG
Organism: Ichthyophis bannanicus; assembly: GCA_033557465.1. Taxonomy (NCBI): domain Eukaryota; kingdom Metazoa; phylum Chordata; class Amphibia; order Gymnophiona; family Ichthyophiidae; genus Ichthyophis; species Ichthyophis bannanicus. Next base: position 158,404,506 of record CM066043.1, on the reverse strand, counting down.
GGCAGTGCCCGCCGTTGAGCCTCGTTCTGGTTGGTGTGGGAACCATATATTCAGACTCTGGGTCCCCTCGCCTGGAACGAGGTGCTTCGGTTAGATTGAGGGGTAGACAGTATGTAGGAGGCCATGGAGTGACATGGAACTATAGTAGAAAGTGATCTGGTAGCTTAGGTGTATGTCCCCTGGGGTCTGAGGAAGGGTGGGGGGCAGGTGGAGGTGGGGGGAGGGAAGGGGGGATTAAATGTAAACTTTGCTGTATCTTTCTGATGCATGATCTGTCGAATTGTTCTGGAGTGGGGGATAAGATTCAACCCCCGCTCGAGATGTTATCCTTGTATACTGTTCGTATGTTCTGTTTGGTATTGATATGTGTTTAATAAACAGAGTTTAAAAAAAAAATCAAAATTGTTCAAAACTATGCTAGCTGTGGTGTTCAGTGTTGGCGCCTAATTTATTATTGTTTCCTCAATTAACTTGCTAGCACATGTCTGACAATAGTATTAAAAAAAAGGTTAGAAACTCCAGAGAGTAAAGAAAATGAATGTATTCAGTTAAATATCATCATGCCAGTGCTTTGGTACTGGTGAATTTCTTAGTTTTAAGAGTCACTGAAATGTTGGTGTATTTCTTTATAATTTTTTCTTTCTTTTTGGGCTTTAGTTCATGCTTTTTTTCAGTTGTAGTTGAAGGCAAGTTACATTCAGGTTTCACTTTCCCCACAGGGCTTACGATCTTAAGTTGTACCTAAGGCAGTGAAGGGTGAAGTGACTTGCTCAAGGTCACAGGAAGCATCAGTGGGATTTGAACCCTGGTTTCCAGCTCACTGCTAACCACTTGGCTACTTCTTCAGCTGATATATAGATGCTCTTCTTCTTTGAGGGATTTACTGTATGTTGGTTTGGACCCTTCTGCCATAAATGTTAGGGTATGCATATAAAAATCTTTTGTTCTGTTTTTCATTTGCTCCTCATTTCTGTCATGGAATGTGTGGATCTGAAACTGAAGGCTGTAGCAGTGCATACAATAATTCCTTTTTAAATCTGGTAGTTTCTTCTTTATTTCTAGCTCACTCAGAATCAGGGCTAGGACCTGGCATCATAAGCTTTCATTCACTAATACCTAGGCAATATTCATCTATTCTATATCCGCCTTTGCTCCTAGTAAAGTTAGTCTGATCACTACAGAGATGGTCCTGGGCCAGGGGCAGCCACCAGAGCCCTTTATGAAATGTTGCAATCATGAGCCCTAAATCTGGTCACCAACAGTTGCCCTTAAGCAGTGACCCTAGCTTCCATCCCCTCTGCCCTCCATCTTTGGGGCTGTGAACACTAACCTCATGGGTAGGTTCCATAAAACAATTCTTTAAAACAAAAAAACAGATATCTAGCAGAATGCTGGGATCTAAGTAAGTCTGCACATTGAAAATGAAGGATCAACAAATTGAAAAATGTATACTTATAGTGTGACACAATGGCGAATTTCCCCTTCCTCCATTCACAAACTCAGGTATGTCTTTGTGGAGGGCTTTGTGAGAAAAGACATGCTAAAGTTTATCTCAGTAGGTTGGCAGGGGCTAGCTGGGTGAGGAGGTCGTGTGTGTGCCTGGTGACTGGTTGTGCAGGTGAGGTATATGTATATCAGTGATATGAGTGATACAGTATGTACATTGAAAATGAGCATGGCCAAAACTGAGCTAATTATTTTTCTCCCTAAACCCTCCTTTCCCCTTCCTCCTTTCTCAATCTCTGTGGATAACTCTGTACTCTGTCTCCTCAGCTCGCAATCTTGGGGTTCTTTGGCTCTTCTCTCTCGTTCTCCACACACATCCAACTGATAGCTAAAACCTGCTGTTTCTTTCTCTATAATATCAGCAAAATTTGCCCATTCCTTTCTGAACACACTATTAAGACACTTATCCACTCCTTAGTCACCTCCTAATTAAACTATTGTAACCTACTCCTTGTTGGTCTCCCTCTGAATCATCTTTCTCCCCTTCAATCTGTTCAACGTTCTGCCCAGCTAATCTTCCGCCAGCCTTGCCATGCTCATATTACCCCTCTTTTCAAGTCACTTCATTGGCTCCCTATCTGTTTCCGCGTCCAGTTCAAAATTCTCCTGCTGACCTATAAGTGCATTCACTCTGCAGCTCCTCACTACCTTTTCTCTCTTATCTCTCCCTATAAACCCTCCTCGGGAACTGCACTCTTCTGGCAAATTGCTTCTATCTGTGCCCTTCTCTTCTATTGCTAACTCCAGCCTTCACTCCTTTCAGCTTGCTGTTCCTTATGCCTGAAATAAACTACTCGAGTCTGTACATCAGGCGCCTTCTCTGACCCTTTTCAAATCCAGGCTGAAAACTCACCTTTTAGATCTTGACTCACGTGATCTCCTTTGTGTTTCCTTACCATTCTCCTTAGATGTATTCCACGTCTATAGCTACTGTATTGTCTGTCTTGACTAGATTGTAAGCTCTGGTGAGCAGGGACTGTCTTTTACATGTGTCTGTGTCAGTAGTAGTAGTAGTAATAGAAGTACAGTATATTTGTCTACGTGGAGAGTATAGGTGTGTATGTATGAATATGCTCGTGTCTCTTGGTATATAGGCATTCTCTCTCTCCGCCTTCCCTGCCATGCACTTTCCCCTGCCCTCTTTTGCTCATTTCCCTTGCTCCTTCCACTTGCACGCACTTCTCTCCTTTCTGACCTCGTGCCCCTTACACTTCCCCCATCACCTGCTGTTTACAGGTTTTTGATTAACTTGTTTCACCACTGGGTCAGTTTCTCCTCTACTGCCATGACTTGGTCTCTGCAGGTCTTCACCATGTCCGTAGCTTCTTGCCTCTTCTTCTGCCAGTGGAAGTTAGATACCCATCAGCAGTCTACCAAAGCTGTGACTCCTCGTCCTTCTCCTGCTAGCTGGGGTTGCATCCCTGATGGCATAATGGAAATTGCATGTGTGGGTTTTTTTCCAGCTTCTGTGCCACAGGGATCGAGGTCCCCACTTTAACATCACTGCTGCTCATCTTTGGGTAGCGGGGCCTGACCACTCGCTGACTTCTGATCTGGACACCTCTTGTCTTTATTGTACACATAGGCTTGTTTGTCCATGCACAAACTTATTTGTATGAACAGACAGATACAGTCTCACTTACAGACGTATTGTTTCACGGAAACACACCTAAAACCCTTTTATTTTCAAATAGAGGCAGGCTACAGCAAGAGTGAAACAAAACTTGGAGTTTCAGTTGTTGTGGTTTCACATTGCTTTGCCATAGTTCCTGTGGTGCTAGGCATCTGTTGGGTTTTTAAACATGTAGAGTGCAATTCTGGCAAAAGACAGTGTACCTTTTCAATCTAGTGACTGTACAGTAGTTGTAAACTCTTCTCTTTAGGAGGGTGGATACTCTGAGTAATTACACAAATTATAGATCCAGCTGGAGATCACATTGCAGGAATATTTTTCCTCCACTGTTTGTTTTAGGGAACAAAGAGATTTTGTGACAGGATGGGAAGGGGGAGGGTTAAGTGCAACCTTTGAATGCCAGCTGGAGAAAGATGCTGTAAGGCAGTAGTCCTCAAACTGGCACATCAGACCCCTGCCAATAACCTCAGTTGAGCTTTGAGCACCATACCCCAAATTTCTGGGTCCTTAAATTCCACTCCTTCTGCCCCATTTGACCTTCTCTCTTCCCATTCCATAATCCTCTTTCCCTCTCTCTGCTTCTGAAGCTAGGAGAGAAGAGTGCAATATGCACCTCTACCACAGCGTTCTTAGCTGCATATTTTGAACCATGCAATGCCCCTTGAATCCCAAGAGAGAGGACCACCTTTGTGCTAACTATTTGGTGCCCTTGCTGCAATATTATAACATATTGTAACCTTTCCCCCCACCCCCCAGTTTGGAAACCCATACTGTAAGGAACCATGCAAATGTATGTTCATTGTTGCAAAACGTGCTGGCATCTAGACGCTGGTGAACTAGATCAGCAAACAGCACATCTTTCTATTCAGAATAAGCATCACAGCAGAATAGTATAGAATGCAGTTTGTAATTTAATTTAATTTGATTTGCATTGGCATTTATAAAATAGTGTTTATTCCTCTTTGTTTAGAAGGAGCTTACCTGAATAGTAACAAAGAGAAAGGGTCCCAGGATCTACTTCTGTTAGAATTGTCTATTCTGTAGCATTACCTCCTATAAAAATGTTTTTCAAGCTGTTTTCGTTTTCAGTTTGTGACACAGTGCCAAGAAAGGTTCTAAAACATTCAGGTTTCCTATAATTTCCAACTGCATATTAATAGACCAAAACAGGAATAAATTACAGTTCCACCTAAAACATGCAATAAAACTCATCATTTTATTTGCAACCTACAGAATTCAGATATTTTTTGGTGCAATAAATTTACACTGAGGTTATATTTAAGCATCCATTTGATTTAAGGAATTCAAATTAAACATAGATCTGAACTGTGAAAAACCTGATATATACATATGTTTTAAAATCAAACTAAACTTTTCCAGCCCTTAATCCAGGTGCACATAGTTAGCGCTCTCATCCATAATACATTACCGTTTATTTGAAGACCTATTTGCTGCTAGGTATTTCAGTGACCCAGGCCACTGAAATACCTAGTGATTGGATATTATGTGCCTCAGTTATTAACTCAATGACTGGCAAAGTATTGGGAGAGCCTATTTTGCTTCTTTCTCTTGTTTTTGAAAATCCTAATATAGTACCTTATTCCTTTCCTTCCCATTTGAAGGAATGATGTGTTAGGAGTCTGACGTTTATTGAACCCTTGTTGGACAATGCTGGGATGAAGGGTTTTCAAGACTTAAAAGGGAGAGGGGACTGGATTTAGCCAATGTATGGGATCAGGCAGGATGTCCACAGTATCCATTACTGGGGATATAAACCCTTCATTCTGAGGCATCAAGGATGTTGTTTACCTGAGTGTACCTAGGCTGCAGGGAAAACATTACAAGGTCTTGGTCGGGGAGGTAGATGGGCTCCACCGCTCATTCCCCTCCTCTGATCATGGCTTGGACAGCACCTTAGCCATCTTGGAGTGAGTTCCCCATTGTTCAGGGACTATGGGGATGCAAGGGCCAGGAGGGTCTAGAGACCATGCACAAGCAGCATACTTGCTGAGGGCAGCCTGCACATAGGGGCCAAAGCATCAAGCAGCACCCCCCTCATGGCTGACCATATAGGAGGACACCTAAAGCCACGCACATGGGGGCCATAGTGTCAAGCAGCACCCCCCATGGCCAACCATAAAGGACACCTACCCAGTGGTCTAACAGCAACTAAAGGTGGAAGATCACAGCCATCCATCCACCAACAGAGGGTCCCTCATGCTGGGAGAGGCTCTGGGAGTACACCACATGTAGGTGGTAAATCCCCCTTGATCAGCACCCCAGCAGTCATGGGAGGATCCCCCCCATGTCCATGGATTGCTGCAACCACAGTGCAAGGAGACTAAGCAGAGAACACTGATCAGCAAGCTCCAACACTGAAGGCCCACATTCAATCATACTAATATATGCTGCTGCTCAGAGCTATAGGCCTCAGTCAGATCCACACTCAGTCAGGGTGAGGGGCCATCAGCTCCCCCCCCCCCCAGATGCATAACCTGTTGTGGTGCCATAGCCCCCCAGGTGCATGTATTCATTGCCACATGCACTCCCACACACAGAGGCCAGAGTTCAGATGGCTCTTCTGCTGCCGCATCATCATTTAGCCATGAAGGGCATCACCTAATTTGCATGCCTCTCCCACCACTGTACTCTTCTGACTCCATTTCTGCTTCCGAGGCAAGTATTGAATGTAGCGCAGAGCCATAGGCTCTATCTCCTGACAACTCCACAGCACACAATGCCAGCAGCCCTCTGAAACCTACCCAGTGCATATGCAGATGTGAATAGCAGTCCGTCAGGACAGCTTTTGCTGTGTCCATGGATGTTTGTCCACTGTCCCAGCAGGGTAACCGCAGACCTGCAGGCCCTGGTGTTGAAATTGTCAGACTGGTGTGTTCCATCACCATATCAGCTGTACCATGCAGCACCCCCAAAATGATGGCCAAGGAGTGTGCCTTGGTATTTTGCCCGCATCTCCTGTTGGCCCTCTATTGTTTCAATGTGTTACCTCTGCTCCTGCCCTTCATATTTCTTAACACTCATGTATGAACCACAGTTGGCGTGCAGGAACAATGCGTGTGCAACTATTACCTGGTCAGAGGCAGGTGTTAGCTGCCCCTGCATTAGAGGAGTCAATTTGCATTTAGCATGTGAGTAGCGCACATGCCCCCAGCGTGTGCCATGCCTCTGCCCGGTCTCCACCCTCACGCCATCTCCTCTAGCATTGTTCTGGTAGGATGAGATTTTAAGCACAGTGGCATTTGCTGCAGGCGCTTCTTGCTCTCGTGCGGCCCAACTGTGCACAAAACCCTATGCAACTGGCTAGCACACTTTAGTAAACATGCCTCTAAGTAAGTACATGAGGCAATGGAGAGTTAAGTGACTTGCCCAAGATCACAAAGTGCAGCTTTTGGATTTGAACCTAGCTTTCCTGGTTCTCAGCCCCGAGTTTCCATTGTCAAAAAAATTGCACTTTTTGTATTTTGTATCTGAAATCAGCTCTGGTTTTGTGATAGGCCTCTAAGAGACTTAAATGCTTTTGAGCAGTGTTTTAGCGAATCTGGTACCACCTGCATAATTATCGCCATAATTTATAGGGGGCTGATTGTGGCAGAGAATGGGAAGGCTACACCCTGGCCCCTGTGAATATATTGAATAGTGATCTAGAGGTGCAGTTGGATGAGAGCAGCTGTAGGGGCATTTGGAGAAGCATACATGAGGTCTTTCTTTGCTCGAGAAGGATGTAATTAATGGTTAGAATCCTGCATTAAATTTACAGATTTCAATTTTTTTAACCCAAGATTTAAAACAACAGATTCAACTTGTTGGAGAGATTGTGGGAATCCATGCACTGTCTTTCACATGTGGTAATCTTGTCCCAGAGTGGATTATTCTAGACAGGCATGGGATAGGGGAGTTCCTCCATAATTTGTATGGATCTCTGTATCACTCCCTTGCCTAAGCTTCTAGGTTGATTGGGTAATATACAGACCCTCCAGAATTTAAAGAGCTGTGCAGCTAATGCTTGCTGCCTGTACATGGTAACAAAGCAGTGGAACTCTTCCTCCTTGTTGAATATTGAAGAAGCTGGAAACACTGCCAACATATAGTGCTTATGCTTCTCTATTAAGAATGAGAAGCATACATTTGAGATAGTATAGGGGACATGCTGGCAGTGTTATGAATGTTTGTGAAGTGACTGTCATGAAGACAGCATAAGTATATTCTCACATCTATGGTAAATCAATTGTTCATGGGATGTAGCTGCTTTGTACCTATCTCTGAAAAACATTGGCATAGGCATGCATTGATGCAGAAAATTATCTATTATCTGAAAATTAATTCAACTAGCAGAAAAAGCTCTCATTAGCTGAAGTTATTTTATTAGAAAACTGGCAATTATTTCCGAATCCTTAGAAAAATCAATTTTCTAGAACAGAATGGGTCAACCATTCCACTGAGCTCCACTCTGTAAGGCTGTTTATCATTAAATGATTTCCATCTTAATAGATCTTTATCTTTATTCTTACACTTGATTGACCACTCAGGCAGGAGCATCAGGGTGATTTACAATAAATAAGCTGCAGCAAGTCGGAAAGGAACGCCATTTCATAGGCAGGAAAGCGGAGGGGACAGAGCACAAAGAGAAAGGGTGGAAGAACACGCATATAAGAGCAATCAGGCAAATCAGGAAGGGCAAATGATCCGGTCCGGGGTTGGAGAGAGGTCAAAAGCAAGGCCGAAGAAATGGGTTTGCATCATTGCTTTGAACCTTGGGAAGGACTGTTCAGCACGGAATAAAATTGGGAGCGAGTTCCAAAGTGCTGGTCCAAGAAAAAAGAATGCAGAGTGACAGGTGAGCTCCAAATGTGCACAGGCAGGAGACGGAAGGGACAGGTGGTCATTCTGAATTGAGCGTAGGGCACGGGGAGAGGTATGCATGTGCAGGAGATCAGCAAGGTATTGGGGGCGTGCCAGTGTGAATAACCCTGTGCACGGTGGTAAGTATATTGTTGTGGAACCAGAATTTGAGGGGACGTCGCTGCAAACGAATAAGGAGAGGGGACACAGTATTTGTGTGTGAAAGTGAGTGAGGAGTCAAGCAGCTCTGTTTTGGAGTAACTATAGACGGTGGAGCTGATACTGGGGCAGTTCTGCTAGGACGACATTGCAGTAGTCCAGAAAGGATAGAAGAAACATAGAAACATGATGGCAGAAGAAAACCACAAGGCCTATCTAGTCTGCCCTTCCATATCAACCACTACTGCGGTCCACTTTTTTCCTTTAGAGATCCTCTGTGTTTGTCCCATGCTTTTTTGAATTCAGATGCTGTCCTCATCTCTACCACCACCACTGGGAGACTATTCCACGCATCTGCCACTCTTTCCGTAAAGAAATATTTCCACATATTACTCCTAAGTCTATCCCCTTTCACCCTCATCCTATGTTCCTTTGTAGCAGAACATGCTTTCAGTCGAAAGAGGCTCTCCTCCTGTGCATTTATACCACAGAGGTATTTAAACATCTCTGTCATATCACCTCTATCCCACCTTTCCTCTAAAGTATGCATATTAAGATACTTAAGTCTGTCCTCATATGCTTTATACCGAAGACCACTAACCATTTTTGTAGCTACCCTCTGTACCGACTCCAACCTCTTTATATCCTTATGAAGGTGTGGTCTCCAGAATTGCGCTTAGTACTCCAAATTAGGTTGCACCAAAGACTTATACAAAGGCACTATCACCTCCTTTCTTCTGCTGGCCATTCCTCTCCCTATGCACCCAAGTATTCTTCTAGCTTTCACCATTGCTTTTCTACCTGTTTAGCGACTTTAAGATCATCAGACACAATCACGCCTAGGTCCCGCTCTTCTTTTGTGGACAGAAGTACTTAACCCCCTATACTACATCGCTCCCTTGGATTGTTGCAGCCCAAATGCATGACCTTGCATTTTTTGACATTAAATCTCAGCTGCCAAATTCTAGACCATTCTTCAAGCTTAGCTAGATCCCTCCTCATGTTGTCCACATCTTCCTGTGTATCTATATTGCAGATTTTGGTATCATCAGCAAAGAGGCAAACCTTACCCAACAGTCCTTCCGCAATATCACTAACAAAGATGTTAAAAAGAATAAGACCAACGACAGATCCCTGGGGCACACCACTGGTAACCTCCTTCTCCTCAGAGTGAGCTCCATTTACCTGTACCCTTTGTCGCCTCCCACTCAACCAATTTCTAGCCCAAGCAGTAAGTTTAGGATCCATCCCTAGAGTGCTCAGTTTGTTTATAAGTCACCTATGATAAAACGGTGTCAAAAGCTTTACTGAAAACTAAATACACCACATCTAGGGCTCTCCCTTGGTCCAACTCCCTGGTCACCCAGTCAAAGAAATCAATCAGATTTGTCTGACAAGATCTGCTTCTGGTGAATCCATGCTGCCTCGGATCCTGCAATCTGTTGGACTCCAGAAACCTCGCTATTTTCTCTTTCAGCAGCTTTTTATTTATTTATTTATTTTATTTAAATGGATTTCTATACCGCCTTTTCCTACAATCAAGACGGTCTACACAGCAATCAGTCAACAAGATACAGTGTCTAGTGTGTGCATGCATTGAGCAGTGAGTGCGTGTGTGTGTGTGTAGATGGACATTGATTCTTGGTGAGCTACTTACAGCGTGGGCTATTTACAATACAATGTACATCAGGACTTTACTTTAGTACTAAATCATGTCGCTAGGGCGGGGTGTTGAGTTGGGGTATTGTCTGTTGCACCGTTTAAGTGACGTCACCGTAGTGCTCTATGAAGAGGGTCGTCTTTAACAGTTTCCTAAAGTCCTTCATGTCTGTTGTTGACCGTAGTTCATCAGGGAGGGTGTTCCAGATTGTTGGTGCCGCCTTTGATAAGGCTCGTTTTTCGGTGACCTTGCGTACCTTGTTGATGTCTTTAGGGGTGTTGGCATGGTTGGATGTGCCTCTCCTCCTCAGTCTTGTGCTGCTGTCGGGTTGTATGAGTGGATGTAGGCTGAAAGCTGACGACTGTTGCTTGATTTTGAATATGTTAGTGATTGTCTTGTATCTAATGCGGGAGCTGATTGGTAGCCAGTGGGGGTCTTTTAGGGTAGGTGTGATGTGTTCTTGTTTTGTGGTGCCAGTTATTATGCGAGCTGCTGTGTCTTGGGCCAGTTGCAGTGGCCTGAGTGTCTGTTTTGTTAGGCCAAAATAGATTGGGTTGCAGAAGTCTAGGATTGGGGTTATTAGTGCCTGACAGACTGTGCGGAAGTGTTCCTGGGAGAGGAGGGGTTTGAGGCGTCGGACTAGTCTCATCCTGTGGTATGCATTTTTGGTGGTTCTGCTGATGTGGGTCTGAAGGTTCAGTTCTTTATCCAGGGTCACTCCGAGGTATTTCACTTCTGGTTGTATGTGTATCATTCTGTCGTCCGCATAGATTGGGTATTTTATCACGTGTTCTCTTATGATGCTGCATATTGGCTGGATGTAAAGGTTAAATAATAGTGCTGATAGGGCGGATCCTTGAGGTACGCCTTGCATTACCTTTATGGGTTGGGATGTGTTGGGACCGATCTTGACCTGTATCTGTCTGTCCGTTAAGTAGGAGTGGAACCACTTCAGTGTGGCTCCGTGTAATCTGATGTTCTGTAGTCTTGCTAGTAGGGTTCCGTGGTCCACTGTGTCGAATGCTGATGAAATGTCAATGAAGATCATGAGTATTCCTTTCTTTCTGTTGTCTATGAGGTGTAGTATGTCATTAAATAGGTATAGCAGGAGTGTTTCGACTCCGTGGTTGGGGCGAAAACCGTGTTAGTTAAGGTACAGTTGTGCGCGGTTGTCGATGTGTTCCTGTAGCTGATGTTGTACCACTTTCTCAATAATCTTTGCCAGTAGAGGGATGCTTGAGATAGGTCTGTAGGCTGCTGGGTTGTTCTTGTCGAGTGGTGATTTCTTTGGGATTGGTCTTATTGTGGCGAGTTTTAGCTGGTCAGGCATGATTCCTTGGGTTAGTGAACTGTTCACCATGTTATGTATGGTGTGGATAAAGTTTGACTTTGTCGCCTTAATCCATGTAACTGGGCATGGGTCTGTTGGGGCCGTGCTTGTGTTGATTGCGATGATGATGTGTGAGAGCTGCTCTGTGGATGGGTTGCTGAATTTGGCCCAGGTTTTTCTTGAGGGGGTGGCTGGTTTGGTGTTTGGGTCTGTTTTCCTTTGTGTAGCTGAATGGAATTTTTCTTGGATATGGTCTGCGAATGCTTGTGGATCTATTTGAACTTCGCTCTTGTTTTCTGTTCCTTGGTGAGGGTTTTCACGATTTCAAAGAGCTCTCTCGGTTTGTTGTTTGATTTGAGTATGATGTTGGTGTGGTATTCTTTCTTCATTTGGTTGATGAGTTCGTTGTATTCTTTTTGTTTTGTTAAGTATAGTTCCTGATTGTTGGGCGACTTGGTGTGTCTCCATCGCCGTTCTAACTTACTGAGTTCCTTCTTCTCATTCCATATGGTTTTTGAGTACCAGGGTGTGTGATGTGCTTTGGTGTGGCAAGCTTTCTTGGGTCTGTATTCTGTGGCTTTGGCAGCAGCATTGAGGATGCTGTTCCATTTTCTGATTTGCTTGTCTTTTTTCAATAATTTGTTTGTCTGATTTGCTTGTCTTTTTTCAATACTTTACTCACCACAGAGGTTAAACTAACCGGCCTGTAGTTTTCAACCACATTCTTATTTCCACTTTTGTGTAAAGGGACCACATGTGCCTCTTTCGAGTCCTCTGGCACCTCTCCCGACGCCAAAGAAGCATTGAAAAGATCAGTCAGTGGAGCTGCTAGAATGTCCCCAAGTTCCCTCAGTATTCTCGGGTGTATCCCATCCAGTCCCATCGCTTTGTCTGTTTTAAGTTTAGCTAGTTCCTCACAAATACAGTCTTCTGAAAATTGTTCAAGATGCCCTTCACTTCTGTTCCTATTGTGGGTGTTTTCTGAGGTCCTGCTCTTGGTGGTGATCTCTTGAATTTCATGAAGGCCTACCTCTTTTTCTTCACCTTTTCAGCTATTTCTTTTGAAAATCATAACAGTCCCCTTTTCCTTTTACCTTTATTTACCATTTTAACAAAAAGGTTGGTTGCCCTTAAAATATCCCCTTTCAGTTTTTCCCACTGTTTTTCTACATCCTCTAGCTGTTCCCATCCCGCTAAAGACTCCCTGAGGTATTGGCCCATCTTGGCAAAGTTAGTTTTCCTAAAGTCTAAGACCCTCGCTTTTGAAGAAGGGACACTACAAGCGTCAGGAGGACAGAGGGAGAATGGAACACACTGCCCATAGATGGTGAAGTGTGGTAAACGAGCAGCGCACGAGTGAAGTAATTTGTTGGTGAAAGGAGAGGGAAGAATTGAGAGTGACAACAAGGTATTGGATGAAGTGAGGGGTATACGACTGTCAAGCAGAACAGGAGCTACTGAAGGGCAGGCAGCACCAAAGGTGAAGCATATAGCAGCCGATTTAGCAGGGTTAAGGTGCAGGTAATTGGAGGACAGTGTTGAGGAGATCTTTTCAAGACAGGAGTTCAGGGGAGTGAGGTCAGGGAAAAGAGGGCTAGTGCAGAATAGGAAAATAATGTCGTCAGCATAGTAGTATGCCGTCAATCCAGATTGCTGTATTACTAAAGTGAGTGGAGCTAGAAAAAGGTTGAAGAGGAGGGGTGCCAATACAGAACCCTGGGGGACCCCGCAGGGGAGGGGAGTAGCTGGCAAGGAGGAGGGACCAATATAGACAGAGAAGGAACGGGAGGAGAGAAATTACCAAAACCACTGGTGCACCATCCCACAAACCCCATAGTTGCGTAGGTGAGTCAGAAGTGCAGGATGGTCAGCAAGGTCAAATGCTGAAGACAGGTCCAAGGAAACTGCAAGAGAGAAATCACTTTGTTCATGTCCCAAGTGAAGTTCATTCAGATAGGAGAGAAGGATGGTTTCTGTACTGTGGCTGGTTCAAAAACCGGATTGACAGGGATGGAGGACAGAGATGGAGTTGAGATGCATGGATAATTGTGAAAATAATACCTTCTTCAAAGAAGGGAAGGTTGGAGACGGGACACCAATGCGCGGGGAAAGAGATATCTAACATTCTATGTAAGTACCAAAGTGTAGACTTAAATTCCCCAGTTGGTTAGATTGCCCAAGATATCAACATGGAAACATGACAGCAGATAAAGATCATACAGCCTATCCAGTCTGGCTTTCCATACCAACTGCTGCAGTTTCTTTTTTTCCTTTCGAGATCTTCTGTATTTGTCCCATGTTTTCTTGAATTCATATACAGTCCTTGTCTCTACTATCCCTCAACTGGGAGACTATTCCATGCATCTACCATTCTTTCCATGAATAAATATTTCTGCAAATTACTCCTGAGTCTAGTCCCTTTCGCCTTCATCCTATGCCCCCTCATTGCCGATTTCTTTCAATTGAAAGAGGCTCTCCTCCTGTGCATTTATGCTACAGAGGTATTTAAATGTCTCTATTATATCTCCTCTCTCCCTCCTTTCTTTCAAAGTATACATATTGAGATCTTTAAGTCTGTCCCATATGTCTTATGACAAAGCCCACTGACCATTTTGGTAGCCACTCTCTGCACAGATTCTATCCTGTTGATATCCCTTTGAAGGTGTGGTCTCAGGAATTGCACACAATGCTCCAAATGAGGTCTCACCAAAGACTTACACAGAGGCACTATCACCTCCTCCTTCCTGCTGGCTATTCCTCTCCCTGGGCATCCAAGCATCTTTCTGGCTTTTCACGCTCTTCTTTTGTGGACAAAAGTACCTCACCCCCTATACTGTACTGCTCCCTTGGATTTTTGCATCTCACATGCATGACCCTGCATTTTTAGTATTAAATCTTAGCTGCCAAATTCTCGATCATTCTTCAAGCTTTGCTAGATCCTTCCTCATGAACTCCAGGAACAAGCAGGAATGTAGTCTTCACATATGGGTATCGTCGGTACCAACGGAGCCTGCACGGGAACGCTCCCCAGCATCCAATAGGAAAGCTTTTGGGAGCATCCCTCAGCACATGCTCGCTGCCTTCCCGCCTTTCCAACTGTCCCCCTTCAGTTCTTCGTTTTCCGCGGAGCTGACAGGACACATACCCTGTCACCGCAGAAAATTTCTTCTTTAATCTTGTTTTCTTGTGGTCGCATTTGCCTCCGCACGATGCCTACCGGTACCGCCGGTTCTTTTCTTCTTAAAAAAAAAATAATTCTGAATTGTTTCTCTTCAGAAACTTTTATTTTTCGGTGCTAGGCGCCATTTTGGGCACTAGGCCCCATTTTTCCTTAAAGATGGAAAAACCAGCTAGTGGTTTTAAAAAATGCACTAAGTGTGGCGGTACCATTTCCGTCACCGACACCCATGACTGGTGTCTTAAAAGTTTAGGCCCTGACCATTCTCCATCTGAGTGTCTCTCTTGTATGGGAATGACTAAAAGAGGAAGACAGAACCGGGCTGCAAAGCTCGGTACCCTCTTTTCTTCGGATGCCAGGTCCATTGCATCGACATCTTCAAGAGCCTCTTCTTCCTCCCATGGATCTCAGGTAACTAAACATAAAAGCCGGTCCTCAAAGGGTAGCTCTCCTGCTAAGCATCGAGAGGCCATTGGCATTGCCCTTGAGGGAACCACACCGGCAAAACAGCCCCGGCGGGAGGCTTCGGCCTCCAAAGCATCAACGGGGTTCCAGGATTTTCTTGAGGCCTCGGCCTCGACAGAACTACTGTGCCATGTTCAGGGGTCCTGGCCACCTTCACCAGTACCGACACCCAGGCATCAGCAGCATCGATAGACCAGAGATTCCTCGCTATCGAGCGCAGTATTGCAGCTCTCCTTACAGTTGCGGTACCGTTGACACTAGTGGTTCAACGGGCACTGGTACCGACACAGATACCGGTACCAGTACCGACGGTACCGGCCCCGGTGGGAATTCTTCCCATGCCGTCTCTGCCGGGTATCAAAAGATCGGTACCGGATTAACTCGGTACCGACTTCGATCGATACCGGGACCATGCCTTACATGAACATCGTGATCAGCGATACTTCGAATCCTCCGATTCTGATGACTCTGATAATTCTGCCGGTAGCAGAGTTTTTCTCCCGAAAGACTCTTCTTCTCCCCAACGCAGAATGTTGCCTCCGGAGGACATGTCTTTTCAGGATTTTATTTGTGATGTTGCCAAAGGCCTTTCAATCATGGTAGCTTCTGAAAAGTAACCTAGAGCAAAGGAATTGGAAATTCTCCAATATCCTAAGGCTCCAAAGGAGGAAGCCACTCTGCCCATCCATGAAATTCTTCATGATCTGATGCTCAGGATGTGGGAGACAACTTTGACCACATCTCCTCATTCTAGGAGGCTTGATACCATGTATCGAGTTCCACCATGTCCTGGATTTCAAAAGACTCAGCTGCCACACCATTCAATGGTAGTGGAGTCAGCCATGCATAGGATGAAAAGTGCAAAGAGACATGCATCCAATCCTCCAGGTCGTGAATGCAGGACTCTTGATGCTTTTGGACGTCAAACTTTTCAGGCTTCCATGCTTTCAGCTAGGATCAGCTCATATATTTTATATATGGGAATGTTCCTCAAAGAGGTCACAGGAGATTTGGAGCTTATGAGCCCACTTCTCCCAGATGACAGACGACAAGACTTCCTTACTCCTGTCAGGCATGCTCAGGATGTCTCCAAGTTTGTGAATCGTGCAGCCTTTGACTGCTTTGAATGAATCAACAGAACCTCTGCTATTGCCATTGGTGCACGACGGATTGCCTAGCTTCAGGCATCAGACTTGGAGATTTGGGTACAGGATAAATTAGGCAACATCCCTTGCACAGGAGAAAACCTCTTTGTCAAGAATTGGCAGGAAAAGGCTAATGAGATAGATGCTGACAATATCACCTTAGATAGATTGTTAAAATCTACAGCCACTCCAGCCAAAAAGAAACCCTATAAAAAACCCTCTTTCAGTAAAAAGAGGAAGTTTTATCCATCCTATACCCAGCAAAGCCAAGCTCACGGTCAAGTTGCCCAAAGGGGACAACAACAGCAATTTAAACAGCAGAAGAAGCCAAAAGGCCCGAGAGCTCAACCAGCTCCGCAGGTTCAGCCCCCTCAAGGGCTTTGACTCCTTCCTAGAGAGCTTAGCCTTCCTGCCTCTGAGGGGTCCAGAACCCCTAAATATTCCAGGCAGGCTGTGTCATTGTGCCAACAGATGGCACCAAATAACAGCAGAAAATTGGACTCTGTCCATTGTAGGAGAGGGGTACAAGCTTCATTTTCACAGCATGACCCCTCCTACAATCCTAAGGCAGTTCAATTTCCAGACCTCTGCAGACAATCTGCTGAATCACAAGGTCTCAACACTTCTTGCCCAAGGTGCAATAGAGGAAGTACCCATCCTCCAGCAGGGTACAGGGTTCTACTCCCCCTATTTTCTTATTCCAAAGAAAACAGGGGGACACAGACCCATTCTAGACCTCAGAGAATTGAACAAATACCTGTTCCGAGGGAAATTCAAAATGATTTCTCTAGGAACTCTTCTGCCATACCTTCAAAGTCAGGATTGGCTTTGCTCTCTAAACTTAAAGGATGCATATACTCACATTATGATCCATCCAGATCACAGGAAATTCTTACGATTCCTTATCAAGGGAAAACACTTCCAGTACAGGATTCTTCCCTTTGGTCTGGCTTCTGCACCAAGAGTTTTCACGAAATGCATGGCAGTAGTAGCTGCATTCCTGCGAACCCTAGGGATATTAGTCTTCCCTTACTTGGACGGCTGGCTCATTCGAGCCTCCACGAGTGCAGAAGCCAGCTCTGCACTGTCTCGCACAATGCAAATCCTCCAATACTTGGGATTGGTAATAAACTTCCCAAAATCCCAACTTGTTCCTTCCCAGTCTCTGGAGTTCATAGGAGCCTGTTTAGATACCAGACAGTCAAGGGCTTTTCCTTCCACAGGCCCGGTGTCTTTGCATAGTGTAACTAGCTTCTCAAGCAGCAGGAAAATCCTCCCTAACTTCTCGAGAACTGCTACAGTTACTGGGACACATGGCATCCACAGTTCATGTAGTTCCCTATGCTCGACTCCACATGCGATCATCCCATTGGACCCTATCCACACAGTGGACACAGGCCACAGGACGTCTGTCAGACAAGATATCAAACTCTCATCGACTGATCTTGCCCCTTCAATGGTGGCAATCACTGGAGAATCTTTTAGTGGGGTCTCCTTTCCAACAATCCCTATTCCAGGCCGCCCTAACAACAGGTGCATCACAGGTGGGTTGGGGAGCACACCTACATCATCTCTCTACCCAGGGCACCTGGACTCCACAGGAGGCTTGTCTTCACATAAACCTCCTAGAATTAAGAGCAATCTGTTTAGCTCTTCGAGTATTCCATGCCCAGCTCAGCTACAAGACAATCCTAGTCCAAATGGACAATCAAGTAGCCATGTTCTATGTGAACAAGCAGGGCAGAACAGGCTCTCTGTCATTATGCAATGAAGCTTTACGACTTTGGGCCCTCGCCAGAGAGCATCAAATCCACCTTCTCGTGGTATATCTTCCAGGCATTCAAAAACTTTGGGCAGACAAACTCGGCCGAGTACTGCTGCCTCACGAATGGTCTCTCCACCTAGACCAGGTGACAAAGATATTTCACATCTGGGGGACTCCAGACATAGACCTCTTTGTAAGTCCACTGAATGCCATACTTTCCCGGTTCTGTTCCAGGATTCCGGCTCACAATTGACAGGCAAGGGATGCCTTCCTCCTTTATTGGTGTCAGGACTTCCTCTATGCCTTCCCACCTATTCCCCTCATCCCCAAAACACTCTTCAAGCTTCAGAGACAGAGGTCGTATGATCCTCATAGTGCCACGGTGGCCACGCCAAATGTGGTATCCCCTGCTTCTACATCTCTCTCAAGCTCCGCCTCTGAAGTTAGGGTGTGCTCCAGATCTCCTTTCCCAAGAGAGCGGGACCCTATGGCACCCGAATCCCCAGTCCCTGCATCTCACGGCCTGGTTGCTGAAAGCTTAAATCTTCAGGATCTCAACCTTTCCCAACAGGTAAAGGATATCCTTCAGGTTTCTAGAAAACCTTCCACAAGATGATCTTACGCCTTCAAGTGGAAACGTTTCACTATATGATGTTCCCAGAAGGGGTTAAATCCCCTGGTGATACCTTTGGAAGCGATACTAGAGTATCTACTTCATTTATCAAATTCTGGTCTAAAGACCAATTCAGTAAGAGTCCATCTTAGCGCAATTACAGCTTCCTATAAGCCTCTAAATAGACAACCAATTTCCTTTCATCCTCTCATATCCAGATTTATGAGAGGTCTTCTGTTAACAAAACCTCCCATCAAACCACCATGGGACTTAAATATAGTTCTCGGGGGGAGGAAGTGACGTCACCCGATAAGATGGCAGCCTAATTCTTCGGCTCCCGTCGGGACGCTACATTTGCGGAGAAATTAGCCTTCTTAATCCCCTTTTTGGTGTGTAGACTGGTCAGCTTGGGAGTGCGCACGGCATGGCGATGTCGGCAAAGAAGAAATTGGCCCAATTTAAGTCTTCCTGTAGCGGAGAGCGAGAGCGGGCCGATAGCGCGTCTCAGGAGCACGTGGAGTCTGGAGCAGATTTTGATGATGAACCTGATCGGGCAGACGAGGGCTGCACGCGCAGCGACATTTGGGGGTGGATGCGCTCCTTGAACCGGGAGATTGTCGCTACCAGGGGAGACATAAAGGAGGCCCTTACAGCGATCAGAGCGGATGTGCGCAACCTGGGGCATCGGGTGGAGAAATTGGAGGAGCAGGTGGACCTCCTGACCGAGAGCGACCTGGCTGCCGAGACTCGAATACGGAAAATGCAAGGTGAACAAGATTTGCTTAAGGACAAATTGGAGGACTTAGAAAATCGTTCCCGCCGTAGCAATGTCCGGATCCGGGGCCTTCCGGAGTTGGCGGCATATGCTGATGCCAGGGAGGTGGTTCAAAAGGTGTGTCAGTTTTTACTGAGCCCTCAGCAGGGAGCTGCAGCAGCGGAGCCGGTATCACTGGAGAGAGCCCATAGGGCGCTGGGCCCGCCAAGACCGGGGAAACCTCATGATATTGTGGCCTGTCTCTCTTCCTATGCGACTAAGGAGAGGGTGATGCGGGAGGCTAGCAAGCGCCGGAGCTTTGTGTGGGATGGTCAGACTGTGGAAATCTATCACGACCTCTCAGTGGCTACTTTGCAACGGCGGAGGGAGTTGCGGCCTGTTACGGCATACCTCCGGGCTGAGAAACTGAAATATCGCTGGCTTTTCCCATTTGCCCTATTGATGGATGTGAACGGGCGGGGACTTCGGGTGCGGACTTTGGAGGAAGCGCGGGCGACCTTGCGTCAGGAGGGGATGCCTCGACTTCCCAACAATGTGCCGACTAAGATACCCTCGGTGACTGCCGGCGTTGGATCACGCTGGGAGAGGGTGCCAGTGCCGGGACAACGTTTGCGGAGGAAAGCGGGCCCTGCATCAACAGCGGCTGCCGGTGGAGAGGGCCTGGAGGAGCAGCCTCCGGCAGGGGGCACATGAACTCTGGACATGAGTGCTGTGTGGGCTTAGTTTATGAGGGAACGTTACATGTTTTGTTTGGAAAAGGGTATATTGTATATTGCAAGGGTGCAGCTTTGCTCTATGCGGATAGGGGATAAGAAGTTGCAGCAGTGTCCTCGGGAAGGTCTCTTCCTTGATGACAGGCTGAGATCAGCTCTGCGGGCAGCAGGGGGGGATGGGGGTGGGGGGAGAGACTTCATCTGTGTGGGGGTGGGGGTGACAAACGGTTTATAATGGCTTCCGCACTAAAAGTGGGGTGTCTGAATGTGCGGGGGCTCAATACGCCACAGAAACGGAAACTGTTGTGGAGGGAGGTGAGGGAACGACAATAGCAGGTGATCTTCCTCCAGGAGACCCATCTGCATCGTGGGGACGAGCGCCTAATGCAGTCAGGAGCGTTCTGGGGTTTCTATGCGGCGGGGGAGGGGAACCAAAGGAAGGGAGGGGTGGCTGTTCTGATTCGACACGATGTCCCCTTCACGCTGGGGAGGGTCTTTCGAAAGCCTGATGGTAGAGCTGTGGGGGTGGTGGGAGAAATTGGGGGCGAACAAGTGACCCTAGTCTCGGTTTATGGTCCAAATAGCCTCCCGGGGCCATTTTGGGTGGACTTGGGTGGGTGGCTGGTAGGGCGGATTCAAGGGGCATGCCTGATGGGGGGCAATTGCAACTTAGCATTGGATGGGAGGCCCAGCCGTAGAGGGGGACGGGCTCCCGGGTCTGCGGGAGTTTCAGAATAGCCTCCAAGACTTAGGCCTAGAGGACCTGTGGCGGTTGGCACACCCCAAGGAACGGGATTATATCTATTATTCTTCTGTGCACGGCACGTATAGCCGTATTGATTATCTTTTCGGAGATGCCTACTGGCGAGAAACATTGGAAGGGGTGCGGATAGGGACTGCCACCTGGTCTGATTATGCGCCGGTGGAGGCAGGGTTTGGCTCCCCGGGTGATGTGGGCTGTCGCTCATTTTGGAGATTGAATGAGTATCTCCTTCATGGGAAGGAGCTAGTGTCGCGATTGAAATGGGTGATTGGGGATTATATGGCATTGAATGATACTGGGGAAGTGACCATGGGGGTTCTCTGGGACGGGTTGAAGGCGGTGCTCCGGGGTCACCTGGTGCAAGAGGGAGCGAGGAGGAAGAAGATGAGGGAAGAGGAAATACAGCGACTCACCGGGCAATTGGAAGAGCTAGTATAAGAGCATAAGCAGAGGGGGGGGGGGGGGGGGCAGGTGCTTGCAGGGTCAAATTGAAGAAACCCGTCGCCAGTTGAATGCGCTGCAACTTGAGCATATCTCCTATCAGTTGGAGAGGGTACGCCAGAGATATTACGAATTTGATAATAAAGCGGGACGCCTGTTGAGCACTAAATTAAAGGCTCAGCGACGGCGTCAAGCGGTGGTAAAAATTAAAGGGCCTCAGGATGTGATGTTGTATAAAGGTAAGGCTATTAGAGATAGGTTTCGTGACTATTATAGAGAATTATATGCAGCAGAGCCCGGGGGGGATGCGGAGGCTATACAGGCGTACTTGCAGAATGCCGGGGCGGGGAGTAGGCGCCTGGAAGGGGCAGAGGGGGAGGAGCTTGAAGGTGAAATTGTCCTTGAGGAGGTTCAGGGGGTTATCAGAGGCTTGGTGCAGGGTAAAGCCCCTGGTGTAGATGGATTTATGAGTCTGTTTTACAAAACATTCTCGGTGGAGCTGGGACTGATCTTGGCGCGTGTCTTCAACGCGGTGTTGCAGGGGGGGCCTTACCGGCCTCAATGAATCAGGCAGCCATAGTGGTCCTTCCAAAACCAGGTAGGGACCCGACGGTGTGTAGTTCGTTTTGACCCATCTCTCTACTCAATCTCGATGTAAAGATTTTAGCCAAGGTGTTGGCCTTGCGCCTGGGACCGTATATGCCGAGACTGATCCACCCGGATCAGTCGGGATTTATTGAGGGTAGACAACCTGCGGACGGGGTGCGACGGGTTTTACAATTGGGGTGGTTAGCTCGGCGGGAACAGCAACAGGCTATGTTCTTAGCCATTGACGCGGAGAAGGCCTTCGATAGGGTCAATTTTGGTTTTTTGATGGCTACTTTGGAGTATATTGGCTTAGGCCCCAACTTTCGATCTTGGCTCCAGGCCCTCTACGCCGCTCCGGAGGCTGCGGTCTTGGTTAACGGGGGGTACTCTGATTTCTTTCCCTTGGGGCGGGGGATGCGGCAGGGGTGCCCACTGTCCCCGTTCCTCTTTGCATTGGTTATGGAGCCACTGGCGGCTCGGGTCCGGTCGCTACACAATCTTAGGGGAATAGCGGTGGGCTCCCAGCAACATAAGATTGTTCTCTTTGTGGACAATTTGCTTTTTACTCTGACGCAGCCGATTGTTTCCTTACCACTCCTGATGCGGGAATTGCGGGATTATGGGAGGCTCTCGGGTTTTAAAGTTAATTGGGATAAAACAGAGGCATTGTCGATTTCTTTGCCGCCCCAGCAGGTGTTATCTCTGCAGGCCTCGTTTCCCTTTAGGTGGGCCAAGGGGGTCATAAAATATTTAGGAGTTCAGGTTACGGTGGATCAGGGGGATCTCTATGGGGCAAATTATCCGCCCCTATATGGTCAGTTGCGACGGGATTTGGCTCAGTGGGGGGGGGGGGCAGGACTTGTCTTGGTTGGGGAGAATTGCGTCTGTGAAGATGAATGTGCTGCCCCGTTTTGCTATATTTGTTTCAAACGCTTCCGGTCCCGCTCCGCTTATGGGATCTTAGGGCCTTGCAGAGTCAGGTGTATGCCTTTGTTTGGAGAATGAGCATTCCACGGGTGAGTAGGCGGGTACTGTACGCGACAAGGGGGCGGTGTGGGTTGGGGGTCCCCGACCTCGTTCGTTATTATGAGGCAGCTCAGCTGCGAATGGTGTTTGAATGGAGAGATGGGGGGGGGGGTTAGACCTAAGGGCTTTTGGGAGGTGGAGCAATATTGGGCGGAGGGGCTTTCGTTGTGGCATTTGCCCTGGTTGATGGGCCCCCCTCTGGGAGGTCGATGGTGGGACAACCCATTTCTGTGGCATTTGTTCATGCAATGGCGTAAGGCTCGCAGGAAACTAGGGCCAGGGGTGATCTTTTCCAAATTGGCTCCGATACGGACGACCTTGGGATTCCTCCCAGGGCGGGCGGGGGTCTTTCAGAGATGGGAGAGGGCGGGATTGGATATGTTTGCTAAGCTTCTCGGATCTTAGGGTTACATATCACTTGCCCAGTAGCGATTTTTTTCCTTATATGCAGGTTGCCCACTTCCTTAACCAACACGGGATTCGGGAATCTTGTCAGGAGGGGGGGATGATCGGGAGGGGCTGTGGGTGGCTTGGGAGAAATCCAGGGGACTGATCTCAGTTCTATATAGGAGGTTAGGGGGCACTTCCTCCTTGAGGTTTCCTCATCAGCTGGAGTGGGAGAGGGATTTGGGGAGGGAGCTGGATGACCAGGAGTGGAAGAGGGTGCATGTTAATATAGGCAGACAGGCCCTTTCCGTGTCAGTGCGGGAGACCTCTTATAAGCTCCTTTTTCGATGGTACTATACACCGGTGCGACTGCACAAGATGTTTCCGGCAGTGTCCGATCTTTGCTGGAGAGGGTGTGGGGGGCAGGGGACCTTTTTGCAAATGAGGCCCCTTATGCAAATGAAGCCCCGCACCCCCCTTGGGCCGCCCCTGCTGGGGGCCCACAAGTTTTGTTGGCGTAGGGCCTCACTCAAGGTAAATCCGTCCCTGGGTCCCAGGCTATTGCCCTAACCACTAGGCTACTCCTCCATTCCACTCCATCTGGATCATTCACCCCAGTCCCCGGCCACACCATCTTCATACACCCCTCACTTCCATTCACCACCCACCCTTCATTCATCATATTTCTGAAACCCAAATTAGTTGTATTTTCCACCATTTAATCACTCACATATAAATCTATCCAGTCCGCAGTTCAAGTCTCTTCAGCCTTGATCCTCTGCAGGTCTCCTCCTTCTTGCTGTTCTTCTGCACTGGGTTTATGGAAAACTACTGCTGCCACTTGTCTCTATCGGTGAACCGGATCCACAGTGCTGCTTATGTCCAGGCTGGTCTGAGCCTTGACGGTCATGTCACAGCTCTCAGTGTTGGAGCCATCGCTGTGTCAGTGGCCAACTTGTGCTCAGTCTCTATGGAAGAGATCTGCAGGGCTGCAACGTGGTCTTCGGTCCACACATTCACATCACATTACTGTCTGGATGGGGATTTCCAATGCAGCAGCAATTTCGGCTAATCTGTACTCTGGCATCTGTTTGGGGATTAGATTCTAACTCCATCTCACCAAGGCACTACTTGTCCATCCAGGCTACCAGAAAGAAACTGTACACTGAGCATGAGTCTTTCGTGAATCTGTATGATGAAGATACTTAATTGAGTTTCCCTGGGAACTACCTATGCTGTTCATAGTTGATTTTTCAGTTCTCGTTTTGCTTGCCCCTGTTGGGCTTTTTGACCTCCTCGGTTTTCGGTAGCCTATAGCTTGGGAGTCCCAGAAGTGAGGACTTGCTTCCTGCTTGTCCATGGAGAAAGCATATTACTCACCTATAGCAAGTTGTCTTCTGCTTCAGCTTTGTTATCATACTGGAGAAGATGGCGCCGCGGCAGAAGGGCACAGGCGCAATAGAGCCTCTCAAAAGCTTCCAATAGAAGCTGAGGAGCATTCCTGTATGGGGCTCCGTCAGTAAGGACTTATTCCTGCTGTCCATGGAGAACACCTGCTACAGGTAAGTAACTGTGCTTTATCCATGATGATGCTCAGATCCTTTTCCTGGGCAGTGATTCTTAATGTGGAATCTTGCATTGTGTTTTGGGTTGTTCTTCCCTAAGTGCAGCTTTGCACCTGTTCACATTAAATTTCATCTGCCATTTGGATGCCTAGTCTCCCAATTTCTCACAATCCTCTTGCGCTTTAACAACTTTTAATAATTTTTCTGTAATCTGTAAACCATTGCTGTGCTTCTCTCCTGACTCAGAACTAAGAGCCGCTGTCATGCACTATCGCGCCACCTTACTTTTTCAGCTGCTTTCTTTCGGTGGGAGCATACTAGGATGCATCTGGCTCTTTGCCTGCTGACATGAGAGAGGTAAGGCACTGACTGCACTTAATTGAACTGGCTGGGGATTCCATTAGAAGCTTTTTTTTCACCTTATGTGCAAGATCAGATGGGAGCACCAGATTTAGGTTGCCATTCACCGTGGTGATGTCACTTCCTTCCATCTTTATATGATTTTATGTATTAACAAAGTAGCATGGGACCAACACAGAGGATCTCTAAAGGTAAAAAGTGGACTGTTGTAGTTGTTGTTATGGAAGGACAGACTAGATAGGCCATGTGGTCTTTTTCTGTCATCATGTTTCTATGTTTCTATAATGGCAGAAAGACCAGTTGGCCCATCTATTCTTCTCAGCTATTTTTGTCCACACTGAAAGGATATATCCCCAATGCAAGCTGTAGAAGCTTGACAACCTATAGGATATCACTTCTTATCCAAATCTGTACTTAATGCAATACCCAACTTTCATTAATCTGTCACTCTCGTGCTCCCATGTCCCACCACTAAGCCTTGTAACAATCTAAATAGCTGGCAATACTAATAATACTATTACCTAACAGTCTAGCTTCCTAAAGTCCCTAGGCCTTGCTGGTCAGTATCTGTCTACTAGTGATCTGCCAGAATGGACCCATTTGGTTTCTGAAGCCTATTGGTAGCAAACTGGCTACTACATGGACTGTAATATCATTAAGATGTTTCTCTTCTCTGCCCTTTGTTTTGTTCTTCCCTTATGTCTGCTCTTGAGGACAAGAGGGTGGGTTGGATGCAATATTGCAAACTTTCCAACACTCTTCTACCACTGTCACTTGACTGTATATGCAGACCATTAGGCCCACCCAGTTAGTCAGCTCAACCTTATGCCTAGCATAATGGCATGGTTCCCAGCCAGCTTCAGAATTTCTCTCTCCTTTGTCACTAAGGGATGCTCTGTGCTTACATCCTGCTTTTAAAATTCGAAAACTGTTTTTGTCTCCATGGACTCCACTGGGAGCCAATTCCATGCATCCACCACCCTTTCAGTGAAGAAATATTTTCTGATGATCCTGAATTTGTGCTCTTGGAACCTCATAGAATAGAATAGATTTTCTCTGTAGACAAGCAGGATAAATCCTCATTCATGGGGTGATGTCATTGACGGAGCCCTGCACGGAATCTTCTCAACTCCTTCTAGAAGCTTTTAGAAAACTCTTAGTGCATGTATGCCAATTCCTGCTGCCACACCTGAGGTCTTCAGTCTATTATTCCATGCAACCAACCACACGGATTTAGCACTGCATACATCACTTTCATTTTTTCAATGTTTCTCGTTAATAAGTGGTACATAGTGCCATTCCTCCTTGCCTTTCACACCTTTTTCAAACTTTTTTCCTTTACTGCTCTTTAGTCAGTTTTTTTGGCCATTTTCTAGGTTTCCTTTTATTTCTCTTCGGTACTGCATAGGCCACATTTAGGTCTGAGGCACACCTGGTCAGGTTCATATTACTTTTTTCCATCAAAAATTGAGCTATTTGATTTTGCTGTGGCTGATATGTCCTAGAAACTTGTCAGTGGGTTTAAGAGGTGCATTTTATGCTGTAGGATCATGTCAGTCACAGACATACACAAATAGTGCCTGCAGTGTCTGGGGCCCAACCATAACCCCTCTTTTTGTCATTTGTGTTTAACAGATAAAATGAGGGTTGAATGGTCACAAGAAAAGCAATGTTCTGCATCAGCAAGCAGGGAGGGACAGGCTCATACCTCCCTTGTTGGAAAACAGTCAGGATGTGGAATTTCTCCACCTCTCAAGGGATGACACTTGGAGTCATTTACCTACCAGGTGAAAGCAATGCTCTAGCAGACAGCTGAGCTACATCCTTCAACCTCACTAATGGATCCTGAACTGGGATGTAGCACAATCCATCTTTCGAGTGTGGGGCACCACCATGATAGTTCTGTTTGATACCCCTTGGAATAGGCAAGTGCCTCAGTTCTGCTCCAGAATGGGAAAGCATAACAAACTAGCCTCGATTACCTTCTTTTTTTCATTGGGAAGAAGATCTTCTGTATGACCATCCTGCTATACCTCTGATAGCAAAAACCCTTCTGAAATGCAGACAACCTCCCTGCTACTAGTAGTTCTTTACTGGCCCAGGCAGCCATGGTTTTCTCTCCTATTTGAGATTTCCATTAAGATCTCTATTACTCGGTGACTCATTAACTCTGATTTCTCAGGATCAAGGGACTCTGCTACACTACAATCTCAAGTCATTCAACCTCACAACTTGGATGCTGTGTCTCATTTAAACTTGCCAGATGATGTAGCCTCTGTCGTCTTGGCTTCCAGAAGAGATTCAACTCGGAGAATGTATAGTTTCAAATGGAAGAGGTTTGTCATCTGGTGTGAGAGGTGGCCCCTAAACCTTTACTTGTGTTCCTCACAAAAACTGCTCAAGTGCCATTTGCTTTTGTCAGAGTTTGGTTTGAAAACCAATTCCATTAGGGTTCAATTTAGTGCAATTGTTTTTTTTTCATACAGGCTTTGCTTCTTATAAAACCTTCCTACAAGCCTCTCACATGTCTTGGGACCTCAATGTTAACTCAGCAGATGAAAGCTTTTTTGAGCCACCAAGTACTTATGAATTGAAATACCTTACCTAGCAGGTCTTATTTGTGGTGCCTATTAATTTAGCACACAGTTAGTGAGCTCCAGGCTGGAATAGTGGATGCAACCTTCACAAAGTTTTTTCCACAGTAGGATGGTCTTGCATACTCATCCTAAGTTCCCTCATAAAGTGCTGTCAGAATTCTACCTTAATCAGTCAATAGCCCTTCCAACATTTTTCTCACAACAGTAGCCCCCAACCTATTGGACTCCAAGTGTCCAAGCCATGGTTGCGTTTGTGGCTCACTTACAGTCAGCCTCCATGGTAGAGATTTACAAGGCTGCAACTTGGACTTCTGTCCACACATTTACATCTTGCCACTCTCTAAAATGAGACTCCAGATGTGACAGCAGATTCAGCCAATCAGTTCATCAGAATCTTTTGGGGAATAGAATCTTTCATCCCCCCAGGCCGATTTCTTTCTGTTCAGGCTGCCTCTGGGGGGGGGGGATAAAAAGATAAAATGCTTAAAAGACCTGTTGCCAATAAAAACATTTGTATGTTTAGAGTCTCCGATTGAAACTATGTGTTCTCCCCCTTTTCTATAGAGGCAGCCTGTAGCTAAGAACATAAGATATGCCATACTGGGTCAGACCAAGGTTCATCAAGCCCAGTATCCTGTTTCCAACAGCAGCCAATCCAGGTCACAACTACATGTCAGGTTCCCAAAAAGGTACACAGATTCTACATTGTTTATATACTAGTACTACTACTACTGATCATTTGTATAGCACTACAAGGCATACACAGCACTGTACAGCCACCAGGGTAAGCAGTGGATTTCCCTGGTCCTTTTTGGTCCTTTTTAATAATGACTTATGGACTCTTCCTCCAAGAACTTGTCCAAACCTTTTTTTAAACCAAGCTTGGTCCTTATCTCTCTAGCCAAATCCTGCTTGTCATGTTCTTGCCAAATTCTAGATGTGGATTCCTTGTTTTTCTGCCTTGTTTCTGATCCTGTTTCCTTGCTGAGATCTGAATTCCTTGCTTTCCTGATCACATCTTCTTAATGCAGTTCAGTGCTGGTTTTCTGAACTCTTATTGGTTACAATGTTCCTTCATTTAATACCATTGCCCCTGATGAAGGCTCAGCCAAAACATGGCCATGTTGGGTAATTGTTTTAGATATACAGTACATTCCAATAAACTTCATTTTTTTATGGATCACCTCACTCCGGACTTGTGTTTCACACAGTGCCACATTACATAATTAAAAGTATATTATAGCAATGGAAGAATGAAAGGACAAAGGATGAACTATAGTAAAATCAATAAAAGCAATCAAAAGTCATAAAAATTAACTTACAGTGCACTATTTACATGTTTTATCAGTTTAAATTTCTTTTATTGCCATCCTCTTTGAAAAGAATTATGTTTTATATAGATTTATACATATTTATTATTATTATTCTTATTATTAACTGTTTTTCATTTTTTATAACTCTCATTTGTACATATTTTTTGTACTTGTTGATTATTTTATTGTATTGCTAATATTTTTAAGGTCCCTACACACCTGATGAAGGCTGGTGCCGAAACACAGCCATGCAGGGTAGGACCACGAATTGCTCCAATAAAGACCCTATATGTTTACATTGTCTTCTGTGGGCTTTTTCAACTCTCTTTTTACACAACCTTTTTGGAAACCTGACAGATATTTGTGACCTGGATTTATTACTATTGGAGCAGGATACTGGGCTTGATCGACCCTTGGTCTGACCCATTATGGCATTTCTTATGTTCTTATTCTTATAGCACCGGCTTGGTCCAGACAGCCTTGGTTTACCCTTGCCCACGATTTGTCAGTCTGGAAAACTATACCTCTGGAGGACTAAACAACTTTGATTTTGTAAGATCAGGGCAGACTTCTGCATCTCAGTGGCAGTGTTGAGAGATTAGAATTTAATGTTTTGAAGCTGCTAGTTTGAGTAGTTGATGTCTGTTTGGCTTACAAGAGAGATTCTTCTAAGAGATCTTACAGTTTCAAGTGGCGGAGGTTGCCATCTGGAGTGAGGGGCAGGTCCTAGATTCTTTCTCTTCTTGCACACAAAAACTGCTTGATAATATTCTACACTTTTGCAGTCTGGTCTCAAGACCACCTCTGTAAGGGTCTGCCTCAGTGCAATTGATGCTTATCACCATCATTATTTTTTTAAGTGCCATCAAGTCAATGCTTACTCCTGGCGACCCAGCAGCCCTTGGGTTTTCTTGGCAAGGTATGACCAAAAGTAGATTGCTAGGACTTTTCTTCTGAGGCAATGGAGGGTGATGTGACTTACCCAAGGTCACAAGGAGTGCCAGTGGGAATTGAACCCAGATCTGAAATCCATCTCTCTACAGCCATCCTTTGTTTTGTGCTTGCTTCTTAGGACGCCTCCCCTAAAACCTCCTGCAGTGTCTTGGGACTTCAATATGATTTTGACTCAACTTACAAAGGCTCCTTTGAAACCACTGGATACCTGTGGACTGAAGTATTTATTTCAGTGGTGGTAACTTCAGCACACATAGTTGTTGAGCTCCAGGCTTTAGTAGCAGATGCACCTTTTACAAAGTTTTTCAGCAACAGGGTGGTATTGTATACGCATTGTAAGTTCCTTCCTAAAGTAGTTTTGGACTTCCACTTTAATCAGTCAATAGTCCTTTCAATATTTTTCCCAAGACCCAGTGCTCACAGTGAGAAGAGCATGTTGTACTTGTTGAACTGCAAGAGAACCTTAGTCTTCTATTTGGAGTTGACTAAAACCCATAGAAAGCCCGCCCAGCTTTTTTTTTCTTTTGACCCCAATAGATTGGGAGCTACTATCAACAAATATACTCTTTCAATTTGGCTAGCAGATTGCATATTTTGCTTATGTCCAGGCAGGTCTGACACTTGAGAATCATGTCACAGTTCACAGTGTCCAAGCCATAGCTGCATTGGTGGCCCACGTGCCCAGCCTCTAGGGAAAAGATTTGCAGGGCAGCACTTGGACCTCAGTCCTCACAATCACATCACACTACTGTCTGAAAGGGACTCCTGACATGACAGCAGATTCGGCCAGACTGTACTTCGCAATCTATTTGGGGATTGGAATCCAATTATTCTTACTATAGGCCCATTTTTTTCTTTTATTCTGTGCTGCCTCATTATTTCTGTATCTACCTAAGGGCCTATTGCCAAAATATTTTTAAAAAGGTTGTTCTGTTTAGTGTCTGCCATTTGCGACATTGGTTTACCCTTTTTTCTTTTTATGGCATCCAGTAGCTAGGAAATCCTATGTGTGAGCACTTATCCTACTTGTCCATGAAGAAAACCAAAGTTACTGACCAGTAGCAGGTGTTCTCTGTGGACAGCAGGATAAGTCCTAATAAAACTCCCTCCTCCCCTTGGGAGATGTATTATGGTTAGGCTGATTACCAGACGGAGGAGATGAGGCAGCTACCTTTGGAATGTGCAGTTCCCTTTATCTATATGAGCAATTTTTGCCATGGTGCTATTTGACCAAAATCAACTCTTCTGACAGACCCATATTCCATTTTCTAACTGCTTTATCAAGTGCAATGTGTCTGTGCTCTCCTGTGAGCAGAGGTCCGTCCCAACTCACATTTGTTTTACCAGACCCACAATCTACTGATTATTTTAAGAATACTAATATGAATCCAGTAGGAATCACGATTTTCTGTTGGTCCGTAATTGTTAGGTGTGATCTGAATGTAATGCTGCATTCTCTGCCAAGTATTGTCCGTTGTTAAATATCAGGACCTTCCACCCTTTCTTAATTTAAGTAAATAATGAAACTCCTATTACAATAGCAGTGCTGCCTTCCAGCAAATTATCTAAAGTGTTTGTGATTTGGCAGGCACAGACCAGTATGGTTTTTGCCAGTCTTAATACTATCTAGCTGTGGTAAAACCTTACTATTATGTGCACTACTTGGGCGTGTGTTTGCTTAGTTACAGTAAATTGTATGACGTGGCTAATATTTGGACTCACTTATTTATTTTAAGTGTTGCAGCTTATGCACTTGAAACTTTTGAAAGAGTGCTGTTTACCAGTCTGAAAACTCTTCTTGATTATGCACTTACAGTAGCTACCTGTAGGTGGTGAATGAATGTTGCTAAGAAGGACATTTAGGGCTGGCCTGTTGACTTGGTGGCAGTTCTGTGTACTAATGTGTGAAGAACCCAGAGCTACTGGAGGGATCAGTTCTTGAAAGATTTTCAGCACGGTGCATAGCATGCCTTCATGGCTTTCCTCAGCCAAAATAATATCTTATCAGGGCTGGTGCAAGGACTGGAAGTGCCCTAGGCAGGGTCCTCCATGCTGCCGCTCCTCCGCACCCACTAGGCCCCGAACCATGACACATCACTTACCCCCCATCTCTGGAGGTGTGTCTGCCCCCCTCCAACACAGACTTTCGAAGTCTGTGGCAGAGGGGGATGGAAGTAGCAGATTAGGCAAGAATGAAACCGTGACACAGCCTTGGAGACAGTGCTGTGTTGTGGATTCAGGGCCATTGCCACCGCTGCTGACCCCAGAGAGGAGCAGCAAAGGGCATCCCCAAGGGCTGGCACTCTAGGTGACCATCTAGTTTGCTTAATGGGAGCGCCATCCCTGTACCTTATTTACTCCAGTGACCACCAGACTGGAGAAAGACAGATATCAACCATTTCCTTCATTGTCAATGCTGGGAATCCCCTACTCTTGCCCTCCCTCTAGGCGCAGCCCAGTTAGTTACCAGAGTAATGCTCATCAAAGTAAACAATTTTCCAACCTTTGTTTGTAGTATTTCTTCCCTCTGATTGCTCTTATTCTTCTGCTAGCCTTCATCTCCTCTCTTTTATAACTTATTTTCTTTTTGATATTTGGCTCACATCTTTCCTGTAGTAGTTCAAGACGAGTTATTTTCAGGTACAGTACGTATCTCCCTGTCCCTGGAGGAATTGCAAGGTAAAAACTCAATGGAGAACTCTGTGCTAGAGTCCGGTGCTAAAGCTCTAGTATAGGGTTTCACCACATAGGTTTAACGCAGAAGTGTTGCACAGCAATGTAACAAACAGCATGCAAATATGCTCCGTATAAAAGGTCTGCACTAAAATAGGAGAACAAGCCAGGCACATGCACACTCAGGTCATCATTAGCAACCCCTAGATCTGCACACAGAAAGGCACTTCTGCTGGTTGCTCTTCATCTGCTCAGAATAATATTGCCGTTTATGCACCAGATAGCAATCCACAACATGCGCACAGCAAAGTTCCAGCAGGCTTCCCCTGCCGTTTTTTTTTCAGCAGTCTCTTCAGCAAATGGAGCTGTATGCTGAAAAAACAGGCATAAATTCTTCACCAGCATTTCCGATCTTGAGCTAACCCTTAAAACATCCATAGATCTTGCATTAAAATTAAGCTCAGTCTTCTGTGCACTTCACTACATCTGCGCTGCATAGCTAATTGCTTCATTCTCATCATCTCCATGGATTTAAATTTGCAGTGCACTGCTGTTAGCACAGATATCTGCTCAGTGTTTATGCTCACGTTAGATTTCTTGCTGCACTGTGCGCCCACACTAGTGCAAAAAATTTGACATAATTAGATGACTGCACTAATGATAGTGTGTGTTTCTATATCAGGCTATAAGTTTCTACCTGAGGCAGTAGACAGTTAAGTGACTTGTCTAAAGCTACAAAGGGCAGAAGTGGGATCTGAAGGTTGGCTTCCAAGGTTCTTGATTTACTGCTCTAACCACTAGGCTACTCCTTACTTCCT
The DNA here is from genome assembly GCA_033557465.1 of Ichthyophis bannanicus. NCBI lineage: Eukaryota > Metazoa > Chordata > Amphibia > Gymnophiona > Ichthyophiidae > Ichthyophis > Ichthyophis bannanicus. Next base: position 158,371,219 of record CM066043.1, on the reverse strand, counting down.
TCTCTACTTTGTTAGCATTTCAAAGGGTGCATTTATCTTTACTTGCAGCCTGTCTCTCAAACCTTTCCCCTCAACTCTGCTTCCACTTTCTCTCTCTCTCTCTCTCTTCACACCTTCATTCTTCTTTCCTTCTTCTCATCCAGCCCTTCACCTTCTCATTGCCTGCTTTTACTCTATACTGTATATCCTTATTAAGCCACTTATTGTTGTAATTACATAGAATCATCGTTTTTAAGTTATTGTTAAACACGGTTTCTTTTATCTATTCTATGTAAACCGCATGAAGCTTGTTCCCTGTAAACCACTTTGATTAACTGATAAAGCGGTATAGAAAAACAAATAAATAAAAATAAAATAAATACTCTCCCAATCCCCCTCCTCTTCCATTTCAGACCATTTCCCCATCACCCAGACCTTTTGGCTTAGTTTTATGAAGATCAAATCAGAGGGAGAGGTAGGGAGCTGAATTTTTCCCATTCCCCTAGATTTTCATGGATTATCTTTCTCTATCCCCTGTTCCCCACCCCCTCCAATCTCTTTCTCTGTTGTTGTTCCCCTCTCACTCTCCCACTAGGCATTCACAAGTTCTTTTTCTTTCACCCTTGTTAATTTTCAATTCCCTCAGCTCACATATGCCTCTCATGCTTTAGCAAAAGACACATGCCACAAGTAGCCTTCCCCTCCCCCACAATTTGTTCTTAACTATGATGCTATAGAATTTAAAGCCAACCCACAGCATTTAGGGGTGGAGAAGGGGCATTGCTCTCCCTGCTTCTAGTATCCCTACCCCTCACAGTTCCTATCTCCCTCTCATAGCTGGTTCTCTCCCAAAATTCCCACTTTGTCCTATCCAGTAGACTTCTTCCCCCTAAAATAATTTGTGCATTTGAAGTTGTTAGTTTCTTGGAGGACTGTGTAAAATGTCCTCACTGAGTTTCCCAAATTGTGTGCATATACAGTCCTGACCAGGAGGCAGGAGTCCCCAATTTGTAAAAGAGCGAATACATGATTTTTTAAAATCTCAGAAGCTCTACAGATTTTTAAAGGATATGCCCTTGTGTATATGGATGGCAACATGCAATGTGGGTAACGCTGAATTTCTATATTGGTTTTATCATGCCTTTACAGATTTTCTTGGACTCTAGGAACCAGCTAAAAATTTAGGAGCTGGCCACTGAAATCTAGGTCACAGTGTACGCTCCTGCCTTCCAAAAAGGTGCTTCATGGTTACTTTTTTAGGTTTTAGAGCCTGCTTTACTAAGGTTGTCCTGCTATACCAGTCCAGACAAGTGGGTTGTGTTCCCCTACCAGCAAATTAGTGGAGACAAAGAACCAATGCAAAGTCCAGGTTTCAATGACCGCTCCCATGCCTCTATCCGCCTCAGCCACTAGAGGTCTCTTCAGTATTTCTGTGTCTGGTGTTGTTGATTGCCAGAGTCTCATCTACCTTGAGCTTGGTGGATACTCCAGGCACAGAGCAGGAGCCGAAGGTGCATCCACTCCTGCAAGGGATGCGAAAATCCCTTACTGTCTTCCCGTTCCAGGAGGTGATCAATGACACGATCCGGTTGGAGTGGGATTCCTGACTCCCCCGCGCAAGGGGCTAAGGGTATACAAGAAGATGTATGTTCTCCCGAAGGGGGAGTGTATTGTGTGGTTTGATATTCCCAAGGTGGATGTGCAATTCGCAGTGGTTATCAGATAGTCCACTGTTCCTGTGGAAGGTGGATTGGCCTTAAAGAATTCTCTGGACTGAAAGGTTGATTTGTTGTTGAAGAACCAGTTCACCGAGGTGGCTGCTATTCTTCAGTTGGCGGATTTAGTCTCTTCTGGATGATATAACCCTTCTTTTGGAGTCAACTATGGCCTTCCTTTCTGATGCCACGGATGACCTGGTATGTCTAGCATCCAGAGATAGTGCCCTGTCGACAGTGACACAGCATTGGATTTTGCTCTGACACTGGACAGTGGACACATTTTCCAAAACCCGGTTGACCCAACTGGTCTTTAAAGAAAACTTTCTTTTTGGGGCTGATTTTGGAGAAGCTAGTGAAGGACCTGGGCAAGATGAAATCTTACCACTTTCTGAAGGACAGGTCCAGGGGGTCTGTGAAGGGGGCAGAAGCCCATTTTCATCATCCTCCACCTGCTCCTCATGGGCACGCTGGTCGGGCGCCCAGGGGTCTCTGAACTCCTGTTGCTACCAGCTTGGAAAGCTCTTCTTTCCCACTTCTTCCAGATTTAGGACTGGTTCTCAGTCCTTTTGTGGAGCATATAGGCCCAGGGACTCTGACTTCTCCAGAGGAGGACCCTCCTGGGTTGCGCAATGAAGTTCTAGGGGCCCATTCCCTAGTTCCTCTGGTTGGGGGCAGGCTTTGCTGCTTCTTTCAGGAATGAGACCGGGTCACCAAGGATCATTGGGTGCTAGATTCCATTCAGTATGATTATATCCTGGAATGCAAGGATCAAATCCCAGATGATTTCATCATCTCCCTCTGTGGGTCAGCGAACAAAAGGGCCACTGTGTGGATCACCTTGGACAAGTTGCTGCTCCTGAAGGCGGTGGTGCCTGTTCCCCCAGACGATTAGGGCAAGGGCAGGTAGTTCATCTGTTTCATGCTGCCGAAAACAATGGATCCTTCCGGCCCATTCAGGACCTCAAGAGTGTCAACGAGCACTTGTGCATCCTATGCTTCCGGATGGAAACTTTGCAATCCATGTTTCAAGCGGTGTGCAGAGGGGAGTTCCTGGCATCTATGGATTTGGCTGAGGTGTATTTTCATATGCTGCCAGGAGATCAGCAAAAGTATCTGTGTTTTGCTGTGCTTGGCTCTCACTTTCAGTTTGCTGCCCTCCCATTTGGACTCTCCACTGCCCCAAGGGCATTCTTTTTAAGGTCATGATGGTGCTGGCTGCAGCAGTGCTAGGGCACCAAGGGTTTTGTATGCACCCATATCTGGATGAAAGGCTCATCCGAGCCCGTTCTCTTTCAGAGGTGTGTCGGGTAGCAACCTGGGTGGTGTGTCCTTTTTGGAAAGTCTTGGCTGGGTGATCTACCTGGGAGAGAGCCAGTTGAGGCTTCCCAGTCCCTGAACATAAGAACATAAGATATGCCATACTGGGTCAGACCAAGGTCCATCAAGCCCAGTATCCTGTTTCCAGCAGTGGCCAATCTAGGTCATATGTACCTAGCAGTTTCCCCAAAAGACACAGGTTCCACAATGCTTGTACTGGGTCAAGCATTGATATCCTGGGTCCCTTCTTAATAATGGTTTATGGACCTTTCCTCCAGGAACTTGTCTAAACCTTTTTTAAACCCAGCTACACTAACAGCCTTTACCACATCCTCCGGTAACAAATTCCAGAGTTTGATTACACGTTGAGTGAAAAAATATTTTCTTATATTAGTCTTAAATAGTTTACCCTGTAGCTTCATTGCATGTCCCCTAGTCTTTCTATATTCTGATAACGTAAACAATCAATCTACGTTTACCCGTTCCACTCCATTCATTAATTTATAGACTTCTATCATATCTCCCCTCAGCCGTCTCTTTTCCAGGTTAAAGAGCCCTAACCTTTTTAGCCTTTCTTCATAGGGGTATCCTTCCATCCCCTTTACCATTTTGGTGGCTCTTCTCTGAACCTTTTCTAATAACGCTATATCCTTTTTAAGATACGGCGACTAGAATTGCACACAATATTCAAGGTGTGGTCTCACAATGGAACGATATAGAGGCATTATAATATCTTTTGTTTTATTTTCCATTCCTTTCCTTATGATCCCTAGCATGCTATTTGCTCTCTTGGCCGCCGCTACACACTGGGCCGAAGGTTTTAACATGTTATCCACAATGACGCCTACATCTTTTTCCTGGGTGGTGGTTCCTAATGTGGAACCTTGCATCGTGTAACCATAGTTTGGGTTGTTCTTCCCTAGATGCATAACTTTGCACTTGTCCACATTAAATTTCATCTGCCATTTTAATGCCCAGTCTTCCAATTTATCAAGATCCTCTTGCAATTTTCCACAATCCTCTTGGGTTTTAACAACTTTAAATAGTTTTGTGTCATCTGCAAATTTGACACAAAACCTGCTCCCTGGAATTCCTGGGAGCAGGTTTCGATACTCAAGTGGGCAGTCTTCCTACCAGAGGAGAAAATCAACAGGTGGTTGGATTGCCTGATGCTGTTCTGTTTGCAACAGGCTCCCAGAGTCCGGGATTATCTTCACCTCCTTGTATTGATGGTGGCGGTGATCGAGATGGTGCCTTGGCCATGTGTGCACATGCAGCCGCTCCAATGGTCCTTGTTTACTTGATGGTCCTCAAGTTCTCAGGAGTTCGAGCTCAGGCTCCCGTCTCGATGGTGGTGGTGGCAGCTGCTCAGTCATCTGAGGAAGGGCATGCCATTGGATGATTACTCATGGATCCTTCTGATGACAGATACCATTCTTTCTGGCTGGTAAGCCCATTGCCAAGACCACACGGCCCAGGGCTGTTGGAGCTGCAGGGTGGTGATGTTGTCCATCAACCGCCTCAAGGTGAGGGCCATCAGGTTGGCTCTTCTGTGTTTCTGCCCTTGGTCGAAGGCCAGGCAGTTTGGGTATTTTCAGACAGTGCCATGGTGGAGGCTTATGCTAATCGGCAAGGCAGCACAAGGAGTGCTGGGGTAACCCTGAAGATGGCTTTCCTGTTTGCCTGGGCAGAGAATAACCTCCTAGCTTTGTCAGCTCAGCACATTGCTGGGGTGAACAATATGGAAGCGGACTTTCTCAGCTGACATTGTCTGGATCCAGTAGAGTGGGAGTTGAGTTAGGAGGCATTGCAGTTTATGTTTATTTAACTTGCTGATTCTGCACTGCTGGGGTTGCCCTGAGATGGCTCTGATGGGGCCCACTACCAATGCCAAAGTGTGCCACTTCTTCAGTCGCCACACGGAGACTGGGTCCAAGGGCATTGATGCCCTGGCTCAGCCTTGACCAAGTCAATGCTTGCTGTGTTTCCTCCGTAGCACCCAGTGGGGAGTGTGATTTGGCATATAGAGCGCCACCCAGGAAGGATTTTTCTGGTTGTATCAGATTGGCTGAGGAGAGCATGGTTCAGAGGTCTGATGCGGCTCCAGCAGGCGTCACCTCTTTGCTTGCCACTGCCTTGGGCCTCTTGTGTCAGGAGCTGATTGTCCTGGAAGACCTGGGCTCTCTTCTTGCTTATGACTTGGTTCTTGAAAGGAAATGGCTAGCGCATAAGGGCTACTCTCTGTTGGTGGTTTCCACTCTGCTCGGAGCCTGGAGAAGGTCTACTATAACTTAAGAAACAAGCAATTAACCATCTTTCTCATATACAGAACACCAACAGCCAACATCAACGACTTAAAAGCTATCCTGGACAGAGTTCTATCTGCTTCAAAAACTGAAAAGGACCTCTTAATATTAGGGGACTTCAACCTCCCCTCACTACAACAGAACCACACCCACACCTTCATCCAGGCAATGTCAGCGATGGACCTAACACAATTCGTAAACACCCCCACGCCCGATAAAGGCAACACCTGGACCTAATTTTCTTTAATGTTTGCTCAACCCAGCTGGGCTCCCCACACGCAATTCAAGCCTAACCAGTACCCTGGTCGGACCATAATCTGATCAGATTCTCCCTACTACAGAACCTCCCTAGCAATATCCACAACCAATATCCACCAGCTAGAAGATTTAAACCCTTCAACAAGGACAACTTCCTTCAGGAAACTCTTCCACAGCTGATCGAAGACCCAACTGACCCCAATATCTCATCGAAAACTGGATCAGTGTCTCCAGGAAGACAGCCATTGCCAAAAATTACACCACTCCACACAAGAAACGACCCAAAACAGATTGGTATACTCCAGCCCTCCGCAACCTCAAGAGACAACTCTGCAAACACGAACAAAAATGGCATAAATCTAAAAACAGTGAGCACAGATGCCAATACCTACAACTACTGAATGACTACCACACTTCCACAGACAAGGCAAGATGTGAACATCACACTAAACTACTCAATTCTGCAATCATCTGACCAATAGAGCTCTTCAACATCATAAAACAGCTGACAAAAACATCAACCACCGACAGCCAGGACATAACGTTCGCCCCCCAACAGCTGGCTCAACATTACAAGCAACTACATCCACAATCGGACAGCCTGCACCCCTCCTCTGATGAAGACAACCACCCAGACCCCTAGACCACCTTCTCATTTGTCACAAAAAGACAAATACAGGACACCATAGCATCTCTAAACTCTACAACCTCCCCTCTGGATCCCTGCCCCATCTCATGGATTAAAACATCCAAAAAGGCGTTAAGCACTGTGTTCATCAGAATCCCACACTCAATACTACAATAAGGCATCATGCCCACATGTCTAAAAACCTTTTCAATACCACCAACACTGCAAAAATTATCCTGGACCCTTCTGAGCCTTCCTCTTACAGACGCATCGCTAGCCTCCCATTTGCTGCCATTTCCTTCCTCATAAGTAATCTGGTTCTAGCAAAATAAATCTGATGTGCAGGTAATTATAATGGCTTGATAGAGGGGGGGGGGGGCTGTGTAAGTGGTTTTTCATTAATCAAATATAATGTTTTATTATTATGTTTGTTTTTTTGTAACATCTGATTTACTAAATTGCATGTGCATGTTTAGGAGCCACCTAGTATTTTAGATGGGTGGAATATACGTTTTAAAATAAAGTATACTAAATTTATGCAAATGATGCCATAGTGAGTCTCTGCACATGGCCCTGCATAACCCTCATGCTGTCCCTGGGGGAAAGTAGACAGGAGAGTGCACTGGGAGACAGAGGAAAGCAGAAACCTCAGATTGGGACCTACATGATCAGAGAATAAAACGGTCAGACAACAAAGTTAAAAGAGAATTTTATTTTCAATTTCATGATCGGACTTGGTGCTATCTTTATATTTTATACAGTACATGGAAATGCATCTCTTTCTGTTTCTCTGGTATTGCACTGAATGCAGAATCTGGCTTCTTGGGGTTGCAGTTTAATTTTTATCAACATATTTTTATTTTTAGGTTATGGTCACTTATTCTGTAGTTAGTGAGGGTCTGTGTTTTGAGTGTGTGACCACGACCAGGTGTTCTGTTAACATGGAGTTTGTATGTAGGAAACTGTACTGAATTGTTCAGCCTTTCAAATAGGTGTTGGATGTTCCAGGGCCTGCTGCAGTATTTACAGTGATGCTTTTTTTGGATGGGCTCCTTATGTGAGTTTTGGAAGTTGGTTCTGATATGTTAGATTTGCTCTATAGGTACTCAGTAGCTTTGTTGTAGGATTTTGTATTGGTTCACAATATGCCTGGTACTGGAGAATTTTTGTTGTTCTCAGTGAGATGATCAGAATCAGATTTTTTTTAAAGATATTGAGTTCTGTGGGTGAATGTCCTGGTTTTGCTCTGCACCCACTGTTGAGGAAGGGGATTTTGTGGCTGCAAAACATATGTCCAAAAAGAAAAGGCAAGAACCATAATGCAGTTTATAACAACAAAATAAAAATAAGTTATAATTTAATTTTATAAACTGTGCTGTGGTTCTTGCTCTTTCTTTTAGTTCCTTGCTGCGCAAACATCTTGCATTTCCTTCATATAATCTAGTCGGCTTTTTGGTTTGGTTCCTTCTCCAGGAACAAGCAGGAAGTTCAGTCCTCACATATGGGTGACATTGGTGCTGATGAAGCCCACGCAGAGCATTTCCCCAGCTTTCAAAGAAAGCCTTTGGGACGTGCTACCACACATGCGTTGTCCCCTTCCCGCCACAGGGTGCCATCTTGCTCAGTCTCCTTTTTTCCGTAGAGCCCAATGGATGTTTGTCCTATTTAGCCGGAAAAATCCTTGCTAATTATCCCTAGAAGTTAGCTTTCCCAGCTTGCATACTGGTTCCTCTTCCTGCCTCGAGCCTGCGCCGAGCTTGGTGCTGTTCTCGGCTCCTTTTTCATTTTTGATCGAGGACTGTCTTGATCGGTGTTTGTGCCTTTTTTCGCCTGGGGGTTCCCCACCTTGTCCCCGGTGGGTTAAAAATGTGACCACTGCAATCAAACCATGTCAGTGACTGACACCCATGACTGCTGCCTGCGCTGTCTGGGACCAGACCATGACAGTACCTGTTCCAGGCCATGATGCATAAGACCAACAAAAAGAGGTCGGAGTTTCAGGAAAAACTTTTCCCCAGGTCCGGCTTGGCCCTGGTCTCCCCAACACCAAGCTCCAAGCCCAGCACTTCCCATGAGGCCTGAGCGTTCTCTGTGTCCTACGGCAGCGGCTCCTCTGAGAAGACTTTGGACCTGGAGAAAGAAGAAAAAGTCCTCGAAGTCCGTCAAGGTTGCACCGGAGAAACCCGGTAAAACCACCCAGAGAGATTTGGGCAACTCTGGGAAGCGCCCCACCAAGGTCCTCAAGAAGGATTCCTCGGCTGGCGGAGACCGTGAGAGGTTCCTCAAGGCTGTAGTCTTCATCAAGGGCACACTCGCAAGAGTGCTGACGCTGGGCCTGAGATCTTCAGTGCCCCCGCCGAAAGCTGCGGATCCTTCTGGCTTGTAAACCAGAATGGCAGCCCTGAAGCAGAATATCACTGCTATCCTGGCCCTGCAGTAGGCAATGATGGCTGGTTATCCGCATAATCTGCCCCCACCACCGGGCTCCCAACTGTGAGGGAGCCTCCAGTCATCGAGCTGAGCTTTGAGCGCCACCGTCCTCTGGTAAGCCCTCGGCGCCGGTCGAGGTCCCATTCCTCGGTTGAATCCTCCCTGGCTAGTTTCTGCGACTCAGACCCCAGGTCCTCCAGAGGCTGCCGACCCCTCAGCACCAACTTGGAGGCAATGAGTCGCAGGGCCTCAGATTCGTCATCACCACTCAACTCCCGAGTGGGAGACCGATGACAAGACATCCCCGAAGACCAAACAGCACTGAACTATTCCCTCGGACCCATCTCCCCCGGCACCATTCTCCTCCAGAGGACATGGCCTTCCATGATTTTGTCAAGGACATGGCCAGAGTCCTCTCAGTGCAGACCGAGGTGGAGGAAGACCTGCGCACCGAGGAGTTAGAGATCCTCCATTATGAGTCTCCACCCAAGGAAACCCTCACGGTGCCCGTGTAGCTGATCCTCAAGCAGCTATTGCTCAGATTGTGGGAGACACCGGCGTCAGTACCAGTGGTAAACCATCACCTCGATGCTACTTACCACGTCTGGAAGGGCCTGGGGTTCCACAAACTCCAGCTCCCACAATACTCCAGGTTGTCGAGTCAACCATGCAAAAACTTAAGAACCAGAAGACCCATTCCTCTGTTCCCCCCGGAGGTCAGAGCCCTCAACACCCTTGGGTGCAAGCGCTACCAGGGCTCGATGCTGAGGTGCCGGATCCAAGCCTATGAACTATACATAGGTATGTACCTGAAGCTCTAACCCAGCAGTTGGGGTCTTCGGCTGGCCTGGTCGGGGAACCCCTCCAACGGTTCCAGTCTCTGACCTCGAGGATCAAGGACTGCTCCAAGTTCCTCTCCTGAGCAGCCTACGACAGCTTTGAGTCAGTGGTTCGAGTCAAAGCAGCTGGCATCGGCACCCGATGTCAAGCCTGGCTACAGTCTTCTGACCTCATGCAGTGGGTCCAAGCAGTGGGTCCAGTCTTCTGACCTCAAGCAGTGGCTGCTCGACATTCCCTGCACCGGGGAGAACCTATTCAGCAAACCGATGGCCGACAAGGTGGTCGAGATCGAGGCTCTCTCAAAAGATCTCATCCCTTCCCTGCAAGAAATCATCAGGGAAAAGACCCCTGTTCTCAAGGAAAAAGGGTCCCTTTACACAGAGTCACCAGTACTAGCCCTTCTCAAGCCAGAAACAAGGTTTTCATCCTAAGAGACAAGGCCATGGAACTCAGAAGGCAGAGGCACTAAAGCCCCAGACCTCAGCTCCCACCCATCCCAGGGTGAGCTTTTGACTCCCAGGGCAGGACCTGCCCTCCCCCAGGAGACCTTCATCAGCCCACAGGAGGGCTCCTTGTGCTCTTTGCCCACATCACCTCGGACCAGTGGGTACTGCAAGTGGTAAGAGAGGGATACTTTCTCCACCTACAGCAGATACCATCCAGGTTCTTCCCAGGAGAGCAGGTGTGACCCCTCCTGCTCACAGAGCTCACAGGACTGATCAGGGACAACGCAGTAGAGCCTGTACCCAAGCACCTATAGGGAAAAGGCTTCTACTCCAGGTACTTCTTTGTCCCAAAGAGAACTGGGGGCCTCAGGCCCATACTAGACCTGCGAAACCTGAACAAGTTTCTGGTGAGGGAGAAGTTCATGATGCTCTCCCTTGGAACACTGCTGCCTTACCTCTGCCAGGGAGATTGGCTGTGTTCCTTGGATCTAAAGGATGCATGCACACACATCCTAATCCATCCCTCCCACAGGCAGTACCTAAGGTTTGTGGTAGGAGGGGGACACTACCAGTACAGGGTGCTACCATTCAGCCTGGCCTCCTCGCCAAGGGTTTTTACCAAATGCCTGGCGGTGGTGGCCACCCACCTGCGTCTATAAGGGACCTTCATTTTCCCCTACCTAGATGACTGCCTAATCAGGGACAGCATAGCTTCAGAGGCCAGTCAGGGTGCAGAGTGTGCAACCCTCCTTCTGCAGCACCTGGGATTTGTCATCAACTACCTCAAATCCCACCTCTCTCCAGCCCAAAACCTGGACTTCATAGGTGCCCTGCTCGATACGCTGAAGGTCAAGGAGATTCTCTCCAGGGAAAGGGCAGAATGCTTCAGGCAGTTAGCAGGAGAGGTACAACATCACCAGTCAGGGCCAGCTCATCTCCTCCTCCGCCTACTGGGCCATATGGCCTCTAAGATCCACGTAATGCCCTCAGCCCGCTTACACATGTGGACAGCAGTGATCTCCAGGAACAAGCAGGAATAAGTCCTCACATATGGGTACGTCGGAACCGACGGAGCCTGCGCGGGAAAGCTCCCCAGCTTCCTAGAATGGAAGCTTTTGGGACCTCCCACTGCACATGCACGCTGCCTTCCCGCCTTCCTGAACAGCTCTCCTCAGTTTCTCTTTTTCCGCGGAGCCAGCAGGTCGTGTATCCTGTCACCGCTGAAGAAATTGTAGTTTTTTGTTTTGTTTCTTTAGACCGCGTACCTGCCTTCCCATACCGATACCGGTATCGCCGGTCTTCCTTTTTCTTTCTTGAAAAATTATTTTCTTTTTCTTTTATTATTTTTCAGCACTTGGTCACTTCAGTTAGGCCTTCAGGCCTACTTGAATTCTCCACATGGAGAAGCCAGCCCCTGGATTTAAGAAGTGTACCAAGTGTACTGCTGTAATATCAGTCACAGACACCCATGAATGGTGTCTTAAATGTTTGGGGCCTGACCACTCCATTCCGGACTGCCCTTCCTGCTCCCAAATGTCTAAGCGTGGGCTGCAGAACCGGGCCAACAAATTCCATGTGCTGTTTGCTTCAGAGAATCCAACATCACAGTCATCCAGGTCATCATCTCCGGATGGATCTCAGGTAACCAAACCTTCTGTGGGCAAGTCCTCAAAGGGCAAATCTCCTTCAAAGCATCGAGAGGCTCTTAGTTTTGAGGACCCTGCCCCAGCCAAACAGCCCCGGCGGGAAGCTCTGCCTTCCAAAACGCCAATTCAGGGGCTACAGGTTGACATCGATGGCACGGCCTCGACAGATCACCTGTTGGACTGCTCTGGGGTACCGGCCCATACCGGTACCGACATCCAGGCAGCCGTGGCGTCTATGGGCAATACTGTCCAATCCATGCAGCAGGCCGTCATGGCTTTCATTAAAGCTGCAACGCCATCGGTACCGCTTCCAGCGGTTCCGGGCCCGGTTCCGGTATCGTCCGCCATGCCGGAACCCAGGCCTTCCTCTTCTAAACGCAAATCGGTACCGTATGGGCTTTCGCTCCATACCGCTTCCATACCCGGTACGCCCGATGTCGATACCGATCGGTATGCGTATCGTGCGTTGGAGGAAACTAGAGAATACACCGATTCCTCTGAGGATTTTGGCTCCTCTGATGAGTCTGCAGAGCTCTCCCTTGACCTTCCTGAGGAACCTTCTTCTCCAAAAAGGAGAATGTCTCCTCCAGAGGATTTGTCCTTTCAGGACTTTATTTTAGAAATGGCTAAAGGCCTTTCTATCACTACCTCCTCTGAAAGGGAACCAAGGTCAAAAAGGTTGGATATTTTAGGATACTCTAAGTCTCCTAAAGAAGCAGTTACCCTGCCTATCCATGAAATCCTTCAGGAACAATTGATGGATTTCTGGGAGAACCCTTTAACTCTGTCTCCTTATTCCCGTAGGTTGGACACCATGTATCGGGTCCCTCCTTCTCCTGGTTTTCAGAAAACTCAATTGCCTCACCACTCCATTGTGGTAAAGTCTGCAATGAAAAAGATCAAGAGTACTAAAAGGCACTCTTCTACACCTCCAGGAAGGGAATGTAAGACACTGGACTCTTTTGGTAGGAAAATCTTCCAGGCTAGTATGCTTATAGCCAGGATTAATTCCTACAGCCTCTATATGGGCATGTTCCTAGGGGAACTTGCCAAGAAAGTGCGGCATTTTGCCCCCTTTATCCCTGAGGATAAACAGGAGGACTTCCTTTCTGTAGTGAAACAACTTTCAGATGTTTCTAAGTTCTCCAACAGAGCTGCCTTTGATTCCTTCGAGGGAGCCAGCAGAGCTTCTGGCATTGCTATTGCAGCCAGACGTCTGGCTTGGCTCCAGGCTTCTGATCTGGAACCCTGGGTTCTAGATGGCTTACGGAATCTGCCCTGTACAGGTGAGAACTTATTCGGTGCAGAGTGGCAAGTTAAAGCCACTCAAATGGACGCTGAAAATGCCATCTTAGAGAGACTTTCTAAGTCCACTTCTACTCCCACTAAGAAGAAGTCTTTCAAGAGGCCTTATTATAAGAAGGCCAGATATGCTTCCAATACTGGCCAGCAATCTTCTCAACCTCGTTTTGCGGCTAAACGTCAGCAAACGAAACAAGCAAGAGCAAAGCCTGCAGCAGCTACTGCAGCTCAACAGGCTCCACCCCCTCAGGGGTTTTGACTTGCCCCTAGAGAACTTGCCATTCCTGGTTCTGGACCAACCAGAACCTCTCACCATACCTGGAAGGTTAGCTCACTTTGCTCCCAGATGGGAACAAATCACAACAGAGCAATGGACCCTCTCTATCATCCGAGAGGGTTACAAACTTCATTTCTCCAACCTTCCTCCTCATCACATGGTGAGACCCTTCAATTCTCCATCTCCTCTCCAAGCCCTGTTGAATCGGGAGATCTCTTCTCTGCTTGCCCAAGGGGCCATAGAAGAGGTTCCTCTTCATCAACAAGGGTCAGGTTTCTACTCCCCCTATTTTCTCATTCCAAAGAAGACAGGGGGATTCAGACCAATCCTAGATCTGAGAGAATTGAACAAATTTCTGTACAAGGAGAAATTCAAAATGCTCTCTTTGGGCATTCTCCTTCCATACCTTCAGAGTCAGGACTGGCTTTGTTCTCTAGACCTGCAGGATGCGTATACACATCTACTCATCCATCCATCCCACAGAAAATATCTTCGCTTTCTGTTCAGGGGAAGTCATTACCAATACAGAGTACTTCCCTTCGGTCTCGCCTCTGCCCCAAGAGTCTTTACCAAATGCATGGCAGTCGTAGCCGCATTTCTCAGAAGCATGGGGATTTTCGTATTCCCATATCTGGACGACTGGCTCATTCGAGCTCCAACTCAGTCGCAGGCCCAGATTTCCCTAGACCGCACAAGGAGCCTTCTGCAGTATCTGGGACTGGTAGTAAACCTTCCCAAGTCTCAACTCAGCCCTACTCAGTCTCTAGAATTCATAGGGGCCCAGTTGGACACCACCACTGCAAGAGCCTACCTTCCACTGGTTCGGGGTCAGCGTCTGCTGAGCTTGGCCTCCCAAGCCCAGTCCAGTACTCACTTGACAGCCAGGGAAATGCTACGCCTCCTGGGCCATATGGCCTCCACAGTACATGTGGTGCCCTATGCTCGTCTTCATATGAGAGCAGCTCAATGGACCCTGGCCACCCAGTGGACTCAGGCGTCGGGAGCACTCTCAGACCAAATACAAACCTCAAACCGTCTGTCTTGGTCCCTCCATTGGTGGATATCCACCAAGAATCTGTTGTTGGGGGCTTCCTTTCAGCCCTTGCTACCCCAAGCAACCCTCACAACAGATGCCTCCCAATTGGGGTGGGGAGCCCATCTGCTAACTCTCTCCACTCAGGGCACTTGGTCTCCACAGGAGGCCACCCTTCATATCAACCTCCTGGAACTGCGAGCAATTTACCTTGCCCTCAAGGTCTTCTATACCCTCCTTGCCAACCTGACTGTCCTGGTTCAGACAGACAATCAGGTGGCCATGTTTTTACATAAACAAACAAGGAGGGACGGGCTCTCTGTCGCTTTGCAACGAAGCTCTCAGATTATGGGCCTTCGCCAGAGAGCACCAAATTCATCTGCTAGCAGTGTATCTTCCAGGAGTTCAAAACTCTCGAGCAGACAGGCTCAGTCGAGTTCTGCTGCCACACGAGTGGTCCCTACACGTGGACCAGATAAGCAGAATCTTTCAGGAATGGGGGACCCCGGACATAGACCTCTTTGCAAGTCCGTGGAATGCCAAACTTCCCCGGTTCTGTTCCAGGACTCCGTGTCAGGAAGCTCAGGCCACGGACGCCTTTCTCCTCCATTGGGGTCAGGCGTTCCTATATGCCTTTCCACCCATTCCGCTGATTCCCAAGACTCTATTCAAACTCCAGAGAGATCACGGCTCTATGATCCTCATAGCTCCACGCTGGCCACGCCAAGTGTGGTTCCCTCTGCTTCTACAGCTCTCCCAGGGATCCTCCCTGGACTTAGGAGCTGCACCAGACCTTCTGTCTCAGGAGGAGGGGACTTTGTGGCACCCAAACCCCAAATCCCTACATCTCCGAGCTTGGTTACTGAAGGCTTAAGTCTTCAAGACTTTAATCTTTCTCAACCTGTGAAAGATATCCTTCATGCCTCTAGGAAACCTTCCACGAGGCGGTCTTATGCTTTCAAATGGAAACGTTTTTCCATTTGGTGTGCTCAGCAGGGCCTTGACCCTCTGGCACTTCCTTTGAATTCCCTCTTAGACTATCTCCTGCATCTTTCCAATGCAGGCCTTAAGACGAATTCTGTAAGAGTCCATTTAAGTGCTATTTCAGCATCCCTGAAACCTATAAATGGACAACCTATCTCCTCTCATCCTCTTGTTGCAAGATTCATGAGAGGCCTGACTCTCACTAAACCTCCCATCAGACCCCCCCCCGGTCGCATGGGATTTGAATCTAGTGCTTGGTCAGCTTATGAAGCCACCTTTTGAGCCGTTATTTTCTACCTCCTTGAAATTTCTTTCCTGGAAGGTACTATTCCTAATTGCAGTCACTTCCGCTCGCCGCATCAGCGAACTGCAGGCTCTAGTGGCTAATCCACCTTATACAAGATTTCATCATGACAAGGTGGTCCTTAGGACGAATCCCCACTTTATGCCCAAAGTGGTCTCGCCTTTTCATCTTAATCAAGAGGTATATCTACCTGTCTTTTTTCCGGCTCCTCATGCATCCAGTGCAGAGAGGAACCTTCATACTCTGGATTGTAAAAGAGCTCTAGCCTTTTACCTTAATAGGACTCAGCCACATCGAAAGTCTTCTCAACTTTTCGTGGCTTTTGATCCTTCACATTTGGGACTTCCAGTCTCCAAGCGTACACTTTCCAATTGGATTGCTCAGTGTATTTCCTTTGCTTACCAGAGTAAAAACATTTCTCTGGAAGGCCATGTCACAGCTCACAATGTGAGAGCCATGGCAACTTCTATGGCTCATCTGCACTCTGTTTCTATTGATCAGATCTGTCGAGCCGCTACCTGGGCCTCGGTTCATACCTTTACAGCCCATTACTGTTTGGACAAGGACTCCCGCCGGGATGCCTTGTTTGGCCAGGCTGTCCTCAAACACCTGTTCCATTCTTAGACAACTCCTGCCCACCTTCCCAGGATGGATGCCTGAGATCCATACGAAGATGGCAAACCCTTGGAGGGGGATCTCCCAGGCATCTCAGCTAGGGAGTCCCCATATGTGAGGACTTATTCCTGCTTGTTCCTGGAGATAGCACAGTTACTTACCTGTAACAGGTGATCTCTGGGAACAGCAGGAATTAGTCCTCACAACCCACCCACCTCCCCTAGGAGTTGTATCTTCTATCTATCTGTCTTCCTGTCCTCTCTCTATTGTCTCAGCTATAAACTCGAAACTGAGGAGAGCTGTTCAGGAAGGCGGGAAGGCAGCGCGCATGTGCAGTGGGAGGTCCCAAAAGCTTCCATTCTAGGAAGCTGGGGAGCTTTCCCGCGCAGGCTCCGTCGGTTCCGACATACCCATATGTGAGGACTAATTCCTGCTGTTCCCAGAGATCACCTGTTACAGGTAAGTAACTGTGCTGTACCTCCACTCGCAGTGGATTCAAGCCACAGGCAGGCTACGGGACAGGATCAGGGTTACCCACCAACTGGCAGAATCCCTCAACTGGTGGCAAACCTTTTGCCACCTCCAGGTGGGAATGCTCTTCCAAGCACTCCCATCTCAGAGGATCCTGACCACAGACGCTTCCCTTCTAGGTTGGGGGAGCGCATTGTGGGGACCATCGCACACAGGGCAGATGGTCCCAGGAGGAATCGTTGTTACAAATCAATCTCCTGGAGCTCAGGGTAATCTTCCTGGCTCTACCAGCATTCCGCCACCACCTGCGACACTGGCCCTTACTGATCCAGATGAAAAATCAAGTCACCATGTTTTATGTCAGCAAGCAGGGAGGCACGTGTTCATACTCCCTCTGCCAGGAGGCGATGGCCTTTCTCTGATTTGCAGCTCGCAACAGCATGCTCCTGCAAGCAGTTTACCTCCTGGCCAGGACAACTGCCTAATGGACAGGCTGAGCAGAGTCCTTCAGTCACATGAATGGTGTTTGAACCTCAGGGTGGCCAAACGGCTCTTCCACTTTTGGGGCAGGCCCATGATGGACCTTTTTGCCTCTCTAGACAACACGCAGCTGCCCCACTTCTGATCACATCAGCCATACCCGGAGAGAGTGGCAGCAGATGCCTTCCTGATTCTGTGGTCAGAAGGCCTCCTCTACTCGTTCCCACCAACCTCCCTCTGGTCTCCAGGACCCTCCTCAAGGTCCAGAGCGAGAGGGCATCAGTTAAACTAATTGCCCCCAGGTGGCCCAGGCATCCTTGGTTTCCACTGTTGCTCTCCCTGTCAGTGGCACTCCCAGTCCCGCTGGGTCAAGCCTCGAACCTCCTGTCCCAGGAGTTGGGCTTCCTCCTGCACTCTAACCTGGGGTCTCTAACTCTAACAGCGTGGCTGCTGAAAGGGTAGCATTGGCCCCTTTCAATCTTCCGAAGGAAGTTGAGGAGATTCTACTGGCCTCCGAAAGCCCGCCACCAGATGGGCTTATGCCTTTAAGTGGAGAAGGTTCTCTGCCTGGTGTGAGGAAAGGAGGGAGAACACCTTCTCCTGCTATGTGCAATTAGTACTCTAGTACCTACTGAATCTGTTAGACACCAGACTGAAGTCTGACTCCGTGAGAGTGCATCTGAGCATGAGAGCCGCTCACCACCACCCTGTCGAGGAAAAACCCCTCTCATGCCAGCCCTTGGTCTCCAGGTTCCTCCGGGGTCTTCTGTTATCCAAGCCCCCTCTTTGCCCTCCAGCAGCAGAGTGGGACTTCAACGTGGTGCTCTCACAACTCACCAGACCTCCATTCGAGCCTCTAGCCACTTGCCACCTGTGATACCTTTCTTGGAAGGTGGACTTCCTGGTGGCCCTCACATCCGCTCATAGAGTGAGTGAACTCCAGGCCCTGGTGGTGGATCCACCATATACAAGGTTCTACAAGAACAGGGTAGGGCTCCACATGCACCCCAAATTCCTTCCAAGGTGGTATCTCCTTTCCACCTCAACCAAGAGATGGTTCTCCCCACCTTTTTCCCACGGCCTCATGCTGGTCGAGAGGAACTAATACTTCATACACTGGATTGCAAATGGGCCCTGTCCTTATACTTACAGTGGACTCAGGGCCATCGCAAAGCTCCTCAGCTTTCATGTCTTATGACCCCAGCAGACAGGTACTCCCTGGACTAAGCAAACTCTGTCCACTTGGGTGTTGGACTGTATTGCCCTCACCTATGAGTGAGCTGGCCTCTCCCTTGAGCTCTGGATCACAGCGCATCGCGTGAGGGTGATGGCCATGTCGGTGGCCAACTTGCGCTCAGTGCCAGTGACGGAGATCTGCAAAGCCGCCATTTGGTCTTCAATTTATACGTTCGCAGCTCACTAATGCCTGGAGAGTGAGTCCCGCAGGGACAATGCAATTTGCCAGACAGTACTCTATAATATTCTTGGGGTGTAGGCAACTCCTGTCCTCTGATCCTTCTGTATTCAGGCTACCGGAGTGATGGTGCTGCTGGATGCTGGGCTCCTGCAGAGTCTTTCAGTGAGGATTCATCTTCTGCAACTCACGGCTACCCCTTGGTTATTGTTAATGCTGTCGTGGTTCGGTTCTCGGCAGCCTGGAGCTAGGGAGTCCCATATGTGAGGACTGACTTCCTGCTTGCTCCTGGAGAAAGTGTAGTTACTCACCTGTAACAAGTGTTTTCCAGGAACAGCAGGAAACAGTCCTCACAACCCTCCCTCCCTCCCTACCTTGTTTTATTTTTACTATCTTCCTAGCTATGTCATCTGAGCAAGATTGTACCCTTGGGTGGGTAGGGGACCACGCATGCGTGGTAGCATATCCCAAAGGTTTTCTTTGAAAGCTAGGGAAATGCACCGCGCGGGTTCTGTTGGCGCCAGCGTCACCCATATGTGAGGACTGATTCCTGCTATCCCTAGAGAACACCTGTTCTCCAGGAACAAGCAGGAAGTCAGTCTTCATATATGGGTGATGTTGGTGCCGACAGAGCCCTGTGTGGAGCATTTCCCCAGCTTTCAAAGAAAGCCTTTGGGAATGCTAACATGCATGCGTGGTCCCCTTTCCCACCCAGGGTGCCATCTTGATTAGTCTCCTTTTTTCCACGGAGCCCAATGGACATAGTCCTTTACTTTCCTGGAAAAAGTTCTTAAAATCCTTCAAATTCTCTGGTTTGCATACTGGTTTCCTTCCTCTCTTGCGCCAGCATCCTCTGTGCCTTCCTCAGCTCTTACTCCCTTTTTTTCCTTGAGGTTCCTCCTTGACCAGCCTTCACACCATTTTTTGCCTGGGGGTTGTCGATCCCGTCTGGGTGTTTTCCCACCATGACTCCCGGTGGGTTCAAGAAATACAACCGCTGCAGTCAGACTATTTCAGTTACTGACACCCATGACTGCTGTTTTTGCTGTCTGGGCCCGGACCACGACAGCTCCACCTGCGACTGGTGCCAGATCATGAACCCCAAAACAAACAAAAAGCAGTTGGAGTTCCAGGGAAAGCTGTTCCCAAGATCTGACTCTGCCCCAGATTTCCCATTGCTGAGCTCCAAAGCCAGCACTTCCGTGAGGTCTGGGCATCCTCTGAGTCCCGTGGTGGTGGCGGCTCTTCTGGCATGGCCCCGTATCCTCCCAAGAAAAAGGTACCGAAGCCTGCTGAGGTGCCTCCAATGAAACCTGGCAAAGTCCCACGGTGGGACTCAGGAGACTCCGAGCAGTGCCCTCAGAAAGTCTCGAGACAGAAGTGCTCGACCAGTGGAGACCGCACCAGAACCCGTAAGCCCATAGTCCTCCTCGAGGACGCACTCTCCGGAGTGCCGGCGTTGGACCCAAAGCCCTTGGTGTCCACGCAGAGAGCTGCGCAGGCATCTGGCCTTGAGTCCCAAATGGTGGCGATGGAGCAGAGCATCTCCTCCATCCTGGTCTTGCAGCAGGCATTGATGTCTGGTTTTCTAGCATCATCGGCCCCGACACTGGGTCCCCGACCTCGGGGGAGTCCCTGGGTATCGAGCTGGGCACCGAGCGCCATTAGCATTGGGTAAGTCCTCTGCGTCGATCGAGGGATCCGGTCCTCCCCGGCATGTTTTTGGGAGTCCAACCCCAGATCCTCTGGGAGGGACCCCGGTACCTCAGGACTATCCCCGAGGCCGATTCCTCGACACCCTTGGGATCCAAATGGGAAACTGAGGACGAGACCTCTCCGGAGACCTCCCAGCACAGGGATATCCCCTCCGAGCCATCTCCCCGGAGCCTTGGTGCCTGAGGACATAGCCTTTCATGACTTTGTCCGCGACATGGCCCAGGCTCTTTCAGTCCAGATGGAGTTGTAGGAGGATCTGCGCACCAAGGAACTCGAGATCCTGCAATATGAGTCTCCTCCCAAAGAGACTTTCACGGTGCCAGTTCCAACCATCCTTGAAAGGCTACTTCTCAGGATGTGGGACCCCCTGGCCTCGGTGCCGGTGGTCAGTCAGCACCTGGAAGCTATCTACTGCGTCCGGAAGGGCCCCGGGTTCCATTAGCTGCAACTCCCCCACAACTCTATGGTGGTGGAGTCCTCGATGCAGAAACTGAAGAGCCAAAAAACCTACTCTTCGGTTCCCCCCCTGGCAGGGAGGCCTGGGCCCTCGACGTCCTGAGCCACAAGTGTTATCAGAGCGCCATGCTCGGGTGCTGGATACAGACATATGAACTGTACATGGGAATGTGCCTAAAAGGCCTGATCCAGGAGCTCTCGGGGCTCTTGGTGGTTCTCACCAGGTTCCAGTCCCTGACGGTGTCCATCCGGAATTGTTCCAAATTCTTCTCTAGGGCTGCCTACGATGGGTTGGAGGCCAGGGTGGCAGCTGCCGGAATCGGTGCCTGGCACCAGGCATGTTTACAAACCTCGGATCTCGAGAAATGGGTACAAGAAAAGCTGCTGGATGTCCCCTGCAATGGCGAGAACTTGTTCAGGAAGCCAATGTCCGACAAGACTGCTAAAATCAAGGCCAGGGTAGTGACCCTGCAAAGGCTATCCAAGAAGACCTTGACCCTCCTCAAGAAAATTTCCTCAAGGAAAAAGCCCTTTTTCCAAAGGAAAATGGTCTATCATCAAGCTGGGCCCTACTAGCCTTACTTGGGGCAGCAGCACCAGGCCTCACAGCCTAAAGGCCAGGGGCATGGGCCCGGAAACCCAAGGCTCCCAAGCCTCAGAAACCAGCTCCCACCCAACCAGGGGGAAGCTTTTGACTCCCTGGACAGGGCCTTTCCTCCCCCGGGAGTCCCACCTCAGCCCACAGGGAGTCGGCTGGCCTAATTTGCCCACAACCAGTCCAGCATCATCACGGACAGGTGGGTCCTACAGGTGGTGAGGAAGGGTTACCACTTCCATCTACAACAGAACCCTTCAGACTTCTTCCCAGGAGAACCATCACGGTCTCTTCTCCATCAGGCCTTGCTCATCGCAGAACTTTGCAGGCTTACTTAGGGACAGGGCAGTGGAGCCTGTGCCCCAACATCTCTGGGGAAAGGGGTTCTACTCAAGGTAATTCCTTATTTCAAAAAGAACAGGGGGCCTCCGGCCCATCCTGGACCTGCGCAACTTGAACAAGGTACTGGTGAGGGAGAAGTTCAAGATGCTCTCCCTTGGGACACTGCTACTCTACCTCCGCCAGGGAGACTGGCTATGCTCCTTGGACCTCAAGGACGCGTACACCCATATCCTGATCCATCCCTCCCACAGACAGTACCCGAGGTTTGTGGTGAGGGGGAGGGGGTCTGCACTACCAGTACAAGGTACTACCATTCAGCCTCGACTCCTTTCCAAGGGTCTTCATGAAGTGCCTGGCACTGGTGGTCACCCATTTGTGCCTACAGAGGGCCACATATTCCCCTACGTGGGCAACTGGCTCATCAGAGGCAGCACCGCCCTCGAGGCCAGCCAAGCCACAAAGCTTACAATCCACACCCTGTAGGAATTGGGATTCATCATCAACTACCTGAAGTCCAGCCTCTATCCAATTCAAGACCTGGTGTTCATAGGAGCCCAGCTGGACACTCTGCAGGTCAAGGCCTTCTTCCTGATAGAAAGGGCCTGAGGCAGTTAGCAAAGGAGGTTCAAAACTGCAGATCGGTGCCAGCCCGTTTGCTCCTCCACTTGTTAGGCCATATGTCCTCAACAGTTCACGTCATGCCCTTGGCTTGCCTGCACATGCGAGCAGCCCAGTGGTGCCTCAGATCCCAATGGACACAGGCCACCAGCAGGCTGAGGGACAGAGTAAGGGTCACCCACCGACTGACGGCCTCCCTCAACTGGTGGCAGTCCCCGCAACAACTCAGGGCAGGGATGCCTTTCCAAACACCAGCACCACAAAAGGTCCTGACAACAGACACCTCCCTGGCGGGCTGGGGCACACATTGCGAAGGCCATTGCACTCAGGGCACCTGGTACCTAGACAAATCTTGGTTATAAATCAACCTCCTTGAGCTCAGGGCCATCTTCCTGGCCTTACAGGCCTTTCGCTACCTCCTGAGCAACCTCTTTGTCCTCATACAAATGGACAATCAGATTGCCATGTTCTATGTGAACAAGCAGGGAGGCATGGGCTCCTACTCCCTCTGTCAGGAGGTGGTAGCCCTCCACTCCTTCATAGTGTGCAACAGCATGCTCCTGAGAGTGGTGTACATGCCGGGCTAGGACAACCTCCTGGCAGACAGGCTCAGCAGGATCCTTCACCCACACGAGTGGTGTCTGGATCCCGGGGTGGCACAGAAGCTCTTCCGCCTCTGGGGCAAACCTTGGCTGGACCTGTTCGCTTCTCTGGACAATGCACAGCTGCCCAGATTCTGCTCACCTCAGCCACACCACAGGAGGGTGGCAGTGGATGCCTTGCTCGTCTCATGGTTGAGGGGCCTGCTTTATGCATTCCCATCGACCCCTCTAATAGCCAGGTGCCTTTTCAAGATTGCAAAGAGACCATGCCGCAGTAATCCTAGTTGCATCCATGTGGCCCAGACAGCCCTGGTTCCCCCTGCTACTCTCCCTGTCAGTGGCACCTCCAGTGGCACTGGGCTGCCAGCCCGATTGTCTTTCGCAAAAGGGGGGGCTCCCTTCTCCACCCAAACCTGGCATCCCTGACGTTAACTGCATGGATGCTGAAAGGGTTGCACTTGCCCCCTTCAGTCTTATGGACGAAGTGCAAGAGATCCTCCTTGCCTCTCAGAAACCCTCCACCAGAAGGACATATGCCTTCAAGTGGAGGAGATTATCTCTATGGTGTGTTGAGTGGAATGAGAATCCCTTCTCCTGCCCTCTGCAGTTCATACTGCAGTACCTGCTGCATCTCTCCGACTAAGGGTTGACATCTAATTTGGTTAGGGTGCATCTCAGTGCAATAGCAGCTAGCTATCATCCTG
Source organism: Ichthyophis bannanicus (assembly GCA_033557465.1). NCBI lineage: Eukaryota > Metazoa > Chordata > Amphibia > Gymnophiona > Ichthyophiidae > Ichthyophis > Ichthyophis bannanicus. The sequence goes on along the minus strand of CM066043.1, from coordinate 158,347,738 downwards.
TGGAGGGGAGACCCCTCTCAAACCAGCCCCTTATCTTCAGGTTCCTCAGAGGCCTTCTGCTATCAAAGCCCCCCCCTCCACCCCCATTCACCAGAGAGGTATCTCAATGTGGTGCTCTCACAGCTCACCAGACTGCCATTTGAGCCCTTGGCAACTTGTCACTCGAGGAATCTGTGCTGGAAGGTGGCTTTCCTAGTGGCCTTAACGTCCAGACACACTCACACGCATACACTACTCACTGCATATACACACTATACCCTGTATCTTATTGACTGTTTGCTGTTCAGACCGCCTTGATTGCAGGATAAGGCGGTATAGAAATACGTTCAAATAAATAAATAAATAAATAAACCTCCGCCTGGAGAGTGAGCGAGCTGCAGGTCCTGGTAGCAGATCCACCTTATACCAGGTTCTATACAAACAGGGTTGTGCTTTGCACAAACTCCAAGTGCCTCCCAAAGGTGGTGTCGGATTTCCATCTCAATCAGGAGGTGGTCCTCCTCACCTTCTTCCCATGGCTTCATGCCAGTAAGGCAGAGCTGGTTCTGCATACGTTGGATTGTAAGTGGGCCCTGTTCTTCTATCTACAGAGGACCCAGACCCACCTTAAGGCTCCTCAACCTTTTGTCTCTTATGACCCCAGCAGGCTGGGGCTACCTATGACCAAGCGAACCCTGTCCACTTGGGTGGCAGACTGCATTGCCCTCGCTTATGAGCGAGCTGGCCTCTCCCTAGAGCGCCGGATCTCTGCTCATAGTGTGAGGGCTATGGCCACTGTTCCCTCTAAGCTGTGCGCGTGTGCGCGCGCACACACCTCGCCGAGCAAGCGCACATATTTTACAATAGAGCGCACAACAAAAATTACGGTTCTGATTCTAATAGAAAACAACACAGACGTCTTAAAATTTAAAATTTGTGATTGTAATTACTAGAAATGTTCCCTTTCATTTAGTAATAGTCTATTTTCGTTTAATTTGATTAAAATCAATGTGGTGTACATACTGTATTCTGATGTGTAGTCAAATTTTAAAGTATATAACTCCGAGTGTCGTTATGTGGCGCACAAAAATGTAACCTTCCTTCAAAGGTTGCACAGCTGATATTTTATGCGCACACAGTCTACAGAAAATTAGAGGGAACATTGGCTATGGCCATGTCAGTGGCCAACCTACGCTCAATGCCAGTGACAGAAATTTGTAAAGCCGCCACATGGTCTTCAGTGCATATGTTCGCAGTTCACTACTGCCTAGAGAGTGAGTCCCGCAGGGACAATGCCTTTGGCAAGGCAGTAATCCGAAGCATTCTCAGTGTATAGGCAGCTCCTGCCCTCCGACCCTCTTATGTTCAGGCTACTAGAGTGATGGTGATGCTGGACACTGGGGTCTGCAGAGTCTCTTGGTAGGGGCTCACCCTCTGCAACTCACGGCCTACCTATTGGTAGCCGTTGGTGCTGTCGTGGTTCGGTCTCCGGCAGCCTGGAGCTAGGGAATCCCATATGTGAGGACTGAGTTCCTGCTTGTTCCTGGAGAAAGCATAGTTACTCATAGTTTTCTACAGAGACAGCAGGAATCAGTCCTCACAACTCACCCTCCTCCTCTAGGAGTAGCCTCCTTTACCTTATTTATCTTACATCACCTTTTGCCTAAGCTATGTCATCTGACTGAGCAAGATGGCACTCTTGGGCGGAAAGGGGACCGTGCATGTGTGGTAGCATTCCCAAAGGCTTTCTTTGAAAGCTGGGAAAATGCTCTGCGTGGGGCTCAGTTGGCGACGATGTCACCCATATGTGAGGACTGATTCCTGCTGTCCCTGGAGAACACCTGTTAGAGTTGAGTATCTACGCTGCCCCTGATTGGAGTTTTGAGAAAGCCCTCCCCCCCCCCCCGCCACTACAGGGGGAAGGCGCCATCTCATCACCTTCCTTAGGCAGCAGTTTGGCTTGTGCCATCCCTGCTCAGGATGGTGTGTGTGGTTGCGATTTTTTTCCACAATGCAGATTTTCGAGCTGCAGGCAGTTTCCATTTGGCCTGTGCCTTCCTTCTTACCTAAGATGATGTCTCCCTTTTATATGAACCAGGTGGTTTGCCTGCCCTCCTCCTCTAAGGAGCAGTGTGGGTGGAAGGATAAGGATCTTCCCCTTGTGGATGTCCAGAAGGTGCTTTTCCATTACTTGGCAGTTATGAATGCCTTTCGTAAATTTGACCATCTTTTTGTACTGTTTGCTGGCTCGCGCAAGGATGACACAGCAGTCAGTCTACATTGGGGCACTGGATTAAGGAGGCCATTGCCTCGACATATCTGTTGTGGATCTGGCTGGTTCCTGAGGGTTTAAGCGCCCATTCTACCTGAGCCAAGCGTCCTCGTGGGTGGAATGGATCTTGGTAGCTCCTGCAGACATTTGTTGGGTGGCAACCTGAGCATCACTTTCCACTTTTGTCAAACATTACCGCTTGGATGTCCATGCTCATGCGGGCATGGTGCTTGGCTCATTGGTTTTATTTATTGATTGATTTAAAGTTTTTATATACCGCTTTCTACAATTCAAGGAAGTTTACATAGAGCTCAACATAATATTGTAGTTACAACTGTTGTTCATAGAACAATAATTTGTAGTAGAAAACTTATCTATAGTTAACAAGTAACGGTATATTGCCAGAAAGGCAACTATGTACATTTCATAAGAATAAGGGGGGAGGGTAAGGGGGTAAAAAGGAGGAGAGGGCAGGAGTGCATAAGGAGGAGAATTTATAGGAGTGGATTAAGTGGAAGAATGAAGCAAGTTACATTGGATCTGGGTTGTCATGGGGGATGGAGCCAAAATATTCTTGGAAAAGGAGTGTTGTTAGTTTTTTTCAGAACTCTATGTGGTCAGAGCAACCTTGTAGGTCAGGTGCAAGGCATTCCATTCTGAGGGGGCATAGAGGGAGAAAACCTGATTAAAAGTAGCTTGTTTGCTCCATAGTTTTGTGAAGGGATGTGGGTTTTGCGAGCTGCTGTGTCTTCTTCCCACCCAGTGGAGGCCTAACTTTGGTACGTCCCACTTATATGGACTGGTCTAGCAAGATGATATGGAAAGTGACATTTTACTTACCAGATAATGTCCTTTTCTTGAGTCCTGCTATACCAGTGTTTCTCAGCCCAGTCCTCTGGGACCCCCACAGCCAGTCAGGTTTTTAGGATATCCACAATGAATATGCATGAGATAGATCTGCATGCACTCCATTGTATGCAGATCTATCTCATGCATATTCATTGTGGATATCCTTAAAACCTGACTGGCCTGAGGGTTCCAGAGGACTGAGTTGAGAACCACTGTGCTAGACCAATCCAGGACTCACTGCTGTAACTGTGTTTGCTCTGTTCTTCTGCGGCTGTACCCTTGGGTCCGCTATGATTTATATACTTTGCTCTGCAGGTCCATGGTCTACTGACAGCCTTCTGTTTCTGCTTTCCTGTACATAGTTCTCTACTGTTTGATTACTCATTATTGCCCACATTGAAGTTATGTGAGACTTGCCATGCTCTCCCATATGCTTTGAGGTGGATACTGAAGAGACCTCTGGTGGCTGAGGTGTATAGAGGAATGGGAGTGATGTCATTGAAACCTGGGCTTTTCATTAGTTCTTTGTCTCCACCAATCTGCTGGTAGGGGAACACAACCCACTTGTCTGGACTGGTCTAACAGGACTCAAGGAAAGGGCATTATCTGGTAAGTAAAATGTCACCATAAATCAGACTCTTAATGGGCCACTGCACAGACTAACAAAAGGCAGTGGCCTCACTCCTGCTGCTCCCTCTCCCACCACCCTTGTATGTGTATGGTGGGAGAGGGGTGTTTGCCTTATGCGCACACACATTGTGTCCTTTACTTCTCATGAATTCATCTCTTCAACCTCCAAACCCTTGCATTCTTCTGTCCCCCACCCACAACTCTGTTTCCCTTCCCAGATTCTCTCCCCTTCAATTTCCCCTCTTGCTCTCTATTCCCCCCCCCCACCATTTATTACTGATAAAACCTACTGCCCCTTTAAATGTATTCAGCCGTCTATGCATCAAACTCCATCTCTAACCATTTTTTGCAAGCTTTGCAGACACTGATGTTCTTCTGCATGGATATTCCTGGCCACGATCGCAGCCTTTTACAGCTCTTCTGCCTGTGGGTGATGGTATTCCCGTTGGCAGTCACTGATGCTCCCAGCCACATTTTTAGCCTATTTCAGGTCTTTGACCCATGTGCCCTGAACCCCCTGGTACCAGGTCCGATTTTTTTTTAGCTGCCATGGGGACCTGATGCCTGGGATTTGTCAATACCTGGGTTTTATTGCACAATGTCTTAATTTTGTGTTGTAATTCATGATGTATTTTAATTAAGTAAGCTGCTTAATACTTTGTGAAGAGTGGTATATTAAATCATGTAGCACATACATGATTTAATATACCACTGATAGGAGATTTCAATATGCCAGATGTTGATTGGCACATTCCTGCTGCAGTATCATCTAGAAGTAAGGAGATCCTGTATTCTCTACAGGGAGAACTATTCAGGCAATTGGTAACAGACCCCACACGTGAAGGGGCCATACTGGACTTAGTGCTTACCAATGGTGAAAGTGTTTCTGATGTTGTAGTGGGAGATCATTTTGCATCCAGTGATCACCAGATGGTGTGGTTCAGTATTAGGGCTGTTAGAATCCATTCAAAGGCGAGGATCTTAGACTTAAGAACATAACATAAGATATGCCATACTGGGTCATTCAGTCTCTCCGCTATCGCCTTGTCGCCTCTTAGTGCTCCTTTAACCCCTTTATCATCTAATGGACCAACTGACTCTCTCACAGGTTTTTTGCTACGAATGTACTTGAAAAGGTCTTTATTTCACGTTTTTGCTTCCGCAGCAAGCTTCTTCTCAAATTCTCTCTTTGCCTGCCTTATCAATGCCTTGCATTTGACTTGCCAGTGCTTGTGCTGTTTCCAGGTTTTGTCGTTTGGCTCTTTTTTCCATTTCCTGAAAGATGCTTTTTTGGCAACAACAGCCTCTCTGACCTCACCTTTAAACCATGCTGGCAGTTTTTTGGACTTCCTTCCACTTTTCTTAAAGCGTGGAATACAGCTCGTCTGGGCTTCCAAGATAGTATTTTTCAACAACACCCAAGCTTGATGTACGTCTTTAACCTTTGCAACTGCTCCTTTTAGTTTTTTCTTAACTGTTTTCCTCATTTTATCATAGTCTCCCTTTCGAAAGTTAAAAGGTAGTACTGTGGATTTCCTTAATCTCCAGGAACAAGCAGGAATAAGTCCTCACATATGGGTACGTCGGTACCGACGGAGCCCGCGCGGGAAAGCTCCCCAGCTTCCCAGAAGGAAAGCTTTTGGGGCCTCCCACTGCGCATGCGCGCTGCCTTCCCGCCTTCCTGACCAACTCTCCTCAGTTCTTCTTTTTCCGCGGAGCCAGCAGGTCGTGTTCCTGTCACCGCTGAAGAAGTTGTTATTTTAATTTGTTTCTTTGGCCGCGTGTCTGCCTTCCCCGATTCCGGACCGGTACCGCCGGTCTTTTTTCTTTATTCCTTTAAAAAGAAAAAAAAAATCTTATTTTTTCCCAACTAGGTGTGTTTGTTCTGTGAGGCCTCTAGGCCTTCACAGAATTCTCCCTCATGGAGAAACAAGCCTCTGGTTTTAAAAAATGCACCAAGTGTAGCGGTACTATATCAGTCACAGACACCCATGAATGGTGTCTTAAATGTTTGGGGCCTGACCACTCCATTCCGGATTGCCCATCCTGTTCTTTGATGTCTAAACGTGGCTTACAAAACCTACAGATACTCCAGCATCGACATCTTCCAGGTCTTCCTCTCCTGATGGATCTCAGGTAACCAAACATTCCTCTGGCAGGTCCTCAAAGGGCAAATCTCCCTCCAAGTATCGAGATGCCCCCGGGCTTGACCCTGAGGACCCTGCCCCAGCCAAACAACCCCGGCGGGAAGCTCCGGCTTCCAAAGCTCCTCCTATGGGGTTACAGGTTGACATCGATGGCACGGCCTCGACCGATCACCTGTTAGACTGCTCTGGGGTACCGTCTCAATCTTCTGGTACCGACATCCAGACAGTCGTGGCGTCTATGGATCATACAGTTCAATCCATGCAGCAGGCCATTATGGCTTTTCTTAGAGCTGCGACGCCCTCTGTACCGCAGCCAGCGGTACCGACTCCGGTTCCGGTACCACAACCGATACCGGTACCCAGGGCATCCACATCGACCAGGATACCGATTCCGGTTCCCGGTTCCGTGGTTTTCCCCGATACCGATCCGGTTCCGGGTACCCCCGATGTCGATACCGGTCGATAAGCTTATCGATCCCTGGAAGCAAACAGACGATACTTCGAGTCTTCTGATGATTCTGATTCATCAGATGACTCTGCTGAAGTATCCCTAACTCTACCTGAAGAGCCCTCTTCTCCAAAGAGGAGAATGTCTCCTCCAGAGGATTTGTCCTTTCAAAACTTCATCATTGAAGTAGCTAAAGGTCTCTCTATTTCAGTAACCTCTGAAAAAGAACCTTGAGCAAAAAAATTAGATATTATAGGATACTCTAAGGTTTCCCAAAGAGGCAGTCACCTTGCCCATTCATGAAATTCTTCAAGAACACATGATGGACTTATGGGAGACTCCTCTCACCCTATCTCCACATTCTCGTCGTTTGGACACCATGTATCGTGTCCCTCCTTCTCCTGGTTTTCAAAAAACTCAGCTCCCTCACCACTCTATTGTGGTGCAGTCGGCTATGAAAAGGATAAAGAGTACCAAAAGACACTCTTCTACTCCTCCAGAAAGAGAATGTAGGACTTTGGATGCTTTTGGTAGAAAAATCTTCCAAGCAAGTATGCTTATTGCCAGAATCAATTCATACAGCCTCTATATGGGCATGTTTCTGAAGGAGATTGCATTGAAAATACGCCATTTTCTCCCCTTTATCCCAGAGGATAGAAAGGAGGAGTTCCTTCTTTTGCTAAAGCATACCCAAGATATTTCAAAGTTCTCCAACAGAGCAGCCTTTGACTCCTTTGAGGGTGCTAGCAGAGCCTCAGGTATTGCCATAGCGGCTCGCAGAATTGCTTGGCTCCAGGCCTCTGACCTAGAACCCTGGGTCCAGGATGGGTTGGGAAATCTGCCCTGTACAGGTGAGAATCTGTTTGGTAAGGAGTGGCAAATCAAAGCCACCCAAATGGATGCAGAAAATGCTGCTTTAGGTAGACTTTCTAAGTCTACCTCTGCCCCTGTCAAGAAAAAATCTTTCAAGAAGCCTTTCTATAAGAAGGCCAGATTTGCTACAAATACTGGCCAGCAATCTTCTGCAGCTCGCTTTGCTCCTAAGCGTCAGCAGCCTAAACAGGCCAGGGCAAAACCTGCAGGGGCTGCTACAGCCCAGCAGTCCCAACCCCCTCAGGGTTTTTGACTTAACTCTAGAGAACTTAACCTTTCTGGTTCTAAAACATCCAGAGCCTCTCACCATTTCAGGAAGGTTAACTCATTTTGCTCCCAGATGGGAGCAAATCACATCAGAACAATGGACCCTCTCTATCATCAGAGAGGGCTACAAACTACATTTCTCAAGCCTTCCTCCCCATACCATGGTGAGATGTTTCAATTCTCCCCCATCTCTCCTGAACCTGTTAGGTCAGGAGGTGACCACCCTTCTCGCCCAAAGGGCAATAGAAGAGGTTACTCTTCTTCAACAGGGGTCAGGGTTTTACTCCCCTTATTTTCTCATTCCCAAGAAAACGGGGGTACAGACCTATTCTAGATCTCAGAGAATTGAACAAATTCCTATGCAAGGAGAAATTCAAGATGCTTTCTCTAGGTACTCTCCTTCCATACCTACAGAATCAGGATTGGCTTTGTTCTCTAGATCTCAAGGATGCGTACACACATATACTCATCCATCCATCCCACAGAAAATTCCTACGGTTTCTGTTCCAGGGAAAACATTTCCAATACAGAGTACTTCCCTTCGGTCTAGCCTCTGCTCCAAGGGTATTTACCAAATGCATGGCAATAGTAGCTGCATTTCTACGAGCCCTGGGAATTTTTGTCTTCCCATACCTGGACGACTGGCTCATCCGAGCTCCATCTCAGTCCGAGGCTCAGACTTCCCTGGATCGCACCAGACGCATTCTGCAGTATCTGGGACTTGTGATCAATCTGCCAAAGTCTCAACTCACCCCTACTCAGTCCCTGGAATTCATAGGGGCCTGGTTGGATACCACCACTGCAAGGGCCTATCTTCCTCAGGCCCGTTGCCATCGTCTAGTGCACTTAACCTCCCAGACTCAGTCCAGAAGCCACTTGACTGCCAGGGAGATGCTACAACTATTAGGCCACATGGCCTCCACAGTACATGTGGTGCCCTATGCTCGCCTACATATGAGAGCAGTTCAATGGACTTTGTTCACCCAGTGGATTCAAGCATCAGGAGCTCTCTCAGACCAAATAGCAAACTCCAAACGTCTCTTTTGGTCTCTCCAATGGTGGATGTCCACTCAAAATCTGTTGTTGGGGGCCCCCTTTCAACCATTGTTGACCCAAGCAACCCTCACAACAGATGCCTCCCAAACAGGTTGGGGAGCTCATCTTCAAGATCTCTCCACTCAGGGCTCTTGGGCTCCACAGGAGACCACCCTTCATATCAACCATTTAGAACTTCAAGCAATCTTTCTAGCTCTCAGAGTTTTTCATACCCTCCTCAGCAACATGACGGTCCTTATTCATACGGACAATCAAGTAGCCATGTTTTACATAAACAAACAAGGAGGGACTGGCTCTCTGTCGCTTTGCAACGAAGCTCTAAGATTATGGGCCTTCGCCAGAGAGCATCAAATCCATCTCCTGGCAGTATATCTTCCAGGAATCCAAAACTCTTGGGCAGACAGACTCAGTCGAGTTCTGCTTCCACACGAATGGTCCCTACACATGGATCAGGTACTCAGAATCTTCCAGAAATGGGGGACCCCGGACATAGACCTCTTTGCAAGTCCGTGGAATGCCAAACTTCCCCGGTTCTGTTCCAGGATTCCGTGTCAGGGAGTTCAGGCCAAGGATGCCTTCCTCTTTCATTGGGGTCAGGGCTTCCTATATGCCTTTCCACCCATTCCTTTGATTCCCAAGACTCTGTTCAAACTTCAAAGGGATCAAGGGTCCATGACCCTCATAGCTCCACGCTGGCCACGCCAAGTGTGGTACCCTCTACTTTTGCATCTCTCCCAAGCCCCCTCCCTGGACTTGGGAGCCGCTCCAGACCTTCTGTCTCAGGAGGAGGGGACTTTGTGGCACCCAAACCCCAAGTCCCTTCACCTCAGAGCTTGGTTACTGAAGGCCTAGACCTTCAACACTTCAATCTTTCGCAGCAAGTGAAGGATATCCTCCATGCCTCTAGGAAACCTTCCACTAGGCGTTCTTACGCTTTTAAATGGAAAAGATTTTCCATTTGGTGTGCACAAAAGGGTCTTAACCCTCTAGCACTTCCTTTGAATTCTCTTTTGGAATATCTCCTGCATCTCTCCAATGCAGGACTCAAAACGAATTCAGTAAGAGTCCATTTGAGTGCTATTGCAGCATCCCTTAAGCCCATCAATGGACAACCTGTTTCCTCTCATCCTCTTATTGCAAGATTCATGAGAGGCCTAAACTTAACTAAACCTCCCATTCGACCTCCTCCGGTGGCATGGGACTTAAACTTGGTTCTTGGTCAGCTTATGAAGCCACCCTTTGAACCCTTAGCCACTACCTCCTTGAAATTTCTTTCTTGGAGGGTTATTTTTCTTATTGCAGTCACCTCAGCTCGCCGTATCAGTGAACTGCAAGCTCTAGTGGCTAATCCACCTTATACAAGGTTCCATCATGATAAGGTGGTCCTTAGGACCAATCCCCACTTTATGCCTAAAGTGGTCTCCCCTTTTCATCTTAATCAAGAGGTATATTTACCTGTCTTTTTTCCAGCTCCTCATGCATCCAGTGCAGAGAGGACCCTTCATACTCTAGATTGTAAAAGAGCTCTTGCCTTTTACCTCCACAGGACACAGCAACATCGAAAGTCTTCTCAGCTTTTTGTTGCTTTTGATCCTTCTCATTTAGGACTTCCAGTCTCTAAAAGAACACTCTCCAATTGGATTGCTCAGTGTATCTCTTTTGCTTACCAGAGTAAGAACATTTCTCTGGAGAGCCATGTCACCGCTCACAATGTGAGGGCCATGGCCATCTCTATGGCTCATCTAAACTTTGTCTCCATTGACCAGATCTGTCGAGCAGCCACCTGGGCCTCGGTTCATACCTTTACAGCCCATTACTGTTTGGACAAGGACTCCCGCCGGGATGCCTTGTTTGGTCAGGCTGTCCTCAGACACCTGTTCCATTCTTGAACAACTCCAGCCCACCTTCCCTGAATGGATGCCTGAGATCCATAGGAAGATGAGGAACCTTTCAGGGTCTCATACCCTTGAGGGGCTCTCCCGGGCATCTTAGCTAGGGAGTCCCCATATGTGAGGACTTATTCCTGCTTGTTCCTGGAGATAGCACAGTTACTTACCTGTAACAGGTGATCTCTGGGAACAGCATGAATTAGTCCTCACAACCCACCCACCTCCCCTAGGAGTTGTATCTCACTCTCTCTTTCCTTTCCTCTCTCTATTATCTCAGCTTTAAACTCGAACTGAGGAGAGTTGGTCAGGAAGGCGGGAAGGCAGCGCGCATGCGCAGTGGGAGGCCCCAAAAGCTTTCCTTCTGGGAAGCTGGGGAGCTTTCCCGCGCGGGCTCCGACGGTACCGACGTACCCATATGTGAGGACTAATTCCTGCTGTTCCCAGAGATCACCTGTTACAGGTAAGTAACTGTGCTCTATCCCTTCTCCACTAATTAAATCAAAGGCGATCATGCTATGATCACTATTGCCAAGTGGCCCCAACACCCTTATCTCTTGCACTAGATCTGGTGTTCCACTAAGGACTAGGTCTAATATGGCTTCCCCTCTGGTCGGTTCATGAACCAGCTGCTCCAAGAAGCAGTCTTTTATTTCATCTAGGAACTTTATCTCCCTAGCATGTCCTGACGTGACACTGACCCAGTCGATACCGGGGTAATTGAAATCACCCATTATTATTACTGCGCTGTAACATTTGTTAGCTTCCTTGATTTCTTTGAGCATTTCATCATCCATTTGGTCATTCTGGCTTTAGGAAGACTAACTTTGCGAAGATGGGCCAATACCTCAGGGAGTCGTTAGTTGGATGGGAACAGCTGAGGGATGTAAAAAAACAGTGGGAAAAACTGAAAGGGGATATTTTAAGGGCAACCAACCTTTTTGTGAAAATGGTAAATAAAGGTAAAAGGAAAAGGAGACCGCCATGGTTTTCGAAAGAAGTAGCTGAAAAAGTGAAGAAAAAAGGGAGGCCTTCATGAAATACAAGAGATCACAGAGAGAGGAAGACAAGCATCTGTATTTGGAAAAACTTATAGAAGCTAGCAAAGTAGTCAAGGAGGCAAAGATTCAAAAGAAGGAGGAAATAGCCAATGCAATAAAATGGGGGACTAAGACATTTTTCAGATATATTAGTGAGAAGAGGAAGGGCAAGAGTGGTATTGTCAGACTCAAGGGTGCAGGTGAGGAATATGTAGAAGCTGATAAGGATAAAGCGGAATTCCTTAACAAATATTTTTGTTCTGTGTTCACAGATGAAGAACCAGGAGCAGGACCTCAGAAAACACCCACAAATACGAACAGAAGCAATGGACATCTTGAACAATTTTCAAAAGACTGTGTTTGTGAGAAACTATCTCAACTTAAAGTAGACAAAGCGATGGGACCGGATTGGATACACCCGAGAATACTGAGGGAACTTGGGGACTTTCTAGCAGCTCCACTGACTGACCTTTTCAATGCCTCGTTGGAGTCGGGAGTGGTGCCAAAGGACTGGAGAGAGGCTCAGGTGGTGCCTTTACACAAAAGCGGAAGTAAAGATGTGGTTGAAAACTACAGGCCGGTTAGTTAAACTTCGATGGTGAGTAAATTATTGGAAACGCTGCTGAAAGAGAAAACAGTGAGGTTTCTGGAGTCCAGCGGATTACAGGATCCGAGGCAGCATGGATTCACCAGAGGCAGGTCTTGTCAGACAAATCTGATTGATTTCTTTGACTGGTTGACCAGGGAGTTGGACCGAGGGAGAGCCCTAGATGTGGTGTATTTAGATTTCAGTAAAGCTTTTGACACTGTTCCTCACAGGCGACTTATAAACAAACTGAGCACCCTAGGGATGGACCCTAAAGTTACTGCTTGGGTTAGAAATTGGTTGTGTGGGAGGCGACAAAGAGTACAAGTAAATGGAGCTCACTCTGAGGAGAAGGATGTTATCAGTGGTGTGCCCCAGGGATCTGTCCTTGGTCCGATTCTTTTTAACATCTTTGTTAGTGATATAGCGGAAGGGCTTTCAGGTAAGGTTTGCCTCTTTGCGGATGATACCAAAATCTGCAATAGAGTAGACACCCAGGAAGGGGTAGATAACATGAGGAGGGATCTAGCTAAGCTTGAAGAATGGTCTAGAATTTGGCAGCTGGGATTTAATGTTAAAAAATGTAAGGTCATGCATTTGGGCTGCAGCAATCCAAGGGAGCAATATAGTATAGGGGGTGAAGTACTTTTGTCCACTAAAGAAGAGCGGGACCTAGGCGTGGTTGTGTCTGATGATCTTAAAGTAGCTAAACAGGTAGAAAAGGCGACAGCAAAAGCTAGAAGGATGCTTGGGTGCATATGGAGAGGAATGGCTAGCAGAAAAAAGGAGGTGATAATGCCTTTGGTGCGACCTCATTTGGAGTATAGTGTGCAATGCTGGAGACCGCACCTTCAAAAGGATGTGAACAGGATTGAGTCGGTGCAGAGGGTGGCTACTAAAATGATTAGTGGTCTTCATTATAAAGCATATGAGGACAGACTTAAGGATCTTAATATGTACACCTTAGAGGAAAGGCGGGATAGAGGTGATATGATTGAGATGTTTAAATACCTCTGTGGCATAAATGTTCAGGGAGAGAGCCTCTTTTAATGGAAAGCAAGTTCTGCAACGAGGGGACATGGGATGAGGGTGAAGGGAGATAGATTCAGGAGTGATATGCGGAAATATTTCTTTACGGAAAGAGTAGTGGATCCGTGGAATAGTCTCCCAGTGGAGGTGGTGGAGATGAGGACAGTAACTGAATTCAAAAAGCATGGGACAAACACAGAGGATCTCTAAAGGTAAAAAGGGGCCTGTTGTAGTTGTTATGGAAGGACAGACTAGATAGGCCATGTGGTCTTTTTCTGTCGTCATATTTCTATGTTTCTATACATGTACATATGTGACCTTTCCTTATCGTTCCTCCAGTTCAGTCCTTCACCACTGGGTAGTGCATCTCCTCCTGCAGCTTGGAGACTGGGCATGTCAGATTCGTGACATCACTGGATATAGCCTGCTGGTCTCTCCCATCAGCCCCAGTGTGTCCAGTCTCCATGCAGCAGGAGGACGTATTGAGCCTACTGTAGGTGCTGGGCTCACTAGAGGAACAGATAAGGAGCAGATTTTAGTGTATTCTTAAGGGTTTTCCTTTTAATTCCCTATCTAGTTCTTTTTCTTAAAAAAAATAAATAAATTTTCATTTGGGAGGGAATCGAACCTGTGCTCTGAGGCTTCTTTTTCCCTCGCAGGACCGGCCCGGGTGACTCAGCCGCTCTCTCCTCCTAGTTGGAACGGAGGGGAAGGTGTACGGCGGCAGCAATGGCTGACCAGACTGCTTCGGCGATGTCTGGGGCCTCGTGTCAGGAGCCAGGAGCCAGGAAGCCCTCTCTGCTGCTGCTGATCACATTGTTCTGTGATCAGCGCGGAAGATAGCAGGACGCGCGATTGGAGCGGCGGATTAGGTAACAGGCTTGGCGGCGGTCTTAGTGCCGGTTCAGCAGGACGCTCAGCCAGCGGGGAGACTTCAGGACCCGACTCTAGGGCAGCGCAGGCAATCAGACCTTGCCGAGTTTGCGCAGGCTGAGGTTCCCGCGCTTTTTCCACACCGCGGTTGAGCAGCACTTGTATTTCCTTGGCCTGAACGCTGAATCAACCTAGTTTCAGGAGAAATTAGCATTGGATAAGTTAGATTAAATTCTTTTAAGTTAGTTTGGTTTATTTCCTTTTGGTTTGATTTAACTTCTGACGGAGACCCTTAAAAAAAAAATTTTTTTGAGTTTATTTTTTTTAGATAGCTAATGCCGTCAAGACAAACCACCCATCTGGGCAGCAGCAGAATGGGATAGTGTTGACGGCGGAGGATCACATTTCTGTGACAATGGCAACAACACCAAACTTAAACTGCGCAGAAGAAAGGCCCGGCAATCTACTTCTGTATCTTGCCATGAAAACCCAATGGATAGTTACAACAAAACAAATTGTGCTGTAATGCTGGAAAATGAGACCCCCAGGTTGGAAGGCACTCAACTAGCTACTGGGGAAGAGCTGAAGACTTTATGATATGGTTGGATCAAAGCCCTTGGGACGTCTGACTGCTGATGTAGCTGCACATGAAATGAGAGTCAGAAGCTGTAAAGATGTCTTACACATTCGAACATGGAACGTACGAAGCATGAACCAAGGGAAGTTGGAGGTGGTCAAGAATGAAATGGAACGTGTACAACTTGATCTTTTGGGTGTCAGCGAACTGAAATGGACTGGCATCGGGCACTTTGCATAAGATGATCACATGGTCTACTATGCTGGAAATGAAAGACAAAGAAGAAATGGTGTTGCATTTATAATAAAGAAGAAACTTGAAAGAACTGTAATGAAATACAATGCAGTCAGCGAACGCTTAATCTCTATTCGTCTACGAGGAATGCCTATCTTCTCCAGGACCAAGCAGGAAGTCAGTCCTCACATATGGGTGTCATCGGCGCCGATGAAGCCCCAGCGGAGCATTTCCCCAGCTTTCTATGAAAGTCTTTGGGAATGCAGGCACGCATGCGCGGTTCCCTTCCCACCTAAAGGTGCCATCTTACCCCAGTCTCTTTTTTTCTGAGAAGCCCACCGGACGTGTGTCCTGTCATCCCGGATAAAAGTTGATTTTTTTCGGGGATCCTCGCTATTTTTTCTCCCGGTTCGACGCCGGTTCCCCTCCCGCCGGGTTCGGTACACCGGTATCGAGCCCGATTCTTCTTTTTCGGTTTTTGCCCTTCGTGGCTGGCGTTCACGCCCTTTTTTGCTTTTTCCCTGGAAGGCCGGTCCTTTGACCTCGCAGGGACTCTTTTTTTTTCCCCGATGGCTTCCAGTGGTTTCAAGAAGTGTGATCGGTGTAAGAAATTAATGTCTCTCACCGACACACACGACTGCTGCCTTTGGTGCCTCGGCCCTGATCACGACCCTAAGTCGTGTAGACCATCTGGGAAGATGTCTTCCAAGGCAGTCCGAAGTCGCCAGCAGCAGAAAGAAAGGCTTTTCTCGGACTCAGCCTCCGGCCGGGCCCGGACCTCGTCTGAGGCCTTGACATCTCGGGAGTCGGATCCCGAGCGCCATCGGAGCTTCTCGGACAGGGGGTCCCTCGACTGGGAACGCAAGAGGAAGAAGCGGCTCGCGAGGCGTCGGAGGAGGAGGTCCCTGGCTCCTCGAGGGCCAGGTCTAAGACCCCCGACCGTCGCCCCGGGCCCGTGGAACAAGAGAAGCCTGCCAAAGTTCCTCATGTGGAGCCGGAGTCTGCTGGACATGTAAGTCCCGTAGTCCTCGAGGACTCTCCTCCTAGAAAGTCGACGTCGGGCCCGGTGCCGCCGGGGCCCGAGTCGATGGCTGCTGCGTCTCCCGAGCTGAGTCTCAGGATGACAGCCTTGGAGAGCAGATTGTCTGCCTTCATGGAGCAGCAGCGGGCACTGATGGCCAGCCTGTCTGGTGCATCTGCCCCGACCACCGGGACATCGACTTCGAAGTCGACCCTGGAGACCGAGCCGATACTCAAGTCCATCATGGCTCAAAGTCGACCTCGGTCGCGGTCTCCCTCGACCTCCCGCTAGGAACCGAGGGCGTCGACGCCGGTGCCTCCGGTGTCGGGGTGGGTGCTCCAGGGCCCCATGGGGTCGGACCCTGACTCCTCGTCGGACGAGTCCACCTGGGAGACGGAGGATGAGGAGTCCCCCGATACGTTCAAGACTCGGTGCGTCCCGTCGGACTCACTGTAGTCTGAGCCCCGGAGTAGATCCTCTCCGGAGGATACTCGGTTCTCGGAGTTCGTCCGGGATTTGGCCACTGCCTTGGCTATTCCGGCGGACCCTGAGGAAGAGCCTCGAGCTGAAGAGCTCGAGGCCCTGCAGTATGACTCTCCTCCGAAGGAGGCCTTTACTGTCCCGGTTCCTCCGATGCTGGAACGGCTCCTCTTCAGGATGTGGGAGGCACTGGCCTCGGCACCGGTTTTAAGCAAGCGAGTCGACTCGATCTATCGACTCAGGAAGAGCCCTGGCTTTCAGAAGGCACAGCTACCACACCATTCCATGGTTGTGGAATCGGCCATGCATCGTCTGAAGAGCCAGAAGATGCACTCTGTGGTGCCCCCCAGCAGGGAGGTTCAGAACCTCGATGACGCCGGTAGAAAGTGCTTCCAGGGCTCGATGCTTGCTTGCTTGCCGTGTCCAGTCTTACCAGCTGTACATGGGCATGTACTTGCGGGACCTGGCCAAGGAGTTGGCCGGGTTCTCTGCTGGACTCTCCGGGGAACCCTTGCAGAGATTCAAGTCCTTGTCCTCGGGGATTCGGGACTGCTCGACGTTCATGTCCCATGCCACCTACGATGGCTTCGAGGTTTTGGCCCGAGTTGCGGCAGCCAGCATCGCGGCTCGATGCCAGGCATGGCTGCAGTCATCGGACCTTGAGCCATGGGTTCAGGACAAGTTGGTCGATGTCCCTTGCTGAGGTGAAAACCTTTTTGGCACGCCCATGACTGAGAAGGCCGCCCAGCTCGAAACAGAGCACCTTTCACGGACAAGGCTGTCTAGGAAGACCTCTGCCCCTTCTCACAAAAAGAAGGGCTCGGGTAAAAAGCCCTTTTACCCAAGGGCACTGCCTACAAACAGTACCCTCAATATCAGGCTGCCCAGGCTGCACCCCAGGGTCAGCAAGCCAAGGGGCAGGGTAATGGGCCCCGTAGGCAGAGGACCGCCAAGCCTCCGGCCCCTGCTCCCACTCAGCAGGGTGGGGGTTTTTGACTCCTTGAGTGTAGCCTCTCCATCCCTGCTCTCCCAACCCTGCACAGGAGGTCGTCTCGCCCTCTTTGCCCACCAGTGGCCCCTCATCACCGGGGACAGTTGGGTGTTGGACATAATCCACAGGGGCTATGCACTGCATTTTCACCAACTGCCTCCTCCATACTTTCCAGGGGAGCCTCCAAGGCCTCCCCTGCACACGGACCTTCTCCTTCAAGAGCTGCAAGGTCTGTTGGTGGACAGGGTGGTGGAGCCTGTGCCTCCCCACTTGCAAGGTCACGGATTCTACTCCAGGTATTTCCTGGTGCCCAAAAGAACTGGTGGCCTTCGACCCATTCTGGACCTCAGGAACCTCAAGAAGTTCCTAGAGAAAGAAAAGTTCAAGATGCTTACTCTTGGAACACTTCTGCCCTACCTCCAGCAGGAAGATTGGCTATGCTCCTTAGATCTAAAGGATGCATATACTCACATCCTCATTCATCCAGACCACAGAAAGTACCTCAGGTTCATTGTGGGAGGAAACCATTATCAGTACAGAGTACTGCCTTTTGGCCTCACCTCCGCTCCCAGGGTCTTTACCAAATGCCTGGCAGTGGTGGCGGCCTACCTGAGAAATCAGGGAATCTTTGTCTTCCCCTATCTGGACGACTGGCTCATCAGGGGTCAGACGTGCCAGGAGGCCAGACAAGCCACCCTCAGAACTATTGCTCTTCTTCAAAGCCTGGGGTTTGTAATAAACTTCGCAAAGTCCACTTTGCTCCCCTCCCAGAACTTGGAGTTCATAGGAGCAAGACTGGACTCTCTGCTGGCAAAGGCTTTCTTGCCAGAAGACAGGGCCCAAAGATTGATAGCCTTGGCAAATCAGTTTCTCAGCAGGTCACTGGTCTCCGCCAGACTCTGCCTGAGGCTGCTTGGCCACATGGCTTCAACAGTGCATGTGACCCCCAATGCCAGGCTCCATATGAGGCCTGCAAACTGGTGCCTTCGGACTCAGTGGTCACAGGCCACAGGCAGCCTCAGAGACAGGATAAGGGTGTCCAGACAATTTCTGAACTCCCTCAACTGGTGGCTGCACCCACCCAATCTACTAAAGGGGGTGCCTTTTCAGATTCCTGGGTACACGGTGGTACTGACCACCGACGCCTCCCTGCAGGGCTGGGGAGCTCATTGTTTAGGCAAGTGCACCCAGGGCCTATGGTCTCCTTGGGAAGCTGCACAGCAGATCAATCTCCTCGAACTCAGAGCTATTTGATTAGCACTCAAAGCTTTCTCTCCTACCCTGGCTCATCAATTTGTCCTTGTTTAGACAGACAACCAAGTAGCCATGTTTTATGTGAACAAACAGGGCGGGACTGGGTCCAGAATCCTTTGTCGGGAGGCTCAGGACCTTTGTTCATTTGCCCTCAAGCACAACATGCTCCTCAAGGCTGTGTACCTTCTAGGCCAGGACAACTACCTGGCCGACAGATTAAGCAGAATTCTGCAGCCCCACGAGTGGCAGCTGCATCCTTCAGTAGTTCAGAAGATCTTCCTAAAATGGGGTCTCCCTTTGGTAGATCTCTTTGCCAGCCCAATGAACAAGCAACTGCCAAAGTTCTGCTCCAGGCAACCGCATCCTCTGAGAATAGCAGCAGATGCTTTTCTGATTCCATGGTCTCAGGGCCTCCTGTATGCGTTTCCTCCCACGCCCTTGGTGGCCCGAACTCTCTTCAGAATTCTTCAGGACAAGGCCTCGGTCCTGCTGGTGGCTCCCAGGTGGCCGAGACAGCCTTGGTTTCCACTTCTACTTCAACTGGCTGTGGATCCCCCACTGCCTCTGGGGTTGCAACCTGACCTTCTCTCACAGGAGCAGAGTTCCCTTCTGCACCCCAATCTCGAAGCTCTCAATTTGATGGCCTAGAGACTGCAAGGGTAGTTTTGGCTCCCTGGGGCCTACCTCAGGAAGTTGAGGAGGTTGTCCTAGCCTCTAGGAAACAGTCCACTAGGAAAACCTATGCTCTCAAATGGAAAAGGTTTTCTGTGTGGTGTCAGCTACGTACAGAGGATCCTTTCTCCTGTACTGTGCCAGTAGTGCTTCAGTACTTACTGCACTTATCAAATCAGGGACTTAAGTCCAATTCTGTTCAGGTCCACCTCTCAGCTCTAGCAGCTCACCACTCACTGGTGGAGGGACCTTCTCTGTCGGGTCACCCCTTGGTGTCCCGCTTTCTCAGGGGCTTGCTTTTACTCAAGCCTCCAATCCGTCCTCCTGCCCCTGAGTGGGAGTTGAATGTGGTCTTGCAGCAACTGACTCACCCACCTTTTGAGCCCATGGCTACTTGCCCACTACGCTTCCTCTCCTGGAAGACACTCTTCCTGATAGCCCTTACTTCGGCTAGGCGAGTGAGTGAGCTTCAGGCCCTGGTCTGTGATAGGCCTTACACCAGGATTTATAGGAATAGGGTAGTCCTCAGGACTCATCCGAAGTTCCTCCCAAAGGTTGTCTCCTCTTTCCACCTCAATCAGGAGGTGGTTCTTCCAACCTTCTTCCCTAGGCCTCATGCAAGCCAGGCTGAAGCAGTCCTGCATACCCTGGACTGTAGGAGGGCCTTATCCTTCTACCTTGACCGTACGCAGGGGCATAGAAGGGCTACTCAGCTCTTCGTATCCTTTGACCCCAATAAGTTGGGGTTGGCTGTGTCCAAGCGTACCTTATCCATCTGGGTGGCTGACTGTATCACCTGGGCTTACAAGGCGGCTGACCTTCCTTTGCAGGGTCGGGTTACGGCCCACCGTGTCAGGGCAATGGCTGCCTCAGTGGCTCATCTCCGCTCTGTGCCCTTAGTAGACATCTGCAGGGCTGCAACTTTGTCTTCAAGCCAGACTTTTGCAGCCCATTACTGTCTGGAGAGGGAGTCCCGTAGGGACAGTGCTTTTGGCCAGGCAGTACTCCGGAATCTCTTTGAGATTTAGGCAACTCCTGCCCTCTGTTGGGCTACCGGTGGAGGTTGTGTCCTTGAAAAGCCTTTCTTTGTTGCTGAGACTAGAGGGAGTTCTCTTGTTCAGCCTGGGTTCCTCGGTAGCCCAGAGCTTGGGAGTCACCCATATGTGAGGACTGACTTCCTGCTTGGTCCTGGAGAAAGAGTAGTTACTCACCTGTAACAGGTGTTCTCCAGGAGCAGCAGGAATCTGTCCTCACAACCCTCCCTCCTCCCCTTGGAGTTGCATTTGTACATAGTTTATTTTTCATTTTTGTGTGCTGTTCTTAGCTATGTCATTTGACTGAGGTAAGATGGCACCTTTAGGCGGGAAGGTAACCGCGCATGCGTGCCTGCATTCCCAAAGGCTTTCATAGAAAGCCAGGGAAGTGCTCCGCTGGGGCTTCATCGGCGCCGATGACACCCATATGTGAGGACTGATTCTTGCTGCTCCTGGAGAACACCTGTTACAGGTGAGTAACTACTCTAACAGAACTATAATTCAAGTATATGCCCCAACAACAGCTGCAGAAGAGAATGAAATTGAAGAGTTCTATGAACAAGTACAAGCTGAAATTGACATAACATGCAAACAGGATATCCTGATAGTCATGGGTGACTGGAACGCAAAGTTGGCAACAAAGAAGAAGACAAAGTAGTTGGAAAATATGGACTTGGCAACAGAAATGAAGGTGGAGAAAGACTGATAGAATTCTTCTTCCAGCAACACAAGCGGCGACTGTACACATGGACTTCACCCAATGGATTGTATAAAAATCAAATTGACTACATCTGTGGAAGTCAACGATGGAAAAGCTCTGTAACATCAACAAAGACAAAACCTGGAGCTGACTGTGGTATAGATCATCAACTTACTAGTATGCAAACTCAAGCTAAAGTTGAAAAAGAGCAATCCACTCATGAATGCAGCAAAATATGACCTTGAGAATATACCACTGGAATTTAAAGACTGCTTGCAAAATCAATTTGCTGCTTTAGATGCAAATGACAGAGCTCCAGAAGAGTTATGGAATGACATCAAGAAGGTTGTGTTGGAAGAAAGCAAGAAGTCTCTACAAAAGGTGAAAAAGCAAGAACGGCCAAAATGGATGACGGATGAAACTCTGAAAATTGCCCAGAAATGCAGGGAAGCTAAAGCAGGAGGAGAAAGAAAGACAATCACAGAACTCAACAGAGATTTCCAACATGCAGCAAGGCAGGACAAGGAAAAGTACTACAATGACGCATGCAAGGAAATAGAAGCAGAAACTATTAGAGGAAGAACAAGATTGGCTTTCCTAAAGCTACGATAGTTAAAGAAAAAGTTCCAGCCTCGAATTGGAATGTTACAAGATGCTCAAGGTTCTATGTTGAATGATGCTGAGAAGATTAAGAAAAGATGGAAGGACTATACAGAGTTTTTATATGAAAAAGATCAAGTGGACCAACAACCGTTTCAACCTGTACCTTTTTTTTTTTTTTTTTTTTTTTTATAACTTTTATTTAGTCAGACATAACACATGCCAACAACAATGAACTGCAAACCTCCGAGGGGTGAACTCTTATCCCCGCGAAGGTTACCAAACCATATAACATTGGCAAGAGAAAAACAGAAAATCTTTCAAACACAGGTTCTTTTTGTCTTTTGATTGTTATCGTAAAACCCAGCGCACCCCTTCCCCCCTCCACCCCCTCATTCCCCCCCTCTCCCGACCCCCCCCTTGGAATCCTATCGTTCCCTGTGAACCCATAGCAGACTACTGCCATCGGGGATGTCACCCGTTCCTGTCAGCACCTTAACACCCAACCTTCAATATTTCATTGCGGCTGAGTGGGTCCAGATTTTGGATATATGATTCCCAAATTAACAAAAAATGGGACCACCTCTTCACATTACCCCTAGCTCTCCATCGTTCTGCCAACATCAGTTGATGAAGACTATTCCGCCACTCCCAAAAGGAGGGTGGTTGCTGGTCCCGCCACCTCCGGAGTATGGGCCCCTTCCCCACCAGGCATGCCTTTCTAACCCAAAGCCGCACCCACCTTCCCTGGGGAAGAGAGGGGTTTAACTGATCTAACACCACCAGGGGGCCTGACCAGGGAACCCTCTGCCGTATGCGACCGGCAATCCAGGAACCTATTCGTGTCCAATATGGTCGGATATATTTACACTCCCACCACATATGCAGCAGGGTAGCCAGAGGTTCCGCACATCTAGGACAGGTCCCATCAGCAGTGGCAATGTGACTACGCAAAGCTCTTCTAGGGGAAAAGTATGCCCGTATGATACATTTAAATTGAATTTCTCTCCATCGGGCCCCGTCAGCCAGCTCCAGTATTCGCCTAAGCGCCTCCCTAACGGAGCCCGGTGAAACCTCTTGTCGCAATTCAGTAGCCCAGGCCCGTTCCACAGCTCCATAATCCGGTAGGGCTCCGTAGAGTGCCAAACGTGCCCTCAGGGTAGCTATGGTCGGGCGATTTCCCCCCCCCCCCCCCCAAGATCAAAAAATTCCAAAATCTGTGCAGAGCGGTCAACCGCGAGCTCCTCAGCTGGCAGTGTGGCTACGTAATGAGCCAACTGCAAATATGCAAAGTAGGATTTTGGTTGTAAAGCATATTCCCCCCGAATCTGCGAAAACGTTTTACACTTTCCGGCTAAGTCAACCATGTGCCCCAAGTGTCGAAGACCCTGTTCCGTCCAAACGCGAAACATACTCGACTCCGAACCCGGGGAAAACCTCGCATTTCCCCGGATCGGCAGCCAGCTAGAGACCCTCCAGTTCCGTTTCCAGTAAAGGTTTAATTGTCGCCAGGCACGACGCATAGAACTCAACAGTCCACTGCGCTTAACATGCACAGGCAGACTGTCACTCTCCATATGTAAAACTGCCAGGATAGCGTGGGGGGCCGCCAGGGTCTCTTCCAATGCCCTAGGGGTGCAAATCTCCGTCTCACCCAGCCAGTCCACCAAATGTCGTGCCTGACAGGCCAACGCATAAAGCCGAAAGTCCGGGAAACCAACCCCTCCCGTCTTCTAGGTACCCACCAGCCGGCACAAAGGAATACGGGCTCTAGCCCCCTTCCAGAGAAATCGTTGTATTTCCTTCTCTAAGCCGTGCAAATCCCTATTCAACAACCAAACTGGTAAAGTTTGCAGCCAGTATAGTAGCCGTGGAAGTATCACCATTTTCACCGCAGCCACACGGCCCAATAAAGATAACGGTAGAGACTGCCAGGCATGCAATTGAGCACGCACTCTAGAGGTGACTCGGTCTAAGTTACAGGCATATAGATCTTGCGGGCGCCTGGTAATCACTATGCCTAGGTAAGTAAACTGGTTCCCGGCCCATTTCAACAGAAACTCCCCTCCCCAACGCTCTCGGAGTTTGCCAGAGACATCCAAGACCTCCTATTTATCTCGGTTAATACGGAACCCGGAAAAACTGCCAAACAAAGTGAATTCCATCAACAATCGAGGGAGAGACTTCCTTGGGTCCAGCAAGTGGACCAGAAGGTCATCCGCAAAGGCCGAGACCTTAAATCCCTGTCTTCCGATTTTCACACCCCTGATACCATTATCCAGTTCCATCCGCCGGATTAAGGGATCCAACGACAGAACAAATAGGGGGGATAGTGGGCATCCCTGCCTTGTGCCCCGCCCCAAGGAAATAGGCTCCGAGAGCACCCCATTACACAGCACTCGAGCTGTCGGGTCCAAGTACAAAGTCTGCACCATTTCACAGAAGGGCTCTCCAAGTCCGTACATAGGCAGCAAGTAACGAAGATAGGTCCAATTAACCCTGTCGAATGCTTTTTCGGCATCAAAGCTAACAAGTAACGATTGCAAGTGATGCTCCTGAACCCACTCCAAGGACGCCACAACCCTCCTCACGTTACGCACTGCGTATCTCCCCCTGACAAAGTCCACTTGAGAGTCGTGAACAAGATCCCCCAACACCTCTGCTAGACGCTCCGCAAGTATTTTAGCCAACAACTTTGAATCGAAATTCAACAAAGAAATAGGTCTGTAGGAGGCGGCCTGAGTACGATCTTTCCCCGGCTTCGGTATCAGAACAATATGTGCTTGGTTGGTCCCCCTCCTCACGGAGCCCCCCCCTTGCGCTGGTCAAAGGTCGCGACTAATAAGGGGCCCAGTAACTCTGATAAAATTTTATAGAATTGAGCCCCGAACCCATCGGGTCCCGGAGATTTATAACAGCTCGCTTTCGAAATAACTTGGGAAACCTCCTGAAGAGATATCGGGCGCCCCAATTGCTCCCCCTGCTCCACGCTCAACCGAGGCAAGTCAAGGCCCTTCAGGTAATCCTCCATCCGGACAGGGGGACCCCCCATCAGCAGTATATAAGTTCTGAAAAAACTCTTTGAACACAGCCACTATTGCACCCTTATCCTTCTGGAGGATACCATGAGCATCCCTTATAGCCGCCACCGTTCTCCCGGCCTTTGGGCCCTTCAAGCACCGTCCCAATATTTTACCCGGCTTATCTCCATAGCAATGTAATTTGTATCGGTAATACATCAGTGATTTTTTCGCTCGGCTATGTAGGAGCTCATTAAGCGCCGTTTGCAATTCCCAGAGCCTCTTCCTATTCTGGGCATTGGGATATTGGGCGTTGACTCGCCTTGCCTTTGTCACGGATCG
The DNA here is from genome assembly GCA_033557465.1 of Ichthyophis bannanicus. Lineage (NCBI taxonomy): Eukaryota > Metazoa > Chordata > Amphibia > Gymnophiona > Ichthyophiidae > Ichthyophis > Ichthyophis bannanicus. The sequence continues at coordinate 158,322,878 of CM066043.1, read as the reverse complement.
TTCTAATTTAATAATCTGTTTGGTCATTAATCTCTTCCGGCGAGCTACATAGCCAATAATGTCACCTCTCAGAACCACTTTGGCGGTTTCCCACATCAATTCCGGATCATCTAAATGGGCTTGATGATTCGCCTCGAATTCCTGCCAACGCTGGCGGAGAAAACAACTGAATTGAGTATCCTTATATAATTCTATGGGAAACCGCCAAATGCGGGTATATGGACCATCCCCTCCCCCCAACCAATGCAAATCCAACCAGATCGGGGCGTGATCGTAAATCTCTGTGGGTCCGATGCACGCCTCCACTACAAAAGTGAAGAGCGTCTCTGAGATCAGTAAGTAATCTATCCGAGCACTGGTACCATGTGCACGTGACAGATGGGTAAAATCCCGTTCAGTTGGGTGGAGCAGCCTCCAAGGGTCTACCAACCCGAGTCGATCGCGGAAATTTTGCAGCACACGGGCAGTCGCCTTCCGTTCCCGCGACCCAAACCCCTGAGAAGTGTCCAATTCAACATCCAAAACCCCATTGAAGTCCCCCCCCCCAGGAGCATCGGCAGCTCGGCTAGTTGCTCCACCTTCGCTGCCAGACGATGATATAATTCCTGATCCAGTGTATTAGGGCTGTAGAGGTTACCTAAAATGACCGCTTTACCCTCTAATTCTCCTTGTGTCAGCACAAAGCGCCCGCTGGGATCAGCGACCACTTTATCCAACGTGAACCACACCCGCTTATGTACCAGGATGGCCACTCCTCCCTTTTTTCCTACCGCCGGGGCTCCCCACACTTGGCCCACCCAATCCCTACACAATTTATTATGTTCTGCGGCTGTCTGATGAGTTTCTTGTAAGAGTGCGATGTCACATTGCTGCCTAGCCAGGGCCTTTAATATTTTATACCTCTTCACTGGACTCCCCAGCCCACAAACATTCCATGATATGATCTTCAGAGTGGAGCTACATTAACAGAACTAAACTTCAGTGATAAGTTCTTCGGTAGATATGGGTGGGGCCCCCCCAGCCTAGAGCCCCCCCAGCCTAGAGCCCCCCCATGTATCCTCACCACCAGCCAGTCTCTGCCCATGTTGGATTCCAAGAGTGCGGTCCCCCCCCTTGTAAAGCTATTCCTCGCAAGGCTCATGTCGATACCCCCTCCCCCCACCCTCCCCTCCCCTTCCCCCCCCTCCTCCTCCCCCAACTCCCCCCTCTGCCCCACCTCCCTTCCCCCCCAACAAAAACCTCCCAGCATCTGTAGGCCCCCCCTCCTCATAGTCACTGAAAATGTGACCAGGCCCCACAGCTCCCCAGAAACCAAATACTAGGCTTCAACCCCCCGATTTATGCAATAAGTTAGCCTTACAACAGTAAGTATACATAGTCATGCACCCCACATCAACAGACTTAATACTCTAAAACAGCAATCATAACCATACTGTGAGGATAACTCGATGCAGGCAGCCCTTGACTCCCTTCTCTTCAATGTAAAGTAAGATATGATACAGTGTGAGAGTCAGAGAGCAGGCCCAGTTGTGTGTCACCACTGCTAGTCCGCTCCCCCTGGACAGGCTGCCGTCGCCAACAGATGAGAAATCTCCCTCTCTGAATCTTCCCGGCTCTCATGTAGACCCCTGTCGCGAGGGAGAAAGTTGCCGCACAAGCTGATCGATGTAAGGAGCCGCCTCCAACGCCGACCCAAAGATCCGGCGCCCGCTCTCCTGTAGTATGTGTAACCGGGCTGGGTATTACACTGAGAACTTTATATGAACTCCGAGAAGTTTTTGGCACAAGGGTGCATATGCCCTACGGCGTTTGCTCACTGCTGCGGAGAAGTCCTGGGCAATTCTGATCTTGGCTGTGTCGTGCTCAACAATGCCCCTCTTCCGAGCCTCTCGCAAAACAGACTCCTTCTGCTGAAAGTGCAGGTACTTCGCGAGCACTACTCGGGGTCTGGAATCCGTCGAAGTTTTCGGGCCCACTCTATGAACCCGCTCTATAACCACCAACGATGTTTCTCCAGACACCCCTATGAGTGTGGCCGAAAGGGCTGCCACATACTGCCTTAGGTCCCTGTCCCCCACGGAGTCTGGAATGCCCAGAAACCGTAGGTTACTGCGCCTCGAGCGATTCTCGAGGTCCTCGAGCTTCTCATCATGGGCCCGGAGCGTTGCACGCAGCTGCTGTACCTCCTGGGAGAGTTTCTCCACTTCCCCTCCTGTGTGGGCGATGCGGCCTTCCGCCTCCTGCATGCGGGTACCGAACGCATCCACCGACGTCTGCAACAGATCCAGCTTACTCCGCAGGGTATCAAACTGAGCGGAGAGCGCCCCTGTGACCGCCGCGGATATTGCCTCCGGGGAAACCGCTGTGGCTGGAGTGTGCGACGCCGCCGGATGAGGTGGTGACTCCGCCATTTTCGGGCCTCCGACCACGCGTTCTTTCTCCCTCCTCGCACCTCTCACTGTTGTTGCCATCCGCCCCGGTCGTCGGCCGGTAGGTCCCGGCGATCTGCGGTGTTAATTGGGATGGAGAATGCCGGTTTCGCACCTCTTAAGGGGCGTTATATAACCGTTTTGGAGCTGTGGGGCCCGGAGCTCAGCGAAGGCACGTCCTCCCCAAGCTCACCACATCACGTGACCCCCTTCAACCTGTACCTTATGATCGGGAACCATTGGTGATGAAAGAAGAAGTTGAAGCAGCATTGAAAGCCTTATCAAAGAACAAAGCACCAGGCATTGATAGCATTCCCATAGAAGTAGTACAGCAATCTGATGCAGCTGTTACCGTACTTACAAGGCTCTGCCAAGAAATATGGAAGACAACATCATGGCCAACTGACTGGAAAAGATCTGTGTTTATACCAATACTAAAGAAAGGTGATCCAACTGACTGAGGAGATTATCGCACAATCGCTCTGATCCCACATGCCAGCAAGATTCTACTGAAGATTATTCAAAAGAGACTACAACAATACCTGGAACAAGAACTACCTGAAGTGCAAGAAGGGGTCAGGAAAGGGCGAGGAACGAGAGACATCATTGCAGATGTGAAAAGACTAAAGAATACCAAAAGGATATCTATTTGTGCTTTATCGACTATAGCAAAGCTTTTGACTGTGTAAACCATGAGAAACTCTGGGCTACATTAAGAAGCATGGGTATACCAGAACACCTGATTGTACTCGTGCACAATCTGTACATTGATCAAGAAGCAACAGTTCAAACGGAACAAGGAGAAACAGAATGGTTTAAAATAAGCAAAGGTGTAAGACAAGGCTGCATACTTTCCCCCTACCTGTTTAATTTATATGCAGAACAAATCATCAGAGAAGCAGGATTGTATGAAGACAACAGAGGTGTGAAGATTGGTGGAAGACTCATCTACAACCTTCGCTATGCTGATGATACCACATTACTGGCTGAAAGTAAAGATGATCTGAAACATTTGCTTCTCACAATCAAAGAACACAGTCTCAAAATGGGCCTGCACCTTAATGTAAAGAAGACAAAGATCATGACAACTGACATAATCAACAGGTTAATCGTTGAAAGAGAAGAAATTGAAATCGTGAACAACTTTAACCTACTTGGATCAACTATCAATAAAGAAGCAACAAGCAGTCGAGAAATCAGACGACGCATTGCTCTTGGCAGAATGGCTATGAAAGACCTAGATAAGATTCTAAAGAGCAGAGATGTCTCTCTCCATACAAAGATTCGACTTGTTCAAGCCATGGTATTTTTAATAACATCATATGGATGTGAAAGCTGGACAGTGAAAAAAGACAGACAGGAAGAAAATGGATGCCTTTGAATTATGGTGCTGGCAACGAATACTGTGTATACCATGGACTGCCTGAAGAACAAACCAGTCGGTACTAGAGGAGATCAAACCTAAGCTTTCTTTAGAAGCTCAGATGACAAGACTTCGACTTTCATACTTTGGACACATCATGTGAAGAGAGAGAACATTAGAGAAAGACATCATGCTTGGCAAGATAGAAGGTCAACACAAAAGAGGAAGGCCAGCAATGAGATGGATTGATACAATAACAGCAGCTACGGTTACCAGTATGTCAACAATGAGCCGCCTGACTGAAGACCGAACACAATTTAGGATAGCTATCCAGAGGGTCGCCATGAGTCGACTCCGACTCGACGGCACTTTACAACAACAATGCCGTCAAGACCGCAGTATTTGGTCTGTGGCACCTGCAGGGGCGCAGTCTCAGACGACAGGGTCTGCAGGGGCTGCACACGCGCTTCTACAACTATGGAACAAGAGATCCATGAAAAGCTTTGTGAGGAACCTCAGATTCCATCTGCAAGGAGTGAGGGTGAGTCCCTATTGGAAGGGCCATCTGTACCTCCTCCGGAGAATCAGGCAGCGCCAGCTAGTTTGGGGGGCACCTCTGGCAGTCCGGCGGCCCTTGGAAGCTTTTCTCCAGATTTTGTCCTCATAATGCATCAGGCATATTGCTTATGTCAGCAGGGGACTGTCACAGAGCCTTTGATGCTAGGGGCTCAGGGACAGCGTTCTGGTGCCGAAAAGGTTGGAGACGGCCTGGTGAGGCCTCTTAAGAGGGCTCGATCTCTTGAGGATCAGCTCTTGGAATTGGAATGGCAGGATACAGAAGAGGTAGATGTGGAACACAAATCAGGAATGGACAAGCTCGAGGAAGGCAAAATTCCGGAACAGGAAGATCAGGCGAGGATCATAAGAGTTTTTCGTAAGGAAGAGCTTACTGTGCTCATTACTGAGTCCCTTCAGGCGCTTAACCTCGCTTCGGTTCAGCCAAAGGAGGAGGAGGGTTTGGAGGACTCCCTCATTCAGGCAGTGCTGCAAACTCAGGCGGTGTTTCCAGTTCACTGGGTGATTGACCGGATGATTCAGGATGAATGGGATGTACCAGAAGCGGGAATTCGAGGCATCAGAACTATTAACAGACTCTATCCCCTAGCGGATAAGGAGAAGGAGAAGTTCCATTCTCCACATATAGATGCAGCGGTGTCTGCAGTCACGAAGAAGACGACTATTCTGGTGGAAGGTAGTGCGGCCTTGAAGGATGCGCCAGACCGGAAGGTAGACGGCTTATTGAGACAAGCCTTTGAGGTTAATGCTCTCTCATTGCAAGCGTCTATTTGCGGAGCTTGGGTGGCAAGAGCTTGTCTTAGGTGGTCGCAGAGAGTGCGGCAACCGTCTCAGCAGGAACAGGAGCGAATAATAGATGTGACACGTCTTGAATCGGGTGCGGCATATTTAGCAGATGTCCACTATGATTTGATTAGGTCATTGGCAAATAGTATGGCTTCCTTGGTAGCTGCGCACCGGTACCTGTGGTTAGGAAATTGGGCAGCGGATGATTCATCTAAGTCGCGGCTTAGTAAACTTCCCTTTAAGGGGAAGAAGTTGTTTGGTGAGGATCTGGACAAGCTGGTTAAAGACTTGGGAGAGTCCAAGGGCGGTAGACTACCGGAGGATAAGCCTAAGCAGGGGAGGTCCCTGTTGGCTGTGCGAGGCCAGTTTCAAGGCTTCAGGCGATTTCGTACCTCTCGGCTGGGAGGTTTCCAATGTGGGCGATTTGCTTCACGGGCGCAAGGGTTTCGGGGTTTTTGAGAAGAGGGGAGAGGGTTTGCAGCTACCTCCTCTGCGGCTTCCCAAAAACCACAATGAAGCGAGGTGGGCCTAGGTAGGAATTCAGCCGATTGGAGGTCGGCTTCGGGAGTTTCTTCCTGCCTGGGTCCAGATAACGTCTGACCAATGGGTGTTGGAAGTAATACGCAAAGGTTATGCTCTCGAAATTGCTCGTCCAATACTAGATTCATTCATTCTGTCCCCCTGCAAAGGGCAGCGGCAATCGTCCGCTGTCCGACAAACTTTGGATCGTCTCTTAGAGTTAGGAGCAGTTGTACCGGTACCGCAGGAGCTGTACGGCGTCGGTCGTTACTCCATTTATTTCGTAGTTCCAAAGAAGGACGGGGCCCTCCGTCCTATCTTGGATCTCAAGGAAGTGAATCGGTGTCTGCGAGTATCTTAATTGCGAATGTTAACATTGCGATCGGTTATAGTGGCGGTTCGGCAGGGAGAATTCTTGACATCTCTCGATCTTACCGAGGCGTTCTTGCACATCCCAATCAGACCAGATCATCAGAGGTTCCTAAGGTTCGCACTCCCGTGGGGCCATTTTCAGTTTCAGGCCTTGCCATTCGGTTTAGCAACGGCTCCGCAAACTTTCACCAAGGTTATGGTAGTGATAGCAGCGGCGCTGCGGAAAGAAGGGATATTAGTTCACCCTTATCTAGACGATTGGCTGATTCGGGCAAAGTCCAGAGCCAAGAGCGTTCAGGTTACAAACAAAGTGGTCAACTTCCTTCCAAGTCTAGGCTGGGTAATCAATGCGTCCAAAAGCCGGTTGGTGCCGTCTCAGATTCTGGAGTACTTGAGAGTATGGTTTGACACACAATTGGGATCAGTGTTTCTGCCGAAGCAGCGAGCTCAAATCCTTCAGCATCTAGTGCAAAGGTTTCTATCGACTCTGGCTCTGTCGGCTTGGAGCTATCTGCGTGTGTTGGGGACAATGTCGGTGACCCTGAAGGTGGTACCATGGGCCAGAGCACACATGCGCCCATTACAGAGGTTGTTAATTTGGCGCTGGTCTCACCAGGACGATTCGCTAAACAGACGTCTTCCCTGTCCCTTAAAGGTCAGGCAGTCCCTTCAGTGGCTCCCGTTGTTGACAGATGCAAGTCTCACAGGTTGGGGAGCTAATTGCGGGGACCTCTTCGCACAAGGAGCGTGGAACGAGCAGGGGGTCCAGTGGTTGATCAACCGTCTGGAACTGAGGGCGGTAGGGCTGGCATTTCAAGCCTTCGAGTCAGCGGTGAAAGGTCGAGCAGTACAAGTGCTGTCCGACAATTCCGCAACAGTGGTTTACTTCATTCGGCAGGGGGGCACAGGAAGTGCCACCATGGAGGAGGAAGCGGAGATTCTGTTTGCTTGGGTGGAACCACGGCTGCAGGCGATCTTGGCAGCACATATAGCAGGAATGGAGAATGTAATGGCGGATTTTCTCAGCAGAGTCCGGGTGGATGCCTGAGAATGGGAGCTCCTTCCAGAAGTGTTTGCACAGATAGTCATCAGGTGGGGTCCACCGATTATGGATTTCATGGCAACTTTTCGGTCGGCCAAGGCGAGTCTCTTTTACAGCAGAAGACAAGAAAGGATGTCGGAGGGCATCGATGCCCTGATGCAATAGTGGCCGATGTCCGGTCTTCTCTCTGTGTTTCTCCCCGTGGGCGCTTATAGGGAGAGTGATTCAGTGCATTGAGGCGCATCAGGGGAGAGTATTGTTGGTAGCGCAAGACTGGCCAAGGCGTCCGTGGTATGGCGATCTGGTGCGGCTTTTCGACGGGGATCCCTGGCGGTTTCCCGCAACGTCGGATCTTTTGACTCAGGGTCCTCTTCACATGCCTTAGGTGAATAGATTCTTGCTTACGGCTTGGCCATTGAAAGGGTGAGGTTAAGAAAGAAGGGTTATTCTGGAGCTGTAATTACAACCTTACTTCGAGCCAGGAAGAGATCCACATCTCTAACATACATGCAAATTTGACGTATATTTGAGGACTGGTGCTCTTAGTGGCAGATCCGTGCTTCCACAGTTTGCGTCCCTATGGTTTTGAGTTTCTTGCAGGACGGCTTCGATAAAGGCCTGGCGGCCAGCTCCCTAAGGGTCCAACTGTCAGCCCTTTCTTGTTATCGAGGTAAGGTCCAGGGGTCGGCCTTGGGCTCTCACGCCAACATAATAAGGTTTTTAAAGGTGGTGTCTCGGTTGCGCCCTACTCGCAGGATGGTGGTTCCCCCGTGGGACCTCAACCTAGTCCTTGAGGCATTGACTAGGGAACCTTTCGAGCCCTTGCAGCAAGCTTCAGTCAAAGATTTAACGTTGAAAACAATGTTTTTGGTGGCTATCTCTTCGGCTCGTTGAGAGCCGTTCTTGTCTTTTTCTAAAGAAAGGGTGGTGCTATGGCCAGTGCCGTCCTTTTTGCCCAAAGTAGTGTCTCCTTTTCACATGAATCAGTCTGTTTCATTACCAGTATTAAGCTCTATCGAGGAGAACGCTTCCGACCATAGTCTGAGTCGCTTGGACATTAAAAGGACACTGCGTCAATACTTAAAAATTTTGGAAACATTCCGGAAGTCGGATCGTCTGTTTGTCCTCTTTGGAGGCCTGTGGAAAGGGAAAGCGGTGGCCAAAGCTTCAATAGCCAGATGGGTCCATGAAGCCATAGCGTCAGCATATCTGTTGCAAGGGCGCCAGGTGCCTGTGGGGTTACGGGCTCACTCTACTAGAGCGCAAGCAACTTCGTGGGCGGAGCATAGTTTGGTTCCACCAGTGGAAATTTGCAGAGTGGCCACTTGGTCATCGCTCCATACTTTCAGTAAGCACTATCGTCTGGATGTCCAGGCCGCTAATGATGCCTGTTTCGGGTCGCAGTTTTGCGATCCGGGTGGACAGGTCCCTCCCAATAATTACTGCTCTGCTACATCCCAGTGGTGAAGGACTGAACTGGAGGAATGATAAGGAAAGAGATATTAGACTTACCTGCTAATTGATGTTCCTTGAGGAACTCCAGTTCAGTCCTAATTCCCACCCAAGTAGGGATACGTTAGTGAGTAGGGTTGTCTAGGGGGGAAGTTTCGTCTCGATATCTGTGAGGAGTAAAGATTTTGAGAAATTCCGGGGATCGCGATGGTTTCACTTTTTATGCGGTTGTTAACCTAGGAGATTCCTGGAGGGAAGAGAAAGTCTAAGATGCAGTTATCCCTCTTGTTTTGGGGGACTTTAAGCTAAGTTAAGTGAAGCTAGTTGGTATAACTTGAAGTTAATATTATAGCTACTTATTTGTTGCTCCTTTGAGTCTGCTTTGTCAATAGTTCACTGGGGCTGATGGGAGAGACCAGCAGGCTATATCCAGTGATGTCACAAATCTGACATGCCCAGTCTCCAAGCTGCAGGAGGAGGTGCACTACCCAGTAGTGAAGGACTGAACTGGAGTTCCTCAAGGAACATCAATTAGCAGGTAAGTCTAATTTCTCTTTAGTGTACCATTGCACTAGCTGGGCTAAGTAGTTGCAAAAGAGATATAAGGAGAGGAAAAATCCTTGAGTAGTTGCAAATAAAGGCTAATGGCACAGACGTGGTTTCAACCAAGATGGAAGCACACAAGGGGCCAGGAAGAAACTGCTAGGCCTCAAAAAAGAAAAGAAAGAGACTAAAATCATTTGTTAAAAGAAGCATGGAGAGTGTTTCCTTAATAAAAGATGTGTGCTTAAGTGCCTGATATCTTTCTCCTGCATGCTTTACATTTTTAAGACATTAATGTATGACAGCACAACAGAGTGTTTATTATCTAAGTGGCTTCAAGACTTAATTAGTGCATAGATGTGAAGATGATTTGTGTGACAGTCCCAAATGATAGAGATTTATTCTACTTTGCAGAGATGCATCAGTTGATCAGCATATGCTCATTTTTCTGCATGTTGTCCATTTAATTCTAGTGTTTTTATGAGATATAATTAGTGTATTGGTGGACTGATTCTCCGGCAGTTAGCATTATCATCATTTAACTAGTTGACACTTGGTAAAGTTCACGCTGGATCATTTTCAATCCCCTCTTTACCACATCTAAGTACCAAGTCTGACTGCAGCCTGAACCTAGTACTCTTATCCCTCCTCCCAACCCAAGCAGTCTTCCCTTTTTCCAACTACTAGTCTCTAGGCCCCTGTTTCTCTGGGTTCCCTGTGGCCTCATGACATCCACCAGACATCAACTTCCTGCTACCAGAGTAGCAATTGCGCATTGCCAAGCTGATAGTGCCACTTTATCAGCATCTCGCAGCAGGGTGTACATGCATATTGGCTCGCACATACCACTGGTCACGGACAGACTGTGAGACCTTAGTTATTATATATTATTATTGTTTAAAAGGGTAGGCTAAATCTCCTAGGTTTCTTGCACGTATTTTAATATCAAACTAATTACTTTGTGCAGTTAGTAGGAATGATTTCATTTTTGTATTAACTTTAATTTCATTTTGCCCATTCCCAGTCACCCTTAAGAACTCTGGTAAATTTCAATTTCTAGCTTCTTTCATGTTCTGTTTTAACTGTTTCTTTATTAAATTCAGCATCATAAATCCAAGCAAAATACTTGAACAAAGAAAAGCGATTTCTAATAACATGAGGAAATATCCACCCCCCCCCTAAAAAAAAAAAATGAAAAATCAATTATTCAGACCACTGATCATTAGGAGCCAAGAAAAGAAAGGAAATAAATCACCAGGAAAAATAATTATAACATTTTCAATGAGGCGGGTGGACAATCTAAGGCAATAAAATCTGGAACATGAGAATCTGAGACTCTTATTCTTGCTTTAGTAAATAAAAAAAAGTTCTTGAGCTTTGTTAGGGCCATAAAAAAAATCTTATGAACAAAATTTACTAAACACTGACATTGAAATAATACTTTATAACTAGCTCCCAGTGCCAGAACATTAAGTTTTAAGGCCATGAATTCTTGTCGTCTGGCTTGCCAGCACGAGAGAAATCAGGGAATATATGAACATTAGAACTCAAGAAAGTCTCATTTATGTGTCAGAAGTAAAGATAAGACATTAGATTATGGTCAGGTTCCAACACAGATGTAACTAGCAGAACTGATCTTCTAATGAGGTCTCCAACAATTCAATCAAATGCATACTTTCTGACTGGACCTGATCTTGATTTCTTTCAGCCCCCTCATTCCTAAACCAAGCCATGTAGTCTCTTTCTGCAGTCATGTTTCTATGTTTCTAAGAGTAGAGATACAAGGCACAGGAAATAGGTGGCAGTCTCTCTGTTGGAATTTTCAAAATATCCTGCATATACCTCCATACCATCTCTGCTGGTGGAATCAAAGGGGATTTTGGAAAATGTAAACATCTTAGGTTATTTCTCCTATTTTATTTCTCCAGATATTCTTTCTTACTCTGGATTATATCACATTCTTTATTCTGCATTACATGAAAGTTCTTATCTTCATGCAGTTGAACTCCCAGTTGTTCCAGTCTAAGTTCTTATTGGCCTGTCATTGTTTTCTGCATATCCTAAGTCTGGCAACTAAGTATTGCCATTGAGTGATGGTAAGAGACAGTTTGAGGGATGTATGAGTGCTGCCTCTGCATCATCAGCCTTGATTGGCTTAGGGAGCAGAAGTTGAGCACAGCAATGAAAACCAGGTCTCATTGGACCAGTCTTCAGGAATCTGTCTATTAGAGTTGGCACTAAGGCAGGAATCATGTGCAACTGCTGCAGTGAAAGAATTTTTATTTCTTGTAATTCATCTGTTTCCTCCTGCTCTGTTGGGCTTCCAGCTCAATTGAAACCAGTCTTTATTGAGCTACAGTGATGTGAGCCTTCATTTGCAATGATCTAGGGGTTTCTGCTGTTTCATACCAGCTGTCATAGTGACTGGCCATTCATCAGGAGCAGATTTACTGAAATCTGAAGTTGGTTTCTAGGCATTATTTATGTAGGTTCATATACAAACACATTTCATAATAAGTCTAATATAGTGGAAATTATCAACAGATGTGGATTATTTAGAAGGGGCGTGGAGGAGGAACTTAGTGGTTAGAGCACTGGTCTGTGGCCAAAGAAATCAGAGTTCAAATCCCATTGACACTCCGTGTGGCCTAGGGCACATCATTTAACCCTCCATTGCCTCAGGTACAAGCTTAGATTGTAAGCCCTCTGAGGACAAGGAAATACCTGATGTACCCGATTGTCACTCGCCTTGAAGTACTACTGGAAAGGCATTAGCTAAATACAACAAAAAATAAAATAAATTTTAAAAAATCATGTTATAAATCAAGAAATATGATTGCCTAAAGAAAAAAAAAACCTGTTGAAATTGATAGATGGTCAGCATAGAGGCTATGTGGGTATTAATAAGATCACTGTCAAGTTTAAAAAAAACTTCTTTAAACAATTGAAGTAATACACATTTTTAATGTAGAATGGGGATAAATTGATACTAGGAATTTTAAGGAATAATAATACACTACTAGAGAACACCATTATGTGCACACTAGAAAACATGGTGCAGAATTAAATATATAAACAAAATAACATTTAGGTATTTAACATTTCAAAAAGTACATTTATGTGTCCCAAATTGAACCAGCCTCTGACATGTCTACTTAGATGCTTAAACATCGATGTTTAATAAACTTGGTAATATAAAAGCCAGATTCTGAAAATCCCTGAGATGTTTGACTTTCATATTGGCAGGCCCCTTTTATATAGCATATGCAGATCGGAATTGAGACGTTGAGGTTGAGATGTGCTGAATTCTGGCAGTATTTTACAAAAGGTCAAAATATATGTAAGGACGTGCAGGAGTTCACATGGATTTGCTGCCACATACAACTGAAGGGGAGGAGTAGCCCAGTGGTTAGAGCAATTGCCTTGTACCCAGAAGATCAAGGGTTTGATTCCCACTGGCACTTGTGACCTTGGGCAAGTCACTTTAGCCTCCATTGCCTCGGAAGAAAAGGCCTGGCAATCTACTTCCGGTGTTCCTAGAAAATCCAGAAGCAGCTGGGTCACCAGGAGTCAACACTGATTCAACAGCACTGAAAAAGAAATAGCTGAAGGAACCAGTTTACAATTCCAGGTGGGAAGCTGACCAGTCAGCATATCAGTTTCCACATGTAGCCAGGCCATCTTGCAAAACTACATGTATAAACGCTGCCAATTAAATACTGACCTGGCAATCTGTCCTAATTTTCAATTTTGAAGAGGAAATTTAGAAAACAGAACATTAAGGAGAATAACTCCCTTAATCACTTGTGCTAACACCCTGGCTGAAATGAGCATTTTTGTGCCTCTGAGCAGGTGTAAATCCCCACATGGAAGTTTTTGTCCACATTTGTGGATTCCCTATGTAATTATTTGGCCTGTTCAAACCACGCGTCCCCCTTAGAACTTCTTTTTAAAATTGCATTTACACATATATTCCAATCTCCATGTGTAAATGCTGTTATTTACATATGGAAAAACTTTTAAAATAACCTACTTAGCTTCCTAAATTTTAACTAAGCTTTTGACAATTTAGCAGTGTTCCTTCATAGTCCCTAATCATGATTGTAAGGTACTATTTGGCGAGCTTGCTATTAACAAAACAATTTTAATTACTGAGATCAGCAGTAAGGTGGAGCTTAACATTTGTGTTTAGCATTATGCGGAGCAGATTAACAATTAACAGGTGGTATGACCTAACAAGCCTGCTGTAAGATCGGTAAAAATTATATTTATGTTAGTCCTACCTTAAGTCTGGATATTCATTGTTCTGGGTTACCAGTGCTGATCGCTTTATAATTAAATGACCTTTTTATAGCTCTTTTTCTCTCCTCCCAGTAGTGCACTACAAAATGAGTAACATCTGCTGTAAAGGCTTAAAAACAGCAAAGTCAGTCACTAGCTTGAGGAATGGTAGCAAAGCATGTTGTAAGGCTTGAAGGAGGTAATTATTTGTAGCTAGTGGAGCATTTTCAGGGTAGATCTAGCAACTGTCCAATATTTATTAATGACATGTCATTCTAAGTAAATTAAATTAATAAATGTGCTCATAACGGTCGTAGGAGGCTCCTGAGTTTGGCAGAAATGAGGCCTAACCTTATCCGTACTACATTGTAACTTTCGGGAACTTTGCTCTTCTAACAAACTACTTCTATCTACGCCCTCCACTCGTACTGCTAACTCCAGATTTCGCTCCTTTCACCTTGCTGCACCTTATGCCTGGAATAAGCTACCTATGTCTGTACGCCAGGCACTCTCCCTGGCCCTTTTCAAATCCAGGTTAAAAACCCACCTCTTCACTGTTGCATTCAGATCCTGACTTCTGTGTTTGTTTGTCTTGACTAGATTGTAAGTGCTGTGTTTTAGTGTTTTTGCCCTGACTAGACTGTTAGCTCTGTGTTTTGTCTTGACTAGATTGTAAGCTCTGACGAACAGGGACTGTCTCTTGCATGTCTGTATAGCACTGCGTATGACTAGTAGCGCTATATAAATGCTCAATAGTAGTAGTAGTAGCAACTTTCACTTAGTAATGTATAGGTTGTTCTTGGTTTATCTTCTGCAGGATATTTTAAGTGCACAATGGCAACACAGTAATTCAGAGCTTTGTGGGTAGCAGAAAGAAAGCTGAAGTTTTTATGAAAAGAATTTGACCCAATAAATACCCAGAGAGATGTTAATTAAGAAATGGGAAGAAGTCTAGAAGAAATAAAGAAAATCAAAACACTGAGGGTTTTATTAAGCAAGGCAGTGCTGGCTCAGCAGCTTCGTAGCAGTGCTACATGCCTCCATGCAGGAGAACTCAGGACTTGGGTTCTATTCTTATGCCCGACTTCTGCTCCTTGGACAGCTGTGACTGGAAATGCTGTGAAAATGGCATTCACCTACCCTGGCCTTGATGCTGTAAGCACTGTGTTAGAATGTTGTGCTAAGCTTCAGCTCATAGCATTCTAATGTATGTGCTAAAAACATTTTTTACTCATGATGCAGTAAACTAACAGCATGCAAATTATCGCTGCATTACAGTGTGTGCTGACATTTGCAACACAAAATGTCTCCCCTCCTGTCAGTGCACGAGTGGGGGATTGGCTCACACACTGACAGGAAGGACGGCATTAAAAAAAACCCAGGCCTGTTAGATTCCCCAGGTCCCACCCCCTATCCTCCATCCCCTATTCTACAAAATTTCCTTGGTGGCTCAGTGGGCCCATGACTTCCCAATTCATCTCTTGTGCACCCCGTGGGACTTGTCTGGGCCCAGGCAGACTGGGTCAGGGAGGCCCTTGACCAGAGAGCCTCCAGTAGAGGTTCAGACCACTTCCACCGACCAACCCATCTCCAAATGTTGGGAGGTAGGAATGATGTCCACTCACTTCTACCTCTGGCACTGCCAACTTCCAAGTGCCTGAGCCTTTCTGGTGTGTCCCGACACACTCCTAGGAGTCTGACTCTGCTGTTTTGAAAAATGATGATGAAGGAGGGAGTCGAAGGGAGAGGTTTTGGTGCTCTAGGAAGAGGTGGAGGTCCAGGGGGGTACACTTGGATCACCAAAGTGTTATTTTTTGGGTGGGGGCTTTGGGGGCCCACTTGAAACTACTAGGAACTGTTTTTGTGGAGTCGGGGGGGGGGGGGGGAGGCGGAGGCTGGCCCATGTGGGACATCAGGTACTTTGAGTGATCTTGAGGCAAAGTGCCACATTTAGTTTAGATCAACCCCTGCTCCTATGCTGCATCTTCATGTCAGCCCTGAGCTGGAAGATTCAGCAATACAAGAAGAGTAAAAAACTGCACTAGATTTTAGCACAGATTTTTACATCAAGAGTAATATTTTTTCTCCAGGAACAAGCAGGAAGTCGGTCCTCACATATAGGTGATGTCAGCGCCGACAGAGCCCTCGTGGAAGCATCTCCTCAGTTTTCAAAGAAAGCCTTTGGAAGATGCCACCATGCATGTGTGGTCCCCTTCCCACCCAAGGGTGCCATCTTGATCATTCTCCCTTTTTCCCCGGAGCCCTACAGATGTTTGTCTTGTTCCTGGAAAAAAGTTTCTTTAACTCGTACATTCTTGTACCTTTCCGGCTTGCACCGGCTCTTTCCTGCCTTGGGACATGCTGCTGCGACACCGGGCCTCGAAATTTTTGCTTATTGTCCTATTTTTGTTTTTCAGTGCTTTCGTGCCCTTTTCAACCGCTGGCGTTGGTACCCATCCCTGCGTTGGTACCCATTATCAGCCATCGGCTGGATACAATGTACTGGGTCCAGCGTAGTTGGGGCATATCGACAGAGAGGTTCCAATAAAGACAAAAGTAACTCAAATGCCCTTAAGTACAGAGCAGACAGAGCTTAAAAATTCCAAAATACCTGTCTACTGATAACCAGATTGATATAAATAAAATATAATGGAGTGGAGGAGTGGCCTAGTGGTTGGGGCAAGGTACTTCAGGCCAGAAGGTCGGGGGTTCAAATCCCACTAGAGGGCAGCAACCTTGGGCTGGAAGGACTGGGGTTTCTAGTCCCACAGGTGCTCCTTGTGGTCTTGAGCAAGCCACTTAACCATCCATAGCCCATATTCCCTGTAAAATAGTTATCTCCAAGTTATAATGCCCCGTTCAATGTAATTTTAGTTTGTTCAATGTAAACCGCACTGAAGCAGAATAGCGCGGTATATAAGAGAATGTAAAAAAAAAAAGTAAAAAAAAAACCCTCTAAAATGCTTGTATGCAAATGCTAGACATCTAAAAAATAAGATGAGAGAGTCAGAATGTATAGTACTAAATGAGAGTTGAGTGAAAAAATACCTGGGTACAAATTATATCTCAGTGATAGAGTAGGTGAAATTTGGTAGAGGGGTTACACTATAAATCTCTATGGAACGAAATTCCATGTAAAAAGGGGAAGGCGATGGCAGTGTACTGCCGACCACCTGGCCAGAATGAACAAATGGATGATGAAAAGCTCAAAGAAATCAACACAATAATAATAATGGATGATTTCAATTACCCCAGTATTGACTGTGTCGGTGTTACGGCAGGACATGCTAGGGGGATAAAATTTCTAGATGAAATAAATGACTTCATGGAGCCACTGGTTCATGAACCGACAAGAGGGGAAGCCATTTTGGACCTAATCCATAGTGGAACACAAGATCTGGTGCAAGAGATAAGGGTGTTGGGGCTATTTGGCAATAGTGATCATAGCATGATCACGTTGTATTTAATAAATGGAGGAAGGACAGCAAGAAAAATTCACAGTACTATCTTTTAATTTTCAAGAGGGAGACCATGATAAAATGAGGAAAATAGTTAAGAAAAAACTAAAAGGAGCAGCTGCAAAGGTTAAAGATTTACATCAAGCATGGGTATTGCTTTAAAAATACTATCTTGGAAGCCCAGATCCAGCTGTATTCCACGCTTTAAGAAAAGTGGAAGGAAGTCCAAGAAACTGCCAGCATGGTTTAAAGATGAGGTCAGAGAAGCTGTTGTAGCCAAAAAAGCATCTTTCAGGAAATGGAAAAAGGAGCCAAATGGCGAAAACCCAAAGCAACATAAGCACTGCAAGTTAGATGCAAGGCATTGATAAGGCAGGCAAAGAGAGAATTTGGAAAAAAGCTTGCCGTGGAAGCAAAAATGCGTAATAAAACCTTTTTCAAGTATATTCGTAGCAAAAAAACCTGTGAGAGAGTCAGTTGGACCAGTAGATGATAGAGGAGTAAAAGGAGCACTAAGAAGGGAACAAGGCCATAGCAGAGAGACTGAATGAATTCTTTGCTTCGATCTTTACTGAATAAGATGTGAGGAAGTTACCCATGACTAACATGGTATTTAAAGGCAATACATTGGAAGAATTGAAAGAAATATTGTTAAACTGGGAAGATGCATTACAATTATTTGATAAACTAAAGAGTAGCAAATCACCTGGACCAGATAGTATACATCCGAGGGTGTTGAAAGAACTGAAATATGAGATTGCAGACCTACTATTAGTAATCTGTGAACTATTATTAAAATAATCTGTAATACCTGAAGACTGGCAAATGGCCAATGTAATGCCAATTTTTAAAAAGGGTCTCAGGGGTGCTCTGGGAAACTACAGACTGGTGAGCCTGACGTCAGTACCAAGAAAAATGGTAGAAACCATTATAAAGAACAAAATTACTGAACATGTAGATAGCCATACTTTAATGGGAGAAAGCCAACATGGCACTAACCAAGGAAAGATTTGAAGGTGTGAATAAAGAGGTAGACAAAGATGAGCTGGTCGATATAGTGTATCTGGATTTTCAGAAAGCCTTTGACAAGGTCCCTCATGAGATAATCTTGGCGGAATTAAAAAGTCATGGGCTAGGAGGCAGTGTACTATTGTGGATCAGGAAATGGTTAAAAGGTAACCTTTACCTTGACTTTCTCTCCTCTCAAGTCCTTCTGGATCCACTGCAATCTGGCTTTCGTCCATTACATTCTACTGGAATGGCTTTTGCCAAAGTCTCCAGCGACCTATTCTGGCAAAATTCAAGGACCTTTGCTCGACCCTCATCCTTGACCTTTCTGCTGCTTTTGACACTGTTCACCACTACCTTCTCCTTGATACCTTGTCCTCACTTGGTTTTAAGGACTCTGTGCTATCCTGATTCTGTTCTTACCTCTCCCATCGCACTTTCAGTGTTTGTTCTGGTGGATCCTCCTCTACTGCTATCCTGCTCTCAGTTGGTGTATCCTAAGGATCTGTCTTGAGCCCACTTCTTTTCTCTCTTTATACCCAGCCCCTCCCATGGTTTTCAGTACCATCTTTTTTACCCCTCTATACCTGGAATTTCACCAGTAATCCAGTCTCTGATCTCTGCCTGTCTATCTGATATTGATGCCTGGATGTCTCACTGCCATTTGAAATTGAACATGGTCAAAACCGAGCTTCTTATTTTTCCCTGTAAATCACCTCCCCCCTTTCTCCTTTCTCACTCTCTTTGGATAATGTTCTACTACTCCCTGTTTCCTCGACTTGCTATGGCTCACTATGGTGTGGCACATTTGTACCAAATGTGAGTGGTGACTTTTTTTTCAGGTTTTGTATTCTTTCACAGTGTGCCTGGTAGTGGGAAGAGTTATGTTGCTGTTACTCAAATGATGTGTGAATCCAGGATATTTTTGTATGGTGACTTCCATGGAAAAATATCCTAGTTTTGATCTGCACCTGCTGTAGGGTTTTTGTGAATGCAGAAGTACATATAAGTACTGTGTCGGGCAAAATGTCTGGAGAGTCACATCTGTGGTGTGTCATATATGCCAGCATTGTCTGTCAGGTGTATCTCGATGGAAAAAAGGTTGAGAACCACTGCTTTAGCTCAGTGGTATTCATTCCTAGTCCTCAAGGTGCTAGTGGTCAGGTTTTCAGGATGCCCCTAATGAATACGAATTGGGTGAGAGATTTGCATGCCTGCCGCCGCCATTGTATGCAATTCTATCTCATGCATATTCATTTAGGGATATCTCGTAAACCTGACCTTTTGGCAGTCCTCAAGGACTGGAAGTGAATACCACTGTTTTAACTAGTTCATGGAGCTTCAATAAAGAAGTATTTTTATTTGCTTCTAAAAATCTATATGTTCCTTATCATCCCTCCAATCCGCACCGACAAGGTCCGCACACCCCTAAGGCCAGCTTCTGGCAGCTCCCACTCCCGCACTTCTGGGTAGTGTCCCTCTTCCAGCAGCTTGGAGATTGAGCATGCCATCTTTTGATGACACCCGGTACATATAGCTGGCACCGCCTACCAGTCCCAGTATGCTCAGTCTCCAAGCAGCTGGAGGAGATAGCGAGCCAGGGTGCTGGACTCATTGAAGGAACAAATAAGGAGCTTAGAGTGTGGTTTTTGTTCCCTGTCCTTACAGGTGCAGCTTTTTGTTTTAAGTTTATTGAGAGAAAAAAAAAAGACGACCGGTGTGGAAGGAACCCCCTCACCCCTTCCAGGAACCTGTGGAATGTCAGGAGGGCTCCTTAAGGCAGGATCCTTGGATGGCTCCTGATCCCATTGGCGGGTGAGGAGCCACCGAGTCCAGACCGGTGCGACTGACAGTCCGGGACTCTCCTTCTCCCCCCCCCCCCCCCAGCAACGAAGCCCTGAATGTGCAGCTGAGTGCAGGGGGAACAGAGCGCTGAAGGAGGAAAAGAAGAGCACTAGCTGAGGAATGGTGCGGTAAGCCTGGGGATCGCCCACAGACGAAGATGGGGTGCAGTCTGGGTCAGAGGCAGTGGCTGCGGCACGGAGAGTGGGGGTAGACACGCGGTTTGCCATGGCAGTGTTTAGAGGCCTGGACCACATGGCGGTTGGTTCCTGCTGTTGCACAGAGCAGCCCACGGCCGGCCTTCCCATCCAGACAGTGTGCGCAGCTGAGTTCCAGTATGTTCTCCCCAGCTTTCTGTGGGCACAGCTGAGGTTTGCCCCGGGTTTGCGGTAGGTTTAGTTTATTTTCTGCACTGGTTGGCCTTTCACTCTTCCTTTGCTTTATTTTGTTTTGCCACTTTTTCCTTCGGTTCTTGCTTGGCTTACTTGTTTATTTCGCCCTTAGGGGTTGGAGGAGTCAATATCTTCATTAAAAAAAAAAGAGAGAAAAAAGGGGGAAGTGAACAGAAGGTGAAGGGCAGCTGTGGTTGAGGCCGCTGCGCCCCTGCTTCAGCAGGGCTCACCTTGTCAGCAAGGCCTGGTTTACGGGACCCGCCGGGGGATGGTCTCGGAGGCCGGAGTATGTGTCAGTAGCACACAGGAGGCTAACTCCTTGGAACAGGATCTGCAGGACAAAGTGAGTCTGGGGACCCCCACCCTGGCGTAGGAGGGAGGAGGGCCTGCTCTGTCATTACCTGGGGAGACCGCAGTCCGTCAGCTACTCCAGGACCCTCCACGGAGTTTGTTTTACTGTTACATAGGGTGTTTTGCTTGCACCAGCAGGGCTTGGCAGATGGCCTTTCTTCGTTGGCACTGGGGACGAAGAGGGTGGCGAGCACAACAGATGGCGAGATGGGAATCCCGGCTAAAAGGGCCAGGGGCCCTGAGGAGTAGCATCCCTCACCAGAGTCGGAAGGACCAGAGGGAGATGACTTGGAAACGGATCTGGACCTTCAGGAAGAGCTGGAAGAAGGAGAGATTCCAGAGATGGAAGATCAGGTCAGGCTGGTGAGAGTGTTACATCGGGAGGAGCTCCCGGCGCTCATCTCAGAGTCCTTAAAGACACTAAATATGCCCACGAACCTCCCTGCAGAGGATGAGACTTTGGAGGACCCTCTGCTCCAGGCGGTTCGGAAGTCGCAAGCAGTGTTTCCGGTATACAGAGTGGTCAGACAGATGATCCAGGAGGAGTGGGAGCTCCCAGAAGCTGGCCTTAGGGGTGTGCGGACCTTGTTATGCCTTTACCCCCTGCTGCGACAGGAGCGTGAGCTCCTATGGTCTGCGAAAGTGGACACGGCAGTGTCCTCGGTTACCAAGAAGACTACGATCCCCGTAGAGGGGAGTGAGGCTCTCAAGGATGCCCAGGATAGGAAGCTGGACACGCTGTTGAAGCAGGTGTTTGATATTTCCGCCTTGTCTCCGCAGGCCTCCATCTGCGAGGCATGAGTGGCTAGGGCTTGCCTCCGCTGGTCGCAAAGGCTTCAGAGCCCAGGGGACTCGAAGCCAGCCTTGAAAGGGGAAGCGGCAAAGTTGGAGTCGGGGGTGGCCTGCCTGGCAGACACCCATTACAATCTCATCACGGGCCTTTCCAAGAGCATGGCATCGATGATGGCAGTCCACCATTACTTGTGGCTTTGGAACTGGGCAGTGGACAGTTCCTCTAAGTCCCGGCTTATTAAGAAGCCCTTTAAGGGGAAGCTCCTCTTTGGAGAGGACTTGGAGAAGTTGGTTAAGGACTTGGGGGAGTCCAAGGGGGATTGGTTACCCGAGGACAAGCAAAAGCAGGGCCGTAGTACCTCCTCAGCTCGGAGTCAGCTAAGGGAGCTCAAGCGTTTTCGTATCCCTCGCTTCAGCCAGGCCCAGAGGGGTAGGTTCCCTGCCAGAGGGCAGGGATTTCGTGGTTTCTGAGGAGCAGGAAGGGGCTTTGGAGCCGCCTCTACCTCAGGACACAAAAAATGACAATGAGGCGAGGGGAATTCATGCAGAGGTATTGCCCGTGGGAGGTCGGCTGTGGGAGTTTTACCCTGTCTGGGCCCAGATCACATCCGACCTATGGGTCCTGGAGGTGGTCAGAGAGGGCTACGCCCTGGAGTGGATCTGCCCAGTAAGGGAATTTTTCATCCTGTCCTCCCTGCAAGGCTCAGGGCAAGATGGCGGCGGTAAGGGAAACCCTCGCGCCTTCTGCAGCTGCAAGCCATCGAACCGGAACCTCTAGATCAGTACGGGTACAGTCAGTACTACATTTATTTCATGGTGCCCAAAAAGGAAAGCTCTTTTTGCCCAATCCTCAACCTCAAGGGAGTCAACCGCTGTCTGCGGGTCCCGCCTTTCCACATGGAGATGCTGAGGTCAGTGATAGTGGTGGTAAGGAGTGGGGAATTGTTGACATCGCTAGATCTCACGGAAGCATATCTACACATTCCCATAAGACCAGATCACCAGAGGTTTCTCTGCTTTGCGGTGCCTATCGGTCACTTCCAGTTCCGGGTGTTTCCCTTTGGGCTGGCAACAGCATCACGCACCTTCACGAAGGTCATGGTGGTGGTGGCAGCAGCACTTTGCAAGGAATGGATTCTTATGCACCCGTACCTCGACGATTGGCAGATTCGGGCCAAGTCTAGGGAGGAAAGCGACAAGGAGAGTGGTGGAGTTCCTCCAAGGCTCGGTTGGGTGGTCAATCTGGCCAAGAGACATCTGAGTCTGACTCAGGACCTGGAGTATCTTGGTGCACACTTCAACACCTGGGCTGGCACAGTTTTTCTGCCAGGGACATGAGCGCATGGACTACGAGGCTTGATTCGCCGCTTCCTGGAATTGGCAAGCCCGTTGGCCTGGCATTACTTGCAAGTTCTGGGGACCATGGCGCCCATGATTGAGTTGATTCCATGGGCAAGTGCGCATATGCGCCCATTGCAGAGGGCATTCTTCCATCAGTGATCCCACCAGAGCCAGCATCTGACCCAGGTTCTCCCCTGTCCGCCAGGAAATCTCCCAAATGGTGGCTTTGCCCGGGGAACCTGGAGAGGGGGTGGATCCTGGTGGTTACGGATGCCAATCTGTCTGGCTGGGTGGCCCATTGCGAGGGACACTTTGCCCAGGGGGGCCCTCTGGAAGCTTGGTGGTCGATCAAAAGACTCGAGATATGGGCAGTGGTTCTGGCCCTGAGCAGCTTCGACGAGTTCTTACAAGGAAATGCAGTATGGGTTTTCTCGGACAATGCGACCACGGTAGCATATATAAACCGGCAGGGAGGCACGGGCAGTCCAGCCCTGGAGGAGGAGGCTGAAAGGCTGTTTGGTTGGGCAGAGGCCCGGCTGCAGGCAGTGTCGGTAGCACATGTAGTGCTGGGTCCTCAACATGGAGGCGGACTATCTCAGCCGGGTTCGTGTGGACCCCGGAGAGTGGTGCCTCAACCCGGAGGTGTTTGAGTAGCTTTTGCAATGCTGGGGCGAGCCGGTCATGGACCTGATGGCAACATTTGACTCGTCCAAGGCCGGACAGTTTTTCAGCAGGAGAAGAGAACGACTGTCGGAGGGCCTTGATGCTCTAGTTCAGAGGTGGCCTGAGGAGGGGCTTCTCTATGTATTCCCCCTGTGGGCGCTCAGGCAGAGTGCTGCAATGGACAGAGGCGCACTGTGGGTTAGTAGTGCTGGTCGCCCCCAATTGGCCTCAGCGCCCTTGGTATGCCGACCTGGTTCCTGGTAGCCTGGCCATGGCGACTCCCGATGCGGAAGGATCTGCTAATGCAGGGCCCAATATGCATGCCCCAATTGGCTTGATTCTCGCTTTCAGCCTGTCTCTTGAGCGGGCAAGTTTGAGGAAAAAGGGATACTCGGGGGCGGTGATAGAAACCCTGCTGCAAGCCCGGAGGAGATCTACCTCTTGTGTATATTCGCGTTTGGCATTTCTTTGAGTCTTGGTGCAAGGTCAGGCACACAAGTCCATCCGCTGCTTCAGTCCCGGACGTCCTGGCATTTCTGCAGGCTGGCTTTGACAAGTGTCCGGCTGCGATTGCCTGTTATTGGGGGAAGATCCATGGGGTGCCTTTGGGTTCGCATCCCGACGTGCTTAGATGTTTGAGGGCAGTGACACATCTCCTGCTACTGCAGAGAGTGGTGGTGCCATCTTGGGATCTAAACCTCGTACTTAACGCCCTGGCAGGGGAGCCTTTTGAGCCTCTGGAATGGGCTTCCCTGAAGGACCTGACGCTGAAGACTGTTTTTCCTGGTGGTGATTTGTTTGGCACGCAGGATTTTGGAGCTTCAGGCCTTATCCTGCTGGGAGCCTTTACTTTCCTTTTCTAAGGAGAAGGTCGTTTTGTGGCTGGTACCTTCCTTTTTTCCTAAGGTAGTGTCGGTTTTTCATGTGAATCAAGCAGTCTCCTTGCCGGCACTAATTATGGGGAAGGATAGGCTGGCCTCGCAGTAGTTGTGCTGTTTGGATGTGTAAAGGGTCCTCAGGAAGTATTTGAGAAAGACCGAGCCATTTCGGAAGATGGATCAGCTATTTGTTCTGTTTGGAGAGCCGCGCAGAGACGAAGCGGCAGTGAAGGCCACCATTTCGAGGTGGATCCGGGAGGCAATTACGTCGGCGCACATCCTGAAGGGCAAGCCAGTGCCATCGGTATTGAGGGTGCATTCCATGATGGCGCAAGCAAGCTTCATGGGCGGAGCATAGTTTAGTTCCACCAGTGGATATTTGCAGGGCAGCGACTTGGTCATCACTTCACACCTTCACTAAGCATTACCACCTGGATCTCCAGGCAGCGGGGGATGCTTGCTTTGGATTGGCAGTGCTTCAGGCCAGTTGTGCGGGTCCCTCCCATTAGTGAACTGCTCTGATACATCCCAGAGATGTGGGACTGGACTGAAGGGACAATAAGGAAAGAAAACTTAGACATACCTGCTAATTGTGGTTCCTTGAGGAACGTCAGTCCAGTCCCGAATTCCTCCCTATTGCCGTGTTGGTTGGGTGCGGTGCTCCCCGGGTCTGAAGATGGTTTCCTTGGGGGAAGGAGTTAGCCGGGTGGAGCGGGGTTCTGGAGTGTAGTCTGTTCAGTGGGGGGGGGGGGGGGGGATGTTCTTTGGAAGCTATCAGTTGCTAGCCCCTGGGGTGGGCAGTAGTTCAGATGAATAGCAGCTGCGTCTCCCTGGTGGGGAGGGATCGGGGTACCTTTCCTGGGGAGAGGGGGCAATCATGTAAGCATAGTTCTGTTTTTGTCTTTGCATTTGTTTCTACTTAATTGTTGCTACTGTGAGTCTGCTTTGTCAGTAGGTTACTGGGGCTGGTGGGCAGTGCCAGCTATATATGTACTGGGTGTCATCAAAAGATGACATGCTCAGTCTCCAAGCTGCTGGAAGAGGGGCACCACCCAGAAGTGCGGGACTGGACTGGAGTTCCTCAAGGAACCACAATTAGCCGGTAAGTCTAATTTCTCTTTGCTTCTGTCTTTGCTTGTTAGTGAAATGTGGCAGCAACACCTGCCTAATACTTTGAGCAGTGAATGCGGCTATCTAGTGTGTAGGTGCAGCTTTAACTCTGGTAAAAGCACAACTGATGCAGCTGTGGAGGCCATTTTTGCAGCAGCAACATTAGTACAGTTGTATAGTTGCAGTCATTATTATAAATAGATATTTTGCTGCCTGCAGTGGTGAAAGTACTAGTGGGAGGCTCCCACACAAATGTTTGCTGAGGGCCCCCCTACTGTCACCCTCCCCCTGCTCCAGTGGTGGCAGCAGTCCCACGTGGCAAATTTACTTAATTTGTTTGATGTGCTACCTCTGTTTCAGGCCTAGAGGTGTTCCTCCTGGGCCAAAGTCTCGCGGTACGGCTGTTATTGTGAGACTTCAGCCCAGGAGTTGACAGCTGGGCCTGGAACGGAGGCAGCGCAGCAAACAAATAAAAGTAAGTTGTCATGCTGCTGTGTGGGCCCCTTCCTGCCCAGGCCCCTCACCCTCCGCCGCCTTGCTTGGGGCTGCTTGGGCAGAATTTACACCACTGGCTGCCTGGCATCTTTCCAGTCTCTTTATGCCCCATTTGGACCTTCATGCTTTCCTTCCATCTTGCTGCTGCTTTGTAGCTCTTGAAGAGGGAGAATCTGTTGGGACATGTCCTGGCCTCTTGTTTCTTGAAGAGCAGGAAGCTGTTGTGGTTGGTTACTGGGCCTACTGGAGGCAGTAGTAGTTAATGATGAGGAACTTGAGTCAGCACATGCTCCTAGCCACCACACAAGATTTTCTTTTAAGACTAAAGTGGTGAAGGGAGGCAACAGTGGTGTCAAACTGTCAAGTTGTGCCCTGGAGTTAACTGTTCCACTCTAGTTAAACCACTGGTTGGTAACAGCGGCAGCTCTCCTAGGAGAAATGAAGATCCATGTAACTAGGTGATAATGCCATTAGTTCTGGAAGGGAACTTTTTATGTAGTTTTGTTGATGTCATGGGCAGGTTTTTTTTATTATTTCAGATTTATTACCCTGCTTGTTTCATTGTTAATACTGTGTGGGGGTTTTTTAAATCAAAACCAGTATAATACAGAAGACACACTGTGCAATAAAGTATGATTTTTTTTTACATTGGTGTTATTGTGACTTTTTCTGTGCTGATTTAACTTCTGTATCAGTGCATGTTCCATGCAAATACATAGAAAAGATCCGCAAATAGAAATCTCCAGGAACAAGCAGGAATGTAGTCATCACATATGGGTATCGTCAGTACCAATGGAGCCTGCGCGGGAACGCTCCCCAGCGTCCAATTAGAAAGCTTTTGGGAGCATCCCACATTGCCTGCTGTCGCCCTCTCACCCTCCCAGAGGCCTTAGTGTGAGTAAGGTGAGCGGGGAAGTGTTCTTCTTGAGGCTATGAACCACTATTTTGAGGCTTGGCAAAGCCTTCTGGGTATTGTAGTTCAGTAGCTTATGAAATAAATAGTTGTGCACGAGATAGTAAGGTAAAAATAGGATTTATTCCCTTCCCAGGGTTGGATTTTAACCTTGAAAATACAGCAACATAAAGTCCATACTTCTGGTACAATGAAACAAAAGGATAACCAAACTTAGGCAGTGCTTGTCTTCAGCTTCTTAAGGTAACACAAAAAGGCACAGAAAACAGTTTAACTTCCAAACACTCTTTGGACTGTTTTCCTTCTTATAATAATGTAGCAATACTAGCATAGAGAGTGTATGCTGTCTGACAGCGTGTACGTACAGTCCATCAACATCTCCGTGTCTGGAGCTTGGTAAAAATCACACTGCATACCATCAACGTCCTCCTCAGCTTCCCGTGGGGTGAACTCTTTTCCCTGCTTAATCACTTCCTCTGCAAAGGGTAAAGGGTTCCCTTCCCCCAACAGCCTAGAGGAGCCTGGGTGTTTACCATAATTACTGTTGGCTCTTTCACACAGCTCCTGGTATGTACAAGGAACTGGGTTAGATTCCTCTGCTCTGCTATTAGGTGGTATTTTCCTACCTTCCAGCAAACTCCTTTCCAGGAACCTCCCTTGGCTGCAACACGGCTCAAGGTAAAACTTTTCTTTTCTGCTTTGCCTGGGTTTTCTCACAGGCAGAAGCTCAGCTTCAGGGAAATAAACTTTTCCTTCAGAGTACTTAGCATTATAAGGCTGAGACTGCCTTACCCGGGTTTTAAAGCAATGTTCTTTGCTTTCTGGGGAATAGATTTCCTCAGTGCACTGACCAGCCGTGCACTGCTTCCTACAGCGTGGAACTGTCTGTCTCTTTGGGTCAGCGTGCCTCCCATGGCTCCCTTCTTCAGAGGAGCTTTCCTGGGTGAGATTGGGACTCCCTTCCCTTCTCTTGTCCTTCCACTCTGTTCCCAAGACAGTTCTCCTTTGGCTGGGTCCTTGGTTAATTCTTCTCCTCCCTCTCTCCTCACTACTCCCTGCTAGGGGATTTTTAAATGTGTTGCCTTTCCCGTTTGCTTGTGCTCCGCCCCTCATCAGCTGCCTCCCCTCTCCTAATGAGTCATGGGTTAGCTCCTGGCTTGGGCGTTCCCTAGTACTGTGTGACATAGTTTGTTTGGGGTTTCTATGCCAACCTTCCTCCATGTTTTCCTTTGACCTGTCAAAAGTGGATTTATTCTGAAGTACATTCTCTGTCTCCCTGGGCTCTGATCCTTGTGCCTCATGACAGATCCCCCGCCTTAAAATATTACGCGATGCCGAACCTTCCGACGGACAGTGAGTAATCCAGGTGTTGGATCTGTATCGCTGCTCCACGTACGCCATACTGGCAGTGGCGGACCTCTCCTTCCAAGGTTTTAAAAGATTCAGGTGATACACCTGCCGGCGACCCTTTGTGTTCTCTGTCCTATAAGAGACTGGCCCTACCTTTTCCACAACCGTGCATGGCCCTTTCCAATGGGCCTCAAACTTTGGGCCAGGATCTGCCACTTGGATGATCACCTTGTCACCTATTGTTAACGTTCTGGGCTTCTTGCCCCTGTCATAATATTGTTTTTGTTTTTGTTTGCTGGCCTGTAAATTCTCCCTTGCGGCCCTTGCCGTCCTTTCTAATCGTTCCCTCAGACCTTTTAGGAATTGAGGTACTTCCACTTCTGAAGTGTCTGGTTCCACCCATTGTTCGTGTAATATATCTAATATTCCCCTAGGGGACCTACCGAACATGAGCTCAGAGGGTGATGCTTTTAAAGAGGTTTGTACGCATTCTCTGCACGCGTATAACACGAACGGGAGCAAGGTATCCCAGTCCGCTATCTCCCCCTTTTTTAAGCCCCTCCTAAGCATTTGCTTGATGGTCTGATTCATACGCTCTACCAAACCATTCGTTAAGGGATGGTACGCTGAAGTTCGTATATGCTTTATTCCAAAAGCTTCCCATACGGTGGACAAATGCTTCGACAAAAAATTGCTGCCCTGGTCCGTCAGGACCTCCCTGGGGAATCCCACCATACAAAATAGTTTTACGAGCTCCTGGGCTATAATCCTCGCGGAGGTATTCCTTAGGGGAATAGCCCAGGGGAATCGGGTGGCATAATCAACTATTACTAGTAGGTACTGGAAACCCCTAGATGTTCGGGTCATAGGGCCTACCATGTCCATGCCTATGCGACTCATAGGCACCGCTATAGTGGGGGTTGGTATTAAAGGTACAGCTTTTGGCCTTAATGCTGTCACACTTTGACATGGGGCACATGACTCACAATACTGCCTAGTTTCTTTGAACACCCCTGGCCAATAAAAGCGACCTAATATTTGGTCCAGGGTGCCCTGAATGCCCTTATGGCTTCCTATAGGGTGGTCATGTGCAAGGCGCAGGACTGTAGCCTTAAACGCCGTCGGCACTACCAGCTGTTTCCTAACTGCCTCAGTGTAGGGGTCCAAGCTTTCCCTATATAAAATTCCATTTTCTAGGAAAAACCTAGGCAGCGTAGACCGGGTTTCCCGGGCCCATTCGAAGGCTCTCTTGAGCGCTGGGTCAGCCCGCTGT
The DNA here is from genome assembly GCA_033557465.1 of Ichthyophis bannanicus. Lineage (NCBI taxonomy): Eukaryota > Metazoa > Chordata > Amphibia > Gymnophiona > Ichthyophiidae > Ichthyophis > Ichthyophis bannanicus. The sequence continues at coordinate 158,293,649 of CM066043.1, read as the reverse complement.
TCAGCAGGGAAAGAAGGGAACTTATTTACTAGTTCAGCAGGTACCCATGGTAAGCTCGCACCTGCCTCCAATTCAGACCTGCCTCGGGACCTAGACTGCCTCTCGTGGCGTCTCTTCGCCTTGGCTTTCCTACCCTGCCTAACGGGTTCATGTACTAAATCATCGTGTGCAGGGAGAATACTTGCTTCTTCCTCATCCAACCCCCCCTCTTGGGATACTAGCTCTTCCCTGTCCCCAGTTGATGTCTCTCCCATCCCTGAGGTTCCGGCCTGCGATCTAGTGGAGACTAAGCTGGCTCGGGTATTTAAACCTGCTACTAGTCCTTTATAAAAGGGTGGCCAATCCCTGCCTAATATAAGATCCCTGGGTAGTGTGGAAATCACAGCTACGGGCATTATTTGCTCCATATTGAGGGCGGTTATAGCGAGATTCTGCAGAGGATAAAATGTAAACGCACCATGTATGCATTTTACCCTGACCTGGCTCTCTGCTTGACTCGGGGGCGACGAACGGCGCCTCTCGATGGCCTCCCAGAGCCTGGAGGAAATCATGCTCTGGTCGGCCCCCGAGTCGAGCAGTGCCAAAGTCTCTATCCCCTCCACCTGAGCATGCAGCAGAAATCCCTCCGACGATGGCTTATCTAGTCCAGATAGGAAGACAGTTCGCTTGGCACAATCCCTCTTGAAATGCCCCGCTTTCCCACACAGGTAACATTTCCCCTTGTATACAAAAACATCACCATCATTATTAGCATTTACACTTTGCGTGGTATACAATTTTCCTTTGGGATCTTTTCCCCTTTTACCAGTTGCAAAACCTGCAGCCTGCATTACCCTAAACCCTGAGGGGTCAGTTATCTGAGCCTCCAAAAACCGGTCAGCCAGTATAGCTGCTTCCTCTGTAGACTGACAGATTTGCAACATGAGATACGTTCTCATATCTTTAGGCACAGCTTGGATAAACTGTTCCAAGACTACTGTGTCTAATATAGCTTCCAAAGTTTTTGTCTCTGGAGTTAACCATTTCCAGGCTAAGTTTTTTAACCGCTGCTGCAACGCCTTTGGGGTCTCTTGTGCTTTCAGGCAGGCTTCTCTAAATAGCCTCCTGTAGTGAGAGATAGTGAGCCCCAACCTATCCTTTACCGCTTTTTTAATCTCATTATAGTCAGCGGCAAGAGTGGCTGGCATGGCCTTGTAGGCCGATAGGGCTTCACCTGTAAGTGAGACCGCAAATCGGGTTGCCCATTGCTCACTAGGCCATTTTAGTGCTCCCCCAATACGTTCAAACGCGTCAATAAAATCATCCACATTGTCATTTGGACTTAGTTGTCCTAGGGAAAAAGCATGACTTGCGTTTAGTCTTGTCCCTGGTATGACCATGGGGTTCTCAGTCAGTAGCTCCTGCGACTTGCTCAGCAGCGCCTTCATAGCGTCCAATAAGGGCTTCTGTTGCTCCCTCATTAGGATAGCGTTCTGCTCCTGGACGTGCTTTGCTAGCTCCAGCTGCCTGTTCCATTGCTGTTGCATCCAGTACATTACGTCTTTGGGCTCCATCTCTCCTTGTCAGCACCTGTAGCAAAAGAAGAGAGAAAAAAAAACCAAGTGCGGCTCCCTTTTCCCTTTAGCCCCACAGCGCCCCCTTTTCCTGCACAATCCTCCCACGCTTATGCCCAGGTGACGTTACCTGAGGCTTCGTGTAGAGGTCAGCATTCAGGAAAGGTCACTGTGTCTTTCTTGCTTCACCAGCCATTTGTTTTGCCAACTTGCTTCTCTAGGGTCTTCTGGAGCCGTAGTTTCCTTGCTGCGTCTTTCTCCCGGGTCAAAATCTGAAAAACTACGCCAGTTTGTCGCCCTCTCACCCTCCCAGAGGCCTTAGTGTGAGTAAGGTGAGCGGGGAAGTGTTCTTCTTGAGGCTGTGAACCACTATTTTGAGGCTTGGCAAAGCCTTCTGGGTATTGTAGTTCAGTAGCTTATGAAGTAAATAGTTGTGCACGAGATAGTAAGGTAAAAATAGGATTTATTCCCTTCCCAGGGTTGGATTTTAACCTTGAAAATACAGCAACATAAAGTCCATACTTCTGGTACAATGAAACAAAAGGATAACCAAACTTAGGCAGTGCTTGTCTTCAGCTTCTTAAGGTAACACAAAAAGGCACAGAAAACAGTTTAACTTCCAAACACTCTTTGGACTGTTTTCCTTCTTATAATAATGTAGCAATACTAGCATAGAGAGTGTATGCTGTCTGACAGCGTGTACGTACAGTCCATCAACATCTCCGTGTCTGGAGCTTGGTAAAAATCACACTGCATACCATCAACGTCCTCCTCAGCTTCCCGTGGGGTGAACTCTTTTCCCTGCTTAATCACTTCCTCTGCAAAGGGTAAAGGGTTCCCTTCCCCCAACAGCCTAGAGGAGCCTGGGTGTTTACCATAATTACTGTTGGCTCTTTCACACAGCTTCTGGTATGTACAAGGAACTGGGTTAGATTCCTCTGCTCTGCTATTAGGTGGTATTTTCCTACCTTCCAGCAAACTCCTTTCCAGGAACCTCCCTTGGCTGCAACACGGCTCAAGGTAAAACTTTTCTTTTCTGCTTTGCCTGGGTTTTCTCACAGGCAGAAGCTCAGCTTCAGGGAAATAAACTTTTCCTTCAGAGTACTTAGCATTATAAGGCTGAGACTGCCTTACCCGGGTTTTAAAGCAATGTTCCTTGCTTTCTGGGGAATAGATTTCCTCAGTGCACTGACCAGCCGTGCACTGCTTCCTACAGCGTGGAACTGTCTATCTCTTTGGGTCAGCGTGCCTCCCACGGCTCCCTTCTTCAGAGGAGCTTTCCTGGGTAAGATTGGGACTCCCTTCCCTTCTCTTGTCCTTCCACTCTGTTCCCAAGACAGTTCTCCTTTGGCTGGGTCCTTGGTTAATTCTTCTCCTCCCTCTCTCCTCACTACTCCCTGCTAGGGGATTTTTAAATGTGTTGCCTTTCCCGTTTGCTTGGGCTCCGCCCCTCATCAGCTGCCTCCCCTCTCCTAATGAGTCATGGGTTAGCTCCTGGCTTGGGCGTTCCCTAGTACTGTGTGACATAGTTTGTTTGGGGTTTCTATGCCAACCTTCCTCCATGTTTTCCTTTGACCTGTCAAAAGTGGATTTATTCTGAAGTACATTCTCTGTCTCCCTGGGCTCTGATCCTTGTGCCTCATGACACTGCGTGCTGCCTTCCCGCCTTTCCCAACTGCCTCTCTCCAGTTCTTCGTTTTCCGCGGAGCCAGCAGGTCGTGTTCCTGTCACCGCAGAAAACTTTCCTTCTTTTTTGTGGTCGCGTCTGCCTTCCTCGACGCTTTACCGGTACTGCCGTTTTTTCTTTCTTTCTTTCTTTTCTTTAAAAGAAAAAAAAAATTCATAGTACTTTTTTCCCATTTTTTTTCCAGGTGCATGGGCCATTTTGGGCCTTAGGCCCAAGATTTTTTCCACAGTGGAAAAACCCTCTTCGGGTTTTAAAAAGTGCACCAAGTGTGGCAGTACCATCTCCGTCACTGACACTCATGAGTGGTGTCTGAAGTGTTTAGGTCCTGACCATTCCATCTCGGAATGTATGGCCTGTGCCATGATGTCCAAGAGAGGTCGACAGAACCAAGCTGCCAAGCTCAGTACCCTGTTTCCCTCTGATGCAGCTTCGGTGGCATTGACGTCTTCCAGGGCTTCGTCTTCCTCCCGTGAATCTCAAGTAACTAAACACAAGTCTAGCCGGTCCTCAAATGGTAGATCTCCTTCTAAGCATCGAGATGCCTCTGGCGTTGCCCTTGAGGATTCTGCACCGGCAAAATTGCCTCGGCGGGAGGCTTTGGCTTCCAAAGCATTATCGGGGTTCCAGGACGTTCTCGAGGCCTCAACCTCGGCAGAACTACCGGTGCCATGCTCTGGGGTACCGGCGATCTTCTCCGGTACCGACATCCAGGCATCAGCAGTGTCGATAGGCCAGAGAGTCCTGGCTATTGAGCGCAGTCTGGCGGCTCTCCTTGTGGCATCGACACCCTCGGAACCGCGTCAGACATTTCAACCGGTACCGGCACGGACACCGGTACCAATAGCATCAACATCGGTGTCCGCATTGCCGGCACCCATTCATCCGATGCCTTCCGGTACCGATACTCCGGTACCGATTATTCCCGGTACCGACTTCGGTCGGTACGGGTATCAGGCTCTTCAAGAGCATCCGGACAGGTAGTACGAGTCCTCAGAAGAATCTGAGGATTCTGATAGTTCTGTCGATGCAGGAATGCTTCTCCCAGAGGAGCCCTCCTCCCCTAAGCGCAGGATGTCTCCTCCAGAAGATATTTCCTTTCAGGATTTTATCAGGGAGGTGGCTCGGGGTCTCTCCATTACTGTGGCCCCTGAAACAGAGCCCAGAGCAAAGGAGTTGGAAATTTTACAATATCCCAAAACTCCTAAGGAGGCAGCTACCTTGCCCATCCATGAGATCTTGCATGATCTCATGTTAAGAATGTGGGAGACACCTCTTACCACCTCGCCTCATTCTCATAGACTGGATACTCTGTATCGAGTCCCTCCTTGTCTTGGATTCCAGAAAACTCAGCTATGAGAATCAGCTATGAATCAGCTATGAGAAGGATCAAGAGTGCAAAGAGGCATGCCTCTAATCCTCCAGGACGTGAGTGCAGAACTTTGGATGCTTTTGGACGTCGTGTCTTCCAAGCTTCCATGCTTTCTGCCAGGATCAGTTCCTATAGTCTATACATGGGAATGTTCCTAAGGGAAGTCACAGGTGATTTAGAGGCTTTGAGTCCTCTTCTTCCTGAGGATAGAATTCAGGATTTTCTCACATTGGTCAAACATGCCCAAGATGTTTCTAAATTTGTCAACCGTGCAGCTTTTGACTGTTTTGAGTGCATAAGCAGAACCTCTGCCATTGCCATAGGTGCACATAGAATTGCTTGGCTCCAGGCATCTGATCTGAAGCTCTGGGTACAAGACAAACTGGGAAATATCCCTTGTACTGGAGAAAACCTGTTTGGTAAAGATTGGCAGGAAAAAGCCAATGAGTTTAATGCTGACAACTCCACCTTGGATAGATTATCCAAGTCCACAGCTGATCCTGCTAGAAAGAAATCTTTCAAGAAACCATTCTTTTCTAAAAAGAAAAGATATTATTCTGCTTATTCTCAGCAGGGACGTTCTGCAGTTCAGCTTGTCAGGAAAGCTCAGGAACCACCCAAACAAAGGAAAGCAAAGACTGCTAAGCCTCAGCCGTCCCAGAAGTCTCAGCCTCCACAAGGCCTTTGACTTTCAGCTAGAGAACTTAGCCTTCCTGGTTCTCGTTGGACCAGAGCCTTCCACCATTCCAGGAAGGTTGTGTCACTTTGCCCCCAAATGGGGGCAGATAACAGCAGAGCATTGGACACTCTCCATCATAAAAGAGGGGGTACAAGCTTCATTTTTCCAGCATGCCCCCTCCCACAATGATAAGGCAGTTCAATTTTCCGACCTCTCTCATCAACCTGTTAGGTCAGGAGGTCACTATGCTTCTTGCCCAAGGGGCAATAGAAGAAGTACCCATCCATCATCAGGGTACAGGGTTTTACTCCCCCTATTTCCTTATCCCAAAGAAAATAGGGGGATACAGACCTATCTTGGACCTCAGAGAATTGAACAAATTCCTTGTCAAAGAGAAATTCAAGATGATTTCTCTTGTAACTCTGCTGCCATACCTTCAGAGTCAGGATTGGATTTGTTCTCTAGATCTCAAGGATGCGTACACCCATGTTCTCATCCATCCAACTCACAGAAGGTTCCTTCAGTTCCTTTTTCAAGGAAAGCACTACCAATACAGGGTGCTTCCATTTGGCCTGGCCTCAGCACCAAGGGTGTTCACGAAATGCATGGCTGTGGCAGCAGCATTTCTCCACACTCTAGGGATATTCGTCTTCCCCTACTGAGACGACTAGCTCATTCGAGCCCCAACAGAGTCAGAGGCCAGGACTTCTCTATCTTGCACAATGTGTATCCTTTGGTATTTGAGTCTGGTAATAAACATCCCAAAATCCAGTCTAACTCCCACTCAGTCTTTAGAGTTCATAGGAGCGTTGCTGGATACCAGAAAGGCAAGGGCCTATCTTCCCCAGGGCCGTTGCCTTCGCATGGTGCAGTTAGCTTCTCAAGCAGTGCTAAACCCTCATCTCACTGTCTGAGAAATGCTACAACTACTAGGTCACATGGCATCTACTGTGCTTGTGGTTCCCTATGCTCGCCTCCATATGAGTAACAATAAACTATAAACCTCTGTGAAATGAACATAAATGTAACTATACCCTAAAGATCATTCACTGTCCCATAAACATCATCAACACTGTGTGTGACAGAGAAATTTACCAAAACTCAAATTTTTTAAACTCAAATTTTTTGTCGGATCGCCTGTTGCGAGGGTGTACAAACACTCTCAGTAAACAGGCCCTCCTTTTATTCAACTTATTTTTTAAAAAGGTCAGTATAACCTTAGGTCCACACAACCTGAATATGCCAAGGGCTACAACAAGCCCAAAAGGACCAGCCCATGCATAGTAAAGACGCTAACTTGCATCAAAAAAATTTTTATTTCTGTAACAGAACCTTTCTGTCCGCCAACAAACTGAATATATGTGGAAGCAAGGGTACTTAGCTGAATAGTGAGATAAGATGGAGTGCTTCTAAACTCGCTATCCTTTGAGTCCGGAGAGTAATGGATCAAGTTCCACAGATCATCGTAGATGCCCCCAAAAAAAAGGGATTTTCAGACTCGTCCAAACTTCAGAGAGAAATTCAAAACTTCTCTAACTATCAGCCAAAAAATCTTCCATAGCAGTCAAACAATGGTTGGGTTATGTTGCGACACAAACCGTTGTGTTTCAAGCCCGCCGTAACTCTGGCTCTTTATCAAGCAAACCCAGCCAACTTCCTGTTCCGTGCAATCGCAAGATGACGTCAACATCAGAATGGAACCTAATGATGATGCAATTGAACCACAACTTTGAAGTTCATCTGATCTTCCACCATTCGATCTCCGCATTTAAACCAAATGGAGCTATTGTATTGAGCTTAAATATCCATCGTTGTTCATGATGGTGCAAAACAGCCCGACGGTCACCCCCTCTGGGAAGTGGAGGAACCTTATCCACAATTGTCCAATGCAGTTGCTCAAAACTGTGGGAGGCAGATAAGCAATGTGGAACAATAGGAGCAGTTATTGTACGTGTGTTAAGGCGGGAGCGATGCTCCTGCAGACGTTTTCGAATAGACCGCGTGGTCATACCCACATATAAATAGTGACAAGGGCACATTATTAAATATACTACGTAATCTGATGTGCAATCCGTATTGTGACGACGGAAATAACTGGTATGAGTATGGGGGCATATGAGGGCAGCCCAGTGGACTTTATCCACTCAGTGGACCCAGGCATCAGGATGCCTGTCAGACAAAATAGCAAACACAAGTCGCCTTATTTTGTCCCTCCAGTGGTGGAAGTCCACTCAAAATCTGTTGCTGGGGTCCCCTTTTCAACAGCCCTTACCCCAGGCAACTCTCACAACAGATGCTTCTCCGATGGGTTGGGGAGCTCATCTGCAAGACCTCTCCACCCAAGGCACCTGGTCTCCACAGGAGACTCATCTACATATCAATCTCTTGGAGCTCAGAACAATCTTCCTTGCTCTTCGAGTGTTCCACACCCTGCTCAGCTACAAGACAGTCCTCATCCATATGGACAATCAAGTAGCCATGTTTTACGTGAACAAGCAGGGCGAAACAGGCTCTCTGTCGCTTTGCAACGAAGCTTTGCTACTATGGGCTCTCGCCAGAGAGCATCAGATTCATCTCCTGGCAGTGTATCTTCCAGGCATACAAAACTCTTGGGCAGACAGACTCAGTCGAGTTCTGCTTCCATATGAATGGTCTCTACATGCAGACCAAGTAGCCAAGATATTTCAAATTTGGGAAACCCCAGACATAGATCTCTTTGCAAGTCTGTGGAATGCCAAACTTCCCCGGTTCTGTTACAGAACCCCGGCTCAGGGGGCTCAGGCCAGGGATGCTTTCCTCCTTTACTGGGGTCAGGGCTTCCTTGTATGCCTTTCCACCCATTCCACTAATTCCCAAAAACCTGTTCAAGCTTCAGAGAGACAGAGGCCATATGATTCTCATAGCTCCACATTGGCCACGGCAAGTGTGGTTCCCTCTGCTTCTACATCTCTCTCAAGCTCCCTCCCTGGAGTTAGGGTCTGCTCCAGATCTCCTGTCTCAGGAGGACGGAATGTTATGGCATCCCAATCCCCAGTCTCTGCATCTCAGGGCTTGGTTGCTGAAGGCCTAGATCTTCATGATCTTAACCTTCCTCAGCAAGTAAAGGATATCCATTATACTTCCAGGAAGCCTTCCACAAGACGCTCTTATGCTTTCAAGTGGAAAAGGTTTACCATATGGTGTTCGTAGGAGGGTCTTAACCCCCTTGCGATACCTCTGGAATCATTACTGGAGTATCTCCTTCATTTATCCAATGCAGGACTTAAAACTAACTCAGTAAGAGTCCATTTGAGTGCTATTGCAGCTTCTTTCAAGCCTCTAAATGGACAACCTATTTCCTCCCATCCTCTTATAGCAAGATTTATGAGAGGCCTTCTTCTAACTAAGCCTCCCATTAGACCACCACCGGTGGCATGGGACTTAAACCTGGTTCTTGGTCAGCTCATGAAGCCACCTTTCGAACCCTTAGCTACTACCACATTGAAATTCCTTTCTTGGAAGGTTATCTTTCTTATTGCAATCACATCAGCACATCGCATCAGTGAGTTGCAGGCATTAGTAGCTGATCCACCTTATACAAGTTTCCATCATGACAAGGTAGTCCTTAGGACTCATCTACGCTTTATGCCAAAGGTGGTCTCGCTTTTCATCTAAATCAAGCGGTCTACCTACCTGTGTTCTTTCCAAGGCCTCATGCATCAAATGCAGAAAGGAACCTTCATACTTTGGACTGTAAAAGAGCTTTAGCCTTTTACTTACCAAGAACACAGCAACATAGAAAGTCCTCTCAACTCTTTGTTGCTTTTGATCCTTCTCATTTGGGACTTCCAGTCTCCAGGAGAACACTCTCTAACTGGATTGCTCAGTGTATTTCCTTTGCCTATCTTTCTCTGGAGGGCCATGTCACAGCTCACAATGTGAGAACCATGGCAGCTTCAATGGCTCATCTGCACTCTGTGTCTATCGACGACATCTTTCGAGCAGCCACCTGGGCCTCGGTTCATACCTTCACAGCCCATTACTGCTTGGACAAGGACTCCCGCCGTGATGCCTTGTTTGGTCAGGCTGTTCTCCAATACCTGTTCCATACCTAATCAACTCCTATCCACCATCCCTGGGAGGATGCCAGAGATCTATGGGGGGAAGTGGAGCCCTTCTCAGGGACGCACAACTTCTGGGGTCTCTCCCTGGCATCTAAAGCTAGGGAGTCCCCATATGTGATGACTACATTCCTGCTTGTTCCTGGAGATAGCATAGTTACTCACCTGTAACAGGTGATCTCCGGGAACAGCAGGAATTTAGTCCTCACAACCCACCCACCTCCCCTAGGAGTTGTATCTCTCTATCTATCTCTTTCCCTTTCCCTCTTTGTCTCAGCTTTACAACTCAACTGGAGAGAGGCAGTTGGGAAAGGCGGGAAGGCAGCATGCAGGCGCTGCGGGATGCTTCCAAAAGCTTTCTAATTGGACGCTGGTGAGCATTCCCGCTCAGGCTCCATCGATACCGACGATACCCATATGTGAGGACTAAATTCCTGCTGTTCCCGGATATCACCTGTTACAGGTGAGTAACTATGCTTTACTTCCAGTGTAGGCAAGACTTAGGGCCCCTTTTGCTAATGCTTAGTGCACACTGATGGTGTTGGCATATGCTGTCTTGCCAGGGCTCATTTTATTCCTATGGGCGTGGCAGCAGATAACACATGCTAATGTCTGTTGGTGCATACTAAACATTATTAAAAAGAGCCCTTAAAGTGCTGCCTTACTACACCTCTTAGCGCTAGTTTTTTAATGTCAACCCAAGAGTTGAAATAAAATTATTAACTTTCATTTACTTCTATTGAAGTAAATGAAAGTTTAAAAAAATAATCCTGAGATCTAGGCTTCCCCAGTTGAGGAGCTAAGTTGCAAGAAAATCAAGCCCAGGACCCCTGAGCTGGGACCTGCCCTGGTGCTACCATGTTGTAAAATGAAAGTACTTGACTCCTAGTGGTTTGTCAGAGCACACTCACAACTCACTCTTTATTTCTTTCTTGGCCTTGTGGAAACCCATGGGGAAATGAGCTGGGATGGCCTGCACGATATGCCAAGGGTAGTGGAGACTTGATCATAAAGGGCAACGAAGTCTGAAAATGCTTGTTGCAGGAAAAAAGGGTTCCTCATGGGGAATGGGGTAAAGACATGTAGAAACTATTGATGGGGAAGGGGAGGGCCTGATGGAAGAGAGGAAAGGTCCCTAATGAGGAAAAGGGAGATATTTCATGGGAAACGAAAGGGGGGGGGTGAATAGAGGGCTCCCAAGAGAAGGGAAAGAAGCACCTGATGAGGATAAGAGGCATTTGATGGGGAGGTTGAAGAGGAGGGATAGCTGATGGGGGAAGGTGGGAGAGAATGGCCTCGGGAGCAGCAGTAGATTAAGGACTTGGCTGGCAAGGTAGCGGAAGGAGAGAGAGCTACACAAGGTGTAGGGGGAAATGAAGATGTTTTCTTTTTTCTTTGCAGCCACCCTATGTCACACACATGCAGACAAATCTACACACTGTCAAACAGACACATCCATCCACTCAGTCCAGATTACACACTCCTCCCCAAAATGTATTCCACCCACTCCACCATGGACAAACACAACAGTTCCCTATTACAGACTTGAGGATAACCCTCACCCTCTCAAATATATTGAGCTCAGCTGCTCATTCTCAGACACATGCCACACACTCAAAAAAACATCACACCCAGTAGTCACTCACTCACAGATCTCACCTTCTCAAACACACTGCAATTCGTTGTTTACTACCCACACAGTCGCAAACACACACACCACACACATTTCCTCACCCAACACACTGCACTCAGTCACATTACACATACAGTCACACACTGTCATATCCTCACCACCCTCACTGATTCATATGTGCACACTTGCCTTTACAGATCCCAACATCATGTAGATATCCCGAATACCCATCCCTACCTCCAACCTAATGTCCACCCATATATCTCACCTATATCCACTGCCAAACCATGTGTGTACTTGATTTTACAGAAAGGTACCTGTGCCTTTGTGTCATGCTTTTAACATGTACTTTCCAACATGTGGACTGAGGCATCTGGTTCCAGGAATATATATTCTCATAACTGTGGTAAAAGTATCTGCATCTATTTGTAAGCAAGTTCTATACCATTATTTAATTTGGGTGAAAAATAAAAGTATTTACTTTTGCATAATTTTGCATGATTCTGAAATTTTTGGCATGTGGTATAATTAAGTTTTGCAGACATAAGAGAGGAGATCATTAAGAGGTAAGGGGGATGTCACCTTGTGTTTTAGTGGAGTCCACTAAATATTCTTGTAAAATTAAACAAACCGTGTAGTAGATGGCAAATCAGTCTTTTCATGGTGCCAATTATTTTCAGCTTGAAATGAAGAGTGGGTAGGGTTAATCCAAGCTGCTTGTTAAGTTTTAAAAAATAGAGATTTCAAGAAGCTTCTAATTCTATGTGATATCATCAGCTTTTGTAGCGCTCTAATGTATTTCCACTTGCAGTAGCTTTGCAGTTTCTAAGCTGGTTACCCTTGAATCAGATAATAGGCTCTTACCTCTGACAGCAGCAAGTGACCCTGGAAATCACCTGCTGGTGCGCTTGTCCTTGAAAGATGAATAATGGAAAGTTGAATGGGAAATTATAGAAAAATATAAAAGAAAAATACTAAGTCAGAGGGAAGTAATTACACCGGTAAGTGATGGCTTGCCAAATAAGCCTTCCGATATTACTGTTATATACCAATTTCTTGCCCACTGAACCTTTCATCTGAAAAAAGGAAGGTAAGGGACAGCTTGGTGAGCACTAACAGGATTCACATGTTTAAGGATGAAAGGGTTTTTTGATTTTCAAAAGCTTTGACCCACACCCCCACTCCTTTCAGCTGCTGTACTGCCAGCGCTGTCCTTTACTTAGTGCTAATAGAAGCTATTTCCTCTTGTGAAATCACACTAACTAATATAGGCCGTAATAAATTAGTCTTAATTGGCTCTCATATTTCGGCAATATTTCTGTGACGAAAGGATTCTGGATCAAATCAGAATGCTACAGAAGGGAGACCACATTTCCCATGGAGCTCAATTTCTTATAACAGGACACAGCTACAGAGGTATATCAGACATAGCTTATACGTGGACAATACGTTGAAATTTTTTGCATCAGTGTGCAGCAGCGGCCAAAAAAGAAAACAATGTTAGGAAATATTAGGAAAGGAATAGAGAAGAAAACAAAAAATGTAATGCCTCCATATTGTTCCAAGGTGTGACTGCACCTTGAGTATTGTGTGCAGTTCTGATTACTGCATCTCAAAAAAGATAGAGTGGAATTAGGAAGGTACCAAGAAGAGCAGCCAAAATGAGAAGAGGGTAAAATAACTCTCCTAGGAGGAAAGGCTAGGGCTGTTCAACTTGTAGAAGAGACATCTACAGTAAGGGAAGATATAAGAGAGGTCTATAAAATCCTGAGTAGAGTGGAATGGATAAATGCAAATTGATGGTTTACCCTTTAAATAAATACAAACACTAGGGCATGAAGTTACCAAGTTGTACATTTAAAACAAAATATGTTTTTCACTCAGTGCATAGTTAATCTTTAGAACTTGTTGCTGGAGGATGTGGTAAAAGCAGTTAGCATACTGGGGTTTAACAAAGGTTTCAGCAAGTTCCTGGAGAAAACGTTAATAGACTGATGAAAGCCACTGCTTATCTTTGGAAATAAGCAGCATGGAATCTGGCTAGTTTTTGGGATTATGCCAGGTACTTGTGACAAGGGTTGGCCACTGCTGGAACTATTATACGGCTTGATGGACCTTTGGTCTGACCCAGTATGGCAATTCATATGTTCTTATGTTAGTTACTTCCAATTTGACTGAGTTTATTTGTCCTGACTTTTCCGTATCTTAATCTGACTCTTGGAACATTGTTTTATTTGTGCCAGGTCTGTGTCACAACTCATATGATAATGTACATACTTAGACTATCTCACACATGTACATAAAGAACAAAATTGCTGAACATGTAGATAGTCATGGCTTAATGGGAGACAGCCAACATGGCTTAGGCAAGGAAGATCTTGTTTTACTAATCTGTTATGTTTTTTTGAAGGTGTGAATAAACAGGTAGACAAAGGTGAGTCGGTTGATATAGTGTATTTGGACTTTCAGAAAGCCTTTGACAAGGTCCTTCATCAGAGACTTTTGGCAAAACTAAAGACTCATGGGATAGGAGGCAGTGTACTATTGTGGATCAGGAACTAGTTAAAAGATAGAAAGCAGAGGGTAGAGCTAAATGGCCAATTTTTCCAATGGAGAAAGGTGAATAGTGGTGTACCCCAGGGATCTGTGCTGGGTCCACTGCTTTTTGACATATTCATAAATGACCTGGAAAAGGGAATAACGAGTGAGGTTATCAAATTTGCAGATGTCACAAAATTATTTAAAGTTGTTAAAACCCATGAGGATTGTGGAAAATTGAGAGAGGATCTTGATAAATTGGAAGACTGGGCATCAAAATGGCAGATGAAATTTAATGTGGACATGTGCAAAGTTATGCACCTAGGGAAGAACAACCCAAACTATGGTTACACGATGCAAGGTTCCACATTAGGAACCACCACCCAGGAAAAAGATTTAGGCGTCATTGTGGATAACATGTTAAAACCCTCAGCCCAGTGTGCAGTGGCAGCCAAGAGAGCAAATAGAATGCTAGGTATCATAAGGAAAGGAATGGAAAATAAAACAAAGGATATTATAATGCCTCTATATCGTTCCATTGTGAGACCGCATCTTGAATATTGTGTGCAATTCTGGTCGCCGTATCTTAAAAAGGATATAGCGTTATCAGAAAAGGTTCAGAGAAGAGCCACCAAAATGGTAAAGGGGATGGAAGGCTACCCCTATGAAGAAAGACGAAAAAGATTAGGGCTCTTTAACCTGGAAAAGAGATGGCTGAGGGGAGATACGATAGAAGTCTATAAATTAATGAACGGAGTGAAACGGGTAAACGTCGATCGATTGTTTACGTTATCAGAATATAGAAAGACTAGGGGACATGCAATGAAGCTACAGGGTTAAACTATTTAAGACTAATAAAAGAAAATATTTTTTCACTCAATGTGTAATCAAACTCTGGAATTTGTTACCTGAGGATATAGTAAAGGCTGTTAGTGTAGGTTTAAAAAAGGTCTGGACAAGTTCCTGGAGGAAAGGTCCATAAACCATTATTAAGAAGGGACCCAGGATATCAATGCTTGACCCAATACAAGCATTGTGGAACCTGTGTCTTTTGGGGAAACTCCTAGGTACGTATTACCTAGATTGGCCACTGTTGAAAACAGGATACTGGGCTTGATGGACCTTGGTCTGACCCAGTATGGCATATCTTATGTTCTTATTGCTGGTAATGGTGCTGGTGCTGGTGCAGGTAGGGGAACCCTTTAGTATTTCTTTGTCTCCAGCAGATGGTGGATTGGTGCAGCTTGGTTTTGGAATCTGTTAGGGCTCCTGAGCAGCTGTCCTGAGGTGCACCTATCCAGTAGAGCTAGCCTACAGGTGTTTCTAAGGCATATCTACAGATATCTCACTGGATATTCTCACTTTGAGGGGGAATGGCCATGCTCCTCATCAGAATACCCCTGTCTGGTTAAACCTCTTGACCTGTGACTGCTAGGGTTTCCTTTGACTCCTATCTCAGCCTCTGTCTTTATTTTATTTCTTCATTTTTTATTTTAATTATTTTTCATTTTTATTATTAATTTTCCTCTTTCTAGCCCCCCTTCTGGTGGCAGTTCTGTGGAAGCACAGCCTGGGCCCATGTTTGGCTTGCCTGGTTCCCTGGAGCTGACTGCATTGCTTCTTCTAGACTGAGCCCAGGTTCTGGCCACATCACCATAAGGTGCCGGGACATGGGGGGGGGGGGGGGGTGGAGAGAGAGACTATGTTACAGCTGATTCTGTGGCACCAGAAGCTAAAAGGGTCATTTGATTTCGAGATTGCCTTTGAGCTGGGCCATGTTTCCAGGCAGAGTGGTCAGCCTGCTTGAGTGTGGTACAAATCACAAACACAGCCCAACACGGTCCTTGGCTAGCAGATGCAGCCCTGCTCGCAGCTGAGTGCAGCTCTGGCAGTCCTTCAGTCTGCACCATGGCTCCATTTGTGCTTGGGCTGAGCTTCCGTGACATCACATTTAAGCTGTGCACTCAGGAGGTCACATGCCTGGCTGCAAAAATTGCAGCCTAGCATACGGTAGACCTCGGGCCAAGTGTGTGGTTGGCAAATAGACCGACTTTACAGCAACTGTGTCGGTGATACTGGGAGATCCTCAGGAGAGTGTTCTGCCATTTCCTCTTTGATTGTTTTGCCACAGCACACCTCCCAACATGCAGGAACAGCTCGCAGACCTGACATGTTGTGGAGATCATCTATTCAGGAGTAAGGTGCAAGAGGCTGCCTTTATCAAGCAGTACAGTGACATCCTTAAAACCCTCTCCAGGCCTACCTTTAACATAACCATCTCTTTCTCTAGGAGGTTCCACAGCAGAAGGCAGAGAAGATTGTATTACTCTCACAGACATAGGTATCCTTTGAAATCATGCTGAACCCAGACTAAATAGGATTATCGCTGCTGCTTTAGGCAGTGGAGGGCTGAGAAGTTCAGTCTACTCCCCAGCCAAAATGGGATGACTGGCTGCTTCAGAACATAGCCAATTCCTCTGTCCTTATTCTAGGTAACCTTCCTCTTGAGGGGATATCATGTTCCTTGTAGATCAATGGCCCCTTGTAAACTCCAACACCTGGGTTCTAAAAATTGTCCGGGAGGAGTACAAATTTCACTTATTCAAACAACCACCAAATTGTCTGCTGAGAGGGCAGTCACTGATCTCTTAGGATCAGCAGTTACTTCAGGAAATTTCTGCCCTTCAAACCTGTTCCACCATAGCAGGGATTTTACTCTATTTCCTGGTCACAAAGAAAAGAGGGGAATTTTGTTCTATCCTAGATGTGAGGAACCTGAACAAATATCTGGTTCAGAATGGTTTCTCTTGGAACTCTGCTTTCTTTTCTTCAAAAAGGGGATTGGCTATGTTCACTAGATCTAAAGGATGCCTACACCCACATTCGGCCCAGTTGCAGGAAATATCTGTGATTTTTAATAGAAAAACACCCCTTCCAGTATTGTATATTGTTGTTTGACTTTCCATTCACATCTCATGTGTTTAACAAGTGTCTCACTATAGTCTCAGCATGTCTATGAAGACTGGGCATGCATGTTTCCCTACTTGGACAATTGACTGGTCAAGAGCATATCTCAGGAAGGGGTTGAATAATCCATGTGCATGACCATCTGGGTATTTGAGCTGCTAAGATTTGTCATAACGTAACTCAAGTCAAATTTAAGCCTGTCACATCAATTAGAATTATTGAAGCTCTGCTAGGCATGACTTGGGCAAAAGCCCCTTTTCACCTGTCTAGGAGTAAGCATGGGGAGATATCCAACAGAATCAGCAAATGTCACTGAGATACATGTTGAGGATGTTAGGCTAAATGGTCTGAACAGTTCTCTCTTTTGGCACATCTCAAGATGAGACATGCTTAGTGAGCCTTGGGCATGCAGTGGATGCCATCCACTCACAGGCTCAGTAATTTAATATCTGTCACGGTTCTCCTCTGAGACTTTCTGTCCTGTTTTTTTTTTAAAGTCTGGCCAATGGATTACCCTTTAAAATTTCTTCCTGTCAAAAACTGTTAATGATAGATGCATCCAAACTAGGCTGGGAAGCCCATGTAGATGGTTCCACACTCAGGGAATTTGGTCCTGTCAGGAAAGTCTCCACCAATCAATTTTCTGGAACTATTATTTCATGTTAGAATGTCATGCTAAGATATGTTAATAAAATCTCTTAATAATATGTGATCACCAAAATTAATGGTAATAAATATTCTCACATGAGTAATAATAGGTCTTACAGCAAGCTTGTAACATCACAATAAGACAGTAAATAGAACAAATCATTCTCTTGATCATATAGAAAAATAATTCAACCCAATGGACAAATACAGTATAATTTCAAAGAATAGCAGTGGCCTTGTAGGTAAAAAGCCATTGTTAGTTGAATACTTAGGTGGCTCTGCAGCACAGACCCCTTGCTATGAAAAATCATGGGGTTGGTTATGGTATGTGTTACTATTCAATAAGGTTTGCTAGCCAGAAACCATTAAATATATTTTCTTTTGTGTTCTTTAAACAATTGAAAAAAATTAAGTGCTGGAAGCAGCAACTATGCTTTAGGGCTCTTACCAATTTTAATTTTAATAAGACAAGCCACTGTGCAGTTTATGGAAGAATATGAGAGACTAGATGCTGACAAGAATGCACTTGCAAAATCTTGATTTGACTGAATTTCTACATTAAGGGCCTAATTCATCAAGTTTTCTATAGACACAGAATGGAGAAAAAATCTTAGTGAATCAGGCCCTGTAAAATTTAATCTTGGAATGGCTATGTTTAGCACTTGGACATCTGCGCTCTGAATACTATGATGACGGATAGAACTGCTGTCTTCCAAAATTTATGTATATATTGTGTCCAGTTTTGGAGATTGTCTTTTTTGGAAAGCTATAGCCAGAGTAGAGGGAGATTAGAGGAAGTCTGTCAGAATGGAACAGAATGTGTACTACTAGTACTATGAACTGGAACTTAAAGAAAAGACCTAGATATGATTAAATTGGAGAAAAGGGGAAAAATTTGTTTAGGGGAGGGGAGACAGGGATTTGGCAGAGTTGTCACTAAAACATGTAAATAATATACAGGTAATGTAGTTTTTGTTGGAAAAATAGGTCTCTAAAACAAGAGTTTATAATAGACTGTAAAGAGTAGATTAATGAATAACTTAAGGAAACATTTCTTCACAGAAAGGGTAATGGATGAATTCCAGAATGAATATTTTTAAAGCTGTCAGTTGAAAGTAGTTGTGCAGTACTGAAAAATGTGTATGCTCTGTGTATAGAGATGTGTTACCTGAAATGACAGTTGTTTTCATTATAAAAAATGGTTAGCAGACATTTCTGTCTGAATAGTGTGTTCATAAATTCTAAATGAAAACATGAAAAAGGAAAAAAAAAACTGGCAATATCATCCAAGAATGTACCTTCTGTTTAATTTTGCTACAGAGTATTAAAATGCTTTACCTGGTTCTGTCATTAAAAGTTAGTAAAATAACTCTGTACCAGTGAACTTTCCATTATAAAAACAAACTTGGTCTCGGCTTTAGAAATCTGAATATATTAACTCTTTCTTCTAGGGTGTTGGTCTGTCGGTCCATGGGCATTTCCGAGTTGCGACAGAGAAGACAATGTTTGCAATGCCAGAGACAGCCATAGGTAAAAAAAAGAAAAAAGCCGCCTTTTTTTCATATGTTGATAATGAATTAATTTTTATACATGCATAAGGAAGGACAATAGCACATGGTAGAACAAAACAACAGATGGAAAATGCAGTAGAAAAGAGACCTTGAGAGACAAGAAGCTAAAATTTGGAGTCAGATGCAAGCAGCTGGTAGCTGGTTTGGCTAAAACATTTGAATTTGAAAACAGAGGCAGGTACACTGATTTTTCCACGTTCAGGGGATGTGAGCCTTTTGTAAGTGGAGCACTGGGAGAATTTCTGCCATGCCAGCTGCATATTTGCCAAAAAAAGGTGTCACTTTTGTATAACCTTTGCAAGATCTGTGTGTAAATTGGGAGTTCTAAAGTTCTGGAGAAAACTATTTAAAATTCCTTTGATGAACTAGAGCTTCAGATTGTGCAAGAAAAAAAATCTATTTTCTCCTGTTATTTTCTTAGAAGCATAAAGTTTGGACTACATGGATGGCTGGAATCTGAACTACAAGATAGGCCTCCAATAGCTTTATTTGATACCTCAGCGCCAAGCTATGATTACTTCTTAAGGATGGATAGACATGGATAATGAAGGGGTTTTTTTCACTTTTGGGATGTATAAGACAGGTTAATGTTTATAATTCATAGTTCATTAGTTTGATATACCACCTTTCAAAGCTTTATCAAAGTGGTTTACACAGAAGTTAAAAACAAATACAAAAGTTATTTACAGTAAAATTAGAATAAAATAATTCTTTAGCAGGAGTAAGGTAGGAGGAGAATAGGTATACAGGTTTAAAAGGAGAGTAGGGACTTCCAATGATGGAGCACAAGGTGGTGAATATGTGAGAGTGGCACTTCCCTGGGCTGCAAAAAACTGCTAAAAAAAATCAGAGAAAGGCCAACCCCCTGCAAACTGCTGAATATGTGGGAGCCCTCCTGATCAATCCGCAGGGGAAAAAAAAAGAAAATCGGAGACAAGTGTATGGATATGTCCCAAAAGATAGTACGAAAGGGCAGAGAAGGAAAACCCAACATGGCACACAAAATGGCTGCTGCCTTGCCAACCAAGAGCAAGACGGGAGCAGAGGACCTCGCATCAGAGATCTCCCAAGTGGTAGCGGCAGCCTTGGAGGATAGATTGAATAAGCTCCAATCTACAGTAGACATAAAAGAGAGGTTTGAATCTCAACTCACCAGGCTGAATAAAGTGGAAATGCAAGTAATGGTACAGGAGGGATACGGTGAGCAGGCTTGAAGTAATGGTGGAACGGATGGCAAAAGACCATTCCCAAATACTGGTCTGCATAGAAGACGCTGAGATCTGAGCACAATGAAACAACTTGAGAATGGTAGGACTACCAGAAAGTGTTTCAGAGACAGAGCTCTACAATATTTACCAGAATTGGCTGCCCAAACAGCTAGGTGTCCTGGACGCAGTGGGAATATGGATATGTG
Source organism: Ichthyophis bannanicus (assembly GCA_033557465.1). NCBI lineage: Eukaryota > Metazoa > Chordata > Amphibia > Gymnophiona > Ichthyophiidae > Ichthyophis > Ichthyophis bannanicus. Next base: position 158,273,490 of record CM066043.1, on the reverse strand, counting down.
AATGTGTGCCCTGGATTGGGCCTTCACAAGTAGACAACTGCAGATCGAGGACAACCATTGGGAGTTATATGATTTGGACTGAAAAAGAGAAGATCTTCAAAGAATATCACAAGTTAAAAATCCTGGAGTACAATAACCAAAAGATAATGTTGTTTAACGACTACTCAGCCAGAGTTTAAATATCCCAGTAGAAGGAAAAGTGCCACTGGATCAGCTGGCCCCGATGGGGGAGAAGGGCTCCTCACAGAGATAAAACTATGATACACCAGCATGCCAAACTATAAGTTACTGACAGAACTGAACTGACAAAAGCAACTTGACAAAAGAGAAGGGATAGAATTGAACAGACAGGGGACAGCTACTTAAAGGAGACAATCGGCAGGGTTACCCACCCCTCCCCCACACTGCCCCCACTACAGCCAAAAGCACGACCGAACTGAGAAAGTAGTAGCAGTTAGGCGGGCTGGTGAAAAACGGAAGACATGGAGCAGTGCAAAGCAACAGAGGGGAGGAGAACTCGTTGCACATGGAACTTGCACCAGAACGAGATGGCTGAGCAAGAGAGCTAATCCGCTACAACTTCTGTGGGTATGGACTGTGGACGATGGGGGGATGGGCAGGAGAATAAGACCTGCAATACTCAAATAGATGTGCGCAGGAAGAAAGAGAGGAAAATTTCTTTGACAGCGGCTGGGGGCCTGTGGGGATGACGTACATGGGGGGATGGAATTAGGATGCAAGAGAATGGATGGTGTATGTATTTGGATGAATAGAGGGCAGGGAGGGTAAGGGGAATGGATGGGGCAGGGTTTGGGGGTCAGAAAGGCAAATAGCAGGGACCCAGGGGAACAGCACAGAGAGAAGTGTGGGGGGGGGAGGGGGGGGAGAAGGCTAATATGAGAAGGGGCCTGGGGTATCGTAATAAGATAACAAGTGCACTGGGGGTTCAACTGAGAAACCCCTGGATGCACCGTGCACACTTGGTAAGCTATGTGAAGATATATCATTAATAAAAAATGGCTGAAAGCACTGTAGTCACACTGAATGTAGGGGGACTCCACTATCCGATAAAAAGAGAAAGAATGTGCTAATCAACATCTGACATATTGAAATCCCCTATCAGTAGCACTTCCCTTTTCCTAGCAATGCTGCGTATGTCTTCAATTGACTCTCCGTCCACCTCTTACTCATGTGATGGAGGTCTGTATATTATACCAATGCAAATAGATTTCTCTTTCCCTCTTTCTAGTTTAATCCACAATGCCTTCTCTCTCCCTTTTAAGCTCTTTAGTTCCAAAGTTTTTTTTTTTTTAACATATAGTGCCACTCCTCCTCCCCTTCTTCCTACCCTGTCCTTTCTGAATAAAGTATAGCCTGGTATAGTTACATCCCAGTCATGGTTTTCTGTGAACCGTGTTTCTGTAACTGCCTCTAAATCCAAGTCAGCCTCTCCCATTAAAGCTTCAACATCTGGAATCTTATTTCCCATGCTACGGGCATTTATTCATACTGCTTTCCATATGTTGTTCCTTTTACCCATTTCCATAAAGTTATTTAATGTTTCACTTACCTGGGGGCTTTCTTCACCCATCCCCAACAAATCTAAAGCCTTCTTCAGTAGATTAGCCAGTCTGCTACTGAAGACATGTCGACCTTTCTTGGATAGATGGACGCCATGTCTGCTCTGCAACCCTTGGAACAGCATCCCATGGTCCAAGAAACCAAAACAATCTCGATGACACCATCCATGCAGCCATGCATTCATCTCCAGGATGCGAACTTCTCTGCCTTGGCCTTTACCCTCAACAGGGAGGATTGAAGAGAACACCACCTGCACCCCTATCTGCTTCACCCTCTGTCCCAGAGCCATGAAGTCACTTTTGATATGCTTAGAGGGATACCTGCAGTATCATTTGTGCTGACATGGATTAGCAACATTGGGTAATAGTCAGTGGGCTTGATGAGTCTCTGCAAACTCTCCATAACATCTCTGATTTTGGCACCTGGCAGACAGCATATCTCTCTGGACATCAAGTCTGGTCAGCAAATGGATGCCTCAGTACCCCTCAGAAGAGATACACCAACCACCATTACCCTTCTCTTCCTTGTGGTCACGGATTCTGCAATTTTGGGGTGCTCGAGCTCTGGTTCTTCCCTTTCCATGGATGCTTTCACCTCCTCCACTTCCAGGGCTGCATAATGGTTCTTCAATTCAAGGGCTGGAGATGTTGGATTGGTGATTCTGCAGGCCCTGGTGACTTGTGTCCAACCGTTGTCATTCTGTAGGCTTCCATCTTCTCCTCTGCTGGAGAGCTTGGATGTTGCAAGAAGTATCTCATCAATGTACTTCTCACTCTCTTGAATGCCCCTCAGCCTTGCCACCTCCTCTCTGAGTTCCTCAATTTGTTTCCTGAGAGCTTCTGCCTGCGGGCATCCTGCACATGGAACTGGTCCTTCAAATGGCATTGGGACTTCTGTCTGGACAAATGCAGAAGCTGTAATGGGGGCAACAGCTTTGGCGATACGATTTTTCCCAGCCATTGTTCAGTCGGTGGAGCTTAGGTATCTGTTAAAGCAAAAGAGAGAGACCCGCCAAAGTATCAGCTGGTTTCCCAGCTGTCCTTTCAGAGTAAAGGCAGTTAAATATCTTTAAATGTGTTCAAAATGTGCTGTTCCAAGTCCCTGTGTGTAGTTAATTAGGGGAGGAAGTGGGAGAGGATCAACTGGAGCGCTGCTTTTTGTGAATACCAGAGGTTTTTACATCAGTGAGATACCAAGAAATGCAATATCAGCAATTACACAGAGGGTTTCTCACAAAGGAGCGGGGGGCACGATTAGGAATGTGGGCACAAAATCAGTGTGACAAGCACAAAGGACCAGCGGCAACCTTCAGATATGCCTTCTTATAATGCTCTCGATTCACTGGGTTGTGGCACCCAGTGCTGCAGTGCCTGACTCAAATAATTGGGAAATCAGTAGAGTGGATACACAGCATGCTTTTGTTGGAAGAAGACAGCTCGCTAAGAAAGAGCCATATACAGAAACTTGAAGGCCTCTTCATAATGATAGGGATTGGGGTAGTGAAGACACTCATACTACAATATTGGATGGGAGAGGACACCCCATTCATCAAGCAATGGACAGTAACCATGCACATGATGGCAGCTGCAGAATGCTCGGTGGGAGCCACTAAAAAGTCCCCCGCTTTGGATAAAATACCGACAACTATGGTGTCAATTCCAGATGCGATATTCCATGGCAGTAGAGGCAGAAGGGAGGGGGGATGGACAGGCTAGATAGGCAGGAGTGGGAGAAGAGACTGGAAACTCTGTGACAAAACATCAGGCCAAAGTTGCAGTGTTTGAAATTCTGTCAATCAGGGGTTCATTGGTTACCTGTTAAACAAAACTGTTTACAATGTTTACAGTGGGGCTCATTCCATCGGAGACGTACAGCCCCTCTGTACGTCCGGTCTGAGCTGGATGTACAGAGGGGTTCGCGATTCTGATCCTGCAGGGCACGTCCATCCCCGCTATTCGTGGCACAGAATAACCCCAATGTGTTACAATGTCTTTTGAAAAGAGGATGTAATGGTGGAGCCCTCTTGGCATTGTGTTATGTGGTATTATGGAAAACTCAATAACGACTATAATAAAAAAAAACCAATAAGAGTAGGTCTCTATTAGGATGGGGGAGGATACAGTACAGGCATCTGTCCAGTGTGGTACTATGCCTCCTTCTTGATAACGACAGCTGAAGGCGCAGTTGAGCAGGTAAGTCTTCTATTCATTTTTGAATTTTTTAAAGGAGGATTTCAAATGGAGGAAAGGGGGTAAGGATTTCCTCGATGAGGGTGCCAGAAAATAAAAAGCAGGTCGATTTTAAATGAGCCCCAAAGGGAGAGGAAATTACTACTAAGGTGACATTTTACTTACCAGATCATGTCCTTTCATTGAATCCTGCTAGACTAGTCCAGACAAGTGGGTTGTGTTCCCCCACCAGCAGATTGGTGGAGACAACAACCAATGAAAGCCCAGGTTTCAATGACATCACTCCCATGCCTTTATCCAGCTGAGCCACCAGAGGATTCCTTCAGTATTTGTTCCAAAGCATATGAGGAATACAGAGCAAGTCTCACACAACCTCAATGTGGGCAACAACGAGAACTTAACAGTATCAAACTATGTACAGGAAGGTAACATAGTATATAACAGCAGATAAAGACCAGCATGGTCCATCTCGTCTGCCCAGCAAGGTGGCAGGAGTAGGTGTGTTCGCCACTCCATGCAGATCACCCTTCCCCATGCCTTTCTTTAGGGGTGTACCCACTTCTCTGTGCAGGTCACCTCTACTTGTTAAGATACCAGAGACAGTTAAGGTTATTTTGATTTTATCCTGTTTCTATAAAGAAATCCACTGTGTCTGTCCCATACCATTTTGAATTCTGTCAGTGTATTTGCCCCCACCACCCAGGGCATACCAAGTATCCACCACCCTTTCAGTGAAAAGGTATTTCCTGATGTTGCCTTTCTGTTTACCCCCTTTCAGTTTCATGTTATGCCCTCTAGTTTTACAGCTTTCCCATCTTTGAAAAAGGTTTGTTTGTTCATTAATACTCCTTAAGTATTTAAAGGTCTGAATCATATCTCCTCTGTTCCTCCTGTCCTCTAGAGTATACATATTTAGGTTTTGGAGTCTGTTTTCATACGCCTTCTGGGTGCAGGCTCCAAATCATTTTGGTCGCCTTCCTTTGAACTATTTCCAGTCTTTTTATATCCTTTGTGAGATATAGTCTCCAAAACTAAACACAATATTCCAAGTGAGGCCTCACCAGCAACTTGTACAGTGGCATTAGTACCTCCTCCTTTCTGCTGGTAATTCCTCTCTGTATGCAACCCAGCATCCTTCTGGCTTTGGCCACTGCCTTGTCACACTGTTTCGCTACTTTGAGATCCTCAGAAACAATCATTCCGAGGTCTTTCTCCTGGTCCGTGCACACTAACCTATTGCCTTCATCTCATACAATTCTCTTTCTGCATCCCAAGTGCATGACACTTGTGACCCCCTATTAATGCCCCCAGCGAAGGCCTGTAGGGCTTAAGGGGTTTGTTTCCTTCTTGAACAGGTATTCCACTATTTCCTGAGGCAAAGCCTTTTGGGAAATGTAGTTCTCTTTTACCGTCCAATAAAGGGTAGTGTGACTCAAAAGTGGTTAAAGCAACAAAGGATTTATTCCCCTCCCGGGGTGGATTTCAACAAGGAAAATAAGGTACAAAAACCAGGTGCTTCTGGCAGAAGGACAAAATAAAACTTTCAAACTCAAACAGCTTACTTCAGCACAAAAACATGGCTTCCAGCAATCAAGGTAGACAGTTCTGTTTTCTTCACAGCTTTGTACTTTTAAATCCCAACAATTCTGTATTTCTCTTCAAAGCATTAATTCAACGCAGGGATAATATATCATTAGATAATGTAATCGTACAGTCCATTAATTCCTCTGGCGTATTTACAAAATCTGGCTCTGTCTCCATTAATTCCTCTTCTGAGGCAGGAAATGTTTGCAACGTTAAATCTTGTGCCACGCCTTTCCTCACTGCTTTAGGCTTCTGGCTATACTCTTGAATCAGGTACTGCTTTAAACAAGCATTCTCATCCCAGTCATTTTCCTCACAGCCCCAACCCTCCGGGTAGATAAAATCACAGTGATTATTAAAACCCCAGCCTTTAGGCTTACCTCTAGACCTGGCTGAACAAGGTTTACTCTGAGACGTGGGAATGGCTGTAGGTTCCAAACCTGACTTGTGCACAGAAGGTTTAAACTGCCTTCCTGGCTTTCTCTCCTTTCTGTAATCCTCAGGATACTGCAGATAACCTGGTCTGCTTCTGTTGTATCTTTCTCTTGGAGACTCTGTCCTCTCTCTGAATGGAAGCTTGGTTCCTCCCTTCCACGGAGACTCTGTCCTTCTCCTCCCCGGGATAACCTTGCTTGTTCCGTTCTCCTCGATACCTTCCAAACCTTCCTCGACACCTCCGATACCTTGGATACCCTGGATCCTTCTGATACCTTGGATACCTTTCCTTTCCTCTACTGGGACCTCTTTATGAGTCTGAATTCTAGGGTAGTGCTTAACTCCACCCCCTAACAGGTGTTCTGAATTAGCTCGTGACTCCCTATCTAATTGGCAGCACGGGTGTGTTTCTTTCCCCTGTGCTTGGTTTCCATGGCCACCATTAGCCATGTGCTTTTGTTTATGCTTCAGCACTACTCCTGTTTCCTGCTTTTTAGCTCTTTCTGAAGGGCTGGAGGGACCCACTATGTCACACACTGCACTTCTTCACATTAAATCTTAACTGCCAAGCATTAGACCATTCTTCCAGCTTTTGTAGATCTTTCCTCATGTTACCCACTCCTTCAGGGGAGTCCACGCTGTTGCAAATTTTTGTGTCATCTGCAAAAAGACAGACTTTTCCATTCAGTCCTTTAGCAATATCACTCACAAATACATTGAACAGTACTGGTCCCAGGACCGATCCCTGGGGCACACCACTAATCACCTTCCTTTCATCCAAGTGAATTCTGTTTACCATCACCTTCTGTCATCTGTCAGTCAACCAATTTCTGATCCAGTTCACCACCTTGGGATCCATCTCCAGGCTGTTCAATGCATTGATAAGCCTCCTATGAGTAACAGTATCAAAGGCTTTGCTGAAATCTAGGTAGATCACATCCATCGCATGCCCTTGATCTACCTAGATCAGCCAGTCAAATAACTCAATTAGATTTGTTTGGCATGATTGTCCTTTGGTAAAACCATGTTGCCTCAGATCATGCAAGCTATTGATTTCGAGAAAGTTCACTATTCTCTCTTTCAGGAGCGCCTCCATTACTTTTCACACCACTGAGGTAAGGCTTACTGGCCTGTAGTTTGCCACTTCTTACCTTTTACCACTTTTGTGAAGAGGTACCACATTGGTCCTTTTCCAGTCCTGTGGAACTTTTCCTGTCTCCAAGTATATATTAAAAACATCCTTTAAAGGCCCTGCAAGAACCTCTCTGAGCTCTTTCAGTATCCTGGGATGTATCCCATCTGGTCCCAAGGCTTTGTCCACTTTCAGTTTTGCAAGCTGTTCAAACACATCATCTTCTGTGAATGGTGTAGTATCTACTCCATTTCCATCTGTATATTTGTCAATCACAAGTGGTCCTTCTCCAAGATTTTCTTTTTTAAAAACTGAACAGAAGTATTTGTTTAGCATTTTTGTTTTTTCAATGCCACTTTCCATAAATCTTTTCTCAGCAATTTGAGTCTTGCAATTTCACCTCTGATCTTTCTCTTCTCCCGAATATACATGAAAAAAGATAGAACAAAAGGCTGTCAGTAGAATAAGAGCCTGCAAAGCCAAGTATATAAAATCATGATGGACTCAAGGGAACCGCAGTAGAAGAACAGAGCAATACAGTTTCAGGGGTGGGTCTCTGACTGGTCTAGCAAGACTCAACAAAAGGACATTATCTGGTAAGTAAAATGTCACCTTCCATATTGTCCTGCTAGACCAGTCCAGACAAGTGGGATGTACCAAAGCTACACCACAACTGGGTGGGAAGAAGACACAGCAGCTCACAAAACTCTAGAGCCGAAGGCTTTGTCTGCCCGCACGTGGACATCCAAACAGTAATGCTTGACAAAAGTGGAGAAGGATGCCCATGTTGCTGTTTGACAAATGTCTGCAGGGGTCACTGAGCTCCGCTTCACCCACGAGGACGCTTGTGCTTGAGTAGAATGGGAGCCCATTGCTGACACAGTATGGCCCAGGGCCGTTAGAACCTGGCTCTTCTATGTTTCCGATCCCTGGTCGAGGGACGGGCGGTTCAAGTGTTTTCAGACAATGCCATGGCTGTGACTTACATCAATCAGCAGGATGGCTCCCCTGCCTGAGAGACTGGCATCCATCATCGGCAGGATCTAGAAGAATCTGTCCAGCAGAACTCCCTTCCTCAGATGAGAGGGCTTCCGCCACCACTACAGGCTGCACCATCAATGGGAGCGGGAGCCTGTGCTCGAACTAAGCTGCATGTGAGCACAGGACCATCTCTATGGTTGCTGCCATCAATTCGAGGAGCTGAAGATAATCCCAGACTCTGGGAGCCTGTTGTGCACAGAACATCGTCAGGCAATTCAACTAGTCTTCTGACTTTGTCTTCTGGCAGGAAAACTCTGCCCATTCAAATTCTGAAGCATGCTCCCAGAAACTCCAAGGACTGGGAAGGTAAAAGCTGGCTCTTTTTCTGATTGATCACCCAGCTGAGGTTTTCCAAAGAGGATACTACTTGGGACCTCACCCAAGATGCTTCTGACAGAGAACAGGCCCGGATGAGCCAGTCATCCAAATAGGGATGGATACTCATAACACTCCTTAACAACCTTCTCACCGGACTAGAAAACAAAAAGAAGATGTTCGTACTCATTTTTATAGACATAGCAGCCGCTTTTGATACAGTTCACCACAAAACACTCATCGATAGGCTTGAAACCATTGGAATATGTGGAACCCCCCTGAAATGGTTCACATCCTACATAACAAGCAGAATGCAGCAGGTGCTCTTTAACAACGAAACAGCTGAACCATTCCCGCAAAGCCAAGGAATACCCCAAGGCTCGGCGCTTTCCGCCCTACTATTTAACCTATACATAAGACCAGTTTGTGCAATCTTTCAGAAATACAAGATCAGCTACCACTTGTATGCAGATGATGTAATGCTTTATACCCAACTGGACGAAAACAAGCCAAATTACAATCAACTAGAAGAATGTTTATGTGAACTGCAAGCCTGGCTAAAGCAAAACAACATGTCCATAAACCATACAAAAACAGAGGTAATGTACATCTCCAGTAAAACAGACTTCAACCCTCCGCCAACAGTCACCCTGAACAACATCATCTACAGCACAAAGAATGAAATAAAATATCTCGGAGTCACGTTCAACAACAAACTAAAGATGGATAAACACCTCCGGAATACCAATAGAGCCATATTCCATAAACTAAGAATCCTCCAGCCACTCCGTAACATCATTGAACAACACGACTTCAGAACAGTGGCACAAGCACTCATCACGCCCCACTGGGATTACTGTAACGCCATATTGCAGGGGCTACCAAAGAAAACCCTGAATATACTACAAATGGCACAAAATGTTACAGCCAGGATCATCATGAAAAAGAGCTTCACAGAACACATCACACCAGTCCTAATTGAGCTTCACTGGCTCCCAATTACCGCCCGCATAAAATACAAACTCCTAGTAACCACATTCAAACTTATACACAACATAGCGCCGTCATTCCTAACCAATCTCATCAGCGCTCAAACTCACAATAGAAGCAGAAGAACCGCCAACTTAAACACTCTGTGTCCCAAAGAGTATAAGAACGGCCAAGATACACACCAGCAACAGAGCATTCTCTTACATTGCACCCATGCTATGGAATCAACTGCCACATGGCATGCGTGCAATCAACAACCTAACAGACTTTAGGAAAAAGCTCAAAACCCACCTGTTTATAACTCACTATAATCTAACAACCGGAACACAAAGGGTCAACCGTATCCATGACACTAGAGTGACTTTACAATATGACTTTAAGGGATTTGAACACCATGTAATGCATCTAGGTTAATGCATCTCCCCCCAGTTTAGTTGTAATTAGTGTAACAGATTGTATATATATAACTGCAAGTTGTAAATATTGTAACAATATGTATATATGTAATTGCACCTGTAAATATTGTATCAGATTTTTGTGCAGTGTGAACCCAGTGTGAATCTTGGCATGCAATCATTCTGTATTAACTGTTGATTACCCCTCCTGATATGTATAGTCAACCGCTGCTGATCGCTGGAAGCAGTGGTATACAAATGTTCTCTAAATAAATAAATAAATAAATTTATTTAATAGGATTTTTATACTGCCTTATCCTAAAATCAAAGCGGTTTACAGCGTAACTTGGGAGTTTTACATAGAAAAAAGGGTGAGGGAACTTGAAGGAAATTGTTTCAAGCTAACATATACAAGGTAAACTATGTACAAAGAGTATGTAACGACATCAGTGACCTTAGTTTCCGGTCGATTATGTACAGCTGGACATTAAATGAACAGAATGTTTGCGGGGGTAGAGCTGCGGCAGAAGGGGAGTTGAGTCAGTAGGACCAGTGAGAGGTAGGAGGGGGGGAAGGGTAGTCCGTATTATGCGGGTAGTCCATACTGTGTGGGTAGTCCATATTAAGTAATGTCTCCGAAGTGTTCAATATAGAGAGTGGTTTTCAACTACTTCTGGAAGTCCTTGGAATCTGAAGTGGCTCTAAGAGTTGTCGGGGAGGACGTTCCAAAGAGCGGGAGCAGCCAAGGAGAAAGCTCTTTCAGATGTAGACTGCTTGGATTTGGTGAAGGTTCTGGGGGTGGTGATAGTGTTAGAGTTGATACGTCTTCTGGATCTGATGCTTTTAACCATGTTGATAAGGCTTTTCAGTATGTTGGCGATATGTTTTGCTTGCTTTTGAAAATGTTCAGCACAGTTTTATACTCGATGTGGGAGATAATGGGGAGCCAGTGAAGTTGGTTCAGGAGTGGGGTGATGTGGTCATGTTTTGATGAGCCATTGATGAAACGAGCTGCGATATTCTGTGCCATCTGTAGAGGGTGGAGTGCCAGTTTAGGTAAACCAAGGTATATGGGGTTGCAGTAATCCAGGATGGGAGTAATTATCGCCTGGCAAACAGTGCGGAAGTGTTCTTGACTGAGTAGTGGTTTGAGCCATCTGATAAGACGTATTTTGAGATATGAGATTGAAGGTTCAGATTTCAGTCCAAGGTGACTCCAAAGTATTTTACCTCAGGTTTAATGGATATTGTTCAGCTTGATTGCATGTGGAGGGGGGCGGGGGGTAAATCCTGACTTACGGGTGACAAGGAGGGCTTCCATCTTGCTGTAGTTGATATTTAGGTTGTCATCGGTTAGCCAATCCATCATTTCTTCCAGGCATCTTTGAGTTATCCGAGTTGTCCAGGTTGATTGGAGAGCAAATCATAATGTCATCTGCATATGATGTGTAGTGGATCTTGTGTCTTTTGGTGATGGCAGAGATGGGCTGTATATATAAGTTAAACTGAAGTGCAGACAAGGAGGATTCTTGTGGGACGCCCTGTGTTGCTGGGAATGGGGTGGAGGTGTTTGTGCCACACCTGTTGTCTGTTACTGAGGTATATGTGAAACCATTTGATGGTGGTGCCATTAAGGCCGATCTCTCTTAGCCTGTTAAGTAAGATGTTGAAGGCCTAGGAAATATCAGTGAATATCAGGAGAAATCCCATCTTGATATTGTCCAATCCTCAGATCAGGTTGTCGAATAGGAATAAAAGAAGGGTTTCGACTCTATGATTAGGTCAAAAGCCATGTTGGTGTGGGTCTAATGGTGCATGTGAGTCAATGTGGTCCTGGAGTTGAAGCTGTACTATTTTTCAGTGACCTTATTGAGGAAAGGAAGGCCAGAAATGGGACGGTATGCTGCAGGATCATTCTTGCTTAGAGCTGAATTCTTGGGTATTGGGCGGATGGTAGCTAGCTTGAGGGTGCTTGGCATGTAGCTTTGGGATAGGGATAGGTATACAATATTGTGGATGAATTGGCTGAGTAGTTCTTTTGCTAATTTTATCCAAGTTACTGGACATGGGTCTGATGGAGCAGTGCTGGTGTTCAGTGCAGAGATAGTTTGAGATATCTGATCAATGGACGGAATGCTGAATTCTCCCCAGGTATGATTGATGTGTGTGGTCTTGGAGACATTGGTTCTGTTGTTTGGAGTGCATCATTGAGGAGATACATTTTTGGTCTAGAGGAAGTCAGCGAAAGTCTGCGAATGTAGTGTATCTGTATCTTCTTCTTTGAGGTCTAGTTCTTTGGTGAGAGTACGGACTATTTTGAATAGTTCTCTGGATTTATTGATGGATTTGAGAATATGGTGGGTGTGCTATTCTGTTTTGTGTTGGTGAATGAGGTTGTTATATTTTTGTTGTTTAGTTTGGTAGAGCCGTAAGGTGATTTGGGTCATATTCTGCCTCCAGCGTCTTTCTATTCTTCATAGATATCTCTTTGCTTTTCTTATATCCTCTGTGTACCAGGATGCTGATCTGGATTATCTCCAGGAACAAGCAGGAATGTAGTCTTCACACATGGGTATCATCTGTACCGACGGAGCCCGCGCAGGAACGCTCCTCAGCGTCCAATAGGAAAGCTTTTGGGAGCATCCCACTGTGCTTGCGTCGCTGCCTTCCTGCCTTTCCAACTCTCCCTCTTTAGTTCTTTGTTTTCCGCGGAGCTGACAGGCAGCAACCCCTGTCACCACAGAAAATTTCTTCTTGTGGTCACGTCTGCCTTCACCGTCGACACCTATACCGGTTCCACTGGTCTTTTCTTCTTTTTTTTTCTTCTTCTTTAAAAAAAAAAAAAAAAAATTCTTATTTTTGGAGGGTCTGTCCCCTTTAGGTGCCAGGTGCCATTTTGGGCACTAGGCTCTCTTTTCTTCCAAAATGGAGAAACCAACTAGTGGTTTCAAAAAATGTTCAAAGTGTAGAGGTACCATATCCGCTACCGACACCCATGACTGGTGTCTTAAATGTTTAGGTCCTGACCATTTACCATCTGAGTGTCTCCTCTGTAGAAAGATGACCAAGAGAGGCCTGCAGAACAGAGCTGCAAAACTCAGCACCCTCTTTGCTGCAGATACGATGCATCGACGTCTTCTCGGGCTTCATCTTCCTCCCATGGATCTCAGATAACTAAACCCAGGTCTTCCAAGACCCGGCCGGTCCTCAAAGGGTAGATCTCCTTCGAAGCATGAGATGCTATTAGCGTTGCCCTCGAGGAAAACATACCAGCAAAACTGCCCTGATGGGAGGCCTCGGCCTTCAAAGCATTAACAGGGCTCCAGGATGTTCCAGAGGCTTCCACCTCGGGAAAACTCCTGGTGCCATGCTCTGGTGTCGTGGCCGCTTCCTCTGGTACCGACATCCAGGCATCCGCAGGGGCTATGGATCAACGAATCCTAGTCATCGAACGCAGTCTGGCAGCTCTCTTAGCAGCCTCGGTACCACTAAAACCGCTTCAGACGGTTCCACAGTTATCGGTACCGGTACCGATACCGGTACTGACCGTACCTGCTTCAACCGATGTGCTTCCCCCCATGCCGGTGCTTGAATCAATATCTGGTATCGAGGGCCCTGGTATCGAGACAATCCGATGCTGACTTCGATCGATACCGGCACTGAGCAATGCAGGAGCATCCGGCGCGCAGATATTTTGAGTCCTCCAATGACTCGGATGATTCTGCCGGTACCGGGGTAATTCTGACAGAGGATCCATCTCCTTTCCCTCAACGTAGGATGTCGTCTCCAGAGGACATGTCTTTTCAGGATTTCATACGTGATGTAGCCCAAGGACTTTCAATCACAGTGACTCCTGGAAAGGAACCCAGAGCAGAAGAATTAGAAATTCTTCAATATCCAGCAGCTCCTAAAGAAGCAGCTACCCTTCCCATTCATCGAATCCTGCATGATCTCATGCTAAGGATGTGGGAAGTTCCTTTAACGGTGTCTCCACATTCTCGGAGACTCAATACTATGTACCGATTTCCACAATGCCCTGGATTTCAGAAGACTCAATTACCACACCATTCAATGGTAGTGGAATCGGCAATGCGTACGATCAAGAGTGCTAAAACACATTCTTCCAGTCTTCCAGGCCGGGAAGCGAAGGACCCTCGATGCCTTTGGGCGTCGATGCTTTCAGTCTTCGATGTTATCTGCCAGGATTAACTCTTACATTCTCTACATGGGAATGTTTTTCAAAGAAGTCACAAGGGATCTAGAGTTTATGGCTCCACTTCTCCCTGATGACAAAAGGACAGACTTCCTCACTCTGGTCATGCATGCCCAGAATGTGTCTAAGTTCATGAATCGTGCAACCTTTGACTGCTTTGAGTGCATTAGCAGAACCTCTGCTATTTCCATCGGTGCATGTCACATTACCTGGCTTCAGGCATCTGATTTAGAGCAATGGGTGCAAGATATGCTGGGGAACATTCCTTGCACAGGAGAAAATCTCTTTGGCAAGGATTGGCAAGATAAGGCTGATCAGATTGAATCTGAAGATACTACCTTGAACAGATTATCAAAGGTGACAGCCAACCCAGCAAAGAAAAAGACAACTAAGAAACCCTTTTTCAACAAGAAAAAGAAATTCTATCCATCTTACACCCAAAATGTCCACTGTCCAGTTCATGCTCCCCAGAAGGGGCAACAACAGCCCAGACAGCAAAGGAAGGCACAAGTCCCAAGAGCTCAACCAGCTCAACAGATTCAGCCTCCTCAGGGGCTTTGGCTCCTTCCTAGAGAACTTAGTCATCCTGCCCCTGAAAGGTCCAGAACCTTTCACCATCCCCGGCAGACTTTGTCATTTTGTCAGAAGATGGCAACAGATAACATCAGAAAACTGGACTCTTTCCATTGTATGAGAGGGGTACAAACTCCATTTTCACAGTATGCCCCCTCCCACAATCACAAGACAGTTCAATTCTCAGGGCCCTACCACCACTCTCTTGTTTCAGGAGGTCACCTCTCTAATTGCTCAAGGGGCAATAGAAGAGGTACCCATATCCCAACAGGGCATGGGTTTCTACTCCCCCTACTTTCTCATCCCAAAGAAAATAGGGGGATACAGGCCCATACTGGACCTCAGAGAGTTGAACAAGTATCTATTTCAAGAAAAATTCAAGATGATCTCCCTCAGAACATTTCTTCCCTATATTCAGTCAGGATTGACTATGTTCTCTAGATCTGAAGGATGCATACACGCATATTCTCATCCATACAGATCACAGGAGGTTTCTTCGATTCCTGTTTCAAGGAAGACATTACCAGTACAGGGTTCTACCCTTCGGACTGGCTTCTGCCCCAAGAGTCTTCACAAAATGCATGGCAGTAGTGGCAGCATCCCTGCAGACACTGGGGATATTCGTCTTCCCTTACTTAGACGACTGGCTCATCCAAGCATCAACAGCAGCAGAAGCCAGTCTTGCTCTGTCTCGCACGATGCAAATCCTGCAGTACTTGGGATTGGTCATAAACCTTCCAAAATCCCAACTCATTCCATCTCAGTCCCTAGAGTTCATAGGGGCACTTCTCGATACAAGGCAGTCAAAGGCTTTCCTGCCACAGCCACGTTGTCTTCAAATAATCCAGCTGGCCTCTCAAGCAGCTGTAAAAACTTTGCTAACTGCTCGAGGAATGCTTCAGCTGCTAGGGCATATGGCATCCACAGTCCATGTGGTTCCCTATGCTCGCCTTCAAATGTGGGCAGCCCAGTGGACCCTATCCTCTCAGTGGACACAGGCCTCGGGGTGCCTATCGGACAAAATCAGAAACTCAACACGTCTCATTTTGTCGCTACAGTGATGGAAATCACTGGAAAACCTTCTTATAGGCTCTCCCTTCCAGCAGCCACTGCATCAAGCCACCTTAACAACAGATGTGTCCAAGTCAGACTGGGGGGGCTCACTTGGACCATCTCTCCACTCAGGGTCTATAGACCCAGCAAGAGGCTTGTCTTCACATAAACCTGCTAGAACTCAGAGCCATCTTTTATGCTCTTCAGGTGTTCCAATCCCACCTCAGCTACAAGACAGTCCTGGTACAAACTGACAATCAAGTAACCATGTGCTTTGTGAACAAACAGGGTGGGATGGGGTCTCAAATCTTGTGCAACGAAGCTCTACACCTCTGGGCCTTCGCCAGAAATCTTCAAATCCACCTACTAGCGGTGCATCTTCCAGGCATGCAAAATCTCTTGGCAGACAAACTCAGTCGAGTACTGCTACCACACGAGTGGTCTCTTCTTCCAGAGCAGATTGCTCGAATTTTTCAGATCTGGGGAACCCCAGATATAGACCTCTTTACGAGTCCTCAGAATGCCAAACTTCCCCGGTTCTGTTCCAGAATGCCGGCTCAGAACTGTCAGGCAAGGGATGCCTTTCACCTCCACTGGGGTCAGAACTTCCTCTATGCCTTCCCACCCATTCCCCTCATCCCCAAAACACTCTTCAAGCTTCAGAGAGACAGGGGCCATATGATCCTCATAGCCCCACGCTGGCCATGGCAGCCATGGTATCCTCTGCTTCTACGTCTCTCTCGAGCCAAACCTCTGGAGTTAGGATGTGCTCCAGATTTTCTTTCCCAGGAAAACAGGATGCTATTGCACCCGAATCCTCAGTCTTTACACCTCAGGGCGTGGCTTCTGAGACCCTTGAATTACAGGATCTCAACCTTTCTCAACAGATAAAGTATATCTTTCTGGCTTCAAGAAAACCTTCCACAAGGCTAGCCTATGCCTTTAAATGCAGAAAGGAATTTACACACTCTAGATTGTAAAAGAGCCTTAGCCTTTTACCTTCAGAGAACTAAGCAACATAGAAAATCTTCCCAGCTTTTTTGTTGCCTTTGACCCTAGTCATCTTGGCCTACCAGTTTTCAAGAGAACTTTGTCTAAATGGATAGCAAATTGCATATCCTTTGCATATGAGAGTAAGGGACTTTCTCTTGAAGATCATGTCACAGCGTGAGAGCAATGGCAGCCTCCATGGCTAACCTTTGTTCAGTGTCCATTGACGATATCTGCAGAGCAGCAACTTGGGCTTCGGTGCATACCTTTGCAGCCTACTACTGCTTAGACAAGGACTCCTGTCAGGATGCCTCATTTGGTCAAGCTGTTCTCCAGCATCTCTTTCACTCTTAGGACAACTTCTACCCGCCATTCCAGGTTTCGATGCCAGAGATCCATGGGAGGAAGCATGACCCATCTCAACCTGAGTTTTGCAGCTTGTCTGGGGTCTTCTCCCTGGCATCTTTCAGCTGGGGAGTCCCCATGTGTGAAGACTACATTCCTGCTTGTTCCTGGAGATAGCGTAGTTACTCACCTGTAGCAGGTGATCTCCGGGAACAACAGGAATTTAGTCTTCACAACCCACCCACTTCCCTTAGGAGTTCTATCTCTCTCTCCTTCTCTATCTCTCCTTCTCTCCTTTGTCTCAGCTATAAACTTATCTTAAGAGGGAGAGTTGGAAAGGCGGGAAGGCAGCGACGCAGGTGCAGTGGGATCCTCCCAAAAGCTTTCCTATTGGATGCTGGGGAGCGTTCCCGCGTGGGCTCCGTCGGTATCGACGATACCCATGTGTGAAGACTAAATTCCTACTGTTCCCGGAGATTGCCTGTTACAGGTGAGTAACTTCGATTTCTGCCCAGGGGTTTGGTGTTCTTACTGTCTGATGCTCTCGCTGCTGCAGTAATAGTCGTGTTCCAGTTATCAGTTAGATTGTCTAGCTCCTTGATGTCTTGGTTTAAGTTAGGGAGGATTTCATGGAGGAATTGGTCTTAGTGAAGCTCTTCAGTCTTCTTCCTGGGCGGGGCTGTTCCATGTGTGAGTTTATGTGGGGAATCTGCATAGTGAGTCGTATCAAGTGGTGATCAGACAAAAGTACTGGGGTTATTGTTGGTATTGATACATTGTTTTGTTCAAGGAGTTGATTAGGTATAAAGATAAGGTCTGGGGAAGAGCCAAATTGGTGTGTGGGTGCAGTGATGAGTTGAGTGTATTGCAGTTAGTCCATGGCAGTTAGGAAGGTCTCTGCCTCTTTGGTGGAGGTTGATTTGAGGTTAAAGTCGCTGAATACTACCAGAGGCTTGTGAGGGGCGTTAGCTGCACAGACTGCTTTGAGAGTTATGGAGAACTCATCAGTGGTGGCATATGGGGCTCTGTAGGTGAGGCAGATGGTGATATGCATGTTCTCTATGATGGTTGTGTTGCAGTGCACTGCATTTGATGTTTCTCCAGGACCAAGCAGGAAGTCAGTCCTCACATATGGGTGACGTCGCGCCGACGGAGCCCCCATGCGGAGCATTTCCCCAGCTTTCAAAGAAAGCCTTTAGGAATGCAGCACGCATGCGCAGTCCCCTTCCCGAACAAGGGTGCCATCTTGCTCAGTCTTCTTTTTTCCGCGGAGCCCAACGCAAGTGTGTCATGGTCACCCTTGAAAAAGTTGATTTTTTTCGGTGTGGATCCGTGTTTTTCTCAGGTCGACGCCGGTTTCCCTTTCCCGCCTAGGCCCAGTACACCGATATCGAGCCTGGACCTCATTTTTCGGTTTTTGTCCTTTGAGACTAGCGTTCGCACCATTTTTTTCTATTTTTCACTGGCAGCCCTGTCTTTTGACCTTGCAGGGGCTCTTTTTCCCCCGATGGCTGCCAGCGGGTTTAAAAAGTGTGATCGGTGTAAGAAACTTATGTCTCTTACCGACACACATGACTGCTGCCTCCACTGCCTCGGGCCCGATCATGACCCGATGATCTGTGGCCCGTGTGGGAAAATGTCCTCGAAGGCGTTGAGGAGCCATCAGCATCAGAAGGAAAGAATCTTCTCTGACTCCACGTCTGGTCGGGCCCGGACTTCGTCAGAGGCCTCGACGTCTCGGGACTCTGATCCCGAGCATCACCGGGGTTCCTCTGAAAGGGGGTCTCCCTCACGGGAGCACCGCAGGAAGAAGAAACCCGCGAGGGTGTCGTCGGTGGACACACTTGGCTCTTCGATGGCCAGGTCGCATAGCCCCGACCGCCGTCCCGGGTCTTCGGAGTTGGAGAGGCCTGCTAAACAACCTCGTGTAGAGACGGAGGCACTGAATCAAGTGAGTACTGTAGTCCTTGTGGACTCTCCTCCAGGGGAGCCGACGTCAGGCCCGATGCCGTCGGGGCCCGAGTCGGACGCTGCTGGGTCTCCTGAGCTCAGACTCAGGTTGACGGCCTTGGAGAGCAGCTTGGCTGCCTTCATGGAACAGCAGCGGGCACTGATCGTCGGTCTTACCGGTGCCTCTGCCCCGACCACCGGGACCTCGACGTCCAAGTCGACCCCGGAGACCGAACCGATCCTCGAGTCCATGTGGTCTCGAGTCGATCCTCAGCCAAGGTTTCCCTCGGCCTCCCGTTCGGGACCAAGGTCGTCGATGCCGGTACCCTTCGGCGTCGGGGCAGACGGCATCGGTGCCTGCCCGTCCGGAGCCGCTCGATTCCTCCTCCGAGGGCTCGGGCTGGGAAACGGAGCACGAGGAGTCCCTGGACACGTTTCGGACTCACCGGAGTCTGAACCTCGGAGAAGGTCCCCTCCGGAGGATACCCGGTTCTCGGATTTCGTGAGGGACATGGTCAAGGCTTCGGCCTTCCCTGCGGATCCCGAGGAGGAGCCTTGAGCCGAGGAGCTCGAGGCCCTGCAGTATGACTCTCCCCCCAAGGAGGCCTTTATTGTACCGGTTCCTCCAATGTTGGAACGGTTGCTCTTCCGCATGTGGGAGGCGCCGGCCTCGACGCCGCTTCTTAGCAAGCGGGTCGATCCCATCTATCGAGTCCGCAAGAGCCCCGGGTTCCAGAAGGCACAGCTACCGCACCACTCCATGGTTGTGGAATCGGCCATGCATCGTCTGAAGAGTCAGAAGATGCACTCCTCGGTACCTCCCGGCCGGGAGGCCCAGAACCTGGATACCCTCAGTAGAAAGTGCTTCCAGAGCTCTTTGCTTGCTTGCCGTGTCCAGACTTACCAGCTGTACATGGGCATGTACCTTCGGGACCTGGCAAAGGAGATTGCCGGGTTCTCTGCTGGTCTCTGCAGAGGTTCACAGCCTTGTCAACTGGGATACAAGAATGCTCGAAGTTTATGTCTCGAGCAGCTTATGATGGCTTCGAGGCTTCGGCCCGAGTAGCCGTGGCCGGCATTGGTGCACGCCGTCAGGCCTGGCTACAGTCATCGGACCTCGAGCCATGGGTGCAGGACAAGTTGGTCGATGTCCCTTGCCGAGGTGAAAACCTCTTTGGCAAGCCCATGGCTGAAAAGGCTGCAGAATTCAAGTCCGAGACTCTCACCAGGTCAAGGCTGTCCAGGAAGACCTCTGCCCCTTCTCAAAAGAAGAAGGGCTCGGGAAAAAAGACCTTTTACCCGAGGATGTCATCTGCCTACAAAACTTACCCTCAGTATCAGGCCTCCACAGCTCCCCAACAGGGTCAGCAGGCCAAGGCGCCAGGGACATGGACCCCGTAGGCAGAAAGCCCCCAAGCCACCAGCTCAGGCTCCTGCACAGCAGGGAGCGGGGTTTTGACTCCAGTGGCATAGCCTCTCCTCCTCAGCTGGCCCCTATCAGCACAGGAGGCCGGCTGACCCTGTATGCCCACAGGTAGTCAGCTGTAACAACGGATACCTGGGTGTTCAGCATAGTTCAGAGGGGCTATCTGCTCCACTTCCACCAGGTATCCCCCTCCTACTTTCCAGGGGAACCTCCACGACTCCCTCTGCACAGGGACCTACTCCTGCAGGAGTTAGCAAGTCTTCTAAAGGAACAGGCGGTGGAACCAGTGCCTCACCA
Source organism: Ichthyophis bannanicus (assembly GCA_033557465.1). Classification (NCBI taxonomy): domain Eukaryota; kingdom Metazoa; phylum Chordata; class Amphibia; order Gymnophiona; family Ichthyophiidae; genus Ichthyophis; species Ichthyophis bannanicus. Next base: position 158,252,981 of record CM066043.1, on the reverse strand, counting down.
CCTGAGAGGTCAGGGCTTCTACTCCAGGTACTTCCTGGTACCAAAGAGAACAGGAGGCCTCCAGCCCATCCTAGACTTGCGAAATCTAAACAGATTCCTGGAGAGGGAAAAGTTCAAGATGCTTACCCTTGGAATACTGCTGCCCTACCTCCAGCAGGGAGCTTGGCTATGCTCAGACCTAAAGGATGCTTATACTCACATCCTTATTCATCCAGACCACAGTCAATATTTCAGATTTGTGGTGGGAGGAAACCATTTTCAGTACAGGGTACTACCTTTTGGCCTAACCTCCGCCCCCAGGGTTTTCACCAAGTGTCTGGCGGTGGTGGCGGCCTACCTCAGAGTTCAAGGACTCTTTGTCTTTCCATACCTGGACGACTGGCTCATCAGGGGTCATTCTCCACAGGAGACCAATCAGGCCACCCTCCGCACTATTTCTCTTCTCCAGTATCTGGGGTTTGTCATAACATTCACAAAGTCCACTTTGCACCCCTCACAGAACATGGAGTTCATAGGAGCAAGGCTGGATACCCTTCAGGAAAAGGCTTTCTTACCTGTGGACAGGGCCCACAGACTGATGGATTTGGCCAGACAATTCCACAGCAATTCTCTGGTCTCTGCCAGACAATTTCTGAGGCTCTTAGGCCACATGGCATCCACGGTCCATGTAACTCCAAATGCCCGTCTACACAAGAGGCCAGCTCAGTGGGGCCTCAGAACTCAGTGGCTGCAGGTCACAGGAAACCTGCAGGACAAAGTCAGGAGGTCCAAGCTCCTAGCGGCTTCTCTGCAGTGGTGGCTTCATCTTCCGAACCTGGTGCAAGGGATGTTTTTTCAAGCACCTCCACACTCACAAGTACTGACAACTGATGCTTCTCTACAAGGCTGGGGTGTACATTGCCAAGGAGCATGCACTCAGGGCCTGTGGTCTCCTTGGGAGGCAGCACAGCAGATAAATCTCTTAGAGCTGAGAGCTATCCGCTTAGCCCTGCAGACTTTCTCTCATGTCCTCTCTCACCAGTCCATCTTAGTTCAGACGGACAATCAAGTTGCTATGTTCTATGTGAACAAACAGGGGGGCACAGGTTCCTGTCCTCTCTGTCAGGAGGCACAGGACCTGTGCTCCTGGGCAGTCAATCATGGCATAGTTCTCAAGGCAGTCTATCTCCCTGAACAGGAGAATTACCTGGCGGACAGGTTGAGCAGGATCCTACAGCCACACGAATGGCAGTTGAATCCTCTGGTGGTTCAACAGATCTTCCTGCGATGGGGTCTTCAAACCATAGATCTCTTCACCAGTCCATTGAACCGTCAACTGCCCAGGTTCTGCTCCAGACAACCGCATCCTCTGAGTAGCAGCGGATGTGTTTCTCATCCTGTGGTCTACAGGCCTCCTATATATGTTTCCTCCCACGCCTCTAGTGCCCAAGACACTGTTCAGAGTGATCCAGGACAAGGCCTCGGTGATCCTGGTGGCCCCCAGATGGCCAAGGCAACTGTGGTTCCCACTTCTTTTGCAACTAGCGGTGAACACTCCTCTTCCTCTGGGGATGCAACCAGATCTCTTGACTCAGGAGCAGGGATCTCTTTTACATCCCAACCTCCAGTCCCTCAATCTGATGGCCTGGCTGCTGAAAGGGTAGTTCTAGCACCCTTACTGCTGCCTAGGAAAGGGGAGGACGTGGTCTTGGCCTCTAGGAGGCAGTCCACCTGGAAGTCTTATGCCTTCAAGTGGCGTAGGTTCTCCACCTGGTGCGCTCAACACAAGCAGGATCCTTTCTCATGCCTGGTGCCGGTGGTGCTGCAATACTTGCTTCACCTGTCCAACCTAGGCCTTAAATCCAACTCTGTTAGGGTCCATCTCAGTGCTCTCTCAGCGCACCACTCACCGGTAGAGGGCCATTCTCTCTCAAGCCACCCTTTGGTGACTCGCTTCCTCAGAGGCCTGCTTTTCCTTAAGCCTCCGGTTCTCCAGGACCAAGCAGGAAGTCAGTCCTCACTTATGGGTGACGTCGGCGCCGACGGAGCCCTCGCGGAGCAATTTTCCCCAGCTTTCAAAGAAAGCCTTTGGGAATTGCAGCGCGCATGCGCGGTCGTCTTCCCGCCCGAAGGTGCCATCTTAGCCAGTCTTCTTTTTTCCGCGGAGCCCTACAGACGTCCCCGTCTTGTCCCCGCGAAAAAGTTGATTTTCCTCTTTATTTTATACTTTTTTCTTTCGGTTCGACGCCGATCGTTTTCCCGCCCGGACTCGCGACGCCGGTCTCGAGTCCTCTTACTTTTTTTCGTTTTTCTGACTTAGTCAGCTTTCGTTTTCGTTTTCCCTGGCAGCCCGGTCCTTTGACCTCGCAGGGGCCCTTTTTCCCCCGATGGCTGCCAGTGGCTTTAAGCGGTGTGGTCGGTGTGACCGAAATATGTCACTAACCGACACACACGACTTTTGCCTCCGCTGCCTGGGCCCGGATCATGAGGAACTGATCTGTGGGCCCTGCAGCAAACTGTCCTCGAAGGCGTTGAGAAGTCGGCGGCATCAGCGTGAGAGAATCTTCGCTGACCCCAGCCGTACCCGGACCTCGTCGGAGGCCTCCGTGTCGAAAGGCTCCAGCTCGGACCGTCGCCGGAGCTCCTCCGACCGGGGTTCTCCCTCCGGGGACCATCGTCGGAAGGAAAAACCCGCGAGGGCGGCGTCGGTGGATGCTCCTGGCTCCGCGAGGGCCAGGTCGCATAGCCCCGACAGCCGCCCCGGGTCCTTGGAGAAGGAACACCTCCCGAAGCGACCTCGCCTGGAGTCGGAGATGCCTGCCCGGGTAAGTCCTGTAGTCCTTCTGGACTCGCCTCCGCGACAGCCGACGTCGGGCCCGACGCCGTCGGGGCCCGAGTCGGGGGCTGCTGGGTCACCTGAGCTCGGACTCAGGTTGACGGCCTTGGAGAGCAGACTGTCTGCCTTCATGGACCAGCAGCGGGCACTGCTCGCTGGCTTCGCTGGCGTCGCTGCCCCGACCGCCGGGACGTCGACGTCCAAGTCGACCCCGGAGACCGAGCCGATCCTCGAGTCGATGAGAACTCGAGTCGATCCTCGGTCGAGGTCGCCCTCGGCCTCCCGTTCGGGACCGAGGTCGCCGACGCCGACTCCCTCGGCGTCGGGGCGGCTGGCGCCGCACCCTGCCCGGGCCGACCCCACCGAGTCCTCGTCGGAGTCGGTCTGGGAGTCTGAGGAGGAAGAGTCACCTGATTCTTTCCGGACTCGGTGTGTCCCATCGGACTCTCCGGAGTCCGAGCCTCGGAAGCAGTCCCCCCCGGAGGATGCCCGGTTCTCGGACTTCGTTAGGGATATGGCCAAGGCTTTGGCCTTCCCTGCGGATCCCGAGGAGGAGCCTCGAGCCGAAGAGCTCGACGCCCTCCAGTATGACTCTCCCGCGAGGGAACACTTTACTGTGCCGGTTCCTCCTATGCTGGAACGTCTACTCTTCCGCATGTGGGAGAGTCCGGCCTCCTCGCCGGTCCTGAGCAAGCGGGTCGATTCTATCTATCGAGTCCGCAAGAGCCCTGGCTTTCAAAAGGCACAGCTGCCACACCATTCCATGGTAGTGGAATCGGCCATGCATCGTCTTAAGAGCCAGAAGATGCACTCCTCGGTGCCTCCTGGAAGGGAGGCCCGTAACCTGGATGGCCTTGGCAAGAAGTGCTTCCAGGGCTCTATGCTCGCCTGTCGTGTCCAGACTTACCAGCTATACATGGGCATGTATCTCAGGGATCTGGCTAAAGAGCTAGCCGGATTCTCCGCTGGTCTCTCCGAGGAGCCCTTGCGGAGGTTCCTTGCCTTGTCCACGGGTATTCGGGAATGCTCAAAGTTCATGTCCCGAGCAGCCTATGATGGCTTTGAAGCCTCGGCTCGAGTAGCCGCAGCCGGCATCGGTGCCCGCCGACAGGCTTGGCTTCAGTCGTCCGACCTTGAGCCCTGGGTACAGGACAAGTTGGTCGATGTCCCCTGCCGAGGCGAAAACCTCTTTGGCAAGCCCATGGCGGAAAAGGCTGCACAAATTGAGACTGAGACTCTCACCAGGACCAGGTTTTCTAGGAAGACCTCCGCCCCTTCCCAGAAAAAGAAGGGCTCGGGAAAAAAGTCCTTTTACCCGAGGAAGGCAGCTGCCTACAAACAATACCCCCATTATCAGGCCCCTGCAGCTCCCCAACAGGGCCAGCAGGCCAAGGGACGGGGTAACGGGTCCCGTAGGCAGCAAGCCCCCAAGCCTGCACCACCAGCCCCTGCTCAGCAGGGTGGGGGTTTTTGACTCGCTCAGCATAGCCTCTCCCCCCCCGCTGGTTCCCCCCAGCACCGGAGGCCGGCTGGTTCACTTCGCCCACAGGTGGTCCAGCATCACCGCAGATGCCTGGGTGCTTCAGGTCGTGCGAGAGGGCTACCTTCTCCACTTCCATCAGGTCCCTCCCTCCTATTTTCCGGGAGAGCCTCCGCGCCCCCCTCTGCACAGGGAGTTGCTCCTTCAGGAGTTAGCAGGTCTTCTGCAGGAACAGGCGGTGGAACCGGTGCCACACCACCTGAGAGGTCAAGGCTTCTATTCAAGGTATTTTCTGATACCAAAGAGAACAGGAGGCCTCAGACCCATCCTGGACTTGCGCAACCTCAACAAGTTCCTTGTGCGGGAGAAGTTCAAAATGCTTACCCTTGGAATCCTTCTGCCCTACCTCCAGCAGGGAGATTGGCTATGCTCCTTGGATCTAAAGGATGCCTACACGCACATCCTCATCCACCCAAGCCACCGCCAATACCTCAGGTTTGTGGTGGCAGGAAATCATTACCAGTACAGAGTACTCCCCTTTGGCCTGTCCTCCGCACCGCGAGTCTTCACAAAATGTCTCGCGGTCGTGGCAGCCCATCTCCGGCTTCACGGCCTCTATGTCTTTCCGTACCTCGACGACTGGCTCATCAGAGCAGCGTCCGCTCAGGAGGTCACCAACGCCACGTGCCGCACGGTGACTCTGCTGCAGCACTTGGGCTTTGTCATAAACTTCGCAAAGTCCACTTTGCTCCCCTCACAGGATCTCGAGTTCATCGGCGCAAGGCTGCACACTCCTCAGGCGCGAGCGTACCTACCGCTCGACAGGGCTCAGCGGCTCATGGACCTAGCCGACCGCTTTCGCAGCCAGCCCCTGGTCTCCGCCAGGCGCTTCCTGAGACTGCTCGGCCATATGGCTTCCACCGTCCATGTGACCCCCAATGCCCGCCTGAATATGCGGTCTGCTCAATGGTGTCTCCGCCGGCAGTGGCGACAAGCCACAGGCGGCCTAGCAGACCTAGTGCGCGTCTCTGAGCCGCTGGTCTCGTCTATACGGTGTTGGCTCCGGCAGCCGAACCTGATATTAGGAATGCCTTTCCAGTCACCTCAGCCGACCCGGGTGCTGACCACCGATGCATCCCTCCTGGGCTGGGGAGCACATTGCCAAGAGGCACGTACTCAGGGCCTCTGGACCAAGTGGGAGTCTGCTCAGCAGATCAACTTCCTGGAGCTCAGGGCGATCCGCCTAGCTCTCAAGGCCTTCTCCCACCTGACCTCCCAACAGTCCGTCCTTGTCCAGACGGACAATCAAGTTGCCATGTTCTACGTGAACAAGCAGGGGGGCACGGGCTCCTTCCTCCTCTGCCGGGAGGCACAGAAGCTCTGCTCTTGGGCCGTCAGTCACGGCATTCTCCTCAAGGCAGTTTATCTCTCGGGCCAAGAAAATTGCCTGGCGGACAAGCTCAGCAGGGTCCTCCAGCCGCACGAGTGGCGTCTGGATCCCTTGATCGTTCAGAAGCTCTTCCTCAGGTGGGGCCTCCCCACGGTGGATCTCTTTGCCAGTCCTCACAACCGGCAGCTTCCTCGCTTCTGCTCTCGTCAGCCACACCCCCTTCGGGTTGCGGCGGACGCCTTTCTGATCTCATGGTCGGGGAGCCTTCTGTACGCTTTCCCTCCCATTCCGTTAGTCTCTCGGACTCTTTTCAAGGTTCTCCGAGACAAAGCCTTCATGATCCTGGTGGCCCCTCGCTGGCCCAGGCAGCCGTGGTTTCCGCTCCTGCTGCAACTGGCGGTGGAGGATCCAATCCCTCTGGGGGTACAACCGGATCTCCTCACTCAGGATCAGGGGTCCCTACTGCACCCCAACCTCAGGTCTCTCAACCTCATGGCCTGGCTGCTGAAAGGGTAGTCCTTGCTCCTCTTCTCTTGCCGGCGGAGGTGGAGGAGGTCGTCTTGGCTTCGCGACGGCCTTCTACCCGCAAATGCTACGCCCTTAAATGGCGTCGCTTTGCAATCTGGTGTTCCCAACAGTCTCAGGATCCCTTCTCCTGCCCGGTGTCGGTGATCCTACAATACTTGCTACACCTCTCTAATCTGGGACTTAAGTCCAACTCCGTCAAAGTTCACCTCAGTGCTCTTTCAGCACATCATGTGCCGGTGGACGGCAGACCTCTCTCCAACGACCCTCTCGTAGCGAGGTTTCTCCGAGGTCTCCTTCTACTTAAACCACCTCTGCGCCCGCCAGCGCCGGACTGGGACCTGAATGTGGTTTTGCAGCGGATCACCTGTCCGCCTTTTGAACCTATGGCTACATGTTCTCTCCGTTTTCTGTCTTGGAAAACACTGTTCTTGATAGCCCTCACTTCCGCTAGGCGCGTAAGTGAATTGCAGGCCCTCGTGTCTGATCCCCCCTACACTCGATTCTACAAGAATAGGGTAGTCCTACGGACTCACCCAAAGTTTCTGCCTAAAGTGGTCTCCCCTTTTCACATGAATCAGGAGGTGGTACTTCCAACCTTCTTTCCCAGACCACACTCCAGCCGAGCTGAGACGGTCCTCCATACCCTGGACTGTAGAAGGGCATTGAACTTCTACCTTGACCGTACGCGGGAGCACCGTAAAGCTGCTCAGCTTTTTGTGTCTTTTGACCCCAATAAATTGGGGCTCCCGGTCTCCAAGCGTACTCTGTCCATCTGGGTTGCGGACTGTATCTCTTGGGCTTATGGGGCAGCCGGACTCTCCTTAGAAAGTCGAGTCACGGCTCACTGCGTTCGGGCAAAGGCCACGTCAGTGGCTTACCTCCGCTCTGTTCCGCTGGCAGACATCTGCCGGGCCGCTACTTGGTCTTCGAGCCAGACTTTTGCGGTCCATTACTGTCTCGAGAGGGAGTCCCGTAGGGACAGTGCTTTCGGACAGGCAGTCCTCCGTAATCTCTTTGAGGTCTGAGCAACTCCTACCCTCCATCCCGGATGTGGGCTACCGGTGGGTGATAATTCAGCGAAGATTCTATCCTTCTGTGCTGCTGAGCTAGAGGGAGCTCATTTTTGTGCTTAGGGTCTCCGGTAGCCTTGAGCTTGGGAGTCCCATAAGTGAGGACTGACTTCCTGCTTGGTCCTGGAGAAAGCGTAGTTACTCACCTGTAACAGGTGTTCTCCAGGAGCAGCAGGAATCAGTCCTCACTACCCTCCCTCCTCCCCTTGGAGTTGCAATCGTCTGCTTATGTTCTTTTTGCAAATTTTTATGCTGTCTTTTTTAGCTATGTCATCTGACTGGCTAAGATGGCACCTTCGGGCGGGAAGACGACCGCGCATGCGCGCTGCAATTCCCAAAGGCTTTCTTTGAAAGCTGGGGAAAATTGCTCCGCGAGGGCTCCGTCGGCGCCGACGTCACCCATAAGTGAGGACTGATTCCTGCTGCTCCTGGAGAACACCTGTTACAGGTGAGTAACTACGCTTTCGTCCACCTGCCCCTGAGTGGGATTTGAATGTGGTCTTGCAACAGCTTACTTGCCCACCTTTTGAGCCTATGGCTACTTGCCCTTTGTGCTTTCTCTCCTGGAAAGCGTTATTTTTGGTAGCTCTTACCTCAGCACGGCGAGTGAGCGAGCTTTAAGCCCTGGTGTCAGATGCACCATACACTAGGTTCTATAGGAACAGGGTAGTCTTGCGGACTCACCCTAAGTTCCTTCCAAAGGTTGTCTCCTCCTTCCACCTCAACCAGGAGGTGGTTCTTCCAAATTTCTTTCCCAGGCCGCATGCCAGCTGGGCTGAGATGGTATTGCATACCCTGAACTGTAGGAGGGCATTGTCCTTCTACCTTGACCGTATGCAGGGACACCGAAGGGCTGTGCAGCTCTTCGTATCTTTTGACCCTAATAAACTGGGGTTGCCTGTCTCCAAGCATACCTTGTCCATCTGGGTGACAGACTGTATCGCCTGGGCATACAGGGCAGCCGGCCTCTCCTTGCAGGGTCGAGTCACGGCCCACCGTGTCAGGGCGAAGGCTACGTCAGTGGCTCATCTCCGCTCTGTTCTGTTGGCAGACATCTGCCGGGCCGCTACTTGGTCTTCAAGCCAGACTTTTGCGGTCCACTACTGCCTCGAGAGGGAGTCCCGCAGGGATGGTGCTTTCGGGCAGGCGGTACTCCGTAATCTCTTTGAGGTATAGGCAACTCCTACTCTCCGGCCCTGGTGTTGGGCTACCGTACGGGGGCGATATCAGAGAAGATTCTTTTCGCACATGCTGAGGCTCTAGAGGGAGCTCATTTTTTCAGCTTTGGGTCCTCGGTAGCCTTAAGCTGGGGAGTCCCATATGTGAGGACTGACTTCCTGCTTGGTCCTGGAGAAAGAGTAGTTACTCACCTGTAACAGGTGTTCTCCAGGAGAAGCAGGAATCAGTCCTCACAACCCTCCCTTCTCCCCTGGGAGTTGCAGTCATATATATTTCATTTTTCTTTTTTGCTGTCTTTTAGCTATGTCATCAGACTGAGCAAGATAGCACCCTTGGGCGGGAAGGGGACCGCGCATGCGTGCTGCATTCCCAAAGGCTTTCTTTGAAAGCTGGGGAAATGCTCTGCATGGGGGCTCTGTCGGCGCTGACGTCACCCATATGTGAGGACTGATTCCTGCTGCTCCTGGAGAACACCTGTTACAGGTGAGTAACTACTCTTGCTAGGGCTTTGAATCTGAGAGTGTTTCTTGCTAGGGCTAATTTAGAATTGCATCCAGTGATCCAGATTGCTACAGTTTTGGATGGATTAAGTTTGAGATGGTTGAAGGTCAGCTATTTGCTGACTGTTTCAAGACAGTTATTTAAACCTCCATCCCGTTTTTGCGTGTGTGGGCAGTTGAATGCTGTGTTTGTGGGTGGTGTAAGCTGATTGAGGAGCACCTGGTAAGTGGGGGAAAGCCAGGTCTCAGTGATGCATAAAATGTCAGTTTGATGGGATTGGAGATGATCTGACAGGGTGTTGATATTGTTCCTTCATGATCTGGCATTAATTAGCTCTATGCTGATTGGAGGCTGTGGGGAGATATGTTTATGCAGCGTGTGTGGTTGCCATGAGGTGCTGATATGTATGAGAGTGAGGTAACTCCTGCTGGAATGTTTGGGTAGTCTGCCAAGTTGGATTATAATGAAGCATGGTGGGATGGTAATGGGGTTGTAGCAGTAGAGTGTTTGTGGAGAGGGGGAAGGCATGCGTGTAGCAAGGGAGAAGGTTTAGGAGGAGGAGAGCGGCAAGGAGGTGGTGTGTAGCTGTCATGGTGTGCTTTCATGGTGAGGGGACCAAACTAATGGAGAGTGAGCAAGCAGCAAAGGGACGTTGAGCCTAACTAGGCAGAATGGCAGCAGGAAGTGTATCCCTGCAAGGCTGAGGGGTTACCTTGCTTCTGGACCATGGTGTATCCCTCTTCTAGTGCTGGTGCCAGATCAGATCCAAGGATCGTATTGAAGGGCAACGTCAGCAATACAGCATACTTTTGGTTAAATATTGATGGATCAAGAGGAGTAGTTTTGGGAGATTTCAGTGGGGCTAAGCATCTGAGTTTTCCTCATACGGTGATAGGAGGGTTGTTCTTGTCATCTGTGTTACCTCCTACGTTCCCGCCTAAGGACCACGCCAAAGGGCCCTCTGGCAAGGCTCTCAAGCGTGGGCGCGCCCAATAGTGCCTTGCTTTTCAATTCTGTCCCGGACCCCTGATTGGGCTGGAGCTTGAGCGTGGCGGTGACTATATTCCTGCTCTTTAGCTCTACCCTGATTGGGGGAGCTAATCGTTGGTTGGCGGTGTGCTGCGCCGTGCACCCGATGGGCACCATAGCATCGTAGCCACCACCACCATGACCTTGAAGAATGTTCTTGGGGTGGTGAAGAGCCCGAAAGGAAGGGCAGCAAACTGATAGTGATAGCCAAGCATGGCAAAATGCAGAAACTTCTGCTGGTCCACTCTGATTGGGATATGAAAATATGCCTCGGCCAGATCCAGAGAAACCAAGAACTCTCCTTGATGCACTACTTGAATCACAGAGCTGAAGGTTTCCATTTGAAAGCACAGGAAACGCAAGTGTTTGTTGACCCCTTTGAGGGCCAGGATGGGTCAGAAGGAGTTGTCCTTCTTGGCATTACAAAGTAGATGGAGTATCTGGAGACAAAGAAATACTGAAAGGATCTCTGGTGGCTGAGCCAGATAGAGGCATGGGAAGTGATGTTATTGAAACCTGGGTTTTTCTTTGTTTTTTGTCTCCACCAATCTGCTGGTAGGGGAACATAACCCACTTGTCTGGACTAGTCTAGCAGGACGATATGGAAGTTAGTATTAGGTGACCATAAAGATCCGGTTGGAACATAGTCAGTTAGTGCAGTTGAAAGATACTTTGGAGTGCCTGACTAGAAGGCTTTATGGGCTAGCATCAGGGTTTTGAATTTTGCTCTATAAATGATCAGAAGTCATTGATTGATAAGGAGAGGGGACTCTTACATGTATATGTACAGCATCGCGTATGTCTTGTAGTGCTATACAAATGATAAGTAGTAACAGAAGAATTGATAAGCGATATATATAAGTTTTATGGTTGTGTTTTGAATTGTCTGAAGTCATGTCAAATCTTTTTGTCTAATTCCATTATAAAACGTTATTGCAGCAATAGACACATGAAATGACCAGGGCATGAATTAAAGGGTGTAGAGCAGAGGGATTCAAAGATTTTCATACAGCGGATCCATTTGTGATCAATGAATGAGGATTTAATTACTGCAGTGTCAGAGCTACAAATGTGAAGTTTTAACGATTTTGAGAGTACAGTTGGAGTGCCATTAAGAATTAGACCTAGGGCTGATTTAGAATTGCATCCAGTGATCCAGATTGATACAGTTTTGGATAGATTAAGTTTGAGATGTTTGAAGGTCATCTATTTGCTGACTCTTTCAAGACAGTTGTTTAAAGATATCAGATTGGGAAAAAGTGGATTAGTGTGATAAACTAATTGTATGTTGTCTACGAAATAACAGGATATTGTTATCAATTCTTGAATTAAGATAGCTAATAGATGGCTGCTTTTGGATTCTGTTGCTCCTCATTCTCTTGTCCACAACTTATGTGTAATTTGCATTACTCTAGTTCCCAGTTTTGTGATGTTTTTTCATCTTGATTAGACTGTAAGCTTTGATGAGCAGGGACTGTGTCTTATATCTTTATGTACAGTGCTGTATACACCTTGTAGCGCTATACAAAGGATTATTATTATTGGTAGTAGTAGGATGTAAATGTTAAATAATATTGGTGAGAGAAGAGAGCCTTGGCGGGACTTCACACGTCAGTGTGTGAAGTGGTGTTGAAACAAACTTGGAATGTGTAGTTTTGCAGGAATGAAGTAAACCATTTTAAGACTTTGCCATCTTGAGTGTTGGATGCCTGAAGGAGTTAGAGATATTTATGAATATTGGTAGCTCAGGTTGGCAATCATGATGTTGGATTGTTCTCCAAGCTTGATAGTTTGATTGCAGACGTTTCATCACCATTCGAGGGGACATCATCAGTGAGGGGCTCCAGATGGTAATGTGCTTGAATGCTTGCATTTGTATTTATATTGGGGTTGGTGGTGACTCAGCTCTTTGGTTCGCAGGGATTGATTGGTTTGTTTCGCTGAGGGTTGCTGTTCCTGGGCATTGTTGGTGGTGCCTCAGCTCTTTGATCCGCAGAGATTGGTAGATCGGTCTATGTTGATGTCTGTTTATTGAGTTTGTGGTGGAAAACTAGGCTTCCAGAAATTCTCTCTCTTTTCTTTTGTGCTCATGCTATGATTTCAGTTCTGTTCCAGTTGCCGTCTATATCTAGAATTGTTAATTGAGAAATGAGATGTTGATGGTTAACTAAATCAAAAGCAGAGGATAAGTTTAATGAGACTAGGATTGTGGCTTGGCCAGAGTCCAAGTGTTGTAGGATGTCACTTAATATATAGTGATTAGGGTCTCAGTGCTGAAACTGGGCTGAAAGCCTAATTGATGTGGGAGAACATCTTTCTCTATGGGAAAGTACGATGAAGTCCTCATGTATGGGTGATGTCGCTGATGGAGCCCTCCATGCAGGAGCATTACCTAGCTCCTTTTAGAAGCTTTTGGAACACTTCGTTACGCATGTGCACGTCTTCCTGCCTGCTGTTGCTGTGCCATTTTGCATCACTTTTTTCTCAGTATAGCATGCTGGATGCCCATTTCGATCTGCATTGTCAGACTTCAGTGTGCGTTTTTAGATAATTCTTGCTCTCATTTTTTAGTGAGTTTTTTTCTTTTCCCTGCTATAATGTGCCTCTCATGTATTTTTTTTTTTAGCGTCCTTTAGTTAGGTTTTTTGCGTATTTTCACGTTTACTTTCTTTTTCTTGCATTACCTTTTGCCTATGTAGGCTTCAGGTGATACTTTTTTCACCATCAAGTCATTTGATTTCACAGTGGCTATTTTTGTGGCTGAGATGTCCCAGAAACTCGCCAGCAGATTTAAAAAGTGCCCCAAGTGCCTTAGGACCATATTCCTCACAGATATCCACAATTGGTGCCTAAAATGCCTGGGGCCAAGCTATAAGCTGTCTTCTTGTGATTTGTGTTTGCAGATGACAAGAGGAGGATCCAGGGCTGAGAGAAACAGTTTGAACAAAGTTTTGGCTCTGGGATGTCCAATTGATTGGTCCTGATGGCTTCAATGGTTGCACTGGATGCTGAGGGAATATCTGTATCGAGGGTTCCTTAATATCAATTAGATCCAAGCTCCCATAAGTTATCAAAGCATCTGTAATCCACCAATACTTCCCTGAAGATGAGTAAGGATTCATCTTTGACTTCATCACCATTCGCATTAAGGTTCATCTGAGCGCGATACTAAGAACACAGAGCACTCGCAAGTTTGACCCTCGAAGCAGCACCAACATGAGGACAGCTCATCCTCCTTGTCATCTAAGTGGCAGGCTCAGCCTTCATGAAGCCAGGACCAGCCTGCCAATTAAACTCTGACAGATTCCAGGAACTTTGGCAGAAAATGCTGTTCCCCCAAAGCGTTTGGAGATGACAGCCATGGAGAAGTGACTTCTGAAGTGTATGAAGGATGGAATATTTGTGAGCTTAAGGCTCTATCAGCATCAAGCAGGGTACATAGTAATATAGAAACATGGCTGCAGAAAAAGACCACATGGCCAATCTAGTCTGCACTTCCATCAACTACAACAGGGCCCTTTTTTCCTTTAGAGAGCCTCTGTGTTTGTCCCATGCTTTTTTGAATTCAGATACTGTCCTCTTCCCTACCACCTCCACTGGGAGACTGTTCCACTCATCTACCACTCTTTCCATAAAGAAATATGTCCACATATTACCCCTTTCACCCTCATCCTATGTCCCCTCGTAGCAGAGCTTGCTTTCAATTGGAAGAGACTCTCCTCCTGTGCATTTATGCTATGGAAGTATTTAAACATCTGTATCTTCTCTCCTATCCCAGATTTCCTCTAAAGTTTAGATATGTTGATCCCATCCTCAAGACACATCATCTGCCTGCTGTAGAGGTATCCTCATTGGGGCATCAAAGAGCCTCAACACTGATACCTGGCCTGCCATTATCACTTTCCAGTATATCGGGAGGTGATGGTCCCTCGAGGCATTGGAAGTTATCGGTGGATTGGCGCTCCCATAGGAGCTCCAGATCACCAAAGGAATGAAGCGCCATCTAGGAAAAGACTCCGGTGCCCTTTCTCTGTGTTAGATCTCTGCGTATCAGATGATAACTCTGAATACCTCTCCGAGGACAGATCTCCAGAATTCCTCCTCATGAGAGATAGATGTCTCCTCCTGAGGAATTGTCTCTCCACGATTTTGTCAGGGACATGTCTATGGACATACCATCTTCTTTGGAAACTGAGAAGGAACCCAGGATAGAAGAATTGTATAGCCTCCATTATTCCGTTACCCCTAAGGAAGAATTGATAGTGCCCACATCCTTCAGAGATTACAGCTGAGAATGTGGGAGACACATCTCTCTGTACCTCTTGTCAGCAGGAATGTTGACTCTATACATAGAGTCCAAAAGGCTCTCAGATTTGAGAAGCAACAGCTGCTGCACCAATATATAGTTGTTAAATTTGCTCTCAAAATGACCAAAAGTTCCAAATAACAGTCCTCAGCACCCCTGGGGAGGAGGGCTCAGACTTGGGACTTTTGGGAGGAAGCTGTTTCAGAATGCCATACTCATGTGGTGAGTATATCAGCTCTACATGGGCATCTGCAACCTTGATGATATGTCCGCTTTTCTCCCTTCAGAGAAACTTGAACATTATCTTCCCTAGAGAACCAAGGGGCATATATTTTTGATACGACATCAGTGCTTTCCTCAATTAGTATTGGCACCCAGAGATTCATGGCTTCAGGCCTCAGACTTGCAACCACATGTTCAGGAATAACTTACTGATGTGCTATGTTGTGGAGATAATCTCCTTGAAGGTCAAATTCAGGAAGTCACAACCATGATCAAGCAGCACGCTGACATGTTCAGAACACTCTGACCCAGCCTCCTCTTCCAGGACGTTTCACAGCAGAGGTCAGAGAAAATCCTACTACTTTCACAGGCATAGGTATTTACCTACTTCCTATTATACTCAATCTAAACAGACTTCTCATACCTATCTTTGGCAAAAGAAACCTGAGAAGTCCCAGCCAGAAAACCAGGAGTGGGGTTTTGGCTGCTTTCTCGAACATAACCTCTCTTCCCATGTCTCGCTTAGGTGACCTAGTTGGAGGGAGGCTCACTCCAAGACTGTCTAGATAGGCCATCTCTATTTGACGGTATGTCATCTGAAACTACAAACTTTCATCTCTTGAATTGACCTATCTTGCAAATTCTTGTAGGGACCCTTCACTGCCTACCCAGATAATGAAGACATTAATATACTATTTCCATGTTTTTATATAGTCTGCATAAGGATGTTCTGTAAGATGTATATCTTCAGAATGGCCTGCATATAGGATCTCTATTTCGGGGGCCATGGAAGCCCCCATAGCAGTGCCCTTTACCTGTTTATAAAACTTGATATTAAAACAGTAATTTTCTGTCAGTGTGAACTCTGCCAGTATAACCACAAATTGCATGGGAATCCTTTGATGGTCTTCTCTCTTGTCTAATGTGTGTCTTAAGAATTTCTAATGCCTGTGGCCGAGAGATAATTGTGTGAAGAGATCTAATATCCATTGTAACAAGAATAACCTCACCTGTAGAGTTTATCTCACTAAATATATAGATCATGTGGGAAGCATTGCTAATGTAAGATGGAATTAAAGGAATGAATGGGCAGAGAAAAACATCCACAAATTTAGTAAGGGTTCAAGAAGATAACCAATACCAGATATAATGGGATGACTTGGAGGGTTATCAAGGGATTTATGTATTATAGGAAGAATGTACATAGTTGGCTTTATTGGGTAATCTGTTCTAAGAAAATCCACTTAGATTTCTGTCAAAAACGCAGCATCCAGACCTCGACATAGATCAACAATCTTTTTTAAACATGTTGGATCACCAGCAACAGCTCATAAAATATCCTATCCCGTGGTTGTCTCTCTGCTTCACTTTGTATTTAAAACCGCAGTCACCTTGCTCTTGGTTTTATATGATATTAATTGTTGAAAAAGCGGTATATCACTTAGCTAAGTCCAAAATGGCCGCGGATGCAGTCTGTGCTGTCGGGTGTGTTTAATGGGGAGAAAGCGTAAAGGGAAAACTGGGCCGTTGCCCTCCCAGCCCGTTGGTACCTCTACGCCAAATTTACCTTCAGTTGTGGGTCCTTTGGATCCTTTTCTTCTGCGCACCCCTCGGGACTCGGAGCGATTGGGAGGAGCTGTGCGGCTAGCAGGTTCGGCGGAGTCGGAGTGCCCGGCGTCTGCGTCGCTTTCATCTGTCTCCCCCGTATTGAGCCCTGCACCTCTGTTAATTCGCACTCAGCCCTTGCCTTCTGGCTTCCTGGAGCTCTCCTCTTCTCCCTCGGCGGGGGGGTCAGTGAAGTGCTCGCGAGGGTCAGGTTGGGCTGTGTCTGCGTCTGAGACAGAGCCCTCAGGTGATCTGGGCTGCCGAAGACCTACAGAAGCGCTCGGAGAGGTGCCGCTGGAGCAGCAGTCTCTCTCCGTGAGGGGTGATCGTCCTGCGGCATCGATGGAGCCGTTAGACCCCCTTCCTGACTCAGGGGAGGTCTTTGTGTTGCAGAAGCCACAAAATTTTACATTGGAATCCATATGGAACGCGATAGTTTCCCTTGGTGAGGCACTTCTTCCACAAGTTTCTTTTTTAGCTAATAAGGTAGCTACATCTGCAGTTTGTTTGACTGAATTAGAAGGAAAAGTTTCTTCGCTCCAAACGGAGCATATAACTGTCTCCAGTAAAGTTGAAAGCTTGGAGGAACTTTCAGATGGACACAGGAAGAGTATTCTATCTTTGCAATTAAAAACTGAGCATTTGGATAATTTGTCTCGGGCGAATAACCTGAGAATTATTAATTTTCCCAAAGTGTCCTCTATTTCTCCTAGAGACATGTTCGTGAAATATCTTGTGGAGACTTTGGGGGTTTCCCCCGAGTTGGTACCCCCTTTGGTTAAAGTTTACTATTTGCCTACTGCTAAACGAGCTTCGGCTCCAAGAGTATTGGGGGAGAGCCAAAATCAGGGGGATGTATTAAATGTCACAGATATTTTAGAAAATTCTGGTTTAGAGTCACAGGTTTCATCTACACTGCTTATCACTTTTGCCTTATTGTCTGATAAGGAATGGTTGCTTAAATTGTTTTTTCAAAAACGGAATTTTCAGTTCCGTGGATTCTTAGTTCGTATATATCCTGATTTATCAAGAGAAACGCAGAAGCGACGTAGAGAGTTTCTATTGCTCAGGTCAGGGGTATTGCAACTGGGGGGGCTGTTTTTTCTTAAACATCCATGCAAATGCTTGGTGAAATTCCAAACTGTTTCTTATGTGTTTTTTGAGCCCTCCCAGTTGTTGGCTTTCATCAATGCTAAAAGTCAGGAGAGGCCCTCTGGCTCATAGATTTTTAGCTTCTTGTTAAGACTGCATGTCAATTTCTTCTTGTATTAGGTAAATTTACTTATGGAATCCCCTCATTGGGGGCTAGAGAGAATAGGCAATATTTGTTTTATGCTAATTGCTGATTTCCTTTTGTATCCCGGTTAAAAGGGATGATTTTCTGTTTGCCTTTCTATTTCTTCAAGAAGTGGTGTTGTACCTTTCTTGTTATGTACTGAAAATTGCATAAATAAAAAATTAAAAAAAAAAAAGAAAAAGCGGTATATATGATATTGAGGTAAATTAACCTTTTTTTTAATTTAATGATGATAATTTAAGGCTAATTATGGATTGGTTTAACCCTTTCCCGGCCAAGCCCAAAACTCTTGGGATCCAAAATTCTGACTAAATATTCCTATCAAATGGTATATAATACATGACCATAGCAGAAGGAAAATCACTATTAGAACATATTGAATAAGACTGGTACAATTTTCCTGAAATATGCAAAAATTAACCAGGCTGCAGAATGTGGATTAAAAATTTAAAGTAGGCCTTGAAAGGGTTAAAGTTATTCTTATATTTTATGTATTTATATTTATATTTTTATTTTTTAGAGATTGTACCTTTGAACTCCTGAAGATTGCTGTATGCCGAAACATGGCCATATAGGGTCTTTATAAGATGGCTTATGTTAGGTCTTGACAAATTTTATTTGGATTTAGGAGCCAGGCCAAAATATTAGGAGCTAGTGACTGTGACTCTTTTTTGTCCCCTCCCCCCATTCTGTCCATTCTCCACTGACATTCCTCCATTTGCAAACTCATACATGTCTGGGGAGAGTGGAAGAGTTTGAAGAGCGATGATAAAGTATGTCTTGTTATGGTAACAAGGGCTCTATGAGGTATCTTCTCACAGAAATATATAGATAGGAAGTGTGTGTGTATGTGATGCAGTGGTTGTTTGCTTATGTGTGCATGGTTGTAGTGATGGGTGTATTTGTGTGGGTGTCGTGCAGGGCTGCTGTGCATGTGTGTGTGTGTGTGTTGAGGAACCTTTGTGTGTGTGTCACAGAGGTGGAGTACCTGTATATGTGTGTTTATGTGAGATGTGTTGTGGAAATGCGCAAATGTGTGTGTGTGTGGTGCAGTAGTGGTTTGCTTATCTGTGCACGGGATGTGGCGGTTGGTGCCTTTTTGTTGGTGGAGTGCAGGGCTGCAGTGCATATGTTTGTGTGCTGAAGAACTGAGAAACCTTTTGTGTGTATGTCACAGAGATGGGGTGCCTGTGTATGTGTGTGTGTGATGTGTGTTGCAGAGGTGTGCAAATGTGTATGTGTGTCACATCTGTTGTGCGAAGGTGGGTACATGTATCTGTTATGCGGAGGTGTGGTGCATGCATGAGTAATGTAGGGGGTGTGGTGCTGGTGTGGGTGTTCTGGGGGGGGGGGGGTGCTCATTTTGGCATATACAGATTGTGTCATTTTTGTCCCCATGCATTTATCCCTTTAACCTCCAACATCTTGCACTCTTCCTTCCTCCCTTCAAGCCCTCTCCATTCTCTGTTCCCCTTCCAGACTCTCTGTCCTTCGCCATCTCCCTAAAACTCCCACCTCCTGCCCTCCATTCTTCCCCATCTCTATCTTTTTTGTAGGTCCTGTCCCTTTAAATTTTTGCCTCACCCCTCCCCTCTTACTTTTTTTTCCTTTTTTTCCTGAAGGCCCTGATCCAACTGTCCTCTGCCCACAGGTAATGGGATCCCTGTGGACTGCCTGCTGCTCTCCAGGTCATGTTTGCAGTCTTCCTCTCCTGCCCACAGCAAATCAGATCCCTGCGGGTAGACAGAAGGGTTCTTCTGCCTGCAATTTTTTTTTTTTAAAGGTGGGGGTGAAAATGCCAGACGCTAGGTACAAATTTCTGGTTGCCACGACAACCTGGTGCTTCTGATTTGTCAAGCACTGGCTTACATGTTTATCCCATTAATTCTAATTATCTCACCTGCCTCTTTTGTCGCATGGATTTTTGAGCCATACTTCACTAGTTTCTGCCCTAGGCTGGAAAAAACATGATATGTGAGTTTCGCTAATAGTACATCAGTACCAGCTACTTTAAATTTATGGATTGTGTGCACGTTTATAAGCAATTTTCTGAGTGACATCTCAATGATGCTGGTGGCATAAAATTTGTTTTCATTAATTTCTAAACTTTTCTGCTGTTTGGTAACTTGCATCCATACGTGGAAATTTCCTCAAGTAAGATTCATTAATAACTTTTTCCCATAAACACAGGGAGGGATAAAACCCTATGATGTCAGGCTCTTCATGATAGCCCTTTGAAGGATACATTGTTCCTAGTTCTCCTATTGATATTTTTTTTATTACACTTTATTCAGAAATGTTTTCCAGAAAGTCCTGTTGATATAATTTGTAAAGCATTATATTAATTGTCTTTATTTTAAGCTGTCCAGCTCCATGTCTTTTTCCCTTTGCACTTGCAGGGCTGTTTCCTGATGTGGGAGGAGGTTATTTTTTGCCCAGGCTGTCTGGAAAACTTGGCTGTTTCCTTGCACTAACAGGATTTCGTCTAAAAGGCAGCGATGTGCAGAAAGCAGGAGTGGCCACCCACTTTGTGGAGTCGGAAAAGGTACATATTTTAGCAACTGAACTCAGTATAGCAAAGAATAAAAGAAGGAAGCCTTCCGCAAAAAACCAACAGCAAAGGAACAGCGGAGGGCAAATCACCACGGCCAAACAGGGATAGTAGATAAAAATAACTTTATTGGAGACCCAACATTACAAGTTTCAGCCAAAGGCCTTCATCAGGGGTCTAAAAAACAGAGACATAATTAAAAACAAAATAAATATTATATAATTAAAAAATAAATTAAAAAACAAATACATAGAGGACTGTAATGATGGATAATTGGAAACATTACCAAATAACCACATAGAAAGTGTGTAAGACACGTCTATGGGGTGGAGCAGCCACTCTTCCCAATCTAAAACATAATAAAAATACAGAGATAAATGTTAGTGCCTTTAAAATTGCAAAGATTACAACAAAAAAGAAGTAAGAAAAAGCTACATTTAAAACTATACATAAAATTGGACATATACATAATCATGAATAACAAACCTTGTATATATGTGTATTGTAGACAGCAGGGAATAACATAAACATGAAAGTGCACTTAGAACAAAATGCAATATGTTGTACAACACAAAAATCTACAATGAGGGAAGCAGGTAACATATAAGAACCTAAAAGTACCATCGAACAAATTACAGGATAGAGCTACATAATACAAATAAATGGACATTTGGTTACAAAAAGAAAAAGAAAACTGAGCAGCATGTCTAAAACCAACGTGTGCTGTTG
The DNA here is from genome assembly GCA_033557465.1 of Ichthyophis bannanicus. NCBI lineage: Eukaryota > Metazoa > Chordata > Amphibia > Gymnophiona > Ichthyophiidae > Ichthyophis > Ichthyophis bannanicus. The sequence continues at coordinate 158,232,279 of CM066043.1, read as the reverse complement.
GCTGAATAATGCATTGCTTTAGCCTCGTGTATAAATACATATGCTTAAAACATCTAATAGAAATCGACAAATGTAAACTGTCACTTATTGAAAGTGTATATGCAATGATGAAAGGAGTGGGCTAACAAAGGATAATATATAATGCGTATAATTTGTTTTACAAAAAGAGTGCGAGCCATAAACATGCCATTAAACCACAAGAGACGGAGATAAGAGACAATTTAAGAACCAAATTGAAATATGAATGAGAACAGGGTTATACAAAGAAACGCACACTATGCCTGCATAAACTGCACATTGTTCGATGGTACTTTTAGGTTCTTATATGTTACCTGCTTCCCTCATTGTAGATTTTTGTGTTGTACAACATATTGCATTTTGTTCTAAGTGCACTTTCATGTTTATGTTATTCCCTGCTGTCTACAATACACATATATACAAGGTTTGTTATTCATGATTATGTATATGTCCAATTTTATGTATAGTTTTAAATGTAGTTTTTTCTTACTTGGTTCCCCCCTTTTTTGTTGTAATCTTTGCAATTTTAAAGGCACTAACATTTATCTCTGTATTTTTATTATGTTTTAGATTGGGAAGAGTGGCTGCTCCACCCCATAGACGTGTCTTACACACTTTCTATGTGGTTATTTGGTAATGTTTCCAATTATCCATCATTACAGTCCTCTATGTATTTGTTTTTTAATTTATTTTTAATTATATAATATTTATTTTGTTTTTAATTATATCTCTGTTTTTTAGACCCCTGATGAAGGCCTTTGGCCGAAACTTGTAAAGTTGGGTCTCCAATAAAGTTATTTTTATCTACTGTCCCTGTTTGGCCGTGGTGATTTGCCCTTCCTGTTCCTTTGCTCACTGAACTCAGTATAACCAAGATTTCTCCAGGAACAAGCAGGAAGTCAGTCCTCACATATGGGGGTGACATCGGCGCTGACGGAGCTCTCATGCGGAGCAATTCCCCAGCTTTCAAAGAAAGACTTTGGGATTGCACCACGCATGCGCAGTCCCCTTCCCACCCAAAGGTGCCATCTTGCTCAGTCTTCTTTTTTCCGCGGAGGCCAACGGATGTAGTCCCGTTTTTCACCATGGAAAAAGTGGAAAAGTTGAATAATTCTTCAGCTTCCCGGTTCGACACTGGTTCCCCTTCCCGTCTTCGGCTCCGTACGTCGGTATCGAGTCCAGTCATATTTTTCGTTTTTTGTCCTTCGAGGCTACCGTTCACGCTCTTTTTCTTTTTCCCTGGCAGCCCGGTTGTTTGACCTCGCAGGGGCCCTTTTTCCCCCCGATGGCTGCCAGTGGGTTTAAAAAGTGTGATTGGTGTAAGAAGTTGATGTCTCTCACCGACACACATGACTGCTGCCTCCGATGCCTCGGCCCTGACCATGACCCGCTGGTCTGTGGGCCGTGTGGTAAGATGTCTTCGAAGTCTTTGAAGAGCAGGCAGCATCAGCGTGACAGGATTTTTCCTGAGTCAGCATCAGATCGGGCCCGGACCTCATCAGAAGCCTCGACATCTCGGGAATCGGAGCCCGAGCACCGTTGTGGGTCTTCTGAACGGGGGTCTCTCTCCAGGGAACACCGGAGGAAGAAAAAGCTCGTGAGGGCAGCATCGCTGGATGCTTCTGATCGGCTTGAGCCCTCGGGTTCCAGGCCACAGAGCCTGGACTGCCGCCCCGGGTCTTTGGAGTCGGAGCGGCCGGCTAAACAGCCTCGCAAGGAGCCGGAAACATCGGACAAGGTAACTGCTGTTGTCCTTGTAGACTCCTCCGGGACGTCGGGGCCCGAGCCGGGAGCAGCGGAGCCTTCTGAGCTCAGTGTCAGGTTGGCGGCCCTGGAGAGCAGCATGGCTGCCTTCATGGAGCAGCAGTGGGCACTGATGGCCGGCCTCGCCGGTCCATCCACCCCGACCACCGGGACGTCGACATCGAAGTCTATGCCGGAGGCCGAGCCGATCCTCGAGTCGATCAGGTCTCGTCGATCCTTGGCCAAGGTCCCCCTCGACCTCCCGTTCGGGACCTAGGCCGTCGACGCTGGTGCCCTCGGCATCGGGACGGTCCAGCTCGAAGCCCTCGAGGCCAGAGTCCGTGGAGTCCTCCTCGAAGGACTTGGCCTGGGAGACGGAGGAGGAAGACTCCCGAGGCACCTACCGAACCCGGTGTATCCCATCGGACTTTCCGGGTTCGGAGCCTCGGAATAGGTCCCCTCTGGAGGACACTCGGTTCTCGGACTTCGTCCGGGATATGGCCAAAGCTTTGGCATTCCCGGTGGATGCCGAGGAGGAGCCTCGAGCTGAAGAGCTCGACGCCCTCCAGTATGACTTTCCCCTGAAGAAGGCCCTTACTGTACCGGTGCCTCCAATGTTGGAACGGCTGATGCTCCGCATGTGGGAGTCCCCGGCCTCGATGCCGGTTCTTAGCAAGTGGGTCGATTCTATCTATCGAGTCCGCAAGAGTCCTGGGTTCCAGAAAGCGCAGTTGCCGTACAACTCCATGGTTGTGGAATCGGCCATGCAACGGTTGAAAAGCCAAAAGAAGCACTCCTTGGTGCCTCCCGCCCAGGAGGCCCGGAACCTGGACGTCCTTGGCAGAAAGTGCTACCAGGGCTCGATGCTATCATGCCGTGTCCAAACTTACCAGCTGTACATAGGCATGTATTTGCGGGACCTGGCAAAGGAGATTGCCGGATTCTCAGCTGGCCTATCCGAGGAACCCTTGCAGCGCTTCAAAGCCTTGTCCACGGGGATCTGGGAGTGCTCGAAATTCATGTCCCGAGCAGTTTACGATGGCTTCGAGGCTTCGACCCGAGTAGCCGCGGCCGGCATTGGTGCATGCCGTCGGACCTAGAGCCATGGGTTTAGGACAAGTTGGTCGATGTCCCATGCCGAGGTGACAACCTCTTCGGTAAACCCATGACTGAGGAAGCTGCAGAAATTGAGTCCGAGTACTTGACCCGAACAAGGTTGTCGAAGAAGACATCTGCACCTTCTCACAAGAAGGCGGCCTCGGGGAAAAAGCCCTTTTTCCCGAGGAAGGGTACGGCTTACAGAAGCTACCCCATGTACCAGGACATCCCAGCTCCCCAGCAGGGGCAGAAGGCCAGGGGACAGGGGCATGGCCCACGTAAGCCGAAGACCTCAAGCCTCCGGCTCCGGCTCCTACCCAGCCGGGAGGGGATTTTTTACTCCCAGTGCATAGCTCCTCTCCCACTAGTGGTTTGGCCCTGCACAGGAGGAAGGCTGGCTCTGTACACCCACAGGTGGCCAGCCATTACTACCGACGCCTGGGTTTTGAAAGTAGTCGAGCAGGGCTACTTCCTTCATTTCAACCAGGTGCCCACCTCCTTTTTCCCAGGAGAGCCTCTCAGGCCCCCTCTGCACAAGAACCTCCTTCTGCAGGAGTTGGCAGGTCTGCTAAAGGATCAGGCGGTGGAACCGGTGCCCCACCACCTGCAGGGGCAAGGCTTCTACTCCAGGTATTTCCTCATACCAAAGAGAAAAGGAGGCCTAAACCCCATCCTGCACTTGCGAAATCTGAACAAGTTCCTGGTGAGGGAAAAGTTCAAGATGCTTTCCCTTGGGATCCTGCTGCCTTACCTTCACCAGGGAGATTGGCTATGCTCCTTAGATTTAAAGGATGCTTATACGCACATCCTCATACATCCAGACCACAGACAATACCTCAGGTTTGTGGTCGGAGGAAACCACTTCCAGTACAAGGTGCTTCCCTTTGGCCTAGCTACCGCTCCCAGAGTATTTACCAAATGCCTAGCAGTGGTGGCGGCCTTCCTCAGAAGCCAGGGAATCTTCGTCTTTCCATACCTGGACGACTGGCTCATCAGGGGCCAATCGGCACAGGAGGCGCAGCAGGCCACTGTTCGCACAGTCACTCTGCTCCAGCACCTGGGGTTTGTTATAAATCACGAAAAGTCCACTTTACTCCCCACTCAGAACTTGGAGTTCATAGGGGCAAGACTGGACACACTTCAGGCAAGGGCTTACCTGCCACTAGACAGGGCAAGGCGCTTGCTGGACTTGGTCCAGCAGGTCCAGCACAGACCTCAAGTCTCCGCAAGGGTCTTCCTACGCCTCCTGGGCCACATGGCCTCCACGGTGCATGTGACCCCATATGCTCGATTTCACATGCGCACAGCTCAGTGGAGCCTCAGAGACCAGTGGTCGCAAGCCACTGGCCGCCTCAGGGACAGAGTAGCGATCTCCAAGCTACTGGTGACAGCCTTGCAATGGTAGCTTCACCCCCCCCCCCCAACTTGCTCAGGGGAGTACCATTCCAACCTCCCTCTCCCACCAGAGTGCTGACAACAGACGCCTCCTTGCGGGGCTGGGGAGCCCACTGCCAGGGATCATGCACTCAGAGTCTGTGGCCCTTGCAAGAGGCAGCACTTCAGATCAATCTTCTAGAGCTTTGAGCCATCCGCCTGGCTCTTCAAGCCTTCTGTCATCTTCTTGTGCATCAGTCGGTGCTGATACAGACAGACAATCAAGTAGCGATGTTCTACATCAACAAGCAGGGAGGCACAGGATCTTGCATCCTATGCCAGGAAACTCTGGACCTCTGCTCTTTTGCAGTGGCGCATCACATGTCTCTAAGAGCGGTTTATCTGCCAGGTCAGGAGAACCTCCTGGCTGACAAGTTGAGCAGGCTTCTTCAGCCTCACGAGTGGCAACGGAACCGGGATGTAGCCCAGCAGATCTTCAACCACTGGGGTCTCCCATCCATGGATCTCTTTGCCAGTCCGCAGAACCACCAGTTGCCCCAGTTCTGCTCGAGACAGCCGCTTCCGCTGAGCGTGGTGACAGATGCTTTTCTGATCTCGTGGGCACAGGGCCTTCTCTATGCGTTCCCACCCACACCCCTGGTGGCACGCACGCTGTTCAAGATTCTTCGGGACAAGGCCTCTGCATCCTGATAGCCCCCAGACAGCCTTGGTTCCCTCTTCTCCTTCAACTGGCGGTCGAAACTCCACTCCCACTGGGGGTGCAGCCCGACCTCTTAAGCAAGGAACAGGGTTCCTTACTACACCCCAATCTCAGATCCCTCAACTTAATGGCATGGCTGCTGAGAGGGTAGTACTCACTCCTCTCCTCCTTCCCAAGGAGGTTGAGGAGGTGTTGCTGGCCTCTAGGAGGCAATCCACTAGAAAGTCCTATGCGTTCAAATGGCGTAGATTTCAGGTGTGGTGTGCCCAAAATAAGGAGGACCCGTCCACTTGCCAAGTACCTCAGGTATTACAGTACTTGCTCCACCTGTGAGTTGTAATCTGCCATTTCCTTCCCCTTGCCTCTTCTATTCCTTTGTCTATCACTGTGTCTCTTATTCTGTCCTATCTTATAAATGGCGTTCTTTTCATATTTTCTGTAACATTAATATTATATTGTAAACCACTCTGATGCTTTGGCCTGAGCGGTATATCAAATGTAACAATAAACATAAACATAAACCTCTCAGAGTTGGGCCTCAAGTCTAACTCTGTCAGGGTCCACTTGAGTGCGCTATCAGCTAACCACTCTCCAGTGGACGGGCAACCTCTTTCAGCTCACCTCTTGGTATCTCGATTCTTCAGAGGCCTTCTACTCTTGAAGCCTCTGATTCGCCCACCAGCTACAGAGTGGGACTTAAATGTGGTCTTGCAGTGGCTTACTTGTCCACCTTTTGAACCAATGTCCACCTATCATCTCCGCTTCCTTTCCTGGAAAACACTCTTTCTGGTGGCACTCACGTCTGCTCGACGTATGAGCAAGCTGCAAGCTTTAGTATCAGATAGACCGTATACACGGTTTTATAAAAACAGGGTGGTCCTACGTACTCACCCCAAGTTCCTTCCAAAAGTGGTTTCCTCGTTTCACCTCAACCACAAGAGGTGGTTCTTCCAACCTTCTTTCCCAGGCCACATACCAGCAGGGCAGAAGCAGTTCTGCATACCCTGGACTGTAAGAGGGTGCTCGCCTTCTACCTGGAGCGTACGCGGGGACATCGGAGGGCTTCCCAGCTCTTCGTCTCGTATGACCCTAGTACACTGGGTCTACCTGTCTCCAAGCGCACGTTATCCACCTGGGTGGCAGACTGCATCGCCTGGGTGTACAGGGCAGCTGACCTCCAGCTGCAGGGCCGAATCACGGCCCACTCTGTCAGGGCTAAGGTCGCATCAGTGGCTAACCACCGCTCTGTTCCGTTGGCAGACATCTGCCGGGCTGCAACTTGGTCTTCAAACCAGACTTTTGCAGCCCACTACTGCCTGGAGAGAGAGTCCCGGCGGGACAGTGTTTTCGGTCAGGTGGTACTCCGTAACCTATTCGAGGTTTAGGCAACTCCTATCTTCCGACCCTTTGGTGTCAGGCTACCGTGGGGGTTGTGTTCTCGGAGAAAAATCCTATCACTGCTGCTGCGGCTCTTCTAGGGGGAGCCATATTCAGCTATGGGTTCTCGGTGGCCTATAGCTAGGGAGTCCCATATGTGAGGACTGACTTCCTACTTGTTCCTGGAGAAAGCGTAGTTACTCACCTGTAACAGGTGTTCTCCAGGGACAGCAGGAATCAGTCCTCACGACCCTCCCTCCTCCCCTGGAGTTGCAATCCTTTGATTAATTTTTTCTCATTTTTGCCGTCTTTTTAGCTATGTCATCTGACTGAGCAAAATGTCACCCTTGGGTGGGAAGGGGACCGCGCATGCGTGGTGCAATCCCAAAGGCTTTCTTTGAAAGCTGGGGAATTGCTCCACACGAGGGCTCCGTCAGTGCTGATGTCACCCCAATATGTGAGGACTGATTCCTGCTGTCCCTGGAGAACACCTGTTACAGGTGAGTAACTACGCTTTCTCTAAATATGCACTCCTAAAACTAGATGGCAGATTGGTCCGCTTTTAATTGGAAAAATCACAGTAATAGTAAAACAACAACTTTTTGTTAGGAACTGTTTTTGTCACTAGGCTATAGTGGATCAATTTAATGGCATTTTGATGGACATTTTTAAAGTGATCTCCACAAGTAAAATGTGTTTTATCAACAAATTTTGGCCGTTCTGCAGGCAGGTATGATTCTACAACATGTCTTCTTTACCTGAATTGGGGGGAGGGGGAGACAAACATGCATACTTTTGTGCTTTCAAAAGTATATGCATTTTTTCATTGAAAAAAGTATCCCAACTAAAAAGGAGGTGCAAGTATGTGTGGCTGTTTTTTCCATGGGCAGTTTTCAAAGTGAAAGTATGCATGCCCGAGTTGCATATACATGATCAGTTGCTAAATAAAACAAACAGAAAAATACATATAAAATATGTAGGGTCCGATATTCAAAAGGCTTATTTATATGGTTTAAAGCCCAGTAAACCATGTAAATGCCTTAAATCGGGATATTCAGTGGCACTTATACAGTTAGTGCCGTTGATTATTCCCTTCTTATCCCGCTACATGCCCCAATGCTATGTGGTTAGCATCAGGGCATGTTTGGGCAGAGTGGGGGTGGAGACATTCGCTAACTGGGTAGCGGTGATCTTGCGCTGTTACCTGCTTAGCGATCAGTGGGCAAAACTAGACGTAGCCAAAGATGGCCTAGTTTTATCCACGGAAGCTAACCAGGGCATGTGCGGGGAACCTGAATATTCAATGCCATCGCCGCAGTATTGAATATCCTGGATTAAGGGTTGGTGGGCAGGACTATGTACCATAGCAGCGCAGAGCCTTCCCAAGTCAATATTGGGCCTTAAAACAATAGCAAATAAAAACATATTACAGTCAATTATATCAGCCCCACAAAATATTTGTGCAAAGTATGTGGATATTGCAAAGAGATTAGAGCCATTTTATAACCCAGAAGGAGAACCAATTTTTGATTCGCCAGGAACAAGCAGGAAGTCAGTCCTCACATATAGGTGATGTCGTCGCCTACGGAGCCCACATGGAAGCATTTCTCCAACTTTTAAAGAAAGCCTTTGGGAGATGCAACACGCATGCGTGGTCCACTTCAGGCCCAAGTCTCAGTCTCCTTTTTTCCGTGGAGCCCTTCGGACGTTGTCCTTTTTCGCTGGAAAAAGTCTGGGGTTTTTTACATTTAAATTTTGTCCAGTTTGCATACCAGCTCCTTCCCCCCTCCCCCCACCCCGAGCCAGCTCACTTTGAATTTGTTTATCCATTTTCCACTTTTTTCATCAAGGTCCGTCTCGACTGGTGTTTGCGCCCTTTTTCAGCTGAAGGCCTCGGGCCCCTGCCTGGAGGCAAGGACCCAATGGCCTCGTGGCTTCAAAAAGTGTGACCAGTATGACAAAGTTATATCACTTACCGACCCACACCACTGCTGCCTCTGATTCCTTGGCCTGGAGCACAACTCCGTCTGCGAACTCTGCATAACAATGACCCCAAAGGCCTTAAAGAGTCACCATCAGCAGCAGGAAAACCTTTTCATAAGTCCGAATCCGTCCCGAAGTCTCTGGTAACACCATGCTCCAGGGCCCCCTTTGATACCTTGGTGCTCCGTGAAGCCAGGGGCTCCTTGGAGTCCCGCGGCTATGGTTCCTCCAAGCAGAAATCCCCAGGGGTGGAGCATAAGAAGAAGAAATTCTCAAAGACCGCCTTGGTGGATGGATCATGGAAGTGGGTGAAATCTCAGGTCCCGCAGCCCCAGGCGTGAGTCCGAGGAGTCTGGGTAGGAGCAGCCCTCCAAGTTGTCCTGCAAGGAGTCGTTGTCTCCTGCCGACCAGCCTGGGGCCCCTAAGGCCATCCTCATCAAGGACTCTGCCTCGACAGTACCGACACTGGATCCGAAGTCCTCTGTGCCTGCGTCGACAGCTGCAGAGCCAACTGGCATGGAGAGCAGTATATCTGCCCTAGTGGCCATGCAGTGGGCGTTTATCCGGTTCATTCACCCCAACATCGGGACCCTCAACATGGAGAGCTTCCCTGGACGTCGAGCCGGGCACCATCGGCCTTGAGAGAGCCCCCTGCCCCAGTCGACGTCACGGTCCCATTCTTCAGGACACCAGTCCTCCCTGTCAAGCATCCGTGGCTCGGACCAACAATCCTCTGGGGGTCCTGCACCGCAGAGTTCGGTCCTCGACTGAGATGATCGTGCGGCATCAAACTCATACTCCAACTTCAAGTCTGAATGGGAGACCAAGAACAAAGAGTCCCCGGACACGAGGCGACTCCATGATGTACCCTCGGACCTGTCTCCCCAGGTGACCCGACACTGTTCCCCACCCAAAGATGATGAATTCCTTGATTTTTTGAGGGTTATGGCCAAGGCTCTCGCGATCGAGACCAAGGCCAAGGAGGACCCGCGAAGTGAGGAATTGGACATATTCCTATATGAGGCACCCCCGAAGAAAACTTGTATGGTTCCAGTGCCCCCCGATCCTCGACTGCCTCCTTCTCTAGATGTTGGAAACACCGACATCTATACCAGTTGTAAGCAGGCACCTCGACGCCATGTACTGGGCACGCCAGAGCCCTGGATTCCAAAAGACCCAGCCCCCCCACAACTCAGTGGACGTGGAGTCGGCCAAGTGCCAGCTAAAGAGTCAAAAGACACACTCTCCTGTACCACCCGGCATGGAGGCCCGAACTCTCGATGCCCTCGGCCAAAAGGCTTTTCAGGGCTCGATGCTAACATGTTAAATCCACTCATACCAGCTCTACATCGGCATGTACCTGAAGGAACTGTCGAGAGAGCTTGGGGGATTCTCGGCAGGCCTTAACAAAGAATCCCTACAGAGATTCAAGACCATAACCTCGATGGTAAAGGAATGTTCAAAGTTTCTGTCCCGAACAGGCTATGATGGCTTCAAGTCATTGGCTAGGGTGACAACTGCAGGCATCGGGGCACGACGCCAAGCATGGCTTCAGTTGTCTGACCTGGAACAGTGGGTATAGGACAAACTGATTGATGTCCCCTGCACAGGTGAAAACCTGTTTGGGAAACCCATGGCGGACAAAGCAGCGGAGATAGAGACCGAGTATGTGACGAGAACCAGGCTCTCAAAAAAGACCTCTGTGCAACCCCAAAATAAAACGCCAGGGAAAAACCCTTCTTTCCGAGGAAGAAAGGGGACTTTAGTACTACTCTGCACTTCCAAGCCACTTCGGGCCCTCAGCAGGCCCAGCAACAAAAAGGCCAGTGACATGGTCCCAGAAAGCATAAAGCCCTGAAGCCCTAGGCACTTGCTCAGGCCTAACCCTTGGGGAGGCTTTTGACTACCTGGGCGTGACCCCCACACCCCAGGGATCCTTTGCAGTCCACAGGAGGGCGCCTAGCCCTGTTTGCCCGCAGGTAGACAGCCATCACCACAGATGCCTGGGTGTTACAGGTGATCAAGGAGGGTTGCCTCCTCCACCTACATCAGACACCATCCCCGTTCTTCAAAGGAGAACCCATCAGGCCTTTCTTTCACCTGACTCTGCTCCTCATTGAGCTAGCAGGACTACTCCGGGACAAAGCAGTAGAGCCAGTCCAAAAACAACTCAGAGACACCAGCTTCTACTCCAGGTACCTCCTCATCCCCAAGAAGACTGGGGGCCTCAGGCCCATCCTGGACTTGTGAGAGCTCAACAGGTTTCTGGTCAGGGAGAAGTTCAAGATGCTCTCCCTTGGAACACTGCTGCCATTCCTCCAGCAGGGAGGCTGGCTTTGCTCCTTAGACCTAAAGGATGCTTACACTCACATCCTAATCCACCCCAGCCACAGAAAATTCCTCCGGTTCATGGTGGGGAAACAACACTACCAATACAGGGTACTGCCCTTCGGACTAGCCTCCTCACCAAGGGTCTTTACAAAGTGCCTCGCGGTGGTTGCAGCCCACCTCAGGCTTCAAGTGACCTTCGTCTTCCCATACCTGGACGACTGTCTCATAAAGGGGGCCACAGCTGCAGAAGCACAATGCACCACCAGACACACCATAAACATCCTGCAGCACCTGAGGTTTGTCATAAACTACCCCAAGTCCCACATCACTCCCGCTCAGAGCTTAGAGTTCATAGGGGCACAGCTGGACACTCATCAGGCGAAAGCCTTCCTCCCTAAGGAGAGGACAGCATGCCTCAGGGAACTAGCCACAGAGATGCAACAGCATAGAGCGCTACCCGCCTGGCTTCACCTGCACTTGCTGGGGCACATGGTCTCCACGGTTCATGTGACCCCAGATGTCCGCCTACACATGAGAGCTGCTCAGTGGTGCCTCCACTCTCAGTGGACCCAAGCTACAGGCAGACTCGAGGACAGGATGCACATGACCCGTCAGCTGGCAGACTCCCTTGGATGGTGGCAGAATCCAGGTCACCTTCAGGACGGGATGCCCTTCTAGGCACCCAGCCCCCCAGAAAGTCCTCACCACGGAGCCTCCCTAATGGGATGTTGGGCGCATTGCGACAGCATCCAGACACAAGGTTGCTGGTCCCAGAGGGAATCCGAATTGCAGATCAACCTGCTGGAAATCAGGGCCATATTCCTGGCCCTCAAGGCCTTCCACCACCAGCTACAGCACCACGCAGTGCTGATCCAGACCGACAATCAGGTTGCAGTGTTCTTCATGAAAAACAGGGAAGAATGGGGTCGAACCCCCTCTGCCAGGAGGCAATAGCCCTCTGCTCTTATGCCACACACAGCGGGATGCTCCTGATAGCGGTCTTCCTCCTGGGCCTGGACAATATCTTGGCTGACAAGCTGAGCAGGGCACTCCAGCTGCATGAGAGGCACCTGGACCCAGCAGTGGCCTCAAGGCTGTTCCGGCTCTGGAGTGTCCCAGTGATGGACCTGTTTACCAGCCTAGATAATTAGCAGTTGCCCCATTTCTTCTCCCTCCGACTGCATCCATCTCGGGTAGCAGTGGGATGCATTCCTCATCCCGTGGTCAGAAGGCCTCCTGTACACTTCCTCCCAACACCGCTGATAGCCAAGATCCTGTTGAAGGCTCAACACGACAGAGCATCGCTAGTGCTGATAGCCCCTCGGTGGCCCAAACAGCCCTGGTTCCCACTGCTCTTCTTATTGACAGTGCTGCTGATTCCCTTGGGTTGAGCCCCAGGACTGCTCTTGCAGGACCAGGGCACTCTCCTACACCCAACCTGGGGTCCCTCTCGCTCATGGCTTGGCTGCTGAAAGGGTAGCATTAGCCTCCTTCAACCTTCCATGGGATGTGGAAGACATCCTCCTAGCCTCTTGGAGGGCCTTTAACACCATTACAGCACATCATCACTCCATCAAGGGGAAAGCCCCTCTCAGCTCAGCCCCTTGTGTCTCGGTTCCTGCGGGCCTCATGTTGTCCAAACCCCCCATCCGCCCTCCAGTGGTGGAATGGGACCTTAATGTGGTCCTTTCACAACTCTCTAAGCCTCCGTTTGAGCCTTTAGCTACCTGCCACCTGTGGTACCTCTCCTGGAAGGTCGCCGTCCTGGTAGCACTTATATCCTCTCCTCCCTGTCCGCCCATTGCTCTCTTCTCCATTCTCTTTCTTTTCTCTCCTGTCCTATATATGATTGGCATTCTTTTCCTTTTCCTTATTTTTAATTTAGATTTTTGTAAACCACTCTGATGCCTTGCTGCCTAGGGCGGTATATCAAATGACAATAAAGATAAAGATCAGCTTGCAGAGTTAGCAAGCTCCAGGCTATGATGGCAGAACCCCATTACACAAGGTTCTACAAAAACAGGATGATGCTCCGCACACATCCTAAGTTTCTGCCGAAGGTGATGTCCTCATTCCACCTCAATCAGGAGGTGGTGCTTCCCACCGTCTTTCCCAGGCCTCATGCTGGCAGGGCGGAGACCATTCTCCATATTCTGGATTGCAAGAGAGCCCTGTCCTTCTACCTGCAACGGACCCAAGGCCACCGCAAAGCTCAACAGCTTTTCGTATCCTATGATCCCAGCCATCTAGGGCTCCCAGTAACTAAGCAAACTCTGTCCACCTGGGTGGTGGACTACATTACCCTTGCCTATAAGCAAGTGGGGATCCCACTGGACCAGAGAGTCCATGGCACACCGCGTCAGAGCCATGGCTACTTCCGTGGCCAATCTGCGTTCCGTCCCCATGACAGAAATTTGCCAGAATGCCACCTGGTCTTCGGCCCATACCTTCACAGCTCACTACTGCCTGAAGAGGGAGTCCCAAAGAGACAGCGCCTATGGCCAGGCCATACTCTGTAATCTTTTTAAGATGTAGGCAACTCCTGCCTTCTGACCCTTTTGTGTTCAGACTACCGGAGTGCTGGTGTTCACTGGACCCTTGGGTCTTGCGAGAGTCTCTCCCTCGGGACTTGACTGCAGCTGGTCACAGCTCTCCGTTTGCAGGGTGCCGTGGCATTTTTCTTTTGGTTACAGGTTCTCAGTAGCTTATAGTTGAGGAGTCCATATGAGAGGACTGACTTCCTGCTTGTTCCTGGAGAAAGCATAGTTACTCACCTATAACAGGTGTTCTCCGGGGACAGCAGGAATCAGTCTTCAAACCCTCCTTCCTTCCCTTGGAGTTGCTTCTTTACCATCTTATGTTTTTGCCATCTTAGCTATGTTAGACTGAGGCAAGATGGCACCCTTGTGCGGGAAGTGGACCATATATACGTGGTGCATCTCCCAAAGGCTTTCCTTGAAAGCTGGGGAGATGCTTCTGCATGGCTCCGTCAGCGCTGATGTAACCCATATGTGAGGACTGATTCCTGCTGTCCCCGGAGAACACCCGTTAGAGGTAAGTGACTATGCTTTGCTACTAATCCACGAATTCCAATTTTCTACACAGCTCCTAAGATTCATAAGAACTTCGAACCCCCCCTCCCCCCGGTCGCCCTAAAGTAGCAAGTAATGGTTCTATTTTGGAACCGCTATCCATTTTTGTTGACAAACCTCTGAGTAAGCAAATTCCATCTTTTCTGAAGGATACAACTCATGTGTTACATCTATTATCCAATTTGGTTCTTCCACCTGATAAACTGTGGTTGGTCTCTTTTGATGTAAAATTACTGTATACAAATATTGACCAGGTGGAGGCAATGGGAATGATTGTGGAGTTAGATTGGGGAACTTCTGTGCCAGAGCAACTTCCTAAATTGTGAACATAAGATATCCCATACTGGGTCAGACCAAGGTCCATCAAGCCCAGTATCCTGTTTCCAACAGTGGCCAATCTAGGTCATACGTACTTAGCAGTTTCCCCAAAAGACACAGGTTCCACAATGCTTGTATTGGGTCAAGTATTGATATCCTGGGTCCCTTCTTAATAATGGTTTATGGACCTTTCCTCCAGAAACTTGTCCAAACCTTTTTTAAACCCAGCTACACTAACAGCCTTTACTATATCCACCGATAATAAATTCCAGAGTTTGATTACACGTTGAGTGAAAAAATATTTTATTTTATTATTCTTAAATAGTTTACCCTGTAGCTTCATTGCATGTCCCCTAGTCTTTCTATATTCTGATAACGTAAACAGTCGATCTACGTTTACCCGTTCCACTCCATTCATTAATTTATAGACTTGTATCATATCTCCCCTCAGCCGTCTCTTTTCCAGGTTAAAGAGCCCTAACCTTTTTAGCCTTTCTTCATAGGGGTATCCTTCCATCCCCTTTACCATTTTGGTGGCTCTTCTCAGAAATTTTTCTAATAACACTATATCCTTTTTTTTTTTTTTTTTTATTGTGCTTTTTTAGTCATTACAACAACCAAAACAAAAAAGGAAATCAGTGTACACTTGACAAACAAAGTAAAGGTAACATGTTATGCAACCAATAAATGGATAACATAAGTCAATCAACAAGGGACACTGTATAGAACACTATATCCTTTTTAAGATACGGCGACTAGAATTGCACACAATATTCAAGGTGCAGTCACACCATGGAACGATATAGAGGCATTATAATAGCCTTTGTTTTGTTTTCCATTCCTTTCGTTATGATACCTAGCATTCTATTTGCTCTCTTGGCCGCCGCTGCACACTGGGCCGAGGGTTTTAACATGTTATCCACAATGACGCCTAAATCTTTTTCTTGGGTGGTGTTTCCTAATGTGTAACCATAGTTTGAGTTGTTCTTCCCTAGGTGCATAACTTTGCACTTGTCCACATTAAATTTCATCTGCCATTTTGATGCCCAGTCTTCTAATTTATCAAGATCCTCTTGCAATTTTCCACAATCCTCTTGGGTTTTAACAACTTTAAATAGTTTTGTGTTATCTGCAAATTTGAGAACCTCACTCGTTATTCCCTTTTCCAGGTGATTTATGAATCTGTCAAAAAGCAGCGGGCCCAGCACAGATCACTGGGGTACACCACTATTCACCTTTCTCCATTGGGAAAATTGACTATGTAGCCCTACCCTCTGCTTTCTATCTTTTAACCAGTTCCTAATCCACAATAGTAACCTGCCTCCTATCCCATGACTCTAGTTTTGCCAAAAGTCTCTGATGAGGGACCTTGTCAAAGGCTTTCTGAAAGTCCAAATACACTATATCAACTGACTCACCTTTGTCTACCTGTTTATTCACATCTTCAAAAAAACCATAACAGATTAGTAAGACAAGATCCATGTTGGCTGTCTCCCATTAAGCCATGACTATCTACATGTTCAGCAATTTTGTTCTTTATGATGATTTCTACCATTTTTCCCAGTACTGACATCAGGCTCAGCAGTCTGTAGTTTCCCGGATCACCCCTGGAACCCTTTTTAAAAATTGGTGTTATGTTTGCCATCCTCCAATCTTCAGATATTACAGATGATTTTAATGATAGTTCACAGATTACTAATAGCAGGTCTGCAATCTCATATTTCAGTTCTTTCAACACCCTTGGGTGTATATCATCCGGCCCAGGTGATTTGCTACTCTTCAGTTTATCTAATAGTTGTAATACATCTTCCCGATGTATCGATATTTCCTTCAATTCTTCCGTACCTTTAAATACCACTTCAGTCATGGGTAATATCCCTACATCTTCCTCAGTAAAGACCAAAGCAAAGAATTGTGTATTTTGGAATTATTACATTTGGTATTAACCAATAATTTTTTTTGCTTCAGTGGTGTTTTTTATCGCCAATGTATAGAGCGGCCATTGGGGCCATGGTAGCACCGACTGTGGCTAATTTGTATATGGCCCACTTCGAGGCAACTTTTTTATATCCCTCCACTTGGATGTCTCAAAACCTGCTATGGAAAAGATATCTGGATGACATCTTATGTTTTTGGAAGGGTGATTTTTTTTTCTCATTGGAGCTGAATACTTTGAAGATGAATATTTTAAAGGACATGTCATTTAACTCAGCTAGCTTTTATTGATGTGTTGCTTATCCATGAAAATGACCATGTCCGTACCACGTTGAATCAGAAGCCCGTGGCACGGAACAATGTTTTACATACTTCATTTATCACCCCAACCAATTAAAAAATGGATTACCACTCAGCCAATTTTTGCAGTTACGTTGTATCTGTTCTGAACAGGCTGATTATATACAAGAATCTAAATGTTTCTTTTTAAAATATCAGGAATGTGGATATCCTTATTCTGTGATTAAAGGGCCTGTTTACATGAGTTGTATGCCCAACGGGAATTATTGTTGATGGAAAAGTTACCTGCCTCTAAACCGCTTACTGAACCTTTTGGTTTGTTCAGTACCCTTTTCTGTTGATGCTTCCCGTATAGCCTCGATTATGTATCAACATTGGGCAATCCTACAGTTACATGACCACTTTCGAGAACCTCCGATTGTAGCATTTAAACAGGAGAAAATTATTGCTGATTTCACTGGTCAACACTGAAATCATTACTGACTTTAAAAGGCCCTAATCTGTAGTATCTTGGTGAGCTGAACACGAATATAACATTAAAAAAAATTTATTGGCTCTCATTTTGAAGATATTGCATGTAGCTCATTTTTGACGTTTCATGGTGTAAATTTATTCAGTAGGACATCAATAACATCCTAAATAAGCCTTGAATGATGTAATATTGCATCACATTGCATAATACCAGCATGCACACATCATCCAGAGTTGATTGCATCATTTTCTGATGCAGTGCAATACTACTGCCAGACGGCTGCTGAAGCCATCTGACGTCAGCAGTATACTATACGCAGTTGGAAAGGAAAGTAATCTGGTATTCTCTTCCGATATTGAAAGCCTCATGAATGCCTTAAAAATCACTCATGACCCACAAGACTGGAGACTATTTCTAGACTCTTCGAAACGGAGTCTGAAGGCTCTGCTTTTGAACAATGGAAACCGTCTTCCATCTATTCCAGTAGCGCATGCCGTCCACATGAAAGAGACATACGATAACTTAAAGCATCTACGGACTTTCATTAACTATAACAAGTACAGCTGACACCTCTGTGGTGACTTGAAGGTAGTTGCCCTTTTCATGGGACTGCAGCAGGGATATATAAAATACATGTGTTTCTTATGTGAGTGGAATAGCCGAGCAAGGGATTGTCACTACTTGCGGAAGGAATGGAATCACAGACAAAATGTAACAGTTGGAGAGAAGAATATCCAGCACCCAGCTCTGGTTGAGGCTCACAAAATCCTGCTACCACCCCTTCACATCAAACTAGGTTTGATAAAAAACTTCGTGAAAGCCATGGACCGCACTTCGCCAGCTTTCTGATACCTACATGAAACATTCCCTCGACTCAGCAAAGCAAAGATTAAAGAGGGAGTTTTTGGGGGTCCTCAGATTCGAGAGCTCTTCAAAGATGACCGGTTCAACAACTTGCTGCAGGGTGATGCGAAACAAGCATGGAATGCTTTTCGCCTAGTGTCAACAAACTTTCTCGGAAATGTTAGGGCTGAAAACTACAAGGAACCTAGTAGAAGACATGCTGATGCAGTATCAGAAACTTGGCTGCAATATGTCTCTAAAGATCCATTTCCTTCATTCCCATCTCGATTTCTTTCCTGACAACTGTGGTATGGTTAGTGATGAACAGGGCGAACATTTTCACCAGGATATCGCAACGATGGAGCAAAGATACCAGGGAAAATGGTCCACTACAATGCTGACTGACTACTGCTGGACACTCCCCAGAGAAGCTCCCGAACAGTTGTACAAGAGACAGGCGAAAAACTTTAAGTAGTCTGTGACTTGGTTTTTTACAGGTATTAACCGAAGGCCTATTATATTTAATCTCCAGGAACAAGCAGGAATGTAGTCATCACATATGGGTATCGTCGGTACCGACGGAGTCTGCGCGGGAACACTCCCCAGCGTCCAATTAGAAAGCTTTTGGGAGCATCCCACAGCGCCTGCGTGCTGCCTTCCCACCTTTCCCAACTGCCTCTCTCCAGTTCTTCATTTTCCGCGGAGCCAGCAGGTCATGTTCCTGTCACCGCAGAAAATTTTCCTCCTTTTTTGTGGTCACATCTGCCTTCCTCGACGCTTTACCGGTACCACCGGTTTTTCTTTTTTTCTTTCTTTTCTTAAAAAAAAAAATTCTTAGTATTTTTTCCCATTTTTTCCAGGTGCACGCGCCATTTTGGGCCTTAGGCCCAAGATTTTTTCCACAATGGAAAAACCCTCTTCGAGTTTTAAAAATTGCACCAAGTGTGGCGGTACCATCTCTGTCACCGACACTCATGAGTGGTGTCTGAAATGTTTAGGTCCTGACCATTCCATCTCGGAATGTATGGCCTGTGCCATGATGTCCAAGAGAGGTCAACAGAACCGAGCTGCCAAGCTCAGTACCCTCTTTCCCTCTGATGCAGCTTCGGTGGCATCGACATCTTCCAGGGCTTCGTCTTCCTCCCATGGATCTCAGGTAACTAAACATAAGTCTAGCTGGTCCTCAAAGGGTAGATCTCCCTCTAAGCATCGAGATGCCTCTGGCGTTGCCCTTGAGGATTCTGCACCGGCAAAATTGCCCCGGCGGGAGGCTTCGGCTTCCAAAGCATTATCGGGGCTCCAGGACGTTCTCGAGGCCTCAACCTCGGCAGAACTACTGGTGCCATGCTCTGGGGTACCGGCGGTCTTCTCCTGTACCAACATCCAGGCATCGGCAGCGTCGATACACCAGAGGGTTCTGGTTATTGAACACAGTCTGGCGGCTCTCCTTGCGGCATCGACACCCTTGGAACCGCGTCAGACAGTTCAACCGGCACCGGTACCAGTACCGACAGCATTGGCATCGACATCGGCGTCCGCATTGCCGGTACCAAGTCATGCGGTGCCTTCCGGTACCGTTACACTGGTACTGATTCCCCTCGGTACCGACTTCAGTTGGTATGGGTATCGGGCTCTTTAAGAGCATCCTGACAGAAAGTACTTCGAGTCCTCAGAAGAATCTGAGGATTCCGATAGTTCTATCGATGCGGGAATACTTCTCCCGGAGGAGCCTTCCTCCCCTAAACGCAGGGGGACATTTCCTTTCAGGATTTCATCAGGGAGGTGGCTTGGGGTCTGTCCATTACTGTGGCCCCTGAAACAGAGCCCAGAGCAAAGGAGTTAGAAATTTTACAATATCCTAAAACTCCTAAGGAGGCAGCTACCTTGCCCATCCATGAGATCTTGCATGATCTCATGTTAATAATGTGGGAGACACCTCTTACCACCTCTCCTCACTCTCGTAGACTGGATACTCTGTATCAAGTCCCTCCTTGTCCTGGTTTCCAGAAAACTCAGCTTCCTTACCACTCTACTGTAGTGGAACCAGCTTTGAGAAGGATCAAGAGTGCAAAGAGGCATGCCTCTAATCCTCCAGGACGTGAGTGCAGATCTTTGGATGCTTTTGGACGTCGTGTCTTTCAAGCTTCCATGCTTTCTGCCAGGATCAGTTCCTATAGTTTATATATGGGAATGTTCCTAAAGGAAGTCACAGGTGATTTAGAGGCTTTGAGTCCTCTTCTTCCTGAGGATAGAAGGCAGGATTTTCTCACATTGGTCAAACATGCCCAAGATGTTTCTAAATTTGTCAACTGTGCAGCTTATCGGGCCCAATAGATCTAAGAGTGGAGTAGACAAAATTATAGTAATCTAGCTGGGATGTGATAAAAGAATGTTTGAAAGTATAATGTGTAAGGAGAATGTTGTCTGCATGATAATATCCACTGATGTTATGGTTTTGATCTAGAGTAGCTAAAAGATTAAGGATCCTGTGGTACCCCACATGTCAGGGCATAAGATTCAGAAGTAGAATTTAGTGAAATCAAGAAAGAACAATTGATCAGATAGGAGCTGAACCTTTGCAAAACTATACCAGAGAAACCTATATCTTTGAGAGAGTGCAGTAATATATTGTGATCAACCAAGTCAAAAACAGTTGTAAGATCCAGTGAGACCACTACGGCTGCTCTTTCTCTGTCCAAGAAGCTATGGATCTCGCTTAGAACGGCTGCTAGGATAGTCTTGGTGCTCTGACTGGGTCTAAAACCAGTCTGTCATGAGTGTAAGATGTTGACCTTGTTTACAAAATTCCATAAATGAGGGAGAACTATTATCTCCAGGAACAAGCAGGAATGAGTCTTTACATATGGGTACGTCGGTACCGACGGAGTCTGCGTGGGAATGCTCCCCAGCGTCCAATCAGAATGCTTTTGGGAGCATCCCACCACTCCTGCGTGCTGCCTTCCCACCTTTCCCAACTGCCTCTCCTCAGTTTTCGTTTTTCCGCGGAGCCGGCAGGACATTCTCCTGTCACCGCAGAAAATTCTTCCTTTATTTTTTGTTTTTTCTTGTGGTCGCATCTGCCTTCCCTTGACGCACCGGTACCGCTGGTGTTTTCTTCTATCTCCAGGAACAAGCAGGAATGAGTCTTCACATATGGGTACGTCGGTACCGATGGAGCCTGCGCGGGAACGCTCCCCAGCTTCCCAAAAAGGAAAGATTTTGGGAGCATACCACAGCGCCTGCGCACTGCCTTCCCGCCTTTCCTAACCAACTCTCCTCAGTTCTTCTTTGCCGCGGAGCCAGCAGGTCGAGCCCTGTCACCGCTGAAGAAGTTCTTTATTTTATTTTATTTCTTTGGTCGCGTGTCTGCCTTCCCCGACTCCGGACCGGTACCGCCGGTCTTTTCTTTCTTTCTTTCTTTAAAAAAAAAAAAATCAATATTTTTTCCTCACTTGGTGTACTTTTCTTCTTAAGGCCTCAGGGCCCACAAGAAAATTTCCCTCATGGAAAAACCAACCTCCGGGTTCAAAAAATGCACTAAGTGTAGCGGTACTATTTCTGTTTCAGATACCCATGAATGGTGTCTTAAATGTTTGGGTCCTGAACACTCCATTCCGGATTGTCCGTCCTGCTCCCTAATGTCTAAATGGGGGTTACAGAACCGAGCATCTAAGCTCCATGTCCTGTTTCCCGCTGAGGCACCGGCAGTAGCATCGACATCTTCCAGGTCTTCTTCTCCTGAAGGATCTCAGGTAACCAAACATAAACCTAGCAGGTCCTCGAAGGGTAGATCTCCCTCTAAGCATCGAGATGCCTCCGGGCTTGCCCTCGAGGATCCTGCACCAGCCAAACAACCCCGGCGGGAAGCTCCGGCTTCCAAAGCTCCTCCTATGGGGTTACAGGTTGACATCGATGGCACGGCCTCGACCGATCACCTGTTAGAATGCTCTGGGTACCGGCACAATCTACCGGTACCGACCTCCAGGCATTCATGGCGTCGATGGATCAGAATGTTCTGTCCATGCAGCAGGCTATTTCAGCCTTCATTCAAGCTGCGACGCCGGCGGTACCGCAACGAGCTCCGTTGTCGGTATCGGCTCCGGTACCGGCACCAGCACCGATGCCGGTACCGACGGCATCGGCATCGACATCAACCAGGATACCGACTGCTGCGGTTCCTTGTCCAGGGCTACTTCTCGGTACCGATCTGGTACCGGGAACGCCCGATGTCGATACCGCTCGATACGCGTATCGAACGTTAGAAGAGCACCCTGACAGGTGATACTTCGATTCCTCTGATGATTCTGATACATCAGATGAGTCTCCTGAAGTATCCATAGCCCTTCCTGAGGAGACTTCTTCTCCAAAAAGAAGAATGTCTCCTCCAGAGGACTTGTCCTTTCAAGACTTCATAAGAGAAGTAGCTAAAGGACTCTCTATTTCAGTAACCTCTGAATCAGAGCCTAGAGCAAAAAAATTAGATATTTTAGGATACTCTAGGGCTCCTAAAAAGGCAGTCACCTTACCAATTCATGAGATTCTTCATGAACACATGATCGATTTATGGGAGACTCCTCTCACTCTCTCTCCTCATTCTCACAGGTTGGACACTATGTATCGTGTCCCTCCTTGTCCTGGGTTCCAGAAAACTCAGCTTCCTCACCATTCCATTGTGGTGCAGTCAGCTATGAAGAGGATAAAGAGTACAAAGAGACACTCTTCTGCTCCTCCAGGAAGAGAATGCAGGACCTTGGATGCTTTTGGTAGGAAAATCTTCCAGGCCAGAATGCATATTGCCAGAATCAACTCATATAGCCTTCATATGGGTATGTTTCTGAAAGAAGTGGCAGAAAAGCTGCACACTTACCTCCCTTTTATTCCAGAAGATAAAAGGGAAGAATTCCGCATGTGGCTTAAGCATACTCAGGACATCTCCAAGTTTTCAAACAGGGCAGCCTTTGACTCCTTTGAAGGTGCCAGTAGAGCCTCAGGCATTGCCATAGCTGTTCGCAGAATTGCTTGGCTCCAGGCTTCTGATTTAGAACCCTGGGTTCAAGATGGCTTAGGAAATCTGCCCTGTACAGGTGAAAATCTGTTTGGCAAAGAGTGGCAAATTAAAGCCACTCAAATGGATGCAGAGAATTCTGCTCTGGATAGACTTTCAAGGTCTACCTCCATTCCTGCCAAGAAAAAGACTTTCAAAAAGTCTTTTTTCAAAAAGGGCAGGTTTCCTTCCACTTCTGGTCAACAATCTTCTACAGGTCACTTTACCGCTAAGCGTCAGCAACCTAAGCAGGCCAGGCCTAAGTCTACAGGGGCTGCTGTAACCCAGCAGTCCCAACCCCCTCAGGGGTTTTGACTTGATGCTAGAGAACGTAGCCTTTCTGGCTTTAACACAGCCAGAACCTCTCACCATTCCAGGAAGGTTAGCTCATTTTGCTCCCAGATGGGAGCAAATTACATCAGAGCAGTGGACCCTCTCCATCATAAGAGAGGGCTACAAACTTCATTTCTCAGACCTTCCTCCCCACACCATGGTGAGACACTTCAATTCTCCCACATCTCTTCTCGACCTTTTAGGTCAGGAGATAACTACCCTTCTTGCCCAAGGGGCAATAGAAGAAGTTCCTCTTCTTCAACAAGGGTCAGGGTTCTACTCCCCCTATTTTCTCATTCCAAAGAAGACAGGGGGATACAGACCCATTCTAGATCTCAGAGAATTGAACAAATTTCTATGCAAGGAGAAGTTCAAGATGCTTTCTCTGGGCACTCTCCTTCCATACCTTCAAAGTCAGGATTGGCTTTGTTCTCTAGATCTCAAGGATGCGTACACACATGTACTCATCCATCCAACTCACAGAAAATTCCTACGTTTTCTTTTCCAGGGAAAACATTACCAATACAGAGTACTTCCTTTTGGTCTGGCCTCTGCTCCGAGAGTGTTCACCAAATGCATGGCAATAGTTGCTGCATTTCTACGCACTCTGGGAATATTTATCTTCCCATATAGGGGCCTGGTTGGATACCACCACTGCAAGGGCCTACCTTCCTCAGGCCCGTTGCCAACGTCTAGTGCAGCTAGCCTCCCAGATTCAGTCAAAGAGCCACTTAACTGCCAGGGAGATGCTACAACTGCTAGGCCACATGGTTTCCACAGTACATGTGGTACCCTATGCTCGCCTACACATGAGAGCAGCTCAATGGACTTTGTCCACCCAGTGGACTCAAGCTTCAGGAGCTCTCTCAGACCAAATAGCAACCTCCAAACGTCTCTTTTGGTCTCTCCAATAGTGGATGTCCACTCAAAATCTGTTGCTGGGGTCCCCCTTCCAACAGTTGTTGCCCCAAGCATCCCTCACAACAGATGCCTCTCAAACAGGTTGGGGAGCTCATCTACAAGACCTCTCCACCCAAGGCACTTGGTCCCCACAGGAGACCATATCAACCACTTGGAGCTTCGAGCAGTGTTTCTAGCTCTCAAGGTCTTTCATACCCTCCTCAGCTACAAGACAGTCCTTATTCATACGGACAATCAGGTAGCCATGTTTTACATAAACAAGCAAGGAGGAACTGGCTCTCTGTCGCTTTGCAACGAAGCTCTAAGATTATGGGCCTTCGCCAGAGAGCATCAAATCCATCTCCTGGCAGTATATCTCCCAGGAATCCAAAACTCTTGGGCAGACAGACTCAGTCGAGTTCTGCTTCCACACGAATGGTCCCTGTACATGGATCAGGTACTCAGAATCTTTCAAGAATGGGGAACCCCGGACATAGACCTCTTTGCAAGTTCGTGGAATGCCAAACTTCCCCGGTTCTGTTCCAGAATTCCGTGTCAGGGGGTTCAGGCCAAGGATGCCTTCCTCCTTCATTGGGGTTGGGACTTCCTGTATGCCTTTCCACCCATTCCCTTGATTCCCAAGACTCTGTTCCAACTCCAGAGGGATCAAGGATCTATGATCCTCATAGCTCCACGCTGGCCACGCCAAGTGTGGTACCCTCTACTTCTGCATCTCTCCCAAGCCCCCTTCCTGGACTTGGGAGCTGCTCCAGACCTTCTGTCTCAAGAGGAAAGGGCTTTGTGGCACCCAAACCCCAAGTCCCTTCACCTCAGAGCTTGGTTACTGAAGGCCTAGACCTTCAAAACTTGAATCTTTCTCAGAAGGTGAAGGATATCCTCCATGCTTCCAGGAAACCTGCCACCAGGCGTTCCTATGCTTTTAAGTGGAAAAGATTTTCCATTTGGTGTGCTGAAAAGGGTCTTGACCCTCTAGCACTACCTTTAACTTCTTTGTTAGACTATCTCCTGCATCTCTCCAATGCAGGACTTAAAACAAATTCAGTAAGAGTCCATTTGAGTGCTATTGCAGCATCCCTTAAGTCCATCAATGGACAACCTATCTCCTCTCATCCTCTTATTTCAAGATTCATGAGAGGCCTAACTTTAACTAAACCTCCCATTAGGCCTCCTCCGGTGGCATGGGACTTAAATTTGGTTCTTGGTCAGCTTATGAAGCCACCTTTTGAACCCTTAGCCACTACCTCCTTGAAATTTCTTTCCTGGAAGGTTATTTTCCTCATTTCAGTCACTTCTGCTCGCCGCATCAGTGAACTGCAGGCCTTAGTGGCTAATCCACCTTATACAAGGTTCCATCATGACAAGGTAGTCCTCAGGACAAATCCACACTTTATGCCTAAAGTGGTCTCACCCTTTCATCTTAATCAGGAGGTATATCTACCTGTCTTTTTTCCAGCTCCTCATGCATCCAGTGCAGAGAGGAATCTTCATACTCTGGATTGTAAAAGAGCTCTTGCTTTTTACTTACATAGGACACAGCAACATAGAAAGTCTTCCCAGCTTTTTGTTGCTTTTGATCCTTCTCATTTGGGACTTCCAGTCTCTAAGAGAACACTGTCCAATTGGATTGCTCAGTGTATTTCTTTCGCCTACCAGAGTAAGAACCTTTCTCTGGAGAGCCATGTCACAGCTCATAATGTGAGGGCCATGGCCACCTCTATGGCTCATCTAAATTCTGTGTCCATCGACCAGATCTGTCGAGCAGCCACCTGGGCCTCTGTTCATACCTTCACAGCCCATTACTGCTTGGACAAGGATTCCCGCCGGGATGCCTTGTTTGGTCAGGCTGTCCTCAGACACCTGTTCCATTCTTAAACAACTCCTGCCCTCCTTCCCTGGATGGATGCCTGAGATCCATAGGAGGACGCAGACCCCTTTCAGGGTCTCATATCCTTGGGGATCTCCCAGGCATCTCAGCTAGGGAGTCCCCATATGTGAAGACTCATTTCTGCTTGTTCCTGGAGATAGCACAGTTACTTACCTGTAACAGGTGATCTCTGGGGACAGCAGGAATAAGTCTTCACAACCCACCCACCTCCCCTAGGAGTTGTATCTCTTTTCTATCTTTCCTTTCCTCTCTCTCTCTATTGTCTCAGCTTTAAACTCGAACTGAGGAGAGTTGGTTAGGAAAGGCGGGAAGGCAGCGCGCAGGCGCTGTGGGATGCTCCCAAAAGCTTTCCTTTTTGGGAAGCTGGGGAGCGTTCCCGTGCAGGCTCCGTCGGTACCGACGTACCCATATGTGAAGACTTATTCCTGCTGTTCCCAGAGATCACCTGTTACAGGTAAGTAACTGTGCTTTCTTTCTCCTAAAAATTTTTCCTTTGTAGGGAATGTTTCCCTGTTTAGTGCCTGACGTTTTTTTTGGCCTGCTAGGCCTCTCACTTTCCTTCATGGAAATGCCAGCCACTATCCCTAAAACATGTTTCAACTGTGGCGGTACCAAATTAGTTTTAGACACCCATAACTGGTGCCTCCCATGTTTGGGTCCTGACCACTATCCGCTGGAGTGTCCCTCCTGCAGTAGTATTTCCAGAAGAAGTCTTCAGCATCGAGCTCAACTCGATACGCGTTTCCCATCAGTCCTGAGGGTATCACCTACAGCTTCTTTTTCACAGGATCAGGTAACCAAACAAAAGTCTGTAAAGACTAGCTAGTCCTCGGGTGGTAGATTTCATGTTCAGCATCGAGATGCCTCTGGCCTTGCCCCCGAGGACAAATTGGCTTTAAAACCCTGGCGGGAGTCTTCGGCCTCCAAAGCATTAACGGGGTTTCAGGTTGTTCCCGGGGTTTTTACTTCTACGAACATACCTGAGCCATGCTCGATGGTGGTATCCGCTTTGAGCGGTGCCTGTACCCCGGCATCGGCAATGGTGTTGGATGAAACATTCCACACCGATGATTGCAGTCTAGCGCTCTCGATATCTTCGGTGCCGTTAGAGTCGCTACAGACCGATCTTCCAGTATCGGTATCGATCCCGGTACCGGTTCTGGTATCCATGTCGGTACCCTCCAGGTGTGCTTCGATAGACTCACTGCTTTCGATAGCGAGTCTAGAATCGATCTCTAGCCTGGACGATTGGGTACCGACTCGTCTCGGTACCGACCTCGGACGGTGCTGAAGACATTGCCCCGGGGATCAAAGTCAGGCGCTCTCGGTACCTTTGGTACCATTAGAGTCACCTCAGACTGATCTTCCGATATCGGTACCGGCTGCGATACCACTGCCGGTACCGCTTTCTACGTTTGCATCAGTATCAATGCCTTCCATGCTTACTTCCACAAGCTCGCTTCCTTCGGTACCGAGTTTGGAATCCATCCCTGGCATGGATAGTATTCCACCAATTTGTCGCCGCACCGGCCTCCAGCGGTACCGACGACTATCCTTTCAGGACAATCCGATGCTCCACCTTTTCGGGTCTTGTACTCCAGTGGATCCGGATCAATCCATTAGTGCCAAGACTAGATTTTCAACAGATCTAACCTTTACTCCTTATGATAGAGGATCCCCTTCTGGGGAAATTTCTTTTCAAGCATTCCTGCTTGATATGGCAAGGTTACTTGCCATTTCTATACCTGATCAAGATCCTGCACCAGGGGATTCAGAGCTTCTGCATATCCCTGAGAATCCAAAGGAGGTCATCATGCTTCCTTTGCATCAAACCTTACAGGATCTTTTACTCAGAATGTGGGAAACTCCTTTAAAGGTATCCCCACCTTCAAGGGCCACTGACTCTCTGTACAAGGTGCCCCCTTCTCCAGGTTTTCAAAAGACTCAACTTCCTCATCATTCTATTGTTGTGGAATCAGCAATGAGGCGTGTTAAGAGTGCTAAAAGGCACTCTTCTTATCCGCCAGGTCGTGAGTCTAGAACTTTAGATGCCTTTGGACATAAAAGCTTCCAGGCATCCATGTTTTCAACAAGAATTCTCTCTTATATTTTCTATATGGGATTATCTCTTGAAGAGGTCACCAACAGTTTGCTGTTTTTGACTCCTTTTCTTCAAGATCTCAAAAGAGCAGACTACTCTTTACTGGTTAGTCATATTCAAAATATCTCTAGGTTCCTTACTTGTGCTACCCTGGACTGTTTTGAGTCTGTTAGCAAAACGTCTGCTATAGCCATAGGGGCACGACACATGGCCTGGCTCCAAGCTTCAGACTTGGACAAATGGGTACAAGAAAGGCTGGGAAATACTCCTTGTACTGGAGAGAATCTCTTTAACAAAGAGACTTTACGCCAAGCTGCTCAGTTAACCACTGGCACTATTGCTTTCAAAGGATTGTCAACACCTTTCTCTATCCCAGGTGGTAGGTGATCTTCTACCAAACTTTATTCCCCCAAGGGGAAAAAGTTTTATTCATTCTCTACCCATCATACAGCTGTTTCCAAACAAGGGAAACATCAAACCAGGCTAAAGAAACCACAACCTCAACCGCTTCAGCAAATCCAGCAGCCTCTGGGTTGCTGATAGATTCTTCACTGAATCCTTCTTTCCTGTTTTGAGGTTTAGAGCCTGTAGTCTGCTTCTTCTCATTACAAGCATCTACACCGGTTCCATCCTAAATTTTACACATGTCTCTCTTTTAAAGAGACATCCTTCCTTTTAGCTCATAGAGCTTCTTAGGATGATTATGCTTTACAGGTAGTAAGTTACTCCTCTTCCTCCGAAGTAGACAGAGGAGTAACAACTGTCAATAAGGTTGCTATGCCTTTACCTTTGACAGTTTCTCCTGTATCAGCATGTCTCATATTACTTTTTCAGAGATTTACTCCATCGTAAGTCTTTTTTCAACTCTGTCCCTCTTACTAAGACATTTTGGTCTGTAAGAATGATACCACTTAACTGGAGGGCTTATCCCTAAGCCCCTGAGTTTTCTACCTATTCCAGTAAAGGGTTTTCATTTCAGAGTTGTCTCCCCCTTGCAATTTTTGTTTTGTGGCAGCTTCTCAGACAAGGACGGAGTCTTACCACTCCTACTTATGTCTGTAGGTCCTTTTTTCCAATCTTGGGACCTAAAATTTGTTCTGCTGCCCTAACAATAACTAGAAGTGCAGGGACTCTTAGTGGTTAGACCACTGACTTGCTGACCAAGCAACCAGGGGTTGATCTCCAATATCAATCCTTTCTGGCCTTAGTACTAAGTCCCAGACAGACTAAGAACCTTTTCTGGCTTTATTGTTGCAGACACATCAGCATACCTTCTATTCTTAGCCTTCTCCAATCCTTGGGCTTTGGCGCAGTAGTTCAGGTTACATACTGGCTCTTAAACAGACAGTTTTTTCTTCTAACCAACCTGCAACATGCTCTCTGCATCTCAACAGAGCAGCTCTTCACTATGGGCCTTTGCTGTTGTTGTTGTTAAGTGCCATCGAGTCGGAGTCGACTCATGGCGACCCTCTGGATAGCTATCCTAAATTGTGTTCGGTCTTCAGTCAGGCGGCTCATTGTTGACAGACTGGTACCTGTAGCTGCTGTTATTGTATCGATCCATCTCATTGCTGGCCTTCCTCTTTTGCGTTGACCTTCTATCTTGCCAAGCATAATGTCTTTCTCTAATGATCTCTCTCTTTGCATGATGTGTCCAAAGTATGAAAGTCGAAGTCTTGTCATCTGAGCTTCTAAAGAAAGCTTAGGTTTGATCTCCTCTAGTACCGACTGGTTTGTTCTTCGGGCAGTCCATGGTATACACAGTATTCGCCGCCAGCACCATAATTCAAAGGCATCAATTTTCTTCCTGTCTATCTTTTTCACTGTCCAGCTTTCACATCCATATGATGTTATTGAAAATACCATGGCTTGAACAAGTTGAATCTTTGTATGGAGAGAGATATCTCTGCTCTTGAGAATCTTATCTAGGTCTTTCATAGCCATTCTGCCAAGAGCAATGCGTCGTCTGATTTCTTGACTGCTTGTTGCTTCTTTATTGATAGTTGATCCAAGTAGGTTAAAGTTGTTCACAATTTCAATTTCTTCTCCTTCAACGATGAACCTGTTGATTATGCCAGTTGTCATGGGCCCTTGCTATAGAGCAAATAAGTCCAGATGGTTAGGAAGGGCTTTACCTAGTCATGACTACTGGGTTCTTCCCTACCCTTACCATTTCCATTAAAGTCTTTCTACAATAAAGGACACAGGCCTTTAATTAC
Source organism: Ichthyophis bannanicus (assembly GCA_033557465.1). Lineage (NCBI taxonomy): Eukaryota > Metazoa > Chordata > Amphibia > Gymnophiona > Ichthyophiidae > Ichthyophis > Ichthyophis bannanicus. Next base: position 158,202,171 of record CM066043.1, on the reverse strand, counting down.
TTGAAGACCTAAAGAATTACTCAATTCCCTGGGTTGGTTCACATCTCCAGTGGACCCCTTCACCAGGGATGGTTTTCTTTTCGTAACAGCCAGTCCTTGTCTTGTATTTTCCTTCCACCCTCAATTCTTCATGGGGAAATTCATATTGAGCGCAATAATGCATGATACTCATTTTGCCCTCATAGAAGGGTAAATAATGGTATCTCATTTCATTGCGTCTTCTTCTCCAGCTGCCATACTGGAGTTATGGAAGGATCCAGACTTACTGCCTGCACATTAAAAACATCCTCTGCATTTTTTCACATAGGCTTCCATTCCTGGTTGTTCAAGGGCTAGAATTCTTAGAGGACTCTAGACTTCTCCTTGTCAGTGAGAGCACTCCCTTAGCTCTCCCACTCATAACCAGGGAGAATGGATTCTCTAATCTCCTCAAGCAGGTATTTCCCTTCTTGTTATTAGATGAATCTTTCTCTCTCCACATATCCCTATGTGGAGACATGGGTATATATATATTGTCGTGCACCGCCCTGGTGGCCAGTGGTCGTAAGGGTAGGTGGGACACAAAAATTATTTTATAATGAGAGGAGGGTCTTTTAAGAGCCAGGTGTAACCTGGTCTTAGCAGTTCAGCTCCTAACTAAGAAAAATTGTGAATGCAGAATAGAGGGTTAACAAGGCATTTATTTCCCTGTACGCATAAGATTCAGCTGGGTTACAACCTAAAGAAAAAGTCCTTAACTTCAGGAATGAAATCAACTCAGGTTAACGGAAAAACTGTTATGCTTCACAGTTGTAACAATGCTTAGTTAATCTTTCCAGAGTAAAGTAAATGTTTCAGCACTCTTCTTCCATTTAGAAAATGAATAACATATATCATTCATAGGTTTAACAGTGACTCTGCACTGCCTGAAATACACAAAGAACAGTCCATCTCTTCCTGAGATAAAAGGCTTGGCTCTACAAGTTCCACTTGCATCGGCTCAGAATTATCTCTGTCTATATCAGTGGTTTCACTGGCTATAATTTCTGGCCAGGCCCGTCCTGCTCTCTGGATGTTTAAAGAGTTCCTCTAGTGTTTGCCAATGAGCATGGCCTACCCTCGGGCGTTGACTACTTGGCTTATGTGAGGTAGCTTTGCTTTCCTTTCTCACAGGTTAGGCATTACTTTCAAAAGGCTTTTTATAAGGTAAGGTTTTCTTCATAGAAACAGAGTCAGCATACCTTGGCTTCCAGCAGCATATAGAACTGGGATTTCCTCCTTCCCGTAGTTCTTCAGGAACACAATCCCTGTGCCAGTCTCCTCTCTGAAAGCTTCTGTTACCTTTCGGTTTAGCCCCAGGTTCCTCTGGTACAAGCAGGCTTCTTTCTTTCACTCTGTTTTGCCTCCAAAGGTGATTGTTCCTTTGCCCAGCACTAGTTTCCCAAGTGCTTCTTTCTGCTTGATCCTTGCTTGTGGTGCTTCTCTCTCGTAAACCTTCAGCTTTACCTCCAGCTCCACACCTGCAAGCACTGCTCTGCTCTCTCCAGTCTCCAGTCTTCTGTTTATAAAGCTCTCCTGTGTTTGAGCTTTCCGGGCTGACTGTCAGGTGCTCTCGATTAGCTAAGTGTGTCCACTCAGGCTCTGTGAGTGCACGCCTGCTCCTTCTAGCTGTTCTGTGCGGATATTGCATCTTGTGCACATCTTTTTCCTCATGAAAAACAGCTTCTTCTCCTGCATTTTTGCTTTCATCAGCCCCTGCTGCATGACAATATATATATACATGTGTATGTTTATTAAAAATTCTTTCTATACCGCCCCATACCAATGGCGTCTAGGCGGTTTACAAGTTAAAAGAATAAAATACAATACAGGCCGTCAGAAAATGAAAAAGAAGGCCAATTAAAATCATTAAAAGGACAGAAAAGAAACAGAGGATAGCAAGCACAGCAAAAGAAAACATCAACAAGAGGAGGGAGAGGGAGACAAAGACGGGGAAGGGAGGTCAAACGCCAGACAAAACAAATGGGTTTTTAGTTGTTGTTTGAAAGCTTGGTATGAATGCTCTGCACGAAGGGGGGGGGGGGGGGAAGCGAGTTCCAAAGCCTAGGACCCAGAAAATAGAAAGCCGAAGAGCGTGTTGACTCCAGGTGAGCTTGAGAAGGAGAAGGAAGGGCCAATCGATTAACGTGGATAGAACGGAGCAGGCGATGAGGAGTGCGGAAATGAAGAAGATCAGCAAGGTAAAGAGGGGTACCTGCGTGAGTCACCCTGTGCACAAACGTGAGAACCTTATACTGTACCCGAAAGGAAACCGGTAACCAATGATGGTGCAAAAGTAGGGGAGTGACGTGGTCATAACGGGAAGCACAAGATAGTAGACGGACAGCTGCATTCTGGACACGTTGTAACCGGGAGAGTTGAGATTGTGGTAGGCCAGCTAGAGAAACATTACAGTAATCGCGTCGGGAGATTATAAAAGAGAGAATAAGGGTAGCAAAAGCAGAGGACGAAAGAAAAGGGCGCACAGACCGAAGTTGTTTGAGGGATAGAAATGAACGTTGAACTATGGAAGTGATGTGTTCTTTGAATGAAAGAGAGGAGTCGAGAATAACACCAAGATACCTAAGAGAGGAGACAAGAGGAATGGGCTGGGAAGAGAGGGAAGGAGCACAGGTGGGGGAAGGGCTTCCGAGGGTAAACCATATAGCAAATGACTTAGTAGGATTAACCTGAAGAAAATTAGAGGTGAACCAAGAAGCAACAGCAGAGAGACAGAGATTAAGAGGAGAAATATCGGGTGTATGTGAATCAGTGTGGTGCAGCAGAATGATATCATCCGCGTAATAGTACGCAGAGATACCAAACTGCTGGACCACAAGTGCGAGAGGAGCCAGGAAGACGTTAAAAAGGAGAGGAGCAAGGACAGATCCCTGAGGCACACCACAGGTAAGGGAGGTGGAGGGCGAGGAAGCAGACCCAACAACCACTGAAAAGGAACGACAGGAAAGAAAAGAGCGGAACCAATGAAGAACAGTCCCAGAGAGGCCAGCATCGTGAAGACGAGTGAGAAGGGTGCAGTGATCTACCAAATCAAATGCTGCAGAAAGATCGAGAGAGACAGCAAGAGTAAAGAGACCACGATCGTGAGCAGCATGCACCTCATTAAGAAGGGAAAGAAGAATAGACTCAGTACTGTGACCAGGACGAAAACCAGACTGCCGAGGGTGAAGAGCAAGAGAAGCCTCAAGGTGAGCAGACAACTGAAGAAAGACAAGTTTCTCAAGAAATTTAGAAAGAAAAGGGAGATTAGAAACAGGGCACCAGTTTGAAAGTGCTGTAGGATCAGACGTGCGAGACTTTAGAATAGGACAAACAGTAGCGTGTTTCCAAGGTGAAGGGAAGAAACCAGAAGATAAACTAGCATTGAAAAGAGACAGAATATAAGGAGAAAGAGATAGGGAGGATTCCAAAAGCCAGCGGGAAGGAATGGGATCAGCAGGACATGTGGTCTTTCGGATAGAGAGGAAAGTGGTTTGAAGAACAGCTGGGAAATCATCTCGAATGAGGACCAGGAGTGAGATAAGATAGGGACAGAGGAGGGAGGAGATGAAGAGGGCAGTGGAGAAAGTGGAAAGGACTCTACTACGGGGGAAAGGGGGAGAGGACAGGAAGGGAAGGACTGACGAAGAGTATGCCCATATATATATATATATATATATATATTTGTATAAATAGATATATCTGTATCTACCTATATATATCTTGGAATATATAATAGTAGGTGGATATGTATCTATATACTTCTTCTATCTGTCTGCCTAGGTTCATGTATGTATATATATATATATATATTTCCTATAGGGCTCCGACAGATAGTCACTATCCCGGGTTCTACATACTATTGCAAAAATAATTGCTCAAATTCAAATGCAAAAGATACTGTAAGTAGTTTAAGGAAAAGGGTCTCAGAATGAATGAGGAAGGGTCATAACAGGTTACAAGACTTTATAGACCTGAAGACTCACTATCCCCTTCGTTACATCAAGGACCCATATATTCCTTATATTACAATAAAAAATGCTTATAACTGCCGACTCTATTTTACTCTGCTATAACTCAGTTTCTTGAGCGAAGTGGAGAATCCCAACTTGTGTAATTTAATAATAAAAGTCAAAAAAGACTTATCTGAGAAAATGATTAAAGTCAGGATAAATCTCCCAGCTCCCGACGTAAATTCAAAGCGCTGTTGCGTTTCACCGCTAATGTGGCTTCTTCGGGGGAGTTCAGCATATAGCATGCAGCGATTAATCTGCTCTTCTCATGCTTAAAGCGTACCTCTCTAAACTCTACTGAAGCAAAAAAACGCCGCGCATGCATGAGAAGAGCAGATTAATCGCTGCATGCTATATGCTGAACTCCCCCAAAGAAGCCGCATTAGCGGTGAAACGCAACAGCGCTTTGAATTTGCATCGGGAGCTGAGAGAAGGGAGCTGGGAGATTTATCCTGACTTTAATCATTTTTTGGAAAAGCCTGGTGGCTGCAACTGCAAAGCTCCTGTTTCACATGTTACAACGCGGGCAGCATCAAGATTTAGAAAAACATTTGAGCAGTATTATCATTACGATCCCCTGAGGAAACCGATGACGGTGAAACGTCTCAGCGGTGCCCTGTAAGAGCGTCGGGATTAGGGCTGGAATGCTCTGAAGATACAGCGTGTGGTTTTTTGAAGCTAAGTGCCTGAAAGAGTTTTTTTATCCTAACGCTTGATTCATGAAGCATTCTTTGTTCTGTTTTGTACAATACTTGCCGTGAAAAAACTGCACTACAGATTTCCTTTGTAAAGGTCATTGATGCGATACGAGCAATTTCTAGTCAGGCCTGCCTGCTAGTTTGCGATTAATGAGTCTGAGACCTTGGAAATCAGCTGTTGTGGTTTGTATTAAATGTGAAGTCTAGAGAATAATATATGAAGAAATTTCTCAGATTCGCAACATGCTGGGACTCCTCCAGGCATCTTAGCTTGGGAGTCCCCATATGTGAAGACTCATTCCTGCTTGTTCCTGGAGATAGCACAGTTACTTACCTGTAACAGGAGATCTCTGGGAACAGCAGGAATAAGTCTTCACAACCCACCCACCTCCCCTAGGAGTTGTATCTCTCTATCACTATCTTTCCCCTCTTTCTCTCTCTTTGTCTCAGCTTTAAAACTTAACTGAGGAGAGGCAGTTGGGAAAGGCGGGAAGGCAGCACGCAGGCGTGGTGGGATGCTCCCAAAAGCGTTCTGATTGGACGCTAGGGAGCATTCCCGCGCAGACTCCGTCGGTACCGACGTACCCATATGTGAAGACTTATTCCTGCTGTTCCCAGAGATCACCTGTTACAGGTAAGTAACTGTGCTTTCTCTGTTATTTTGGAAATGTATGTCAAGTTAGAGATTGGACAGTATTAGCAGGCAATAACATATGTAGGTTAGATATTTTTCAAATTGACAAACTGTAATCTTTTCCACATGTCTGGGAAAGTGCCTGACGTAAGACTTTGATTATTCATTTTCAAAGGGGCGACACTAGGCCGAGGGATTGATCTATTTCGAAAGACAGCGTCAAAGTCACAGTTAGTAGGTTTTGTAGTACATATAGGCTTTGACCGAGCAAAATTTGTAACAGAGGGAAAGAACCACCAGCTGGAGCAAAAAGGGTAGATAGAATCAAGGGCATTTGCATAAACCTACCCACGAGGATCTTTGCATTAAACTTTGTAATCAGCATTTATTATGGTTATGGCCTATAACTTGTCACCAACTTAGAATCCTTTCCAGGTTTCTCCCACATTACCACAATAGTCTCTAAAAAAAGACTACTACTTCTATTATTTACCATTTCTATAGTGCTGCTAGGCATAGGCTGACCCGTGCCAGGAGCTTTGCGTATAACTTACAGAGCCGGAGGGGCCAATGCAGAGGAAAAGACACTATAGAATGTTGCATGGAGCCCATTTGGGCTGCACCTTTCCTTCATAGAAGAGCCTGCAAACCTTCAGAGTTTACAATACCATGACAGGCTTCTCAAGTCTCTCCCTCTGATCTAGTGACAAAGAAGGGTGGTCCAAGTTTCCCAAAAATTGGCCCAGCATCTGATCAGAGGCAAACCCTCCAAAGAATATAGCCCTGCATAATAACAGAAAAAGTGTTCTGCAATCTCCGTATCTTTGTGTATACCAAGCCACCCTGAGATGTAGTAATAGCTGAGACCTTATTCCAATTTTTTCTGGTCCTCAAATACCATGCCTGAAGGTGGCCTGCCTTATTTATTACCATATTTAGCTCGCACCTTTCCAGTAGTAGATCAGGGTGAGTTACATTCAGATACTGTAGGCATTTCCCTGTCGGGCTTACAATCTAATTTTGTACCTGAGGCAATTGTTAAATGACTTGCCCAAGGCCACAAAGAGTACCAGTGAGATTTGAACCCTGGTCTTTCTGGTCCCAGACTGCTGCTTTAACCACTAGGCTACTCATCCACTCCATTTCTTTCATCATAATACTTGGCTTGCTAGGAGACAGCTTTTTGGCTCAAAAGAGAATTATATTTAAACTTGAACAGTTAGAGCTTGACCAGGATGAGGTAATCGTACTTCTGAATGAGCACTTGCTCTGACTTCCCTATCAAGTTCTCCAATCCCCAATCTATCATCTTTTTGGACTTTGAGTGCCATATAATGATTCCTTATATAGTAGCTTTAAATGCATTCCACCAGACCTTGATTGGGGGTGGGTGAAGGATCATTATGTACAAAGTAATCCCCAATGGCCTGCACCACGTCACAAAATGCCTCATCAGACAATAACTCTGTTTGCAGCCTCCATTGAGGAATGAACTGCAACAAAAACAGAGCAGTGAATAGCAGGTTGATTAGCTTGTGATCCAAAATGGTGATGTGACCAAAATTCTTGTCAATAACAAATGGAAGTACATTACTTGTTGTCAGAAAATAATCTAGGCGTGAATAGGAATGATGCAGAGAGGACTAAAAGGTATAGTCATTTTCCGTGGCACGATGCAGCTTCCTGGGGTCAATCAGGACTGCCTCCTTCAGGACTGAATGAAGAGTCGCCTAAGACTTCATAGGTTTCATATTGCAATGGGATTGTCTATCCAAGGCCATATCCAACTTTACCTTGAAATCCCCATTGAGTATGACATAATCTCTGGTATCTTGAAGCACATCAGTGGCTAGATTCCTGAAAAACCTAGGATCATAATTTGCTGGGGCATATATGCTAATTAAGGATATTGATTCTCCTCCAATCTGGAATTTTACCAACTCCCATCTGCCTTGGGAATCGATAAGTGGAATAATATGGAGGATTCCAGGGTCCATTTCTGACTAAGCGGTATAAAAAGACAGATAGATAAATCAATAAAAAATAAATAAATCTCTCACTAGCATTGCAACATCATAGACCTTGTCTGCTAATTTTAATGATTATTTATGATTTAGGTGCATCTCCTTGAGAAGAATGCAAATATAACTTAACCATTTTCTTTTTAATAAGAGTATTTAAACCCTTGACATTCCACAATATAATGTTCCACTCTTGTTAATCCATCACCTAGGCACATCAGGTCAGAACGGGTCCACCCATCAGGCAAGGCTAGGTGGTCACCTAGGGCAGCAGCTTCTGGGGGGGTAGCAGAAATTCTCCAGGAACAAGTCAGTCCTCACATATGGGTGACGTCGGTGCCGACGGAGCCCTCATGCGGAGCAATCCCCAGCTTTCAAAGAAAGCCTTTGGGATTGCATCACGCATGCGCGGTCCCCTTCCTGCCCAAGGGTGCCTTCTTGCTCAGTCTCTTTTTTTCTGCAGAGCCCAATGGACGTCGTCCAAGTTTCCTCGTGAAAAAATTGTTTAAAAATCCAGAAAATTACTTTTCTGCTTAGCCAGTTCGATGCCGGTTTCCCTTCCCGCCTCGGCTCGGTACACCGGTATCGAGTCCGGTCCAAGTTTTTGGTTTTTCTCCTTAGAGACTAGCATTCACTACATTTTTCTTTTTAGTTGGCAGTCCGGTCCTTTGACATCACAGGGGCCCTTTTTCCCCCGATGGTTGCCAGCGGGTTTAAAAAGTGTGATCGGTGCATGAAGTTAATGTCTCTCACCAAAACACATGACTGCTGCCTCCGTTGCCTCGGGCCTGACCACGACCCGTAGGGTCTGTGGCCCGTGTAAGAAGATGTCTTCCAAGGCCTTGAGGAGCAGGCAGCAGCAGCATGATAGGATTTTTCCCGAGTCCGCACCCACCCGGGCCCAGACCTCATTGGAGGCCTCGACATCTCGGGAGCTTTCTGACCCTGAGTAGTGTCGAGTGTCTTCTGAAATGGAGTCTCCCTTGCGGGAACACTGGAGGAAGAAAAAATCCGTGAGGGCGGTGTCATCAGATGGCTCCAAACGGCCTTGTCCTTCGCGGGATAGGTCACGGAGCCAGACTCGCCGCACCAGATCCTCTGAGTCGGAGAGGCCTGCAAAACTCCCTCGCAAAGAACCGGAGACAACCAAGGCAGGTAAGCACTGTCCTCGTTGTAGACCCTCCTCCGGTAGAGCAGGCGTTGGGTCCTGACCCGGGAGCTGCGGAGCCTCCTGAGCTCGGTCTCAGGATGGCGGCCTTGGAGCGCAGCATCGCTGCCTTCATGGACCAGCAGCGGGCACTGATAGCTGGTCTCACCGGTCCATCTGCTGCAACCACCGGGACATCGACGTCGAAGTCGACCCCGGAGGCCGAGCCGATCCTCGAGTCACTAAGGTCTCGAGTCGATCCTCGGCCGAGGTCCCCCTCGACCTCCTGTTTGAAAACGAGGTCATCGAAGCTGTTTCCACCGGCGTCGGGGCAGTCGAGACCGAAGCCCTCGAGGCCGGAGCCTCTTGATTCCTCCTTGGAGGGGTCCAGGTGGGAAACGGAGGATGAGGAGTCACCAGACACCCACCGGACCAAGTATATTCCTTCGGATTCCCCGGGTTCTGAACCTCGGAGAAGGTCCCCCTCCCCCCCCCCCCCCCCGAGGACACCCGGTTCTTGGACTTCGTCCGGGACATGGCAAAGGCTTTGTCATTCCCAGCAGAGGCCGAGGAGGAGCCTCAAGCCGAAGAGCTTGAGATCCTCCAGTATAACTTTCCCCCTCAGGAAGCCCTTACTTTACCGGTGCCTCCCATTCTGGAAAGGCTGATGCTCCGCATGTGGGAGACACCGGCCTCGATGCCAGTGCTCAGTAGACGAATCAATTCCATCTATCGAGTTCGCAAGAGCCCTGGATTCCAAAAAGCACAACTGCCGCACAACTCCATGGTTGTAGAATCAGCCATGCGCCAGCTCAAGAGCCAGAAGACGCACTCCTCAGTTCCTCCTGGCCGGGAGGCCCGCAACATGGATGCCCTTGGCAGAAAGTGCTACCAGGGCTCAATGCTAGCATGCCGAATCCAAACTTACCAGCTGTACATGGGCATGTACCTACGAGACCTGGCAAGACGAGGAAAGGTACTGTTTACCACAACTACCCCTCATATCAGTCCTCCCCAGCTCCCCAAAAGGGGCAGCAGGCCAAGGGACAGGGGCATGGCCCGCGTAAGCAAAAAGCCCCCAAGCCCCAGGCGCCGGCTCCGGCCCAGCCTGGTGGGAGTTTTTGATTCCCAGAGCATAGTCCCTCTCTCCAAGGAGGCAAAGCCATGCACAGGAGGAAGGCTGTCCTTGTATGCCCACAGATACCTGGGTTCTCCAGATAGACCAGGTGGGCTATCGGCTACATCTCACCCAGGCACCTCCCTCTTACTTTCCAGGGGAGCCTCTCAGACCCCCTCTTCACAGGGACCTCCTCTTAAAGGAGTTAGCAGGTCTTCTCGAGGATCAGGTGGTAGAACCGGTGCCACACCACCTGAAGGGGAAGGGCTTCTATTCCAGGTATTTTCTGATGCCAAAGAGAACTGGAGGCCTAAGACCGATCCTCGACCTGCACAACTTAAACAAGTTCCTGGTGAGGGAAAAGTTCAAGATGCTTTCCCTTGGAATATTGCTGCCTTACCTCCGCCAGGGAGACTGGCTATGCTCCTTAGACCTAAACGATGCTTATACGCACCACCTCATTCATCCAGACCACAGACAATATCTGCGATTTGTGGTGGGAGGAAACCACTTCCAGTACAAGGTGCTTCCATTTGGCCTAGCTTCTGCACCCAGGGTGTTTACAAAGTGCCTAGCAGTGGTGGCGGCCTTCCTAAGAAATCGGGGTATTTGTCTTCCCCTACTTGGATGACTGGCTCATCAGAGTCCAGTCAGCCCTGGAGGCCCAACAGGCCACATCTCACACTATTCAGTTGCTACAGCACCTAGGGTTTGTGATAAATTACACAAAGTCCACTTTGGTTCCCTCTCAGGGACTGGAGTTCATAGGAGCAAGGTTAGATACCATTCAAGCAAGGGCTTATCTACTGGAAGACAGGGCACAGAGACTCGTGGCCCTAGTGCAGCAAGTGAGTCTCAGATCTCAGCACGGCACTTTCTACGCCTGCTCGGTCACATGGCCTCCACGGTACATGTGACACCCAATGCGCGCCTCCACATGAGAACAGCTCAGTGGTGCCTTAGGGACCAGTGGACACAGGCCACAGGTCAACTCAGAGACACCATAAAGGTGTCCAAATGACTGGTGCGGTCGTTGACATGGTGGCTTCAACCATGCAACCTACTGGAGAGAGTGCCTTTCCAGCTTCCCATGCACACGAGAGTGCTGACCACGGATGCATCCTTGCTGGGCTGGGGAGCCCATTGCCAGGAATTGTGCACTCAGGGTATGTGGTCTCCTCAAGAGAGCACACAACAAACCTTCTGTCGAAACCTGGCTTATCAGCCTGTCCTAATTCAGACGGACAACCAAGTGGCAATGTTCTATGTGAACAAGCAGTGGGGCACAAGGTCTCGCATCCTCTGCCAGGAGACCATGGACCTATGCTCGTTTGCAGTCAGCCAAGGTATGCATCTCAAAGCAGTTTACTTGCCAAGTCAGGAAAACATCTTAGCCGACAGGCTCAGCAGAATCCTGCAGCCGCACGAGTTGCAACTGGATCCCAGTGTAGTTCAGCAGCTGTTCCAGTGCTTGGGGTGGCCATCCATAGATCTGTTTGCGAGCCCACAGAATTACCAGTTACCCCGTTTCTGCTCCAGGCAGCCACACCCAAGCAGGGTGGCTGCAGATGCTTTCTTAATATCATGGTCAGTGGGCCTCCTGTATGTGTTTCCTCCCACGCCTCTGGTGGCTCGGACACTATTCAAGGTCCGTCAGGACAAGGCCTCGATCATCCTGGTAGCCCCCAGGTGGCCGAGGCAGCCATGGTTTCCTCTACTGCTTCAACTGGCGGCAGAGGCCCCGATTCTTCTGGGATTGCACCCCAGCCTCCTTTCACAGGAGGGGAGCACCCTGATGCATCCCAACCTCAGGTCTCTCAACCTGATGGCATGGCTGCTGAAAGGGTAGTGCTTGCACCACTTCTCCTCCCAAAAAATGTGGAGGATGTACTGCTCGCCTTCCATACTCCCACTCACAGCCTCCGGTCCATCCATGTCAACCGTCTTCACCTCCCAGCTCCCTCCAAAGCTCACTTACAATCCACCCGGAAATCAGCCTTTTTCTATTTGGGCCCCTCCCTCTGGAACTCCCTTCCCACTTCCCTCCGATTAGAAGAATCCTACCCCAAATTTCGTTCCCTTCTTAAAACCCATCTTTTCTCCTTAGCTTTTAATGTTTCTCTATAAATTTCCTCTGACCCCCCTCTTCTCTCCCGATTGCTGTCCTTTCCTCTTGTCTCCTGTACCTCTCAGATTATTGTAACTTTCTTTTCCTTTTCTATTTCAAATTTATTTTGTACTGTAAACCGCCCCGATGTAATGGGGGGCGGTATATCAAATATAAATAAATAAACAATAATAAGGAGGCACTCGACTAGAAAGACCTATGCGTTTAAGTGCCATATGTTTACGGTGTGGTGTAATAAACAGGCAGAAGACCCTTTCTCCTGCCAAGTGTTGGTGGTATTGTAGTATCTGCTTCACCTCTGAGATTTAGGCCTTAAGTCAAACTCTGTCTGAGTCCACCTTAGTGCCTTGTCAGCACACCACTCCCCAGTGGAAGGATGACCTCTATCTGTGCACCCTTTGGTGTCCAGGTTCCTGAGAGGTTTACTTCTGCTGAAACCCTTGGTTCGCCCTCCAGCGACCGAATAGGATTTGAATGTGGTCTTAGAGCAGCTTACTCGCCCTCCTTTTGAGCCGATGGCTACCTGCCATCTCCGCTTCCTCTCTTGGAAAGTGTTTTTCTTGGTGGCACTCACATCGGCCTGACGAGTGAGTGAACTGCAGGCTCTGGTGTCTGATAGACTATACACATGGTTCTATAGGAACAGGGTGGTGCTTTGCACTCACTCCAAGTTCCTTCTGAAAGTAGTCTCCTTGTTTCACCTCAACCAGGAGGTGGTTCTTCCGACCTTCTTTCCCAGGCCGCATGCCAGTCGGGCAGAAGCAGTTCTGCACACCCTGGACTGTAAGAGGGCTTTGGCCTTCTACATGTACGCAGGGACATCGAAGGACATCTCAGCTCTTCGTCTGTTATGACCCCAGTAAGCTGGGGATGCCTGTCTCCAAGCGTACCTTATCCACTTGGGTGGCAGATTGTATCGCCTGGGCATACAGGGCGGCCGATCTCCCATTGCAGGTTCGGGTCACGGCCCACCGGATCAGGACTAAGACTGCATCAGTGGCTCACTTCTGCTTTGTTCCACTGGCAGACATCTGCTGGGCCGCCACCTGGTCTTCAAGCCAGACTTTTGCGGCCCATTACTGCCTGTATAGGGAGTCCCAATTGGACAGTGCTTTCGGCCAGGCTGTACTCCGTAACCTATTCGAGGTTTAGGCAACTCCTACCCTCCGACCCTTGGTGTCAGGCTACCGGAGTGTTACGTTCTAGGTTGAACTCCTATCATGGCTGCTGCGGCTTTTCTAGATGGAACCTATTTTTTAGTTATGTGTTCTCAGTAGCCTATAGCTAGGGAGTCCCATATGTGAGGACTGACTTCCTGCTTGTTCCTGGAGAAAGCGTAGTTACTCACCTGTAACAGGTGTTCTCCAGGGACAGCAGGAATCAGTCCTCACGACCCTCCCTCCTCCCCTGGAGTTGCAGTCCTATCATTGATTTTATTCATTTTGCTTTCTTTTAGCTATGTCATTTGACTGAGCAAGATGGCACCCTTGGGCGGGAAGGGGACCGCGCATGCGTGATGCAATCCCAAAGGCTTTCTTTGAAAGCTGGGGATTGCTCCGCATGAGGGCTCCGTCGGCGCGGACGTCACCCATATGTGAGGACTGATTTGTGTTGTCCCTGGAGAACACCTGTTACAGGTGAGTAACTACTCTGTATCAGCATTTAAAGCAAAATAATAGATTTTGACAGCCACACTAATTCAAAGAGCCATCAGCATAGGGAGTGTGGGTACACATATACAAAGCAAATTTTAACATTTAAAGGATCATGTCAAATTATGCATTTTAAGAGGATTGTTGTTGGAAGGGTGGTGTTTAGATGATCGTGATTTAATTATCAAAATCCTTGGGGGGGGGGGAGGTGAGAATGTAAGGCTGAAGGTTTGCCTAGGACCTCTGATAACCTGGGCCAGCCCTGCATCAGGTATAGAAAAGCAAGCGGAGATAACCTATCAGATAAACTATACAGGTTTTGGCTTCAGTGTGAGACTGCTACTGTCCCATAATCAGGAATGAACAATGCTCTGACCCCATATTTATATATTCTCAGCAAGCATAGTAGAAAACGGGCTGCAACAGGCAGCCCAATCTTCAACCAGCACACACACATAAGGCCTAGAGGTACCATCATACACAGACTACCACTCCAGAAGAACTTTCAAATACCAAACTTTTATACCCCTCCCCCCAAAACACCTATGTCCCTAAATGCAACAGTGAGTGCCAACCCTTAACTTAACAGTCCTGTACTCTCTAACATTCAAAATATCCCACCAAGGCAAATCCCAATGCACAGACTCGTCACCCTACCCTCTGACCAAGAGTGCAGTTCCTTACGGAACTGGCACACACACCCTGTAACAAGACCCATACATATCCACCGGTCCAGACACACCACATCCACCTGCTTAGAAATCACTGTCCCATAATTGCACAAAACCACCAAGTTTCTCCCAACCAGCCACACAGCATTCAAACCCACCTTTGCCACACAGCCATCCATATGAGTGACAAAAAAACCCAACAACCCCCCCCCCTCCAAAACATATATAGAAGCCATTGCTCACATGTTCCCCATCCTGCCTAAAAGGAATAAGGGAAAACATAGCACAAACACCCAGGCCGATAAGCACAGCATCAGAGGTCCTGGCCCTAGAAAACGGACAATCACCACTTAGAAAAATGAGTCAAAAGAAAAGCTCCCAGAGAGCCACACAAAATGGCCGTCATGTCACTACTAAGAGACAGAAGTTTAGTGGTCTTCGGTATGTCAATGTTCTTCGATCTGGCTGCCTGACATTTTAGAGATGAAGTCCAGTATCTCTGCCAGGTTCTCAAAAGGACAGGTCACACTATGTAAAGTGACTTTCATGATGGTGGGATAGCATAAGGAAACCTCTCTCTGGACTTCCTTAATTGGTCCCAGAGATCAAGCAACTCTTTTCTTCTTTCTGCTGTGGTCTGCAGAAATCTGGAAGCACTAACACAACCCGCCCATGAGACTGCAGTGGGAATCGACATTTGACAGCCTGCATTACCTGTATCACATTTGGGTAATGGAGGACCTACAGCACGAACATCCTGGGAAATTTAGCACTGGCCACCTGCTGTGAGGGGACACAGTGCACATGTTCTGTTTTGAAGGCCAGGTTAAACTGGTGGCCCAGGTAACTCAGGGAGGAATTTCTGAAGAAACTCGATCAGATTGTTGCTCTTCTCTCCCTTGAATGCCGAGTACACACAAGTTATTCCGTCAGGGCATATTACTCCAGTCTTTGAAATTGCACTTCAGAGCCTCTATTCGCTTGCTGGTATGCTCAGTGGCCAAGTCATCTGCTGAGCGTGCAGTGACTTGTTTTACTAGCCAGTCTGTTTTAATAGCTGTGGTTGATAACTGCTGCTTATGCTACACAATTTCATTTTTGACCTCTTTCAGCACCATTTGGTTGTCAGTAAAGGAAGTCTTTGAGCAGCAGAATTTCCCTCATAAGCACAGGTAAGGTCACATTGTCATCTTTACCCTCACCATTTTGCAAGGAAAGAGAGATTGGACTTTAGTCTTTACCGCCTGAGTAGGGGATTTGCCTAAATCCAACTTGCTAGGCTTTCCTAATGCTATTCTGACCACGAACCTAGTGCAAATTCTGGCACTTGGACAGTTTTACAGGGAGGGAGATATGATGTTTTTGCACAGTTCCTAATGAAGCATTCTCCTTACACAGCCATTTTGAATCTGGTCCTCTAGCACTGTCCTGGGTGTATATACAGTTGTGATCAACATTATTGCCACCCTTGCAATTCAACCCCTTAATGTCCAATATCTCCTAAAAAAAGTAGCCAGTGAAATGGCTTTGGACTATATATGCACACATATTTCACACATAAAAGAATCAAATAAAACAAAACCAATTAAGAAGGAAATAGTATAAAAACTGGACATTGCCAGGACATGATTATTCAACTTAATAACCCCAATCCACTATGCCCCACAATATAATATTCTCAAATACAAAGGGATAGACAAATACATCAAAATTTTTGTCAGAACTAATGCCTTGAAGGAAAAAATTCCTCTCATGGCATGAACGTTCCATTTTTTCTTTTTATATTATGGGGACGCAACTCCTAACCTTAAGATATTCAAATCACAGGGTAACCTCGATTTAGTTATAGGAAATGAATCCAAAGATATCAAGCAACATGGACTATCAATCTGAAGAAACCTGAAGTCACCAGTGTAGGAACTAAATCCAACCCAATTATTGGACTTTTAGAAAGGTGTCTAAGCGAACCTATTCATAAACAGCCATAGGTCCAAGGTCGTTGTAACTCAAAGGAAGTATACTTAACTTTCCCAAGGATTCCCCTCTCGATGACTCGATACAATGTAACAATTACTCTCGTCATCAGAGTGCAGGGAAGAAGAAACAACCAGTCAATGTGGACCATCAAATCAGGCTGAGGAAAATCAGAACACTTATCTTCTCCTTAGATGCAATGATACATATTGTTGACCTAACGTTGTGTTTCGGGCTCCCGAGACTCCCAGCCCTTTTTCAAAACTCCGTTGACTTCAGGTTTCTTCAGATTGATAGTCCATGTTGCTTGATATGTTTGGATTCATTTCCTATAACTAAATCGAGGTTACCCTGTGATTTGAATATCTTAAGGTTAGGGGTTGCGTCCCCATAATATAAAAAGAAAAAAAGGAACGTTCATTCCACGAGAGGGATTTTTTCCTTCAAGACATTAGTTCCGACAAAAATTTTGATGTATTTGTCTATCCCTTTGTATTTGAGGACATGATTATTGGCACCCTTATAGACAATTCAAATCAGTTTGAACAGAACCACTACATTCCCATTGCAGTAAAATTAGATGCACCTGAGATCGACTGTCAGTACTCACATGGTTTGAATCAACCAATAAATGATGGCTCTAATGTTTAAAATGGCCACATTCACTTCCTGTTCCATTTTCACAATGGTGAGGACAACAGAGCTGCCTGAGACAGTCAGAAAAAACATTATCACCAAATATCAAATTTCAAAGGGGTTACAAGGCCATCTCCAAAGACCTTGGGATTCCTGTTTCTACAGTTTGCAATGTTATTAAGAAGTTTTCTGCTTATGGAACTGTCAAAAACCTCCCAGGACGTGGTGGGAAGAAGTCTTCAAAGGTTAGTGCAAACTGTTGGAAGAACACTATGTACAATATCCAGAGAGCTTAAGGCTAATCTGAAGCAATCTGGAATGGTGGTTTCAACCCACACCATATGCCGCGCCCTAAATAAGAGGGTGAAGGCCAAGGAGGACCCCACTACTCAAAGACAGACATAAAAAGGCATGCCTGATCTTTGCCCAAAGCCACCTTGAGAAACCACAATCCTTCTGGGAAAATGTTCTGTGGGCAGATGAAACCAAATTTGAGCTTTTTAGCAGTGCAAACCAGTGATACATTTACAGGCAAAGAATTGAAGCTTATAAACAAAAATAAAATCACCCTTTCTACAGTTAAATATGGTGGATCTTGTTTGGCTCTTTTGTTGCAAAAGGAACTGGAGGCCTGGAACGTATTAAAGGAATCATGAAGTCAGAGGACTACCAAGGTATTTTCTAGTATCAGAAAACTAGGTCTGGGTTGAAGATCATGGGTTCTCCAGCAGGACATCTAAAATTACAAAAGAATGGTTAGAAAGGCCAGCTATGAGTCCTGATATCGGTCCAATCGAGAATCTTTGGAAAGAGCTGAAATCTACCACTGGTAAAAGGAATCCTGGAAACATTCATGAGCTGGCAGTTGAAGAGTGGGAGAAATTACCAGCAGGCAGATGTACGAAACTTTATAGGCAGCTTCAAGAAACGTTTGGAGGCTGTCATCACTGCCAAGGGTTGTGCAACCAAATATTAGTGAAGGGTGCCATTAATGCTGTCCAGGTCATATTTTGTATTTTTTTCTCAGAAATTACTATGTCTAAGTTGCACAAACATCTTCTTTTTTGTATACCTTTGAACATACTATTAAAATATTACGACGACATACAGTTGGCATTTTTCCAATTATTTCTAAGATATTTTGTTCAAAATACCTAAAATGCAAGGATGCAAATAATGTTTACCATAACTCTATATCTTAAACAAAATTTAATTTATTAAAATTAGGGTGTGCAATTGTGAATTTTTGTAGGAGGTCTTGGAAGAAATTATGATAAAATGATCAGGATTGTTTAGCGTAATTCTCAAAATCTTGGATGTGGGGGTTGGTGTTGGGAGTGGAGGCAGGGCGCAAGGCTGAAGGCTTACTCTGGGTAATAATACCCTTGCAGTGGCTTCCCTCATTACTATTAATGTAGGCTGCGCACCAAGAGAGGGGAGGTCCAGCGTGTTCCTTTTTCTTCAGCAAAGCTGAAACAAGTTGAAAAGTGCACACTTTACAATGTGAAATAATGAAGTGTTTCCCTTACTCACAGGATTAGACATTCAGGGGCTACTACTGTCTGTATCACAGGAAGCGTTGGGACTGGGAGATCAGTGTCATAGGTAGGACATTCTAGGGAGATAAGGTTTCTAGATGAAATAAATGGCTGCTTCTTGGAGCAACTGGTTCAGGAAACCGACAAGAGGGAAAGCTATTTTGGATCTAGTCCTTAGTGGCACACAGAATCTGGTGCAAGAAATAAGGGTGTTGGGGCCAATTGGCAATAGCGATCATAGCATGATCACATTTGATTTAATAAATGAAAGAAGGATGGCAAGGAAATCCACAGTACTACCATTTAACTTTCAAAAGGGAGACTATGATAAAATAAGGAAAATAGGAATCATAAGAAAAGAAATGGAAAATAAAACCAAGGATGTTATTATGCCTCTGTACTATTCCATGGTGCGTCCACACCTTGAATATTGTGTGCAATTCTGGTCCCCTTATCTTAAAAAGGCCGCGATTGCAGTCACCTTCTCCTCTTCGCCCACAGAAGCAGCCTGTCCCGCAGACTGAAAAGGAGAAGCACACACAACAGTACTGTTGGCCGTGGCCGTAATTCCTCAAACCACGGGACACACTGCTCCCATGGGCACCCAGTACCAGTGCTTTCCTTTTCTTTTACAAGGTCAGCCAGCATACGCATTTGGCGCCCTTGAACACTGGCGCTCCCCTGCCATGCTTACCCCACTTATCTGCTGGGTTAACTGTAATTCAAATTTTAAAAAAGAAGATTTGAATAGCAGTGGTGGAACTTGGAGGAGGTGAGCGTAGCACACACTACACTTCCCTCTAGCAGTGCTGCCATGCTGCTTCATGATCATGTGACTAAGCAGCAGATAAAGCTTCTCATTTCCTGCTGCCATGGGGCTAAAGTCTCGTAATGAGAATCATGAGATATCATGGCTCATACTGTGAGACTGAGGCCCCATGGGAGCCCAAGATGAAGCACCTGATGCCTGGCCACACTGGGTGGGGGGGGGGGGGGGCTGAAGACTGGGATCAGGAGGCCATACAGAAGCACTGCTAGAGGGAAGTGTTCTGCTCCAAGAGAAGGGAGAAGAGGCAGCGTTTGTTCCCAGAACCCCCTACTTCATTCCTCCACATCCTTCTTTCCCAGGCAAAATCTCTTTTTAGATTGCTCTCCCCCACCACACTCTCACTGTGCACCTGACACCCCCTCCTTGGTCCCTTACACACATACATGAACACCCTGCCCCACACACCCACATTGCACTACTGCTTTAGACACCCCATGCTGACCAACTTCAAAAACACATTTCCATTTCTGAAGGGGACCCAGTCCTGACCCTCACTCCTTGGGAAACATGTTGTTATGCTACCCATTCTAATTCTACTCCCCAGGGCCCATGCAATCCTAGCTACACTACTATCCTGAAGAAAATAAGTTATCCTTTGCTAGTTTCAGGTAAGGAAAATGAGAAGGAATCATCAATTCACATATAGTCACACCAGCAGCTAAAGAACAAAACCACTGCAAGCAGAATGAAAACCATTTACAATATTCCCTTGAATAGCTGGTCCAAAAACCAACAAACCTCTGCTATACAAAAGTAGAGAAAATACAAAGGATTATCCTCTTCCTAATAGTGACAAATTGAAATCGGCATATCAAGGTCATATTAAAGCAATAGAGGTTATTAATATTACACACAACTCACATTGTACCTAAATAGCTTGGCACTGTACAGAGTGTAAAATATCTGAACAACAAATGCTTAAAGGCAATACAAGTATTTTGTACTAGAAAACACTTTGTATTGTACAACAGGAAGTGGAATTCCATTAAAAAAAATCTCACTCCCCCCTTCAATTCATTTGTTCCATAACTTGGACATCCATGCTTGTACCTGCCATTGTCCGTCTTCAATTTTGAGCTCGTGGGCACACAGCAACACTGCTGGCCACGCTCATTGGTAGCTTTACCGAGTAGCACTGGCCATAGTTTCATCTGATGGCACGTGTTTCCGGATCTTTCTTTGCATTGAAGTGATTTGAAATATTTTTTCCCACAACTTTTCTTTATGTTAAAGCTCTCAGTTTTTCTGTGATGTAGCAAGAGTCCCCCTGTCGTAAAATTGCAGGGTCTTAGGAGCCAGGTCAGGGAATGGTGGAGAGAGAGAATGTTTTGGAGCACACACTCCACTCTTCCCTCTCCTGTAAAGCCCCCATGCTGATCTGAGCCATTCTTATCCTCTTCCACCGTGGGACAGGCTGCTCCCTGCAGGCACACATCAGCATTTATGGCACTGCCTGTGATCATGGCCGCCTTCGGCCTGCGGGACAGGCTGCTGTCTATAGGCATACAGCAGCACTGCTGGTTGCAGTCGTGGAATCGAAGAGGAGAAGGGCATGATTGCAGCCAGGGCCAGAAGTGTTGTTCTGTGCCCATGGGGAGCAGCCTCTCCCATGGGCTGAAGGCCGCCATTGCAGTCAGGGCTGGAAGCGTTGCTGTGTGCCCACAGGGAACAGCCCATTCCACAGGCTGAAGACTGCCGCCATCACAGTCAGGGCTTGAAGTATTGCTGTGTGCCCATGGGGAACAGCCCGTCCTACAGTAGAAGAAGAGAAGCACACGCAGCAACACTGCTGGCCCTGGCCATGATCTTTCTTCAACCCGTTGACGCACAGCACCTTTTCTTTTAGGGGGTTGGCTGGCATACAGATTTGGCTCCCTTGGTGTCCTTTGGATAGTGCTGGCCCTACCAAGAACCTCTAGGGGATAAATCGGGGAGCAGGAGCCAATGACACTCACTGAGGAGTATTTGCTTAGGAACAAAGCTGGATTCTTGCAAAAGTACTGGAACAAGGAGGCTTCCACAAGGTTGAATCAAGAATCCAAAGCATAGAAAAGTCAAAAAATGAGGCAACATTGAAAGAGTGTGAACCGAGCTCTGGCTCTTTTCCTCCTTTGGGGTGGGGGACCAGAAGAGCTGGGCCTGCCCCCTTGATCTTCGATCAGTTTCACAATGTCTTCTTCTTCAGCCCATCCCCTCACAGTGATGAGTCACCAGCCAGGCACAACACGGAGAAGAACTTAATTGAGGTTCAGGTGCGTAGTGCTCCTGACCTGAAAAACTAGAAATCAAAGAAATCAAGATGAGAACAAAAAAATCATAAGCTACCAAGATGGGAAGAAGGATTGACTTGATCAAGTTTTGTTAAAGAGGTCAATCAAAGACTGGGTTTAAATACAGATCCAGTGGCAAAAAGATGGCTTCCAAGACAAATTAGCAGTCATGGAGCAATCCAAGGCAGCTGACCAGCCTGGTGGAGCCTGCTGACAGCAGATGGTTGAAGGTCAGAGATTCATCCAGGCAAGACTTTCACAGCAGTATCAAACACACGATGTCCATGTACACGCAGTCCCATGTACCTGCTCCTCCTTCCCTTCTCATGAACTTCTTTTCTTAGCAAGAACCTCATGGGGGAGGAAGATGAACAGCGGCAACTGGAACCGTGTACTGTGTCTGCATTGCCAGCAGTCTATACTGAATTGGCTGTGGCTCGAGAAGGAGCTTGAGTTTTTTCTTCAGTAGCCGCCAACTAGAGGGACTCTAGCTACATACCTTCCATTTCCTCTCACAGGCAAAGTACAATTGAAGCACTGACATATGCTGCTGCACTTCTATCTTTGATAGTCACACCCTTCTTAGAGTTTTCATGAGAACGATGTTCTGTCTGCCATGCTTATTTTTTGTCTGATTACTATTAGACCAGTTTCTAAAAGATTTAGCCAGCTGACTTTGACAGTTAGCTGGTTAAATCTGTTTGGTTAAAAATCTTCCCCTTCTGACTGGCGAAATCTTTGTGCACAAAGTCACCGTTTAAACAAACTAAATTGGTCAGAAACGGACTGGATTGAGGGGTGGGCTTCATATTTAGCCAGTTAGGAGCTGCAATAATTCTTCCTATTGACTTCCAAATATGAAAAATAAAGTCCCCACAATGTTGAGGTTCCCTTTCCTTCCTCCATTCACCCTTTCAAATAGAAAATATGTCTTCATGAGGTAACAATTAATTTCTCTCCCTTCTCCTACCCGCCTTCCAAAAAAAAAGGGCCATTGTCCCTACTCTAAACTTGCTCCTTCCCTGCTAATTCCTGTCCCCACAAAGTTTAACCTAAGCTGAGAGCAAGAACATAGGGTCTTGCCTCCTGTTCACATAAATATGGTATTTCTGAGAACCTGTTGGTACCTAGGCTTCATTTATTTGCTGCTTTGTCATTGAAATGACCAATTCCTGTTTGGAATTCAAGGGAATTGATCCCTTCACTGACCAATCCCTGTTCACATCTGAACAGGGATTAGTTCTTTACACTCCAGTGAATAAATAATTACTATGGGGTATGTTTACTAAACTGCGGTAATGTCATTCGTGGTAGGTTCCGCGGTAAAGGTAGAGATGCCCATATAAAGGCATGGGCGGTGCATCATTACAGCAAGCCTTGTAAGGTGCCTTGTAAGGTGCCCTGTAAGGTGCCTAGTAAGTTGCCATGTTAGGTGCCCTGTAAGGTGCCTTATAAGGTGCCCTGTAAGGTGCCTAGTAAGGTGCCCTGTAAGGTGCCTCAGAAGGCACCCTATAGGGCCTCCTAGGCTAAGCGCCATATTAGGCACCCTTGGACAAGTCAACGCAGAAGGCACCCTGGGCTATGGAACCATAGGTTAAGGGGCAGCTCTACCACAGCACAGGGTGTTGGCAATGTAAAGTACCGGAAAAACAGTTGGTGGCAGACGATGGGAATACGTGTCCCCCAGTGGAGGCGGAGGTGGCAGGATAGTTACAATGATGGGTGGACAGAGGTGTGGTGGTGCCATGTAGCTCAGGCACAGGCGAGGCAAGCACGATGAGGCGCAATGCAGGAAAGGGTAGCAGTGCAGGACATGGGCTGGCAGCCTGCACAGGCAGACAGGACTCTACACAGCTGCCAGACGCAGATAGACAGACCGAGGGAATGTTGGCAATTGTGGCGAGGGTATTATGGGCTGGAAGCGCAGATCTGCAAAAATATGACCTCTACAGGCATGCACACTATTTGAGTAGGACAGGCATGAGAGGAGGGAACAATGAGGAACTGAACCAATGAACACTGCCAAGAATGGCAATGTATTAACCAGTAGGCTATACCTCCATGGTGTATGTCATAGCAGTACCCATGCTGAATAGCTGTCTACAGCTGATCACCAAATGGGGTCTGCACCTCTCTGGTACCTCAGCTGGGAAAGACGAACTGACAGTGTGTGATACTGGCACAGAGTAGCTACAGACCATGCCATTGTGCAGGTTCTGTGGTCACCCTGAGGGATAGGATTGGTGCCCAGCACTAGGTCAGCAGTACATGTGGTGCTAGAGATGGGTCCTGCTGTACATCCCCATCACTACCAGTGTGTGAGAGGTGTTCCGTGCAGTGCAGCCGAAGGTAATTTGGTGTCCCTGTGGGACCAGACACCAGCCAGATTAGTGTGTACCCCGTGTGAGGGTCTGGCTGACATGGGCAGCTGTTATCAGGGCAGAGGGGTTCCTAGAATTGCATGAGGTGTGTGTAGCAGTGCCTGTATAGGTCACAGTGGTATACACTACATACCCCAAAGGGCCCACATCACACTTTTGTAGGTAAAGAACAGTGCCCCTGCCCCAGAGAAACAACCTCCATCCTGTTTGTACAAGACAGCCCTCCAGGGTTGGTGGGCCAGAGCCATACCTATGACTGGGACAGTGGCAGACCATCAGCAATGCTGGGGTTAGGTCTGGAAACCCCACTTGCCTCCCACCACTGTCTGCCAGTCACCAGCAGACAGCACAGTCAGACTGTACCTTAAAGGTGTTCCGACCACGCACAGTCTAACTGCAGACAGTCCACCAGGAACTATGTGCAGCAAGCAGGCATCTCAGTGATTGGGACCCCAGCACTGGGGAACACAAATATATCACTAGAGACAAATAGTGTAGAGCGCTATGTGGGAACCTAGACCTGCCATGGTCACTGCTCGTTCAGAGTGAGTGCCCTCCCAGCATGCCATGCTGTGGCCACCCTGTCCATGCAGGTGATGGTCAGGCACTACAGTGTCCTAGCCATTGCCCCACACCCTATGAAGATGCATCCTGGCCAATCTGCCCTGTCCGGGCCATACCCAGAATACCTTGCTCCTCATTATGCATCTAATCAGGCTAACGCTGGTAACAGTGGGACATTTTGGGCCCAGTGAAGTGTGGGCAGCCACAAAACAATGGATAGACATACAAACACGCTCACTCCTTTTGCAGCATTATACAAAGATAGAGGTGGTTGGCAGCCCTGCCCGCCACACTAGTCCTGAGCACAGTGCCAACATTGCTAAACTGTGCAGGGGGTAGTAGTAGTGCTTTGGTGATAACATCATCCCAGTGCTGGGGCCAACAGCCTGCCGCTCCATGCATCATTGAATTGTGAAGCCTGTGTGAGTGGGTGTTTGCATCCCTGTTCACCGCTGCTTTGGGCTTTGCACATGTTGCTGTTGTATCTGCATTGTAGGGTAAAATATAGGGACATGCTCTGCAGGAACCACAGCTGGGACCTGCACCTGTGACTCTCTGCTCCTGGACACACTGGCTGGGTGTACTGCACCACACTGTTGCCACAGATGCATGGTAGTCCCTGGGGCTACCTGCACTTTTCCTCAGCCAGACCTTTTATGTTGCACTGCACACCACGTACTGATGCAGAGCATGGCCTGGGTCCACTGCAGGGAGGTGGCACTGCCCCCTCCAGTACAGGCACATGCCCCCCTGCCAAGCTGACGTGGCCATTTGCTGTCAGTGCTGGTAGTGCGCAGTCCCAGGCCATCCACTGTGTAGGTAGGCACCTGCCTAGGGAGCGGGTTCTGGGATGGGGGGCATACATGGACATCCTCACATTCCCCCATCACTGCCTACCACTATTATGTCCCCTCCACATGGGGGCGGGATGGCTGGGGGGATGTCAGGTCTGTGCCCTAGCGACTATTGGCTAGGGTGGACCAGGTAGATATTGGTGGATTGTGTTTATTTATTTATTTATTTAACAAGTTTTTTATACCGCCTTGGTTAACTGCTGTCTTGCTGATCTCCGGTGTCTATGTTCCTAGGCGCCCGCCTGGTCCACTCTGTGCCCCAGCTGCCCATGCTACATGTCCTGCCTGCGGCCCCCTATGCCCCATTTGCACCATCGCCATAGTGGCCATTCATACTTTGGCACTATGGTATTGCTGTACATGAAGCACTACTATCACAGATTTTGGGCTCCCTGCCTGGGCTGTACATTGCTGACATGTAAATGGTTTCTCTCTCCTGCATATGTGCATCTAACGGCAGGTTTTCAATCGCGTTAGGATTCAGCTCTTCAAATCAGCGCATTAGTGTGAATGGAGCCTCTCCCCGCCCACACTCCGCCCATTGACCCCTTCTCTCCGCCCTCTCTCCACCTTCTGCGGTGTTTACCGCGCCGCGGAACGTTAACGATCGTTAACGTCTCATAGCGCGCATTAACGTTACTTAATGATCGTTAACGTTACGTAACACACGTTATGTAACGTTACCGCAGTTTAGTAAACATACCCCTAAGTGCTGGTAGGCTCCCGGAGTTAGCCAAGATAAGAGGAGGTAGGACTGTTCTTCTACTCCAGTAGGGTTAAATATTAGAAGGTTCAAGGTAGTAGGGGGAGGGGTATTCTGGGGAATGGGGCAGCAACATTTTTTTTAAGAAGGTAGATTGGGAGTTGAGGGGAGGAGATGGGGTCCACAGCTGCTGCAGTTGGGGGTGGGGTAGGTGTCTTCTGTGTTAAAGAACAAGGAAGAAACACAGTTTTGCTGGAATGTTTTTTTGTGACCACTTAGGCAGTGACTGATTTTCAAACTAAGCAAGTAACCCAGCTGCACTAAACCTAGCAGGTCAGATTTGACTGATTAGATTTAGCAAAATATTCAGCTGAAACTTAGCCAGTAGGGCCAACTAAGTGTTCGCCTACAGGTAATTGACTCAGACTTCAAAAAGAAATTGCTTGACTGTTTTTCCTATTTTTTTTTTGTGCTTGCAAGTTGCCTGCCTTGGAAAAAGATTTGACAACACTGAAGTCTCCTTCAAAAGAAGATGTTGCTGATGTCCTGAACTTCTATCACAGTAAGGTAATTAAGTAACCAGCAGACTGACTGGACGTTTATTTTATAGTGCAGAGATGGGGAACCTTTCGGGATGGGACATATTAATTATTAATGTCCTGAGGTGAGCAATGGGGAAAGAGGGAAGAGATCCCTTGAATACCTCACAAGCCAGTAGGCCTTTTCTCTTCTCCTCCTACCTACACAATTCTGTTCCTCCTACCTGCAGGGATCACAGCATGTCATAGCTGGGAGGAGGAGGAAGAGCTGACTCTTTTCCTTGGCACCTATACAACAGCAGATTTGGATAAGGAAGGGCAAGAGGCATGGCAGAGGAACTCTTGTACCACTCCCATCACGTGAATATTTTGTTTTATGAAGGGAGAGGCAAAAAAGAGGTCATAGTAGATCTAGCTCCACTCTCACTATGTGAACATTTAGTTTTCAGGGAGGGGAGAAAAGAAAGAAGGATGCAGCAGGAGCTGTTCCTGCTGCAAACAGCTGATTCTGGGGTCAGGGAAGCATAGTGGGAGCTCTTCTGCTGCCCTTTTTGCACAGACATTTGATTGTGGTGGTGTGAGCCAGAGACATGATAGACTAGATAAGATTTTCTTGTGGGCCAGAAGTTTCCCACCCTATGGAGGACATGGAAATTAAATAGCCGTTGATCCAAGGCTTTCATACGGCAAGAAAATAACAAACATACGAAGAGGTATATCAGGTCCTTTTGTCACTTGTTCGTCATTGAAGTTACATTTCATTGGATTCTCCCATTTCCCCTAATTACCTTTCTTTAGTTTTGCTTTGGTGAACTCATGCTTTCTTGCCTTAACAGTCACCAAACTTTTATTGATTTTCATTGTGTTTCATAAGTTTCAGAATACATACAAACAATTGCATAGCACAGAATACAAGGAGCAAAATAGCAGGAAAGCTAGGCCCTGGCATCCAAGCATGTGGGAGTCTAGCAACGAGCAAGCCCCTCCCTCCACTTCTGTTGACAGGAACCTGAAGAGCGGCCCTTGGATCCTTCCTTGCAGTGTTGGCTGGCCAGGTGATCAAGCAGCAGACCAGAGGCAGAGGAACAGGTGAGAAGTGGAGGCGGAGAGTGCAAAGAAGGGACCTTTGGTTCCCCATACTCGCACACATAATGGAGAGGCCTGTGGTGAATCTGACTTCTAGCAGGGGATATGTGGGGTATGTATGTACAGGGGCTGTGAAGATTGTATGGGTTGGTGTATGTGAGGTGTACATGACATATCTGCCAATATTGCATTTTTGGGGATGTCGGGGGAATATATGTGTAGAGTAGGTAGGGGCATTGTGTGTGTAACTGTAGGGCACATCCTCCCCCTTTCTCAGCACTCCTCCTCCGCTTCCTCTGCCTCCGATCTGCTGCTTGATCATTTGGCCAGCACTGCAGAGAAGGAGCCAAGGGTGGCTTCTTGGGTCTCTGTCAGCAGAAGGGGAAAGAAGGAGCTTGTTCACTGCTAGACATCCACATGTTTTTTGTGTCAGCGCCGGACTTTCCTGCTACCTTGTTTCTTCAGTCCCTGCCGAGCTGCCATCAATTTTCATGTGATCTTCCACACCCAAGCCTCTGTCTCTCAATGTATGTATCTGTCCATAGTGAGCTCTGAGCTCCCATCTGAGACAGCTCTTATTTAAGATCCTGCAACTGTGGTGGAATTATGAAAGGCGAACTCCTTTGTGCATCCATTTGGGGAGACTGCTGGTGTGACCATTGGAATGTATGTGGAAGCAGTGTTTAGAAGTTAAGAGTCGGTTTTAGGGTAAGTGATTGGGGGTTATAGCTGTTTTTGTGGGGGGGGGGTTGTGCTGTTGGTGATAATGGTTTGAGATTTAATGGGATGGCAGGGGAGGCACTGAGGTGATCTGTGGCAATAGAGGGAACAAGAATAATTAGAGGTTTTATTGTGGTAATAAAGGTATGTCATGGCCTAGAATTTTGTATTCAGTAGTAAAACATATTTTTTATATTAAAAAGATTTGGTTGACTAATTTAAATTTTTAAGACATTAAGGTTATCTATGATAAATGCTGGGTCACTTAGAAATAAAGTCTGACGTGGTTTTCAGAATCGCACTCTATGATAATCGAGTTTGTTGGGTTATAAGAGTGTGTAATGTTTTAAATCTCATAAGAAAGGGGGAGGGGTTAGGGCTATTTTTAGGAGTTAGTTTAATAGTCTGTTGTCTGCTTTTCCGTTGCATGGGGACTATGAGGATACTATGGAGAAAGATTTTTGTTTTAATTTTTATTTGATTTATAAGGCTTCGGAGGGTGTAGAGGAGGGACCCTCATTACTTACACAGATGATATTTGATTACTTATCCCAGTTCAGGATTCTTTGGAAGAGACATCTGAATTCTTGAAGGATTGTATTACATCTAAAAAGGTCTGGCTGAAGGAAAATAGTGTACTTGGAAAAAACTAAGGTTTTGGAAATATTTAGAAATCTACAGTTGCAAAGGATGTTCCTTATCGTTCCTCCAGTTCAGTCCTCTACCTCTGGGTTGTCAATCTCCTCCTGCAGCTTGGAGACTGGTATGTCAGAATGATGACATCACTGGATATAGCCTGCTGCACTCCTACTTCCATCCCAGTGTTACCAGTCTCCATGCAGCAGGAGGACTTGACGAGCCTTGTAGAAGGGCTCTCTGGAGGAATTGATAAGGAGCCTATTGTATAGTGCGGTTAGCTAAGAGGTAGAATTTGGCTGTTATTTGGCATTGCTTCTTTAACAAAAAAAAAAAAAAAGAAAGCATAGGAAAGTGCCTCCCGGCTTTCTTGCTCCCTGCCTGTGCCTGTTGGGGCATTTCGGGGGTTCTGGCTCAGGAATTTTGAGTTTTCCCCCCTGCGGAGCCCAGAGGTCTCTCCCCCCGGACTCTTCGGGGGAGAGCCCATCTCACAGAAGTCAGCAGTTTCCAGACAGCAGGGCCTGCCTTACCGCGGCTTAGCTGCCTGCCCTAGATCACAGCAGCAGAGCTTCGGGCCGGTTCTGGAGGTATAAAGCAGATTGATTTTCGCAGGGCAGCTGCAGGCCTGGCCGGTAAGTCATCCACCGGCGTCAGGCTGTTTTTCTGCGGGGGAGGCATTCTCTGCAGTACGGGGGCACTCGCGGTGTTTTTGGCGCCCTTTTTCCCGCTTGGCGATTTTCTCGGCGGCCATTGTCGGTGCCGTGGAGCAGCCGCGTGTTAGCGGGGAGACTGCCGTTTCAGTGACAGGGCGAATCGGAGGTCCTATTTCTTTTGGTTTTCATTTGTTTTAGTTGTTTTAATTGCTCAATTGTTTTTTTTTTGGGGGGGGGCTTCCCTTGTTAGTTGGGTAGTTCGTCTCTTCAGCCATCCCACAAGGAAGGGGGGGGGGGGCTGAAGGGGAACTCTTTTCCCGAGGGAGCAGTGCGTTAAAACAAGAAAAAATAATAAAAAGGGAATAAAGCAGAAGACTGACTCTCTCTTCGGGTTTGCCAGGCTGCTGTTGGTTTCAAAAAAAAAAAAATACAAGACTGCTAGAATAGATGAGAGTGCTTGAGGTAAGCCCTTGGGGGTCTGGCTGGGGTGATATATGGCTGCCAGACCTCAGTGTATTGTGTGTGGCACTAGGAGGGGCATGGTAGCTAATACCGGGGTTTGCCGGGGCTGTGCGATCCTCTCATCCGCGGTGGAGCAGCAGATGGAATTGCAAGAGCCCCCGGAGGTGCAGGGAGCGCCTGCGGGGGCGCGGGCTGTGTCCCCGCGGCCTCCGGCACAGGGACCGGCATTGGAGGAGCTGGCGGGGCCCTCTGGCGTCTTTCTGCCGGCCCCGGCACTGGCTCTCGGTGAGTTTAGTCCTGAGTTTGTGCTGCTTATGCATCAGGCTTTCTGCCTGCGGTGACAGGGCAAAGGAGCGGGCTCCGGGTCTCTGGCATCTCAACCTCAGCAGCTGGGGGTGGCCAAGGAGTTAGACGAGGGGCCGCTGGCGCCTAAGCGAGCGAGGGCTAGGGACCCTGTGTTGGCGGAGGGCGACTGGCCTGAGGCCTCAGCACCGGAATGGGATCCGGAAGAGGGTACGCAGGACCTCGAAGACGGGGAGATCCCTGAACCCGAAGATCAAGCTAAGATAGTTAGGGTCTTCCGCAGAGAGGAGTTGGCGGCCTTGATTTCGGAGACCTTGCAGATGTTGAATCTTGCTATGCAGACAGCGGTGGAAGATGAGGTTGAAGATCCTGTCATCCAGGCAGTTCGACAGACACAGGTGGTGTTTCCGGTGCACAAGGTGGTTGACAAAATGATTCAAGATGAATGGGATAAGCCGGAGGCAGGTCTGCGGGGCTTACGGACAATGAATAGATTGTATCCTTTGGCCGATAAGAATAAGGAAAGGTTCCAGGCACCGTGGGTGGATGCGGTGGTATCGGCAGTTACGAAAAAGACCACCATTCCGGTAGAAGGAAGTGCGGCCTTGAAGGATACCCAGGACCGTAAGGTTGACGGTCTGCTCAAGCAGGCTTTTGAAGTGGATTCTATGTCACTGCAGGCCTCCATCTGTGGAGCTTGGGTGGCCAGAGCATCTCTGCGATGGGCCCAGCGACTGCATCAGTCCCCGCATTTGGATCTCGAGGAGCTAAAGGAGCTGGATCGGCTGGAGTCCGGGGCAGCCTACTTGGCGGATGTGCATTACGACTTGATCAGGGCGCTGGCTAATAGCACAGCATCTGTGGTGGCCGCCCGTAGATCATTGTGGTTACGGAATTGGGCAGCGGACGGACCTTCAAAATCCTGCCTTAGCAAGCTTCCATTTAAGGGGGGTTTGCTGTTTGGAGAGGATTTGGATAAGTTAGTGAAGGACCTGGGTGAGTCCAAGGCGGGTCGACTTCCAGAGGATAAGCTGAAGCAGGGCAAGTCTGGCCAAGGCTTTCGGGGTCAGTTCTGAGATTTCCGGAGATTTCGTTCGTCGCGTTTCAGTAGTTTCCAGAGGGACTGGTATCCGTCTCGAGCCCAGGGATTTCGCGGGTTTCGGGGGGGTGACTAGAGGCTTCTCCTCCAACCCGGCTACCTCATCACGTAAGTCACAATGAAGCGAGGCGGGTCCCGGCGGAAGGTCCTCCCATAGGCGGGCGGCTTCGGGAGTTTCTTTCCGCTTGGACCCACATCACCTCCGACTAGTGGGTGCTGGAGATAATTCAGCACGGCTATGCGCTGGAGTTTTCAAGACCCGTGCGGGATTCCTTTGTCATGTCCCCTTGCAGGGGCCCCAAGAAAACGGCAGCGGTTTGCGGAACATTGGAACGACTCCTTCAGTTGGGAGCCGTGGTAGAGGTCCCCAAAACCGATTACGGCATGGGTCGGTACTCGATTTATTTCGTAGTGCCGAAGAAGGGCGGCATGTTTCGGCCCATCCTAGACCTGAAGGCCGTGAACCGTTGTTTAAGTTTGCCACATTTCCGGATGGAGACCCTGCTGTCGGTCATAGTGGCGGTGCGTCACGGGGAATTCTTGATGTCTCTGGATCTTACGGAAGCGTATTTGCACGTCCCCATCCGGTTGGCTCATCAAAAATTTCTGCGGTTCGCTCTTCCTTGGGGTCATTATCAGTTCCAGGCCTTGCCTTTCGGTTTGGCCACGGCGCCGCGGACCTTCACCAAAATCATGGTGGTGGTGGTGGCGGCAGCGTTGCGCAAAGAAGGCATTCTTGTCCACCCTTATCTCGACGATTGGTTGATCCGTGCCAAGTCCGAGGAGGAGAGTTTCCGGGTGACAGACAGGGTGGTGAAATTTTTGCAGGGTCTGGGTTGGGTGGTCAACACGGCCAAAAGTCAGTTGAAGCTCACCCAGAACCTCGAATACCTCGGGGTCCGGTTCGACACCAGAAGGGGGCAAGTGTATCTGCCGCACAAGCGGGCCGATGGCTTGAGGTCCCTGGTCAGACAGTTTCTGTCGGTGTCAGCACCGTCGGCGTGGGATTATCTCCGAGTGCTGGGCACCATGGCGGCGACGCTGGAAGTGGTGCCATGGGCCAAGGTCCATATGCGGCCTCTCCAAAGAGCACTACTCCGCCACTGGGTCGCATCAGGCCGATTCCTTGAACAAGCGGCTTCCTTGCCCGATCAACGTCAGACGCTCTCTTCGTTGGTGGTTACTCAGGTCAGTGCTGACAGCCGGCATGCTGCTGGAGCAGCTGGAGTGGCTTCCGTTGTTGACGGATGCCAGTCTAGCAGGCTGGGGAGCCCACTGCGGGAGCCAGTTTGCGCAGGGGCTTTGGTCTCCGCTGGAGGCCTCATGGTTGATAAACCGGCTGGAACTTCGAGCTGTTTTCCGGGCTCTTCAGGCGTTCGAAGAGGTGTTGTGCGGTTGACCCGTAAGGGTGCTCTCTGACAACTTGGCGATGGTGGCGTACATCAACCGCCAGGGGGGCACGGGAAGTGCCGCCATGGAGGAAGAAGCGACAAGTTATTTGCCTGGGTAGAGCTTCGGTTGTCCGCGATCTCGGCAGCGCACATTGCCGGAAAGGACAATGTCACAGCAGACTTCCTCAGCAAGGTTCAGGTGGATGCGAGGGAGTGGGAGCTGCATCCCGACATTTTCACACAGATAATAGATCATTGGGGAACTCCAGTGATGGACCTCATGGCGACCTTCCGGTCGGCAAAGTTCGCCTGGTTCTTCAGCAGAAGGCGCGAAAGGATGTCGGAGGGCATAGATGCGCTGTTACGACAGTGGCCGTCCGACGGTCTTCTATATGTCTTTCCACCATGGGCGTTGATAGGCAGAGTAGTTCAAAAGATCGGGGCACACGCGGGGAAAGTCTTGTTGGTGGCACCCGACTGGCCGAGGCGTCCTTGGTACGCGGATCTAGTGCGCCTCTTGGACGGCGTGCCCTGGCGGCTTCCGGTGCGGGCGGATCTGTTGCGGCAGGGTCCGCTGTTCATGCCTCAGGTGCATCGGTTCTCGCTTACGGTATGGTCATTGAGAGGGCTAAACTGAGAAAGAAAGGCTATTCGTCGGCGGTAGTGGCGACCTTGCTTAGAGCACGAAAGCAGTCGACATCTTTGGCGTATGTGCGGGTCTGGCGTATTTTTGAGGATTGGTGTTCTAGACGTCAGGTTCGGGCGACCACTGTGTCCGTTCCGGTGGTCTTGGAGTTTCTGCAAGGCGGGTTTGATAAAGGTCTTGCAGCCAGTTCCTTGCGCGTCCAGTTGGCAGCCCTTTCCTGTTATCGTGGCAGGGTCAATGGATTGCCCTTAGGGGCTCACCCTGATGTGGGTCGCTTCCTGAAGGCGGTCGCTAGATTACGGCTGGCGCATAGGGTGTGCATTCCGCCATGGGATCTCAATCTCGTCCTCGTGGCGTTAGCCAAGTCGCCCTTTGAGCCTTTGCGTTGTGCATCAGTGAAGGATTTGAAGTTAAAGACGGTGTTTCTGGTGGCGATTTGTTCGGCTCGAAGGATTTCGGAGTTGCAAGCATTATCGTGCCGGGAACCATTCTTATCTTTTTCCAGGGAGAAAGTGGTTCTACGTCCGGTCCCGTCCTTTTTGCCTAAGGTGGTATCCCCTTTTCATTTGAATCAGTCAGTGTGTTTGCCCGTTTTTGGGTCTCTGGAGGGCGGCGGTTCGGATCGCAGCCTTCGTCGTCTTGATGTGAAGAGAGCATTGCGTCAGTATTTGAGGGTAACGGAGTCCTTCCGTAAGTCGGATCGGTTGTTTGTTTTGTTCGGTGGAGTGCGCAAAGGGGAGGCCGCGGCTAAGGCTTCCATCGCTCGGTGGGTTAGAGAGGCGATAGCCTCCGCTTATTTACTTCAAGGTCGGGTTGTGCCCGTCGGATTGCGGGCGCATTCCACCAGAGCGCAGGCGTGTTCCTGGGCGGAGCACAGTTTGGTTCTGCCGGGGGACATTTGCAGGGCAGCGACTTGGTCGTCGCTACACACTTTCAGCAAGCATTACAGGCTGGACGTAGCAGTGGCTTCGGATGCTTGTTTTGGGTCGGCGGTTTTGTCCGCTGGCTGGAAGGGTCCCTCCTAATGATTACTGCTCTGGTACATCCCAGAGGTAGAGGACTGAACTGGAGGAACGATAAGGAAATGATAATTACACTTACCTGGTAATTGTAGTTCCTTGAGTGACGACAGTTCAGTCCTCCTTCCCGCCCGGGTGTTTCTAAAAGGTTCCAGGTTTGGTGCCGAGCAGAAGAGTGTTACAGGTGAGTCCAGATTTCTTAAATTTGCTGTGGTGTTCACTTTCTCTCTGGCAGCGCAGGGTGTAAGAAAGCCTTGCCGGAGGGGGTGGATGGTTAGGCGGTCAGTATTAGTTGTGTTACAATGTTTATGGTTGGCTACTTATTTGTTTCTCCTGTGAGTCTGCTTTGTTAATAGTTCACACTGGGATGGAAGTAGGAGTGCAGCAGGCTGTATCCAGTGATGTCATCATTCTGGCATACCAGTCTCCAAGCTGCAGGAGGAGATTGACAACCCAGAGGTAGACGACTGAACTGTCGTCACTCAAGGAACTACAATTACCAGGTAAGTGTAATTATCATTTTTCAATTTTGAGGCCCAAATATTATGTGAATGAGAAGTTAGAATAGGTTCAGAATTTGGGAATCATATTGGATTCCACTATTTTTATGAAAATGCATATTGGTTAGATTGCATGGGATGCATATTTTAGACCGGGCTATTGCACAGACTTCATTATTTATATGGTGATGATGTGTGTACATTAGTGCAGTCCCTCGTTTTGTTGAAATTGCAAGCATGGTATTGTTTAAAAATAATATTTTTTGAAGCCCAGACCAGATGTATTCCACATTTTAAGAAAGGTGGAAGAAAGGCCAAACAACTGCCAGCATGGTTTAAAAGTGAGGTCAGCGAGACTGTTATAGCCAAAACATCATCTTTCAGAAAATGGAAAATAGAGCCAAATGACGAACACAGGAAACAACTTAAGTACTAGCAAGTTAGATGCAAGGCATTGATAAGACAGGCAAAGAGAAAATTTGTAAAGAAGCTTGCCATGGATGCAAAAACATCATAATAAAAATATTTTCAAGTACATTGGTAGCAAAACCTCGTGAGAGACAGTTCGACCATTAGATGATAGAGGAGTAAAAGGAGCACTAAGGGAGGACAAGGCCATAGTGGAGAGACTGAATTACTTCTTTGCTTTGGTCTTTACTGAAGAAGATGTAGGGAGTTACCCATGCCAGAAGTGATATTTAAAGGTGATTTATCAGTGGAAATGAAACAAATCTCGATAAGCCTGGAAGATATAGTATAGCAGTTTGCTAAACTAAAGAATAGCAAATCACCTGGACTGGATGATATACATCCTAGGATGCTGAAAGAACTCAAAAATGAGATTGCAGACCTACTATTAGTAAACTCTGAACAATTATTAACATCATAAGAACATAATATAACTTAAGAACATAAGAAATGCCATACTGGGTCAGACCAAGGTCCATCTAAAATGCAGTATCCTCTTTCCAACAGTGGCCAATCCAGGTCACATACCTAGCAGGTTCCCGAAAAGGCACACAAGTTCCAAAATGCTTGTCCTGGGGCAAGCAGTGGATTTCCCAGGTCCTCTTTAATAATGGCTTATGGACCTTTCCTCCAGGAAATTGTCCAAATCCTTTTTAAACCCAGCTACACTAATAGCTTTTACTACATCCTCCGGTAACAAAATTCAGAGTTTGATTACGCGTTGAGTGAAAAAATATTTTCTCTTATTAGTCTTAAATGGGTTACATTGCAGCTTCATTGCATGTCCCCTAGTCTTTCTACATTGTGATGGCGTAAACAACCGATCTACGTTTACCTTTTTCCATTCCATTCCTTAATTTATAGACCTCTATTATATTTCCCCTCAGCTGTCTCTTTTCCAATTTGAAGAGCCCTAATCTTTTAAGCCACTCCTCATAGGGGTATCTT
The DNA here is from genome assembly GCA_033557465.1 of Ichthyophis bannanicus. Lineage (NCBI taxonomy): Eukaryota > Metazoa > Chordata > Amphibia > Gymnophiona > Ichthyophiidae > Ichthyophis > Ichthyophis bannanicus. The sequence continues at coordinate 158,165,853 of CM066043.1, read as the reverse complement.
TCCATCCCCTTTACCATTTTGGTGGCTCTTCTCTGTACCTGTTCTAATGCCACATTAGGAACCACCACCCAGGAAAAAGATTTAGGTATCATTGTGGATAATATGTTGAAATCCTCCACCCAATGTCAGAGGCAGCCAAGAAAGCAAATAGAATGCTAGGAATCATAAGAAAAGGAATAGAGAATACAACCAAGGATATTATAATGCCTCTGTCTTTCCATGGTGCAACCACACCTTGAATATTGTCTGCTATTCTGATCACCATATCTTAAAAAGGATATATCAGAATGCTATTCTGATCACCATATCTTAAAAAGGATATATCAGAATATCCTTTTTAAGATATGGTGATCAGAATAGCAGACAATATTCAAGGTGTGATTGCCCCATGGAAAGACACAGAGGCATTATAATATCCTTGGTTGTATTCTCTATTCCTTTTCTTATGATTCCTAGCATTCTATTTGCTTTCTTGGCTGCCTCTGACATTGGGTGGAGGATTTCAACATATTATCCACAATGATACCTAAATCGTTTTCCTGGGTGGTGGTTCCTAATGTGGAACCTTGCATTGTGTAACCATAGTTTGGGTTGTTCTTTCCTAGGTGCATAACTTTGCACTTGTCCACATTAAATATCATCTGGCATTTGGATAGCCAGTCTTCCAATTTATCAAGGTCTTCTTGCAATTTTTCACAGTCCTCTTGCATTTTAACAGCTTTGAATAATTTTCTGTCATCTGCAAATTTGATCACCTCACTTGTTATTCCTATTTCCAGGTCAGTTATGAATATGTTAAAAATCAGCAGGTCCAGCACAGATCCCTGAGGTACTCCACTATTCACTTTTCTCCACTGAGAAAAATGGCCATTTAGCCCCACTCTCTGCTTTCTATCTTTTAACCAGTTCCTGATCCACAATAGTACACTGCCTCCAGTCCTATGACTTTAATTTGCCAAGACTTTCTCATGAGGGTCCTTGGAAAAACTGTTCTGAAAATCCAGATACGTTATATCCAGGGCCAGCTCAACCACTAGGCAAACTAGGTGTTTGCTTAGGGCAACATCTTCCAGAGGGAAACAAAGCAAGGCATTCAAAGCTAAATAATAGATTTTGACAGCTAGAAGGGTTGTAAAGCTTGAGGTTCGCTTAGGACAGTAGTACCTGCAAACTGGAAAGTAGCCAACATAATGCCAGTTTTTAAAAAGGGTTCCAAGGTAATCCAGGAAACTATAATCCTGGTGAGCCTGAAATCAGTACCATTCCAAATGATTGAAATTATTATAAAGAAAAAAATTACTGAACATATAAATTGTCATGGTTTAATGGGAGAAAGCCAACATGGATTTAGCCAAGGAAAGTCTTGTCTCACTAATCTGCTATATTTTTTTGAAGGTGTGAATAAATAGGTAGATAAAGGTGAGCCAGTTGATACTGTGCCATTTGGATTTTCAGAAAGCCTTTGACAAGGTCCCTCATGAAAGACTCTTGGCAATATTAAAAAGTCATGAGACAGGAGACAGTGTTCTATTGTGGTTTGGGGATTGGTTAAAAGATAAAAAAACAGATTCGGGTTAAATGACCAATTTTCTCAATGGAAAAAAGTGAATAGTGGAATACCCCAGGGATCCGTGCTGGGCCCACTGCTTTTTAACATATTCATAAATGACCTGAAAATGGGAACAAGTGAGGTGAACAAATTTTCAGATGACACAAAATTATTCAAAGTTGTTAAAACACGTGAGGATTGTGAAAAATTGCAAGACGACCTTGAGAAATTGGGAGACTGGGTGTCCAAATGGCAGATGAAATTTAATGTGGACAAGTACAGAGTTATGCACTTAGGGAAGAATAACTGAAGCTACGGTTACACGTTGCAAAGTTCAACCTTAGAAATCACCACCCAGGAAAAGGATATCTCCAGGAACAAGCAGGAATGTAGTCTTCACATATGGGTATCGTTGGTACTGACGGAGCCTGCGCGGGAACGCTCCTCAGTGTCCAATTAGAAAGCTTTTGGGAGCATTCCACAGTGCCTGCGTGCTGCCTTCCCGCCTTTCCAACTGCCTCTCTCCAGTTCTTCGTTTTCCGCGGAGCCAGCAGGTCGTCGTTCCTGTCACCGCAGAAAGGTTTTTCCTATTCTCCTTCTTTTTTGTGATCGTGTCTGCCTTCCCTCAACACTAGACCGGTACCACCACTTCTGGCTTTCTTTCTTTAAAAAAAAAAATTTTTTTTTCCTAATCTTTTTCTTCTTCAGGTGCACTCGCCATTTTGGGCACTAGGCCCAAAATTCCTTTAAAATGGAAAAGCACGCTTCGGGTTTTAAGAAGTGTACCAAGTGTGGTGGTACCATCTCCGTCACCGACACCCATGAGTGGTGTCTCAAATGTTTAGGTCCTGACCACTCCATTTCTGAGTGCATGGCCTGTGGGATGATGTCAAAGAGGGGTCGGCAAAACCGAGCTGCTAAGCTCAGCACCCTTTTTCCCTCCGATGCAGCCTCTGTGGCATCGACGTCTTCCAGGGCTTCATCTTCCTCCCATGGATCTCAGGTAACTAAACATAAATCTGGCCGGTCCTCAAAGGGTAGATCTCCTTCCAAGCATCGAGATGCCTCTGGCGTTGTCCTTGAGGGACTTGCACCGGCAAAATTTCCCCGGCGGGAGGCATTGGCTTCCAAAGCATTATCGGGGCTCCAGGATGTTCTCGAGGCCTCAACCTCGGCAGAACTACTGGTGCCATGCTCTGGGGTACCAGCTGCTTTGTCCGGTACTGACACCCAGGCATTGGCAGCGTCGATAGACCAGAGATTCTTGGCTATTGAACGCAGTCTGGTGGCATTCCTTGCGGCATCGGTGCCTTCAGGACCGTTTCAGACAATTCAACCGTACCGGCACCAGTTCCGGTACCGACAGCATCGACATGGGTGTCTGCGTTGCTGGCACCAAGTCTTGCTGTGCCTTCCGGTATCGACAGACCGGTACTGATCCCCCCTGATACCGACTTTGATCGGTACAGGTATCGTGCTCTACAAGAGCACTCGGATAGGAGGTACTTTGAATCCTCAGAGGAGTCCGAGGATTCTGACAGCTCGGTCGGTACTGGAGTACTTCTCCTGGAGGAGCCTTCCTCTCCTAAACGTAGGATGTCTCCTCCAGAGGATATATCCTTTCAGGATTTTATCCAGGAGGTGGCTCGAGATCTTTCCATTACAGTGGCTCCTGAGACAGAGCCCAGAGCAAAGGAGTTGGAGATTTTACAATATCCCAAAGCTCCTAGGGAGGCAGCTACTTTGCCTATTCATGAGATCTTACATGATCTCATGTTAAGAATGTGGGAAACACATCTTACCACCTCTCCTCACTCTCGTAGACTGGATACCATGTATTGAGTGCCTCCTTGTCCTGGCTTCCAAAAGACTCAGCTTCCTCACCACTCCATTGTAGTGGAATCAGCTTTGAGAAGGATCAGGAGTGCAAAGAGGCATACCTCTAATCCTCCAGGACGTAAGTGCAGAACTTTGGATGCCTTTGGGCGTCGTACTTTCCAGGCTTCCATGCTTTCCTCCAGGATCAGTTCCTATATTTTGTATATGGGAATGTTCCTCAAGGAAGTCACAGGAGATTTGGAGCTTATGAGCCCTCTCCTTCCTGATGATAAGAGGCAGGATTTTCTCACTCTGGTTAAACATGCCCAGGATGTTTCTGAGTTTGTCAACCGTGCAGCTTTTGACTGTTTTGAGTGCATAAGCAGAACCTCTGCCATTGCCATAGGTGCACGTAGAATTGCCTGGCTCCAGGCATCTGACTTAGAACTCTGGGTACAGGACAAACTGGGCATTATCCCTTGTACAGGTGAGAATCTCTTTGGCAAAAATTGGCAAGAGAAAGCTAATGAACTGGATGCTGATAACTCTACTTTGGACAGAGTATCCAAGGCTACAGCTGACCCTGCAAGGAAGAAATCTTTCAAGAAACCATTCTTCTCCAAAAAGAAGAGGTTTTACCCCTCTTATACCCAGCAGGGACGTTCTGCAGGTCCGTCTGCCTGAAAGGGTCAGCAAGCACCTAAACAAAGGAAAGCAAAGACTGCTAAGCCTCAACCGTTTCAGCAGTCTCAGCCTCCACAAGGCCTTTGACTTCCATGTAGAGAACTTAGCCTTCCTGGCCCTCAGCAGACCAGAGCCTTCCACCATTCCAGGAAGGTTGTGTCATTTTGCCCCCAGATGGGGGCAGATAACAGCAGAAGATTGGACTCTTTCCATTGTAAAGGAGGGGTACAAGCATTACTTCCTTCGCATGCCCCCTCCTACAATGGTAAGACAGTTCAATTCTCAGATCTCTCTCAAAACCAGTTAAGTCAAGAGGTCACTATGCTTCTTGCCCAAGGGGCAATAGAAGAGGTACCCATTCCCCAACAGGGTACAGGGTTTTACTCCCCCTATTTCCTTATCCCAAAGAAAACAGGAGGACACAGACCTATTTTAGACCTCAGAGAATTGAACAAATTCCTGTTCAAAGAGAAATTCAAGATGGTTTCTTTAGGAACTCTTCTGCCATACCTTCAGAGTCAGGATTAGCTTTGTTCTCTAGATCTCAAGGATGCGTACACCCATGTTCTTATCCATCCAACTCACCGAAGATTCCTTCGGTTTCTATTTCAGGGGAAGCACTACCAGTACAGGTTTCTTCCTTTTGGCCTGGCCTCGGCACCAAGGGTGTTTACGAAATGCATGGCTGTGGTGGCAGCCTTTCTTCGCACTCTAGGAATATTCGTCTTCCCTTACTTAGACGACTGGCTCATTCGAGCCCCATCAGAGCCAGAGGCCAGGATTTCTCTGTCTTGCACAATGCGTATCCTTCAATATTTGGGCCTTATCATAAACATCCCAAAATCCAACCTAACTCCTACTCAGTCCCTAGAGTTTATAGGAGCTATGCTGGATACTACAAAGGGGTGGGAGGAGTGGCCTAGTGGTTAGGACAAGGTACGTTGGGCCGGAGGGCCGGGGGTTCAAGTCCCACCTGAGGACAGCAATCTCAGGCCGGAGGGACTGGGATTTCTAGTCCTATAGGCACTCCTTGTGGTCTTGGGCAAGCCACTTAACCCTCCATTGCCCATGTTCCCTGTAAGTATTAGCGTATGTGTGTCATATCCCCTCGTGTTAAATGTATCCCCCAATTGACCGCTTTGACCCGGTGAAAAGCGGGATATAAATACAGCTAAATAAATAAAGCAAGGGCCTATCTTCCTCAGACCCGTTGCCTTCGCATTGTGCAGTTAGCTTCTCAAGCAGTGCTAAAGCCTCACCTCACTGCTCGAGAAATGTTACAACTACTAGGCCACATGGCATCTACCATGCATGTGGTTCCCTATGCTCGCCTCCATATGAGAGCAGCCCAGTGGACTTTATCCACTCAGTGGACCCAGGCATCGGGGTGCCTGTCAGACAAAATAGCAAACACAAATCGCCTTATTTTGTTCCTCCAATGGTGGCAGTCCACTCAAAACCTGTTGGTGGGGTCCCCGTTTCAACAGCCTTTACCCCAGGTCACTCTCACAACAGATGCTTCACCAATGGGTTGGGGAGCTCATCTGCAAGACCTCTCCACCTAAGGCACTTGGACTCCACAGGAGACTCATCTACACATCAATCTCTTAGAGCTCAGCGCAATCTTCTTTGCTCTTCGAGTGTTCCATACCCTGCTAAGCTACAAGACAGTCCTCATTCATATGGACAATCAAGTAGCCATGTTCTACGTGAACAAGAAGGGAGGAACAGGCTCTCTGTCGCTTTGCAGCAAAGCTTTGCGACTATGGGCCCTCGCCAGAGAGCATCAGATTCATCTCCTAGCAGTGTATCTTCCAGGCATTCAAAACTATTGGGCAGACAGACTCAGTCGAGTTCTGCTTCCACACGAATGGTCTCTACATGCAGACCAGGTGGCCAAGATTTTTCAAATTTGGGGAACCCCGGACATAGACCTCTTTGCAAGTCCGTTGAATGCCAAACTTCCCCGGTTGTGTTCCAGAATTCCGGCTCAGGGCTCTCAGGCCAGGGATGCTTTCCTCCTTCATTGGGGTCAAGACTTCCTTTATACCTTTCCACCCATTCCCCTAATTCCCAAAACCCTGTTCAAGCTTCAGAGAGACAGAGGCCATATGATTCTCATAGCTCCACATTGGCCATGGCAAGTGTGGTACCCTCTGCTTCTACATCTCGCTCAAGCTCCGTCTCTGGAGTTAGGGTCTGCTCCAGATCTCCTGTCAGGAGGACGGGATGTTATGGCATCCCAATCCCCAGTCTCTGCATCTCAGGGCTTGGTTGCTGAAGGCCTAGATCTTCATGATCTTAACCTTTCTCAGCAAGTAAAGGATATCCTTTATGCTTCCAGGAAGCCTTCCACAAGATGCTCTTATGCTTTCAAGTTGAAAAGGTTTACCATATGGTGCTCGCAGAAGGGTCTTAACCCCCTTGTGATACCTCTGGAATCATTACTGGAGTATCTCCTTCATTTATCCAATGCATGACTTAAGACTAACTCAGTAAGAGTCCATTTGAGTGCTATTGCAGCTTCTTTCAAGCCTTTAAATGGACAACCTATTTCCTCCCATCCTCTTATAGCAAGATTTATGAGAGGCCTACTTCTAACTAAGCCTCCCATTAGGCCACCACCGGTGGCATGGGACTTAAACCTGGTTCTTGGCCAGCTTATGAAGCCACCTTTCGAACCCTTAGCTACTACCTCGTTTAAATTCCTTTCCTGGAAAGTTATCTTTCTCATTGCAATCACATCAGCACGTCGCATCAGTGAGTTGCAAGCACTAGTGGCTGATCCTCCTTATACAAGGTTCCATCATGACAAGGTAGTCCTTAGGACTCATCCACACTTTATACCAAAGGTGGTCTCGCCTTTTCATCTAAACCAAGCAGTCTACCTGCCTGTGTTTTTTCCAAGGCCTCGTGCATCAAATGCAGAAAGGAACCTTCATACTTTGGACTGTAAAAGAGCTTTAGCTTTTTACTTACAAAGAACACAGCAACATAGAAAGTCCTCTCAACTCTTTGTTGCTTTTGACCCTTCTCATTTGGGACTTCCAGTCTCCAAGAGAACACTGTCCAACTGGATTGCACAGTGTATTTCTTTTGCCTATCAGAGTAAGAATCTTCCTCTGGAGGGCCATGTCACATCTCACAATGTGAGAGCCATGGCAGCTTCAATGGCTCATCTGCACTCTGTGTCTGTCGACGACATCTGTCGAGCAGCCACTTGGGCCTCGGTTCATAACTTCAGAGCCCATTACTGCTTGAACAAGGACTCCCGCTGGGATGCCTTGTTTGGTCAGGCTGTTCTCCAACACCTGTTCCATACCTAATCAACTCCTACCCACCATCCCTGGTAGGATGCCAGAGTTCCATGGGGGGGAAGTGGAGCCCTTTCACAGGGACACACAACTTCTGGGGTTTTCTCCCTGGCATCTGAAGCTAGGGAGTCTCCATATGTGAAGACTACATTCCTGTTTGTTCCTGGAGATAGCATAGTTGCTCACCTATAACAGGTGATCTCCGGGAACAGCAGGAATTTAGTCTTCACAACCCACCCACCTCCCCTAGGAGTTGTATCTCTCTATTTATCTCTCTCTCTCTCTCTCTCTCTTTGACTCAGCTTTAAACTCAACTGGAGAGAGGCAGTTGGGAAAGGCAGGAAGGCAGCATGCAGGCGCTGTGGGATGTCCCAAAAGCTTTCTAATTGGACGCTGGGGAGCGTTCCCGCTCAGGCTCCGTCGGTACCGACGATACCCATATGTGAAGACTAAATTCCTGTTGTTCCCGGAGATCACCTGTTACAGGTGAGTAACTATGCTTTAGGCGTTATTGTGAATAATACATTGAAACCCTCTGCCCAGTGTGCAGCGGGGGCCAAAAAAAGCAAATAGAATGCTAGGAGTCAATGGGAAAGGAATGGAAAATAAAACCAAGGATGATGATATGCCTCTGTATCGCTCCATGCTATGACCACACCTTGAATATTGTGTGCAGTTCTGGTCACCATATCTTAATAAGGATATATAGCAGAATTAGAAAAGATACAGGGAAGAGCGACCAAAATGATAGAGAATGGAAGATACCCATTTGAGGAAAGACTTAAAAGGTTAGGGAAAAGCCTTGTAAGGCTTGGAAAAGAGATGGCTGTATGGAAATATGATAGAGGATTATTAATAAATGAATGGAGTAGAACGGGTAAATGTAGATCGGTTCTTTACTCCTTCAAAAAATAGAAAGACTAGCTGACATGCAATGAAGCTTCATGAAGACCATATAAGACTAACCGGGGAAATATTCTTTCACTCAACGTGTAATCAAACACTGGAATTCTTTGCCAGAGGATGTGGTAAAAGCTGTTAGTGTAGCAGGGTTTAAAAGAGGTTTGGACAAGTTCCTGGAGGAAAAGTCCATAAACCGTTGTTAAAGAGTACTGGGAAATGCACTATTTACCTCTGGGATAAGCATCATAGAATCTGTCAACCTTTTGGGAACCTGACTGATACTTGTGACCTGGATTGGTCACTGTTGGAAATAGGATTCTGGGCTTGCTGTACCTTTGGTCTGCCCCAGTATAGCATTTCTTATCTTCTTATGGCTATGGATATTTTGGATTACAAATGTCGCAAAGGTTGAAACCATTGTTGTTAAAGAATTTTGTTACTGTGATTCAGGCATTGATACTGCTTATATCAATTACTGTAATATTATGCACCTCATGCTTCCAAGGCACTTCAGCTTGCCCAGAATGCAGCTGTGAGATGTTATGAGCAGTTGCGTTAGTTAACTATCGTCTGTCATATTCTTTTTAAATTAATTGCAATGACTAAGTGGATTCTGCACTCTTAGAATGCCTCATTATTGGTTGTTCTATCATTTAAGGTTCTACCTACAGTGTTCATTTCTGCTCTGGTATTTGCTGTTGTGGGTCCATTTGATTTTTGAAATGCTCTGTCTATTTCTTTCCATACAGCATTGGATTATTTGAGGTTTAGGAAGGATTTGAAAGCTGTTTTATTCATTGAAACCTTTGACAATTGATTACTCTTCTGTGTATTATTTAGGTGCACATATCTCTAAATGGGTGGTTATTTACTATGAAGTTATGTTTTAGTTAGTGAATTGTGTACATATTGTAGATGTTTACTGTAACCTGAGAATATTTAGATTTGTGGGATCTATTTAAAAAATACAGATTTGGTTAATTTTAAATGGAAAATGTCTGTATATATTGTAAATGTTTGAAGGTGTTTTTGTGTATTCATTTATAGTATCTATGTGTATTGTTAACCATTAAGAAATTGAGATTGGCAGTTTAAAAAATATTAAAAATAAAAACTATATCTATTTTTTTCTGGCAACAAATTCCAGTGCTTAAGTATGCATTGAGTGAAAATGTTTTCTCTGATTTGTTTTAGAGCTACTACCTAGTAATTTCATGATGTGTCACCTAGTCTTTGTATTTTTTGAAACAGTAACTGTGATTTGCATTTACTCATTTCATTTCCCTTGTTATTTTATAGAACTTTATCATATCTCCTCTCAGCTATCTTTTTCCAAGCTGAAAAGCCCTAACCTTTTTGTTGTCCCTTCCTCACTGGGGAGTAATTCCATCCCCTTTACTGTTTCAGTCAGCTTTCTCTGTACCTTTTCCAATGCCGCTATGTCTTTTGTAGAGATGCGGCAACCAGAATTGCACACAATATACAAGGTACAATTGCACCATAGAGTGATGCAGAGGCAGTATGATAATCTGTACTATTCTCCATTCCTTTCTTAATAATTCCTAACGCTTTGTTTGCATTTTTGATTGCTGCCACAGATTGAATAGAGGATTTCAACATACTGTCTGTGATGACTAGATGTTGTTTTTCCTTGGTGGTGACTCGTGGAGGGTAATTCTATAAAGTCCCATGGAGCTAATGCACTTTGTCACGTGCGTATGTGAGGCCTAATCTACAAAAGTAAAGTATGAGTATACTTTATAGAATTGGGGTATTAGTCCTGAGATACAGTACATTTGCCAACTCTAGGTGCTGCCACTTAAATCAACCCTAGATTTGATGTAAAATGCACACAACTAGATTTGTAAAGAAAGTGTATAAGTTGGGATTACGTGATGAGCTCAGCATGAATGGACACCCAGGAGGAGAACTCTTAGGGAATCGGCCCCAAAACCTTTCTAAAAACGTCCTTAAACCCATCTAAATCAACCAAACAGCATATCTAGGCTGCTAAGTAAGTTAATGTCAGAACTTTCTGCTCGTGTCTGCCACTTGCGAGAGAGGGAGTGCTGATTTGGGCCAGTAAATCTTGTAAGGCAAACCACGCTCCCCTACACTAAAATGGTGTCTGAATCTCGGCAGGGAGCCACATAGAGACACCGATGCAGCTGAGAACACGGAGGCACCCACATACAGAAGGCACCACGCAGCCGGAAGACTGGGCAGCCGGAAGACTGACCCACCTGGGAAGAGGGCACTGGAAATGTGGGATTGGCATGTTTTGGGTAGAGGGGTTTATGGAGAGGGACTGTACTGGGGTTTCTACAGGAGTGCAAGAAAATAGAAAGTAGCACAGAAGACACTTATATGGACTCAGACAACAGTCAGACTAGGGAATTGCTAGCACAGCTCTTCCAGTTACCAATGCCACAAACAGTCCCAAAAGACAACAGTCCTGTGCTTAGTCATAGTTTATAGCAAGTATAAATTGACAGATAAAAAAAATCCACCCTGCATGACACTGGTCTATGTGAAATACATTATGGACATGCAAATGCCAGGACCGCACAATTTGCTTTCCAAACTGCTCCTAGAACAGCTCCCAGAAAAACAATCAGAGATAAAGGTGTCCAGTGCAAAAACATGGATCTTGTAGGCTTTCTAAAATTGCATTATCCACATGAATGCGGCTTCCATGTTTTCCTGCCACTTCATCCACGTTTAACATGCGAATAGGGCTTTTAAAATAACCCCCATTATGTATCGATAAACAATATGGGGCATTTTTACTGAGTTTTGCAAATGGTTAGCATGGGCTATGGACTATTTGTAACTAGGTCCCGTTGAATAACATGGGACCTAGTTGCACATAGCCCATGCTAACCATTAGCCAAGCTTAGTGAACATGCCTCTATGCGTTAGCATGAGGTTCATATTGTTAGATTCATCTTTGACCTCTGGCAGACATATTGGTCAAATATTCTATGCAATAACATTGAACTGTTGTATTATGTTAATTATTCATGCACTGAATTTTAGGCCTTTGAATCTTCAAAGAAAATATAGTTTAGAAAATCTTTATAACCACATATAGGGATATATTGTGATACTCATCTTAACAAGGCACTCCCAAAACTGCATGAGGGAAAAACGAGGAGAGCATACCATTAATTACAATTTGAACTTCTGGGTGTGAATATAAAACAGGAATCCATACTAAAAAAAAATCACCTGGAAAATTAAACTTACAGAGAAGACCAATGAAGTCTGTCAAATGTTTTATCAGTATCAAGAGAAATAGTCCAGATACTTTCTTACTACCACTTATATGCATCAGATTAAATGGCTTCTATGAATTATTAACTCAGGAGTATCTTTTAATAAATCTAGTTTGGTCTGGATTGATCAACAGAAGCATAAATTTTGCAAGTCATAATTGAAGAATTTTAGCCAAGATTTTAATGAGAATGAGAAACCAATAGGAGGGATGTAATATATCATCCTTCTTCTTGTAAAAGTAATGAACCTCTCTGGCAAACTCCTTGGAATATCCTCAGGGGATCTAAAGTAGTTAAAGAACTTAAATAAAATAGGCAAGAGAAGTTTTGGATATTTTATCTATGGCTCAAGCTGAAGCTTATCAGAACCCGAGCTCTTACTATTAGGTAAGCATTTAATAGTCCTAAGATTCTTTGTCAAAAATCTTGTATTTAAGAAACTCAATATCATTTACTGATAAACTAAGTTGAGTGACTCCAGTTCTGCTTCCATGATACCAGCCTTTAGTGAAGAGAAATTATGGAAGAAGGCATTAATACTGACCAACTTGTACAACATTGTATCCAATTTATCTCTAATTTCTCTCTAGTTGTGATTGATCATGAACCTGCTTTATATGTCTAGTCATAAAATTTTGTTTGGTGTATCTTGGAACCTTTCCAGCATATGAGGTTTGAAACACGTTCAATTTCTCTAGCATCTAACCATTGCTTCATATATGCTCTCTGAGGACCACTTTGAAACTTTATTGTCAGATTAGACTTGAGAAGCTGAGTTATTGCAACATTCTGTCCAGTTTAGTGGTCCTGGAATCTGAGAGATTATGAAACTGCCAGAAAATGTTACAGAATGAGAAATGTCATAATTAGCTAATTGAGAGAAGGGGGTGGGGGCTCTTAGAGAGCTTCAAATCAAAGAGAAAATGAGAAGTTGTGGTTTTAACTGTGCTGCTGACTTGATAACATGCTGGCCTTTAGGCTCTGAAATAATAATCTTGACTGCTCCCTCAGCAAGGACACCACAGTCTTTGAGTTTTTATGCTTCAGCTGAAATCTCCTTTGTTCAGTGAACATCAGAAATCCTGCAGCGTTTGTAAATATCTGCTTATTTTTATCCTTTTGCTTTTCTGTCTTTAATCAACTTTTCTTGCGCCTCTACCTACCCCTCTCCACATCTATTGGGTTCCATTTTAATTGATGACATGAGAAATCCTGAGCACTGCTCTCACTGGAGCTCCTTTTTGATTTACAGAGCAGAGCTTAGTTGCACCCCTGTGCAGAGTAAATGATGTCATAAGGAGTATCCTAGCAGTATGGAGAAAGAAAGCAGTAACTACCTAGGGATGAACTGAGCAAGATAAACACAAGGACAAGAAATATTTTACAAAATCAGTCAAAGTATGAACCATGTGAGGAGGAGTCAAGATGGTGGCAGGTTAGGCTCTTGTGAAGTGGGCATTATGCTCCATGGGGTAGAAGCATAAGATTAGGGGGGAGGGGATTGCAGCCTTCCCAAGCCCCCACTACCTCTGCATCAGTTTCTACAGTGGTCTTTGGACCTCTTGACTCATACCTTGTTCGTCCGCCTCAATATCCAGCTGTGGCAGGGGAGGTTAGCCGGGCTGCAGTTTCACTGGGGCCAGAGAGCTCAGCGACTGCTTCAATGTCATCATCTCTCTCCCCTGAGTTGCAGCCAACACTAAAGGTGGCATGTTACCAGCATTCCCCCGACGGGAGTCTGCAGCTGGGAGCCCACTTGGCACAGGGGGCTGTACCTGAGCTGCGAAGGTCAGGCTTTGATGCAGTGCAAGTCGATGTCTCTCCTGTTCTGGGACAACCTCGACTTGCTGATCCTTCAATGCTGATGGGTGGTGATTCGGCGGCGTTTCAGACTGCCAGTCAGAGAGGTGTGATAACGCCAGCAAGAATGGAAGCTGTTTCGGCCCAACCAGGTGAAACTGTGCTATTTTCTTTGGAAAGACCAACTATTTTTACGCTGGAATCTATATGGCAAGCTATTGTTTCTCTGGGGGAAGCATTGCTCCCCCAGGTTTCATCGTTGGCAGTTAAAGTTCATGAAAATTTGGCTGCGATAGAGCAATAGAGGCTATGGTGACAATGATTCAGATGGAAGTTTCTGAGATACAGGCAAGAGTATCTACAGTGGAAAAACAGTCTACATCTTTTATTAAGAGTTTTGCCTCAGTTCATGCTAAACTGGAGCATTTGGAGAATTTATCTTGGGCTAATAACTTGAAATTGATTAACGTTCCACAAGTTTCTACAATATCTGCAAGGGACCTGTGCAAGACCTATTTGACAGAAAATTTGACTGTTCCTAGTGAGATGATTCCACCTCTTGTGAAGGGTGTACTATCTTCCAACTGGTAAAAAAAACCCCAGTTTCTTCTGTAAGAATTGCTGATCAACAAATAGATGCTTTGAATGTAACAGATTTTTTGGAGTCTTCCCAGGAAGAATTTCCTGTTCCGTCCACTTTGCTTATTATTTTTGCTCTTTTATCTGACAAAAAATGGCTTCTTAAGCTACTCATTCAAAAGAGAAATATTTTGTTTTGAGGGTTACTAGTTTGAATTTACCTGGATTTGGCTAGCGACACCCAGAGACGCCGCAGGGAGTTTCTCTTGTTACATCCTGGGGTTCAGCAGTTGGGAGGGCTCTTTTTCTTGAGGCATCCGTGTAAATGCTTGGCAAAATATCGTTCAGTTTCTTATATATTCTATGAGCCCTTCCAGCTGCTGGCTTCTATGAATGCTCGGCATATAGAAGCCTCTCTTGATTTGCCATCCGAAGCTCCATGATTTAATATCTGCTGGATATTTAGCCTAACCATGTTTTCTTTTGTATTGGGTAATTTTGTTCTCCAGGAACAAGAAGGAAGTCAGTCCTCACATATGGGTGATGTCGGTGCCGACGGAGCCCACGTGGAGCATTTCCCCAGCTTTCAAAGAAAGCCTTTGGGAATGCTACTACGCATGCATGGTCCCCTTCCCGCCCAAGAGTGCCATCTTGCTCAGTCTCCTTTTTTCCGTGGATCCCAATGGACGCATGTCCTGTTTCCCTGGAAAAATTCCTAAAAACTTTCCTCTTAATTGAGTTTTTTTACCAGTTTGCGTACTGGTTCCTCTTTGCGCTTCGAGCCGGCGCCGTCCCCGGTGCTCTTCTTGGCTCCTTTCTCTTTTTTCATCGAGGCTTCCTCGACTGGCATTCATGTCCTTTTTTACCCAAGGGTCGTCGACCCATCCGGGTTCGATCCACCATGTCTCCCGGTGGCTTTAAAAAGTGTGATTGTTGCGGTCAAATTATGTCTGTCATAGACACCCATGACTGCTGTTTGCACTGCCTTGAGCCGGACCACAACAGTGCCTTCTGTGACCTGTGTCAGGCCATAACCCCTCGGATCAACAAGAAAAGGTTGGATTTGCAGGAAAAGATGTTCCCACGGTCCGGCTCTGCTCAGGCTTCCCCGACACTGAGCCGAAGCCGAGCACTGCCCGTGAGGCCCAGGCATCTTCAGAGTCCAGCAGCAGCGGCTCCTCCAGAAAGACGCTGGATCCTGTCAAGAAAAAGAAAAAATCTTCAAAGCCAGTCGAGGTTCCACTGGGGAAACCCGGTGAGGTCCCGCAGCGGGACTCGGGTGACTCTGAGCAGCGCCCCCCCCCCTCCTAAGGTCTCTAGGAAGGAGTCCTCGGCCGGCAGTGGCCACGCGAAGCTCCCCAAGGCCACGGTCCTCGTTGAGGATGCACTCTCCAGAGCGCACGTGCTGGGCCTAAAACCCTCGGTGCCCACACCAAAAGCTGTGGAGCCTTCTGGCATCAAGGCCAGAATGGCAGTCCTGGAAAAGAGTATCTCTGCCATCCTGACCATGCAGCAGGTGATGATGTCAGGTTCATTCACATCATCTGCCCCGACAACCGGGTCCCCGACTGCAGTGGCGTCCCCGGGCAATGATCCGGGCGCTGAGCACTATAGGCCTCAGACTAGCCCTTGGCACCGATTGAGGTCCCGGTCCCGGTCCCAATCCTCGGGTGATTGGTCCTCCCCCGGCTAGTGTCTGGGAGTCTGACATGAGACCAGTCGGGGGATCTCAATTCCCCAGTGCAGACCTCGAGGTGCGGGAGCTCCGAGACTTGGATTCCTCAATGCCCTGGGAGTCAGACTGGGAGACCAACGTTGAGGCCTCCTCTGAGACCTCTTGACACACCGAGACCTCCCTTCGGAGCCATCTCCCCCAGAACTCCAATGCCATTCCCCACCCGAGGACGTGGCATTCCATGACTTCATCCAGGACATGGCCCGAGCCCCCTCGGTCCCCACCGAGTCCAAGGAGGACCTGCACACTGAAGAGCTGGAGATCCTCCAGTATGAGTCTCCACCAAAGAAGGCTCTATCGGTGCCTACGGATGTGGGAGACTCCAGCCTCAGTGCCGGTGGGCAGCTGACACCTCAACGCCTTCTACTGCGTCAAGAGGAGTCCAGGCTTCCAGAAGGCCCAACTTCCCCACAGTTCCATGGTGGTGGAGTCTTCGATGCAAAAGCTCAAGAGCCAGAAGACTTATTCTTCTGTACCCTGGGTAGAGAGGCCAGAGCCCTCGACGCCCTGGAGCGTGTTTCCAAAGGTCCATGCTGGTCTGCCCTATGAGCTCTACATAGGGATGTATCTTATCCAGGAGCTTGCGGGCTTCTCAGCAGGGCTCACTGGGGAACCCCTGCAATGGTTCCAGACCTTGGTGGCCACCATCCGGGACTGCTCCTAGTTCCTGTCCCAGGCCACCTACAATGGCGCAGGCATCGGTCTCGGTGCCAGGCCTGGCTGCAGACCTCGGACCTCAAGCAATGGGTTCAGGAAAAGCTTCTGGATGTCCCCTACACTGGGGAGAATCTATTTGGGAAACCTATGGCCGACAAAGCAGCTGCGATTGAGGCCGAAGTGGTGTCCAGGCAGAGGTTCTCAAAGAAGACCTCTACCCTTCCCTGTAAGAAAACCTTGGGGAAAAGGCCAACTTTCTCAAGGAAGAAGGACCCTTTCCATCAGAGTCACCACTTCCAAGCCTTCCCAAACCAGCAGAACCAGGGACCCCAGCCCAAAGGCCAGGGACGCAGACCTAGGAAGCCAAAGGCCCCCAAACCGCAGACAGCAGCTCCGACTCCATCTAGTGGGAGCTTTTGACTCCCAGAGTGGGGCCTACCTCCTCCTGGGAGACCTTCACCAGCCCACTGGGGGCTGCTTGGCACTCTTTGCCCACAGGTGGTCTAGGTCACCTCGGACCAGTGGGCGCTTTGGGTGGTGAAGGAGGGTTATCACTCCACTTCCAGCTGCCACCTCCAGGGCATTTTCCAGGAGATCCAGTACGACCTCTCCTTCACCAGGCCCTCTTGTTCTCAGAGCTAGCAGGCCTACTAAGGGACAGGGCAGTAGAGCCTGTTCCCCAGCATCTCTGGGGCAAGGACTTCTACTCAAGGTACTTTCTTGTCCCCAAAAGAACCAGAGGTAGGCCCATCCTGGACATCCGAGACCTGAAAAAAGTTCCTTTTGAGGGAGAAATTCAAAATGCTCTCCCTTGGGACACTGCCGCCCTACCTCCACCAGGGAGACTGGCTTTGCTCCTTGGATCTAAAGAATGACTACACACACATCCTGGTCAACCCATCTCACCGGCAATACCTGTGATTCATGGTAGGGGGAGGCCACTACCAATGCGCAGGGTACTTCCCTTTGGCCTGGCCTCCTCGCCAACAGTGTTCACAAAGTGCCTAGCAGTGATAGCCACCCATATGCACCTACAAGGGGTATTAGTCTTCCCCTACTTGGATGACTGGCTCATCAGAGGCGGCACAGCCACAGAGGCCAGTCAGGGCACAGAACTTACCATCCTCCTCCTGCAGCATATGGGCTTCATCATCAACTACCCCAAATCACATCTCTCTCCGGTGTAAGACCTAGAGTTTATCAGTGCTCAGCTGGACACGGTGTGGGCCAGAGCCCTCCTCCCTCAGGAGAGGGCAGAATGCCTCAAACAGCTGGCAGAAGAGATCCAACACCGCAAAATGGTGCCAGCTCGCCTTATCCTCTGCCTGCTGGGACACATGATCTCCACAGTCCATGTCACACCCCTAGCCCACCTGCACCCCTAATGGTGCCTGCGTTCTCAGTGGACCCAGGCCAGGGGCCGACTCCGGGACAGGGTCAGAGTCTCCCGCCAGCTGGCGAGATCCCTCAACTGTTGGCAGAATCTGGGCCTCCTTCGAGCAGGAATGCCCTTCCAGGTGCCCCCACCGCAGAGGAGCCTGACCACAAATGCCTCACTCCAGGACTGAGGAGCTCACTGTGGAGTTCACCGCACCCAGGGTTGCTAGTCCAGGGAGGAGTCTGTTACAGATCAACCGCCTGGAGCTCTGGGCGATAGCACTCACCCTATGTGCATTCTGCTCCCTCTTGTGGAACAGACTTGTGCTGGTCCAGATGGACAACCAGGTTGCAATGTTCTATATAAACAAGCAGGGGGGCACGGGTTCATACTCCCTCTGCCAGGAGGCTGTAGCCCTCCTCTGATTTGCAATGCATAATGGCATGCTTCTGCGAGCAGTCTATCTCCCAGGCCAGGACAGCTACCTAACAGACAGACTTAGCAGAGTCTTAACATAGAAACATGATGACAGAAAAAGACCACATGGCCTATCTAGTCTGTCCTTCCATATCAACAACTACAACAGTCCACTTTTTACCTTTAGAGATCCTCTGTGTTGGTCCCATGCTTTTTTGAATTTAGTTACTATCCTCATCTCTACCACCTCCACTGGGAGACTATTCCATGGATCCACTACTCTTTCCGTAAAGAAATATTTCCGCATATCACTCCTGAATCTATTTCCCTTCACCCTCATCCCATTGTCCCCTCGTAGCAGAACTTGCTTTCAAGTGAAAGAGGCTCTCTCTCCCTGAACATTTATGCCACGGAGGTATTTAAACATCTCAGTCATATCACCTCTATCCCGCCTTTCCTCTAAGGTGTACATATTAAGATCCTTAAGTCTGTCCTCATATGCTTTATAATGAAGCCCACTAATCATTTTAGTAGCCACCCTCTGCACTGACTCCACCCTGTTCACATCCTTTTGAAGGTGCGGTCTCCAGAATTGCACACTATACTCCAAATGAGGTCGCACCAAAGACTTATACAGAGGCATTATCACCTCCTTTTTTCTGCTAGCCATTCCTCTCCGTATGCACCCAAGCATCCTTCTAGCTTTTGCCGTCGCCTTTTCTACCTGTTTAGCTACTTTAAGATCATCAGACACAACCACGCCTAGGTCCCACTCTTCTTTAGTGGACAAAAGTACATCTCCAGGAACAAGCAGGAATGAGTCTTCACATATGGGTATCGTCAGTACCGACGGAGCCTGCGCGGGAACGCTCCCCAGCATCCAAAAGGAAAGCTTTTGGGAGCATCCCACAGCGCCTGCGCGCTGCCTTCCCGCCTTTCCTAACCGCCTCTCTCCAGTTCTTCTTTTCCGCGAAGCCAGCAGGTCGTGTTTCCTGTCCCCACTGAAGAATTTCTTATTTTCTTTTATTTTTCTTTAGTCGCGTGTCTGCCTTCTCGATTCCGGACCGGTACACTGGTCTTTTTCTCTTTCTTAAAAAAAAACAACAAAAACCTTTACTCTCTCCAGTGCATTTTTTCTTCTGGGGCCTTAGGCCTACAGATATATTTTTTTCTTCATGGAAAAACCCGCCTCCGGGTTTAAAAAGTGCACGAAGTGCAGTAGCACTATTTCTGTCACCGACACCCATGACTGGTGTCTAAAATGTTTAGGTCCTGACCACTCCATTGTGGATTGTGAGTCCTGTTCCATGATGTCTAAAAGAGGGTTGCAGAATCGTGCAGCCAAGCTCAGTGTCCTGTTTCCCTCCAATGCAGCTTCTGTAGCATCGATGTCTTCCAGGGCTGCTTCTTCATCCCATGGATCTCAGGTAACCAAACTTAAATCTGGCCGGTCCTCAAAGAGTTCATCTGCCTCCAAGTATCAAGATGCCCCCGGGCTTACTCTTGAGGTACCCACACCAGCAAAATTACCCCTGCGGGAGGCTCCGGCTTCCAAATCATTACCTATGGGGTCACAGGTTGACATCGATGGCTCGGCCTCGACCGATCACCTGTTACAATGTTCTGGGGTACCGGTGGTCTCCACCGGTATCGACATCCAGACATTGGTGGCGTCAATGGATCAGAATATCCTGACCATGCAGCGTGCCATCACGGCATTCATACAAGCTGCAACGCCTACGGTACCGCAACAAACCCCGTTGTTGGTACCAGTACCGATTCCGGTACAGGATCCGATTCCGGTTCCGATACCAGTACCGCTTGCATCGACATCAGCATCGACAACAGCAGTATGCTATCCAGTGATGCCCATCAGTACCGACACGGTACCGATTACTCCTGATGTCGATACCTCCCGATTCCTCTGAAGACTCTGATAAATCAGAGGCCTCAATTGAAGCATCGGGGATCCTTCCTCAGGAACCCTCTTCTCCAAAAAGGAGAATGTCTCCTCCTGAAGATTTGTCTTTTCAGGACTTCATTAGGGAGGTGGCCAAAGGCCTGTCCATCTCAGTGACCTCTGAAACTGAACCGAGAGCCAAAAAATTGGATATCCTTCAATATCCTAAGGCTCCCAAAGAGGCAGCCACCTTACCAATACATGAGATTCTTTATGATCACATGTTGGGCATATGGGAAACTCCTCTTTCCACCTCCCCTCATTCCAGAAGGTTGGACACCATGTATCGTGTTCCTCCTTGTCCTGGTTTTCATAAGACTCAGCTTCCTCACCACTCCATTGTGGTAGAGTCTGCTATGAAAAAGATCAAGAGTGCAAAAAGGCACTCCTCTGCTCCTCCAGGAAGAGAATGCAGAACCCTAGATGCCTTTGGCAGGAAAATCTTCCAGGCCAGTATGCTTGTAGCCAGAATCAACTCCTACAGTCTCTATATGGGGATGTTTCTGAAAGAAGTTACAGATCATCTCCAAATCTTATCTCCTTTTATGTCAGAAGATAAGAGAGAAGAATATATCACCTGGCTTAAACATGCACAGGATGTATCCAAGTTTTCCAACCGTGCAGCCTTTGACTCTTTTGAGGGGGCCAGTAGAGCCTCGGCTATTGCCATAGGTGCACGCAGAGTTGCTTGGTTGCAAGCTTCTGATTTGGAATCCTGGGTACAGGATGGTCTAGGTAACCTTCCCTGTACAGGCGAAAACCTGTTTGGCAAAGATTGGCAAGCAAAAGCCAACCAGATGGATGCTGAAAATTCTGCTTTAGATAGACTTTCAAAGTCTACTACTGCTCCTTTTAAAAAGAGGTTGTTCAAAAAGGGATCTTTCCCAAACAAAGGGAAATTTTCTTCTTATGGTCAGGCCTCTTCTCAATGTCGTTTTGCTGGTTCTTGGCCAGCTTATGAAGCCACCCTTTGAACCCTTAGCCACTACTTCCTTGACCCGGTGAAAAGCGGGATATAAATACAGTTAAATAAATAAATAAATAAATAAAATTCCTTTCCTGGAAGGTTATTTTTCTCATTGCAGTGAGTTGCAAGCTTTAGTGGTTAATCCTCCTTATACAAGGTTCCATCATGACAAGGTAGTCCTCAGAACTAATCCACACTTTATGCCTAAAGTGGTCTCACCTTTTCATCTGAACCAGGAGGTCTATTTACCTGTCTTTTTTCCAGGACCTCATGCATCAAGTGCAGAGAGGAATCTTCATACCCTGGATTGTAAAAGAGCACTTGCTTTCTACTTACAAAGGACACAGCAACATAGAAAGTCCTCTCAACTTTTTGTTGCTTTTGATCCTTCTCATTTAGGACTTCCAGTCTCCAAGAGAACTCTGTCTAATTGGATTGCTCAGTGTATTTCCTTCGCCTACCAGAGCAAGAATCTTTCTCTGGAGGGCCATGCAACAGCTCACAATGTGAGGGCCATGGCAGCCTCTATGGCTCATCTTAACTCTGTGTCCATCGACCAGATCTGTCGAGCAGCCACCTGGGCATCGGTTCACACCTTCACAGCCCATTACTGCTTGGACAAGGACTCCCGCCGGGATGCCTTGTTTGGTCAGGCTGTTCTCAAACACCTGTTCCATACCTAATCAACTCCTACCCTCCATCCCTGACTGGATGCCTGAGATTCATGGATGCAGGTGGAGCCCTTCCCAGGGACTCACAATCTGGGTGATCTCCCAGGCATCTCTAGCTGGGGAGTCCCCATATGTGAAGACTCATTCCTGCTTGTTCCTGGAGATAGCACAGTTACTTACCTGTAACAGGTGATCTCTGGGAACAGCAGGAATAAGCCTTCACAACCCACCCACCTCCCCTAGGAGTTGTATCTCTCTATCTATCTTTCCTTTCCTCTCTCTCTTTTGTCTCAGCTTTAAAACTCGAACTGGAGAGAGGCGGTTAGGAAAGGCGGGAAGGCAGCGCGCAGGCGCTGTGGGATGCTCCCAAAAGCTTTCCTTTTGGACGCTGGGGAGCGTTCCCGCGCAGGCTCCGTCGGTACCGACGATACCCATATGTGAAGACTTATTCCTGCTGTTCCCAGAGATCACCTGTTACAGGTAAGTAACTGTGCTTTCACCTCCTATACTGTATTGCTCCCTTGGATTGCTGCAGCCCAAATGCATGACCTTACATTTTTTAACATTAAATCCCAGCTGCCAAATTCTAGACCATTCTTCAAGCTTAGCTAGATCCCTCCTCATGTTATCTACACCTTCCTGGGTGTCTACTCTATTGCAGATTTTGGTATCATCTGCAAAGAGGCAAACCTTACCCGACAGCCCTTCTGCTATATCACTAACAAAGATGCTAAAAAGAATCGGACCAAGGACAGATCTCTGGGGCACACCACTGGTAACATCCTTCTCCTCAGAGTGAGCTCCATTTACTTGTACTCTTTGTCGCCTCCCACCCAACCAATTTCTAACCCAAGCAGTAACTTTAGGGTCCATCCCTAGGGTGCTCAGTTTGTTTATAAGTCGCCTGTGAGGAACAGTGTCAAAGGCTTTACTGAAATCTAAATACACCACATCTAGAGCTCTCCCTCGGTCCAACTCCCTGGTCATCCAGTCAAAGAAATCAATCAGATTTGTCTGACAAGACCTGCCTCTGGTGAATCCATGCTACCTTGGATCCTGTAATCCGCTGGACTCCAGAAACCTCACTATTTTCTCTTTCAGCAGCGTTTCCAATAATTTACTCACCACCGAAGTTAAACTAACCGGCCTGTAGTTTTCAACCACATCCTTACTTCCGCTTTTGTGTAAAGGCACCACATGAGCCTCTCTCCAGTCCTTTGGCACCACTCCCGACTCCAACGAGGCATTGAAAAGGTCAGTCAGTGGAGTTGCTAGAACGTCCCCAAGTTCCCTCAGTATTCTAGGGTGTATCCCATCCGGTCCCATCGCTTTGTCTACTTTAAGTTGAGCAAGTTTCTCACGAACACAGTCTTCTGAAAATTGTTCAAGATGTCCCTCGCTTCTGTTCCTATTTGTGGGTGTTCTCTAAGGTCCTGCTCCTGGTTCTTCATCTGTGAACACAGAACAAAAATATTTGTTAAGCAATTCCGCTTTATCCATATCAGCTTCTACATATTCCTTCCCTGCACCCTTGAGTCTGACAATACCACTTTTGCCCTTCCTCTTCTCACTACTATATCTGAAAAATGTCTTATCCCCCCCATTTTATTGCATTGGCTGTTTCCTCCTCCTTTTGAATCTTTGCCTTCCTGACTATTTTGCTAGCTTCTCTAAGTTTTTCCAAAGACAGATGCCTGTCTTCCTCTCTCTGTGATCTCTTGTATTTCATGAAGGCCTCCCTCTTTTTCTTCACTTTTTCAGCTACTTCCTTCAAAAACCATAGCAGTCTCTTTTTCCTTTTGCCTTTATTTACAATTTTAACAAAAAGGTTGGTTGCCCTTAAAATACCCCCTTTCAGTTGTGCCCACTGTTTTTCTACATCCCCCAGCTGTTCCCATCCCATTAACAACTCCCTGAGGTATTGGCCCATCTTTGCAAAGTTAGTCTTCCTAAAGTCTAAGATCCTCACCTTGGAATGGATTCTAACAGCCCTAGTCCTAATACTGAACCACACCATCTGGTGATCACTGGATGCAAAATGATCTCCCACTACAACATCAAGAAACGCTTTCACCATTGGTAAGCACCAAGTCCAGTATGGCCCCTTCATGTGTGCGGTCTGTTACCAATTGCCTGAATAGTTCTCCCTGTAGAGAATCCAGGATCTCCTTACTTCTAGATGATACTGCAGCAGGAATGTGCCAATCAACATCTGGCATATTGAAATCTCCTATCAGTAGCACTTCCCCTTTCCTAGCAATGCTGCGCATGTCTTCAATTAACTCTCTGTCCACCTCTTCCTCTTGTGAGGGAGGTCTGTATATCACACCAATGCAAATAGATTTCTCTTTCCCTCTTTCTAGTTTAACCCACAATACCTCCTCTCTCCCTTTTAAGCTCTGTAATTCCAAAGCTTTAATAGTAGTTTTTACATATAGTGCCACTCCTCCTCCCCTTCTTCCTACCCTGTCCTTTCTGAATAAAGTATAGCCAGGTATAGTTACATCCCAATCATGGTTTTCTGTGAACCATGTTTCTGTAACTGCCACTAAATCCAAGTCAGCCACTCCCACCAAAGCTTCAACATCAGGGATCTTATTTCCCATGCTACGGGCATTTATACACACTGCTTTCCATATGTTACCCCTGTTACCCATTTCCATAAAGGTATTTAGTGTATCACCTACCTGGGGGCTTTCACTTACCTGGGGGCTTTCTTCACCCATCCCCAACGAATCTAGTTTAAAGCCCTCTTCAGGTGGAGATCACGTGAGCACATGAGCGGGTGAGGAGCAGTCCTCGTCGCGCTCCCGGGCCGCCTAAAGAAACCTGCAATTAAAACGGCAGATACCGATAATTGAGGAGCGTTGTCAGCTGGATTTGGTGCACTGGTACTCACCCCTCAGTGCTGTATCATTTGGGCAGATTGAGAGGCTCTGGGTAAGCAATGAGAGCGGCGTCAAAGAAAGAGAAACCCCCGAGCACGAGGGAGACCAAAATGGCGTCTGCGGCCCGTGTTGGTAGTATGCCGGTATCCCCGAGCACTGACGGTGGAGAAACTAGCTCGGAGGAGGTAGCCCATGAAGTGGTGAAGATGCTCGAGCCAAAATTTGACAATGTGCTAAAGAAGTTGGAGGAGATGGGAGAAACCTTTGCTGATCTCACACGGAGAGTGGAAGAAGTGGAACAGCGTGTGAATGTGTTGGAGGAGGGTGAGCTGGCGTTAGAGAGAACCAGCACTAAGCAGCAACAACAGATTGAATCTCTACTTCAAAAAGTGGATGACCTCGAAAATCGTTCCCGTAGAAACAACTTAAGGATGGTCGGAGTTCCTGAACTGTGGACAGACCACCAACTTGCTCAACCTTTTGAGGAATGGCTGCCCAAGGAGCTGGGGCTCGCAGATCTGGTGGGCCAGATAAAGGTGGAGAGGGCCCACCGACTAGGGCAGCGGATCGAAAATCGTGACAGGCCTCGACCAGTGCTGGCGTGCATACTGAACTTTCAACACAAAGCTGCTTTGCTACAAGCCTATCGTAAGCGCCGGGACCTGAAATTGGACAATGCAGCTGTACTGTTGTTTCAGGACTATTCCGCATCGCGTGCGGCTAAGCGAAAGGACTTTTCTCCTGTCTGCAGCACTCTGGTGCAAAAGGGTGTCCGGTTTGCTCTTTTATACCCAGCTTTATTAAAAATCTTCCATAAAGGTGCTGCTCACACATTTGAGAAGCCAGAGGACGCCCGCAAATTCCTGGCCAAAATGACCCCGACCCGGTCCGGGGATATGGACAAGTGAGGGGCACCTCCAGGCAGGACGGCCTAGGGGACTCCATAGGAGTACTGCTCGGGAATGGAGAGTGATAAATGCCTGGCTATGGCCTAATATTGGCGAAGTCCGACTGGGGGCTGATGGACGTGCCCAGATACTGGGCCTGATATGCTCCATTGCAAAGACACTATTTTAGCCTTGCTGGGTCTTTTCCAAGAAGGTGACCCGGAGGTGCGTTGGACAGTGATCTCACTCCCGTTTTTGGGAGGGTCTTGCTCAGTGAGACCTAGGGGATGTTGTGCAGTGGGGGGGTGAGGGGAGGGGGAACAAATAGTGACTTCTTAGCTGTTATTGTTCTTTGGTATGTTGGTATATATATTACTGTGCGTATGAATGGGGGGGATGTATGAGGTTTGCGGGGGGGGGGAGGGGAGTATATGACTCCGGGGGATTGTGTGATGTGTGTGCAGAGGGGTGCGTGGCTTCATATGTTTGGGGAAAAGGTGCGTATGGGGGGGACGGACGTATAGGGGGGAAGTAGCTGTGGGGGGGGGGAGGGGGGGAAGGTTCTAGGAGGGATAACTTAATCGTTTGGAGTCCCAACTGGGTGGCTTTGAATGTGGTCTGCCTTATAGGTTGTATAATCATGCAGTGGAGCGAAAGGTGGTCCCGGGGCGAGGCTGGGCGCCCTTGGGAACGTACACAGCGGAGTCAGCGGCCCTGTTCGCGCCCGCACTGGAAATATGCCCAAGGTTAAAATAGTATCGTGGAATGTGGGGGGGATAGGATCTCCGATCAAACGCACAAAAATTTTGCAGACGCTGAAAAGAAAAGGGGTACATATAGCTATGCTTCAGGAGACTCATTTGAGTGCCCTGGAACATCGAAAATTAGCAAGGGACTGGGTGGTGACTGCTCATGGGGCGGCCTCGGGCACGAAAAAAGCGGGAGTAGTGACCTTGGTAAAGAAGGGTGTGCCCTTTGAAGTGAGTCAAATACAGGCTGAACCTCATGGCCGATACATTTTCCTGCATGCTAAGTTATATAATGAGCCAATGTGGTTGCTGAATGTTTATGCCCCGAACGTCTATGAGCACACCTTTTTTAAAACCATAGTGAGATTGGTAGCTAATCCTGGCAAGAATACTGTAATTGTGGCTGGCGATTTCAACTGTCCTCACGACCCCTGCCTGGATAAGTCCCAATCGGGTGGGTCGGGCTCATGGTCACGCAAAGGAGTGGGGTATGTGTGTAGAATGGGAGCACTTGTTGATGTCTGGAGGGTCCTGCACCCGGGGGTGCATGAATTTACCCACCAATCACGTGCGCATCACACCTGGTCGCGTATAGATTATATTTTGGTTAGTGAGAGGGGGTTATCTAAGGTTTTACAAGCGGGAATAGATCCCATCGTTGTCTCAGACCATGGGCCGACTTGGATTGTCTGGGAGTCCCAGGGGCCCTTGAGGGAGGGGTGGAGGTTCCCTGCCTATCTGTGGGCGGACGAGACCTTTCAGACGTTCTTGGAAAAACAGTGGGATGAGTATGCTCGATTTAATGACACTCCACAATGTTCTCTGCTTCTCTTTTGGGAGGCGAGTAAGGCGGTGCTGAGAGGCACCATTCTCTCCTATGTCACTGCACGGCGTCGGCACCTTGACCGTAGCATACTTGTCTTGGAGCGTAGTCTGCGCGACCTCCAGTGTAAGTTGGGTAAGGGGCGAGATAAGGTTCTGCAGGGGGAATATACCAGATCGCAAGCCGCACTGAATGAGTTGATTGGGAGTCGAGCCAGCCAGTCGATGCAGTATTATAAACATCGCCTTTATCGTTACGGGAATCGCTCGGGCACGCTGCTAGTGAAGCTTGTTCGGGATCCTCGCGGAACTCGCTTTATTCCGGTGCTGCGGGGGGAATCGGGGGACCTATGTCACCAGCCGACCCAAATAGCAGAGATCTTTCGAGCATTTTACGCGCAGGTGTATAGCGAAGAGGAGCGGGACTATACTAAGGGAGTTGATTTTCTCTCTACGCTAACCTTGCCCAAAGTGTCTGAGGAGAACTTGCGAACTTTGAATGCGCCGCTGACGGTGCAGGAGGTCCTTCAGGGAATCAAGAAGGGCAAACCTCATAGGGCTCCAGGCCCTGATGGGTTCAGTATTGAGTACTATAAGATGCTGGCAACTCGTCTGGCCCCTTCAATGGTGGTGATGTATGACGACGCGCGTGAGACAGGCCTTTTCCCCAGGGATATGCGGTGTGCGGATATCACCGTCCTTCCGAAACCAGGAAAGGATACGCTGGACCCGGCCTCCTATCGGCCCATTTCCCTGATTAATTGTGATATGAAAATATTAGCGTCAATCCTGGCGGCTAGGCTTAACCCGCTTCTACCACGGCTTATCGATGCGCGGCAAGTGGGCTTTGTACAGGGCAGAGAGGCGTCTCGAAACATCACTAAACTGCTGTTGGGTATGGAGTACTGCTTACGGAAGGATGAAGCTCTCCTACTGGTGAGCCTAGATGCAGAGAAAGCATTTGATAGGGTTGCATGGGAGTATCTCTGGGATGTATTGTCTGGCTTTGGTTTACATGGGAACTTTGTACAATGGATAAGAGTGCTGTACGCGCAGCCTGCGGCTAGAGTGGGGGTTAATGGAATCTTTTCTGAGCCGTTTGCGCTAGAGAGGGGCACCCGTCAGGGGTGCCCGCTGTCTCCCCTACTGTTTGTTCTTGCGCTGGAACCGCTACTCCAAGCCATACAACAACATGGGGGGATTGCGGGGATTCACATGGGTGGAGAGGAGATGAAAATTAGTGCTTTCGCTGATGATATGTTGATTTGCTTAACGCACCCGCCTGCTTCACTACAACAGCTCCTTCAACTGATATCCGAATATGGTAGTTTTTCCGGTCTGAAAATTAATACCCTGAAGTCAGTTGTCCTAGATGTTGGCGGCAAGGTGAAGCCAGCCTGGGAGGGAGAATTTCCTTTGGTTTGGGCAAACGGGGCCTTTAGGTATCTTGGGATACAGTTACCTGATAGACCTGAGTCTATCTATCAAGCGAATATCCCGGGTCTATTAGCCAGAAGTCTACAAACATTTCAGGGCTGGCGGGACTTACCCTTATCCCTCCGGGGCCGGATTGCTCTATATGTTATGGTCGAATTTCCGAGATGGCTATACGTCTTACGTATATTACCAATATGGCTTTCAAATAGGGACTGGAAGCGTTTTGAAACGGGTTTACAGGGGTTTTTGTGGAGGGGTAAGCGCGCTAGAATCCCTTTGCAAGCCCTTATAAGTAGGAGGGACGAAGGTGGGCTGGAGATGCCCTCGCTACGCAATTATAATCTTCGTTATTTAACTAAGCATATTGGCGCTCTTTTGGGGGGGACTGGGGGTTCTGCTTTAGTGCGACAACTCGAGGAAGTGTTCGACCCTTACCACCGTCTTTACGTTTTGCAGATGGGCAAGTTGCCACAGCTTATGCGGGAAGGGGCGGGGGGGAAGTATATGGAGGTCTTGAGAACTGCCTGGCACGTGCTCTGCGGGCGCTTTGGGTGGAATTGGAGAGGATCTGCCCTGCTTCCTTTGGTGGGGAACCCTGATTTTGTCCCTGGTTTCTCCAGGATTAATATCTTTCATGGATGGGTGGAGAAGGGGGTGGTTTGCCTCGGAGATCTTTTCACGGCTGATGGTAAGACGCTGGATAGCTTTCAGAATCTACAAAGGCGGTACAATATCCCTAAGCATGATTTTTACGGATATCTGCAAGTACGCCACTATGTGCAGAGACTAAATTTGATGCAACGCGATCGGGTAGAGCACAGCGCCCCTCGTATGACTCTGGAGAGTTTAGCTGAGTACCAGCGCGGAGCAGAGGCATGTAGGACGATAATTCGGCCCAGTAGGGGAGATACTTTTCTTTTGGGGCTGACACTACGGTGGTGCAGGGACGGTGTAGACACCTTGACCGTGGAGTTGTTGCGAGCGGCTTTTCTGAACATTGCGAGAGGGGCAGACTGGGTATATATGCAGGAGCTTCAATATAAATTTTTGTGGCGCGCTTATACTAGCGACATGTGGGCATATAAGATAGGGCTTAGGACCTCAGGCCTCTGTGGATGGTGTGGTAACGCGCCCAGCACTCTTCTCCACAAATTTTGGGATTGTCATCTAGTTCAGGTTCTCTGGGAGCAAGTCTCACGGAGGTTGGCGGGGTGGTTGGGTTTAGCCTTACCTGCTCATAAAGCCCTCTTCAGTAGATTAGCCAGTCTACTACCGAAGATGCATTGACCTTTCTTGGACAGATGGATGCCATCTCTGCTCTGCAACCCTTGGAACAGCATCCCATGGTCTAGGAAACCAAAACGCTCTCGATGACACCATCCACGCAGCCATGCATTCACCTCCAGGATGCGAGCCTCTCAGCCTTGGCCTTTACCCTCAACAGGGAGGATTGAAGAGAACACCACCTGTGCACCTAACTGCTTCACCCTCTGTCCCAGAGCCATGAAGTCACTTTTGATACGTTCCGAGGTATACCTGGCAGTATCATTTGTTCCAACATGGATTAGCAACATTGGGTAATAGTCAGTGGGCTTGATGAGTCTCGGCAAACTCTCCGTAACATCTTGGATTTTGGCACCAGGCAGGCAGCATACCTCTCTGGACATCAAGTCTGGTCGGCAGATGGACAGAGTGGCATCTCGACCCTGAAGTGGCAAAGAACCTCTTCCGCTTTTGGGACTGGCCCATAATGGACCTCTTCTCCTCTCCAGACAATGCGCAGCTGGCTTGCTTCTGCTCTAGGCAGCCACACCCACAGAGGATAGCAGCAGACGTGTTCCTAATCTCATGGTCCGAGGGACTTCTGTATGCATTCCCACTGACTCCCTTGATCGCCAAGACTCTGTTCAAAATTCAGAACAAGAGGGCATTGGTGATACTGATTGCCCCCAGGTGGCCCAGGCAACCCTGATTCCCACTACTGCTCTCGCTGGCAGCAACACTCCCAGTACCCCTGGGTCGTGCCCCGGACCTCCTGATAGGAGGTGGGCTCCCTTCTGCACCCCATTGTGGGGTCATTGTCTTGAATGGCCTGGTTGCTGAGAGGGTAGCCTTGGCCCCGCCCAACCTGCCACAAGAGGTTGAGGAGATCCTGGTAGCCTCTAGGAAGCCCTCCGCGAGGAGGGCTTACGCCTTTAAGTGGCGCAGGTTCATCCTGTGGTGCGCAGACAGGAAGGAGAACCCTTTCTCCCGCCACATCCAGCTGGTACTCCAGTTCCTACTACATCTGTCACGCACAGGGTTGAAATCTAACTTAGTCCAGGTGCAAATGAGCGCCATAGCCACTCACCATCACCCAGTAGAGGGAAAGCCCTTATCCAGCCAGCCCCTAGTCTCCCATTTCCTACGGGCCTTCTGATTTCTAAGCCCCCTGTCTGCCCTCTTGCGGCAGAATGGGACCTCAACGTGGTGCTCTCCCAGCTGATTAGGCCACCATTCGAGCCACTGACCACTTGCCACCTCAGATACCTATCCTGGAAGATGGCCTTCTTGGTGGTCCTGACTTCAGCTCGAAGACTCAGTGAGCTCCAAGTGGCGGACCCCCCATACACCAGGTTCTTCAAGAACAGGGTGGTGCTGTGCACTCACCCTCCCGAAGGTGGTATCCCCTTTTCACCTCAACCAGGAGGTGGTACTCCCCATCTACCCACAGCCTCATGCCAGCAGGGAGGAACTCATACTCTACACACTGGACTGAAAATGGGCCCTATCCTTCTATCTGCAGTGGACCCAGGGCCACCACAAAGCACCTCAGCTTTTCATGTCCTATGACTCCAGCAGACTAGGGCTCCCTGTAACCAAGCGTACCCTATCCACTTGGGTGGTGGACTGTATTGCCCTCACCTATGAGTGGGTGGGTCTCTCCCTGGAACACTGGATCACAGCGCATCGCGTGAGGGCGATGGCCACTTCGGTGGCCTACCTCCATTCTGTACCGGTGACAGAAATGTGCAGAGCCGCCACTTGGTCATCCATTCACACGTTCGCAGCACACTGCTGCCTGGAAAGTGAGTCCCGCAGGGACAGTGCCTTTGGTCAAGCAGTGCTGCATAATATTCTTGGAGTGTAGTCAATTCCTGCCCTCCGACCCTCTGTGTTTAGGCTACTGGAGTGATAGTGTTGCTGGACGCTAGGGTCTTGCAGAGTCTCTCAGTAGGGACTCACCTTCTCTAACTCACGGCCACCTGACCAGTCGCCGTTGGTACTGTCGTGGTTCGGTCATCCACAGCCTGAAGTTAGGGAGTCCCATTTGTGAGGACTGACTTCCTGCTTGTTCCTGGAGAAAGCGTAGTTACTCACCTGTAACAGGTATTCTCCGGGAACAGTAGGAATCAGTCTTCACAACCCTCCCTCCTCCCCTTGAAGTTGCCGTCCTTCAGTTTTTGTTTGATTGCTGTCTTAGCTATGTCATCTGACTGAGCAAGATGTCACCCTTGGGTGGGAAGGGGACTGCGCATGCGTGGTAGCATTCCTAAAGGCTTTCTTTGAAAGCTGGGGAAATGCTCTGTGTGGGCTCCTTCGGCGCCGACGTCACCCATATATGAGGACTGATTCCTGCTGTTCCCGGAGAACACCTGTTACAGGCGAGTAACTATGCTTTTTGTACTCTTCCCCCCTGTGTTGTGGACTAGGGTGAGCAGTCAGATGGTGCTATTAGTAGTGATTGCTTTTGGGGTTTTTTTTCTTTTTCTTCTTTAAATTTGTTTTCTGCTGTATCTGCTCTTTTTCTATGCAAGATAGTTTTTGGTAACTTTCTTGTAATTTTTGTAAAATTGCATAAAGATAAAATAAAAAAAAAATCAGTCAAAAAAAAATCAGTCAAAGTACATGAATGGCCACTCACAGGAGAACTTTAAAATGTGCCACCGAGAGACCACGTGCCGCATGAGCGAGTGAGAGGTGTCTCTGCTCGCTCCGGGGCCGC
Source organism: Ichthyophis bannanicus (assembly GCA_033557465.1). Classification (NCBI taxonomy): domain Eukaryota; kingdom Metazoa; phylum Chordata; class Amphibia; order Gymnophiona; family Ichthyophiidae; genus Ichthyophis; species Ichthyophis bannanicus. Next base: position 158,133,375 of record CM066043.1, on the reverse strand, counting down.
CCTGCTATTGATCGGCAATTTACCCGTGTTTACCCCGCCGGAGCTTGCTGAAAACCCTCGGTGTGCAAGGTGGTGCAGTGGTGCGGTGGTGCCAGTGTGGGTGAGTGATATTGCTGAGGAATGCCTGCCCCGCCGAGAAAAGAGAGGGAGAAGGTCCCGAAGTCGGGGACCGTGTCTGCAGCAGGCCCGTCAGCAAGTATGGCGGCGCCCCGATCGCCGGGTAGCGAGAGTGTGGATTCTGGCCCCGAAGAGCTTGCACGGGAAGTGGCCAAGCTGCTTGAGCCCAAATTTGATCTCATTCTGAGTAAGCTTGAAACAGTGGCAGAAGCACTTACTGAGTGCACGCACCGGGTCGATGAGCTCGAGCATCGGGTGTCGGCGCTCGAGGAGGAGGAGGGGAAACAAGCCCGGGAGCGCATTCGGCTACAAAAACAGCTGGAAGCCCTTCTTGACAAAGTGGACGACTTGGAGAACCGTTCCCGTCGAAACAACGTGCGGTTGGTCGGCATCCCAGAGACCAAGACGGATGCTATGTTGGTGGAGTTGGTGGAAACATGGCTGCCACGTGCGCTGGGACTGGAGGAGCTTGTTGGGCCTCTGAAGGTGGAGCGCGCTCATCGCCTGGGGCCTCGAGTGGATCAGCGGCAGCGACCCAGGGTGGTTATTGCTCGGATTCTCAACTTCCAGCATAAGTGGATGCTCCTACAGGCTTTTCGGAAGCGGCGGGACTTGTCTCTGGACAACTCTGCGGTGCTGCTTTTCCAGGATTACTCGGCCTTGGTGGCCGCAAAGAGGAAAGCGTTTTCCCCGCTCTGTGCCGCCCTCTTTCAGCGGCATGTACGCTTTACTCTTGCTTTTCCGGCGATGCTCCGGGTGCAGCATGATGGGAAACAGCATGTGCTGTCTACTGTGGAGGAGGCGAAGTTGCTCATGGACAAGCTGGGCCTGCTCGGAGCAGGCCCGTGAGTGGGCCCTTGTTGCGGAGTGGCTCTGATGGACTCAGTCAGTGTCGAGCTGACCGGCGATGGCGCCCGTGGTTCCCTGATGCCTGCTGGCGGACTATTCCCCGACAGTGGACCTTGGCTGTATATTTGACTGTATGCTTTGCTGGGCTAAATTGGTCCTGGGCAGTGGCACCGTTTGGATGAATGCATGGTTTTTTTTGTTAGGTGATTGTTTGATTGTGTGGTGTGGTGTGTGCTGTTTATGAGTATGGGGTAGGGTGGGGCATTGCTCTTTTGACCTTGCTGCGGGCTGTTCATCGTGTCTGCCTGTTTTGCGGTGGGTGTTGGTGTGCTTGGGGGGTGTCACCCCTTTGTCATGCAGCACCTCCTGTTGGTCACAGCTGGTACTGCACCCGGGTGTAAAGTACTGGCCTTTTCAATATTTATAGTCCTTGCCAGTACACAAATAAGTTGTGACACCGAAATCGGTTTAACTGGGTTTTATTCCCCGTCCCGTAGGATTCTTTCAAAAGTATAACAATCAAATCAACATAACCCTTCTTGGGTAAACAAAAAGAACTATAACAAAAATAGCTTTCCTTTCAGCAAACAAAATATGAATGGAAACAGAAATACAGCTTGTCAGGTTTCCAGATAAAGGCTTCTCTGGAGCAGTTCAGCCTTCTATCTGAGAGACTCTATTTGGTCAGCTAGTATCAAACTACAGTCCATCTGTTCAACAGGCAATTCAATGTTATCCTCTATTGCATAAGGCTCATACTGCATTGGAACACTGTCCTGTACAGATGCTTCGTCACTTCTCTCCTGAGGTAGTTTGTTCAACAAACTTTCCAGCTTGTGACGTACTTGACTCTCTACAGAATGTATCTGTTTGGCTTTACCATATTCTCTGGAGTTGCTCAACCAGGAGCCTTTCCTCTGCCTCTGGTTATCAGGCAGAGTAAAGCAGTTAGCTGCCCAGCTATTAGAGAGTGGAACCTTTGTTCGGGGCTTTGTTTTAACAGGAGCTTTACAAACAGCTGTTATCTCCAACGGCAGTTTCTGAGAAGGCTTATGCCAGTTATATCCCTCTGCAGGGTTCTCTCTCACAGGTAACAAGCTTTGTTCTATATTCTGTCTGTAGCCCAGACTCTGGAGTTTTCCTGCTTTCATTAAGTTAACATTATAGGGCTTTTGTTTCTCATACAAATGCCTCTCATAGCTCAGCTTAGCATTTCTCCTCTCTGGCTCAGAATAGCTTTTCCTAGCTTGTAACTTGTGTCTTAGGGCATAGCTTCTATCAAGGCTGCTGCATACACTGTCCCTGTCTGAATTCAGTTGCTCATCTCTTTCACTTAATTGTTCATCAGACTCACTCAGACTTTCATTCAGCCAGTGCCTTCTGCCTTGCTGTAGAGACCTGGGAGGTCTGTGTTCTTCCCACTCTGGGTATCTCCTCTGCCTGGGAATATCCTTTCTCCTTGGGTCTTTCAACTCACTTGGTTGCCTTGATTCTCTTAACCTCCTTCGTCTCTCAGGTCTCCCAGCTTCTTCGGCTCTCTCTGCCTTGCTTCCCTCCTGTGAGCTGTGCTGATTATTTACGTAATCCCCAGCTGCACCACACCCTAGCCTATTGGGGTCAGGTGGGACCTTCCTTGCCTCCCTACTGGCTGGGTGATAATTCCAGGCTTGTGACCTCACTCCCTTATACCTATTCTGATACCCTTGTGTTATGTGCTCTCTCCACACGTCACTGTTTACTTGAGGAGTAGTGTTTTTTAGCTCCACAGGGGGCTCTAGAGAGTCTGCTCTGTGACAGGGGACAATCTCTTAGTCTCCTTTTACCCCTTGGCTGTGTATGGGTGTGTGTATGGGGACCCGGGGTGAGTGAGTGGTCCGAGTGGATGTCCAGTGGGCTTTGCTCCTGGGGGGGGTTATTGGCCTTGGTTGGAGTAGTGGTTGGTGGGGCGGCCCTGTGGCGCACTGCGGTGAGTCTCAGGCCTGGCAAGGGAGGCCAGGAGTGGTATGTTTGGTTTTTATTTGGGGTGGGGGGGGCTGGGGGGACAGGGTGGGGGGTGGGGGTGGGGGTGGGGGGTAGGGGGGGTCGATGTTGTATTGCAGGTTTTGCAGGTTCTGGGGTTGGGGGTTTCGAGGGTGGGAGGGTGGGAGGGGGGGCGGGAGGGCTTGGCAGCGTTTCAACTCAGTGTATCCTCTCGGTGGGGGGTGGAGGGCCGGGGCTGGAGGAGGTGGGTTGTGGGTGCTGGGGCTGGGCAGCACTCGCCCTGCTGGTTGCATCTATGGGCGTTTGCATGTTCTAGAGTAGGCAATGGGGGTTAATGGGGACTGCGGTGGGTTTTGTCTCTTGGAATGTGGGAGGCCTTAACACCCCGGTGAAGCGCACTAAGGTTTTACAGGCGCTACAAAAAGCGGGTGCCCAAGTGGCATTCTTACAGGAGACGCACTTAAGTGCCACTGAGCAAGCTAAGCTCCAAAAGAAGTGGGTAGGGCATGTGTGTGCTGCGGAAGCTATAGAGGGTCGGAGGAAGGGGGTTGCACTCCTATTTCATAAGAGTCTTACTGTGGAGGTTTTAAGCGAAGACCCCGACCCCCTGAGACGCTATCTTTGGGTGCATGCGAAGATTAATGGTGAAGAAATGGTTCTGGGGAACATTTATGCTCCCAATCAATACTCTCATGTTTTTTTTGAGGCTGTGGCTCGGAAGCTTAATAGTCTGCCTAGTGTGCCGGTTATTCTTGCAGGTGACTTTAATGTCCCCACGAACCTGCTTTGGATAAGTCTGCTCCTGGGGCTAGCGCGGGTCGGTGGGCTTCTAAAGGTGTGGGTTATCTTAGCCAGGTTAGTGGCTTGGTTGATATTTGGCGGGTATTGCATGGAAGTGAGCGTGACTATACGCATCTATCTCGTGCGCACCAGACTTGGTCTCGTATTGACTATCTCTTAGTTCGGCATGCTGATGTTGGGCGAGTTCGAAGGGCCGAGATATGCCCTATTGTGGTCTCCGACCGTGCGATGGTGTCCTTGGCCTGGGCTGGCTGCCGTCGGGCGGGGGGTCGGTGGTCTTTTCCCCGGCACCTTTGGCAGCGGGTGGAATTTCAGGCTTTTGTTCGGGAGCAATGGTGTGAGTTCTTGGGGAATAATGAGGGTAGTGTTACGTCGGTGGCAACCTTGTGGGAGGCCGGGAAGGCAGTCGTTCGTGGGCAGGTGATTGCGTACGTAGCTCGTCGACGGCGTCAGGTCAATGCAGATTTGCTGCAGCTCATGCATGATCTGCAGGTGCAGAAGCGGGCTGCTACGCGGCGACCGCAGGGAGGAGCCGTGCAGGACTATATTGCGACCCAGCGGCGGGTGAATGACCTCCTTCAGGAGCACGCGGTTTTCGATCTACAGTACTATCGGCATCAATTTTTTCGTTTTGGGAACCGTTCGGGTCGCTTGTTGGCGCGGATGGTACGGGACCGCCAAGGGCCTCAAGTAGTAGCACGTATTCGAGACAAGGGGGGTACAGTGTGCACGGACCCGGCGGAGATCGTGGAGGTATTCCACCGCTTCTATGAGCGGCTCTACACCCCGGATGCTGAGGACGGGGAACAGGCACGGGTTTTTTGAAATGGGGTCCGGTTACCTCAAGTGACTCCGCAAGAGCGGGAGATGTTGAATCAGCCGATCTCGGGGGCCGAGATTCAGAAGGTGAACCGGGCGGGGAAGCTGCACAAGGCGCCGGGCCCTGATGGGTATGGCATGGAGTTTTATAAGATCTTGGAGACCCAGGTAGTGCCTACTTTAGCAGCGGTGTATATGGAAGTCTTGGAGGTGGGGCGGTTCCCGCGGGATATGCGGACGGCGGCTGTCTCGTTGATTCCTAAGGCGGGGAAGGACCCGGAGGATCCAACCTTCTATAGGCCCATTTCTCTCATTAATGTGGATATGAAGATCCTGTGCTCGGTGTTAGCTCTGCGGGCGCAGGAGGTACTTTCCCGTATCATTGGGCCGTACCAGGCGGGCTTTGTGCGTGGCAGAGTGGCTGCCCGAAATATTGTGCAGGTTCTCCTGAGTATGGAGCGGTGCATCCAGGCCAATTGCCCTTTATTGCTAGCTAGTCTTGATGCTGAGAAGGCCTTCGACTGGGTCTCCTGGGCCTATATGTTTGAGGCTCTGTCGCGGTTTGGTTTTACGGGTTCTTATGTGGGGTGGGTCCGGGCGCTGTATACCGAACCGCGGGCCTTTCTTATGGTGGGTCGGGAGCGGTCGGAGCCGTTCGTTCTGCGCCGCGGGACTCGTCAGGGGTGCCCCCTGTCGCCCCTCCTTTTTATTCTGCATTTGGAGCCCCTTTTGGTGAAACTGATGGGTCAGGGAGAGGTGGCGGGGGTCGCCTGGGCAGCCGGTGAGGTTAAGCTCAGTGCCTTTGCTGACGATGTATTGCTGTGCTTAACGAATCTGCAGGTCTCCTTGGAGTGGGCATTGCGGATCATTGAAAGCTTTGGGACCTTCTCGGGTTTGAAAATTAACATGGCTAAATCTTTAGGACTGGATGTGGGGGGTAGCTGTCGGCGGACGTGGTGCGGCCCCTTCCCTCTGGTTTGGGCGCCGGGGTATATCCGCTACTTGGGTATCCAGATTCCCGAGCGGCTTGATCAGCTGTACCGCGTGAATATCTCGTTGCTGTTGGAGGGGACGGCTCGCCGGTTGCGGGCCTGGCGGGACCTGCCCTTGTCACTGAGAGGTCGGATAGCGCTCTTCAATATGGTAGAGTTTCCACGATGGGCGTATGTGTTACGCCATGTCCCTGTGTGGCTGTCCCGCCGTGACCTGCGACAGTTGGGCAGCTGTCTCTCGCGATTCCTCTGGAGAGGCCGGCGGGCCCGCATTGCGTTGAACACTCTCCTGCAAGCCAGGGAGAATGGTGGTGCTGGGTTGCTTTCGCTTCGGTGGTATAATTTAGTGTGTTGGACGCGGATCATACGGGACCTTTTAGAGGATGATTCTGAGCTCGTGCCTTTGGCTCTGCTGGATGAGATGGCTGCCCCGTGGCATCGTATGATTTTAGTGCATGGCGGTAAGGAGCACCTCCCCGTGCGTTACCCGCACTCGGTGTTTTGGTTAGCCCTACGCGCGGCGTGGGCGGCGCTGTGTCTCCATCGGGGTAACTGTAGTGCGGTGACAGATTGCTTGCCGTTGAGTGGAAACCCGGCCTTTCCCCCCGGTCAGGGGGCTGGGGTGGTGACTGAGTGGGTGTCCAAGGGGGTGCGCTTTGTGGGTCATCTTCGGATGGCGGCGGTGGCGGAGGTGGATTCCTTTGCTTCGTTGCAGGGGCGTTACCGGTTAGGTCCGCGGGATTTCTATTTTTATCTGCAGGCTCGCCACTACGTTGTAGCGCTTCAGCGTAAATCTGTGGGGGTGCTTGCTGGGGACGGGATGTTGGCGTTGTTTGCCTCTCTGGAGGGGAAAGTTACGGTCGGTACCTTGTTCAGATCGCTATACCCAGCGGGCTATGATGTGTGCTTGGCAGGCTTAGCGGAGAAGTGGCGGAAGGATGGGATTCCGCAGGCTACTGTTGATCGCCTCCGCGGCGCGTTTGCGGGTATTGGTACGCTCTCTGAAACTGTGCAGTTACAAGAAACTCAGTATAAGTTTTTGTGGAGAGCATATGTCCATAATGTGTGGGCGGCGAGAGCGGGTTTGTCGTCGTCGGACCTCTGTAGCCTGTGTCGGATAGAAAAGGGGGGCTTTGCCCACCGGTTTTGGTTTTGTCTCCATATTCAGGGTTTTTGGTTGGAGGTGGGCCGCCTGTTGGGGCGGTGGTTGCAAACCACTGTGGATTTAACCCCTGAATGGTGTTTGTTTGGATCTTGTGAAGGAGTGCAACCCCTTTGGGATAGCGGGCGGCAGCTTTGTGCAAAGGGCTTCATTGTTGTTAAATTATGCATACTGCGGGGCTGGCTAAAAGATGTGGCGCCCACGGTGGGGGAGTGGGAGAAAGCCATGAGGGAACTACAGGGGATGGAGCAGCGTACTGCTCGGCTGCTGGCTGGAGGGGCGTGGGAGCGGTTCTCTTCTGTGTGGAAGCCCTTGGGTGATCCAACCCCCTAGGAGATGGGAGGTGGCCGGGAGGTAGGGGAAGAGGTTTGCTAGGATGGTCTGTTGGCTGGAGCTGTGGGAGAGGGGGGTTCTGGGGGGGGGGTGGGAGGGGGGGGTGGGATGGTGGGGAGGGTAGAAGGGAGGCCGGCCGGCGGGTTCCTTCCTCGTTGGGAGCAGTCGCCTTGTATATATGCTGTTTGACTGGCAACTCCTCTGGGGGAAGCGCTGAGGTTGGCGGGGGTGGGGGGATGTCTTTTGTTTTGTTTGTGCTGTATAATGGTGTTCCTGTTGCTGTTGTTCCTGCTATGGTTTTAGTGTTGTTCTTATTGCTCTTGAAATATGCCAATAAAAAAATGATTTACCTAAAATGTGCCACCTTTTTAAAGCAGAAAAGTTAAATGTCATGGTTTATCTTAGCTCATGCTTGAATGCTTCACTGTGCACCAGGAAAAAGTAGCTACAGTATATATTTCTCCAAAGAGAGGTCTCTACACATGTGCCAAGCACATTTGTAAAAGGGAAGCCTCGCCCGCATTGATGTTGATTCCATTATACCAAGTGCAAAATCTGCTGTATACCATGAATGGCTCATGAACATTTGAAATGAAATGCCCACATGTTATTAACCAGCTCTGCCTGCCCTCAGCCCTGCCTCTTTTCAGTATGGCTAGAAGTACCCATGCTGTTAAGCAGTGTGGTTGCTTTTGCCCATAGAGGAAGATGACAGTTTTCAGTCTAACTGGTTATCAGGTCTCAGAGGTCTTGGCAGAATACGAGTCTGCCCCAGTTTAGAGTCCAAACAGGGGTTTATTCAGAGGCATTTAAACAGATCCAAACCAGAAACCTGACTGAAATGTCTGCAGGGTAAAACTGAAATAATGCAGAGACAGTCCAGGTCAGTTAATCCAGTTACATCAATCTTCTGCATTTCTACTTACAGGAACAGGTACATAGATGCATAGGTATAAGCACTCACGGGTCTCCCAGGGTCCAGTTGCTCAACTCATTTTGGCCCTTTATCCATTGAAGTTGCCAGGAATCCTGATTTTCCCAGCAATACCTTTTAAACCCCTGTGGACCAATTAGGATCCTCAGAGGTGGGGGGCCCTCCTGAGATTCTCAACCTTCATACAGTGTCTCAGAGGTCGAACAATAGCCATCAACTGCATTGCTTCAAAACCGGCCAGATTTCCTTAGCCCTGCCACCAGGATAACTGCTTAGTTACCAAGGTAAAATCTTTCGAAAGCTGTCTTCCCCATTTGCAATTTCTTTAGATGCTGCCTTTAAAGTGCTATTAATTCTGAATGAACTTCCTGGACTTTTTCAGAAAATAAAATTATGTTGTTGAACTGGCTTTTGGCTATATAAAAACTCTGACTTAGACTTTTAAAACTTTTCATGGAGTCTGAAGCACAAGTAACCATGTCATATTGTGCTGTTTTTAAACAGAGCAAAATTGATCAAGGAAAACTGTTCATTCTTGATGAGCACATGGACAAGATTAACAGGTATGAACCCTGATGCATCATCCAGTCCCTGTTCTGTTGAGATTTGAGGTTAAATTCAAGTAAATGATGAGAACAATAGTATTTGAAGGTGCTTCCCTTAAGCCAATACACTGTAGATAATCTTTTTGTTTATTTTCCATTCAGTTAATGTATGTAGTTGTACTGCAACATAGTACCATTTAAGGTTTGGTCCTCTCTTCTCCCATAACAAGCACATCCATAGCAACCCATCTCCATATGAGGCTAAAGATTTTCTGCTTTAAAGTCTGAGATTTTTTTAAAGGAATTTCTATTGGTAAAGTTTGAAAAACTTAATAAAATATAGGAAGGACTGATTTTTTACATACATATTATGTCCTATCCATAATAGTTTGGCTCATACTCATTTAAGTAAGCTCTTTGATCATTCATTTATTTATTTAACATTTTTTATATACCGCTTTTCATTTTATCGAAGCGGTTTACAGTGAAACAGAACAAGTCTTACAAGGAACGGTATAAGAACTATTTACATTTAACTGTTTACAACGCTATAGCTACGTGTGTATGTATATATATATACACATATACACCAAGCTTAGACAACATCTTGTTGTGTAGGGATTTCAATCCAGTGGTTGTGTGTTTCATATGCTGTTGAAGTGTTTGTTGAAAAGGTAGGCTTTTAGATATTTTCTAAAGTCGGCGATGTCTGTAATATCTCTTAGGTGGTGTGGGAGTGAGTTCCATTGTGGAGGTGTATAATATTTGAATGCCCTGTGAAGCAATCTTTGTGGAGAGTTGGACGGTATGGAGGCATTGAGAGGGTGTTTTGGTGGAACTTCCTCCTTGAACGTGTGTTTGTTTTGATGATTTTGTTTAAACATTCAGCAGACTGGTTATTTAATATCTTGTATGTCATCATTATGGCTTTATATTCTATTCTGGATCTGATGGTTCTCCAGGACCAAGCAGGAAGTCAGTCCTCACATATGGGTGTCATCGGCGCCGGGGCGGAGCATTTCCCCAGCTTTCTATGAAAGCCTTTGAGAATGCAGGCACGCATGCGCGGTTCCCTTCCCGCCTAAAGGTGCCATCTTACCTCAGTCTCTTTTTTTCCGTGAAGCCCACCGGACGTGTGTCCAGTTTTCCCGGTTAAAATTAGATTTTTTTTGCTCTTTTTCTTCCGGTTTGACGCCGGTTCCCCTCCTGCCGGGTTCGGTACACCGGTATCGAGCCCGATTCCTCTTTTTCGTTTTTTGCCCTTCGTGGCTGGCGTTCGCGCACTTTTTTTCTCTTTTTCCCTGGAAGGCCGGTCTTTTGACCTCGCAGGGACTCTTTTTTCCCCGATGGCTTCCAGTGGTTTTAGGAAGTGTGATCGGTGTAAGAAACTAATGTCTCTCACCGACACACACGACTGCTGCCTTCGGTGCCTCGGCCCCGACCACGATCCTAAGTCGTGCGGGGCCTGTGGAAAAATGTTTTCCAAGGCACTACGAAGTCGCCAGCAGCAAAAGGAAAGGCTTTTCTCGGACTCAGCCTCCGGCCGGGCCCGGACCTCGTCTGAGGCCTCGACATCTCGGGATTCCGATCCCGAGCGCCATCGAAGCTCTTCGGACAGGGGGTCTCCCGACCAGGATCGCAAGAGGAAGAAACGGCTCGTGAGGGCGTGGTCGGAAGAGGTCCCTGGCTCCTCGAGGGCCAGGTCTAAGACCCCTGACCGTCGCCCCGGGCCTGTGGAACCGGAGAAGCTTGCCAAAGTTCCTCGTGTGGAGCCGGAGTCTGCTGGACACGTAAGCCCCGTAGTCCTCGTGGACTCTCCTCCCAGGGAGCCGACGTCGGGCCCGGTGCCGCCGCCGCCGGGGCCCGAGTCGGTGGCTGCTGCGTCTCCAAAGCTGAGTCGCAGGATGACAGCCTTGGAGAGCAGAATGTCTGCTTCACTAACAGAACTAATCCAGGCGACACCACACAATAGGGACAGATGGTCAGTGGCTCTCAACACCCTGATAGTCCCAAAATCAATAACACAATGCACTAAGGCAACAGCAGGCAGGGCCTACCAATTCTATGCACCAAGGTGCTGGAACAGCCTCCCTCATGGCATCCGAGCGATCCCAGACTTATTTCAGTTCAGAAAGGCCTTGAAGCACCACCTCTTCCTCCTGTATTACCCAGTAACCAACGCAGACATAGCACTAACCACACAAGCCACCCAAAACCCCCATGACTGAAACTAAAAAGGAGGTCACGATAATGTTGTAAGTTGTAAATAGGTGCCCCTGTTATCCAAGTTGTATTACCTGTTCAACTGTAAACACAAAGTACCTTCGGAAATGTGTAAATTATTGTTTATTGTAAACCGCACTGATGCTGAATAGCGCGGTATAGAAGAGACTATAAATAAATAAATAAATAAAATAAAATGTCTGCCTTCATGGAGCAGCAGCGGGCACTGATGGCCAGCCTGTCTGGTGCATCTGCCCCGACCACTGGGACATTGACATCAAAGTCGACCCCGGAGACTGAGCCGATACTCGAGTCCATCGTGGCTCGGAGTCGAGCTCGGTCAAGGTCCCCCTCGACCTCCCGCTCAGGACTGAGGGCGTCGACGCCGGTGCTTCCGGCGTCGGGGCCGGTGCTCCAGGGCCCCGCGTGGTCGGACCCCGACTCTTCCTCGGATGAGTCGGCTTGGCAGACGGAGGACGAGGAGTCTCCTGACACCTTTAAGACTCGGTGCGTCCCTTCGGACTCACCGCAGTCTGAGCCCCGGAGTAGGTCCCCCCCGGAGGACACCCGGTTCTCGGAGTTCGGGATATGGCCACTGCCTTGGCTATTCCGGCAGATCCCGAAGAAGAGCCTCGAGCTGAAGAGCTCGAGGCACTACAGTATGACTCTCCTCCGAAGGAGGCCTTTACTGTCCCAGTTCCTCCGATGCTGGAACGGCTCCTCTTCCGTATGTGGGAGGCACCGGCCTCGGCGCCGGTTCTTAGCAAGCGGGTCGATTCGATCTATCGACTCAGGAAGAGCCCTGGCTTTCAGAAAGCACAGCTACCACACCATTCCATGGTTGTGGAATCGGCCATGCATCGTCTGAAGAGTCAGGAGATGCACTCCGCGGTGCCTCCTGGCAGGGAGGCCCGAAACATCGATGGCGTCGGTAGAAAGTGTTTTCAGGGCTCGATGCTTGCTTGCCGTGTCCAGTATTACCAGCTGTACATGGGCATGTACTTGCGGGATCTGGCCAAGGAGTTGGCCGGATTCTCTGCTGGTCTCTCCGGGGAACCCTTGCAGAGATTTAAGTCCTTGTCCTCGGGGATTCGGGACTGCTCGAAGTTCATGTCCCGCGCCGCCTACGATGGCTTCGAGGCTTCGGCCCGAGTTGCGGCAGCCGGCATCGTGGCTCGACGCCCGGCATGGCTGCAGTCATCAGACCTCGAGCCATGGGTTCAGGACAAGTTGGTCGATGTCCCTTGCCGAGGTGAAAACCTGTTTGGCAAGCCCATGACTGAGAAGGCCGCTCAGCTCGAGACCGAGCACCTCACCCGGACAAGGCTGTCGAGGAAGACCTCTGCCCCTTCTCATAAAAAGAAGGGCTCGGGTAAAAAGCCCTTTTACCCGAGGAAGGGCACTGCCTACAAACAGTACCCACAATATCAGGCTGTCCAAGCTGCCCCCCAGGGTCAGCAAGCCAAGGGCCAGGGTAAAGGGCCCCGTAGGCAGAGGACCCCCAAGCCTCCGGCCCCTGTTACCACTCAGCAGCGTGGGGGCTTTTGACTCCTTGAGCATAGCCTCTCCTCCACTGCTCTCCCAACCCTGCACAGGAGGTCGTCTCACCCTCTTTGCCCACCAGTGGCCCCTTATCACCGGGGACAGTTGGGTGCTGGACATCATCCACAGGGGATATGCCCTCCATTTCCACCAACTGCCACCCCCATATTTTCCAGGGGAGCCTCCAAGGCCTCCTCTGCACACAGACCTTCTCCGTCAGGAGCTTCAGGGTCTGTTGGTGGACAGGGCGGTGGAGCCTGTGCCTCCCCACTTGCAAGGTCACGGATTCTACTCCAGGTATTTCCTGGTGCCCAAAAGAACCGGTGGCCTTCGTCCCATTCTGGACCTCAGGAACCTCAACAAGTTCCTAGTGAAGGAAAAGTTCAAGATGCTTACTCTTGGAACCCTTCTGCCCTACCTCCAGCAGGGAGATTGACTATGCTCCTTAGATCTAAAAGGATGCGTACACTCACATCCTCATTCATCCAGACCACAGAAAGTACCTCAGGTTCATTGTGGGAGGAAACCATTATCAGTACAGAGTGCTGCCTTTCGGTCTCACCTCCGCTCCCAGGGTCTTTACCAAATGCCTGGCAGTGGTGGCGGCCTACCTGAGAAATCAGGGCATCTTTGTCTTCCCCTATCTGGACGACTGGCTCATCAGGGATCAGACAGGTCAGGAGGCCAATCAAGCCACCCTCAGGACCATTGCTCTTCTACAACGCCTGGGGTTTGTCATAAACTTCGCAAAGTCCACTTTGCTCCCTTCCCAGAACTTGGAGTTCATAGGGGCAAGGTTGGACTCTCTCCTGGCAAAGGCATTCTTGCCAGAAAACAGAGTCCGAAGGTTGATGGCCTTGGCAAGTCAGTTTCTCAGCAGGCCCCTGGTCTCCGCCAGACTCTGCCTGCGGCTTCTGGGCCACATGGCTTCAACAGTACATGTGACCCCCAATGCCAGGCTCCATATGAGACCTGCACAGTGGTGCCTTCGGACTCAGTGGTCACAGTCCACAGGCAGCCTCAGAGACAGGATAAGGGTGTCCAGACCATTTCTGCACTCCCTCAACTGGTGGCTACACCCACCCAATCTGCTGAAAGGGGTGCCCTTTTAGATTTCAGGTTACACAGTGATACTAACCACAGATGCCTCCCTGCAAGGCTGGGGAGCGCATTGTCTGGGCAAGTGCACCCAGGGCCTCTGGTCTCCCTGGGAAGCTGCACAGCAGATCAATCTCCTCGAACTTAGAGCTATTCGATTAGCACTCAAAGCTTTCACTCCTACCCTTACTGTGTGAACACAAAACGTTATGGCCTCAAATTCTTGAACGAGCAAACTATGTAAAAATATGAAAAAATCGTTCACTGTTAACAAAACTGGATTAGAGATAATAACACTTTACTTCTCTGAGGTCTCAGTTTAAAAGAGCACTGCCATCAAGACTCACGCCTCAGTATAGCAAAGTGCTTTGTCATAAATTGGCTCAATACTTGTGATGTTAACATTAAATTCACCCACACTTACCATAGTAATACCCTTAATTATTTAGATGTTTGTGTAATGAGGGGGCTGAATGGATGGGAGATGACTTTTTATAAAAAATTTACCGATAGTGTTACCTTTCTTCAGTTTGGAAGTATGCACCCCAGACGCTTAAAGGAAGACTTCCTTTTTCCCAATTTTTGCGTTTTCGTCGCAACTGTTCTAGCAGGGCAGACTTTAAGATTAAATCTAGACAGTTATATAATAATTTTGAACAGAGGGGATATCCTAGTGGGATAATCAAACGGGCGTAGTCACGAGCGTTGTTTAATCATCGCGCTGCTCTCTTAGAAGCGAAACCCCTGTGTAAGATAGATGAATTCGATGAGGATAATGTTAACTTTGTCACAAAATACTCTCCATTGAGCGCTGATATTCAGAAAGTGTTAAAGAAGCACCGGAATATTCTGGCAGCTGTACCAGGATTACGGGGCAAAATGGTGCGTTGTGTATGGAAACGGCATTGTAACTTAAAGGAATGGTTGAGTCCAGCTGTTTTGCCGTCTATTGGAGAGGATCCTGGATTTAGTCAGCGGGTGGGCCATAGGAGTTGCGGCTCGTGTGACATTTGTGATATCACGATTACAGCCACGGTATTTGAGTATCAGGGAGTAACTATTCAATTGAAATACGATACTACTTGTGACTCCTCTAATGTAGTCTATGCGATAATCTGCCCTTGCGGGTTATGTTACATAGGAAAAACTACAAGATCGTTCCGTGTACGTATGAGGGAACACCGTAGCTGTTTGACTCAGAAGGTCCTTGAGGCCCCTATTGTGCTGCACTGTGTACAAAAGAGCCATATTTTTGAACAGTTGCGTTGTTTGTGTTTGGATAGGGTAAAGCAGGGGCAGGCAGGTAAGACTCTTGATCAGGTCCTTATTAGACATGAACAAAGATTGATTTACAATTTAAATACTCTGGAGCCCAGGGGACTTAACAGCGTTATAGAATGGTCGGCATGTGTTTAGTGCGAGTTTTTGATCAGCACTCTGCCGGTGACACAAATTGAGGTAATTTGCTCTGAAGGTAGATCTTTGACCACGCAAGTGGTTTACGAGGGAAGGGTTCATTAATGTTATTGCTGTAATGTAATTCCGTTTTTGGATTGTGTGTTTAGTATTGTAACATTTTAGGGAGGTAACAGCTTTGAATAGAGTGATTAGAGTTTTGGTTCAGTGGCTAGGATAGAGGTTTAATCGCGCGTTGAAAGTTATGGGGTATGGTGATAGCAGGACGTCACATGGTGACGTCAGCTATGGAGGAGGGCCTTTAAAAATGGAGTTCTGAAGGCCATTTGACATGCGTGGCATTTTTTCATAGAGGCGGTTGGTGCTTTCACGAATTTGGGAGTGGATTGAGACCGCATTGAGTTAAAGCGTGGGCAGCAGATGCGGTAAGATTTTAACGTGAGGTTTTTAGTTAATTGTTTGGTTGTGGGTTGTGTTAGATTATAGTGATAGGATTGGAAGTTATTGATTTGCTTTGTTTTATTATTTTGTTTTTTTGTAGATGTAGTAAGATCCCCTGAGGAAACTTCATATGTGAAACGTCTCAGTGGTACCGGGGATTGACGTTGGGATCAAAAGAGCAATACCGACATCTCTAATCTGGGAAGTTGAAACAGCGCGTATTGTTGCGCTTGTATCTTATTTATTGTAAGATTAGAGCGTTGTCTTTTTAAGAGGTCGTTGATGTGACAAAGCACTTTGCTATACTGAGACGTGAGTCTTGATGGCAGTGCTCTTTTAAACTGAGACCTCAGAGAAGTAAAGTGTTATTATCTCTAATCCAGTTTTGTTAACAGTGAACGATTTTTTCATATTTTTACATAGTTCACTCCTACCCTGGCTCAACAGTCTGTCCTCATTCTGACAGACAACCAGGTTGCCATGTTTTATGTGAACAAACAGGGCGGAACTGGGTCCAGGATCCTTTGTCAGGAAGCTCAGGACCTTTGTTCTTTTGCCCTCAAGCACAACATGCTCCTCAGGGCTGTCTACCTTCCAGGCCAGGACAACTACCTGGCAGACAGGTTAAGCAGGATACTGCAGCCCCACGAGTGGCAGCTGCATCCTTCAGTGGTTCAGAAGATCTTCCTGAAATGGGGTCTCACTTTGATGGATCTCTTTGCCAGCCCCATGAACAAGCAACTGCCAAAGTTCTACTCCAGACAACCACATCCTTTGCGGATAGCAGCAGATGCTTTTTTGATATCTTGGTCTCAGGGCCTCCTCTATGCATTTCCTCCCACGCCCTTGGTGGCCCGAACCCTATTCAAGATTCTCCAGGACAAGGCCTCGGTCCTGCTGATAGCTCCCAGGTGGCCGAGACAGCCTTGGTTTCCTGTTCTGCTTCAACTGGCGGTAGATCCTCCACTGCCTCTGGGGTTGCAACCCGGCCTTCTCACACAGGACCAGGGTTCCCTTCTGCACCCCAATCTCAAATTTCTCAATTTGATGGCCTGGAGGCTGCAAGGGTAGTTTTGGCTCCCTGGGGCCTACCTCAGGAAGTTGAGGAGGTTGTCCTAGCCTCTAGGAAACAGTCTACTAGGAAAACCTATGCTCTCAAGTGGAGGAGGTTTTCTGTGTGGTGTCACCTACGTACGGAGGATCCTTTCTCCTGCACTGTGCCAGTAGTTCTTCAGTACTTACTGCACTTATCCAATCAGGGACTTGTCCAATTCTGTTTCGGTCCACCTCTCAGCTCTAGCAGCTAACCACTCATTGGTAGAGGGGCAATCTCTATCTGGTCACCCCTTGGTGTCACGCTTTCTCAGGGGCTTGCTTTTACTCAAGCCTCCCATCCGTCCTGCTGCCCCTGAGTTGGAGCTGAATGTGGTCTTGCAGCAACTGACTCGCCCACCTTTTGAGCCGATGGCTACTTGTCCACTACGCTTCCTCTCCTGGAAGACACTCTTCCTGATAGCCCTTACCTCGGCTAGGCGAGTAAGTGAGCTTCAGGCCCTGGTCTGTGACAGGCCTTACACCAGGATTTATAGGAACAGGGTAGTCCTCAGGACTCATCCAAAGTTCCTCCCTAAGGTTGTCTCCTCTTTCCTCCTCAATCAGGGGGTGGTTCTTCCAACATTCTTCCCTAGACCTCATGCTAGCCAGGCTGAAGCAGTCCTGCATACCCTGGACTGTAGGAGGGCCTTATCCTTCTACCTTGACCGTATGCAGGGGCATAGAAGGGCTACTCAGCTCTTTGTATCCTTTGACCCCAATAAGTTGGGGTTGGCTGTCTCCAAGCGTACCTTGTCCATCTGGGTGGCTGACTGTATCACCTGGGCTTACAAGGCAGCTGACCTTCCTTTGCAGGGTAGGGTCACGGCCCATCGTGTCAGGGCAATGGCTGCCTCAGTGGCTCATCTCCGCTCTGTGCCCTTGGTAGACATCTGCAGGGCTACAACTTGGTCTTCAAGCCAGACTTTTGCAGCCCATTACTGCCTGGAGAGGGAGTCCCGTAGGGACAGTGCTTTTGGCCAGGCAGTACTCTGGAATCTCTTTGAGGTTTAGCAACTCCTGCCCTCCTGCCCTCTATTGGGCTACCGGTGGAGGAGGTGTCCTTGAAAAGCCTTTCTTTGCTTTTGAGACTAGAGGGAGATCTCTTGTTCAGCCTGGGTTCCTCGGTAGCCCAGAGCTAGGGAGTCTCCCATATGTGAGGACTGACTTCCTGCTTGGTCCTGGAGAAAGAGTAGTTACTCACCTGTAACAGGTGTTCTCCAGGAGCAGCAGGAATCAGTCCTCACAACCCTCCGTCCTCCCCTTGGAGTTGCAGTTGTACATAGTTTATTTTTTCATTTTTGTGTGCTGTTCTTAGCTATGTCATTTGACTGAGGTAAGATGGCACCTTTAGGCGGGAAGGGAACCGCGCATGCGTGCCTGCATTCCCAAAGGCTTTCATAGAAAGCTGAGGAAATGCTCCGCTGGGGCTTCATCGGTGCCGATGACACCCATATGTGAGGACTGATTCCTGCAGCTCCTGGAGAACACATGTTACAGGTGAGTAACTACTCTGCAGCTAGTGGAGCTTTTAAGGCGGGGATGATATGCTCGTGTTTCTTTGATCCAGTAATTAATCTAGCAGGATTTTGTTCGAGTTGCAGAGTGTGAGTTGTGCTCTTGGGTAGGCCACGGAGAATCATATTGCTGGAGTCCAGCTGTGGGGTGATTATTGCCTGGCAGTCAGTTCTGAAGTGATTCTGTTCTAATATGGGTTGTAGGTTCTGTAGGATCTTAATTTTGCAGTAGACTTTGGAGGTGTTTTTGTTTATATGAGCTTGGAAATTGAGCTTCTGGTCCAGGTGTATTCTCAGATATTTTACCTCATTTGTGATTGGGATTGGACAATTTCCGATTAGTATATTATTTGGTGGGTTGAATGAAGTGTTTCTTGTGATTACGAGGGCTTCTGATTTCTTGTAGTTGATTGTTAAATTGTGTTGTGCTAGCCATTCGGTTGCTTCTATCATGCATGTGGAGATGGATGAGAAGTCTGGGTTTGTGGTGTCAATTGAAGAGTATATCATAACCTCATCTGTGTATAGATGGTAGTGTATGTTGTGTTTTTGTATGATCTTGCAGACTGGTTGAATGTATATGTTGAAGAGTAAAGCAGATAAGGCTGAGCCTTGAGGTAGACCTTGATGTAGAGCGAATGGTCTTGATTTGCTATTCTTCATCTTCACGTCTGTTGTTCTGCCAGTTAAATAGGGGTGAAACCAGGTCAGTGGGGTGTCACTTATTCCAATCTCTGCCAGTCTGTCCAGGAGTGAGGAGTGTAATATTGAGTCAAATGTGGCAGAAATATCAATGAAAATAAGTAAGAAGCCATGTTTGATATTCTTGATCCCTTTAAAGACTGTGTTCATCAGTGATGTGAATAGTGTTTCAACTCTGTGGGATTCTCGGAATCCGTGCTGCTGTGGGTCGAGAGGGAAGTTCTCGTCCACATGGTCCGGAAGCTGATGCTGTATGGTTTTTTTCGATTATTTTGGATAGGAGTGGTATGCTTGATATTGGACGGTATGAAGATGGTGAGCTTGGGTCAGAGGCTGTGCTTTTTATGAGTGGTCTTATCAAAGAGATTTTGAGCTGTGGTGGCATAATTCCTTGTGCGAAGGAAAGGTTTACTATTCTGCATAGCATTGGTGCTAGTTCTTAAGACATACTTTTAGCCAGATGGTGGGGCAGGAGTCAAGGTGATGTTATTGTATTGGAAGCTTTTAATAAGTTGGTGCAGTATTCTTCGGCGATTGAGTAGAACGCTGTCCAATTCTTCAAGATATCCTGTTTTGATAATGGCGATGCTGGAGAGGGAGGCAGGTTTGTTGAGGTATGCGGGCAATTGAGCTTGCTCTGTAGATGTTACATATGTCTCTGGGGTTAGTAAGTCTGCGTTGTTGTTATGGGGTGTTCTGGTTAGGTCTTTCACTATTGCAAAAAGCTCTCTAGGACAGTTCAGTGACTTCATTATGATGTTTGTATAGTGTTGTCTTTTATAGTCCAGTATCAGTTTGTTGCTTTGCTCAGTACTCTTGTCTATCTGTCTGATCTTTAGTTCTTCTTCACTTATGTTCCAGTCTTTGTAATGTCAGTTTTGCTTGTCTTATATTGGAGGAGTACCAAGGGGCTTTATTGTCTCTATAAGATGTGTTATTCTTAGGTGATGCAAGGGCTGCTGCTGAGATAGTCATTCCAGTTAGATATAAGTGATGGGAGATCTGTAGACTTGTTGTCTAGAGTTGGAAGGATTTGTTTGAGGAGGGTGTCTTTATTGAATTCTTTGAAGCGTTGCGGGTTATTTGAGTAATTGTGTCTTAGCTGAGTTGGGTTGATAGGTAACTTGAAGGTGATCATATGATGGTCGGACCAGGATACTGGGGATACATTGTAGTTGATGTGAGAATGGAGGTTGGAAGGGACGAACACTAAGTCGAGGGTGTTTCCGCTATCATGTGTTTGGGCATCGATGATTTGTATTGAAGTCCATGGAGTTTAAGGTGTTGAGGAATGATGTAGCTTGGGTAGAGGCTAGGGAGTTCAAATTGAAATCTCCTAGTATTATTGGTTGTTTTGCCTTGTTAGAGTATTTTGTAGCAAGTTCAATTATATGAAAGAGGTCATCGGGATCAGAGGTTGGGGCTCTATATATTAGAGTTATCATTATGTTCTTGTTTTCTAGTGTTATAGAGTTTAGTATGGGAGTTGACAGGTTGTCTGTGATCTTCAGATTTAGTTGTTTGTTGGAGAGGATGAGGGTTCCTTTGCCTCTGCATCGAGTTGTGGGACAGTGATGGAGGTGCATGGAGGTCCATGGTCGCATGTGTGAGTTGGTTTAGGAGTACGTTGTCTACATCAGTCAGCCATGATTCAGTTATACATATGATTATTGAAGAGTAATTGAGCAAAAAGAGTTTTACAGTCGTCAACTATTTTGACTCTTAAATATCTGATAATGTCCAAAGCCCATCTGAAAAAGATCCTGCTTTAGATTTTCATGTGCTCTATTTGTCTAAGCGTAATGTTCATTGCTTCAGATTTTGACATAATTGAGTTTGAAGCCTGGTATACTCCCTTTCTAGAACAAATAAATAAAATATGTATTGCATGTGACTTTGTTGCATGTGACTTTGTCCTTTATTGCAGGCATGTCCAGCTTCGAACAGGTCGTGATCTACTTTTTCTGGCCAAAAGTGCCAGTGATCTTTTTTTTTTTTTTTTAAGTGCCATCAAGTCAGTGTTGACTCATAGCGACCCAGCTACCTCTGGGTTTTCTTGGCAATGTATCACCGGAAGTAGATTGCCAGCCTTTTCTTCTGAGGCAATGGAGGGTAAAGTGACTTGCCCAAGGTCACAAGGAGTGCTAGTGGGAATCGAACCCTTGATCTTCTGGGTATGAGGCAGTTACTCTAACCACTAGGCTACTCCTCCACTCACTCGCCAGTGATCTACCACCATGAAAATTAAGTTTAAAATTAGTTTCAAATTAAATTTTAACCCAATAAAGTTGGAGGATTCCCCCCCCCCCCTATTTTTAATGAACCTTCTGTCATTTACTTGGATGTGGTCAGCTGTTAAGCAAATTAAGCAAAAACAAAACAGAGAGACGAAGATCCAGTAAGAACTGCAAGGGGAAATGGAAAGTACATTTTTTCTTAAAGTTTTATTGAGTAATAACTTTAACTGCCTTAATAACTTTCTTTAACTTTTATTGAGTAATTTGTGTTAAATTTAGGTTGAGGCTGATCTTGCACAATCTTTAAAATTTCGCTCTTGATCATTAGTGAGACATCTGAGCCTGCATTTCATCCACCAGCTTTTTGAAGTTGGGTGAATATTGTGTGAGGGCCAGTCTCAGGGAATCCTGGAGATGTTCATCTGTCATGTTGGAACATTGTATACTCTGTCATCTTCAGATGGGAAAATGCAGATTCACACAAATATTTATTTATTTATTTAGCTGTATTTTAATCCCGCTTTTCACCGGGTCAAAGCGGTCAATTGGGAGATACATTTAACACGAGGGGATATGACACACATACGCTAATACTTACAGGGAACATGGGCAATGGAGGGTTAAGTGGCTTACCCAAGACCACAAGGCGTGCCTATCCCAGTCCCTCCGGCCTGAGATTGCTGTCCCCAGGTGGGTCTTGAACCCCCGGCCCTCCGGCCTGAAGTACCTTGTCCTAACCACTAGTCCCACTCCTCCCAAATATGTTGAACTGAAACAGGAGTGTACAGCTTCACTGCATCTTCTCAAGTTGAGAAATTTGTCTCTAGGCACTAGCTTCCAAAACGATTCTTGCTCAGCACTGGTCTTGAGAAAAATGACATTTTTAAGGGTTAATATTTCATTTTCAAGAGATGGCTTGTTCAATGAGTAATTTTTACTGATAGCAGCTGCAGTTTGTAAGAAAACATAACTTTTTACACAGTAACAGACTTCTCAGTAAAGCAGAGTTTAATGACTGTGCTTGCAAGTAAAGGGTGAAATGCTTCAGTAAGCACTCACACCCAACCTCTGTTTCACAGTTATTTTTATAGCAAATTTGGTAATTAATAATTGTCAGGCTATGTATTATTTAGCCACATGGTCTCTCTTCCCAGAATGCAGACATACAATAAGGAAGTCAGAAAATGATTACATACATCAGGCTATGTGTAAGGAAGTCAGAAAATGATTACATACATCAGGCTATGTGTTAATCTCCAGGAACAAGCAGGAATGTAGTCTTCACATATGGGTATTGTGGAGACGAGGCTGCACTAGAGCCTAGGACAATACCTGGAAAAAGAACTTTTTCTTCTAGGCAGAGGAATCCCTCAGCTAAGCACATGTATCAGAATGCAGGTAGAGGAAAAAAACACACATTCAGAACTATTGAGTTCAGGCCACACCCAGGCTCCATGGCAACGCAGGGTGGAGATGGGAGGCACCTAGGGGAGGAGCCAGGAAAAGGAAGACACTCAAACACGTTTAAGCTCTCAGGAAGAGGGAGCAGGAAGGAGGGAAGAAGAAGAAGGCGGAGGAGTTCCAGTTCTTGTTCTAGTTCTAGTTCCAGTTCCAGATACAGAGACAAGCTCACGGAGAGCAGGAGACACAATCTCAGAGAAAGCCACGGCCAAAGCCAGAGTGGAGGAGAAGGGAACAGAATCAGCCAGAGTCTCAGAGACGGGAACAAAGCCAGCCACCGTAGCAGGCACAGGACTGGAGACAGAGCCAGTCTCGGGCCGTCCAGGAGAGAGGGCCTGAGGAAGCAAATTACAGGCAATGTGAAAAGGGAATATACACAGCAGACTAAGGAGAACTCAAACTTCAGGCGTCAAAGGCAGAGAGTGTCTAGGAACAGACACCGGAGAAGCTCTCAGAGCAGCTTTTGTTCAGAAGACTGCACTCCAGAGAGGAGCCCCTGCCGTGAGAGGTTTACAGCCCAGTTTGAAGGTAGGAGGGATACTCCTGGGGAAACTGAAGGTTATAACCCTGTTAGAGGAGCAGCACTAGAAGATTCCAAGAGAAAAGTTTTACCCCTTTTAAAGCCTGTAAGGCAGAGTGTTACCACAAGCAAGGTCAGGCAGTCAGAGCCTTTGGATATTTTATTCAGAGACAGGAAGCCTTGCAGTCACCCTAGGAACTCAGAGGGGAGACAGAAGTCTCAGTGGAACAAACTGTTTAAGCTTTTAAAAGAAGTCAAGCCTGCGTGCACAGAGCAAGTTCCAAGCCCAGAGGAATGTGATTCTGTGAAAGTATGGACATGGAGCCCTGTGAGAGGGAACAGGATTCTATGGATAGTTTAATGGATTGCTCTCTTTGTCTAGCATCAGAGTAAAAGAAGGCCAAGAGTTTTAAGCTCAGAGAAAACCAGAACCGGTTTAGCCTAGAAAAAGCCTTTTTGTTCTGAGCGCTGGAAAACCTTGGAAAGAAAAGGGATTGCCATTGTTAGAGCTAACTGAAGTGCCTAAGTGTAAACTGAATGTCTTAAGAAGCTGTTATTCTGGGGATAATAGAAACAGGAAGAAGGAACCTTGTTTTAAGCTTGCACAGTTTAAAAGAAGCTGATATCTGTACTGAAGGCACTAGGAACCAGTGAGCGCTAAGTTTTAACCCTGGCATTTGAAGAAGCAAATACTGTTTGTTATACGTGAAACAAGTTTATTCTTGAGCACTACCAGGACATTGTTTTGTATGATAATTCTAATTGGAGAAAATATCCTCTTTGAGTTGTCCTGTTCAAATGCTATACACGAAAGTTGTTTGCAAAGTCTTGTCAAAAAAAAAAAAATAATAATAAATAAATTTCCTGTGTTTGCCAAAACACACTCGGACTGTCTTCTTGACCCACAACTACAACGTCAGAAGTCCTAGCTCTTAAGATGGAGCAAAATAAATGTTATGAGGTGGCACGCTGCAGCCTATAGGCGACCGCCTAGTCGGGGCGCAGCGCCACAGTATTGTCGGTACTGACGGAGCCTGCGTGAGAACGCTCCCCAGCGTCCAATAGGAAAGCTTTTGGAAGCATCCCACAGTGCCTGCGTGCTGCCTTCCCGCCTTTCCCAACTGTCCCTCTCCAGTTCTTCGTTTTCCGTGGAGCCGACAGGTCGCACATCCTGTCACTGCAGAAAATTTCCCTTCTTATTCTTCTTTTTTGTGGTCGTGTCTGCCTTCCCTTGATGCTATACCGGTACCGCCGGTTCTTCTTTTCTTTTTACTGAAAACCACCCCCCCCCCCCTTTGTTTCTGGAGTCTTTCTCCAGTAATTTTCTTACTAGGCCCAATTTTTTCCTTCAAAATGGAAAAACCTGCTTCGGGTTTTAAAAAGTGTTCTAAGTATGGCGGTACCATCTCCGTCACCGACACCCATGAGTGGTGCCTCAAATGTTTAGGTCCTGACCACTCTATTTCAGAGTGTGTTGCCTGTGGGATGATGTTGAAAAGGGGTCGGCAAAACCAATCTGCTAAACTTAGCACCCTTTTTCCCTCCGATGCAGCCTCCATGGCATCGACGTCTTCCAGGGCTTCATCGTCCTCCCATGGATCTCAGGTAACTAATCATAAATCTAGACGGTCCTCAAAGGGTAGATCTCCTTCTAAACATCGAGATGCCTCTGGTGTTGTCCTTGAGGGACTTCCACCGGCAAAATTCCAGGGCTTCATCGTCCTCCCATGGATCTCGGGTAACTAATCATAAATCTAGACGGTCCTCAAAGGGTAGATCTCCTTCTAAACATCGAGATGCCTCTGGCGTTGTCCTTGAGGGACTTCCACCGGCAAAATTGCCCCGGCGGGAGGCTTCGGCTTCCAAAGCACTAACAAGGCTTCAACCTCGGCAGAACTACTGGTGGCATGCTCTGGGGTTCTGGTCGCTTCATCCGACACCGACACCCAAGTATCAGCAGCATCGATAGACCAGAGATTCTTGGCTATTGAACACAGTCTGGCAGCTCTTCTCACGGCCTCGATGCCCCTGAAACCGCTTCAGACAATTCAACCGGTACCGGCACCGACTGCATTGACATCGGCAGGTATTCTTCTGAGACCGAGTCATGCGTCTCTTTCTGGCATTGACAAGTCGGTACCGGACCACTCCGATGCCGACTTCGATGGTACCGGTACCGTGCCTTGCATGATCACCCGCATCGGAGATACTTCGAATCCTCAGATGAGTCTGAAGACTCTGAAAGCTCTGCCGATACCAGAGTAATTCTTTCCTGAGGATTCCTCTTCTCCTCAGCATAGGATGTCTCCACCAGAGGATATGTCCTTTCAGGATTTTATCCGAGATGTGGCCCGAGGTCTTTTCATCACAGTGGCTCCTGAAAAAGAGCCTAGGGCAAAGGAATTAGAAAATCCTACAATACCCTAAAACTCCCAAGGAGGCAGCTACCTTACCTATTCATGAGATCTTGCATGATCTTATGTTAAGGATGGGGGAAACACCTCTGATCACATCTTACTCTCGAAGACTCGACACCATGTATCGAGTTCCTCCTTGTCCTGGGTTTCAGAAGACTCAATTACCACACCATTCCATGGTGGTGGAATCAGCCATGAGACGGATAAAGAGTGCAAAAAGGCATGCGTCTAATCCTCCAGGACATGATTGTAGGACTCTTGACGCCTTTGGACGTCGATCATTCCAGGCTTCCATGCTTTCTGCTAGGATCAGTTCCTATATCTTGTATATGGGAATGTTCCTTAAGGAGGTCACGGGAGATTTAGAGCTTATGAGCCCTCTCCTTCCTGATGATAAAAGGCAGGATTATCTTACTCTTGTTAAACATGCTCAGGATGTTTCCAAGTTGTAAATCGTGCAGCCTTTGACTACTTTGAATGTATAAGCAGAACCTCTGCTATTGCCATAGGTCCATGTAGAATTGCCTGGCTCCAGGCATCTGACTTGGAAATCTGGGTACAGGACAAACTGGGGAATATACCTTGCACAGGAGAGAATCTCTTTGGCAAGAATTGGCAGGAAAAAGCTAATGAGATAGATGCTGACAATATCACGTTGGATAGATTGTCTAAATCTACAGCTGATCCTGCGAGGAAAAGATCCTCTAAGAAACCATTCTTCATCAAGAAGAAAATGTTTTATCCCTCCTATACCCAGCAGGGTCATCGTTTAGGTCAGTCTGCCCAAAAGGGACAGCACCAACAACCTAGGCAACAAAGGAAACCAAAAGCAGCTAAGCCTCAACCGGCTGAGCAGACTCAGCCTCCACAGGGGCTTTGACTCCTGTCAAGAGAACTTTGCCTTCCTGGCCCTGAACGGCCCAGAACCCTCCACCATCCCAGGAAGGTTATCTCATTTTGCCCCCAGATGGGGTCAGATAACAGCAGAAAATTGGACTCTGTCTATTGTAAGAGAGGGGTACAAGCCTCATCTCCTCAGCATGCCCCCTCCTAAAATAGTAAGACAGTTCAATTCTCAGACCTCTCTCAATGACTGGTTAGGTCAAGAAGTCACTATGCTCCTTGCTCAAGGGGCAATAGAATAGATACCCATTCCCTAATGGAGTACAGGGTTTTACTCCCCCTATTTCCTTATTCCAAAGAAAACAGGAGGACACAGACCCATTCTAGACCTCAGAGAATTGAACAAATTCCTGTTCAGAGAGAGGTTCAAAATGATTTCTCTAGGAACTCTGCTGCCATACCTTCAGAGTCAGGATTGGCTTTGTTCTCAAGGATGCGTACACAAATGTTCTCATCCATCCAACTCACCGAAAGTTCCTTTGATTCCTGTTTCAAGAGAAGCACTACCAATACAGGGTTCTTCCTTTTGGCCTGGCCTCTGCACCAAGGGTGTTCACAAAATGCATGGCTGTGGTAGCAGCATTTCTCCGCACCCTGGGAATATTCGTCTTCCCTTACTTAGACGACTGGCTCATTCGAGCCCCTTCAGAGCCAGAGGCCAGGGTTGCTCTGTCTCGCACAATGCGTATCCTTCAGTATTTGGGACTTGTCATAAACTTCCCAAAGTCCAACCTTGCTCCCACTCAATCCCTAGAGTTTATAGGAGCTCTTCTGGATACCAGACAAACAAGGGCCTACCTTCCACAGCCCCGCTGCCTTCGCATTGTGCAGTTAGCTTCCCAAACAGTGCTAAAACCTCACCTCACTGCTCGGGAAATGTTACAGTTACTAGGCCACATGGCATCCACCGTTCATGTGGTTCCTTATGCTCGCCTCCATATGAGGGCAGTCCAGTGGACCTTATCCACTCAGGCATCAGGTTGCCTGTCAGACAAAATAGCAAACTCAGATGGTGGCAGACACCCAAAAACCTTTTGGTGGGGTCTCCTTTTCAGCAACCCCTACCCCAAGCCACTCTAACAACAGATCCTTCACAGGTGGGTTGGGGAGCCCACTTGCAAGGCCTCTCGACCCAGGGGTACCTGGACTCCAAAGGAGGCCTATCTCCATATCAATCTCCTGGAGCTCAGAGCAATCTTCCTTGCTCTTCGAGTATTTCACACCCAGCTCAGCTACAAGACAATCCTAGTTCAAATGGACATTCAAGTAGCCATGTTCTATGTGAACAAGCAGGGCGGAACAGGCTGTCTGTCGCTGTGCAACGAAGCTTTGCGACTATGGGCCCTCGCCAGAGAGCATCAGATTCATCTCCTTGCAGTGTGTCTTCCAGGCATTCAAAACTCTTGGGCAGACAGACTCAGTTGAGTTTTGCTTCCACACGAATGGTCTCTTCATGCAGACCATGTGGCCAAACATTTTCAAATTTGGGGAACCCCAGACATAGACCTCTTTGCAAGTCCGCTGAATGCCAAACTTCCCTGGTTCTGTTCCAAAATTCTGGCTCGGGGTTGTCAGGCCAAGGATGCTTTCCTCCTCCATTGGGGTCAGGACTTCCTGTATGCCTTTCCACCCATTCCCCTAATTCCAAAAACCCTGTTCAAGCTTCAGAGAGACAGAGGTCATATGATCCTCATAGTTCCACATTGGCCATGGCAAATGTGGTACCCTCTGCTCCTACATCTCTCTCAAGCTCCACCTCTGGAGTTAGGATCTGCTCCAGATCTCCTTTCTCAAGAGGACGGGATGCTGTGGCATCCCAATCCCCAGTCTCTGCATCTCAGGGCCTGGTTGCTGAAAGCCTAGAACTTCACAGTCTTAACCTTTCCCAACAAGTAAAGGATATCCTTCATGCTTCCAGAAAACCTTCCATAAGACGCTCTTATGCATTTAAGTGGAAAAAGTTTACTATATGGTGCTTGCAGAAGGGTCTTAACCCTCTTGCGATACCTCTGGAATCATTACTGGAGTACCTTCTTCATTTATCAAATTCAGGGCTTAAGACTAATTCAGTGAGAATCAATTTGAGTGCTATTGCAGCTTCTTTCAAGCCTCTAAATGGACAACCTATTTCCTCTCATCCTCTCATAGCGAGATTTATGAGAGGCCTTCTTTTAACGAAGCCTCCCATTAAGCCACCACCGGTGGCATGGAACTTGAATCTGGTACTTGGGCAGCTCATGAAACCGCCCTTTGAACCATTAGCCACTATCTCTTTGAAATTGCTTTCCTGGAAAGTTATCTTTCTCATTGCAATCATATCAGCACGTCGCATCAGTGAATTGCAAGCCTTGGTGGTGGATCCTCCTTATACAAGGTTCCATCATGATAAGGTAGTCCTTAGGACTCATCCACACTTTATGCCAAAGGTGGTTTCGCCCTTTCATTTGAACCAAGTTGTTTACCTTCCTGTATTCTTTCCAAGGCCTCACGCCGCAAATGCAGAAAGGAACCTTCATACTTTGGACTGTAAAAGAGTTCTGGCCTTTTACTTGCAAAGGTCACAGGGGGAGGAGCGTGACTCTTGCAGATCAAGGGAGGAACACACGGAGCAAGAGATGTAGGTTTGGACCAGACTGCTTTATTGATGATAGTCCCTACGCGTTTCAGCAAACGCCTTCCTCGGGGGACATACAGCTACCATAAAATGAACAAACAATGTTAAAATATAATAATAAATATAAACCATTGAAAAACAATGTAAAACAGCGTATCTTAATAATACATCATAAAAAATAATAAATAAATAATAAAAAGATAAAAATTGAATAAATAAATAAATACTAAAGGACATACAGGGAAGTGTAAAGATAAGAAGGGCCAAGACAAAGGACAAACCAGTTTATCCAAACGTTGAAGACTATGCGACCTGATTAAAAGTAATAATCAGTGTACATATAAAAATAAGAAGAATTAAAAATAATAAAAAATAACTAACAATCATGCATACATAACCTAGATAGCAAAAACGGGTACATTGAACAATTAAACTACACAAAGAGTGTTGACTGCATAAAGTAAAAAGTAGTACAATCTAAAAAAACTCATAC
The DNA here is from genome assembly GCA_033557465.1 of Ichthyophis bannanicus. Taxonomy (NCBI): domain Eukaryota; kingdom Metazoa; phylum Chordata; class Amphibia; order Gymnophiona; family Ichthyophiidae; genus Ichthyophis; species Ichthyophis bannanicus. The sequence goes on along the minus strand of CM066043.1, from coordinate 158,104,167 downwards.
ATATAAAAACCTACCAGTGCTGTGTCAGATGGAGTGTCTCATTGAGACAGTTTGGTCGGATTACTATGTAACAGCTAAAAAAGAAAACAAACTAAAAACTTAAAACATAAAATGTATAATATCATATAAGAGCAATAAATAATAATCAAATATTAGATGTACAAACGATGCAAATGTAAAAGTGAATGAATAAAATAATAATAATAATATAATAAAATAATAAAATCCATGAATGATACAAAATATAAGTATTACAACGCATTAATACTAATAAAAAGAAAACATACCAAAGGAAAAGCAAGAATGTATATAAAGGTATATACATGGGAGTTAAAATATATGTATGTATATATGTAAAAACATGACGTTATGCTGACTATTAAAAAACGGAAGGATACTCCGGTACTCATGAACAAATAACAGGACGATTAAAATTAATGGTGTTATGCAGAGAACTATAAACAAAACATGTGTGGAGGGAACTATTAATTGATAAAATGGAAGCAAGGAGATCATATAGTGAATAGATACAGAGAACCGTATACTAAACTTGTGCTAAGGAAGAAAATAAGTAATCGCAAAAATACTAAGATAAATATAAATATCAGTAAGATTGAGGTGAGCGTCATTTCAGAAGGCGCGAAAAATGGCGTCCACATGAACTGCCTTTTCTCATGTTTCTTTTCACTGTCCATACGCTGTTCTTAGTTTTAGTATAGGGTTTTCATTTTGGTTCTCTATAACGACTTGCATAGCTCTACTTATTATTGTATGTAAAACTATGCTCATTTTGGTGTGTTTTTCTTCACATTTGTCACTATTTAGCGATTTGATCAGATCAATAATATGATCTTTATATTGTTTTACACTGGTGTAATTATCACTTTCAGCACTTCACAATATTTTATTATTTCAACGTCCAACTTGTCCATATTTTGGCATCACATCATTTTGAGTTTAACCGGCTGCTCTGGTCTGCTCACTTTTTTTCTTCACATGTTTGTCTTCATTTTACACTTATATATATCCACCTTGATTTCGGTTTGTATATCTATATGCACACCTTACTCCCAGTACACCTCATCCTTACATAGAGTTTTGCCACCTAAGTGCTCACCTCAATCTTACTGATATTTATATTTATCTTAGTATTTTTGCGATTACTTATTTTCTTCCTTAGCACAAGTTTAGTATACGGTTCTCTGTATCTATTCACTATATAATCTCCTTGCTTCCATTTTATCAATTAATAGTTCCCTCCACACATGTTTTGTTTATAGTTCTCTGCATAACACCATTAATTTTAATCGTCCTGTTATTTGTTCATGAGTACCGGAGTATCCTTCCGTTTTTTAATAGTCAGCATAACGTCATGTTTTTACATATATACATACATATATTTTAACTCCCATGTATATACCTTTATATACATTCTTGCTTTTCTTTTGGTATGTTTTCTTTTTATTAGTATTAATGCGTTGTAATACTTATATTTTGTATCATTCATGGATTTTATTATTTTATTATATTATTATTATTTTATTCATTCACTTTTACATTTGCATCGTTTGTACATCTAATATTTGATTATTATTTATTGCTCTTATATGATATTATACATTTTATGTTTTAAGTTTTTAGTTTGTTTTCTTTTTTAGCTGTTACATAGTAATCCGACCAAACTGTCTCAATGAGACACTCCATCTGACACAGCACTGGTAGGTTTTTTATATGTATGAGTTTTTTAGCTTGTACTACTTTTTACTTTATGCAGTCAACACTCTTTGTGTAGTTTAATTGTTCAATTTACCCGTTTTTGCTATCTAGGTTATGTATGCATGATTGTTAGTTATTTTTTATTATTTTTAATTCTTCTTATTTTTATATGTACACTGATTATTACTTTTAATCAGGTCGCATAGTCTTCAACGTTTGGATAAACTGGTTTGTCCTTTGTCTCGGCCCTTCTTATCTTTACACTTCCCTGTATGTCCTTTAGTATTTATTTATTTATTCAATTTTTATCTTTTTATTATTTATTTATTATTTTTTATGATGTATTATTAATATACGCTTTTTTAAATTGTTTTTCAATGGTTTATATTTATTATTATATTTTAACATTGTTCATTTTATGGTAGCTGTATGTCCCCCGAGGAAGGCGTTTGCCGAAACGCGTAGGGACTATCATCAATAAAGCAGTCTGGTCCAAACCTACATCTCTTGCTCCGTGTGTTCCCCCTTTTACTTGCAAAGGACACAGCAACATAGAAAATCCTCTCAACTCTTTGTTGCTTTTGATTCTAGTCATTTGAGACTTCCAGTCTCCAAAAGGACACTGTCCAGCTGGATTGCACAGTGTATATCTTTTGCCTGTGAGAGTAAGAACCTTCCTCTTGAAGGCCATGTCACAGCTCACAATGTGAGAGCCATGGCAGCCTCAATGGCTCATCTTCACTCTGTGTCTATCGATGACATCTGTCGAGCAGCTACTTGGGCTTCGGTTCATACTTTCACAGCCCATTACTACTTAGAGAAGGACTCCCGCCGGGATGCCTTGTTTGGTCAAGCTGTTCTTCAACACCTGTTCCACACTTAATCAACTCCTACCCACCATCCCTGGTAGGATGCCAGAGATCCATGGGGGGAAGTGGAGCCCTTTCACAAGGGCACACAACTTTCTGGGGCCATCTCCCTGGCATCTGCAGCTAGGGATTCCCCATATGTGAAGACTACATTCCTGCTTGTTCCTGGAGATAGCATAGTTACTCACCCGTAACAGGTGATCTCCGGGAACAGCAGGAATTTAGTCTTCACGACCCACCCACTTCCTCTAGGAGTTGTATCTCTCTCTCTTTCTCTCTTTTGTTTCAGCTTTAAACTCAGTTGGAGAAGGACAGTTCGGAAAGGCGGGAAGGCAACACGCAGGCGCTGTGAGATGCTCCCAAAAGCTTTACTATTGGACGCTGGGGAGCGTTCCCACGCAGGCTCCGTCGGTGCCGATGATACCCATATGTGACGACTAAATTCCTGCTGTTCCCGGAGATCACCTGTTACAGGTGAATAACTATGCTTTATCCACTTATCCCTTTTTCCCAGAATGCAGACATACAGTAAAAGTGAATCTGCTTTGTACCTCTGCAGCTGTGACAGGCTACGTATTATTTAGCCACGTAGTCTCTCTTCCCAGAATGCAGACATTCAAACTTATATTACAGAATGGTGAATGAATGGAATACAAGCCTTATATTACACTGTGAAAATAACATATCACATTTGTTTATATCAAACCCCTCCCTCTTTCTTTTTAAAATTTTCTTGTTACGTTATACATTTACTCCACAGTTCCATAAGAAGCCTCTAACTTAGATAACATCCTTCCTAACTCTCTCTCTTCCCTTTTATTGTCCATTATTAACATTGCACCTTTGTGCACTGGAAATGATACTATCATTTGTTTAGTGCTTACCGTTTCTATCAATCTTTGAGTTAACCCTCCTATACACGGTATTATGCAACACCCCACTGTAGTTAATACTTCAATTACAACAAGTACAGAAGTAAATATAGATACTACCACCCCTTTCCGTTTCCCAAACCATGACCCCAACCATCCAGTGAGTGAGGTATCCGTACCTGAATTTTCTGCCGATTCCTCTGCTAAGGTAGTTAGTCCTCGCAGGGATTTAGTGATGGTACCATCAGGGGCCGTGTTATTGGGGATGAACGAACAACATTTCTCCAGGACCAAGCAGGAAGTCAGTCCTCACATATGGGTGACGGCGCCGACGGAGCCCCCGTGCGGAACATTTCCCCAGCTTTCAAAGAAAGCCTTTGGGAATGCAGCATGCCTGCGCGGTCCCCTTCCCGCCCAAGTGTGCCATCTTGCTCAGTCTTTCTTTTTCCGCGGAGCCCGACGGACGTGAGTTCGTGTCACCCAGGAAAAGTTGATTTTTTTTTCTGCGATTTTCGCGTTGTCTTATCCGGATTGACGCCGGTTCCCCTTCCCGTCTGGGCTCGGTACACTGGTATCGAGTCCACAGTTTTGATTTTTTGTTTTTGTCCTTCGTGACTAGCATTCGTGATCTTTTTGTGTTTTCACTGGCAGCCTGGTCTTTTGACCTTGCAGGGGCCCTTATTCCCTCGATGACTGCCAGCGGGTTCAAAAAGTGTGATCAGTGCAAGAAACGTATGTCTCTCACCAACACACATGACTGCTGCCTCCAATGCCTCTGGCCCAACCATGACCCGCTGGCCTGTGGCCCGTGTGGAAAAATGTCGTTGAAGGCGCTTCAGAGCCGTCAGCATCAACGTGAGAGAATTTTCTCTGACTCCGTGTCTAGCCGGGCCCAGACTTCGTCAGAGGCCTCGACATCTCAGGAGTCCGACCCCGAGCGCCGTCGGGTTTCCTCTGAAAGAGAGTCTCCCTCCCGGGAGCACAGAAGAAGAATAAGCTCGCAAGGGCAGCGTCGGTGGAGGCTCCTGGTTCCTCGAGGGCCAGGTCGCATAGCCCTGACCGCTGCCCCGGGCTCTTGGAGTCGGAGAGGCCTTCCAAGCTACCTGGTGTGGAGCCGGAGTCCCCGAGTCACGTAAGTGCAGTTGTCCTCGTAGACTCTCCTCTGGGTGAGCCGACGTCAGGCCCGACGCTGTCGGGGCCTGAGTCGGGGGCTGCTGAGTCTCCTCAGCTTTGACTCAGGTTGACGGCCTTAGAGAGCAGCTTGACTGCCTTCATGGAACAGCAGCGGGTGCTGATCGCTGGTCTGACTGGTGCATCTGCCCCAACCACCGGGACCTTGACATCTAAGTCGACCCCGGAGACCGAGCTGATCCTCGAGTCGATGAAGTCTCAAGTCGATCCTCGGTCAAGGTCCCCCTCGACCTCCCGTGCGGGGCCAAGGTCATCGACGCCGATACCCTCGGCATCGGGGCGGGTGGCTCCAAGGCCCACATGGCCGGAGCCTCTCGATTCCTCCTCGGAGGAGTCGGAGTGGGAGACTGAGGACGAGGAGTCCCCGGACACCTTCCGGACCCGGTGCGTCCCTTCGGACTCATTGGAGTCCGAGCCTCTGAGACGGTCCCCCTGGAGGATACCCGGTTCTTGAACTTTGTGAGGGACATGGCCAAGGTCTTGGCCTTCCCTGCAGACGCCAAGGAGGAACCTCGAGCCGAGGAGCTCGATGCCCTCCAGTATGATTTTCCTCCGAAGGAAGCCTTTACTGTACCGGTTCCTCCGATGCTGGAACGGCTGCTCTTCTGTATGTGGGAGGCACTGGCCTCGACGCTGATTCTTAACAAACGGGTCGATTCTATTTATCGAGTCCGTAAGAGCCCTGGGTTCCAAAAGGCGCAGCTACTGCACCACTCCATGGTTGTGGAATCAGCCATGCACCGTCTGAAGAGTCAGAAGATGCACTCCTTGGTGCCCCCCCGGCCGGGAGGCCCGGAACCTGGATGCCTTCGGTAGAAAGTGCTTTCAAGGCTCTATGCTACCTTGCCGTGTCCAGACCTACCAGCTGTACATGGGCGTGTACCTACGAGACCTGGCAAAGGAGATTGCCGGGTTCTCAGCTGGCCTCTCCGAGGAACCTTTGCAGAAGTTCAAGACTTTGTCAGCAGGGATTCGAGAGTGCTTGAAGTTTATCTCTCGAGCAGCCTATGATGGCTTTGAGGCTTCGGCCCGGGTCTCCGCGGCCGGCATCGGTGCACGCTGTCAGGCCTGGCTACAGTCATCAGACCTGGAGCCATGGGTGCAGGACAAGTTGGTCGATGTCCCTTGCCGAGGTGAAAACCTTTTCATTAAGCCCATGATTGAAAAGGTTGCAGAAATCGAGACTGAGACTCTCACCAGGACAAGGCTGTCCAGGAAGACTTCTGCCCCTTCTCAGAAAAAGAAGGACTCGGGATAGAAGCCCTTTTTCCCGAGGAAGGGTGCTGCTTACAAATCCTACCCTCAATATCAGGCCTCTCCAGCTCCCCAACAGGGCCAGCAGGCCAAGGGGCAGGGGCATGGGCCCCATGGGCCGAAGATCCCCAAGCCGCCAGCTCCAGCTCCCGCACAGCAGGGAGCGGGGTTTTGACTCCCATAGCATAGCCTCTTCTCCACAGCTGGCTCCACTCAGCACAGGAGGGCGGCTGACCCTGTACGCCTACAGGTGGCCAGCCATCACAGGGGATACCTGGGTCCTCAGCATAGTCCAAAGGGCTATATGCTTCCCTTCCACCAGATACCCCCCTCCTACTTTCCAGGGGAGCCTCCAAGACTCCCTCTGCACAGAAACCTCCTCCTTCAGGAGTTGGCAAGTCTTCTAAAGGAACAGGCGGTGGAACCGGTGTCTCACCACCTGAAAGGGCAAGGCTTCTACTCCTTGGGATACTGCTGCCCTACCTCCAGCAGGGAGATTGGCTATGCTTCTTAGACCTAAAGGATGCTTATACTCACATTCTCATCCATCCAGACCACAGACAGTATCTCAGATTTGTGATGGGAGGAAACCATTTTCAGTAGAGAGTACTTCCCTTTGGCCTAACTTCCGCCCCCAGGGTTTTCACCAAATGCATGGCGATGGTGGCGGCCTATCTCAGAAATCAGCGAATTTTTGTCTTCCCATACCTGGACGACTGGCTCATCAGGGGTCAGTCTCTCCAGGAGGCCAGACAAGCCACTCTTCGCACTGTCTCTCTTCTTCAGCATCTGGGCTTTGTCATAAACTACGCAAAGTCCACTTTGCTCCCCTTACAGAACCTAGAGTTTATAGGGGCAAGATTAGACATCCTGCAGGCAAGAGCTTACTTGCCCGAGGACAGGGCCCACAGACTGATGGACTTGGCCAACCAGTTCCAAAGCAATTCTCAGGTCTCCTGAGCCACATGGCATCCATGGTACATGTGACCCCGAATGCCCGTCTGCACATGCGGGCGGCTCAGTGGTGCCTCAGAGCTCAGTGGGCGCAAGCCACAGGCGACCTCCGAGACAGAGTGAGGGTGTCCAAACAACTCTTGGACTCCTTGCAGTGCTGGCTACATCTCCCAAACCTTCTCAGGTGGGTACCCTTTCAGGCCCCAGCACACACAAGGGTGCTGACGACCGATGCTTCCTTAAAGGGCTGGGGTTCACATTGCCAGGGCATGTGCACTCAAGGCCTCTGGTCTCCTCGGTAGGCCACACAGCAGATGAATCTTTTGGAGCTATGAGCAATCCGCTTGGCTCTACAGACTTTTTCTCATGCTCTCTTTCACCAGTCTGTCTTAGTTCAGACAGACAATCAAGTAGCAATGTTCTATGTGAACAAGCAAGGGGGCACAGGGTCCAGACTCCTATGTCAGGAGGCGCAGGCCCTTTGCTCCTTTGCAGTCAAATAAGCATGTTTCTCAAAGCAGTTTATCTACCTGGTGAGGAGAACCTCTTGGCAGACAAACTAAGCAGGATTCTCCAGCCTCACAAATGACAGTTGAATCCACTGGTGGTCCAGCAGATCTTTCTACGATGGGGACTTCCATCCATCGATCTCTTTGCAAGTCCACTGAACCGTCAGCTGCCCAGGTTTTGCTCCAGACAGCTGCATCCCCTGAGAATGGCAGCAGATGCGTTTCTGATCTCTTGGTCTACGGGCCTCCTGTATGCATTTCCTCCCACGCCCCTGGTGGCTCAAACTCTGTTCAAGATTCTACGGGACAAGGCCTCTGTGATTCTGGTGGCCCCCAGATGGCCGAGGCAACCGTGGTTTCCACTTCTTCTGCAGTTGGCAGTGGAAACTCCATTCTCTCTGGTGTTGCAACCCGGTCTCCTGTCTCAGGATCAGGGTTCCCTTCTGCACCCCAATCTCAGATCCCTCAATCTGATGGCCTTGCTGCTGAAAGGATAGTGCTAGCTCCCTTACTTCTACCTAGGGAAGTTGAGGAGGTGGTCTTGGCCTCTAGGAGGCAGTCCACCAGAAAGTCCTATGCCCTCAAGTGACATAGGTTCTCAATATGGTGTGCTCAGCGCAATGAAGATCCTTTCTCCTGCCTTGTGCCAGTAGTACTACAATACCTACTTCACCTGTCAGACCTAGGCCTTAAGTCCAACTCTGTTCGGGTCCACCTCAGTGCTCTATCAGCACACCACTCACCGGTGGAGGGATAGTCTCTGTCGATTCACCCCTTGGTGTCCCGCTTCTTCAGAGGCCTGCTTTTGCTCAAGCCTCTGATTCGTCCACCTGCAACTGAGTGGGATTTGAACATGGTCTTGCAGCAACTTACTCGCCCACCGTTTGAGCCGATGGCTACTTGCCATTTATGCTACCTTTCTTGGAAGGCGCTCTTCCTGGTAGCTCTTACCTCGGCCAGACGTGTGAGTGAACTACAAGCTCTGGTTTCTGATAGACCATACACACGGTTCTATAGGAACAGGGTGGTGCTACGGACCCATCCAAAGTTCCTTCCAAAAGGTGTCTCCTTCTTCCACCTCAACTAGGAGGTGGTTCTTCCGACATTCTTTCCCAGGCCGCATACCAGCAGGCTGAAACAGTCTTGCATACCCTGGACTGTAAGAGGGCGTTGTCCTTTTACATAGAACGTATGTGGGGGTTCCGAAGGGCTACTCAGCTCTTCTTCTCCTTTGATCCTAGTAAACTGGGGTTGCCTGTCTCCAAGCGTACCTTGTCCACTTGGGTACCAGATTGTATTGCTTGGGCGTACAAGGCAGCCGGCCTCTCCTTGCAGGGTTGAGTTACGGCCCACTGTGTCAGGGCGAAAGCCGCATCAGTAGCTCATCTCCGCTCTGTTCCGTTGGCAGACATCTGCCGGGCCGCTACCTGGTCTTCAAGCCAGACGTTTGCAGCCCACTACTGCCTCGAGAGAGAGTCCCAAAGGGACAGTGCTTTCGGACAGGCGGTACTCCGCAATCTCCTTGAGGTTTAGGCTACCCTCCGGCCCTGGTGTTGGGCTACCGTACGGGGGCGTTCTCAGAGGATATTCTTATCACGGATGCTGAGGCTCTTCATAGGGAGCCATTTTTCAGCTTTGGGTTCCCAGTAGCCTAGAGCTGGGGAGTCCCATATGTGAGGACTGACTTACTGCTTGGTCCTGGAGAAAGAGTAGTTACTCACCTGTAACAGGTGTTCTCCAGGAGCAGCAGGAATCAATCCTCACGACCCTCCCTCCTTCCCTGGAGTTGCAGTCATATACTTTATTTTGTTTTTTGCTGTCTTTTAGCTATGTCATCAGACTGAGCAAGATGGCACCCTTGGGCGGGAAGGGGACCGCGCAGGCACGCTGCATTCCCAAAGGCTTTCTTTGAAAGCTGGGGAAATGCTCCGCACTGGGGCTTCGTCGGCGCCGATGTCACCCATACGTGAGGACTGACTCATGCTGCTCCTGGAGAACACCTGTTACAGGTGAGTAACTACTCTTTCCCCCCCCCCCAACATTACACACACGCCCCCTTTTTCAGCTGCCATCATATCTAACATCATTCGGTTCTCCCAGGCCATTCTGCTAGTTGCGTCCAATTGTTCTGCGATCCCCTTTATTGCATCCCGGGTCTAGTTGATAAACCGCTGTTGGTTATAATATATATAATTTATCCAATCTACATTCTTATTTATTGTAATTACCCATAACAGGGATTCAAATCCAGCTGCAATCTGGTTTCGTGCTTTATACTCATCCGGAACTCCCCGAGGGACTCCTATTGCATCTATATATATCCTGTCATCAAATGAGGCTCCCAGGGTACTCCTCCTTTCCCTTTGTATTTGCCCCTTGTCCTGTTCTGTGAACACCAAGGTGAAAGGAGCTGACAATTGAACTATTGCACAGGTTCCCGACCATAGAGTAGGCAATGTTGGTCTCAACATTCGCCCTCCAAAGTACCACCACAGGTCTGCCCTAGGGATTACCAGGTTGGAGTAGTTCTTCTCTTCTCCTTCCATCCCTGTCAGGTTTAGGCTTAGAATGCAGGTGTTCAGTTCCCCCACTTCCCTTGTGTAATTCTTCCCCCGCCTGGTGAGATAGGCGGAGTGATTTCCAAACACTGTTTAAAATGTGGGGGGAACTTTTACCTCCTTCAAGTCTGTAGGAGGAAAGAGCAAATTCAATGACTTGCAACTTTCATTTCCCCAAGCCGTTTTTTTTTCCTGATACAGAGATATGAGGCATCTTACTCCATTGGGATCTGTATCCCACCTCAAGGGTAAGGGCACAACCTGTGCAATGGACCTCCCGGAGGCACATGCGTAGCAATTGCTGCGGTTGAGACTTCCTACGGTATATTTAACCCATTCCATCCAGGTGTTCACATCCCCATAACCTGTCTCCACCTCTAGAGTATCCCTCAAATCTTTAATCTCTACTATTTTAACTACGTTAGGGTCCTTATTAGATTCCAACGATATCCTGGGAATGGTGTGGGGACCTGAGTCTGATTCTTGAGGGGTATTCTTATCCTCAATCTTCCCAGGGGATCTTCCCCACTAATATCTATCCCTAGTCCATAGGTCCCATCCAGTGAGTCATCCCTTCCAAAGAGGGTGACCACGATGGGGTTGCAACTTCCTGGATTACATTGTTGAATATTATGTTTCTTTATTATTTTTATTTTTTTTAACTGTGTGTTTCTTCCCCTCTGGGGAAACCCAGCCTCCATCCTCGGTGGTCCACCAAACTTGTGACCACTCGTAACAGGGCATCCCGAACACCAGTGTCTGAGCAGTCTCTGGACACATATACTTATGACTATTTCCCCACAATTTTTGTAGTATCCCCCATCACAACTTATCACTTGGCAGGCATCAAATTCCAGGCTCACCGGTCCCTCTCCCTCTGGTACGGTTACAGTTAATATGTTAGGATACATCCTTCCCCATCGTGTTCGTGTTTGTATTTGTTCATCAGTCCATCCCTTTCCCTGGCCTAGATCCCATGTCATTCCCCTTAACAGAGAAAGTGATCCCCCCCATCATAGCAACATCATCCACTTTTCTTTGTCCATGTTAGAATTTTTATTAGTCCTTGTTAACAAACTCCTCTCCTGTTCTTCTGTTTTTCCTTGGTATTTTCAAGCACAGAGGGTCCCTGGACCTTCCATTGTGCATCTGAAGGAGCTTCAACCGGACCTTTAGTCATCCAACCTTTTTCCGCAGTTCTTACATCCGTCTCAGTACTCAGTAAGACCTGGAACGGGCCTTCCCAGTCTGGTTGCAATTTAGACTCCTTCCAGGATTTTATCAAGACCCACTGTCCTGGTTTGAGACTGTGAACTGCAAACTCCAATGGGGGTTGTTTGTGCCAACAGTCCTTTATTCCTGAGAACAGATAAAGAAGAGGACAACCCAAGTATATATTCTTTAAGAAACTTATCTTTAGTTTCAAACTGGGGAGGTTCTTTTAATTGTCCCATATAGGGTAATCCAAATAACATTTCGTAGGGAGAAAATCCTAAATCTTTCTGAGGGGCTGCTTGGATTCTTAACAATGCTAAGGGCAAACACTTAGTCCAAGGTAATTTTGTTTCTAATATCAATTTGGCTAACTGCTTCTTTATAGTCTGATTCATGCGTTCCACTCTCCCTGAGGGCCATGGAGTATGAAAATCCCAGTATACTCCCAGAGTTTCCATTATGTTTTGCAATACCTTGGCTGTGAAGTAACTTCCCTGGTCTGAGTCAATGTGCCTATCATCCCATATTTTGGAATGATTTGTTCTAAAACTATCTTTGCTATTCCTATTGCTATGGCAGCTGCCATGGGATATGCCTCCACCCATCCTGTCAAATGGTCCACTATTACCAAAAATTACTTCACCTGCCCAACCAGGGGCAACTCAGTGAAATCAAACTGTATACTTTAGAATGGACTAAGACCAGGGTCTGTGTCTCCCTGCGGTTGTTTCCTAAGGACCATTTTGTTTATTTTCTTACAGGTTTTACACCTCTCACACACTTGCTTGGCTACTGTGTATCTCCAGGAACAAGCAGGAATGAGTCTTCACATATGGGTACGTTGGTACCGACGGAGCCTGCGCGGGAACGCTCCCCAGCTTCCCAAAAAGGAAAGCTTTTGGGAGCATCCCATAGCGCCTGCGCGCTGCCTTCCCGCCTTTCCTAACCGCCTCTCCTCAGTTCTTCTTTGCCGCGGAGCCAGCAGGTCGAGTCCTGTCACCGCTGAAGAAGTTCTTTGTTTTATTTTATTTCTTTGGTCGCGTGTCTGCCTCCCCCGACTCCGGACCGGTACCGCCGGTCTTTTCTTTCTTTTCTTTAAAAAAAAAAAAAACTATATATATTTTCCCTCACTTAGTGTATTTTTCTTCTTTGGGCCTTAGGCCTCACAAGAGTTTTTCCTCATGGAAAAACCAGCCTCCGGGTTTAAGAAATGCACTAAGTGCAGCGGTACTATTTCTGTTACTGACACCCATGAATGGTGTCTTAAATGTTTGGGTCCTGAACACTCCATTTCAGATTGTCCGTCCTGCTCTTTGATGGCTAAACGGGGTTTACAGAACCGAGCAGCCAAGCTCCATGTGCTGTTTCCCTCTGATGCAGCTTCAGTAGCATCGACGTCTTCCAGGGCTGCTTCTTCCTCCCATGGATCTCAGGTGACCAAACATAAATCCAGCCGGTCCTCGAAGGGTAGATCTCCCTCTAAGCATCGAGATGCCTCCGGGCTTGCCTTCGAGGATCCTGCACCAGCAAAACAACCCCGGCGGGAAGCTCCGGCTTCCAAAGCTCCAACTATGGGGTTACAGGTTGACATTGATGGCACGGCCTCGACCGATCACCTGTTAGAATGCTCTGGGGTACCGGCGCAACCTTCCGGTACCGAATTCCAGGCATTCATGGCGTCGATGGATCAGAATGTTCCGTACATGCAGCAGGCTATCAAGGCCTTTATTCAAGCTGCGACGCCGCTGATACCACAACAAACTCCATTGTCGGTATCGGCTCTGGTACCGGCACCAGCGCCGGTACCGGTACCGACTGCATCGGCATCGACCAGGATACCGACGGCAGCGGTTCCCTGTCCAGGGCTGCTTATCAGTACCGACCCGGTACCGATGGCGCCCGATATCGATACCGCTCGATACGCGTACCGAGCTTTAGAAGAGCACCCTGACAGACGGTACTTTGATACCTCTGATGATTCTGATACATCAGAGGAGTCTGCTGAAGTATCCATAGCCCTTCCTGAAGAGCCTTCTTCTCCAAAAAGAAGAATGTCTCCCCCAGAGGACTTGTCCTTTCAAGACTTCATAAGAGAAGTAGCTAAAGGACTTTCTATTTCAGTAACCTCTGAATCAGAGCCTAGAGCAAAAAAATTAGATATTTTGGGTTATTCTAAGGCTCCTAAAGAGGCAGTCACCTTACCAATTCATGAGATTCTTTATGAACACATGATTGATTTATAGGACACTCCTCTCACTATCTCTCCTCATTCTCGCAGATTGGACACTATGTATCGTGTCCCTCCTTGTCCTGGTTTTCATAAAACACAGCTTCCTCACCATTCCATTGTGGTGCAGTCAGCTATGAAGAGGATAAAGAGTACAAAGAGACACTCTTCTGCTCCTCCAGGAAGAGAATGCAGGACCTTGGATGCTTTTGGTAGGAAAATCTTCCAAGCCACTATGCTCATTGCCAGAATCAACTCCTATAGTCTTTACATGGGTATGTTTCTAAAAGAAGTTGCAGATAAGCTGCACACTTTCCTCCCTTTTCTTCCAGAGGATAAAAGGGAAGAATTCCTCATTTGGCTTAAGCATACTCAAGACATTTCAAAGTTTTCCAACCGGGCAGCTTTTGACTCCTTTGAAGGTGCCAGCAGAGCTTCGGGCATTGCCATAGCTGCTCGCAGAATTGCTTGGCTCCAAGCTTCTGATTTAGAACCCTGGGTCCAAGATGACTTAGGAAATCTTCCCTGTACAGGTGAAAACCTGTTTGGCAAAGAATGGCAAATAAAAGCCACTCAAAAGGATGCAGAAAATTCTGCTCTGGATAGACTTTCAAAGTCAGCCTCCATTCCTGCCAAGAAAAAAACCTTCAAGAAGTCTTTTTTCAAAAAGGGCAGATTCCCTTCTGCTTCTGGCCAACAATCATCTACAGGTCGCTTTCCCACTAAGCGTCAGCAGCCTAAACAGGCCAGGCCTAAGTCTACTGGGGCTGCTGCAACTCAGCAGACCCAACCTCCTCAGGGTTTTTGACTTGATGCTAGAGAACTTAGCCTTTCTGGCTTTAAAACAGCCAGAGCCTCTCACCATTCCAGGAAGGTCATTTTGCTCCCAGATGAGAGCAAATTACATCAGAGCAGTGGACCCTCTCCATCAAAAGGGAGGGCCACAAACTTCATTTCTCAAACCTTCCTCCTCACACCATGGTGAGACATTTCAATTCTCCAACATCTCTTCTCGACCTTCTAGGTCAAGAGGTGGTTACCCTTCTTGCCCAAGGGGCAATAAAAGAAGTACCTCTTCTTCAACAAGGGTCAGGGTTTTACTCCCCCTATTTTCTGATTCCAAAGAAAACAGGGGGATACAGACCCATATTAGATCTCAGGGAATTGAACAAATTTCTATGCAAGGAGAAGTTCAAGATGCTTTCTCTGGGCACTCTCCTTCCATACCTTCAAAGTCAGGATTGGCTTTGTTCTCTAGATCTCAAGGATGCATACACACATGTCCTCATCCATCCATCTCACAGAAGGTTCCTCCGTTTTCTTTTCCAAGGAAAACATTACCAATACAGGGTGCTTCCTTTTGGTCTGGCCTCTGCTCCAAGAGTGTTCACCAAATGCATGGCAACAGTAGCTGCATTTCTTTGCACTCTGGGAATCTTTGTATTCCCATACCTGGACGACTGGCTCATCCTAGCTCCGTCTCAGTCAGAGGCCCAGATTTCCGTGGACCGCACAAGACGTATTCTGCAGTATCTGGGACTTGTGGTAAACCTTCCAAAGTCTCAGCTCACCCCTACTCAGTCCCTAGAGTTCATAGGGGCCTGGTTGGATACTACCACTGCAAGGGCCTACCTGCCTCAGGCCCGTTGCCAACGTCTAGTGCAGTTAGCCTCCCAGATTCAGTCAAAAAACCACTTAACTGCCCGGGAGATGCTGAAACTGTTGGGCCACATGGCATCCACAGTGCATGTGGTACCCTATGTTCGCCTACACATGAGAGCAGCTCAATGGACTTTGTCCACCCAGTGGACTCAAGCATCAGGAGCTCTTTCAGACCAAATAGCAACCTCCAAACGTCTCTTTTGGTCTCTCCAATGGTGGATGTCCACCCAAAATCTGTTGCTGGGGTCCCCCTTCCAACAGTTGTTGCCCCAGGCAACCCTCACAACAGATGCCTCCCAGACAGGTTGGGGAGCTCATCTACAAGACCTCTCCACTCAGGGTACATGGTCTCCACAGGAGACCTCTCTTCATATCAACCACTTGGAGCTTCGAGCAGTTTTTCTAGCTCTCAAGGTCTTCCATACTCTGCTCAGCTACAAGACAGTCCTCATTCATACGGACAATCAAGTAGCCATGTTTTACATAAACAAGCAAGGAGGAACTGGCTCTCTGTCGCTTTGCAACGAAGCTTTAAGATTGTGGGCCTTCGCCAGAGAGCATCAAATCCATCTCCTGGCCATATACCTCCCAGGAATTCAAAACTCTTGGGCAGACAGATTCAGTCGAGTTCTGCTTCCACACGAATGGTCCCTGCACACGGATCAGGTACTCAGAATCTTCCAAGAATGGGGAACCCCGGACATAGACCTCTTTGCAAGTCCGTGGAATGCCAAACTTCCCCGGTTCTGTTCCAGAATTCCGTGTCAGGGAGTTCAGGCCAAGGATGCCTTCCTCCTTCACTGGGTTCAAGGCTTCCTGTATGCCTTTCCACCCATTCCCTTAATTCCCAAGACTCTGTTCAAACTCCAGAGGGATCAAGGATCTATGATCCTCATAGCTCCACGCTGGCCACGCCAAGTGTGGTACCCTCTACTTCTGCATCTCTCCCAAGCCCCCTCCCTGGACTTGGGAGCTGCTCCAGACCTTCTGTCCCAGGAGGAGGGGACTTTGTGGCACCCAAACCCCAAGTCCCTTCACCTCAGAGCTTGGTTACTGAAGGCCTAGACCTTCAAGGCTGGAATCTTTCTCAACAAGTGAAGGATATCCTCCATGCTTCCAGAAAACCTTCCACTAGGTGTTCCTATGCTTTTAAATGGAAAAGATTTTCCATTTGGTGTACTGAAAAGGGTCTTGACCCTCTAGCACTACCTTTGAATTCTCTATTGGAATATCTCCTGCATCTTTCCAATGCAGGCCTTAAGACGAATTCAGTAAGGGTCCATTTGAGTGCTATTGCAGCATCCCTTAAGCCTATCAATGGACAACCTATTTCCTCTCATCCTCTTATTGTAAGATTCATGAGAGGCCTAACTTTAACTAAACCTCCCATTAGGCCTCCTCCGGTGGCATGGGATTTAAATCTGGTTCTTGGTCAGCTGATGAAGCCTCCTTTTGAACCCTTAGCCACCACCTCCTTGAAATTCCTTTCCTGGAAGGTTATTTTCCGCATTGCAGTCACCTCAGCTCGCCGCATCAGTGAGCTGCAGGCCTTAGTGGCTAATCCACCTTATACAAGGTTCCATCATGATAAGGTAGTCCTTAGGACCAATCCACACTTTATGCCTAAAGTGGTCTCGCCTTTTCATCTTAATCAAGAGGTATATTTACCTGTCTTTTTTCCAGCTCCTCATGCATCAAGTGCAGAGAGGAATCTTCATACTCTGGATTGTAAAAGAGCTCTTGCCTTTTACTTACAAAGGACACAGCAACATAGAAAGTCTTCCCAGCTCTTTGTTGCTTTTGATCCCTCTCATTTGGGACTTCCAGTCTCTAAAAGGACACTGTCCAATTGGATTGCTCAGTGTATTTCTTTCGCCTACCAGAGTAAGAACCTTTCTCTGGAGAGCCATGTCACAGCTCATAATGTGAGGGCCATGGCCACCTCTATGGCTCATCTAAATTCTGTGTCCATCGACCAGATCTGTCGAGCAGCCACCTGGGCCTCGGTTCATACCTTCACAGCCCATTACTGCTTGGACAAGGACTTCCACCGGGATGCCTTGTTTGGTCAGGCTGTTCTCAAACACCTGTTCCATTCTTAATCAACTCCTACCCTCCTTTCCTGGATGGATACCTGAGATCCATAGGAGGAGGTAGAACCCTTCCCAGAGTCTCATATCCTTGGGGATCTCCCAGGCATCTTTAGCTAGGGAGTCCCCATATGTGAAGACTCATTCCTGCTTGTTCCTGGAGATAGCACAGTTACTTACCTGTAACAGGTGATCTCTGGGAACAGCAGGAATAAGTCTTCACAACCCACCCACCTCCACTAGGAGTTGTATCTCTCTATCTGTCTTTCCTTTCCTCTCTCTCTCTCTCTTTTGTCTCTGCTTTAAAACTCGAACTGAGGAGAGGCGGTTAGGAAAGGCGGGAAGGCAGCGCGCAGGCGCTGTGGGATGCTCCCAAAAGCTTTCCTTTTTGGGAAGCTGGGGAGCGTTCCCGCGCAGGCTCCGTCGGTACCGACGTACCCATATGTGAAGACTTATTCCTGCTGTTCCCAGAGATCACCTGTTACAGGTAAGTAACTGTGCTTTATTCCCATACACCCCAATGACTCTCTTATTTATTTATTTAACAGGTTTTATATACCGCTTTATCATTTCAATCAAAAAGGTTTACATTGAAGCCCAAACTTGGTAACGTACACTAAAACAGGGACATTGATAACTTGGATTCTTCTGAGGCAATGGAGGGCCAAGTGACCTGCCCAAGACCACAAGGAGTGCTAGTGGGAATCAAACCCTGGTCTCTGGATTCCCAATCCAATGTTCTTAACCATTAGGCTACTCCTTCACTCTTGATGTAGAGTGGCCATAATTTCTCTCATTATTTGTTTGTTTATCATCTGCTTGCCATCGGGTAAAACCCATTTCCCCCCTTTCAGTTTCTACCGCCCCTATATCTTTGCGTTTTCATTTTTCCCTTTCAGTAAATAAGAACATAAGAACATATGATATGCCATACTGGGTCAGACCGAGGTCCATCAAGCCCAGTATCTTGTTTTCAACAGTGACAAATCTACAGTAGGTCACAAGTACCTAGCAGTTTCCCCAAAAGACACAGGTTCCTCAATGCTTGTATTGGGTCAAGCAGTGATATTCTGGGTTCCTTTTAATAATGGTTTATGGACCTTTAACTTGTCCAAACCCTTTTTTTAGCCCAGCTGCACTACCAGCGTTTACTACATCCTCCGGTAACAAATTCCAGAGTTTGATTACACGTTGAGTGAGAAAAAAAATATTTATTTTCTCTTATTAGTCTTAAATAGGTTACCCTGTAACTTCATTGCATGTCCCCTAGTCTTTTTATTTTCTGATGACGTAAACAATCGATCTACGTTTACCCATTCCACTCCATAGGAAGGCAGCTGGGTTTAAACACCGATCTGTGCTCAACACTAGGTCATCTTTTTCCTTTAATATTGCTTCATATTTCAGGATTCGTGAATCAGTGAGCCACCTCCCAGCCCTCTGGGTTAAGATGGTTCTCACTTGATGTGGGGTACTTACTACCAGGGCCCCTCCGAATGTCAATTTCCTACTCTCTTCTACCACTAGGGCTGTTGCCACTACTGCTTGAATACATTCTGGCCATCTCCTTGACGCTTAATCTAAGATTTTAGATAAATATACTACTGGTTGTCTATTCCCTGCCCATTTTTGAGTGAGGGACCCCCTAAGGCTACTCCCCCATTTACAGTAACAAACAAATGTAAGGTTGTGTCCAGTGAAGGTAAGGCCAGAACCGGGGCTTCTACCAAGCTCCGTGTTTTTTTTTTTTTAATCCTTAACCAACTCTTTCTCTTCTTCTTTCCAAATTATAATGTTAGGATGCTCTTCTGACAGTTTTTGAATATAATCCCTATCCATAATCTACAATACCCGGTTAGTCCTAGGAACTTCCTTAGTTCCCTCTTTGTCCTAGGTAGGGGTAAATCTGTAATCTCTTTTATTCGTTCTGGATCTATTCTCCTTTTTCCTTCACTAAGTAAATGTCTGAGGTATTTTACTTCGCTCTCTACAAATTGTAATTTAGTTTTGGAAACCCGGAACCCTTGTCTTCCCAGAAACTCTAATAGGGCTTTGGTGGCTTCACTTACTTGGGTCTTCTTTTTCCCTGTTATTAAAAGATTATCTACATATTGCAAAAGAGTTACACCGGATGGTGTAGAAAATTTTTCTAACACCTGTTCCAGCACGTGCCCAAACAAATTAGGTGATTCCGTAAACCCTTGGGGTAACACTGTCCACTGGAACTGTTGTTTCCAACCAGTATTGGGGTCTTCCCATTCAAAGGCAAACATGTCTCTACTACTTGGGTCCAAGGGACAGGACCAAAATGCATCCTTCAAATCTATAACACTAAACCATTTATGCTCATGAGGTATTTTACTCAGTATTGTATAGGGGTTTGGTACCACTGGGTGCCTTATCCGTACTATTTGGTTCAGTCTCCTCAGATCCTGTACTAACCTATATGATCCATCTGGTTTTCTTACTGGCAAGACGGGAGTATTAAATGGGGACATGCATGGTTCTAATAGTGCATCTTTTAACAAACTTCTTATAATAGGCTGGAGGCCCTTACGACCTTCCAACGAAATGGGATATTGTTTTTGGCGCACTACTTCGCCTTCCTTGTTCAGTTGAACTTTCAATGGCGGGATATTCAATTCTCCCCTATTTCCTTCCCTTGCCCAGACTATAGGGTCTATTTGACTCTCTTCTTCTTCGGTGAGGACAGCCATTTCTACAATGATTTGGCTGTCTTTCACCTTTATTTCTAAGTTTAACTGTGTAAACATATACCTTCCTAATAGATTACTCCCTGCTTCTGGGATATACAACAACTGTCCCTGTATCTCCTCATGGTCCATTTTTAACAGGGTGGGCTCAAATATTGAGACTGAAAAACCCCCATCCTTTTACCCCTGAGACTGTAAGCTTCTGATTTGTTAATCTCATTCCCTCTGGTATATAATTTAAGGATGTCTGGGCAGCTCCTGTGTCTACTAAAAATACTACTACTATCATATCTCTCCTCAGCCGTCTCTTTTCCAGATTGAAGAGCCCTAACCTTTTTAGCTTCTCTTTATAGGAGTATCCTTCTATCCCCTTTACCATTTTGGTGGCTCTTCTCTTTACCTTTTCTAATAATGCTATATCCTTTTTAAGATAAGAGGATTTGCTGCCTGACTCCCTATTTCTGGGGTTAAATTGTATATAGGGGTTAAGTCTACCTCTAAGGCAGCTCCCTTAGCAGTCTCATCTGCTAATCTATGTTTCTCTGGCTTCAAAAGAATTCCCTGCTTAATGACCATTTTCATGCACCACTGCTATTCCTTTTTGGCAGTAGCAAACACTTGCTGAATTAATCTTTTCACTGCTTACATATAAGTTAAGGATTTGGCATAACCACCCTTCATCTGTGCCAAATTCCAGCCAGAAGACTGCAGCTAGCTTTTATGCTTTCTTTTTTTATTTTTTTCTATGTAAAATAACAATATCTTATCATCTTTTATCTTTATCCTGAGTATTCTTATTATCTTTCTAATATTTCAACATTCTCTCTAATAGACTGTCTAGAGAAATGTCCCCGGGGTCCTTATCCCTGACCCTATCCTTACTTGAGTTTCATTTAAAATTCCTGACACCCATTAAGACCTGTTTCACCAATGTGCCTTTCACTTCGGCTCTCTCCGGCCACACTCCTCGTGGATGTGTTGGAACCGCGGATTGAGACTCCGCACTCACTTCGTGTCTAGGACACATCTCATATACACAACAGTCTGTCTCAATACCCAACCACCAAGGTAATACTTTAGAGTCTTGTTTCTTACCTTGGTCTGTGCACAGAATTACTTATTTGTCTTTGTCTAATACCTAGTCTGCTTCACTGAGTCTGTATTGATTTTTCCTTTCATGGTCTCGGGATTCTGTTGTCAGTACACTGTTGGAGCCCCCCCATCACTGAACAAGGCTGTTGAACTCAACGGGACATGTCTCCCCGTCCTCAATGGCAGTGGTTTCCTCCAGCGATGACATAATTCCGGACATGAGCCCCCAATCTGTAAGAAAACGTAACTTTTTACATAATAACAGACTTCTCAGTAAAGCAGAGTTTAATGACTCACGCTCAACCTCTGTTTCACAGTTATTTTTATAACAAATTTGGTAATTAATAATTGTCAGGCTACGTATTATTTAGCCACATGGTATCTCTTCCCAGAATGCAGACATACAGTAAGGAAGTCATCAGCAGCAAAAGAACAGTGGAGGGCAAAATACCACGGCCGACCAAGGATAGTAGATAAAAACAACTTTATTGGAGACCCATCTTTACAAGTTTTGGCCGAAGGCCTTCATCGGGGGTCAGATAACCACATAGAAAGTGTATGAGACACGTCTATGGGGTGGAGCAACCACTCTTCCCAATCTGCACAGACTGTCAGAAAATCATTACATATATCAGGCTACGTGTTATTATCCACGTATTCCTTTTTCCCAGAATGCAGACATACAGTAAAGCTGAATCAGCTTTGTACCTCTGCACCTGTGACAGGCTACATATTATTTAGCCACGTAGTCTCTCTTCCCAGAATGCAGACATACAAAATTATATTACAGAATGGTGAATGAATGGAATACAAGCCTTATATTACTTTGTAAAAATAACATATCACATTTGTTTATATCAAGTTTCTTTAATGTCCACATCCACTTTGAATGGGTATGACAAGTACTCTACAACTGTTCCAATTTTTTGGAAGTCACAGAATCTATTTTCAAATTCCTGGATAACAGAACAGATTTCTGTCACATACTTCTCTTTCTGAAAAACAAAATTTGGATATTGTCCCAGATGGTCCTGCGTATTAGGAAAATGATCAAAAGTGTTGTTTGCAAGGTCAGTCATCATTAGCTCAAATTTGTTCTTGTAGGATGAAACTGTACTCATCTCGCCAATGCATTTTTTTTTACCTTGTAGTTTAAGGTTCATATCACTTAGTTCGCCTGTAAAGTCAGTGAGAAATGCAAGATCACATAACCACGCCTCATCTTCCAACTCTGCTTGGTCATCTCACCTCTCCTTCAAAAAACTTCTTATTTCATTCAGCAAATCACAAAATCTTTTCAGAAATTTGTGCCTACTTAACCACCATACCTCTGTGTGCAAAATGATTTCCGCTGCCCCTTCATCAAGAGTAAGATTGAAAAGCCGTCTTTGAAGTGATCTTCCATGAACTGAATTTACAATTTTGAAAGTGATGTCCATGACAGTCTTTGTATTGAGTCTCTTGCTTGCCAAAACTTGCTGGTGAATGATGCAGTGGTAAGAAAGGAAATCTGGGAAGTCATCATGCTGTCTACAGAGGGCTATGAAACCGTTAACCTCACCTGTCATTGCTCTTGCTCCATCAGTAGTGATGGAAACAAGTCTATGCAATGGAAGATTACACTTTGTCACAAAAGAATGGAAAGAACGGAATATTTCCTGACTGGCAGTTCTCCCTTTTAAAGAAATCATTCCAAGTAGTTCTTCTTTAACACTGAAGTCTTCAAAAACCATCCGGATAAAGACTAGTAACTGGGCTATGTCTCTTATGTCTGTAGATTCATCCAGTTGGCGTGAGAAAGCAACACAATTTGAAACATCCTCCAACAATTGTTCAGTTGTGTCTCCACACATCTTTTCTATTTGCCGCATGATGGTGTTTGACAATTGTACATTTTGAATAGCAGCTGTGATCTCTTTCTTATTTTTAAATCCTTCAAAAAGATTGTCAGCTGCTTCAAGAAAAAAATCTTTTGCAAATTCCCCTTCAGTGAAAGGTTTGCATTTCTTTGCGATCAGGTTGCTGACCTTGAAGGATGCTATGGTTGCATTGACCGAATGTGACCTTGGCTTCGCCATCAACTGTTGCTGAGTAGCCAATTTCAATTTAAGTTCTTTGAGTTTCAGTTTACGATTTTTACTTTTGGGTGGAAAATCAGCATCAAACTTATTGCTATGCAGAGCCTTATAATGATGTTCCAGATTACCCTTTTTGGGCAAGGATACTGGGGCGTTACAAATTAGACAACAACACTTGTCTTTCACCATGATGAAGTAGTAGTCCATTTCCCATTCATCATGAAAGTGGTAGGTTTTGCTCTTCTTTGGAACACTCATCTTCGTTATACTGCGGTGGCTGGATGTAAGAAGGCCAAGTCTGCTAAATTAGTATAAACACTGGCTGAATCTGTTCCAAAACTGTCACTGTCCCAAAGTATTAAAGATCAACAGGAACTGAAGACCTCTGGATGATGTACAATACAAGGACTGGAGATGCCAAAACCACACATGCAGTTCTAAAAGTAAAAATAAGAATTCATCATACTGGCACCAATAATCAAATACCAACAAACAATCATCAAAAAAACCTCAAACATCTGTCCAGCAAACCAGATAAAATCAAATACCACCAAACAAGTTCAAATACCACCACACGCGATTTAATAAATTCTGCACACAGTGTAGAATCAACACAAAGGCAAGGCGAAATAAAATTGCAGTTTAGAATCAACGCAAAGGCCAGGCAAAAGAAAATTGCAGAGGCAAGCAAAAGTCACAGTGATTTGAACCAATTCGAAGGCAAGGCATAGGCAAGTTAGAACAAAATTGAAAAAGCCCGCCAAAATCACCAAATTCTTGACACTTTGTGGTGTCTGCCTGAAAACATTTAATGAAAGTGGACTATAAAGCGACCAATGACCAGCACACGACACAACTAATACGGCAAGTGTATTCAGGTAAAGCCGGGGCGAATGGATATCGCCCGGTATATAACACACTTCTAAGGGGTGTTGGACAGGCGGCAGGAATGGGTGATTCTGGGAGGCAGGAGACCAGGTATGACGCTGGGCCTGTGGCATCTCTTCGCAGGGCACGGGCGGCGTCCCCCTGGGGTACCCACAAACTATTGGCACGAAAACAACAAGCACCCCCAATACACCCACAGGCAAAATTCCCACAGGCAGGGAAAAAAGACAGGCAAAGGATCAGCAGTGGCGGCAAGCCCTCGGCAGACGACCTGCCGGCACGAGCTCTCTCCTAGCGACAGGGCAAGCTGCTGGAGAGATGGAGCCAAGTAGGGCTAGCGATCTACCTCTGACCCCTCTGCGATCTACAGGTAGATCACGATCTACCTGTTGGACATGCCTGCTTTATTGGATGTACATACACAAAGGCACATACACTAGTGGCCAAAATTGTGGATACACCAGCAATTCATTCCTTTCATGCGTATTTGAGGTTTCTTTCTTGCTTCCCTCATCTAGTGGATATAATAGTCGAATGTGTTATTGTTTATTGAATCAGCGGAGACCTAAAAATAATACTTTTACTCTGAAAATTTGTGATTTTGCATGTTGAGACAAGAGATGAGCATAATTTTGCATATTTCCTGTAATTATACCACTTGTTGTTCATGTAGTTTTACTCTGCCATACAATTAATATTTGTGTGTGTTCCTTTTGAATGTTTATTGCCAATTTTTGTAAACAAGTTGTAATTTACTTCACTTTAATTAATTATTTAAGATATAGATTTCACTTAATATTTGCTACCTAAATTTACTATGGTCTTTCTTTTAAGTAAATACTAAGATTCCCCGCCCCCCTACAGCAGAGGCCAATCAGGGTCACAAGGACAGCAACTACTTCCTCAGCGCGCTCAGGCTCCATCACCGGTAGCAGCCCCAATCGGCGGTCGGCCACAGGGAAGCAGGAAGAGGGATTCCCTGCCCCCCTGCAGCAGAGGCCAATCGGGGCCAAAAGAATAGCAACTACTTCCTCAGCGTGCTCAGGCGCTCCTGCGTCTGGCGGGCCCACTCCTGAGGGCCTCACCAGAGGGCCCTTTGGCATGGCCCTTAGGTGCGGGGCTGACAAGAGAGGACCATAAACAGCCCAGCACAGCAAATCATTACCAACATGCAGAAACTTCAGATCACAAGCGTCCAAAGAGCCCTAGCACACTGTGGATGCCAAAAGCAAGAAAAGCCTCTGCTCATATGCAGCTCCAAGAGGCATCCCTACTACCTTCTACCTGCATTACGCCGACAACAACTGAAACTGTAAGTATGGTACCGCTCCACCAAAGCTTCCATACACAACAGGATCTCTACTCCCAGCTTCACACTGCACTGGAGCTTTAACACTAAGCTAGCAAGAAATAAGCGCCTCCATCCAAAAGCATACAAATGACCCTTACCCAACTTCCATTTGCTCCACTACAACCCAGTAAGAACTAGAAGAATCATCATGACCCAACTAAGATGCAGTCTCAAAGTTTATATCTCGCCCTAATAAGACTAATCATCACATTCTTGACAGGCAGCACCTCCTCTCTCTACTATGCCTCAATCCCAACCTCTACTACCCTAGATACATCAAACAGCCAAAGCTTTGATCTTCCTGGCATCCACCAAGACAAGTTAATCACTCTAACCTAATCAAAATGTGGCCACAAGGCACATCAACCATGGACCCCAACCAACCCAAGAACACAGCAAACAGCACCATTAAATGTGCCCTCATCAACACCAGATCAAGCAGAAACAAAGTCCACATAATAAAAGAGTTCATCAAAGATGACAAAATTGACATCCTGTGTCTTACCGAAACCTGGTTCCTTGAAACAGATAATGTGTGCCTAAACCAGCTAAACACATCTATCCACAACTGCCTATGGACTGCAGGATGGGGAAGAGGAGTCTGTATCCTCACAAATAACAATGTAGAACTTACCTCCTCATGCAATCTGGAAATGATCACAATTGCAAACAGACAATACACACTCAGTCTGGTCTACAGATCACCCTCTTCCAGCCCAGATGATCTCTCCACTATCCTCGATGCAGCATGCACACATACTAGTAACCAGAACAGGCACATCCTGCTAGGAGATGTGTCTGTTCAACTTAGCCTTTCTAACTAAACAGCAAGCCACAGGATTCATAGATGCCATGAAGGACCTCCAATTTGCACAAATTGTCTCCAACCCTACCCATATTAAAGGTGGAACAGTGGACCTCATATTTGCCCCTATCCTTCCAGTACTTAGCACCAACCTCACAACAGCCTCCATCTGTATAACACCAATTACCTGGTCTGACCATCATCAAATCACTTTTGAACTCTTCCAACAAAGAGCGCAAAAACAACAAACAATAGATACTCATGCCTCTCACAGGTTCCTTCCATTCAGCAGCCAGGACTTTATCAGCAAAATTACTCCAGTGTTCGATTCTCATTCCCCAGATGACCATATACTGTAGACTCTCTGATATCCAAGTGGAACACCACCATCTCTGCCGCCGCTGAATCATCACCCATGGCCCATAAATGTAAATGCCCGAATATAGCCCCCTGGTACTCCAAGAATCTAAAAGACCAGAAATCTAAACTATGCCAAATCGAGTACAAATGGAGAGCCTCCAATAACACTAACATGCAAACATTGTATATACAGGAGCTAAACAAATACTGCAACGTCACCTACAAAGCAAAACAAGGATACTACACAAACCTCATTAAGACTGCTATCAACAAGCCAAGAGAATTATTTGATATAGCCAACTCACTCATGATGAACCCCACAACAATAAACATGAAACTTCCAATAACCCCTCAGCAGATGACTCAACATCTTCAAGCTAACCACGGGACCCAGACACACCCTCAGCTCGAGCTGTCCTCCGCAGCTGGTGACACAAAACAGGAACACACATGGAATAAATTCAACCCCATTAGCCACAAGCGCACAGGCAGTATATGTGCAGAATCAATACCACCACCTCCCCCATCAACCCCTGCCCTGTGTCCTGGATTAAGATAGAAAAGATCCAACTCATACCCTACATATGCAACATGATAAATGACTCATTAACACAAGGATCTCTCCCCCTCCCACTCAAGCAATCCTCCATCCTTCCCATCCTAAAGAAACCAAACCTGCACCCCACCTCCCCAACATCATACAGGCCAATCTCTAGCATCCCACTCATTGCAAAAATGATCAAAAACATTGTTCAGAAGCAGTAACAAGACTACTTGGATGAACACCATCTTCTAGACATTCACCAACATGGATTCCGCTTCCAACACAGTGTGGAAATCCTCATGATTTCCCTGCTCAACACGCTAATTAAAGGAACCAAAATCATAACACAAGGCTTCATGCTCATTTTCCTGGACATATCAGCCGCGTTTGACTCTGTCTCACACCAGCTCCTACTAAATCAACTCTACAATATAGGAATTCAAGGAACTCCCCTGAAATGGTTCCACTCCTACTTATCAGACCGTGTGCAACAAATTAAAAATTGTTGTATTCCCTCACATCTGTACCATTCCCCCTCAATCCAGGAGTACCGCAAGGATCTGCACTCTCCTCACTCCTGTTTAATATCTACCTACAACCCCTCTGTGAAATCATCAAACATCATGACATCAACTACTTAATATATGCAGATGATATAACGATCTTCACCCCCTTTTCCACAAAATCACAAGACCCTACCAAAAGTTTCAACTGCTTTTCAGCAATCAATCTCTGGCTCAAAGAACACAATCTCAAAATTAATCACAGCAAATCTGAAGCTCTCCATATCACAAGAAACAAGAATTTCAATCCTCCACCCTCAATTATAATAAACAATACCCCACTCTGTCAAAACCCTAATCAATTATCTGGGCATCACTCTAGACCAAGAACTCAACCTTCAGCCACAAATAAGCCGGATTACCAAATCAGTCTACTTCAAACTGCACCTTAAGGGAACCTACGCAAACTCCTCTCCCCAATGGATTTCCAAGCCGTCTGTCAAGCAATAATCTCCCCAGCTTTTGATTATTGCAACTCCATCTACCAGGGCCTTCCTAAGAGAACACTATACTCCCTATAACTAGCTCAAAACACAGTTGCTATATTGGCGAAATCGCAACAGATTCACATTACCCCTCTCCTCAAATAGCTCTCCATTATAAGCAGGATCAAGTACAAAATAATGAAGAAACAAATTAGCGGATAGCCTTGCTCCCCTAATAGCGAGCAACAACTTCGACAGACCGAAGAGAACTGCCAAAATCAATAGACTGGAAATACCCACTGACAAACCCTCATATAGCCAAAGAACCAACAGCAGGGCTTTTTCTCTATATGCTCCCTCCCTTTGGAACTCACTTCCACCACAATTAAGATCCATCCAGTTAACCAGCCAATTCCGTAAAAACCTAAAAGCTCTCCTGTTCCTAGAGCATTATGGATCTAATACTGACTAACTAAAGAACACCCAGCAGAGAACACTAACTAAAGAACATCTGGCAAAGCAATAACTACACCCCACTGACAAACTGTAAATAGTTAAATCTCAAATTTTGATGATTGTTTATTCTTATAAGATATGTTCCATGTAATGTGCACCTTATTATTCAACTGTTAATGTTTCTGCACTGAGTTCTCTGTAAACCGTCTTGACTAGTAGAAAGATGGTATAGATAAGATGTTATTTATTTAAGAAAGAAAATGACCAAGCAACAAGACTGGTCACTCAAAAAGAGGGCTTCTGCAGTAACATTGAAGATGGAAAGCTACAGCTTTAGAGAAATAGCAAAGAAACTTGGCAGTAGAGTAACAGCCTCAGGTGTTCAGAAGCTGTGCAACTGCTTTAAGATGACTGGAACAATTGCAAACAAACAGGGAAAGTGCAGAAAACAATCAACACCTACAACTGACAGAAGAATAGCAAGACTGGCTCTAGGGAACAGAATAATATAAACAACATTTTATCTGATACAAGAGTGTCAGTGTCAAACAGAACTGTTCATCACAGACTAGTCAAGACCAGTCTGAAACCCAGAAGACCAAGGAGAAAGCCATTCCTGAATCCATTTCAAAGAAGGAAAAGGCTTGACTGGGCCACAGAATGCTTGTGTTGGTCAAAAGACTGGAAAAGAGCTATTTGGAGCGATGAGACAAAGATTTCAATTTTTGGGCATGATGATATTCAATATGTGAGAAGACGACCTCATCCCAGAATGCCTCATCGCCACTGTTAAGCATCCCCTGAGTGTCATGATATGGGGATGCATGTTTTGGCATGGTATAGGTAGGATTCAAGTTATCAGTGGCACCATTAACGTGAAACAGTACATTGCAGACATCCTCAAACCCAAAATGCTGCTTTCTGCCTCTGACATTTTCGGGTCTGATGGGGTCGTTAAATTTCAACAGTACCATGTCACACAGCAGTCATTTTCAAGAAGTGGTTTGCTGATAATAATGTGGAATTGTTGTCATGGCATGGAAACAGTCCTGATCTCAATCTGATTGAAAATGTTTGGTCCAGACTGAAGACGGCTGTGGCATCAAAGCGTCCAGGCAACAAACAGGAACTGATTGAGTGCATTATCAGTTCCTGGTTTCATATAATTATAAAGGATCTCAAGAAACTTGTTGAATCAATGCCCAAAAGATGCCAAGCTGTCATTGATGTCAAAGGGTTTCCAACACATTACTGACTTTAATAATGTAAAATGTTTCCGATTTAATAATACCCCATAGCGATATACTTGTGGCACTGTATCTTCAGTTTTTTTGGACAGAATAATACTTTCATTGGTGATTTCAAAAATTGACTACTGCAATGTTTTTTACGCAGGGATTTCTCAAGCTAGACTCACACATCTGCAAACCATTCAAAACACAGCCATTCGTCTGCTCTTTTTTGCTACTAGGTTTGACCATGTAACCCCTCTCTTTATTCACTCTCATTGTTTACCAGATTCCTCCATGCAGGGGCAGCCCAAGGGGGGTGCGGGGCCATGTGCGGAGACTCGGTGCGGGGCCTCATTTGCATAAGTGGCCTTATTTGCATACATATTTGCATAATGTTACCATACACTAACTTTTAGTAAACATGTCTCTTAATGAGTGTATGGATAAAGAAAGACTAAAAGATTTCTACATTACTATAATCCAGTGCCAACCGCCAGGCACATTAGGAACTACTACAAACGCTGCCCATTTAGAACCCATAGCAAACCCGCCGTATCCTGACAGCATTACCAGGACTCACAAAGCACCATACCCTACCTATCAAAAGGCAACACTGCAAATATTAAACCAATACATTTCAGAGAATACTGGGGAAAGAGAACAAGTGGCAATGTCAAATAGGAATTACATAAACAGACTACCTCAGCTCAGTTACACATGCAGAACATAGACTATCACCAAACAAGGAATCACAATTTAGAAACAGGAAGGCAATAATTAAACTGGGAACCCGAAAAGCCAAACTTGGAATGTACAACAACACTGTAGAAATAAAACTATAAATTAATTTCCTCTTGTACCAAACAAAGCGCAGACGTTAATGATGTACATTTCCCAGAGCTTTCATATTCCAGTTAATAAATTCAAAATAAAGAGATATCTTTCTACCTTTTGTGCATTTTTTTTCAGTTGCAATTGGTCCAGCCACTTTCTTCTGGTTTCTTCATGCTTTCTGCTAACTCTCCATCGTCTGCTGTCCATTTGTCCTTTCTTCTCTCTTCTAGTTTTTTTTTCCATTCTCTCTCTCTACATCTGCTTTAACATACTAATCTTTCTCCTTTTGCTCTTTCCTCATTCCTATTTCATCCACACAAATTTTACCCCTCCATCCTCAATCCCCACTTACTCTCCCAATACCCGGCCAATTGTAGATTTTTTATCCCTCCCACACAAAATATTTTTCCCCTCTCCATTTTACTCTCCCAGCCCCATCCCATTCTAATCCTCCCCCAACATCAGCTCCCTTCTAGTTCCAGTCTCACCCAGTATCCATTCCCTTCTAGTCCCTGCATCAGCCCAT
Organism: Ichthyophis bannanicus; assembly: GCA_033557465.1. Classification (NCBI taxonomy): domain Eukaryota; kingdom Metazoa; phylum Chordata; class Amphibia; order Gymnophiona; family Ichthyophiidae; genus Ichthyophis; species Ichthyophis bannanicus. The sequence goes on along the minus strand of CM066043.1, from coordinate 158,073,182 downwards.
TTCCAGTCCTAGCTCCCCCATCCATTTCCAGTCCGAGTCCCTTCATCAGCTCATTTCCAATCCTAGCCCCCCATCAGCCCATTTCTAGTCATTTCCTAGCCCCACCATCAGCCCATGTCAAATCCTAGCTCCCCTCCACTCAGCCCAATTCCAGTCCAAGCCCCTCCATGAGCCTACTTCCAGTTCTAGCCCCTCCATGAGTCCATTTCAATTCAAGCCCCCACCACAGCCCATTTCCAATCTTAGCTCCCCCAACAGCCCATTTCCAGTTCTATCCTAGCTGCTCCATCAGCCCATTTTCAGTCCTAGCTCCCTTCCCTCACAGCCCATTCCCATTCCAAGCCCCTCCCCATCAGCTATTTGCAGTTCAAGCCTCCCCTTCCACTCAGCCCATTTCCAGTCCTAGCAACCCCCCAACCCATTACCAGTCCTAGCCCCCCATCAACCCACTTCCAGTCCTAACCCCCCATCACCCCATTTTCAGTTTAAGCCCCCCCCCTATAACCCATTACCAGTCCTAACCCCCCATCAGCCCACTTCCAGTCCTAACCCCATCAGCCCATTTCCAGTCAGCCCCCCATAGCCCATTGCCAGTCCTAACCCCCCCCCATCAGCCCACAGCCCATTACCAGTCCTAACCCCTCCCCATCAGCCCATTTCCTGTCCTAACCCCCCCATAGCCCATTACCAGTCCTAACCCCCCATCACCCCCTTTCCAGACAGCCCCCATCAGCCCACAGCCCATTACCAGTCTTAACCCCCCCATAGCCCATTACCAGTCCTAACCACCCCCCAACAACCCACAGCCCACCTCAAGTCAAGTCCTAACCCCCCCATAGCCCATTATCAGTCCTAACCCCCCATCACCCCATTTCCAGACAGCCCCCATCAGCCCACAGCCCATTACCAGTCTTAACCCCCCCATAGCCCATTACCAGTCCTAACCCCCCCAACAGCCCACAGCCCATTACCAGTCCTAACACCATCAGCCCACCTCAAGTCCTACCCCCTGCCCATCAGCCCATTTCCTGTCCTAGCCCCCCCATAGCCCATTATCAGCCCTAACCCCACCATAGCCCATTACCTGTCCTAAACCCCCATCACCCCATTTACAGACAGCCCCCATCAGCCCACAGCCCATTACCAGTCTTAACCCCCCCGCAGCCCATTACCAGTCCTAACCCCCCCCAACAGCCCACAGTCCACCTCAAATCAAGTCCTAACCCCCATCCCCATAGCCCATTACCAGTCCTAACCCCCACCCCCATAGCCCATTACCAGTCCTAACCCCCTCCATAGCCCATTACCAGTCCTACCCCCCCCCCCCACACCGGCTCATTGAAAATTTAAAAAAAAAAAAAAAAAATCTGGCTGCTGCCGCCGCGGCAGTGGCAGAATGGAGTGTCCTGTGGGGCCCCCTTTGCCCGGCTGAGCTCTCCCGGCCCGGCTGAGCCCCTCTGCACCGGCTTTCAGATACGCGAAGGGAGAGTGTCTCCCTCGCGTCTCTGTTAAGCCTGCAGGGGCAGATGGGATATTTCCCATCAGCCCTTGCTTCCCATCAGCACCTGCGGGCTTAACAGAGACGCGAGGGAGACACTCTCCCTTCGCGTATCTGAAAGCCGGCGCAGAGGGGCTCAGCCGGGCAGGGAGAGCTCAGCCGGGCCAAGGGGGCCCCGCGGGACACTCCATTCTGCTGCGGCGGCAGCGGCAGCAGCCAGCTTTTTTTTTTTTTTAAATTTTATTTTTAAAAAAGCAGAATGTTCTTTGCGCGGGGCCCCCTGAAACGCGGGGCCCTGTGCAAAAAACATTCTTGCTGAATGGACAGGCCGGCCCTGCCTCCATGTCAAGTATAAATTTCTCGTTCTCACACATAAAATTCTCCATTCTGAGATTCCGGGTTATCTGTCATCTCTCCTCATCCCGCGTGCACCTTCCAGAATATTACATAATACTCACACCTTGAATCCACTAGACATGTTGCCTTCTACTTCCTGGTCCCTTATCTCTGGAATTTGTTGCCAACTGTTATCCGGCTAGAGCTCTGTCATTCCAGGTTCAAAAATGCCTTGAAGACATATTTATTTCAAGCTGCATTTAAGTTGACCTCCCAGTGATTGTTTTGAGGCTTAGCTCCCTTCCCTTATCCCACTGTTTCTTTTCTGTTTTTAATGTAGTTCTTTTCTGCTTCTCATATTTCATGGATTATTATTGTGAACCGCCCTGGTGTTTTGAAGGGAGGTATATCAAATTTTAATAAACCATAAACCATAAATTGATGAATATTTATTTCAGTATAGTTTCTGAACCAGTAATGTGTACTTTCCCTCCTAAAGCGCATTAAAACATTTAAATAGTTGAGCACATATTGCTAGAAATGAGCTAAAGGTCAAGGTGCATCCATATTTTTGGTTACTATTGTATGTATGCATGCATGTATAACTTACTACTACTGTTCATCATTTATATAGCAACACAAGTCGTATGCAACGCTGTACAGATATATATATAAGACGGTCCCTGCTCATCAGAGCTTACAATCTAATCAAGACATACCATACAATAGCTGACAACAGGGGTACAAATAGGGAAAGGAAGGGATCAGGATCCAAAAGCAGCTTCAACGAGGTGAGCCGTTAGCAGGGATTTGAAAAGGGGCAGAGGGGAAGCTTGATGTACAGATTCAGGTAGTCTTTTCTAGGCATATGGAGCAGCAGGGTGAAATGAACGAAGTCTGAAGTTAGCAGACGAAGAAAAGGGCATAGAGAGAAGCAAGCCAATAGAAGAGCAGAACTCATGAGGAGGAGTGTAGGGAGAGAGGAAAGATAGTGAGGAGCAGTAGAATGAATGCACTTGTAAGTCAGAAGGAGAAGTTTGAACTGGATACAGAAATGGAAGGGAAGCAATGAAGTGGCTTGACAAAAGGGGTAATATGAGTATGCTGAGGCTGGTGGAAGATTAACCACGCAGCAGAGTTCTGGAGTGAGATCAGCATAAAGGAGATTGCAATAGTCGAGATGGGAAGTGGATAAATATTTTAGTAGTGTGCTCAGAAAGGAAGGGTCGAATTTTGTTAATGTTATAGAGAAAGAAATGACAGGTTTTAGCAATCAATTGGATGGGAGTGGAGAAGGAAAGGGAGGAGTCAAAGATGACCCCAGGTTGCGGGCTGAGGAAACAGGAAGTAGAAGAGTGTTATCTGCAGAGACAGAGGAAGGGGGAGGAGGTTTTAGGGGGGAAATGAAAAGTTCATTTTTGACCATGTTCAATTTCAAATGGTGGTGAGACATCTAGGTGGGAGGAGTGGCCTAGTGGTTAGGACAGTGTACCTCAGGCCGGAGGGCCGGGGTTCAAGTCCCACCTGGGGACAGCAATCTCAGGCCAGAGGGACTGGGGTTCCTAGTCCTGTAGGCACTCCTTGTGGCCTTGGGCAAGCCACTTAACCCTCCATTGCCCACCGCTTTGATTGAAGGATAAGGCGGTATAGAAAACTGGTTAAATAAATAAATAAAATCCTGGCAAAGATTCGGGCCTGGAGTGTCAGAGAAATATCAGGTGTAGAGAGACTCTCTCTGAGAGTTGTCGGCATAAAAATAGTACTGGAAGCCATAGGAGGAAATGAGCACCAAGGGACTGGATATAGAGAGAGAAAAGGAGAGTGCCCAGTACAGACCCTTGGGGTACACCATCCGAGAGTGGGATAGCAGAACAAACCCACCAGAACAAACACTGTCAGAATGATGGGAGAGGTAAGAAGAGAACCAGGACAGCACGGAGTTCCTAAAACCAAGTGAGGACAAAGTGTTGAGAAGGAGGTGGTCAACAGTATCAAAAGCAGCAGAAAGGTCAAGAGAAATATGAGGACTGAGAAGAGGCCCTTGGATTTAGCTTGGAACAAATGAGAGTTTGGCAAGAGCCGTCTCAATAGAACATAAGGGACAAAAGCCTGATTGAAGTGAATCTAGTAGGGCTTGAGAGGAAAGAAATTCAAAGCAACGGTGGAGAACTGCATGTTCATTAAGTTTGAAAATGAAGGGAAGAATGGAAATGGGTCGATAATTAGAAGGTCAAGTGAAGGTTTCTTGAGGTGTGACCACAGCATGCTTGAAGCCTACAGGGACAGTTGCAGTGGAGAGTTCTAGGCAGGGTCGTCCCATCCATTGAGCAAGAATGTTGTTTGCACAGGGCCTCGCGCCAGCAACATCCCACATTGAACACCGGCAGGCAGAGCGGCTATAGAGGTAGCGGAGAGGCCCTGGCTCACCTCTAACAGCTGCCGAAGTGAAGCATATCTTTTTTTTTCACTTCGGCAGCTGTACTGAAGTTTTTGACCTCAGCGCGGCAGCTTTTTAAACTTCAGTACAGCTGCCGAAGTGAAGGGAAAAGATGCGCTTCACTTCGGCAGCTGTTAGAGGGAGCCGGGGCCTCTCCGGCTCCCTCTAAAGCATTTTAGATAGCCATGGGGCTCTTCAGGAGGGGAGGGGGGGGCTTGGACTGGAAATGGGCTGTGGGAGGGGGGGAACTAGGACTGGAAATGGACTGAGTGGAGGGGGGTTTGAACTGGAAATAGCTGATGGGGAGGGAGACTTAGAATGGAAATGGGTTGTGGAGGGGGGGCTTGAACTCAAAATAGTTGATGGGGAGGGGGCTTGGACTTGAAATGGGCTGTGGGGGGGAGCTAAGGCTGGAAATGGGCTGTGGAGGGGGCTTGAACTGGAAATAGCTGATGAGGAGGGGGGCTTGGACTGGAAATGGGCTGTGAGGGGGAGCTAGGACTGGAAATGGGCTGAGTGGAGGGGGCTTGAACTGGAAATGGAAATTGTGGGGGGAGCTAGGACTGGAAATGGGCTATGAAGGGGGGGCTTGAACTGGAAATAGCTGATGGGGAGGGGGGCTTGGACTAGAAATGGGCTGTGGGGGGGGAGCTAGGACTGGAAATGGGCTGTGACGGGCGGCTTGAACTGGAAATAACTGATGGGGAGGGGGGCTTGGACTGGAAATGGGTTGTGGGGAGGAGCTAGGACTGGAAATGGGCTGAGTGGAGGGGGCTTGAACTGGAATGGGGGGCTAGGATTGGAAATGGGCTGATGGAGGGGCTAGGATAGGACTGGAAATGGATGGGGGAGCTAGGGAGAGCTAGGATAGGTCTGATGGGGGGTTAGGATTGGAAATGGGTTGATAGAGGGGCTAGAATAGGACTGGAAATGGATGGGGGAGCTAGGACTGAAAATGGGCTCATGGGGGGGCTTGGATTGGAAATGGGCTGAGTGTGGGGGGAGCTAGGACTGGAAATGGGCTGATGGAGGGGCTAGGATAGGATTGGAAATGGGCTGATGGGGGGCTAGGATTGGAAATGAGCTGATGGGAGGCTTCGATTGGAAATGGGCTGATGGGAGGGCATGTATTGGAAATGTACTGATGCAGGGGCTAGGATAGGACTGGAAATGGGCTGATGGGGGAACTAGGACTCGAAATGGGCTGATGGGGGGCTAAGACTGGAAATGGGCTGATGCGGGGACTAGAAGGGAGCAGATGCTGGGTGGGGCTGGAACTAGAAGGGAGCTGATGTTGGGGAGGACTAGAATGGGATGGGGCTGGGAGAGTGAAATGGAGAGGGGAAAAAATATTGTGTGGGAGGGAAGAAAAATCTACGATTGGCCGGGTAGTCTTTCTTTATCCATACACTCATTAAGAGGCATGTTTACTAAAAGTTAGTGCATGTTAACATTATGCAAATAGTTATGCAAATTAGGCCCTTTATGCAAATGAGGCCCCGCACCAAGTCTCCGCACATGGCCCCGCACCCCTCTTGGGCCGCCCCTGGTTCTAGGTTGAGAACATGAGAGATGGAAGGGATGATAGAGATAGGTGGGGATGGGATCATAAGACATTGTGCAGTGGCTGCGTGGGTGATTTGGAGTTTAACACCAGATGTTTCTCTCTGGGAAGAGAGCTGCTCCATTACAAGCTCTGCTGTCACTTTGAATGCTTGCTTTTTGTAAGTCCTGTCTGCCTCTCTCTATATATTTATTTATTTATCATTGTTAGTGTGTTCTTTGACCTCATTTGTACCTTTTGTACTATTGTTCTGCTTCTCTAAGCTATCACTTGCTCCTCTCCATAACTAACTGCAACTTTCCTTCTACTATCTGGTCTGTTTGTGGAGGCCAGGTTGACATTTAATTCAATACCTATCCTAACTCTGTCTCTCCATTGCTGCAGTGTTTAAAACTTTTTCCTATCTCTGCTCTAACCTACCTGAGTGACTAACCCCCCCCCCCCCACTCCCCCTGCTGAGGTATTGTATAGCCCCTTTTCCTGTCTTCCATGCTGCATTTAGCTCTGTTCACCTCTCTGGGAAGAGAACTGCTCCATTACAAGCTCTGCTGGCACTTTGAATCTGCTTGCTTTTTGTGAGTCCTGTCTGCCTCTCTCTATATATTTATTTATTTATCATTGTTAGTGTGCTCTTTGACCTTATTTGTATCAGCTTTTCTTAGCCGAATAACTTTTTTCCCCCCCCCCCCCCTAAGCACTCAGTCTCTTATAGCCCTCATCTGCTCATTGCCTCACTTATTCACAGGTGCACCAATCCCCTGTGGTCTCTCTTCTACCTATCCTTATTTCTTCTGGCTTCTGTTCTCCTTTCTATCTCTCTTCTATGGCTCCTCATCAGTTTATCTTTCTATTCTTCATACTTCCTAATTGTCTTCCCTCCTACCAACACCTTCACTCCTCCCCTCCTCATTTCCCCTTTACCATCCTCACTTCCCTCTCAAACCTGTCCTCTACCTTTCATCAGCTCTTGAGCTTCACCTCTTTCTCCCTCTCATTCAGTCGTCTCCTCTCTCTCTAAGACAACCTCATCCTTGTTATCACCATGCTGTCTTCTCTCTGCCCTGCACTCTTCTTAGAAATCTTCATGTTATTGACCCTTTAGCTCTCTCCTCCACTGTTTCTTCACCTCTTTCCTCCACTATGTCATCTGAGTCTTTTGATGAGGCAGTAGCTTCCTATAATGCTGCACTCTACTCTGCTATGGATGCTCTCGCTCCGCCCATGCCATGTCCTGTGATGTGTATTATACCCCAGCCCTGGCTTGCTTCCATTACCCGCTATCTGTGTTCCTGTGCCCGTTCAGCTGAGTGAGCTTGGCTCAAATCCTGCTCCCTTGCAGACATTCTGCACTTCAAATTCATGCTTGTCTCTTTCCAGTCAGCCATAGCACTCGCCAAACAAGACTATTATGTCCGTCTGACTAACTCTCTTATCTCTGACCCTCGCCGTCTCTTTATTACTCTCAACTCTCTCCTCAAGGTGCTTCCGCCTCCAATCCCTCCCTCCCTTTCTGCCCAAACACTGGCTGACTATTTCCATGACAAAATCCACAAGATCTCCCTCCAATTCCCCACAAAGTCAGCTACTTTCCCTCCTCCCCCTCTTCACTCCCAACTTTCCCCCTCTACCTCTGCTACCCTTTCTTCCTTTTCTGTGATCTCTGAGGAGGAAACTGCACATCTTTCCTCCTCCAAATGCTCCTCTGATCCTATTCCCGTCCATTTCCTAAGCCCCATCTCCTTCACTGTTGTCCCTTCCATCTCTCATATTCTCAACCTATTGCTCTCCACTGCAACTGTCCCAGCAGCCTTCAAGCATGCTGTAGGTGCACCTCCCCTCAAGAAACCTTCACTTGATCCTACCTGTCCTTCTAACTATCAACCCATCTCCCTCCTCTCCTTCATTTCTAAACTACTTGAACATGCGGGTCACCACTGCTGCCTTGACTTTCTCTCCTCTCAAGCCCTCCTGGATCCTTTACAATCTGGCTTTCATCCTTTACAGTCTACTGAAATGGCTCTTGCCAAAGTCTCCAGTGACTTGTTCCTGGCAAAATCTAAGGGCCTTTACTCAGTCCTCATCTTTCTTGACCTCTCTGCTGCTTTTGACACTGTTGACCACAACCTTCTCCTTGATACCCTGTCCTTGCTTGGTTTTAAGGGCTCTGTACTATCCTGGTTCTCCTCTTATCTCTCCCATCACTGTTTCAGTGTTTGTTCTGGTGGATCCTCCTCTGCTGCTATCCTGCTCTTAGTTGGTATACTCCAAGGATCTGTCTTGGATCCACTCCTTTTCTCTCTCTATATCCAGTCCCTTGGTGCACTTATCTCTTCCCATGGCTTTCAGTACCATCTTTATGCTGATGACTCCCAGATCTACCTCTCTACATCTGAAATCTCTGTCAAGCCAGGCCTGGATCTCTGGCTGCCTTTCTGACATTGCTGCTGGGATGTCTCACCGCTGCTTGAAATTAAACATGGCCAAAACTGAGCTTCTTATTTTCCCCCTTAAAACCTCCTCTCCCCTTCCTCCTTTCTCAGTCTCTGTGGATTGCTCTCTATTCCTCCCTGTTTCCTCAGCTCACAACCTTGGGGTCTTCTTTGACTCCTCTCTATCTTTCTCCACACACATCCATCTGATAGCTAAGACCTGCCGTTTCTTTCTCTATAACATCAACAAAATCCACTCATTCCTTTCTGAACACACTACTAAGGCACTTATCCACTCCTTAGTAACCTCCCGTCTAGACTATTGTAACCTACTCCTTGCTGGTCTCCCTTTGAATCATCTCTCTCCCCTTCAGTCTGTTCAGCACACTGCTGCGTGACTAATCTTCTGCCAGCCTCGTCATGCTCATATTATCCCTCTTCTCAAGTCATTTAATTGTCTCCCTATCCCTTTCCACATCCGGTTTAAACTTCTCCTGCTGACCTATAAGTGCATTGCAGCTCATCACTATCTTTCCTCTCTTATACCTCCCTACACCCCCCCTCGGGAACTCCACTCTTCTGGCAAATCGCTTCTATCTGTGCCCTTCTCTCTATTTCTAACTCCAGACCGCTCCTTTCAGCTTGCTACTCCTTACGCCTGGAACAAACTACCCGAGTCTGTACGTCAGGTGCCTTCTCTGACCCTTTTGGAATCCAGGCTGAAAACTCACCTCTTTATTGCTGCTTTCGGATCTTGACTCACCTGATCTCTTTTGTGTTTCCTTACAATTCCCACTAGATTTATCCCTGTCTACATCTACTGTGTTGTCTGTCTTGACTAGATTGTAAGCTCTGATGAGTAGGGACTGTCTCTTACATGTCTGTGCAACACTGCGTACATCTTGTAGCACTATACGAATGCTCAGTAGTAGTAGTGTTCCAAGAAATATCAAAATCAATAGAGTTAGGAGTCTGTGATCACCACCTGCTAGAGCAATGAATTACAACTGCTACTGCTCTGCACCTCATATGAACAGTGAATATGGGTATTTTGAAATCGTTACACTGCATCAACACTTGCCCAAAATAATAGCACAAATTTTCAGTTAACCATTAATCACACAAAAAGTACATGCATGTATACTGGATATGTGTTTTGAAAATAGTTGATTTTTCAGATTTCAAATTTGTGCAAATTCAACCATTTTCTATATTAATAAGCACCCATATAGCTAAAAATTCTTGCTGTGATGTACAACAGAGGTGAAAGCTAGGAGGAGTCTGTGCAGAAGGAGCTTAACCCTGCTTTTTATGTTGTTGAACAGTGGTGATCAGTGCAAGGTCAGTGGACAGCCTTCTGCTGTGCTCTATATTTAAGCTCTGTAGGACAAATGTAGCCCAGTCTGCTGGGATTCTTTCCATGTGTCTTCTGGCCATGTCACTAATCAGATAAAACAAATGCACTTGGCACAGGAAGAATGTGCCCTACAGTGTACATAGATGTGCTCCATGATGTGACAGGTTCTTAACTGATTTTACTAACAGAGTATGATCATCTGATTTCTGCTAGATTCAGATTGCTGTATATTTAGTTTCATGACTTCTGTATTCCCTAGTAACAGTGATTTTCTGCAGTTTGATTTTGTCAAAGTTGATTATAGTGGGTGGATTTCACCCATGCTAACTGGAAATTAATGAAAGAGACGCATGAATACAAATTCCTGCTACAGCATATACTAGCTTTCAGTAATGTTAAAGTACAAGAGTTTGGGAATGGCTTGTGTGCATATGTGCTTAATGCTCTGCTTCTCCTTTCCCCTAGCTGTGTTTATCTGGTGCTGAGATTTTAGCATCCTTTTACTGATTATTGTACTAGTTAAAGGTAGACATTGAAAAGGGAAAGATGAGACCTGACATCTTGATAATTTGCAGGGAAAATGGTCATAAATCCAGCTGCTAAATAGGTCATCACACAGTTCTATCAAAGAGTTGCAGATTAAAGGCATGTAGGGTTGTGTTCAAGCCAACTGCATTGGTCGTAGTGAAAACTAGCTTTGTAAGTTATGATAACATTTATGCTGGCTGCATAAAAGGTATCTAAAATGATGATGTAGATGCAATTTTAAAACGCTATAGGTCCTTTCCTTCAAATGGTAAAGATAAATAGCTTTTGACTCCCGCCACTTTTATTTCCGTGAATCCTTTGTTTATATATAGATAATGGGGGTGAAATGCTAATCATATCTCAGCAGTCTAATTATATGTTTTTTCGCTCTGTTGTCTTAATGTTAGTTTATTTTCGGCAAACAGTGTGGAAGAGATTATTGAAAATTTGACGAAGGATGGGTCATCTTTTGCGCTTCAACAGTTGGAGGTAACTTACTTTACAGATAATTTTACTGTGCTTTTGCCTACTGTACGAGGGGGCGCTGTAATAAGCCATGGGTTAGAGCCATGCACTGAAGCTCAGTGCACTTTCCTAAAGCACATGTGAAGAAAGTTTTACACCCAGTGCATTAAACAAATTGTATACAGAAAATGTGCGCAAATACAAGAGAGCATACTGGTTGCCATGGAGACATGTACATGTAGTCTTGCGTTAGCAGCAGAATCAAGGAGGATGATGGTATCTGATGATCTTAAGGTGGCCGTACAGGAAAAAAAAGACAATAGAAAAGGCCAGAAGGATGGTTGGATGCATAGGAAGAGGGATGGCTAATAAGAAAAAGGAGGCGATAGTAACTCTGTGTTAAACTCTGGTAAGATCTCATTTGGAGTACTGTGTGCAGTTCTGGAGACCGCACCTTCAAAAAGATATAAACAGCATAGAGCTGGTACATAGGGTGGTTACTAAAATGGTCTGTGGTCTTCATCATAAGGCATATGAGGACAGACATAAAGATCGCAATATGTATACTTTGTAAGAAAGACAGGAGAGGGAAGATATGATAAAGATATTTTAAAAACTCCACAGCATAAATGAACAGGAGGTGGACATCTTTCAATGGAAAGGAAGCTCTGCAACAAGCAGATAAAGGATGAAGGTGAAGGGGATAGACTAAGGAGTAATCTAAGGAAATACTCCTTTATGGAAAAGGTGGTGAATATTTGGAATAGCTTCCCAGTGAAGTTGATGGAGACGTTAATCCTTTGCCCATCATAATCTCTGTCCTCTGCATTTACAGATTCGCTTATTTGAAAAACCACCAAATTACCCACCAAGAGTATCCTGATCAAGCAATCAGCATTAGGAAATGCTTATTGAGGAAATCTCTTTCCTTTTAGACACCAATATGACTGATCCCATCCTGCCAGGAGAGACAGAGTGGATATTTTATTCTAAGTATTTTCTTATCACTAAGAAACAGGTAGATGCCATACAAACCTAGACCTTAAGGTCTTGACTAAATATGTACTTTGAGAAAAGTTCAAAATGATTTTCCTGGGCACTTTAATTCCCTTTCTTCAGAAAGGAGACTGATTATATTCTCTGGACCTAAAAGACGCATTTTCCCCACATAGTGATTCATTCCAGTCACTGGGAAGTGTCTCCAGTTTTGTTATAGGGAAAAGCCATTATCAGTATTGACATGCCATTTTGGGCATTGCGCTATATGTATGCTTAGCTGTGGTTGCGGTACATGAATGCAAATTGGGGGTGCATGTTTTTTCCTGTCTAGACAATTAGGTGAACAAGAGCCCATCTCTGTTAGTATTTGATCATTAATTCAATAATCACCTAGGTGTTGGAGTCACTAACAATTATCCAAATTCCCATTTGTGGCTGTCGCGTCAGTTAGAATTCATTGGAACTCTGCTAGATATGAGTCAATTGAGAGCCTTTCTCCCACCAAAAAGGATCACCACTCTAGTGGTTCAGGAGATTCTCTGGACAGGTGCAGTAAATGCTCACATATGGGTCACATCACCGATGGACCCTGGCACGTGAAACCTCTCCAGACTTCTTCTAGAGGCTTATGGAATGCCTCCATCTTTTTTTATTTATTTATTTATTTGAACAGCTTTTATATACCGCTGCTTCCAAGGATCAGCAGCGGTTTACATTACCACAAAAAGTCAAAACAGATACATAGAACATTATAAACTATATTACATTATAACATGAATTGTATGGAACAGATTAGTGAATTACAATATAACAGAAAGATTATTAAACTATTAAACTATATTACATTAAAATTGTGTAACAAAAATGTATTACAATATAACAGGAACAATTATTGAACTATAATGCAATTAAACTGTATAATACATTTAAACTGTATAACAGGTATCAAGGGTTGCTTTGATTTTTATTTTTATTTATAGGTGGGAAGAAACATTATTAAGTTAATTATCGTTTGAGGATGCCTCCATCTTGTCTTTATATCTTTTCCCACCTGCTGTCATTACTCTCCATCTCCTCATTTTCCTCTTTTCCATGAGGTCGTATGGTTTTAAATAGAAGAGATTTGCTATCTGGTGTAAGGGAAAGGTCCTAAATCCTTTTTCATGCCCCACACTAAAACTCTTTGAATACCTCCTATATTTGTCAATCTGGACTAAAAACCAACCCCATAAGGGTAGCTCAGTGCATTTGGTGCTTACCAGCATCATGTTGAAGGTAAGCCCATTTATCTACAGCCTTTAGCTTGCTTCATGTGGGGGCTTGTTTCCAATGTTCCCTCTAATTTTCTGTAGGCTGTGTGCGCATAAAATATCAGCTGTGCAGCTTTTGAAGGAAGGTTAAATTTTTGTGCGCCACATAACGACACTCAGAGTTATATACTTTAAAATTTGATTACACGTCAGAATACAATATGTACACCACATTGATTTTAATTAAATTAAATGAAAATAGACGATTACTAAATGAAGCAGAAAATTTCTAGTAATTACAATCACAAATGCTGTATTATTTCAGTTAATTTTTATTGAAAGTCATTGTTATTTCATGTAAATAATTTATGTATGGAAGAAGAGAATGAGCTTACTATTAACAGTTCATTCTCAAAATTTTTCTCTTCGATCTTTCAAATTTAACCATTCTGAATAAATTTTATCAAGGTCTACCAATCCGCCATCTTGAAGATGACTCTTAACACGCATCAACATTTCCAAATGTTCTAACTGTAAGCGATTCCTTATTTTGTTTTTTAAACTGTTCATCAAGCTGAAACCACGCTTACAATCTGCACTAGAAGCCAAAAATGTTCCACCAATATCTATCAATTTCTCTAAAACTGCAAAGTGAGCATTCTGAAACGCCAAAGTCGTCATATCCGGAAAACTGTTTATCAGTTTGCTTTTGATTTTTTCTGCGACTAAGAACTTGAAGTCATTGTACTGCTGAATAACAATATGTTCTCCATAAGAAATTGTTTGTACTTTAAGCAGAGTGATCAGACGTTTTCAATTCCAAATTCATAATCACACTGTGCTATTGCTGTCAAGTCAAAAGCAGACCATTCCTCAATTTCATTTTCAGGAAATCTTTCCCCTAAATGCAGACACAGCATATTAATGAAAATAAGTGTGGGTCCAGTATCCACTGAAACGTCTCCAGGTATCTTGTCAAGAAGATTTTTAACATTATCACTCCATTTTACTGTGTCATCCAAGTATTGCATTCAGATTTTGTTCAGCTTACCCTGTGCAAGATGATATGCTTCCAGTGGTGTTAGCCCACGTTTTTGAAATGCCATTATTAATGAAGCTAGTTCAGATAAAACATCATTCAAAATTTTCAGTGTTATATGGAATTGATGGCTGTTTAGCTTTTTATAACAGTACTTTGCAATGGGATCATTATCCTTCTCTTCTTCAAAGTATTTTAATAATGGATCATAATTTTGAATAATTGCTTGAAGAGCAAAATGTCTAGATAACCACCGCACTTTGTTCAGAGGTCTAAAAGCAATTGACTTGCATTCAGAAGCATCAGCTAATTCTTTAAATTGTGACCTTTTAGTAGAAGATCGACAAAAGGTTGTGTAAACAATTCTCATGAAAGTTTCAACTTCTTTCATCAACTTTACTTCCTTCCATGATTCAGAGATCCCCAAATCTTCACGATGGGCAATACAGTGTTCCTTATCGGTCCTACAGTTCAGTCCTCCACCACTGGGTAGTGCACCTCCTCCTGCAACATGGAGACTGGACAAGTCAAACTTGTGACATCACCGGGTATATCCTGCTGGTCTTCTCCCATGATCCCCCAGTGTGTCCAGTCTCCATGCAGCATGAGGACGTAGTGAGCCTAGGTGCTGGGCTCACTTGAGAAGCAGTTTAGGAGCAGTTAGTCAGGATTTGATTTACCTTGCATTTCTTTTGCCCTTCTTTAGGTGTAATCCTGTAAATTGAATTCATTTTCATTTTCATTTCATTTCATTTACTTTTACTTTATTTATTTTCACCTAGTCTGCCTTAGTGTAAAGGGGGGTTCTGTCCCTTTTCAAAGTTCACGCTGCCAGCTAGCCTCTCTGCTTGGGATTCTTCGGTCTCTCTGCCCGGTGATGATCTCTCCCCCAGGACTGTACGGGGGAGAGCTCTGTGGAACACCTGCATTTTGGCAGTGTCCATGCGGCAGATTCCCATCGCGGCGGGAGCCTCAGGCCGTTCGAGGTTCTTTAGCCGGTGGGCCGGGGCTCGCAGCGTCTGCTACTTCTGGTGGCGCGAGGCAGCAGCGTGTCTGGACAGCTCTTCACCCCACAGCTACAGCGGGCTAACTGCTGCATCCCGACGCCACAAGGGAGTCTCTCGAGTCCGCATGGAGGGGCTCTGAGCTCTTGCCGCCTCTGTGGTGTTTGGCGCCAAACGGGCCTGCTTCGGATTGGCGCCATTTTCTCGGCAGGGCTGAGGCCTCGTGGCGGAGAGCGGAGCAGCCCCGCGTTTGAGCAGACGACGCTGTTCCACGCGGCTACACCCAGATAAGGACTTCCTTTTGCTGTTACTTTTAATTTTAATTCTAATTTTAATTTCCTTTTAATTTTAATTTCCTTTTAATTTCATGATAGTTTATAGTTCTTTGAATGCAATGTGATTGGTTTGGGTTTTACTTCTTGGGGGATGCCTTTACCTTTGTCTGCATTCTGGCAGTTAGCGACGTCTGTCAGCAGCAGGTTTCCCTGCTAGGATTTGGCCATTCAGGGTCATCGGCGGCACAACCACCTACAAATTGAGCCCTTTCTGAAATTGTCATTTACATAAGGATGCTATTTCCATGTTTATACGCTTGGAAATTGTGCAGACAGCCTCTAAATGTTGTTATGCCATCTGCAAATTTGATCGCCATGCTTGCTGATCTCTTTTCCAGATCATTTCAGTGCAGTAGATGTTACCAGATGCCAGTTCCAGTGCTGATCCCGAGACATTCCACTATTTACGGGTCTCCTGTGAGAAAACTGGCCATTTAGTCCTATTGTGTTCCTGTTTTTGATCCATTTCCCATTCTATAATAGCACATCATCTCCTTCCTCAGGAGAAGTTCATAAGGGGCTTTGTCAAGTACCTTCTAAAACATCCAGATACATATCATTTGGCTTACTCACATGTTTATTAACCCTTTGAAAAGACAGCTTGGTGCTGCTTTTCAGAACAAGTTCTATCATTTAAGTGGCACTGAACTCAGATTCATTGGTCTGTAGTTTCCAAGATCGCCTTTGAAGCTCTTTAAAAAAAAAAAAAAAAAAAAATTTAAAAAACCCCAATTAGTGTTACATTAGTAACTCTTCAATCTTTAGAGATCATTAATACTAATGTTATGATTGAGCCTGGCTGATATTATGAATGATCACTATTAGACAAAAATTAGCTAGGCTAAGACACTTTGATTTGGTTTTCTGCACTATGTTATCAGAGCGCAGCTTGCCCATTTGGCGGGAACACTGCCCATCTGGGCCATCTGGGGAAAGGCCCCTGCCGGGGATCGTGAGAAGTGTTGCTGGATGGCACAGTCCGGGGCTTAGTGTTCCAGGGTCCTGGAAGGGTTGATAGCGGCAGTCAGGCCTCCCTGTCTTTGCTATGACGGTCACCTAGGTTCAAGTGTCCTGTGTTTTGGGTGACAGGAGTGGGACACCTGGACATGTGGTGCTGGATGTTGGATAGACTCATACTTCTTAGGTGCACTCTCCTTGAGTGCGTCTGCATGTCCGTGTTCCGTCTGTGATCTCATGCTCAGGTGATTGTTGCAGCAATGACAGAGATCGCTTGGGATATCGTGAGCGGGGTTGTCATGGTGTTGCATGGGGTTGCCAATGCAAGACGGGGCCATCCTGAGGAGTTTGGGCCTCAGTCATCAGCTTTCCCTCCGGTGGCCCGGCTGTCCAGGAAGCACCCCTCCAGATCCGCCGGTCCAGTTCTTCTCTGCCTCTTCTCAATGTGGGCAGGGGGGCTGGCAGATCTGGAAATTCACGTCCACTGCACGTTCTACTGTTTTACCTCTATCTTGGGGTTCTGAGGTCATATATTCCCAATCATTTGTTTGGTGGGGTGCTGCTGTCTGTTGGGCAAGACAAGGTGGTCAACAGTCGGAGGCTGTCGTCTATTCCCCTTACCCCTGAAGGTGCTCACAATTTAAGTTTTTTGTACCTGCGGAGGTGTATGTTGTTAAAGGCTAGCAGGCGCACCTGCGGGACCAAAATCCTTGGTTCTTCCGACCTTCCGTTGAGGTGCGCGTGTGGGGTTTACTCCCTTGGTCGGCTAGCAACTTGCTTCACCTATTGGGCCTTCCCTTTCCTCAAGGCATCGTTGCGTCCCACTTCTTCGTGGGGGCTCGCCGCAGGGCCTGGAGTTATGCTCAGCCGGTTCCAGCCAGGGCTGAGTCCTTGGGGGGAGGCTCCGATCCTAACAGGGATACAGGGAGTGCTGGGATCCGTTCAACCAGGTTCCTTCGGGCCCAGCATACGTCGTCTTTTGCTGGCCGGTTTAGGTCTTCGGGTTGTGGCGGTGCTCCGAGAAGACCAGTAGGCTGCATAGTGCTTGTCTTGGAGCAAGTGCGGGATATCTGTAGGTTCATATTCAAAGCCGTCCGATTACATGTCCCTCCATTGTGGAATGCTGTACTAGTAGGCATACTTCATATGCTGGGCTTACAAGTTGGCTTCCGCGCTGCTCGGCATCAGCCAAGGTGACTGCCGTTTTAGGCTGTGGAGTCAGCCTGGAGGAGGGGCCTTGCGTTCTCTGGACAATGCCCTGTTCGGTTGTGTGCCTTGTGGCCCTTATGGAGTTGTAAAAAGGAAAAAAAAAAAAAAAGAATAATCAAACAGGAAAGCCTTCCTAATTGTCCCCACTTCTTTTTTATAAGGTTCTGTCCCTTTCTTCCGGGAGCTTGGCCGGAGCGTGGTTAGACTCAGCTACATTTTGGGGATCCTTTATGTACAAGGCGTTTTAGTGTACGCAGCACGCCCAGTGTTCCATCGTCTGACTGGAACGGTACGCGGTACGTCAGCCGTGGCAGGCGTTCACGGACACGGTAGCGGATCGAGCGCTGTAGGTGCTGTCAGAGATCTCCGGGATGGTGGCCTATTTCGATCGGCAGGGTGGAGTCGGTCGGGTGGTCAGGGTGGCCCGAGCGAAGGGACAGCGTGCGCGGTTGAAGCCTTGGCGGCCTGCATTTCGGTGGGGACACTGTGGTGGCGAATGTCCTTAGCGGGGTCCGAGTGTTTGCCGGAGGAGTGAGATTGCATCAGGCGGTGTGCGCGCCGCGTGTGCTCAGATGCGGTCAGCCCATATTGGACCTCATGGTGACCTGTCAGTCTGCGGCGACGGGTCGATGTTTAGCAGAGGACATATGAGGCTACTGGATAGCGTCGACGCATTGGTACAGGGCCGTGGCCCGGTCCATTCTATGCCTTTCAGAGGTCATAGTGAAAATGACCGACTGGATCTGGTTGCTAAGATATGTGCTCTTCATTAGTCAGTGGGACCATTACCAGTGTATTCTGCAACATTTGCGTGAGCTTGCATAATCTTTACTTGCAACCAATCGAAATAACTGTCCAAAACCAGTTGATGCAGTCACTACTTAAATTTGCCTCGCTTGACAGTAAAAAAAAAAAAAAAAAAAAGACATATATTTATTTTATACCGATAGGTCACTCACAGCATATTTGGCGATTCCTCGTCCTGGTGTTAATCATGCAGATAATTTCTGCTCTAGTTGTGGTGATGTGACTTTTACATCACAAAAATGGCATATGACTGTGGCGGTTCAGAAAGCCTACAATTTATATTTTGGCTGCAGAATAAAAGATCAGAATAAAAGCTAGGCGCCACACATATGCTGCAATACATGTGTAGCAGATCTCAGGCTGTGGATGGATGGGAAAAGACCATCAAAGTCTTTTGCGGTTCCAATGATCTGGAGAAGGCCCATGGATCACGTCGGCGATTGCTACTTCTGCATGGTTCCTCCAATTCCGGAGGGCATATCCAGGTGATGTAAGCGGTTGGCCTACTGGCATTGCGTCTTGGGCGTGGCTACCAGAGTCTCCTTTCTTTTTTGTCACACCATGTAAGACTCCACATCTTCTGAAACAACGCTGGACTCTGGGGCACTTGACACCCTCTTATATGCCCTTGGTGGATCACGCTTGGTTTATTGCAACTCATTGCTTAGCTGCATTCCACATTCTCAATTAAAAAGACTCCAACTGGTCCAGGACATAGCTGTAGAGCTACTTTGTGTTGCAAAGAATAAAGCCCTTAAGAGGTGTGACAAATAGGGTGTTTGACACCGGTGGTTTTTCCATTTCCCTCATTTTGCTTCCCACCTCTGTCTGGATGGACCTCGGTTCCGTTCTCCCTCGTGGATTCTGGCTGTGCCTGTTTAGTTGTCGGTTTGGGACTTACGCAAGAACACTTTGCTTGTAACCTGCGTTCCTTGGACCTTAGGTGAGGTTCCGTCGCTTTCTGGGAGGTCTCTTCGCTGCCTGTCCCTCCGTGGAGGCGGGTTCTGCGGGAGAGCAGCGGTTGCTAACACTTGACATCCTGGTGGGGTCGAGAGCCAAGGGGGAGCTCAAGCGGATTTTTCAGGCGGAGCTCCGGTAGCCTTCTCAGTAGGTCTGTTTCTAGGGCGTTCAGTGTGTTTGCGATGGCGAGTTTGTCTTTCTGAAGCACTAGCGCTGCTTGGGGCAGAGTTCTGTGCTGTTTTCACCAGTGAAGAGGATCCAAGTGGGCTCTCGGTCGTGTCTTCCTGGTTGGCTTACCGCCTGTTGACGTGAGGAGCGGGCTGGGGTCGGTGCCTGCTCTGTTCGTTTAGGGGCCGAGCCGACTGGATAGGTCCCTCCCAATGATTACTGCTCTGGTACATCCCAGTGGTGGAGGACTGAACTGTAGGACCGATAAGGAAATGGAAATTACACTTACCTGGTAATTGATGTTCCTTGAGGGAGTACAGTTCAGTCCTCATTCCCGCCCGGGGATGGATGTTTCAGACGCGAGGCGTCAGTTCCGAGTATGCTTTCGGATCCTAGAGTCGGCAACGGGCTCTGATTGGCAGGTAATCGCGAGAGCAACCTTTTCTGCCTATACTCTTCCTTAGTTCTCCTTCCTTCTAGCTCTCTGTCTTCCGCTGTTTGGTGCGCAGGGGGACAGGGGCACGGAGGAGGGTGTTTTCGGCCTTTCTTTTTGGGGCCCTGTGATTTTAAAGTTGAAGTTTGAGCATAGCTTTGTATTTAGTACTTTAACTGGTTGTTTGTTTGCTCCTTTGAGTCTGCTTTGACAGTAGGTCACTGGGGGATCATGGGAGAAGACCAGCAGGATATACCCGGTGATGTCACAAGTTTGACTTGTCCAGTCTCCATGTTGCAGGAGGAGGTGCACTACCCAGTGGTGGAGGACTGAACTGTACTCCCTCAAGGAACATCAATTACCAGGTAAGTGTAATTTCCATCTGCTGCACTAAATGTGAAACTTTTTTTTAGCTGCACAGCAACACCATTTATTCTGCCTGACATGACAGAGGCACCATCCGAAGTAAACATGACCATTTTGTTAAGGTCAAGCTTGTATTTCCCATAGAATTCCCGGAGTGCACTGACTATTGATGCAGCATCACATGCTTCCAACTGTAGCATCCCACCAAATGAAGTTTTATACAGACATGAATTTACTGGCCAATATTTGAAGTACAGTATTAAGTATTTGTTGACAGAAATGTCTGTGCTTTCCTCAATAGTTAATGTATGATACGCTGTTGATGCAACATCTGCTATGAGCTTATCTTGGACATTGATGTTTATAATTTCAAGAAATTCAAAAGAATAGTTTTTGCTTCTCCAGCTTTCAAGTATGGTTATATACTTGGACATGTGTTCATTAATATCTTGAACAGAGAGCATGGAAATATTTATCAAAACAGCCAGCAAAACACTATCAATTAGAATTTTAATTTCTTCTGGTGTAGAACACTTCCGTTCATTACTAATTTGCCTTTTCTCTTTTTCAGCAGTGCTGTCAAGCAATAAGTTAAATAATCCTCCTCTTAAATTTGGATTTTTAGCTCTAAGGGGCATGTTTACTAAAACCCCGGTAAAGTGCGGGCCCCGGTAGTGTGCGGGTGCCATATAAGGAGTGGGCGTTCCGTCCTGAAAAAGAAAAGCCGGAATTTACATATGCGCTAAGGTGCGCGGCGCCCATGTGCGCCCCGCACCTTAGCGCATGAGATAGCTGCGCGGGAGGCATAAGCGGCGCGCTGAAGTGCAAGAAAAAGAGCAGAGCCACAGCACAATGGTTAAGACACTGATCAATGGTGCAGGGATCAGGGGTTCAATCCCCCACAGTGCCCAATGAAGACGGCTGGCTGAGGCGTTAATTTATGAGGCGCAGAAATACTGGGCGGCATAAGGCGGCGCGCTAATGTTTTTGGCGGCATATTAATACTGGGTGGCATAAGGTGGCGCGCTGATGTTTATGGAGGCATTATAATACTGGGCGGTATAAGTGGCGTGCTGATGTGCAGGAAGAAAAGCAGAGCCACAGCACAATGGTTAAGGCATTTACCAATGGTGCAGGGATCAGGGGTTCAATCCCCCACAGTGCCCAATGGAGACAGCTGGCTGAGGCATTATTTTAGGAGGCATTTAAATGATGGGCGGCATAAGGCGGCGTGCTAATGTTTTAGGAGGCTTTTTAATATTGGGCGGCATAAGGCAGCGCGCTGATGTGCAATCACAGGAACAGAACCACAGCACAATGGTTAAGACACTGACCAATGGTGCAGGGATCAGGGGTTCAATCCCCCAAAGTGCCCAATGAACAAGGCTGACTGAGGCATAACATATTATGGGGAAGATTGCTTTAGGAGGCATTTTATTCATATTTTAATTATCACTACTAGCAAACGCACTCTCAAAGCGTGTTAACATAAGGCGCCCTATAAGGCACATTTTAAAGTGCACTGTCAGCCAAGGCACCCTAGAATGTTGCTTATAGGGCGCTTTAGAGGGTGCCGTATGAGGTACCGCAAGGTCAGTGTACTGTTTTTTATGGCAGCACTGTGCAGTTTAAGGAATGAAAAGCATAAGTAGGTGCGCTGACAGGCAAGGAGGAGCAGCAGTGGAGCACAATGGTTAAGGCACTGACTGCTGATACAGGGGTCATGAGTTTGCTCCCCAGTGTGCCTAATACGTAAGGCTGGCTGTGGCATCAGCTTTGCATTGTACATATTTTGTCCTGCAGCACTTTATTATTATGTTATTAATTGCTGCCAGCAAACACGCCCTCACGTGCCGTAATTGAAGGTGCCGTATAAGGCACCCTATAAGGCACTCCATAGGGCACATTATAAATTGCACTGTCCGCCACAGCACCCTAAAATGTCCCCTATAGGGCACCCTATAGGTTGCGTCACAGGATAATGTATAGTGCACCTTAAAGCACCCTCAGAGGCACCTTATGGGTACAGTACGCTGAGGGTGTTTTTGCTGGCAACAAAATATGTACATTAAAAGATAATGCGTTGGACAACCCTATCAAATAACCCCACTGTGGGTTTGAACCCATGACCTCTGGCTTCAGAGGCAGTGAAGTAACCATTGGGCTACAGCTCTATAGCTGCTAGCAAGCCCCTGGCTGGCTGCAGAGAGCATGCACGTCACCACACAGACAGTCTGCTGTGGTCACCAGGATAGGGTTAGCCCACCCATACCCATGATGCACTGCACATGCAAATCAGCTGTCCACAGATTAACACAAGATGGGCAATGCACCCCCACAGCACCTCGGCCTGGTAGAGGGAAGTAACCATGTGCACCCACACACCACCTCGGCCTGGTAGGGGGTACTGACCATGTGTTTTACTGGCACAGAGTAGCTACACACCGTCACATTGTGCGGGTACTGTGCTCACCCTGAGAGTGCGGTGAGGCGCCCAGGACCAGGTCCACAACACCTTCCATGGCTGAAAGAGGCCATGCCGGAGGTCCAAAGCAGTGTTAATGTGTGAGATAGGTAGTTTCTGCACAAACACCTTGGATATCTCTGGCTGTTTCAGTCAGGTGTAGCCCCCTATGGACCCCTAGGTGGGCTATGCACCACTCCCCCCCCCCCTCCAGGGCTGAGGGTGGCAAACAGGGTCTCCTATCAATAGATCCACATTCTACCTCCCTGCAAAGGTGGCAGTAGAGGGGACAATCAACCCCGGTCCTGCTGAGGAACAGACACCCCACAGGGCAGTCAATGCAGCTCTATACACATCCATAACACAATAGCAGATAGACATTAGGCCTGGATATGGTGAGCTGCACCCCACCACTATCTGATATTCTCCTGCAGCAAGTCATCATCCGCTGCACCCTGCTCCATCAAGATACATACCAGCTGCAAACAGTGTGCTAGTTAGTCCACAGTGCATGTTCCCAGTGGAGATGCGTGCACCCAGAACTGGGATGTCAGCATACACAGCAAGCAGATAAATCAGTGACTGGGCCCCAAAAGGAAACCCATATCTATCACATGAGAGAAATACTATATAGCACTATGGGGGTGCCTAGCCATGCTGTGGTCACTGCACAGTCAGGGTGAGAGTGATCTCTCAGCAGGACATACTGAGGTCACCCTGTCTGTGTAGGTGGTGGCCGGGCACTAAAATGTCCTAGTCAGTGCCCTATGCCCTGTGCAGATGCACCCTGGCCAGGCCACCCTGTCCGGCCTATACCCATGGTACCTTGCTCCTCATTATGCACATTGGCAGCCCAATACTGGCAACATTGCTGGCAGTGTGGGCTGTGGAAGGTGTTTGCAGCCACCACACACTGGATAGACAGACAGCCACCCCCACACCTATGCCAGCATTGTGCTACTATAGAGGGGTTCAGCAGCCATACCCACCACACCAGTCCTGGGCACAGTACAGGCATGGATATGGTACGCAATACTGTTGGGGGTCACTCCCCAGGGCGGTAAACACTGTCAGAGACCAGACCTGCAGCACACACCGCAGACATCAGAATGATTGTTATGGTGGAGCCCAAGGAGCAAAATGTGCTTAACGTAGGAATTGATATCTGCCAGTTATCATGGGAAACATTTGATAGCTGTGTACCATATACCCAGGTGTAGGGTGGCATTGCTAAGGTATGCAACTGCTAGTATTGGGAGATACAGGCAGGGCCCAATGTCCTGCCTCTCCAGGAGGCATTGGCCAATGGGGCCTGTGGGTGTGGGTGTGTCTGACCCTGTTGGCTGCTGCTTTACGGCAGAGTTTCCCAACTCCAGTCCTGGTGTTCCAAACACTGTTCGGGTTTTCATGCTGTCCCTCATAAATATGCATGAGCTACATCTGCATACCATGGGGGTGGTGCATAGATATGCAGCATAGGCATCTTTAATAGAGGCAGCATGGAACCTGAATAGTGTGGGGCCCTCCAGGACTGCATTTGGGAGACTCTGCTCTAGGTAATGCGGCTGTTTATGGTGTCTGTGTTTGGTGTGGTAAAATATAGGCGTATTAACCATGCGTATGTTCTCAGCAATAAAGGTTTGTCCTTACTATCACGGTTTAGTTGTGGGAAAAATATGTGGACAGGATTGGAGTTAGCCCCAGCTGGCCTTTGAACCTGTGACCTTCTGTTCCTGCACATACTGTCTGTGTGCACTGCACCACCGTGTTGCCACAGATATACTGCCTTCCCTGGGGAGTCCATGACTGTACATCCAACAGAGCCTGTCTGTTGCGGTGGATGGTGCCAGCCTGCACACACCTAGGCCACTGTCTGCTGTGGCTTGCAGCCACTGCCCCCTCCACCACCTGTACCCTCCGCCAACATGCAGACATGTCCTTATCTTGGAAAAAGCATATGACCTGATTGAGTTGTGGCACTCCAGGACTGAATTTGGGGGACTCGGCTGTAGGTAATGCCCATTCCAGTTCATACTGCTAGACCAGTCCAGACAAACGGTTATGCACCCCTGCCAGCAGATCTTGGAGACAGAGAATTCTACCAGAGCTCTGATAGGCTGGAGCCTGGTGATATAATCCTACCCCTAGGGGTCTCCCTCAGTTTTTCTCTGCCTCCAGCAGATCTGGATGCTTTTTTTTTTTTGCTCCTTCAAAAAAATTTAAAATGCTTTATTTCTTTGTGATTTCTCTTGGAGAGATTATCCCCTGAGTTGCCAGTGTACTTATCTGAGCACCAGGATGATTCCAGCTGAGCTCCTGTGTCCTGTCACAGTAGAGATCGCTGATGTGCAGACTCCCCAGCACTAGTCATGAGGGCTATTTAGCTGGATGGTAAGCCTCCTAAAATCCAGTCCCTGGGGCTGATTTTAGTGGTGAGGCAGCTAGCAGTGGTCTGAGCAGCGGTCCGTGGCTTCTCTGCAGTTTCGGTACTGTGAGTACAAAGCCTGTCTTTCTCCCACTGCTGTCTGCAACTCTCTGATGACTCGATTTATTTTTCTTGATTTTTCAGCAATTTTAGGCATTTCTCTCATGCCTGCAACCCTCCCACCTTCTCCTTTGACTTTTTAAGTTAATTCCTTAGCTTTTGGGGGTTTTAATTCACTCTTTTTGAGGTTTATTTTTGCCGGCGGCCATTTTGAATAGCTAATCAGCCCCGGTTTTTGGCGGGAAGCCAGATTCCTTCTCTACTGGCTTCTAACAGCTCTATTGCTGTTTAAGTTTTCCACAACACTTGCTAGCTGTGAGTTGTGAAGGGTTTCTTTTTTCTCTGCCTATGTATTAACATAATGAATAAAAAGTACGGAAGGCATGGATAGAGAACAGGATGCAATTCAAAGCCACAGTACAATGCTAAGACACTGACCAATGGTGCAGGGCTCATGGGTTCCATCCCCCACTGTGCCCAACGAAGAAGGCTGGCTGAGGCATTACCTATTATGGGGAATATTGTTAAATGCCTGTTCCTGCGGGACAGAGTTATTTTTTTTTAGTTCTCACTATGCCTTATTCAGGTTTACACTGCATAGGCTGTCAGAAGAAACACAGGGACCTCATGAATCAGCTGTGCTCTTCCCCCAGCATCTTGATTCCCCAGATAAACTTGGGAACTCCTGAGCCTGGCTTCAGTGGAGCTCTCCATTGGCTTTCCGCTGCGCTGAGTCTTTGCCACGAGAGTTTGGACATCTCCAGGAAGTTCAGGTATCATTTTCGGAAAGAAAACTGTGAATAGCCTGTTTTTTTCTTACTTGCCTCAGCTGCTGTGGGATGATTTCAACTGCATCCGGACCGGCCTGCCTCTGAGTTTTGAAGTTCCTACTTTAAATTTTTAATCCACAAACTGCAGCCGGGTTACTTTGTACGTCTTACTGAATATTGTACCTGTCTTATTCAATATACCATTTGATTGGAATTTTAAGTCAGTGTTTTGGATCCTGACTGTTTTGGGCTCGGCCTAATCAAGCATACTCACTGTAATCTTTCTACAGCTGGGTTTGAGCTTCTACATCCCTCCCCAGAAACACCTTTCAGCCCCTACCATGGAGGTCTGAGTGGCTGCGGAGGGATCAAACTCTAATTTCCCTACTTTCAGTCACTGTAATTGCCTTACCCTGACTTTGAAAGTTTCTCTGTACCAGCACAGTGAATGACTGACAGTTCCCTTCTCAGCTCAGTGAATACCTGACAGTTTTTCTGTGCCAGCGGCCATTTTATTTTTCTCTTCAGTGTTTCTTTTTGGAGGGAACAGCTCTAGACAGCAGTTTCCACACATTTAAACATGCTGTGGAAGCACGTGGAGTTTCAAAATCCTTTTCTTTGAAGAGTCTTCGGTTTCCCTGAGCCTACCTTGCTTTTTGTTTTAAATGCTAAAAAAAAAAAAAAAAAGAACACACAAGAAGAGGAAAGGTGGTTTAAGTCTCTACAATGATTGTTTCTCTGGCTGTATTATATGTGATATGTAATCAGCCGAAGGGGGAATTAATAGATTGCTTGTGTTCCACCTGAACGCTGCATCCCGGAGACTCTTTCCCCATTCCCACTGCGCTGCTAGATGGGTTCATCAGCACCTTATCTCCTCCCTCCTCAGGGCCCCTGCTGCAGGATCTTCCTGCAGGAAAGGATTCCGTCGGCTCCCATGTCGCTTCCACAGCCGCTGGAGGCCACAGCAGCCTTGACTGACAGTGCCTTCCTCACACTCTTCCATCTGGCATGACGCCTGTGACTTTTGGAGTCTTTTGGAATATCTCCTACACCTGCCCAATAGCAGGCGAGCATATGGCGTGGTCTCACAAGTGGTCCCATAAGTCCTCAGACCTTAGAGCAGTACGTCCTCCTTGGGGCGTTGCATGTGCCTTGCGGGGTACTATGGATATTCAAGAAGACTTTATATCTTCGGAGGTCAGCCCTGACTCGTTGGAGTACGGAGATGGGGAATATTCTCCGTCTGTTTTCTTCGCTGACGGTTCTCAGCCTTTTTCGGTAAGAGGAGTTGCCGGCTCTAATCACACAGGTGATGGAGTCGCTCCCCCTAGCCGACACGCCTGATCCTCCGGATTCTCAAATCCGGTTGCAGCCGGATCCCATTTTCCAGAGCATTCGTACGGCACGCGGTATTGGTTAGTTATACCCTTGGTCTCCCTTTCACTTGGACCGTTGGCTGACATACCCGACAGTTGATGCATTCTGACCAGGGTCATCAGGCATACCACACTTCTGGTTGAGGGCGGAGAGGCGCTCCGCGACCAGCAAGACCTAAAGAGTTGGGAGGCTGCTAAAGACCGGTTTTCCTTCGCCCGCTATTTCCTTCTTGCAGGTGTGCGGAAGTCTAGCAGCTCGGGCCTCCCTTCGATGGATTCAGCAGGTTCCAGGTGTTCCCGAGTTGGTTCATTTCGAATCCATCGCTGCATTCCGGGCAGAGGCATTCTGTGATCTCTTACGGCTGTCAGCTCGCTTCCTAGCACCGGTGTCGGTAGCTCGGAGATGGCTCAGCCTGCGTCAATGCGAAGCGGATGTTGCTTCATTTAAAGGCTCCAGCGTTTAGATGCCCTTCGTCCCGGTCCACCGTTGGAAGGAGGACTGGGCCGTTACTCTGTCTATTTTGGGATGCTTCAGGTCCTGGACTTTCTAGGGGCTGGGTGCGACACTCGTAGGGGACGGGTGTTTCTACCTCAGGAACGTTTTCAGAAGATCTCTCTTCAGCTCCGCCGCTGCTTGGATCAAGCGGTGCCTCGGCCTTGGGGCTACCTTCAACTCTTGGGGTCCATGGCAGCAACGATAGCCCTCGTTCCGTGGGCAAGAGCGCTCATGCGCTGCTTGCCGATGGCGCTTCTATCTCGTTGGTCACCGGTATCAGAGAGTTATCGAATCCGGTTGCCTTTGCTTCTGCCGGTGCGCCGCAGCCTCCGCTGGTGGCTTCAGGCACACACTCTTCTACGGGGGGTCCCTCTGGAGTCTCTGTGCTGGATCTTGGTGACGCCAGTCGCCGACCTCTCCGGTTGGGGAGCGCCTTGCGGCTTGGCCTCGGCGCAGGGGAGTTGGTCACCTCGCGAAGCCCAAGGGTCTATCAATCATCTCGAGACGCGGAAAGTGCGCTTCGCCCTTCTTCTGTTTCAGCCTCTTCTGCGGCGGCGTGCGGTTCGGATCCTGTCCGACGCCACGACGGTTGCTTTCCTAAGCCGCCTAGCGGCACGCAATGTCCGAATGTCTCACGGGAGAGGCGTTTGCTCCTCCCGTGGGCGGAGGAACATCTTCAGGCTGTTGGCACAACACATCGAAGGCGTGAACAATGTGTAAGCCGATTTTCTCAGCCGGCACTCTCTGGAGCCCGGGGGCTGGGCTGTGCAGCCGGATGCGTTCCGGTCCATTGTTCACCTGTGGGGACTACCGACCATGGATCTAATGGCTACGGTGCAGACTGCCAAGGCTTTGCTGTACTTCGGCCATTGGAGGGACGAGGGGGTGCACAGCATAGATGCTCTCTCTCAACCGTGGCCGATTCATCTTCTCCTGTGTGTTTTCCCTCCCTGATCCGTGATATGCATGGTTCTCCAGCGGCTCCGAGACCGTCGCGGCCCTGTGCTCCTGCTGGCTCCGAATTGGGCCCGCGGACCCTGGTATGCGGATCTCTTCCGTCTGTCTGGGGCGTCGCTGCTCCGCCTCGAGGCGTTTCTCGGCCTTCTGATTCAGGGACCGGTGAAGATGGAAGACCCGGCTCCTTGCTCGCTTACGGCCTGGCAATTACACGCTGCCGGTTTGCTCGCTACAGCTATTCGCCTAGCGTGGTCGTGATGCTTCTCACGGCGCGGCGGTCTACCACGACGCTGACTTATGCTCAGGTTTGGCGTCTCTTGTTGGTTGGTGTTAGCGAATTAACCTCTCACCCTGGCGTTGCGGTGTTCCGGACATCCTGTCCTTTTTACAGGCCGGAGTGGATAAGGGATTAGCGCTCGATTCCTTGTGAGTACAAGTGGTCGCCTTACCTTGTTTTCGGGGTCCTATAGCGGGGCGATCGATAGCTTCGCATTTGGACGTGTCTCGGTTCCTCCGCGGAGTTAGGCCTTCCGGCCTCCTCTGCGTTTGCCTGTGCCGGCGTGGGCTCTCGTGCTTGTCCTCTGTGCCCTCGTTGCTCCTCCCTTTGAGCCTCTGAGGGCCTGTTCTCTTCTAGATTTGACTCTGAAGGCAGTCTTCTTGGTGGCCATAACTTCAGCACGCCGTATTTCTGAGCTCCAGGTTCTCTCGTGTCGACATCCCTATCTCTCATTTTCCTCCGAAGGCGTTTCTCTGCGAACTGTCCCTTCCTTTGTTTCCCAAAGTGCTGACGCCGTTCGCTGTTGACCAGCCTCTTTTCTTTCCGTCTTTTCCAAAGGCGCAGTGTGACAGTGGTCGGTCTCCGTTGCAGGCGGTGGACCTTAAGAAGGTTCTTTTTCGGTATCTGGGGGTCGCGGGACCCTTCCATATGACTGTTGCTCTTTTGTCTTGTTCGCGGATTCTCATCGGGGATCCGCAGCCTCCGCCTCTACCATTTCTAGATGGGTTACGGAGGCCATTGAGGCGGCGTACCTTCTTCTGGGAGAGCCAGCTCCACCGGGACTCCGTGCTCACTCCTCTCGGGCGCAAGCAACTTCGTAGGCCGGGAGGTCTCATGTAGTTCCTCTCGATATTCGCCGGGCGGCGACTTGGTCGTCGCTGTCCACCTTTGTCGGTCATTATAGGTTGGACGTTCATGCCCGTCAGGAGGTCCGTTTTGGAGTTGCTGAGCTGTCGGCGACCTTGCCCCCCCTTGAAAGCAGGTAGCTTTGGTACTGCCCGTTTGTCTGAACTGGTCTAGCAGTATGAACTGGAAGGAGAAATTTCACTTACCGTTAATTTCCTTTCCTGGAATACTGCTAGACCAGTCCAGGACCCGCCCTGCTGTTGGTTGGAGTGCTGCTGGTGCGGTGCAGCCGCTGACCGCGGTTCTTCTCTTTGCCGGTGTGCCTCGCCATGGGCAGTCCATGGGTTCGTAGGTGGATACTGTTTTCAGCTCTAGGGAGTTCTTCGGCTCCCTTGTATATAGTTCACTTGAGACCCTCTGGGGTGATGTTACAGTTCATGTTGCATTAGCTTGTGGACGTAACTGAGGGAGACCCCTAGGGGTAGGATTATATCACCAGGCTCCAGCCTATCAGAGCTCTGGTAGAATTCTCTGTCTCCAAGATCTGCTGGCAGGGGTGCATAACCCGTTTGTCTGGACTGGTCTAGCAGTATTCCAGGAAAGGAAATTAACGGTAAGTGAAATTTCTCCTTGTTATGGTTTGTGTGCGGTGTAGGGTAAAATATGGGTGTTTAAACCATGCTTATGTTCTCTGCAATAAAGGAGTGTCTTTACTATCACTGTTTAGTGGTGGGTAAAACTATGGAGACTGGGTTGGCAGGAGCCACAGCTGGGATTTGAACCTGTGACCCTCTGGTCTTACAGCCACTGGCTGTGTCCGTTGCACCACACTGTGGCCACAGAGACAGTGCGGTCCCTGGAGATAGGAAACCTGGCCTGACGAGTCAGAAACCCTGCTCTGCACAATTTTACTGTGGGCTCATTTACCTTGTACAGAGACAAAAGTGCACATAAGCCTCAAAAATGACCTCGGAAAAAGGGCCAAAAAACCATGACCAAGCTGGGCAACAGTGATATCACTGGGCAACCATAACAAACACTCCCAGGAAAGCTCCAATAAAATGCTATGATTTTTGAAAGGGTCTACGGAGTGTAGACCCTTCCAAAAATAATTTCCTTTTTTTGGAGCTTTCCTGGGAGTGTTTTTTATGGTTGCCCATTAATATCACTGTTGCCCAGCTGGATTATAATTTATTTGGAATTTGTTGTGGTCATTTTCAATTTATATTTGCTATTTTGTTCTGTGCACATGTATCACACTGCTCACGTTTTTCAGGTTTCCCCGGTTTTGCTGTACATTGCTGACGGAAATGGTTTCTCTTCCCTTTAAATCGGCTCTAACGCGAGGGTTTCACTCACGGTATTTTTTTGCCGAAATTCAGCCCCGCTCCTGTGCGGGTAGCCTCTCCCCTCCCACTCTCCACCCATTGACCCCGTCCTCCCGCCCCTCGGGAGCCTTCCTCCGCCCTCGAAATGCCTTTCCACGCCTCTATCGCACATCAGCGCGCCCCGCTCTTGTGCGGGCGGAGCACACTTGTGCAGGCGGAGCACACTTGTGCGGGCGGCGCGCACACATGCGGGGCACCAAAAATGCACTATTAGCGTGCGCTAAGGTACCTTAGCGCACGCTCAAGTGCGCCCCGCACAATTGCACGGTTTAGTAAACATACCCCTAAGTTTCTTAACTTTCAGTATGAGTTGTACTAGACAGATGTTGTTTCAAAAAGTCCAGTTTCCACACATCATCCCAAAATTTGCCACTCGAAAACTCTCCGATGGTTTTTGCATCTCAGCAGTATAAACAGACTACTCTGTCATCCTCTCCGTAAGTGAATATTTCACGCAGTTGAACGCACGTTTTATCCCAAGATTTTGGTGTCTCCGTTTCAACAGTTTCTTCAAGCTATTCAGGCTTAAAAGCTCTGGCCGTTCTCTTACGTTTTGTACCTCTCATCGATATTGGTTTCAACATTTTAAAACTTAACTTTTTTTCAGTTTTCAATGTAATAAAAAATTTAATGATGCTGATTCAATATTTTTCAATCCCTGGTGTTTTTCAGATTGGTTGAAACTGATCACCATTACAAGGGGTTGCCCTGGCCTGACATTTATGGAGGGGCCAGAGGCTATGTCCTCACTTAGGTTGGGTTACAGGGAAAACCCTTACTGGACGTTTTCTTTCTACGCCTATCAGTCATTCTCGTGCAAATAGCACTTTAATGGCTTTTGGTCACACTCCATGAAAGCACATTCTTGACACTTTAATGGTAATGCACAAGGGAAAGCAATGAGGCAAATCAAATCTCTTCAGCATTTTAGATTCATGTTTGACTGTAAAAAGACAAAACAGTAAAAAGGTCATCCAAAGAAGCATAGACTATGATGGTAAATAAAGACCATATGGGCCTATCTAGTCTGTCTAATTTACTTTATTGCTATTGACAATGCTTATTATTTTTATACTGCTCTTAAAGATATGGAATGCCCTAAAGCACTGCCTTCTTAAGCACAGGCATGCTCCAGTCCCGCTCCCGCAGCCACCTTGTCTGCCATGCGGTCTCAATTCCCCCATTAGAACTTGGCCTTTACTGCTGCTTTTTCACCCCCTCAATACCCGATTCAACGCCGGTCTGCTGCGCCTCATCCGTGCTCCCTTCCGAATCGATTCACTCCAGCGGCTTGCCTGGCTCCGGTGCTCCAATCGCATTTCACTCTCCCTCACTTCAATACATTTTTGTTTGGCCGTGCACCCGCGCTTTCTTCCTGCCGCTGCAAGACTGTGCACGCTCTCCCCCTCCGTGTTCTGCTGACCTGCCACTTGCCCTCCACCTCCTCCAATGCTGCCCGTCTGCTTGTCCTCTTCACCGCAGCGCGCAGATCGCATGTCTCTCTCTCCGGCAGCTCTCTGTATATGCTGACACTGCCGCTTGCTCTCCCTTCTCTGCAGCTGTTTCCCCTCCGTAATTTTTGGGCGCTCTGTTGTAAGTTATGTGCGCGTGCACACATGCACAGCTTAGAGGGAACAGTGCTTGTTTCTTACAAAGATCCCCTGAAGCCTTCCACAATGTCTTAGGATCTCAGCATTGTTCAACTGGTGAAAGCTCCTTTCGAGCTGCTTAGATACCTGTAGACTGAGGTATTTGATCTGGAGAGTCTTATTTTTGATAGCAGTAATCTCAGCATGCAGAGCTAGCAAGATCCAGGTTCTGTTAACTGATCTACCCTACACTAAGTTTTTCAACAATGGGTGGTTTGCATTCTTATTCTAAATTCCTTCCTAATGCGGTGTTGGAATTCCACCGTCTTCAATAATTCTTCCAACATTTTTCCCAAGACCCATGCTCTCACATAGGGGAAAGCATATTGTGAGTTTTTGTCTCTATGGAAAGATTTTTATCTTTCTGCCTTCCTTATCAGTGCATTGCATTTAACTTTTAAGTGCTTATGTTGTTTCCTACTTCTTCATTTGGCTCCTTTTTCCATTTTTTTTAAAGACATTCTTTTGCTCTTTCCCCTCACATCTTAACCATGCTAGTTATCATTTGACCTTTCTTCCTCCTTTTTTAATATGTGGAATACATCTGGTCTGGCTTCCAAGACTGTGTCTTTAAACAATGTCTATGCCCGATTTAAAAACTCCTAACCTTTGCAACTGTTTCTTTTAATTAGACCAAAGGACCTAACTGTGGAACGTTTGGTGCGCCTTCATTTACAAAGGTTTCGATAGATAAAAAGAGAGGTCTGTGCCAGCCAGAGCGGACATGATGTAAGACTCTGGCAGTTGACTGAAAAAAATGTGCTTGCAGGAAGTAGGGGATTATAAACATACAATGGACGAAGCAAGACTTTTATACTAAGAGGATTCAGTTTTAATTTTGCTAGAGTTGTTACACATACCTCAAGGATTGTCAGAGGTACAGGCCCCCTCTGTGCAGACTTTTTCTTATCATTTTGTTGAAAAGATTGAAAATATTTTGACCCCCATTACAAGGTCATATTAGGGAACCCTAAATTGCTAAAGTGGGGGTGCAGAATGTTTTTTGGGATCATTTTGTCCCTATACGGATGACGTGGATTATTGAGATGCTTCGGAAAATGAAACTTTCTACATGTTTTTTAGACTTTATTTTTATCATCTATTAAGGTGACTTGAGGAGGATGAGAACTGGACATTAACAGATAGCCAGGATAGGAGGACAAAGGAATGACATCCATCTTAGAGAGCCCTTGTAGTTGACACATTGTTCTACTTTTAACGCTCAAAACAAAAGACAAATGATTGATTAGGTTCAAATTTAATCCAGTCTTGTCTTCTAGAAGGGAAGGAAAGAATTTTGTATCTGCTCACACCTTTTTCTGGACCAGCTGAAGATAAGTTACATTCAGGTTCAGTAGGTATTTTCCTGTCCCCTGTATGGCTTACAATCCAAGAGATCCTCTAGAATACAGATAAAACATGTTAATGATGTGAAGGACATATGAGAGAGCTTATACTGTTACTGTTTAACTCGTAATCTCCAGGAACAAGCAGGAATGAGTCTTCACATATGGGTACGTCGGTACCAACGGAGCCTGCACGGGAATGCTCCCCAGCATCCAATCAGAAAGCTTTTGGGAGCATCCCTCGCGCCTGCGCGGTGGCTTCCCGCCTTTCCCACTGCCTCTCCTCAGTTTTCGTTTTTCCGCGGAGCCAACAGGACGTCCTCCTGTCACCGCAGAAATTTTTTCACTTTAAAATCCTTATTTTCTTGTTTTCTTGTGGTCGCGGCTGTATTTCCCGCCGATACCGCCACTGCCGGTGCTTTATTCTTTTCCTCTTCTAAACTTAGAGAAATATTTCTCCTCAGTTTTTTGTTTTAACTTTTGGGCCTACCAGGCCTCTCCAACATGGAGCCTTCTTCCCCTAAGAAGTGCCTTCACTGTGGAAACATGGTTTTCTTTTTAGACTCCAATGCTTGGTGTCTAACCTGTTTGGGTCCTGACCCTTTTTTCCCTGATCCATCAGGCTGTATTATTGGGAGAAGACCTTCCCTTTTTCGAGTTTCCCTCGATGCCGTTTTTCCTCCTGAGGTGAGGACACCGGTTTATTCTTCTCTCCAGGATCAGGTAACCCACAAACAGTCTGTTAAGACTAGCCAATTCTTGAAGGGTAAGTCTCATGCACAGCATGATGACGGCTCCGGCCTTGCCCTCAAGATACCATTGGCAATAAAACCCCAGCGGGAGTCTTCGGGCTCCAAAGCATTCACGGGGTTTCAGGTTGTTCCTGGGGCTCACCCCTCACAGAACATACCTGAGTCGTGCCAGGGGGTGGTATCCGCTTCGAGCGGTACCGATAACCCGGCACCGGCATCGGTGTCGAGTGCTGCACTCTTCACCAGGGATCGTCATCTGGTGTCCTCGGTACCTTCGGGGCCGATCGATACGACCCAGATTGGCTTTCCTGTTTCCCAGCCATGCGCTCAGGGTTGGTACCGGCTTCGAGCGGTACCGATACCCCGGTATCGGCATCGGTATCGAGTGTTCCACTCTTTACCTGGGATCGTCATCTGGAATCCTCGGTACCTTCGGGGCCGCTCGATTCGACCCAGATTGACTTTCCTATATCTTCACCGTGCTCGGGGTTGGTACCAACTTCGAGCGGTACCGACACCCCGACATCGGTGCCGGTGTCGAGTGTTCCTCTCGTCGCCGGGCATCGTCTTCGAACGTCCTCGGTACCTTCGGTGCCGTTTGATAAGATTCCAATTGACTTTCATGTATCGGCATCGCTGATACCACCACCAACATTGGTACCTTCTAGACATGCATCGATAGACTCGCTCGCTTCGATGCCGAGTCTAGAATCAATATCCAGTCTAGATGACTTGGTACCGACGCGTTTCGGAACCGATCCATATCGTTTCCGGCTACGCAGTACCGAGGATATTCACCAAGGCTCCCTGGTTACCTCGGTACCGCTTCAGCAGCCCTCGATTACTGCTTTGATGACATTATCTCCGATACCGGTACCGGTGTCGGGATTGATTCCTGCAGTTCCATCGGTGCCATCGATCCTTTCTATGCCTAGTTTGGAATCGATACCAGGCACTGACGATGCAGTACTAACTGCTTCAAATCAGAACTGTCAGTATCACAGTCCATCGAGCAGGATTCTTTTTCTGCACCAGTCCAGTATATCTTCTGATGCTCAAGCTGCTCCTTCAACCTCAGCTTGCCCAGGATTAGTTCCTATTGGAAATCCTTCCTTTCAGAAGTTTCTCCTTGACATGGCAACCTTCCTTGCCATTCCTATTCCTGGTTTTTCTCTTGATCAAGATCCTGCAGAAAAGGAAAATATAATGCTTCCTTTAACATCATTCTTTACAGGATCTTCTTCTGAGGATATGGGAATCACTCTTAAAGGTTCCTTTGCCTTCTACAGCCATTGACGTTCTGTATCAGGTACCTCCCTCTCCAGGGTTCCAGAAAAACCAACTTCCACATCATTCCATTGTAGTGGAATCAGCAATGAGGAAGGTAAGAAGCAAGAAGAAGCATTCTTCTTATCCGCCAGGTCGTGCATCTAAAGCACTTGATGCCTTTGGACGTCAAACCTTCCAAACTTCTATGCTGGCTTCAAGAATTATTTCATATATTTTTTATATGAGTCTGACACTTCAGGAGGTCACAGAGAAATTCTCTTTTGTCTCCTTTTTTGTCAGAACCTAAGGCCTCTAACTATTTCTTGCTTCTTAATCATAGCAGGAATATCTCTTGGTTCCTTTCTCGTGCTTCTCTAGACTCTTTTGAGTCTGTTAGCAGATCCTCTGCTATTGCCATTGGAGCACGTCGTACAGCTTCAGACTTGAGCAGATGGGCACAACATACACTGGGTAATTCTCCTTGTACTGGAGAAAATCTCTTCAATAAAGAGGCTTTATGTCAGGTTGCTCATTGCTCCACTGACTTTCCTAGTTCTGGAAACCGTCCTAAGCCTTCTTTTTCCCCAGGGCGTAGGAAATGTCCTACCAAACCTTCTTTCCCTAGGAAAAGAAAGTTTCATCCTTCCTCTGCCCATCCTCCAGATGTACCCAAGCAAGGGACATCTCATCCTCGTCTGAAGTCTCCAGACTCTAACCAGGCTAATCATCACCAGCAACCATAGGTTTCTGTATGTTGCAATCTACAGTTAACTTCTTCTTACCAGAAGTTCTTCTCCAAACCCTACACTGGTTTTTCTTTTCAGTATGCTAAGCTATTCGGATATTTTTGTCCATGGGTTACAGAATTCTCCCTTTCTTTTTATTATAAAGGGAGATTACAATTATCCCATGATAGTTTCTGTCCCCACAGGGACATTTTTTCCTTCAGCTGACTTGGTACGTCACCTTCCAAGCCCCTCTCTTCCAGGGTTTCCCCTGCTCGAGTTGGTACCATACTGAAACACTTCTCTTTCTTTCCAGTGTAGACTTTTTGCTATCCTTCAATGCATGCTCTGAACAACTCATCAGACAGGGACGGGAATATCTCCGCTCCCTCTGTCTGTTTTTTCTCCCTGTTTTTATACAGGGGGATCTCCTCTGCTTTTTTGTTCAGTTGCTGTACAAGCAGAACTTCCAGTGCTTACTTTAATGTTTCTTGCAAGTTACTTTCAACTATCTTGCATGATACTACTCACTGCAGGTTATCTTCTTCTTGCCATATCCTTACTTGGGATGTGGCACCACATCTGACCGCTGTCAGTTTATCTCATAATTCTCCTGCACAATGCTCTCTGCAATCTTCAGAGAAGCTTTCCACTATGGGCCCTTGCTGTAGAGCATTGAACTTTGTCTCTGAGGGTTTTCCATATAATAGGAAAAGCTTATATAGTCATCCATGGCTATATAGGTTCTTTATACCCTCTTGTCTCATTTGTGATACAGAAGACAAGCTTTTTCTGCGTGAATGTCCAAGGAGTTCCCAATCTGGCAGGAATCTACCCCTTTTTTCCTTACAGCTTGGCATTATCTTTTCTACTCCACTTGGACAACGCATACTCTTTTACTGTACATGATACCTCTGAGTCCCTTGACTGGGTCCTCCTGGTGTCTTAGTCTATGCGTTTTCTTGTCCTTCGGACATGTCAGAGTCCTAAAGTACTCCTGACGTGCTCTTACCAGACTGCTATTATCCTCTGTTTTTCACGCAACCATACTGGTTATTCCACTGAACTACATTCCTGCACCGCAGAAATAGATTCTCTATATATCTTCAGGTGGTTTTCACCCCCTTATTATTAGATGAATCTTTTCCCATCACATTCCCCATGTGAATGTTTTTCTGTGGTTCAGTTGCAGGCATATGTATTCTCAGAGTCATATTCCTGTATGTATATGTCCTATACATACATATTTTTGTAATCTGTATGGGCATAAGCCATGCCCATCTGTATCTATAGATATATATCTATATATATATATATATATATATATATATATATATATATATATATATATATATATATATATATATATATATACCTCTATATATCTATATATCACAGCACATATATATAGACATATATGTATCTCCATATATATATATATATGCCCTTTGGGAGATGTCCATAGGACACTAGGTATTACCTACTATCTCCCTAACTGTCTGTGCTATAAAGTTTTACCTTCTTAAGGGGTCCAGACAGTCAACTAGCCTATTCTCATACGGCTCAGTAAGTGGGAGCGGTTATACACACAATTACTGCTGTGTCGTCAACAGCTTCTATTTTTGTTATAGATCTCCCTATCCATGAAGTATCAAACTTCATTGTCTTCCTATCTCTTACCAGCTAGGAATGACAGTGTACATCTTCAGTATTTCTGAGTACACTTCTGTTCTCCTTGGGAATAGGGGCTTTTTTCCATACCCCCTCTTCCCTTCCAGATTGGGCTAATTCTCCAGATCGGTCAGTCTTCTTCTTTTAGTCCTCAATGTTAATAACTCTGTACCTAAAAGAGTTTTCAGCTTTTTCCCATAAAGCTTTCCATTGAAGACCTGCCGTTCTTCTCCTGCCCCAGTTGACACCTGGGTCACCTGCCCATTCCTGGTTTGGAACTTCATCCTCACTGCTGTGAAGTTACCTTAAAGATTCCGCTACTGCATCTACAGTACACTCCATCACAGTTCTACTTCCTACAATCCAGTAGGTAAGCTCTATATTGTACTAGTTCATTAAATATTTAATGATACTCGACATACTTTCTAAAGACTCCTCTCTCCTGTAGTCTTTAGATTGCTATTCCTTGCAGCTCTTCTCTATTCAACTCCTACCCCCCATCCCTCAGGGGATGCCGGGGATCCAGGTTTGGGAAATGCCGTCCTGTTCCAGGAATTCTCATTTTATGAGATCTCTCCTGGCATCCACAGCTAGGGAGTCCCCATATGTGAAGACTCATTCCTGCTTGTTCCTGGAGATAGCACAGTTACTTACCTGTAACAGGTGATCTCTGGGAACAGCAGGAATTAGTCTTCACAACCCTCCCACCTCCCCTAGGAGTTGTATCTATCTATCTCCTTTCCTCTTTCTCTCCTTCTGTCTCAGCTATGAAACTCAACTGAGGAGAGGCAGTGGGAAAGGCGGGAAGCCACCGCGCAGGCACGAGGGATGCTCCCAAAAGCTTTCTGATTGGATGCTGGGGAGCATTCCCGTGCAGGCTCCGTCGGTACCGACGTACCCATATGTGAAGACTAATTCCTGCTGTTCCCAGAGATCACCTGTTACAGGTAAGTAACTGTGCTTAGTCTACCCTTTCTTTTTTTAGTTTTGCACTGAGCAGAGGATTTTGGTTTCCTTAGCTGTCAGTCTACGACATTTCACAAGCACTGGTGTTCAGTTCTAAACAGATACACTAGTGCCTTGGTCTGCACTCCTAGTCCTGGAAGGCCGCCAATTGGTCAAGTTTTCAGAATGTCTCTAAT
Organism: Ichthyophis bannanicus; assembly: GCA_033557465.1. Taxonomy (NCBI): domain Eukaryota; kingdom Metazoa; phylum Chordata; class Amphibia; order Gymnophiona; family Ichthyophiidae; genus Ichthyophis; species Ichthyophis bannanicus. Next base: position 158,033,425 of record CM066043.1, on the reverse strand, counting down.
GAATATGTATGAGACAGATTTGCTTGTCTACTGATTCCATTGCTTGCAAAGCTCTCTCATGAATATTTATTAGAGAAATCCTGAAAACGTGACCTGTTGGTGATCCAACAGGACTGGGTGTGAATATCACTGCACTAGTACCATAGAGGACTAAACGTGAGCAGTCAGCTTTTGATGTGAATTCATAGCAATTATGTGCAGTTGCTTGGTAACCAATAAAGGGAAAGAAAGCTGGAAACATGAATGGATTCAGTGAAACAAAATCAATTAAGAAGTGTTTCTTTTTATACTGAACTAATTTCTTGAAATTTTTAATCCTATTTTCCTAAGTTAAAAGAAATCTCATGATTGTTTTATTTGTGCTGGGGCAACTATTTCTTACATTTTCAATCTTTTTACAAAATGCAGCATCACCAAATTTAAAGAAATGCTTTTTGTAAAGAATAGCTGAAATACATCTCGCCATAACAACGGGCTGTCTAATTTGTAGAGACTGAGAATCTGTATGGAGACTGAACTCTTTTTACCAGTGGTGTAAATTTTGCCCAAGCAGCCTGTGCAATGTGGGGAGGCCTGGGCAGAAAGGGGGCCCACACAGTGGCAGCAGCAGCATGGCAAACTTACTTTATCATGTTTGTTGCGTTGCTGTGCCCTTGTAAGTTCCTGTGGGCCCAGCAGCGCCGCGGTTCCTTGCCAGGCCGAAGTCTCATGATAACAGCCACACTGTGAGAATTCGGCCTGGCAGGGAATGGCTCCTGGGCCCGTGGCAAGCTTTCAAAATGGAGCAGTGCAGCAAACACAGCGAGGTAAGTTTGCTACCGCTGCCACCACATGGAAGATCGGGGCCCACATGGGGGGGGGGGAAAGGGGGCATGTGCTGCCGCTACAACAATAGGGAACCATCATCAAAATTTTGCTTGGAGGTCCTTCATTGTAACTTACACCACTGCTTTTTACCCTTAGAGTTTATCTCTGCTGAATAGTTACTGTAATAGTCATTGATAGACTAGTCCACGAAGGGATCCGTGCTGAAGGGGAACACAGACCTTAACCTTTTATATTGTCAGTGCCACAGACTGTGGCATCGCAGCAATATTGAGGAGGGGAGGCCAATTGCCTCCACAGCATAGCCTGCATTAATCGGGCCTCCCAGCAGATAATGCACCTCAAGAGATGGTGCTATCTGCCACCGCGATCAGTCCTGATTGTGGCAGCCACCGCACAAAATCTTGGCCACCATGGCCACCCCCACTCCCTACCCTGATCTTTACCCTAGGGAGCTGCACCATAGGAAAATCAGATATTGTGGGAAATTGCCTGTGATATCTGATTGTTTCACGGGTTAGCTGCTATCGCGTGGCGTTAATCCTGCGTTAGCCTCCTGATAGCAGTTAGTGCACTTTAATAAACATACCCCATAGTGTTTATGTATCCAAATCCATTGCCAGTTGAATCTCAACATGTGGGCAGCACCGTGGTGCCTCCGAGCGCAATGGGCACAGTCCACCAGCTGCCTCAGAGACCCCATCTTGGTCTCTTCCAGCGCAGTGAGTCCTGCTTTGAGGTTTGTCCTTCCAAGCTCCGGCGCATCAGGTGGTCTTGACTATGGACGCCTCCCTGGTGGGCTGGGGAGCCCACTGCAAGGGGTGGCGCACTCAAGGGACCTGCTGGTGCTCCAGGCCATCTACTTTGAACTCAAGGTTTTCAGGAACTTCCTGCAGCACTGAACGGTGCTGGTCCAGACGGACAACCAGGTCACAATGTTCTATGTGAACAAACAAGGAGGTACTGGTTCCTACAGCCTCTGTTCGGAGGCGACAGCCCTATGCTCCTTTGCGGTGAGCCAGGGCATGACCATCTGAGCCACTTACTTCCCAGGCCAGGACAATGCATTGGCAGACTGGCTCAGTAGAGTCCTCTGGCCGCACGAGTAGCGCCTGTGTCCCCGGATGGTGCAGCGGCTCTTCCAGCATTGGGGGACTCCAGACCTGGACCTCTTCGCCGGTTCTGCGGTCCCCTCCCGCACCCGGGCAGGGTGGCCCCGGATGCCTTCCTCATCTCATTGGAAACGGGCCTGCTGTATGCTTTCCCCTCACACCCCTCATTGCTCGGACCCTTCTCAAGGTCCCCCAACTGTCGAGGAGCTCACCCTCGAGGCATGCGGAGAAATCTCCAAGTTCTTTTGCCAAGTCGCGGAGGAACATACCAATATACAATTGGTATGCCTGGATGTGACAAGAAAGCATAGAACCTTGATAGTCCTTGCGGCCCAAGGCATCAAGGGATCTCGATTCATGGCCCGGCGGGACCGATGAGTGAGACTTCGGGCTTTTCTGCTTCCTCATGGCTGATTCCACCACCATCGAGGTGTATGGAAATTGGGTCTTTCAGAAGCCTGGCCTTCGCTGCATCTTGTACATTGTGTCAAGGCGCTTGATCACAATGGGAACTGAGGCCGGGGCCTCCCACATGCGGAGCAATAGCCGGGAGAGGATTGGCGGCACCAGCACAGTGAGGAATTCCCTGGGTGGGGCCTCGTACTGAAGAATATCGAGTTCTTCAGCACGAGGGTCCTCTTTGGCCTGGGTGAACGAGCCATGTCCCGAATAAACACCAAAAAGGATGTGTCCTCGGGCGGTGAATGTTGCTGGAGACCAGGCGGCGAGGGGTCGTCCGGAAGATCCCGGTGGGTGCAGGTCTCCAAGGATGAGTCCCCATCGGATTCCCAGTCCGAAAAGCCAGTTGAGGGATCTGATCCGGGCGTTTCGCCCTGTCTGTTGGTCGGTGGCCTGGAACCAGAGGCTCTGGACGATCTCGACCCCGAAGAACGGAAGAGCGAGAGAGACCGATGTCGAGGACCCTCACGAGGCCCGTGGCTCTCGGCGGTTTCCTGGGTGGATTTGGGTGTCCCACGTGAGGGACCTGCGGTCTCCGGGCATAAGTTAGCAAAGCTGGCCGTGAGCACCTGTTGGGAAGCAATGAACGCAGAAATGCTACATTCCATCGCCAGCATATGGGATTCCCACGTGGGCGTGGGGCCCTGGGATGCCAATACCGGGGTCACCGGATTAGGCATTGAGGAGGAGAGGGGGTCCCTCCATTTCTCTGCGAGGTACCTTGCGGGACGGCTCCTTGTCTGACTCTCGGGAACGCCAAAGGGGACTAAGCGACTGGGCGTGGGAGCGCTCGCGCTTGTCGGGGCCCCAGACAGCGATTTTGAGGCCGCCTTCTTTGCACCATTCCACCTCGGGGGACCCCTGGTCAGAATGCCGCCTGGAATGCGGTGCCGCAGGGAGAGAACCCACCAGAGGGGAGTTGACCGAGGGTGCCACCGGGGACTCCGAGGCAGCCTTACGGAAAATGTCTTCGGACTTCTCTTAGGGCTGAACAGGGCCTTAGAGGACATTTTCTTACAGAGCGAGCAGAGCTATGGGTCATGGTCGGCTCCCAGACACCTTAGACAACAGTCATGAGTGTCCATAAGCGACATGTTCCTAGAGCATCTATCGCATTTTTTAAACCTGGTGGCCATGGGGGCAAAAACGGCCCTTGCGAGGTTGAAGACCCACGCAGCCAGCGGTTGGGACGAAGGGCGCGATGCTCGAGAAGAAAAAATTTGGTTTTGTCTTAGAATTTGCAATGTACTTTCACATCTTCTAGAAACAACTTAATTTCTAATTTACACTGTTTTTGAATTCAGCCAAGTCCCAGATGCATTAGGGAATAAAGTGACTTCCTCAAAGACAAGGTTCAAGGGGAACCTTGAATTCACATGTCAGGACTTCCCCTGAATCATACTCCAGTGCTCTAACCACTAGGACGTCACCTCCCCACAAAATTAATAATATTAATGTCTTACTCCTTTTCGATTCTTGCCACAGCTCCTAACTACCATTACTAACGGAAAAGCTGGTTGCTTATTAACATCTTGCTTTGAGAAACTATTCAGTACCTTAATTGATTCTGTCAACTGAGTTATGTCAGTATCATAATGATACTAGTCTGGACAAGCCCATGTTATCTGAACAAAGCAGAACTAATATGAAAAATACTTGGGAGACAATTTACGCTTGAGGAAACAGATAGATATGTATGTGCTCTAGAAACAGGCAAAGGATCTTCAGCTTTGGTGAACATATCTGTTCATTTTCAGTTTGCAGTTTAAGTCAGGGTACTTCCAAAGTGCTAGTTATTAAATGGTCAAATTCAAACCCTTTTGAAGTCGCATGTCTCCCCACAGAGGGCGGCTTTACATGCTGGAAAGGCTGAATCAATCTAATCATATTACTTCGTTCAGCTTATTTCCTGTGCTAGGAGATGAAAATATTTGCAGAGCTTCACTTTATCCTCCATTTCCTCTTAGTTTGGGATTCTGTGATGGACTGTCTTGAAACTTGCTATAATGATGTGGAAAACTAAATTGACAGGATAGTGTCACCAACTTAGATGTTACTTTGCTTGGGCCTTCAGGAAAATATTGTGATGGTGTTTGTAATAAATTAGGGGGTTATTCTGAGGCACGAATAGCGGGGATGGATGGCCCAACGGGACATCCATCCCCACTATTCGTACCCTTGCCTGCCCCTGACTAACTTCCCTGCAGGTTGTGCGGGGAAGTTAGATGGGTGAGGGGAAGGGGCAGTCAGGGGGCAGAGTCTGGGTGAGCAGTGTGCGGTTGCCTGCCCTGGACATACAGGGCTGATTCTAATGTTGGCCCTGTACGTCCAGGACCGGCAAAATGTCTGGGGAAGTTATTCCACGTCCAAGGTGGAATAACTTCCCTGGACTTTTTTTTTATGGCCCCGGGTATGGATGGGGCAGGGGGGCCAGGGTTTATTCCCTGTAGCCTGACCCTAAACTTAGGAGGCCAGATCGGGAGTTGGGCTGTGGGGAATAAACCCTTTTTGCTGGCATCCGGCATCGCATCTTTTAAATGGAGCCGTGGTGCCATGGCACCAGGACACCATGGCACCGCGGCTCCATTTAAAAGCCCTGACTGAGTTAGCCGGGGACAGTCTTGCACGTGCAGGACTGTTCGCGATTCTGATCCCACAGAGCTAGACGTGCCCCATGGGATCAGAATCACCATCCCCTCTGTGCGTCCGGTTCAGACCAGACGCAGAGAGGGGATCTATGTCCGGGACAGAATCGGGCCCTTACTGTTTTTATGTTGCATCTACTGCAAATCACTCTGACTAACTTTTGTTATAACAACTAAATAATGTGTGGTCCCTACATGTTTCACTTTATTTGTCTGCAATTTAATACATGTGCAGTGGTTTGCACATAATCTGAGTTTCTGAAGAAACTGTGAGATAAGATGAGTTGCCCAAGGTTACAAGTAGTGGGATTTGATCCCTGGTCCCCAGCCACTATTCTAAGGTACACCTCTTTCTGTGTGTCTATTTATTTTTACCATTGTTCTAATAGGTTCTTGTACAAATCCAAGGAATGCAAAAACTATGTACAGAAGTAAGTCTTCAGGGGATAGAAACAAAGTCCCCCCGCTAACCCAGACACACACACACCAAATCTGTTGAGTATTATTTTTGGTAGAATGGGAAAAATTGCTGCCAAGAAAAAATCTCTAACACCTCAAAGTTGCAGAATCAGTGACCACAAGGAAACAAAGGGTAGTGGTGTTTGGTGACTCTCTTCTGAGGGGTATTGAGGTGTCCATCTACCAACCAGACTTGATGTCCAGAGAGGTGTGATGTCTGCCTTGTGCCAAAATCCATGATGTTACAGAGAGTTTGCTGAGACTCATCATGCCTACTGATTATTATCCGATATTGCTTATCCATGTTGGCATAAATGATACTATCAAGTATCCCTCTGAGTGGGGAGCATGTGAGGAGAGGAGGTTGCTGCTCACCACTGTGCTCCGCTTGTGTTCCTCCTGACGGCGTTGGAGTGCATGTTCCACCTCGGCGGCGCCTACCCCTAACATCATCTAAGGGGTTTAAAGCCCGGAGGCTTGTTTCTTCAGTGGGAGCGTGTGAGGAGAGGAGGTTGCTGCTCACCACTGTGCTCCGCTTGTGTTCCTCCTGATGGCATTGGAGTGCACGTTCCACCTCGGCGGCGCTTACCCCTGATGTCATCTAAGGGGGTTTAAAGCCTGGAGGCTTGTTTCTTCAGTGGGAGCGTGTGAGGAGAGGAGGTTGCTGCTCACCACTGTGCTCCGCTTGTGTTCCTCCTGACGGCGTTGGAGTGCACGTTCCACCTCGGCGGCACCTACACCTGACATCATCTAAGGGGGTTTAAAGTTCGATCGCTAAGCGGTACGCGATAGCGGTCACATTCTAAAGGGGCGCGTTATTAAGGGGCTTGCTCCTTATGTGCTCCTTTGGCGCTCGAGGAGCTCGGGAGCTGGCTTGTGGTACTGCAGAATGGGTAGACGGAGGAAGCTACCTCTAAATGTGAGTACTGAAAACCCTACTAAAGCTGTAAAGACCTCTGGCCCGATGGATCGACATCTTGTTGCATTGAATAGTAAAGAGGGGGAGGTTGTTGCTGCAACTCCGACTCAGCTCCCCAGTAATGGCTCCTCTTTATCTTTGGGGGTTAGTATCTCTTCCCCCTCTGCTGCCATTTTAGATTCCGTTCCTGTGACCTCCTCTCCCTTGAGGAATGATGTGCCCTTGCAAGTGGACTCTGCACCTTTTATATCTGCCTCTGGGTCTTCTTTGGTTTCCGGGAGAGCTCCACTACCTCGGATCCTGTCGGCCCCGGAGAGTTCTGCTTTGGCGCAACGGGGCGGTGTTTCTATTTTGCCAGTGGTTTCACAGGATGTTTCCCTTTCGGATGTGTGGAATGTTCTTACTAGGATAGAGTCTTCATTGAATTTCGTCGTTTCGCAAATGTCAGACTTTACTAGAGACTCTGTAGTAAAATTTGCTCAACATGATTCTTAGATCGATACCCTGGGGGAAAGATGCCAGAAGTTGGAAGCTCATTGTACTGTGTTACAAAATTCTTCATTGTCCTTTATGAAAGACAGCCTTATTCTCCATGCTCAACAAGAGTTATTGGAAAATAGTCTGCGTGCTTTGAATTTGAGGTGCTTAAATTTTCCTCACACTCGGTTTATATCTCCTCAAATTCTATTTGATAAGTACTTGGTAGATATTTTGGGATATCGAGAAGATAATAAGCTGTCTGTGACTAAGTTGTTTTATATTCCTCCTAAAGGGGCTTCTCCGGCAGGTGCTTCTGCTGGCTTAGCCCCAGTTATATCTCAGGAGTCTTTGAATATTTCTGATTATATTGAGTCTTCTCAAGACAACATTCCAACTAGAGCTACCCTTCTGGTGTCCTTTACCTCGGAAGTTGATAAAAATGCTGTAATGCGTTTATATTTTTCAAATAAAGCATCTGTTTTTTGTGGAGAGAAGATTAGTATTTTCCCCGATGTCTCCAGGAAAACTCAGCTATGTCGTAGGGCTTTTTTGGTGTTGAAGCCACGCGTCTTAGCTCTTGGTGCCACGTTTTTCCTCAAATTTCCTTGCAAATGTTTAGTTACTTTTAAGGGCACTAAGTTTGTTTTTCTGGAGACATCGGCATTGGAATATTTTCTTCTATCCAATGGTGTGCTGGCTTCTTAAGTTATCTTCTGTGTTAATTTCTTGACAGCAGATAGTTAGAAAAAGAGTTTGATTATTGAGTTAGCATCTTCTTCTTTATTTGCATGCATCCCTTGATGTGGACTATATTATGGATATCCTGTTTTGCTTTTCTTTGTATTTTCTTTGATAGTATCTGTGGGATACCTGTAATTTTCTTTGCATTTCTCAATAAAAGAAATTTAAACTGCAAAAAAAAAAAAAAAAAGAAAAAGTATCCCTCTGAGTGTATCAAAAGTGACTTCATGGCTCTGGGACAGAGGGTGAAGTAGATAAATGTGCAGGTGGTGTTCTTTTCAGTCCTTCCTGTTGAGGTTAAAGGCTGAGGCAGAGAAGTTCACATCCTGGAGATGAATGCATGGCTGTGTGGATGATGCCGTCAAGAGCGTTTTGGTTTCCTAGGCCATGGGATGACATTCCCAAGGGCTACAGATCAGAGATGGCATCCATTTGTCCAAGAAGGATTGAAGTGTCTTCAGCAGCAGACTGTCTAACCTACTGAAGAGGGCTTTAAACTAGATTCATTGCGGATGGGTGAAGAAAGTCACCAGGTAAGTGAAAGCTCTCAAGTAAGTGAAACATTAAATACCTCTGTAGAAATGGGTAAAAGGAACAAAATCTGGAAAGTGTTGTGTTTAAATGCCTGTAGCATGGGAAATAAGATCTAGATGTTGAGTCTTTAATAGAAGAGGCTGACTTGGATTTAGTGGCAGTTACAGAGACACGGTTCACTGAAAATCGTGACTGGGATGTAATTATACCGGGCTATACTTTATTCAGAAAGGACAGGGTAGGAAGAAGGGGAGGAGGAGTGACACTATATGTTAAAAAATATTGAAGCTATAGAATTACAGGGCTTAAAAGGGAGAGAGGAGGTACTATGGGTTAAACTAGAAAGAGGAAAAAGGAAATCCATTTATAATGGAGTGATATACAGATCCCCCCTCCCAGGGAGAAGAAGTGGATGCAAATTTAATAGAAGACATACACAGCATTGCCATGGAAGGAGAAGTGCTACTGATAAGTGATTCCAATATGCCGGATATCATCTAGAATTAAGGAGATCCTGGATTCTCTACAGGGAGAGCTATTCAGGCAACTGGTAACAACAGAAGCCACACATGAAGGGGACATACTGGACTTGGTGCTTACCAATGGGGAAAGTGTTTTTGATGTTATAGTGGGAGACATCTCCACCCAGTGAGCAACAGATATTGTGGTTCAGTATTAAGACTAGATCTGATAAAATCCATTTAAAAGTGAGGGTCTTAGACTTTAGGAAACTAACTTTGCCAAGATGGGATAACACCTCAAGAAGTCGTTAGTAGGATGGGAACAGCTGGGGGATGTAGAAAAACAGCAGGCAAAACTGAAGGGGGATAGTTTAAGGGCAACCAACCTTTTTGTTAGAAAGGTAAATAAATGCAAAAGGAAAAGGAGGCTACTGTGGTTCTCAAAACAAGTAGCTCAAAAGGTAAAGAAAAAGAGAGAGGCCTTCAGGAAATACAAGAGATCACAGAGAGAGGAAGACAGGCATCTATATTTGGGAAAGCTTAAAGAAGCTAGGAAAGTAGTCAGGAAAGTAAAGATAGAAAAAGAAGAAGAAATAGCCATTGCAATAAAATGGGGGGATAAGACATTTTTTAGAAAGGTTAGTGAGAGGAGGAAGGGCAAAAGTGGTATTTTCAGACTCAAGGGTGAAGGGGAGGAATATGTGGAAGCTGATGAGGATAAAGTAGAATTATTTAACAAAGATTTCTGTTCTATGTTTACAGAGGAACGGCCAGGAGCAGGACCTCAGAAAACACCCACAAAAAGGAACAGAAGTGACAGGGAGCTTGAACAATTTTCAGAAGATTGTGTTTATGAGGAACTAGCTAAACTAAAAGTAGACAAAGTGATGGGACCAGATGGGATACATCCAAGAATACTAAATAAACTTGGGGATGTTCTAGCAGCTCCACTAACTGATCTTTTCAATGCTTCTTTGGAGTCTGGAGTGGTCCCAGAGGACTGGAGAGAGGCACATGTGGTCCCTTTCCACAAAAGCGGAAGTAAAGATGAGGTTGAAAACTACAGGCTGGTTGGTTAGTCTAACCTCTGTGCTGAGTAAATTATTGGAAACACTGCTAAAGAGAGAATAGTGAGGTTTCTGGAGTCCCATGGATTGCAGGATCTGAAGCAGATCTTGTCAGACAAATCTGATTGATTTCTTTGGCTGGGTCACCAGGGATTTGGACAGAGGGGAGTGCTCTAGATGTTGCATACTTAGATTTCAGAAAAGCCTTTGACACCGTTTCACACAGGCAGCCTTTAAGCAAACTGGCGGCAAAGGATACAGGTAGATGGAGCACATTCTGAGGAGGAGGTGGTTACCAGTGGTGTGCCGCAAGGATCTGTCCTTAGTCCGATTCTTTTTAACATCTTTGTTAGTGATATTGCAAAAGTGTTGTTGGGCAAGGTTTGCCTGTTTGTGGATGATACCAAAATCTACAATAGAGCAGACACCCAGGAAGGAGTAGATAACATGAGGAGGGACCTCGCTAAGCTTGAAGAATAGTTTAGAATTTGGCAACTGAGGTTTAATGCTAAAAAATGCAGGGTCATGCATTTGGGCTGCAAAACTCCAAGGGAGTGGTACAGTGTAGGGGGTGAAGTACTTCTGTCTACAAAAGAAGAGTGAGACATGGACGTGATTGTGTCTGACAATCTTAAATTAAACAAATAGAAAAGGTGACAGTAAAAGCCAGAATGATGCTTGGGTGCATAGGGAGAGGAATGGACATCTGAAAAAAGGAGGTGATAGTGCCTCTGTATAAGTCTCTGATGTGACGACCTCATTTGGAGTATTGTGTGCAGTTCTGGAGAGCACACCTTCAAAAGGATATAAACAGTTTGGAGTCGATGCAGAGGGTGGCTACTAAAATGGTTAGTGGTCTTCGTTATAAAGTATACAATGACAGACTTAAGGATCTTAATATGTATACTTTAAAGGAAAGGTGGGATAGAGGAGATATGATAGAGATATTTAAATACCTCCGTGGCATAAATGCACAGGAGGATAATCTGTTTCGATTAAAAGCAATCTCTGCTACAAGGAGACATATGATGAGGGTGAAAGGGGATAGACTCAGGAGTAATATACGGAAATATTTCTTTACGGAAAAAATGGTAGATGCATGGAATAGTCTCCCAATGGAGGTGGTAGAGACGAGGACAGTATCTGAATTCAAAAAAGCATGGGAGAAAGAGGATCTCTAAAGGTAAAAAGGGACTATTGTTGTTGATATGGAAGGACAGACTAGATAGACCATGTGGTCTTTTTCTGCCTTCATGTTTCTGTCTCTAGGTAGGTGAACCATTTCCTTGTTTAGAAGAAAAAAGTGCATTGTATATCCTGTGAACACAAACAGATGTTGATAGAATCAGGTTTCTGTGTGCAGAACAGTTATGCTGACATGCATGCTGGTTTGCTGGAAGGCACGTCTAAATCTATTTATATATCAACGTAACTGCATTGTCTCATTTCTAATTTGCTTTTTGTACTGTGCCTTAAGAAAATTGAGGTGATACACTCATTTTTTTTTAAATTTAGTATCACAGGTAACCAGTGTTAGCAAAGATAGTATAGATATTTGACTGTCCATTAGCATACCTAGGCTTGGCAACCATCCTGGAATTCTTGGAAGACGATGTCTGGCCCTCAGATCTTGTTAGATATAGTTTATAACATGGTCACGCCTTTATTCCCTAGCTAATGTTAAGCTTTTTTTTTCTAGCTGGCCTTAATAGAAGCAGTGCAGCTGGCAGGGATCCCAAGGCCCCACTAGCTTAAAAAAACAAAAACTATAGTCACTACTAGCAGGGGGAGCCGTGAAATCCACGCCGCAAACACATTGGGTATTTGTGAGTGGTAATTTCTGATATTGTTTTCATGAGATGAAGAGGTGCCACCCATGAATACTGAGCATGCTTGCAGGGCTGGCACTGTAAGGAGCCAAAGCAGTGGGTAGCATATTCCCCCACGTTAGTAATATCAGGGAGGAGTGGCCTAATGGTTGGGGCAAGGTACCTCAGGCTGGAAGGTTGGGGGTTCAAATCCCACTAGAGGACAGCAACCTTGGGCCGGAAGAACTGGGGTTTCTAGTCCCGCAGGTGCTCCTTGTGGTCTTGGGCAAGCCACTTAACCCTCCATTGCCCATGTTCCCTGTAAAATAGTTATCTCCACGTTATAATGCCCTGTTCAATGTAATTTCAGTTTGTTCAATGTAAACCGCACTGATGCAGAATAGCGCGGTATATAAGAGAATATAAATAAAATAAATAAATATGAGAAGGGCAGAAAGAAAAGTGGCAGATGTTGATTAAGAGGTGTGAAATGCAGGGGCGACTCCTAAGAGGGACAGGTGATGGTGGGGAGGAAGAGGGAGAACAGAGATGCTGAGAGAGGAAGGGGAGAAGAGGAGGGCAGATGCTGGGGAAGGGACAGCAGGGTGCTATGGAGGGAAGGAGGTTGGACAGACAAGAACATTTGCTGGGAAAGGGGGAGAGGAAGATGCAGAGGGGAATGGATACTTGGAAAAAGGGAAAAGGGGAGACACAGGTAGGAAAAGAGTCAAGGGAAGATAGGAAGAAGGTAGAGGGTCTAATGCTGGGAAAGGCAGAGAGGTAGAGGCTGTCAGGTAGTTGCTGGGAAAGAGGAAGAAAGGCAGGAGGGAGAATGCTAGTGAAAGGGGCAAATAATTTTGAATTTTGGGGAAAGAGCAGCGACTAAGGGATTGGGTGGGTGAGCAGAAGACTATAGGCTCAAGGATTGTGTGGTGACTGGAAAGCGAGTGGAGTGGTGATTGGGTAGGGTTGGAAAGTGGGGACTAAAAGTTTGGGTGGGGACTCTTAGAATAGGATGACAGCAGGGACTAAGCAACTGGGTGGGAATTGTGAGTAGGAGTGTTTTAAGTGGGCTTCAGAATATAACATGATGATGAAAGGTGGGGAGATGATGCAAATGATGTGCAGGGGCTGGGAAGGAGTTGAGCGTTAACAAAAAGGTACAGATAGCACTGGAAAGACTGGGAGACAGGAAAGGAATATATCTTTAAAGAGGAACAGAATTTAAATGGAGATGATAATTGGAATAGGAAGCTATTACCTCCTTTTTGTCCTCTTATTAAGAAAAACATGGTATGGAGGCAGAAGAGGAGCCAGGATTTGGAAAGGGATGAGAGGCACAGAAAGGTTGATGAGGGTTGGAGAGGGGGTGAGTACAGTGGATGGAACTGAGGTATTTCAAGTTATAGGAGGAGTAAAAGAGAGGGAGGAGAAAGGGAGAACTGAGAATAGAAGTTGAAAAGCCATCAGCAAGGTAAAAAAAAATGAAAAAAAGGGAAATTGAAGACTGGTGGGTGAAGAAAGGGAAAAATGAAGAATAAAACCCCTAACCATGGTCTTGATGGATTAAGATGTGTATTAGAACTATGTGCTAAACTTAAGTGACACAGCTTTATAATAATGCAATGTGTGCCTTCGAGTCAATGCTGACTTCTGGCAACTCAGCAGCTCCTGAGTTTTCTTGGTAGTATGACCGGAAGTATATTGCCAGGCCTTTCTTCTGAGGCAATTGAGCGTTAAGTGACTTGCCCAAGACCACAAGGTTCCAAGCCAGTATAGGGGGTGAAGTAGTTCTGTCCCCGAAAGAAAAGCAGGACCTGGACATGATTGTTTCTGATGATCTTAAGGTGGCTAAACAAGTAGAAAAGGCAACGGCAAAAACCAAAAGGCTGGTTGGGTGCATAAAGAAAGAAATGGTGATACCTCATTTGGAGTATTGTGTACAGTTCTGGAGACCACACCTTCAAAAGCATATAACCGAGAAGTGATCATAAAACTCCCATCTTACGGCACCCCCGTTGGCTTCCCTTCCATTGCAGGCATACCTTCAAAGTAATGCTTCTTACCTGTAAAGCCCTTAACAAGCGATCTTCTACCTCCCTTTCGGACCTCGTTCACCCCACCCCTTCGAATAGATCCAGAAGATCTGTAGCTGCTAATACACTCACCGTTCCTAACTATAACAAAATGATCCTGTGTGACCATGAACCGAGCCTTTATGTTTTATGCACCCACTCTGTGGAATGCCCTTCCTGTCTCTTTCCGGTCTATTTCTGATATCACACAATTTAGGAAGACTCTAAAGTGTCACCTTTTCAATCAGTACTTTTCTCATGCTGGTGACATCATATAGCTCAATTCACCCTTCTTGTCTATCATGTTGTTACCATATCCGTTATTATAATTACTCTGCTTAGTTACTCACCCTGTTTTATTCCAAGTTGTTTTTGCCTGTTCTCTGTAAAGTTCAATGTAGGATTTTTACTGCATTGTACAAATTTATTGTTTATTGTAAACCGCGCTGATTCTTAAGAGTGCGGTATAAAAAAAAAGAATTAAATAAATAAATAACCAAGATGATTTTGGTGCAGAAGGTGGCTACCAAAATGGTCAGTGAGCTTCAGTGTAAGGCATATGGGGACAGATTTAATGATCTCAATATGTATACTTTGGAGGAAAGACGGGAGAGGAGACATATGATACAGATGTTTAAATTCTTCTGTGGCATAAATGCACAGGGGGAGAGCATTTTTTAATTGAAAGAGAACTCTGCAATGAGGAGGCGTGGGATGAAGGTGAAAGGGGATTGACTCAGGCGTAATATGTGGAACCGTTTCTTTATGGACAGAGTGATAAATGTATGGAGCAGTCTCCCAGTATCTGAATTCAAGAAAGCATGGGACAAACACAGAAGATATCTAATGGTAAAAAAGGACTGTAATAGTTGGTATGGAAGAGTAGACTGGATAGGCCATATGGTCTTTATCTGCTGTCATGTTTCTATGTTAAGTCTATTTTATAAAGGCAATATGGGCTGTTATCAAACAGGGTCCCAGAACCAGTCCCAGCAGAATGCAAATGCCCATTCACAAATTTATACCTACTCTGAAAAAGTTATAGATGTGTACATGTACGCTACAGAGTTAATTTCATGAAATCATTCCCACACATATGTAGTCGCATATACACATGTAAATAGCCTCTTATAAACTACCAACTGACCTAAAAATGTATTCTCCAGGACCAAGCAGGAAGTCAGTCCTCACATATGGATGACATCAACGTCGATGGAGCCCTTGCGGAGCATTTCCCCAGCTTTCTATGAAAGCCTTTGGGAATGCAGGCATGCATGTGCGGTCCCCTTCCCGCCTAAAGGTGCCATCTTGCTCAGTCTCACTTTTTCCGTGAAGCCCATCGGACGTGTGTCCTAGTCCTCCCGGAAAATAGTTGGATTTTTTTGCGATTCCTTCGCTATTTTTTCTCCGGTTCGACGCCGGTTCTCCTCCCGCCGGGTTCGGTACACCAGTATCGAGCCCGATCTTATTTTATCGGTTTTTGCCCTTCGTGGCTGGCGTTCGCGCCCTTTTTTTCTTTTTCCCTGGAAAGCCAGTCCTTTGACCTCGCGGGGCCTCTTTTTTCCCCGATGGCTTCCAGTGGTTTCAAAAAGTGTGATCGGTGCAAGAAACTAATGTCTCTCACCAACACACGCGACTGCTGCCTTCGGTGCCTGGGTCCTGACCATGATCCTAAGATCTGTGGACCATGTGGAAAGATGTCTTCCAAGGTGCTTCGAAGTCGTCAGCACCAAAAGGAAAGGCTTTTCTCCGACTCGGCCTCCGGCCAGGCCCGGACCTTGTCTGAGGCCTCGACATCTCGGGAATCTGATCCCGAGCACCGTTGGGGCTCCTCGGACAGGGGGTCCCCCGACCGGGAACGACAGAGGAAAAAGCGGCTCGCGAGGGCGTCATCGGAGGAGGTCCCTGGCTCCTCGAGAGCTAGGTCTCAGACCCCCGACCGCCGCCCCGGGCCCGTGGGACAGGAGAAGCCTCCAAAAGTACCTCGTGTGGAGCCGGAGTCTGCTGGACACGTAAGTCCTGTAGTCCTCGTGGACTCTCCTCCCAGAGAGCCACTGCTGGGGCCCGAGTCGGTGGCTGCTGAGTCTCCTGAGCTGGGTCTCACCACCGGGACATCGACATCAAAGTCGACCCTGGAGACCGAGCCGATACTCGAGACCATGAAGGCTCGAAGTCGACCTCGGTCGCGGTCTCCCTCGACCTCCCGCTCGGGACCGAGGGTGTCGACGCCGGTGCCTTCGGCGTCGGGGCGGGTGCTCACAGGCCCCGCACGGTCGGAGCCCGATTCCTCATCGGACGAGTCCGCCTGGGAGATGGAGGATGAGGAGTCCCCCGACACCTTCCGGACTCGGTGCGTCCCTTCGGACTCACCGCAGTCTGAGCCCCAGAGTAGATCCCCTCTGGAGGATACCCGGTTCTCGGAGTTCGTCCGGGATATGGCCACCACGTTGGCTATCCCTGCGGACCTCGAGGAGGAGCCTCGAGCCCCTACAGTATGACTCTCCTCCGAAGGAGGCCTTTACTGTTCTGGTTCCTCCGATGCTGGAACGGCTCCTCTTCCGGATGTGGGAGGCAATTGCCTTGGCGCCGGTTCTAAGCAAGCAGGTCGATTCCATCTATCGACTCCGAAAGAGCCCTGGCTTTCAGAAGGCGCAGCTACCACACCATTCCATGGTGGTGGAATCGACCATGCATCGCCTGAAAAGTCAGAAGATGCACTCCGCGGTGCCCCCTGGCAGGGAGGCCCGGAACCTGAATGGTTTTGGTAGAAAGTGCTTCCAGGGCTCGATGCTTGCTTGCCGTGTCCAGTCTTACCAGCTGTACATGGGCATGTACTTGCGGGACCTGGCCAAGGAGCTGGCCGGGTTCTCTGCTGGTCTCTCTGGGGAACCCTTGCAGAGGTTCAAGTCCTTGTCCTCGGGGATACGGGAATGCTCCAAGTTTATGTCCCGCGCTGCCTACGATGGTTTTGAGGCTTCGGCCCGTGTTGCGGCAGCCGGCATTGCGGCTCGACGCCAGGCATGGCTGCAGTCATTGGACCTCGAGCAATGGGTTCAGGACAAGTTGGTCGATGTCCCTTGCCGAGGTGAGAACCTTTTTGGCAAGCCCATGACCGAGAAGGCCGCACAGCTCGAAACCGAGCACCTCACGAGGACAAGGCTGTCTAGAAAGACTTCTGCCCCTTCTCACAAGAAGAAGGGCTCGGGTAAAAAGCCCTTTTACCCGAGGAAGGGCACTGCCTACAAACAGTACCCACAGTACAAGGCCTCCCAAGCTCCTCCTCAGGGTCAGCAGGCCAAGGGGCAGGATAATGGGCCCTGTAGGCAGAGGACTCCCAAGCCTCCGGCCCCTGCTCCCACTCAGCAGGGTGTAGGTTTTTGACTCCTTAGGCATAGCCTCTCCGTCCCTGCTCTCCCAACCCTGCACAGGAGGTCGACTTACCCTGTTTGCCCACAGGTGGCCACTCATCACTGGAGACAATTGGGTGCTAAGCATCGTCCATAAGGGCTATATGCTACACTTCCAACAGCTGCCGCCTCCATACTTTCCAGGGGAGCCTCCAAGGCCTCCCCTGCACACACATCTTCTCCTTCAGGAGCTCCAAGGTCTCTTGCGGGACAAGGCAGTGGAGCCTGTGCCTCCCTACCTCCAGGGTCAAGGGTTCTACTCCAGGTATTTTCTCGTACCCAAAAGAACCGGTGGCCTCCGGCCTATTCTCGACCTCAGAAATCTCAACAAGTTCCTAGAGAAAGAAAAATTCAAGATACTTACTCTTGGAACACTGCTGCCCTACCTCCAGCAGGGAGATTGGCTATGCTCCTTAGATTTAAAGGATGCGTACACTCACATCCTCATTCATCCAGACCACAGAAAGTACCTCAGGTTCATTGTGGGAGGAAACCATTATCAGTACAGAGTACTGCCTTTTGGCCTCACCTCCGCTCCCAGGGTCTTTACCAAATGCCTGGCAGTGGTGGCGGCCTACCTGAGTAATCAGGGTATCTTTGTCTTCCCCTATCTGGACGACTGGCTCATCAGGGGTCAGACGTGCCAGGAGGCCAGACAAGCTACCCTCCGAACGATTGCTCTTCTTCAAAACCTGGGGTTTGTCATAAAAGTCCACTTTGCTCCCCTCCCAGAACTTGGAGTTCATAGGGGCAAAGTTGGACTCTCTGCTGGCAAAGGCATTCTTGCCAGAAGACAGAGCCCAAAGACTGATAAACTTGGCAAACCAGTTTCTCAGCAGGTCACTGGTCTCCGACAGACTCTGCCTGAGGCTTCTTGGCCACATGGCTTCGACAGTACATGTGACCCCCAATGCCCGGCTCCATATGAGGCCTGCACAGTGGTGCCTTCGAGCTCAGTGGACACAGGCCACAGGCAGCCTCAGAGACAGAGTAAGGGTGTCCAGACAATTTCTGAACTCCCTCCGCTGGTGGCTACACCCACCCAATCTACTGAAAGGGGTGCCTTTTCAGATTCCTGGGTTTACAGTGGTGTTGACCACGGATGCCTCCCTGCAAGGCTGGGGGGCTCATTGTCTAGACAAGTGCACCCAGGGCCTGTGGTCTTGGGAGGCCACACAGCAGATCAATCTCCTGGAACTCAGGGCTATTCGTTTAGCCCTCAAGACTTTCTCTCAAACACTAGCTCATCAGTCTGTCCTAGTTCAAACAGACAACCAAGTAGCCATGTTTTATGTGAACAAGCAGGGCGGAACTGGGTCCAGGCTCCTTTGTCAGGAGGCACAGGACCTTTGCTTGTTTGCTCTCAGGCACAACATGCTCCTCAAGGCAGTGTATCTACCTGGCCAGGACAACTACCTGGCAGACAGGTTGAGCAGGATTCTGCAGCCCCACAAATGGCAGCTCCATCCCTTAGTGGTTCAGAAGATTTTCCTGAAATGGGGACTTCCAACCATAGATCTGTTTGCCAGTCCATTCGAACAAACAACTGACAAGGTTCTGTTCCAGGCAGCCGCATCCTCTGCGGCTGGCGGCAGATGCTTTTCTGATTTCCTGGTCCCAGGGCCTCCTGTATGCGTTTCCTCCCACGCCCCTGGTGGCCCGAACCCTGTTTAAAATTCTTCAGGACAAGGCCTCGGTCCTACTGGTGGCTCCCAGATGGCCGAGACAGCCTTGGTTTCCACTTCTGCTTCAGCTGGCAGTGGATCCCCCACTGCCTCTGGGGTTGCAACCCGACCTTCTCTCTCAGGATCAGGGTTCCCTTCTGCACCCCAATCTCAGAGCTCTCAATTTGATGGCATGGAGGCTGTAAGGGTAGTTTTGGCTCCCTGGGGCCTACCTCAGGAGGTTGAGGAGGTTGTCCTAGCCTCCAGAAAGCAGTCCACTAGGAAAACCTATGCCCTGAAATGGAAAAGGTTTTCTGTGTGGTGTCAGCTATGTACAGAAGAGCCCTTCTCCTGTGCTGTACCAGTGGTACTTCAGTACCTACTGCACTTATCAAATCAGGGACTTAAGTCCAATTCTTTTCGGGTCCACCACTCAGCTCTAGCAGCTCACCACTCACTAGTGGAGGGACATTCTCTGTCGGTTCACCCCTTGGTGTCCCGGTTTCTCAGAGGCTTGCTCTTGCTCAAGCCTCCAATCCGTCCTCCGGCTCCTGAGTGGGAGTTGAATGTGGTCTTGCAGCAACTGACTCGCCCACCTTTTGAGCCGATGGCTACTTGTCCTCTTCGCTTCCTGTCCTGGAAGACACTCTTCTTGGTAGCCCTAACCTCGGCCAGGCGAGTGAGTGAGCTTCAGGCCCTGGTCTGTGACAGGCCTTACACCCGCTTCTATAGGAACAGGGTAGTCCTTAGGACTCATCCAAAGTTCCTCCATAAAGTTGTCTCCTCCTTCCACCTTAACCAAGAGGTGGTTCTTCCAACATTCTTTCCTAGGCCTCATGCAAGCCAGGCTGAAGCAGTTCTGCATACCCTGGACTGTAGGAGGGCCTTATCCTTCTAGCTTGACCGTACGCAGGGACATAGAAGGGCTACTTAGCTCTTCATATCTTTTGACCCTAATAATTTGGGGTTAGCTGTGTCCAAGCGTACCTTGTCCATCTGGGTGGCTGACTGTATCACCTGGGCTTACAGGGCGGCTGACCTTCCTTTGCAGGGTCGGGTCACGGCCCATCGTGTCAGGGCAATGGCTGCCTCAGTGGCTCATCTCCGCTCTGTACTGTTGGTAGACATCTGCAGAGCTGCAACTTGGTCCTCAAGCCAGACTTTTGCGACCCATTACTGTCTGGAGAGGGAGTCCCGTAGGGACAGTGCTTTTGGCCAGGCAGTACTCCGGAATCTCTTTGAGGTTTAGGCAACTCCTGCCCTCCAGCCCTCCGTTGGGTTACCGGTGGAGGTTCTTTCAGTGAAAAGCCTTTCTTTGATGCTGGGACTAGAGGGAGTTCTCTTGTTCAGCCTGGGTTCCTTGGTAGCCCAGAGCTAGGGAGTCACCCATATGTGAGGACTGACTTCCTGCTTGGTCCTGGAGAAAGAGTAGTTACTCACCTGTAACAGGTGTTCTCCAGGAGCAGCAGGAATCAGTTCTCACAACCCTCCCGCCTCCCCTGGGAGTTGCAGTTGTATATAGTTTATTTTACTTTTTTGTGTGCTGTTTTTAGCTATGTCATTTGACTGAGCAAGATGGCACCTTTAGGCGGGAAGGGGACCGCGCATGTGTGCCTGCATTCCCAAAGGCTTTCATAGAAAGCTGGGGAAATGCTCTGCAAGGGCTCCATCGACGTTGATGTCACCCATATGTGAGAACTGATTCCTGCCGCTCCTGGAGAACACCTGTTACAGGTGAGTAACTACTCTTACTTTGCACATGGGTGGAGACTGAGTGGACAGTGTAAGTACACATTGTCACCAAGAGGGGGCGCTCTGATGTCCAGGTGTGCTGAACGCTTCGGTGCAGGTGTGCTCCCAACTACTCTGGCTGGCCACTGTTCGCACCAGCTGTTTCAGTCCTAAAGGCTTCACAGTAGTTGAGTGCCAGGGCAGTTCCCAGAACAACACTTAATAACTGCTGTGCCAATCTTGACCATAAGTCCTCAAGGTTGCATTGCACCAGTTATGACAGTGTCCCACCAGCACAGTTCATTCATCCTCTCTCATGTCTTAACAAAAGGAGATATTGTTCCAAGCACAAACCTCCCTTTAGTCCTGGCTGGTAACAGAAACAGGCCAAAGCAGAAAGCTTAGCACGGGCTTTACGAGCCCCTAATGTTACCTTTAAGCACTTTTAACGATCCTGCAAATGCAGGAAACTGATGTAAACGGCAGAAAAACTAGCACCCAACTAACTGCACACATATTTAAATGAACTTCAGTTATAATAAATCTCTTAAGCAGGGCTGGTAGGCAAATCATAGCGTCGCCTGATGCAGAGACAGGCGTAGAGGATTTCGCAACCAGCCACAGCGCCAAAATTTTACTTCAGGGTCTGAGTAGAAATAAACCTCTAATGTGTGCCCCCAACAGTATTTTCATAACACTAGGTGCTTTCCCCGATGCCTAGATCATCTCCTCAGATAATCAGGCATCGGGAAAGGTCCCCGATGCCATGAAAATACTGTCGGGACAATGCCCGACAATAAAATTATCCCTGGTGGTCCAGCGGCCCTGATCCCACCCCTCAACGGTATTTTGATGGCATCGGGAAAAGCTCCTGCTGCCATCAACATACTGTCGGGGGTGGGATCGGGGCCGCTGGTCCAACAGTGATAATTTTATTGTCAGGCACGGCCTCCAACAGTATTTTGATGACATCAAGAAAGGCCCCTGATGCCATCAAACTACTGTTGGGGCCCTTTCCCGATGCCATCAAAATACTGTTGGGAGTGTGATTGTGGCTGCTGGACCACTAGGGATAATTTTATTGTCGGGCACAGCCCCACAGTAAGTATTTTGATGGCATTGGAACTTTTCCGGTTGCCATCAAAATACTGTCGGGGGTGGGATCGGGGCCACTGGACTACCAGGGATAAATTTATTATCAGGCATGGCCCCCGACAATATTTTGATGCATCGGGGGCTTTTCCCAATGCCACGATTGTCCCCCAATGCCATCAAAATACTGTCGGAGCTGCTATGCAAATTATCCATGTAGTGCCAAGCAAGTCAAATTAGCGCAGACTTCTTGTGTGCATGTGTTTGGCTTGCTCTCCCAGTTTAATGCTGCGATGGCTCATTTGCATGTGCACAGTTAACACGGGAGTCATTTGCATGCCCTAACTTTGCTGCACCAAGTGTTATAAAATATGCAGGGCCAGGCTGTGTTTAAAGTTGTCTTCAGAGCGTGTCTAGCGCCAGTTTTCTGCATTGGCCTGAATGTCTGTCTTGAGTCTGTGGTGAACCTGATGTCAGTACTGGGAAAAATGATAGAAACCATTATAAAGAGCAAAATTACTGAACATGTAGATAGTCATGGCTTAATGGGAGACAGCCAACTTGGCTTTAGCCAAAGAAGGTCTTGTCTTACTAATCTCTTATGTTTTTTTGAAGGTGTGAATAAACAGGTAGACAAAGGTGAGTCAGTTGATATAGTGTATCTGGATTTTCAGAAAGCCTTTGACAAGATCCCTCATGAGAGACTCTTGGCGAGGGAGGAGTGGCTCAGTGGTTGGGACAGGTTACCTCAGGCTGGAGGGCCAGGGATTCAATTCCCACGTAGGGACAAGTAGCCTCAGGCCGGAGGGACTAGGGTCTCTAGTCCCATGGCCACTACTTGTGGCCTTGGGCAAGCCACTTAACCCTCGATTGCCTCAGGTACACTTAGATTGTGAGCCCTTCGGGGACAAGGGAATAAATAGTGCCTGTTAGCATATATCTGTAAATCACTTTGACCCAGTGAAAAGCAGTATATAAGCACAGCTAAATAAATAAATAAAAAATAAATAAAAAGTCATGGGACAGGAAGCAGCGTACTATTGTAGATCAGGAATTGGTTAAAAGATAGAAAGCAGAGGTTAGGGCTAAATGGCCAATTTTCCCAATGGAGAAAGGTGACTAGTGGAGTACCCCAGGGATCTGTGTTGGGTCCACTGCTTTTAGACATATTCGTGAATAACGAGTGAGATCATCATATTTGCAAATGACACAAAATTATTCAAAGTTGTTAAAACCCATGAGGATTGTGAAAAATTGCAAGAGGACCTTGATAAATTGGAAGACTGGGCATCCAAATGGCAGACAAAATTTAATGTGGACAAGTGCAAAGTTATGCATCTAGGAAAGAACAACCCAAGCTATGATTACATGATGCAAGGTTCCACATTAGGAACAACCACCCAGGAAAAAGATTTAGGAGTCATCGTGGATAACATGTTGGAACCCTCCATCCAGTGTGTACGGCGGTCAAGAGAGCAAATAGAATGCTAGGTATCATAAGGAAAGGAATGGCGAATAAAACAAAGGATATTATAATGCCTCTGTATTGTTCCATGGTGCGACCAACCTTGAATATTGTGTGCAATTCTGGTCACCATTTCTTCAAAAGGATATAGCGTTATTAGAAAAGGTACAAAGAAGAGCCACCAAAATGATAAAGGGATGTAAGGATACTCCTATTAAGAGAGGCTAAAAGGTTAGGGCTCTTCAACCTGGAAAAGAGACAGCTGAGGGGAGATATGATAAAGGTCTATAAATTATTGAATGGAGTGGAACAAGTAAACGTAGATCGATTGTTTATGCCATCAAAATATAGAAAGACTAGGAGACATGCAATGAAACATAGAAACATGATGACAGAAAAAGACCACATGGCCTATCTAGTCTGTCCTTCCATAACAACAACTACAACAGTCCACTTTTTACCTTTAGAGATACTCTGTGTTGGTCCCATGCTTTTTTGAATTCAGTTACTGTCCTCATCTCTACCACCTCCACTGGGAGACTATTCCATGGATCCACTACTCTTTCTGTAAAGAAATATTTCCACATATCACTCCTGAATCTATCTCCCTTCACCCTCATCCCATGTCCCCTCGTAGCAGAACTTGCGTTCAATTGAAAGAGGCTCTCTCCCTGAACATTTATGCCACGATTGTATTCAATCAACTGTAAATCCTGTAACCCCATGTTTGCTGTGCACTATCTTCCCTCCCTAATCGAAATGTATATACTCTAATTACCGGCCGGTACAGCCAACTCCCCCATGTATAGCAACCGCTGCTGATCACTGGAAGCAGCGGGATACAAATGTACATTAAATAAATAAACATCTCAATCATATCACCTCTATCCCGCCTTTCCTCTAAGGTGTACATATTAAGATCCTTAAGTCTGTCCTCATATGCTTTACAATGAAGCCCATTAATCATTTTAGTAGCCACCCTCTGCACCGACTCCATCCTGTTCACATCCTTTTGAAGGTGCGGTCTCCAGAATTGCACACCATACTCCAAATGAGGTCGCACCAAAGAGTTATACAGAGGCATTATCACCTCCTTTTTTCTGCTAGCCATTCCTCTCCGTATGCACCCAAGCATCCTTCTAGCTTTTGCCGTCGCCTTTTCTACCTGTTTAGCTACTTTAAGATCATCAGACACAACCACGCCTAGGTCCCGCTCTTCTTTAGTGGACAAAAGTACTTCACCTCCTATACTGTATTGCTCCCTTGGATTGCTGCAGCCCAAATGCATGACCTTACATTTTTTAACATTAAATCCCAGCTGCCAAATTCTAGACCATTCTTCAAGCTTAGCTAGATCCCTCCTCATGTTATCTACACCTTCCTGGGTGTCTACTCTATTGCAGATTTTGGTATCATCTGCAAAGAGGCAAACCTTACCCGACAGCCCTTCCGCTATATCACTAACAAAGATGTTAAAAAGAATCGGACCAAGGACAGATCCCTGGGGCACACCACTGGTAACATCCTTCTCCTCAGAGTGAGCTCCATTTACTTGTACTCTTTGTCGCCTCCCACCCAACCAATTTCTAACCCAAGCAGTAACTTTAGGGTCCATCCCTAGGGTGCTCAGTTTGTTTATAAGTCGCCTGTGAGGAACAGTGTCAAAGGCTTTACTGAAATCTAAATACACCACATCTAGAGCTCTCCCTCGGTCCAACTCCCTGGTCATCCAGTCAAAGAAATCAATCAGATTTGTCTGACAAGACCTGCCTCTGGTGAATCCATGCTGCCTCGGATCCTGTAATCCGCTGGACTCCAGAAACCTCACTATTTTCTCTTTCAGCAGCGTTTCCAATAACTTACTCACCACCGAAGTTAAACTAACCGGCCTGTAGTTTTCAACCACATCCTTACTTCCGCTTTTGTGTAAAGGCACCACATGAGCCTCTCTCCAGTCCTTTGGCACCACTCCCGACTCCAACGAGGCATTGAAAAGGTCAGTCAGTGGAGTTGCTAGAACGTCCCCAAGTTCCCTCAGTATTCTAGGGTGTATCCCATCCGGTCCCATCGCTTTGTCTACTTTAAGTTGAGCTAGTTTCTCACAAACACAGTCTTCTGAAAATTGTTCAAGATGTCCCTCGCTTCTGTTCTTATTTGTGGTGTTTTCTGAGGTCCTGCTCCTGGTTCTTCATCTGTGAACACAGAACAAAAATATTTGTTAAGCAATTCCGCTTTATCTTTATCAGCTTCTACTTCCTTATCGTCTCTCCGGGCCAGTCCAGGGTACGATTGGGTTGCCAATCCCCTTCAGCAGCTGAGGACTGTAAAACTCCAAGTTTTGCTGACAGGCTAAGCCCCTCCCCCTGGTGATAGCTCCTCAGTCTTACAGTCCTCAGCAGCTGAATTGGACGCTTCGCTGACTGCCTCCCTGGCTGATGACATTGGTTTTTGTTATTTTGGTTGCTGTTGGCAGTAGATTGGCTCTAGCAGGGCTGTTTCTCTGCGTTATTTCCAGTGCTAACTAAAGTCTGTATAATTTAAAAAAAAAAAAAAAAAGGTGGACGTCCCGGGCTGCTCCGTTTAGAGCGGCGCTAGAAAGCAGAGCCTGTTTTCTTAAGGACTTGTTGTCTGCCATCTCGGGGAATTACTTCTGTGAGCCCAGTTGTCCCTTCCTCTCTCTGGCTTCCTCGTGCTTCGGCTCCCGCTAGCAGCGGGTAGCTCGACACACGCGTTTCAGCGCGTCTGTCAGGTGGGTGCTTTATTTCTTTCCGCGCCTCTGCCGCATGGTCGGGGATTGTGTTTGCCGGCACGCAGGGCTTAGCAGCGCCGATCACCGCGGGGGGGGGGGGGTTTCGGCGATTCGGGACCGTTTTGTTGTTTTCCACTTGCTCTGCCTAGCTTAGCGTTTTCATCCGAAGATGGAAATTAAATCTTCTATGGAGTCCGACAAGATTCTTCTCTCCTCAGAAAAGGCGGGAATGGCAGCCATTTTGCAAGAGCTGCCTGTTTCTCCCGCGGCCCACCATAAACCAGGAAAGAGAAAGGCCAAGACACATAAAGAATCGGCGGCTGTAATTCAGACCCCGCAGCCCCTGAAAGGGGCTCCGGAGGGGTTTTCCACTTTATTCTCTCCTGAATTTATTTTGCAGATGCATAAGGCTTTTCTTTTGAAGACGTCACAGACCAGCACTGCTGTTACAGGTTCGGAGGGGTTAGCGACTCCTCTCACAGCAGGGGCTGTCATGGACCCGGGAGAAGGTCCCTCCCAGTCCAGGTTGAAGCCTGAGTTAGATTTATTTGCTGCAGGAGAACAGAGCGGGCAGCCGTTAGAATTGGAGGACGGGGAAGTTCTCTCAGAGGCCTGTTTGGATCCTTGGCTAATGGAGCTGGAGGAGGGGAAGTTAGCTCCTGGCGAGGATCCTAACCTTTTTCGGGTTTTTCGCAAGGAAGAGCTCGGAGCGCTTATTGCGCAGTCTTTGGCGGCTCTGAATGTTGCTATGCCCGCGGTTTCTCAGGAGCCCTTGGAGGATCCGTTATTGCAGGGCTTTAAGACAGAACAACGCTGTTTCCCGGTACATCGTGTCATTAAACAGATGATTGACTCTGAGTGGGAGTGTCCTGAGGCTACGCTACGGGGTAGTCGAGCCTTAGGTCGCCTCTACCCGGTTCCGCAGGAGGACAGGGAATTGTTGAAAATGCCCAAAGTTGATGCTTTAGTGTCTGCAGTGACAAAAAAGACCACGATTCCTGTGTCCCTCGTCTGTGTCTCCCTCCCCCTCCTCTTGTTGATGTTTTTTCTTATACTTTGCTGTTTCTATTATCTGTCTCTCTGCTGTCCTTTTTAAGATTTTAACTGGCGTTCTTTTTAACTTTTCTGACAGCCTATGTTGTAACTGTTTTAATTTTTGTTTGTAAACCGCCCAGACGCCATTGGTATGGGGCGGTATAGAAAGCATTTTAAATAAACATAAACATAAACATAAAGATCTGCAGGATCGTAAGCTGGAGTTGCTCTTGAAGCAAGCCTTCGAAGCCACCGCTCTATCGTTGCAGGCTTCTATTTGTGGAGCGTATGTCTCCAGGGCGTCCATCCGTTGGCTGCAGGGTGAAGTCCCGTCGGATTCGGGCGTGAGTCCTTACGCAGAAGGGGCTAAGTTGGAGTCCGCGGCGGCTTACTTGGCGGATGCCTTCTATGATTTGGTCAGAATTGCTGCTAAGTCCATGGCTTCGCTGATAGCGGCCAGGCGTTTCCTTTGGTTGCGGAACTGGGCGGCTGATGCCTCCTCTAAGTCCCGCCTCAGTAGGCTCCCCTATAAAGGGAAGCTTCTCTTTGGAGAAGCCTTAGAGAAAATTGTCAAGGATCTCGGTGACTCCAAAGGGGGCCGGTTACCGGAAGATCGACTGAAGGTTGCTAAAGGAAGTATGCCGCAGCGGGGATCCGGTAGAGATTCTCGGAGATTCCGTGGGGCTCGGTTTGCTCCTTATTCTCGGGCACGTTTCCCTTCTCATGGTCCGTCCTTTCGCGGAGCCCGAGGTTTTGGTAGGGGCTATTTTTTGGCCCAGCAGTCCTCCGCTAAGAAACCACAATGAAGGTCGGCTGGTCCAGCCGGAGGTCCCGGTAGGCTGTCGCTTACAGGGTTTTCTTTCCGCCTGGACTGCCATAACGTCCGACCGGTGGGTACTGGACATAATTCGGAACGGCTACGCACTGGAGTTCGCTTGCCCATTACAAGAAGCTTTCATGATGTCCCCTTGTGGTCAGGGAACCATGGCAAAGGCTATTACCGAGACGTTGGAGCGCTTGTTGTTCCTACGGGCCGTGGTTCCCTTACCTCCCGCCCAGTGCGGCTTCGGTCGATACTCGATTTATTTCGTAGTCCCCAAGAAAGAGGGTTCTTTTCGGCCAATTCTCGACCTCAAGCACGTGAATCGTGCGTTGCGGGTGCCCCATTTTCGGATGGAGACGCTCCGCTCCGTCATTCGGGCAGTGCGTCCCGGGGAGTTTCTCTCGGCTATAGATCTCACGGAGGCTTATCTCCACATTCCGATTCGAGAGTCGCATCGCCGGTTTTTGCGCTTTGCAGTTCCCATGGGACATTTTCAATTCTGAGCCTTGCCTTTCGGTCTGGCTACGGCGCCCCGCACTTTCACGAAGGTCATGGTGGTGGTGGCGGTGGCTCTGCGAAAGGAGGGGATCAGAGTTCATCCCTACCTAGACGACTGGTTGATTCGAGCGGATTCGTTCCAGGACTCGGTCGCGGCTACTGCTCGGGTAGTCCAGCTCTTGGAGCAGCTCGGTTGGGTGATCAACCAAGCGAAGAGTCAGGTGTCTCTGGTGCAACAGCTAACATACCTGGGAGCTTCCTTCGACACGGAGCGAGGATCGGTCTTCTTGCCCGAGAGCAGGATAGAAAAATTGATAGGACAGATTCACACGTTTCTGCAGCTCCGGTCGCCGTCGGCATGGACCTACTTACAGCTGTTGGGATCCATGGCGGCGGCTCTGGACCTGGTGCCATGGGCAAGAGCATATATGAGACCACTTCAACAAGCACTGCTCTCTCGGTGGTCTCCGCAACATCATCCTCTTTCACAGCAGTTGCTCTGTCCGGAGGAGGTGCCCCACAGTCTTCTTTGGTGGCTGGAGCTCCGCCATCTTCGAGCGGGAGTGTCCTTGCAGGAGCCAAACTGGGTGCTGTTGACAACGGACGCAAGTCTTTCCGGCTGGGGAGCGCACTGTCAGTCTCAAGTAGCGCAGGGAGTCTGGTCTCCGGACGAGAGCTTGTGGTCGATCAATCGTTTGGAGCTCCGGGCGGTGCACCTTGTGCTGCTGCATTTCCAAAGGGTGCTCGAGGGCACAGCGGTTCGAGTGTTCTCCGACAACGTAACGACAGTCTCGTATATCAATCGCCAAGGCGGCACAGGCAGTGTGCCTTTGTTGGAGGAGAGCCAGGAGTTGATGCTATGGGCGGAGACTCATCTCGTTGCCTTGTCGGCGGCGCATGTGGCAGGCAAGGACAATGTGCAAGCCGATTTCCTCAGCCGCAACATTCTCGATCCCGGAGAGTGGGAGCTGAACGTGGCAGTGTTTTACGACATCACGCTGCGCTGGGGGCAGCCGGTGATGGATCTGATGGCGACTTGCGGCAATGCAAAAGCATCGCGGTTTTTCAGCAGACGCAGGGAGCGCATGTCGGAGGGCTTGGATGCCTTGGTGCAGCCTTGGCCGTCGGACGTTCTTCTCTATGTGTTTCCTCCGTGGCCGATGCTTGCTCGGGTCATCCAACGTATCTCGAGTCACGGGGGTCTGGTGATTCTCATTGCTCCGGATTGGCCTCGGCGTCCTTGGTATGCAGACCTCACTCGGCTGTTGATAGCTGCTCCCTGGCGTCTGCCCGATCGTCTCAACCTCTTGAGCCAGGGGCCCGTGTTGATGCGACAGGTGGATCGCTTCTTGCTTACGGCTTGGCTCTTGAAAGGGACCGCTTGAAGTGTAAGGGTTACTCAGATTCGGTGGTTTCCACCTTGTTACAGTCTAAGAAGGTTTCCACCTCCTTAACTTACGCGCGAGTGTGGCGAGTTTTTGAGACTTGGTGCGGCAAGCGTAGCATTGCCTCTAGAGAGGCTACCTTGCCACAACTCTTGTTGTTTCTTCAACATGGTTTGGAGAAGGGATTGGCCCTTAACACTCTCAAGGTGCACTTGGCAGCCTTTTCTTGTTTTCGGGGGGCTGTGCAGCGGCATAGGCTCTCGACTCATGTGGATGTGCTCCGTTTTTTTCGAGCGGCCAAGCTTCTTCGCCCTCCGGTACGTTCGGTAGTGCCTCCTTGGGATTTGAACTTAGTTCTGGAGGCTTTGACTCGCTCTCTCCCTTTGAAGTGCGTTCCTCGAGTGGTTTGAGGGAGCTTTCCTGGAAGACAGCGTTCTTGGTGGCGTTGTGTTCTGCTCGGCGGATTTCGGATTTGCAGGCTCTCTCTTGCAGAGAACCTTACCTTCAATTTTTGCCAGGTAGAGTGTTGCTCAGGCCGGTGCCTTCGTTTCTGCCTAAAGTGGTCTCGGATTTCCATGTTAATCAGTCTGTGGCATTGCCGGTTTTTCCACATCGGTCTGGGTCGCTGGTAAATCGCACGCTCCGGAACTTGGATTTAGCGCGCGTTCTGAAACAGTATCTTGCGGCTACTGAGTCTTTTCGTAAATTGGATCGCTTATTCGTCTTGTTTGTGGGGCCGCGTAAGGGTAACACGGCGTCGAAGGCTTCAATTGCCCGATGGGTGAAGCAGGCCATATCCGCGGCTTATGAAGCTAGCGGTCAGACACCGCCACTGGGACTCAGAGCGCATTCTACTCGAGCTCAAGCTACGTCTTGGGCTGAGTACGCCTTAGTTCCACCAGTGGATATCTGTAGAGCTGCGACTTGGTCTTCCCTGCATTCTTTTGCAAAGCACTATCGGTTGGACGTGCTCGCAAGGCAGGATGCCAAGGTCGGAGCTTCGGCGATTATCGCAGGACTTGCGGGTCCCTCCCAACTTTAGGTACTGCTTTGGTACTGCCCTATCGTACCCTGGACTGGCCCGGAGAGACGATAAGGAAGGAGAAATTAGGTCTTACCTGCTAATTGTCTTTCCTTGAGCTCTCTCCGGGCCAGTCCAGGGCCCACCCAGTATTCGTCTCAGTA
Source organism: Ichthyophis bannanicus (assembly GCA_033557465.1). Lineage (NCBI taxonomy): Eukaryota > Metazoa > Chordata > Amphibia > Gymnophiona > Ichthyophiidae > Ichthyophis > Ichthyophis bannanicus. Next base: position 158,002,806 of record CM066043.1, on the reverse strand, counting down.
TTTTCCGGGAGTTCCATTTCTCTGCGGGGTTACAGATTGTATGCTATTGCGTTCCTCTCAGAGGATATGGTTTTTCTTTAGGGGCTCCCGTCTATTCCTTCGATCTAATTTCGACATATTGAGGATATTTGAAAAATAAAAAAATAAAAAATACTGAATGAGTAAACCTATATAAAAAAAGAAAAAAAAAAAAAAAGAATCATTGTGGTTTTTGCGCCACAGGGTGCATATCTGCTTACAGCAGGGCTATCACTGAGAAATATAGCAGATATTCAGTATGCTTTGTTTCTTTAGGTTTTTTTTGCATTTGTTCTTGGCTGTTGGTTTTTGACTGCGTTACTTAAGCGGCTTTGTCAGTAGTAGACTGAGGAGCTGTCACCAGGGGGAGGGGCTTAGCCTGTCAGCAAAACTTGGAGTTTTACAGTCCTCAGCTGCTGAAGGGGATTGGCAACCCAATCGTACCCTGGACTGGCCCGGAGAGAGCTCAAGGAAAGACAATTAGCAGGTAAGACCTAATTTCTCCATATTCCCCCCCTGCACCCTTGAGTCTGACAATACCACTTTTGCCCTTCCTCTTCTCACTAATATATCTGAAAAATGTCTTATCCCCCCATTTTATTGCATTGGCTATTTCCTCCTCCTTTTGAATCTTTGCCTTCTTGACTACTTTGCTAACTTCTCTAAGTTTTTCCAAATACAGATGCCTGTCTTCCTCTCTCTGTGATCTCTTATATTTCATGAAGGCCTCCCTCTTTTTCTTCACTTTTTCAGCTACTTCCTTCGAAAACCATAGCGGTCTCCTGTTCCTTTTGCCTTTATTTACCATTTTAACAAAAAGGTTGGTTGCCCTTAAAATACCCCCTTTCAGTTTTGCCCACTGTTTTTCTACATCCCCCAGCTGTTCCCATCCCATTAACAACTCCCTGAGGTATTGGCCCATCTTCGCAAAGTTAGTCTTCCTAAAGTCTAAGATCCTCACCTTGGAATGGATTCTAACAGCCCTAGTCCTAATACTGAACCACACCATCTGGTGATCACTGGATGCAAAATGATCTCCCACTACAACATCAGAAACACTTTCACCATTGGTAAGCACCAAGTCCAGTATGGCCCCTTCACATGTGGGTTCTGTTACCAATTGCCTGAATAGTTCTCCCTGTAGAGAATCCAGGATCTCCTTACTTCTAGATGAAGCTACAGGATAACCTATTTAAGACTACTAAGAGAAAATATATTTTCTCTCAACGTGTAATCAAACTCTGGAATTCGTTACTGGAGGATGTAGTAAAAGCTGTTAGTGTAGCCGAGTTTAAAAAAGGTTTGGATAAGTTCCTGGAGGAAAGGTCCATAAACCATTATTAAAGGGGTCCCGGGATATCCACTGCTTGCCCCTTTACAAGCATTGTGGAACCTGTGTCTTTTGGGGAAACAGCTAGCTACTTGTGACCTAGATTGGCCAATGTTGGAATCAGGATTCTGCTCTTGATGGACCTTGGTCTGACCCAGTATGGCATATCTTATGCTCTTATGTCCATGCCACAATTTCCATGCAGCTTCAGTAAAACTCAGCCCTTATTCGTCTTCTGCATGCCTGCCCTCCCTCCCAGACAGCTTTCCCTCTCCCTCTTCAGTGGGTTTTTTATCTCACACAGCAGAAAGCAAGACAAACAGGTAAGTCCACAAACATGCAGAGTTTTAACCGTTGCCCAGCAGTGCAGGAATCAACAAGGTAAGTTCAATGATCACTGGACTTTATCCCCAAAACAGTCCCTAAATGCACATAAAGGAGCATTCCATATGTTCATTACCTTGGGGGATTTTTCAGTGCAGCTTATACCAGGTCCAGCTTTTCTCCACTCAGCCAGGTGATCTTGACCCAGCTCCACTCCTGGGTTTCTTTCCACGAACACTGAGTTTTCTGCTCTGGGAGACTCCATCCAGCTCCACACTCTCCTGGTGTTCCCCCCTTAATTGAATTACCAGGGGCTTTATCTTTGGTAGGGGCCTTCCTCTCCCAAGGGATTCTGGGACATGTAGTGTGCTTTGTGTATCTGACCCTGCCACAGCATGTAGATTATAAAATACGGTAATCTGCGTATGTACCAAACAAACGTATGGACATTTAAACCTCTTCCAGGGCAGATATAAATGTCTGCACCTTCAGTAAGGGTGCATGTTGTGCAACTTACACTAGTAAATTTATAAAGGCACATAGGTACCTATGTGTCTTTTTTAAAATTGCACCAAAGTATGCACTTATTTTCATGCTTAAAGTTGGTACCCCTTATAAAATTACCCTCTATGAATGTACCCACTACTACTACTACTACTAATCATTTATATAGTGCCACAAGGCATACACAGCACTGTACAGACACATATGAGAGATGGTCTCTGCTCATTAGAGCTTACAATCTAATCAAGACAGATAGATGAGAATAAGGGTAAAAAGGAAGGAAAGGGGACACAAGAAAAACAAGAGATCGGGATCCAAAAGAAGCCTCAAAGCGGTAAGCTTTTAGCATGGATTTTAAAAGGGGAAAGATGAAGGCTGACGTATAGATTCGGGTAGTTTGTTCCAGGCATAAGGAGCAGTAAGGTGAAAGGAACGGAGACTAGAGTTAGCAGTAGAAGAAAAGGGCATAGAGAGATGCAGGCCCATAGAAGAGCAGAATTTCACATTGAGGGGTGTAGGGATAGAGGAAGGGTAATGAGGAGCAATGGAATGAATACTTTTATAGGTCAGAAGGAGAAGCTTGAATTGGATACGGAAATGGAAGGGGAGCCAATGAAGGGATATATGAGTATATTGGGCTGGCAGTAGATTAGTCGCGCAGCAGAGTTCTGAATAGATTGAGGGGAGAGAGGTGACTCAAAGGAAGACAAGCAAGGAGGAGGTTGCAATAGTCGAGATGGGAGGTGACTAAAGAGTGGATAAGTGTTTTAGTAGTGGGTTCAGAAAGAAGGGGGCTAATTTTGTTAATGTTGTAGAGAAAGAAACGACAGGTTTTAGCTATCTGTTGGATATGTGTGGAGAAGGAGAGGGAGGAGTCAAAGATGACACCAAGGTTGCGGGCAGAGGAAACAGGAAGTATAAGGGTGTTATCTACAGAGATAGAGAAAGGAGGAAGGGGGAGGAGAGTTTAGGGGGGAAAAATAAGAAGTTTGGTTTTGGCCATGGTGAATTCAAACGGCGGTGAGACATACAGGCAGCGATGTCAGATAGACAAGCAGAGATATGAGACTGGAGTGTCAGAGAAATATCAGGTGTAGATAGATAGATCTGTGAATCATCAGCATAAAAATGATATTACTTGCATATTTTATAGGATTTTCATGTAAATTTTAACACTGCCTATTCTCTACCAAGGCTATATCGTCAGGAATGCCCACACACAGATCACGTAATAGTAGAAATACACTTTGTGTGTCTACTTTTTATGGATGGCCCATATGAGGATAATTTTATAAAATCAAGCCTGTGACTATGTATTCTCATGTGCCTATTTTACATCATCAAATACATGCATACTTGCAGGGCTGATGCTACCCGGTAAGCAATGTAAGCAGGGCAGGAGGGTGATAATGTTCAAGGGCACTGTGCCCTGCAGCGCAATGGTGTTCAGGACCTGTGGGAACAGCCTGTACCACAGGCTGAAGAAGGCCATGATTGCGGAGAGCAGCGTATTGATATTCTGCTCATCTGTCCATTGGACAAGCTGTTCCCTTGGGTACTGAACACCATTATGCTGCTCTCCGTGATCGCTGCCTTCTCTTCTTCAGCCTGTGGGACCAGCTGCTCCTGCGGGCACTGAAGAAGGCCACGATCACAGCCAGTAATGCAATACTGTGCAGTGCCCGTGGATACAGCCTGTCCCATGGCCCAATGAGCAGAACACCAATACGCTGTTCTCTGCAATCTCAGCTGCCTTCAGTGCCCGCGGGAGCAGGCTGCTGAAGAGATGCTGGGGCCAGAGATGCACAGGAGATAGAAGGGACAAATTTAAAGGGGCAGTGGGTTTGATAAAGAAAGATAGGGGGAAGGGAATGGAGAGTAAGATGGAGGGAGAAAGGGAAACAGGCTGGGAAGGGAACAGAGTTGGGGAGAGGTAACAGGAGAAGGTCTGCAGGGAGTGGTGTAAGATTGCAAGGGTTGCAATCTTGCAATCCACAAGGGATGCACAGCATCGGTGGGAACAACTAAAGAACTGTACCAGAGCCACCACGCTACTCTAACCCCCAATCGGCATTGCACAAGCCAGTAGGAAGCAGGACTCCTCCCCGCTCCCCTGCACAAAGCCAATCGGAGGCCCAGGACCTACTTTAAAGCACAATATGGGCGGGCACACCCGCGCCTGAGGGCCTTGCCAGAGGGCCGTTTTGCATGGCCCTTAGGCGGGGAACGCTGGCGGGAATCAAAACAACGGCAGAAGAGCACCTTAGCCAAGGTTAGTCCAATGTGCCTATAACTGAACTTGGCTAGCACAAACCCCCCACATTACTTCTCTAGTCAATCCTCTAACCTAGGTCTATCCTTACGTTGTACAGCCTAGCTCCTGCCAGCTGCCCAACAACATTGGATTGTCCTTCAGTCTGTATGGATTACTATGCTGAAATGTTAAATGCTTTCATCTCCAATGTGTTCTAGATAGCCTAGTCATTTCACTGTAACTCATTATCTCCAGGAACAAGCAGGAATGTAGTCTTCACATATGGGTATCGTCGGTACCGACGGAGCCTGCTGGGAATGCTCCCCAGCATCCAATAGGAACGCTTTTGGGAGCATCCCTCAGCACATGTGCGCTGCCTTCCTGCCTTTCCAACTGTCCCTCTTCAGTTCTTCGTTTTCCGCGGAGCCGACAGGTCACATACCCTATCACCGCAGAAAATTTCTTCTTTAAACTGTTTTTCTTGTGGTCGCGCCTGCCTCCACTCAACGCCTACCAGTACCGCCGGTTCTCTTTACTTCTTTTAAAAAAAAAAAAAAATCTACTTCTGAAGTGTTTCTCTTCAGAAACTTTTTCTTGTTGGTGCTAGGTGCCATTTTGGGCATTAGGCCCCATTTTCCTCAAAAATGGAAAAACCAGCTAGTGGTTTTAAAAAATATACTAAGTGTGGCGGTACCATTTCCGTCACCAACACCCATGACTGGTGTCTTCAATGTTTAGGCCCTGACCATTCTCCATCGGAATGTCTCTCTTGTATGGGGATGACAAAAAGAGGAAGACAGAACCGGGCTGCAAAGCTCGGTACCCTCTTTTCTTCAGATACAATGTCCATTGCATCGACGTCTTCCAGAGCCTCATCTTCCTCCCATGGATCTCAGGTAACTAAACATAAGAGCCGGTCCTCAAAGGGTAGATCTCCTGCTAAGCATCGAGAAGCCATTGGTATTGCCCTTGAGGAAACTACACCGGCAAAACAGCCCTGGCGGGAGGCTTCGGCCTCCAAAGCACTAATGGGGCTCCAGGATGTTCTCGAGGCCTCGACCTCGGCAGAACTACTGGTGCCATGTTAAGGGGTTCCGGCCACTTCTACCGGTACCGACACTCAGGTATCAGCAGCATCGATAGACCAGAGATTCCATCGCTATCGAACGCAGTCTTGCAGCTCTCCTTACACCTGTGATACCGTTGACACCGCTACCGACGTTCAACGGGCACCGGTACCAATACTGATGCCAGTACCAGCACCGGTGCCCATACCGGTACTAGCACCGACGGAACCGGCCCCGGTGGGAGTTCTGCCCATGCCGACTTTTTCAGGCATCGACAGATTGGTACCGGACCAACTCGTTGCCGACTTTGATCGATACCGATACCATGCTTTGCATGAACATCCGGATCAGAGATATTTCGAATCTTCCGATTCCGATGACTCGGATAACTCTGCCGGTACCAGAGTACTTCTGCCGGAAGACTCCTCTTCTCCTCAACACAGAATGTCTCCTCCGGAGGACATGTCGTTTCAGGATTTTATGCGTGATGTGGCCCGAGGCCTATCAATCACGGTAGCTCCTGAAAAAGAACCTAGAGCAAAGGAAGTGGAGATACTCCAATACCCTAAAGCTCCCAAAGAGGCAACTACTCTGCCCATTCATGAAATTCTTCATGATTTGATGCTCAGAATGTGGGAAATACTTTTGGCCACATCTCCTCATTCTAGGAGACTCAATACCATGTATCGAGTTCCACCATGTCCTAGTTTTCAAAAGACTCAGCTGCCACACCATTCAATGGTAGTGGAATCAGCCATGCATAGGATGAAAAGTGAAAAAAGACATGCATCCAATCCTCCAGGTCGTGAATGCAGGACTCTTGACGCCTTTGGGCGTCAAACATTTCAGGCTTCCATGCTTTCAGCTAGGATCAGCTCATATATTTTATATATGGGAATGTTCCTCAAGGAAGTCACAGGAGACTTGGAGCTCATGAGCCCCCTTCTCCCTAATGACAAATGACAAGACTTCCTTACTCTTGTCAAGCATGCTCAAGACGTTTCCAAGTTTGTAAATCATGCAGCCTTTGACTGCTTTGAATGAATCAGCAGAAATTCTGCTATTGCCATTGGTGCACGTCAAATTGCCTGGCTTCAGGCATCAGACTTGGAGATTTGGGTACAGGACAAATTAGGGAACATCCCTTGTACAGGAGAAAACCTCTTTGGCAAGAATTGGCAGGAGAAGGCTAATGAGATAGATGCTGACAATATTACTTTAGACAGATTGTCAAAATCTACAGCCACTCCAGCCAAAAAGAAACCCTATAAAAAAACCTTTTTCAGCAAAAAGAGGAAGTTTTATCCATCCTATACCCAACAAGGGCAAGCTCAGGGTCAAGTTGCCCAAAAGGGACAACAGCAACAATCCAGACAACAAAAGAAGCCAAAAGGCCCGAGAGCTCAACCAGCTCCACAGGCTCAGCCCCCTCAAGGGCTTTGACTCCTTCCTAGAGAGCTTAGCTTTCCTGCCTCTGAAGGGTCCAGAACCCCTAAACATTCCAGGCAGGTTGTGTCATTTTGTCAACAGATGGCACCAAATAACAGCAGAAAATTGGATTCTGTCCATTGTAGGGGAGGGGTACAAGCTTCATTTTCACAGCATGCCCCCTCCTACAATCGTAAGACAGTTCAATTCCCAAACCTCTCCAGACAATCTACTGGGTCACGAGGTCTCAACACTCCTTGCTCAGGAAGCAATAGAGGAAGTACCCATTTCCCAACAGGGTACAGGGTTCTACTCCCCCTATTTTCTTATTCCAAAGAAAACAGGAGGACACAGACCCATTCTAGACCTCAGAGAATTGAACAAATATCTGTTCCGAGAAAAGTTCAAAATGATTTCTCTGGGAAATCTTCTGCAATACCTTCAAAATCAGGATTGGCTTTGCTCTCTAGATCTAAAGGATGCATATACTCATATTCTGATCCATCCAGATCACAGGAAATTCTTACAAATCCTTTTCAAGGGAAAACATTTCCAATACAGGGTTCTTCCCTTTGGTCTGGCTTTGGCACCAAGAGTATTCACGAAATGCATGGCAGTAGTAGCTGCATTTCTGCGAACCCTAGGAATATTCGTCTTCCCTTACTTAGACGACTGGCTCATTCGAGCCCCCACGGTTCCAGAGGCCAGCTCTGCACTGTCTCGCACAATGCAAATCCTTCAATACTTGGGATTGGTCATAAACCTTCCAAAATCCCAACTTGCTCCGTCTCAGTCCCTGGAGTTCATAGGAGCTCGTTTAGATACCAGACAGTCAAGGGCTTTTCTCCCACAACCCCGCTGTCTTTGCATAGTGCAGCTAGCTTCTCAATCAGCAGTGAAGTCCTCCTTAACTGCTCGAGAACTACTATAACTATTGGGACATATGGCATCCATGGTTCATGTGGTTCCCTATGCTCACCTTCATGTGCGAGCAGCCCAGTGGACCCTATCCACACAGTGGACACAGGCCACAGGACATCTGTCGGACAAGATATCAAACTCACAATGACTGATTTTGTCGGGTCTCCTTTCCAGCAACTCCTATTCCAGGCCACTCTAACAACAGATGCATCACAGGTGGGATGGGGAGTACACCTGCAACATCTCTCTACCCAGGGTATCTGGACTCCACAGGAGGCTTGTCTTCACATAAACCTCCTGGAACTCAGAGCAATCTGTCTAGCTCTGTGAGTATTCCATGCCCAGCTCAGCTACAAGACAGTCCTAGTCCAAACAGACAATCAAGTAGCCATGTTCTACGTGAACAAGTAGGGCGGAACAGGCTCTCTGTCGTTATGCAACGAAGCTTTATGACTATGGGCCCTCGCCAGAGAGCATCAAATTCACCTTCTCATGATGTATCTTCCAGGCATTCAAAAACTTTGGGCAGATAAACTCAGCCGAGTACTGCTGCCTCACGAATGGTCTCTCCACATAGACCAGGTGGCCAAAATATTTCAGATCTGGAGAACCCCAGACATAGACCTATTTGCAAGTCCACTGAATGCCAAACTTCCCCGGTTCTGTTCCAGAATTCCAGCTCAAAATTGCCAGGCAAGCGACGCCTTCCTTCTTCACTGGGGTCACGACTTCCCCTATGCCTTCCCACCCATTCCCCTCATCCCCAAAACACTCTTCAAGCTTCAGAGAGACAGGGGTCGTATGATCCTCATAGCGCCACGGTGGCCACGCCAAACGTGGTATCCCCTGCTCCTACATCTCTCTCAAGCTGCACCTCTGGAGTTAGGGTGTGCTCCAGATTTTCTCTCCCAAGAGAACGGGATGCTATGGCACCCGGATCCCCAGTCTCTGCATCTCAGGGTCTGGTTGCTGAAAGCTTAGACCTTCAGGATCTCAACCTTTCCCAACAGGTAAAAGATATCCTTCAGGCTTCTAGAAAACCTTCCACAAGACGCTCTTACGCCTTCAAGTGGAAACGTTTTACTATATATCTATATAAGTACTATATACTTATCCTGTATATATGTATTTATGTATATATGTAAATGAACTCCCCCATAGCTAAGAAGTGTTAACTCTGTATGATGTGCTTTTCTGACAATCTGTATGTAAACAAAATTTGTACCTGCCTTGATTCGGCAGTTTCACAATAGTAATCCTACCCGCTTCTGATCGCTGGAAGGAGCGGGCTACAAATGCTTGCTAAATAAATAAATAAAATAAAAATATATGGTGTTCACAGAAGGGGTTAAACCCCTTATGATACTTTTGGAATCAATACTAGAGTATCTACTTCATTTATCAAATTCTGATCTAAATTCAGTAAGAGTCCATCTTAGTGCAATTGCAGCTTCCTATAAACCTCTAAATGGACAACCAATTTCCTCTCATCCACTTAATAGAAGACCTCTCATAAATCTTGATATAACAAAGCCTCCCATCAGGCCACCACCGGTGGCATAGGATTTATACCCAGTTCTCGGGCAGCTCATGAAACCGCCCTTTGAACCTTTAGCCACTACAACCCTAAAGCTTTTGTCCTGGAAGGTCATCTTCCTAATTGCAATCACCTCTGCACGTTGCATTAGTGAATTACAAGTTTTAGTGGCTGATCCTTCTTATACTAGGTTTCATCATGATAAGGTTGTTCTCAGAACTCATCCACACTTTATGCCAAAGGTGATTTCGCCTTTTCATTTAAATCAATCGATTTATCTTCCTGTATTCTTTCCGAGGCCTCATGCCTCTAATGCAGAAAGGAACCTCCATACTTTGGATTGTAAAAGAGCCTTGGCTTTTTACCTACAAAGAACACAGCAACATAGAAGGTCTTCTCAACTTTTTATTGTTTTTGATTCTAGTCATTTCGGACTTCCAGTCTCCAAAAGAACTCTATCCAAATGGATTGCACAATGCATATCCTTTGCTTATGAGAGTAAGAGTCTTCCTCTTCAAGGCCATGTCACAGCTCATAATGTGAGAGCCATGGCAGCCTCTATAGCTAACCTTCACTCGGTGTCTATTGATGACATTTGTCAAGCAACCACCTGGGTTTCGTTACACACCTTTACAGCCCACTACTGCCTAGATAAAGCCTCCCATCAGGATGCCTTCTTTGGCCAAGTTGTTCTTCAAAATCTCTTTCAGACCTAATTCAACTCCTACCCACCAACCCTGGTGGGATGCCAGAGATCCATGGGAGGAAGCATGGCCCACCTTAATATAGGTGGCAGCTTCCTGGGGTTATCTCTCTGGCATCTTCAGCTAGGGAGTCCCCATATGTGAAGACTACATTCCTGCTTGTTCCTGGAGATAGCGTAGTTACTCACCTGTAACAGGTGATCTCTGGGAACAGCAGGAATTTAGTCTTCACAACCCACCCACCTCCCCTAGGAGTTGTCTCTCTATCTCTCTGTCTCTTTCCTCTCTCCCTCTATCCTTTCACTCAGCTACAAACTTAACTGAAGAGGGACAGTTGGAAAGGTGGGAAGGCAGCGTGCATGTGCTGAGGGATGCTCCCAACAGCGTTCCTATTGGACGCTGGGGAGCGTTCCCGCACAGGCTCCGTCGGTACCGACGATACCCATATGTGAAGACTAAATTCCTGCTGTTCCCAGAGATCACCTGTTACAGGTGAATAACTACGCTTTATTGTACCTTTGATTTTTTTTGTTGCTGCCTACAACGCCCCAGTGACATTGTTTGCAACTACTCAACGCCCTATTACATACTGGGGCTTCCAAATATTCCCCACAACTATACACCCACTTTTATCTCTCATTTCTGGTTCTCACAATTGTATTCTACCACATGGCACTGACTTGCATCACATACCCTCTCTACCCACTACTTCCTAAGATCTGTTCAATATCATCTGAAACCTTGTCACAAGTATAATTGCTCCACTCACCAACATACAACTCAATAAGGCTTTCCTCTTCATTCTAAACCTGTTCCTCCTATCCCTTCTCTTCTCAAATGCCCTTTTACTACTGCAAGACACTAATCTTTCTGGTCCTATCCCCATCATTTACTGCCAAACTAGACATATCCCAAACCTACGCATTTATAATAGTGCTTTCCTCAGAGGACACCATAAAGATAATTATAAGAACCGCCACAAATTAATCCTCATCAACCCCTTAATGTTAGATTGTCCACGTAACATAACACACAACCTTAAACCTTTAAAATGCATCCTTATTAATGCCAGATCCATAAAAAATAAAATCCCAGTTATCTTAGATTTGGTCAAAGATGAAAAACCTGACATTCTCTGTATCACAGAGTCGTGGATATCCCCAACACACAATGTATTATTGAACCAACTAAACATAAATGGCTTCATCCTCTACAACTGCCCCAGAGACTCCAAGAGAGGAGGCAGCATTCTTATTTTAAGTAAAACAGAGCTCAAATTTACCTCCACCCCCTACAGCAATCTGGACGGGATGGACTTACTGAAAATTAAATATAATTGCATGTCGCTTTACTCACCTAATCATAACAACCTAAGCAAACGTATGTTCCAGTCCAAATGTGGCATGGCTTGCAACTAGATGGCTGGTTTGGTTCTTGGTTTTCAAGCCTAGGCGGCCTGAAAACACTTGTTATACTTGTATTCCTGATTGTAACTGTTTGCATATGTATCCCATGTTTCCTTCCCTTATGCTTGCGTATGCTGAACTCCATTATTGATAGTATTATTGATCGCAAGGCAGCTGCACATATATTAGCATCATGGGATTATTACCCTATACCACGGAGTGACCCCTCTACCATAGTCTAGAGCAGGGGTCACCAACATGCGGCCCACGAGGTCCCTTCGTGCGGCCCGCGAGGCTCTACCCCGGTTAACATTACGTGCGGCCCGCCAAGGATTCCCGCCATTGTATCTGCGGCCCGCGGCATGCTCGGCGGGTTCAACGGCACGTGACCGGTTTCCCAAGAGCAGCGCGCAAATTAGAGGACCAATCAGCAATAAGGCTTAAACTTTGATTCTGTTTTTGCAGCTATCGATAGAATTCCTGCTCTCTTTTTTCCCCATGGCTTCCCCCACGAACAAGAAGCGCAAGCTCAGCGATGAGAACCGCGGCTTCAACCCTGAGTGGAACAAGCTCTTCTTCACGCTGCACAAGGACCGTGCGCTGTGTGTCATCTGTCAGAAGACCATTGGCGTTCTGAAGGACTACAATGTGAAGCGCCACTTCGAGTCCGTCCACCCAGAGTATGCCAAGATGGATGCAGTCAAGAAGAAGCAGGAGTTTACCCGCGTGTCGTCTGCGCTCCAACGCTAGCATGAATCATTAGCCATCTCATTAAATTCAATAAAGGTGATCAGCCATTGTTTTCATAATTTTGCGTTCGTTGTTTTTTTTCGCGGGGGCGGGGAGAAGGGGGGTGCGGCCCGCAATGCTCCCGGTAGTCGGCTGTGCGGCCCACGGCCCTCTGGAGGTTGGTGACCCCAGGTCTAGAGTATTTTACATTTTACTATACATCTATGTGTGATTTGATTCACACCCTTTTTCACTCGCGGGTGTGAATAATCAAAAGGAGGGAATGTGATAGGCGATGGCCTAGTATGCAGCTGAGCCCTGTCAGCTAGGCCTGAAGCCCTCTCCCCTACTTTAGAATAGTATTGCTGACTTTGGAATTTACAGAAATGCCTGTAGCTGTAAGCAAAAAAACCGCTCTACTCTGCTTTTGATAAGAGAATAAAACTTTCCTACTGTTTACTGTTTTGATAAGCACAGATGTCTTTTCAGTGTTATGTTTCTCTACTAGATGTGCTGCGACCTTGCAAGTAGAATGGGAAAGCAGAAAACTGTTAGAATATTATGTCTAGTGCTTTGAGCCATGGCGAGAGAGAGGTGCACAGGGGGGGAACAAGGGGGTAAGCCCAGTCACAGATGGCTATTGGATGAAAGTAGCTGGGCCACCAAGACCAATGAGGAGTTTTGCCTGTATTAGATTGGGGAAGAAAGATATATAAACTGTCATTTTTCTGAGCTCTGGGCTCAGCCATTTTGTATGTATCATTGTCTGAGTCTGTGCACATTAAACCGGCTTGAATTCTCGTCAATAGACTCCTGGTTTTATTGGTTGCGGACACTTCGCTATTACAGGGGCAGTATAGAAAAGTGTAGCAAATAAATAAATAAGGGTTGGAGGTTAAAGAAAGAAAAGGAAACAATGAATATACTCGAAAAGGCACTGTCCCGCACCCACACCAGAAGACACCCAGACACCCTACCCCTGCACCACATACACAGCCATCTGTTCCCCACACCACATAAACAGACACACAGAGGCACTCCACGCCTGCAGCACACACACAAAAAGGCACCTGAGCCATGCAGTGTGCACACACTCAGGAACCCCACCCCTGCACTACCCACACGCAAAGTCCGGCATCCCAGCCCCACATTGCACCATACACACAGGCACTGCACCTGCACTACACACCCACTATCTGAAGAGCAAGACATATATAGACAACACTAGTTATACAGCCTCTACTACCGTAACAAAACTTTATCTCTCTCTTTGAACTCTTCCTCCATACCCCCCACCCAGATATGTATGATTGTGCAAATGAAGGAAGGGGAAATATATCACTTTGTCATACAGTGAGTGTGCTCTTTCACATGATGCAGTCCCAGACAGATATTAGCATATGCAGCCCTGCCTCGACACGCCTCATGACACACAGACAGGGCTGTCCCGTCCATTGTGCGATAATGTTGTTCGCACAGAGCCCCGTGCAAACTTCATTTTTGCATGATGGATGGCTGCAGAGGGAGCCGGGGAAGTTCACGCACGAGGCCCTGGCTGCCTCTGCACAGCTGCCAGCGTGAAGAGTCTTTTCCCTTATGCTGGTGGCTGTTTCTGTGAAGTCACTAATGCCGGGAAATGACCTTTAACCTTTCCCGGCAGTCGCGGCTTCACAGAAATAGTTGCCAGCGTGAGGGAAAAGACTCTTCACGCTGGCAGCTGTGCAGAGGCAGCCGGGACCTTGTGCAGGCTTCCCCGGCTCCCTCTGCAGCCCCTTACATGGCTGCAGGGCTCTTCAGAGGGGGGGGGGGGCTAGGACTAGAAATGGGCTGTGATGGTGGAGGGCTAGGACTGGAAATAGGCTGTGATGTGGGGGGCTAGGACTGGAATCAGGCTGTGATGGGGTAAACTTGGACTGGAAATGGACTGTGATGGTGGGGGGCTAGGACTGGAATCAGGCTGTGATGGGGGGAAACTTGGACTTGAAATGGGCTGTGATGGTGGGGAACTTGGACTGGAAATGGGCTGTGATGGTGGGGGGCTAGGACTGCAATCAGGCTGTGATGGGGAGGAACCTTGGACTTGAAATGGGCTGTCATGGTGGGGACTAGGACTGGAAATAGGCTGTGATGGGTGAAACGTGGACTGGAAATGGGCTGTGATGGCGGGGGCTAGGACTGGAAATGGGCTGTGATGGGAGGGTAAGCTGGGACTGGAAATGGGCTGTGATGGGAGGGCTAGGATTGGAAATGGGCTGATGAGGAGCTGGAATAGGACTGTAAATGGGCTGATGGGGGAGCTTGGACTGCAAATGGGTGATGGGCTGGAATAGGACTGGAAATGGGCTGATGGGAGCTGAAATACGGCTGAAAATGGGCTGATGGGCTAGGATTGGAAATCAGATGATGGGGGAGCTTGGAATGTTAATGGGCTGATGGGGGAGCTGGAATGGGACTGGATATGGGGGGGCTAGGACTGGAAATGGCCTGATGTGGGGGGCATGGGAGAATGGGACTAGAAGGGAGCGGATGCTGGGTGGATCTAGAACTAGAAGGGAGCTGATTTGGGGGGAGGACTAGATGGGAATGGGGAATGAGAATGGAGAAGGGAAAAGATATTTTGTGTGTGAGGGAAGAAAAATCTACGATGGGCCGGGTATTGGGAGAGTAAGTGGGGATTGAGAATGGACGGGTGAAATTTGAGTGGATGATTAAGGAATAAGGAAAGAAATGGGGGAAAGAGCAAAAGGGGAAAGATCAGTATGTTAAAGTAGACATAGAGAGAGAATGGAAAAAATCTAGAAGAAAGACAAATAGTTTGCAGAAGACATGAAGAAACCAGAAGAAAGTGACTGGAGTAATTGCAACTGAAAAATAAAATGGCCAAACAAAAGATAGGAAAATACTTTTTATTTTGAATTTATTAACTGGAATATGTCAGGTCTGGGAAATGTGTATCGCTAATATCTTTGCGTTTTTGTTTAGTGCAAGAGGAAATTAATTTATAGTTTTATTTCTCCAGTGTTGTACATTTCATGTTTGGCTTTTGGGGTTCCCAATTTAATTATTATCTTCCTATTTCTAAATTGTGATCCCTTGTTCTTTGTGTGGTGACGGTCTATGTTCTGCATGTGTAACCAAGCTGAGGTATTCTGTTCATGTACTGTAGTTTCTGTTTGACAGTCCCACTTGTTCCCTTTCCCCAGTAGGAGATGTATTGGTATTCTCTGAGATGTATTGGTTTAATATTTACAGCATTGCCTTTTGATAGGTAGGGTATGGTGCTTTGTGAGTCCTGGTAGTGCTGTTATAATACAATGGGTTTGCTATGGGTCTAAATGGTCAGTGTTTATAGTGCTTCCTAATGGGCCTGGCGGTTCTCACTGCAATATAGTAATGTAGAAATCTGTTAGTCTGTCTTTTTCCAGACACTCATTAAGAGGCATGTTTACTAAAGGCGCATGTTAACTTTATGCAAACATTTATGTAAATGAGGCTCCTTATGCAAATGAGGGCCCGCAATGAATCTCCGCACATTGCCATGCAACCCCCTTGGGCCAGCCCTGCACACAGACACACATGCATGCAGCCCCAGACACTCTCCATGACACAGATATGCACATAGCCCCCAACAGGCCCCATGACACACACATGCATTCACACATGTGTATGTAGCACCTAACAGTCCCCTTCGCACGCACGCGCACACACACACACACATGCAGGTATGTATGTAGCCTCTGGCAGTCTCCATGACACAGAGAAAGTCAAAACACATTCACCAACTGACACACAATTTTGCACGGACACTTCCTAAGACACACACAGATAAAGCCCCCAAATGTCTGATCCTGTGAGTGTGGGAAATGCGCCATTGTGTCACACTGTAAAGTGTGAACTTTTCAACATGTTTCAGCTTTGCTGCAGGACGTCAAAGATGTCAGACCTCCCTTCCCTCTTGTGGCACACTGCTAGGGTGATATTTACCTTTGGATGACCCAGTCAGCCCACCAGACAGAAAATAGAGGGAGTGGGGGGAGCTTCCGGTGCAGCAAGTTGGTCGGTCAGAGTAAGACATACATGCACCAGAGTGCAGGGCTTGAAGCTTGTAGTTAGCATCACTGCCAGTCCACTACAAGGAGCACCACCATTGGCTCTAATGGAAGACTGTGGTGTGATCTTGCCACTTTGTCCAGCCTGACTGCAATGCCAGCAAAGCTTCTGCATATTTCACAGTTGCAGCAGTGAAACAGTGCTTTCAAAGAAATCCCAAAGTCTAGCCAAATGGTGTTTCTCACATTGATGCTGCCATCATTAATGTCGGGACTGCCAGCATCAGCTCTAGGATTGAGTCTGCCTCTTAGTGCTCACTGCAGCTTCCATGCTGCTTACATCCAAGGATAGCAGCATCTTTACACAGGTCTGTCTTAATAGCAGTCTATTGACTTTTTTAAGCCCAGCCACAGTAACTCCTTTTATCACCTCCTTAGTTGTCAGATTTAAAAAAGAGCTGAACGTGGGGGGGGAGGGGGGGGGTGGACAGAGTCAAGATGGCGGCACTCTAGGTGTGTGGCGTTTCAACCTTTTCCTTTGTGTTTTCTTTTCCTGAGATGCCTCCTAAACGGCGTGGGAAACCTAGAGCCAAGCTGGTGTCTCCTCCTAAAAGCCCTGGCACTGGAGAAGGCTGCTTCGGAGGGCTCGTTGCTGCAGCCTGCCAATGAGGAGGTGTCCGTAGCTGAGCAGTTTTCATCTAGCCCGCAGCCGCGTTTGACTGCCCACTGGAGCCGGAGCATGTGGAGTCAGGCTCCGTCGATATCGAGCAACTGACCTCTGAGGAGGGAGGTGAAACAGTTGGTCAGCCTGTTTCCTGCTCAACGCCACTACTGGCTCCCTCTGCCCATGCCGTGCAGTTTGTGGAGGGTCCTGAGTTGGTGACTGAGCTTGTCTCTGGTGCTTCTTCGGTTGGGCTGATTAATTCTCGACCGGATGTTCCTTCAGGTTCTCAGCAACAGAAGACTGGAGAGATATCGTTGGACACCATTTGGAGGATGCTGGACGCAACTGTTTCCAAATGTGCAATGGACGTCTCTGCTCTAGTGCAGGTAGTGGCTCAAAACTCTACACAGCATTTGAACTTTGAGATGGACACACATGAGAGACTGGCTGTTATTGTTAAGGATGTTACTGATTTTAAGAATGTGATTGAGAAGTTGGTGAAGGATAAACTTTCTGTTCATCAAAAGTTACAACAATTTGAAAATAAGTTCAGGGGGTTAAATCTGAGAATTTTGAATTTTCCCCAGCTTTTAAATATGTCTCCTTTAGATTCCTTTAAGAAATATATGTCTGAGGTGCTTACTATTCCAGATTCTGCTTTTCCTTCAATTACTCGAGCTTATTTTCTACCAGTGAAGAAAGTGGGGCAAGATTTACCTGATAATCTTTCAGATTTCTTAGAAAGTTCCTCTCTTTCTGTCCAGGCTAGATCCACATTGCTGGTAACTTTTGTGTTTGAAACTGATCTTTCTAAAATATTGTCTTTGTACTTTAAAAAGCTTTCTGTGCCTTTTATGGATGATTGTATATGAATTTTTCCAGATGTGAGTCGCGCCACACAGGAACGTAGACATCAATTTTTGACCATGTGACAAGAAACAGTTGCTTTGGGGGCTAGCTTCCGTCTCCGATATCCCTGTAAATGTTTTGTATCCATTGCTGGAGTTAAATATATTTTCTTTGCACCAGAGCAGCTTCGGTCGCTCTTGGGCCTCAAGAAATTGCTGGCTTTGGCGGGGATAGCGCTGATCAGGGATAGGTAACGCAGTGTATAGTAGAGCGCTGGGGTGTGTTCTTATTGTCTTTTCATGACTTTTTTCCTTTTGTTGATTCCCCATGTATCGTTTTACTTTGCCACCCCCCCCCCCCTTATTTATTTGGGGTCTAATTTGGAGTTGTATTGTAATTATACCTTGAGGACTGTATTTTCCTTTGTTTTTTAGGATCTTGTATCCTTACAACTCTTATGTTTCTGTCACAAGTTTTTTATGCTTGTATATTTGTTAAAACTTATAAATAAATTTTTTAAAAAAGGGCTGCGCAATCATGCATTCATAGATAGAACGGCAATAGTATCCGTAGCAGCAATAACAGATGGGAGAAGAGTCAGGACAAGCTAAGTGGTTGTAATCTTTGTAGATCTTTTATTTGTTAAATAAATAACACATTGACTGGCTTCCGGTTAAGATGGCGGGGTGAGAGGACATGCTGTAAAGCTCTCCCTTCTAACCCTGCACGGATGCACGGGTTCTTATCACTATTGGGTAATCGGACAAAGGGAGAGAATGCCTAAGACAGTCAAACTTAAAACAACAAAATCGATTAAAGACTTATATGCAGCAAAAACAAAAATGGTGGGAAATGGCATGGATAATGTTTTGCAGCCGCCATCACCTTGCTCTTCAAT
This sequence comes from Ichthyophis bannanicus, assembly GCA_033557465.1. NCBI lineage: Eukaryota > Metazoa > Chordata > Amphibia > Gymnophiona > Ichthyophiidae > Ichthyophis > Ichthyophis bannanicus. Next base: position 157,984,124 of record CM066043.1, on the reverse strand, counting down.
CTCCAGTGAGCTAGGGGATCCAGGCCTGGCAGGCAGAGCAATGCTCTTAATCGTCCTCAATGAAATCCGTGCATCTAAATTGGAAATTGTTGAGAAAGTTCTCCATAAAATAGAAGACAAATTTATGGCTCTTGGTGAGCTCCTGAAACAGGCCGAACATTGAATCGCACAAATGGAAGATTCACAAAAAGCTCTAACATCAGATGTGGATTGCCTGAAGAAACAGGGGCTGTGGCTTAATGACAAACTTGAAGAACAAGAAACTGGGACAAGAGGTCTAACATCTGCATCTTTGGTGTGCCCGAGGGAAAGGAGGGCCAGGACCTGTGTAAATTCACACAAGAGCTTCTTAGGGCCTGTTTCTTGGGCTCCCCCTCTCCCATCAAGTTCGAATTGGAGTGTGCACACCGGGAACTCCATGCCCACCCAGACCCCGGTGCTCGGCCTCGGGCCTTTATTGCTAAGCTTCTCAGATACCAAGACTGGGAATTTATCATCCGAGCTGTGCGGCAATCTAAGCAAGTGCAATATAAAAAGTGGAAAATCCTGGTATTCCCAGACTTAGCAGCGGAAATTGTGCTCTACTGGAGGGATCTATTTAAATGCAAGAGCATGCTGGCCGAGAAAGGTATTACTGCTGCTATCTGGTACCCAGCTAAACTTAACATTTCTTGTGAATGGGACCCTCAAGTTCTTTACTTCTCCTGAAGCGCTTCATAAATACCTGTCTTTGCGGAGCATAGAGGTGAGCTCCGGTACAGTAAAGAATGGTTCACCTGCCTTTCACCTTGCTGCTCTTTATGCCTGGAACAAACTACCCAAGTCTGTACGTCAGGCATCATTTCTCCCCCTTTTCAAATCCATACTAAAGGCTCAACTTTGTGGCTGCTTTTGGATCCTGATCCCTTGTTTTCCTTGTGTCTCCTTACCTTTCTCTATTTGTACTCTTATTCTTAACTATTGCATTGTCTGTCTTGATTAGATTGTAAGTTCTGATAAGCAAGGGCCGTCTTTTATATGTACTGTATCTGTACAGCACTGCATACGCCTTGTAGCGCTATATAAATGATTAATAATAGTAGTAGTAAAGATTTACTCCTCAGTACTTCTTTTTATTTCAGCTATGCATTTGCCCCTTCACTACAGTTTTCTTGTTAGAACATTTGATTGTAAAGAGAAATATCAGCAGCATATGAACTAAGTTCACAGAGGAGTTTTGGGAAAGGAAGAGTGCAACCTACCTTAATAGTAATGAGGGAGGTGGACCCAGCTGAAGTGAATAACTATCTTGAGGGCCTGCCCCTGCCATCATTGTCAGCTGAGGCCAGGGATCGACTGGATCAGCCCATTTGTTTTGGGGGGGGGAGGGAGATAGAAAGGGTCATACATGGTACGACAAATAAGTTCCCTTGCCTGGATGGCTTGACGCCCCAGGTATATAAGAAATTCTATGATCATCTTGCTCCAATATTGGTGGAAATCTTTAATGAGGTCTTGGAGGGGGGCCAGCTGCCCACTTCATTTGGACAGACCGGAATTAGTGTGGTTTTGAAGCCAGGGAAAGATGCAACCCAATGTGCCTCATATAGACCTATTTCCCTGTTTGTTTGTTTATTTATTTATTTAACTGGTTTTATATACCGCCTTTCGATACATCAAGGCGGTTTATATCGCACAGTAACTTAACATGGGATACATAGAACCTTAATTGTCACAGAGAACCTTACATTTCAACAAGGAACTTAAGTAGCTATATACAAGTGCATGAAACTAATGAGTACATGCATGAAATGCTAATAGTACAAATGCTAATAGTACATGGAACTTGACTGATATAACATGGGTTAGATACATTCTACTGGTGGGGAGGCTAAGGGGAAGGGGTAGGAGTGGCCAGGGGAGGGTAGGGGGGTGGTAGGGCTAGAAGGGGATGATTAGATGCAAACTTAGATGCAAACATACTGGCAAAGGTTTTGGCAAACCACCTGAGCATTTTTATGCCAACTCTGACTAATGCTGACCAAATGGGGTTTATACAGGGGCGGCAGGCTGCAAATAATGTGAAGAGGGTAGTTAAGCTGATCTGGGTAGCACAGACAGAAAAGCTCAAAGCTATGGCCCTAGCAGTGGATCCCGAAAAGGCGCTTGACAGGGTGGGGAGGGAGTTTCTTTGGGCCTCCATGTGGAAATTTGGGCTGGGTGACCATTTCTTACAGTGGGTGCATGGGCTCTATGCAAGGCCAGCTGCGGCAATGAAAGTGAATGGTGGAAACTCAGAGGTTTTTGGCCTGGAGCGCAGCATGAGGCAGGGGTGCCCACTCTCCTGCCTGTTGTTTGCATAATCGCTTGAGCCTCCAGCAGAGAACATCCAGCATAGGGAAAATATAGAGGGGATACAGGTGGGGAGGACCAGCATAAAATTTTGCTGTTTGCAGTTGACGTCTTGCTGATCCTGTCAGACCCAGAGGCCTCATTACAGGCCCTGCAGGAGTTGCTGGGCCACTATCGCTGAATGTCCGGTTTTAAGGTGAACTTGGATAAAACTGAGGCCTTAAACATCACCCTTCTGGGACATGAGGTGGAACGGTTCTGGAGGCTTTTTCCTTTTAAATGGGCTTTGGGTCACTTGGGATACCTGGGGTAAAGATTAGTTTTGATCTTTCCAAGCTGTATCAGTTCAACTATTCATCCTTATGGAGAGTGCTGTTTGGTGAGATGGAGCAATGGATGTGACTTCCATTGTCCTGGTTGGGGAAGATAGTGTGTATTAAGATGATGGTCCTATCTCGGATATTGTACTACTTTCAGATGTTGCCTGTGGCAATTTCTCACATGGAAGTGGAGAGAGCTCAGCATAAGCTGTTTCACTGTATCTGGAATAAGTGACCGATGAGAGTGACACAATCAATACTCTACCGCCTCAAAAAGCAGAGGGAACTAGTGGACCGTAATCTTTATTGGTATTATGTAGCGGCACAGTTACACACTGTTGTGGGGTGGCATGATGGGGATGGGAGAAAATGGGTACAAATCGAGAATCACTGTACTAAAGGAATCCCACTAAAATACCTACCATAGATGGAGGGGAAAGCAGGTGGAACTGATAACCCTTTTGTAAGGCAGGTAGATCAGATCTAGAGGAGGTCTATGTGCTGCCAACACCTCTGGGGAAGGGGCTCCCTACTACAACCTATTCACTATAGCACAGCCTTCTGCCCAGGGTTGGAGGATCCCTTATTCCAGCAATGGGAGCATAGTGGTCTTTGTACCCTGTTACAGTTTTGTCCAGATGGGGAGCTTGTCTCCTTTATGGACCTACAGGAGGACTTTGACTTAGGCCCCAGAGAATTTTACGAATATCTGCAGGTGAGACATTGGCTAAGCTCCAAAGAATGGGGACCAGTAATGGAGCAAGGCCCGTTTGATTTTGAATGCATTTGTTGGTACCCAGTGGTTTGGAAGAGGAGTATCTCCAAAATGTATAGGTTGCTTGTGGACAAAGGGGGGAATAAGGCGAAATTTTAAGTGCAATGGAAGCGAGACCTGGTAAAGAATTTGAGGGCCAGATTTGGGGAAAAATCTTTTAAGGATTTGTGTAAGGGGCAAGTTGCAGTCCAACATGTGGAGAATTGGGTATAAGGTGCTGTCCCGTTGTTACCTGAATCCAGTTAGATTGCACAAATTGGTCAAGGGGTACCCGGATATCTGCTGGAGGATGAGTGACTTGTTATATGTGGTGGAGCTTCCCCAGTCTAGTGGAGTACGGAATGGAGTGCAAAGGGAGGTGCAGCAATTGGTAGGACTGGATGTGGATTGGGGCATGGAGGAGACATTGTTGGGAATAGAGGGGGTTGGAGGAGGGATAAGGGAAAGCTGGTTTACATGTGTGTCCTTGCAGTACGTAATGAGATTGCCGTATATTGGAAATCTGTTCAGATGTCTGAGGGAAAAATTGACTATCCGCCGAGATTGGCTCCCATAGTTCGAGAAAGTGTGGGAGCCGTTTGCATCTAAGTATGTTAAACAATTCTGATCGCTTCTACCCATGACTGTGGGAGCCATTTGCATCTAAGCATGTTAAGTAATTCTGGTCACTTCTACCCATGAATAAGGGAGGGGGGAGGGGAGTAGCTTATGTATAGGTGTTGTAGCTGTTATATCTGTTGGAAAAATATTTTAATAAACATTAAATTAGAAAAAAAAAGTTTGCACATACTTTTGCATATACATGTGTAAATTATGGCATTTTGTAATCTACACGGACCCTACCTATGCTCCACCCAAACTCTGCCCCGTGCATGCCCACAGTGGTAGTATGTGCCATGCAAACAAGGCATGTATTTTTTTTTTTGCTAGTCTGTATTTTATAAGAAATAATTTATGGGCTAAGTGACCAATTCCATGTGTAAATTAATAAAATACCAACATTTATGCACATACTTGGTGCCTAAATCTAGGCAGCTCCTTATAAAATTATCCCTATATGTCTAAAATCAATTGAATTTGCTTTGATAATAAAGGAGATGCTTTGGAGCAAGGGGACACAAGATCAGGTACTCAAACATGCACTGTTTTGCGTATTGTTAAAATAATACAAGTGAATAATATTAGCAGTGCCTTAAAACTTTACCCCTAAAAACAAATGGTTCTCATTTTTGGCAAATAGACCCAGTTATTGGGTGTTAGTAGTGTGTATGGTTTTGAGGAACTGAGGCATTATTTGGAAGGCTCAATCAGGAAAATCAGGAGCACATTAAAAATTAAACACATATGTATAAATGGAGAATTCAGCTTGTTGGAATGCTTTCACAGCTTAAAAAGAAGCCATGGCCTTCATCTGTCGTATTGACTTATTGAGGCTGTGGGTCCCTTCCCATCCCCATGCATTTTGATGGCCTTGTTTTCAATGTGAATGTGATTGTAGCTTTTGAATGAACTTGCTCTGGAGAGAAAAGGGTTTGGAACCACAGCAACAGTTATTCCTTGTTACTTTGGGAATCACAGACATTTTCTTACCATTCTGTTTAAGAATTGTGTAGTTAGGTCAGCTTACTGTGTTTTATATGTATGTTAGGAACATTTAGAAGTCTAGTCTATTGTCCTTTGCTAGATGCTGAGTTTGTAGTGGAGATCACTTCTGAAGACAAGATCCAGTGACTTGTGTGGCACTATTGCAGCATCTGGCATACATTTAAATTTACAAAATTAGCAAGCAATGATAATTAGGTGGAATCATATTCCCTTCCCAAGCATTTTAAGCAAACTCTGTGATCCATAATGGCCATCTTTTGTCTGCACTTGGGGCAAAGCTTCAAACAGCTGGCCTTTTCAGACGGATTATAACAACTCAATGATGCAAAATCAAAACCAAGAAGAAAATTTGTCTCCATGAAATATGTCCAGAAGAACACAAATTCAACTGTGTTGTCTCTCTTAAGTTGCCAAAGGCTCACTGCCAAGACATACTGAAAATAAAGAAAACTTTAAAATTGCCACAGACTGGACTAGAGAAACCAGGAGAGTCCAGAAGATTTTGAGGCACACTGCAGCCAAAGAAGCAGAAATAATTGAGCTTAAAATGCTTTGAAAATAAGCAGTCGACTGCTACAGTATTATTTCAAAAAATCTCTTCTTACTGGCAGGAGAAAAAACAAGCTGGGGCACACTGTGGAGTATTGACAGCACAGGAACTGCCACTGCCGTGCATAATCAGAAGTGTTTTACTAAAACTTCCAAGCAAGATTGAAACAGTGAATGACAGCACCAAGTGTGGTAACGTCACCATGTGGCTGGCGATTTCAGTTAATTCAGAGACTAATTGGAATCTTGGCTTTATCATTTTGATCCCTGATCTACATAGAATGTCATCTAAAATTAATGCATTTGCATATACATTTGAATTAAATTCAAATGAGTTTATCTTAAATCTCCAAATACTGATAATTTCTAGATGGCATTGATGATGGGCTTTGTACTGTACCAGGTCAAGCTAAAATGCAAGTTTTACAAGTACAGTAGGCAAGGAAAGTGCTAGCTGCAAGCAGTTAAGAACATAAGATATGCCATACTGGGTCAGACCAAGGTCCATCAAGCAGGGCTGTACCGATGGCGAAATGCGCCCTGTGCGACTTGCACATCGGGCGTCCCTCCCCCCCCCATGCCCCCATCTAGCCAATTTATGGGGACAGGAGAGAGGAGGTGCGCACCCAGTGTGCAAGCCGCCTGCCGCCGGCATGCTAAGCAGGTCTGGTCCCTCCCGGAGAGACCAGACCTGCTTAGTGTGCCGGTGGGAAGACTTCAGGGGCGCATTTCGGCTCTCTGCCATTGCCTGCTGCTGCTGGCAGCAGGCAACGGCAGAAAGCCGAAATGCGCCCCTGAAGTCTTTGCGCCCTGTGCGGCTGCACCGCTCGCACAGGGCTCGGTACCGTCCTGCCATCGAGCCCAGTATCCTGTTGCCAATAGTGGCCAATCTAGGTCATGCATACCTAGCAGTTTCCCCAAAAGGCACAGGTTCCACAATGCTTGTATTGGGTCAAGCAGTGATATCCTGGGTCCTTTTTAATAATGGTTTATGGACCTTTCCTCCAGGAACTTGTCCAAACCTTTTTTAAACCCGTCTACACTAACTGCTTTTAAAACATCTTCCGGTAATGAATTCCAGAGTTTGACTACACATTGATTGAAAAAGTATTGTCTCTTATTAGTCTTAAATAGGTTACCCTGTAGCTTCATTGTTTGTCCCCTAGTCTTTCTATATTTTGAGCTTATGTTCTTATGTTCTTAGTTGTGATATCATTGTAGACTACAGAGAAGGGAGGATTTATGTGAGGACCATTTTTGGAGGCCTCACCTGTGCTTTGTGATCTAGGGGTATTTATCACTGAAAACCTTTCTGTGAAATCATGTCAGGCATGTTTTTTCTATTTTTTTTTAATAAGATCCTTTTAGATAGGAAGTTAAAGGACGTATTTCCTCCTCCTAATTTTAGAACAGTGGTGCAATCTATAGTGTAGAGTACCGTTGATGACTGTAATGTCACATTTTTAGGATTACCTGCTAGTACTATTGGCAGGGCCAGTACAAAGAGGTGAACCCTCAGTCTTACACACACACACGCACGCACACACACACGCATGCATGCACCTGCCATGAGTCTTTCACTGCCCCACCACTCTGCTATGAGTCTTTCACTCTCAAACCCACTACTGGCACAAACCTGTCTCTCGGAAACCCAGAGGGCAGCAGTGAGCAGACTTCTAAAATTTACTGGGATGCTGCCCACTCCTGTACTCTGTGGGTGAAAGGCTGACCATTGGTAGACAAAGCAGATTGGTGGGGCAGCAGCATATGGCTGAAGCAGACCAAGAATTTGTCCCACATGAGCTGCCCTGCACTCCCAGGACACTGCCCCAAAAAGAAAGAGAAAGTGAAAAAGGAGTCCATGGTCTGCCTCTCCTCTCACATGCCTACTCTCTCCCCCTCATTATCCTTCTTATGTTCACCGTGCTAGTCACCTCTCTTCACTGGCCGAACTCAGAAACTTTCTCACTACTACACTGCCACCAGAAATATCACCCAAAGCCTGGCCGTTCCCATGGGAGCATCCTACCAATCAGAAAAAGGGAAGAGATGGGACTTAGTTCTCTATGTTTGGAGTTTGGGGGGGTGAGACAAGGCGTGACATCACAGCGAGGATTGTTGAAGTCCCCAACACTTGGTGTTCTCATAGCAGAAGGAGGGTCACATGCAGGCAAAATTGATCCCATGCCTCAGAGGAAAGTGACACGCTCTTAAGTACCCTTCCTCTTGCTGACTGCAGAAACTCAGCACAGGTAAATTTATAAAACGTACTCGCTGCTGCTGCCATTTTGCCGCCCTCAGAAGGATGGCGCCTAATGGAAGCGTTAGCTCTGACTATTGCAATCTTATAGGTGGATCAAAATGCGGCTGTGGGAGGAAGTGACATCCTTGGTGGAGATGGCAGCTTGATTTTCAAGCTCCCATCGTGGTGCTGTTAAAACGAGCAAAAATATGAGTGATTCCCAACGGAATGCTTCCCTTCTATCCTCCCTGCGCTGAACGAGCTACAGGGATATCTGTTCACAAGAAGCTGGAAAAATTTAAGTCACTCTACGTGGCGAAATCGGGCCGTGAGCAGTGGGAAGACAAAGCACTCATGGCTGCCGGAACAGACACCGATGTTACCTATGACTAAAGTGGTATTTAGAGATGATACTGTGGAAGAACTGAAAGAAAAATCAAAACACTGGGAAGATGTATTACAAGTATTTGATAAACTGAAGAGTAGCAAATCACCCAGACTGGATGGCAGACATCCAAGAGTGTTGAAAGAACTAAAATATGAGATTGCAGACCTACTATTAGTTATCTGTGAACTATCATTAAAATCATCTGTAATACCTGAAGATTGGAGGATGGCTAATGTAACGCCAATTTTTAAAAAGGGAAAAATGGTAGAAACCATTATAAAGAACAAAATTACTGAACATGTAGATAGTCATGGCTTAATGGGAGACAGCCAACATGGCTTTAGTCAAGGAAGGTCTTGTCTTACTAATCTATTATGTTTTTTTGAAGGTGTGAATAAACAGGTAGACAAAAGTGAGTTGGTTGATATAGTGTATCTGGATTTTCAGAAAGCCTTTGACAAGGTCCCTCATGGCAAAATTAAAAATTCATAGGATAGGAGGTAGTGTACTATTGTGGATCAGGAATTGGTTTAAAAGATAGAAAGCAGAGGGTAGGGCTAAATGGCCAATTTTCCCAATGGAGAAAGGTGAATAGTGGAGCACCCCAGGAATCTGTGCTGGGTTTGCTGCTTTTTAGCATATTCATAAATGACCTAAAAATCGGAATAATGAGTGAGGTGATCAAATTTGCAGATGACACAAAATTATTCAAAGTCGTTAAAACACAAGAGGATTGTGAAAAATTGCAAGAGGACCTTGATAAACTGGATGACTGGGCTCCAAATGACAGAAGAAATTAATGTGAACAAGTGCAAAGTTATGCATTTAGGAAAGAACAACCCAAACTATGGTTATATGATGCAAGGTTCCACATTAGGAACCACCACCCAGGAAAAAGATTTAGGCGTCATCGTGTATAGCATGTCCCTCCGCCCAGTGTGCAGCAGCGGCCAAGAGAGTAAATAAAATGTTAAGTATCATAAGGAAAGGAATGGAGAATAAAGCAAAGGATATTATAATGCCTCTGTATCGTTCCATGGTGCAAGTGCACCTTGAATATTGTGTGCAATTCTGGTCGCTGTATCTTAAAAAGGATATAGCATTATTAGAAAAGGTTCAGAGAAGAGCCACCAAAATGGTAAAGGGGATGGAAGGATACCTTTATGAAGAGCGACTAGAAAGTTTAGGACTCTTCAACCTGGAAAAGAGGGGAGATATGATAGAGGTCTATAAATTAATGAATGGATTGGAATGGTTAAACTTAGATCAATTGTTTACGCCATAGAAATATAGAATAGGGGACATGCAATGAAGCTGCAAGGTAACCTATTTAAGATTAATAAGAAAAAATATTTTTTTACTCAAAGTATAATCAAACTCTGGAATTTGTTACCGGAGGATGTAGTAAAAGCTGTTAATGTAGCCGGGTTTAAAAGAGGTTTGGGCAAGTTCCTGGAGGAAAGGTTCATAAACCATTATTAAAGAGGACCTGAGATATCCACTGCTTGCCCCAGTACAAGCAGGGCCGGCCCGTCCATTGAGCAAGAATGTTTTTTGCACAGGGCCCCGCGTTTCAGGGGGCCCTGCGCAAAGAACATTCTGCTTTTTTTTTTTTTAATTACATTTTTAAAAAAAACCTGTCTCTGGCTGCTGCCGCTGCCGCGTCCGTCGCAGCAGCGGCAGAATGGAGTGTCCCGCGGGGCCCCCTCTCCTCGTTGAGCCCTCTGCAAGGGCTTTCAGATTCGCGAAGGGAGAGTGCTCCCTCGCGTCTCTGTAAAGCCTGCAGGGGCTAATGGGAAATTTCCCATCAGCCCCTCGCGTCTAAAGGGGCAGATGGGAAATTTCCCATTAGCCCCTGCGGGCTTTACAGAGACGCGAGGGAGCACTCTCCCTTCGCGAATCTGAAAGCCCTTGCAGAGGGCTCAACGAGGAGAGGGGGCCCCGCGGGACACTCCATTCTGCCGCTGCTGCGACGGACGCGGCAGCAGCTAGAGCCAGGTGTTTGTTTTTTTTTTAATTTGCCAGAAGGGAAGGGAAGGGGGGGGGGGTTAAGACTGGTAATGGGCTGGGGGGCTGATGGAGGCTGTCTGGAAATGTGCTGGGGGGGGCTTAGGACTGGAAATGTGCTGGGGGGGGGGGGGTGTTATGCAGGGAAATGGGAAAGGGGGGGGTTAGGAATGCTAATGGGCTGGGGCTGATGGAGGCTGACTGGAAATGTGCTTGGGGGGGTTAGGACTGGAAATGTGCTTGGGGGGGGTTAGGACTGGAAATGTGCTGGGGGGGGTTTAGGACTGGAAATGTGCTGGGTGGGGGGGTTAGGACTGGAAATGGGCTAGGGGGGGTTAGGACTGCTAATGGGCTGGGGCTGATGGAGGCTGACTGGAAATGGGGTGAGGGGGGGGGGGGTTAGGACTGGAAATGTGGTTGGGGGGGGTTAGGACTGGAAATGTGTTTGGGGGGGTTAGGACTGGAAATGTGCTGGGTGGGGGGGGGTTAGGACTGGAAATGGGCTAGGGGGGGGTTAGGACTGCTAATGGGCTGGGGCTGATGGAGGCTGAGAGGAAATGGGGTGGGGGGGGTTAGGACTGGAAATGGGCTAGGGGGGTGTTAGGAGGGGAAATGGGCTCGGCGGGTTAGGACTGGAAATGGACAGGGGGGGGTTAAGACTGCTAATGGGCTGGGGCTGATGGAGGCTGACTGGAAATTGGGTGGGGGGGGTTTAGGACTGGAAATGGGCTGGGGGGGTTAGGACTGGAAATGGGCTAGGGGGGTTAAGACTGGTAATGGGCTGGGGGTTGATGGAGGCTGACTGGAAATGGGGTGATGGGGGGTTAGGACTGGAAATGGGCTGGGGGGGTGGTTAAGACTGGTAATGGGCTGTGGGCTGATGGGGCTGTCTGGAAATAGGGTGATGGGGGGTTAGGATTGCTAATGGGCTATGGGGGGTTAGGACTGGCAATGGGCTATGGGGGGCTGACTGGAAATGGGCTGATGGGGTTAAGACTGGAAGTGGGCTGATGGGGGGGTTAGGACTGGTAATGGGTTATAGGGGGGGCTTAAACTGAAAATGGGTTGATGGGGGGCTAGGACCGGTAAGGGGTTGGGGGATTGCTATGACTGGACATGGACTGAGTGGACGGGGAGGCTTGAACTGCAAATAGCTGATGGGGAGGGAGCTTGGAATGGAAATGGGCTGTGAGGGAAGGGAGCTAGGACTGAAAATGGGCTGATGGAGCAGCTAGGATAGGACTGGAAATGGGCTGTTGGGGGGGAGCTAAGATTGGAAATGGGCTGTGGTGGGGGCTTGAATTGAAATGGACTCATGGAGGGGCTAGAACTGGAAGTAGGCTCATGGGGGGGCTTGGACTGGAATTGGGCTGAGTGGAGGGGAGCTAGGATTTGACATGGGCTGATGGTGGGGCTAGGAAATGACTAGAAATGGGCTGATGGGGGGCTAGGATTGGAAATGAGCTGATGAAGGGACTCAGACTGAAAATGGATGGGGGAGCTAGGACTGGAAATGGGTTGATGGGGGGCTAGGACTGGAAATGGACTGATGCAGGGACTAGAAGGGAATGGATGCTGGGTGAGACTGGAACTAGAAGGGAGCTGATGTTGGGGGAGGATTAGAATGGGATGGGGCTGGGAGAGTAAAATGGAGAGGGGAAAAATATTTTGTGTGGGAGGGATGAAAAATCTACAATTGGCCGGGTATTGGGAGAGTAAGTGGGGATTGAGGATGGAGGGGTAAAATTTGTGTGGATGAAATAAGAATGAGGAAAGTGCAAAAGGAGAAAGATTAGTATGTTAAAGCAGATGTAGAGAGAGAGGATGGAAAGAAAATTAGAAGAGAGAAGAAAGGACAAATGGACAGCAGACGATGGAGAGTTAGCAGAAAACATGAAGAAACCAGAAGAAAGTGGCTGGAGCAATTGCAACTGAAAAAAAATGCACAAAAGGTAGAAAGATATCTCTTTATTTTGAATTTATTAACTGGAATATGAAAGCTCTGGGAAATGTGCATCATTAACGTCTGCGCTTTGTTTGGTACAAGAGGAAATTGATTTATAGTTTTATTTCTACAGTGTTGTTATACATTCCAAGTTTGGCTTTTGGGGTTCCCAGTTTAATTATTGCCTTCCTGTTTCTAAATTGCGATTCCTTGTTTGGTGATGGTCTATGTTCTGCATGTGTAACTGAGCTGAGGTATTCTGTTTATGTAATTCCTATTTGACATTGCCACTTGTTCTCTTTCCCCAGTATTCTCTGAAATGTACTGGTTTAATATTTGCAGTGTTTCCTTTTGATAGGTAGGGTCTGGTGCTTTGTGAGTCCTGGTAATGCTGTCAGGATACAGCGGGTTTGCTATTGGTTCTAAATGGGCAGCGTTTGTAGTAGTTCCTAATGTGCCTGGCGGTTGGCACTGGATTATAGTAATGTAGAAATCTTTTAGTCTTTCTTTATCCATACACTCATTAAGAGACATGTTTACTAAAAGTTAGTGAATGGTAACATTATGCAAATATTTATGCAAATAAGACCACTTATGCAAATGAGGCCCAGCACCGAGTCTCCGCACATGGCCCCGCACCCCCCTTGGGCCGCCCCTGAGTACAAGCATTGTGGAACTTGTGTCTTTTGGGGAAACTGCTAGGTACTTGTGACCTAGATTGGCCACTGTTGGAAACAGGATACTGGGCTTGATGGACCTTGGTCTGGCCCAGTATGGCATATCTTATGTTTTTATGTTCAATTAAAGCACAGTCAACACGCTACAATAAAAGCGCAGTTAACACACACTTTCGGGCCACCGCAGCCATAGCGTGCATTGTTGTGATACTTTCCTTAACTCTGTCATCTTCCAGGAAATATTTTTTGACATATGGCAAGTGAGATGCCTCTTCTTTGGATTCTGGACTCTGCTCTTCTTGCACAATAGTTTCTGAGTCGTCCCTGGAGGGCTTGCTCCCCCTCTTTCAGTCTTGGGATGTAATTAGTCCAGCCTTGCCTGCCTCATGGCAAAAGGTGACGGATGGTGCTATGGGTAATGATATCCAGCCCATGCTGTGAGCTACTCATCATCCTCGAGGGGGTCTATGGCAGCTGTGTCCCCTGGTGTTGTGGAGTCATTTCTGAGAGGAGAGCTTCCAGACTCTGGATTGTCCTCTCCAGAATTCTTTCCTTTTTGCAGCAGTTCTGGTCCTTCTGGTGTGAAAATTCAGACCCTGCGACCTCTGTAGTCCTTGGGCACAGTCTCATGTGTGGCAGGCAGAGAATGGAAGTCCTGTTCAATTGCCTTTGACTAAGTGTCCCATCGTAGTGCACCCCCCTCCCTCACCTTGGTAACTTGCCTGAAGTCTCGCTGGGTACTGAAGCACAAAAAGTATCTTCTCAAACAACTGGGAACATGCGCTTGAAAATTCCCAATGAGTGCAGAAATTTAGCAGTGTAATCCTGGAAGCATAGGATTTGCTTCCCCTTGTAGTCCAACACTTTGCTTCTCCAAAGAACTTGAAAATTTATTATTTTGTGAGTATATTTGGACAGTCTCATTATAAGCATTGATGGTCTCATGGCAGTTTCTCTCCATGTCCCCTGCAGTGAGTTCTTTCAATCTGCAATGTGTGCCTTTGAGTCATTGCTGACTCCTGGCGACCCAGCAGTTCCTGGGTTTTCTTGGCAGTGTGACAGGAAGTAGATTGCCAGACCTTTCTTCTGAGGCAATGGAGGGTTAAGTGACTTGCCCAAGGCCACAAGGAATTCTAGTGGGAATTGAACCCTGGTCTCTTGGTTACCAAGCCAGTGCTCCAACCATTAGACTACTCTTCCACTCCCCTATGAAACTGCAAAACTTGAAACAGCTAATTCTCCAGAAACCTGCCTAGTTCCTATGGCAAATCCTGCAGCTGCAGATTGTTGCACTTGGAGTTGTTTTTCAGGTTTTCTATCTGCTCCTCGTATTGAACCAACTTTGTCCGCAGCTACACTCTGTCAGTCTCACGGTGTCTTCAACATCATACACTCTCTGGGCTAAAGCAGAGAAACCAGCCCCAAATGTCTCCAGGTAGCTGTGCATAGCTTCCAATTTATTGAAAATCCTTTGCATTTTCCATTCCAGGGCCTGTTCCAGTGCAGTGGTCATTCCTGCTGTAATTTCCAAAGCCAGCATATGCCCAGAAGTCAAGGAAGCCAGCCCTTAGTCCTTTGTTGGCATCAAATCAGTGTCCATTTTCTTGGAGCTTTGACCTCCATAAGGTCTCCAAAGGTGAGGAGAAACAACCTGGCTAAATCAGGACACCTTCCCACACACCTTTATGCTGATAATTTCCTTGCTGGTTAGTGTGGGCTCATATCTTGCCTTTGCTCAGTGTGGCACATGACCTCAGCAAAGTAATACATGTAAAACAAATAGGAGAAATATATTTTCTATCAATGCATAGTTAAGCTTTGGAGGTTGTTGCCAGTGACTATAGTAAAAGTGGTTAGTGTAGATGGGTTTAAAAAAGACTTTGGATAAATTCCTGGAGGAAAAGTCCATTAACTGTTACTAACGTAGACCAAGAGAAACCCATTTCTTATCCCTGGGTATAAGTAATGTGGGATCTGGCTACTTTGGGATATGTCAAGTACTGTGACCTGGATTGGCTACTGTTGGAAACAGGATACTGATGATACTGGACTTGGTGGACCTTTGTTCTGACCTATTATGAAGTTCTTATGTACCAGAGAAAGGAGCACAACATGTAAAATCTGTGTAGACTAAATCTGGAGAGTAAGGATGGCTGACATATGATAACAGAGATTAAGATCCAGAAGCGAAGGAAAGCAAATATAACTCTTTTCTCTTGGGCAGATCTTAATGAGCAAATACCCAGGTAGCAATTCAAACTGTTAAACAAGATAGGGGACTCCGATAGATCAATGATGTGTGCAAGGCCATGTTGATTTTCTCTGGTGCACCAAGGATGCAGTATCTCCACCCCAGTGCCTCCTTCATGACAGTGGTACATGGGGTGCTGCCAGTGGAGAAAAAAAGAAGAGCATGACTTCTCAGTGAGATGGAGCCTGAACAGTAGTACAAATTTTGTTAATTAGTGCTGGAAATCTATTCTGTTTAGCATGTGGACTAAAATGTACCAGTGACCTCACTGATAAAAATGGGAACAGACTCTAACGACAATAGTTTGCCATCTGCAATTTGCTAAATATGCTTCCTATAATCAGCATTTCTTGAATTTAGCAGTCAAAGGGTCCAATGTGCACAGGCTTAGTGATGCCACAAAAGCCACAAAGGATTGGATAGCTTTTTGTCCCAATCATAATTATATGACTAATATATAATTTATTTTTGAAAGCAATTAAATCTATTTTATAGCATGCATTGCGACAGCACCTTAATGTGTTTTTAAGTGTACTTCTTTCACTCTATCCTGGCAAATAGAGTACAGATTTCTTTTAGTGCAAATATTAAAAGTAGGTATTACAATATGTTAGAAACCCTATTTCATGGTTTACACATGTATAATCGGGCATATACATGTGTAAATCGCAATCACATGTAAAGGGTCATTTTAGAAAGGGTCCGTTTTACATGTGAATGTTCTTAATATGTGATAATTTTGAGGGGGCATGGCCTGGGCGGGACAAAAATCTACATGTGTATTCATTATTTCACATAGGGAATGCATGTGTAAGCCCCAAATTCTGCACATCAGGATTTACACGCACTCCCTGCCATGTGTAGGTTTTTCAGAAATGTGTATTTTGGCCAGCTCTTTATAGGAGGGATTAAGGGGGTTATCTTCCTTAATTCCCCCCTAGTTTATTTCACCCTCACCAAATTGAAATAAGACATTGTTCTCTGTAGTTACATATACATGTAGCTATTAGTTATCTCTAGGAACAAGCAAGAATGTAGTCTTCATATATGGGTGACCAGGGCCAGCCTGTCCATTGTGTGAGAATGTTGTTGGCACAGGGCCTCATGCTTCAGGGGGCCCTGCACCAACAACATCCCACACATGCTGTTTGGCTCCCGGCAGAGCCGGTTTCAGAGGGAGCCGGTAAAGCCCAAGGCCCCACCTCACCTCTATATAGCTGCCGAAATGAAAAGCACCATTTTTCTTTACTTTGGCAACTGTGTTCTAGTGTAGGCTGCTGGCACATGGGAGGTTAAAGGGCATTTCCTGTTTCCTGGCATTCAGCGCACCAGCGTCCTATACTAGAATACAGCTGCCAAACTGAAGAAAAACGGCCCTCTTCACTTCGGCAGCTGTACAGAGGTGAGCCAGGGCCTCTCCAGCTCCCTCTAAAGCCAGTCGGACAGCCGCGGGGCTCATAGCTGATGGGGGGGGGGCTAGGATTGGAAATGGGCTGAGTGGGGGGGGAGGCTTGGACTGGAAATAGGCTGATGGGGTTCTGGGACTGGAAATGGACTGATGGGCTAGGATTGGAAATGGGCTGGATTGGGAGGGCTTGGATTTGAAATGGGCTGATGGGAGGCTAGGATAGGACTGGAAATGGGCTGATGGGGGCTTGGACTTCAAAGGGCTGATGGAGGCTAGGATAGGACTGTAAATGACTGATGGGGAGGCTAGGACTGGAAATGGGATGATTGGGGGGGTTTGGACTAGAAATGTACTGATTGGGGGAGGGCTTGATCTGGGAATGGGGTGATGGAGGGGCTAGGATAGGACTGGAAATGAACTGATGGGGGGCTAAGATTGGAAATGGGCTGATGGGGAGGGCTTGGATTGGAAATGGGCTGATGGGAGGCTAGGATAGGACTGGAAATGGGCTGATGGGGGCTTGGACTTCAAAGGGCTGATGGAGGCTAGGATAGGACTGTAAATGACTGATGGGGAGGTTAGGACTGGAAATAGGATGATTGGGGGGTTTGGACTAGAAATGTACTGATTGGGGGAGGGCTTGATCTGGGAATGGGGTGATGGAGGGGCTAGGATAGGACTGGAAATGGGGTGATGGAGGGGCTAGGATAGGACTGGAAATGGGCTGATGGGGGGGCTAGGATTGGAAATGGGCTGATGGGGGGGCTAGGATTGGAAATGGGCTAATGGGGGACTAGGACTGGAAATGGGCTGATGCGAGAATGGGACTAGAAGGAAGAGGATGCTCGGTGGGGCTGGAACTAGAAGGGAGCTAATATTGGGGGAGGACTAGAAGGGGATGGGAATGGGGCTGGGGGAGTGAGGTTGGAGAGGGGAAAAGATATTTTGTGTGGATGGGAAGAAAAATCTACGATTGGCCGGGTATTGGGAGAGTAAGTAGGTTTGAGATTGGAAGGGTGAAATTTGAGTGGATGAAAAAGGAATAAAGAAAGAAATGGAGAAAAGAGCAAAAGGAGAAAGATAGTATGTTAAAGTAGATGTAGAGAGAGAATGGGAAAAAACTAGAAGAGAGAAGAAAGGACAAATGGACAGCAGACAAGAGTTAGCAGAAGACACAAAGAAACCAGAAGAAAGTGACTGGAGCAACTGAATTTATTAACTGGGATATACTCGTATTTATTTATTTTATTTATTTAACATTTCTTATATACCGCGCTCTTTTTTATCAGTGCGGTTTACATTGAAACAGTATAACACTTGGTCAAGTAAATTTGGCCGTCGTTTACATAGAACATATCAGCTCTGGGAAATGTGCATGGTTAACGTCTTTGTGTTTTGTTTAGTATAAGAGGAAATTAATTTATAGTTTTATTTCTCCAGTGTTCTTGTACATTCCAAGTTTGACTTTTGGAGTTCTCTGTTTAATTGTCTTCCTATTTCTAAATTGTGATACCTTGTTCTTTGTTTGGTGACGGTCTATGTTCTGCATGTCTAACCAAGCTCAGATATTCTGTTTATGTAGTTTCTATTTGGCAGTGCCACTTGTTCTCTTTCCTCAGTAGGAGATGTATTGGTTTTATATTTGCAGTGTTGCCTTTTGATAAGTAGGGTATGGTGCTTTGTGAGTCTTGGTAGTGCTGTTATGATACGGCTACTTTGCTATGGGTTCTAAATGGGCAGTGTTTGTAGTACTTCCTAATGTGCCTGGTGGTTGGCACTGGAGTATAGTAATGTAGAAATCTGGTAGTCTGTCTTTATCCAGACATTAAGAGGAGTGTTTACTAAAAGTTAGTGCACATTAACATTATGCAAATGAGGCCCCTCAATGAGTCTCCGCATATGGCCTCACCCCCCCCCCCCTTGGACCGCCCCTTTGGGTGACCTTGGTACCGACGGAGCCCATGCAGGAACGCTCCCCAGTGTCCAGTTATAAAGCTTTTGTGAGCATTCCACTGCACCTGCGCAACTGCCTTCCCAACTTCCTCTCTTTATTTCTTTGTTTTTCGCAGAGCCAGCAGGAAGCAAATCCTGTCACCGCAGAAAAACAACTTTTTGTGGATAGCACCTCTGCCTTCTTGTCAACACCGGCACAGTCTAGGACAGTGATGGCTAACCTTTTTGAGCCCGAGTGCCCAAACTGCCGCACAAAACCAAAGAATTTCCTCAAAGTGCCAGCACGTCCATTAAAGCCTCATTTGCATAAGGTGCCTCATTTGCATAAATATTTGCATAATGTTACCATACACTAACTTTTAGTAAACATGCCTCTTAATGAGTATATGGATAAAGAAAGACTAAAAGGTTTCTACATTACTATAATCCAGTACCAACCGCCAGGCACATTAGGAACTACTACAAACGCTGCCCATTTAGAACCCATAGCAAACCCGCCGTATCCTAACAGTACTACCAGGACTCACAAAGCACCATACCCTAACTATCAAAAGGCAACACTGCAAATATTAAACCAATACATTTCAGAGAACAACAATACATGACCTACTGGGGAAAGAACAAGTGGCAATGTCAAATAGGAATTATATAAACAGAATACCTCAGCTCAGTTACACATGCAGAACAGACCATCACCAAACAAGGAATCACAATTTAAAAACAGGAAGACAATAATTAAACTGGGAACCCCAAAAGCCAAACTTGGAATATACAACAACACTGTAGAAATAAAACTATAAATTAATTTCCTCTTGTACTAAACAAAGCGCAAAAATTAATGATGCACATTTCCCAGAGCTGACATATTCCAGTTAATAAATTCAAAATAAAGAGATATTTTTCTACCTTTTGTGCATTTTTTTTCAGTTGCAATTGCTCCAGCCACTTTCTTCTGGTTTCTTCGTGTCTTCTCCTAACTCTCCATCTGCTGTCCATTTGTCCTTTCTTCTGTCTTCTTGGTTTTTTTTTTTCCATTCTCTCTCTACATCTGCTTTAACATACTAATCTTTCTCCTTTTGCTCTTTCCTCATTCCTATTTCATCTACTCAAAATTTACCCCTCCATCCTCAATCCCCACTTATTCTCCCAATACCCGGCCAATTGTAGATTTTTTATCCCTCCCACACAAAATATTTTTCCCCTCTCCATTTTACTCTCCCAGCCCCATCCCATTCTAATCCTCCCCCAACACCAGCTCCCTTCTAGTTCCAGCCTCACCCAGCATCCATTCCCTTCTAGTCCCTGCATCAGCCCATTTCCAGTCCTAGCAGCCCCCCAACCCATTTCCAGTCCTAGCAACCTCCCAACCCAATACCAGTCCTAGCCCCCCCTCATCAACCCACTTCCAGTCCTAACCCCCCATAAGCCCATTTCCAGTCCTAGCTCCCCCATCTATTTGCAGTCCCATCCGAGTCCCTCCATCAGCTCATTTCCAAACCCAGCCCCCCATGAGCCCATTTCTAGTCCTTTCCTAGCCCCACCATCAGCCCATGTCAAATCCTAGCTCCCCTCCACTCAGCCCATTTCCAATCCAAGCCCCCCATGAGCCTACTTCCAGTTCTAGCCCCTTCATGAGTCCATTTCAATCCAAACCCCCACCACAGCCCATTTCCAATCTTAGCACCCCCCCAACAGCCAATTTCCAGTCCTATTCTAGCCCC
The DNA here is from genome assembly GCA_033557465.1 of Ichthyophis bannanicus. NCBI lineage: Eukaryota > Metazoa > Chordata > Amphibia > Gymnophiona > Ichthyophiidae > Ichthyophis > Ichthyophis bannanicus. The sequence continues at coordinate 157,963,952 of CM066043.1, read as the reverse complement.
TCCATCAGCCCATTTCCTGTCCTAGCCCCCCCTCACCCATTTCCAGTCCTAGCTCCCTCCCCCTCACAACCCATTTCCATTCCAAGCCCCAATCCCATCAGCTATTTGCAGTTCAAGCCCTCCTTCCACTCAGCCCATTTCCAGTCTTAGCCCCCCCATAGCCCATTACCAGTCCTAACCCCCCCATCAGCCCATTACCAGTCCTAACCCCCCCATCAGCCCATTTCCAGTCTTTGCCCCCCCCCCATAGCCCATTACTAGTCCTACCCCCCCCCAAATCACCATAACCATCACCATCACCAGCCCACTTCCAGCCTTAGCACCCCCCATGGCCCATTACTAGTCCTAACCCCCCCCCCCCCATCAGCCCATTTCCATTCTTTGCCCCCCCGATGGCCAATTACCATTCCTAACCCCGGCCAATTACCAGTCTTAACCCCCCCCCCCTGGCCAATTACCAGTCCTACCCCCCCCCCCCCCGGCCAATTACCAGTACCAGTCCTACCCCCCCCCCTGGCCAATTACCAGTACTACCCCCCCCCTGGGCAATTACCCGTCCTAACCCCCCCCATCAGCCCCTTTCCAGTCTTATCCCCCCCCATGGCCAATTACCAGTCCTACCCCCCCCCCATCAGCCCATTTCCAGTCTTAGCCTCCCCACCATAGCCCATTACCAGTCCTAAACCCCCTTCCCCCCTATCATCCCAAATTAAAAAGAATAACCCAAACAAAGCGGCTGCTTCTGCCGCGGCAGCCACAAGCGCTCTGCCGCGGCAGCCTCACGAGCTCTGCCGCGGGCCCCCCCCCCCCTGCCCGGCAGAGCCTCCCTGCATCATCTACCTTCAAGTCGCAAAACGCGGGCTTCTTTCAGAGCCGCGAGAGTTTCCTTTCTCGCGGGAGAGCCGCGAGAAAGGAAACTCTCGCGGCTCTGAAAGAAGCCCGCGTTTTGCGACTTGAAGGTAGATGATGCAGGGAGGCTCTGCCGGGCAGGGGGGGGGCCCCGCGGCAGAGCTCTTGAGGCTGCCGCGGCAGAGCTCTTGAGGCTGCCGCGGCAGAAGCAGCCGGTTTGTTTGGTTTTTTTTTTTTTAAAATTTGGGACCTTTTAAATGCGGACCTTCCCGCGTGCCAGCTGCAAGGCCTTTGCGTGCCACAGCTGGCACGCGTGCCATAGGTTCGCCATCGCTGGTCTAGGACATCGCTGGTTCCGGTATTTTATTTTACTTCTTTCTTTATTTTCTTCAACCAAAAAAAAAAACCCTACTTGGGCATCGACACCCGTTTTAGGCCTTAAGTCTATCATTCTCTTCACACTCAAAGGTATGGAGAAACTTGGTGGTTTCAAAAAATGTTCTAATTGTGCCAGCACCATTTCTGCGACTGACACACATGACTGGTGTCTAAAATGTCTCGGCCCAGACCATCAGCCAACAAACTATTCCCTCTGTCAGAAAATAACACGGAAAGGCCTACAAAACTGGGCTTCTAAATTTGGAGCACTCCTCGCTTCAGACGCAGTATCCATAGCATCCACTTTATCAAAGGCCTCATTATCCTCTCATAGATCTCAGGTATCTTCAAAATCCAAACATCAAGCCGCATCAAAGTCTGATGGCACCTCCAGGGGAAGATCTCACTCAAAGCATCGAGACCCTACAGGTGTTGCCTCGGAGGTGGATCGGCCTGTCCTTCAAAGCCATCGAGAGGCCCCAGGATGCTCATGAGGCCTCGACCTCTGGAGAGCTGCTGGTGCCATGCTCTGAGATGATAGCGCAAATACCCAGTACAGACACACAGCATCAGCAGCCTCGATAAACCAGCGCATACTGGCCATCGAGCGCAGCTTGGCAGCCCTCCTCACAGTCTCAGTACTGATAAAATCCTTGACTACGAGCATTACCTTGTCGATATCGTTTATGGTACCGACACAGACATCGACACCGGTTCCGGGCATGGCATCAGGGTTGCCGCAGATGACATTGACATTGCTCCCATCCATGCCCTCCCTGGAAACTCTTACCGATACCGGTGCCAAGCCCAAGCAGCTCACCGAAGCCAATATCTTGGAGCATTGGTACCGGCATCTAGCTTCAGGCGAACTCCAAGACCATCAGTACTTCAAATCCTCCAATTCCAACTCCCCAATTTCGGATGTGGAGTCACTCGATTCCCGGAACCTACCTTCGGACCCTTCCCCACCTCACCAGTGACACATGTCACCTCTGGAAGACATGTCCTTAAAGGAATTCTTTCAAGATGTAGCCAAACGTTTCTCTATCATAATAACATCGGAGAAGGAGCCAAGGGCGGAGGAATTAGAGATCCTCCAATACCCAACAGCACCCAAAGAGGCAGTCACATTACTAGTGCACCGCATCCTTCATGACCTTTTGCTATGAATGTGGAGACACCTCTCACGGTCTCACCTCAAAGTTGATATCTTGATAGCATGTATCGTGTAGGGGAGTGTCCCGGCTTCCAAAAGTCACAGCTTCCCTACCACTCCATTGTGGTAGAATTGGCAATGTGCCAAATCAAAAGCTCGAAGACTCACTCCTCAACGTAGAGAATCTAGAACTCTTGATGCCTTTAGGTGTCGATGCTTCAAAGCATCAATGCTCTCAGCTAGAATTAACTCCTATATCCTCTACATGGGAATGTTCCTGAAAAGGTTCTCTAGGGATTTTGAGGCCTTTGTCCCTCTCCTCCCAGATGACAAGAGGGCAGATTATCTTGCCCTAGTTAAGCATAGCCAAAATTTATCAAAGTTTGTCAATAGGGCTACCTTTGATGCTTTTGAATGCACAAACAGAGCCTCAGCAATATGCATTGGTGCTGTCAGATTACACGGCTTCAGGTCTCAGACATTGAACAGTGGGTTCAAGATAAGCTGGGGGGGGGGGACCTCTTTGGCAAAGACTGGCAAAATAAGGCCTCTCAATTAGAGTCAGAAAATACTACTCTAAAGAGACTGTCCAGAGTAACAACTGACCCTGCTAGGAAAAAGACCCCTGCAAAGAAGTCTTTCTACAATAATAAGAAGAAATTTTTCTCTTCTTATCTGCCTACTTCTCAATAAAAGGGTCAGGCCCCACAGAAGAGGCAGCAACCTCCTAAGCAACAAAAGAAGCCACAGATGGCTAAATTTCAACCAGCTCCACAGCCACAGTCTGCACCTGGTTTTTGACTCTTTCCTAGAGAACATTGCCACCCTACCTCTGGAGGACCCCCCCCCCACACACACACACACACATAGCAGGCAGACTGTGCCACTTCATCCACAGATGGCACCTTATCACCTCAGAACAGTGGACAGTCACCATAGTTAAGGAAGGGTACAGATTTCATCTGCAAACTCTTCCCCTTCCACATTCACGGGGGAGTATCAAACGCAACCCCCACTCACTGCTCTCCTACAGGACGAGGTGTCCTCTCTTCTGTCTCAGGGCAACATAGAAGATGTCCCAACATCCCAATAGAGAGTGGGCTTCTACTCTCCCTACTTTCTCATTCCAAAGAAAACCGGAGGGTACAGGCCCATTCTGGACCTCAGAAACCTCAATGTTTCTAGTTCACGAAAAGTTCAAGATGATCTCCCTCAGGACTCTTCGTCCATACCTCCAGAGTCAGGACTGGCTCTTTTCTCTAGATGTGAAAAAAAGCGTACACACATCCTTATCCATCCAGGACACAGGAAATATCTATGCTTCACCTTTCAGGGAAAACATTATCAATATAGAGTCCTTCCCTTTGGACTCGCCTCTGCCCCAAGAATCTTCACAAAGTGCATTGCGGTCGTGGCCACATATCTAATAACTCTGGGGGTTATTCATCTTCCCCTACTTAGATGACTTGCTAATAAAGGCAGACACCTCCCAAGGGGTACTGCTTTCCTTGCATCGTACCATCACAGTACTGCAACACGTGGGATTTGTCATAAACTTCCCAAAATCCCAATTCACTTCAACTCAAAGACTAGAGTTTATTGGAGCCCTACTAGACACCCAACATCCAAGGCGTTTCTGCCCCAGCTCCATTGTGCCTATCGAACTAGTGTGCCAGACTCTCCTACGAGACCATCTGACAGTCCAAAAGATGCTGTAGCTCCTTGGGCACATGGCCTCTTAGTACATGTCGTTCCATATGCCCAACTACATATGCGGACAGCCCAGTGGACTTTTGCATCCCAGTGGAAGCAGGCTTTGGGCCAACTCCAGGACAGGATTCAAGTCACTGCCCATCTAACCACATCCCTTTAATGGTGGTGTCCTCCAGAAAACCTGCTCATAGGGTCACCTTTTCAGATGCCTCCACGTCAGTGCACCCTGACGATGGATGCCTCCAAACTGTGTTGGACAGCCCATCTGGACAACCTGACTACACAGGGGCTCAGGATAATGCAAGAGACACAACTCCAGATCAATCTCCTGGAACTTCGTGCTATCTCAAATGCCCTCTGGGTATTTCAATACCACCTCAGAGCACAACAATTCCCATTTAGGATGGACAATCAGGTTGCCATGTTCTATGTGAACAAGCAGGGAGGAATAGGCTCTTGGACCCTCTGCAAGGAGGCAATACACTTCTGGTCCTTTGCCATTGCTCATCAAATACATCTCCAAGCAGTGTACCACCCGGGGAAGTCCAATGTCTTAGCAGACAGACTGAGTCTCATCCTTCTTCCCCACGAATGGTCTCTCCATCCAGATACAATGTTCTACATCTTCCAGACCTGGGGAACTCCAGACATAGATCTGTTCGCAAATCTACAAAATGCCAAGCTTCCTCACGTCTGCACAAGAACTCTGACATCCACCAACCAACAAGTGGATGCCTTCCACCTACACTGGGGTCAGGGTCTGCTTTATGCGTTCCCTGCTATTCCCCTCATTCCCAAAATGCTTTTCAAGCTTCAGCCTGACAAGGGCCATGGCAACTGTGGTTTCCGCTGCTACTACGTCTGTCTCAGACTCATCCTCTGTGATTGGGATATGTGCCGGATCTCCTCTCCCAGTACAACGGTTCACTGCTCCATCCCAATCCACAGTCTCTCTACCTCACAGCTTAGCTGCTGAGAGCATAGCTTTACAAGGCTTTGACCTTACTCAAGAGGTTAAGGAGATCCTTTCGGCTTCTAGAAAGCCCTCCACCAGACGTTTATACGCTTTTAAGTGGCATAGATTCTCTGACTGGTGTTCCCAGAAAGATCTTAATCCCCTTTCTGCTCCAGTGGAGCCACTCCTCCAGTATCTCCTCCACCTGTCCTCAACAGGTCTAAAGACAAACTTGGTGAGAGTCCACCTTAGTGCCATTACACTCTCTCACCATCTACTTGATGGCCAGCCCATCTCCATCCAACCGCTAGTAGTGTGTTTCATGAGAGACCTCCTGTCCATAATGCCCATTAAGCCATCTCCAGTAGCTTGGGACCTCAATGTCATTCTAGCGCAGCTTCTCAAGCCGCCGTTTGAACCATTAGCCATGACCTCACTTACGTTCCTCTCTTGGAAGGTGATCTTCCTAATTGCCCTCACTTCAGCTAAACGCATTAGTGAGCTTCAGGCTTTAGTGGCGGATCCACCCTATACCCGCTTCCACCATGACAAAGTAGTCCTTCGGACTCACTCACATTTTATGCCAAAGGTATTGTCCCCCTTCCATCTAAACCAGTCAATTTACCTTCCAGTTTTCTTTGCTAAGCCGCATGTGTCTAGAGTGGAAGGAACTCTGCACACTCTTGTTGCAAACGTGCCTTGGCTTTCTATCTCCAGAGGACTCGAGATCACCATAAAGCCTTGCAGTTGTTTATCTCATTTGACCTCAGTCACCTGGGATTACCTTTTTCTAAGCATACGCTCTCCAGATGGATAGCAGACTGCATTTCATGTGCCTGTGACAAAGCAGGACTCTCCCTGGAAGGTCATGTCACTGCTCACAATGTTCGTGCCATGGCCACCTCGGTGGCAAACCTACGTTCAGTAGTCATCGATGAAATTTGCAAAGCAGCAACTTGGTCTTCTGTCCATACCTTTGCTGCCCATTATTGTCTGGACAAGGACTCCCACCGGGAAGCCATGTTTGGTCAGGCTGTACTCCAGCACCTTTTTCAGACTCAGATGCAACTCCTACCCTCCGTCCTGGACTTTGAAAATACCAGAAATCCATGTGGGATCCATGACCTCATCATGCCTACTCCGAGGCGAAACTCTACCGGTTCTGAGGTCACTTCATCTGGCATCTTGGAGCTAGGGAGTCCCATATGTGAATACTACATTCTTGCTTGTTCCTGGAAATAGCGTAGTTACTTACCTGTAACAAGTGATCTCCGGGAACAGCAGGAATTTAGTCTTCACAACCCGCCCTCCTCCCCTAGGAGTTATAGGGTTCCAGTTACTCTCTTTTCTCAGCTACAGACTCAACTGAAGAGAGGGAGTTGGGAAGGCAGGAAGGCAGTTTCACAGGCACAGTGGAGTACTCCGAAAAGCTTTCCAACTGGATACTGGGGAGCATTCCCATGCGAGCTCCATCTGTACCAATGTCACCCCTTTGTGAAGACTAAATTCCTGTTATTCCCTGAGATCATCTGTTACATGTGAGTAACTACGCTTTATCATTTATTACATTTTATGATATATCCCCCTTTGTGGGACATACAGAGTGGTTTATGTAGTTAAAATAAAATCACATATAGGATAAAAAGTAAGAAAAAGGAACTCCACTGTGAGATAAGAAAGTAGACACATACTGAGCATACAGGAAGAGAAGATGCATGCCAGAGCAAAATCATACAAGCATGTCTTAGACAAATCGCAGTACAAAATAGCTCACATGTACATGTAAATGCTGACATTTGTACCTGCAAGTTATGAAATGATAGCATGACATGTTCAATTTGGTAGGTTTCTTTCATTGATTTTTCCCACGTGTAAATTTGTAAAATAGTGTCTCCTGCTGCATGTGGATGTCAATTCACATGCGTTCCTTCTACTGTATGTATTTTAGAAACAACTCCACATTTAGCAGAGCCCCTTCTCAAATATTTTGGAATTAAGTACAGTATATTCCAACCTCGACATCTCAGTTCCTCCATGTGCCATCTAAAATGTGCCTTCACTTGTATAAATATTGCAACTACTGACAGCAGATGAAAAGTCACAGATTTCTTTGTACCCTTAGGCAGAGGAGGTATAAAATGGGTCATAAATGAATACGTTCCCATACTTTTTTCCTTGTGCTGTATGCCTGCTGCATATAGGGCTAGCTTTAAGGATAAGACAAGAGATGCAGAACTCGCAAGCAGACCTAGCATCCGCTACTTAGACGTTATGTTAGACCAACGACTCAATTTCAAGTTACACATCAGCAACACTATCAAACAAATCTACCACAAGATACGAACCCTATGACATCTTCGACCCCTGCTGCAACCTGATGACTTCAGATCAGTTTTTCAGGCATTAGTGATCCCCTACTTTGATTATGCCAATGTAATCCTACAGGGCTTACCCAAAAACACCTTAAACCCCCTACAGTTAGCTATGAATGCTGCCGCACGTGTCCTGAGTGGAGCCACCAGAGTTGATCACATCACCCCGGTCCTTAAGAATTTACATTGGCTACCAATCCACTGTAGACTATCCTATAAAGTAATCATCATAATCTTCAAGGTCATCAACAAGTTAGCCCCCACAACCCTAATGGACCTTGTCCACCCCATGTTGGCAAACAGAGAAAGGAGAACATGCACAGCCAATACCCTACTCATCCCCAGCGAAATAACAAAATGTACCAAGACAACAAGGAACAGAGCTTTTAAGTTTTATGCACCCAGCTACTGGAATGCACTCCCAGCACCCATCAGAGCCATAACAGATCTAGCCCAATTCAGAAAAGCGCTAAAACACCATCTCTTTCTCTTACACTACTCTCAACCCCCCAATCTAACACCTTCTAGCACGCACCCAACCACGGATACATGAATCACTGTGAATGGATGTACATATTGTAGATACGGATTGTAAATAATTTGAAATTGATGTACATAGTTATTCCCAAATTGAAATCCAAGTTAATTTTCCTGTTCATTGTAAGTGCCTTATTGGCACAATACCGTTATATGTAAACCGCGCTGATTTTTAAGAGTGCGGTATATAAGAACAATAAAATAAAATAAATAAATAAGCGGTGTCCCGTGCGGGGGAGGGAGGGAGGGAGGAGGCCCTCTGTTGGCTTTCTCTCTGCTGCATTGAAAAGGCCATTTCTCTGTTAAGATGGCTCATACCTTGAACACAACACTCATCTGTAGTCAACTGATTAGCATCATCCCATTTGATAAAAGACTATCACAGACTGGGCAGCCCTTGAACAGGAACAGACATCACTGACCCCTAGAGCTTGTTCTGCTTTGTATTTTATGTGGGATTTTATAGGCAACCAGTGATGGTATTTAAGAACCGGTGTGGTGTTCTTGTCGTTTGGATCAAGTGATTAATTGGGCTGCAGCATTTTGAGCTAGTTGTAGAGCTTAGATGGTGTGTTTCAGGAGGCCTTGAATTATTAGGTTGCAATAGTCCAGGTGTAGAGTAATTATGGCCCCTGACATACAGTGCAAAAGTAATTATGGTCTAGAAGAGGTTGTTGGTTTTGTAGCATCTTCATTTTGTAGTATGCTGTGGATATCTTCTTTATATGTGCTTGAAAGTTGAGCCTCTGTCTAGGATTACTCCTAGATATTTAACTTTCTTTTTTAGCGGAATGGAGAAGTCTATTTTGAGTACATCAAGTGAAGTGTAGGTGGTATCTCTCATGATTGTAAGGACCTCTGATTTATTGTAGTTGATTGTGAGATTATGAAGTTGTAACCAGTTTGTGACAGTATGTTATAGAGGAGTAGACTGTTTTTCCAGATTCAAATGGAGCATAGATCATCAGATCATCATCTGCATAGAGGTGGTAGTATAGATTCTGTCCTTGTGTGATTTTTCAAACTGGTTGTATGCATAAGTTGAATAGAAGGGCTAATAGTGAGTTCTCCAGGACCAAGCAGGAAGTCAGTCCTCACATATGGGTGACATCGACGTCGATGGAGCCCTTGCGGAGCATTTCCCCAGCTTTCCATGAAAGCCTTTGGGAATGCAGGCACGCATGCGCGGATCCCTTCCCGCCTAAAGGTGCCATCTTGCTCAGTCTCTCTTTTTCCGTGAAGCCCACCGGACGTGTGTCCTAGTCCTCCCAGAAAATAGTTAGATTTTTTGGCGATCCTTCGCTATTTTTTTTCTCCGGTTCGATGCCGGTTCCCCTCCCGCCGGCGCCGGGTTCGGTACACCAGTATCGAGCCCGATCTTCTTTTTTTGGTTTTTGCCCTTCGTGGCTGGCGTTCGCGCCCTTTTTTTCTTTTACCCTGGAAGACCGGTCCTTTGACCTCACGGGGACTATTTTTTCCCCAATGGCTTCCAGTGGGTTTAAAAAGTGTGATCGGTGCAAGAAGCTAATGTCTCTCACCGACACACACGACTGCTGCCTTCGGTGCCTCGGTCCTGACCACGATCCTAAGATGTGTGGACCATGTGGATAAATGTTTTCCAAGGCACTTCGAAGTCGTCAGCACCAAAAGGAAAGGCTTTTTATGACTCAGCCTCTGGCCGGGCCCGGACCTCGTCTGAGGCCTCGACATCTCGGGAATCGGATCCTGAGCACCGTCGGGGCTCCTCGGACAGAGGGTCCCCCAACCGGGAACGAAAGAGGAAGAAGCGGCTCGCAAGGGCGTCATTGGAAGAGGTCCCTGGCTCCTCGAGAGCTAGGTCTCAGACCCCCGACCTTCGCCCCGGGTCCATGGAACAGGAGAAGCCTCCCAAAGTACCTCGAGTGGATCCGAAGTCTGCTGGACATGTAAGTCCTGTAGTCCTCGTGAACTCTCCTCCCAAAGAGCCAACGTCGGGCCTGGCGCCGCCGGGGGTTGCTGAGTCTCCTGAGCTGGGTCTCAGGCTGACAGCCTTGGAGAGCAGACTGTCTGCCTTCATGGAATAGCAGCGGGCACTGATGGCCAGCCTGTCTGGCGCATCTGCCCCGACCACCGGGACATCGAAGTCGACCCCGGAGACCGAGCCGATACTCGAGACCATAAAGGCTCGAGGTCGACATCGGTCGCGGTCTCCCTCGACCTCTCGTTCGGAACCGAGGGTGTCGACGCCGGTGCCTTCGGCGTCGGGGCGGGTGCTCACAGGCCCCACACGGTCGGACCCCGATTCCTCATCGGACGAGTCCGCCTAAGAAACGGAGGACGAGGAGTCCCCCGACACCTTCCGGACTCTGTGCGTCCCATCGGACTCACCGCAGTCTGAGCCCCGGAGTAGATCCCCCCCGGAGCATACCCGGTTCTCGGAGTTCGTCCGGGATATGGCCACCGCGTTGGCTATCCCTGCGGACCCCGAGGAGGAGCCTCGAGCCGAGGAGCTCGAGTCCCTACAGTACAACTCTCCTCCGAAGGAGGCCTTTACTGTTCCGGTTCCTCCGATGCTGGAACGGCTCCTCTTCCGGATGTGGGAGGCACTAGCCTCGGCGCCAGTTCTAAGCAAGCGGGTCGATTCGATCTATCGACTCCGGAAGAGTCCTGGCTTTCAAAAGGTGCAGCTACCACACCATTCCATGGTGGTGGAATCGATCATGCATTGCCTGAAAAGTCAGAAGATGCACTCCACGGTGCCCGTGCCCCCTGGCAGGGAGGCTCGGAACCTCGATGGTTTTGGTAGAAAATGCTTCCAGGGCTCGATGCTTGCTTGCCGAGTCCAGTCTTACCAGCTGTACATGGGCTTGTACTTGCGAGACCTGGCCAAGGAGCTAGCCGGGTTCTCTGTTGGTCTCTCCGGGGAACCCTTGCAGAGGTTCAAGTCCTTGTCCTCGGGGATCCGGGAATGCTCCAAGTTTATGTCCCGCGCTGCCTACGATGGCTTCGAGGCTTCGGCCCGTGTTGCGGCAGCTGGCATCGCGGCTCGACGCCAGGCATGGCTGCAGTCATCGGACCTCGAGCCATGGGTTCAGGACAAGTTGATCGATGTCCCTTGCCGAGATGAGAACCTTTTTGGCAAGCCCATGACCGAGAAGGCCGCACAGCTCGAAACCGAGCACCTCACGAGGACAAGGCTGTCTTGGAAGACTTCTGCCCCCCTCACAAAAAGAAGGGCTCGGGTAAAAAGCCCTTTTACCCGAGGAAGGGCACTGCCTACAAACAGTACCCACAGTACCAGGCTGCCCAAGCTGCCCCTCAGGGTCAGCAAGCCAAGGGGCAGGGTAATGGGCCCCGTAGGCAGAGGACCCCCAAGCCTCCGGCCCCTGCTCCCACTCAGCAGGGTGGGGGTTTTTGACTCCTTAGGCATAGCCTCTCTGTCCCTGCTCTCCCAACCCTGCATAGGAGGTCACCTCGCCCTGTTTGCCCACCAGTGGCCACTCATCACTGGAGACAGTTGGGTGTTAAGCATAGTCCACAAGGGCTATCTACTACACTTCCAACAACTGCCTCCTCCATATTTTCCAGGGGAGCCTCCAAGGCCTCCCCTGCACACAGATCTTCTCCTTCAGGAGCTCCAAGGTCTGTTGGTGGACAGGGCGGTGGAGCCTATGCCTCCCCACTTGTAAGGTCAAGGGTTCTACTCCAGGTATTTCCTGGTACCCAAAAGAACCGGTGGCCTTCGACCTATTCTAGACCTCAGAAACCTCAACAAGTTCCTAGAGAAGGAAAAGTTCAAGATGCTTACTCTTGGGACACTTCTGCATTACCTCCAGCAGGGAGATTGGCTATGCTCATTAGATCTAAAGGATGTGTACACTCACATCTTCATTCATCCAGACCACAGAAAGTACCTCAGGTTCATTGTGGGAGGAAACCATTATCAGTACAGAGTACTGCCTTTTGGCCTTACCTCCGCTCCCAGGGTCTTTGCCAAATGCCTGTTAGTGGTGGCGGCCTACCTAAGAAATCAGGGAGTCTTTGTCTTCCCCTATCTGGACGACTGGCTCATAAGAGGTCAGACGTGCCAGGAGGCCCGACAGGCCACCCTCAGAACTATTGCTCTTCTTCAAAGATTGGGATTTGTAATAAACTTCACAAAGTCCACTTTGCTCCCCTCCCAGAACTTGGAGTTCATAGGGGCGAGGTTGGACTCTCTGCTGGCAAAGGCATTCTTGCCAGAAGACAGAGCCCAAAGACTGATAAACTTAGCACACCAGTTTCTCAGCAGGTCACTGGTCTCCGACAGACTCTGCCTGAGGCTTCTAGGTCACATGGCTTTGACAGTACATGTGACCCCCAATGCCAGGCTCCATATGAGGCTTGCACAGTGGTGCCTTCGGACTCAGTGGTCACAGGCCACAGGCAGCCTCAGAGACAGGATAAGGGTGTCCAGACAATTTCTGAACTCCCTCAGCTGTTGGCTGCACCCACCCAATCTGCTGCAAGGGGTACCTTTTCAGATGCCTGGGTTCACAGTGGTGTTGACCACGGATGCCTCCCTGCAAGGTTGGGGAGCTCATTGTCTAGGCAAGTGCACCCAGGGCCTGTGGTCTCCCTGGGAAGCCGCACAGCAAATCAATCTACTGGAACTCAGGGCTATTCGCTTAGCCCTCAAGACTTTCTCTGCAGCCCTGGCTCATCAGTCTGTCCTAGTTCAAACAGACAACCAGGTAGCCATGTTTTATGTGAAAAAGCAGGGCGGCACTGGGTCCAGGCTCCTTTGTCAGGAAGCACAGGACCTTTGCTTGTTTGCCCTCAAGCACAACATGCTCCTCAAGGCTGTGTACCTCCCTGGCCAGGAAAACTGCCTGGCCGACAGGTTGAGCAGGATTCTGCAGTCCCACGAGTGGCAGCTCCATCCTTTGGTGGTTCAGACGATTTTCCTGAAATGGGGTCTTCCATCCATCGATCTGTTTGATAATCCACTGAACAAACAGCTGCCAAAGTTCTGCTCCAGACAACCGCATCCTCTGCGGATGGCGGCAGATGCTTTTCTGATACCATGGTCTCAGGGCCCTCCTCTATGCGTTTCCTCCCACGCCCTTGGTGGCCCGAACCCTGTTCAAGATTCTTCAGGACAAGGCCTCGGTCCTGCCGGTAGCTCCCAGGTGGCCGAGACAGCCTTGGTTTCCACTTCTGCTTCAGCTGGCAGTGGATCCCCCACTGCCTCTGGGGTTGCAACCTGACCTTCTCTCTCAGGATCAGGGTTCCCTTCTGCACCCCAATCTCAAAGCTCTCAATTTGATGGCCTGGAGGCTGCAAGGGTAGTTTTGGCTCCCTGGGGCCTACCTCAGGAAGTTGAGGTTGTCCTAGCCTCTAGGAAACAGTCCATTAGGAAAACCTATGCTCTGAAATGGAAAAGGTTTTCTGTGTGGTGTCACCTACGTACAGAAGATCCCTTCTCCTGTACTGTACCAGTAGTGCTTCAGTACTTACTGCACTTATCAAATCAGGGACTTAAGTCCAATTCTGTTCGGGTCCACCTCTCAGCCCTAGTGGCTCACCACTCACTAGTGGAAGGACATTCTCTGTCGGTTCACCCCTTGGTGTCTCGCTTTCTCAGAGGCTTGCTTTTGCTCAAGCCTCCAATCCATCCTCCAGCTCCTGAGTGGGAGTTGAATGTGGTCTTGCAGCAACTGACTCGCCCACCTTTTGAGCCGATGGCTACTTGCCCCCTACGCTTCCTGTCCTGGAAGACACTCTTCTTGATAGCCCTAACCTCGGCCAGGCGAGTGAGTGAGCTTCAGGCTCTGGTCTGTGACATGCCTTACACCCGCTTCTATAGGAACAGGGTAGTCCTTAGGACTCATCCAAAGTTCCTCCCTAAAGTTGTCTCCTCCTTCCACCTTAACCAAGAGGTGGTTCTTCCAACATTCTTCCCTAGGCCTCATGCAAGTCAGGCTGAAGCAGTTCTGCATACCCTGGACTGTAGGAGGGCCTTATCCTTCTACCTTGACTGTACGCAGGGGCATAGAAGGGCTACTCAGCTCTTCATCTCTTTTGACCCTAATAATTTGGGGTTAGCTGTGTCCAAGTGTACCTTGTCCATCTGGGTGGCTGACTGTATCACCTGGGCTTACAGGGCGGCTGACCTTCCTTTGCAGGGTCGGGTTACGGCCCATCGTGTCAGGGCAATGGCTGCCTCAGTGGCTCACCTCCGCTCTGTACCGTTGGTGCACATCTGCAGGGCTGCAACTTGGTCCTCAAGCCAGACTTTTGCGGCCCATTACTGTCTGGAGAGGGAGTCCCGTAGGGACAGTGCTTTTGGCCAGGCAGTACTCCGGAATCTCTTTGAGGTTTAGGCAACTCCTGCCCTCCAGCCCTCCGTTGGGCTACCGGTGGAGGTTCTGTCAGTGAAAAGCCTTTCTTTGATGCTAGGACTAGAGGGAGTTCTCTTGTTCAGCTTGGGTTCCCTGGTAGCCCAGAGCTAGGGAGTCACCCATATGTGAGGACTGACTTCCTGCTTGGTCCTGGAGAAAGAGTAGTTACTCACCTGTAACAGGTGTTCTCCAGGAGCAGCAGGAATCAGTCCTCACAACCCTCCCTCCTCCCCTGGGAGTTGCAGTTGTATATAGTTTATTTTTACATTTTTGTGTGCTGTTTTTAGCTATGTCATTTGACTGAGCAAGATGGCACCTTTAGGTGGGAAGGGAACCGCACATGCGTGCCTGCATTCCCAAAGGCTTTCATGGAAAGCTGGGGAAATGCTCCGCAAGGGCTCCATCGACGTTGATGTCACCCATATGTGAGGACTGACTCCTGCTGCTCCTGGAGAACACCTGTTACAGGTGAGTAACTACTCTGATCCCTGAGGTATACCTTGTAGTAGTTTAATTGGTTTAGAGGTTCTGTTCTTTATTTTGACTTGGGACTGATGATCTGTTAGGTAAGAACGAAACCATGAGAGGGGTGTGTCACTGATTCCAATCTTCATCAGTCTGTCTATGAGCATGGCAGTGGTTTAGCGAACCAAAGGCAGATGTTATATCTATGAAGATAAGTATAAAGCCATGTTTTGGGTTCTCAATTCCTTTAAGTAGTGTGTTGGTTAGAGAGGATAATAATGTTTCCACCTCATGACTTTGTCTAACTCATGTTGTTGTGGATCCAGAGGAGCAATAGGATCATTGTGGTCCTGCAATTGTAGTTGTTCTGATTTTTCTATTAACTTTACTAGAAGGGGTATGCTGGATATAGGTTGGTATGATGAAGGTAAGTTGGGGTGTGGTATATAGTCTTTAGTTGAGGCCTTATGGAGGAGGTGTTTAATATGGTAGGCATATATTGAGCCCCCAACTTGAGCCAGTTCAGGAAGGCCTTGAAACATTTTCTCTTTATCAAATACCTCACTGATTGCCCTGAACCCCTGCCACCCTTGAATATGGCATCCCCAAGTATGATCAATACCTAATAATATCCGCTCTCATTTCATTTGTACATGTATATAGTTACCCTGTTCAATGCACCTGCATATGTATATAATTTACGCTGTTCTCCAAGTTACTTTTTCCGGTTCAATGTAATGACCTGACTTTTACTTATTGTCGGATACTGTTTTGTTTCATGTAAACCGCGCTGATCGCAAATAGTGCGGTATATAAGAAATGCAAATAAATAAATAAATAAATATATCCCTGTGATAGTGAGAGGTTTATTATTCTACACAGTATGGATGTTTGTTAAAGCCAGGTGGTAGATCAAAGGGACAAGCAAGGAGTATATTAATCACCCAAGAAATTGGTCACTTCTTACCTCAGAGACACAGGCATAAATAGTTCAACCAGAGTTATGTGATTCTCAGTCCTGAAGGACTACAAAAGGGGACTGCTACTTCTGGAGAGAGATCTGCAATTGTAAATATTTACTTCTGGGAATTTTTCTGAATCTTGGGGGAAAAGAAATTATTTAAGTTAAAGCTGATTAATCTGTGAACCCAGTGTATTTGTTAAATCAGTCAGGGCCTAGTAGCAGCAAAGAGCTTTCAGTTTAAATTTAAAACACAGCAGAGAGTTTAAATTTAGAACCTAACAGAGAGCTTCTAGTTTAAATTTCATACTCAGTCAGGGTCTAGTAGCAGCAAAGAGCTTTCTGGTTACATTTAAACCCCAAGGCTCCCTCTATCCAAGCAAGGTCTATGGGACTCCCCCTGGAAATTGGTCACAGATTACCTTAGAAGCACAGGACAGGGTACTGTGTAGCAGCCAGCTTTTCATAGTTGTTTAAACCTCTTAAAGGAAAGGAGGTGCCATATTCACTCTCAGGTGTAGCTGTTTATCCTCATCAGGCATACATTAAGGACCTGAGATTAATTAAGCTTCAGGTGAACAAAGTACATTAAACGTATTAGGTATAGTTCCATTAGTATTATAAGTATTCCCACCAACCCTTACTAAGTAAAGAACTTAAATATCTAAACACAACCTAAACTAAAATTCAGACAGCAGTCCAACAGCGAGATGGGGGCTTTCCAGTCTTTTGCATTGAGTGTCTCATGTATGATTTTCTCCCAGTTGGTGAGGGGTCTTACATGTGCACTAGGTGCAAGGAGCTCTTTGCTCTCAGGGAATGAGTCCGATCTCTGGAGGCTAGAGTAGCAGACTTGGAGGACATAAGGAAGATATAGACGAGATCTACAGGGATATAGTCCTGAGGTCCCACCTCCAATCTGGCAGCATCCCTGTTGCCATGGAGGAGAGAGGTCACGTGATAGGAGAGCATCACCCTCGTGTGGCAAGAAGTGATCCTGTAGCTAGGACCTGTCCTCCAGATGATGTAAAACCCTTTCGCACCAAGGAAGTTTCTCCAGGGCCATCTGCCTATGAGGGAAGCCGTTATAGTTGGTGATTTGATCATTAGGCATTATTTATTTATTTAGCTGTATTTATATCCCACTTTTCACCGGGTCAAAGCAGTCAATTGGGGGATACATTTTAACACGAGGGGATATGAGACACATACACTAATACTTACAGGGAACATGGGCAATGGAGGGTTAAGTGGCTTGCCCAAGACCACAAGGAGTGCCTATAGGACTAGAAATCCCAGTCCCTCCGGCCTGAGATTGCTGTCCCCAGGTGGGACTTGAACCCCCGGCCCTCTAGGCATGTAGATAGCTGGGTGGTTGGTGGACATGAAGATCGCCCGGTAACATGTTTGCCTGGTGTGAAGGTAGCAGACCTCACGCGCCACCTAGACAAGGTCTTACATAGTGCTGGGGAGGAGTCTGCTGTCTTGGTACATGTCGGTAGCAATGACATAGGAAAATGTGGTAGAGAGGTTCTGGAGGCTAAATTTAGGCTTTTAGGTAGGAAGTTGAAATCCAGAACTTCCAGGGTAGCGTTCTCCGAAATACTTCCCGTTCCACATTGTCACCACTCACCCTGCCAGAGGCATATAGCATGAGCAAGGCGAGTGGGCAGTTGTGCTTCTTGTGCTTAAAACTACTTAATGGAGGTTTTGGAAGGGCCTCCTGGGTAACGTAGTTCCACAGCACTGAAATGATTCAAAGTTGTACACGAGTGGTTCAGGTTAAATAAGGATTTATTTCCCCTCCCGGGGTTGGATATTGTTGACCATGAACAGAAGGTTATATTAACAAAGAAACCATGCTTCTGGTGTGAACAAAAATATGTAACTCAGATAAATGCTTATTCTCAGCTTTTAAGGCACAAAAGAATAAAACAGTGTTTCTCTCCAAAATGCTCCTTTTGGGCTGTTTTCTTCTTTAGCAAAATTCAGCAATATTAACAAAGGGATTGCACATTGTCTGCTATCATATACGAGCAGTCCATATACACTTCAGACACTGGGGGTTGATAAGAATCCCACTGCATAGGATCACCTTCTCCTTCAATGTCTCTTAGAGAGGGTTCTTCTGTCTGCCGTGCAAACCTCTCTGCTTCAATCAAAGGGTTCCCTTCCCCCAACCTGCTAGAGGAGTCTGGGTGTTTGGATTCTTGTGCACACAGCTCCCGGTAACTGAAAGGATACACGCTTCCCTCTTCTGCTTGGCTATGGGACGTTCTGTGTCTGCCTTTTAAACTGCTTTCCCCCAGGAATCTCCCTTGGCTACAAAATGGTAGGTAAAACTTTTCTCTCCTTTCTGATAAAAGCTTTGTATCAGGGAAATAAGCTTTACCTTCAGGATGACTGTACTGAGCACAGCATGGTTGTCTTCTCTGGTTCCCAGAATAAACGTCTTTGCTTTTAGAGTGGTAAAAATCCCCAGTGCTTTTGGTAGTGGAGCACTGCTCTCTGTGAGCTGGAATTGTATGTCTTTCACAGCTCTCTTCCTCTGAGAAGTTTCTCCGCGTGAGATGGGGATTCCCTTCCCTTTCCTCTTCTCCCAGCCACAAACCCTGGCTGCCCTCGGGATATCTATCCTTCTCTGCTCTCCTCGTTCCTTCAGTTTTCTCCAATCCTCCTGTGCTCCCTCCTGTGCTCTCTCTATCCTTAACTAAAGAGTTTTTATCTGTGTTTCTTTTTCCGTTGGGCCTGGCCACACCTCCCACCAGCTGTTCCCTCTTCCCTGATGAAGCAGGAGCTAGCTCAGGGGATGGGCGTTCCCTAGCACACTGTGACGTTCTTTGTTTGGGGTTTCCATGCCAACCCTCCATGCTTGTTTCAGATCTGTCAATTCTGGTTTCACTTTGCAGTGAATCCTCTGTTTCCATCGGCTCTGAACCTTGTACTTCACGACATATCCCCCGCCTGAAAATATTACGTACTGCCGCACCTTCCGGACAGTACGTAATACCAGTGTGGGATCTGCTGTGTTGTTCCAGGTACACCATACTGGCGGTGGCAACTCTCTCTTTCCAGGGTTTTAAAAGGTTCAGGTGATACACCTGCCTGCGACCCTTTGCATTTTCTATCCTATAGGAGACTGGTCCTACTTTCTCCACGACCATACACGGTCCCCTCCAATGGGCTTCGAATTTTGGGCCTGGATTTGCCACCTGGATAATTACCTTATCCCCTATATTTAATGTCCGGGGCTGTTTGCCCCTGTCGTAATACTGCTTCTGCTTTTGTTTACTAGCTTGCAGATTTTCCATTGCGGCCTTTGCGGTTCTCTCTAAACGTTGCCTCAGACCCTTTAAGAACTGCGGAATTTCTATTTCAGAAATGTCTGGTTCTACCCATTGCTCATGTAGTATATCTAATATCCCTCTAGGGGATCTCCCAAACATAAGCTCATAGGGTGAGGCCTTCAGAGAAGATTGCACACGTTCTCTGCATGCATATAAGACGAATGGGAGCAGGGTATCCCATTCTGCTATCTCCCCTTTTTCCAACCCTCTCCTCAGCATCTGCTTAATGGTCTGATTAGTACGTTCCACTAGACCATTTGGGGGTGGTAAGCCGAAGTCCGTATATGCTTTATTCCAAAAGCCTCCCATACGGTGGACAGATGCTTGGATAAAAAGTTGCTGCCCTGGTCTGTAAGTACCTCTCTGGGGAACCCTACCATACAGAATAGTTTGACCAGCTCCTGGGCTATAATCCTCGCAGAGGTGTTCCTTAGGGGAATAGCCCAGGGGAACCGGGTGGCATGGTCGACTATCACGAGTAGGTACTGAAAACCCCTGGGTGTACGTGTCATAGGGCCTACCATATCTATGCCTATTCAGCTCATAGGTACGGCTATGCTGGGAGTAAGCACCAAAGGTACAGCTTTCGGCCTTAACGCTGATACCCTTTGACATGGAGCACACGACTCGCAATACTGCTTAGTCTCCTTGAACACCCCGGGCCAGTAAAAGCGACCTAATATTTGGTCCAGGGTGCCCTGGATACCTTTGTGGCTTCCTATAGGGTGGTCGTGCGCGAGACGCAAGACTGTAGCTTTGAACGTCGTTGGCACTACAAGCTGCTTCCTTACTGCCTCAGAGTAAGGGTCTACACTTTCCCTATACAGGATGCCATTGTCCATGAAAAACCTAGGCAATGTGGGCCTGATCTCCTGGGCCCATTCGAAGGCTCTCTTGAGCGCTGGGTCAGCCCGCTGCTCAGCAGGAAAGGAGGGAAATTTACTCACTAGCTCTGCGGGTACCCAGGGTAGGCTTGCACCTGCCTCCAATTCTGCTCTGCCCCGGGATCTAGACTGTCTTTCATGGCGTCTCTTCGCCTTAGCCTTTCTCCCTTGCCCAACGGGTTCATTCATTAGGTCCTCGTGGGCAGGAAGAATATCTGCTTCTTCTTCCCGTGACTCCTCCTCTTGGGGTACTAGTCTTTCCCCAGGTTCTCCCCTGTCCCCAGCTGATGTCTCTCCCATCCCTGAGGTCCCGGCTTGTGATCTGGTCGAGACCAAGCCGGCTCGGTTATTCAAACCTGCCACTAGTCCCTCATAAAAGGGTACCCAATCCCTGCCTAAAATAAGGTCTTGGGGTAGTGCGGGAAGTATAGCTAAAGGCATTACTTGCTTGAACTTTAGTGCAGTTACCGAGAGATTCCGGCGAGGGTAAAATGCAAACGTACCGTGTATGCACTTCACTCTGACCTGGTCTTCTGCTTGACTCGGGGGCGACGAACAGCGCCTCTCGATGGCCTCCCAGAGTGTGCGGGAAATCATACTCTGGTCGGCCCCCGAGTCAAGCAGGGCCAAGGTGTCCACCCCTTCCACCTGTGCATGTAATAGAAACTTATCCCGAACTGGCTCATCCACCCCAGACATCAGGACAGTTCTTTTGGCACATTCCCTTTTAAAATGCCCCATTTTCCCACACAGATAACATTTACCTTTGGGTGTAAACACATTCCCTCTGGGCACAAAAACACTCTCATCATTACCATTCCTACCATTCACACTTGTCATAGCATATTTTCCACCATAGGGAATCTTTCCCTTTTTACTATCACATAAACCTGCAGCATGCAGTATGCTGCACTCCGAGGGGTCAGCTATTTGGGCCTCCAGAAAACGGTCCGCCAAATTAGCTGCTTCCTCGGTGGTCCTGCAATCCTGCAAGGTGAGGTACATTCTCATTTCTCTAGGCACAGCCTGTACAAATTGTTCTAAAACTACCGTGTCTAGTATACTTTCTATCGATTTAGTTTCTGGACTTAGCCATTTCCAAGCCAGATTTTTCAGACGTTGTTGTAACGCCTTTGGAGTTTCTTGAGGCTTCAGGCGGGCTTTCCTGAATAGCCTCCTATAATGTGAGGTCGTCAGCCCCAACCTGTCTTTTACCGCTTTCTTTATCTCGGTATAGTCGCCTGCAAGAGCAGCGGGCATGGCTTTGTAGGCTGACAGGGCTTCGCCTGTCAGCGAAACTGCAAAGCGCGTAGCCCATTGACTATCAGGCCATCTTAATGCCTGCCCAATACGCTCAAATGCATCAATAAAATCGTCAATGTTATCGGTTGGACTCAATTGTCCTAAAGAGAATGCATGACTTGCGTTCATTGTGGATCCTGGTATAACCATAGGATTCTCCATCCGTGGTTCTCGTGGTTCTTTTAGGAGTGCTGTCACAGCGTCCAGCAGCGGCTTTTGCTGCTCTCTCATGAGTGTAGCGCTTTCTTCTTGGATGCGCTTGGCAAGCTCCATCTGCAGGTCCCATTGCTTTCGCATCCACGCTATCACATCTTGGGCCTCCATCTCCTGTCGGCACCTGCAACAAAAGAGACAAACAAAAAAACCCAAGTGCGGCTCCCTTTTCAGGTTTTTTTTTTTTTTTTTCAACCCCACAGCGCCCCCTTTTCCTGATATCCTCCCTCACTTATGCCCAGGTGCTATTACCTGAGGCTTCGTGTAGAGGTCTGCATTCAGGAAAAGAAGCTGTGTTCTGTGCTTTATTTTCTTGTAGCCTTCTGGTAGCCCACTTTCTTGTGCAGGAGTCCTGGTGCCGTAGTTTCTTGTAGTGTCCTTCATCCAAGGTCAAGCATCCGAAAAACTACGCCAGATATGTCACCACTCACCCTGCCAGAGGCATATAGCATGAGCAAGGCGAGTGGGCAGTTGTGCTTCTTGTGCTTAAAACTACTTAATGGAGGTTTTGGAAGGGCCTCCTGGGTAACGTAGTTCCACAGCACTGAAATGATTCCAAGTTGTACACGAGTGGTTCAGGTTAAATAAGGATTTATTTCCCCTCCCGGGGTTGGATATTGTTGACCATGAACAGAAGGTTATATTAACAAAGAAACCATGCTTCTGGTGTGAACAAAAATATGTAACTCAGATAAATGCTTATTCTCAGCTTTTAAGGCACAAAAGAATAAAACAGTGTTTCTCTCCAAAATGCTCCTTTTGGGCTGTTTTCTTCTTTAGCAAAATTCAGCAATATTAACAAAGGGATTGCACATTGTCTGCTATCATATACGAGCAGTCCATATACACTTCAGACACTGGGGGTTGATAAGAATCCCACTGCATAGGATCACCTTCTCCTTCAATGTCTCTTAGAGAGGGTTCTTCTGTCTGCCGTGCAAACCTCTCTGCTTCAATCAAAGGGTTCCCTTCCCCCAACCTGCTAGAGGAGTCTGGGTGTTTGGATTCTTGTGCACACAGCTCCCGGTAACTGAAAGGATACACGCTTCCCTCTTCTGCTTGGCTATGGGAAGTTCTGTGTCTGCCTTTTAAACTGCTTTCCCCCAGGAATCTCCCTTGGCTACAAAATGGTAGGTAAAACTTTTCTCTCCTTTCTGATAAAAGCTTTGTATTAGGGAAATAAGCTTTACCTTCAGGATGACTGTACTGAGCACAGCATGGTTGTCGTCTCTGGTTCCCAGAATAAACGTCTTTGCTTTTAGAGTGGTAAAAATCCCCAGTGCTTTTGGTAGTGGAGCACTGCTCTCTGTGAGCTGGAATTGTATGTCTTTCACAGCTCTCTTCCTCTGAGAAGTTTCTCCGAGTGAGATGGGGATTCCCTTCCCTTTCCTCTTCTCCCAGCCACAAACCCTGGCTGCCCTCGGGATATCTATCCTTCTCTGCTCTCCTCGTTCCTTCAGTTTTCTCCAATCCTCCTGTGCTCCCTCCTGTGCTCTCTCTATCCTTAACTAAAGAGTTTTTATCTGTGTTTCTTTTTCCGTTGGGCCTGGCCACACCTCCCACCAGCTGTTCCCTCTTCCCTGATGAAGCAGGAGCTAGCTCAGGGGATGGGCGTTCCCTAGCACACTGTGACGTTCTTTGTTTGGGGTTTCCATGCCAACCCTCCATGCTTGTTTCAGATCTGTCAATTCTGGTTTCACTTTGCAGTGAATCCTCTGTTTCCATCGGCTCTGAACCTTGTACTTCACGACAACATGCAGGACCCAAATGCCAGGCAGAGTGCCAGAGTCTCAATGCATGGATGAGACGATGGTGCAAGGATGAGGGTTTTCGCTTTGTTAGGAACTGGGGAACATTCTGGGGAAAGGAGGGGCTCTTCCGAAGGGATGAGCTTCACCTTAACCAGGATGGTACCAGGCTGCTGGCGTTAACCTTTAAAAAGGAGATAGAGCAGCTTTTAAACTAGATAATAGGGGAGAGCCAACAGTCGCCCAAGAGCGCATGGTTTGGAACAATGTATCCTTGAAGGATACTACCAAAAGAATGAAGTTAGGGCATATCAGCAGAGAGGTTCCAATAAAGACAAAAGTAGCCCAAATGCCCTTGAGTACAGAACAGACAGAGCTTAAAGATTCCAAATTACCCCTGTCTACCTATAGCCAGATTAATATGAATAAAATACAGTCTCTAATTGCTTTTATGCAAATGCTAGAAGTCTAAAACATAAGATGGGCAAGTTAGAATATATAGCACTAAATGAGAGGTCAGATATGATTGGTATCTCAGAGCCATTGTGGAAGGAGGACAACCAGTGGGACACTGCGATACCTGGGTACAAACTATATCGCAATGATAGAATTGATCAAATTGGTGGAGGGGTTGTGCTCTATGTTAGAGAGGACATTGAGTCACAAAGGATTAAAGTTTTGCAGGAAACAAAATTTGCTGTAGAATCTCTATGGATTGAAATTCCATGTAAAAAGGGGAAGGCGATGGCAGTGGGGGTGTACTATCGACCGCCTGGCCAGAATGAACAAATGGATGATGAAATGCTCAAAGAAATCAGGAAAACTAACAAAAGTTATAGCACAGTAATAATAATGGGTGATTTCAATTACCCTGGTATTGACTGGGTCAGTGTCACGGCAGGACATGCTAGGGAGATAAAGTTTCTAGATGAAATAAATGACTGTTTCTTGGAACAGCTGATTCATGAACTGACCAGAGGGGAAGCGATTTTGGACCTAGTCCTTAGTAGAACACCAAATCTGGTGCAAGAGATGAGGGTGTTGGGGCCACTTGACAATAGTGATCATAGCATGACCGTGTTTGATTTAATTAATGGAGGAGGGAGGTACGTAAACCCACAGTACTACCTTTTAACTTTCAAAAGGAAGACTATGATAAAATGAGGAAAATAGTTAAGAAAAAACT
The DNA here is from genome assembly GCA_033557465.1 of Ichthyophis bannanicus. Classification (NCBI taxonomy): domain Eukaryota; kingdom Metazoa; phylum Chordata; class Amphibia; order Gymnophiona; family Ichthyophiidae; genus Ichthyophis; species Ichthyophis bannanicus. The sequence goes on along the minus strand of CM066043.1, from coordinate 157,939,524 downwards.
AAAAGGAGCAGTTACAAAGGTTAAAGACTTACATCAAGCTTGGGTGGTGTTTAAAATACCATCTTGGAAACCCAGACCAGCTGTATTCCACGCTTTAAGAAAAGTGGAAGGAAGTACAAAAAACTGCCAGCATGGTTTAAAGGTTTAGAGGTTGTAGTTGCCAAAAAAGCATCTTTCAGGAAATGGAAAAAAGAGCCAAATGACGAAAACTGGAAACAGAACAAGCACTGGCAAGGCATTGATAAGGCAGGCAAAGAGAGAATTTGAGAAGAAGCTTGCAGTTAAAGCAAAAACACCTAATAAAGACTTTTTCAAGTATATTCGTAGCAAAATCCTGTAAGGAAGTCAGTTGGACCTTTAGATGAACCAGGAACTGGTTAAAAGATAGAACACAGGGTAGGGCTAAATGGCCAGTTTTCCCAATGGAGAAAGGTGAATATTGGAGTACTCCAGGAATCTGTGCTGGGTCCGCTGCTTTTTGACATATTCATAAATAACCTGGAAAAGGGAATAACGAGTGAGGTTATCAAATTTGCAGATGAGACAAAACTAGTTAAAGTTGTTAAAACCCATGAGGATTGTGTAAATTGCAAGAGGATCTTGATAAATTGGAAGACTTGGCATCCAAATGGCAGATGAACTTTAATGTGGACAAGTGCAAAGTTATACACCTAGGAAAGAAAAACCCAAACTATGGTTACACGATGCAAGGTTCCACATTAGAACCACCACCCAGGAAAAAGATTTAGGTGTCATCGTGGATAGCATGTTAAAAACCTCCACCCAGTGTGCAGCGGCGGCAAAGAGAGCAAATTGAATGCTAGGTATCATAAGGAAAGGAATGGAAAATAAAACAAAGGATATTATAATGCCTCTGTATCGTTCCATTGTGCGACCACACCTTGAGTATTGTGTGCAATTCTGGTTGCCGTATCTTAGAAACATGGAAACTGCCGCCTTCGACTCTGTCAGTCACAATCAACTTCTCACCCGTCTCCAGAAGAACGGTATCCGTGGCCTCGCCTGGGAATGGTGTAGGTCTTACCTAACGGATCGTTGGCAACATGTCCGGGTTGGGTCCATCACATCTGCACCTTTCCACCAACAACAAGGTGTTCCACAAGGCTCCTCTCTATCTGCGCTGCTATTCAATATCTACAAGCAGCCGATATGCGACATCATCCGCTCCTATGATATCTCCTCTCTAATTTATGCAGATGATGTCCTGCTGTTTATGCCATTCAAAGTCAATCACCCTGATTTCACCAACCTTGTCAGCTGCTTCAACGCAATCACTGACTGGCTACTAACTCAAAATCTCCGCATAAACTTCAAGAAAACAGAAGTTCTGTTCATCTCAAGAAACAAAACATTCTCTCCTCCATCTTCCCTAAAAGTAAGAGATGCGGAGCTTCCAAGTAAACTCTCCATATGCTACCTAGGGATTACTCTGGACCAGCATCTTGACTTTAAGGAGCACATACGAAACACAACCAGGACCATATATAATAAAATCAGAACACTAAGGCACCTTAGACCCATGCTACCCCCTAATGATTTCCGAACCATTTTCCAGGCCCTCATTCTACCACATTTTGATTATGCAAATGTAATCCTGTATGGTCTCCCCAAGAACACCCTCAACCCACTGCAACTTGCGATGAACGCGGCGGCTCGTGTTCTCTGTGGTCTTGCCAGAACTGACCATATCACCCCGACACTTAAGGAACTCCACTGGCTTCCAATATACTGCAGGTTAACATACAAAATTCTTCTCATTATATTCAAGATCATCAATAATCTAGCCCCCACGGCACTCATTGACCTCATCATCCCTACGCCGAAAAACAGAATGAGGAGGACAATAACAGACAACACTTTGATCATCCCTAAAGACTCCATTAAGTGCACCCAAACAACTAGGAGAAGAGCCTTCGCCTTCTATGCCCCAAAATGCTGGAACGATCTCCCACCTGAAATAAGATCGATCAAAGACCTCATTCAGTTCTGGAAGGCAATCAAACACCACATTTTCCTACTACGCTTCGCACAAGTATCCACTCTGCCCCCGATCAATCACCCGCTAACCCCACAAACTCCCCATACACTACATAAACAAAGGGGTCTCAAGTAATAGCTGCCCCGTCTATCATCTTTCGTGACATTATCGGCCAAATCATAATCTTATGCTCTATGTCAATATGTATATAGTTACCCTGTATTGATCCAAGTTTTATCCCGTTACAATGTAAGCGCAAGACAGTTTCGACTGAATTGAGCAACCTTTGTTAAATGTAAACCGCACTGATAATAAATAGCGCGGTATATAAAAGATGTTAAATAAATAAAATGATGACAGAAAAAGACCACATGGCCTATCTAGTCTGTCCTTCCAGATCAACAACTACAACAGTCCCGTTTTTTCCTTTAGAGATCCTCAGTGTTTGTCCCACGCTTTTTTGAATTCAGATATCATCCTCATCTCTACCACCTCCACTGGGAGACTATTCCATGGATCCACCACTCTTTCCTTAAAGAAATATTTCCGCATATCACTCCTGAATCTATCCCCTTTCACCCTCATACCCTGTCCCCTCATAGCAGAACTTGCTTTCAGTCGAAAGAGGCTCTTCCCCTGTGCATTTATGCCATGGAGGAATTTAAATGTCTAAATCATATCACTTCGATTCCACCTTTCCTCTAAGGTGTACATATTAAGATGCTTAAAAAGGATATAGCGTTATTAGAAAAGGTACGGAGAAAAAACACCAATATGGTAAAGGGGATGGAAGGATTAACCCTATGAAGACAGGCTAAAAAGGTCAGGGCTCTTCAACCTGGAAAAGAGACAACTGAGGGTAGATATGATAGAGGTCTATAAATTAATGAATGGAGTGGAACGGTTAAACGTAGATCGATTGTTTATGTCATCAGAATATAGAAAGATTAGGGGACATGCAATGAAGCTACAGGGTAAACTATTTAAGACTAATAATAGAAAATATTTTTTCACTCAACGTGTAATCAAACTCTGGAATTTGTTACCGGAGGATGTAGTAAAAGCTGTTAGTGTATCTGGGTTTAAAAAAGGTTTGGATAAGTTCCTGGAGGAAAGGTCCATAAACCATTATTAAGAGGGACCCGGGATATCACTGCTTGACCCAATACAAGCATTGTGGAACCTGTGTCTTTTGGGGAAACTGCAAGGAACTTGTGACCTGGATTGGCCACTGTTGGAAACAGGATACTGGACTTGATGGACCTTGGTCTGACCCAATATGGCATATCTTATATTTTTATGAGTTCTTGTCTGACCATCTTTATCCAAGAGGAGGGGCAAGGTTCCAGAAGGGATGTAGTTGTGTTCAGATTATTCAAGATTTAACTACAGTGATCTTCTGGATTAGGTGGAAAGAAGTCCAAGTATTTTGGGCTGTCTGTGTCAATCTCAGATGTAGGGTCTGACATCGTTTCATAATTTTTGCTGATGAGTATATTCTATAGATATGTTGCAAAGGACTCTGGTGTTAGTGTAGCATTATCTTGGTTTGGTGGTGATTGTGTGAATGATTTTACTATCTCAAGCAGTTCTCTGGGTCATTTTAGAGATTTCATGATGGTGTTCATGAGGTATTCCTTTTTGTGACTGAGGATGAGTTCATTGTATTCTCTCTGTTTTGTTGAGTATTCTTGGAGGTGAATTTGGTTCCTGGTTCATCTCCTGTGTCTTTTCAGCTCTTAGTTTGATCTTAGCTTGCTTTATTTCTGCTGAGTACCACGGTGTCTTATTTGCTTGTGGAGATGTCTTTTTCTGAGGGATGAACGCTGTTGGTGTAATAGTATAATTTCAATTTTTTATTACTGCCATAAGTCGGTCGAGGTGGTGTCTAGTTTTAGTAGTTTGTAGTCAAATAGGGTGTCTTTATCAAATTCCCTGAAGCGTTGTTGGTTAGCTGTATGTTGCTGTTTAGTTCAGGGGATTTGTGATGGCAGCTCGAATGTGATCATATAATGATCTGACCAAAGTATTCGTGTTATCTAGTAGGGAATGCAAGTAGTGTTAAGAGTGGAAGCTGGTAGGGACAAATACGAGGTCTAGGGTGTTTCCACTTACATCTGTTTGTTCTTCTAGGATTTGGAAAAGGTCAGTTGTGTTTAAGGCATCAAGAAAAGAAGAGGCTTGCGCTGCAGAAGTCAAATTCAAGTTGAAGTCATCCAGCATGATGAGAGGTTTGCCTTTGCTAGAGTAAGTGCATGCCCTCTGTTATAGATGAGATGTCACTGGAATCAGCATTTGAGGATCTGTATAACAGGCATAATGACATTTGTGTGTTTTCCATTAGTATGATGTTTAGAGTGTGGGATGATAGTGTGGTGATTGGCTTGAGGTTCAGTCGCTTGCTTGATAGAAAGAGTACTCCTCCACCCTTGCAATGGTGTCTGGAGCAATTGTGGATGTTCATAGTTTAGTAGATGAGTTGATTAATTAAGACATTTTCTGTGTCAGTTAGCCAGGATTCTGTGATGCACATTATATCAACTTTCTTGTCCTGTACGTAATCGGATATAAAATGGATCTTGTTATGGACAGAACAAGCGTTAACAAGGCAACATTTGATGTGTTGTGGGTGGTATGAACTTGGTTGAGGAGGATGCGGAGTTGTGGTAGTGCAGATTGATGTAAGACACTGTGGTTTCCTGTGTGGATGTGGGTGCGGTGGAATTGCAGCTAGATGGTGCTTCTCTCTATGTAGGATTGGGATCAGGCTGTTCCATATTTGTGTTGCTTTGGATGAGTTTACCCCTGGGATAAGCAACATGGAATATGTGTACTTTTTTGGGAACCCGAAATGTATTTGTGACCTGGATTAGCCGATGTTCGAAACAGGATAGTGGACCTGGTGGACCCTTGGTCTAACCCAGTATGGCATGTTCTTAAATGCCATACTGGGTCAGACCAAGGGTCCATCAAGCCCAGTGTCCTGTTTCCAACAGTGGCCAATCCAGGTCACAAGTACCTGGCAGACTCCCAAAAGGTAAACCAATTTAATACTGCTTTATCCCAGGGGTAAGCAGTGGATTTCCCCAGTCCACTTTAATAATGGTTTATAGACTTTTCCACCAGAAACCTGTCCAAATCTCTTTTAAACCCAGCTACACTAACAGCTTTTACTTCATCCTCTGGCAATGAATTCCAGAGTTTGATTAGCAAGTGAAAACAAATATTTTATCCAATTAGCAGTTCCATTCCCAGTTCCTTTGTACCAGGGGTGGGCACCCCGCCCTTGCAGTCAGCGGTGTGGTGCACACCTCTTTGCCAGACCCACACTTCGGAGGCAGCACAGCAAACTTACCTTGAAGACGGGTGGCTTGCTGTATTGCCTTCAATTCAGGCCCAGCAGCTCTTATCTCCCGAAGTCCCACACCCACCACCCCGTCCTTGGTACACCACTGCCAATTAATCTTAAATGTACTGCTACTATTATTTATGATTTGTATAGTGCTACAAGATGTATGCAGGGCTGTAGCTATACAAATAGGAAACAGTCCCTGCTCATCAGAGCTTACAATCTAATTAAGACAAGACTACACAACTGAGGACTAGGGTTGATCAAGGGGAATAGCAAGGTACAGATAGGCGATAAGCAGGAGAATAAGACGATCAGGATCCAAAAGCAGCCTCAAAAAGGTGAGTTTTTAAAGTGGATTTGAAGAGGGTCAGAGAAGGAGCCTGGTGTACTGTCGGATAGTTTGTTCCAAGCAAGATGGAGTGAGCGAAGTGTGGAGATGGCAGTAGCAGAGAAGGGCACAGATAAAAGGGATTTGCCAGTAGAGCGGAGTTCCCGAGTAGGGAGGTAAGGAATGATATGAGGAAATGTAGCAAGGAGCTGCAGAATGAATACACTTATAAGTCAGTAGGAGAAGTTTGAATTGAATCAGAAATGGAAATGTGTGCATAGTGGGACTGGTGGAAGATTAGTCATGCGGCTGAGTTTTGAACAGATTGAAGGGGCGAGAGATGATTGTGAAGGAGACTGCAAAGCAGTAGGTTGTAATAGCCTATACAGGAGGTGATTAGATAATGGATAAGGGTCTTAGCAGTGTGTTCAGAAAGGAAGGGATGAATTTTATTCGTTATAGAGAAAGAAATGGCAGGTTTTAGCTATCCTCTGTCATATCTTCCTTCAGCCGTCTCTTTTCCATGCTGAAGAGCCCTAACCTTTTAAGCCTTTCCTCATAAAGGTATCCTCGTTATCATTTTGGTCACTCTTCTCTGGATCTTTTCTATTTCTGCTATATCCTTTTTAAGATATGGCAACCAGAATTGCACACAATGGGCCCGATATTCGAAAGGTATTTACACAGTTTACAGTCCTGTAAACCGTGTAATTGCCACTCAGCAGGATGTTCAGCAGTTAGTGCCGCTGAATATCCCCAATCGTCTCCCCTGCATGCTGCGATGCTAACCGCTCAGCATCTGGGCATGTTGTGGGCATTCTGAATCATGTCATGGGTGGCGACAGAGACTAACAGAGTAGCAGCAATATTGCACCACTACCTGGTTAACTTCTATGGGTAAAAGATAGGCACTGCAAAAGCTGGCCTATCTTTACCCGTAGAAGCTGACTGGGTAGTGGTGCAATGTCGCCGCTATCCGGTTAGCTTCTGTGGCTTCCAGACACATGCGGTGACTCTGGATTTTCAATGCCGGGGGCCGTATATGACCCACATTGAATATATTAGAGGACAGCGGTGACGGCTAGGCCCTCTATTCACGCCTAGCCGTCCTAACTCAATAGTCAAGGTATGGTTACACTATGAAGCATAATAATATCCTTGATTTTGTTCTCCATTCCTTTCCTTAGGATTCCTAGTATTCTATTTGTTTTCTTGGTCACTGCTGCACACTGGGCAGAAGGTCTGAACGCATTATATACAATGATGCCTAGATCCTTTTCCTGAGTGGTGATTCCTAATGTAGAACCTTGCATTGTGTAATTGTACTTTGGAAAGTTGGAAAAGATAAGAAGCTCCATCCTAGCCCTGTTCAGTTTCAGATGGCAGTGGAACATTCAGGCAACAACATCAGAAAAGCAAGGTTAGATACGGGCCTGGATTCCTGGAGAGATTTCAAGTGTAGAGAGGTAAATCTTTTGGGTTTTTTTTTTTGTTTTTTTTTACTTTAAATAATAATCATTCAGCATATAGACAAACAGAGGCATATAATTCTTTTCCAGAACAAAATTCCCTATAAACACACACACACACACCCCTCCTGTGGCTGAGCTCAGAGAGAAGGGTTATTGCCAGAAGCTTTCAGTCCTAGCAGCCAAGAATAATGCATCTGTTTGTCTGTACGTCCAGAGGACTGTGTATAGACCTTGAAATGTGTGAGAGAGCCAAGAAGCCTCTTACTGCTGCCAGACCTGTAAATAACGTGCTGAGAGCACTCAAAAGGAAAGTACAGCCTGAAACTCTTCTTTGGGTTGCTGCATCCTCAGGCAATCCGTAGCATAATTTTTCTTTGCTGGGTTAGAAGATTAGGATCCACATATGAACATTTCAGTAAATAATGGCTCTTGGCTTTTCTCTTGTGATGTCACTTGTTTCTCATCCAGAGACTGCTCTGCCACACCATCCTGGAAACAATTATATTTGAGTAAAAAACATTACATATTTTAAAAAGTACTTTATTTCTTGAGTGTTGCAGGGCGTGCTACCCAATAAAATGGGCTTGAGGGCAAGCTGTTTCCTTGTGTTTTGTATCGTAATCTGTATGTTTTTCTTTTCTTATTGTAATTGCCATTTCTTATTCCATTTCTGTTATGGATTCGTAAACCTAATAAAAAAAAAATTTGTAGATACTATTACACACATCTCATTATTAGATTTAGAGCATTACTTCAATGTGCCAACTCTGCTGCATGGCCCTTCTCATGGTTGGGGCCTTTACAATTGTTGCTATTCAAGTCCTGCTTCCACTAGCTCTCACTGACTGAAGGTTGCCAACTGCTCATAATATATGCTTAAATTTATACTTGCCTGTAAAGTCCATCATTCTCATTTGGCCACTTCTTGCTTATTCTGTAAAGAATTTTTAGCTGCTCTTAGCTATGTGTCTCTAGCCCTAAACTTTATATTATGAGACGAGCATAAAGAGAGAGTAGCAAAGAAGTGTCCAAATCTTTGAAGGGCTCTTCCGACCTTCTCACACAAGGGCACAAGGATGCCAGTCGGCTGCAGCAGAGCAGTTAATGAGAGGAGAACTACAGACAGTGACAGTATTTGCACTTCCTTTTGTCCATCAATGTTAATCCAAGGCCCCACCAAAAAGCCAGTCCTGCCTATGCCACTGCTCCCACATCAGGGATCTCCCCTCTTCCATGTCACATGTTTGGAAGGGGACTCACTCCCATTTTCTAGAGCCCTGAGTCCTGGGGTGAGTAAAATTGTAATCAGTAAAAATGTTTCTTAGGCATTGACAACACAGCTACTGCCACTACTCTCCAGTTCTGAATAGATTTTGGTGAGTTTGAACAGTGATGTACCTGTACTGTGTGCTCTCATTAGATCAGCTGCTCAAAATGATAGGATGATTTGAATTTAATTACTTATCTTGCTTTAATCCAAACTCACAGCAAGTTACTGTTCAGATACAGTCAGTAGTTCCCTGATCCAGAGAGTTTACAATCTAAGCTATACCTGTGGCGATGGAGGAAGAAAGGAATGCCCAAGGTCATAAAGAAGGTCATTGAAAGAAGGGAGACTTGAACCCTGGCTTCCTTGGTTTTCAGCCTGCTGCTGTAACCTTTAGGCTGTTCCTGTGCTCACTTGTTGGGATAAAGAATTATGTGTTAAAATGAAGTGCAGCATTTAATAACAACAAAGGTCAAAGACAGGCCTGAGATACAGAGAAACCACAGCGGTGTTACAGGGTTTTCATTACCAGTACATGTTATACAGGTGACATTTGACATAAAGCTTAAAAGAAAGTTAGCATGGGAAAAAGACTTTTAAAAAGTTTTCCTTAAAAGGTAAGGGCCAAGCCAGTGGCTCAGTGCACTGCCATGTGGAAGGACCTAAGTGTATTCCTAGTCCAGGTCTTCCTTGGGCTGGTTGAGGGTGGGGATGCTGTGGAGGTGGCACTTTCAGCACCTGAGGGAGGGCGATCCAGTCATGCAATAGTGACAAGTGGCTGAGTTCTGGAAGGAGCCTGGTGCATAGGCCCATCTGAGTACCACTGTTGCATTGACTGGGCTAAGTGAGTTGTAGGAGGGGGATATAAATAGGGGAAAAATCCTAGGTAGTTGCCATAAAAGCTGATGATACCACATCTCAGCCGTCTTTCCAGTTAAGCTGAAAACTCAGTGGAGTTGAAGGAAACTGCAAGACCAACAAAAGTGGATGCTGCTCATGCATGATTAATATCCCAATCTCAGTTCACAATCTTTGAAGTATGTGATCCGAAACTAGGCCAGTAAGCAAGGCAGCATTTGCTTTGTCAGATACGACCTAGAAAAATGAAGAACTTATAATTTAACTAATATTACTTATCTTTAACAGACTCTTAAAAAGATGTCTCCAACATCCTTAAAGATAACTTTCAGACAACTCAAGGAGGGTGCGTCTATGACACTTCAAGATGTGTTAACAATGGAATATCGGCTGAGTCAGGCATGCATGGTAAGAGGCTCGTTTTCTCCATAGAGATAAGAGAAGTTGCTTACTGGATGGTATGTGCACTCTAATAAACAGATGTGCATCGAAAGAAGTGCCTGCAGCTCCATTTACTTAATCTTGTAGTAGACGTTAACAGTAGTCCTTTTGCTAATTTGAAGCTGTCACATAGGGCAGGCATCAAATTTACAGTCCTTATTGTCTCCTCCAGGAATTTGGAGGCATATATAGGTTACCAGGTGTCTGCATTGACGTAACAGCACACATTGCATTTGCATACTTCTGCAGCACTACACTGATTGGAAAGGAAAGGCAGCAGAAATGCAAAGTAAAGTTACTCTGAATAAAATGAGAGCTAGAGTAATTATTAAGGTAGTTCTGCCTCTCTCTTCTTGTCCTGCAGAGAAGCCATGACTTCTACGAAGGAGTTCGAGCAGGTAAGGAAAGAAATTGTGATTTCAGTCCTGTGTTGATTTATTTCTTGCAACTTCTGCATTATCAGAGGGCGGGTACTGAGTACACAATCTCTATATTTTCTACAGCCTGGGCTCATACAATAAATGAAAAATCTTTGCAAAACTTTCAAATACTTTTCTAGCAGTACTATTGTATGCCCCTTTCCCCCACCAACACCTCCATACATATTTGATAGTTTGAAGCAATATGTTGAAATCACTTAAATAAATACAGTGACATGTTAAAGCAATAATACATGATCGCACCCCTCACTATAATCATTCTTCCGTAATTGGCACTTGCTCTTTCTGGACTCAGCTGCAGTTCCCCAAGGTCATTGTCCTTAGATTGTAGTTTCAGAGGCCTACAACTTGCATCCTGTGTCCCTCAGTTGCTGTTCCTCTTGGCAGCGTTCCCTAGGTTTGCTGGCACTGTCTCTGGCACAGTTACCTAAGGCCTCTGGCACTATGCCTCTAATTATCTCAGGGCAGTGCTTTCCTCTGAAAAGCATGAACGTACCAGTCCCCTCAGCTTAGTCTCAAAAGGGCATTTGGCAGTGGTACAACCTTTTTTGTCTAAATATTCAGGGGCCTTCCTCTCAGTTCTAAAGTTCATTTTCAACTGTTGTTTTCCCCAGTTTTTTCTCCCAGCCTTTGAATTATTCTGGTCAAGAACCTCATGCTTGCTGCATCCTTTCCCCACCCACCACTGCCTAATAATGAGCGGTTTACCTTCCACAAAACTGGCAAAGTGCCGTCGGAAGAGGAGCAGTAATCATAGAATGGAAGGGCCTCTTGCTTCCACTTTACTTGCAGTGACGTGGCTCCGCATAACTTCTGGTTTTCACCCTGACAACCTTTTAATAGTTTCCATGATTACCACTGTTTCAGCCACTTCTAGTCCGCAGTGCTTGCTTTATCAAACTGCTCTTTGTTTCTGGTCCTCTAGGACCAGTAGGAACAGTATAACATTTTAAAGAAAAACGTCAGGTCACATGATGCACTGAGCAAGCGAAGATGTGGCTTGCCTTGCTCGCAGGCCCGACTTCCCCCAGAGGTATTTTATTGGCTTTTTAATCCAAGCTTAGGTGCTGAGGAGACATCAGAAGATGCGCCAAGTGCCCTGGGAAGTGTGTGGGTGGCAGTGTTGAAAGAGATGGCCTCTAAGTTGACAAAGAAGGAAAAGGAGAAGCCGCAGATAGTGGAGGGCAGGATGGCAGATGGGACTGGTGCTGCTTCCTCCCTTGCAGTGGTGTGGCTGGCCATGGAGATCACATCAGAGATAACGTCAGCAATGGAGACGGCTCTAGATCGGAAGTTTGATTGGGTCTTTGTGAAGCGGGGCAGACTGGAGGAGTATAACAAGGAATTTGGGGAACTGGCCATGAGGGTGTCAGCAGTGGAGGATAGTGCCATTCCACTGTGTCCTCGTTGCTACAGTTACAGGCCCAAGTGAAGGCTTTGGAGGAGCAGTTGGACAATCAGTAGAACCGGGCCAGAAGGAATAATTTAAGGCTCCCTGGGCGCTTGGACTCGCTGGGGGACCAGGAACTGCGGAGATTCCTGGAGATATGTTTAGTGCAAGAACTGAAGTTTAAGAACGCTGCAAGAGACTTGAGAATAGAACGTGCTCTCAGGGTAGGGCCTACAAAAGAGGGCAATAGGAGGGGTGAGAACTGTAATATTAACTGCTTAATTACGCACATAAGCAAGAGATTCTCCATGCCCTATGCAGAGGGGATATTTTGGAATATCAAAGGAAGAAGATTCTATGTTTTCAGGACTACTCAAACTGTGTTTCCTAGCAGCGCAGGGCATTCTCCCCAATTTGCTCAGTTATTTGCCCTGAAAGTTAGATTTATCTTGCAATACTGAACTCAACTGAAGGTGTTTCATCAAGGAGCAGCAAGGATTTTTGAGACTCCACAGTTGGCTAGCGTTTTTTTGGAACAGTGTGAGAAGGAGATCACAGTGGAGACATCTTGAGCCATGGAGCAGTGGCTTCAGACTTAGGATTTGAGACTGAGGCATGCAGAGGCTTTCGACTCAGTAACAATGTGGAGTGTTGTGCTATGGATAGTTTGGGGGTCATAATCCTGGAGAGCTGTGTGGAGACTAGTGGTCCCTGGAGTGGAGACAACCCTGGGGGAGGCAGCCCCCTTCTCTCCCACAGCCAACAGGTGGAATACCCCCCCTATTTTGGGGGGAGGGGTTCTTATTCTTTTCTTCTTGGGATTGAGGTTGTCCTGCCTTCCTTTCTTCTCTTTATGGGTGGGTAAATTGACTGTGGAGCCTAGATTTATTTATTGTATGGGGGAGTGAGTTGATGGATGTGTGGTGTGAAGTGACTGTTTGGGAGAGTTATGGGGGTGTGGAAATGAGTGGATGAGGGGGGGAGAGTGCAACAGTTGTGGGGTTGTTCTAGAAGTATTCCTAAGGGAACAGAGGGGATAATAAATCAAGGGGGAGGAGAGGGAAATGAATTGAGGTTGTAAGTTATTGTGCAGCTTTATACACGATGGATCCTCTGGAGAGGGGCCTGTTGGGAATGGGAGTGGCGGGAAGGATTTTGAGTGGTGGGCGAGGGGTTGTAAGGCTGAGGCAGTCCTATTCACCTTAATGAACAGTTGGGAGATGAGGGTGAGGCTTTGGAGGTGGGAGGGTGTGTGATTGGTCCTTTACGGTGTGTGACATTGAATGTGGAAGGGTTGCATTCACCCATTAAAAGACATAAAGTACTATAGGCACTGCAGCACCAACAGACCAATAGTGCATTGAGCCAAGAGACTCATTTGACCGAAAAAGGAACACGCTAAATTGGCACATTGTTGGGTAGGGGAGGTAGTTGGGGTGTCCTTGGGGATAAAAAGAGAGGGTGTGGCAATTCTTTTACACAAGAGTATGCCATATCAGATTCATAAAGTGCTGGCAGATCCAGAGGGATGGTTTGTATCTGTGCATGAGGAATTCTGAAGGCATTGATTGAGGCTCTGTAGCCTTTATGCACCTAATGTGTATGATGGGGTGTTCTTCAGGAGGGTGATTATTTATTTATTAATTTGGTACTCCTATATCGCCCCTTCCAGCGATCTAGGGCGGTTTACAATTAACAAAACATGATACAATAAAGAGGATTTGAACTATTTGCGTAGATACATGTTACGTTACATTTAACAAGTAGGTGAACTCCTACATAAACACTGTAGCCTTAACAGGGGGCTACAAACTATATCCATATTTACTAACCAGGTATGGTTCTATGTGTTAGGGTATGGTAAAGGAAATGTAAAGGAGAGAGTGAGGTGTAGGAGTCAGAGTGGGAGTTATTGGGTGTGCTCTTTATCCTTTTGTGAGGAAGGGTTTTCATTTGCATTTCCAAAGTGTTCACTGAATTGATTAACGAATTGCAGGTTCGGGGGGGGGAGGACAGTTTGCTAATTGGAGGGGACTTAAATGCAATGTTTGACCCATGGATGGATAGATCATATAACTCCAGTGGTGCTAGGTTGGACAGACAGAGGGTTGTCCCCGTGGTATGTAAGCATTTGGATGTGATGGATCCTGAACCCTCAAGAAAGGGATTTTACCCATTCTCCAGGACCAAGTAGGAAGTCAGTCCTCACATATGGGTGACGTCAGCGCCGACGGAGCCCTCGTGCGGAGCATTTCCCCAGCTTTCAAAGAAAGCCTTTGGGAATGCAGCGCGCATGCGCGGTCCCCTTCCCGCCCAAGTGTGCCATCTTGCTCAGTCTTCTTTTTTCCACGAAGCCCGATGGACGTGTGTCGTTGTCACCTGGTAAAAAGTTGATTTTCCTGCGTGGATTCGTGTTTTTGCCCAGTTCAACGCCGGTTCCCCTTCCTGCCTGGGCCCGGTACACCGGTATTGAGCCCGGAGCTAAGTTTTTCGATTTTTGTCCTTCGTGACTAGCGTTCCTGCTTTTTTCTCTTTTTCACTGGCAGTCCGGTCTTTTGACCTTGCAGGGGCCCTTTTTGCCCCGATGGCTGCCAGCGGGTTCAAGAAGTGTGATCGGAGTAAGAAGCTGATGTCTCTCACCGACACACATGACTGCTGCCTCCGGTGCCTCAGGCCCGACCATGACCCGGTGGTCTGTGTCCCGTGCGGCAAAATGTCCTCTAAGGCGCTGAGAAGCCGTCAACATCAGCGTGAAAGACTCTTTTCTGACTCCACGTTTTTCCGGGCCCGAGCACCATCGAGGCTCCTCTGAAAGGGGGTCTCTTTCGAGGGAGCACAGAAGGAAGAAGAAACCCGCGAGAGCGGCGTCGGTGGACGCTCTTGGCTCCTCGAGGGCCAGGTCACATAGCCCCGACTGCCGTCCCAGGTCCTCGGAGCCGGAGAGGCCTGCCAAGTTGCCTCGAGTGGAGCCGGAGTCCCCGAGTCACGTGAGTGCTGTTGTCCTCATAGACTTCCCTCCGGGGGAGCCGATGTCGGGCCCGCCGCCGTCGGGGCCCGAGTCGGGGGCTGCTGAGTCTCAGGTTGACAGACTTGGAGAGCAGCTTGGCTGCCTTCATGGAGCAGCAGCGGGTACTGATCGCCGGTTTGACCGGTGCATCTGCCCTGACCACCAGATTCTCCACGACCAAGCAGGAAGTCAGTCCTCACATATGGGTGACGTCGGCGCCGACGGAGCCCTCGCGGAGCAATTTTCCCCAGCTTTCAAAGAAAGCCTTTGGGAATTGCAGCGCGCATGCGCGGTCCTCTTCCCGCCCAAGGGTGCCATCTTGCTCAGTCTTCTTTTTTCCGCGGAGCCCTACAGACGTTGTTTGTGATTCCCCGCAGAAAAGTTGATTTATTTGTCTTTTTTCTCGGTTCGACGCCGGTTCTTTTCCCGCCCGGAGCCGCGACGCCGGTTGCGAGTCCGTTCTTTATTTTTCGGTTTCTTGTCCTTCGTGACAGATTTCGCGCCTTTTTACTTTTTCACTGGCAGCCCGGTCTTTTGACCTCGCAGGGGCCCTTTTTCCCCCGATGGCTGCCAGTGGGTTTAAGAAGTGTGATCTGTGTAAGAAGCTCATGTCTCTTACAGACACACACGACTACTGCCTCCGCTGCCTCGGACCCGATCATGACCCGATGATCTGTGGTCCGTGTGGCAAGATGTCCTCAAAAGCATTGAGGAGTCGGCAGCATCAGCGGGAACGTATCTTCTCTGACTCCGGCCGGGCTCGGACCTCGTCAGAGGCTTTGACGTCTCGGGACTCTGGTCCTGAGCATCGTCGAAGTTCCTCTGAACGGGGGTCTCCTACCCGGGAACATCATCGGAAGAAGAAACCCGCGAGGGTGGGGTCGGTGGACGCTCCTGGTTCCTCGAGGGCCAGGTCGCATAGCCCCGATTCCCGTCCCGGGTCCTCGGAGATGGAGAGGCCTTCCAAACATCCTCGTCTCGAGATGGACTTGCCCGCTCACGTGAGTACTGTTGTCCTCGTGGACTCGCTTCCGAAGGAGCCGACGTCGGGCCCGAGTCGGGAGCTGCTGGGTCTCCTGAGCTCGGACTCAGGTTGACGGCCTTGGAGAGCAGTCTGTCTGCCTTTATGGACCAGCAGCGGGCATTGATCGCTGGCCTCGCCGGTGCTTCTGCCCTGACCGCCGGGACGTCGACCTCCAAGTTGACCCCGGAGACCGAGCCGATCCTCGAGTCAATGAGGGCTCGAGTCGATCCTCGGTCGCGGTCTCCTTCGGCCTCCCGTTCGGGACCGAGGTCGTCGACGCCGACTCCCTCGGCGTCTGGGCGAGGGGCATCGATGCCCGCCCAACCGGAGCCGCTCGACTCCTCCTCCGAGGAGTCAGCCTGGGAATCCGAGGAAGAAGAGTCACCTGGTTCTTTTCGGACTCAGTGTGTCCCGTCGGACGGAGACGGTCCCCCCTGGAGGATACCCGGTTCTCGGACTTCGTGCGGGATATGGCAAAAGCCTTGTCCTTCCCCGCGGATCCCGAGGAGGAGCCTCGAGTCGAAGAGCTCGATGCCCTCCAATATGACTCTCCCCCGAAGGAGGCCTTTATTGTACCGGTTCCTCCGATGCTGGAACGACTTCTCTTCCGCATGTGGGAGAGCCCGGCGTCGTTGCCGGTGATAAGCAAGCGGGTCGATTCCATTTATCGAGTCCGCAAGAGCCCCGGGTTCCAAAAGGCACAACTACCGCACCATTCCATGGTGGTGGAATCGGCCATGCATAGACTTAAGAGTCAAAAAATGCACTCCTCGGTGCCTCCCGGTCGGGAGGCTCGAAGCCTGGATGCCCTCGGTAGGAAGTGTTTCCAGGGCTCTATGCTTGCTTGTCGAGTCCAGACCTACCAGCTCTATATGGGCATGTATCTACGAGACCTGGCTAAAGAAATAGTCGGGTTCTCTGCTGGTCTCTCCGAGGAACCTTTGCAGAGGTTCCAAGCCTTGTCAACTGGTATTCGGGAGTGCTCGAAGTTTATCTCTCGAGCAGCCTACGATGGCTTTGAGGCATCGGCTCGAGTAGCCGCAGCCGGCATCGGTGGCCACCGACAGGCTTGGCTTCAGTCATCCGACCTCGAGCCATGGGTGCAGGACAAGTTGGTCGATGTCCCCTGCAGAGGTGATAACCTCTTTGGCAAGCCCATGGATGAGAAGGCTGCACAGATCGAGACCGAGACTCTCACCAGGACTCGTCTCTCAAGGAAGACCTCTGCCCCTTCTCAGAAGAAGAAGGGCTCGGGGAAAAAGCCCTTTTACCCGAGGAAGGCGGCTGCTTATCACCACTACCCTCATTATCAGGCCTCGGCAGCTCCCCAGCACGGTAAGCAAGCCAAGGGACGGGGTAATGGATCACGTAGGCAGCAAGCCCCCAAGCCTGCACCACCGGCCCCTGCTCAGCAGGGTGGGGGTTTTTGACTTTATCAGCATAGCCTCTCCCCCTCAGCTGGTTTCTCTCAGCACGGGAGGCCGGCTGGTCCACTTTGCCCACAGGTGGACCAACTTCACTACAGATACCTGGGTACTTCACATAGTCTAAGAGGGCTGCACTTCCACCAGATACCTCCCTCCTACATTCCGGGGGAGCCTCTCAGGCTTCCTCTGCACAGGGACTTACTCCTTCAGGAGTTAGCAAGTCTTCTTCAGGAACAGGCTGTGGAACCGGTGCCCCACCACCTGCGAGGTCAAGGCTTTTACTCCAGGTACTTTCTGGTACCAAAAAGAACAGGAGGCCTCAGACCCATCCTGGACTTGCGGAACCTCAACAAGTTCCTCGCAAAGGAAAAGTTCAAGATGCTTACCCTTGGAATCCTGCTGCCCTACCTCCAGCAGGGAGACTGGCTATGCTCCTTGGATCTAAAGGATGCCTACACACACATCCTCATCCACCCCAGCCACAGACAATATCTCAGGTTTGTTGTGGGGGGCAATCATTACCAGTACAGAGTACTACCCTTTGGCCTATCCTCCGCGCCAAGGGTGTTCACCAAATGTCTAGCAGTGGTGGCGGCTTATCTAAGACTTCAAGGCCTCTTTGTATTTCTATACCTGGACGACTGGCTCATCAGAGCACAGTCTTCCCAAGAGGCCACGCACGCCACGCACCGCACTGTAGCTCTGCTCCAGCACTTGGGCTTTGTCATAAACTTCGCAAAGTCCACTTTGCTCCCCTCTCAGGATCTCGAGTTCATCGGCGCCAGATTAGATACGCTTCAAGCGCGTGCCTTTCTGCCTCTCGACAGGGCACACAGGCTCATGGATCTGGCCAGCCGCTTTCACAGCAATTCCCTGGTCTCTGCCAAGCAATTTCTGAGACTGCTCGGCCATATGGCTTCCACAGTCCATGTGACCCCCAATGCCCGCCTGAACATGCAGCCTGCTCAATGGTGCCTTCGCACACAATGGCATCAGGCCACTGGGAGCCTTGCGGACTCCGTACAGATCTCCGACCCGCTGGTCTCTTCTCTGCAATGGTGGCTTCATCTGCCAAACCTGGTGCTCGGAATGGCATTTCAGTCTCCTCCGCCTTCTCAGGTCCTGACGACCGATGCTTCTCTCCTGGGTTGGGGAGCACATTGCCAAGGGACATGTACTCAGGGCCTCTGGACTCCTTGGGAGTCGGCCCAGCAGATCAACTTCCTGGTGCTCAGAGCTATCCGCCTAGCTCTGAGGGCATTCTCCCACCTCACTTCTCACCAGTCTGTGCTGGTCCAGACGAACAATCAAGTTGCGATGTTCTACGTGAACAAACAAGGGGGCACAGGCTCCTTCCTTCTCTGTCGGGAAGCACAAAAGCTGTGCTCTTGGGCCGTCAGCCGCAGCATCCTCCTCAAAACTGTTTATCTCCCGGGTCAAGAAAATTGCCTGGCAGACAAACTGAGCAGGATCCTCCAGCCGCACGAGTGGAGATTGGATCCATTGGTGCTCCAGCGGATCTTTCTCAAATGGGGCCTACCCACAATGGATCTCTTTGCCAGTCCTCTCAACCGGCAACTTCCCCAATTCTGCTCTCGACAACTGCATCCTTACAGAGTAGCGGCGGATGCTTTTCTTCTCTCCTGGTCCACAGGCCTTCTGTATGCCTTTCCTCCCATGCCACTGGTGTCTCGGACGCTCTTCAAGGTTCTCCGGGACAAAGCCTCAATGATCCTCGTGGCTCCTCGGTGGCTGAGGCAACCTTGGTTCCCGCTTCTCATGCAGCTGGCGGTGGACACTCCACTTCCTCTGGGATTTCAGCCCGATCTCCTGACCCAGGATCACGGGACTCTCCTACACCCCAACCTCCGGTCCCTTCATCTGATGGCCTGGCTGCTGAAAGGGTAGTCCTGGCTCCCCTCCTGCTGCCTCCAGATGTGGAAGAAGTCGTCTTGGCCTCCAGGTGACCCTCCACCCGAAAGTCCTACGCTCTGAAGTGGCGTCGGTTCTCCATCTGGTGTGCTCGACAGTCTCATGATCCCTTCTCCTGTTCGATATCAGTGGTCTTGCAATACTTGCTTTGCCTCTCCGAACTAGGCCTTAAGTCCAACTCGGTCAGGGTCCACCTCAGTGCTCTTTCTGCGCATCACATGCCGGTGGATGGCAGACCTCTTTCCAGCCACCCTCTAGTGGCTCGTTTCCTCAGAGGCCTCCTTCTCCTTAAACCACCTTTGCGCCCACCAGCTCCTGACTGGGATCTGAATGTGGTTTTGCAGCGGATTACCTGTCCGCCTTTTGAGCCTATGGCTACCTGTCCTCTTCGTTTTCTTTCTTGGAAAACCTTATTCTTGGTAGCCCTCACTTCTGCTAGACGCGTTAGTGAGCTACAGGCCCTAGTCTCTGATCCTCCTTACACTCGGTTCTACAAGAATAGGCTAGTCCTGCGGACTCACCCTAAGTTTCTTCCTAAAGTGGTTTCCCCTTTTCACATCAACCAGGAGGTGGTACTTCCGACCTTCTTTCCCAGGCCACACTCCAGCCAAGCTGAGATGGTCCTGCATACCCTGGACTGTAGGAGGGTGTTAACCTTCTACCTTGACCATACGCGGGAGCACCGAAAGGCTGTTCAGCTCTTCGTGTCTTATGACCCCAACAAGTTGGGGCTCCCTGTCTCCAAGCATACTCTGTCCATCTGGGTTGCTGACTGTATCGCTTGGGCTTATGAGGCAGCCGGCCTCTCGTTGGAAAGTCGAGTCACGGCTCATCGTGTTAGGGCAAAGGCTGCGTCAGTAGCTTACCTCCGCTCTGTTCCGTTGGCAGACATCTGCCGGGCCGCTACTTGGTCTTCAAGCCAGACTTTTGCAGCCCATTACTGCCTGGAGAGGGAGTCCCGCAGGGACAGTGCTTTCGGACAGGCAGTCCTCCGTAATCTCTTTGAGGTATAGGCAACTCCTGCCCTCCGTCCCGGATGTTGGGCTACCGGTTGGGGCGTACTCAGAGAAGATTCTTTCCTTCTGTGCTGCTGAGCTAGAGGGAGCTCATTTTTCCGCTTGGGGTCTCCGGTAGCCTTAAGCTAGGGAGTCCCATATGTGAGGACTGACTTCCTGCTTGGTCCTGGAGAAAGAGTAGTTACTCACCTGTAACAGGTGTTCTCCAGGAGCAGCAGGAATCAGTCCTCACAACCCTCCCTCCTCCCCTTGGAGTTGCAGTCCTATGATTTCGTTTTTGCTAATTTTTTTGCTGTCTTTTAGCTATGTCATCAGACTGAGCAAGATGGCACCCTTGGGCGGGAAGAGGACCGCGCATGCGCGCTGCAATTCCCAAAGGCTTTCTTTGAAAGCTGGGGAAAATTGCTCCGCGAGGGCTCCGTCGGCGCCGACGTCACCCATATGTGAGGACTGATTCCTGCTGCTCCTGGAGAACACCTGTTACAGGTGAGTAACTACTCTACCTTGATGTCCAAGTCGACCCCAGAGGCCGAGCCGATCCTCAAGTCAATGCAGTCTCGAGTCGATCCTCGGCCAAGGTCCCCCTCGGCCTCCCGCTTGGGGCCGAGGTTGTCGACGCCGGTGCCCTCGGCGTCAGGGCAGATGGCATCAGTGCCCGCCCGCCTGGCCGGAGCCGCTCGATTCCTCCTCAGGGGGGGTCAGAGTGAGAGACAGAGGATGAGGAGTCCCCGGATACTTTCCGGACCCGGTGCGTCCCATCGGACTCACCGGAGTCCAAGCCTCGGAGACGGTCCCACCAGAGGATACCCAGTTCTCGGACTTCGTGCGGGACATGGCCAAAGCTTTGGCCTTCCCCGCGGATCCCGAGGAGGAGCCTTGAGCCGAAGAGCTCGAGGCCCTCCAATATGACTCTCCGCCTAAGGAGGCCTTTACTGTACCGGTTCCTCCGATGCTGGAACGGCTGCTCTTCCGCATCTGGGAGGCACCGGCCTCGGCGCCGGTTCTCAGCAAACGGGTCGATTCCATTTATCGAGTCCGTAAGAGCCCTGGGTTCCAGAAGGCACAGCTACCGCACCACTCCATTGTTGTGGAATCGGCCATGCATCGTCTGAAGAGTTAGAAGATGCACTCCTTGTTGCCCCCCGGCCGGGAGGCCCGGAACCTGGATGCCCTCGTTAGAAAGTGCTTCCAGGGCTCTATGCTGGCGTGCCGTGTCCAGACTTACCAGCTGTACATGGGCATGTATCTTTGTGACCTGGCAGAGGAGATTGCTGGGTTCTCAGCTGGCCTCTCAAGGAACCTTTGCAGAGGTTTAAGTCTTTGTCATCTGGGATTCGAGAGTGCTCAAAGTTTCTCTCTCGAGCAGCCTATGATGGCTTCGAGGCTTTGGCCCGAGTAGCCGCGGCCGGCATCGGTGTACGCCGTCAGGCCTGGCTGCAGTCATCAGACCTCGAGCCATGGGTACAGGACAAGTTGGTCGATGTCCCCTGCCGAGGTGAGAACCTTTTTGGCAAACCCATGGCTGAAAAGGCTGCAGAACTCGAGTCTGAGACTCTCACCAGGACAAGGCTGTCCAGGAAAACTTCTGCCCCTTCTCAGAAGAAGAAGGGCTCGGGGGAAAAAGCCCTTTTACCCGAGGAAGCTTACTGCTTACAAATCCTACCCTCATTTTCAGGCCTCTGCAGCTCCCCATCAGGGTCAGCAGGCCAAGGGGCAGGGACATGGGCCCCGTAGGCAGAAAACCCCCAAGCCATCAGCTCCGGCTCCTGCAACTGCACAGCAGGGAGAGCGGGGTTTTGACTCCCATTGCATAGCCTCTCCTCCTCAGCTGGCTCCTCTCAGCACAGGAGGCCGGCTGACACTGTATGCCCACAGGTGGTCAGCCATAACAGGGGATACCTGGGTGCTGAGCATAGTCCAAAATGGTTATTTGCTCCACTTCAACCAGTTACCCCCCTCCTATTTTCCAGGGGAGCCTCCAAGACTCCCTCTTCACAGGAACCTCCTCCTTCAGGAGTTGGCAAGTCTTCTAAAGGAGCAGGCGGTGGAACCAGTGCCTCACCACCTGAGAGGCCAAGGCTTCTATTCAAGGTACTTTCTGGTATCAAAAAGGACAGGAGGCCTCAGGCCCATCCTAGATTTGTGAAATCTCAACAAGTTCCTGGAGAGGGAAAAGTTCAAGATGCTTACCCTTGGGATACTGCTTCTCTACCTCCAGCAGGGAGATTGGCTATGCTCCTTAGACCTAAAGGATGCTTATACTCACATCCTCATTCATCCAGACCACAGACAATATCTCAGATTTGTAGTGGGAGGAAATCATTTTCAATACAGAGTACTTCCATTTGGCCTCACCTCCGCCCCCAGGGTTTTCACCAAGTGTCTGGCGGTGGTGGCGGCCTATCTCAGAAACCAGGGCATCTTTGTCTTTCCATACCTGGACGACTGGCTCATCAGGGGTCAGTCTCCACAGGAGGCCGACCAGGCCACCCTTCGCACTGTTTCTCTTCTTCAGCATCTAGGCTTCGTGGTAAACTTCGCAAAGTCCACTTTGCTCCCCTCACAGAACATGAAGTTCATAGGGGCAAGATTGGATACCCTCCAGGCGAAGGCTTATTTGCCCGAGGACAGGGCCCACAGACTGATAGCATTGGCCAATCAGTTCCAGAGCAGTTCTCTGTTCTCCGCCAGAAACCTCCTAAGGCTCTTGGGCCACATGGCATCCTTGGTCCATGTAACTCCGAATGCCCGCCTGCACATGCGGCCTGCTCAGTGGTGCCTCAGAGCTCAGTGGGTGTAAGCCACAGGCGACTTGAAAGACAAGATAAGGGTGTCTAAACTGCTGACAGCCTCCCTACGGTGGTGGCTGCATCTCCCAAACCTGGTCCAGGGGGTGCCTTTTCAGGCACCTCCCCACACACAGGTGCTGACAACCGATGCTTCCCTTCAGGGCTGGGGTGCACATTGCCAGGGGGCTTGCACTCAGGGCCTCTGGTCTCCTGGGGAGTCCACACAGCAGATCAATCTATTGGAGTTGCGAGCTATCCGCTTAGCTCTACAGACTTTCTCTCATGTCCTCTCTCACCAGTCTGTCTTAGTTCAGACAATCAAGTGGCAGTGTTCTACGTGAACAAGCAAGGGGGCACAGGCTCCAAACGTCTGTGTCGGGAGGCACAGGCCCTGTGCTCCTTGGCAATCAAACACAACATGTTTCTCAAGGCAGTTTACCTGCCTGGCCAGGAAATTGCCTGGCAGACAGATTGAGCAGGATTCTACAGCCTCATGAATGGCAGTTGAATCCTCTGGTGGTCCAAGGGATCTTTCTAAGATGGGCTCTTCCAACCATCGATCTCTTTGTGAGTCCACTGAACCGTCAGCTACCCAGGTTCTGTTCCAGACAACCGCATCCTCTGCAAATAGCAGCAGATGTGTTTCTAATCTCTTGGTCTACGGGCCTACTGTATGCATTTCCTCCCACGCCTCTAGTGGCCCGAACCTTGTTCAAGGTTCTTCAGGACAAAGCCTCGGTGATTCTGGTAGCCCCCAGATGGCCGAGGAAACCGTGGTTTCCACTCCTTCTGCAGTTGGCGGTGGACACTCCACTCCCTCTGGGGGTGTATCACGATCTCCTGTCTCAGGACCAGGGATCTCTCCTGCACCCCAACCTCATATCCCTCAATCTGATGGCCTGGCTGCTGAAAGGGTAGTTCTAGCCCCCTTACTTCTTTCTAAGGGGGTGGAAGAGGTGGTTTTGGCCTCTAGGAGGCAATTCACACGGAAATCTTATGCCCTCAAGAGGCGTAGGTTCTCCACCTGGTGTGCTCAGCGCCAGGAGGATCCTTTTTCGTGCCTGGTTCCAGTGGTGCTGCAGTACCTGCTCCACCTCTCGGACCTAGGCCTTAAATCCAACTCTGTTCGGGTCAACCTCAGTGCTCTTTCAGCACACCACTCACAGGTAGTGGGCCAATCTCTGTCGGGTCACCCCTTGGTGTCCCGTTTCCTCAGAGGCCTGCTGTTGCTCAAGCCTCCGATCCGTCCACCAGCCACTGAGTGGGATTTGAATGTGGTCTTGCAGCAACTTACTTGCCCACCGTTTGGAAGACATTGTTCTTAGTGGCTCTTACCTCGGCCAGGCGTGTGAGTGAACTGCAAGCTCTGGTTTCTGATAGACCGTACACACGGTTCTATAAGAACAGGGTGGTCTTGCGGATTCACCCTAAGTTCCTTCCGAAGGTTGTCTCCTTCTTCCACCTCAATCAGGAGGTGGTTCTTCCAATATTCTTCCCCCAGCCACATGCCAGCTGGGCTGAAACAGTCCTGCATACCCTGGACTGTAGAAGGGCGTTGTCTTTTTACATTGACCGCACGCAGGGGCATCGAAGGGCTGCTCAGCTCTTCCTATCTTTTGACCCTAATAAACTGGGGTTGCCTGTCTCCAAGCGTGCGTTGTCCCTTTGGGTAGCGGATTGTATCGCCTGGGTGTACGGGGCAGCCGGCCTCTCCTTGCAGGGTCGAGTCACAGCCCACTGTGTCAGAGCGAAGGCCGCGTCAGTAGCCCACCTCCGCTCTGTTCCATTGGCAGACATCTGCTGGGCCGCTACTTGGTCTTCAAGCCAGTCTTTTGCGGCTCACTACTGCCTCGAGAGAGAATCCCGTAGGGACAGTGCTTTCGGACAGGCGGTACTCCGTAATATCTTTGAGGTTTAGGCAACTCCTACCCTCCAGTCCTTGTATTGGGCTACCGTACGGGGGCGTTCTCAGAAAGGATTCTTTCACAAATGCTGATGCTCTAGAGGGAGCTTATTTTTCAGCTTGGGTTCCCGGTAGCCTGTAGCTGGGGAGTCCCATATGTGAGGACTGACTTCCTGCTTGGTCCTGGAGAAAGAGTAGTTACACACCTGTAACAGGTGTTCTCCAGGAGCAGCAGGAATCAGTCCTCATGATCCTCCCTCCTCCCCTTGGAGTTGCAGTCATATGATTCATTTTGTTGTTTTGCTGTCTTTTAGCTATGTCATCAGACTGAGCAAGATGGCACCTTTGGGCGTGAAGGGGACCGCGCATGCTCGCTACATTCCCAAAGGCTTTCTTTGAAAGCTGAGGAAATGCTCCGCACGAGGGCTCCGTCGGCGCCGACGTCACCCATATGTGAGGACTGATTCCTGCTGCTCCTGGAGAACACCTGTTACAGGTGAGTAACTACTCTTGTTTTGAGGGCACATTCCACCCAGTCTCAGATAGATTATGTTTGGTGTTTAGGTCGTTGTTTTCTGTGGTACAGGAGGCCACTATAGGACTGATAGAAGTTTTTGATCATGCATTGGTATGAATAGATATTGAGGAGGGGAAGGTGGAGGTGGCAAGGAGGTGGTAGTTTCCTTTGTCTTTGTATAAGGAGCCGGAGGATTCCTTGAGGGTGCTGATGAAGGAGTTCCAGAGATTTGGAGGACTGTCGGTTTTAAAATTAAACTATCTAAAATCTGAGGCGCTTGCCTCGGTGGACTCAGTTCGTAGGGGGTGGAAGAGGGAGTTCCTATTGCATTGGTTGGAGGGCTTGTTTAGGTATTTGGGGGTCCAACATAGGGGGGATCTTCTGGATCTGTATGATGGCAATGTGTTCCCTCTGTTGGATTATATTAAGGAAACCCTGGGGGTTTGGAAAACATACCCTTTGTCATTGTTGGGGCAGATTAGTTCGTACAAGAAGCTATTATTTCCCAAGTGGCTTTATATACACCAGATGCTCCCTCTACATTTGCTTTGCAAACATTTGCGGGGACTAGGTCGTTTGATTTCAGTGTTTTGTTGGAGTGGTAGGAGGGCATGGATGCCGTATGCCAATTTGGGAGGAGATTGGAAAAGGGGGGTGCTGGTCTGCCTGGCTTGTATTTATATCATATAGCATGTTTGAGGAGACATTTTTGAGTCTGGGTGGAATTGGCTTCAGATTATGCTCCCTATGAGTATGGATGTGCATGGGGGCACCCTTTGGACTTGGTCTCCTTGGTGCATGTGCCTATATAGAAGATTACTAAGCGATTGCGTTCTTCTTGCATTCTGTTGCCATTGAGGAAGGCTTGGCGATATTGGTTTAAGTTGTTGCAGCAGGATCCCAGACTGAGCGTGTATTTGTCCCTTTGGTATAATGTGGAGTTACCCCCAGGGTAGTGGACTATAGGGTTTCAGGGGGAAGGGGGCTTGACACGTGGTCAGGTGTTGGATGACCAGGGAAAGATGTTGAGCTTTGATCAAGTGTGGAGGGACTTTGGCTTGCATGACAGAGAAGCTATTGCATTTTTGCAGCTGTAGCTTTACATGAGTTCTTTGCCACGGGGGAGTCTGCAATGGAGGTTTTAGGATAAGTTACAGCAACTGTGGGGGTTCGAGAAAGAAGAGTGGAAGCTGACTATTTCATCAGTACATAAAGCTATATGGCGTGAGGAACCAAGACCTGTTTTTGATAGATTGAAGACTAAATGGCAAGAGGAATTGGGAGATTGAGTGCAAGGGCATACTCTCCAAGCCAGCCTTGCCTAAATACTGGGGGTGGTGTGTGGTGCTCAACTCCGGGAATGCCAACTTAAATTGCAGCAGCAGACTTATTTTTCAATGACCTGGGCTTATTGGGTGGGATTGGTGCCCTCAGCAGTGTGTGTGAAGGGTGGAGAGGAATAGGGCACTTTGGGGCATATGGTATGGCAATGAAGGGTGTTGGGATACATTAAGGATCTGTTGGAGCAGGAGTTGGAGGGGGGATCCTAGGATGATGATTTTTGATGTCTCAGAGGGATTATGGTATTAAGGGAAGATTTGAGGTGTTGTGGGCACAAAAGGCCATTTTAGTGTGGTAAAAGTGATCATGCAGTACTGGCTGTCAGACGAGGAGCTCTCATATTGGCATTGGCAGAATGCCCGATATGTGTTACTGATCATGGAACAAATGGATACGTGGGGTCCCCACAGCGTAGGGCTAAATTTTTGTTAGTGTGGGAGAATTATATACAGTCCTTGCCCTCATGAACCTGCAGTTTGATAGCGAACATGTGTAAAGTGGATAAGTGGAGGAGTATGACTGGAAAGTTGGGAGCTGGGGTGAATGTGGAAGGCTGTGTGATTGGGGCTGCACTCGATACCAGGGGGAGGGAGGGGGGAATTTGTTCCTAGGGATTGCTCTTCATGGGGTCCATCAGATTCACTGGACCCTTTGGGAGACAGATGGGGTTGGAGGGGCATACTAGGGGAGAGTGGTTGGAGGGGAAAAGGTGAGGTGGGGGGATGAAGTCTGAGAAGTTAAGAGTTGATATTGATATGCTGTCACGAGAGTGAGAGGTTGAATTGTTTCTGCTTTGGTATGGGGGCTGATGTGGTGGGCATGCTGGGTTTGTAGGGCGGCATTGGAATGAATGGAAGGGGGAGGGGATTAATAAAAAGGAAAATGAAAATGGAAACAGTTTTGGCCAGTTGGGGATCATTGGGGATGTCAGGATGGTATGGCTTGATTGGCCTGTTTTGTGATGTTTGGCAGTTTCAGCAAACAGATTTAAACATTAAGAAAAACTTCACATTTATTTATCTGCCCATCCCACATCCACCTTTGTTCCTATACACAGATGACACTCTACCCTTATCTGAGGGAAGTCTCTTCTGAGAGGAACTTTATCTTTTATCTTTATTTACGGATTTAATATACCGCTCTTTACCAGTGGCATCAGAGCGGTGTACAGTAATAAAAATATAAGCTGCAGAAACAGAAAAAGAACGCCATTATATAAAGAACAGGACAGGAGGAGAAAGAAAAGGCCGTAGATAATAAATCAAAAGGGGAACAAAGGCAGGTAACAACAACATACAGTCAGTACTATCGTGGAGGGGGGGAAAGGGAGACAGGTGGGGGAGGGAGACTGAAAGCGGTGCAAAAAAGGTGAATCTTCAGCCTGGATTTAAAAGTCTTGTATGAGAGTTCCAGGCGAAGGGCGACGGGGAGCGAATTCCAAAGTCTCGGACCCAGAAAGAAAAAGGCTGAGGAGCGGGTGGACTCGAGGTGGGCCTGTGAGGGGGAGGGGAGGGACATGCGATTCAGGTGAACTGATCTGAGGGAACTCACAGTTGTGGCAGGTCCCGGTGGGCGGCATGGCAACCTCCTGGCCCCTCCACAATTTTTCAGATTAGCAGCTTTCTGTTGCTACTCCAGCACCATGGCAGGTCTTAAAGTACTCATGTGTGTGCGCACACTTACGGCCTGCCACTCCTGCTCCTTCTGACATAACTTCCTGTCAGAGGGTCAGGAAGTTGCATCAGAAGGGAAAGGGGCAGGAGCAGCAGGCTGTTAGCACACGCGTGTGCTTTAAGACCCAGCACGACATTAAAATGGCAGCGGAAGTCGCCACTTTCAAAAAAGCATTGAGGGATCGCTATGCCACCCCCTCTCCCAGGTGAGATTTGGAGAGGGGGCAGCAAGAGATGGTGGGACTGCCTAGGGCGACAGAAACCCTTGGGGCCGGCCCTGCTCACAGTGGCACTTTTGTACCTACAGGGGATGCTGAAGTAATGGCAATCACTCTCCCCCGCACCCCCCAGAGCTCAAGGGCATCACATCTGTGGTGCATCCAACCCTTGTCTGCCTTATGAAGATTCTCAAGCTTGCCTTTTCTGCATAAAAAGCACTGTGACTGAGATACAGAGTTGGCGTGAAAATCTTTCCATTTGCAGTGTCTGTTGCTTAGAAAAGTCCATGTAAAAGCAAGCCTGTATTGTACAACCACATGTTACAACCAACCTGCTCTGGTTACTGATTACAAATTCCTTTTTTTCCATAATTGCTTACTGCAAAGTGAATATGAGAAAAATAGCACAGGATGTGTTCCTTCTGTAGGTGATGTCATCACACAATTAGTCAACATCATTAGTGATGATGTTGTTGCACTGAAAGATCACACCCCAAGGCTAAGAACTACTACTGCTTATCATTGAAAAACGCTGCAAGGTATACGCAGCACTGTACAGAGACATGTAAGAGACAGTCCCTGCTCATAAGAGCTTACAATCTAGTCAAGACAGACAACACAGATCTCTGCCTGCCTATCTGATATTGCCACCTGGATGTTTCACCACCCTATGAAAATGAACATGGCCAAAACCCAGCTTCTTATTTTTTCCCCTATACCCACCTCCCCCCTTCCTCCTTTCTCATTCTCTGTGGTTAACGCTCTACTACTTCCTGTTTCCTCAACTCGCAACCTTGGGGTCGTCTTTGACTCCTCCCTCTCCACACACATCCAACTGATAGCTAAAACCTGTCGCTTCTTTCTCTATAACATCAGCAAAATTTGACCCTTCCATTCTGAACACACAACTAAGACACATCCACTCTTTAGTCACCTCTCATCTAGACTATTGCAACCTCTCCTCCTTGCTGGTCTCCCTCTGAATGAACTCGCTCCCCTTCAATCTATTCAAAATTCAGCTGCACAGCTAATCTTCCGCCAGCCTCGATATGCTCATATAACCCCTCTTCTCAAGTTGCTTCATTGGCTCCCTATCCTTTCCCATATCCAGTTCAAACTTCTCCTACTGACCTATAAGTACACTCATTCCGCTGCTCCTCTCTACCTTTCCTCTCTTATCTCTTCCTGCACGCCTCCTTGGGATTTCTGCTCTTCTGTCAAATCGCTCCTATCAGTGCCCTTCTCTTCTACTGCCAACTCCAGATTTCGATCCTTTCACCTTGCTGCTCCCTATGTCTGGAACAAACTACCTGAGTCTGTACAGCAGGCTTCATCAAATCTAGGCACCTCCTCGAGGCTGCTTTTGGATCCTGATCTGCTTAGCCTCCTACGTGTTTCCGTACCTTTGCCTTAGATGTATCCTTGTCCTCAACTGTTGTGTTGTTTGTCTTGACTAGATTGTAAGCGCCAGTGAGCAGGAACTGTCTCCTGCATGTGTCTGTACAATGCTGTGTATACCTTGTAGGGTTATACAAATGATCAGTAGTAGTCGTAGTAGCAGTAACACAACTGGGAACTAGGGTATTTCTAGAGGAATTGTAAGGAAACATAGGAGGAGAACTGGGGACTAGGGGGATCAGGATCCAAAAGCAGTCTTAAAGAAGTGAGTTTTTAGTCTGGATTTGAACAAGGCCACAGATGGGACTGTCTCTTACATGTTTGTGCAGCGCTGCTTATGTCTTGTAGCGCCATACAAATGCTCAGTGGTAATAGTAGTAGTAGATGGAGCTTGACTGAGACAGATCAAGGTCCATCAATTCTCTGAAAGTGTCCAGTCCAGGTTGTAAATACCCAGTAGATCCAAAAAAGTAGATCTATTTCCCATAGTTCATTTTGAGGGATGAACAATGGCTCTTCCAAGTCTACCTGGCTAATAATTTTTATGGACTTTTCCTCTAGAAACTTGTCCAATCATTTTTATTCTTTCTTACTTCCATTTATATGAAAGGGGTGGAGAATGTTTGTCTGGGGGCAAAATAACTCTCCAAAAATATAACAGAACAGGCTGAAACTTGGCATGTGGGAAAAGCTTGTAAAAAGACGCATCAAGTTTGAAAATGTGCCAAATCAAGCTTGGGATTCCAGAGAAATAAGCCCCCAATAAAATTAACCCAATGTATTTCTATGAGGCGTTCCAGCTTCTGTAGTATAGAAATGTATATACGCTAAAATATAGCATTTAGGGAACTGCTCCTTTCAAGCTCCCTCTCCCTATCCTCCCAGCCCCGTAAAAATGACCCCCACAATTGCCCCACCACCTCGTACACTGTCTCCTACACCCCAAAAATACTTCTTTGTAACTTCCCTACCAACTCACCAATACTGCCATCATTAAAAAAAATATATTAACTAGCAAATTTTCATTCTGAGAATGGAGTGTCCAAGACGGCTTACAAGGAATCAGGAGAGTGGAAAACCAGTATAGAATGCTTTATGAGCAAGCATCAGAATTTTGAAATGAAATCTGTATGGGAACAATAGCTAATGACAACAATTAAATGGCAGAGAAGCATGATCAAATTTAGAAGCGTTTGCAAAGAGACAAATAGCCATATTCTGAATCAGTTGTAATTTGTTCTGGTTTATGGACTAGAGACTGCAATAAATAGAGTTGCAATAATCAATGTGAGACACTACAAAGGCATGGATAAGGGTGCGTAAAGCTTTAGCAGAGAGAAAAGATTTAATTGA
Source organism: Ichthyophis bannanicus (assembly GCA_033557465.1). Classification (NCBI taxonomy): domain Eukaryota; kingdom Metazoa; phylum Chordata; class Amphibia; order Gymnophiona; family Ichthyophiidae; genus Ichthyophis; species Ichthyophis bannanicus. The sequence goes on along the minus strand of CM066043.1, from coordinate 157,908,379 downwards.
ATGGATTTTGCGAAGTGAAAAAAATGAAGATCGTACCATGGCAGCGACTTGTTGATTAAAGGATAATTGGGAGATGAAAATGATGCTAAATGTGTAAGAGAACTAACCAATGGGATAGGAATACCTTTGATCTCAGGACTCAGCGTAGGAGATTAAATGCTCTTAGTAAACTAAAGGGCCTGAGATTTATCTGGATTTAATTTGAGGTGATGAGATTCTAGTTAAAAAGTTAGTCCAAACACAAATTAATAGGAAAAAGATCAGCCGTGAGAAATTTAGATGTATAATAAACCTAAAGAATGTCATCAGCATAACAAAAGGAGCTAACACCACGATGCTGGATCACAGCCAGAAGAGGAGCTAGAAAAATGTTGGCGAGTTGGGGAAAGAACCGATTCTTACAGAACCCCACAGGAAAGACATAACACAGTAGAAAGAGAGCCATGATCTGTTTACACACGAAATGAATGCTCCTGTAATAATAAGGAACAGAACCTTTGATATCAGTTTCTGATAAAAGGTGGCAAAGCAGGTTATGATCAACAACATTGAACGCTGCTGATAGATCTAAAGAGATAATCAGGGTGATTCTATGTGCATCACAATTACTGTGTAAATCACTAAGTAGGCCAGTTACAGAGGTCTGTACTTCGAAACCCAGATTATCTTGGGTGAAAAACGTTTGTTTCATGATAAAGTCAGTGAGTTGAATAAAGATGGCTTTCTCAATGATTTTAGCCAAAAATGGTAGATTGGAAATTGGACAAACCCTCACGGGCAGTGATGTGTCAAGATTAGGCTTCTTCAAAACCGGGTGAATTATAGCATGTTTTAAAGATGGTGGCAGAGAAGCAGTAGCTAAATTCTGATTAATGATAGAATGAAGCAATGGCAATAGTTCTAGGTTCTGCTGTTTGAGCCATTGCGGTGGCAGGGGGTCAAGAACATAAAAGGTGGGTTTCAAACTGGAGTACTTTTTTCTACTGCTAGTAACTGTAATTCACTGAAGGATGACCAGACACTAAGAACCACCCAGGAAGATGTTATTAGAGATAGGGATAGATCCATTGTACCACCAGAAGGAAAGCTACTGCAGAGAGACGAGACCTTTGAAAAAAAGTAATTAGCTAACTAATCCACTGAGAGTTGGGTATTAGGGTGGTCCATAAAAATGAATTCCTGAATTCCTTTGCTCCCTGGCCTGATTCTGGTTCCATTTAGGTAGAAAACACTGTGTACAAAGTTTGAAGCCAATCAAATAATATTTAGGGGTGGCTCAACAAGTCTTGAGATTTCCCCCTGGGAGCAGATGACGAAATGTTGCATCATCTTGTATCATCCACTCAGTTCCACGCTGATTACATTTGATTGCATCATATTTGAACTAATCTCATCTCTGAGAGGTGGCAAAGACATTGTACTATTATCTTTGTATCTTTATTCTTTTCAGATGGCGAAAAAAACGTGGTTTTTATCTCATTGAAGAAATGTCCACCACAATTCTGGGGGCCAAGCTCCCCAGCAAGGAGCAAGTGTTAAGTGTATTTTTACATCACCATATAACATTAAACAAAGGCGTTAGTGAAAGTGCATCTATTGTAACAAGTAAAGTAGAAGCTTACTGGGAAAAGGCCAGGCTTCCTGTTCAAAGAAATGACAAAATTCAAGAAAAAGTAAAGAAATTGTTCAATCAGTGGAAACTTTTGAAGAAAAACAAAGGGAGAGGAGGGAAACAAGAGGCAAATGAAAAAGAATTCCAGGTTGCAATGAAAAACCTATTTGATGTGGCGCATGCCAATGCAATGTCTTTAATTCATATTCAAGAAGACAAAGAATTCTTAATAGCGCAACGAGAACCAGGGCGCCGCGGCTCAATGTGCGCGATGGACAAGAAACTGGCCAACACGGAAGCAAGATCGCAACAGCGAGAAGAAGAACTGAAAAGGCGCAGACAAAAACATGTTGCCGAAGCCGAGGCAACTACAAGCCAAGTTCAGCTGGAAGGATCTTCTTCCTCAGCAGAGTCAGGTGAAGACTCGTCGACATCTGCGGATTCAGATAACGGACAGAAGAAAGCAACTCCACAAACGAAGCAGTTTCGACCTAACAATGTCTGGACCCCAGAGCTTACAGCAGCCCTGGATCGGACAGGGACAACGGATCGCAATGCTCTGTTTGTGGTAGCTGAAACCGCCAGAAGTCTGGGACATTATCCTGGGGAGCTCAATATCAGCCGCTCCAGCGTCAAGCGCCATAGAGAAAAGCACCGTCAGCAACAATGGACGGACCTGCACAACGCATTCAAAGCCGAAGGCAAAACATGCATTGTGCATTGGGATAGCAAGTTATTGCCATCTTTCCTCTGTTCAACCACATCCATTGACCGCCTTCCAGTTTTGATAATGGCTGTCTCCACTGGAGAAACACAACTTCTTGGTGTACCAAAACTGACATCAGGAACGGGCGAGAATCAAGCTGCAGCAGTTTATGAACTGTTACAGGAATGGTGTTTGGATGAAAAGGTTGCAGGCTTCTGCTTTGATACAACTGCATCGAACACGGGACGTCGATCAGGAGCGTGCATTCTTCTAGAACAGAGACTCCGTCGCACAGTCCTTCATTTGTCATGCCGCCATCACATTTACGAAATAATTCTTGGTGCAGTATTCTCTACATGCTCTGGAGCTTCATCGGGTCCCAATGTCCAACTCTTTCGCCGGTTCCAAAAGAATTGGGGCTCCCTTGACAAGTCCAACTATCAAACTGGAAAAGACTTGGAGGTGCTGCAACCTGACAGGGATCGCATCATGAAGTTTGCGGAATCCAAGTTGGCACAGGGCAATCACCGAGATGATTACCTGGAATTCTTGGAGTTAACGATTGTCTGCCTTGGAGGGGATCTTCCTAGTTTCAATTTCAAGAAACCCGGAACTTTCCATCATGCCAGATGGATGGCAAAAGTCTTGTACTGTCTCAAGATTTGGATGTTCCGAGGACAACTCAAAGATCTTATCCAACGGGAGGAGTCCTGTGTTCGTGATGTGAGCATTTTCTCCATCCTGATTCATGTGGAAGCCTGGTTTTCTGCCCCTGATGCCGCAGTTGCTCCTCGAACAGATTTGGAGATGCTGAAGAAACTACACTCTTACCACAATGACCATGTTGGAAGAGCGGCCAGAGACAAACTGCAACAGCATCTGTGGTATGTGTCAGAGGAGCTTGTGGCACTGTCACTGTTCAATGAAGCTATTTCAGCACCGACAAAGCGGGCCATAGTGTCAGCCATGATCCCGGCAGAATCAGATGAAAGCGATGAGGATGATGATGAAGACGAAGATCCCCCAAAGCGGGTCGAATTGAAAAGTTCCATGATTCCACCACTTGAATCTTTTGCAACTCGCAAGTCAATCCGTTTCCTGAAACACCTCGACATCAACAATGATTTTCTTAATGCAGACCCAGAAGACTGGGAAGAGAATGCATCATTCAAAGACGGTCTGAAGAAAGTAAAAAATCTTCCAGTGATCAACGATGTGGCTGAGCAAGGGGTCAAACTCATTGAGGAGTTCAACGGCCGACACACCACAAAAGAAGAGCAACTCCAGTTCCTTCTGGGTGTTGTCTCGCAACACCGTAAGATGTTCCCCACATCGTCAAAGTCCTTACTAGCATCTGGACCACATTGAGTGCTTGGCAAGCATGATACCCCCATCTATGAGCGGATAATACCCAGTGGTCTGACGAACCCTGGGGGGGATCCAGGGGCCTGATAGATAGGGACCTTGAGCCACCCCTAAATATTATTTGATTGGCTTCAAACTTTGCACACATTGCAACAGACGATGGGAGGAGCTCCTCTATCGCAGCAAGTTGGTATTCCGGTCAGGCGCGGTGTGAAGAGGCCCTCCTCGTCCGTCCCCGCGGAAGGACGCCAGGACAAGACGCGACGATTGGAGGATGAGGAGTCTAAGGATCCATCGGTGGTATCGGAGGGGCGGCTTTCCGAGGACGAGTGCCAGAGTGTGGATCTGGAGGAAGAATTGGAAGAAGGTGAACTCGAAGAGAAGGAGGATCAGGCGAGAGTAGTGCGGGTGTTCCGCAGGGAGGAGCTCCCGGCGCTTATTGTGGAAACGCTAGGGGCATTAAATATGCCAGTCCCGGGTTCATCGGAGGAGGACTCTCTGGAGGATCCTTTGTTGCAAGTCTTTCAGAAGACTCAAAGAGCCTTTCCGGTTCACAGGGTCTTTCAGGAGATGATTCAGGAGGAATGGAATGTCCCCGAGGCACCACTTGTGGATCGGGATAAGGAAGTCTTTCAGCCGCCTAAGGTGGATGCAGCGGTGGCAGCAGTCACGAAGAAGACCACGATACCGGTTAAGGGGGGTGCCATGCTGCGTCAAATTTTTGACGTGAATGCCTTGGCGCTCCAAGTGGCTATTTGTGGAGCATGGGTGGCCCGGGCCTGTTTTCGCTGGTTGCAGCGAGTTCCAGGACAGCGGAGCGGCGATGGTGTCGAAGAAGCCTCCAGACTGGAGTCGGGGGCGGCCTATCTGGCTGATACTCATTGTGATCTCATGAGAGGTTTGTCTAAAAGCATAGCTTCAGCGGTAGCGGCCAGGCTCTACCTGTGGCTTCGTAATTGGGTGGCAGACAATTCGTCTAAGTCAAGGCTCAGCAAGCTGCCTTTTAAGGGGCGTCTGCTTTTCGGTGAAGCGAAAGGTTGACTGCCAGAGTAGTGTCCTTCCTGGAGAGCCTGGGTTGGGTGGTCAATATGGGATAAAGCCATCTTCTTCCCTCGCAGAATTTGGAGTACCTCGGAGCTCGATTCAACACAAGGTCGGGGCGGGTATTTTTGCCACAGTGGCGGGCCAGCGTTTTGCGGATGCTGGTGCAGAGGTTCTTGAGCCTCCGGGCGCCCACGGCCTGGGAGTACCCGCAACTGCTCAGCACAATGGCATCAACCATAGACTTGGTGCCGTGGGCGAGAGCGCACATGAGACCGTTGCAGAGAGCTTTGCTCAGGCGCTGGTTGCACCAGCAGGATTCTCTGTCCAGAAAGCTTCCTTGCCCCGGAGAAACGCGCGTAGCCCTGAGGTGGTGGTTGGATCCCGCGGTGTTGCAAAAGGGGAGACTGCTTGAATCGCCGGTGTGGGTCCCGGTGACGATGGATGCCAGTCTAATGGGCTGGGGTGCGCATTGCCGGGGTCGGTTCACCCAAGGGCAGTGGGATGCGCAGGAGCGGACCTGGCCGATCAACCGGTTGGAGCTGGGGGCTGTGACTATGGCCTTGCAGAGTTTCCACGGGCTTCTGGCGGGGTCGGCGGTGTGTGTGTTCTCCGACAATGCAACGGCAGTGGCGTATGTGAATCGTCAAGGGGGTACCAGCAGTGCGGTACAGGAGGAAGAGGCCAAGGCTCTGTTTGCCTGGGCCGAAGAAAAGCTGGAGGCCCTCTTGGCGGCGCATGTGGCAGGCGTGGACAATGTGCAAGCGGATTTCCTGAGTCGTGTGCGGGTGGACCCCGGGGAGTGGGTTCTTCACCCGGAGGTGTTCGACATGCTGGTGCGTCGCTGGGGGGCCCCGGTCATGGACCTCATGGCGACCTTTCAGTCGGCAAAGGTCAGTCAGTTTTACAGCAGAAGAAGAGAAAGGATGTCAGAGGGTCTGGATGCGCTCTTTCAAAGTTGGCCAGAGGGGCAGCTTCTGTATGTTTTCCCTCCATGGGCGCTGATAGGCAGAGTTATCCAACGCATCGAGGAGTACCGAGGTCAGGTGATTCTCATTGCCCTGGATTGGCCTCGCAGACCCTGGTATGCGGACTTGGTGCGGCTGTTGGTAAAAAGACCCTGGCGCCTTCCGCGGCGGGCAGATCTGCTGTCACAGGGGCCGCTGTGGATGCCCCACCTGGATCGGTTCTCGCTTACGGCCTGGCTATTGAGAGGGCGCGGCTGAGAGCAAGGGGCTATTCAGCGTCAGTAATCAGTACTTTGTTGCGAGCTAGGAAACGATCTACGTCTCTGGCGTATGTTAGGGTCTGGAGAGTGTTTGAGGCCTGGTGTGCCGATCGCTCGGGTGTGGCGCTAGAGGCCACCGTTCTGCAGATCTTGCAATTTCTACAGGACGGTTTTGATAAAGGGTTGGTAGCTTCGTCGCTGAAGGTTCAGGTCGCAGCTCTCGCCTGTTACAGAGGTAGGATAGGTGGTCGCCCCCTAGGGGGGCATAGTGACATTAAGCGGTTCCTTAGGGCGGTTTCGCTGCTGAGGCCTCCCGGGTGACACTTGGTGGCTAAATGGAGCCTCCCGTTCATGCTGGAGGCCTTGGAACGCGAGCCGTTGAGTCGGGCGTCGCTGAAGGATTTGATTTTGAAGGTGGTTTTCCTAGTGGCCATTTGCTCGGTGCGAAGGGTCTCGGAGTTGCAGGCCTTGTCATGTAAGGAGCCGTACCTGTCGTTTTTTGAGTCTAAGGTAATTTTGAGGCCAGTGCCAGCCTTCTTGCCCAAGGTGGTATCGTCTTTCCACTTGAATCAGGTTGTGTCCTTGACGGTGTTTCAGGGACCGTCGGAGGGTCCTTCCGGCACTGTTCGAAGTCCGCTGGACGTAAAGCGGGCATTGAAGAAGTATCTACGCCGGACGGCGGAGTTTCGTAGATCAGAGAGGCTGTTCGTGTTGTTCGCGGGTCCGCGTAGGGGTGAAGCGGCATCGAAGGCCTCCATTTTGAGATGGATTAAACAAGCTATTGCTTCGGCATATGTACTGAAGGGAAAGCCTGTGCCGGAGGGGCTGCGAGCTCACTCTACGAGAGCGCAGGCGGCGTCTTGGGCGAAGTCTCGTTTGGTTCCGCCGCTGGAAATTTGCAAGGCGGCGACGTGGTCTTCCTTGAATTCCTTTGTGAAGCACTACCGTCTGGATGTCCAGGCGCAGCAGGACGTGTGTTTTGGAGCGGCGGTCATTAAGGCTGCCACAGGGGGTCCCTCCCGTTGAGTACTGCTCTGGTACTTTCCCAGAGGTCCGGGACTAGACTGGAGATACGATCAGGAAGGTTAAATTAGACTTACCTGCTAATTGTTGTTCCTGGAGTAGATACAGTCTAGTCCCGTATCCCGCCCTGGTGTGGTTGCTTCTCGACAGGAGCAGCCTGAAGGACACGGCAGCTGACACAGGTGAGCATGGGGAGCCCGTTCTTGGGTAATCTCCTTGCGGGGGCGGGCTTCTCCAGGGTTTAACGGGGAGAAGATTCCTCGCACTTTTATGGGCTACAGTTTACACTTTACTGTTTTTTCCTGTTAATTGATTGTTCTCTCTCTCAGTTATTGTAAGATGGGCGCGGAATAGCGTCGGCTAGGCATGGTATAGTTGCAGAGATACTTACTTGTTGCTCCGGTGAGTCTGCTTTGTCAATAGGTAACTGGGGAGGGAAGGCGGATCCCAGCATCATATACTGGTGACATCAGAAAAAGAAGGTGGTTCCTCAGTCTCCAAGCTGCTGTTTAAGGTAGACAACCCAGAGGTCCGGGACTAGACTGTATCTACTCCAGGAACAACAATTAGCAGGTAAGTCTCTAATTTAACCTTTTTGGATGTGGTGGGAGATGGAAGAGAAATATAGTCCTCACCCACCAAAAACATGTCTCAATGCATTTCTCTACGAAAAGCAATTCCAGCAGCTGCAGCATACTAACATTGAGTCACAGTAATGTAGCAAGTATGCAATTGCACCTGTCAAACAGCCCTACCCTCTTATCTCCTGTCCTGAGAACAACATACACACACACGCATACAAACAAGCATTCACACACATGTAAGAATCCACATTCATACAAACATGCATAGACATACTAAGCCACCAATGATACATACACACACAGAAAAAAAATAGAGATATGCATACAGTAATACAGATAAACATACAGAACAGAGAGATACAAATGCACACACATACACATACTCATATGGACACCACATTCACAAGAAGCACACGCAGGCAAAGCAGATACAGATGGGTGAGTGCACATACCCACATACACAAGTTGGAAAAAATTCCATGAGCCTTGCTCTGCATGTTTTCCCCACTTTTTTGAATCCTGCTCTATTGGTCTCTTTGGACACATCCTCTGGCAAGAGATTCCATAGCTTAATTATGCGCAGCATAAAAATAATTTTATATGATTCATTTTCAGTCTGCTGGTCATTAGTGTCGTTTAATAAGTTCCCTTTGTAACCGTTCCACCCCTCTCATAATGTTAGAAACTTCTATTATTTCCCATGATGGGGGCTAGAGTATCTCTTGCTGTTGTTGCAGGTTTTTTATTTGTATATTTTCCTAATTTCTAATGGTAGTAGGTTATGCTTTTCTTATATACAATTGTGTATGTATTTTGGTTAAAATCTTAATTAAAAAAAAAGAAACTTCTAATATATCCCCTCTGTCGCCTTTTCTCTAAGCTGAAAAGTTCTAAATCTATTCAGCCTTCCTTTAGAAAGGAAGTGTTCCATCCCCTTTAGCATTTTCTGAACCTTTTCTGGTTTCACTACATCCTTTTTGAGATGTGGTGACCAGAAGTGCACACAATACTCGAGGTGCAGATGCACTAGGGATCTCTACAGTGGTTCATTTTCCATCTTCCTTGCATAGAAACCATGTAGCAGAGGAGGTGATTAAGTAATTAGCTGAGCAAATCTAAGTCAGAAGTTGCACATAAAAGCTTCAAGTTAAATTTTTGCAAGGAGTTCAATTTCTCGCATTATTTTTCAAAGCCACATCAGCTCAAATGTTCCTGAATTAATTTGTTAGTGTCCTTGCACATTGAGACATAGTTCTGTAGTTACTTACCAAAATCTTATGTACTCACATTTCATTTTTATTATTATGATCCACACAAGTTTATTTTTCTTCCAGTGCTGATTGACAAAGACCAGAACCCAATGTGGAAGCCGGCTCTGTTGGAAGAAGTAACAGATGAAGAGCTTGACAATTGCTTTAGGTCATTGGGCAGCAGTGATCTTAAACTGTAGCCGTTTCATGCAGTTAACAGCTGATCCAAGAATGATAGACACCTCTTCAGTAACATATGACTGCCATGTCCAAGCTGACTTCAGGCCAGCTGATGCCTTTCTGCAGAGGCCGTTCAAAGTTAACACTAGATTATGTTCTGCAGAATTCTTATGCAGTGGCGGGTTTTTTTCTCATGCTGCAGAAAAGCTGTTTCATGACTTGGAATATTTAACTCCATTCTGGAGAGATCTAGTTCTGTGTATAGTTTTTTGCAAGAGTGACCACTGTACATCCAGGATATTCTTGAAATGCGGAGTTAATTGTACTGATCAAGAAGGCTATCACGTAGTATAAGTTTTAGCTGTGTCTTAATTACATGAACAAATAAATACAATCATGAATGCTTAAAGTAATAAAATTGTTTTTAGGAGAAACCTTTTATCTAATTTCATTATAGAAGAGTTTCTTATATGGCTGAGGACAGAACAGGTTAATGCTCTTAACCTGCAATATAATATATAATAGCAAAGATCCCTTGGCAATATTCAGCCAGTAACATATATGCCATGTCCCATTGGTATGTAGCTATAATAAGTATGGAAACCAAAAGGAAATGATGCAATCTGAGTAGGACTGAACACAAAAGACTCATGACTCTAAAACATATTAGCAGAATTGAATACTTACTGACCTTGAATGTCTGTCACTTATATAATGGTTGGGTGGTTGCTTCTTACCCCTCCCTCTAATGCTGCTTCCTCCCACCATCAGTGGACTCCTCTTTCTTTCATTTATGCAGACTTATTCTGCTGACCCATGGGCTTGCTAAGATTGCAGGCAAATTTCTCACATGACATATTTACGGGCAAAAGTACCAGGAAGCTATAAAGCAGTGTGTGTGTGTTTACAGAGTCAGAAGCATCTGGGATCAAAAACTGGTTAAAATAAAAGAAAAAATAGTAATAGCCTAAAATTAAATGCTACCTGATCTTTAAAATCCTGTATGTGTCATTTTCAACAATACAATCAGATCAATGCTCTGGAGTAAATCCTTTATGAAATATACTAATATTTGACTTTCAAAACATTAAGCAAATATAGTATTTCTGTAAGTGACTTTTCAATCCAGAGGATTTTGAGCAGAATTGTAATGTATGCGCCTATTTTATAAAATGCATACATTGCAATTCTACCACAACTGTGTCCCCAGCAATGCCTACACACATTGTACATCTAAGTATGCATGACTTGTCTGTGCACAAATTTGTATGCTTGTATTCAAACTTGCAATTTTATGTCATTTTCCATTTTACACATGGAAAATGCTTTTTAAAGTTATCCCCTAAATGCTAGTTGTGCACACTAATCAATGGTTGAAATGCATTTATTCCTCTCCAGTTAGCCTTATTTATGTTCCATTTTTCCAGAATGTTCAGATGGCTAAACTAGTACCTAGCTGCATATAAATTAGGCTGTAGCAGGTGCAGATGAATATACTGTTCTCCTGCTAGGCTGAAAATTTAACACCTGCCTTGGACCATGTTTTTGGCATACACACTGGTGCTCAAAATCCTCTGTAATAACTGAAGTGAAAATGCCTATTAGCATGGGGGATTTTTTCTTTGTCAAACCCCCTTCATGAACATAAGAGCATAAGATATGCCATACTGGGTCAGACCAAGGTCCATCAAGCCCAATATCTGTTTCCAACAGTGGCCAACCTAGGTCACAAGTACTTAGCAGTTTCCTCAGAAGACACACAGATTCCACAATGCTTGTATTGGGACAAGCAGTGGATTTCCTGGGTCCCTTTTAATAATGGTTTATGGACCTTTCGTCCAGGAACTTGTCCAAACCTTTTTTAAACCCAGCTACACTAACAGCTTTTACTACATCCTCCGAGAACGAATTCCAGAGATTGATTACATGTTGAATGAAAAAATATTTTCTCTTATTAGTCTTATATGAGTTACACTGTAGCTTCATTGCATGACCCCTAGTCTTTCTACATTTTGATGGCATAATCTGTCGATCTATGTTTACCCGTTCCACTCCATTCATTAATTTATAGACCTCTATCATGTCTCCCTTCAGCCGTCTCTTTTCCAGGTTGAAGAGCCTTAAACCTTTTAGCCTCTCCTCATAGGGGTATCCTTCCATCCCCTTTACAATTTTGGTAGCTTTTCTCTAAATCTTTTCTAATTCCACTATATCCTTTTTAAGATACGATAACCAGAATTGCATACAATATTCAAGGTACGGTCGTACCATGGAATGATACAGATGCATTATGATATCCTTTGTTTTATTTTCCATTCCTTTCCTTATGATTCCTAGCATTCTGTTTGCTTTCTTGGCCGCCGCTGCTGCACACTGGGCAGAGGGTTTCAACATGTTATCCACGATGATGCCTAAATCTTTTTCCTGGGTGGTGGTTCCTAATGTGGAACCTTTCATCGTGTAACCATAGTTTGAGTTGTTCTTTTGTAGGTGCATAACTTTGCACTTGTCCACATTAAATTTCATCTGCTATTTGAATGTTGAGTCTTCCAATTTATCAAGATGCTCTTGTAATTTTTCACAATCCTCTTACGTTTTAACAACTTTGAATAATTTTATGTCATCTGCAAATTTGATTACGTCACTCGTTATTCCCATTTCCAAGTCATTTATGAATATGTTATAAAGCAGCGGACCCAGCACAGATCCCTGGGATGCTCCACTATTGACCTTTCTCCATTGGGAAAATTGGCTATTTAGCCCATGCTTGCACATCACATCAGAAAGTCAAACCCTGCACATCAGTGATGCTCTCCCAACCCCTTTCCCACATCAAAATTATTCCTGAAGTGACATCTAAGAAGCCCTGCTCCTAGTGAAAGCTCTATGAATTCAGGACCTCTGCCTCATAATCCTTCCACCTCTTCAGAATGCTGTCCTACTCTTCTGGAAGGTCCCTGCCTTAATCCTCAACAGCAGGAGACTATCATGAGAGCCCTTCTGCTGCTGCTGCTTCTAAAATGCTGCCTTGCACCATCATTCAGAGCTGAGCAATTCTGGCAGGAGTGCTATCATAGTCCCTCTACTGTTGATAGGTGTTTGGAAGGTGGTTGGTTGGTTTATTTATTGCCTGCCAGTTTTGTAAATGTTATAGGTGAGGTACAACAATAGAACACTGGAAACGTTTCATACTTCCCAATAAACTCCAGGGTTGGCTTTGATGTGCAGCAGAGGTGTCCAGGGATTACAGTGTTTGAGGAGCAGAAGTATCATGGATATGCAGTGTATAACTTTCTGAGGGAAGGAGATTGATGAGCGGCTTTGTGGATGGGAAGAAATGTCCTATCCTTACTGGCCCCTTCACTTTGATCCAGTTAGCCTGGGGATTTTGTGGTAGATAATGTGTATACTATACTTTTTTATTAGAGTCCATGTGGATAATGTGCACTCACTTCTGTTTTTTTTGCATGCACTTGGTAAAATTTATTGCATTGCCCATTAAGTAGTAGTTTTTACATGTGCATAAACATTTTTTGAAGCTGCAAGCAAAAATCTTTTAGCATGAGCTTTGTTGTATAGACACCTAAGATATCATTTAAATAAGTACCTAGCATTCTCCAGGACCAAGCAGGAAGTCAGTCCTCACATATGGGTGACGTCGGCGCCGACGGAGCCCCGTGCGGAGCATTTCCCCAGCTTTCAAAGAAAGCCTTTGGGAATTGCAGAGCGCATGCGTGGTCCCCTTCCCGCCCAAGGGTGCCATCTTGCTCAGTCTTCTTTTTTCCGCGGAGCCCAACGGACGTAGTTCGTTTTTCGCCGAGGAAAAAGTTGATTTCCCTGTTATTTTGTTCTTTACCTTCGATTCGACGCCGGATCCTTTTCCCGCCAGGGCCCGATACGCCGGTATCGAGCCCACTTTCTCTTTTTCGGTTTTTGTCCTTTGTGACTAGTGTTCGCGCCATTTTTCTTTTTTCACTGGCAGCCCTGTCTTTTGACCTCGCAGGGGCCCTTTTTCCCCCGATGGCTGCCAGCGGGTTTAAAAAGTGTGATCGGTGTAAGAAACTTATGTCTCTTACCGACACACATGACTGCTGCCTCCGCTGCCTCGGACCCGATCATGACCCGCTGATCTGTGGTCCGTGTGGCAAAATGTCCTCGAAGGCATTGAGGAGTCGGCAGCACCAGAAGGATAGGATCTTCTCTGACTCCGCGTCCGGCCGGGCCCGGACCTCATCAGAGGCCTCGACGTCTCGGGACTCCGGCCCCGAGCAGCGTCGGGGTTCTTCTGAGCGGGGGTCTCCTTCGTGGGAACAGCGCAGGAAGAAGAAACCCGCAAGGGCGGCGTCGGTGGATGCTCCTGGTTCCTCGAGGGCCAGGTCGCATAGCCCCGATAGCCATCCCAGGTCTTCGGAGTCGGAGAGGCCTGCCAAGCATCCTCGTATCGAGATGGAGTCTCCTGGACACGTGAGTGCTGTAGTCCTTGTGGACTCTCCTCCAGGGGAGCCGCCGTCGGGGCCCTAGTCGGGGGCTGCTGGGTCTCCTGAGCTCGGACTCAGGTTGATGGCCTTGGAGAGCAGCCTCGCTGCCTTCATGGAACAGCAGCGGGCATTGATCGCCGGTCTCACCGGTGCATCTGCCCCGACCACCGGGACTTCAACGTCCAAGTCGACCCCGGAGGCCGTGCCGATCCTCGAGTCCATACGGGCTCGAGTCGATCCTCATCCACGGTCTCCCTCGGCCTCCCGTTCGGGACCGAGGTCGTCAACGCCGGTACCCTCGGCATCGGGGCGGATGGCATTGGTGCCCGTCCGACCGGAGCCGCTCGATTCCTCCTCCGAGGAGTCGGGCTGGGAGACGGAGGACGAAGAGTCACCCGACACCTATCGGACTCGGTGTGTCCCATCGGACTCGCTGGAGTCCGAACCTCGGAGACGATCCCCACCAGAGGATACCAGGTTCTCGGACTTCGTGCGGGATATGGCCAAGGCCTTGGCATTCCCCGCGGATCCCGAGAAGGAGCCTCGAGCCGAGGAGCTCGAGGCCCTCCAGTATGACTATCCCCCGAAGGAGGCCTTTACTGTACCGGTTCCTCCGATGCTGGAGCGGCTGCTCTTCCGCATGTGGGAGACCCCGGCCTCGATGCCGGTATTAAGCAAGCGGGTCGATTCCATCTATCGAGTCCGCAAGAGCCCCGGGTTCCAAAAGGCACAATTACCGCAACACTCCATTGTTGTGGAATCGGCCATGCATCGACTGAAAAGTCAGAAGATGCACTCCTCGGTGCCTCCCAGCCGGGAGGCCCGGAACCTGGATGCCCTCAGTAAGAAGTGCTTCCAGGGCTCTATGCTTGCTTGCCATGTCCAGACATACCAGCTCTACATGGGCATGTATCTCCGAGACCTGGCAAAGGAGATTGCCGGGTTCTCTGCTGGTCTCTCCGAGGAACCTTTGCAGAGGTTCCAGGCCTTGTCCACTGGTATTCGAGAGTGCTCGAAGTTTATCTCTCGAGCAGCCTACGATGGCTTCGAGGCTTCGGCCCGAGTAGCCGGGGCCGGCATCGGTGCCCGCCGACAGGCTTGGCTACAGTCATCCGACCTCGAGCCATGGGTGCAGGACAAGTTGGTCGATGTCCCCTGCCGAGGTGAAAACCTCTTTGGCAAGCCCATGGCTGAAAAGGCTGCAGATCTCGAGACCGAGACTCTAACCTGGACTAGGTTGTCCAGAAAAACCTCTGCCCCTTCTCAGACAAAGAAGGACTCCGGGAAAAAAGACCTTTTACCCGAGGAAGTCATCTGCCTATAAACAATACCCTCATTATCAGGCCTCTGCAGCTCCCCAACAGGGTCAGAAGGCCAAGGGGCAGGGTCATGGGCCCCGTAGGCAGAAAGCCACCAACACCGGCCCCTGCTCAGCAGGGTGGGGGTTTTTGACTCAGAAGGCATAGCCTCTTCTCCTCAGCTGGCTCACATCAGCACAGGAGGCCGGCTGGCCCACTTTGCCCACAGGTGGTCAGCCGTCACATCAGATACCTGGGTGCTCCATATAGTCCACAAGGGCTATCTTCTCCATTTTCACCAGGTACCTCCCTCCTATTTCCAGGGGAGCCTCCAAGACTCCCTCTGCACAGGGACCTACTCCTTCAGGAGTTAACAAGTCTGCTAAAGGACCAGGCTGTGGAACCGGTGCCCCACCACCTGAGAGGTCACGGCTTTTATTCCAGGTACTTTCTGGTACCAAAAAGAACAGGAGGCCTCAGACCCATCCTAGACTTGCGCAACCTCAACAAGTTCCTGGAGAGGGAAAAGTCCAAGATGCTTACCCTTGGAATCCTGCTGCCCTACCTCCAGCAGGGAGATTGGCTATGCTCCTTAGATCTAAAGGATGCTTATACTCCCATCCTTATTCATCCAGACCACAGACATAATATCTCAGATTTGTTGTGGGGGGAAACCACTACCAGTACAGAGTACTACCCTTTGGCCTAACCTCCGCTCCCAGGGTGTTCACCAAGTGCCTGGCGGTGGTGGCGGCCTACCTGAGGCTTCAAGGTCTTTTTGTGTTTCCATACCTGGACGACTGGCTCATAAGGGGCCAGTCTTCCCTGGAGGCCAGTCAAGCCACCCTTCGCACTGTGGCTCTGCTTCAGCACTTGGGGTTTGTCATAAACTTCGCAAAGTCCACTTTGCTCCCATCCCAGAACTTAGAATTCATAGGAGCAAGGCTAGACACTCTTCAGGCGAAGGCTTTTCTGCCAGTGGACAGAGCCCACAGGTTGATGGATCTAGCCAGGCAGTTTCACAGCAATTCCCTGGTCTCCACCAGGCAATTCCTGAGACTTCTCGGCCATATGGCTTCCACGGTTCATGTAACCCCCAATGCCTGCCTGCACATGCGGCCTGCTCAGTGGAACCTTCGAACTCAGTGGCATCAAGCCACAGGGAGCCTTGCAGACTCAGTAAGAATATCCACCCTGCTCATCTCCTCTCTGCAATGGTGGCTTCATCTTCCGAATCTGGTACTCGGAGTGGGTTTTCAATCCCCTCCGCATTCTCAAGTGCTGACGACAGATGCTTCTCTTCTAGGTTGGGGAGCACATTGCCAAGGGGCATGTACTCAGGGTCTCTGGACCCCTTGGGAGGCTGCTCAGCAGATAAACTTCCTGGAGCTACGGGCAATATGCCTAGCTCTGAGAGCCTTCTCCCACCTCACATCTCACCAGTCTGTACTGGTCCAGATGGACAATCAAGTTGCCATGTTCTACGTGAACAAACAAGGAGGCACGGGCTCCTTCCTTCTCTGTCAGGAGGCACAACGGCTGTGCTCTTGGGCAGTCAATCACGGAATCCTCCTCAAGGCTGTCTACCTCCCAGGTCAAGAAAATTACCTGGCGGACAGACTGAGCAGGATCCTGCAACCACACGAATGGAGATTGAATCCGTTGGTGGTTCAGCAGATCTTTCTCAGGTGGGGCCTCCCCACCATGGATCTTTGCGCCAGTCCTCTGAACCGGCAACTCCCGAGATTCTGTTCCAGACAACCGCATCCTCTCAGAGTAGCAGCAGATGCGTTTCTGATTCCGTGGTCCCAAGGCCTACTGTATGTGTTTCCTCCCACGCCACTAGTGTCCCGAACACTGTTCAAAGTCCTCAAGGATGGGGCCTCAATGATTCTGATAGCCCCCAGGTGGCCGAGGCAACCATGGTTCCCACTTCTGCTGCAACTGGCGGTGGACACTCCTCTTCCTCTGGGGATTCAACACGATCTCCTGTCTCAGGAACAGGGATCTCTCTTGCACCCCAACCTCCAGTCCCTTCATCTGATGGCCTGGCTGCTGAAAGGGTAGTCCTGGCTCCCCTACTACTGCCTAGAGAGGTGGAAGACGCAGTCTTAGCCTCTAGACGGCAATTCACCAGGAAATCCTACGCTCTTAAGTGGCATAGATTCTCCGCATGGTGTGCTCAGCAAAGCGAGAATCCCTTCTCGTGCTTGGTAGCAGTAGTATTGCAATATTTGCTTTACCTCTCCAATCTAGGCCTTAAGTCCAACTCTGTCAGGGTTCACCTCAGTGCTCTCTCAGCGCACCACTCGCCAGTGGACTGGAGGCCTCTTTCCAACCACCCTTTGGTGGCTCGTTTTCTCAGAGGCCTCCTCCTGCTTAAGCCTCCTTTACGTCCACCAGCCCGAGTGGGATCTGAATGTGGTCTTACAGCGGATTACTTGTCCGCCATTTGAACCTATGGCTACCTGCCCTCTCTGTTTTCTCTCCTGGAAAACCTTGTTTCTGGTAGCTCTTACCTCTGCTAGGTGAGTAAGTGAACTTCAAGCACTAGTGTCTGATCCCCCTTACACTAGGTTCTACAGGAATAGGGTAGTCTTACGGACTCACCCGAAGTTTCTCCCTAAGGTTGTCTCCCCTTTTCACCTCAATCAGGAGGTGGTTCTTCCGACCTTCTTTCCCAGGCCGCATGCCAACCGGGCTGAGATGGTCCTGCATACCCTGGACTGTAGGAGGGTGTTATCCTTCTACCTTGACCGTACGCGGGAGCATCGGAGGGCTGTTCAGCTCTGCAGCTCTTCGTTTCTTTTGACCCCAATAAGTTGGGGTTACCTGTCTCCAAGCGTACTTTGTCCATTTGGGTCGCTGACTGTATCGCCTGGGCTTATGGGGCAGCCGGCCTCTTGTTGGAGGGTCGAGTCACGGCTCATCGTGTCAGGGTGAAGGCTGCGTCAGTGGCTCATCTCCGCTCTGTTCCGTTGGCAGACATCTGCCGGGCCGCTACTTGGTCTTCAAGCCAGACTTTTGCGGCCCATTACTGCCTTGAGAGGGAGTCCCGCAGGGACAGTGCTTTCGGACAGACAGTATTCCATAATCTCTTTGGGGTTTAGGCAGCTCCTAACCTCCGGCCCTGGTGTTGGGCTACCGGTCGGGGGCGTTCTCAGAGAAGATTCCTTCCTTACGTACTGATGAGCTCGAGGGAGCTCATTTTTTCGGCTTGAGGTCTCCGGTAGCCTTAAGCTGGGGAGTCCCATATGTGAGGACTGACTTCCTGCTTGGTCCTGGAGAAAGAGTAGTTACTCACCTGTAACAGGTGTTCTCCAGGAGCAGCAGGAATCAGTCCTCACAACCCTCCCTCCTCCCCTTGGAGTTGCAGTCATATGATTTATTTTTGCTAATTTTTTTGCTGTCTTTTAGCTATGTCATCAGACTGAGCAAGATGGCACCCTTGGGCAGGAAGGGGACCGCGCATGCGTGCTGCAATTCCCAAAGGCTTTCTTTGAAAGCTGGGGAAATGCTCCGCACGGGGCTCCGTCAGCGCCGACGTCACCCATATGTGAGGACTGATTCCTGCTGCTCCTGGAGAACACCTGTTACAGGTGAGTAACTACTCTATATGTACATTTTTTTAAAAAATTTATATTTTGATAGAGTTTCTCCAAGTTACCCAAACCAAACAAAATACTCTTAAACCAGTTAGAGTAAACCAGCAAGTGCAAAGGAAAATAGAATACTCTTGATAATACCAAAGAAAAATGTTTTAAACACAGTCAGGTCACCTCCAAAGAGTAGTAAAATGGGAGAGAAAGATACAGAGAAAAGTAAAAATAAAAGGCAATATTAAATCAGCCACTTTAAGACTCACAATTTAAATGCCTAATCCACTAATTCCCCAGCTTCCTCTAACAAAAAGGAACAGGGAACTCAGAACATTTGGAAGCATATTAAAGCTTCCAAATGTTCTGAGTTAGAAAAAACATATTCTTTCCCAGAACATATCAGCAGACTTTAAAAAGAAAGCCATACTAAGGGTGAAGCCCTGGCTTTCAGTAACAAAAATTTCCTCCAAACTAGCATGACCGTGAAAAGGAGTAACTCTCTCTTTGAAAAATAACAACAAAATCTGATCTTTCTCAGAGGCTCTGGAAGGTAGCCAAACATTGCCTCTATGAGTGGCCTTCTCCACAGATTTCCAGAATAGCCATCAGGCTTAAATGATTGGGAATACTCATGTTTCCTGAAAGGTTCTTAATGAAACCAGTTACATAATTTACAACATTAGGTTTGGAGTTCGGCTCTGATCGCAAAATTTGTAAACGATTTTGTTTCATCATCTCTTTAGCGGAAATCAATAAAAAAATAAGGAAAAATCAAAAAACAAAGATTATAAGCTTTCAGAGAGTTTTCCACCCTTTACATTGATTTTCCAAAGATAAATTCCCTTTCAACAAGAGAATCAATTCTCCTAGCTTGTTCCTCCAACCCAGATATCTTACTGATCATCTTCCCAGAAAAATTGCATAACTGGGAGAGACAGCCAGTAAGAATACCTTCCATTTTAACCATAACCCTCCAGATCTCAAAATTAGTCACATCCCTTGGTGGTGTCATGGGCAAGTGCCCTCCAATCCCAATAAACCTACAAAAGATACAAGCCTAAAGGGAGCGACTAAAGACAAAGGCCCTCTATCGCCTTTCAAAAGGGGTGACCCAGTTGGTAACTCAGAGGGCTGTTTGGGGATCCAAGACTAGGAATGAAACTCTAGCTCCCTGCTCGGTGGCATTAAGAGCACTGGCACTCACTACACCACCCCAACTATCCCCAGATTGAGCAAAACTGGGTGTCAAGATGGAGGTGTTTATACTCATAGCTGAGGATCGAGGATCAGGATTCAGTAAAGGAGCTCCAAACTATTTTCCTCAGAACCACTCTTAACCAGGGAGCTTAAACAATCTTGCCTGTTAAAGAAACAACAAAGGAGTCAATAGGACCAAATTTTACTGCTGAACCAGTCACTTTCATCTTGTTAGACCTCCCTTTCCTCTTCATTGTAATCAGATCCCAGTAAAGCCAAGATAAGAGCTACAAGTAAATACTTGCTGCAAAGAACAATAGTCCAGCTGCTCCAGGTCCTTTGGCGCTGAAGGGGCTCCCAAGGGGTATCCCCCTTTGCTCACACCCCTTCGGGCATGTGATCATGGGCACGCAATGGTAGGCTGCATGCCACTGCACAGCAGTTCTTTTAAATCCTCCTCAATGGCAGCAAATGACATTGGGGAATTGCAGGTGTAAATAGCAGGCGGCTCCTATCCCTGAGTTGACAATGGGGCCCTTCCTCGGCAGCTCCATGTGAGTGTAAAGCACGTCCTCTCCCTGTATGTACATTTTTTAATGGAACATAATATTGTACTCTAAAGCAGAGGTTCCTAACCATTTTGGTTTTCCCTTATTCAACTTTTTTTTAGAGGTTAAGGACCACCAGTTTATCTCCAACATTTATTTTAGACCCCCTCTCCTTAGCAGCAGACCTGTGCCCCCAGCCCTCTATGTGTTACTTTCTCTTCCTGCCACCACCAATCTCCCTCTCTCTATCTTTCTTCCTAACCCCACCAGCAAGTCCCCCACCCAAGTCCTCTAGTCTCTCAGGCCAATGCAGTAAAGCAGGCTGGGCTTCTGCACATAATTTTGTGCACTACCAATGCATCTAACCCTGCACAAAGCCTTGAGCAATCAGCAGCGCACATCACATTTAAATTCATGGCAGTGTAGCTATTTAGGGCAAATAAGAGAAGTGCGCAGAAGGCTGAACTGAGCACTGGAATTTTAACGTAAGGGCTCATTGTTCTGTTGTTCTGAGGTCAGTGCTAGTGAGGAAGTTAAGCCTGTTTTTTCTCTTTATCTTAAACATACACAACCCACAGCTGTTCTCTGGCATTGCTGAAGAGGAATTGTGCAAAAAACAGCAGAGGATGAGTTACTATGCTGAACAATGTTATGCGCATGTGCTGGAATGTTATCTGGCACATAAACATGCAAAGAAGCCTCTGTTAATAAGTTACTGATTTAATGTAAAGAGTTACTGTTCTATGTAAGCTTTTTCATCTGAGTTAAACATAGATTGCTTTGACCCGATGAAAAGCGGTATAAAAGTATAGACAAATAAATAAACCCGCAATATTCTGCACAGAACAATATTGCGGTTTGTGCTCGACCCCGCATTTCAGTACAGATGCAGGCGTGCCAACCATTTTTTTTAATACTTTATGAGTTTCTTGAATACAAATCAAATGTAAAGAAATAAAGTAAAATATTACAAAAAAATCCAAGAACAATGTAAGTCCACATAAAAAGAAACACATCAAGGGAGAGGAGTCAGCCAATAAGAACCATAAAGAGAAAGAAGGAAAAAAAGGAGTGCATAAACTCCCCATAAGGGAGTGAAAATTAATATCATTTCCACCTACTAATTCCCCACAACCTCCTTGTCATTCAAAAACCTTAACAACGAAGTTACACCAACATATACATAAGTTTGTCCCCCCCCCAAAGTAATAATACACTGACAGGGAAATTTCAAAAAGAAAGAAGCCCCAAGGCTTCAACTCCAGAAACTGCTTCCGCCGAATCTGGGTAGTCCGGCCCACATCCGGAAACACCTGAAGTTTTTGTCACAAAAAAGAGCCTCTCTGTACTTAAAGTAAGCTCTCAATACACACAACTTAGCAGACTCAGAACCAAATCGCACTACCAAAGTGCTGCGTTTGGAAATGACGTCCGCTGAATCCTCCAGAAAAGCTGTTAGGTTCTGGCTAACTAACCCAGCCGAGGGAACAGAAACCCCTTCAGTTGATGGAATAGGGACAGAACCAACAGAAAGGTAATACATATGGGCAATATCTGAATTCCCCTCCAGATGCAACACTTCAGTAAAGTATTTTTCAAGTAAAATATCTGAGGATAGCTAATGAGTGATAGGAAAATTCAGGAAACGTAAGTTGCATGCTCTAGACTGATTCTCCAAAGCCTCTAGCTGATAGGAAAGAGCAAGGGAGTCCCTTATTAAGGCAACATTATTATCACGACGTGACTGGAGCTGGGAATCAGTTTGAGCAACCAACTTAGCAAAAGAACCTAATTGCTTATCTATATATTGTAATTTACCAACAGCTTCTTTAGAAAATATACAAAGGGAGGAGACAGTAGAAGATAAACGAGTATCAGTATTCTGAATAGCAGTCCATATGTCTGTAAGCGTCACTTCCCCAGACGGGGGAGTAAATATCACTCCCTCTGATGCTGCTGGCTAAACAAGAAGTGGAACCGGGGGGAAGGGGGGAAACATCAGGGGAACACTCCAATAAAGTAGATGAAAAGGCTGGATGTGGGAGAGGAGGAGGAGACCGGGAATCAGGGCTTAACGAAACCCCTTCTGGTGATTGAATACCAGGCAGCAGGGAAGTCAGGTGTTTGTCCATAGGGCCCACCATCTTACCTCCTTGAGCACTCGCTCCCAATTTAACACCAGCCTTCGCCTTCCTCTTACCCATACTGAACAAACAGCACACCAACTTCTCCGTACCCACATGAGCTCCTCATGTGCGTTGAAGGGGCGTATCCTGCCCCTTGAGCCATGCCCCTTAGGCCACGCCATGCAGGCCGCGCAAGGTACCACTGGGCTTTGTAGAGGCGGGGGTGGGGGGGTCCACCAGACCTGGGAATGTCCTCCGAATTGCCTGCACATTGTTTTCTACAGCACCGCGATGCTGACAAACGCGGCAACTCCCACATACAGTAGCTCACTCTCCACAATCCTTCAGGTACCGCTGGGCTTTGTAGAGGCAGGGGGGCTCCTCCAGACCTGGGAACGTCCTCCGAATTGCCTGCACGTTGTTTTCTACACCTCCAGGCAAGCCCGCTGCACAGCTCCATGATGCTGAGAAGCACGGCAACTCCCACGTACAGCAGCTCACTCTCCCCCAACCATTTTTTTGTGCATAAGATAAAGAGCAACTGCCTAGTACCCAGAAGATCAAGGGTTCGATTCCCACTGGCACTCCTTGTGACCTTGGGCAAATCACTTTACCCTCCATTGCCTTTGAAGAAATGGCTGGCAATCTACTTCTGGTGATGCACTGCCAAGAAAACCCAGAGGCAGTTGGGTCGCTAGGAGTCAGCACTGACTTGAAGGTACAAAAAAGAGATAAAGGTTCTGCTAGTGCAGACCTACTGTAGGTTTGCATGCATCTGGCTTGCTTCTCTTATTTAGTGCAGACTTTCTGCATACAATTAATTTGCATGCTACTGTATTTGCTTACAGCATTGGAAAGCAGAACTTTTGCATTAAGAAGGCGTGTACTGAGCTTTAGCACATGGCTTTAACACAAAGTTTCAGTATTTGTCCATTTCCTTCTTTTCTCAGCCCAATCCCCACCAGCCTCTCTCTTTTTTTCTGTGCCCTGCGGACCCCCCTGTAACTGTTTCATGGACCCTCAGGCATTAAAGTGAGCCCCACTAACACTAATAGATGCCCAGCTTTCATGCTTGATGTCATGAAACTAATAGCACATGTTAAAATAAATCAGCTGAGATAAAGCATTCTTGCAAACTTCTGTTTAAGGGTTGTTGGGGGGTTTTTGGTTTGTTTTTGTCTTTGCTTTCTTATTATAATACATTTTTTGGTCTCATGCGAGTGGTGTGTTGGAGCATAACGTACTGTAACAGGAACCACGTTTTTATTTTTACAATCTGAGTGTCTGATCAAATCACATTCTGTTCCTTGCCCATTTTATTATAGTTTATCCTAACATTCCAATGCTTCTTGTGTGGTATGCCTGAAATATTCACTCAGTATTTGAAGCAATAAAACTATTGGGGAGTTGTGCAGTTCACCTCATAAAGAGATGAGAAGAAAATTTTGAGGGCTTAATGTCACAGAGCAGCTATATATATATAATTGCCCATAGAAAGTCTCCCCAAACTATGACTTGCAGGCTGGATCTGGACCTTGGAGCAACCTTTTCTGCCACCCACCCCAAATATGCTCTATCCTACATCTTTCTTTCTCTCACTCTGTCTTCTGCAGCTTGGGGAGTCCAGCCTCCAGACTGTGAGCAGCCCAACCTCAGTCTCAGTGGTTCTTCTCTCTCTATCTCCTTGTCAAGCTTTCCCATTGCTCAGATCCTTTCCTCTGCTGGGAAAATGTCACTAGCTCCAGGACTAAAAAGAGACTGATAAGGGATGGGAACAGTCACTGTTTCTATAGTTCAGCAGTGTCAGATAGTTGCACCTAGGGCGAATTCAACTTCCTCTCTTCCCTGCAATCACATTTCAGTCCTGTTCTTTGGGAACAAGCAGGAAGTCAGTCCTTACATATGGGTGACATTGATGCCGATGGAGCACTCACAGAAGCATCTCCACAGCTTTCAAAGAAAGCCATTGGGAGATGCACCACACATGCGTGGTCCCCTTCCCGTCCAAAGGTGCCATCTTGCCTCAGTCTCCTTTTTTCCACAGAGCCTACCGGATGTCTGTCCCATTTCCCTGGAAAAAGTGTATCTTTTTTGTCATAAGAACATATGATTTGCCATACTGGATCAGACCAAGGTCCATCAAGCCCAGTATCCTCTTCCAAACAGTGACCAATCTAGGTCATAAGTACCTAGCAGTCAACCCAAAAGACACAGGTTCCTCAAAGCTTGTATAGGGTCAAGCAGTGATATCCTGGTTCTCTTTTAATAATGGTTTATGGACCTTTCTTCAGGAACTTGTCCAAATCTTTTTTAAACCCAGCTACACTAACAGCTTTTACTACATCCTCCGGTAACAAATTCCAGAGTTTGATTACACGTTGAGTGAAAAAATATTTTCTCTTATTAGTCTTAAATAGGTCACCCTGTAGCTTCATTGCATGTCCCCTAGTCTTTTTATATTCTGATGATGTAAACAATCGATTTACGTTTACCTGTTCCATTCCATTCATTAATTTATAGACCTCTATCATATCTCCCCTCAACAGTCTTTTTTCCAGGTTGAAGAGCCTTAACCTTTTTAGCCTCTCTTCATAGGAGAATCCTTCCATCCCCTTTATCATTTTGGTGGCTCTTCTCTGTACCTTTTCTAATAACGCTATATCCTTTATAAGATTCGGTGACCAGAATTGCACACAATATTCAAAGTGCATCGCACCATGGAACGATACAAAGGCATAATAATATCCTTTGTTTTATTTTCCATTCCTTTCCTTATGATGTTTATGTTTATTTGAATTTGATATACCGCTCAGACCAAAAGGTATTAGAGCGGTTTACAATACTATATAATTTAAGGAAATAAGAAAAGAACGCCATTATAAGATAGGACAGAGTAGAAGACAGAAACAGTCAAACAGATAAGAGAAGGAGAAGGACACGGAACAGCAAGTTACCCTGATATATAAGCAGGACATCAATATAGACTCCAGAAACAGACACCACGGACCATGATACCTAGCATTCAATTTGCTCTCTTGACTGCCACTGCACACTGGGCAGAGGGTTTTAACATGTTATCCACGATGATGCCTAAATCTTTTTCCTGGGTGGTTGTTCCCAATCTGGAACCTTGCATCGTGTAACCATAGTTTGGGTTGTTCTTTCCTAGGTGCATAACTTTGCACTTGTCCACATTCAATTTCATCTGCCATTTGGGTGCCCAGTCTTCCAGTTTATCAAGATCCTTTTGCAATTTTCCACAATCCTCTTGGGTTTTAACAACTTTAAATGGTTTTGTGTCATCTGCAAATTTGATAACCTCACTCGTTATTCCCTTTTCCAGGTGATTTATGAATATGTCAAAAAGCAGCAGACCCAGCACAGATC
Source organism: Ichthyophis bannanicus (assembly GCA_033557465.1). Classification (NCBI taxonomy): domain Eukaryota; kingdom Metazoa; phylum Chordata; class Amphibia; order Gymnophiona; family Ichthyophiidae; genus Ichthyophis; species Ichthyophis bannanicus. The sequence goes on along the minus strand of CM066043.1, from coordinate 157,882,757 downwards.
CCTGGGGTACTCCACTCTTCACCTTTTTCCATTGGGAAAATTGGCCATTTAGCCCTACCCTCTGCTTTCTATCTTTTAACCAGTTCCTGATCCACAATAGTACCCTGCCTCCTATCCCATGACTTTTTAGTTTTGCCAAAAGTCTCTGATGAGGGACCTTGTCAAAGGCTTTCTGAAAGTCCAGATATGCTATATCAACCGACTCACCTTTGTCTACCTGTTTATTCACACCTTCAAACAAACATAACAGATTAGTAAGACAAGATTTTCCTCGTCTAAAGCCATGTTGGCTGTCTCCCATTAAACCATGACTATCTACATGTTGAGTAATTTTGTTCATTATGATGGTTTTCTACCATTTTTCCTGGTACTGACGTCAGGCTCACCAGTCTGCAGTTTCCCAGATGACCCCTGGAACCCTTTTTAAAAATTGGCGATCCTCCAATCTTCAGGTATTATAGAAGATTTTAATGATAGTTCACAGATTACTAATAGAAAGGTCTGCAATCTCATATTTCAGTTCTTTTAACACCCTTGGATGTATACCATCCAGTCCAGGTGATTTGCTACTCTCCAGTTTATCAAATAGTTATAATACATCTTCCTGGTGTATTGATATTTCTTTCAATTCTTCCGCAGTATCATCTTTAAATACCACTTCAGTCATGGTTAACATCCCTACATCTTCTGCAGTAAAGACCGAAGAAAAGAATTCATTCAGTCTCTCCACTATAGCCTTACTGCCCCTTTTACCCCTCTATCATCTAATGGTCCAACTGACTCTCTGGGTTTCGGCCGCTTATTTTAGAGTTCATTAATAAAGTTTGTGTGGACCCTCTGTCCACTTGTTTTGGTTGGGTTTCCAACTGACACTCTTACAGGTTTTTTTTGCTATGAATATACTTGAACAAGTCTTTATTATGCATTTTTGCTTCCACGGCAAGTTTCTTCTCAAATTCTTTCTTTGCCTGCCCTTATCAGTGCTGTGCATTTAACTTGCCAATGCTTGTGCTGTTTCCTGTTTTCATCATTTGGCTCTTTTTTCCATTTCCTGAAAGAGGCTTTTTTGGCAACAACAGCCTCTCTGACCTCACCTCTAAACCATGATGGCAGTTTTTTGGACTTCCTTCCACTTTTCTTAAAGCATGCAATACAGCTGGTCTGGGCTTCCAAGATAGCATTTTTGAACAACACCCAAGCTTCATGTAAGTTTTTAACCTTTGCAATTGCTCCTTTTAGTTTTTTCTTAACTATTTTCCTCATTTTATCATAGTCTCCCTTTTGAAAGTTAAAAGGTAGTACTGTGGATTTCCTTACCATCCCTCCTCCATTAATTAAATCAAAAGCGATCATGCTATGATCACTATTGCCAAGTGGCCCCAACACCCTTATCTCTTGCACCAGATCTAGTGTTCCACTAAGGACTAAGTCCAAAATGGCTTCCCCTCTGGTCGGTTCATGAACTAGCTGCTCCAAGAAGCAGTCATTTATTTCATCTAGAAACTTTATCTCTCTAACATGTCCTGCCATGACACTGACCCAGTCCATACCGGGGTAATTGAAATCACCCATTATTATTACTGTTCTGTAACTTTTGTTAGCTTCCCTGATTTCTTTGAGCATTTAATCGTCCATTTGTTCATTCTGGCCAGGCGGTCGATAGTACAACCCCACTGCCATCGCCTTCCCCCTTTTACATGGAATTTCAATCCATAGAACTTCTACAGCAAATTTTGTTTCTTGTAAAACTTTAATCCTTTGTGACTCAATGCCCTCTCTAACATAGAGTGCAACCCCTTAAACTATCCTCTTTCTGGTACACGTACCAGTTCCTCTTCCCACCCCTAAGCCAGCTCACCTCAGCATCGCTCCTCGGATTCGTTTTCTTAGTTTTTTTCGAGGTGCCCCTCAACCGGCGCTTTGTGCCTTTTTTGGCCAATAGTCCTCAGACCCTCGCCCAGGTTGAAGGGCCCGTTTTTCCCCATGGCTTCCAGTGGCTTCAAAAAATGTGATTGGTGCAGTAAGATGATGTCCCTCACCGACCCACATGACTGCTGCCTCTGTTGCCTTTGGCCAGACCATGACAACTGACTGTGACCTGTGCAAGTCCATCTCTGTAAAGGCCATCAGGAGTCATCAATTGCAGGAGGAGAAGTTCTTCCTTAAATCTGACTCTGTACTGGAGTCCCCAGCAATACCATGCTTCAGGTCCCCCTCTGGTACCTCTGTGTCCCACGATGCCAAGCCACCTCAGAGTCCCGCAGCCATGTGTTCTCCATGAGAAACTCTCTGGAGGTAGAACGCAAGAGTAGCTCAAAAACCTCAAAGGTTGCCTCAGAGGATGGGTCTGGAAAAGTGGGTAAATCCCACACCAGACCACACAATCCCTGGCATGAGTCTGAGGGGTCAGAATGGGAGCAGCCTCACAAGCTGCCCCGGAAGGCATTATCAGTGTTGGGCGACTGGCCTCAGACCTCCGAGGCCATCCTGGTCAGGGACTTTACCCTCAACAGAGCCAATGCTGGGCCCGAAGTTATCGGTGCCTGTGTCGAAGGCTGCAGAGCCATCTGGCTTGAAGGCCAGAATGGCAGCCTTGGAGTGCAGTATCACTGCCCTCCTGGCCCAGCAGCAGGTGTTGATGTCTGGTTCATCCACCCTGGCAACCGAACCCTCGACCTCAGGGGCTTCCTCAGTTGTCAAGCCGATCCTCTAGCACCACTGGCCTCGAGAGAGCCATCGGCATTGGACGAGGTCCCGGTCTCATTCCCCAGGACACTGGTCCTCTCCGGCAAGTGCACACAGCTCGGACTGCAGGTCTTCTGGGGATCGCGGGCACTCAGATTCGGACCTTTACCATGGGAGCAGTGGAGCCTTGGATTCTTCCTCTGACTTTGAGTCAGACTGGGAGACTAAGGACAGGAAGTCCCTTGATACCTGGTGACACCGAGTTATGCCCTCAGATCTATATCCTGGTGCCACTCTCCACTCGAGAATGTTGCCTTCCTCAACTTTGTGCAGGATATGTCAAAAGCACTCATGTTTGAGACTGAGGTGGAAGAGGATCCCTGCACGGATGAACTTGAGATCCTCCAGTATGAAGCCCCTCTGAAGGAGGCCCTCACAGTGCCTGTCCCTCCGATCCTTGAGCACTGCCTCCTCTGTATGTGGGAAGCACCGGCGTCGGTGCCTATTTATCAGCAAACAGCTCGACTCCATATACTGAGTCCGCTAAAGCCCGGGGTTCCATAAAACCCAGCTCCCTCTCAATTTCATGGTCAAGTCGGCCATGCATCAACTCAGAAGCCAAAAGACTCATTTCTCAGTGCCCTCGGGTAGGGAGACCCAGACCTTGGATGCTCTAGGCCGAAAATACTACCAGGGCTCGATGCTGGCTTGCCTAATCCAATCCTACCAGTTGTACATTGGTATCTACCTCAGGGAGCTGGCAAGAGAGCCCGCCAGCTTTTCTGCTGGCCTCGATGGGGAACCCCTCCAGCCATTCAAGTCACTGGCTTCGGCAGTCAAGGGGTGCTTGAAATTCCTGTCTCGAGATGCATACGATGGCTTTGAATCCTCAGCCAGAGTGGCCGCTGTTGGCATTGGGCCTGATGACAGGCATGGCTGTAGTTATCTGACCTCGAACAATGGGTCCAGGACAAACTCATCGATGTCCCTTGCACCAGAGAGAACCTCTTCAGAAAACCCATGTCAAACAAAGCTGCTGAGATAGAGACTGAGTTCCTCACCAGAGCTAATTATAATGTTGTGTTGGTGGAGCCATTGTCTTAACTTAGAGAAGCAGTTGCTGATATTGGTGAGGTTTGGCTTGGAAATGTTAAAGGAAGTAAAGAACATTATTTATTTATTTATTTACATTCTCTTATATACCGCGCTATTCTGCATCAGTGCGGTTTACATTGAACAGGGCATTATAACTTGGAGATAACTATTTTACAGGGAACATGGGCTATGGAGGGTTAAGTGGCTTGCCCAAGACCACAAGGAGCACCTGTGGGACTAGAAACCCCAGTCCTTGCGGCCCAAGGTTGCTGTCCTCTAGTGGGATTTGAACCCCCGACCTTCCGGCCTGAAGTACCTTGCCCCAACCACTAGGCCACTCCTCCACTCCACATTATATTGTCTGCGTACAGTTGGTATTGAATGTGGTATTCTTGGAATATTTTGCATATGGGTTGAAGAAAGATATTAAAGAGGAGTGCTGAAAGGCTGGAACCTTGAGGGACTCCTCGGGAAAGTGTGAATGGTAGGGAGGTTGTATCACCAATTCGTGCCTGTTGTGTTCTGTTTTCAAGATATGAGTAGAACCAGTTTAGGGTAGTGTCTCTAAGACCTATGCCGTGGAGTCTATTGAGCTGTTTGTGGGGGAGGGAGTCAAAAGCTGAAGAGATGTCAAGGAAGATTAGTAAGCATCATTGGTTGGGAGATTGGGTGTATGTTACTACCGAGTCAAGGAGCGGAGTGATCAGGGTTTCTACACTATGATTCCTTTTGAAACCATGTTGGAAGGGGTCAAGAGGGGTATGGTCATCAATGTAGTTCTGCAGATGGTTATGTACAATTTTTTCAGTTATTTTTGCTAGGAGGGAGATACTTGATATCGGTCTGTAGGATGCTGGTGATGTGGGGTCAAGTTTGTTCCCTTTTAAGATGGGACGAATGGAGATGTTTTTAAGGGGCACAGGCATGATTCCAGTTTTAAGGGAGATTGTAACCATGGATTGGATGAAGGGGCTTGGGTCTAGGGCAGATGTAGTGGTGTTAAGGTTTTTAATAACATTTATTATGTTTTCAAGGGATGGGAGGTCAAACTGGTTCCAAGTTGTTGTGGGGGTTATCTTAGCAGTTTGGGCCGCTGTATGGATGCTGTTTTTGGATGGGGGTGAGGAGTATTTAGAGCAGAGATGGTCTGCTATGGTTTGTGAAGTAATTTTATCTTCCAGCTCTTGATTTTGTGTTTCTTTTAATAGGTCTTTGACAATGGAGAATAGTTCCTTTGGTTTATTTATGGAATGTGGGATTATATTCTCATTATATTCTCTTTTCTGCCTTACAGTTTCATGGCAGTAGGTGCGGAGCTTTTCAGAGTAGGAGGTGAGGCTAGATGTGTTTCGTAGATGACGCCAATAGCGTTCAAGTCTATGGAGTTCTGTTTTTAAATCATGTAGTGATGTAGAGAACCAAGAGGTTCTTTTGCGGAGCTTCTGTGTGGATTGTTTGGGGGGTACTTGTGCCCCTGTGGTGATGATCGTGTTCCATCAGTTGATGTGGGAGTCTAAGTTGGCTTCATTGTCAGGGATTGATTCTAGTTAGGGAGTTACTTGTCTAAGAAATCAACTGATGTCAAATTGTTTAAATTTACGAGTCTGTAGAGGTGATGGAGGAGAGGTGCTTTTCTGGTGATAAGAGGGAAGAGAGAATAGTATCAGTGAGTGGTCTGCCCATGGAACAGGATAAATGGTGTGAGGAATCAGAGTTGAGCATAATATTGTGTGGTACGAATATCAGGTCCAGGGAATTACTCTTGTTGTGTGTTGGTGAATTGAGAATCAAGGTGAAGTGTAAGGTTTCCATGCATTCTAAGAAGGAAGCAGCCTGTTTTGTGAGGTTGAAGAGAGATTAAAGTCACCTAGTATAATGAGAGGGTGTGTAGTGGTTTGTCGGGTGCAAGCTGATTCGGGTAATGAAGAAAGATCAAGGCTATCAGATTGAGGTGCTCTGTATAGGCATATGGAGAGTGAGTTGTTGGATAATTTAATCAGATCAATGTCTGGGGTGGAAGTTGAATCAATGGTGGAAAGGTTTAGTTCTTTCCTTGCTAATACTGAAACTCCACTGCCTCTGTTGGATGTTCTTAAGCTGTTGTAGATTGAGTGGTTGGAGGGGCAAAGTTGATTTATGAGGACGGTATCTGTTTCATGAAACCAAGTCTCTGTAATACAGAGTATATCTAGGTTGTGATCAGAAATTAAGTCTGCGATAAGTGGGATTTTATTCCTAGCTGAGCGTGACATTCATCAGGGCGCCTTAGCACCCTAATACAACCAGAAAATGGTTAGCCTACACCAGGGGTCTCAAACTCAAATTGCTTTGAGGGCCAAATGAGGACTTGTAAAGTAACCCGGGGGCCGCACAAGACGCAGGCCTAATTTGCATAAGGGACCTCATTTGCATAAATATTTGCATAATGTTACCATAAACTAACTTTTAGTAAACATGCCTCTTAATGAGCGTATGGATAAAGAAAGACTAAAAGATTTCTACATTACTATAATCCAGTGCCAACCGCCAGGCACATTAGGAACTACTACAAACACTACCCATTTAGAACCCATAGCAAACCCACCGTATCGTAACAGCACTACCAGGACTCACAAAGCACCATACCCTAACTATCAAAAGGCAACACTGCAAATATTAAACCAATACATTTCAGAGAATAACAATACATGACCTACTGGGGAAAGAGAACAAGTGGCAATGTCAAATAGGAATTACATAAACAGAATACCTCAGCTCAGTTACACATGCAGAACATACACCATCACCAAACAAGGAATCAAAATTTAGAAACAGGAAGACAATAATTAAACTGGGAACCCCAAAAGCCAAACTTGGAATGTACAACAACACTGTAGAAATAAAACTATAAATTAATTTCCTCTTGTATTAAATAAAGCACAGACGTTAATGATGCACATTTCCCAGAGCTGACATATTCCAGTTAATTCAAAATAAAGAGATATTTTTCTACCTTTTGTGCATTTTTTTTTTCAGTTGCAATTGTGCCAGCCACTTTCTTCTGGTTTCTTGGTGTCTTCTGCTAACTCTCCATGGTCTGCTGTCCATTTGTACTTTCTTCTCTCTTCTAGATTTTTTTCCTTTCTCTCTCTGCATCTGCTTTAACATACTAATCTTTTTCCTTTTGCTCTTTCCTCATTCCTATTTCATCCACTCAAATTTTACCCCTCCATTCTCAATCCACACTTACTCACCCAGTACCTGGCCAATTGTAGATTTTTCTTCCCTCCCACACAAAATATTTTTTCCCCTCTCCATTTTACTCTCCCAGCCCTATCCCATTCTAATCCTCCCCCAACATCAGCTCCCTTGTAGTTTCAGCCCCACCCAGCATCTGCTCCCTTCTAGTCCCCGCATCATCAGCCCATTCCAGTCCTATTCTAGCCCCACCATCAGCCCATTTCCTGTCCTTGCTCCCCCCAACTAAGCCCATTTCCAGTCCTAGCTCCCTCCCCTCACAGCCCATTTCCTTTCTAAGCCCCCTCCCCATCAGCCCATTTCCATTCCAAGCCCCCCTCCCCATCAGCCCATTTCCATTCCAAGCCCCTTCCACTCCGCCCATTTCCATTCCAAAACCACGTCCCCATCAGTTATTTGCAGTTCAAGCCCCCCCTTCTACTCAGCCCATTTCCAGTCCTAGCAACCCCCCCAGTCCATTACCAGTTCTAGCCCCCCCATAGCCCATTACCAGTCCTAAGCCCCCCAACAGCCCACTTCCAGTCCTAACCCTCCCATCACCCCATTTTCATTCTTAGGGCCCCCATAACCCATTTTCAGTCTTAGCCACCCACAATCAGACCTCCTCTAGTAGTAACCCCCTCTGCCCATTTCCAGTACTCGCCCCCCCATAGCCCATTACCATTCCTAAGCCCCCCAACAGCCCACTTCCAGTCCTAACCCTCCCATCACCCCATTTTCATTCTTAGCCCCCCCATCACCCCATTTTTAGTCTTAGCCCCCCCCAATCAGACCACCTCCAGTCCTAACCCCATCTGCCCATTTCCAGTCCTCGCCCCCCCATAGCCCATTACCATTCCTAAGCCCCCCAACAGCCCACTTCCAGTCCTAACCCTCCCATCACCCCATTTTCATTCTTAGCCCCCCCCCCATAACCCCATTTTTAGTCTTAGCCCCCCCCAATCAGACCACCTCCAGTCCTAACCCCATCTGCCCATTTCCAGTCCTAACCCCCCCCCCGGCCACGTAAATAAACTAAAAACAAAACCCTGTCTGCTGCTGCTGCCGCCGTGGTAGCAGCACAATCAGCTGTTCGCGGTCCCTTCTCCTATGCCCGGAAGAGCCCCGAGTCTGCTCCTTTAGCGGTGAGCTTTTCAAGCCGCGAAGAGAGGGTTTGTGTTTTTTTTTTTTCCTCCGTCGCGGGCCGCACAAAGTTGCAGGTGGGCGTGTTTGAGACCCCGGGCCTACACGATAGCCCACATGATAACCATTTACCTGCACCATCCATATGAAATCACTTACAATATCCAAACGAGTTTAGAATATTGTATATAGTTAAAGTATAAAGTTAACCTGTACATAGTTCTCCCGGTTATCCCATGTGTTATTTTTCCCTGTTCTTTGTAAACTCAATGTTGCCTGTATGCATTGCAGTATGTTTTGTTCAATGTACACCGCGCTGATTTTAATAGCGCGGTATAGAAGAAATGTTAAATAAATAAATAAATAAATATTAGAGGGGGATGGATTGGATGTGTGGACTGGGGGTGGGGGTGGTAATTTCAGGGATGAATGATATATGTGAGCCTGCATTTTCGGTGGGCTTGATATGAGTGGGGTTAGGGCCAGGAATTGACACTGAGTGATTTTCTTTGTGAGTAGATTATTGGGATGTAATTTGATATGTTATGTTTCACCTCAAAGGCATTTGATAGGAGGGCTGAAACTATGGAGAGGACTAGGATGTGAATCCATAAGGTTGTGTGCTTTGTGGTATAGGTCTCCATGATGGGTGGGGGTGTGAGTGAAATGTGAAGATGTTGAGAGATAACGGACTACTTGTGTATGTTCAGTGTGTTATAGCAGGCGTCTAATGGAGGAGTAGTGGGTAGGTAGCAGATTGTTGTATGCAGCACTGTGAAAGAATGTAGAATCAATTTGATGGATGCAAAGTAGCAAAATTGTTGCAATTTTGTGTAACAATAATGTGGCAGTTATGTTACAGTTCCGTATATTAAGAATAGCTTGGTAGGAGAATCCAAAGATTGATACAGTATAGCTAATAAAGGACCTAGCAGTAAGTTATCTGTTGATTCTAGCTAGGTGTAGTACAGCAGAGATTACAACAAGATCGCCATAGTGAGTAAACAATAGTGGTTAGGTTACTTGCAATATCATACAGGGTTTGTGAATAGTATAAGACTTATTATGGAGTGGCATCAACATACCTTGGTCATAAATTGTGCCTCAGTTCCACACCTAAGGGCCCTCAGACGCTGGCACTCCTGGAATTACAGGTAATTTATCGCTTGGTGGGAGGGCCTGATTGGCCTTGTCACAGGGGAGCGGGGAGGAGCTTACCTTCCCGCTCTCTCTCTCGATGATGCCGATCGGGTGGAGGAGCAGGGCAGAAGAGGCTATGCTGGCTGCTGCGGTGGAGTTTAAAAGTTAGGCTGTGAGTTTCCGTTAGACCCACAGTACCAATCTTTCTCTGCCCCACTGCAGGGACAACAGCCCAAGAGGCAAGGGCATGGCCCCCGTAAAGCTAAGACCCAGGCACCAGCCCCAGCCCCAGCCCAGCCTGGAGGGTATGTTTGACTCCTTGGGTATGGTCTTTCTCCCCCAAGAGGCCCTCAGCAGCTCACAGAGGAGTGTCTGGCCCTGTTTGCCCACAGGTGCTCCTCCATCACAACCGATTCCTGGGTACTGCAAGTAGTCAAGGAGAATTACTTCCTCCACCTGCAACAGATGACACCCTTGTTCTTCCCAGGAGAATCTGTAAGGCCTCACCTTCACCAGTCTCTGCTCCTCACTGAGCTCGCAGGCCTCTTGGAGGACAAGGCGTGGAATCAGTGCCCAAACATCTGTGGGGTAAAGGCTTCTACTCCAAATATTTTTTCATTCCCAAGTGAACAGAGGGCCTCATGCCCATCCTGGACCTGCAGAACCTAAACAGAGTTTTGGTGAGGGAGAAGTTCAAGATGCTCTCTCTCTTGGAACACTGCTGCCAGACCTCCAGCAGGGAGACTGGCTATGCTCCTTAGACCTGAAGGATGTTTATACACACATCCTAATCCATCCTAATCACCAGCAGTACCTCCAGTTCGTGGTGGGAGGGAGGTCACTACCAGTACAGGGTGCTACCCTTCAGGCTGGCCTCATCTCCAAGGGTCTTCACCAAGTGCCTAGAGATGGTCACAGTCCACCTTTGTCTTCAAGGGGCCTTCATCTTTCCTTACCTGGATGACTGGCTCATAAGTGGAGGCACAGCTGCAGAGGTGCACCATGCCACCGAGTGCACCATCCACATCATGCAGCGCCTGGGGTTTGTCATCAACTACCCCATGTCTCACCTCTCTCTGGCTCAGTGCCTGGAGTTCTTAGGGGCTCAGCTAGACACCCTACAGGCCAAGGGCTTCCTCCTTCTGGAGAGAACAGAATGCCTTGCAGCACTAGCTGCAGCACCGCCGATCGGTGCCCACTCATCTTCTCCACCTGCTGGGCCACCTGGCCTCCATAGTCCACGTGACCCCATACACACTCCTGCACATGAGGGTAGCTCAGTGGTGCCTCCGCTCCCAGTGGACACAAGTAATGGGCAGGCTTTGAGACAGAGTAAGAGTGACCCGCCAGCTGGCAGACTCCTTTGACTAGTGGCAGCTCTCCCACCACCTTCAGACTGGGATGCTTTTCCAGGCACCCACCCCCCAGAGGGTCTTTACCATGGACACCTCCCTGCTGGGATGGGGAGCTCATTGTGAGGACCTCTGCATGCAAATAAGTTGGTTCCAGATGGAGTGCCAGTTGTAGATCAACCTCCTGGAGCTCTAGGTGATATTTCTGGCCCTCCAAGTCTTTCACTACTGGTTGCAGCACCAATCTGTGCTGGTTCAGATGGACAACCAAGTCACAAAGTTCTGTGTCAACAAGAAAGGGGACACAGTAGCCCTCTGTTCATATGCGACATGCAACAGGATGCTTCTGCAGGCAGTCTATCTCCTGGGCCAGGACAATGCCCTGGCGGACAGGCTGAGCATGGTCCTCCAGCCACACAAGTGGCACCTGGACCCCAGAGTGGCCTCTCGGCTTTTCTGACTCTGGGGCATCCCCCTAGTGGACCTGTTCACCAGCCCAGACAACATGCACTTGCTCTGCTTCTGCTCTCGCCAGCCGCATCCAACCCTGGGTGGCGACGGATGTGTTCCTCATTCCATAGACAGAAGGCTTTCTCTATGCCTTCCCGCCAACATCACTGGTTGTCAAGACCCTCTTTAAGGTCCAGCATGACAGGGCATCACTGATACTGGTAGTCCCCCGGTGACCCAGGCAACCTTGTTTTCCACTGCTTCTCTGCCTGTCAGTGGTGTCTCTTATTCCCCTGTGCTGAGTGCCAGGACTACTCTCAGAGGAGGAGGGCTCCCTCCTGCACTCCAATCTGGGGTCCCTGTCGCTCACAGCCTGGCTGCTGAGAGGGCACCCTTGGGCGGGAAGAGGACCACGCATGTGTGGTGCATGCCAAAGACTTTCTTTGAAAGCTGGGGAGATGCTTCTGTGTGGGCTCCATCGGCGTTGACGGTACCCATATGTGAGGACTGATTCCTGCTATCCCTGGAGAACACCTGTTGCAGGTGAGTAACTATGCTTTTTGCGCCGTTCACATACTGGACCCTGTCACTGTCCTGTTATTGATGCATGGCTGGATGTATGTATTTGTCTTTCTGCTCCATGACTGCCGGCCTCTGTGTGTGTGTGAATCAGTGCTTTCAACTCCGGGGGCTGAAGGTTTGTTGGTGCTGCTTATTCTTAGTGATGAAGGGCTAGGAGTGTGCATGCTACAGGACCAGGGGTGAGGGATGCAGATGAGAGGGGGGGGGGGTGCAAATGAGAAAGAGTTCACCACAGAAATACCCCACCCCTCATCCACTCCTCCAAGGGACAGATGCTGGGGAATGCAGGCAGAGTTATCTACCATACCTCTGGGAATCCCTCCGAGCATTTGAAATTGGTGAATGAAACTGACATAGTATCCACCCCCCCCCCTCCCCCCGAGATTTGAAATGTTCAGATTTTGTACTATGTTTATGATAGTTGAATACTTGGTAGAAATACAGCCTTATTATCCTGCGATTTGCCCTAGTGCTTCACTTTCTTTTCTAAGCTTATCATAATATTCTTAGACACATTTTGGAATGGAGGAAGTCAAAAACTCTATATTTTAAGATGCCAATGAATATTTAAAAAAAAAATGCTGCAGTTGGAAGGAGGGGGCAGGAAGGGAGCTGACAAGGGGGAAGGATGGGGCTGGAAAGGAGCTGATATGGTGGGGAAAGGAAGGGGCTGGAATGGAGCTGATACCTGGGATGTACTGAAGGGGGATTGGAAGGGAGCTGACACTTGGGGATGGGAGTGGTAGGTGGCTGCGTAATGGAGAGGCTGGAAGGGAGCTGACATGTACAAATGGCACTGGAAGGGGGATGGATAGAGGGTAGGGCAACTGGAAGGGAGCTGACTGGGGTGGGGTGGCACTGAGAGTGGATGTGAGCTGATACCTGGGATGGTATTTGGACTAGAAGGGGCTGAACAGTGGGGAAGGAGGGGGACTGGAAGGGAATGGACACCAGTGGCAATCGTGGGAATGCAAGGCGGTTGGCATGGGAGGGAAGGACTGGAAAGGGGGTTGATACTGGGGAGGGGAACTGGAAATGGTCTGATGGAAGGAAGTGAAGAAAACAAAAGAGATAAGAAATGGCAGATGGACCATAGACCACAGAAAGAGAGATAAGAGAAGACAGGAAAGCAGAAGCCTCAGATCCGGACCAGCATGATCAGAAAATAAAATGGTCTGACAACAAAGGTAGAAAAAATAATTTTATTTAATTGTAGTGATTGGACTTTGTGTTATCTTTATATTTTACACAGTATGGGGGGAACTGCATTTCTTATTTATCTGATGTACTGCATGCGGAATCTGGCTTTTGGGGGTTTCAGTTTAAATGTTGTCTACATATTTTTATTTTTACTTTAGATTGTGGTTATTTATTCTGTACTTGGTGAGGGTCTGTGTTCTGAGTGTATGACTGAGACCAGGTGTTCTGTTAACATGGAGTTTGTACATAAAGATCTATACTGTACTATAGTAATTTGACTTGTTCAGCTTTTCAAATAGGTGTATGGATGTTCCAGGGCCCACTGTAGTATTTACAGTGACACTTTTTTTTGTGGGCTCCTTATGTGAGTTTTGGAAGTTGGTGCTGATATGGTATAGTATGGTATGGTAGATGTGCTCTTTGTTGTAGGGTTTTGTATTAGTTCTCAATATGCCTGATACTGGAGATTGTTTGTTAGTGACATGATCAGAATCAGATTTTTTTTTTTTTTTTTTAGATATTGAGTTCTGTGGATGAATGTCCTGGTTCTGCTCTGTACCCACTGTGGATGCAAAATATATGTTGAAAAAGAAAAAGCAAGAACCATAACGCAGTTTATAACAACAAAATAAAAATGAGTTATAATTTGGTTTTATAAACTGTGCTGTTGGTTCTTGCTCTTTTAGTTCCTTGGTGTGCAAACATCTTGCATTTCCTCCATATAATCTAATCAGCTTCTTGGTTTGGTTCAGTCCCTGATTGGAGCTCTGAAAAAGCCCTGCCCACCTCGTGGGGGGAGGGGGGGCACCATCTCATCCTTCGCCTCAGGCAGCAGATTGCCTTGAGCAACCCCTGCTGAAATGTACTTGAGTCATTAGCCTCAGAAACCACATGCTAAACAGGTGAGACCTGATAAGTCAAAATATTGCCAGTGATTAGATTTTAACACAAGAAGTTCAAAAAAGCAGTACTAAAATTTTTTTCATGATTTTTGCTTGAATATATCCAACAATTTAACATTAAATTGTGGAATACCCATATTGTGAAACAACATTACACACAATATGGAATATCTTTTTTTTCTGAACAAATCTTTATAATTTTCTTACCAACATAATTTTTGTTACCATGCTACTAATGTGCATACAGCAGTTTTTTGGCATGAATTTGGTAAAAAGTATTGCATTGTCCATTAAGTAATTGGAAGCACCAGTCATTATGCAACATTGAAATCTAATGATCAAGTTTATGGCCCACAGTTGCAGAGTTCTGAAAGGAACCGTACTTGTAGTGGCAGAAGTTCAAATTAAGGGCCACTACAAGGGGGGGGGGGGGGGGGGGCGGGGGGGTGAGGATGAGGATGAGTCACCTAATAAAATATGGAAGGAGCTTTAAGTGGACCTCCTTTTTCCCTGTCCTTTTCCTCCCAAACTACACATGCTACTTGGGTGGAATTTATGCCAGTGCCTGTAATGCAATGTGTGCCTTTGAGTCATTGCTGACTCCTGGCGACCCAGGAGCTCCTGGGTTTTCTTGGCAGTGTCACTGGAAGTAGATTGCCAGGCCTTTCTTCTGAGGCAGTGGAGAGTTAAGTGACTTGCCCAAGGCCACAAGGAGTGCTAGTGGGAATCAAACCCTGGTTGCTTGGTTACCAAGCCAGTGCTCTAACCACTAGGCTACGCCTCCACTCTGCCAGTGCCTGTACTTGACCCTAGATTGAGTATTGCTTCAGTGACTGAACTTAGTTGGAGATACATAAGAAATGAGAATCCCCACAGATAGTAGCCAGCATGGCCATATCGAGTGAAGATCGTGCCCTGTGCGACTTGCACATCGGGTGTGCGTGCCCTCCCCCCCCCCCCCCCCCGCGGTGGGAGAGAAGAGGCACGCCCAATGTGCAAGTCACTGGCATGCTAAACAGATCTGGGAAAGATCTGCTTAGCATACCGGCGAGAAGGCTTAAGGGGCACATTTTAGCAGTCCTGCCATCACTGAGAGAAGAAAAAGTGGCGGCGGCAGGTAACAGAAGACAGCTAAAATGCGCCTCTTAAGCCTGTGCGGCTGCACTACTCGCACAGGGTTAGGTATGATCCTGGTAGTCAGTGGAGCCTAGCCACATTGATGTCTGTTCTGTTGGAGTTGGACACCCAAGAAACAAATAGGAATGGTTACTCCAAAACCTGAAAATAAAAAAAAGCTATTGCATAATCCCTGACGAACCTGATCCCTAACTGCACAATAAAAAAAAAAAAAAAAAAAAAAAAAAAAAAAAATTAATCGGTGGCCCAGCCTTGTAGCCCAGCAGCACCGATTCCACCCACCCAATAACAAAAAGGCCTGGTGGCCCCTGAATCCCCCACACCCCTCTCAGTACCTTTAAGCTGAAGCAAGAGGGTTGCCCATGCGCTCCCATACCTGCGCCACCATCATGAAAAATGGCGCTTGGCCCCCACACAATGCATCCTAGGATGCAATGAGTGAAGTCAGACTGCCATATAAGGTAGAAAATGCCTTATATGGCGCATAGGCACCAGGCCTTTGGGTTATTGAGTGGGATTGGGGCTGCTGGGCCACTAGGGGGTTTTTTTTTAGTGGGGGGGGGGAGAGAAACGAGGCCACTGTGCCACCAGGGATTTTTTTTGGTTGGTGAGTGAGTGGCTGGGTGGGAGAATTGGGCCTCTGGGCCACCAGGGATTTGTTTTCTGTACACATGCAAGATATTTAAGCCATCTCAGACCAGGCGTAGAGATATTGGGGCATTGCGTGCAGACAATATTAGCATCCATTTTAATATGCACATATCATTTGCATATAATTTAAATACACTCATTACTGTGTGCATATACTTTTCCTTCGCTGTTTACACACACATTAATCTCGTCTGCATTTGGCATGTTGGAACATTTGCATATAAGTTGCACTATCTGCGCACAAAGGGCACATTCGTCTTTCTGCATCAGCCCAATTGTAAGCCCTTTGGGGACAGGAAAAGAGCTACGTACCTGAATGTAATTCGTCTTGAACTTCTGAGGCATGAACTAAATTGAATTTGAATTCCCCTTCCCCTTGGTCACAAGCAATTTCAGCTTGAAACAACAGTCTTTTCCATATGCTATGCTTTGTTGTTATTTTTATTTTTTTTTTAAAAAGCACAACCCCCCCCATATACAGTTATATTCCTTGGGCATGATATTCAGCAGCAGCTAGCTGTTTCCACTAAACCAAAGGCCCAGATATTCAGTACTGGGGCCATATCCAGCCACTGGCATTGACTATGTGGGTCAGTTGGATAGCGTGGAAGTTAACCGCTATCATCACTGCCCAGTTAGGTTCTGCGGTGAAGTTAGACTACCCTGTAAGATGCCTAACTTTAGCCACTTAACGAGATCCGGCAGCGGCTCAATATCCCCAATGCTCAGTTGTCGCCAGCCACTGCCTCCAGGATCCCCTGATGCTAGCGGGCTAACATCAGGGCGTTGAGCAGGGGATCATCCATGTTAGTACTGATGAATATCCCAGTCACTGCAATTAATACAGTTAGCAGCTCTGCCAACCGCACTAATCACAATGAATATCAGGCCCCCTGAATTTAGAACTTTTGTTTAGTTGGATCTGCCTTCTTGGATCAGCTGCATTGTTTTATCAAAAATAACCCAGTCTGTCAACTGAATTGTCCACATTATTTCCAGGAAATTTTGTCAAGATGCCTATCTGTTATGGGTCTAAGTCTGATTCAGCCTTTAGCTGTCAAATGGATTACAAGACAATTTCTCATCTGCCAAAACATGCTTCCGAGGCTTACAGCTGTAGGCATTAACTATAATTTAGTCAAAAAACTGACATGCTCAACTTGGCTTTTCTGGAAAGGAGAGAAGCTGCATTCTGTGGTCTTAAAGCTGTGCCGTCAATGCCAGTCTTAATGCTTTCAAACTCGTGTGAATTCAGCCAGCTCTCTGTGGGCTGTTACTGCACATCCTGTGGCTAGAGCTAGCATCTCAAGAGCTACAGGAACATCATCTCCTACTGTAGTTTAACGATCAAATATTTAGTTAAATAAAACTTCAAAACAGCATGAGGTAAAACAATGAAAGAACATAAGAGTTTGCCCTACTGGGTCAGAGCAACGGTCCATCAAGTCCACTATCCTGTTTCCAACAATGGCAAATCCAAGTCCGCTCTCAAAAAGTATCAAGATTCCATGCTGCCTACCCCCAGGGATAAACTGTGACTTTCCCTAGTCTATCTTAATAACAGTTTATGGACTTTTCCTTCAGCAATTTGTCCAAATGTTTTTTTAAACCCAGCTATGCTAACTGTATTTACCACATCCTCCAGCAATGAATTGCAGAGCTTAATTGCTTATTTTGTAACTTTATGGCATCACCCCCTAGTCTCTGTATTTTTTAGAAAAAGTAAACAATCAATTCATGTTTACTCATTCCACTCCACTCAGGATTTTATAGACCACAATCCTATCTTCCCCTCAGTCAATGTTCCCGCTAACCTGCGCTGGGTCCACCGCCAACATGCCTGCCGGCGGGGGGAGGTGCAGAGCGATCGACAATATGCCCCTCCCCCCACCGCGGACCCAGTGCAGATTAAAGAGAACATTGCAAGGGCGCTACGGCGTGTGTCGATCGCTCTGCACCTCCCCCCGCCGGCAGGAATGTTGGCAGCGGACCCAGTGCAGGTAAGTGGGAACATTGCCCTCAGCTGCAGGGCCAGCGCTACCCAGTAAGCCGGGTAAGCGCGGCAGGAGGATGCTGGTGGCGGGCCACCCACCACTTCAAAAAAGAAAGCAGCCACAGGAACATTTCTCTCTGTTCCTGCGACTCTGCTAACTTTTAAACGGCTGGGTCATGGCGTTTCTAATAGCAAGAATAAGCATTTCCTGTTTCTCGTAAGAAACAGGAAATGATTATTCTTGCCTTTAGAAACTAATAGTTTCTGCTTCTATTTCCTTGCATTCATCAGTGTAGTACTTCTCCTTGTCTTGTCTTGCTGCACCTTGGAAATCTCTGTTGAGTTCTGCGATTGCCTCTCTTTCTCCTCTGGCTTTAGCTTCTCTGCGTTTCTGGGCAATTTTCATTTTCTTCGGTCATCCATTTTGGCCATTTTTTCTTTTTCACCTTTTGTAGAGACTTCTCACTTTCTTCCAACACAATCTTCTTGGTGTCATCCCATAACTCTTCTGGAGCTCTGTCGTTTGTATCTAAAGCAGCAAATTGATTTTGCAGGCACTTTTCAATTCCAGTGGTATATCCTCAAGGTCATATTTTGCTACATTCATGAGTGGTTTGCTCTTTTTCAACTTTGATTTGAGTTTGCATACTAGTAGTGGTGATCTGTACCACAGTCAGCTTCAGGTTTTGTCTTTATTGATATTATAGAGCTTTTCCATTGTTGACTTCCACAGATGTAGTCAATTTGATTTTTGTACAATCCATTGGGTGAAGTCCATGTGTACAGTCACCGCTTGTGTTGCTGAAGAAGGTGTTTGAGATGAATAGATCATTGGTCTTGCAGAATTCTATCAGTCTTTCTCCAGCTTCATTTCTGTTGCCAAGTCCATATTTTCCAACCATTTTGCCGCCTTCTTTGTTGCAAACGTTTGCATTCCATTCACCCATGATTATCAGGATATCCTGTTTGCATGTTCTGTCAATTTCAGCTTATTCATAGAACTCATCAACTTCATCCTCCTCTGCTGCTGTTGTTGGGGGATATACTTGAATTATAGTTGTGTTGATGGGCATTCCTTGTAGACAAATAGAAATTAAGCGTTCACTGACTGCATTGTATTTCATTACAGTTCTTACAAATTTCTTCTTTATTATAAATGCAACGCCATTTCTTCTTTGTCTTTCCATTTCCAGTATAGTAGACCATATGATCGTCTGATGAAAAGTGCCCGATGCCAGTCCATTTCAGTTTGCTGACATTCAACAGATCAAGCTGTACACGTTCCATCTCATTCTTGACTACCTCAAACTTCCCTTAGTCAATGCTTCATATGTTCCATGTCCCAATATGTAAGACATCTTTGCAGCTTCTGATTCTCATTTCAATGGCAGCTACATCAGCAATCAGACGTCCCTAGGGCTCTGATCCAACCACATCATAACTGCTGGCTTTACTCTGAAAAGTCTTCAGCTCCTCCCCAGTAGCCAATTTTGTGCCTTCTGACCTGGGGGTCTCATCTTCCAGCACTACAGTGCAATTTGTTTTGTTGTGACTATCCATTGGGGTTTCATGGCAAGATATGGAAGTACATTGCCAGGCCTTTCTTCCATGCAATTTAAGTTTAGCGGTGTTGCCGTTGTCACAGAAATGTGATCCTCCACTGCTAACTGTCCCATTCTGTTGCTGCCCAGAGGGGTGGTTTGTCTTGGTCTGGCACCTCAGCTGTAACCTATTTCCTGTGTTTTGCCCTGACACAAACACACATCACTGTATGACCCTTATACGTGCAGAGTGATCATGTCCACTCTCAAGCATTTGTCTCCTAAGATAATGCTTCTCAGCTTTCTCCTGGAGCTACACTTTGCCAGTCAGATTTTCAGATTCACAATGAATATGCATGAGATGGATTTGCATATAATGGGTCACTGGGGGGCAGTCTCTCCAAATGGGTTTGTTTTGTACATGCCATGACAATGAACCTCACTCCTGAGCCAAGGTATGTGGACTATGAGCTCAGGCTCAAATTCTTTTCACTAACCCTCACCCTAATACTTCCATCATCCGTGCTACATACAAATATATCTCATATATATTCACTGTGGTAACCCTAAAAACCGGACTGGCTATCTGTGCCTCCACCGAAGCACTATCCTCAGGAAACAAGACCGAGTTTGCTATGCTTTTTCACATTCCATTAATTAATTTAGTTACACTTCTGGTTCTTTTGTAGTTATTTGCAATCCTTCTTAAAGTTTTGGACCTCAGCTTATTACATGAGGAAAACTGCTGCTTCTGAAGATCATTGCTTATTAGACTGTCTTCTTATATCTGTTAGGTAGTGAACAGGAGCCTCAGATTCAAAATCCAATGTGTATCTTTACCATTCCCTTAGATTTACCCCAGTCTGCTGTGTTGTCTGTCCTGATTAGAGCGTAAGCTCTGTTGAACAGGGACTGTCTCTTATACAGTATACAGTGCTGCATAGGCCTTGTAGTGTTATACAAATGATAAGCAGTAGTAGATTTAATTTCACCTTTCCAAAGCACAAGTCAAAGATAAGTTAGGAACAGGTATACAAAATATTTCTCTATCCAGGTGGACTTACCAGTCGAGGCTGTACGTGAAGCAATGGAGGGTGAAGTGACTTGACAAAGGCCATAAGAACCACCAAGGGGAAAAGTAGGATTTGAACCCTGGCTTTCAC
Organism: Ichthyophis bannanicus; assembly: GCA_033557465.1. Lineage (NCBI taxonomy): Eukaryota > Metazoa > Chordata > Amphibia > Gymnophiona > Ichthyophiidae > Ichthyophis > Ichthyophis bannanicus. The sequence goes on along the minus strand of CM066043.1, from coordinate 157,862,507 downwards.
CTTCTGCTTTATCCACTAAGCTACTCATGCAATGTTGATTCATGCACTGATGTGTTGTGTTATCTTGTTGAGTCATCATTTCTATAGTTTTTCCAAAACATTCTGAAATCACAGTAGTTGACTCATCTTTAAATGCTAGTGGTCCCATGTCAACCAAGCCATGTGGCTCACAGAAAACCACTACGATGAAGTAGTGGCTCTTTATCCAGCCCTCAGGGCACCTGCAGCTGATAAGGTTTTTAGGACATCCACAATGAATATGCATGAGACAGATTTACATTCAAAGGGAGGCACGCCTATCATTTTCTCTCATGAAATAAGAATACTCATAGAGCAATTTTGTCTACCCCTCCTGCACTGTCAACGCACGTCCATGCCATATTTTTTAAAGTGAGGCACATGCATGCTTCAACTTATAAAACAGGTGCATACCGATGCACTGTACTGTAGGCAAGTCAATTACACCTGTCCTAGATCAGCAACCTGACACATAGATTGATGCAGTGATGCACATACATCATATAGAAACATGGAAATATGACGACAGAAAAAGACCACATGGCCTATCTAGTCTGTCCTTCCATATCAACAACTACAACAGTCCCCTTTTTACCTTTAGATATCCTCTGTGTTTGGCCCATGCTTTTTTGAATTCAGTTACTGTCCTCATCTCTACCACCTCCACTGGGAGACTATTCCATGGATCCACTACTCTTTCCGTAAAGAAATATTTCCGCATATCACTCCTGAATCTATCTCCCTTCACCCCATCCCATGTCCCCTCGTAGCAGAACTTGCTTTCAATTGAAAGAGGCTCTCTCCCTGAACATTTATGCCACGGAGGTATTTAAACATCTCAATCATATCACCTCTATCCCGCCTTTCCTCTAAGAGGTGTACATATTAAGATCCTTCAGTCTGTCTTCATATGCTTTATATGCTTTATAATGAAGACCACTAATCATTTTAGTAGCCACCCTCTGAACCGACTCCATCCTGTTCACATCCTTTTGAAGGTACGGTCTCCAAAATTGCACACTATACTCCAAATGAGGTCGCACCAAAGTCTTATAGAGAGGCATTATCGCCTCCTTTTTTCTGCTAGCCATTCCTCTCCGTATGCACCCTAGCATCCTTCTAGCTTTTGCCATCGCCTTTTCTGTTTAGCTACTTTAAGATCATCAGAAACAACCACGCCTAGGTCCCACTCTTCTTTAGTGGACAAAAGTACTTCACCCCCTATACTATATTGCTCCCTTGGATTGCTGCAGCCCAAATGCATGACCTTACATTTTTTAACATTAAATCCCAGCTGCCAAATTCTAGATCATTCTTCAAGCTTAGCTAGATACCTCCTCATGTTATCTACACCTTCCTGGGTGTCTACTCTATTGCAGATTTTGGTATCATCCGCAAAGAGGCAAACCTTACCAGACAGCCCTTCCGCTATATCACTAACAAAGATGTTAAAAAGAATCGGACCAAGGAAACATCCTTCTCCTCAATTTACTTGTACTCTTTGTCACCTCCCACCCAACCAATTTCTAACCCAAGCAGTAACTTTAGGGTCCATCCCTAGGGTGCTCAGTTTGTTTATAAGTCGCCTGTGAGGAACAGTGTCAAAGGCTTTACTGAAATCTAAATACACCACATCTAGAGCTCTCCCTCGGTCCAACTCCCTGGTCACCCAGTCAAAGAAATCAATCAGATTTGTCTGACAAGACCTGCCTCTGATGAATCCATGCTGCCTCAGATCCTGTAATCCGCTGGACTCCAGAAACCTCACTATTTTCTCTTTCAGCAGAGTTTCCAATAATTTACTCACCACCAAAGTTAAACTAACTGGCCTGTAGTTTTCAACCACATCCTTACTTCCGCTTTTGTGTAAAGGCACCACATGAGCCTCTCTCCAGTCCTTTGGCACCACTCCCGACTCCAATGAGGCATTGAAAAGGTCAGTCAGTGGAGTTGCTAGAACGTCCCCAAGATCCCTTAGTATTCTAGGGTGTATCCCATCTGGTCCCATCGCTTTGTCTACTTTAAGTTGAGCTAGTTTCTCACGAACACAGTCTTCTGAAAATTGTTCAAGATGTCCCTCGCTTCTGTTCCTATTTGTGGGTGTTTTCTGAAGTCCTGCTCCTTTCTTCGTCTGTGAACACAGAACAAAAATATTTGTTAAGCAATTCCGCTTTATCCTTATCAGCTTCTACATATTCCTCCCCTGCATCCTTGAGTCTGACAATACCACTTTTGCCCTTCCTCTTCTCACTAATATATCTGAAAAATGTCTTATCCCCCAATTTTATTGCATTGGCTATTTCCTCCTCCTTTTGAATCTTTGCCTTCTTGACTACTTTGCTAGCTTCTCTTAAGTTTTTCCAAATACAGATGCCTGTCTTCCTCTCTCTGTGATCTCTTGTATTTCATGAAGGCCTCCCTCATTTTCTTCACTTTTTCAGCTACTTCTTTTGAAAACCATAGCGGTCTCCTTTTCCTTTTACCTTTATTTACCATTTTAACAAAAAGGTTGGTTGCCCTTAAAATATCCCCTTTCAGTTTTGCCCACTGTTTTTCTACATCCCCCAGCTGTTCCCATCCCACTAACGACTCCCTGAGGTATTGGCCCATCTTCGCAAAGTTAGTCTTCCTAAAGTCTAAGATCCTCACCTTTGAATGGATTCATCAGAAACACTTTCACCATTGGTAAGCACCAAGTCCAGTATGGCCCCTTCACGTGTGGGGTCTGTTACCAATTGCCTGAATAGTTCTCCCTGTAGAGAATCCAGGATCTCCTTACTTCTAGATAATACTGCAGCAGGAATGTGCCAATCAACATCTGGCATATTGAAATCTCCTATCAGTAGCACTTCCCCTTTCCTAGCAATGCCTTCAATTAACTCTCTATCCACCTCTTCCTCTTGTGAGGGAGGTCTGTATATCACACCAATGCAATAGATTTCTCTTTCCCTCTTTCTAGTTTAACCCACAATGCCTCCTCTCTCCCTTTTAAGCTCTGTAATTCCAAAGCTTTAATAGTAGTTTTTACATATAGTGCCACTCCTCCTCCCCTTCCTATCCTGTCCTTTCTGAATAAAGTATAGCCAGGTATAGTTACATCCCAATCATGGTTTTCTGTGAACCATGTTTCTATAACTGCCACTAAATCCAAGTCAGCCACTCCCACCAAAGCTTCAACATCAGGGATCTTATTTCCCATGCTACGGGCATTTATACACACTGCTTTTACATATGTTACCCCTGTTACATTAAATACCCTTATGGAAATGGGTATCAGCTACCTGGGGGCTTTCTTCACCCATCCCCAACAAATCTAGTTTAAAGCCCTCTACAGTAGATTAGCCAGTCTACTACTGAAGATGCGTTGACCTTTCTTGGACAGATGGATGCCATCTCTGCTCTGCAACATATGCATAACCTTCCAGGCCGTGCCTACGTTCCACCCATGCCATGCATGCCCCAACCTGGAATCAGCACGCAGGGCACTTCTGCACATGCTTACAGAATCGCGCCTGGTCAAGGTATGCACAGGAGGGCCCATGTACACACACAAGTCTGGGGAAAAAAGGACTTGTATGCATGGGAGCCACAGCTCTTTCTCCGCAGACAAGCAGGGGATATGCAGGCACACTCCATGATGCCACCCCTGCCCTATGCTCTTTGGTGCGATCCATGCGGGTGCAAGTAATGTCCCCCATTGAGGTTGAGGTAAGTGCACTCACCATAAGTGCAATAATGCCAATTAGTGCACATCAAAGACGTCCATGCTAACGGTGATCTGCACATTTCACCACTGAACCGCCCAGTCTCCTCCCCAAACTACACTATGCAGTTAGTATGGAATTTTTAGTGCAGCCACATTTTTTAGCACATGGTAAGCATTACTGCAGCACATTCGGTACATGCTAAACCCTGCACTATCCAGCAGCACACGTTTATTTTATTTATATTCTCTTATATACTGTGCTATTCTGCATCAGTGTGGTTTACATTGAACAAACTGAAATTACATTGAACAGGGCATTATAACTTGGAGATAATTATTTTACAGAGAACATGGGCAATGGAAGGTTAAGTGGCTTGTCCAAGACCACAAGGAGCACCTGTGGGACTAGAAACCCCAGTCCTTCCGGCCCAAGGTTGCTGTCCTCTAGTGGGATTTGAACCCCCAACCTTCCGGCCTGAAGTACCTTGCCCCAACCACTAGGCCACTCCTCTACTCCTGTTAGTAAACAAGATCCAAAATCACCACATTTTTCAAGAAAATTCTCAATTTTGACTTTAGCTTTTAGTGTTCTTTTTTCATTTTAATAAAATTACTAATTTTTTTTAAGGACCCTCCTACATTCTCGAATATAACTGTCAGTCCGTAATGTCTCTTCTCAACTTATCATCCATTCTGAAATTTATGATAAGTAATCTAGCATTATCAATATATACTGTTTCAGTATCTCACTAGAGGGTTTATATAACTTACCAGTTGGTTGTGTAATTTTCTTTCAAGCATATTCATTGTGGATATTCTAAAAACCCTGATTGGTGGGTGTGCCAGAGGATTAGATTGAGAACCACTGCTTAAATCATAAACACAAAAATCAGTGTAAATCTCAACTAGGTGCATGTTGACTGCAAGAAACAGTCTGCTCCGGGGACACAATTCCATGAGGGACTTCAAGGCCCAGTATCTACATACCACAGAAAATATAAAAGAAACCTAAAAAGGCAGGCCTGTGGCGGAAACCTCAGTTTTTGGTTTATCCTGGTTGTTTCTGCAGAAGACTGCCATCTAGATCACTTAAAAAGTCCTGTTCTGAGATTCTTTATTGAAACAGGTACGTGCTGTGGAAAATATTTTTAATTTTTGTAAGCACTTTTAAATATCATCCTTGCAACAGGCTGTTTCCTTGCAGCCACAAATGCATATGGAACGGAGAAGCCTACAGTGATCTTTTAGTCTCTCTCTGCCATTGTTCTGATAATTCCTTTATGAGTAAGATGCAGCCAGCAAAGGGCCCTGGAAAAGCAAATGCTTTTAACACTTAAATGACATTCTTTTGGAATTATTTGACATGTGCCATTTTATCCTATTGATAACAATCACACACTGAAGTGACTTAAATTTTTCATCAAGTGTTTACTATGGCTGGACTTGAACTGCTGTTGTCCAGCTACGTATAACATGCTGTGAATATGGGAAATGAGGGTATCGTTTTTGTAGTTCCTAGAAAGCACACAGAAGTGGAATCTAGTGATAGGACAGTTGCATCGAACACCAGCTGTTCTGAAGATGGTGACAGCACTCAAGGCCATGGCTTGTCTTGGAGATAAGTACTATCAAAATGCCCTTTCATTTGGGCTTAAGAGTAGTTTTGGAGTGCGAGACCCTGAAGTAATGGGCATGAAAGCTTAAGAAGAACCAAGCGTGACTTTGGCCATAGGCCTGCAGGAGCAGAAGGAATCAGTGATGAATTGAGAGTAATCTTGATGTGCATGATCTGTGCCCATGCGACCTACTGAAAGTAACCAAAGAAGCTAGAGAAGAACCGATATTTAATTTAATAGCACTTATATTCTGCTTGTGGCAGCCAGGAGTTCTAGGTAGAGTTTTACCCAGAAGCCAATGTGGACGCTGCACCATCCTGACAAGCCTCTCAGAACCCCCTTGACTGAAGTCAAAAGAGTTCCCAATTATGTCTTAAATTGTAAATAGTTAACCTGTTATCCAAGTTGAATTACCTGTTCAACTGTAAACACAAAGTACCATCGGAAATGTGTATTTTATTGTTCATTGTAAACCGCACTGATGCTGAATAGCGCGGTATAAGAGACATAAATAAATAAATAAATAAAAATAATGAGAAAAGCAGTTAAAAACAGCATAAGATTAAGTCAGACAAAAGAAAAATAACCATATACTCATAGGCATTAATTATCAATTAAATTAAAATTGGAAGCACCATAAAGGTTGCGAAAGCCCAGGATTTTTTTCCTGACTCCCGGTGGCCCAGCAGCAACTGGGTTTTCTTGGCAGTGTGACCAGAAACAGATTGCCAGGCCTTTCTTCCGAGGCAATGGAGGGTTAAGTGACTTGCAGAAGGCCACAAGGAGTGCTAGTGGGAATCCAACCCTGGTTACCAAGCCAGTGTTCTAACCACTAGGCTACTCCTCCACTCCATAAGATGCAACATGTATGGGTAATTTATCAAGGTGTGCTTGAAAATTCCTTTTAATCCTATAGTAATCAACATGATAGGTTGTTGAAGATAGCTGGGTGACAATTCAAAATTTATGGTCTTAGATGTGGATTGAATGTGATATAAAATTAAGGAGTGGAGATGTATAATAAAATAGCTAATCTGATATCAACACTTGGGGATATGTTTACTAAACAGTGATAGCGGCTTTTGTGCGATATCGGAGCTGCAGCCCCAATGAATTCAATGGGGTCGCGTTTTTTAAACTACAACTACCTCAAGTCAGCATTAATTGGCCGTTAAAAAAAGGAAGTTAGATGAAATGCCCCCTTCCATCCCTGCAAGACCTATGTAATAAGAAACAGCAGCTTTCATAAACCTCAGCTACTAATGAGTATTTTTAAAATTTTTATAGCATATTACAGCACCACTTTACAAAATAACACATTCAAAAATATTTATTAGGACTACAAGAAAACATGAATGAATGAATGAAAACAATAATGTGAAAAGGATGGAGAAGTAATCAATTCCCACCAAGCATAAATCAAACAAAATTTTAACCACTTGTGCTTCCAAGAGAATTTTTTTTTTTCTTTTTTAGTCAAACGAAACCTGTCAACTAAGACACCTAAGCAAGACTTGAGAGATCATGAAAGGTTTATTGAAAGAATTCAAGGCATAGGTGGAGACAGAGGGCTTAATTGTAGATAGGAAGCAAACATTTAAAAATTTGTATGTAAACACAAGGACTTAAAGCCTAATCGTTCAGCAAAGTTCTCTGGGACCTGGACCTACAGGGCTTCCTCTTCAATAGGCTTTCAAAACAATTTCAGATGCCTATGGATGCTTGCAGGCCACCTGCAAGTTCTTTTTCAAAAGAAAGGCATAACCTTCCCTTCTGAAATACCAAGGAGGTCATTTTATAGCAGGTTGGTTGGGTTGAAAAGGGCAAGAAGGCCCCTATTTCTAGCCTATTTTAGAAGGATACATAGGGACCAATGCGCCTTAATAAAATATGAATACTAAACTAGCAGAAAATCACAGCTAGTCTAAAGCAGGGGACAATCTTTGTGACCAAACATATTTTATACAGGACACCTGTATTGCAATTCCACTCACACTCCACCCAACCTCTGCTGCAGAACAAGCTTACTCTCATGTTGTGGAAAAGTACATGCCTTCTTGTCAGCACGTAACTCGTGGGGTAACTTTATAAAAGCCTTCTATACACACAAAACCAGTAAAACGTTTATAAAATGACCCCCGCTATACGAATAAAGAACTCCTGGACTATGATCACATGTCTATTCCCTCCAAAGCCCTAACTCTTCCTCCTTTTCCTTGTAGCTTCAAGGAAGCATGCTATGAAACAACATACATACTTTTACCTGTACTGAGTTTTGCATGGGGAAACACGTTGGCCTGTATAGAAATCTTGGAACATTTTTCTCTGGGCAAGCAATTTGTAGAAATGTAAAGAACTGGGTTAAATCTTTAGAACATATTGCTAACCACAACGGTCTGGGTTCAATCAGGTTCACTATGACTTGCTCTTCTACCCAGGGTTCCTTATGGATAAAATGTGTGATAAGTTATGGGACCGAGCTCATTTTAATATCTTACAGATGTCATTTGAGAAACATTCACTTTGGAGTTTTGTCAGTTGTAGCTCTACATTTTTAACTGTGCTTTGAGAAAAAGGGCGCTTAGTGTGTTTAAAGGAAGTTGCCTTGACCGTATGGCATGAGGTTGTGGCCCATGTCGTTCTTGAGTAGATCCTAAGCTTTTAAGTGATTTTTTTTTTTAAAGGAAAGTCGCCATTAAAAAGTGAGAGAGAGACAGAAAACATGGAAACGTAGTGAGAGAAAGTGCAATTGCTCTTGTGAGGACACAGCAACTAATGTGGACAAGGGGCACACTGAAAATATATACTTTTTTTATAGCATGGCACTTATGTGGACATCGCTCAGCTGAAAATGTTCTTTGAGGACCAATGACAGGGTCAATGGGCTGCTGATGCAGAACTGACATCAGCTTGAATACAGTGAATGAGGCAATTTTTTTATATCATGTGTAAGATGAAGAAAAATTAACAAAAATTCCTAAAGAACAAAAATGTGCATTTATCTTTCATGCCATCATCAGATGGTCCCTCTTTCAGTGGACTACAACTTGACAGCGTTTGCTCTTAATAAAGGTCAGCGTAACAGTTTTGCATATGTTAGATGCATACTGTCTGTCTGAACTACTGTTGCAGCCATTTTCATGACTTCCTTAAATTAATGAACATTTTAATGTATGAAGGGCAATATTCTTCCCATTCTTCTTTGGTACTGGCTGTGCTGAGTAAGTATCTGTAACTTCTGCCTGAAATGGTTTCTAACATGCCCTCAAACAGTACAAAGAGGAGCAGACCAAGCCAATTTTTTACTAAACTGATACACAAAAAAAGCAGATATGAAAAACACTCCAAGGAAAAGTCATCGCTATAGCCATCTAATCGCCATTTTTCTACTCAACAAAGTGGGCCTGATCCTATGGTACACTTAGAAGAGTATTTCCTGCACCACTTCTCAGACATGACGCTTTAATCACTTCTCGATTTGGGTTATATTTCAGCAGAACAAGGTTGGCTTTTACTTGCATTGAATTAGCACCAGCAACGGGCTGCTTGAGAAAAGAGGAAAGGTGCTCAGAAGCCAAGAGCAGAAATCGCGCACCTCAGGGTGCATCGCTCTCTATATACGGGATATCACTATATTTGCTGTCAGTCTCTGCCCACTGTTTCACAGCTCTGTCAATGATCTCTGACGAGAGACGCTGCGCATAGTCCAGTAGCACTGGGTTTGCTGGCAGATAGTCCTCCTTTGCTTTTTCTGGCTTGGATTCAACCAAGGCAACTTTTTCCTCCACATATCTTTCACCGTTTTCATGTTTTTTCTCAACTCGGATGGACTTCTGAAGCGAGTAGGTGTGCTTTGATTTTATGCATCCCATAATATAAAAAGATGTGGCAACATCAGCAGTTAGTGGCGCAGGATCCCCATAAACTCCAGAACGTATTCCTTGATGGAAAGCAATCCAGATATCATCACAACTGTGAACTGTTTCTCATGCCTCTCCTGACATTCTGGTTCACCTGTTAAAAGAAGAAAGATAGACAGTAAAATCTTTTCTGGAAATCACAGTGCTTATTCGCATGCTTTCTATCCCCTACTCACTAGGAAACCCTTCAGGGCATTACAGTATTCTGTACTTTCCCTACTTTCTCCAGTGTACATAACATTGCACTGTAGCGCCCCCTTTTGGTCTTTGCCAGACCACTACTATCAGAATTAAAAGCAGTGCCCATTTGTACCCTTTTGCAGAGGTACAGCAAAATATCCAGCCCTGGTATGAGTAGAAGACAGGGTCCAGGGATCATTCGAGAGGCCGTTACTTAAGCAGCACTGAAAGCCAGCTTGCTGCAGGTACTCCTTCACAAGCCAATTCAATTCAAAGGTATTGTCATTTATTTTTGAATATTCTGCATGGTATGGTACCAGATTATATTATGGGATTTAAAAAAATTATATATTCCAGACTGTAGATTAAGACTAACAGATTTCATTAAGATCCATTTACCATCCGCTAAATTGTTTAAGATGAAGAGTTCTGTAAGGAATTATAAAGTTAACCGTAAACCGCCTTGAATGGTAGAACAGCGGTATAAAAGTAAGTTTAAATAAATAACGATAATGTTTTAGGAGAAAGGCCCCAGAAATCTGGAATTGTCTTCATTGCTCCAATTGACGGTATCTTATACGATATTCAGAAATGTTTGGAAAACTTGGCTATTTCAAAGATATTTTTAAAAATATTTAACTGAGTTAGGTAGCACGGTTTATTGTATTAGATTTTGCTGGAATTTCGTGTGTATGGTCCATAAGTTAGAGGATGCTGCTTCTATTCAAAGTAACCGTATGTTAAAAGTGGAAACAATTTGGAAACCATTAGATGAATACTTACGCTCATTGTGACCTGTACCTGTGAATGTACTTACATTACCGTCAATCCCACCACCAATAATGCCCCTCCTCATTTCTATCTTCAGATTCCTAAAATACGCCTCCCAGTGGTGAAAAGAAGGAATGTCAGCACCAGAAGCATAGGAGGACTATCAGCACTGGAAGCAAGGAGGGAGGAAGATGGGGCGAGAAGCAGCGTTACCAGAGTGATATACAATGAAGTGTGTCCCTGGGGGTGTGTGGGGCATTGGGGGACAGCAAAGTGACACCAGGAAAGGAAGCAGGACAAGTTGGTGAACCAGAGAGGTGTTAGAGTTGGGGCAAAAGGATGAAGAATCATTGCTGAAGGGGCAAAGTGGTGGACAGCGTCTAGAGGCATTCTGGGGTGAGAATGTGATTAACCAAGGCTGTGGCAGGGATCAGGAGGCATGGAGACAGCAGAACAGACTATAGGTAGTCGCCTACTTAAAGAGGTTAGTGGTACAAAGAAACAGGAAAAAATGACCTAAAAAAACAGAAATCCAATAATACCCTACTACCACCTAGCTCTGATAAGATTTGGTGTGTTTTTCCTTTGATGGTGCTCCATTTGCAGGTATTCTTCATGAACTTCCTCCAAGCATTTCACAATTGTCTGGATTCCACACACAAAGACACAAGCCTTACCCTTATCCATCCATCAACAGCAGCAGCTTTAACGTCATTTGGAAGAGCCTGGCACCTAAACCGGTTTGTGGCAGAACAATGCCAAGCACCTATGCTGCGCGTATTGTACAAGGAGCCCAACAAGTGCTAAAAATAAAATCATCAAACCATTTCCTCCTCTCAAAGCTATGCTACATAAATTCTTTGTCGTTGGGAAGCCATGTAGAATGGATTGAAAGAATGTGTTTAAAAAGTCGCCTTTAAAAATTAAACAAGGTTTATGGGGTTTTTTCTCTTTCAGAAATCTTGTGGTAGATGGAGCAGGGAGCTGCCCTGGGGCAAGATGAGAAAACAACATTTCCTACTATATCAATGGGACTTTACAGTTGTTTCAATGAGAAAACAGATTTTTAATACTTTCCCCAGGCTCTTCTCTCCCTTTGCTTCCAAAGAACAGTTCCTTCATAACTAACTCTATTGGGAATGAAGTCTGCTGAGAACTGTGCGCTAACGTTTCCTCCCAATATTTATTTTATATTTAATATTTATTAAATCTTTGATATTACACTTTACAGCCCAACAGAGTTACGAGCAACAATAAAGGTATTTTAACAAGTATAAACCCATTCCCCACCCTTCTCCTCCTCCTCCTCCTGGAAAGGCATCTCAACCAGCTAGGTAATCTAGCAAAGGTTGCCAGGGCTCGCAAAAACAGCCACCCTTGTGGCGCCGCAGGGCAGTGAGTTGCTTCATTAAGACAGTACGGTGCAGCCGTGTATGCCACATTTCCATTGTCAGAGCTAGGGTCTGCATCTTGGCCCAGGTGATCTCATTCTGAGCCACAATAAGCAAAGTCACAAGTCCAAACCAATGTCCAGGTGAAAAACAGAGGACACTTGAGAGCAAATCTCCCAATACTGTGTTATAAAGGGACATTCCCACCAAATATGTACAAAAATACCCTTTTGGACACCGTTCCACCAACAGTGATCAGAAATTAAAGGGTACATTTGGTGCAATTGTTCGGGGATATAATACCAACGATAAAGAAGCTTATATGAAGTCACACGTATGGACACAGAGGGATTGATGGGATTGATTTTCACACACCCGCATCCAGTCCTCCTCATCTAACTCCCTGCTTAGATCCTGTTCCCAGACCCTCTGATACAGAATCTTGGGGGGGGGGGGGGTCCCCTGTAGGACCTGATACAACAGGTGTATTAACCCCTGACTCCTCCCATTACCCCTGCCACAATACCTCAAGGTCATACTTCTTTCCTCATAGGTTGCCCTAATATCTTGTTGCTGAAAGTGATGTGTAAGCTGGAAGTGGGCCAAAAAATCCCCACCTGCCAGGTGGTATTTCTCCTAAAGCTCAATAGAAATAAGCAGGTCGCCCTTATCAATAAATTTGCAAATATGTCCAAGCCTACCTGCTCCCAACAGCAGAAGACCCCCCTCTCGACCCAGGAGGAAGCCTGGTGATACCACTAGAGGAGCCATAGCCAAAAAGCGGGCGGAGGGAGAGATGTGTTTCCAACCCCGCCACCACTGGGACCACAAATAAGGATTCTGCCGCCTGCGTCCCGCAGGGGAGGTGCTGCAATGCAATATCAGCTGTCCAATACTGTTCCACCTCCCACTCATCTGCCAGTCAAACACTTGGCGCAGCTGGGCCGCCAAGTAATAAAGCCCAAAATCAGGCACTCCCAAGCCTCCCCTCCGACGTGCTGCATACATTACCCACCTCCCCACCTGGGGGCAACTAAAGCCCCAAACAAAATCAAAAACCTGCCTATGAAGGTGGCAAAGATCCGCAGGCCACCACTCTAAAAGGCAATGTCTGAAACAGGTACAGCAGACGAGGAAGCACGTTCATTTTTAGAGCCACCATGCGACCCAGCCATGAAAGTTCTCCACCCTGCCATTGGTTCAAATCACGTCTGAGCTTTTGGGAAAGTGGGTGGGATAGTTCACCTTATATAGATCCTCTGCAGAGGGGGTCATCTGAATTCCCAAATATTTGACAGGCCGGGACACCCAGCAGAAAGGATAATGTTCCTGCAGGTTCTGCACAATGGTGGACTGGAGGGTAACTGCCAGGGCCTCAGTCTTGGCTAAATTAATTTTAAAGCCTGAAAGAGCCACATATTTCCTTAATTCCTGGAAAAGCACCACAGGTAAAGTAGTTAAGGGGGCTGTGATCATAAACAAGAGATAGTCAGCAAACAAAGTTACCTTATGCTGAGAAGGCCTCGCAGCTATGTCCCAAATATCCCCCAAGGCATGCACCCAAGCAGCTAGGGGTTCCATAACCAATGCAAAAAATAAGGGAGACAACGGGCACCTTTGCCTTGTACCCTGTTCAAGGGGAAAGAACTCAGAGTAACTCCCATAACATAGACTGCAGACTCCGACATAGCATAGAGTGCATGAATCCATGATAAAAAAAAAAAGTGGGTCCAATCCCAATTGCTCCAAAAAAAATAATCCCATCGAACCCTATCGAAGGCCTTCTCAGCATCGATAGATAATAACATGGCCTCCTGATGTTCCTTACAGGCCAACCCAGACAACTGGCGTGCCCTCTGCATGCCTGTCACCCTTGTATGAAGCGAGTCTGATTTGGGTGTACGACACTGGGGAGCACCAGTCCCAACTGTTCGGCCAGGATCTTTGCCAAGATTTTCACATCTGTATTAATCAGAAAGATCGGGCGGTAGGACACGCAAAGCATCGGGTCCTTTCCTGGTTTAGTTATAACCGTAATAGCAGCTTGATGCATAGAGGGTAGAAGACTCTCCCCCTGCAAAACCACATTAGAGCCCCAGGGCATCCAAAAGCCATTTATAGAATGAGCCTGTAAATTATTATTATTATTATTAAAGACCTATAAAGTGCCGCAACATACGAAGCACTGTATAAACATAGAAGAGAGACAGTCCCTGCTCAATCCATCAAGACCAGGTGCCTTATAGGGCGCCAGTCCGCAGATCACCAGGCGCACCTCCTCCAGCAAGACCTCCCTCTCCAACGTCTCCCTAGTCTTGACCTAGTCTGACCACTGCCCTCCCCTCCGTGCAAATAGTCTTTAATGTGATCCCCTGTTACAGGTGGCTCCGCTGCATATAAAGTTTTATAATAGGTCATAAAATGTTCCCTAATGTTGACACCCTTGTAAAGGAGTTATCCTGAGGCCCCTTTAACTTAGCTATGGCTTGTCACAATTTATAAGCTAAAAGGGTACCAGACTTATTATTGAACTCATAGTAAATTTGATACTGTCTTTGTGTCCACCACCTCCACTGGGAGACTATTCTATGCATCTACCACTCTTTCCCTAAAAACATATTTCCAGATAGACTCAGGAGTAATATGCAGAAATATATATATATTTTTTTACAGAAAGCGTGGTAGGTCTCCCAGTGGAGGTGGAGAAAACACAAGGACAGTATCTGAATTTAAGAAAGCATGGGAGAAACACAGAGGATCTCTAAAGGTAAAAAGGAGAATACTGTAGTTGATATGAAGGGGCAGACTAGATAGGCCATGTGGTTTTTTTCTGCCGTCTTGTTTCTATGATGTACCCGTTGTAATTGATATGATATTCGCTCAAGCTGTAGCTCATTCTATCTCCTCCTCGTATCTTCCATTTGCTCTCACACCTTCGGGTCCTCCTTCTGTTTATAGAGACATTTCTACCCAATATTTTATCTCATGAATATAATATTGGAATACTCTGGTTAGGATGCTACTAACCACTACTTAGGGAAAGGTTTTCACATTACTTGCAAACTCTGCTCAAATTTGAACGTGAAAGTACGTGCATACTCTCACTTTGGAAACTGCTAGAGGAAAACCTGCCGCCAAAGACTCGCCCCTTGCTGTGGATGCCCCTTCCAACTAAAGCAAGGTGCATGCCTTTGAAAATACAAAAACGTTGGTGCACTGTTTCAAAATCCCCATCCTGGGACCATCTCCACTAAATACAGATCCCATGTATGCGCTTTAGCCACACGGGGGGGGGGGGGGGGGTGGAGAGATCTTGAAAATAGACTATTTCCATCTTAACCCACAATTTTACCCACAGCAATAGCTCTGATAGCTGCCGTCTCCATCTCTCTGCCGAAAGGTGATTCAAACAGGAAGCTTGAACATTTACCCGAGGAAAAAGAGAATAGATCGATGAGAAGCAATCAGTTACTTAGCTATGGCTTTGAAACTAATGTTTTTCAGTGCTTGTACAATACACAGCAGCACTGGTGAAACATTTGTGTATATCAGTTAATATAATGGTCCATAAATGAATGCAATCATAGCAATTAGCTCACAATATCCAACTTATGGTTTCATTAGATATGCTTCTGTATCCTGTGGAATCCAATTTATGATTCCATCTGAAGAAAAAGAACCACATTACAGCTGAAATGCAGAAGACAAACAGAAAAATACATAAAAAAAACCCTTTTATGCAATAAGAAAATTCTCATGCGGGAACCATAAAAGCTTAAATTCGGAAAAACCGGACATTGCGATAAAGGAGAAAAGCGCAAAAATGGCATCATTAATAGAAGCATCAGTTCTAATGACCTGAAAGCAAGAAAATGTGGCCAAAAAGATACAGAAAGAGTCCCAATTGTACTGGGGACCACTGGCTTGATTAAAAGAAACTTCCAAGCAGAATCTGAGATGAACTCCAGAAGGAAATTTTCATTGGCAGGCACAACGCAAGTATTAAGAAGCCGAGAGCTTGAGTTCATACTCAACACACCCCAGCTTAAGAGGGAGGTTCATTCTTATCACAGTATCAACAAAACAAACTCATCTGGAAGTACTGCTTTGAAAATCAAATGCTGCACATCCCCAAAGAGGAAGTCTTCTGAATTTTTAAATGGCACCTTGCCAGACATATGAAAGAATCACACTAATGGGATCACAGAGTTGGCATAGCTTTTTCCATCTCCCAGAATTGGACTGTAGCTATTTTGTCACAAATATAAACCTCACAGACAGTCCGGAGGGAATCTTTTCAGCTTAACCCAGTGACCTACAATTGTGAGTGAGCATTTTTCCTGTGACGTCCACTGCAGTCAGCAGTTGGTGTAACAACCGCTATGATAGAAAGCAGGAAATGTACTCAAACCTACTGTAACTTCACTATAGACCTTTTTACTGTATTTACCTTGTATATACTTATCCTTCCCTTTCGCCCTACCACCCGTTTGCAGTGAAGATGGCTTGGACATGGAATTTGATTATGCACGCATGCTTTACTTGCCTTTCATGGCCAATTCTAAACTCCCAAAACAGAGACTATTATTATTATTATTATTATCTAGATGATTTTATACAAAGAGGCTCATGCTGGATGGACATAGATGCACTGCGTTCCTTCTGGACACTGACCAGCATGCAAAACTCTAAAAAGAGCAAATTAAAAAGGGAAGAGTAGTCAAAGAAAATCAAACATTTCATCCAACCACACCAAGCCATCCTGAATTCTGACAACTAAATCTAACTCAAAGAAGAGATGGAAAAATTCAAATTTGTTAGGGACATGTTAGTGCACATTCATTTCATATGAACACCTGAACAGAGTGTGTGCAAATTGATTGCACCCATAAACCTATGATGCACATACGCACAATTTGCAAGCATAAAAAAGTTCTAACATGATGTCGATTTTTTTTGTATTATTTTAAAAGAATATAAATTGAAAAAAGCACCCAAAAATCAGAAAAAAAAAATTCCATAAAACCGAATATCTTTTTGGCTATGCATATTCCTACTCTTTGTGCTCCAAAACCAATCAAACCATGAATTAAGCTTGTCCAGGTTTCCTCTCTGATTACACAAGTCAAATATCTCAAGACAAAAGATAAGGGACTCCAACTACAATCGCTTCCCCTACGAAGTGATAAAGCTTTGACACAGCAGCAAAACCTCCATTCCTGCAAGCTGCTTGTCAGAGCTCTGAACTTAGAAATATTCTATATTTTCAGTTTTCAAGATGCCCTGATCACAATGCCATGGCTACAGTTCCACTTTTCATATTTAGTCCAAACTAGTCCAAACCAGAGCCGGCGCACGGAGATGAGGTGCTCTAGACAAACCTCATCCCTTGTGCCCCCCCAGAAGTTGTCCTCAGACGTCAGAGAGGGGTGGAAATAAACAGCCCCGTGGTGCCAAAGCTTTAAGATAAACACTGTGGGGAAGTTTGTGGCTGAAGGTCCCTAGAGTGGCGACAGTGATGGCAATGGGCTCCCCTGGAGGGCCAGCGCTCTAGATGACCACCTAGTTCATTTAATGGTAGCATCGGCCCTGGTCCAAACAGAGATACAGAAAAATGACAGCAAATAAAGCATAGTTGCTTACCTGTAGTGGGGGTTCTCCGTAGACAGCAGGAGTATGCAGCCACACTGCTAAGGTGAAGCTCCAACTGAGTTGAGTTGCCCGTATTTCCCATAGCTCAGAGAAGTCTTTGGACCTCTCTGAGTATGCCTAATTGTCTCCAGTATCATAGCAGAGGATAGTTTCTTGCTGTTTCTGCTTGGAATGGGAATGCTTGGTTGCGTTTTGTCTTTTTCCATTTATGGCTTTTTTTTTTGTTGCTGTTGTCTTCCTTTGTTGTGAGGATGGTGAGAAGATGAGTGTGGCTATATACTCCTGTTGTCTGTAGAGGACCCTCTGTTACAGGTAAGCAACTACACTTTCTCCAGAGACAAGCAGGGGGATGCAGGCACACTGCTAAGGTGAGTCCAAAGCTGAGGGCCACCTCCAAAGTTTGCCTTCTTTTTGTTACAGTCTGAGCATGCAGGGGTGGTGGAGAATGATTAAGTGGCAAAGAGATTACGGAGGACTGTCTGTCCAAAGGCAAGGTCTCGTGCCACGGAACGGTCCAAACGGTGATGTTTCGCGAAGGTACGAATAGATGTCCAGGTAGATGCTCTGCAGATGTCCTGTGCTGATGCTGAAGCTAAACTGGCAATGGTTGCAGCAGTGGCCCTGAGGCTGTGGGGCCCTATATGTCCTCGGGATTGGAGATCGGCCTGGTGATAGCAGGATGCAATGCAATCAGTTATCCAAGACACAATGGTCTGCTTGGAAGCCAGTTGTCCTGGGTTATTGGGATTAAACATGACAAAGAGCTGGGAGGACAGTCCAGGGTGTGAAATGCTTCTTCTAGGCAGCCCTAGGGCACTGTCAGAAAGACAACAGGCAGAACTAGGGGCTGATTGAGATGAAAATATGTTACAACTTTGGAAGAACTTGGGATGTGTCCTAAGGATAACTTTGTCATGAAGAAACTGCATGTAGGGAAGGTAGTGAATGAGAGCTTGGAGCTCCCCGATCCCTCTGGCGGAAGTGATGGCTATGAGAAACACTGTTCTCCATGTGACATACTTGAGGGGTGTGGATGCCAGGGGTTCAAAAGGGCACCCGCATTGGCATAGAGAGCACAATGTTGAGGTCCCAGATTGAAACGGGAAGGCAAATTGGTGGTTTAGTGTTCAAGAGCCCCTTCATGAATCTGGCCACTAGAGGATACACTGAGACAGGCTTGCCCTTGATGGGAACATGGGAAGCTGCTATTGCAGAGAGGTGATACTGAATGGAACTTCTATGAAAGTCGGAGTTCGACAAGTGCAGGAGGAAGGATAGCACATACCCTACAGGACACAGGAATGGATCTAAATTAATAGGATGAGGCCCAACCCGAGAAGCGGGTCCACTTGCGCTGGTACAAGTGCTTTCTGGTGGGATTCCTAAATGCAGAATGGCTGCTTTTACATCTGCGGGAATGAAGCTGTCGGTTCTCAGATGCCCTGAAGCTTACAAGCAATGAGGGACAGATTACTGATGGTTGGGGTGCAACAGGAGCCCTTGATGCTAAGAAAGAAGGCATGGTTGAACGCCCAGAGGTATTGGTGACTCCTGAAGCAGGGCCAGGAGACGTGGAAACCAGGCTGAGGCCTTTGTGGGACTATGAGAATGACAGAGGCTTTGTCCTGTCTGATCTTAAGGAGGACACAGGTGATGAGCAGAAATGGTGGAAAGGCATATAGGAGCCCATGGGACCAGTCCATAGCAAAAGGAATCATGGGTTCACCGGTGCTTGCTGGGCCAAATGGAGCAGAAAAGAGGGTACCTGATATTTTCAGCGGAAGCAAATAGATTGACATCTGATGTGCCCTAGACATTGAAGACTGCCTGAAGAACCACTGGGTCTAGGGATCATTCGTGCGAATCCAGCTGATGGCTGAGCATTTTGGCCAGCTGACAGTGTTCCTGGAAAGTACAGTATGTGGCCCAGAGGGTCACACCAATGGAAAAACCGAAATCCCAAAGGCGAGTGGCCTTATGGCAGAGCTGAAGCGACCTTGTGCCCCTTTGCTTGTTGATGTAAAACATGGAAACTTGATTGTCAGCTCACACCAAGATGAGTCTGTGTTGGGCTTAGAGCCAGAAAACAGTGAGAGCATAGTAGACAGCCTGAAGTTCTAACACACTGATGTTCCTTGGGTAGAGAGTTTCAGGTGGTGTGCCCACCAATCATGCATAGAAGTATTGGTCATCAGAGTGAGCTGGTGAGGTGGTGGCTGAAAGGGGCAGCCCTTGGAGAGATTCAACAGTGTGACCCACCACCAGAGGCTTCACTGGAACTGCCAAAAGTTCTTTCCCCCATTGGGAATCTTGCTGCGCAGAGACTGGAAGCATTGATTCCAATTGAGTTTGAGATGCCACTGGAACGGACATATGTGCAAACGTGCTAATGGAAAAACATGTATGCAGGTGGTCATGTGCCCCAGGAATTGCAGGAGTATGTGGGCTGGTGCTGTGCAACATAAGGCTAGGGTATGGCTGAGGTGATGCAGGATCTGGACCCTGTCCTTGGGAAGGAAGGCTTTGGCTGCAAGGATGTCTATATGTGCTCTGATAAAGTTCAACCATTGCTGCAGTACAGGCTCGGACCTTTCAACATTAACCAGGAAGCTGAGGGTATACAGGATAATTGTGATAGCCTGGACAAACTGATTTTCTGCTTGCTGGGATGCAGCCGAGATGAGCCAGTCATCCAGGTAGGGATAGATGCAGTGTCCCTGACGCTTTAGGTGAACAGCCACTACAGTGAGACACTTTGTGAATATGTGGGGTGTGGAGGAGAGACTAAAAAGGAAGAACCTTATATTGGTAGTGTTTGTTAAGGAACTTGAAGTGAAAATATCGCTAGAAGGATGCTTGGGTGCATACGGAGAGGAATGGCTAGCAGAAAAAAGGAGGCGATAGTGCCTCTGTATAAGTCTTTGGTGCGACCTCATTTGGAGTATAGTGTGCAATTCTGGAGACCACACCTTCAAAAGGATATAAACAGGATGGAGTCAGTACAGAGGGTGGCTACTAAAATGGTTAGTGGTCTTCATTATAAAGCATATGAGGACAGACTGAAGGATCTTAATATGTACACCTTAGAGGAAAGGCGGGACAGAGGCGATATGATTGAGTCGTATAGATACCTCCATGGCATAAATGCACAGGGGGGAGAGCCTCTTTCGATTGAAAGCAAGTTCTGCTACGACGGGACATGGGATGAGGGTGAAAGGGGATAGATTCAGGAGTGATATGCGGAAATATTTCTTTACGGAAAGCGTGATGGATCTGTGGAATAGTCTCTTCAGTGGAGGTGGTAGAGAAGAGGACGGTATCAATTCAAAAAAGCATGGGACAAACACAGAGGATCTCTAAAGGAAAAATGGGGACTGTTGTAGTTGTTGATATGGAAGGACAGACTAGATAGGCCATATGGTCTTTTTCTGTCATCATTTTTCTATGTTTCTATGTTTCAGATGAGATTGGATGGGAACGTGGGTGTAGGCATCCTGCAGATCCAGAGAGGCCAGCAAATTGTTGCAGCTCAGCAGAGGTAGGATGGTGTTTAAGGAATGCATTTTGAACATTTCCCTTCGTATGAAGAAATTGAGAGGACACAGATCAAGAATCGGTCTGAGACCTCTGGATTTCTTAGAAATTAGGAAAAACTTGAATAGAAACCCTAGTCAATCTGGTCCAGAAGGACATGATGGCTGGACATGATGTCCCAGAAGTTGGCTGTTGCTGGGGGCGGGATGGGCAGGTGATGGAGAAATTGATCTTGTAACCTTCCTGGATGATTGTCGGAACCCAGCGGTCTGTAGGTCCTCTCTGAAATACTGGAACCTGTCTTCCACTCTCAGGTAGTCAAAAGCTGGGGGCTAGGTTTAGGGCTGGTAGTTTGAGGAAGCAGTTGGGGCTTCTTTTCACATTGTCAAGGATGCTGATTGTAGGATGAATTAGATGAGCATTGTTGAGGTAGTCTTGAGTAGGGCTGGTAGCGCTGACATGGGAAGAACTGTTCAGAATATTATTGGTCATGGTAGGGCTGGTGGAACTGGGGGAATGATGGTCGATGAGTTTGTGATGTTGACTTGGCAGGCTGTGCCACTAGTTTGTGGACCATGAAGGCATGGTCTTTCATCTCAGAGACAGCTTCTTGAACTTTGGAGTCGAAGAGCCTGTCCCCTTGTCACGGACCATCCACTAAGCGGTCATGGAGGTCCTCTCAGAGCCTGGATATTCAGAGCTAGGCAATATGTCTGGCAGAGATGGCTGTGGAGCATGCCACCAAGTCATAGATGTCGTATGTTACCCATATGATGTGGTAAAAAGATTTGTGTAAGTCTGTCGCCAGCTGAGCTGGATCCTCAGTGGAAGGATCATCCAGCTAGAGGAGGAGATCATGATGGTAGTGATGCATCTGTAGATGATGAGCTAAAGTTTGCATGGCTAAAGTACTGCTTTGGTAAGACTTCTGGCCAGTGATGTCTAGGATTTGTTGCCCTTCACCCAGGGGAGTCTGTCACAGGTTTTAAGCTCTTGGATTTTTTAAGGACTGCTTCCAACACTATCGATTGATGAGGTATTTGCTAGTGTTCAAAGCCAGGAGCTGGGAGGACTTCATACTTCAAATTAAGGCATCGGAAATCAGTGCTACCCGAAATAGGTGTCTTCCAAATAGAGACTTGGAGATCTTGCAGAATCTGGGGAAGTGGAAGGGCAAGCACTTCCTTTGGAGTGCTGCAAGCTTTGAAGATGGATTGGAAATCACATTTATTCACTGGTGTTTGGAGTCACTGAGGGCGAGGGTCCAGGAGACCTCCTGAAGAAACTTGGAGTAGGAGACGTCTTCCACTGCTTCTTTGGGAGGTCCCTGGCCTGAGGAGGCAGAGTCTTTGCCCATGATGGAATTGGAGGGCACCCAGGAGAAGGGGTAGGAGTGTAGGGATCCCACATCATCATCAAGGGGCTGTGGAGGCTTCCAGTCAACAATGGGAGGAGACCTGGAGGTCCCAGGGTAGGGGGAAATCCTGGGATCTGCAGGAGCCTCCAGTGGGGGGGGAGGGGACTGGTGATAGCAAAGCTGCCTGGGGGATGGCTGAGCTGTCTTTCATGAAGCTCCAGAAGAGAAAGATGAGGGATGAATGAGGACTGAGGTGCCCTGCGGCTCTGGGGCCAGGGCAGATGAAAAGGTGCAGGGGAGTTTGGAGGGGGGGTCCTCCAGGATAGAGCCCCTGTGGCTCTTAGAGGTACCCCCTTTACCTGATGTTTTTACAACAGTAGAAGCCCCCCCCCCCCCCCGCAGAGATAGGGTGAGATTTCTAGTGTTTCAGCTTTCCCTTA
Source organism: Ichthyophis bannanicus (assembly GCA_033557465.1). Classification (NCBI taxonomy): domain Eukaryota; kingdom Metazoa; phylum Chordata; class Amphibia; order Gymnophiona; family Ichthyophiidae; genus Ichthyophis; species Ichthyophis bannanicus. The sequence goes on along the minus strand of CM066043.1, from coordinate 157,839,922 downwards.
GCTTTACTGCTCAATTTTGTTGCCTTAGCCTGAATGAGGGGAGAGGCTGCTCGTTGAACCCTCATTGGATTCCACTGGAGAGTTCAATGAGCAGCACCAATGAAAACGTGGCTCAAACACATCAAGGAAGGCCTAAGAAACCAGCAAATGACCATCAACGAGACCGGAAATATCTCTACTGATCGCCAAGGTTGGAAGCCTACTGGTTGAGAGGACGACCTGCTCCTCAAATGCCAGCTACGGATTAAAGAAGAGGGAAGAGACAGAAGGCATTGGAGCAGGATGGAGTGGGGGGGGGGAATGGCAGAAGGCACTGGAGCAGGATAGAGGGGGGGGGGTGGAAGAATCAGCAGGCTATGACCCCCCAAAATAGAAGCTGTTGCTGGGGGAGGAGCTACCTCTGGCAGTGAGGCTGCCCTCTGAAGTCCTGATCATGTTGGCACCAGGGGAGGAGGAGCAATCGGGAGCTATGGCTGACATGGGAGGCCCCACAGAGACAGTCGAGGCAGATGAACTGTGCCTGATGCTTTGGAGTGCCGCCAAGGTGGATTTTTTTTCTCCTGTTGCCTTTGCTTTCCAAATGTTTTTTTTTCCGAATTGAGCTGGCAATCACAGAGAAGGAGGGCGATCATGGTCCTCTGCTGGGGTTTTTTTGTCTTGGTTCACAGAATATGGAGAGAGGGAGGAGAGCCGTGGCTAGCTGAGTGTGTTCATCTCCTGAGGCAATCGGGCACGCATGCTCTGAGAGGTCCAAAGACTTCTCTGAGCTATAGGAGATGGGCAAATCGGCTCAGTTAGAGCTTCACCTTAACAATGTGCCTGCATACCCCTGCTCGTCTCCAGAGAAAGACCATGCAGCCTATCCAGTCTGCCTTCCATACCACCTACTAAGCTTTATAGTTCTATTTTATTCCCCTTAGAGATAGATTTATGCTAATCACTGTTACCCAACATCACAATTCCCCTAAGAGAAAATAGTTTCACTGCCACAGACTTCTACCTACCCACCAAGTAATTTTATATATTTAGCCCTTGATATGAATTTTATATGATAGTTCCCAAAGTTTTCTTATGATCAGTGGTATGGAGCTTTGTTCCCTCTTTGTAGATGTGAAGAATTAGTCAGTGTGACTCTTAAATAGGAGGAGCCGTCAGGTCTATTAAAGCAGGTATTAGAAACACAAGAGTGTTCTGTACCAAACAGTGAAATTCAACACCTCGCCAAGCAAAAGATCTAAATTTTCTAGGCTGTATGTTAGGGGTATAAAGTTGGAAATAGCCAAGCATTCTACTGCTTTGCAAAAGAATGGAGCGACAAGAGAAATTTTATCTGCTATTTTTCTTTCCTTGTGTTCTCACTGACCAATTTAGCAAATGAAGGCAGAGATCAAGACCTTTACTCAGGGGCATTGGAACACTGTGGGCCAACAGGCCCTAACCCCACCCAAATTTTGCCTGCAGAGAGACTCCTTCTGTCTGCCCGAGAGAGACTGTATCCTGTGAGCAAGGTGGAAGGCAGCTGCAATCATGGCAGCCTTCCCCTCCTGCCTGCAGGGAGCCGATCTCCCATGGACAAACAGGAGTCCGCCATGATTACAGCTATTCCCTTCTTGTCTGCCCGCCAGAGATTGGATCCCCGCCGGCAGAACAGGAGGGGAAGACCACAGGCTAGGAGGTAGAGTTAGAGCAAAGCTGGGGGCGGAGTCAAAATGGAGCTTGACCCCCCCCCCACCCCTCCAATTTGAGAGGCATTCCATAGCCACTGCCTTCACTGACATCAGTTCCTCCTTTAAAAGTGTTAGTGCCTTGGCTAGCCCTTCAGTAATCCAATGATAAACCCAAGCTCCTAAAACAAATATATTCAAATCAATTCAGATAGCTACTGACATATGAAGAACTATCTGAATGCTCCCTTCCTCAATATCACTTCAGGGGAAGCAAGTTAGTCCTCCACCATGGGCCAAACTTCTTGAACAGAAAAAAACTATACATAAATTCTCTCATCTCCTACACTTCCTAGTCATAATGCCCTATGCTTTGCAGGGCAACATGCAGACTGATCTGTCAAGATTCGAAGAATTGGAAATTAGCAGGTAAAATATTCCCTTCTTAATTATTGTGCCAGACCAGTTTAGTCAAATGCCGGAGCCGTGGAATGCCTCTCTGATTTAGGAGGGCAAGTTTTGCTTTGACGCCACCCTAAGCTCCACACTCCACCCCCTGGCCCCCCGCGACCTTCCCCTGCCTTTGGGGATCCAATCTCCAGTGGGAAGAAGAGAAGCGAATGGCTGCGATTGCAGCAGATTCCTGTCTGCCTGCGGAAGATCAGATCCCACGGGCAGGACTGGAAGGCAGCTGCGACTCTGGCAGACTCCTGTCTGCCTGTGAGAGATCGGATCCCCATAGGCAGACAGGAGGAGTTTTTGTAGCGATTGTGATGGCCTTCCCCTCTGCCCGCAGGAATCCCATCTCTTGCGAGCAGACAGGAGCCTGCCGCAATCACTGCTGCTCTCTGTCTGCTGGCGGGCAAAATTTTGGTGGGGCCAGGGCTTGTGTGGCCCATCCCGTTCTGACGACTATGGTCAAATGGAATGTACCCAAGCTCCTTCAAGTCAGCAGAGAGAACGCCAAGGCTGCTCTGAGGATACGTGCCCCAAAGACTGTTTCTTCTCCTCCCCCTCACCTGCTTGTACATCTAGCTGGTAACCTCTTGGAAAGGAATACAGAGAAGCCCAAGTGTCTGCTTGCAAATGTCCACCAGCAGAGTAGACTTGTGCTATGACCAAGAAGATATCTATTATCTACTGGAATAGGCTCCCAATCTAAGAGGTCCTGCAGCAATTGCCTCCTTAATAGTTAACTAGTGCAGCTTAAGCAATAGGAGAGTATCCCTGTTCATTATTCGGGCTCAAAAAATGAGTTTGGAAGTAGTATTTAATAACTGCAATCTCTCCCACTGTTTCACAGGAATGCTTAAATAAATATTACAAAAATCAAGTTGCAGTAAAATCAAAGCTTGAACTAAAATTCTAAAATGTTCCTCATCTAAGCACGAGCAAATCTGTCTAAGATGCTGTAGCTTATAAAAAGGTAACTCCATAGATAAAGTGGAGTCCAACATTATCCCCCAGAATCTTCAAAGAGGCAACTAATAGAATTTTAAGACCTGACAGAAATGGAAATTCCTTAGGGAGTTCAGTTGAACTACTACCCAACCCATAACAATTTCTGGCCTGCCCACCTGATATCGCTCTAATGGCTGAGGAGCCGGGTCGAAAACTGGAAAGTGGTTGCTTTACCAAGAGCCAGGGGAGAAGGGGGAACCAGGATTCAGGATATGAGCATGATGAAATCGGGAAACAGAATATTATGAGCAATATACTCCTTGCCCTCCTCCCCTTCCCCCCTCCAATTCCATGCATGCCCTGATGACATCTTCTGCTGCTGCTGCTGCTGTGCTATTCTTTTGGGCCAATGTAACCAGACGCCCTCATTAAATCTACCACTGTTCCCCAGGCTTAAAAAAAAAAAAAAAATGAAACAGTGCGCGCTCTAGGTGGGCTGCATCATGCTCCCTTCGGAGGGAGTGGGACGCAACTGACCTAGAGCATGTGCGAATGCTACAAAACAGGACAAGGACCAGCCCCTTCAGAGATCTATGGGCCTGGTGTCACACACATACACAGCCCCTCCTCATCAGGCCTGGGGATATCAATATGGGAAGGATATATTTTTACTTTTACCTGTAAAGTGCTGCATACTTTGTAATGCTAGGGACTACCCAACACAGGCTGTGTTTTGTTGCCTTCGTCAGGGGTTTTAAACTGGCACAGTAGGGCACCTTGTGGAAAAGTAGTCTTTAAAAAGACACCATTCAAACTGAAGGCTAGCAAATTGTAGGAACCAAACGTGTTAGCGTTTTCTCTAAAAGAATTTTGCTGCTAACACGTTTGATTCCTACAATTTGCTAGCCTTCAATTTGAATGGTGTCTTTTTAAAGACTACTTTTCCACAAGGTGCCCTACTGTGCCAGTTTAAAACCCCTGACGAAGGCAACGAAACACGGCCTGTGTTGGGTAGTCCCTGGTATACGAATAAAGGTTGTCTTTCCTCTTACGACGTCTGGACTTGTTCTTCGCATCTACATGGTATACTCTGCTTCCTGTAGTGTGGTTTTACTTTGTTATGCTATCCAGATATTTAATAATGGCAATAGTATAACAAAATCTGTATTCGATTAAATTGCCTTAGATCAGGGGTCTCCAACTCCAGTCCTGGAAGGCACCAAACCAGGATATCCCTAATGAATATGCATGAGGTATTTGCATGCACTGCCCCCCCCCCCACTATATTCAAATTTATCTCATGCATATGCATTAGGGATATCCCCAAAACCTGACTGCTTTGGTGCTCTCCAGGACAGGAGTTGGAGACCCCTACCTTAGATCCTTTACAAACACGAGCTTGCCTTATCTTGCACATTGCCCTTCCTCCCCAGGAGTTGTGTGCTCCATCCAGGAATCCAGTCAGGCCACAAAAGTTAAGAGATGCCAGTCTTCTGGACAGAGCTAGCCTAATATTTCAAGAGAAGAGGGCACTTGCTAAAGCAGAATGGCAATTCTGTGCCCTCTAGGGCACTCTTAATGGAAGCAAGCTCTGGTCATCGGTGAACTCAGGCCAGACCACAGAGAGGAATGAACAAGGGAACAAAAACGGATGGGCACAAAAACTTCAAATACATTCCTGCTTTATTTCTGTCATCTCTCCAGAATGAAAAACATACTTTGCCTGGTGGCACAGGGCAGCAATTTGGGAAATTGTCTCCTCTTGTATGGATTTGATAAATTATAAAAAAGTACGGAGAAAGGTAAATCGCTGAACTGCAGAGAGCCTCAGTGCAATTTATAGAGATTAAAGCAACCATCATAAGCTCACTGATATTCTTTTCATGGTAAAGTTCCTGGATCAGGTTACACAGGAACAGATTTAACAAGAGACAGAAGTGCAATTATTTTAGAAATCTTGGAGCCAGGCTCTGGCAGAGATTTAATTTTTTTATAAAAGAAAATAGTTTGAGGGCCAACTATCAGAAAAAGGCACTAAGGTATAATGCTCTATACAGGAAAGATGGCTAGTTTCATCTGTACAACTTATTCTGAAAGGTATTCGTGTTTATGCAACATACTGTATACAAAAATAAGGCATTTCCCCCCAAAACAAGTACATACTATAAACAATGGAGAGTGAATACTGCTTAAGCCAATAATGGCTTTGTGCTCGGCCGGTGGCACAGATGTTGGAGCCTGCTCAGGTCCGTTTATGGTGATGGCGTGCACATATGTTTTCGGTGAAGTTCAGTTATTGTGGAATGCCCTGCCGGTAGCATTATGTATATGGAGAAGAACTTGTTGAGCTTCCGGAAGTGTTTGAAAACTTGCCTCTTTCCCTAAATTGGAGGCAGAGAAGCAGGGGTGGCAGCAGAAGGGCAGCATTTGGGATGTTTGGGGGGGGGGGGTGGTGATTGGGATGGCGTTGATTATGTTTTATGACAGAGTGTACAGCGCCTAGAATTCTGATGCAACTGGCGGTATATACATGTTTTTTAAATAAAAATAAATAAAAAACGGGCTACATATATTCATCTTCCTCTGACACATTCCATATTTATCATCCAATTAGAACACTCCAAGAACAACCAGATCTAAAAAGTGCCCGAAAGTTTGCTTGTTTTATGAAGAGACTGTTTATCATCGTATAGTAATTTTGCGTAATGTCTACATTATCGCAAGTCTTTTTTTGTAGTATTGAATGCAGTAGTTGGGTGCAACAGAAAGCCTACTAGCCACTTGGCTTTAATTAACCTGTTTCATTCTTCTTGCAAATCATAGAATATGATTAAAACTAAAGGCTTCAAGGTCAATCGAGTCTGCCCCATTTCCTTCCTACGGCAGTGCCATGTACCAGATGATTTTTTGCTTTCCCTTCACGACTTTCTAATTTAGGCTTTCCTTACATCTACCCTTGTTTCTGTCTCTACCACCTCCTGTGGAAAGCTATGCTGTGCATCCTCCTTCCTTTCCATGAAAAACTACTTCCTCATATTGCACCAGAGTCTTCAACACTTGGATCATCAATGTGATCTCTTCTTTTAGAGCATCAAAAATGGTTTGTAAACAGAAGGCTCCATCCAGGTCATGCAGAATGTCATTTATTTGGCTTGATATACTGCCCTTAGTGAGGGACAGCAGAGTGGTTTACAAAAATAAAACCAAATTATAAACACATATAGAAAGGAATGCCAATGATGGACAGGAAAGCAGCACAGGACATCAGAGAGTAAAGTGGAAAGCATAGCCGAAGAGGAGAAACAGAATTATGGAGGGTTCGGTAGAAGGATATATGCTACGGAGAATAGGTGGGTTTTGTCGGCCAAGGGCAACGGAGGCCACTGCCTGTCCCTTCCGAATGGCGCTCACCCTGTATTTCATGTCCAGGTTAACCTCCAAATGCGCAAAACTATTTGGCGAACTTTGGACTCAACAGCACAAGCAGGGCTGGTCCCGGGGTTAGTGCAAGGTATTGGGCACACTAGGCAAATCTTGAGCCTTGTGCCTCCCTTCCAAGATGTTTATGATTAAACTCAGCAATCATGATCATCAGAACACCACCTATCAAACAAACAATCCTGTAAAAAAAATCATAATTGTATGTGCCTGCTCCACCTGCAGGTAAAAGAGTGTGCCGATGGCTGAGAGTTTGTCTGGCTGTCAGAATCTATTGTTTTGCTTTAACTGCTACAGTTCTTTGCTACCCCCAGAAACTGATGCCCTAGGCAACTGCCTAGTCCTATCACTAATGGTTAGGCCAGCCCTGTGCACATGTACTGTAATCCCTTATACCTGCAAAGTCCAATATTTCTGTTTAGATTAGATCCAGTGTGCCTTTATCACCAGAATTGCAACAGTGGAAAATCAGAAGGATTAGATGTTCCACACCTTTAAGTGTGCTAAATCCCAGAGCAAGCAACTTTCAAAGTCATTTCCTCAGGTAAACCAGCACTTTATCAGCGAATAGGGCCTATTTCAAAAGTAACCCCCCCCCCCCCCTTTTGAGGTGATGCAATAAGCTCTGCTACCTTTTAGTGCAGCAGTTTAGAAAATTAGCATGGGAAGATCTGCATAAAACCACTGTGCTTAAAAGCAGGAAAATCACTAACAAATTGCTCATGATATAAAATACTGTGCTAAAATCTAGCACCATTTTTTTTTTTACTCATCTTGTAGCGCTGAATCTTTACATCAGCTCAGGGCTGGAGCAAATATGCAAGGAGCAAAAAGTTCACCTAAGGTGAAATGCAGCATTTCACTATATTTGACCAACGATTCATGGTGACCCAAGGAGAACCCTGATCCTGATCCCTCTCCCAGACACTTGTGTGCCCAGGACTCCCAAATCCTGTAGCAGCCTGTCCCCCCACCCCTCCAAACATGCCAGCGACACTATACAGACTCCCACAATGCCCTCCTTCCCCCATGAAGGTGTCCCTGAAACCCCTCAGGAACCCCCCACCATTCTCCTAGACACCCCTGCCCCAGTCTGGACTTATGCGACTCCCCTCCCCCAGACACCCCAAGCCCAGACATCCCGGCACAAGGAAGCCGTGGCCCATAGGGCCTCCAATGCCACTTGAAACCCCCACCCCCAACAGATTATATTTATCTGCTCAGAGTAGATGTCCAGTGGAATAACGTGCATTTAACAGTGGAATAACACATGGAGTGGAGGAGTGGCCTAGTGCAGGCCGGAAGGTCAGTGGTTCAAATCCCACTAGAGGACAGCAACCTTGGGCCGGAAGGACTGGGGTTTCTAGTCCCACAGGTGCTCCTTGTGGTCTTGGGCAAGCCACTTAACCCTCCATAGCCCATGTTCCCTGTAAAATAGTTATCTCCAAGTTATAATGCCCTGTTCAATGTAATTTCAGCTTGTTCAATGTAAACCGCACTGATGCAGAAAAGCGCGGTATATAAGAGAATGTAAAAAAAAAAAAAAAAATTAGCATTGAGCAAAAGCAGCCCTGTGGGTGGAGATTTTGTATTTCCAAAATTACACAAGTTAGCCAGAGAAAGTAGGTGCAAGCATTTGTGCATTTTTCAAACTGAAAGTATGCCGGGTTTCACTGTAAGAATGGATATAAAATCCTTAGGTAGAAAGTAGACGACACTTTGCAAAAGACTGGCGGTGTGAAAACCATCCTCATAATGTTGCAGGCTGAATAGAGACTAATCTTGCCTCAAAGGATTTTGGTATTTTATTGCCTACTTCCTTGAAGGATAAATATAAGAGATGCTATCAATTGGAAATAGCGTATGTATGTAAGATCAGAGATACAGAGGGTCAGGGCCGTACCAAGGGCTGTTTGAGTGATGCAACTGCACAGGGCAGTTACTCAAGGGGCGCAGATTTTGGCACTAGGATTCCAGAAAGCTCAACAGTGAGTTCCTGAACAGTATTCAGAAGGGCCCCAAATTCAGGGCAGAGAATCCAAGACTTTTTTTGAAGAAGCAAAATGTGTGCTGTAGGTTGAGTAGAAGCACCTTCCATGGTGCTTAATCAACCTTGATTTGTTATAGTACACTTAGCAGTAATGTTCCCAGCTTATTAGAGAGGCATTTTAATGAAGAGATTCTGAAATCTAGCACTCAAATGAACAAAACATTCTTTGTCCGATTCTGGATCCTTTTCCTCATCGTCAAATATGCCGAGGGTACTGCAGAGGAGTCTTCACAGCATCTTGAGAAGGGTGGGGCGAGGGGGAGTTGGCCATCACTGGCTAATGCAGCGTGCACCCCTCCTCCAAGGCAAGGATCATCATTGAAATCGGCAAGCTTGAGGGAGAGGGGGAAGGGTGAGAGGAGGTGCCTGTATAACAATGTGAAAGGCCCCAGCAAGCCTGCAAATGAAGGAGTGCTCGACACCCAAGAGGGCGGCTGAGATGACTGCTCAGCAATGAGCAGCACCAAGGCTGCCAGAAAAAAAGAATAATTTAAAGAAAAGGTCAGTAGCACATGGCCATACTATAGTACCATTTCCTCCAAGTGTAAACAATTAGAAATCACAGAGCGTGGCAACAGCTCTAGGGAGCCATTTGTAAATGAATTGATGTCATCTCCAAGACTGTGTACTAGCATTTTATACTTCCAAGTGTTTTAGCCAAACCCACAAAAAAAATAGTTATGCAGTCAGACCACACAGGTATCAAAAGCAAAACTGAGCTACAAGTCATGGCAGTCAGCACTTCATTCTGAATTTATGAAACAGATTCATCTACAACGTCAGTCAGCTGGTTCCTAGAATTATTGTCTTTATTTTGATGGAAAGACTAATTCATCTCATGGGGCTGTAAGCTTACCATCAGAATATTTTTTGCACTCTGAGCCAGCAATTTAAGCCATCAAGATTTCTTGTCAAGGGCACAAAAAGGGCTGCATTTAAGATGTTGGTGCCCATAGGCAGGACTGGAGAGTGGTGGGGAGAGGCAATTTCTCCCTCAAGAGATCACAGAGCATGGTGCCTTCAAAATCCGGTGCCCTTGGCAGCTGCCTAGGTCTAAATACAAGGCTGGGACACAGTCATCTTCACTCTGAGCACTGCTTTGTTTGGCAGACAGGATACCCAATACACTCCTCCTCATGCTTTCAGATTAACCAGCTTGAATTTGCTGTCATTCCAACCAGCATTTATCTTGATTCCACTAGGCACACTACTTTTTGTACATAGCTATAGAACTCTTTGTCATTAAAGCTGTGGTTAGAGAGAAGATTATGCATGGTTTAAAACCAAAACCAAGGCCTGGTTATTTTCTTAGGCCTTTGGTTAGATCAATATGCGCAGTGGGATGTGGGAGGTTTAGAAGAATGGATTTGTTTGGTTAGTAGTATTTTGTTATTAGCCATATTGAAATTATATGTATCAGTATAATACATTTTAGGCTTTATTTTAGCATTGTGAACTGCTTTGATATTTAAATTTGAAAGGCGGTATAGTAAAGCATGTTAAACTAAACTAAGCTGTGCTTTCCGTTGCTGGCCCCGTCTGTGAGGACAGTTGATAAGCACCTGGGAACTGGGAGGCAGTAGGCCCGATAAGGCTGCATGCTGCTGAGGGGATGCAGCTGCTCAGTTGAATCTAACATGTCTATGACAAAAATAATCCAGTGTTTGATACTAATCCAAGAGTGAAGCCACCATCCTGAGAGGAGTCGGGCATGGCAGGACTGCAATGGGGCAACATTACCTCAGAATAAAGAGTTTCTCTCTACATTGTCATTACCTATACTGTATAACGCATTACAATACATAACTAAAAGAGAGAAAACAGTGTGGGGTGCAAATAATAATGGAGGCTAAAGCAGGGTTCCTAGGCGCCAGGGCACCATGGTGACCAGAAACCTGCACCTGGTGCCTGGGATTTTCTTGCTCCCCCTTACAAAAAAACGCGATCACAGACACAAAGACCACTGCTGTCTATCCACAGGGATCAGATCTCCTGCAAGCAACAGGAGGAGAAGGCCACAGTCACAGCCTAGATAATGACTGTCTGCTCAAAGGGACTCCATCTCCCGCAGGCAGAAGAAAACTGTGATCGTGGCAAAGACCTCTTCTGTCTGCCCACGGGAAGCCACATTCTCACAGACAAAAAAGGAGGGGAAGACTGCGAGGATCTTGATAAATTGGAAGACTGGGCATCCAAATGGCAGATGAAATTTAATGTGGACAAGTGCAAAGTTATGCACCTAGGAAAGAACAACCCAAACTATGGTTACACGATGCAAGGTTCCATATTGGAAACCACCACCCAGGAAAAAGATTTAGGTGTCATCGTGGATAACATGTTAAAACCCTCGGCCCAGAGTGCAGCGGCAGCCAAGAGAGCAAATAGAATGCTAGGTATCATAAGGAAAGGAATGGAAAATAAAACAAAGGATATTATCAGGCCTCTGTATCATTCCATGGTGCGACCGCACCTTGAATATTGTATGCAATTCTGGTCGCCGTATCTTAAAAAGGATATAGCATTATTGGAAAAAGGTACAGAGAAGAGCCACCAAAATGGTACAGGCGATGGAAGCATACTCCTATGAAGAGAGGCTAAAAATGTTAGGGCTCTTCAACCTGGAATAGAGATGGCTGAGGGGAGATATGATAGAGGTCTATAAAGTAATGAATGGAGTGGAAAGGGTAAACGTAGATTGACTGTTTACATCATCAGAATATAAAAAGACTAGGGGACATGCAATGAAGCTACAGGGTAACCTATTTAAGACTAATAACAGAAAATATTTTTTCCCCTTAATGTGTAATCAAACTCTAGAATTTGTTACCGGAGGATGTAGTAAATGTTGTCAGTGTAGCTGGGTTTAGAAAAGGTTTGGACAAGTTCCTGGATGAAAGGTCCATAAACCATTATTAAAGAGGACCCAGGAAATCCACTCCTTGCTCTAGTACATGCATTGTGGAACCTGTGTTTCTTTTTGGGAAACTGTTAAGTACTTGTGTCCTGGATTGGCTGTGTTGGATACTGGGCTTGATGGACCTTGGTCTGACTCAATATGGCATATCTTATGTTCTCCTGTTATTAAGTTCTTAACTTGAAACTATGCAAAATAGTCTCAAGCAGTGCCGAAGTGATGGAAGCATTCTCCTCAGAAGACCTGCTAAAACTTGAACTTGGACCTGAAAGTAGACATACCTCCTCTACAATGCAGTCTTGGTTTAGGCTGGGAGCTGAAGAAAGACACCTGTAATTTTCCAGGTCTCAACCCAAGAGAAACAGTATATTCGCTGAGGTATTCTGTAAACATTGAATAGCCTGTATGATCCTCTAGGGTTTGTGACCGCAGTCACTATACAAGGAAGTTCTTTAACAAATCTTTAAAATCAAGTACAAGCAAATGGCATGCTTCACTGCCTCAAATAAAGAGACAAAAATGGGAAGTGTGGAAAAATACCCTACAAATGCTTGAACAGATCCGCATTCCATGAACATAGATTTCTAAGTTCGTTAAGGCTGCCTGTTACAAAGAAATATGCGTCTTCTCAGTGCATCTGAAAAGGCAGTAGCTGCAGTGGCCTATATTAAGGTGAGGAGGAGGAGAAGGAAATTTAGGAGCAAGGTGATAAACCACACCGTAGAAATTCAATAGGAGACTTTATTGGAGTATCCAGAGGTCCCTCCCTACATGTCTGTGTTTTGGCAACAAAGCCTTCATCAGGGGCTTGGGACTCAACTAAAAACACAAGACATACATCAAAAATAAAAAGTATAATGAAAAATATATATATAAGCATCATTATAAAAAGACAAATGTAAAACTGAATAGCAGTGAAAGGACAAAAACGAATAAAAACAACATGCAGCTAAAACGCAATAACAAAGATATTATAATGGTAAAACAAGTGTGATACATTGGAACAATACACAAGATTGCATTAGAAGCTTGCATTAAAACCTTGTATAAAATGATCAGTATAATTCAAAACCAATATGGTGAACTACAGTGTTAATAGAATCATAATATTATAAACATGACATTCAAACCTGCATATAAGAAAGGAACCCACTTGCTTGGCGGTGAAGGACTCTCAATAACAGACACAACATGCCCATAGTAAAGATAAAAGAGCGGCCACAAGTAAGCATGAAAGGTAAAAAACGTAATAAATACCAAGGGGAGCCAAGGGACCCACAAAACAGTAGTACTCATAGATCAACTATCTACCCAGGGGAGGGGGGCTGAGAGGTGTGGGGTGTGGAAACACCGAATGTAACATAAGGAAAGGAAGGGAAATTATATGATATGTAGTATGAAAGATAGCAACATATTGTGGTGAAAAGCATAGTGGATAACAAGCACTCAAAACAATAATTACTATAGTGTAATTCGTAGAGTTGGGGACTGCCGTACTGTCGACGACGGACAGAAGTACTGTGAAGTGTATTAAGGAATGGATCCTATACTTAGTTAATGCATTAACTGTTGAAAAGAAATGGAAAGGAAAGGGAAAAGATATACCTTATGCAATATAGCCTGGATACAAGCAGCACATCCACTCGCAGTCTGGCGTGACTAATAAGATGAAACTAGTGTCCAGAAGCCATTTAAAGCTATGAATTCCTGCCAAAACCTGGTATCTAGTAGCCATAGCACCCACAGAGAGACTGTATGGAAGGGTATGGCAAACTAGGTAAAAAGAAATGGACAAAAAAAAAGTAAATAGACAAGTAAAAAAATCAAAATAAAAGATTACAGGTGGTCTTGGGATAAATCAGAGGCACAGAAGTGGTCTTGGGATAAATCAGAGGCATCATAGGTATAGGGCCCCGAGACGGATCGAAAACAATTACAGAGGTACAAAACCAAACCAGTAAGTGTTGTGCCGCATACCTAAGGTCTGTAAAATACAATAAAAAGCTTAAAACATCTGCTGGACCGAAACCAAAACTTTTGTACTATGTACCCGAGCTGCAAAAGGGGGGACATCCTTCCTGCAGTGTCAACAGGCACAGAAAAAGCATGACAGAAGACCAACCATGGAAAGAGATCTTTATTAAAGCTGTGAGGTCAACCCGACATGTGTTTCGGCCGGGAGGCCTTCCTCAGCGGTTAGTGACCTCTACAAATAAAGATAATATAAACGATTACAAATAGAAATCAATGGAACATAATAAGAATAAAAAACTTAAAAAATGAAAACCAATTAAAACCATAAAAACTAGTACAAACCATAAAAAAACAAATATAATAACTCATAACCGAAATAAGCAATCAATGCTCAACATGAAAAATTCTCAATACATATATAATGGTAACTTGTAAATCAATTAAATGCATAGCAAAGGACAGTAGGGAAGGACAATAACATGACATGCAGAATGTATATTATGTGAACAGTATACCCAATATGTTAAAGAAACTAGCCTCTCAAGACAATCTTAGACTTAATTACATAGAAGAATAAAGACAAGGAGAGGACAAACTGGTCAGCTAATACATTGGTATTTATAAATGTAATGAAGTGATACAAAATGACAGCATAAAATCACCTAATTATATCAAACTTGCAGCTCAGCTATATTAGAACCTAAAAAGCACATAATATAAATGTTTTAAAAAGGAGACACAAAACACTGTTAATGGCAAAACATCATATATGGTATAGAAAACTCATCATGGTGTAAGATAATATAAATGGTTACAAATAAAAATCAGTAGTGCATAAGAATAAAAATTAAAAATGAAAAACCAATTAAAACCATAAAAAAACAGTACAAACCATAAAAAACAAATAGAAATAAGCAATCAATGCTCAAAGTGAAAAATTCTCAACACATATACAGTATAATGGTAACTTGTAAATCAATTTACCTAACACTTCAAGATCCATGATAGCTCCGTGTACCATACTTATAGTTAATATAGTTAATAGAGAGACACTGCACGACAAGATTCACGACACTCTGGACCAGTTCTTAGGCCAAATTAACTCTCTGTATAACAATTCGCAACTTCAAGCACATTTTAGCAGGTAGGAGATTCCATATCTAGATGCCCTAACTAAGAAAGATACAGCAGGTTTCATTACTGACCTATACAGGAAACCAACCGACCGGAATCAGCTCCTTTATTATGAGAGCTTCCATAATGGTCCACTAAAAGACAGACAATCTCCCGGTCAGCCAGTTCCTCTGGATCAAGAGAAATCTGCTCACAACCTGACAACTTCAAAACACACAGGATACACGCTGCAGATTTATTAATAGGGGATATCCCAGCAAATGCATCCAGAAAGCATACGAAAGGGTCACTTCCTCCGATCATAACTCTCTGCTCAACAAGGCTACCATGAAATGCAATAATTATGTCATTTGCCCACTTCTCCAATTTGTCTAGAGACATCTCTATGATAGTCAGGAAAGAGTGGCACATCTTGGAAACTATTACTGTCTTTTCATGCAATCCATCACCATAGCCCATAGAAAGAATACCAAGCTAGCTGACCTATTAGTATCCTCAGCCCTGCCAACATGTTAATTTATACTGAAAGTGGTTGGACACTTTAAATATGGACACTGCTCTATTTGTGAGCATGTGTTAGTCATCAGGAATTTTTTTTGTCACCCCCAAACATAGAAAGAATATTTTTTGACCAGTTTTTACTAACTGTGGCACTGATTACGTGGCATATGCCATAATTTGCCCATGCAAACTCATCTATATTGGTAAAAACAAATCAGTGTCCACATCAGAACTGTTGAACACAGAAGCTGCTTGAAAAGAGGTTTGGAATCGAAACCGCTGGTTCAACACTAGCAAGAGAAAGACCACAAACTTTCAGATCTGAAATTTTTGGTCCTCAAAACGGCCCAGCGTAATAGGAGGTGCAAAGATCATGATAACACCTTATTCAGGTTGGAACAGAAGTATATTTTTTGGATGAAGTTCCTGCAACCTATTGGCCTCTACCAGGACACTGACTTCTCCCTTTGATCTTTTTTTTCATTCTTTTATCCTTTTTATCCCCCTTTTTAGTTTTTATTTTATTTTTACTGGTTTATCTTCTATACTTCATTTACATTTTTTTAAAATTTCTTTTTCATCAATTTTTCATTTATATTCACAGTTTTTTGCAGCAATGGATATGGATGGCACTACCATTGCTGGGCCTTCCATTTTTTCTTTTATGGTTCATCTGAGGTTATTCC
This sequence comes from Ichthyophis bannanicus, assembly GCA_033557465.1. Classification (NCBI taxonomy): domain Eukaryota; kingdom Metazoa; phylum Chordata; class Amphibia; order Gymnophiona; family Ichthyophiidae; genus Ichthyophis; species Ichthyophis bannanicus. The sequence continues at coordinate 157,824,160 of CM066043.1, read as the reverse complement.
CCTTCTTCCTCCTCCCTCTCTTTCCTTCTTTCCCACTCTTCCCTTCCCCCTCTTCTTTCCCTTTCTCCCATCCCTCTCCCCTTTTTCTTATCCCCCTTTTGTGTTTCCTACCTTATTTTAAATTATTTATTTTTGTATCCTTTAATATATCTTGTCTTTGATATACTTTTTATTTTTCTACTATTTACCCATTTTTTTACTAGTTTTTTAAAATTATTTTTTACTTTTTTCGTTATCCTGTCTGCCTTATGCTCAGTGACATGGATTTTAGGATGTTTTTTATATGTCTGTACGTGTTTGCAGATACCCAGTATCTCCGTAACATCAATTCCACCTGAAGATTTCAATGAAAAGGATCTCTACAAACAGCAATGGAGACAGGTTCAGAGCCTTGCCAACACATTCTGTAACTGCTGAAAAAGCGAATACCTTACAACCCTTCTCCCCAATCTAGAACCCCCCTCCTGCTGAATGGGGAGCAGAAGTAGGGGGGGGGGCGCTAAGGCTGGAGTGAAAAAAGCAGAGAAAGGCATCTCTTCCTGACTTTCCCTTTCTGTTGTTTCTTCTCTCAGGCAGCCTGCAAGTAAAAGGTAGGAGAGGAGCTGGCACCTAGAGAATTGCTAAAATCCGCAAGTCTTCAGAATGTTCCCAAATATGTGGGAAATCAGCACTAGCAGAGGGGCTGAGAACTTGTAAACTCACTCTTTCTATCCCTGCTCCTGCTCAATGTATAGTTTAAAGAATTGCATTTTCTCCAACCCTACAATGCCTCCACATCCTGGGCCCCTAACATTTTTTGACTGGTGGTGCATAGTATGCATTTTAATGTTGAGAGTGCAAAATGGTAGAAACCATTATAAAGAACAAAACTACAGAATATATAAATAGTCATAGTTTAATGGGATAAAGCCAACATGAATTTAGCCAAAGAAAATCTCGTCTCACTAATCTGTTACATTTTTTGGAAGGTGTGAATAAACAGGTAGATAATGTGAGCCGATTGATATACTATATCTCGATTTTCGGAAAGCCTTTGACAAAGTCCCTCATGACAGAATCTTGGGGAAATTAAAAAGCCATGGGATAGGAAGCAATGTACTATTGTGGGTTAGGAACTGGTTGAAAGATAGAAAAACAGAGAATAGGACTAAATAGACAATTTTCTCAATGGAGAATGGTGAATAATGGAGAACTACAGGGATTTGTGCTGGACCCGCTGCTTTTTAACACATTTATAAATGAACCAGAAATGGGAACAATTAGGAGGTGATCTAATTTGTGAATGACACAAAATTATTCAAAGTCCATTATTCAAATTATTCAAATTATTCAAAATTATTTAATTATTCAATTATTCAAATTATTCAAGTCCATAACAGGAGAGCCTGTCTCAGCCCACCCTCCAATGCCTCAACCTCAGGACTATGCAGATTATTTACAATCGAAGATGATCAAGACCAACACAAACATAGGCACCAATAACCCCTCCACACCATCTAAAACATCTCAAACAACTCCTCTATGCAACTTCACCGCAGTATCCACTAAAGAGGTTGAAAACATTGTTGCCTCTGTTAACCCCAGCTCTGCACCTAATGACCCCTGTCCAGCCAGCTGGATCAAAGAGCTTCGCCATGACATAAGCAACATCCTGGCTAACATACTGAACCAGTCCTTTATCACTGGATCATTCCCGCAGAGTCTCAAAAGCACCTCTATCAAGCCCCTACTAAAAAACAACAAACTAGACCCTTCGAAAGTAGAATCCTTTAGACCAATATCGAGCATCCCACAGCTTGCTAAGATCATCGAAAAAGCCGCTCAACAACAAATCCAGCAACATATCGACACCCAAGCACCGTTGGATCCTGTCCAACACGGATTCAGGGAAGCACACGGAGTAGACACTGTCCTCACAACCCTGTTCAACGATCTGATCACAGGAATCAACAACATACAACAAGGCTTTGTCCTCATCTTCCTGGACATATCTGCCGCCTTCGACTCGGTGAGCCATGACATACTTATACAACGCCTAAAAGAAAAGGGGATCCAAAGCACAGCGCTAAAATGGTGTGAATCCTACTTATCTAATAGGTGGCAACAAGTCAAGGTTGGCCAAACATCTTCCAAACCATTTCTGCAAACACAGGGAGTTCCCCAAGGATCGTCCTTATCATCCCTGATGTTCAACATTTATATGCAGCCGATATGTGACTTGATTCGATCCTTCAACGTAAAGTGCCTGGCATACGCTGATGACATCCTCCTTTACATGCCGTTCTTGATAGACCAACCAGTGCTCTCCCCAATCATCAACTGCTTCGAAGCAGTAGCCAATTGGCTATTATCACAAAACTCACGGATCAATCACAATAAAACAGATGTCCTATTTGTCACAAAGAACCTCAAATTCATACCTCCTTCATCACTACGTGTCAACAATGTAGAGTTGAAGTCCAAATCCACAATCCGTTACCTCGGCATCACCCTGGACCAGCACCTGAGCATGACAACGCATATCAAAAACATCACAAAGGCAATATACCATAAAATCAGAACTCTACGCCACCTTCGACACTTACTGGACTTCACAGACTATCGGACAACCTTCCAGGCACTAGTCCTTCCACATGTCGATTTTGCAAACATCATCCTGCACGGCCTCCCACAATCAACTTTAAACCCCCTCCGCTTAGCCTTGAATGCAGCCGCAAGAGTCCTCTCCGGATCGTCAAGATCCGACCACATAACACCCATCATGAAAGAATTGCATTGGCTACCTCTACATGCCAGGCTCCAATACAAATCATTGGTCCTCACTTTCAAAGCCCTAAATAACTACCCCCCTACACCAATCAGCAAACTAATTCATGGCACCCCAGAAAACAGAAACAGAAGATCTACTGCACGGAACACATTAGCAGTCCCTAAGTTAATGACTAAGTGCACAAAAGCTACCTCCAACAGAGCCTTCTCATTATTTGCCCCGTCAAACTGGAATGCACTCCCCCATGAAATCCGTGGAATAAAAAGCCTCATCCTATTTAGAAAAGCCATAAAGCTCCACCTGTTCACAAAATGCTACTCAGAAACCTCCAGCGATAGAAGCACAACTAACAACCTGCAAACTTCCCCCACACACCAGTCGCCCCTGCACGTCAACACCACAAATAATAGGTAGTCCCCCAAACCCTACCAACCTTCACAAAACTAATGCAACACCCAGTTACATTAGAGCATTGTACATAGTTTGAGTTAATATGTATTTAGTTTCCCCGTTTTCTCCCCCATGTTCAATTCCCTGTTATTTGTAAACTCAATGTTATTTGTATACATTGCAGTATTCTTGTTCGATGTACACCGCGCTGATTTTAATAGCGCGGTATAGAAGAAAATGTTAAATAAATAAATAAATAAATAAATAAAGTTGTTAAAACACAACAGAGAAGATTGTGAAAAACTGCAAGAGGACTTTGAGAAACTGGGTGACTGAGCATCCAAATTGTAATGAAGCTACAGGGTAAACTATTTAAGACAAATAAGAGAAAATATTTCTTCACTCAACGTGTAATCAAACTCTGGAATCTGTTACCGGAGGATGTAGTAAGGGCTGTTAGTATAGCTGGGTTTAAAAAAGGTTTGGACAAGTTCCTGGAGGAAAGGTCCATAAACCACTATTAAAAAGGGACCCAGGATATCAATGCTTGACCTAGTACAAGCACTGCAGAACCTGTGTCTTTTGGGGAAACTGCTAGGTACGTATGACCTAGATTGGCCACTGTTGGAAACAGGATACTGGGCTTGATGGACCTCGGTCTGACCCAGTATGGCATTTCTTATGTTCTTATGTTCTTAAATGGCAGATTAAATTTAATGTGGATAAGTGCAAAGTTATGTATTTAAGGAAGAACAACCGAAAATTACAGTTATACAATGCAACATTCCACATTAGGAATCACCAACCAAGAAAAGGATCTGAGTGTCATTATGGATAATACATTGAAACCTCAGTATGCAGAGGTGGCCAAGAAAGCAAATAGAATGGTAGGAATCATAAGGAAAGGAATGGAGAATAAAACAAAGTATATTATAATGCTTCTGTATCGCTTCACAGTATGACTGGACGACAAATATGGTACAGTTCTGGTTGCTCTAACTTAAAAAGGATATGGTGACATTTTACTTAACATTTAATGTCTTTTCCTTGAGTCCTACTAGACCAGTCCAGACAAGTGAGTTGTCTTCCCCTACCAACAGATTGGTGTAGACAAAGAACGAATGAAAAGCCCAAGTGTCAATGATATCACTCCTATGCCTCCATTTGCTTCAGCCACCAGAGGTCCCTTCAGTATTTGTCCCAAAGTATATGGGAGAAACATGGCACACCTTACACAACCTCTATTGTGGGGGCAACAATGAGTAATCAACAGCAGAGAACTACATACAGGAAAGCCTAAACAGAAGGCTGTCAGTAGTTGAACCTGCAGAGCCAAGTATACAAATCATAGCAGACACAAGAGTACTGCAGCAGATGAACAGATAAAATAGCTTCAGAGGCAGGCCCTGGACTGTTCTAGCAAGACTCAAGGAAAAGACATTAACTAGTAAGTAAAATGTTACCTTCCATATCGTCCTGCTAGACCAGTCCAGACAAGTGGGATATACCAAAGCTGCAACTCCACCGGGTAGGAAGAAGACACAGGAGTTCGCAAAGCCCTTGAGCCAAAGGCCATCACTGCCCATGCATGGACATCCAAGCAGTAATGCTTGGCAAAAATGGAAAATGATGCCCACGTTGCTGCCCGACAAATGTCTGCAAGGGCTACTGGGCCCAATCTGCCTATGAGGATGCTTGGGCAGAATGGGTTCACAAACCCTCTAGAACTGGCTGGTTCTGCAACAAATATGCCGAGGCAATGATCTCCTTAATCCAGCTTGGTTATAGAGGCAAGCATAGAGACATGGTACACAGAAAACAATGATTGGAGTATAGATATGCTAGGCTATATTCTAATTCAAGAAAGAAAGTGGAGGAGAAGTAGCACTATTCATAAAAAATAATATTAAAGATACAGAATTGCAGAGCTTATGACTGAAGAGTGAGGTGCTGTGAGTAGACTGGAAAGAGGGTGCTGAAAATCTATTTATATTGGTTTGATATACAGATCTCCCTTGCAGGCAGAAGAAATAGAGATTTAATTTAAGACATTCACAATATTGCTATGAAAGGGAAGTACTATTAGTAAGAGAATTCAATTTGCCAGGTGTTGATTGGGATATCCCAACTGCAATGTCATCTAGAATTAGAGAGATCCTGGATTCTTTACAGAGAGAACTGTTCTGACAACTTGTAATGGAATTTATGTGGGAATGGACAACGCTGGACTTCATGCTTGCAAATGGTGGGAGTATTTATGATGTAGCGGATGATCAACCGGTATGCTGAGATCACCAGATAGGGAACTTCAATATTAGAACATTGGTGGAGATTGTTTATTGAGAAGCGAGGGTCCTTGACTTCAGGAAAAGTCCTCAAACTCTCTAGGTGTGAACACAGACATAAAACTCAACCAGTCCCATAAGTGTTGGAGCCGACATGCCACATTATAAAGATACAAATCTAGACGCCCAATCCCCCCTTCTTCCAGTTTTCTCGTAAGTGGGTCATGACCGCAAGTGCGGACCTTCCCTGCCATACAAACTGGCGCACCTCTCATTCTAGCAGAGTGATGTCTCGGTGGAGGAGCCTGTAGCACATACGAAAGCTTTGGGAGGGTCTGTAGCACGTACGAAAGCATTGGGGACAGAGTAATCTGAAATGCCACAAATTTCCCCAGCATGGACAGAGGTAACGGACCCAAATCCCACATCTTGGACTTCAGATGTGCCAACAGAGCACTATAATTTAATTTATACAACCTGGAAGACCTAGGCAGCTGAATGCCCAAATAAGTGAAAACCTCCCCTGTCCTCACAAGGGGAACCCCTGGCCTCACTCACAACAGAGCCTGTCAAAGACGTCCAGTGCCTCCAACATATCCATATTCGATTTTAAACCAGCTCTCTCTCCATATCACCGAAACTCCTCTAGGAGAGAGGGGAAGAGACTGCTGTGTAGATCCCAGATGTACTAGTAGGTCATCTGCAAATGCTCCACTTTGAACTCACTCTTCCCCATTACCATGCCCCCTACCTCTGCATTGTTGATCAGTCACTGCAGTAAAGGGCCCAATGATAAAGCAAACAGGAGAGGCAAGAGGGGATATTCCTGCCGTGTACCCCACAGTAAGTTGAAGCCTCTGACATGGTCCCATTGACCAGCATTGCAACTTTCAGGTGTGAGTGTAATAGGTGGACCATCCACATAAAAACGTCTCCGAAACTGTACTCCGGCAAGACAGCAAATAAATAATCCCAACCAACCCAGTCAAAAGCCTTCTCCGCATCAAAGCTAGTAAGCAAGGAAGGCTGTTGATGTTCATGAACTCGCCACAGGTTACTTGCCACATAACGCCCCCGAACAAACCCCACTTGACACTTTTGCACTAAGTCAGGAAAGCAGGAGTGCCAGCCAGTCCGCCATGATTTACGCCAAAACCTTAAGATGAAAATTAATCAATGAAATGGGCCTATAGGAGGCTCCTCTCAGTGAATCCTTGCCAGGTTTCAGGATGAGATCAGCACTCTGGAAAAACTGGCCCTATGCAACACGATGTTGGTACATTTCTACCATAGGCGATAATAAGTGGTCCTAAAACAGCTTATAAAACTCCACACTATACCCACCAGGGCCCAGTGCCTTGCAACAGGGGAATGTTGTAGAACCCTGTGCACCTCTTCCTCCGATACTGGGACTCCCAACAAAGCTGCTTGTTGTTCTGTTATTCAGGGCAATTTCACCCCCCCCCCCCCCCGCAGGTATGAGGCAATTCATGAAGGGGAAACTGTTCCTGTATACAGGGTCTGATAGAACTCTCAGAAGACCTCCCTTATGTCTTCATGGCGCCAGTATAGGATGCTTTGTGGATCCCGCAGACCGGCCACATGGTTGGGGCCCCAGGCCCCCCTCAAACAATGAGCCAGCAGTTTCCCACTCCAGTCCCCATACTGATACAGTTGAAATTTATAATAGGACAACTACGTTTTTGTCCTCTGATGTGGCATCTCATTCAAGGTCGCTTGGGCTTTGAGGAAATGGGTTCTAATTTACAGGTAACGGGGAATGTCCATACCTTCTCCTATTCAACGCCACCTGGAGCTCCAGTCGGAGCATCCGAGCATTCAACATTTTATGTTGCCTAGCTGCACAGGCAATAATGTCCCCCCACAGCACCACTTTTTCCATCTCCCAAAACAATTCGGGCTCATCCACATGCTGAGAATTCAGTGACGTGAAATCCACCCACTTCTCCAGCAGTTTGCCTTCTAACTGCTTGTTTCCATAAAGCTCCAAGGGGAACCACCATACCCTCACCCCCGAGTTCAGGGCTTGCCACACGAGATCCAGCCATACCACTGCATGGTCCGAAATCTCACTGGGGCCAATGGCCGCTCCGTCCACCTGGTCAAACAAGGGTCCTGAAAGAAGCAAATAATCAATCCTGGCACTCGCCCCGTGTTCCCGCAAGATGTGCGTGTAATCCTGGTCAGTGAGACATAACACCCTCCACACATCCATAAGATACAGCGAGCTTTAAAGCACTGGAGGATACGAATGACCCCACTGCGACCACCCACACCTCCTTGGGACGTATCAACCAGGAGGTCCAAGACACTATTCCCATACTCACCTATGATAAGATGGTCCTTTGGAAACTGTTCCAGGGTAGAGACCACCATTGCAAAAAAACCCCTGTGAATCCAATGTATTGGGGGCCATACCAATTACAAAACACCACTGGACTCCCCTGGAGAGCCCCGCTCAAGATAACATAGCGGCCCCCCGGGTCAGATATCACTTTAGTGCAGTCAAGACTAATCTTCTTGATGATCAGGATTACCACCATTCCCTTGGCACCATAAACCTGCCCCACCAACTCCCTCCGCAACTTTCAATGCTTCACCACATCTTGGTGGGTTTCCTACAAAAAAGCCATTTCACAACGCTGGCGAGCTAACGCCTTCAGGACCTTAAGATGCTTAATGAACAAGCCCAGTCCACATACATGCCACGATATGACTCTCGGCCCACATCCCAAATCACAGGGCCTATTAACAGACTGATCCACCCACAGCCATAGAGGGAACCCCCCCCCCCAGCCTAGAGCCCCCTAGCTCTCAATTGGAAAGCCTGCCCAACAAACCACCTCTAGTTCCATACATATCTATTTCCTCACCCTCCATGTCTCCCTCACCCACACCACCCCCTCTCCCCCCAAAGCAACCTCCTCAGACCACATCACTTGGATTATGCACTAATGTGATGAGCACTCCCCCCCCCAAATGTATACAACCCATCTCACCTTGAGCCTCACTCCACTACAGTCAAAATGCCACTCAAAATAGTCCAACTCCAGTATCCCCGACCCCACCCCACCCCACACAGCCAACCCCAACATACAACACCAGACCTACACTCACCCTCTACAGCCCCATCCATACACCCCTCCACCCCAAAGCACCCTCAAAGCACAATAAAGGCAAAACAAAACTCCTAGGTAATGAGGAACTCGCTCTCCTGGGTCTCACACCCCAGAATGACCAAAAGGAGTTTCTCCAAGATGCTGCTAGCAGGTAACCACATTCTCCAGCCAACTCTGGTTGGTCCTCCACAGAGTCCTGTAGTGAGAAACAGTCTGCTCCCCAGACCAGGGACCCAAGGGCCCAGTCAAGCACATCCAGAGTCCACAAGTTGTCCTTTCAGAGTCCTTGCTGTCTTCAAGCCCCTCGATGGCCAGCTGCTCTCTCCCCTATCTCTAGTGGCCTCTAGAGTCATTGCCGCTGCCAGCCATGGGAACCCAAGGCTGCCCGCAGCATACAGGCCATGCATCACAGTAACATCCACAGTCCAGTTTTCAACATGCCTTAGCTCCAGCACTAAACGATACCAAGATCTACATCCTCGAATACCTTGCAGTCCCACTGTGGAAGATGCGCAAAAGCACTGGGTACTGCACAACAAATTTGATTTTTGCTGCCACCAGCTGCTGACATATCCCAGCATGGGCCCTCCACCACTGGCTGAATTGCTACAAGTAGTCCTGAAAGATATTAATTCGGTGTCCTTCATGCCCTGTCCATGGACCCCTCGCAGCAACTTATCCTTCTGAACACAGTTGAGGAAACAGGCCAAGACCACACATGGACAGCGATTACCAGCCGAGTAGGGCCCACCTGGTGAGTCCGTTCTATCACCGGCTTCCCACAGTCTTCCTTTAGTGCCAGCATAGCTGGGAGCAGTGTATCCAGAAAGCCTCGGATCTCAATGTCCTTAATAGACTCAGGGATACCCACGAAGCATAAATGGAAAATATAAGTTACCACAACTATATCATCCAATTTTTCAGCATGTTTTACCATTTCAGCCTTGGAGTAACTGAATCTCTTGGGTGGCGCTAGCCACAGCACACTCTGCCTGGGAGAAGTGCTGCTTTGCCTTTTGTAACTGCCTTCCAAAGCCCTCAAATGCACGGGTCATGACTCCAATCACCAAACTGAAGCACCCTGCAAGTGTACTCACCACTGCTATGGTCACTTTGTCCACAAGCGCTGTCTGAGAGGAAGATCCCAGGGAAGTTGGGGCATCCGCCATTTTGTAGGCCACAGGCGCCGACTTCACCTTTTTGCTCTGTGTGATCTTTGTGCCTCCCAGCCATATGAACCTCACTGGGCAGCAGGAGCAACAAAAGAAGCCTTCCCCATCAAAACAGTGAGGCTGAAGAGACTGAGGTACTGCCAAAAATGTACTCAATAGGGAGGGAAGCACTGGGACGAGAGCAGCACACATCCGCCCCTGGTCGGCACATCACGTGATCCTTTTGAAATTCATAGTTTTTATGGATGGGCAGATTGGATAGGTCATACGTTTTTTATCTGCTGTCATTTTGTGCTTCTCTCTCCTAGTCTAACCCTTTAAGTCTCTTCACCCATTCTAAGTGCAAACCCCACCTCAGCCCCGCCCCCAAGATTGCCTCCTTGCATACACGCAGGCTTTACCTACACATTGGATAGGATATTTTGTAAAAGCTCATTTTTGCTTTGGAAATTATCTTAATAATCGCATAGGCTGCTTCAACTAATTAACACAAAAACAGCCTTACACAATGCATGTACATTTTTAATTAAAGATTTATTAATGCAACTCATTGTTCAGCAACCTTGTTATTTAGGAACTTTCAGAAATGGTTTCGGTCAAAGAAATAGAACGGAGTATTTGAGCATTTAATCAAAATGCTTTGAGGGATATTCAGAAAACTTTCAGCTCTGAAGGCAATTACTTCTTGTTGTAGCTGCAGAAACACTTTGCACTTGCTTACTAACATCGGGGGACAACCATATCCCCTGACCCACAAAAGAAAAAAGTCTCATCACTGCTTCTTTTGTCGGTTTCAAAGACAAATGGAGCTAAGAGACTGGTATGAGTAGCTCCTTCTCTAAAATCTCTCGGGAATACAGTTAAGGCCAAGCTATCCATAAAAACCTGGGACTGGTCTAAGCTGCAGAGGGCACATAGGTTATCAAGACACTCTGTGCATATGTTTTGCCTATAAAAGCAACCAGTATAACCAAATAGCACATGGGAGATCTAAGAGATAGCTATATTTCTTCCATTCTAAATCATCTGCTATTTTCCATTATGCATCTCCGTCTTCTCATATGGAAACAATATAGACAATGCATTTTTGTTATAGAAAGGTACTGAGCATCAATGGGGTAATTTATGAAGTTATTTTCATGCATTTGTGAGCGCATATGCACATAAAAGGTCTTTTATAAAATGCTGACTGACTTAAATGTATGTGCTTTATCAAGGAGGCCTTGACTTTGCCAGTAGGCATAGCCAAGAGGACAATTTGGGAAGAGCACGGGACAGAGTTTGCAACTATAAAATTCTTCCACAATGAATATACTTGGGAAAATTTACACCTGCTCTCAAGGTGCAATTGCTGCCACTTACACTAGAATTTTATAAAGACACATATGGGTAGCACGCATTTTTGATGCCACACTACAAAGTAGCACAAGGCCCTACACTAAAATATCCGCACTACCCGGACAGTGCTCATCTGGGTGGTGCCCGGGAGGGTCGTGGGTGTTTCCACTGCAGTGCTGCTAACACAGGCTTAAGGCAGTGCTGCTAACACGGGCTCCCCACAGCGGTATTAACGCGGCAGACTGTCCCCAACTCTTTGCATCTAGCGTAGTGCTCTGCATTAGTAATGCGGCCGAAACCTATTTTACTAATATGGGGCTTAGTAAAATGCCCCAAAAGGTGTCTATGTATGCATGTGGCCGTTATAAAATTACCCTCCAAGGGGATTAATTTTTATAGCATCATTTTAGCGCATATATGGAACTATGCTTAAGTAAAATGGCTCTTACAAAATGGCAGCAGGCGTAAAGTATATATGATGGCATGCATGCACACACTTCTACAGCAGGTGTTGCCAGGGGCCTGGGTGGAGTCAGACAGTTTGTGTATAGATTATAAAATATGTTAAATCTACATGCATACTTGCTTATTCTATGGATGGACACTTTCATCTGCTCTTGAGCAGACGTAATGTTTGTGCTATCCCTGTAGATTTATGGTTTATGGTATATTTGCATTTAATATACTGCCTCTCAACTTAAGTTTACAATCAAAAATATTACATAAGGAAACGAAAGGGAACTACAATTAATGATAGAAAAGGGAAGAAGAGATCACAGATGTCATCTTGTTGGCCCGGTTGTCACACTACCGACAGTACATGCTCAAAAGCCAACCAAACAAATGAGTTTTCAGACCTGCCTTAAAGATCTTACAAGAAGGCTTGGTCCGTAAACTGGGAGGGGAGGGAGGGAGCATTTCAGGGAGTAAGAGAAATGGGAACAGTTGGGGGATGTAGAAAACAGTGGGCAAAACTGAAAGGGGATATTTTAAGGGCAACCAACCTTTTTGTTAGAAAGGTAAATAAAGGGAAAAGGAAAAGGAGGTCGCTATGGTTCTCAAAAAAGGTAGCTGAAAAGGTGAAGAAAAAGAGGAAGGCCTTCATGAAATACAAGAGATCACAGAGAGAGGAAGACAGGCATCTATATTTGGAAAAACTTAGAGAGGCTGGCAAAGTAGTCAAGAAAGCAAAGATATAAAAAGAAGAAGAAATAGCCAATGCAATAAAATGGGGGGATAAGATATTTTTCAGATATGTTAGTGAGAGGAGGAAGGGCAAAAGTGGCATTGTCAGACTCAAAGGTGAAGGGGAGGAATATGTAGAAGCTGAGGAGGATAAAGCGGAATTGTGTAACAAATATTTCTGTTCTATGTTCACAGATGAAGGGCCGGGAGCAGGACCTCAGAGAACATCCATAAACAGGAACAAATGTGAGGGGCATCTCAAATGATTTTCAGAGGACTGTGTTCATGAGGAACTAACTAAACTAAAAGCGGACAAAGCAATGGGACTAGATGGGATACATCCGAGAATACTGAAGGAACTTGGGGACGTTCTAGCAGCTCCACTGACTGACCTTTTCAATGCCTCTTTGGAGTCGGGAGTGGTGCCAGAGGATTGGAAAGAGGCACATGCGGTCCCTTTACACCAAAGCGGAAGTAAGGATGTGGTTGAAAACTACAGGCTGGTTAGTTTAACCTCAGTGGTGAGTAAATTATTGGAAATACTGCTGAAAGAGAAAATAGTAAGGTTTCTGTAGTCAAACAGATAACCGGATCTGAGGCAGCATGGATTCACCAGGGGCAGGTATTGTCAGACAAATCTGATTGATTTCTTTGACTGGGTGACCAGGGAGTTGGACCGAGGGAGAGCCCTACATGTGGTGTATTTAGATTTCAGTAAAGCATTTGACACTGTTCCACACCGGTGACTTAAATAAACTGAGCAACCTAGGGATGGACCCTAAAGTTACTGTTTGGGTTAGAAATTGATTGAGTGGGAAGTGACAAAGGGTACATGTAAATGGAGTTCACTCTGAGGTGAAGGAGGTTACCAGTGGTGTGCCGCAGGGATCTGTCCTTGGTCTGATTCTTTTTAACATCTTTGTTAGTGATGTTGTAGAAGGGCTGTCAGGTAAGGTTTGTCTCTTTGCGGATGATACCGAAATTTGCAACAGAGCAGACACCCCGGAAGGTGTAGATAACATGAGGAGGGATCTAGCTAAGCTTGAAGAATGATCTAGAATTTGGCAGCTGAGATTTAATGCTGAAAAATGTAGGGTCATGCATTTGGGCTGCAACAATCCAAGGGAGCAGTACAGCATAGGGGGTGACGTACATTTGTTCACGAAAGCAGAAAAGGACCTAGGCATAATTGTGTCCAACGATCTCAAAGTAGCTAATAGATAGAAAAGGTGACGGCAAAAGCTAGAAGGATGCTTGGGTGCATAGGGAGAGGAATGGCCAGCAGAAGAAAGGAGGTGATAGTGCCTCTGTATAAGTCTTTGGTGCGACCTCATTTGGAGTATTGTGTGCAAGTCTGGTGACCACACCTTCAAAAGGATATAAACAGGTTGCAGTCGGTGCAGAGAGTGGCTACTAAAATGGCTAGTGGTCTTCGTTATAAAGCAGATGACGACAGACCTAAGGACCTTAATTTGTATACTTTAGAGAAAGGCGGGACAGAGGTGATATTATTGAGATGTTTAAATACCTCCGTGGCCTAAATGCACAGGAAGAGAGCCTCTTTCGATTAAAACAAGCTCTGCTACAAGGGGACATGGGATGAGGGTGAAAGGAGATAGATTCAGGAGTGATATGAGAAATATTTCTTTACGGAAAGAGTGGTGGATCCATGGAATAGTCTCCATGTGGAGGTGGTAGAGATGAGGACAGTACCTAAATTCAAAAAAGCATGGGACAAACACAGAGGATCTCTAAAGGAAAAAAAGAGGACTCTTGTAGTGGGCGATATGGAAGGGCAAACTGAATAGGCCATGTGGTCTTTTTTCTGCTGTCATGTTTCTGTGTTTCTAATATGAGAATTTTGTAGCAAATGTGATAAAGAACTGGAAGCCAATGCTGTTGTAATAGAAGGGGAGTAACATTTTATAAAAGGCATGTAGTTGGCTTGTCTGTTTTAACAAAATAGGTACTCTGTTACAAAACTTACCCTCCAACTACAAGGTATAATGCTGTTTTAATGGAATTGCAATGCTGGATCATTAGAAATGTGGCAGATGTAACATCTGCAAAATTACTTTTCAAATTAAAGAGCTCCAGAACCTAAATGACGAGAAATGTTTAGACACTCGTTTTATTACCATCTGTACTTCTGAATATGTGATCAATGCCAGAAGTATCCAACCCGAGGTCCATGAGACTATCACAAAAGGTTCTCTAGACTTTTACACGTAGGAATATCAAAATGTAGCTGCTAAGAAAAAGAAAAAAGTTGTATTTGAAGACCTCTGCTCTAAGGCTGCTGTGCCTATTCCCATGATTCTCAAGCTGAGCGAAAAATGGAACTACACGGAGCCGAAATCTATGCAGTGTGCACCCGACTGCTGCTACGGGAGCTCTGAAGCCTCTGAGAGGAGGCAAGAGTATGCAGGCACATGCCACCATGAGGAGCCTGAATCATTATGGACAGAAGGTGAAGATGACAGACAGTAGGTAGGAAGGACAGGACTGTACACCGTCATGAGGAGGAAAACTGTGCTGCTACCAGAACCTTCTTCAGCTGCTGCTCCATATGGCTGGAGGAGGCAAACAGGGCGATAACCCTGAGCAGCATGTGTTCTGGCTGCTCTAATGACTTGAAAGACATGGAGAAAAGCTGCCACAGTATGGCTGTGGTGGTGGCATAAAAGAAGGCAGAAGAAGCAATGATGGATAGAGGGCAGGAGAGAGGAGTAGCACAGAATGGAAACCACAGGACAGGGCCAAGAGGTGATGATAGGAGGGACAGAAATGGGGAAAGAGTCCATTGGGGAGATAGCACGTGATCGGGAAGATGTCATGAATAGGGGGAAATAGGGCAGGGGGATGGCGCTCAAGACAGCACCTGCGGAGTCAGCACTCAGAAAAAGGCCATGGGGTGGAGTGGGTGGGAATGCAGAAGATTGGAAGTGTAGAAGGAGCAACGAAGGAGCACAGGGCATCAGTGAAGGCGCCTAGAAAAGGGTTATCAATAGGTAGCACTTAGGAAAGAGCATGGGAGAGGGAAGAATAGTAAGCAAAGAATCAGGGAATTACTACTGCTCCTCCTACTAATTTGTATAGCACGACAAGACGTACGCAGCGCTGTACATATACAGATGAGAGACAGTCCCTCCTCAACAGAGTTTACAATCTAAGCAAGACAAACACAAACAGGGGAGTAGAGATGATCCTAACAAAACATGAGCGGTTAAAAAGAGTAAAAGGGAGTACAGAGGAGAGAGAGCAGTTGAAAAAGAACTTGAGAAGGGACCAAGAGTGGTGGAAAGAGGACAAGAGTAGGGCCCTCAGGATGTTACCATAGGGGAAGGCAAGAGGAAAGAAACTAGATAAGGGTCTAGGAGTAGGAGGAAGCAGGATGGTGGAAAGGTCTTCATGAGGGGATCATAGGGGTAGAGCAGTAGTAGGGTTACGAGATTTTTGGACAGCAAATCTGGAACACCTGGGCAGGCCTGAGCTGGGCTGGGGAGAAACAGGGGTCCTGCTTCCTCCATATATTTTGAAATAACCAGGCTAAGTAGCATTCAGTAATTTCAAAAGATTTAAAAAAAAAACCTATAGAAACATAGAAACATGACGACAGAAAAAGATCACATGGCCTATCTAGTCTGTCCTTCCATATCAACAACTACAACAGTCCACTTTTTACCTTTAGAGATCCTCTGTGTTGGTCCCATGCTTTTTTGAATTCAGTTACTGTCCTCATCTCTACCACCTCCACTGGGAGACTATTCCATGGATCCACTACTCTTTCCGTAAAGAAATATTTCCGCATATCACTCCTGAATCTATCTCCCTTCACCCTCATCCCATGTCCCCTCGTAGCAGAACTTGCTTTCAATTGAAAGAGGCTCTCTCCCTGAACATTTATGCCACGGAGGTATTTAAACATCTTAATCATATCACCTCTATCCCGCCTTTCCTCTAAGGTGTACATATTAAGTTCCTTAAGTCTGTCCTCATATGCTTTATAATGAAGCCCACTAATCATTTTAGTAGCCACCCTCTGCATCGACTCCATCCTGTTCTCATCCTTTTGAAGGTGCAGTCTCCAGAATTGCACACTACAAATGAGGTTGCACCAAAGACTTATACACAGGCATTATCACCTCCTTTTTTCTGCTAGCCATTCCTCTCCGTATGCACCCAAGCATCCTTCTAGCTTTTGCCGTCGCCTTTTCTACCTGTTTAGCTACTTTAAGATCATCAGACACAACCACGCCTAGGTCCCACTCTTCTTTAGTGGACAAAAGTACTTCACCTCCTATACTGTATTGCTCCCTTGGATTGCTGCAGCCCAAATGCATGACCTTACATTTTTTAACATTAAATCCCAGCTGCCAAATTCTAGACCATTCTTCAAGCTTAGCTAGATCCCTCCTCATGTTATCTACACCTTCCTGGGTGTCTACTCTATTGCAGATTTTGGTATCATCCGCAAAGAGGCAAACCTTACCCGACAGCTCTTCCGCTATATCACTAACAAAGATGTTAAAAAGAATCGGACCAAGGACAGATCCCTGGGGCACACCACTGGTAACATCCTTCTCCTCAGAGTGAGCTCCATTTACTTGTACTCTTTGTCGCCTCCCACCCAACCAATTTCTAACCCAAGCAGTAACTTTAGGGTCCATCCCTAGGGTGCTCAGTTTGTTTATAAGTCACCTGTGAGGAACAGTGTCAAAGGCTTTACTGAAATCTAAATACACCACATCTAGAGCTCTCCCTCGGTCCAACTCCCTGGTCACCCAGTCAAAGAAATCAGATTTGTCTGACAAGACCTGCCTCTGATGAATCCATGCTGCCTCGGATCCTGTAATCCGCTGGACTCCAGAAACCTCACTATTTTCTCTTTCAGCAGCGTTTCCAATAATTTACTCACCACCGAAGTTAAACTAACCGGCCTGTAGTTTTCAACCACATCCTTACTTCCGCTTTTGTGTAAAGGCACCACATGAGCCTCTCTCCAGTCCTTTGGCACCACTCCCGACTCCAACGAGGCATTGAAAAGGTCAGTCAGTGGAGCTGCTAGAACGTCCCCAAGTTCCCTCAGTATTCTAGGGTGTATGCCATCCGGTCCCATCGCTTTGTTTACTTTAAGTTGAGCTAGTTTCTCACGAACACAGTCTTCTGAAAATTGTTCAAGATGTCCCTCGCTTCTGTTCCTATTTGTGGGTGTTTTCTGAGGTCCTGCTCCTGGTTCTTCATCTGTGAACACAGAACAAAAATATTTGTTAAGCAATTCCGCTTTATCCTTATCAGCTTTTACATATTCCCCCCCTGCACCCTTGAGTCTGACAATACCACTCTTGCCCTTCCTCTTCTCACTAATATATCTGAAAAATGTCTTATCCCCCCATTTTATTGCATTGGCTATTTCCTCCTCCTTTTGAATCTTTGCCTTCTTGACTACTTTGCTAGCTTCTCTAAGTTTTTCCAAATACAGATGCCTGTCTTCCTCTCTCTGTGATCTCTTGTATTTCATGAAGGCCTCCCTCTTTTTCTTCACTTTTTCAGCTACTTCCTTAGAAAACCATAGCGGTCTCCTTTTCCTTTTGCCTTTATTTACCATTTTAACAAAAAGGTTGGTTGCCCTTAAAATATCCCCTTTCAGTTTTGCCCACTGGTTTTCTACATCCCCCAGCTGTTCCCATCCCACTAACGACTCCCTTAAGTATTGGCCCATCTTCGCAAAGTTAGTCTTCCTAAAGTCTAAGATCCTCACCTTGGAATGGATTCTAACAGCCCTAGTCCTAATACTGAACCACACCATCTGGTGATCACTGGATGCAAAATGATCTCACACTACAACATCAGAAACACTTTCACCATTGGTAAGCACCAAGTCCAGTATGGTCCCTTCACGTGTGGGGTCTGTTACCAATTGCCTGAATAGTTCTCCCTGTAGAGAATCCAGGATCTCCTTACTTCTAGATGATACTGCAGCCCTTCTCATGTTATAAGAGTACATATATATGTATATGCTAAACATCTAGATAAATAGTCTATAGATTTCTAAAATGCCTCCTTTTTCAGAAAAGACCTAATTTTGCATCTCCTACCAGGATCAAGTGGACTGCATTAGAGGGGTATGCAGGATAAGAAAGGTGACATTTTAATTACCAGTTAATGTCCTTTCCTTGAGTTCTGTTAAACCAGTCCAGACAAGTGAGCTGTGTTCCACTACCAGCAGATTGGTGGAGACAAAGAATCAATGAAAAGCCTAGGTTTCAATGACATAACTCACATGCCTCCACTCGTCTCAGCCACCAGAGGTCTCCTCAGTATTTGCCCCAAAGCATACTGGAGAAACATGGAAAGCCTCACATTACTTATTGTTGTCCACAATTGAGGTTATCAACAGTAGAGAACTATGTACAAGAAAGCATAAAATAGACAGTTGTCAGCAGAAGATGAACCTGCAGAGCCAATTATAAAAATCACTGCAGACCCAAGGATACCACAGCAGCAGAACAGAACAAATACAGTTTCAGGGGCGAACCCTAGATTGGTCTAGCAGGACTCAAGGAAGGAACATTAACTGGTAAATAAAATGACACCTTCCATATCATCCTGCTAGACCAGTCCAGACAAGTGGGACATGCCAAAGCTACGACTCCACTGAGTAGGAAGAAGACACAGCAGCTTGCAAAACCCTTCAGCCAAAGGCCATGTCCCCCAAAAATGGACATCCAAGCGGTAATGCTGGACAAAAGTGGAAAGCGATGCCCACAATGATGCTTGACAAATGACTCCAGACTGCTTCTGCTCAAGTAGAATGGGCACACAAACCCTCTAGAACTGGCTGGTTCTGCAACAGATATGCTCAGGCAATGGCTTCCTTAATCCAGCACCCCAAAGTCAATTTAGCTGCTGTGTCACCTTTGTTCCGGTCAAACAGCACAAAAAGATGTTCGGACTTACGAAAATAATTTTTAACCTCCAAGTACCAGAGAAGCACCTTCCAGACATCCACAAGGCGGAAATCCTTATCCTTCCCCCAACACTGCTCCTTAGACAAGGAGGGTAGGCAGACCACCTGGTCCACATGAAAGGGAGAAATCCCCTTAGGCTAGAAAAGGAAGGCACAGGCCAAATGGAAACAGCCTCCCTTGGAAAAGACAGATAAGGATCTCAGCAAGACAGAGCCTGCAACTTGGAAATCTGTGGAACAAATCACGACCAAGAAGACTGTCTTGAGTGTCAAATCCTTCAGAGTAGCGTTCTTCAATTGTTCAAAGGGCACCAATATCAGGGCCCTGAAAACCAGACATAGATCCTAGAAAGGGACCACAAAATGGAGGAGAGGATGCAGATGCTGAACCCCCTGGAGAAAGCATGAAATATCCGGGTGCAAGGCTAGAGATTTACCAAATCACTGGACTTTGGAAACAGGCCAAAGCTGCCATATGAACTTTCAGGCAGCTAAGGGAAAGAACCTTTTCCAAGCCACCCTGTAGAAAAGCCAACAAAAATGGCACCTTGGCCACCTCAGGAGCCAACTGCCAAGGGCCGCATCATTACTCAAAGAGGCACCAGACCCGCACATATGCTAGCTTGGTAGACCTCCACTGAGCGACCAACACCAGAGAGAATAGTCCTTACATGCTGTCTCCTTTGAAGAGCCAAGCCGTAAGCAAGAAGAGAACTAGATCCTCCAGGACAATTGGCCCCTACCACAATAGGCCCCGCAAATGAGGCAACCAAAGAGGAGATGCCTGCAGGAGCTGCATCAAGTCTCTGAACCACGCTCTCCTCAGCCAATCTGGTGCCACCAGGACAACCTTGCCTGGGTGGCATTCTATACACCGAATCACATGACCCACCAGGGGCCAGGGAGGAAACATGTACAGCAGGTGCAGACTTCGCCAAGGCCAGGTCAGGGTATCAATGCTATCGGACCATATCTCCATGCAGCAACTGAAGAAATTGCATATTTGGCAATGGAGTGGGTCGCCATCAGACCCATTTCTGGACAATCCCAATGTCGCAGAATCAACTGAAATGCCTCCTGACTCAACTCCCACTCTCCAGGATCCAGAGTGAGAAATCCATTTCCACATTGTCTACCCTGGCAATGTGCTGAACCGACAAGGCTAGGAGGTTCTTCTCCACCCAGGGAAACAGGATAGTCATCTCCAGAGCTACCCCGGCACTCCTCATGCCACCTTGCGGAATGACATAAGCCATCGCCCCGATGTTGTCTGAAAACACTTGAACCACCTGGTCCTCGACAACGGGCCAAAAACACATAACAGCCAACCTGATGGCCTTCACCTTGAGGTGGTTGATGGACCACACTGCTTTCTTGTGGTTCCAATGGCCCTGGGCCATATGATTTTGGCTGGCATTGGTCATCAGCAGGATCCAGGAGAAATCATCCAGCAGTACACCCTTCCTCAGATGACAGGGTTGCTGCTACCACTGCAGGTCGGACTTCACCATCAATGGGAGTGGGAGCCTGCGCTTGAATTCCTTAGAATTCAGAGACCATAGAGTCAGCAAGGACCGCTGGAGTGGTCGCATGTGAGCATGTGCCTACAGCACCATTTCTATGGTCGCTGCCATCAATCTGAGGAGCTAAAAACAATCCCAAACGCTGGGAGTCTGCTGCAAACAAAACAGCTCCAGGCAATCCAACAGTCTTTTTGATTTTTTCCTCTGACAGGAAAACGCTGCCCATTTGAGTGTCAAAACATACTCCCAGAAACTCCAGGGACTGGGAGGTCAACAGTTGACTCCTTCTCCGATTGGTCATCCAGCCGAGGCTTTCCAAAAAGGACACCACTCAGGACACCACCTGAGACACTTCTGAAAGGTAATGGGCCCAGAAGAGCTAGTCGTCCAGGTAGGGATGGACACAGATCTGTCAGCACCGCAGTGCTGCAGCTGTCACCACTATGACCTTGAAGAACTTCCCTGGGGCAGTGGATAGCACAAAGCGAGAATGGTGAAATGATAGTGAGAGCCAAGCAAAGGTCTGCATTTTTCTGTGCTTATTTGCCTAGCTTGGGATATGAAAATACGCTTCAACCAGATCCAGAGAAGCCAAGAACTCCCCTTGGTGTACTGCTTGAATCATGGTGTGCAAGGTTTCCATCCAGAAGCACAGGACATGCAAATGCTCATTGACTTTCTTGAGGTCCAAAATGGGCTGGAAGAAACGGTCCTTTTTGGGCACCATGAAATAGATGGAGTATTTTCCCTTGCCCCGCTCATTTGGGGGGATGAGCACCATTGCCTTTAGCCACAGCAACTTATCCAAGGTGGTCTGCACAGCGGCACTTTTGATCGCAGACTTACAAAGGGAGATGACGAAAGCATCTGGAATTGGCTGACTGCATTCCAGGACATAGCTGAACTGAATGGTATCTTGCACCCAGCAATCCTTAGTAACCCAGGCCCATTCCTGAAAAGAAAAGGCAAAGCCTGCCTCCAACCAAAGGAACCAGGGAATGGGCCTCCAAACCTTCATTTTGCAGCCTGGGAGAGTCCTCCTCTTGAGGGGACCAGGTTCCTGGGCCCACGTGCTCCACAAAAGGACTGAGAACAAGCAAGAAGCACAGAATCAGAGGGGAAGAAAGCTTTTCCAAGTTGGTAATGGCAAGTCCCGAGACCCCCAGGGATCCAGCCAACGTGCCCAATGAGAAATGGCCACCAGCCTGCTTCACAGGCCCCAGAACCTAGCTTCCAGAAGGCAGTAATGATTCATCTCACCCAAGTCCTTCACCAGTTTCTCCAAATCAGCTCCAAAAAGAAGTTTCCCCTTAAAAGCCATTTGGGCCACCTGGGCTTTGGAAGAGGAGTCCACTGCCTAGTGTTGGAGCCAAATCCCTGGCTGCTAAATGTACCAGGTCACATATGGCATTAGAAAGAAAGATTGTAGCCAACTCGAAAAGAGGGGTACTATCATCTGGCGGAAGAGAATGGATCCACTGGAGCAGGGTGCAAGATGTCAGACTGGCACATACTGCCAGCTGCAAAGTAGCAGCTGCCATAGTGAACTGGCTCTGCATGGGCAGAGTGTAGCGTGATTGCAGCACACCAGTACTTTTTTTTAATGATGTGATGTTTGGTATTGTGTAAAAGTAGTTCATCAGATTTGCAATGAGTGAAAAAACTCAACAGTGAATTTGCATTAAATTCTGCCAGAAACTTGGAGATTTGTGCAAACAGACTTTTGACAAGTTACGCAAGTGTATGACAATTTATCTTATTTATTTATTTTATTTGTGAGATCTTTATACTGCTATTTTGGGTAATCAATGAATGCATGAGTAATGCTCAAGTTTATGACTGGTACAAACGTTTCTAAAAGGGCCACCAAAGTGTTGACAGTGACGAAAGTTCTGGAAGATTATCTACGAGCAGGAATGAAGATAAAGTTGAAGCAGTGCATGCTGCAATTTGCTCAAATCGTCGATTGGCTATCAGGGAGCTTGCTGAGGACATGGACATCAGTTTCGGGTCGGTACAGTCCATTCTTACTGTCGATTTGGGGATAAATCATGTATCTGCAAAGTTTGTGTCTAAACTCTTATCCCCTGACCAAAAAGAAATAGATTGTTTGCAGCCAGGGAGTTAGTGGAATGCATTGAAAATGACTCCGATTTCATCAAAAAGATTATTACCGAGATAAATCATGGGTTTATGGTTGTGACCCAGAAACTAAGGCTCAAGCCTCACAATGGAAGACTCCAAACTATCCTAGACCCAAGAAAGCCCATCAGGTGAGGAGCAATGTCAAGATCATGCTCACAGTTTTATTTGATTACCAGGATATTGTTCATCACACATATGCTCCAAAATGCCAAACCATCAATAGGGAGTTCTACATCCAAGTTCTGACTCGTTTGAGAGATGCAGTTCACCATAAGAGGCCAAGGTTGCACAGGAATGGTGAATGATGAATGGCTGCTTCATCATGATAATGCCCCAGCTCACACATCACATCTTGTCCAGAGGTTCTTGGCCAAACACCAAACCAAGCAAGTCCATCAGCCTCCGTTCTCACCTGACCTCACACCTGTGACTTTTTCTTGTTTCCAAAACTGAAATTACCACTGAAAAGGAAGGAATTCGATGACTTGGAGACTATTAAGCAAAATTTGACACAGCAGTATCACAGCATACTTCTTGTGTTATAGTACAAGTCTCAATACTTTTTGATCACACCTCGTATAATAAAACATCTGTCAAATGAATAGCCTTTCTAAAAAAGAAGGCTTTAAGTCTTTTCCGAAATTCTAAATAATCTTGTTGATGTTTCCGTTCTAAAAAGGGAGCTGGTTCCATGCCAACGGACCAGAAATGGATAAAGTTTTGATGGCGTACATATTTTGAATCAATCTGTGAAAAGGAAGAACACCGTGGCTGCCCATTTCCCTGTGATCACAACTGGCGCAAAAGGAACTGTCAAGAACACATCAATCCCTAACTTCGGTATTTTAAAAATCAAATGACATGAGCTTAAAAAAAGATCTGGAATTCAAAAGCTAAAAATATGGCAAGCTTCCACATGGGAAGAAATATGTTCATTTAGCTTGGCTCATGTTTAATAGTCAAGCTGCTGCATTTTGAATCTATTGTAAAGATTTCCATGACACGGCTGGAAGTCTGAAACAGAACAGTACTACAGTAGTCCAGTGGAGAATGAGCCAGACTGTACTACTGTGTTCCCGCAGCTCAATTTTACTGTGCGATTCTTTCAAGAAAAGTGATGTTGCAGTAGACAGAAAACAATTATGGACCCATCCACACTTAGTCTTGAGTTAAATAAAATTCAGTACTCATACGGCTTTTTATAGGATGATTTTAAAGTGGTATGAACTCCTAGTTTCAATTCTGCAAAATACTCTGACATTTGAAAAGGCAATGTACCCTAGATAACAATATGGCTCACTCAGATTGCTGCATGGATGCCTCAGGGACCCATTCACACTTGCTTTCACGATTTGTAGACTCTTAAGCTCCTACATTTATATTAGAATAACTTGTATATACTCTTCCCATCTCTTTCATTTGTTTTCTCTTTATTTTACTGTCTTAAATGAAGTTTTTTCCCCTCTTTCTGTGTTTCTCCTATTTTGTCTGCTTTTAATTTGTTCTTTTAAATTTTGATTTATTTTGTAAACTGCTTTGCATGTTTGAAAGGCAGTATACCAAACTATTGATAAACCATTTGTCCTCTAGAGAGCTTTCCCCAGATAGCAGTTACTTACCTGTAACAGGTGATCTCTGGGAACAGCAGGAATTAGTCCTCACATATGGGTACGTCGGTACCGACGGAGCCTGCGCGGGAAAGCTCCCCAGCTTCCCAGAAGGAAAGCTTTTGGGGCCTCCCACTGCGCATGCGCGCTGCCTTCCCGCCTTCCTGACCAACTCTCCTCAGTTCAAGTTTAAAGCTGAGACAATAGAGAGAGGAAAGGAAAGAGAGAGAGATACAACTCCTAGGCGAGGTGGGTGGGTTGTGAGGACTAATTCCTGCTGTTCCCAGAGATCACCTGTTACAGGTAAGTAACTGTGCTATCTCCAGGAACAAGCAGGAATAAGTCCTCACATATGGGGACTCCCTAGCTAAGATGCCCGGGAGATCCCCTCAAGGGTATGAGACCCTGAAAGGTTCCTCATCTTCCTATGGATCTCAGGCATCCATTCAGGGAAGGTGGGCTGGAGTTGTTCAAGAATGAAACAGGTGTCTGAGGACAGCCTTACCAAACAAGGCATCCCGGCAGGACTCCTTGTCCAAACAGTAATGGGCTGTAAAGGTATGAACCGAGGCCCAGGTGGCTGCTCGACAGATCTGGTCAATGGACACAGAGTTTAGATGAGCCATAGAGGTGGCCATAGCCCTCACATTGTGAGCGGTGACATGGCCCTCCAGAGAAAGGTTCTTACTCTGGTAAGCAAAAGAGATACACTGAGCAATCCAATTGGAGAGTGTTCTCTTAGAGACTGGAAGTCCCAAATGAGAAGGATCAAAAGCAACAAAAAGCTGAGAAGACTTTCGATGTTGCTGTGTCCTGTGGAGGTAAAAGGCAAGAGCTCTTTTACAATCTAGAGTATGAAGGTTCCTCTCTGCACTGGATGCATGAGGAGCTGGAAAAAAGAGAGGTAAATATACCTCTTGATTAAGATGAAAAGGGGAGACCACTTTAGGCATAAAGTGGGGATTGGTCCTAAGGACCACCTTATCATGATGGAACCTTGTATAAGGTGGATTAGCTACTAGAGCTTGCAGTTCACTGATACGGCGAGCTGAGGTGTCTGCAATAAGAAAAATAACCTTCCAGGAAAGAAATTTCAAGGAGGTAGTGGCTAAGGGTTCAAAGGGTGGCTTCATAAGCTGACCAAGAACCAAGTTTAAGTCCCATGCCACCGGAGGAGGTCGAATGGGAGGTTTAGTTAAGGTTAGGCCTCTCATGAATCTTGCAATAAGAGGATGAGAGGAAACAGGTTGTCCATTGATGGGCTTAAGGGATGCTGCAATAGCACTCAAATGGACTCTTACTGAATTCGTTTTGAGTCCTGCATTGGAGAGATGCAGGAGATATTCCAAAAGAGAATTCAAAGGGCGTGCTAGAGGGTTAAGACCCTTTTGAGCACACCAAATGGAAAATCTTTTCCATTTAAAAGCGTAAGAACGCCTAGTAGAAGGTTTCCTAGAAGCATGGAGGATATCCTTCACTTGCTGCGAAAGATTGAAGTGTTGAAGGTCTAGGCCTTCAGTAACCAAGCTCTGAGGTGAAGGGACTTGGGGTTTGGGTGCTACAAAGTCCCCTCCTCCTGAGACAGAAGGTCTGGAGCTGCTCCCAAGTCCAGAGAGGGGCTTGGGAGAGATGCAGAAGTAGAGGGTACCACACTTGGCGTGGCCAGCGTGGAGCTATGAGGATCATGGACCCTTGATCCCTTTGAAGTTTGAACAGAGTCTTGGGAATCAAAGGAATGGGTGGAAAGGCATATAGGAAGCCCCGACCCCAATGAAGGAGGAAGGCATCCTTGGCCTGCACTCCCTGACACGGAATTCTGGAACAGAACCGGGGAGGTTTGGCATTCCACGGACTTGCAAAGAGGTCTATGTCCGGGGTTCCCCATTTCTGAAAGATTCTGAGTACCTGATCCATGTGCAGGGACCATTCGTGTGGAAGCAGAACTCGACTGAGTCTGTCTGCCCAAGAGTTTTGGATTCCTGGAAGATATACTGCCAGGAGATGGATTTGATGCTCTCTGGCGAAGGCCCATAATCTTAGAGCTTCGTTGCAAAGCGACAGAGAGCCAGTCCCTCCTTGTTTGTTTATGTAAAACATGGCTACTTGATTGTCCGTATGAATAAGGACTGTCATGTTGCTGAGGAGGGTATGAAAAACTCTGAGCGCTAGAAAGATTGCTTGAAGTTCCAAGTGGTTGATATGAAGGGTGGTCTCCTGTGGAGACCAAGTGCCCTGAGTGGAGAGATCTTGAAGATGAGCTCCCCAACCTGTTTGGGAGGCATCTGTTGTGAGGGTTGCTTGGGGCAACAATGGTTGAAAGGGGGCCCCCAACAACAGATTTTGAGTGGACATCCACCACTGGAGAGACCAAAAGAGACGTTTGCAGTTTGCTATTTGGTCTGAGAGAGCTCCTGATGCTTGAGTCCACTGGGTGGACAAAGTCCATTGAGCTGCTCTCATATGTAGGCGAGCATAAGGCACCACATGTACTGTGGAGGCCATGTGGCCTAATAGTTGTAGCATCTCCCTGGCAGTCAAGTGGCTTCTGGACTGAGTCTGGGAGGCCAAGTGCACTAGACGTTGGCAACGGGCCTGAGGAAGATAGGCCCTTGCAGTAGTGGTATCCAACCAGGCCCCTATGAATTCCAGGGACTGAGTAGGGGTGAGTTGAGACTTTGGCAGATTGATGACAAGTCCCAGATGCTGCAGGATGCATCTGGTGCGATCCAGGGAAGTCTGAGCTTCGGACTGAGAGGGAGCTCGGATGAGCCAGTCGTCCAGGTATGGGAAGACAAAAATTCCCAGGGCGCGTAGAAATGCAGCCACTATTGCCATGCATTTGGTAAATACTCTTGGAGCAGAGGCTAGACCGAAGGGAAGTACTCTGTATTGGAAATGTTTTCCTTGGAACAGAAACCGTAGGAATTTTCTGTGGGATGGATGGATGAGTATATGTGTGTACGCATCCTTGAGATCTAGAGAACAAAGCCAATCCTGACTCTGTAGGTATGGAAGGAGAGTACCTAGAGAAAGCATCTTGAATTTCTCCTTGCATAGGAATTTGTTCAATTCTCTCAGATCGAGAATGGGTCTGTACCCCCCTGTTTTCTTGGGAATGAGAAAATAAGGGGAGTAAAAACCTGACCCCTGTTGAAGAAGAGGAACCTCTTCTATTGCCCTTTGGGCGAGAAGAGTGGTCACCTCCTGACCTAACAGATCTAGGAGAGATGGGGGAGAATTGAAACATCTCACCATGGTATGGGGAGGAAGGCTGGAGAAATGGAGTTTGTAGCCCTCTCTGATGATAGAGAGGGTCCACCGTTCTGATGTGATTTGCTCCCATCTGGGCGCAAAATGAGTTAGCCTTCCTGGAATGGTGAGAGGCTCTGGATGTTTTAGAGCCAGAAAGGTTAAGTTCTCTAGTGTTAAGTCAAAAACCCTGAGGTGGTTGGGACTGCTGGGCTGCAGCAGCCCCTGCAGGTGTTGCCCTGGCCTGTTTAGGCTGCTGACGCTTAGGAGCAAAGCGAGCTGCAGAAGATTGTTGGCCAGTATTTGTAGCAAATCTGGCCTTCTTATAGAAAGGCTTCTTGAAAGATTTTTTCTTGGCAGGGGCAGAGGTAGACTTAGAAAGTCTATCTAAAGCAGCATTTTCTGCATCCATTTGAGTGGCTTTGATTTGCCACTCCTTACCAAACAGATTCTCACCTGTACAGGGCAGATTTCCCAACCCATCCTGGACCCAGGGTTCTAGGTCAGAGGCCTGGAGCCAAGCAATTCTGCGAGCCGCTATGGCAATACCTGAGGCTCTGCTAGCACCCTCAAAGGAGTCAAAGGCTGCTCTGTTGGAGAACTTTGAAATATCTTGGGTATGCTTTAGCAAAAGAAGGAACTCCTCCTTTCTATCCTCTGGGATAAAGGGGAGAAAATGGCGTATTTTCAATGCAATCTCCTTCAGAAACATGCCCATATAGAGGCTGTATGAATTGATTCTGGCAATAAGCATACTTGCTTGGAAGATTTTTCTACCAAAAGCATCCAAAGTCCTACATTCTCTTCCTGGAGGAGTAGAAGAGTGCCTTTTGGTACTCTTTATCCTTTTCATAGCTGACTGCACCACAATAGAGTGGTGAGGGAGATGAGTTTTTTGAAAACCAGGAGGAGGGAGGGACACGATACATGGTGTCCAAGCGACGAGAATGTGGAGATAGGGTGAGAGGAGTCTCCCATAAGTCCATCATGTGTTCTTGAAGAATTTCATGAATGGGCAAGGTGACTGCCTCTTTGGGAACCTTAGAGTATCCTAGAATATCTAATTTCTTTGCTCTAGGTTCCTTTTCAGAGGTCACTGAAATAGAGAGACCTTTAGCTACTTCAATGATGAAGTCTTGAAAGGACAAATCCTCTGGAGGAGACATTCTCCTCTTTGGAGAAGAGGGCTCTTCAGGAAGAGTAAGAGATACTTCAGCGGAGTCATCTGATGAATCAGAATCATCAGAAGACTCGAAGTATCGTCTGTTTGCTTCCAGGGATCGATAAGCGTATCGATCGGTACCCACATCGGGGGTACCCGGTACCGGATCGGTATCGGGAAAAACCCCGGAACCGGGAACCGGAATCGGTATCCTGGTCGATGTGGATGCCCTGGGTACCGGTATCGGTTGTGGTACCGGAACTGGAGTCGGTACCACTGGCTGCGGTACCGAGGGCGTCGCAGCTCTAATAAAAGCCAGTATGGCCTGCTGCATGGATTGAACTGTATGATCCATAGACGCCACGACTGTCTGGATGTCGGTACCGGAAGATTGAGCCGGTACCCCAGAGCAGTCTAACAGGTGATCGGTCGAGGCCGTGCCATCGATGTCAACCTGTAACCCCATAGGAGGAGCTTTGGAAGCCGGAGCTTCCCGCCGGGGTTGTTTGGCTGGGGCAGGGTCCTCAGGGTCTAGCCCGGGGGCATCTCGATACTTAGAGGGAGATTTGCCCTTTGAGGACCTGCCAGAGGAATGTTTGGTTACCTGAGATCCATCAGGAGAGGAAGACCTGGAAGATGTCGATGCTGGAGTATCTGTAGAAAACAGCATGTGAAACTTGGCTGCACGGTTTTGTAAGCCACGTTTAGACATTAAAGAACAGGATGGGCAATCCGGAATGGAATGGTCAGGCCCCAAACATTTAAGACACCATTCATGGGTGTCTGTGACTGAAATAGTACCGCTACACTTGGTGCAATTTTTAAAACCAGAGGCTGGTTTCTCCATGAGGGAGAATTCTGTGAAGGCCTAGAGGCCTCACTGGACAAACATACCAAGTGGGGAAAAATAAGAAATTTTTTTTTTTTTTTAAAAGAAATAAAGAAAAAAGACCAGCGGTACCGGTCCGGAATCGGGGAAGGCAGATACGCGGCCAAAGAAACAAATTAAAATAAAAACTTCTTCAGCGGTGACAGGAACACGACCTGCTGGCTCCGCGGAAAAAGAAGAACTGAGGAGAGTTGGTCAGGAAGGCGGGAAGGCAGCGCGCATGCGCAGTGGGAGGCCCCAAAAGCTTTCCTTCTGGGAAGCTGGGGAGCTTTCCCGCGCAGGCTCCGTCGGTACCGACGTACCCATATGTGAGGACTTATTCCTGCTTGTTCCTGGAGATACAGCTTCTCTCTCCGCCAAGCATGGCCTGTGCCTGCAGTGTTCTTAGATACTACACTCCAGGGGGACTCCTGCACAGCAGTATGCACTCCTCTGTAGGTCTAGGATATTCCTTTTCCGAGTACTTTTTCATTATTTCCAACCAAACGGAAGTTTGAAAGAATTATACAAATGTGGTACAGAATATCTGTCCGTCCATTTTATCTGTCTGGCAGCAAAATAACTCTCCAAAAAATGAATGGAATGGGATAAAACTAAGCATGTGGGGAAAATGGTAAAAAGAGACACATTAAGGGGCACGTTTACTAAAGCGCTGTAGATGGGAGAGTGAGATTTAGTGTGCAATTAACGTGTATCCAGGCCCTGCGGTAACCAGGAGAGTGTGGCAACAAGGCATCTGTGCTAAAAAACCTGTGCTACCCGAGTACTGCACAAAAAGGTGAGGTTAGGGTAGATTTGGGGCTGAGAGAGGGTGTGAACAGCCACACACAGCTAGTGCAGCTGAGCTAGTGGCACCTCTGACCACGAAAGATGCTGTTAGTGCAGGCACAGATAACGCCAGCCTCCAACGAGGGCTAGTGGCACCCACCATGCCAGTGTACCTCAAACACATGGTATAGGTACGATTACGATACAGTGAACAACCCAGAGCTATCCCACACATCATCCTAGACAACCATGGCCAGTAGAGCCCATAGGCAAACCAGGTAATCACCTAGGGCAGGGGTGTCAAACTCAAATACACAGTGGGCCAAAATGTAAAACTTGAACAAAGTCGCGGGCCAGCATTGAACAAATGAACCTTTTAATATGGACCCAAACAAGATTTGCTTTAACATTGAATATGAAGCAACACTTATTACTATACAATTTATAACTTAATAGTTCAGATATGCAAAAACCAATTTCAAATTAAAAAAAACATCAATGACATTCATTTATTAAATAAGATGTAACTACTAATAAATAATTTTTAAAATAAAATAACAATAATAAAATCAATCAACCATTCAAGCCCATGTCTTGGAGTAGCAAGAAAAAGTGCATAAAGAAAACGTTAATTATTGCTCAGTTTGCTGCACACTGATCTAATCTGATGTGCCCAAGCCAGATACCTGGCATCTCTTCTTGGATGATAGTTCATCAATGTCTGGGCTCAGGCTTTGAGCTGAGGAAATCCTCAGTATCGAGCGAAGGTGTTCATCAGTCAGACGTCTCCTGTGAGATGTTTTGGTCATCTTCATCGAGGAGAAAAGTTGCTCACATAGATAAGTGCTGCCGAACATGGAGAGCATCTGAGCAGCTTGGGTGCGGAGCTGAGGCATTGTGTCAGGGATGAACTGTGGAAACTGGGCGGCGCCCACAGCATCATACTTTGACTTCAGCGTGTCATTACACTGGAGTTCAATTAGCTCCATTTGGAGGTTGGTTGGTGCGTTTTCCACATTAACTGCAAAGGGATTACTGAGCAGTTCAAACCTACATTTCTGGACATCAAAGTCGGCAAATCGCCGGCTAAACTCAGCGCCGAGTACACTGAGTTTTTCAGCAAACTGTGCGCATGGGAACAAGTTGGTAAAGAACTGTGTTTTCATGGTTTGGCAGCAGGGAAAATGGCCAAGGTTTCCTTGCAGCATCTGATTCTCCCACAGGCACAGTTTAGTTTTAAAAGCCCTCACTGCAGCGTACATGTCTGTGATGATGCGCCCCCACTCCTGAAGCTGCAGGTTCAGCGCATCGAGATGGCTCGAGATGTCACACAGAAAGGCCAGCTCACACAGAAACTTTTTCTCCCGAAGCTCTGCTGTGTCCTTCCCTTTGCTTTCCAGAAACTGACATATTTCCTCATGCAGCTCAAAACATCTATTCAGTACTTTTCCTCGGCTTAACCATCTCACCTCTGTGTGATATGGCACGTCTGCGTATTCCGAACCACACTCCTCCAGAAAAGACTTAAACTGGCGGTGATTCAGACCTTTGGCTCTTATAAAGTTAACTACTTGTGTTACTGTGGTCATAACATGTTCCATCTTTAGGGCTTTGCCACACAATGATTCCTGATGTATGATGCAGTGATAAACAGTTAGTTCACCTGCACAGTTCTCTTCCTGCATCTTCTCCCGGACCCTGCCCACCAGTCCACTTGTTTTACCGCACATCGCTGGCACACCATCTGTCGTTAATCCCACGAGTTTATCCCACGGCAGCTTTATTTCAGTTACGCATTTGGAAACCTCCTCAAAAATTTCCTTTCCTGTGGTTGTGCCATGCATTGATTTGAATCCCAATAGCTCCTCCGTAACACACATATTTGAGTCCACTCCACGGATGAAGACTGACAGCTGAGCAGTATCAGATGCGTCGCTGCTCTCATCCACAGCAAGGAAGAATGCAACGAAATCTTTTCCCTTTTCCAAAAGCTGGTCATACAGATTGGTGGCAAGATCACATGTGCGATCAGCTACTGTGTCTCTGCTCAGGCTCACGTTTGAAAAGGCTTGCTTTTTCTCTGGGCACACGATGTCACAAACTTTCAACATGCACTTTTTCACAAACTCTCCCTCATTAAAGGGCCGGGCTGATTTTGCGATCTCTGCTGCCACAATATAACTAGCCTTTACAGCAGCCTCACTTTGTGATGTGGCTTTTTTGAACATATTCTGTTGTGAAACCAAACTTCTTTTCATCTCCTCCACTTTCTGGCTCCTTTGAGTCATGTCCAGGTCCTTGTACTTGTCATGGTGTTTTGTTTCATAGTGTCGTCGAATGTTATACTCCTTAGTTATAGCCACGTTGACTCCACAAATCAGACAAACAGGTCTGTCTTTTACATATGTAAACAAATATTCTGTCTCCCACCTGTCCAGAAAGTTCCTGTTGTCTGCCTTTCTTTTTGCCATTTTTGGGAAGGGGTTCCACAGTGACAGTTGTAGCTTGAGATCGCTATGACTTCTGTCACACAGGAGAGGGCGTTTCTGGGACCTGTCCTGATTGACGCGCCAAAACAACAGCAAGGCATTATGGGATTTGTAGTATTAGCGATGAATGAATGCGCTGTATAATACCGGCGGGCTAGCTCTAGTAGTCATTTGGTATAGCCTCGCGGGCCAAATATAATTACACTACGGGCCAGAGTTTGACACCTATGACCTAGGGCATTGGCGTCTGAGGGGCAGCAATTTGCAGCAGGCATGACAGCGAAAACTATAGAGTTTGACAGCCACAAAAGCTAGAGCCATCAGCATATGATTGCACCTACTGGGAGACTGGGCACACTTATACATACAAACATTTATCTGGAAAACATGATGTTCAGGTATGCATATTCACTGGATAACTGTGAGGGGGTTGCTAGTGTGATGGGCTTGGGAAGGGACATACGGAGATGGGGGTACATTGCCCCCTCCTACCTTGGGGATTCTATGTAAGCGAATAGGCCACACCATCCACATGGACAGTGCGGTAACCGGGGACAGCATGTTCAGGACAGTCACACATGAGTGGACAAGCAGTGCTGGGGAGGAGTTGGGAAACAGGATTACATACTGAGTGAAACAACCTGAGCTGGGTCACATAGTTAGGTTTGGAGATGGCTGAACAGTTGGGGATGGGACATGCAAATGAGGTGCTGCGACTACTGGCAAACTGTAGGCCTGGCACATAATTTGCTCTCCGACTACCACCTCTCCTGCATGGGGATCCATTTACTGGTGCATGTGTGCACTAGAAGGGATATGCCAGTGCTGTGAGCTTTGTTTCTGGGAGAGCCCATAGGCTCTCACCCTGACCATAGGAGGACATGTCTGTGAACCACTGGCTCAGAGCACTTGCTTATATTTAATGCTTATATTTAAAGCACTAAAAGAGAGCTAGCTCAGTTGTACTTCCCTGGTCAGTGTCCCCCCACTTGAGGAACATTTGCAGGCTCCCCAAGGCTTGGGGTTCCTTGGTTTTCTGAAAGTAGATGTACTTGAGCTGGGGACTGTTTAGGGATGCCCTTTCCAAGGTGATGGGTAGGGTGTACTGCAGTGTACTCCCAGTTATCTCCATGTTAGGAGCATGGATGGCTTCTATGGATAGGCTCCTACCCTCAGACAGTGCCTCCTGGAAATCACTTCTTTGTGGGGTGGGTGTTCTATCTGCCAAAGTGAGGGGCTGTGTCTAAACAACCAGGATCCAATTTCATGGGAGGCGTAGATGGCAGAAAACACCCCATATCTGTGTGGTCTCTATGTTGGATCAGCAGATCTGCACACTGGCCCATTGTGCAAGCCCCCTTCATCCACAAGAGGGGGGGGGGCACACTCATCCCTAACAAGAGTTCAGTGGCAGGTGTATGAGGGGTGTGACATGGAAAGGTTCCAACATACACCTACTCCACTGCCCACCTGATGGGCACAGCTCATACCCTTCCTTCACCAGAATGGGGCCCTCTACTTATGTGGATACCACATTTGTGCCCTACCTCCCAAAGATGTGGACACAGCACAGTCTCTACGCAGAGGTTTGTTTCACCAATTTATATGCCCTGCTCCTTGGCACACATCTCTGTGCTGAGCTCCAGAGGGCACATATTCCCCAGTCTGTCTTCTCTATCCTTCACTGGCCAGTTGTACTCTACTCTGTTGGTGGGGTTGGGGGACACGTATTGACTGTTCTATCTGCTGGGCTGTGGTGGGCTAAATCTATCCTTTACTCTTATTCCTCTCTCAGATATTGTGTGGTGCAGTTCTTTTTATGTTGGCATATCCTTGTACTGCAGTTATACACTGGGTCCCATATACAGCCTATGTGCTGTCATGCCCCCTCTAGTTCCATGGCATGTTGCAGCTACCTGGATGTGTCCTTTCTCATCATGCAGGCATCTCTGCAAGGTGCTTTCAACTTGCCATACTGCACCATGCTGTGGCTCCAGTGACATACATCTGTCGATGAGGGGGGCGCATTGGTGTTAGCATGCAAGTGCGGACGGCAAGTAGCACACGCCTTCAAAGCATGCATGGACACCTGATATGCGGTCACTACCAATGCGTGCATGCAGCACCTTGCATGGCATTACTTCCCTACTGTGACCATAATACCTGTATTTTCCATGGCAACTCTACCCCTGTCACGGTAATAACATGCTAACCAGGCATCTGTCCCACGTTACTTGCAGCATTTTATTAAACATGCCTCTAGGTTTGAAAATGGACCAAACTAGACCAGGGGTTCCAGAGAAAGAAGCCCCCCAAAACAATGACCCAACGCATTTCTATGGGACATGAAGTTCCAGCTTCTGAAGCATAAGAACTTACATGCAGTGAAACATGGCAGTTACAGAATTACTCCCTGCAAGCCTCCTCTCTTTGTTCACTTCTCACCCAACTCCCCCAAACCACCCCATCCCACTGCCTCAAACCCCCCCCCCCCAAATACTGTCTCGCAACTGCCCTACCAACCTGCCAAATACCCCATCCTGAAAAAAAAATACTTGCACACTAGTGCCTTAACATCCTGCAATCTGCCTCATCCCTAAGCACTACTCCCTACTACTGCCCCACTACCTTGAAAACTACTCCACCCCCAAAATCTACCATGCCACACACTGCCTCAGCTTTATAAAAGACTCACAACTACGCTACCACCTCACAAACTGCTCCACCTCCAAAAACCACCCTGCCAAATGCCCTACCCCAGGGTTTCCAACCAACTCCAAATGCACCTGACAGGCTTGATACAGTCCTGGGTTTACGCCACTGCACGCAGGGACATGTAGTTCCGATTTCTCTATTGCATATCATAAGAAAAGCAAGACTACAAGTCCCTGCATGCAATGGGATAAAACCAGGATTGTACAATGCCCGCCACGCACATCTGGAGCCAGTTGTCAACTTTACTCCAACAGATATCCCACCCTCAAATACTCTCCCCACAACTTACCCACCACCCTGCAAACTACCCCAACCCCTAAAACTACTTTCCTGTATCTGCATCTATCCTCCAAAACTAGTATTCCCTGGAAAAGGTTTCACCATAGACATGATACACACAATAAAGTATTAGAAATAATTCTCGAGCTGTGATGTACTGCATTTTAAATTATTCACATATATATTTCATTTTCTTTAATGTTATTTCTACTAAGAAAGTAACCAATGAACACAATTCAATCAGAAGCTATGTGTACTTGCAACAAATATCTTTTGGCATGGGGAGGGCTACATTAAGGCATTGGCAAGCTAGTTTAGAGGAGTGCCGTCAGATATGCTCAGCACTCGGGAGGTAAAAAGATAGACAGGAAGAAAATCGATGCCTTTGAATTATGGTGCTGGCAATGAATACTGTAGCTATCATGGACTGCCCGAAGAACAAACCAGTCAGTACTAGAGGAGATCAAACCAAAGCTTTCTTTAGAAGCTCAGATGACAAGACTTCGACTTTCATACTTTGGATACATCATGCGAAGAGAGAGATCGTTGGAGAAAAAAACATAATGCTTGGGAAGGTAAAAGGTCATCGTAACAGAGGAAAGCCGGAAAGGGGATGGATCAATACAATAACAGCTGTTATGGATACCACTCTATCAACAATGAGCCACATGGCTGAAGACTATCCAGATGGTCGCCAGGAGTCGACATCGACTTGACGGCACTTAAACAACAACAACAATTGATATTTACACCAATATCTGGAAGATTGAAGGATGGCTTACATGTGTGGACATTTTTCAGAGTTCAAGGTTTTTATCTGCAGTTTCTAATCCTCCCCACTAGGTGAGTGAGCCTGCCCTACTAGCTTCCAATATAAGTATCAGTAGAGGCTGTATGTAGAATCCAGCCAAAGGAAAAGCTGTGATGGTACACAAGAGGAAGGGAAGAAGCAGTGTTGCAATTTCTACAGTTTTCTAGCCCAATTGGATGACTTTTCTTTACCAAGCCCATGGGAAAATTTGTGGGTCACAGGCTGAGGTTTTTTAGGTGGTGATTTGCCCTGTGCTTTTGGTGAGAGAACCGCAGAAAATAAAGTGAAAAAAAAAGGAAACTCCAACTTTAGAAACTGGTCACAGCTCTTGGCTGCATCTCACTGGGCAGGACCCAGAGCAGCAAATTGGGAGCTGACCAATTAGATGTGGCAAGATGGGAATAACTGGTTGGAATCTGGCGGTCAATTATGAAAGGGGAGATCATGGCCATGTGTAAGAATGTGTGAGTCCACACTTGATGGACTGCCAGACGAACCAATCAGGAAGGGGAGGGTGGATTGCTGTTTTGGACTATTTTTTAACCCCATTTGGGCTGGAACTTCCTGAGATCATCTGGCAACACTGGGAAGAGGTGAGCTGGGGGGAAGTTCCTGTTCTGTACAAGTTTAGTTTCTGTGTGTTGTAGGGGATGGAAGACACATGAAACACTGCCTCCCCCTCCCCCCCCCAAAAAAAATGGTCTCCATGCATTTCTTTAAGAAAGCTATTCCAACAGCTGCAGCATACAAACACTGATTCATAGTAACATAGCGATTATGGAATTGCACCTGTCAAACAGCCTTTCCCTCTCATCTCATCTTGAGATCACAGACACAACACATACATGCACATACTCACATGTCCATGCATGCACAGATACATACTTGGCAGCTCTGCATGAATGCTTACAAGTTACCCAATTCCAAGAGGAGATCCAGTGGCAAATGCCCGTGCTTGGCACAGTCTCTGGCCAGCCTCTTCAACACCGATGAGGCCAATAAGTCCTTTTGATTATTGACCACTGCAAGGGCAGTTTTGAAACTGACCGCAGGGCTTGTGATCCCACGAGTACAAAGTTATTGTCATTCCTCACCGAGTTTCCCTTTGAAAATGAGGGCTGATGCCACATACACCATGAGTATTTGTCCATATTTATATCCTACCCCTCCTCGAAGGTGGGATACATGACACAAAGCACAAGAATATATTTTATAATCAAAATGTAAAAGCAAAAGCACAAACAATAAAGCTCTCAAACTCCAAAACAGCCATAAACACCTTCCAAATATTACAATAATAATTAAAAGTCCATAATCAACGAAGATCCTCACTGTAGACGTAGACAGCTTAGAAAGCAGAGTTAAATAATCAAGATCTCTAAAAGGAAAGACCAGTCCTAAGGACAGTGGTGTTCCATCTCAGTCCTTGAGGTCCACTAACAGATCATTTGTTTAGGATCTCCCTAACGAATATGCACGAGAAAGATTTATATACAATCGAGACAGTGGGCATTCTCTGGTGCACATTCATTAGGGATATCCTAGAAATCAGACCTGTTGGTGGCTCTCCAGGACTGTAGGGCGAATACCACTGTATTTGGAAATGAACTGCACAGGGCCACATCAGCACAAGAGGTTGCTGCTTTCTGGGTCCCTGATAGTTTCCATCCCCTATTGAAAAGGTCATTAGAAATGTTACCTGTGAGGATTGTAATGTCCTAGCTAAGCTTTTCCCAGCCTTTTCAAGCTGAAACCCTACATAACTTACTAAAAACATTATGTTACACACCATCCTCGGTACAGCAGGCAGTGTAGACATGGAGAGGCTGCAAACGACCAAAGAAGAACAAGGAAAGCCCCATCAATCTTTCTTCCATACTTTAAAAATATATTAAGAAAAGGGACAAAGATACAAATGAAACCATCTTAATAGACAAACTCCCCCTGGGCAGGAAAAGGGAGACGTCTTTGTGCTGCTTGTGGTTACCAGAATTCTTGCACGGTTCTTCCTTCCAGCACCCAAAGTGTGCCACATCAAGTATTCGGTACACTCCTTCCATATCTTACTCAGCCTGAGGATAGCACAGAAGCTGGAAGGATTCAAAGGAAGTGGCTCAGGAAGGGGAAAGAAGAGGTGCTGTGTGCACAGCCTAAAGCAGGGCCTGGCCATCCATGACCGGCATGCTGCAGTTAATTACCACACTCATCTAACAGCTAGAAAGGAGAGGTTCTCAGAAAGAGCTCCTGTGCATTTAAGAGTCACTTCGAGGTGCTAACAGCAGAGCCTATATGCTGGTCTGGATCGAGTATTAGGCATTGATGGCTTTCCCATGATACATCTAGTTGGGTCTGATGGTACACTGGTTAGAAAAGGGTTTTAGATGAGATAAAAGACATTAGCTGATCATAAGAACATAAGATATGCTATACAGGGTCAGACCAAGGTCCATCAAGCCCAGTATCCTGTTTCCAACAGTGGCCAATCTAGGTCATACGTACCTAGTAGTTTCCCCAAAAGACACAGGTTCCACAATGCTTGTATTGGGTCAAGCATCAATATCCTGGTCCCTTCTTAATAATGTTTTATGGACCTTTCCTCCAGGAACTTGTCCAAACCTTTTTTAAACCCAGCTACACTAACAGCCTTTACTACATCCTCCAGTAACAAATTCCAGAGTTTGATTACACGTTGAGTGAAAAAATATTTTCTTTTATTAGTCTTAAATAGTTTATCCTGTAGCTTCATTGCATGTCCCCCAGTCTTTCTATATTCTGATAATGTGTATGTGTGTGTGTGGGGGGGGGGGGGGGAGTGGAGGATATAGTTCAGAGAGCTGAAAATCCAAGGTAATACTGAATTTATGATGAAAGACTCTTCAGGACAGAACAAGTGTGACCATAAAGGCGTAGGCCTAAGAGCACTTGAGCTATGCTGTTTGAGCAATTCCAATCAAAAGTGATTTATAATGTATAGTCATATCTAGGAGTCACAACAGAATGGGGGCAACATGACCATGATTTTAAAGAGAGACAGATGACACAGAATGTACCTGTTGCTATAATGAACCCGCTGCAGAGTATGTGTCAGAAAGCATGGTGGTTAATTTGGAAATGCAATCACCCTGTATACTTTTGCTCCATACCTAACCCTGTTCACTTTTTCTCCCAGGGGTGAAAGTATGTTGTAAAACCTACCTGTAGTGAGGGAGGAAGTAAACTGTGTTTTAGGGGTATGTATTTGTTGGCAAGACGAGACAGGGAGAAGTACTACAATAACACATGCAAGGAAATAGAATCAGAAACTATGAGAGGAAGAATAAGATCAGCTTTCCAAATGCTACAAGAGTTAAAAAAGAAAATTCCAGCCTCAAATTGGAATTCTACAAGATGCTCAAGGATCCATATTGAATGATGCTGAGAAGATCAAGAAAAGGTGGAAAGAATATATAGTCAGAATCATTCTACCATAAAGATCAGATGGACCAACAGCTGTTTCAACCTGTACCTTAAGATCAAGAACCATTGGGGATGAAAGAAGAAGTTGAAGAAGCATTGAAAGCCTTATCAAAGAACAAAGCACCAAACACTGATGGCATTCCCATTGAAGTATTACAGCAATTGGATGCAGCTATTACCATACTTACAAAGCTCTGTCAGGAAATTTGGAAGACAACATCATGGCCAACTGACTGGAAAAGATCTATATTTACACCAATACTGAAGACAGGTGATCCGACTGTGGAAATTATCGTACAATCGTTCTGATCCCACATGCCAGCAAGATTCTACTCAAGATCATCCATCAGAGACTACAACCATACCTGGAACAAGAACTACCTGAAGTGCAAGCAGGGTTCAGGAAAGGGCGAGAAAGAGACATCATCACAGATGTGAGATGGATCTTTGAAAAGACAAAAGAATACCAAGAGGATGTCTATATGTGTTTTATTGATTAAAGCAAAGCTTTTGACTGGGTAAACCATGAGAAATTCTGAGCCACATTAAGCAGCAAGGGTATTTCAGAACACCTGATTGTTGCTTCTTAATCAGTGTACACGTTGTGCAAGAGAACTGTTTGAATGGAACAAGGAGAAATAGAATTGTTTAAAATGAGCAATGGTGTATGACAAGGGGGTCATTCCGAGCCACGAATAGCAGGGATGGACATCCCGTTGGGACATCCATCCCCGCTATTCAGCCCCCTCTTCATCCCCAATTAACCTCCCCATATGAACAAGGTGTTTGTACGGGGAGACTAGACAGGGGCAGGAAAGGTACAGTGCGGAGATGGAGTTAGGGCAGGCAGTGGTCAGTCTGCAGCCCCTGACGTACAGGGCTGAATCTGATGTTGGCCCTGTACGTCTGGGGTCAGCAGATCGAACAGGGAACTCATTCCACCTCTGAGGTGGAATACGTTCCCCTAGACTGGAGGGGATGGTAGGCCCGGGGTGCGTCACAGGGTGGGTGGGCCACAGAAGATTCCCCGGAGGCCAGATCGGGGGTTGGGCTATGGGGAATGAATCCAGTCATTGGTGGCTGGGGATTGTGGCTCCTGAATGGAGCCATGGTGCCATGGCAACTGGACGCCATAGCGCCACGGCTCCATTCAGAAGCCTTGACTGAGCTAGCCGGGTAGACGCCTGTACGTGCAGGCTGATCAGAATCGGGTCCCAGCCTGCACATACAGGCCTAGTTGCAATTCTGACCCCGTGGGGCTAGATGTGCCCTGCGAGATCAGAATCGCATCTGCCCCTGTGCGTCCCGATCAGAATGGGACCCTATCTGTTTAATTTATATGCAGAACAAATTATCAGAGAAGAAGGGCTGTATGAAGACAACCAAGGTGTGAAGATTGGTGAAAGACTCATCAACAACCTTTGCTATGCTGATACCACTATATTACTGGCTGAAAATGAAGACGATCTGAAACATTTGCTTCTCAAGATCAAGGAGCATAATCTTAAAATGGGCCTAAACCTTAAAGAAGATATTGATTTTTGCCATTTGTCAAGATCTCTAAGTTCATCATTGCTGGAGAAAGAATTGAAGTAGTTGACAACTTTAATCTACTTGGATCAATAATTAATAAAGAAATGACAAGTAGTCAAGAAATCTGACGACACATTGCTCTTGGCAGAATGGCTATGAAGAACCTAGACAAGATACTCAAGAGCAGAGATGACTCTCCATACAAAGATTTGACTTGTTCAAGCCATGGTATTTTCAATAACGTCATATGAATGCACAAGCTGGATAGTGGAAAAGATAAGTCAGGAAGAAAATCAATGCCTTTGAATTATGGTGCTGGTGAAGAATACTGTGTATACCATGGACTGCCCGAACAACAAAACAGTCAGTACTAGAGGAGATGAAATCTAAGTTTTCTTTAGAAGCTCAGATGACAAGACTTTGACTTTCATATTTTGGACACATCATGCGAAGAGAGAGATCATTAGAGAAAGACATCATGCTTGGCAAGATAGAAGGTCAATGCAAAAGAGAAAGGTCAGCAATGAGATGGATCAATAGAATAACAGCAGCTACGGGTACCAGTCTGTCAACAATGAGCTACCCGACTGAAGACTGGACACAGTTTAGGATAACTGTAAAGGGTCACCATGAGTCAATACTGACTCAACAGCACTTAACAACATTTGTTGGCACGTAATTGGTTTGTTTGGGCACCAAAAACATTTGTGCGCATTCAAAGGACTTGTGC
The DNA here is from genome assembly GCA_033557465.1 of Ichthyophis bannanicus. Classification (NCBI taxonomy): domain Eukaryota; kingdom Metazoa; phylum Chordata; class Amphibia; order Gymnophiona; family Ichthyophiidae; genus Ichthyophis; species Ichthyophis bannanicus. The sequence goes on along the minus strand of CM066043.1, from coordinate 157,781,554 downwards.
ACATGTCTGCCTACGAATCAACAAGTGTACCATCTATTTGCATACACCCAAAAAATGATTCAGCACGCATAGGTGGTGCATATTTAAGACAAATGGGCCAAAAACACAAAACATACAAAAATCGCAAAATCTGTGTTTTAAAACAAAAATTAATCTAACTCTTTTTTTGGCCATGCACACCCTTATTGTGTTTTTAGGAAGTTAAACAAACACTTTGATTACTGCCCCTTAAGTTAGTATGTGCCATTAACAGCATCTCTTACTCCTGAATGCCTCTATATGCACATCTGGCTGAGAGGCAAGCAACAGGTATATACTGGCAGGACTGTACCAAGCTAGCATTTCGTCCTGTGTGACTGGTAAACCCGGTGCCCCCACTCACCCAGCAGCGTGCATGAACTTGCTCCTAGAAGCCCAGCGATGATGATAGCGCCCATTCTGTATTTGCACCCTGTGCGGCCGCACCGCTCGCACAGCCCTGTTTACGGCCCTGTATAATAGGGCATTCCAATACTGAAAAAGAGGAGGCCTTCAGCTATTACGATGTATCTGTCATTTCTAGGTATTGCAACTAGCTTCCTTTCCTTGGCCATGAGCTGCTTCCCCAGAGAAAAGTTTATTAGGCCGTACCTCATGCAATTGTTCCTACTGCTTTAACATAAAGGCCCTAAACACATCATGTCTGTGTTTCTTCGCCGTCTGTCTAACTAAAATGTAAGCTTCAATAAGCAGGGACTATATATATAAAAATAAATCAAAGCTCTGTGTATAGCTTATAGTGTTTAACATTTTGCTAATAACAGTATTAATAACCTACATGTGTTTTGAGGAAGAGAAAGGTAATTTTTTTTTCAGTTATTCTGTTTTATTAGCCTGGCAGTTGCTTACTGCTCAGTGCTAGATTTCCAGCTTTGGTGACCAAGGATATGCTGCCCCATGATATTCCCTGCTGAACAGACCTGTTAAATGTCACTTGTCAAGGGACAGTCAGGACATCCTCCCTAGGGGATGCAGATGTTGCCTCTGCAGCTTGTCAAAGGTTTACGAGACAAGATCGAGGATCTGAACCCAGTCACACGGCAGCTCAGCATGCTGCTACTGTGTTCAATGTAAAGCCGTGCAGTGTGAACAGTCCTTCGTAGTCTACATTAAAACAACCCAATTGTGGTTCCACCATATGCTCAGATTCCAGACCAGAACAGCCATTCAACCGACCAGCCAAGTGACATACCCAGCGCTAGACAGTGCAAATGTAACCTTAAAATGATTGACCGCATTTCCAGTGAAGTAAACAGAGAGGCAAAACTCTGCAAAACTCTGGTTTACTGTCAGTGTGTCACAGTGATAACACATGTTCCATAGCATTCCCAGGCTTCGGAGAGTGGATTCATCATGGTGTGAATTTCTTTAAACTGCTGCATGCATGGTGTGAATTTCTTTCGAAAACTGCTAATACTGTATGTCCTCAAGGATGAAATCAAAATCCAAAGGAACAAGAAATCATCCAGATTTTCTAAGGTTTTAATTTCTAACTGAATAGTTAAGACATTTTAAGAGGTAATGCACCAACTCTAGGACTCGAAGGAAACTCTCTCTTCCATCATTAACAATCTGGGGAAAGGGGGAGGTTGAAATATATTTAAAAAATGCACAAAAGCAGTAAATTGTTGTTCTTAAACACATGACAATTAGGTCAATGCCATTATTCCTGAATGGCTGAAACTGGTACAATTTCTCGCCCAGCAGGCCCATATCCTTCCAAGGATGCAGCTTGAAGACTTTCATTTAGTATTCAAAATTTCTCACATTCTAAACTCAGTTTTTGGGGATACCTGGATCATCATTTGTACAGCTGTCTAATGAAATAAGTAACAAAATAGTAAAATACTAAATTTCTTTAAAATATTGTTTGAGAGCTTTGCTCTCCCCTGACCCCAATTTCCAGAGACGAAATTCTACACTATTCACTCCTTTGGGTAGGCCCACCAAGCCCTGGCAGTGGAGCGCTACTGTATAAGAAAAGGGTAGTGGGGCAAACAGGGTCGGCCCAACCATTAAACAAGACTAGGCAATTGCTTGGGGCAGCAAAGAGCAATAGCAGTTAAAGTAAAAGAACAGATTCTGACAGCCACACAAACTCAAAGAACCATTGGCACACATGTATGCATACAAAGCAAAAGTTAATATTTACAAGTATTATGTCTAATTGTGCATTTTTATAGGAGCGTTGCGGGAGGCGTGGCATTTCGACCAGCATGATTGTTGAGTTTAATCATCAACATCTTGGGGGGAGGGGGGGAGGTAAGACATAATAAGGGTTGCCTAGGGCACCCAACACCCTTGCACCAACCCTGGAGACAGGCCAGTGTTGTCATGATCTACATCCTGTAGGGCACCCCATGGCTGTGTGTCCTTGCAGTCCCATTATTCTGGAGCACAGCAAAGCCACATCTGTAAAGAAATGTATGCAGAGGAGGATTTTTTTATTTTGGTTTTTTTTTTCTGGTCAGATCTGCTTTGACTGCAGATGTGGCAAAATCCTGCCCGTGCTGCAGTCCGATGACAGAGGTGCAAGATAAAACAAATATTTAGTAAATCAGTCAGTGCACTATTGGGGGGAATCGGATCAAAGGCAGCAACAGTCTTTTCAAACAACACCCTCCCCTTAGTAGAAGATGCCCAGACACCAGCAAGACCCTCCCATTGTAAACTTAAGTCTGATCAGAGTGTGTAAAACCCTCGGGTTATCTGAACCCTGAACTATTTTCTAACAGCGAGAATCGAAAGGACAGACGGCTCTAGTAGGCGATACCAACAGGGTGGCTTAAAATTAGTTGCAGACTGCAGGAAGAAAGTGCTGCTAACCCCTGGAAGAAAACACTTCGTGTCAAAAAGAAGCCGACTTAACTGGGAAAAGAATTCCCGATCCACCCAAAGCTGGACTAAGAGAGCCTGAACGCACCTGTAGGCTTAGGCTGGAGCGAGGGGCTGTGCAGCGCACCCGTGACGGCTGCGGGGCCCCTGACGCTCGGGCGCACGCAGACTGCAGCGGCTCAATGCCGCCGGGTTACAATAGTTCTTCTTTCATTGCAGGCAGCGAACGATCGCCCTCTCTGCTTCCGCAGCCGCCCGGATGGCCCCTCGCTCGGGCAGCAGAGTTTGGAGGACGATGCGTCCTTCTGTCTCCAGACACGCTAAAACCCCAGCTCTGCTCCTACCTTGCGCGTCACAGCACGAGCTCTGCTTACTAATGGCTCTACTCCAGCCCCGGACCGAAAGCGCGACTCTTCTGCTTTTGCCTTGCTTCCCTTTCGCCCTCCAAAGAGCGTTCGCACAGATCTCCGACTTATTTCACTTCGGTCTGATGGGGATTAATACATACAAATCCGGGCTGCTCCGGGGCAGGGGTGCCGCTCTTGAGGCAGCAGCGCCCCCTTGCGGATTCGAACGTGACGACAGACGGCAGCTTGCAGACGCGAACTAATCTCTAATTAATAGAAACCTGCAGGAATTACATCTGCGTAATGACGCTTGGGCGAGCTGGAGAAGGCAAAAGCATCTTCAATTTGGAATCAGTGCTAAAAGTAACAATGAACATCTGGTCTCTGATTCTCTAGTCCCTCCTTCCAGGCAATTGAGGGAACAAACACAGCAATTAGTTTTGGCCTTGCTTTGTCCATCCTCAGCTCCTCTCCTCCTATCTAAAGAATTATATTGGAAGAGGTTGTGTATGTGGGCGCATTATTGGACATAGATCCTAGGGCTGTCCTTAGAACTGATATAATACAATAGGCCTATGGGTCTGCTTTAACCACTTAAAGGACCCTGTTCAAGCTTGTGTGGATGTGCCCCCTTCGAATTTTATCTCTATTGAACACCACCCTCTCTTTCTTAGTTGACCCCCTCCCCCAGCCCCTGTTAATATGATGCTGCTGGCCCATTTTTGTAGCTTTCCTCCTTATTGCAAGCTTATGGCAGGATAGCTGCATGCTCTATCTTCCTTCTGGCCCCATATCTAGCACACCTCTACTTTCTTATGGCCTATGCAAACCAATGTACAGGGGCCGAGTGTCGTGTGATGGGCCTGCAGCATAACATGGCGGCAAGCCCATCCACCCCCTCCCCTGTATCTCAGAGGGGACTGGGATCTCGCTGGGCGTGGCGGGAAAACTCCCGCCACAAGGGGCAAGTGGCAGGTGTGAAATCACAGCCCCTGATAAAAGCAGAAGGAGCAGAGCGATCCTCCTTTCGGATCGTCTACTTCTGCTTCTCCAGAGTTGCTATTTCTGCCTGTTTGAGCGCTTTCATTTTCAGCAGTCCCTGCCCCTCTGATCAAAGCTTCCCTGCACCTGGCTGCTGCAGCTTCAGACTACTGTGGTGGATTGCCCGATCCTAATACTACTACTATTATTCAACACTTATATAGCGCCATGCACGCAGCGTTGTACAGACATACATACATACAAGAGACAGTCCCTGCTCGTCAGAGCTTACAATCTAGTTACAGCAATACAGAGCATTATTCAATCAGTGTAAAGTACAATATAGTTGTTACACACTAAAAGCATTTTGATAGTGTGTTCGGTCTGTTCAGACATGAGGTGAGGGTTAGGTTAAGATGACGGATAGAAGTCAGGATCTGAATGCGATAGTGAAGAGGTGGGTCTTCAACCTGGATTTGAAGAGGGCCAGAGAGGGTGCTTGGCGTATAGACAAAGGCAGGGCCGGATTTACCTTGAGTGAGGCCCTACGCCAACAAAAATTGTGGGCCCCCAGAAAAGATAAAAACGAGCACGCCGGATCAGCTGCGTGCTGTTGGCCCTGACGTCATAATTAAACTGGAAATCCCAAAAGCCAAACTTGGAATGTACAACACTGTAGAAATAAAACTATACATTAATTTGCTCTTGTACTAAACAAAGCGCAGACGTTAATGATGCACATTTACCAGAGCTGACATATTCCAATTAATAAATTCAAAATAAAGAGATATTTTTTCTACCTTTTGTGCATTTTTTTTCAGCTGCAATTGCTCCAGCCACTTTCTTCTGGTTTCTTCGTGTCTTCTGCTAACTCTCCATCGTCTGCTGTCCATTTGTCCTTTCTTCTCTCTTCTAGTTTTTTTCCATTCTCTCTCTACATCTGCTTTAACATACTAATCTTTCTCCTTTTGCTCTTTCCTCATTCCTATTTCATCCACTCAAATTTTACCCCTCCATCCTCAATCCCCACTTACTCTCCCAATACCCGGCCAATTGTAGATTTTTTATCCCTCCCACACAAAATATTTTTCCCTTCTCCATTTTACTCTTCCAGCCCCATCCCATTCTAATCTTCCCCCAACATCAGCTCCCTTCTAGTTTCAGCCTCACCCAGCATCCATTCCCTTCTAGTCCCTGCATCAGCCCATTTCCAGTCCTAGCCACCCATCAGCCCATTTCCAGTCCTAGCAACCCCCCAACCCAATACCAGTCCTAGCCCCCCCATCAACCCACTTCCAGTCCTAACCCCCCATCACCCCATTTTCAGTTTAAGCCCCCCCTATAACCCATTACCAGTCCTAACCCCCATCAGCCCACTTCCAGTCCTAACCCCAGCAACCCATTTCCAGTCAGCCCCCCATAGCCCATTGCCAGTCCTAACCCCCCCCCCCATCAGCCCACAGCCCATTACCAGTCCTAAGCCCATCAGCCCACCTCAAGTCCTAACCCCTCCCCATCAGCCCATTTCCTGTCCTAGCCCCCCATAGCCCATTATCAGTCCTAACCCCCCATAGCCCATTATCAGTCATAACCCCCCATCAGCCCACAGCCCATTACCAGTCCTAAGCCCATCAGCCCACCTCCAGTGTTAGCCCCCCCATCAGCCCATTTCCGGTCCTAGCCTCCCCCCCATAGCCCATTACCACTCCAAACCCCCTCCCAACAGCCCACAGCCCATTACCAGTCCTAAACAGATCAGCACAACTCCATTCTTAACCCGCTCAGCCCATTTCCAGTCCTAGCCCCCCCATAGCCCATTACCAGTCAGCCCCCATCAGCCCACAGCCCATTACCAGTTTTAACCCCCCCCCCCATAGCCCACTACCAGTTCTAGCCCCCCCATAGCCCATTACCAGACAGCCCCCATCAGCCCACAGCCCATTACCAGTCTTAACCCCCCCCATAGCCCATTACCAGTTCTAACCCCCCCCCAGCCCACCTCCAGTCTTAACCCCCCCAGCCCATTACCAGTCCTACCCCCCATCGGCTCAAGTAAAATTTAATAAAATTAAACGCTGGCTGCTGCCGCTGCCGTCGCGGTCGTGGCAGCGGCAGAATGGACTGTCCCGCGGGGCCCCCTCTGAATCCCTCCCTCCCTCCGCGACGGCTGAGCCCCTCCGTGCCGGCTTTGAGAGGCGCGAAGGGAGAGTGTCTCCCTCGCGTCTCTGTTAAGCCTGCAGGGGCAGATGGGAAATCTGGACATATACTATTTTGGACAAATACCATTTTGATAGATGCATACTGTCATGCCCATAGCCCCTTACAGCAGTGTGGAGGGGCGTGCTTGTTATAGCAGATTCCACCACTTCAGCAATGTGCCTGACTGACTGACTTTGAAATGCACTATGGGAAAGGTAGTCCAGTCAGGTTACACTTGACTTTTAGGCAGAAAAACACTCTTTTGTAGTTGGTCGAGAGTTAAGGCATTGACAGAATTTATTTATGAGGTAAACGCAAATAAGGTTCACAAATTGTCACCTATTGGATTTCTTCTCCAGGATAATATTTAGTACAACAGGATATAACTGAACTTAAGCACAAACAGCTTGTAATGTCTTTCAATGCAAAGCAGAAAGTCCTTTCCACAGCCACTGCTAGCAAATGTGCCTAGCAGTGCTGTTTAAAACAAAACCCAAAAATATCAGCTTCACATAAACAGCTCTCTTTTCTGTTCCAAAAGAAACTTCTTAAATCCACCGTGAGTACGGCATAAGCTCTGCACTGCACTGACTTCAGCTGGTCAGTGAGCAAACAATTAAGCAGCTGCAGACATTCTCAGCACAAGTATTTTCCTTTTCAAAGAACGTTTTCACTTCACATACAGGCTCTCTAGGGTACTGGACTCTGGAAGGTTCCCTTAAGATGTTTTCCCTCTCAGGACTTCTTTGTGCTTGGCAGTTTGGCATAAAGAACAGTCCATGTAAGAATCATCCTCTTCCAGAACTAATTCCTGTTCTAGCTGCATGGGTTCTACTTCTGGCTCAGAGGGCTTAGCTGACTGCCTCCCATCAGGACAAGCGCTGTCTCCAGCAAATCTGTAATGCTTCCCATCAGACAGGCTTCCAAAACTCATACCTGGGTCAAAGCTTGGTTCAGTGGTTCCTCCCTCATATTCTGGCCAGCATGTATCTGAGCTTCCCTGTCTTGTCCTCCAGCAAGGGCTCTTGGTTCTCAGGGCTTCAGCTCCATTTCTCCTCCAGTAGGCATTCCTACTCCTTCTCCTCTCGCCTCCTGAATATTCTGTCCTAGCTTTAAACCTCCCAGGCTCTAACCCTGCCCTTTCTCCTCGCAGGTGTTGCAAATCAGTCTGCCTCTTGGCAGCTGAGTAATTTGGAAAGTCAGTGACGTAAGGGTTCCTTACTCTGAGCTTGCTTTCCCCCTCCTTCTCACCACTAGGGGCACTCTGCAACCTTTTGCAGCCTGGTACAATCTGGTTTCTAGGTACAACTGAGGTTTTGTATCTCTGACCTGGCAATACAGGTCCTTTGAGAAGGGTAAATTCCCCCTCTTTATCCTTGTTTCCTGGGCCCTGATAAGCTTCCTTATCACAATACCGATGGGTTGCTCAGTGTCCTGCTTGGCCTTTGAGGTTTTCAGCACTTTCCTCTGCTGGGTGGTGCAGCAGCAGACTGGGCTGCGATCCATGGTCCACTACCTCGATGATTTCCTGTTCATTGGCCCAGAACATTACCCCACATGTGCAACACTCTTGGAAACCTTCTAGGATATGGCAAAGGAATTTGGCATCCCACTGGCACAGGATAAGACGGTCAGACCCGTTCAGATGTTGATGTTCCTGGGCATTGAAATTGACAAAAGGCAAGGCATCACCTGCCTGCCCTGTGACAAGTTGGAGGACCTCAAAGGGAAGCTTGCTGCTGTGTGGGGTCCATGGAAGATCATCCTCCAGACGGCCCAGTCCCTGATCAGTTCACTTAACTTTGCATGCAGGGTTATCCCAATGGGTCGTCTTTTCATGAGACACCTTGCACATGCAACGAGTGGCCTGTGCAGGAGTTACCACTGTCTTCACATCTCATGGAGCCTGAAACAGGACATGGACATCTGGGCATATTTCCTCAATATGTTCACTGGGGTGAACATGTGGCAGTAGGACATGTGCAACAATGTTGAATTGGACCTCTTCACCGATACAGTGGGAGCCTTTGGCTTCAGCATGTTTTTCAGGGCTTCCTGGGTCACTGCCCCCTGGCCTGACTCCTGAGTAACTAGTGGTCTCACCAGAAGTATCACATTCTTTTATTTCTTTCCCCTGTATGAGGCCCTGTGAGTCTGGGGCCATCACCTGTGTGACCACAGAATCCTTTTCTGCTGCAACAACCAGGCAGTTGTTGCTGTCCTGAACAGTCACTCCGCCAAGTGTGTCATAGTGGCTAAGCTCCTGCGGACATTTGTTCTGAAGTGCTTGCAGTTGAATGTTACAGCGCGTGCACGTCATGTCCCTGGGCAGTCTAATAGTATTGCTGATTCCCTCTTCTGTTTACAGTGGGACTCATTTTGGCGACTGGCCCCGGTGACAGACAAGCAGCCTCCCTTGCCGGACTGGATATGGGACATGGCAGAAACAGCCACCTCTTCCTTCCTGCACTTGAGTGTCATGGTCCTTGACCAAGGAGGGGGCTTTAAATTTTAACAAGTGGCAAACAGCCATGACAGCCTTCTGCTATGAAAGCACTGCTGTGATATCAGGTTTACTAATGTCCTCTGCCATCATAGGAGATGTGGGAGCCTGTGGGCTGGAAGGGCCTAAGAAAGGAGAAAAGGCAGAGAACAGGCCTGAACTGTAAATGCCGGCGCCTCTAGGCGTGCCTACATTTCTCACTATTGTAAGCACCTAACGACCTGACTCATCCGGACCTGTAAGTTCAATCATTGTTCTGTATAGAAGATTAAGGCTTTATCACACATGTGGCTCCCATAATACACCTTAGCAGTACTTCCTGCTCCCTGTGCTAATTCATGTATACTCTAGTTATCTGTATGTATACTGTTAAATGTATGCCTTGTCCTTTGGGCACACATACTTATTCACACTGACCTTACCATGCCTCTCCCTTGGCTACCAGTCCAACTTTTCCAAACTACCACAGTGCCTCACGCTACCACCATTCACCTCAGTTCAAGAGTGACAACATAGACACACTAACTAAATCTCCCCTCTACCCAGATAGCCACTTGTGCCTAATACCTAGTATCTTAAGTAAGTTTCCCACAGGGAAACCCAATGACAGAAACAGAGAACAGTGCATATCTAATTATCATCCCTACCACCAATCATGTTTGTAGCCTCCAGCCTAATCCTTCTACTTTTTCTGTCACTACTAGTCTATTGTTCAGCAGCTTTGACCTACAATGGACATTCCTTCACAATCATTCGACATAGCTCTTCAAATGTTATCACAATCGCCCCACAGTACCCTAGACATAAGCACCCAAAATCTTTAATCTGGATCAAACCTAATGATTTCTTTACCTTACAACCTAACATACAATATGCCACACCTACCCACTTGAGGTGTGCCCTTATCAATGCTCATTCCATGAAGAATAAAATCCCAATCATACCAGACTACTTCCTTGATAATGACTTAGACCTCATGTTCATCACTGAGACGTGGCTCTCAAGTACAGATTCTACACTAATGAACCAACTACTGCCACCAGACTGTGACCTATTCCACTCACACAGACCGAACCGTAAAGGAGGGCGAGTCTTGATTCTAGCTAAACAACACTTATGACTCTGTCAGAATGCCGCAGACACTTCACATGACTTGGATCTACTTCTTGTCTCTAATAAGCTCCTGACCATCTGTCTAATGTACAGATCACCCACCCTTATGGGTGACCAACTCCCCACCCTACTTCAGTCAGCCTGCGATATATCCACCTTTAGCAAACATGCTATCCTCGTCGGGGATTTCAATCTACCAACAAATCATTGTGGAACAGAAAATGCTTTCCTGGAGGCGATGGAAACCCTTGATTATTACCACCAAATTGTAGAAACGCCCACACATGAAAAAGGAGGGAGGCTGAACCTCATTTTCACCAACAAGCAACATGATTCCCTCCCACCAACTTCCTCCACCTACAATACGTAGAGTCCCCTGGTCAGACCACATGATCTTCAACTTTACCATACCTACATCCCATGACCAAGTACAATCTCTCAACCCCCCATCCCCACCAAGACGATTCAAGAGCCGGAACAAGGAAACATTTCTTAACACTATCCTTCCTGAGTTGACCATGACCTGCAATGATCTGGACAATTGCAGTGGAGAATTAGCATAACACCCTACCTCATGCTGCTTTTGGCCCCTCTCTCCCCTAGTACCATCACACAATACCATCAGGCAGCATGGTACACAGCAGATCTGAGGTTCTTAAAGCACCACCAGCATTGCATCACCGCTTCAGCTTCCACCTCTGCTCCCCGATTAGGGGAGAGCATGCAGCCGGACTCCTCCTGCTCTCCAGCCCCAGCCCAATCAGGGGCTGCTGCTGAACTTTAAAAGCAAATGTCATCCGGCGCGAAGACTAGCACTACCAGCATTGCATCGCTGCTTCCCCTTCCACCTCCGCTCCCTGATTGGGGTAGAGACGGAGAGCATGCGGCCGGACTCTTCCTGCTCTCCAGTCCCAGCCCAATCAGGGGCCGCCGCTGAACTTTAAAAGCAAGCGCCATCTGGTGCCCGCGCCTGGCGGGCCTGCGCCTGAGGGCCTCGCCAGAGGGCCCTTTGGCATAGCCCTTAGGCGGGGTCCCGAGGCAGGGTCAACACCATCTTCCATCCTCCGCCTTGCCACAGCACGCAGCCACATGTCCATTACTGCTGAACATATCAATCCAGCACGGGGGAACCTTAGAGCCGAAGAGCTCCGCCGACACCAAAACGTATGTATAACTTGAAACCTGAACACTATAATTTCTCCATTTATAGCTACAGACTCCCCTCTAAAGCCTTTCTCCCTGCTCCACAATTGACAGCAGTGTTAGCAAGATTAGCAGTCTAACAACAAGACACTCACCTCTACATCCTCCAACTTACATTGTTCCAGAGCAGAGCCAAAAGCTTACCATAGCTGATAACGAATCACACAAACAACTCGGCCTCCCTCACAGGAAACATTAGCCAACTACATATAGCATACTAAGTCATCCTTCTGCATTAATTTAACTTCTGCGGTAGTTACACCTCCAACTATAACCTGTCTCCCAAACAGAATTGCGGCCTGGAATAGCAGACATGAAGTGGATTCAAGCCACCCTAATCTTTTCCTTCATAGCAGCTCACCTATTAAAACCCAACAGAGCAACATACAGCTCGAACAACTCAATCCCAGTCCTCTACAGACCCAGACAACTACTAGCTACACAACCCCTTTCCCAACCCCCACAAAAGACTGCCACGTCTCATCCGCATACACACAAATGAAGATTCTCAGACAAACGCAACAACCAAGCAACAGACTCAAATAATTAAGTGCAGAGATGGCATCCATCTGTCCAAGAAAGGTCGACACGTCTTCAGTAGTAGACTGGCTAATGTAGTTGGCTAATGTAAGTTGGAGGATGTAGAGGTGAGTGTCTTGCTAACACTGCTGTCTTGTTGTTAGTATGCTATATGTAGTTGGCTAATGTTTCCTGTGAGGGAGGGCTTTAAACTAGATTTGTTGGGGATGGGTGAAGAAAGCCCCCAGGTAAGTGAAAGCCTCCAGGTAAGTGATACATTAAATACCTTTATGGAAATGGGTAACAGGGGTAACATATGGAAAGCAATGTGTATAAATACCTATAGCATGGGAAATAAGATTCCTGATGTTGACGCTTTGGTGGGAGTTGCTGACTTGGATTTAGTGGCAGTTGCAGAAACATGGTTCACAGAAAACCATGACTGGGATGTAACTATACCTGGCTATACTTTATTCAGAAAGGACAGGGTAGGAAGAAGGGGAGGAGGAGTGGCACTATATGTGAAAAATACTATTAAAGCTTTGGAATTACAGAGCTTAAAAGGGAGAGAGAAGGCATTGTGGGTTAAACTAGAAAGAGGGAAAGAGAAATCTATTTGCATTGGCATGATATACAGACCTCCCTCACAAGAGGAAGAGGTGGACAGAGAGTTAATTGAAGACATACGCAGCATTGTTAGGAAAGGGGACGTGCTACTGATAGGGGATTTCAATATGCTAGATGTTGATTGGCACATTCCTGCTGTAGTATCATCTAGAAGTAAAGAGATCCTGGATTCTCTACAGGGAGAACTATTCAGGCAATTGGTAACAGACCCCATACGTGAAGGGGCCATACTGGACTTGGTGCTTACTAATGGTGAAAGTGTTTCTGATGTTATAGTTTCCCACCAAAGCCAGCAGAGGTGCTCCCCAGTCGGGGTCGAGCTGTGCAGGAGCCAGCGTCTCTCCCGCGCTCACAATCCGGTCCAATCCGGGCCGTGGGAGGAAGCACAGGAGTGCTTAAGAGCTGCCGCAGGCAATCGGGAGGCCTCTTTCCCACCAAAGCCAGCAGAGGTGCTCCCCAGTCGGGGTCGAGCTGTGCAGGAGCCAGCGTTTCTCCCGCGCTCACACTCCGGTCCAATCCGGGCCGTGGGAGGAAGCACAGGAGTGCTTAAGAGCTGCCGCAGGCAATCGGGAGGCCTCTTTCCCACCAAAGCCAGCAGAGGTGCTCCCCAGTCGGGGTCGAGCTGTGCAGGAGCCAGCGTTTCTCCCGCGCTCACACTCCGGTCCAATCCGGGCCGTGGGAGGAAGCACAGGAGTGCTTAAGAGCTGCCGCAGGCAAGCGCGCCCGCGCCTTGCGGGCCCGCGCCTGAGGGCCTCGCAAGAGGGCCCTTTGGCGTGGCCCTTAGGCAGTGGCACGACAGGCGAAGCACAGTCTCTTCCTCAGTCGCAGCAAGTATACGCACAATCGATCTGATTATATTGACTCAACGGGGTTATAATGTCTATTTTGTCTATTTTAACCTATTAATACAGTAAAGCTTTAATCAGCCGCTTTAGTTTCCCATTGTACATTATCCTTAACAATCTTTATAATTACTGTCGCTAGTAATTGTCCTGTTAGCTTATACTGTCGTCAGTAGATATCACATCGTAATTCCATTGCTATGTAACAGTTTCCTTAATTTACTACTGTCGCCAGTAGATACCCAATTGTAATACTGTTGCCAGTATTAGTTGCTTAGTAGCTCTTAACTATTACTGTTACCAGTGTAAATATTATCCCCAATAATAGCTACTCAGTTAATACTGTTGACAGTAATTGCCACACCTGTAATTCTACTGCTAGTAGCAATTGTTTTTCAGTTACTGCTGTTAATAGATGTACACTTGTAACTGTTGTCATTAATAGTTAATCAATTATTACTGTTGCCAGTAGATATCATTTCCTTAAAACCTGTTACTAATAGCAGTTCCTTTCAATTCGTTTCAACCATCTGAGGTTCCAACATGAACTGTAAGAAGATGTTCTTGTTGATTTTGAATCTTACCTTATACATTGTCAGCCTGCTTCTTTCTTTCCACCCCCTCCCTGCTAATACCTTCACACCACATTTGAACCTCCCAGAATTCTCTCACATCCATGTTATCGCTCATCATCAGAAACATAACCCCCAACAGCTATTTCCAAGAAATTCTAAGATAAATTACCACAGACTAATTCAGATAAAGACAGACTCTAACATCAACCGCATAAATGTCGGCAATTCCTACACTCACATCTCCTTCATCCTCATCAATGCCAGGTCAGTTAGAAATAAAACACCCATCATAACTGATATAATTAATACAGAAAACCCTGACATCCTATGCATTACTGAGACATGGTTAACAGAATCCGACTCAGTCCTGCTAAACCAATTAAAAGTGCAAGGATATTCCATCTTCACCTGCAATAGGAAACGTACAAGAGGTGGAGGTGTTCTTATACTAGCTAAATCTAATATTGGGTTATCCCCTACCTTATGTGAAAACCGTGATGACACAAATATACTCAAAATTGAAAACAAGGACATAGCAATCTGCTTGATATACAGACCTCCTACTGCTACTAACCAAAATATTGACTCCATACTTGAATCAGCTTGCAATTCTACTTTAAGAAAACCACTTATATTGCTAGGCGATTTCAACCTACCATCTCTATCTAACAATCTTGAAACATCTTTCTTAGAAGCGATGGAAGAGATGGGATTCAAGCAAGCAGTTAACCAACCAACTCATACTAGAGGAAACACTCTCGACCTAATATTCATCCCTACATATTATTATATGTCACCTCATTATGTCTCACCTTCCACAGCTCAAGTCACCTGGTCGGATCATTATCTTATTAGGTTTTCTTTTCTCCTTCATCAACACTCTAAACCTTCCCCTGTCAATCTACAACAAGTTCATAGATTTCGACCATTCAACAGAGAAGAGTTTCTTGAATCAGTTCTTCCCAGATTAGATCCTTCTATCAATAACATTGATGACGCGATATCAAACTGGAATTCCATTATTCGATCAGCATCAGAATCAGACCCACCAAAGTTTCGACACAAAACGAGAAAAAATGAAAAATGGTATACCAGTGAACTTGCAACCCTTAAGAAAAGCCTTAGAAAAGCAGAATCTACATGGAGAAGGAAACAAACTCACGAACTCAGAATAAAATACTTCTCACTACTCAAGAATTACAAGGATGCGATTAATAACGCTAAAAGACAATATCACTCTAAAACGTTATCTAAATCTATCAACCGTCCTAGAGAACTATTTGAGATTGTCAAATCTTTAACCAAATCCCCATCAAACAATTCTCACAAAATTTGTATTAACCCACAAATAATTGCTGACCACTTTGCAAATAAACTTAAACTTAACAGCCATTTCACCCCACCTAATCTACCTATCTCAGATAATAACTTACAGGAATGGAAAGCCTTTTATCC
The DNA here is from genome assembly GCA_033557465.1 of Ichthyophis bannanicus. Taxonomy (NCBI): domain Eukaryota; kingdom Metazoa; phylum Chordata; class Amphibia; order Gymnophiona; family Ichthyophiidae; genus Ichthyophis; species Ichthyophis bannanicus. The sequence goes on along the minus strand of CM066043.1, from coordinate 157,766,316 downwards.
TATTAGCAACAAGATGCTCCTTCAAACAATCTCCAACCTAAATACCACTACTTCTCTTCTTGATCCTTGCCCAGTGGCATGGATAAAATCAACAAAATCAGAACTTGCCACAGACCTACTGAACATAGTAAATCAATCTCTTCAACAAGGACGTATACCAGATGCCCTCAAGAAGTCAGCTATCCGTCCGTTGTTAAAAAACAAAACTCTAGACAGCAATGACCCTACATCTTATCGTCCCATTGCAAGTATTCCATTCCTCGCCAAAATTATTGAAAAGATTGTCCAAACACAACTACAAGATTATATAGACTCCACGGTCCCATTAGATGATCATCAATATGGATTTCGACCACACCATGGTGTAGAAACGCTCCTGACGGCACTATTTGACACAATCATAAGAGGTATTGATAACACCAAGCAAGCCTTCATTCTCATATTCATTGATATCTCCTCGGCATTTGATACTGTAAACCATACCACGCTCATTTCAAGACTTTCTCAACTAGGCATCAAAGATAAAACTCTTGAATGGTTCATATCTTATTTTACTAACCGGACACAATATGTTCAAATTGACCAAAATGCATCATCCCCTTTTCCGCAAGAGCAGGGCATCCCTCAAGGTTCTGCCCTATCAGCCCTATTGTTCAATCTCTATCTTCAACCTATCTGTTCCATATTTAAACGTTTCAAAATCAATTATCACATCTACGCAGATGACATTATGTTGTACTCACCATTTGATGTGTCTAACCCAGATTACTCCAACATTTGTCATTGCCTCGTTGAAGCTGAGCTGTGGCTGAAATCTATTAACATGTCTATTAATTTTAAAAAAACCGAAGCTTTATTCATAACAAGAAACACAAGCTTCACCCCTCCAATGGAAATCAACATTGGCAATAATTCTCTCCCTGTTAAAGATGAGATCAAATACTTGGGAGTCACTCTTGATAAGACCCTCAACCTCTCCAAACATATAAAACTAACTGTAAAAGCAATCTATTTCAAACTAAGGACAATCCAACAACTTAGACCATTACTAGAAAACACTGATTTCAGAACCATAGTACAAACACTCATTACACCACATTTAGACTACTGTAATGGTATTCTTCAAGGGACCTCAAAGAAAAATATCCACTCACTTCAATTGGCCCAAAATGTCACCGCAAGGATTATTTCCAAAGCAAAATTAACAGATCATATATCTCCGATTCTTTATTCTCTCCATTGGCTTCCAGTATCATGCAGAATCACCTACAAATCCTTAATCAATACTTTTAAGATTTTTAACAATATAGCTCCTTCCTTCTTATCCACTCTTATCAACATCCCGCTTGAAAACAGATCAAGAAGAAGAATTAACCTTCACATGCTACAAGTACCTGATTCTATCCGAAAAACAAGTCAAAAAACAAGCAACACAGCGTTCTCATACTTTGCTCCTATGTTATGGAACAACTTACCAGCTGAAATCAGAGAAATTAAGGATCTTCAATTATTTAGAAAAAATCTAAAAACCCACCTATTCACCCTATACTATAATAACCTCCACAAGGAAGATAACCCTAACTCAGAGAAAACTTCTGATCAACAGTCACTCACTGACCCTACCTAGACAGGCATAAAACCCTCACTCATTCACATTGTTCACCTAATTAAATTTTCTCTTTGAAAGCAAAATGTGAATAAGTGTAACTAGTGTAATATATTCCATTGCCGATGATTTACTATTGATAGCCAGTTATTTCACTGTATTATTGAGTTGCAATTTAATAGTTAAATGTTTACTTTTATAATTTTGTTCTATGTAAAAACTCTTGTTCTCCATTTACTGTTCTTTGTACTAAAACACGTTCTATGTAAAATAGTTCAAAACCTGTTTTATGTAAAATAGTTTCTAAACCCGTTCTATGTAAAATAATAGCATGCTATTATTAAACTTTGTTTACTTGTAAACCGCCACTGATCACTGGAAGTGGCGGTATAGAAGAGATGTATAAATAAATAAATAAATAAATAAATAAATAAATAGTGGGAGATAATTTTGCATCCAGTGATCACCAGATGGTTTGGTTCAGTATTAGGACTAGGGCTGTTAGAATTCATTCAAAGGTGAGGGTCTTAGACTTTAGGAAGACAAACTTTGCCCAGATGGGCCAATATCTCAGGGAGTCATTAGTGGGATGGGAACAGCTGGGGGATGTAGAAAAACAGTGGGCACAACTGAAAGGGGACATTTTAAGGCCAACCAACCTTTTTGTTAAAATGGTAAATAAAGGTAAAAGGAAAAGGAGACCACTATGGCTTTCGAAAGACGTAGCTGAAAAAGTGAAGAAAAAGATGGAAACCTTCATGAAATACAAGAGATCACAGAGAGAGGAAGACAGGCATCTATATTTGGAAAAACTTATAGAAGCTAGCAAAGTAGTCAGGAAAGCAAAGATTCAAAAAAGAGGAGGAAATAGCCAATGCAATAAAATGGGGGGATAAGACATTTTTTAGATATGTTACTGAGAAGAGGAAGGGCAAAAGTGGTATTGTCAGATTCAAGGTTGAAGGGGAGGAATATGTAGAAGCTGATGAGGATAAAGCAGAATTGCTTAACAAATATTTCTGTTCTGTGTTCACAGATGAAGAACTGGGAGCAGGACCTCAGAAAACACCCACAAACAGGAACAGAAGTGAGGGGCACCTTCAAAAATTTTCAAAAGACTGTGTTCGTGAGAAACTAGCTCAACTTAAAGTAGACAAAGCGATGGGACCGGATGGGATACACCTTAGAATACTAAAGGAACTTGGGGATGTTCTAGCAGCTCCACTGACTGACCTTTTCAATGCCTCGTTAGAGTCGGGAGTGGTGCCAAAGGACTGGAGAGAGGCTCATGTGGTGTCTTTACACAAAAGTGGAAGTAAGGATGTGGTTGAAAACTACAGGCTGGTTAGTTTGACTTCGGTGGTGAGTAAATTATTGGAAACGCTGCTGAAAGAGAAAATAGTGAGGTTTCTGGAGTCCAGTGGATTACAGGATCCGAAGCAGCATGGATTCACCAGAGGCAACATTCTCTACAACATTAGCAAAATCCGCCCCTTCCTTTCTGAACACACTACTAAAACCCTTGTCCACTCCTTAATCTCCTCTCACCTCGACTACTGCAACCTTCTTCTTATTGGTCTCTCTGTGAGCCATCTTTTTCCCCTTCAATCTATTCAAAATTATGCTTCTCGACTAATCTTTAGCCAGCCTCGCCATGCCTACATTACTCCTTTTCTCAAGTCGCTTCACTGGCTCCCTATCCAATTCCGCATCCAATTCAAACTTCTCCTCCTGACCTATAAATGCATTCACTCTATAGCCCTTCATTACCTTTCATCTCTCATCTCTCTCTACATCCCCTCTCAGGAACTTCGCTCTTCTAACAAATTACTTCTATCTAGACCCTCCACTCGCACCGCTAACTCCCGACTTCGCTCCTTTCACCTTGCTGCACGGTAAGCCTGGAACAACCTACCTGTGTCTGTACACCAGGCACCCTTCCTGGCCCTCTTCAAGTTCAGGTTGAAAACCCACCCTTCACTGTCGCTTTCAGATCCTGACTTCTACCCTTTGTCCTAACCTGACTCCCATCCTTTGTCATGTCTAAAACTGTAAATGCGATACTTGTTTTTTGTAAATGGCATACTTGTTTTGCCTGAATTGTAATTGCCATACTTTGTTCTACCCCATACTTTGCTTTATCCCAAATTAACTATTGCTCCTTGTCATCGTAATTGTTTTCCCGATCTGTCTATTGTTCTGTGTTGTCTTGATTAGATTGTAAGCTCTGACGAGCAGGGACTGTCTCTTTGCTTATATTTCTGTACAGCGCTGCGTGCGTAGCGCTATATAAATGCTAAATAGTAGTAGTAGTAGGCAGGTCTTGTCAGACAAATCTGATTGATTTCTTTGACTGGGTGACCAGGGAGTTGGACCGAGGGAGAGCCCTAGATGTGGTGTATTTAGATTTCAGTAAAGCCTTTGACACTGTTCCTCACAGGTGACTTATAAACAAACTGAGCACCCTAGGGATGGACCCTAAAGTTAGTGCTTGGGTTAGAAATTGGTTGGGTGGGAGGCGACAAAGAGTACAAGTAAATGGAGCTCACTCTGAGGAGAAGGATGTTACAGTGGTGTGCCCCAGGGATCTGTCCTTGGTCCGATTCTTTTTAACATCTTTGTTAGTGATATAGCGGAAGGGCTGTCGGGTAAGGTTTGCCTCTTTGCAGATGATACCAAAATCTGCAATAGAGTAGACACCCAGGAAGGTGTAGATAACATGAGGAGGGATCTAGCTAAGCTTGAAGAATGGTCTAGAATTTGGCAGCTGAGATTTAATGTTAAAAAATTTAAGGTCATGCATTTGCGCTGCAGCAATCCAAGGGAGCGATATAGTATAGGGGGTGAAGTATTTTTGTCCACTGAAGAAGAGCGGGACCTAGGCGTGGTTGTGTCTGATATAAGAGAATGTAAATAAATAAATAAAATCTTAAAGTAGCTAAACAGGTAGAAAAGGCGACGGTAAAAGCTAGAAGGATTCTTGGGTGCATACGGAGAGGAATGGCTAGCAGAAAAAAGGAGGTGATAATGCCTGTGTATAAGTCTTTGGTGCGACCTCATTTGGAGTATAGTGTGCAATTCTGGAGACCGCACCTTCCAAAGGATGTGAACAGGATGGAGTCGGTGCAGAGGGTTGCTACTAAAATGATTAGTGGTCTTCATTATAAAGCATATGAGGACAGACTGAAGGATCTTAATATGTACACCCTTAGAGGAAAGGCAGGATAGAGGTGATATGATTGAGATGTTTTAATACCTCCATGGCATAAATGTTCAGGGGGAGAGCTTCTTTCAATTGAAAACAAGTTCTGCTAAGAGGGGACATGGGATGAGGGTGAAGGGGGATAGATTCAGGAGTGATATGTGGAAATATTTCTTTACGGAAAGAGTGGTGGATCCGTGGAATAGTCTCCCAGTGGAGGTGGTGGAGATGAGGACAGTAGCTGAATTCAAAAAAGCGTGGGACAAACACAGAGGATCTCTAAAGGAAAAAAGGGGACTGTTGTAGTTGTTGATATGGAAGGACAGACTAGATAGGCCATGTGGTTGTTTTCTGTCGTCATATTTCTATGTTTCTAAAAAGGCAAAGGCAATTACATTATAATTGTATTTAATCTCATGCATAGTATAAACGTAACCGAATTACATAGAAAAGGTTAATATTGATGATTTTAACAAAAGATGGCATATCATTTTTTTGTCCCTAGTTACTATCAAGAATGAGATAGATGTGCTATAGACCGCAAATACAGTAATATTTCTGAGCGCCCGTAAGCACCAACAGCGTGGACTACTCGATCATTTAAATTACGGTATTTACGTGAAGGAATATTGAAAACTCCTGTTGTACCTTGAAGGAAGGTGGCTTTCTGTTGCTGTATGTCCTTCTTTAGTCCAGCCAAGAAAGTCCATATAGTCGGATGGTGGTAAGTGAAAAGGGAATGCAATGAATGATGCCAACCCTCAACCGCATTCGTAGTACGCAGTAATCCGGTGGTTCCGGCATAGTGTTGATTTCACATATAAATGGGAAACATAGGCGGTGCATAGTTACATCCACGACCTCTCTGCCATCGACCCTGAACATATGTTTTTTGCTCAAAGAAAGTAGTCAGTTCATCAAGATGGTTCACCTCTGGCATAGTCTCTGTTAGAATGTCGAAGGCTTCTGCAACATCATCAGGCAAGACAAATGTCAAAGCAGGAAGACAGTGAATGTATTCACGCACAACATCTTGTGTTTCATATCCGGTTTTCAGGCCAACTTCGTTAACCTTACAGATCACATTCTTGCACAAGTGAAAGTAACATAGTAACATAGTAACATAGTAGTTGACGGCAGATAAAGACCAGCATGGTCCATCCAGTCTGCCCAGCGAGATGGCAAGAGTAGGTGCACCTGTTGCTCCGCGCAGGCCACCCCTCTCCATATCCTTGTTCAGGGGTAAACCCACCACTCCATTCGGAAGTTAGATGGTACCGTTTATTTTGTTTTTTTTTCCTATTTCTGTAAAGGGATCCTCTGTGTTTGTCCCATGCCTTCTTGAATTCCGTCACCGTGTTCGCCCCTACCACTTCCATCGGGAGGGCATTCCAAGCATCCACCACCCTTTCAGTGAAAAAATATTTCCTGACATTGCCTTTCAATTTACCCCCTTGCAGTTTCATGTTATGCCCTCTAGTTTTACAGGTTCCCCGTCTTTGGAAGAGGTTTGTTTGTTCATCATTTCTCTTTAAGTATTTAAAGGTCTGAATCATATCTCCCCTGTGCCTCCTTTCCTCCAAGGTATACATATTTAGGTCTTCAAGTCTCTTCTCATAAGGCTTCTGACGCAGGCTCCAAATCATTTTGGTCGCCTTCCTCTGAACAGTCTCCAGTCTTTTTACATCCTTTGCAAGATATGGTCTCCAAAACTGAACGCAGTATTCCAAGTGAGGCCTCACCAGTGACCTATACAGTGGCATAAGTACCTCTTCTTTTCTGCTGGTAATCCCTCTTTGTATGCAGCCCAACATCCTCCTGGCTTTTGCTACCGCCTTGTCGCACTGTTTTGCCACCTTGAGATCAGCAGAGATAATCACACCAAGGTCTTTTTCCTGAACTGTGCATACCAACCTTTCTCCCCCTATCTTGTACATTTCTCTTGGATTTCTGCTACCCAAGTGCATGACACTGCACTTTTTTGCATTAAATCGTAGTTGCCAAGCTTTAGACCAGTCTTCCAGCTTTTGTAGATCTTTCTTCATGTTAACCACTCCCTCAGGGGAGTCCACTCTGTTGCAAATTTTTGTGTCGTCTGCAAAAAGACAGACTTTTCCATTCAGTCCTTCAGCAATATCACTCACAAATACATTGAACAGTGCCGGGCCCAGGACCGAACCCTGGGGCACCCCGCTAATCACCTTCCTCTCATCCGAGTGAGCTCCATGTACAATCACCTTCTGTCGTCTGTCAGTCAGCCAATTTCCAGTAATGGTTGCATTTGGATACGCATTGTGAAATGCGTTAATTGCAGCTCGCTCAAAGTCTAGCAGAATTTTTTGAGGTGAAGACATTGGGATCAGTCCTTGACGTGCATGTAGTAAGCGTATATATGTTTCACTCATTTTGTTGGTTAATAAACAATATACACCAGCTGGGTTAACACTATCGCTAAAATTGAAATGTACTGTGTATTGCTGAAAGAAAATATTCGGTACAAACTTGAATGTTCCATCTGCGATCCAAATGTCTGCACGTGCCATGTCATCCAGAAGGTGAGGGCATCCGATAATAATCAAACGATCATCAGTAGGTCCCGAATCATAGAGGATCATATCTGTATATTGTGCAGGTATCCCAAAGTATACACTATCTGGAAGAGCGGGGAGAGGAACGCCAGTGGAAACCAGGGACAGCCCAAGGGGGGTGCGGGGCCATGTGCGGAGACTCGGTGTGGGCCCTCATTTGCATAAGGGGCCTCATTTGCATAAATATTTGCATAATGTTACCGTACACTAACTTTTAATAAACATGCCTCTTAATGAGTGTATGGATAAAGAAAGTCTAAGAGATTTCTACATTACTATAATCCAGTGCCAACCGCCAGGCACATTAGGAACTACTACAAACACTGCCCATTTAGAACCAATAGCAAACCCACCGTATCATAACAACACTACCAGGACTCATAAAGCACCATAACCCTACCTATCAAAAGGCAACACTGCAAATATTAATCCAATACATTTCAGAGAATAACACATGACCTACTGGGGAAAGAGAACAAGTGGCAATGTCAAATAGGAATTACATAAACAGAATACCTCAGCTCAGTTACACATAGACCATCACCAAACAAGGAATCACAATTTAGAAACAGGCATGTAGATAGCTGGGTGGCTGGTGGACGTGAGGATCGCCTGGTAACATGCCTGCCTGGTGCGAAGGTAGCGGACCTCACATGCCACCTAGATAATGTCTTAGTGCTGGGGAGGAGTCTGCTGTCTTGGTACATGTCGGTACCAATGACATAGGAAAATGTGGTAGGGAGGTTCTGGAGGCTAAATTTAGGCTTTTAGGTAGGAAGTTGAAATCCAGAACTTCCAGGGTAGCATTCTCTGAAATGCTTCCTGTTCCACGTGCAGGACCCAAAAGGCAGGCAAAGCTCCGGAGTCTCAATGCGTGGATGAGACAATGGTGCAGAGATGAGGGTTTTGGATTTGTTAGGAACTGGGGAACATTCTGGGGAAAGGAGGGGCTCTTCCGAAGGGATGGGCTTCACCTTAACCGGGATGGAACCAGGCTGCTGGCATTAACCTTTAAGAAGGAGATAGAGCAGCTTTTAAACTAGATATTAAGGGAAAGCCGACAGCCGCCCAAGAGCAGATGGTTCGGAACAATGTATCTTTGGAGGATACTACCAAAAGCAGAGAGGTTCCACAAAAGAGTAAAGTAGCCCAAATGCCCTCAAGTATGGAGCAGACAGAGCTTAAAGATCCTAAATTACCCATGTCTAACAATAGCCAAATTAATATGAATAAAATACATTCTCTAAAATACTTGTATGCAAATGCTAGAAGTCTAAAAAATAAGATGGGAGAGTTAGAATATATAGCACTAAATGAAAGGTTAGATATGATTGGAATATCAGAGACATGGTGAAAGGAGGACAACCAGTGGGATACTGTGATACCTGGGTACAAACTATATCGTAATGATAGAGCTGATCAAATTGGTGGAGGGGTTGCTCTCTATGTTAGAGAGGGCATTGAGTCAGAAAGGATTAAAGTTTTGCAGGAAACAAAATCTGCTGTAGAATCTATATGGATTGAAATTCCATGTAAAAGGGGGAAGGCAATGGCAGTGGGGGGTGTACTATCGAGCGCCTGGCCAGAATGACCAAATGGATGATGAAATGCTCAAAGAAATCAAGGAAGCTAACAAAAGTTACAGCACAGTAATAATAATGGGTGATTTCAACTACCCCGGTATCAACTGGATCAGTGTCACGGCAGGACATGCTAGGGAGATAAAGTTCCTAGATGAAATAAATGACTGCTTCTTGGAGCAGCTGGTTCATGAACCGACCAGAGGGGAAGCCATATTAGACCTAATCCTTAGTGGAACACCAGATCTAGTGCAAGAGATAAGGTTGTTGGGGCTACTTGGCAATAGTGATCATAGCATGATCGCCTTTGATTTAATTAGTGGAGGAGGGATAGTAAGGAAATCCACAGTACTACCTTTTAACTTTTGAAAGGGAGACTATGATAAAATGAGGAAAACAGTTAAGAAAAAACTAAAAGGAGCAGTTGCAAAGGTTAAAGACGTACATCAGGTTTGGCTGTTGTTGAAAAATACTATCTTGGAAGCCCAGACCAGCTGTATTCCAATCTTTAAGAAAAGTGGAAGGAAGTCCAAAAAACTGCCAGCATGGTTTAAAGGTGAGGTCAGAGAGGCTGTTGTTGCCAAAAAAGCATCTTTCAGGAAATGGAAAAAAGAGCCAAACGACGAAACCTGGAAACAGCACAAGCACTGGCAAGTCAAATGCAAGGCATTGATAAGGCAGGCAAAGGGAGAATTTGAGAAGAAGCTTGCTGCGGAAGCAAAAACGCGAAGTAAAGACCTTTTCAAGTACATTCGTAGCAAAAAACCTGTGAGAGAGTCAGTTGGTCCATTAGATGATAAAGGGGTTAAAGGAGCACTACGAGGCGACAAGGCGATAGCGGAGAGACTGAATGAATTCTTTGCTTCAGTCTTTACTGAGGAAGATGTAGGGATGTTACCCATGACTGAAGTGGTATTTAAAGGTGCGGAAGAATTGAAGGAAATATCGATACATCGGGAAGATGTATTACAACTATTAGATAAACTGAAGAGTAGCAAATCACCTGGGCTGGATGGTATACATCCAAGGGTGTTGAAAGAACTGAAATACGAGATTGCAGACCTGCTATTAGTAATCTGTGAACTATCATTAAAATCATTTCTAAGACCTGAAGATTGGAGGATCGCCAATGTAACACCAATTTTTAAAAAAGGTTCCAGGGGTGATCTGGGAAACTACAGACCGGTGAGCCTGACATCAGTACCGGGAAAAATGGTAGAAACCATCATAAAGAATAAAATTACTCAGCATGTCATGACCTAATGGGAGACAGCCAACATGGCTTTAGACAAGGAAGATCTTGTCTTACTAATCTGTTATGTTTTTTTGAAGGCGTGAATAATCAGGTGGACAAAGGTGAGTCGGTTGATATTGTGTATCTGGACTTTCAGAAAGCCTTTGACAAGGTCCCTCATGAGAGACTTTTGGCAAAACTAAAGAGTCATGGGATAGGAGGCAGTGTACTATTGTGGATCAGGAAGTGGTTATAAGATAGAAAGCAGAGGGTAGGGCTAAATGGCCAATTTTCCCAATGGAGAAAGGTGAATAGTGGTGTACCCCAGGGATCTGTGCTGGGTCCGCTGCTTTTTGACATATTCATAAATGACCTGGAAAGTGGAATAATGAGTGAGGTTATCAAATTTGCAGATGACACAAAACTATTTAAAGTTGTTAAAACCCAAGAGGATTGTGGAAAATTGCAAGAGGATCTTGATAAATTGGAAGACTGGGCATCAAAATGGCAGATGAAATTTAATGTGGACAAGTGCAAGGTTATGCACCTAGGGAAGAGCAACCCAAACTATGGTTACACGATGCAAGGTTCCACATTAGGAACCACCACCCAGGAAAAAGATTTAGGCGTCATTGTGGATACCATGTTAAAACCCTCGGCCCAGTGTGCAGCGGCGGCCAAGAGAGCAAATAGAATGCTAGGTAGGATAAGGAAAGGAATGGAAAATAAAACAAAAGATATTATAATGCCTCTATATTGTTCCATGGTGAGACTGCACCTTGAATATTGTGTGCAATTCTGGTCGCCGTATCTTAAAAAGGATATAGCGATTTTAGAAAAGGTTCAGAGAAGAGCCACCAAAATGGTAAAGGGGATGGAAGGATACTCCTATGAAGAAAGGCTAAAAAGGTTAGGGCTCTTTTACCTGGAAAAGAGACGGCTGAGGGGAGATATGATAGAAGTCTATAAATTAATGAACGGAGTGGAACGAGTAAACGTAGATCGATTGTTTACCTTATCAGAATATAGAAAGACTAGGGGACATGCAATGAAGCTACAGGGTAAACTATTTAAGACTAATAAAAGAAAATATTTTTTCACTCAACGTGTAATCAAACTCTGGAATTTGTTACTAGAGGATGTAGTAAAGGCTGTTAATGTAGCTGGGTTTAAAAAAGGTTTGGACAAGTTCCTGGAGGAAAGGTCCATAAACCATTATTAAGAAGGGACCCAGGATATCAATGCTTGAACCAATACAAGCATTGTGGAACCTGTGTCCCTTGGGGAAACTGCTAGGTACATATGACCTAGATTGACCACTGTTGGAAACAGAATACTGGGCTTGATGGACCTTGGTCTGACCCAGTATGGCATGTCTTATGTTCTTATGTTAAGACAATAATTAAACTGGGAACCCCAAAAGCCAAACTTGGAATGTACAACAACACTGTAGAAATAAAACTATAAATTAATTTCCTCTTGTACTAAATAAAGCGCAGATGTTAATGATTCACATTTCCCAGAGCTGACATATTCCAGTTAATAAATTCAAAATAAAGATATTTTCTTACCTTTTGTGCATTTTTTTTCAGTCGCAATTGCTCCAGCCACTTTCTTCTGCTTTCTTCATGTCTTCTGCTATCTCTCCATCATCTGCTGTCCATTTGTCCTTTCTTCTCTCTTCTAGTTTTTTTCCATTCTCTCTCTACATCTGTTTTAACATACTAATCGTTCTCCTTTTGCTCTTTCCTCATTCCTTTTTCATCCACTCAAATTTTACCCCTCCATTCTCACTTACTCTCCCAGTACCCGGCCAATTGAAGATTTTTCTTCCCTCCCACACAAAATATTTTTCCCCTCTCCATTTCACTCTCCCAGCCCCATCGCATTCTAATCCTCCCCCAACATCAGCTCCCTTCTAGTTCCAGCCCCACCCAGCATCCGCTCCCTTCTAGCCCCTGCATCAGCCCATTTCCAATCCTAGCCCCCATCAGCCCATTTCCAGTCCTATCCTAGCCCCACCATCAGCCCATTTCCAGTCCTAGCTCCCCCATCTATTTCCAGTCCTATCCGAGTCCCTCCATCAGCTCATTTCCAATCCCAGCCCCCCATCAGATGATTTCTAGTCCTCTCCTAGCCCCACCAACAGCCCATATCAAATCCTAGCTCCTCTCCACTCAGCCTATTTCCAATCCAAGCCCCCAATGAGCCTACTTCCAGTTCTAGCCCCTACATGAGTCCATTTCATTCCAAGCCCCCAACACAGCCCATTTCCAATCTTAGCACCCCCAACAGCCCATTTCCAGTCCTATCCTAGCACCTCCATCAGCCCATTTCCTGTCCTAGCTCCCCCCCACTCAGCCCATATCCAGTCCTAGCTCCCTCCCCTCACAGCCCATTTCCATTCTAAACCCCCCTCCCCATCAGCTATTTGCAGTTCAAGCCCCCTTCCACTCAGCCCATTTCCATTCCAAGCCCCCGTCCCCATCCCCATCTGCTATTTGCAGTTCAAGTCCCCCCTTCCACTCAGCCCATTACCAGTCCTAGCCCCCCCATCAGCCCATGTCCAGTCTTAGCCCCACCATAGCCCATTACCAGTCCTAACCCCCCATCAGCCCATTTCCAGTCCTAGCCCCCCATAGCCCATTACCAGTCCTAACCCCCCCATCAGCCCATTTCCAGTCCTAGGCCCCCATCAGCCCATTTCCAGTCTTAGCCCCCCCATAGTCCATTACCAGTCCTAACCCCCCCCATCAGCCCACCTCCAGTCCTAACCCCCATCAGCCCATTTCCAGTCTTAGCCTCCCCCATAGCCCATTGCCAGTCCTAACCCCCCCATAGCCCATTACCAGTCCTAACCCCCCCATCAGCCCATTTCCAGTCCTAGCCCCCAATAGCCCATTACCAGTCCTAACCACCCCCATCAGCCCATTTCCAGTCCTAGCCCCCCCATAGCCCATTACCAGTCCTAACCCCCACCCATCAGCCCATTTCCAGTCCTAGCCCCCCCATAGCCCATTACCAGTGCTATCCCCCATCAGCCCACCTCCAATCCTAACCCCCCATCAGCCCATTTCCAGTCTTAGCCTCCCCCATAGCCCATTACCAGTCCTAACCACCCCAATCAGCCCATTTTCAGTCCTAGACCCCCCCTAGCCCATGACCAGTCCTAACCCCCCTCCCCCATCAGCCCAGGGAAACTTTAAAAGAAAAAACAAACTTGCTGCTGCTGCTGCCGTGGCAGCGGCAGAATCAAATGTCTCCCACGGGGCCCCGCCCACCCAACAGAGCGCTCCCTCCTGTCCGGCAGAGCCCTCCCTCGATCATTCTCCTTGGTGTCGCTTTCAGAGCCGTGAAGGGGATTCTTTCCCTCTCGCGGCTCTATTAAGCCCGTTGGGGCTGATGGGAACAGGCATTTCCTGTTTCCCATCAGCCCCGGCCGGCTTAACAGAACCCCGAGAGGGAAAGAATCCCCGAGAGCACCGAGGAGAGTGATCGAGGGAGGGCTCTGTTGGGCGGGCGGGGCTCCGCGGGAGACACTTGATTCTGCCGCTGCCACGGCGGCAGCAGCAGCAGCAGCAGCAAGTTTGTTTTTTCTTTTAAAGTTTTCCTGGGCTGATGGGCAGAATGTTGTTTGCGCGGGGCCCCCTGAAACGCGGGGCCCTGTGCAAACAACATTCTTGCTCAATGGACGGGCCGGCCCTGGTGGAAACCACTGCTTTGCAATGTTTTTCCCATTGAAGAGTTCTTGCCACCAACGAACGTTTCAGTAGTGCTAATAGGACACCATCACTCAACTGCGCAGAAACCGACGCCATAACTGCACTTGGCATAATTCCAACATCTGCTATTGCCTCTTTCATATCTCCCATCGCTTTTCTGGCAAGACTGGCGTTAATATTGCCTTCATGAGTATGCTCTGGATTAATTGTTGTAAGGATAGTGCTATTCCTCATAAGTATTCTTGCTTTGCAATTAAACACCTCATGGTAACGACAACGCCAAGCAGTTCTGTTTTTATTGTCCCTATGTTTAACATACTCGTAATTGTGATAAATCAAAGTTTTCTTTCCTTTTGTACTCCAGCTGAATGTTGCTTAATATTTGTGAGACAAGTTGCTTCCATATTTGTAATATTTGTGAGACAACTTGATTCCATATTTGCGGGAAGAAGTAGTGACAAGGGACAAAGTGGCGGGACGATATGACGCGGTATGATGTGGAATGCTCCAAATCAAGCTATCCTGTCCACAAGCCTCTCTTAACCATCCTATCACCCCCTCGTGTGAACTAAAATGACTAAACATCTGTACCTCTTTTTATTCGGTCTCTGAAGACCTATGCATCAATCTCCTAAAAACCTTGAACACATCCATTCCCCCCCTTGACCCATGCCCGACCCTTTGGATAAAGTCAATAGTGCAAGAATTAGCTCCACCACTCTACAAAATAATAATCTTATCCCTTTCACAAAGGTTCATGCCACCACTACTGAAAATCTTTTCACTACTGAAGAACAACACCTCTGACCCAACTTCTCCTGCCTCATATCGCCCCATTTCTAGCATCCCGCTTTTATCCAAATTAATCTAAAAGACAGTCCAATGTCAGCTACAATACCATGTAGATGCTACCTTCCTACTTGATCCTCAACAACATGGGTTCTGAGAGCTTCATGGTGTGGAAACCTTATTAAAATCCCTTCCGCATTCGACTATAATCCACTCCATACTTCTCGACAGGCTAAGCAAAATAGGAGTAAGTGACACGCCACTGGCTTGGTTTCGCTCCTACTTATCTGACAGAAGATCACAAGTCAAGATAAAATCTGTTACTTTGAGACCTTTTCCGCTAAAATAAGGTCTTCCTCAAGGCTCCACACTCTCTGCTCTCCTCTTTAACCTGTACGTACAACCAGTATGCAAAATTTTACACGAACACAAAATACACTACCACCTATATGCAGACGACTTAATGATATATTCCATCCTAGATACAAAGAACCCAGACTACTCCGCCATCTCAGCCTGTATGTCAGCAGTCACGGAATGGTTATCATAACGCAATCTGGAAATCAACTACAAGGAATCGGAAGCACTCATAATCACGAGAGACTCGACATTCAACCCCCCTGATAACCTACCAATAGGAAGCAGATCAATCCCCATAGAGTGAGGTCAAATACTTAGGAATATACATTGACCAGAAGCTCAATTTTCAGTCTCACATCAGCAAAACAACCACAAAAGTATATTACAAAATGAAGTTTCTGCAAAATCTTCTGCCTCTTCTAGAGCAGAACCCCTTATGCTCCGTATGTCAGGCACTAATCACACCGCACCATGACTTTTGTAATCAAATTCTTCATGGCTTACCTAAATGTGCAATGTAAGCCTTGCAACTGGCCCAAAACGCAGCAGCCCAACTGATCACCAGAGCTAATAAACAAGCCCACATCACCCCCATACTTGAATCCCTCCACTGGCTCTCCATCAGTTCATGAATATGATACAAAGTAATAATGATGGCTTTCAAAATACTTCACAATCAATCTGTTGACTGCTTAAAAAACTTAATCAGAAGAGTCCCAAACAACAGATCAAGGAGGACACTGTACCAAAACTCTCTGGCAACCCCCAAGACATCCACGGGCACCTCCCAGAATGCACTACACAGGGTGTTCAAGCTCTACATACTATCACTATGGAACCCCCTCGGATATTACTGACTTAAACAAATCCTTGAAAACTCAGCTATTTACTGAGCATTTCAATGCCATACAAGTCAACTAATTGCAAGGACTATTACAACTTTCAGACAATTGGCAAATCACCAGGCATCTATACAGGTTCAAACTCTCTTGTAAATAGTTAAAATGCTAATATAAGCACTGTTATTGTCGTTAACGGCTATTGTAAATAGTTCCGAAAAGTTCCATGTAAACAAAGTTATGTTCTCTGTAAACCACTTTGAGAACTTGAAAAGTGGTATATAAAAAAAAAGTTAAATAAATAAATAAATATGCTTCAAAAGACTGCAAGAAAATGGTGAAGTTCCAAATCCTCATCAGATCGTGAGGCATACATGAGTAGGCTGCAAGAATACCAGGATACCATCAACAAAACCAGAAAAGAATATCACACAAAGTAAGTGCAACACCGAAGAATCCTACAACAGGAAAGAACCCTGACTCCCCCTACCATAAGCATTTGCAAATCACTTTCAGGCCACTATCTCACAAGCTAAGAACACCATGCCCTCTACACTCCTGAATACATATGAGAGCCTTTCGCCATGCCTCTGGAGTATGTTTAACCCCATATTGGAAAGCCAGCTTAAAAATATTATTACAGACCTTAATACAACAACTTCCCAGCTTGACCCATGCCTGGCACAATGGATCAAATCAATCTCAGCCGCTAGCCCCAATAATTCTACTGATCATAAACAACTCCCTCTTCCAGGGCTACTTATCAAAACACTTTAAACATGCATCCCTACACCCAGTCCTTAAAAACCCAAGACTGGATCCAACACTACCAAGCTCGTACAGGCCCATCTCTAGCTTACCTTTCCTAGCCAAGATAATTGAAAAAGCAGTCGAAATGCAGCTGCAAGACCTCATCAACACACATGCCCCTCTTGACCAACAACAGCACGGTTTTAGAACTAACTATGGGGTGGAATATCTTATCACCATACTCATGGACAAGCTCATCCTGGGCACTGGGAAACCCCATCAAGGACTTGCCCTCATTTTCCTTGATGTAAAATGCTGATGAAGGGCTGAGCACAGAACCTCCCCTGGCAGTCAGACACACAATTCCCAGTCACTCATGAGTTACTGGACAAGATCTGTGTGGCGCTGTCCTTCACTTGTTCATCCAAATACGAAACCTGTCTGTTCTGGTCAATGCTTATGCTGGCCTTTTTCAGCACTTTCTGAATCAGTGAGTTTGTAGCAATCTCCAAAAAAACAGGCTCCTCCTCTGATCTTCAGCTCTCGGCAGTCCTGGTGTCACAGGAGCTGCTGCACATTTGAATTATGGGGGCCAAAAATGATCCCAGTAGGAAGGAGCAAGCCATCTCCCTCAAGGCAGTACTTGGGCTTCACATCTGTCCCGTGGCCAACATGCTCCAGTACCTCGCAATCCGGCCCTCTTCGACATCACAGCTCCTGATACACCTCGATGACATGCCGCTCTCCAAATTCCATTTCACTGCCGTGTTCAGGAAATTGTTAGTAGTGCTGGGATTATCCCTCGGCATATTCGGAATGAACTCCTTCCATATTAGGGTCGCGATGGCAGCAGCAGAGGGGGGCCTTCCAGTACAAGCGATTCAGGTGCTGGGGCGATGGTGGTCCTACGCCTACTCCTCAGATATTCACCCAAATCCGACTGCCACAGTTGATTAACAGTTTTCCTCCACTAACCATACCCCCTCCTCTTTTGCAGAACACATAGTTTGGATTGTGGGTCACTCCGTTGCCTGCTGCCCAGCTGAAAGGGCATCCATCTGGGGACCCACCTTGGACTTTGCAATCGTGGTGTGTGCCTCTTATGGCTGGGCTTCCTGGGCATGGGGTGGGGACATCTGTGGCCCTTCCTTCACCAGTGTTTACAGACCCATACCAATGCCTGCAGCCCTGATTGTGCACCTGGGAGGGAACGACCTTGGAACAGTCTCCGGAAAGCAACTCATCAACCTGATCATAAAGGACCTATCTTGGGTGGTACCCAACCTCCCCCATATGATTTTCATCTGGTCCGACCTCATCCCTCGCCTCAGGTGTGCGGGCACTCACCATGGGGCAGGGAGCTCAAGAAGGTCAACAGGCAGATTGCCCTCTGCATCCTGTGTGCCAGAGGATGGCAGATATGACATGAATGGACACACCCCTTATTGCCCGGATACTTCACTGAGGACCTGCTCCACCCATCGGACATTGGACTGGACTTGTTCCTAAACAACTTACAGGAGACTTTGGAGATCGTCCATCGGGCCAGCACACAGCAAGCCCCAGCTGTTGCTGGATGCCGGCGAGAGATTCCCTTAGTGGGGGGCATGCAAAAGGCATGCTTCCACATACCCATGATGGTTAACTGAGCCAGGCCACAAGCACATGCACAGTTAAAACAAAAGGGCAGGGCGTCCTAACTGACAGCAAGGCGTAGCGTCCTAGTGAGTCCTCATACACAATGGCCCCCCCGGAGCAGACAACCCACAGGCAGTACAGCAAAGCCCCTTGTACAGGGGTGGGCCCAGTTCAGTTTGGCAAGGCTGGCCCCTAGCCCACACGGTGGGCTAGCTTGATAGCAAGGGTTGAGGCCATGGTACATACTGGCTGGGTGACTGGAGCGGGGATCTTGCCCCGCTGTATATATGTTGCTTGCATATAATGCCCTGTTCAATGTAATTTCAGTTTGTTCAATGTAAACCGCCTTAATATCATGAAAGGCGGTATATAAGAAAATGTTAGATAAATAAATAAAGAAAAAAGAAGAAGGAAAATATTTATATATATTTGTATTGATTATGTTGATTTAGCAATAAAGCTGTGACCTTGTTTTACCCATAATTGTGAATAAAGTGATCTTTGGGTTTAAGAGTAACAGGACAGATGGATTCCACGGGGAAGGGTGGACTTAAGTCCTGCCTGCCTATGTTAGCAAGAGTGCAGGTGGTATCTTCCTCCTGCCTATGTGAGCTGATATAAGTACGGCACTAGGTATTTTCTTCCTTCTGGTCTGTGCAGGATTAATTGATCCATGTAGCTAGCCTGCTGAAACAGCTGGCCTAATTTTAAACTGTTAAGTTACTTATTTAAAATTATGCTTGACTTTTTAAATGCATAGGGTGACTGAATATAGGCATAATTATGCACATGGTTTTTATGCGTTACCTTTCTTACATGTTAAACCTTGTAGAAATATATCATGGGAAGATTTCAGAAATCACATCAGTGTTTGATAAATGTCTCATCTATGATTTTTCTGGGTAGAGAGCAATAATTACCAGATACTTTGTAAAGGAACACAAAACCCTGCAGACAAGAGGAGGGTAGGGAGCCGGGTTTGGGACCAGAGCAGCTCTGATCTGCACTGCACTCTGCTCACTTTAGTCCCAAACCTCTCCAGTTGCCTGAGAGGGGTGGGACCAGAGCAGAATCTCTGTTTGAGATTCAGGCACAGGCGGAGTTATCAGGACAGATTCCAAATCTTAGTGCACAGTCTACACATACAGTAGGTAGCACGACCTCTGTGCATATTTTTCATGCATAAATGTCATGCTACAATGCAGAAAAGGGATCGGCGCAAATGTAATCACTGTGCAGATTCCAGCGCCAAAGCTAGTGCAGAGCCCATGTAAATCCATTCCAACTGACTGATTGTAATCAAGCAATAGCCTACTCTTCCCAGATGCAGAGAAGTGCGCAGAAGAGCAAAGACTGAACTTGACGTTGGAACGTTTAGCACCTACTCAAAGGAGACGTAAGGGGTCTGGCGCTCAGTGCCAAGGAGGAATTTATGTGGCATTTTCTGGGCTTTGCTGAAATGAGTTCTTAAATAAAAGACAGGGGTATCATGCTGGAACAAATGTACTGTATGCTCATAGAATGGAATCATATGTGGCATATGACAGAAACCAACATCTGCTCCGAATATTACTCAGAATAATATTGCTGTTCAAAGATACAGATATTGTTCAGAGCAAAACTTCTGAGCAGAATGTGGCAACCAATACTGCTTATTAGTATTGATTGCCGCATAGAATTCCAGCACATGCGCACAAGCGCCTTTTTGTACGCAGGATCTAGGCGCTGCTAATGCAGACCTTTGTGCACATGTGCCTATTGGTTTAGCAAAGTCTTTCGGCACCTACCTCATTTGCATGCTCGTCCCTTGTGTCCCCCCCTCCCCCCCGGCTCCCGCTCCTACCTACCAGGACCTGCAGTGGCAGCAATGATGACAAACAGCCCTACAGTGCTTATCTTCAACCTCCGGCGCTGCGAGGCTGTTCGACTCCCGCTCCTGCCAAGGCCCAGTGCTGACTTCCTGTTTGCAAACATGAAGTCGGTACTGGGCCTCAGCGGAGGTGGAATGGAAACAACCTCACAGAGCCAGAGACTGAAGGTAAGCGCTGCAGGATTATTTATTACCATTGTCACTGCTGCAAGTTCCAGAGAAGGGCGGCAATGGGGTACACCCAGACCACTGGTGCTTTAGGCAGCTGCCTAGTTCGCATAATGGTTGTGCCGGCCCTGAGAAGGAAACAGAAAAGGGAAAAAAGGGGAGGAACAGAAAGGATATGAAAGTGTGAAAGTTGAGTCAAGGCAGGCCACTATAAAGGTACATAGAAACATAGAAACATGATGACAGAAAAAGACCACATGGCCTATCTAGTCTGTCCTTCCATAACAACTACAACAGTCCACTTTTTTCCTTTAGAGATCCTCTGTGTTTGTCCCATGCTTTTTTGAATTCAGTTACTATCCTCATCTCTACCACCTCCACTGGGAGACTATTCCATGGATCCACTACTCTTTCTGTAAAGAAATATTTCCACATATCACTCCTGAATCTATCTCCCTTCACCCTCATCCCATGTCCCCTCGTAGCAGAACTTGCTTTCAATTGAAAGAGGCTCTCTCCCTGAACATTTATGCCACGGAGGTATTTAAACATCTCAATCATATCACCTCTATCCCGCTTTTCCTCTAAGATGTACATATTAAGATCCTTAAGTCTGTCCTCATATGCTTTATAATGAAGCCCATTAATCATTTTAGTAGCCACCCTCTGCACCGACTCCATCCTGTTCACATCCTTTTGAAGGTGCGGTCTCCAGAATTGCACACCATACTCCAAATGAGGTCGCACCAAAGACTTATACAGAGGCATTATCACCTCCTTTTTTCTGCTGGGTCAATTGCTTTCTGAAAGAGAGAGACTTTCAAAGCTGATTCGGATGTCTTATATTTATTTATTTTTATTTATTTAAGTTTTTTTATACCGCTTTATCATTTCAGTCAAAGCGGTTTACATTGTAACTTAAACTTGGTAAACGTACATTAAACAGGGACATTGATAACTTGGATTTTTCTGAGCAATGGAGGGTTAAGTGACTTGCCCAAGGCCACAAGGAGGGCTAGTGGGAATCGAAGCCTGGTCTCTGGGTTCCCAAGCCAGTGCTCTATAGGAGTCTTATAGGAGGGTTCCTGATGGAGATCTGGTGGTAAGTCATTCCATAGGCTTGGTGCACAGAAATAAAATGCTGAACGTCTAGTTGAATCTATCTCGGGTAAGAGGGGGAAAGTAGAGGTGGTTGGAGGGGAGTATGAGGAATAACGAATGATGACAAGAGGATATGCCAGTGTATAGCATTTTATGAACAAGAGTCAGAATTCCTACAGTACAGTATACTGTATGCAGTAATGAATAAGCAGCCGATGATATTGTATCAGCAATGGAGTGATATGGTCAAAGAACCCCGAACAACTGACTGTTCATTTCTGTTCTTTCCATTAGCAATATTCACTCCCAGGGCTGGCCCCAACCACTAGGCAAACTAGGCAGTCACCTAGGGCAGCAGCTTCGGTGGGGGGCAAAGAACAGGGCATTCAAAGCTAAGCGATAGATCTGACAGCAGTGGGGTATAAGGCTACCTTGAACCACCTTTGAAGCTGGCCCTGCTCACTCCCCCCACGGCTAGAGGAAGAAGAGAGAAGAGGAATAAAACATAAGGGAAGGGGAAAGGTTAGAGGATGAATGGAGAAGAGAGGTGAGTGCATTAATGGCAAAGGTAGGGATGGAAGGCATGAAAGGCCAGTGGTGGAGAGTGGAGAGAGAGTGCAAGGTTGGGTAGCAGGGAAAGGAGTGGAGGGCGAGTGCATGGGTGAGTGGAAGGGAAAGAGGGAGGGTGCAAGAGGATGGGAGGAACAAGGAAGGTCTTGTCTTACTAATTTGTTATATTTTTTTAAGGTGTGAATAAACAGGTAGACAAAGGTGAGCCAGTTGACATGGAGCTCGATTCAGGTAGGTGCACGTCTCAAGCAAGGTGGACAGCCGCAAGCAAGACGGGTCCATTTGGAACCGACTCTGGACCGCAGGAACAAACGTTCCCACGGTAACCAGAATCAGGCCAAAGGACAGCCCGGTGTGACCCTGCTGCCTGCAGGGACGTCCTCGTCACAGGCGCCTCTGACTCCCGCAGCGTCTACCCCCCTTTTCCCCACTGCCCAACCCATGGCTGGCCTGCCGTGGCCTGGATTGGGTGGTGGGGAATCCCCCACACCAGGCACCAGGGAGGGATCCCCGGGCCCAATTGCTGGTTTTGTGCTGCTTATTCCATCTTTGAGGTGGCATAAGCAGCACGTGCCCATGTGCCTGGCAGGACATACAGGGCTGTGACCTGAATCGGCCCTGTAAATCCTGCCGGGCTGGCTTGCCCCCACTCCACCCCGATCCCGCCCACTGCCGGCTCTCCCCATCCTGATGCTCAGGACATATGGGGGGAGCCAGAGGGAGAATCGGGCCTGGACGGCTTGCAGTGTTGCACGTCCCACTGGGACGTGCAGACCCGCAACCCGCATCCCAGTATTGGGCCCATAGTGTATCTGGATTTTCATAAACATTTTGACAAGGTCCCTTATGAGAAACTCTTGGCGAAATTAAAAAGTCATGGGATTGGAGGCAGTGTAGTATATTGTGGATCAGAAACTGGTTAAAAGATAGAAAGCAAAGAGTTCAGCTAAATGGCCAATTTTATCAGTGGAGGAAGGTGAATAATGGGATCTGTGCTGGGTCCACTGCTTTTTAACATATTCGGGAAATAGGAATAACGACTGAGGTGATCAAATTTGCAGATGACACAAAATTATTCAAAGTTGTTAAAATGCAAGAGGATTGTGAAAAATTGCAAGTGGACCTTGATAAATTGGAAGACTGGATGTCCAAATGGCAGATGAAATTTATTGTGGAAAAGTGCAAAGTTATGCACCCAGGAAAGAACAACCCAAAATATGGTTACACAATGGAAGGTTCCACATTAGAAACCACCACCCAGGAAAGATTTAGGGCTATGTTTACTAAACAGTGGTAGCAGACTCCATGCGATATCGGAGCCGCAGCTCCATTGATTTCAATGGGGCAGCGGCTCCGATATCGCACGGAGTCTGCTACCACCATTTAGTAAACATACCCCTTAGACATCATTGTGGATAACATATTGAAATGCTCCACCCACTGTGTGGCCAAGAAAGCAAATAGAATGCTAGGAATCATGAGGAAAGGAATGGAGAATAAAACCAATCATTCCATCGTTCGACTGCACCTTGAATATTGTGTGCAATTCTGGTCGCCGTATCTTAAAAAAGATATAGCATTATTAGAAAAGGTACAGAGAAGAGCCATCAAAATGGTAAAGGGGATGGAAGACTACTCCTATGAAGAGAGGCTAAAAAGGTTAGGGCTCTTCAACTTGGAAAAGAGATGTCTGAGGGGGAATATGATAGAGCTCTATAAATTTATGAATGGAGTGGAATGGGTAAATGTAGATCGATTGTTTACACCATCAAAAAATAGAAAGATTAGAGGGCATGCAATGAAGCTACAATGTAACCCATTTAACAGTAATAAGAGAACATACTTTTTCTTCTCAATGTGTAATCAAACTCTGGAATGTAGTAAAAGCTGTTATTGTAGCTTGGACAATTTCCTGGAGGAAAGGTCCATAAACTATTATTAAAGAGTACCCGGGAAATCCACTGCTTAGCCCAGGACATGCATTGTGGATCTTGTGTGCCTTTTTGGGAACCTGCCAGATACTTGTGACCTGGATTGGCCACTGTTGGAAACAAGATACTGGGCTTGATGGACCTTGGTCTGACCCAGTATGGCATATCTTATGTTCTTAAGAGGATAACAGTCAAAAGTGCACACGCATACATACAGTGCTCCCTAACATAGACACGCATGTGCACATGGAGCCCTTGATACATGAGTGTAGCCCCCTACACACACACATATGCACGTGCACACAGAGCCTTGATATACACTTTCAACACTCATAGTCCCCAACACACATTCCTGATACACACATAACCCTTGACATATACTGACAACACACACACACACACATACGCTACCACCCCAGCATGTTGTTGTTAAGTGCCGTCGAGTCGGAGTTGACTCATGGCGACCCTCTGGATAGCTATCCTAAATTGTGTTTGGTCTTCAGTCAGGAGGCTCATTGTTGACAGACTGGTACCCGTAGCTGCTGTTATTGTATCGATCCATCTCATTGCTGGTCTTCCTCTTTTGCATTGACCTTCTATCTTGCCAAGCATGATGTCTTTCTCTAATGATCTCTCTCTTCGCATGATGTGTCCAAAGCATAGACTGCTCCAATACAAACATATCCTGCCTCAGCATATCCCACCTCAACACACACGGCCAATTTTTATTTTATTTATTTACTTTTATTCAACATCTTTTTTATACCCTCTTTCTGCAAGTCAAGACGGTTTACATGGAACTCAATGCAATTTAACTAATTAACCTTAAAAGTAGTGTGTGTTACACTTAACATCATGAGAAACGTAAAGTAGAAGTTAGCTTTAACTTAAATACAAAAACATAGGGTTAGCAATCATGTTGGGGGGGGGGGGAGGGTAGGTCTTTGTAAAGAATGGAATAAGTGTAGAAGCAGGATATTAACTTATATACAGTGCATGGTGAGTTTGTGCTTATTCAGGGCCAAAAGATCTAAGTAATGTCACTGAGATTACATTCACACACACCCTCTGATTCCCACCCTCACTTCTTCACAGATAAAGCCTTCCGGTGAAAGAAGGTATACACATCACACCATACCACAAATTCACAGATACATGAACACCTCATATACTCCATCAGTCACTGTGCACACAATGCTCAGACACTCACTTGCATCTCCTGTGTTACCTTACCGAGACACACTTTACCAGGATTCTTTCCGCTGAGTCCCATTGAATTACATGGGATCTTGCTGCAGATAGCCCAGCTTGACTGTTAGTCCCTTTAGTGTAGCTGGGTTTAAAAAAGGTTTGGACAAGTTCCTGGAGGAAACATCCATGAACCATTATTAATTTGGACTGGGGATATCCACTGCGTATTCCTGGGATAAGCAACATGAAATCTGTCTACCTTTTGGGATCCTGCCAGGTATTTGTGATCTAGACTGGCAACGTTTATGGACTATAAACCACTTTGAGGGCTTATAATCAAAGGGTGTAATAAGAAATACCAATAAATCAAATCCAATCAAATC
Organism: Ichthyophis bannanicus; assembly: GCA_033557465.1. NCBI lineage: Eukaryota > Metazoa > Chordata > Amphibia > Gymnophiona > Ichthyophiidae > Ichthyophis > Ichthyophis bannanicus. The sequence goes on along the minus strand of CM066043.1, from coordinate 157,740,794 downwards.
ACTGTTGGAAACAGGATACTGGACTTGAGAAACCACTAGTCTGACTCAGTATGGCAAATCTTATGTTCTTCATATCCACTTATTCGGTTAGAGGAATGAAAATCACAGCTAACCAGATAATATCCCCCACAGACTGCCGTGGCACTGTCCCTACACAGTGCCAAGGCAGTTATGGGGGATATTCACCTGCGCTGCCTGGTTAGTACTGCTGAATATCTCTCTCAACGGGGTTTGTCAGCAGGTCCTGCTATGCCTACAGGTAAAGTATTCACCTTCATGCCAATGCATGCACTTTTCTACCTAATGGTATTTTATATGGGGTAACATATGTACAGGGATGACTCTAAATTACCTCCTAAATGTTTTAGTCCTTGCAAAATCAATGTAATGCGCATCAACCCATGATTTAATGTGTATTCCATTAGCAATACAAGCCTTATGCAAGGTTTGTTCCCATACTGCAGGAAAGAAGGAAGTGTTTGCCCCCTTCTGAAGAAATCAAATCTTCATCCTTTTATAGTAGCACATCACTGCAGTCTTGAACCTTATATTTATTTCAAAAGTTGTAGAGTGGTACTAGGACAGCTTTCTGACTTCCTAGATAAAGCTATAGGTCTCCATCCCTATCAGTTAGGCTTCCAAGTTGGCCACAGCTCCAAGAATGCTCTTGTAGCTGTCATCAATGAAATTAGGATCAACCTAGATTCAGGTAAGGACACTATTGTCATTTTTACTAGATCTTGGTTCTGCATTTGATTGTCAGTCATAAATGTCTATTATTATGCCTTAAAAAGGATATAGCAGAATTAGAAAAAGTACAGAGAAGAGCCAGCAAAATGGTAAAGGGAATGGAAGAATATCCCTATGAGAAGAGGCTAAAAACGTTAGGGCTCTTCATCCTGGAAAAGAGATGGCTGAGGGGAGATATGGTAGAGGTCTATAAATTAATGAATCGTAGATCGATTGTTTATGCCATCCAAATATAGAAAGACTAGGGGACATGCAATGAAGCTACAGTGTAACCCATATAAGACTAATAAGAGAAAATGTTTTTCACTCAATGCATAATCAAACTCTGTTAGTGTAGCTGTGTTTAAAAAAGGTTTGGACAAGTTCCTAGAGAAAAGGTCCATAAACCATTATTTAAGGGGACCCGGGAAATTCACTGCTTATCCCAGTACAAGCATTGTGCAACATGTGTCTTTTGGGGAAAGTGCTAGGTACTTGTGACCTAGATTGGCCACTGTTGGAAACAGGATACTGGACTTGATGGACCTTGGTCTGACCCAGTATGGCATATCTTATGTTCTTATGTCAGGGTTTCATTCAGGAAGGCTTGTTGACATGTCAGAATTGTCATCCTTTTTGTAGTGCTTGTGTGTCTTCTATTGGTCTCCGCTTGCATGGTAAGTTGATTGTAATGGTATTGTGACCTGACCATGGCACTTGGGACATATGAATAGTGGGAGATTTGCATATAATGGAGGCAGTGCATGCAGATCTCTCTCATGCGATTCATTGTGGTTATTCTGAAAACATGGTTAGGTGTTTCCCAAGGACTGGATTGAGATTCCCTGGTCTGAACCCAGGAAAGGCCAGTCCTTTCAGAACACATAATGCTCTTGAGACACAGCTATGACACTTTCCAAAGTCAGTAAGCCCCTACAATGAGATTCAATGGGTCCCTTTTGAGGTCCAGCTGGATAGGGGTTGACTCTGGCTGTTTTTCTCAAAATAGACCCAGATCACATCGGGCCAATGAGTGCTTGAGGTTTCTTGATCAGGGTCACATGCTGGAGTTTGCAGTGCCTCTATGGGGCACCTTTTTGAAGTCTCCTTGCAGCTCCCTGCTCTAGCGAGTGATGATCAAGGGAAGTCTTCAGCACCCCCTGCAGTTGCAGGCTATTTTACCAGTGTCCTCTGCAGAGCTGGGCCAGGGGGTTATTCTGTCTACTTTGTGGTGCTCAAGAAGGGAGGTTCCTTCTGGCTTATTCTGGATCTGAAGGCAGTCTATGCCAAACTCGGAGTTCTTCACTTTTTTGAATGGAGACCATCGGGACAGTTATTGCATCAGTTGAGCAAGGGGAGTTCCTAACTTCCATGGACTAGCTAAGGCATTGTTTCACATTACCATCTGGGAATATCACCAGTGATTTCTTCACTACTTCATCTTGGTCCTCCATTTCCAGTTCCTGACCATGGCTTCTCACAACTCCTTGAAGGTCAAGATGGTAGTGACAGTGTTCCTGTGCAAGGGATCTGGGTTCACTTGTACCTAGACACCTGGCTGATTTGGTCAGACTCCTGGGAGAAGTCCAAAGACGACACAGACCTGATAATTCATTGGCTAGAGAGGCTGGGATTGGTGGTCATCTATCCCAAGAGCAGCCTGGCTCCTTACAAGGATATGGAGTATCTCTGGGCTTGGTGCAGCATTCAATCAGGACCTTCGTCTCCCTCAGGAGATCCAGGAGCAATCTTGTCATCTGGTGGACAAGATGCTCCTGGAAGTGGCAGAATGGGTGATTAGGCACCATGGATGCCAACTTGAAAGGCTGGGGAGCTCACTGTCAGTTTGCACAGGGTCTCTGGTCAAAAATCATCAACCAATTGGAATCCAAAGTGATCCACCTGGTGCTTCTGACATTCTGGCCTTTCCTATAGGGCAAAGCGGTTCGTATGTTTTCATACAGTGCCATACATTCAACAGCCAATATTGGAATTTGCAGTGCTGGAGTGGCTGTAAAGGTGGTGGAGCTCTGTTTTTATGCAGAGGAGCATCTACTTGGAATTCATTAGAAGAGGATGTAGTAAAAGCTGTTAGTGTAGTTGGGTTTAAAAAAGGTTTGGACATGTTCCTGGAGGAAAGGTCCACAAACCATTATTAAAGAGGACCCAGGAAATCCACTGCTTCCCCAATACAAGCATTGTGGAACCTGTGTGTCTTTTGGGGAAACTGCTAGGTACTTGTGATCTGGATTGGCCACTGTTGGAAACAGGATTCTGGGCTTGATGGACCTTGGTCTGACCCAGTATGGCACTTCTTATGTTCTTATGATCTTTGAGTAGTTCTCTTTCCTGCAGAACAGGTTATTATTATTATTCTTAGCTGTCCCTTCTCTTTTCTATGCCATACCTCAGAGATTCATTCTTGTGCCCACGCCGTTTGTTTCTTGTTCACACGGGCAACATTAGTGGCCTCTTTCTATGTGGATGACATCCAAATCTTGGTCAGTGTAGACCCAGGGACCACAGATCTAGGCATGTTAAATGTATGTCTTGATGCTCTAGGCCGCTGGCTTGGCTAACACAGGCTGAACCTTCAGAAATTATGAGTGATTTGTTTCTCTAGGAACCCCTGTTTTCACCTTCAATTCTGGGTAATATCTCTGTGAAAAATTGTCAACTATTCTGGACATATTCTGACCTCCAGAACTCATCTGTAGAGCATCAGAACTGGCTTTTAAAATGTGGGTGCCCAGAGGCAGGACCAGAAAGCAGTGGGGAAGGGGGAAATCCTTCCACAGAAATCACAGAGCGTGGTCCTATAGCAAGTGGAATAAAGCTCCTTTTTTGCCTAGGTATTTGATGCCCTACACATTTGGCTATGTTGCCTCTGTCTAAATCCAGGATGTGGTGCATTCATCCTCCAGGCTGTGTGCAAAATCTCAGAGATCTTCTCTTACCAGATGTCTAACTCTTAACTCACAAGCTTGCATTCTCTTTACAATGGTTTGAAATTTTCTTCTTTGTTAAGGCTGCAGATCATTCAGTGAAAATACTTTTGAGGGGGTCACAGTTTCTTAGTGGCTCCAATTTAAAATCCTGCTACTGACTCTCAAAGCTTTCCACTCTGAAAGCCCCAATATTTATCCTCTTATATTACCCATCTCAAGAATCTCTCCTGATCCTTCCTGCCCCACTGATGTGTCTGGAAGTCAAACATCCTTCTCTCACGTAACTCATTCTTCAGGCAGATGGATGATCTCAGGCTCCAGTCCTCCTATCAGAAATTTAAGGTTGGACTAAAGATAGGGGGGAGGAGATATTCAATGTGATTATCCCCAGGTGCCGCCACTTCACGCCCTTATACTAGCTGGCGTTCTGTGGGCAGAGGGAAGATGGCAGCTAATGATACTGGGCAGTAGCCATATTGAGCCGTTGCCTGGTTAACACTAAGCAGCAAAATTTAGGAACCTGAAAGGGTGGCCTAACGTTCACTGCAAAAGCTAACCATGCAGCAGCTTAATATCACTGCTGCCCAATTAGCTTCCTGCCTCGCTGGCTAACTCGTATATTCAATGCTGGTTGCTGGATAGTTTCAGCTGCCGCCTCTGAATACCACCCCCCCCCCCCCCCCATGGTTCTTGTCTCAGGTCTTCTCTTGCTAAGCTTAACTTCTAGGGCTTGCTGGGGTCTCTTTCCTGGGGTCAGAGGTTCTGTCTATCTGGCTCATTGGTTCGTAGTTTTACCAGCTATCTGCTATGCTCCTCTGTTATGCTCAATGTCTCTAGGTTTCTGCCTGTTGAATGAGCAGTGCTGTTTTATGATTCTGTTCACCTCCTTGCTGTTTGTTCAAAAGGCAGTTAATCAAATTAATTAAAGGTTAAACATGAGATTGTCCAGATTGATGGTTATAGCAATATTGCACTGTATCAAAAAGCATACACATAACAGAGAGGATAATTTAATAACAGGGAATCTAGGCAGGGAAGGCACATAAGAGATATGTTGCAACAAATGCACCGGCAGCCTATATGCTTTTATGCACTGGAAAATAGGTGCAGTCACTGATGCCTGGGCAAAGCAGGGTCAAATGACTTGCTGACGTTTGTATGGAACCAAACCAATCAACCAATATTACAGGATATAAAATAGACAGAATAAATACTGCTGTCCTCTTTATTTCATTTTATTCTGTGCAGCTCCCAGAAAATCATCCATGTTTCAGTATCAATCATGGAAGGAAAAAGACCTGAATATCAATTAGTGCTACCTTCGCAGCCTCTCCTTATTTCTCTAGTACATCCCAGATCATTCAAAAAACTCCCAATGCCCCTTACATATATTTATATGCAATCTTTCCAACAAAAATTAAATAATTTAGACTTTATCTGATCTTAAAAACTGTGCCCCATTTTGCTTGGAGTCCCAGCGTTTGTCCAAGCAAGATGGAGCACAGTGTTTAAATCATTTAATTACTGTTGTAAAGTTAGGGAAGTTAGGGCATTCTGACAGATATGAAAGTAACCCAAATGTCCTTCAGAACAGAGTCAAAAGATTCCAAATTACACCCATTGACTGATAACCAGATTAATATGAAAAAATACAACCTCTAAAATGCCTGTATGCAAATGCTAGGAGTCTAAAAAATAAGATGGGAGAATTAGAATATATAACACTACATGAAAGATTAGATATGATTGGCATCTCAGAGACCTAGTGGAAGGAGGAAAACCAATAGGACATTGGAATACATGAGTACAAACTATATTGCAATGATAAGGTACTGTAGATTAAATTGGTGGAGGGGTTGCCCTCTATGTTAGAGATGACATTGAGTTACATAGGATTAAAGTTTTGCAGGAAACAAAATACACTGTAGAATCTCTATGGATAGAAATCTCATGTAAAAAGGGGAAGGCAATGGCAGTGGGTATGTAATACTGACTGCCTGGCCAGGATGAACAGATGGATGATGAAAGTCTTGAAAGAAATCAGGGAAGCTAACAAAAGTTACAACACAGTAATAATGGGTGATTTCAATTACCCCAGTATCGACTGGTTCAATGTCACAGCAGGACATGCTAGGGAGATAAAGCTTCTAGATGAAATAAATGACTGCTTCTTGGAGCAGCTGGTTCATGAACTGACATGAGGGGAAGCTATTCTGGACCTAGTCCTTAGTAGAATATAGCATCTGGTGCAAGAAATAAGGGTTTTTGGGCTACTTGGTATTAGTGATCATAGCATGATCACATTTGATTTAATAAATGGAAGAAAGATGGCAAGGAAATCCACAGTACTAACTTTTAAAAGGGAGACTATGGTAAAATTAGGAAAATAATTAGGAAAAAACTAAAAGGGAGCAGCTGCAAAGGTTAAAAATTTACATCAAGCATGGGCGTTGTTTAAAAGTACTATCTTGGAGGCCCAAAGCGGATGTATTCCAGGCTTTAAGAAAAGTGGAAGTAAGGCCATAAAACTGCCAGTATGATTTAAAGGTGAGGTCAGAGAGGCTGTTGTTGCCAAAAAAGATTCCTTCAGGAAATGGAAAAAGGAGCTTAATGACCAACACCAGAAAGAATATAAATATTGGTAAGTTAGATGCAAGGCATTGATAAGGCAGTCATAGAGAGAGATTGAAAAGAAGCTTGCTGTGGAAGCAAAAACACATAATATAAACTTTTTCAAGTACAATCATAGCAAAAAACCTGTGAGAAAGTCAGTTGGAGCATTGGATGATAGAGAGGTAAAAGAGACACTAAGGGAGGACAAGGCCATAGTGGAGAGACTGAATGATTTCTTTGCTTTGATATTTACTGAAGAAGATGTAGGGAAGTTATCCATACCAGAAATGGTATATAAAGGTGATGTAGTGGAAGAATTGAATGAAATATAGATAAACCGGGAGGATATATTACAACTGTTTGATAAACTGAAGAGTAGCAAATCACCTGGACTGGATGGTATACATCCAAGGGTGTTGAAAGAACTGAAATATGAGATTGCAGACCTGCTAGTAGTAATCTGTGAACTATCATTAAAATCATCTGTCGTAACTGAAGACTGGTGAATGACCAATGTGACTCCTATTTTTAAAAGGGTTCCAGGGGTGATTCAGGAAACTACAGACCGGTGAGCCTGACACAGTACTGGGCAAAATAGTAGAAACCATTATAAAGAACAAAATTACTGAACATGCAGATAGCCATGGTTTAATGGGATATAGCCAACATAGATTTAGCCAAAGAAAGTCTTGTCCTACTAATCTGTTATATTTTTTTGAAGGTGTGAATAAACAGGTAGTGTGTATCTGGATTTTCAGAAAGCCTTTGACAAGTTCCCTCATGAGAAACCGCTGGCGAAATTAAAAAGTCATAGGACTGGAGGCAGTGCACTAGTGTAGATAAGGAACTAGTTAAAAGATAGAAAGCAGAGAATAGGGCTAAATGGCCAATTTTATCAATGCGGAAAGGTGAATAGTGGAGTATCCCAGGGATCTGTGCTGGGCTCACTGCTTTTTAACATATTCATAAATGATCTGGAAATAGGAATAACAGATAAGTTGATCAAATTTGCAGATGACACAAAATTATTCAAAGTTGTTAATATGCAAGAGGATTGTGAAAAATTGCAAGAGGACCTAGAAAAATTGGATGATTGGATGTCAAAATGGCAGATGAAATTTAATGTGGTGTCAAATACCCTCACCACTCGCCTCTAGTTTTAGAGGGGCGTGGTGATTGGAGGAACCTTCCCCTATCAGCCTATCTCCTTGTGTTGTCTTCTGGGAAATGTAGTACTGCTAAGATGTGTTTGTGCTTCAGGTAGAAGGTTGTAGTTAAGGCCACCGAGGTAAGGCATATAACAGAAAATTTATTTCACACAAAAAGATTCAAAGTACCAGATACAGGATTATTTCTGTAGGATTTGCTCAAGGTACAGCAGATGGTTGGCAAAGTAAACAAAAGAACCCAAAAATGGCTGTTTAAAGTCTTCTTACTTTCAGAAGCACAGTCTTTGATAGCAAGGCTGCCACCTTCCTTTTAGTCCTTGCTAATTACAGCATAAAGTCCAAACAAGCTTAATCTTCTGTGGCAGTTTGGCTTCTATCAGCCTCAATTCCTTCTAGGCTGCATTTCAGGTACAACTGAACTCAAAACAAGAAGTAAACATCCAGACTGCCATCAAAAACTCTCAACAGGCTTTTCACATAACAGAGGAGCAAAGAAAAACTCTTCTAGCAGGTAAATTGGCTTTTTGCCATTTCACAGTTCAAACCACAGGTGGAAAACAAGCATGAATCACAGCTTCCTGCTTTTCCTTAGATTTCAATAAACTTCCCTTTTAAAAACATATGGGGAATGTACCATCACACTGCCTGTTTCTTATGGTTACCTTTTCAAGGAGGATAATTCTTTCAGGGCTGGCTCTTCCTCAAGACTCTATGTCTAAAGCTTGGCACAGAGAGCAATCCATAAGGATGTCTTCTTCCCCCAACTCTGCCACTGGCTCTCCCAGCTGCATGGGTTCTGACTCACCCACCCGGTCAGACTGTTCAGCTGACAACCTCTCCGGTGCTCTGAGAGCTTCTCCACTTCCTGGCTCCAAGCTCTGCTGCCCACCTGTTGCAGGGAATTCAGCCCTCTCAGCTCCTGGTAGCTCGGCTCTTCTGCATGAGTCAGCACCTTCTCTACCTCCTTCTCTTCTCTGGTCTCTGCCTTCTCCTCCCTCTCCTCCTTTCTTCTTGTCTGTATACGCTAGCATAGGCTTATACCTCCAGGGTTCTAGCCCCACCTCCTTCCTTCCCAGGTGCTGGCAATCCCCCTGCCTTCTGGTATTTGAGTAATCAGGGAACTTGTTGAAGTAAGGGTTTTGGACCTCGTGCCCGTAACCTCTCTCTCTCTTACTCTATTAGACACTGCATGAAACCTGTTCCAGCTGGGGGGTTTCTGGTTTTTAGTTGTGGCTGTGGCTTTCTCAGCCTGCACTCCTAAAAGGGGACCCTTTACTAGGGTGAATTCTTTACGTTTCTCACCTCCCCCATACTCAGGATAGATGAACTTGTCACAGTGGACAAGTGCAAAGTTATACACCTAGGAAAGAGCAACCCAAACTATAGCTGCATGATGCAAGGTACCACCTTAGAAACCATCATACAGGAAAAAGATTTAGTCATCATCGTGGATAATACGTTGAAACCCTCTGCCCAGTGTGCAGCAGCAGCCAAGAAAGTAAATAGAATGCTAGGACTCATAAGGAAAGGAATGGAGATGAAAACCAAGAATATTATAATGCCTCTGTATTGTTCCATGGTGCGATCGCACCTTGTATATTGTGTGCAATTCTGACTGACATATCTTAAAAAGGATATAGCTGAATTAGAAAAGGTACAAAGAAGAATGACAAAAATGGCAAAGGGAATGGAAGGATTCCATTATGAGGAGATGTTGAAAAGGTTGGGGCTCTTCAATGTGGAAAAGAGATGGCTGAGGAGGAGGGATATGATAGAGGTCTATAAATTAATGAATGGAGTGGAATGGGTAAACGTAGATCAGTTATTTATGCCATCAAAAAGTAGAAAGACTAGAGGACATACAATGAAGCTACAATGCAACCCATTTAAGATTAATAAGTGAAAATATTTTTTTACTCAACATGTAATCAAACTCTGGAATTCATTACCGGAGGATGTAGTTAAAGCTATTAGTATACTATAGCTGGATTTAAAAAAGGTTTGGACAAGTTCCTGGAGGATAGGTCCAACAATTATTATTAAAGAGGACCCGGGAAATCCATTGCTTGTCCTGGGACAAGCATTGTGGAACCAGTGCATCTCTCTGGGAAACTGCCAGGTACTTGTGAACTGGATTGGTCACTCTTGGAAACAGGATACTGGGCTTGATGGACCTTGGTCTGACCCAGTAAGGCATTTTTTATGTTCTTATGCTATGTTCTTACATAAGATTGCATATAAATATATGAATGGGGCATTGGGAGGTTTTTTTAATGATCTGCGATGTATTAGAGAAATGAGGAGAGGCTGTGAAGTCAGCACTGTTTGATACTCAGGTCTTTTTCCTTCCATGAATGATTCTGAAACATGGAAGATTTTTTTGGATCTGAGCAGTATAAAAATGAAATAGAGGATAGCAGTATTTATTCTGTGTAAGTTTGGATAGATGTATACATGTACACCCATATGTTGCAACTCTTCTCCAAGATGCCAAAGCATATACTGCATAAACATATACGCTGTGCAATGGTAGTGCATACTTCTCTGCATGCCCCCCACCCCCCAGACAATTTTATATGCAGCCATTTGAACATATTAAATGCTGTTCTACACTCTCGGGTCACTTCTAAAATGATCCCTCTAGGTATCTTCATTCTGAAAGTGCGAGCTGGTAGGGCAGGAATGACTGGGGATTGTTCCCACCCTGTTTGGACCTCTACAACTTCCACAGATGGAGCAAAATACATCTAGATGAAGCAGGCATGCTTATAGGGGACTTAATTTTTTTTTAAGTTGGCAACACGAGTGTTCTTCAATGGGAGGAGGAGGGCCACTGAACTTATATTTTGTTTCATGTTTCTTTTTGTTTCCTAGTTTATTTTGCTTCAGATTTATGAAATGAAAGAAACCATAAACAAACAAAATGTAAAACAAAAAGTCTATGTGCACACCCCTATTATATATATTTATATTTATTTAACTTGCTTAACTGCCCTTCACTTAAGCAGCAGGGCAGTGCACGTAATAAAAGACAAAATAAAGATAAAGATGGAAAGGAACTCCATGGTTATAAGGACAGTTTATTTATTTATTGAGCTGAACCTTTTCACAGAGGTCAAAGCAGAGTACATAGAACTTTGAAATGGTTAAACAACATTTACAAGGAACAGTAACTTTTTTACAATACGTTTCGGCAAAGGAATGACACCTTCAACTATTTACAAAGTATTCGTTGTGGGAAGTGGCTTTGACAAGGGGGAAGAGGGTTAGGTGGTGGGTACAAAATGCAGGGTGAACAAGTGGGTTTTGAGGAATTTGCGGAATGTGAGGGGGTCTTTGGTGTTCCTTATTGTGTCAGGGATGGAGTTCTAGATGGTGGGCATGTAGAGCTCAAAGGATCTGGCATATGCTTGCTGAGTGCTTCTTGTTTTTACTTGGGGGTAGAGTGGCTAGGATGTTTCTTGTAGAGTATCGTCATGGTCTGTTTGTCTGGGGTGGTCCGATGAGGGTTTGAATGTGAGGGGATGATTGGTTATTGAGAGTTTTACATATCATTAAGAGAATTTTGTATTGTATTCTGCTCCATAAGGGGAGCCAGTCCAGGTGCTTGAGGATGGGGGTGATATGATTGGATCTGGAGGCTCCTTGGATGATCTGAGCTGTCATGTGGAGGGCTGTTTGCAGAAGAAGGAATGTTGAATGTGGTAGTCCATGGTAGATGGAGTTACAATAGTTGATGTGTGACATAATCAGAGCTTGTAGGGTGAAACAAGTCTGATGGAGCGAGTAGTGGGCAGAGATGCTGAAGGGTTTGGGTTTTGTAGTAGATCGACTTTGCTGTGTTCGTTACTTGGGTCATCAGGGTGAGGTGACGGTCTAGGGTGATTCCCAGGTATTTTACTTCAGGTCACACTTGAATTTCTATGTGGTTCAGGGTGATGGATGTGAGTGGGGTGAATGAGTCGCTCAGTGATGAATAAGGATTCAGTTTTCTTGAGCTTTAAAGATAAGTGGTTTGTGGCTAACCATTGGGAGACATTGGTGAAGCATTGTTGTAGCTCATTGTAGGAAGGTTTGTTTAGATGTCATCGGCATAGATGTGATAGCGGATGTTGTGTGATTGGATGATTGAGCAGAGTGGTTGCATGTAGATGTTGAAGAGTAGTGCTGAGAGGGTGGATCCTTGAGGGGCACCTTGAGTCTGGGGGTGGATGGGTTGATGAGAGTGCCCCAATTTTTATTCATTGGAGTCTGTTGTGCAGGTAGGCTTGGAGCCATTTTAGTATGGCACATTGGATTCCTATTAACTGTAGGCATTGTAAGAGGATGTTGTGGTTGATGGTGTCAAAAGCTGCTGAGATGTAGAGGAATATTAGTATGAATCTTTGGTAGATGTTTTGAATTCCTTTTACGAATTTGTTCATGAGAGAGTTTAAGAGGGTTTCCGCTCCATGGCACGGCCAGAATCCATGTTGTTGCAGGTCAAGCAAGGCATGTGTGTCAAGGTATTCTTGCAGTTGACATTGGATGGTCTTCTTGATTATTTTGTCTATGAATGGTAGGCTTGCTGTGGGCCTGTAGGATGAGGGGTCAGTGGGGTCTAGGTGTTTTTTTTTTAGCAATGGGCAGATTGAGGAGGTTTTTAGACAGGTTGGTATTTTTCCTTGTTACAGGGAGGTTTGAGTGAGTTTCACGAGGAATTGTGAAAGTTTGGTCTTTGTGACTTTGATCCAGCTCACCGGGCAGGGGTCCAGTGGGGACGTTATAGTGTTGAGAGATGAGATGGTGGTTTTGATGTTTTCACTGGTAATGTGGTCAAAGGTGGTCCGTGAGTGAGAAGGAGGCGTTATTTGGGGTAGTAGGTTTGTTTGGGTTGGGGGTTGAAGATGTCGAGTGGAGTAATAGTTGGCCAGCTGTTATGGGGTGATGGAGATGTTGTCGGTGGAGGGTTTTGTGAGTTCTTTTACTAGGGTGAATAGTTCTCTTTGTTGATTGAGTGAGTTTTGAATTAGTTTAGTGTGGTAGATTTGCTTGGAACGGTTTGTAGCATGGTTGCATTCTCTTAGTAAGGTCATGTAGCAAGACTGGTCTGAGGGTAGTTGAGATTTCCTCCATTTGTGTTTTTTTTCAGAGTTGTGATTTGAGATTTCAGAGGTCTGGAGTGTACCATGGGGTCCATTTGTGAACTGGGGGCCGTAGGTGGGTCAAGGTTGAGGCTGCTTAAGAGACGGTTGGTTCCAGGAGGTCATGGTTGTGTCCAGGTCCAGAATTTCAGTGTTGAAAAGTGAGGAGATGTAGGAAGGGAAGGATTTCTTGTCTAATTGCTTGAAGTATCTCGTATATTGTTTAATAGATGTTATTTGTTTTGGGGATAGATGGGAAAATGAAAGCTTGTTAGACTGTGGTCAGACCTGGGTACTGGGATGATCTGGATTGGTGGGGAGGGCTTGATGTGGATAGGGTTGTTGCTTATGAAGATGAGGTCCAAAATGTTACCTTTGTTGTGAGTTGGTGAGTTTATGATTTGTAAGAAATCAATTGCTATCTTGGCTTCCAGGAGGATGAGATTCTTGTTTTTCTTGTTGTTTTCTAGGATGATATAGAGTAAGTTGGAGAGATCATGACTGGGGCAGATGTGAACGATAAGCTAGTCAGACAGTCATTTGCTTGATGGCTATGGTGAGCGTGTCCAGGGTTACGGTGCTTTCTGAAGCAAGTTTGCGGAGTTTCAAGATTGATTTGGCAAGGATGAGGACGTCCCCTCTTTTGCGGTGGATTCATGGGCAATGGACGAGGCTGTAGTTAGGGGATCTGATTTTGTTCAGGAAGACTGTGTCAGATTCTGCGAGTCAGGACTCTGTGATGCATAGGGTATCCAGGTTTTGCGTGATGAGGTGATCTCGTATGGTAGTGACTTTGTTCTTTGTAGAGCATGTATTTATGAGAGCACAGTTGAAAGTTTTTGTGTTGGGTGTTTTGTTTGTGTGGGTGTGTGGGTGTGTGGGTGTGCAGGTCCTTGCTTATTGGAATGGTGATGAGGTGTTTTGGGTTTTGTGAGCAGGGGGACGGGGAGGAGGTAGCTGCTTGTGTTGAGATTGAGGAGGGGGATTGTATAGGTTGTAGAAGAGGGGAGGAAAGAATGATAGAGGGCTTGGGGTTGGGAGCAGGAGGGTGATGGTGGTAGTGAGGATGAATAAGGCAAGGAGGGAGTAAATTAGGGTGTATAGTTGGAGCATGACGAGGTCCTTCTGCTTGTACTGGTTTGTGGAGGTTGGTGAATGTCCGTGATGGAATTCAGCCTGTTCTGGAGTGTGTTTTATCCTGGTGGACCTTTTGCAGGGGTGTGGGTGCCGCCTTGGTCCCCGCCTAAGGGCCCACCAGGAGTGGGCAAGCCTTCTGTATTTTAAAGTCCCACTGCTGGCAGAAGGGTAGCGCTGGATTGGTGGATTGATGCAGCGAGGAGGAGCTTGCCCCCTTGCTCTCCGGCGTCCTCCCTCAATGTTCCCTGCCGTTCGGTGTTCAGTTCTTTTAAAATTCCTATTGCTGGTGGAAGGGTGGCACTGGATTGGTGGATCAATGCAGCGATTTGGAGTTTACCCCCTCACTCTCCTGCATCCTCCCCCAATGTTCCCTACCATTCAGTGTTCAGTTCTTTTAAAAGTCCTGCTGCTGGTGGAAGGGGTGCGCCGAATTGGTGGATCGATGCAGCAAGGAGGAGCTTACCCCTCACTCTCTGGCATCCTCCCACAATATTTAAAACCAATCATACAAGGGATACTTGAAAGGGGGGGGGGGAGGCAGAGAGAAAAGGAGAGGGTGGACAGGATGCTTCAGGGAGCAGGTAGAACCAAAGCAGTACAGAATAAATGGGTCTTAAGGAGTGTTTTTAATTTAGTTTATGAGGGTTCGAGTCTAAGGGCAGCAGGCAGGGAATTCTAGGATGCTGGTCTGATGAAATAGAAAGAAAAAGAAACAAGTGGAGGACAACCGAGCATGAGAAGCAGGTGGGAGATGACGGCAATTGGCATGGATATTGCAGAGGGCATGGTGTGTGGAATGTAATAGCAGAACATCTAAAAGGTAACAGGGGGAGCCAGAGTGCAAGGAACTGTGAACCAGAACGAGTAGTTTGTATTGCAAGTGAAACTGTACAGGGAGCCAGTAGTAATGAATCAAAAGGGGAGTGATATGTTCAAAATGGGAGGCATGAGCAAGAATACCAACAGCTGTGTTTTGAATCGACTGGATGTGTTGTAGTTGTGATTGGGTGAGACCGAGGTAGATAGTGTTGCAATAGTCAATTTTGGAGATAACTAGAGTCAGAAATAAGGTAGTCAAAGGAAAAGATGGACAGCATGAATCAGACAGAGCGAAAAGAAATAATGACTGATTGGGGTGGAAAGGTGAGCATGAAAAGATAAGGTGGGATCCAGAGTAATGCCGAGGTATTTAAGGGAATCGACCAACAGGATGTGAGAGCCAGAGAGTGAGGAGGCCAAAGAGGGAGAGAGATTGCTAAAAGTGAAAAAAATGGCTGCAGACGTTTTAGGATTCAAATGCATCAGACGGGAGTGGGCTGGAGCTGGGACTAGGCCTCAGAAGCAAGTGAGTCTCTGACAGAACACACACTTAGGATTTAGTTTCTTGCTTCTGCTTCTCCCAGGGTTGGCAGTGGTGGCAAGAAGCTAAATCCTAAGCGCAGAATCTTTCAGAGACTCATCTGCTTCTGAGACCTAGTAGTACCAGTCCCGTTCTCCTCTGAGGCATACTTTACATGTCAGAGGGAGGTGGGACCAGCAGGACCTTGGAAGCGCACAAGCCTCTGAAAAATCCTGCTCTTAGGATTTAGCTTCTTGCTGCCAACACAGACCCTCAGAAGAAGCAGCAGGGCTGGTAGCCAGGTGACGAGGGGATAATGGATATAGGGGGTGATAGGCAGATGCTGGGACACGGCGGGTCATAAGGGTGTGGAGAGATGCTACAGATGGGGAGGCAGATGGGAGGATGCTGGACATGGGGGGGGGGGGGGCAGATATAGGGAGTGATGCTGGGCACAGAAGATGGCCATAGGTGTTGGAGGGGGATTCTGAACATGAAAAGGAGCCTTAAGAAGATGGAGGAAGGATTCTGGACATAGGAGGGGACCATAGGGAGATGGAAGGAGGATGTCTGATATGGGAAGGGGTCAGAGGGAGAAGTGGATGGTAGATAAGTTAGGAGATGCTGGACATGGGCGAGAACCATAAAGAGAAAGAGGGATGATGGACAAGGAAGGGAGCTATAGGGAAGATGGAGGGTGGATACTGGAAATGGAAGGGGACCATAGGGAGATGGATGGAGGATGCTTGTCATAGGACGGGGACAGAGAGAGATGGGGGATGTTGGACACAGGAAGGGGCCATAGAGAGATGGAAGGGGATGAAGGATAAGGAAGGGGGCCACAGGAAGACAGAGGAAGAATAATGGGCATGGTTGGAATAGAGGATGATGCTGGACATGGGGGGATAAGAAGAGAAAAGGGGGATGCTGGACATCGGCGGAGGGATAGGGAAAGAGGAAATGTTGGACATAGGAGGAGGGAGAGAAAAAATAGATGATAGACATGGAGGACAGGATAGAAGAGAGAGAAAGAAGGGATGATGGACATGGGGGGATGAAGTCAGAAAAAAGGGGGAGGTACTGAACAGGAAGGAGAGAAGGGGAGAGATGCTACACAATCAGGTGATAGAAAGGGGAGAATTAAAGGCTAAGGAAGGAGAGAGAGAGAGAGGGCAATGGGAGAATTGTGTTAAGGGTTGAAAAGTGGTAGGTAGATGCAGTAAAAAGAGGGAAATTGGGAACTGGATGGTAAGGAGGAGGAGTGACATCTGAGTTGATAGAGAGAAAAGTAAATAGAAGAAAGTTGAAAGAAAAAAATCAGTCAGAATGAAGAAAGCAGGAGTGGCGAGAAGTAAGAGATGCTCTAAAGACTCTAGAAAGCAAAAGTGAGTTAATAGAAGACAGAGGAAAGCTAAAACCGGAGAATGGAGCCAGACTACAAAGGTAGAAAAAGTTTTTTTTTTTCCAATTTAGTGACGTTCAGTTTTTATATTTTGCATAGTACAGGAGCATCTACATATCTTTATACTTCTCTGTGATGTTTCACTGCATGCAGAGTCTGGTTTCTTGGTGTTTCAGTTTACTTTTTGACTCCATGTTTCTATTTTAAATTTATGTTCAGTTGTTCTTGGTAAGTGTCATTCTGTGTTTTGCACGTGTGATGGAGGCCACGTGTTTGTTAGCTTTGAGTTTTTTATGTAAGAATCTTTACTGTAGTAATCTGGCTTGTTCAGTTTTCCAAATAGATGTATGGATCTTACAGGGCTATTGGCAATATTTAAGGTGTTGCTCTTTTCTGGTAGACTCCTTATGTGAGTTTTGAAGGTTAATGCTGTTATAGTATGGTAGATTTTTTTTTCCTGTAGTCCCTGAGTGATTTTGTAGGGTTTGTATTATGTAACAGTATGCCCAGTACTAGTAAGAGTTTGTATTGCTGGTACTAAGAAAACACCAGAATCAGAAATTATTTTTGATATGTTGAGTTCTATGGGAAATGTCCTAGTTCTGCTCTGTTCTCACTGTTGGGAGAGAGATTTCTTTGGTGACAAACTATTGAGGTTATTTTAGCTGCCCTGTTCATGCCTTGGATGTCTGAAAACTGACATAGAGATGTCCGCAGCACAGAGATGTCCCCAGAGCCATTTTAGAAGCTGGGTTTGTGGACGTCCCCAGTGCGAGGCCATCCGAGTTGGAACAGGGGCATGATGGAGTCATGGCCAGGGCGTTCCCAAGAACCTGGACGTCCTTGCCTTATTTCAGAAACGTCCTGGACATCCCAAGCCATCTCAAAGGTTATACCTTCTCCAGGCACAAATAGGCATCTGAAAGGTGCTAATTTTCTCATGCAAACGTCCAGAGGTTATGGAGAACAAGGAACACTCATATTCCCTTTATATTATAAAATGTCAACAAACACTGACAGGGAACGAGGGCTCATGTTTTCATTTTGCCATGCCATTGGATGTCGCCATATGCAACCTTGCTTGAGGATGGACGTCCCCACCCCATGGTTTTAAAGCCGGGATATCTGTATGGCCACTGGCATGGACGTCTACACAGGGGGCATCTATGTTTCTAAAATCAGGCCAAAACATAGACGTCCCTGGCGTTTTTCTTCCTGTTCTGCCCTGGATATCAAAGATTGCACTTAGACGCCCTTTCTAAAATGCCACTTCTTAAGTTTATAAAAAAAAAAAAAGGTGAGAACTACAGCACAGTTTATAACACCAAAATAGAATTAGTTATAATGGGGGGAATGATCAAAGACATTTACATGATTTTTTTTTTTGTAATTATATATTTATTGATGTTTTGAAATTATACAACAAAACACAGAACAAAAGGAAAATCTCCATAAAGTTCACATTAAAGCATGCCAAAAAGTAATAAAGAAAGAAAGAAAAAAATGGAAGTTAGCCCACATCAAGGGAGCAATGACTAAATAAAAGAAAAATACAAATGTAAAGGAAAACAAGAGACAATAGTCTCACAAAAGCTGCAAACTTTTAGTTTAGATTTACTTTGCAGCTTTTGACATTTACATGATTTGCAGACCTGATTTGTTAGTGCTGCTAACTGATTTGTTAGTTAGACCATGATTTGTTAGTACCGCTGAATATCCGCAGGTGCCTCTGCTGTATACCCTGATGCTGGGGACATTCTAGAGCGGAATTTGTCAATAACCTGCTGTGGAGATAGCGAACTGCTGCCCAGTTACCCAACACACGGCAAAAGTCAGGGGCAGAAAGGCTGACCTTTCGCCGCAGAGGCTAACCAGGCAGGGGCTGAACATCGCCACTCCCCAGTTAGCTTCGTGGCAATCTGGCCAACCCAGATATTCAATGCCGGGGCCCGGATATGGTCCCAGCATTGAATATCTGGGTTTAGAGTTCAGCGACAATGGCTAACCACGTTAGATCATCTAGCTGCCGCTACCGAGTTTCAGGCCCAATAATTTTATTTTGAGGTAATAAACTATGCTGTTCTTGCTTTTCCTTTTTGTTCCCTGGTGCATGAACACCTTGCATCTCATTTTTTGTTTTGCAGACTTTAAATTTACATTTCATGTTGGTACAGTGTACAGTGTCAGGAGCTATGCTTTATATTAGATTCCCAGCCTATAATTAAACGCCTATAATTTTTGTTGCCTACAAAGAGCTTTACAAAGTGTTTTTTTTATTATGTTGCTTTCTTTTTTTCTTGGGGCAACCACCTCAATGTTCTGAGTGATGGGGACTTGCTGGTCCCTGACGAGAGCTCTGAGGGGGCCCCTCCATTTTGGGTGATGGAGGGAGGTGTCAGCTCATCTCTTGCCTCAGGAAGAAGATTGCTTTGAGCTGCTTCTGACTTGGCTCATCTGCCTCAGTTCATCATTCCACAGAATGCAGATGCTGCTGCTCTCTCTGGTCTTCACTTTTTTTATTTTTTTTTAGTTCAAATTTCACTTCTCCACTCAACTCGCATCAACCTTCATTGCCTCAGGTCCAAAACTTAAATTATAAGCCCTTTGGGACAGAGAAATACCTGCTGAATGTAACTCGCTTTGCGCTCAGATTTAGAAAGACAAATACATCTATAAAATCCTGAAATCAAAAACCCTCTCTCGAGCCTGTTCCTCATTCTGAATAGTCCTCCCCACTTCCCAAGTCCAGCTCCCTCTGTATACAAGAGAAAGCAGAAATCTGTGTGGTGTGAATAGCCGCTCGTTTAGTTATTTTGGTAATCACTTGTAGCAGCCAAGGTAAGTAGGAGACAGTAGAAAGCATATTACTCATCTATAGAAGGTGGTCTCCATGGATAGCAGGAAACGTCCTCACATATAAGTGATGTCATCTGACGGAGTCCCAATGCGGGAACATTCCCAGCTCCTTTTAGAAGCTTTTGGATGCTCCATCGTGTCTGCGTGCACCTTCCTGCCTGCCGCCACAGTGCCATCTTAACTTCAGTCTAGTTACCAAGCTGAAAAGGATACAACGCCAAGGAGAGGAGGGAGGATTATGAAGACTTTTCCTGCTGTCCATGGAGAATACCTGCTGCAAGTGAGTAACTACGCTTTCTCTGTGGTCAAGCTGGTGCACTGGGCATCCCCATCAACACAGTAGTGAGACGTGAATGTGTCCACATCGCAGCTTTGCATATCTCCTCCCTGGAGACCGAGTGGCAAATGAGCCACCGATTCAGCCATGGCTTTGACATTATGAGCCATGACATGATCCTCAAAGCTCGGACCTGCAAGTCAGATTGATAATATACATTTGGACACAGCAGCACCTAGTTTGCTGAGGTCAAAAGAAACAAAAAGCTGAATGGACTTTCTATGGGCTTTCGTCCGCTCCAAATAGAAAGCTAAGGCTTGTTTCCAGTTCAACATGTGCAATGCAGCTTCTCCTTTGTGAGAATGAGGTTTTTGGAAAAATGGTGGAAGGATGATTGACTGATTAGGATGGAAGTCCATCACCATTTTTGGAAGAAACTTGGGATGAGTATGAAGCACCACTCTGTTGTGGAAAAATCTTTAGTAAGGTGGATGAACTATTAGGTCCTGAAACTCGCTCACTCTGCGCACTGAAATGACTGCCACCAGAATTAAGACCTTCGAGATCAAGAATTTCAGAGGGCAGGTATTGAGTGGCTCACAAGGAGATTTCATCAGCTGTGCTAGAACCACAATGAGGTTCCAAGACACAATGGGTGGCTTTTAGGGTGGTCTGAGTAGAAGCAAGTCCCACATGAAACAAACAACTATGGGCTATACGGAGATAGGTTTACATCATGATAAGCACCAGTTACACTGAGGTGAACCCTTACAGGGTTGGATTTGAGTCCAGACTTAGACAGGTGTAGAAGGTATTCAAGGAGTGTTTGTATGGGGCAGGCAAAAGTATCTCTAGACCATTCCCCACATTAGACAGCAAACCTCTTCCACTTGAAAGAACAAGACCTTCTCATTGAGACCCTTCAGGGACATCGGGGACACCAGCTGGTAGACTGAGAGTGAATAACATTAGCCTCTCAACATCCAGGCTGTGAGGGCTGGGACTTAATATTGAGATGCAACATCATTCCATTCTCCTGTAATATCAGATCTGGTATATGCTCCAGATGCGATGGATCCCTTATGGAGAGTTCCAATAAGGAGCAATGAAAATCATCATATCGCTGTCTGTTTTGAGTTTCAGGAGGATCTTGGCAATGAAAGTTATTGGATGATGCACGTACAGAAGACCCCCCTCCCTAACTGAGGAGGAAAACATCCGAGGCTAGTCTGCTGTGTGACCCACTCTGGAGCAGAATTGATCCACCTTGGCATTTGGAGGAGTAGCGAAAAGATCTATCAAGGAGGTGCCCCACTCCCGAAAGGTGTGAAACAGCAGCTCCTTGTCTAGCACCAACTCGTAAGGATGAAGGACTTGGCTCAGTTTGTCTGCTATTGTGTTCTGATTGCCTGGCAGGTCAGTGGCTCTTAATTCCATCCTGTGAGAGATGGCAGAGTTCTACAACCTGACCATTTCCCAACACAGGAGATATGACCTTTTTCCTCCCTGCTTTTTGATATAGAACATAGTGACTTGATTGTTGGTTTGAACGAGAACAATTTGGTTGGATAACCATAGTAACATAAAGTCCTTAGAGTGTTTGTTATTGCTCATAGCTCCAAGAAGTTGAAGACTCTCTTGGAGGGGCCAAGAACCCTGAGTGTGGAACCCATCAAGATGAGCTCCCCATCCCAGTTTGGATGCATCTGTCCTTAACATTTTTTTATGGGGAGAAATTGGAAGGACAGACCTCCGGTGAGATTTTCATGAATGCTCCACCAGGTGTGTAACTGAATTAAAGGGGAAGTAACTGACAAAATGTCGCTAAGATTCTCTGTGACCTGAAACCACTGGGTACTCAAGCTTCATTGTGATTGTCTCATACAGAGACAATCCAAAGGTATCATATGAACTGCTGAGACCATGCGATCCAGAAGTCTCAACATGGCATGAGCTGATAACTGCTGACTCATTTGAGTCTCTTGCATAATTGTTGTCAGTCTGGACAAGCTGTCGTGCGGAAGAAGGGACCTCGCCTGAGTTGTGTCAAGCAGAACTCTTAGAAGGGCAAGGAAGGGCAAAGTCCTGCAGACATTGCACATACATTCAAAAGCAAGCATAAATAACGCAAAAGGTTTGCACATATTTAAAATATACAAACATAAAAAGTGACTCTACCCATGTTCCATCTAAAATCCTCTCCCAAGCACACCTATTCTACAAATATGTGTCTACCTGCACTACGTGTATTTTTAGGCATGACCTAGTATTATGAGGCCTATTATGCACATAAATCAGCATTTTACATACAAAAAAAGCTTATAGAATTACCTCCATAATGTTACTGTTCTTTCCACTCACTAGCAGAGTCTAGGTTTGACTCCTAAGATACATCCCCAGAGAAATTTGGCATAATAAAACACAGCGTGTTGGACATGGATGGAAGGACTGTCAAACAGAAGTTTTCAGCATTGATACATCTTTGAATCAAGCATTTTTATCATGCAGGAAGAGTTTCAAGTAGCAACAGTTTATTCAGGTGTACCAAAGATTATAATTTATTGTTTCTTGGTAGTGATGATATGATACACATTTTCCCATAAGACAATAGTTGATATATTAAACAGAAAAAGGAATATTAGACAAAGATCTTTTTCTTTATTGTTTGATTTAAAAAAAACCAGGCAAATATTCCTTTTACAGCTTCATTTTCATCAGTGTAGCATTTTCCTGACAAGTGGTTTAAATTGATCTGATTGAAATCAAAATTATCCTGGATAGCAAACCAGTGTGATACGGCCCAATGTAGAAACCTCACATTAGAGCTGTGCACTACAGCTCAGTGCATAGTTTCCTAATACTCCCCAATGTTGTAATCGAACAGCATACAAATAAGGTGTGTGCAAAAAGTTCATGTTAAACAAGGAGAGCACGCCAGATGCATGTACACACAGGCCTGTGCTAATATGACCATATTTCGAGCACAAAAAACAATCTGCATTTATGTGCAGAAGGATCATTGTATTATGTTAGAGTTCTGTGCAGAATAATATTAATGTCTGTCTGTAAAATAGCATTCCAGCACATGTGTATAACATTGCTCCAGAATAAGTTCTCATCCCCTACCATTGTTTTTTTACCATTTTCCTAAACAAAGCCAGAAAAATATTGTGGGTTCTTTAAGCTCAAGGTAAAAGAGAACAACCAACTAACCTTTTACACCTCCTCAGACTTTGCGTTAACACCCTAATGCTCTGCTCAGCCGCCTGTACACGTCACTGCATCTGTGCTGAATAGCTAATTGCTTCATTAGCAAGCATTTAAATGTACTTTGTGCTTTTTGTCTATCCGAAGCTTTGTGCACAGTTAACTGATGCGCAAAACTCACTTTTACATTGGGTGCCCACGGTAAGACACAAAAATGTGCACTAAAGCTGAGCTAATCTGTGCACAAAGCCTAGAACACTTTATTATATCAGCCGCAGTTTGGGAAACAATGCTTCAGAGGTTTTGCATGCAGAATTTCTACCTTCATTCACCTTTGACTGAATTAACCCATATTCCTGTTGGTATACCCTAACTGAAAGAGTAGAAGACATTGACAATGGGGCTTCTTCTGTACAGGAGAACAATCTGTTCTAAGTTACTAAGGGAGAGTGCTTTTAGGTATAGAGGTGGAGAAAGATGGCCTCCCAGTACCCATTTTGAATTTCTTGTTGATATGTTGCTATATGGGAAAGACCAAACAAAAGGTCAGAGTTCGCGGCACGCCAGCGTGAACATCGCTGCCCTTGAAAACAGGCTCCTTTGACAAAGCTGACATCTCAGGATGGAGGCGCCATGCAGGAAATGGCATCAGGAGAATAAGAGCTGTTGCCACTCCAAGAAGCAGAGGTATCATTCAGCCCCATCTTGCAGGTTCCCCTTTGCATCCGGAGGTCTCACTTGAATTGAGTGGTGTGTATTCAGAGCTCTTGCTGATGATTCATGGGGGTGATATTTTGGGAACCCATGGGAGAAAGCGGCACCAGTTCATTGGCTGCTTTGGTGGGAGAGGGTTTGAACCTGGGTCAGCTATTCCCAGTTGCTTTTGTGTAACATTCCAATGGCATTGAGGGGTCGTGCTTATCGATGATTTTGCAGTCTGGTGAGTCCTTATTACCTTCTGGAACATTTTCCTGAGCTTCCGGTGTTGCAGAAACCCAAGATGATCAAGCTTGAAACTATCTGGGAAACTTTGGCTACAACCTCTTGTCACAGCCCCTCCTAGTAGCAGTGTGCCAAAGAGTCAGGGTGGACATTTTAATTTTGTTGAAGAAAGAAAAACGTTTAGACCAAGTGCATTCTGGTCCTTGTAGTCCCTCTTCACAAGAAAATAGATGTGTGAGCCTTGAGCAGGGTGAAACAAAAAGGTTTTTATTCCCTTGTTACGCAAAAGGTTCTTCAGGAAACAAAGTAGAATTACCTTACTTCAGGTTTAGTGCCAAGAATATTTACAAAAGGTCAGCAACTGTTACAAATACTTCACAGTTCTCTGTATCCAAGCAAGTTTCTCAAACAGCAAGAAAAACAAGACAAAACTTCTTCCTTCAGTGTTAACAGAAGCAAAAGGTACTTTAAAACATGTGCTGCTGTTATATCTTGGTAAGAGATTCCAGGCTCTCGGTAATATACAGAGAACAATCCATTGGTTCAAGCATCAACGGTTCTGGTTCTGCAAACTCAATTTGCATGGGTTCTAGCTCACTCGTGGTGTCTTCTAATCCTGAGCTTTCCCTGGTTAACACAGGTTGCAGTTCAGTATTTCTTTCCCCCACTTTCCAGCCTTGCTGGCCTGGGTTTAGCAAATAACTATTAGGACTTTTCCCTATACCTCTCTGTACAGGGTTACAAAACTTCCTCCAGCTTTGTTTCTTCTCAGAATGGCTTTTTAGGTTATCAGCCTTCCTAGGACCTGGCATCCATTTAATAAATGAAGTAGCACTGTACCTTGGATCTCTGTAGCGTTTGCTGCTGGTGTTCTCTCCACCAGAGACTCTCCCTTTGTCACTGTCTTCCTTGAAGACTGGCTTCTGGAGCTTTCTAAGCTGGGCTTGTTCTCCCTGGAACTTAGCTCTGCTTTTCCATGTATCCAAGCTTCTTTGCCTTGCGGTGTATGAGGTTCCTTCCTTAGGTCCTTCCTTCAAAGATCCTTTCTCTTTCTCTCTCAAAGGTCCTCCCTCGAGTTCCTTCTCAGATCCTCTCTCGAGTTCCCCCTTAGATCCTCTCTGTCTGCTTCCTTGTGAGCACTGCTTAAAAAGGCGTTCTCCAACTGAGTTTCCTGGCTTTCTACCCAGGTGCCTTTGATTAGCTACTGCATTGCTACAACCTGGGTGTGTCAGCTTAACTTCTGCAGCCTCGTGCCTGCTCCCTCTAGCTGCACTTCTAGGTAATTGCACCCTCTGTAACTCAGTTGCTTCATAAGAAAGAGAGTTTTTTTTTCTACATCCATCGCTTCAATGGCTTCAGCTCCATCACACTCTTCACAAATTTACCTTACTGAAATGCAAACCAAAGCCCAATTTGAGACTCTTAATTCCCACCAACAAAAGATTCATGATTTGAAAGAGAAGTTTAATCTTTTGAAACAAAAGGCAGATAAAGAACATGAAGTAGTGAATTCACTGGTACTGTACCGCTCGCTTGGATTTTTGCAGCCCAAATGCATGACCTGCTGCATAAGTGAAGAGAGGTATGTCAAATTCAAGAAATATAAACTGCATTTTTTTAATGCTAAAAAATGTAGGGTCATGCATTTGGGCTGCAAAAATCCAAGGGATCTGTACAATATAAGGGGTGAAGTACTTCTGCCCATTAAAGAAGAGTGGGGCCTGGGCATGATTGTTTCTGATGATCTTAAAGTGGCTAAACAGGTAGAAAAGATGACAGCAAACACCAGAATGATGCTTGGGTGCACAGGGAGAGGAATGGCCAGCTGGAAGAAGGAGGTGGTAGTGCCTCTGTATACTGTAAGTCTTTGGTGAGACTTCATTTGGACTATTCTGTGCAATTCTCGAGACCACAACTTCAAAGGATATAAACAGGATGGAGTCAGTGCAGAGGGTGGCTACCAAAATGATCAGTGGTCTTCATTATAAACCATATGGGGACAGACTTAAAGATCTCAATATGTATACTTTAGAAGAAAGGCGGGATAGAGGAGATATGATAGAGACATTTAAATACCTCCGAGGCATAAATGCACAAGAGGAGAGCCTCTTTCAACTGAATATAAGTTCTGCACGAGGGCCCATAGGATGAGGGTGAAAGGGGATAGACTCAGGAGTAATATGAAGAAATATTTCTTTGAAGAAAGAGTGGTAGATGCATTGAATAGTCTCCCAGTGGAGGTAGTAGAGATGAAGACTGAATCTGAATTCAAGAAAGCATGGGACAAACAGAAGTTCTCTAAAGGTAAAAAGGGACTATAGTAGTTGGATGTCTGAAAATGGGCACTTAGATATGCAAAGTATGGTGATGTCACTGGGCCATTTTAGAAGCCAGGTAAAAAAATGTTCCCAGCACAAGAATGTCCATGTAGTAAGGGGTTGTGTTGGGGGCATGGCCTGGGTGGAACAAGGGACTGGCATGTTAAGATGCAATTTCACGTAATGCAATTATATCACCACAATTATTATTTCCTGCCTGAAGAACCCTGAATGTAAATATGTATTCTAAACTTTTTACTTGCCATCGCCATATGTCTGAATATCCAAAAAGGCAGGTCAAGACGTGCAAGTCTCATACCTTAGATGCCCCCCTTTAAAGATACCCCTACCAGCATGTCCAAGTACCCAGTTCTGGTTTGAAATGTATTTTTCTTGTGCTATCTCCTGAGGTTATCTTGCTGCTCCATGTACCTTCTGCCCTTATTTGGCTTCTAGGATGAATAGAGTGTAGCAAAATTGAGGGGGGGGGGATGGGTAGAAAAGGTGGTGAGGAAGGAATGGGGAAGGGGTGAGTATGTGGAGATGGGTTAGGGTACAAAGATGGTAAGGTTGGGGAGAGTGGATGTGGTTTGAATGGTGGTGTGTTATAGCAATTGATGTGTGGATGTGGTTGAATATATGAATGCAAAATGTGGGGATGTGGGCTGGGGGCGAGACTGTTGTTATGGCGAAGAATGTAATTGTTCACTGGAACATTGCTGGACTGGGTTATCCCATAAAACATAAGAAAATCTTGAATGCTCTTAAGAAGCATAAAAACTATGAGTACAATGATCCAGGAGATTCACGTGAATGATCCTGAACATAAACGTTTGGAGGGACTGGGCGGGTTGATATTTTGTTTCTGCATCAGTTTCTCATAGAGCAAGTGTGGCAATTCCAGTACATAAAAATGTTTTGGGGCAGTTTCTCTAAATGGGTTAGTTTTGTGCATTAGCACACTACCAGACTATCCAAGAGCCTAATATAACCAACAAATAAATCTCTTGGTTAAGAAATATAATACCCAAAAAATTCACCATAGGGACAAACAAACGCTCACATCACAGATCTCCAACCTTCCCTTATTTAAAGCTATTGTATTTAACTAAAATTATACAAGTATAATCCTGACAAGTACTTCTCAGCATCAATACAATTCAAATATAGTTTATAACCCCACCCTTATATTAGCGCTAATCAGCTTCTCAAATTGAAATCCAAAGATAGCTGTTCATACCGATGGAAAGGGAAGCGATAACATCTGCAAATGGAAGAGAGCAACAAGGATCAAAACCGCAGAGCGTGAGATTGGAGCTTCATAGTTTAACTCTGGCAGAATATTGCCGCAAGGAGACTAATCCTAAAAGCTTGAGAATTTGGAAGGCACTGGGTATGTTTTTGGACGATGAGGCCTTTATACAACGTTGGAATCAAATTTTGAATAAGTGTTCGCTAGATCTGATGTTGTTGGTTGTTGAAACTGCTCAAGTGAACAATGAAGTGTTACTCAAGGAATTGAAATCAGATCTTGATAAGTTGAAAACCACTGATGATTTTGAAGCTAAACATGCAGATATTCTTAAACAAATTGACCGTTATAAGAATGACTTGCGAGCACTAAAAATTAAGAAATTATTTAAGGACGAGAAGAGGATGAAAGAAGGTTCAATCTATAATTGGTCAATGCGGAGGAATAATAATAATAATAAAAGTATGGAGTTTCAACGTAAGGGTATTGAGGGAGAGATGTCTACATATTCTTCGGACTCCAGTATGGACATTGGCTCACATGCTGTGCCTTCTAAAACTGTGGGATCAGCAGAACAGAATATTGAACACTCTTGTAGTAGAAATCATTTTCAGGGAAATTTTTCCGGGCCACCTACACGCTCCCGCCGCAAGAAGGAGACAGTGACATTCAGATGATGAATACTGTGGTGAATCTTTCTAGTATCATATTGACCCATGACCAGCAGGCCATCCTTTCCAGAGGTTTATCTTATATCAATGGTCCTTTTTATGATGGTTTTCGGAGTCGTGTGGCGATAGAACGACTTATTAGGTCTTTACAATTGAAATTTTTTTCTCAGAAAGTGAGAAGGTAAATTACCCTTCTTTGGTCTTTTGAAATCTGATAGGATCCCTCCGGAACCTATAGATCCAATTTTATACACCTTTAAACATCTAGTATTATCTGATTTAGACAAAATGGAATCACGATATACCAACCATCCCAAAAATTTGTCACCTGCCGAATTTAAGGCATTACGAGAATTATCATGTATGGAGACAATTGTAATAAAGAGGGCAGATAATGGAGGTCCGGTAGTAGTGATGAACACTACGGCGTATGATAAAGAAGTTTTGACAGTTGAGCAATACTTCTCATTATCTGCGACTATTGGCCGACCCTACAGGTGAACTGTTAGGACTATTATTTACTATTAGACAAGATGCTGTTGGACGTGGATTTTTGACTGAGAAAGAGAAGAAATTCTTGACTCCACTTTTTCCTAAAGTACCTGCCTTCTATATTCTGCCGAAAATACATAAAGATTTGGTGAATCCCCAGGGGCGACCAATTCTCTCCAATAATGACTCTTTATTAGAGCGAGTGGGAATTTATTTGGATATGCATTTGAAAGATGAAGTACCAAATATTCCGTCATATATTAAGGATACGACACACTTTTTGCAGCTTTTGCAACGTTTTGAAGTTATTGAGAATATTACGTGGATGGCCACTTTGGATGTGGCATCCTTATATACTTCTATACCTCAAAAAGATGCATTAGCAGTATTGTCTTCTGTCTGGGAAGCAAGACTAAGGCCGCATAAGGGTGCCGACCGAGTTTCTGCTTTCATTAGCAGAACTAGCTTTGAAACGTAATTATTTTATTTGTAAACATGATTTTTACTAACAGATTTCTGGTACAGCGATGGGTGCCACTTTTGCACCATCATTGGCCAATTTATTTATGGACTCTTTTTGAAAAACAGTGGGTATATCCTTGCCAATTTGCTGCTTTTATTCAAGGCTGGTTCAGATATATAGATGACATTTTTTGCTGTGGAGTGGAACACGTGATAACCTGAATGTTTTTTTTGATTATTTGAATCATTGTGATGACAACATAAAGTTTGAAATGAACGTTCAGCATCGGTCCATTCATTTTCTGGATGTGAAAGTGACTAAATCTATGAATCTGTTTCACACTACTGTCTATACAAAACCTACTGCTAAAAACACTTTTCTACATTTTTCCAGTTTTCATCCAGAACCTCTTAAACGGAGTCTGCCTTACTCTCAATTATTGAGGTGTCGTTGCCTCTGTTCATCAGATGGTGAATTTAAAATGCAGGCCAAGGCCATGTTGACTAAGTTTCGAGAGCGAGGATACCCTGATGGAGTTTTGAAGAAGGCCTATAAAATGGCACACTACAATCATCGTGAGTGGTTGCTAATGCCTAAGTTATCGAATTCTGCTGTGTCAGTTCAGTCCAAATCGTCCAATTTGACATGTGTGTTGCAATATTCTAGTTTATCCAGTCGTCTTGCGGCGTCCATCCGTAAGAGACGGAAATTGATACAAACTCATCGTAAGCTTTTGAATAGCTCTTTACGTGTGGCGTACAGTAGAGGGAGAAACTTCAGGGATAGACTGTTCAGCAGTCTCGAAGTTATCCTCTGTACAAGATATAATAGGGTATGTAAAGTGTGGACATTGTATATTTTGTCCAGTAATGGTGGAAGGAAAAAAGTTTCAGCATTTAAATGCGGAATATTCAATGAACAGTAACACTACTTGCACTACTTCTTTTGTGATCTATGCTTTACAGTGCCCATGTAAGAAGATATATGTAGGTAAAACTACCTGTTCATTGAAAGTACGATTGGCCGAGTATAAGTATACCATGTTTCCCCAAAAATAAGACCGGGTCTTATATTTATTTTTGCTCCAAAAGATGCACTAGGGCTTATTTTCAGGAGATGCCTTTTTTTTTCCATATACAACAATCCACATTTATTCGTGAACAACTTTAAGTACAGCAATCTACATTTACTCATGTACAGCAATCTACATTTATTCAAATACAATCATGTCATCTTCTTCCGGAACATCGTCAAAACTCTCGAAACCCCGAATTCTGGCCTGATTTTCTTGCGACTTCATTCCCTTTAGAACCATTGCCAGGGGCAGTATCACAGATAGGGGAGGCAGAGTTGTACTGTCTGCCAACACCAGTAGCCAGGCCCAGATACAGCATGCGTGGAAGCCAGAGCTCCCCCTGGTGGAGAATGCAAGCAAAAGAAAGGCCCACAAATTTCCTCACACTGCATGCAAATGGTAGTAGAGTCAAAGCTCTATGCAGGGGGATCCATGCTGTGGGTTTGCAACTACAGCTGTTGCTGCCACCACTCACTGCAGATGCCCAGAACCCACAGCACAGGCACAACAGGCGAATAGTTGCATAAATGGAGATGCCACAGGTCCAAAGAGATGTGCAATGCCTGGTATGCACATAACATGGCTCCCTGTGCCCCACCAAACAGAAAAAACCTATGCAGCAGTGAGGCATGCACAGGGGACAGAATACTAGCCCCATGCCACTGGAACACAGCCAGACCTGAACAATGCCACCAACAATGTACTATGCCAACATGTCCTGACAGTGATGCTGCAGGTTGGAGGAATGGAAAGGGCAGGGATGACCCAGGCAGAACATGGGAGCAAGAGGCATGACAAACGGGGATGTGGGGCTAAGGTGCCGAGGGGAGAGCAGCCATGTAGCATGTGGCATGGGTCCAGAGGTGTCAGTGGTGGGCAAACTGGGGCTGGATATCAAGGGGATACAGGGTCATGAGGTCACAGGAGACATACCGGTAGATGCCCCAGTTGCTAGGGTTGCCCACCCACCTGGCACTATCAGGATATGCAAATGCACAAGTGGGGAACTGAGCATGTACAAATGACCTCATATAGGCCCCTACCTCTCCCCCACAGAAATTTCAGTGTGCGACGCACCCTGGAGGCACTGAAATTCTGCTACTGGATAATGCGATGCCAGCAGCCCAACATGTTCCAGCATCTCTGTGAGCAATTAGCTGCCGAAGCAGGTCAGTGTGGCACAGGGCAGACACCAGTAGCAGAGCAAACAGCAGCCATGCCTGAATGTACAGCTGACAACTGTAACTCCACGCCACAATAGTGCGTGCACAGCCCAAGAGCCCGGATGCAAGCCCATGGTCCACCACAGATGCACACACCCACATACTGATCATAGGGGGCTAGACAGCATACTGGGCTTGTGCCCAGCAGAAACCCCTGATCACAGACAGGGCGATAGTGCATCTGCTGTCACACACAGTGCATGTCGCACACATGTGACACACACCAACAACAGTGCTCAATGTAGTGCAGATAGTGAGGCTACCCTGTCCCCAGAATAGGGGGCTGGGGCATCTCCCATAGGCTGCATGTGGGTGTGCATGCTCATGTGTGTGTTCCCCCATTTGCCCGCCCAGCTGCATCCTCTAGCTGATGCACTGGCACACATGTAATCCCCCCATTCCTGTCCCCACAACCAATGCTGGGAAAGCCACAGGCACCACCAGACCGTCGCAAGTGACACCACAGAGTGGGCAAGATGCACCAACCCAGCACGGGGACATCCAACCCCCAGCAACTCCACCACCAGCAGCAATGAGGAGGAAGAGGACAACTCCACAGAGGGGGTGTCCAGTGGTGGAGCCTGAGACAGGGATGGAGGTGGATGAGGCAGCAGTGGAGGCCTCTGAGGAGGGCATGGAGGAGCCTAAAGGGACAGAGGAGCAAGAGCTGGAGGTGGCAGAGATGGGGGAGATGGAGGAGGCAAAAGAGGGGATGGTGGAAGCTGTGATGGTGGAAGGGGCAATGCTAGAGGCATCCACAGAAGGGCTGGAGGAGCCAGAAGGGTCCAAGAGACTGCAGGGGTCAGAGGGGTCAGGGAGGCTGAAGGGGTCAGAGGGATCCAAAGGCTCAAAGGAGCTTAAGGAGGTAGAGTGGTTACTATTACTATTACTACTACTGAGCACTTGTATAGTGCTACAAGTCATATGCAGCGTGGCACAGAAATATAAGAGACAGTCCCTGCTCATCAGAGCTTACAATCTAGCCAAGACAGACAATACAGAAGGTGCAGATAGGGATAAAACAAGGGAGAGTGGTAAAGAAACAAAGAGATTAGGTGAGTCAAGAACCAAAAGCAGCAGAGACAAGGTGAGTTTTCAGCTTGGATTTGAAAAGTGTCAGAGAAGGTTCCTGGCATGCAGAGACAGGTAGTTTATTCCAGGCGTAAGGTGCAGCAAGGTTAAAGGAGCGAAGTCTAGAGTTAGCAATAGAAGAGAAGGGCACAGATAGAAGTAATTTGCCAGAAGAGCGGAGTTCCCGAAGGGGGGTGTAAGGAGAGATAAGAGAAGAAAGGTAGTGAGGAGCTGCAGAGTGAATGCATGAGAAGTTTGAACTGGATGCAGAAACGGATAGGGAGCCAATGAAGTGACTTGAGAAGAGGGGTAACATGGGCATGACGAGGCTGGCGGAAGATTAGCCGCGCAGCAGAGTGCTGAACAGATTGAAGGGGCGAGAGATGATTCAAAGGGAGACCAGCAAGGAGTAGGTTGCAGTAGTCAAGACGAGAGGTGATTAAGGAGTGGATAAGCATCTTAGTAGTGTGTTCAGAAAGGAAAGGGCAGATTTTGTTGATGCTATAGAGAAAGAAATGGCAGGTCTTAGCTATCAGATGGATGTGTGTGGAGAAGGAGAGAGAGGAGTCAAAGACAACCCCAAGGTTGCGAGCCGAGGAAACAGGAAGGAGTAGAGAGTTGTCCACAGAGACTGAGAAGGAAGGAAGAAGAGAGGAAATTTTAGGGGAAAAGATAAGAAGCTCAGTCTTGGCCAAGTTCAATTTCAAGCGGCGGTGAGACATCCCATCAGTAATGTCAGAAAGGCAGGCAGAGATCCGGGTCTGGATTGCCAGGGAGATTTCAGGCGTAGAGAAGTAGATCTGGGAGTCATCGGCATAAAGATGGTACTGAAAGCTATGGGAAGAGATGAGCACACCAAGGGACTGGGTATAGAGAGAGAAAAGGAGCGGACCCAAGACAGATCCTTGGGGTACACCAAATGAGAATGGGACAGCAGCAGAGGAGGATCCACTAGAACTAACATTGAAAGAGTGATGGGAGAGATAGGAGGAGAACCAGGATAGTATAGAGCCCTTAAAACCAAGTGAGGACAGGGTATCGAGGAGAAGGTTGTGGTCAACAGTGTCAAAAGCAGCAGAGAGATCAAGAAGGATGAGGACTGAATAAAGGCCCTTGGATTTAGCCAGGAACAAGTCACTGGAGCCTTTGGCA
Organism: Ichthyophis bannanicus; assembly: GCA_033557465.1. NCBI lineage: Eukaryota > Metazoa > Chordata > Amphibia > Gymnophiona > Ichthyophiidae > Ichthyophis > Ichthyophis bannanicus. Next base: position 157,707,335 of record CM066043.1, on the reverse strand, counting down.
AGAGCTGTTTCAGTAGAATGTAGAGGACGAAAACCAGATTGTAAAGGATCCAGGAGGGCATGAGTGGAGAGGAAGTCAAGACAGCGGCGATGAACCTCGCGTTCAAGTAGTTTAGAAACAAAGGGGAGGAGGGAGATGGGTCAATAATTAGCAGGACAGGTTGGATCAAGTGAGGGTTTCTTGAGGAGAGGTATAACTACAGCATGCTTGAAGGCTGCAGGGACAGTTGCAGTGGAGAGCGATAGATTGAGAATATGAGAGATAGAAGGGAAAACAGTGGAGGAGATGGGGCTTAGAAGATAGGTAGGGATAGGAGCAGAGGAGCAGGTGTGAGTTTAGAGGAAGAAAGAAGGTGTGCAGTTTCCTGGTTAGAAGGATCAGAGAGGCCTGAGGGGTCAGAGGAGCCAGAGGGGTCAGATGGGTATGAGGGGTGAGATGGCTTGGAAGGGTCAGAAGGGGCAGTGATGGTGGGAATGGGGTCTGCTGGGGAGCTAGGGGGATGCAGACACCACCCACCAGCAACCCATGATGCAATGCTGTGCCCCTACCACAGGGGATGGCACAGCTGGAGTGGAGGCACAGCAGACCCAGTGCTCCACTGCCCAATCTAGGGTCCTCCACTGGCACCAATGGAACCATGAGCCCAGTATGGACTGCCTACACCAAGCCTTCCTTCCCCTTTGACCAGCAATGAAACGTTGGCCTCCCTCGTGGTGGTGGTGTGTCTCCTCAGAGAGGAGGTGCGTGACATAACACAGGCTATTTGCAGGGGCCTGGACACCATTGCAGCTGCACTCTGGCCCCACAGACACAATCTACCAGCACCATAGGACCCTCACAGATGGACCTAGGGCAGCTCTGGGTCACCGGCATGGGCATGAGTCCCCTGGGGTTGTTCACATGCCATTGGGGTGTGTGGCAGTGAATACAGTGCAGTCAGTGTGGTCTGCCACACCAAGGTTAATGTTATAGCCATTGTTTCAGATGTGTGTATTGTTACAATAAACTATTCTCTGGTTTGCTATCCCACAGGAATTGCCAGCTGATTAATGGCCTGTATCTTATTCAGTGATGTTAAAGCACTTTTCAATAATGATTTTAATCTCCTGTAGTACTCTTTACTGATATTTTCTCTTAGTAATTTCTGCCTGAGTGTCGTTCCTTCCTCTACTCTGAGATATTTATAAATGCCTTTCTGTTCAAGATCCTTGATGTCACAGCCCTCAGCCAGGGAGATATTTTCTGTTTTATTCAATGTTACTCTAAAAAAAAGTTGCCTTAGCACATTTGTCAAGGCCAAAGATCATTCAGAAGTCATCAGAAAAGCCTTTCACCACACGGAGTTGCTCTGCTAATTGTTGGTCACTGGAACTGTAGAGTTTCAGATTGTCTACAAATAATAAATGATATTCTTTTTCTGAGTTGTTACCTTCTTTAAGATTCAGGCTAAATTCATATCCCAGTTAATGAAAGTACTCACTGGATTAAGAATCACAGAAAATAGAAGGGACAACAGGGAATCTCTCTGAAATATTCCTTGCTGGATCTTAATAGTTGGAACGATGTACTGACCATCTTCATATCTCAAAAAAAGTGTCGTTTGCCACATTGTCATGGTGAAACTAATGTAATCTATCCAACCAGGATTTATTTTAAGCATTTCAAGGGAATTTATTATCCAAGAGTATGGGATGCTGTCAAAAGCTTTCTTATAATCAATCCATGCTGTACTGAGATTTCTACTTTTCTTAGCACTGGCCATGATGGCCTTATTCAACATTAACTGGTCCTTGGTTCCATATGCTCCCCTCTTATTGTGCTTTTGCTCTGTTATCCTGATGTTATTGGACTCGATATGATCATATACTCTTTCTGCATCTACTGCAGTGAACAGCTTATAGGTTGTAGTTAAGCAAGTTATCGGTCTGTAATTATTGGGAATATTACTTGTGTCCCCCTTTGGGAAGAGAAATGTTCTTCCTGTAGTAAGCCATTGTGATGTTAAGTCTGGCTGCTTGAACAATTAATTTTTGCAGTTTGCCAAGTTTTGGTGGAGTGATGTGAACTGTTTGAACCAAAAGTTGCTTACTCCATCTGGGACAGGACTCTTCCAGTTTGGGGTGTGTTTTAACTTGCTTTCCAGCTTTTTCATTGTTACTGCAGGCCATTCCATAGGTTTGATGTTTGCTTTTTCTAAATGCTCCTGTATACAGGGTAATCATTCTGCTTCTTGATTGTGCACTATAGGGTCCTCATTTAGGTTTCTCCAGAAGGTTTCTGTTTCAGCTTGGTTGGTGGTACTTTTTCCATATTAATGCTCTTTCCCAATTTCCTGTAAAATTGTTTTGAGTTTTCTCTAAATAGTTAATTTGATATTTTTCTTTTCTATTTTCTTCATATCGTCACAGTTTTTGCGCTTTTGCTGCTACTTTCAATGTATTGTTGCAACATATAAATTTCAGATCTTCTTCTGTTAATGCAGCATGCTTCAGCTTGATGTCTTGGATCTTCCTCAGTATCCTTGGTGATCTTAATCCTTTTAGATATTCATCTATCAGGGATACCTCTACATGCAATGATTTGTATTTTCTCTTTGATGCGCTTTTTCCAAGGAGGAACTGTTAATGTTCTCTTTTTCTTCTGGCCCTACATTTTAGTTGGCAATATTTTTGCAGTAATAAATTTTAGCCACACAATATTATATTCAATTTATTTCAGTGATGTCAATAAATGGTCCCTTTATACTGCATATGACCTTGATGTTGTTAAGTGCCGTCGAGTCGGAGTCGACTCCTGGTGACCCTCTGGATAGTTGACCTAAACTTTGTTTGGTCTTCAGCCAAGCAGTTCATTGTTGATAGAGTGGTATCAATCTATCTCATTGCCGAACTTCCACTTTTACGGTGACCTTCTACCTTGCCAAACATTATGTCTTTCTCCGATGATCTCTCTCTTTGCTTGATGTGTACAAAGTATGAAAGTCAAAGTCTTGTCATCTGAGCTTCTAAGGAAAGCTTATGTTTGTTCTCCTTTAGTACTGACTGGTTTGTTCTTCGGGCAGTCCATCACATACACAATATTCATTGCCAGCATCATAATTCAAGGGCATTAATTTTCTTCCTATCTTTTTCACTGTACAACTTTCACATCCATATGATGTTATTGAAAATACCATGGCCTGGACAAGCCGAATCTTTGTATGGAGAGCGACATCTCTGCTCTTGAGAATCTTGTCTAGGTCCTTCATAGCCATTGTACCAAGAGCAATACATTGTCTGATTTCTTAACTGCTAGTCCTTTCTTTATTGATTGTTGATCCTAGTTAGTTAAAGCTGTCAACTATTTCAATTTCTTCTCCATCAATGACAAACTTATTGATTTTGCCAGTTGTCAGGATCTTTGTCTTCTTAATGTTAAGGTGCAGATCCATTTTAAGACTATATTCCTTGATCTTGAGAAGCAAATGTTTCAAATTGTCTTCACTTTCAACCAGTAATGTGGTATCATCAGCATAGCAGAGGTTGTTGATGAGTCTTCCACCAATCTTTCCACCTCAGTTGTCTTCATACAGTCTTGCTTCTCTGATGATTTACATAACAATATCTCCCCCTCACACCTCTCAACCCTAATTCATTCTCAAGCTGATATCAGGATCAGAAGAAAAAGTACAAAAGACCTCCTCTCCATACCCTCCTCAATAAGGAAAACTAAGAAGGCAACGAGCAACAGAGCCTTCAGGTACTCTGCCCCGGCCTTATGGAACTCCCTTCCCGATACTATAAGATCAACGAAGGACCTTCAGGATTTCGTAAACTACTTAAAACCCTCCTCTTCTCAGAATACTACATCTGCCTCCCTCTTCTCTCCTCCTCCAGCCCCCCCCCCCCAGTACAAATAACTGCTTGTATTCTGCTCTGTTGTAAATACAGTATGTAAAAAGTTCAGATCTAGCCTTCATTACATCTCGGTTTATTTAAACTGGTAATATGTATATAGTTTATTGTATTATAGTTTGAAATATTCTCTGTAAGCAGGACCCTGGAATGTTGTTCAATGTAAACCGCCTCTGATCGATGGAAGGGGCGGTAAGAAAAGTTCAAATAAAATAATAAATAAATAAATGATTTGTTCTGCATATAAATTAAAGAGGTAGGGGGGAAAGTATGCAGCCTTGTTGTACACCTTTGCTGATTTTAAATATGGCCTTATTCATCTTAATTATCCTATTCCTAACCCTAGATGTTAAATTTAACTTGGGTAATCGTTCCCTTGCCCAGAAGCTAGCATAGTTATCTTTTTCCATGTGGACTAGGAGTTTGATCTTAAATTCCTTCACCTCTGGGTCCTCTTCCTCCCTTTCTTCCTCCTCTTCAGTTGATTTGCTGGCCTATTCATCTGTCATTTGCAGTTCCAGATCTCTGTACTCCATCTTCCCCTCAACTGCTCTTTCTGTTCTGTTAGTACTCTCACCTACATCTCCTCCTCCTCTCTGTAATTCTTTTTCCACAGAAGCCCTTAGTTGCTTCAAAATGTTATCACTCACATACTTCTTTATTTTGAAATGCAAAATTAGCAATCTTAAATTTGCATCTGTTGCTTTTTGCAGTTTTTCTTGTGGCAATTTTCATCTTTCTTCCAGTCTTTGGCAGATCCTCTTTGTATACCCTCTTGATTTAAATATAGGGTTAGTGGCATAAAAATAGCAGTACATTATCTCCTCTTTATCTGCAGATGTCGACTTAACCGTAGTTAATCCTCTTAACTTTTTCATTAATTTCTGTGGTTTATCTCCTGCCACAGTAGGTCCAGGAACAGGCTCACCAAGACCTTTATCTGTGGCAGGGATGGTATCTACATCTGCAGTGCTTGCACTATCGCAACCACCATCATTAGCCCTAGTGCATAAGCTACAGGTGAGCACCTTTTTATCCTGGGCGACATGTGGCCAGTATGTTTTCTTTTTTGTTCCTACCATACTTCAACTGTAGTGTCACCTCATAAATGTACTCAGCTAGACTTGAGGAGAGAACTTTATTCTCTTTCCCAAAGAGATGTACACCAAGCCACTGTTCGTGAACTTTTATAGTGCACACCCCTTTGACTCCTACCTACCTTTGTATGGCTTGCCTTGAATGAATTGCCTTGAATGAATTCCTAGCTCCATGGGCCTCTCTCCCTCCAGCAGCCTGCTCAGTTTTAAACCTCTTCCTGTGAGCCATGCCCTCCCAGCCTTAAACTCTGGGCTGCAGGCTCTCTTAAAAGGGCCTGTTGATAATCCCTCTGGAGAGGGACCGTCAACACTCTACAGATCCCATCACATGCCCTCCCATTCAGTTCGACTATGCCCTGTTCAGCACCTGCCTCACCCAGGACCCTCCCCCCCCTTCCGGGAAAGGAAGTCTGACCAGTCCTATGGCAGACCTGGAACTGGTAGGGTTGGAGAGTCAAGAACCAGAGCATAATACAGCCATTGGACTCGTTCTGCCGTGTCAGACACTTGACGGGTTGGTAGTTTGTTATTAGTATAAACAGACAGCTGAACAGGTAGTATTTGAAGGTTTCAAGTGCCCACTTGACACCGAGGCCTTCTTCTCGATCCCTACATAATGTTTCTCTCGAGGAAGCAATTTCCTGATGATGTAGGCTATGGGATATTCTTCACCCCTGATTTCCTGGGCCAAAACGGCTCCTAGGCCAACCTCCAAGGCATCAGTTTGCACAATAAATGGTAGAGAGAAGTCAGAGCTACTCAGGACTGGTTCAGAGCACCTGGCCTTCTTCAGACACTGGAAGGCCAGATCCAGATCCAGTAACCATTGGATCCATTCAGGAGCTCTGTTCCAGAGAAGAATGCTTAACAGCTCCACCACCTCTGCAAAATTAGGGCTGATCAGTCCAAGGAAGGCACAAACTTCTTTCTTTGATTTCGGGGTGGGAACCTGGGCAATGGCATCTATCTTCCATAGCTGAGGTTGTATCTACCCACTCCTGATTAAATACCCTAGGTATTGAACATCACAGCCTCCTAAAATACATTTCTTGGGGTTGGCCATCAACCCAGCCTTCTGCAGGATGGTCAATGTGGCCTGCACTTGGGTTAGATGGGTGGTTCAGTCTCTGCTCTAGATGACAATGCTGTCAAGATAGGTAGCAATATACTCCTTGTGCAGTCTCAGTAGGCAGTCAACTAGGCATTGAAAAGTGGTGGGAGCCCCATGTAATCCAAAAGGCAGCACTGTAAACTGGAATAGACTTTGCAGAGTTGAAAAAGCAGTTGTCTCCCTAGCAGCTGGAGTCAAGGTACCTGCCAATATCCCTTGGTCAGGTCCAAGACTGATATAAAGCATGCTCCACAGAGTCACTCAATTAGCTCATTTACTCTGGGCATGGGATATGCTTCCAGTTTAGAAGCAGCATTGACCCTCTGGAAGTCAATGCAGAATCTGATGCTTCCTTCGGGTTTAGGAATCAGGATGATGGGTGATGACGAGTCACTCATGGACTCTTCTATAACTCTCAAGTTAAGCATCTCTTCCAGCTCTTTGGCGATGGCCTGTCGTTAGGCCTCCTTAATCCTATAGGGTCTTTGCCAGATAGCCATCCCAGAGTTAGTAATGATATTGTGACAAATGAGGTGGATTTGTCCCAAGTGGGTGAAGAACATTTTTAGATTCCGGTGGATCAAACTTTCTAGATCTCTTCTCTGGGCAGCAGACAGCTGGTCTCCAATTGAGACTTGAGCTAGATCTGATGGGGCTAAAATTTCTGGCCCAAAATCATCTCCGTATACCATCACAGCCATCATTGGAGTCCACTTTTTCAATAGGTTAATATGGTAAAGATTGGCTTTCTTTCATTTATCTGGCTAGGCAATCTTGTAATTCCTGCACAAACTTTTTTAACATCTGTTTCAGAGTTTTGTTGAATCGCTCAACAAGGCCGTCTGTGGATGATATACTGATGTTCATAGCGTCTTGACCTTCACCAAGGCACATACTTGCTTCATCACCTTGGATACAAAGGGTGTTCCTTGATCTGTGAGGATCTCATTGGTGTGAGAATACTTCCCAGAAGGCATTCACGATCATAGTAATCTTCATATTCCTTAGAGCAATGGCCTCTGGGTAGCGGATAGCATAGTCTAGCATGACTAAAATATGGTCTTGGGCAGTACACTCCAAGGGACCTACTAGGTCCATGGCCACTCTTTCGAATGGGGTTTCAATGATGGGCAGAGGCACTAGAGGGGCAGGTTGGACTCTGATGGGGTTATGAAGTTGGCAGGTGGGTCATGACTGGAAATATAACTGCACCTGTTTGTTTATGGACCTCAGGCCACAAAGATCCGTCTAAAACACGCTCCAGTGTTTTTTCCACCCTCAGGTGTCCTCCTAATAATGGCTATGAGCCAACAATAACACCTGCTGATGACAGAGCCAGGGAACTATCAGTTGTTCTACCTCTTCCCCCTCTAGGGCCCCCTCAGCCACTCTGTACAATAAATCTCTCTTTAGCACAAAATAAGGAAATGTTTTTGCAGGGGACTCTCTGTTAGCTATTGGAACCCCATCCACCTCTAAAACCCACTCTCGGGCATGTATAAGGGACTTATCCTCTTGTTGGGCCCTCCTGAAGCTCCCTGGGTTTCCCCCAGTCCCAATCTCTGGAAAGGGGACAATCATATTTGGATCACTATTACTGAGCCCAGAGCTATCCCCAGGGGTTCTTCCCTATGCTCCCCCTCTCCGGATCCCTCCCCAGTAGCCGCTCCCAGATTCTGTTGTAGAGTAGCTTTTCCTGGCGACACTGACTCTGGGACATAGCAGTTTTGGGAATCTTGATTATAGATCCGGGTCTTCGAGGGGGAAGATCTCTGGAAAATCATCCTGGTCTGACTTAGCAGAGCTGTCAATCATTCGGGCCCATATCGCTCTGAAGTTTGGATAGTCTCGGCCAATCACCACTGGATATGGGAGCCAGAGCAGCGCCATGACCTTGACTGTGGCTTGCTGGCTGGGGTCTTGAATAAACCTGTGCTGTTGGATACTACGTTTTGGCTCCACGCACACAGGCCAGTGTTACCGTCTTTGCATAGTCAATTTGAAATCAGGCTACAGTTTCCCCGAGAATGAGGGTCCACATACTCCCAGAGTCTATGAAGACCTGGAGGCAGGTCCCCTTGAGTTCTATAGGAATCACAAAGTTCTGTGCCCCTGAGTGGGGACTGTCCACAAAAGCACAGGTGTAAGAGGTGGTTAAGCTGACCTCTATGGGTTCTTCTGCATCAAGGGGACAAACCTGAGCAAAGTATCCCCAAGCTTCACACCTAAAACAGGTGAAGGGGTCATGGCTGGGGCCCTTCCTTGCCTAGGAGATGACTTTGGGAGTTGGAACATGGGAGTCAATATCTGTATGGACTTCCCTTTCCATCCTCCTGGGCTAACGGGTGAATTCTTCCCCTTCTCACTGTCCGCTTCAGTCACCGGCTGGGTTTCATGGTACCAATCAGCTATTTCCAGTGCACTCTCCAGTGTAAGCTTGGGGTGCTGACATATCCACTGTTTCATTGGGGTGGTCAGGCCCTCCAAGAACTACTCCAATAGCACAATTTTGGCTATCTCAGGTTGCAGCCACTTCAATGCAAGGTCATTCAACTGACAGAAGCTCCGAGGGCTCTCTTTTTTCTTTATTGCAGAACTTTATATACTGCCCTTCATTACACCAGGGCAGTTTACAATTCAGAAAAATAGCTGTAGTAGAGTACGGCGGAGTCTAGAAGTAGAAGGGAACTACAATGCTGACAGGATAGCAAGGGGCGTAGATGAAGGGTTTATGGATAGGGGGAAGGGAGGTCATAGGCAGCTGAAAGAGGTGGATCTTGAGAAGGGACTTGAATTTTTGGAATGAGGATTGTAGCCGGATATGCATGGGTAGGGAGTTCCAGAGTGATGGGCCCAGATAAAAGAAAGCGGAGCTGCGAATACAATCTAAATGTGCCTGGGAGACTGAGTAGGTGAAGTCTATTAAGGTGAATGGACATTAAGCTGCAGGAGGGAGTGTGGAACAGAAGGGAGTCAGTCAGATATTGAGGGGTATGGTTGTGAAGAGCTTTATGAGTCCGGACGAGCAGCTTGTATCAGATACGGAACTTAACTGGAAGCCAGTGTAAATGGAGAAGCAGTGGACTGATGTGGTGGCAGCGTGATGCATGGTGAATTATCCTGGTGACAGTGTTCTGTAAGAGCTGGAAACAATGGAGCTGATAAAGGGGAAGGCCTGCAAGAATGTCATTGCAGTAGTCAATACGGGAAACTACTAAAGCCAAGAGGAGAGTGATGAGCGCTGAGGATGTTAGGAACGGGCGAATGGATCTGATCTTTCGAAGATGAAAAAAACAACAGGGTATAATGTTTATGGAAAATTAAAGCAGAATCAAGTATCACTCCAAGATATTGGATTGAGGAGGCCAGTGGAATAGATACACCTGAGATAGAGGGTGCAATGGAGGAACAGAAGGGACAAGGAGAGAATAAGATAGCTTAGGTTTTTGAGGGATTAAGATGGAGGAAGCAGGTGTTTAAAGATTGCAAGTTGGGGGCTTGAGGAGCAGTGTGATGTACTATAAGAATATCATAGGCAAAGTAGTATGTGGAAAGGCCGGATTACTGTATCAGCAGAGCCAGGGGTGTCAGGAAAACATTAAAAAGCAGAGGGGCGAACACTGAACCCTGAGGTACACCACAGTGTAAGGGGACAGGGTCAGACGAAGTGGTGCCAGACATAACAAAGAAAGACCTGCAGGAAAGGAATGAGTGGAACCAGCGAAGGATCAGGCTGTGGATACCAGCTTCCCACAGGCGAGACAGAAGGGCGGCATGATCAACTAAGTCAAATACAGAGGAGAGATCAAGTGAATCACTGGTGGTAGGTCTCTGGAGTACAGCCTGGCCGCTGCAGTATGGCAGCCTTGACAGCTGCATATGTCACTTGCCCATCTGGGTTGGCATCCTGGAATGCAGCCTGACAGCAGATTCCCCAAATAAATAGTCCAAGTCTCCTCTGGCCACCCAGCCATCCGGGCGGTTCATTCAAAGTTAACCAGGAAATAATCCGAATCATCTTCTGCCATCATTTTAAGAATTGCTTGCAATCTCTGCAGGGTCTGGGTCAACTGAGCTAGGGAACCCTTCTATAGTTCCCCTTGCACTTGAACAAGACTCTGTATTTGCTGCTTCTACTGCTGTTGCTGCCCTTCCAGCTGAACATGTTAAAACTGCTGCTGACATTGTTGTTGCCACTCCAGATGCTGCTGTTGCTGTTTATACCACTGTTGTGCTGCTGCCCTGCCAGAAGCTGGAGGAGCCATTCCATCCTGGTTTGTCACTATTCTCTTGCAACACCACCACAGCTTCCTCTTCTGCAGCTGAGTTAACCTTGCAGTATTCCAGCTCAAAAATCTTTTTGCGGCCTTTAGTGGCCAAAACAAAGCCTGCCTGTTCGGCACTAACTAAACCTTCTTAAAGCTCCCCAACTAGGGTGAGGCTAACCCTCTTAGCCCACACAAACAAAAATCCCTGACCTGCTGTAGAGGCCCAACCCTAGAGGAACATGGATTTGCCCTCAGGTGGCATGTGGTGGGAAGGGGTTTTCTTTTAAAACATCAGACAGCAGTTCAGGGAAAACAAAACTTGTTTTAATTCAGACCCAGTTTGTTAAACCTTCACAAAGCTGGTCTCTCGGCCCTTCCTCCAGCCCAGTAAAAGTTCCTACCTTTGTATGGCTTGCCTTGAACAAACTCCTGGGCCTCTTTCTCTCCTGCAGCTTGCTGGATTTTTAACCTCTTCCAGTGAGCCACACCCTCCCAGCCCTGACCTCTGGGCTGCAGGCTTTCTTAAAAGGGACTGTTGATAAGCCCTCTAGAGAGGGACAGGCAACACTCTATAGTCCCTATCACAGTCCTCCAGAGTGTGCCTTTGGTGCTCACTAAAGCAGATACAGGGGTTTTTATGGTGAGAAACCCCAGGATGAAGCTCAAGGCGCTGCTGTGAGTAGTATAGGATGACAGTGCAACGTTTCCTGAGTTCTGACTCTACAATTTGAGTTTCTGTTATGAGAGGCACACGATTGGTTATGTCATTCAATGGGGTATTCTGATGTGGATTTGGAAATACAATTAGCGCAGCCGTACTCCTTAGTCTATACCAGTGATGGCTAACCTTTTTGAGCCCGAGTGCCCAAACTGCCGCACAAAACCAAAGAATTTCCTCAAAGTGCCAGCACGTCAATTAAACCTTAACAAGATTTTAGTATCTAAAAACTCTTTATAAAGTTGCCTGAACTATGTAACATCATTTGTAAAGTTTGGAATCTTTGTATTGTCAGAGAATCAATTTGATTCACAATCCTTTGGTTTTCATTTCAATTTATGGCAATTTATAATGTTTTAATGATTTCATTCAATTTAGAAACAGGAAGGCAATAATTAAACTGGGAACCCCAAAAGCCAAACTTGGAATGTACAACAACACTGTAGAAATAAAACTATAAATTAATTTCCTCTTGTACTAAACAAAGCACAGACACTAATGATGCACATTTCCCAGAGCTGACATATTCCAGTTAATAAATTCAAAATAAAGAGATATCTTTGTACCTTTTGTGCATTTTTTTCAGTTGCAATTGTTCCAGCCACTTTCTTCTGGTTTATTTGTGTCTTCTGCTATCTCTCCATCGTCTGCTGTCCATTTCTCCTTTCTTCTCTTCTAGTTTTTTTCCATTCTCTCTCTTCATCTGCTTTAACATAATAATCTTTCTCCTTTTTTAGTCTCCCAATACCCGGCCAATTGTACATTTTTCTTCCCTCCCACACAAAATATTTTTCCCCTCTCCATTTCACTCTCCCAGCCCCATCCCCTTCTAATCTCCCCCAACATCAGCTCCCTTTTAATTCCAGCCCCACCCAGTATCCGCTCCCTTCTAGTCCCCACATCAGCCCATTTCCAGTCCTGGCCCCCCATCAGTCCATTTCCAATCCTATCTGAGTCCCTTCATCAGCTCATTTCCAATACCAGCCTCCCATCAGCCCATTTCTAGTCCTTTCCTAGCCCCACCATCACTCAGCCCATTTCTAATCCAAGCCCCCCATGAGCCTACTTCCAGTTCTAGCCCCTCCATGAGTTCATTTCAATCCAAGCCCCCACCACAGCCCATTTCCAAACTTAGCTCCCCCAACACCCAATTCCCAGTCCTATCCTAGCCCCTCCATCAGCCCATTTCCTGTCCTAGCTCCCTACCCTCAGAGCCCATTCCAAGCCCCCCTTCCCATCAGCTATTTGCAGTTCAAGCCCCCTTCCACTCAGCCCATTTCCATTCCAAGTCCCCCTCCCCATCAGCTATTTGCAGTTCAAGCCCCCCACTTCCCCTCAGCCCATTTCCATTCCAAGCCCCGTCCCCCATCAGCTATTTGCAATTCAAGCCCCCTTCCACTCAGCCCATTTCCAGTCCTAGCAACCCCAACCCATTACCAGTCCTAGCCCCCCATAGCCCACTCCCAGTCCTAATCCCACCCGCCCATTTCCAGTCCTAATCCCCATCACCCCATTTTCAGTTTAAGCCCCCTCATAGCCCATTACCAGTCCTAACCTCCCATCAGCCCACTCCCAGTCCTAATCCCACCAGCCCATTTCCAGTCCTAATCCCCCATCACCCAATTTTTAGTTTAAGCCCCACATAGCCCATTACCAGTCCTAACCTCCCCATCAGCCCACTCCCAGTCCTAATCCCACCAGCCCATTTCCAGTCCTAATCCCCCATCACCCAATTTTTAGTTTAAGCCCCCCATAGCCCATTATCAGTCCTAACCCCCATCAACCCACTTCCAGTCCTAATCCCACCAGCCCATTTCCAGTCCTAATCCATCACCCAATTTTTAGTTTAAGCCCCCCCCTAGCCCGTCACCACTCCTAAACCCCCCCAGCACCCAGCACCACTCCTACCCCCCCCCCACAGTGCCCATCACCACTCCTAACCCCCCCCAGTGCCCATCACCACTCCTAACCCCCCAGTGCCCATCACCACTCCTAATCCCCCCGCAGCGCCCATCACCACTCCTAACCCCCCCAGCCCAGCCCAGCCCAGCCCAGCCAAAATTTAAAATAAAAAAAAGCTGTCTTCTGCCGCTTCCGGGGCCGCCGCGGCAGAATCGAGTGTGCCGCGGGGCCCCCCTGTGCCTGGCAGAGTCTGCCCTCCAGATCCTGCCTTCCCCGGTATCAGTCCCTGTTTCCAGCTTGTCACACGCGCCGGCTTTCAGAGCGCGAAGGGAACTAGTTTCCCTTTCGCGGCTCTGTTAAGCCCGCGGGGGCTGATGGGAACTTCCCATCAGCCCCCGCGGGCTTAACAGAGCAGCGAGGGAGAAACTCTCCCCTCGCGCTCTGAAAGCCGGCGCGTGTGACAAGCTGGAAACAGGGACTGATACCGGGGAAGGCAGGATCTGGAGGGCAGGCTCTGCCAGGCACAGGGGGGGCCCCGCGGCACACTCGATTCTGCCGCGGCGGCCCCGGAAGCGGCAGAAGACAGCTTTTTTTTTAATTTTTTTTAAATGCGGACCGTCCCACGTGCCAGCTGCAAGGCCTTCGCGTGCCACAGCTGGCACGCGTGCCATAGGTTCGCCATCGCTGGTCTATACTCTTCTTGGTAAAACTCCCTGTACTTCTGAAGGATGCTCACAGTTTTCTGGTTTCCACCATTCGCTGGGCTTGGTTTTGGCTCTGAAAGAAATTAAGCCTTTCCCCCAGGATTTCTTGATATTTTCCACTTTGTGATAATGAGAAATTTTTGTCAGGTCTGGAGAAGTCAATTTTCCAGGTACAGGAGAGGCATGGGTTGGTTTATATAAGTCGGTCTTGAAGAGGATGAGAATGTAGTACAAAGTTTTGATTCTATTAAGAGGGTTTTCAATCTAGCTAATAAAGAATTTTGTGCATAATTGCTGATACATCATTATCTTGATCAGAAATTGAGGAAAGCGTGGGGATCCCTCCAGCAGGGCTTTTTTGAGCACCTTGGGCCTGATATTCAAAGGCAGTTACATGGTTTACAGACCTGTAAAGTCAATGCTGACTCCTGCAACCCAGTAGTTTGTGGGTTTTCATGGTAAGTTATGACTGGAAGTAGATTGCCAGGCTTTCTCTTCCAAGACAATGGAGAGTAAAGTGACTTGCCCAAGGTCACAAGGAGTGCCAGTGGGAACTGAACTCCGATCTCTTGGGTATTAGGCTTTGCTCTAACCACTAAGCTACTCCTCTATACTAACACGGTTAGTGCCACTGAATATTGCCGGATACTACCACTGTACACCCCGATGCTAAATGGTTAGCGTTAGGGCGTTCTGGGGCGGTACCCATCGCTTACTGGTCAGCAGCTTTATTGAGCCACTGCCTGGTCAGCAACCCACAGGTAAAGATAGGCTAGCTTTTACCATACCTTTCTTTACACACGGGAGCTAACCAGGCAGCGGCCCAATATCCTTGCTGAGCAGTTAGCTTCCAGGCTGTGTGGCTGAGCCAGATTTTCAATGCCAGTGGCTGGATATGGCCTCAGCATTGAATATCTGTGTTTAGTGTTCAGTGCCGGTGGCTGGATATGGCCTCAGCATTGAATATCTGTGTTTAGTGTTCAGTGGCGGTGGCTGGATATGGCCTCAGCATTGAATATCTGTGTTTAGTGTTCAGTGCCGGTGGCTGGATATGGCCTCAGCATTGAATATCTGTGTTTAGTGTTCAGTGCCGTGGGCTGGATATGGCCTCAGCATTGAATATCTGTGTTTAGTGTTCAGTGCCGGTGGCTGGATATGGCCTCAGCATTGAATATCTGTGTTTAGTGTTCAGTGGCGATGGCTAGGCGCTGTAGCCATACTAGTCTCCGCTGCTGAATATTGGGCGCCTTCTCTTTAAGAAATCTCTGCAAGTGAAATCAATCTCTTGATTAGATAAAAATATGATACGTGAGCTAGTGTGAGAGTCTTATAAGGCAACAGTTCAGCAACGGCAACATTATGTACAGATGGATTTTGGCCTTTGTATGTTTGGAGTGAAGCCTTTGGTGGAGTGTGTAATTTGGTAGGAAATGCATTTTAAATTTCTTCATCTGTTTTATAGGCACCCACAATGGGCATATGAAATAAAAATAATTTCCACTGGAACTTGTCCAAAATCTGGGGATGAAATGGGTATGTATTTGGACTGTGTTTGAACCTGTGTGGTTACTAAAGAATTTTAGGAACGGGTGTTTGCATAGATTTATTTTATTTATTTTTATTTTTTTTATTTACAGTTCTTATATACCACACTTTTTAGTATCAGTGCGGTTTACAAATAACAAATTTTTGCATCAGAACAAAAGATCTTTTGCTTACATTGTAACAGGATTGGTAACTTGGGACTGTAACAAGGGTAACTATATACAGATAAACAGTGGTTGTTATAAACTATTTACAGTTTATATTGCAAGTTGGAATCGTAATGCAAGAGACCATGTAATTTAAGATCATTGTGAGTGTGCCTGAGGGTGGGTATGTTTTGTACCTTGTCAAGAGTTATGTTGTTGGAATGTCAGAGGCTGTGTGAGTTGAGTTGCAGGAAGTGATTGTGTTAGGTTAGGGTGGCCGAAGTGAAGGCAGAATAAGTGATGTTTAAGGGCTTTTCTGAACTGTGATAGGTCACTGATTGCTCGGATATGAGGTGGGAGATTGTTCCAGCACCTAGGGGCATTGAGTGTAAAGGCTCTATTCCTAGTTGTTTGAGTGCATTTAGTAGACTCAAGTGGTATAGTCAGTGTGTTGGCAGCTACTGACCTCCTTAGCCTGTTTGTAGGGGTGATGGTCAGGAGTGCAGAGAGGGATGACAGGGATAGACGGTTAATCGCTTTAAAAGATAGGAGTAGTGCCTTGTAGGTGATCCTGAATTGTAATGGTAGCCAGTGTAATTCCATAAGTATGGGCGTGATGTGATCTCTTCTGGATATGCCACTGAGAATGCGGGCTGTTGCATTCATCGCCATCTGTAGTGGATTGAGGGTGCTGTTAGGGAGGCCGTGTAGGATGATGTTGGCATAATCAAAATGAGGCGTTACAAGCGTCTGGAATATTGTTCTGAAGTCATCTGGGTTTAGTAGCGGTCTTAGGTGCCTTAGTGTCCATATTTTATTGTAGATGGACTTGGTGGTGTTCTTTATATGTTCTTTGAAATTGAGCTGTTGGTCTATTGTGACACCTAAGTAGCGTATTGCAGATTTACATGGAAGCTCTGCATCTCGCACCTTCAATGAAGTGGGGGGAGAGAAGTTCTTGTTCTTGGTTATGAATAGTACCTCAGTTTTCTTAAAGTTTATGCATAGATTCTGTGATAAGAGCCAATCAGTGATTGCGTTGAAGCACTCTATTAGTGGGGAGAGGTCAGGGTGCATGATTTTGATTGGTGTGAATATCAAGACATTGTCTGCATAGATCAAACTGGATATATTAAAGGAGCGGATTATATCACAAATAGGTTGCATATATATGTTGAAAAGTAAAGCAGATAGGGAGGATCCTTGGGGTATTCCCTGTTGTTGATGGAATGGTTCAGATGTTGATGGTCCTATCCGTACATGTTGCCAACGTTCAGCTAGATAGGATTTGCACCATTCTCAGGCCAAGCCATGAATTCCCTTTTCCTGAAGGCGAGAGAGGAGTTGGTCATGGTTAACAGAATCAAATGCAGCAGCGATATCGAGGAAGATGAGTACAAACCCATTTTCGATTTTGTCAATACCTCTAGATAAGGTGCTGATAAGTAAGGTGAGTAGAGTCTCAACACCATGGGATTCTCGGAACCCATGCTGGCAGGAATCAGGAGGGGCTGATATGTCGATGTGTTGCTGCAGTTGCATTTGAACCACCTTCTCGATAATTTTAGCTAGAAGGGGTATGCTCGAGATCGGGAGATATGAGTCTGTCCTTGCCGGGTCAAGATTGTTGTTTTTCAGGAGAGGGCGTATAGACGTTTGTTTAAGAGCTGCTGGGAATGTTCCTGCTGCGAAGGAGAGCTTCAAGATGTAGGCTAGAGTTGGGCTGAGTTCTGCATGCATCGTTCTGATCCAGTAAGCAGGACAAGGATCATTTGGGGCTGTAGTGGTGTTAATAGTAGCAATAAGGTCAGTGATGTATTTCTCTGCTGGAGGGATGAAGTTTGTTAACGGTAGCAGTACCTGGGGAATGTAGCTGAGTGTGGAATTTGATGCCGCATTTTTTTCATGATTTTAGATTGAAGGTAATCGGCATAGGGCTGAGGCTGAATTGATATCGTCTGATTGGAGGAAGGTGCTTTGGTTAAGTACAGGAGTAAAGCCCGATGCAGAGACCTGCCTTTTGGATAGGACTGAAGATCTTACCCTGGTAGTTGTACAGACATTCTATTTGTTCTTAGTTTATTTGGTTGTTAAAAATGCATTATATTAAACTGGATTGAGCAGGGGGCCTCCTCCGTTGAAGGGACAAAGGCTGCAAATGCATACCTTGCTATACAAAGAATATCTGACTGCACTCTGCACAAATTGGGGAAACAAGAGACATTTAGCGAAGACCTGGCATCCATTTGTTACTCACCCCATGATATTGCAGTGAGATCCTCAATGCCTTTCAGGTTTAATGAAAGAGGGGGAATGGGGGTGTTGGGAAGGATTTATTGGGCTATTTCTCTTTTTCCCCCCTTTGCTTTTGGTTGTTGACTTTTGAGAGGGTTTTAGGCAGTGCAGTGGCGTTCCCAGACCCCTTGGCACCCCGGGTGGGCACTCCCCCGCGCCACAATGACCCAACCATAGAGGGCTGGGGGAAGGGGAACTATATCATCTTTGGCGATTACTGTAACATTGTATCTTGCGGCCATTACCTCCATAAATAACCTGTGACAGCTTGTGTGCTTGCAGGCTTGATGAGAGAGAGACTGGGGGAAGCAAGGGGGCCATTATTTATGATTGGAGAGAGAGATTGGGAGAAGTGTGGAGGGGGGGGGGGTCATTATGATCAGAGCAAGAACTTGGGGGAAGAAGGGGGTCCACTCTAACGCATCTTGTAGATGAGTGGTCTGTTGAATAAATGTGTCTGTACAGTATGTGTGAGTGCACACGAGTGTGCAGTTGCGTATGCACAATTCAAGAACAAAAGTAAACATTTTGCCCAGGGCCCTAGAAGGTGTTGAAGCGGCCCTGAGTCTGTGCCTAATTAAAAGGGGCATTAGTGACAACAGACCTGAACAGATAAAGGTAAAAATTCCATATACTAAGGTTAAAAAAATAATTTAACCCAAAATCGAAAAAAAATGCACCAAAGAACTGTGATTGCCAGAGTCTTAGCTTAGCCTCATCCCTCTGCGTCACTTGCTACTTGATTAAAGTGGCCCAACAGACTCAATCTATCATATCCCATAGAAAAACATTGTGATTGTTTTCATATGTCATCACGTCCCTAGACTTGGATAACCATTCCATATATATTGGAGCCTTTTGTGATTTCAAACTTCCTGCCAGGATTCATTTGGTTGCCCAGAACAGATGCGTAATAAACCTCTTCATACTCTGAATGATCCAATACAGCTAGTTTTGACTTAAGCTCAAATTGGGTGATACAAGCATTTTATTCTATACCTTTTAAAATTTCAAACCAATATTTTTGATGTGCTTGTACTCCCCTCAAGTACAAGGTGCCCTCTCTGCTACACCCTCTCCAACAGAGGGGTGATTCCCATCATAGTTTAGCCGGTATTAAATATAGCCTGCATAAGCTATACTGGAATTGTCTACAAGCTGTAGAAAACAAATAGTAATATGCAAATATATGGACTGCTCTCTTCACCATCAGAGCAAGTTTCATAATTTTAAACCTTTTGGTTTATGTTATTATCCAAACCTACTGAAGGAAGTAATTCCCTTATTATTCATCACAGCCTATTCCTTATTTCTGGCAACAGAATTGTTTTTGCGGACAAGGTCATCTTATATACAATTGTCTCAATATTCAGAGGGGGTTTATGCAGTTTGCAGGATCTGATAGAAAACTGCATAAATCCCGGAGTCCAATATCCAGCGACACTAACCTGATGGTGCCTCTGAATATCTCCACAGCCCGTCTTGGCACAAACTGGATAGGGCAGGAGCAGTCTGGGGGCAGGGCGGGGGGGGGGGGGGGGGAGGGGGGAACCTGGCACCTATCCAGTTAGCGGCAATTGTCCGCCTGCTAACCAAATAGGTAACCATATAAAATTACGACATTAAATCGAGGTACTTTTGCTATCAGTTTTTCGTAGCAGCTGAATATCGCCGCTGACCAGATAGCAAACAGTGTTGGTGTCGGATGCCATCGAATATCCAGTTTCATTTCTGCCACTTGGCAGCAAGGTGTGTTACTAGTGCTGGCTGCCATGGCCTGAATATTGATCTGAGTGTGTTTTAAGGACACTAAATGGGGTTACAATTAGCTCAGATTATTTCAGAGGCTTCTAGTGTTCTGAATGAAAATCTTCATTTACCGAAGCCAGGTTTAAAATACTTAGGGGTATGTTTACTAAACCGTCTTAATGTGCGCTCTGACACGTTAGCGCGCGATAAGGCGCCTTACCATGCGATAAGGTACCTTATCACGCTAACGCGCTCAGCGGCACAAACGAGCGCTGAAGGCGGAGTAAAGGCTCCCTGAGGGAGGAGGAAGGCTCCCCAGGGGCGGAGAGAAGGGGTCAATGGGTGGAGAGTGGGAGGGAAGAGGCTCCCTGCACACTAACGCTGTGGATTTCAGGGCTGAAAACTAACGCCAGTGAAACCCTGGCGTTAGAGTAGATTTAAAGGGAAGAGAAACAATTTCCGTCAGCAATGTACAGCAAAGCCAGGGAAACCTGTAAAAGGTGATAAGTGTGATACATGTGCACAGAACAAAAGTGCAGATAAACATTGAAAATGACCTGAACAAACTGGAAAAAAAACATAACCTAGCTGGGAAATAGTGATATCAATGGGAAACATCAAAAAACACTACCAAGAAAGCTCCAAAAAAAAGATATCAATTTTGGAAGGGGCTATGCTCTGTCCCCATACAAGGTGAATGATCCCACAGTGAAATAACGCATGATCAGGGCTTTCCCTTGTTACTGGACAGGTTTCCTATGGCATGCACATGTCCCGCAACAGCAGGGTGGGCATGTCGGAACGGGCAACTGGACAGATGCTGGAAAAGGGGACACAGAGGGCTGCAGGCGGCACATGCTGTGGTGCAGCTGGGCCACAGTGCGGACTAGGGTGATGCCTAGCTGGCCCATACGAATGCTGAAACAGTAGAACCGCCAGACAGCAACTGATGAGGGCCCAACATGGGCACGAGTGTGTTTCCCACAGTGTCACAGGGGATAGTACCCAGCAGGTACCCCCAACGGTACAGAACATTGGCAGGCGGTGCTGGGGGCAATTATGGACATCTATGCAGGCACCCCTACCCCAGAACCCGCACCATAGGCAGCCGCCTACCCGCACACTGGATGGCCCGAGACTGCACACCACCAGCAGCACCAGCAGAAGGGCATGTCAGCATGGTGGCAGAGGGGTACTGGTGGTGGAGGGGGCAGTGGCAGCTGCCCACAGCACACCATGGCACAACTCTGTTTAGTGGGTGCCGTTCACTGCAACAGACAGGTTCTGTCTGACAAACAGTCATTGTATCTACAGGGAATGCACTGTCTCTGTGGCAGCACAGTGGTGCAGGGCACACAGCCAGTGTGTTCAGGAGCAGAAGGTCACAGGTTCAAGTCCCAGCTGTGGTTTCCACTAACCCAGTCCCCATATTTTACCCACTACTAAAATGTGGTAATAGAGACAGAACCTTTAGTGCAGATAACGTAAACATGCCCAAAACGCCTACATTTTACCCTACAGAGCACAGACACAATAAACATGCGCATTACCTAGAGCAGAGTCTCCCAAAAGCAGTCCTGGAGGGCCAAACACCATTCAGGACCCATGCTGTCTCCAATAAATATGGCTATGCTGCATTTCTATGCACCGCCCCCATGGTATGCAGATGTTTCTCATGCATATTCATTAGGGACAGCATGAAAACCCGAACAGTGTTTGGCCCACCAGGACCGGAGTTGGGAACCTCTGCCCTAGAGCAGCGGCCAACAGGGGCAGACACACCCGCACCCACAGGCTCCATTATCCAAAGCCACCTGGAAAGGCAGGATTCTGGGCCCTGTGTGCATCTCCCAATACTAGCACTTGCATACCTTAGCAATGCCACCCTAAACCTGGGAATACGGTACACATCAAAAGGTTGCTATGATTGCTGGCAGATAGCAATTCCTAAGTTAAGCACAATTTGCTGATTGAGCTGCATCATAGCAACCTTTCTGATGTCTGTGGAGTGTGCTACAGGTCTTGTGTCTGACAGTGTTTACCACCCTGGGGAGTGACCCCTACAGTATTGCGTACCGTAGCCATGCCTGCACTGTGCCCAGGACTGGTGCCAAACACCTCTATAGTTACACAATGCTGGCATAGGTGTGGGGAGTGTGTGTCTATCTATCCAGTGTGTGGTGGCTGCCAACACCCTCCTCAGCCCACACTGCTAGCACTGTTGCCAGTATTGGCCTGCCAATGTGCATAATGAGGAGCAAGGTACTGTGGGTATAGCCCGGACAGGGCGGTCTGGGCAGGATGCATCTGCACAGGGCATAGGGCACTGGCTGGGACATTGTAGTGCCCGGCCACCACCTGCACAGACAGGGTGGCCACAGCATGTCCTGCTGGGAGGTCACTCTCACCCTGACTGAGCAGTGACCACGGCATGGCTAGGATCCTCCATAGTACTATATAGTATTTCTGTCCAGTGATATATATGGGTTCTTTTTCTGGGGCCCAATCACTGACATATCTGCTTGGTGGGTGTGCTCACATCCCAGTTTTGGGTGCACACATCTCCTCTGGTAACATGCACTATGGACTAGCTAGCAGACTGTCTGCAGTTAGTATGTGTATGGCTGGAACACCTTGCAGGTTGCAGCTGCTGGAGACTCACTGTGCTTGCTGCTGGAAAATGTCAGATAGTGGTGGGGGCAGCTGGGCATTTCAAGCCCTACAGTCTGTCTGCTATTGTCTTATGGATGCGTACTGGACTGCCCTGTAGGTTATCTGTACCCCAGCCGGACTGAGGTTGATGGTCCTCTCTACTGCCACCATTGCAGGGATGTAAAATGTGGATCTGTTGTTGGGAGATCCTGAGCTCCAGAGGGCGGGTTGGGTGGTAATACATAATCCGCCTATGGGTCCAAACACCCCCTCTCCCACTCCGAGATACATATATCATGTGGCCATGGCGCCCACACAGGATATGCACTATTCCAGGGGCATCATAGTCCACAAGGCCTAGACATGACTGAGATATACAGGTGTATCATAAGGTGTGTCTGAAGGGACTACCTATCACACACTGGCACTAATGGGGACCTGCAGCATAGCCTATCTCAGCTAAGACAGGTGCTGTGGACATGGTGCTGGGTGCCCCACCTCACCCTCAGGGTGAGCACAGGACCCACACACTGTGACGGCCTGTAGCTACTCTGTGCCAGTAACACACACGGTCAGTACCACCTACCAGGCCTAGGTGCTGTGGGGGTGCATACCCCATCTTGTGATCATATGTAGACGGCTGCTTTGCATGTGCAGTGCATCATGGGTACGAGTGGATTAACTCTATCCTGGTAGCCACAGCAGACAGGCTGTGTGGTGACCTGCAGTCCTTCTGTAGCCAGCCAGGGGTTTGTTTGCAGCTATAGAGCTGTGGCCCACTGGTTACTTCACTGCCTGTGGAGTCAGAGGTTGTGGGTTTGATTCCACAGTGGGGTTATTTATTAGGGCTGTCTGGGGCAGTTTCCTTTTTAATTTAAATCAGGACTGCCAGCAAAAACACCCTCACAGTGCTGTAATCCTCAGGTGCTTTATAAGGCGCCTTATGGGGCACCTGAAGATTACAGCACTGTGAGGGTTTGTTTGCTGTCAGTACTGATTTAAATTAAAAAACGAAACTGCCCCAGACAGCCCTAATAAATATCCCCACTGTGGGCTCAAACCCACAACCTCTGGCTCCACAGGCAGTGAAGTAACCAGTGGGCTACAGCTGCAAACAAACCCCTGGCTGGCTACAGAGGGACTGCAGGTCACCACACAGACTGCTGTGGTTACCAGGATAGGGTTAATCCACTCGTACCCATACTGCACTGCACATGAGGATTACAGCACTGTGAGGGTGTTTTTGCTGGCAGCACTGATTTAAAGTTCAAAGGAACATTCCTCCTGCAGCACTGGTTTAAAGTACAGAAGGAACAGTCCTCCTACAGCACTGGTTTAATGTAAAAAGGAGGATTCCTCCTGCAGCACTGCTTTAGAGTAAAGAGTTATGTCTCAGACAGCCTTATTCATTAACCCCACTGGGGAATTGAACTCATGACCACTGGTTCAGCAGTCATTGCATTAACCATTGTGCTACACTTCTCTTGCTGTGCTTGCAAGTCAGCGCGCCTACTTAAGGCTAACGCGCGTTGATGTGCCACGGCTCCCTCTATCGCAGGAAAAGGTACCTTATCACATGGTAACCAGAACTGCTACGTTAAGACCGACACGCCCACTCCTTTTATGGCATCCTGCACACTAACGCCGGCTGCACGTTAAGACTGCTTAGTAAACATACCCCTTAGGTCATTAAAAAAAACACAGGCCTGATATTCAACGTGATTAATATGGTTAGCAGACCTGCCAGCCATGTTAATTGCCACAATCCAAAGAGTCCCAAACACCAGGAAGAATGAATAAATCTCAGTGAAGAAGATCCTGCATTACATTAGCTGTGCCAGAATTTTTCCCATACTATCCAGCAAACACAATATATTTGTTTTTGTTTTTCACTTTTTGTTGGAGCTGCTATACGGGAGGAGGCAGAAAACCACCCCCTCTTAAAAATAGCTGCTCCTTTTAATCACAAATGTGTAGAAAGTGAATTTTTTACATCACATATCTGAAATACTTAGATGCTTCAATGCCGCCTCAGGAAGATTGTCATCAACAACGTGGCACGTTTCAGGTCAGTATTCAGCGACCCTGCATCAGGTTGAAACAAAAAGTCATTCCTGCCGTCACAAAAGCAAGAAACAAAATCGGCAACCAGCTGTCTTTATAGAGCTTATAACACGGCGTCTGACATCAGAGACAAACTGAAATATGAATGACAAGCCAGGGCAACCAATGAAAAGCACACAAACAGCAATCAGCCAATGGAAAGGGAAAACCCTATTGAAACAAAGGAAACCCCCCTCAGGATTGGATGGCTGAACCAAAAGAGAGAAACGAAGCGAACGGCTTTAAGTTGTCAAATCCTGGGATACAACACAACAAAGTCATGATAGCAAACTGCTCCACTCAAGGGCCGCATTCAGACCATGTGGAGCTACTGTATTTAGTTGGAAAATCCAACATTGTTCTGTCTTCTGCAGGCGAAAATTGCGGTTGCCACCGTGGGGGTCCACTGGAACAAAATCAAGTACCCGCCAGCGTAACTGGTTAAAAGCATGATTCAACTGAAGGCAGTGTTCCACAATCGGAGCTGTGAGAGTCTTAGTATGCAATCTGGAGGCATGCTCAGCCAGGCGGACCTTGATGGGTCGAATGGTTAGACTAATATAATATAAAGAACAAGGGCAGATGGGCAGATAGACCACATGGGCAGAAAGACAAGTGGTATGCTTACGCGACGAAATCAGAGTCAACATATGAACATCACACCACGTCTTGCCCGTAAGAGATAATGAGCAAAACTGGCAGGATCCACATGGAAAATGTCCCGCGGTTGCATGTTAGAGAACTGGACGATCCAGAGCAGAAGCCGAATGAACAATACGGTCTTGTAATCCTGAGGGGGGTTTCCATTGTTTCGATAGGAAGCTGTGCGTTGACCCTGGATATTCAATGCCGGGGCCGGATATCACCCCAGCATTGAATATCCACGTTAGTGTTCAGGGCCAGTGACTTAGGCACTGAATCAGGCCCTACATGACCAAGCATTAGTTGTGAAATAGCCGCTACCTTGATATAGCATAGACAGAATCACGATAAAGGGATCATGGAAGTGACATATGGTACAAGTAAGTGCATACGTACTGAGAAATGATCATGTGACTCAGAATAATGAAACTATGTAAACTATCTGATCATGTGTATATAGGTTTTGTTCTGGCTGGGAAGCCCCAGACCGAGGTGTGACTTTGAACTAGTAATATAATATATGACAACAGATAAAGACCAGCTATTTCTTTAACAAGTTTTTTTATACCGCTTTATCATTTCAGTCAGAGGTTTGCACTGTTACTTAAACTTAGTAATATACATTAAACAGAGATGTTGATAACTTGGATTTCTCTGAGGCAACGGAGTGTTAAGTGACTTGCCCAAGACCACAAGGGGTGCTAGTTGGAATTGAACCCTGGTCTCTTGGTTCACAAGCCAGTGCTGTAACCATTAGGCTACTCCTAGGCTAGAGTGGTTGTAACTGCAGCTCCATGCAGGTCATGCCACCAATATGCCTGTGTTTAGGACTCCGTGTAGGTCAGCCACCCTCTATTAAAAGTCATTTAATTTTGCTTTGATTTCATCCTCTTGCTATAAAGGGATCCACTGTGTCTGTCCCATGCCATTTTGAATTCCGTCACTGTATTTGCCCCCACCATCTCCATTGGGAGGGCATTCTATGCATCCACCACCCTTTCAGTGAAAAAGTATTTCCTGAGGTTGCTTTTAAGTTTATCGCCTTGCAGCTTTATCATATGCCCTCTAGTTTTACTGCTTCCCCTTTGAAAAAGGTTTATTTGTTCATTGATACCCTTTAAGTATTTAAAACTCTGTATCATACCTCCCCTGCCCCTCCTCTCCTCTAGGGTATACATATTTAGCTCTTCAAGTCTCTTCTCATACATCTTCAGGTGCAGGCTCTGATTCATTTTGGTTACCTTTCTCTGAACCGTTTCAAGTCATTTTATGTCCTTAGTGAGATATGGTCTCCAAAACTGAACACAATACTCCAAGTGAGGCCTCACCAACAACTTGTACAGGGGCATTAATACCTCCTCTTTCTGCTAGTTATTCTTGCTGTATGCAGCCCAGCATCCTTCTGGCTTTGGCTACTGCCTTGTCACATTGTTTTGCCACCTTGAGATCCTCAGACACTAGTACTCCGAGATCCCTCTCCTGGGCCGTGCACACCAACTTCTCGCCCCCTATCATATACAATTCCTTTGGATTTCTGCATCCCAACTGCATAATTCTGCACTTCTTCGCACTAAATTGTAATTGCCAAGCAGTAGACCATTCTTCCAGTGTTTTTAGATCTTTCCTCATGTTGTCCTCTCCCTCAGAAGTGTCCAGTCTGTGCCAGTTTTTGTGTTATCTGCGAAAAGACAGACTGTTCCATTCAGTCCTTCTGCAATATCACTCACACACACAAGCTGAACAGTATTGATCCCAGGACCGTTCCCCGAGGCACGCCACTACACACCTTCCTTTCTTCTGAGTGAGTTCCATTTATCATCACCTTTTATCATCAGTCAACCAATTTCTGATCCAGTTCACCACCTTGGGACCTATCCCCAAGCTGCTCAGTTTATTGATATCACTTTCACTCTCCTTTTAGCTATTCATAATAAACATTGCCCCATTTGACTGGACCAACCTGTATGGCAGACTTAGTCAAAGGGCATAGATTTTTAAATGTGACTATTTAATTGGCTAACTTCCAAAGTTAACCAGTTAAAACTCTTAGTGGAGCTAGGTAGCTAAATTTAGCCATTCAGCAACAGTAAATCTTTGAAGGAGCTCATTTAGTAAATTGACTCTGAAAATGTAATCCAAACTGCAAAATTGGAAGACTGGGCGTCCAAATGGCAGATGAAATTTAATGTGGACAGGTGCATAGTTACAGTATGCGCTTAGAGAAGAATAACCAAACTATGCTTACACGATGCATGGTTCCACATTAGGAATCACCTCCCAGGAAAAGGACCTTGGCATCATCATGGATAATGCTTTGGAAACCTCTGTCTAATGTGCAGCCATGGCGAAGAAAGCAAATAGAATGCTAGGAATCAAACAAAGGAATGAAGAAGAAAACCAAGGATATTGTAATGCCTCTGTATCGCTCCATGGTGCGACCCACACCTTGAATATTGTGTGCAATTCTGGTCACCCTATCTTAAAAAGGATATACAGTAGCAGAATTAGAAAAGGTACAGAGAAGAATGACAATAATGGTAAAGGGGATGGAAGGATATCCCAAAGGGAAAGGCTTGAAAGGTTAGGGCTCTTCAATTTGGAAAAGAGATGGCTGAGGGGAGATATGATAGAGGTCTATAAAATAATGAACAGAGTGGAACAAGTAAATGTGGATTGGTTGTTTACTTCTTCAAAAAGTAGAAAGACTAGGGAACACGCAATGAAGCAACAATGAAGCACATTTAAGACTAATCTGAGAAAATATTTTTCACTCAACGTGTAATCAAACTCTGGAATTCGTTATAAGAAGATGTAGTAAACACTGTTAGTGTAGCAGGTTTTAAAAGAGGTTTGGACAAGTTCCTGGAGGAGAGGTCCATAAACCATTATTAAAGATGACTGGGTAAATCCACTGCATACCCGTGGGACAAGCAGCATGGGATCTGTCTACCTTTTGGGAACCTGACAGGTACTTGTGACCTGGATTGGCTACTGTTGGAAACAAGATACTGGACTTAATGGACCCTTGCTCTGACCCAGTATGACATCTCTTATCTTATGTTCTTAAGACAGGTGGTACCTGTTAGAAAAGAGAGTACATAACAACCATTCTAGTCACTGAGACCCGAAGACAGGGTTACCACAGCTCACACACTACTTACCACTCTTGCAGTCAGAAGTTGCTTGTTTTAGCCTTGCTTTGGACATATTCCTTTTAAAATATATTTATTTTGGGGGGTTATTCAGCGCCGGCAGCCAGCACTGCAAACATGGCTAGCTGCCAGCGCAGAAATCTAAACCCGGATATTCAATGTTGAGGTGAAGTCTATAGAGCCAGCTTCTAAAATGGCTCTGGAGACATCTCCATGCCCATTTCCAGACGTCTAAAGCTCAAAAAGGGCTTCTAAAATAACCTCTTAATGTGTGTATGCGGTTGTCAAATTTTATGAAAGCTCTTCTCTGTGATTAAAACAATTTTTATAAAGCTTTCTAAAATTACACCCCCCCCCCCCCCACAAGGCTTATCTTGGTTTATGGTTTATTTAAAATTTACTATACCATACAAAACATCAGGAAAAAACAAAAAAGGAAATCCATTAAAATAGTAAAGGGGTTGGCACAAGACTGACAGGACAGAAAACATGAGGGGGGGGGGGGGAAGGAGGCCAACAGAGGCATATCATAAAATCAGGGACAGGTGAAAGGAGAGGGAGGGAGAGGTAGGTCCTGAGGAGCAAAGGCTAGTTGAAAGAGGTGCATCTTAAGAAGCGATTTGAATTTTGAGTAAGTCTGTTCCAAGCGGAGATCGGGCGGAAGAGCGTTCCATAAACTTGGGTTCAGGAAATAAAACCGAATACATTTCTGCCTCCTCATGACTGGGGTCCAAGTGTAGGGTTTGATTGATGAGCTGAGGATAGCCCCTTCTTGACCTTTAAGCAAAGATTGAGAACACTGTTCAAAACTGGGGCTATAAGCCCTGCCTTCTGACCCCACTGGGGACATGTTGTAATAACTTTTGCGAGAAAACAGGAGAATTAAAACGCTTGCACCAAAAAGCTTTTTACACATTGGCTTCTTTTTCTGCTTTTTTTTGAAAGTGATCTTTTCCAGTTCCCGTACTCCCCAAAGGTAGCCACTGAAATTCCATAAGGGTTCCACAGCCATCATACAGGCTTTATTTTTATTATCATTTTGGTTATTATGCGATACTGTCCTTAAGCAAAACTTGAGGAAAGCATCCAACTGGCAATGTCTAGAGAATAGTTTCTGTAACTGGCTGGTTTCCGTTCTCTCCATGAAATTCTACCAGTGCAATCACGTTGTTTAAGCAAACCTTACATACAATGGCACTTAGGTTACTATTGCACTCTGAGAAGGTCAGCCTGCAACAAAAAGTAATGTGTGTGTCTGATATTAAACTACACCCTTGCAAAATAGACAATGGACTTTTAGGCAATAGGAAAAATAATTCTCTTACCTGTATTGACTACATGGCGAACAGGTTCAGCAAGTGCACAATAAAATTTCAAGTGTACGTCCTCAAGCTATCCTGGTACAAGGTCCATGTTTTATGAAACAACTTGTTCTGACTTACCCTCAGTAAATACAATGTGCAAACAAATGCAATATAATCTTTGCCAGCATATTCGAAACAGGGACAATTTAGCATCTTTTTTTATATGGATCGAAAAATTAACATCTGACACTTTCACCACCTGTTCGTAAACTAGCTTAGTAATCCTAAGGTTGTTATTTCTGTTACAAACTGCTTAAAAGAGATTGGCAATGAAGCCCTGTTCCATGAACTGCACGCTGTCTGGAAAGGTTAAACTACGCATACATGCCCTTCAGCTTCTAACTTCTGTACATGTGACAGCAAACTTTGCTTCAACACTGACATATTCTGAGTATGTTTTCTAACTGTCCTGCAAACCTCAGATTATTTTCCTTCTATATGGAGGCAAGGTACCCGACTAGAACTTAAATAAAAATAAATGCATACTTATTGACAATATGCATTTTACTTACATTTTGTAGATCAACAATGGCTGACTTTTAAATGCCACTAAAGTAGCATCGAACTCTGAATAACTGGTTGGATTCAGCCCATCCCAGGACATATTGTTTAGTACTTGGCAGGTACTGTAACATGAAAGCGGAACTCTTGGTCGCTTGAGCTCTTGAACAATAGACAAATGTATTGGGAATTTATCTTCTGTGTGGTTAGCTGTATCCAGGCCTCTTTTCTCCTCTCTTTGTACCAGTATGCCCTGGGCCTTCCATGTGCATGAGAAAAGTTAACTTAAAAAGACATAAGTGCTTATCTTGAACATTGTGTTTCCTCAGTACAATGAGACATAATGAAATACTGAATGAAAAAAAAATACTGAATGTGGCACTCGGTGTTCTTTTAAATGCTGGCCAGATATTTAGTAGAAGTGCACAGGTAGTAGCTTTTGCCAATTATCTGGTTTCAGTGGTGACTGCTGCAGATAGCAGTGATATTCATCCACTTTCCAGATAGCTAGATTGCATAAAGTTAGGTTTAGGGGTTTTTTGGCCTAGTTTTATGAGGTTACTTATCTGGTTAGCAGGCTGTAACTGGATAAATCCTTGCATCGCTCTTGCCCTGCCACAGACTACCCTGGCACTATGCAGATAGTGCCGCAGCAGCAGGACTGGTGCTAACTGGTAAGCCAGATAAGTGCAGTAGGGGGGGGGGCGCAGACGACAGGGGGCACCGTCGCTAGTCGCCCACCTGCCTCATTGATTCACTGTTTGAGAAAGCTGTGGGAAAACTTCTCTGCTCTCACAGTTTTGCTATCTTTTAAACTGCTGGACCGCAGCATTTCCAGCAGTAATGAGCATTTTCTGTTCAGAGGGAGCCAGAGATGCCAGAGGCCCCAAATCACCTCTGCATAGTCCTGGAGTGAAGAGCAGTGTGCTCCTTCACTCGCTTTGTGTTCACGTGAAGCCTGCTGACTTCTGGGAAACAGGAAATGACCCTTAACCTTTCCTGGCACTCACCGGGCTTCATAAGAACACAGAACAAGTGAAGGAGCATGGTGCTCTTCACTCTAGTGCTACGAAGAGGCGAGCCGGGGCCTCTGGCATCCTCGGCTCCCTCGTAAGCCGCTCAGACAAGCGTGGTGCTCTTCGGAATGGGGGTGGCGCTAGGATAGGACTGGAAATGGCTGATGGGGGGTAGGAATGGAAATGGGCTGATGGGGGATAGGAATGGAAATGGGCTGATGGGGGGCTTGGAATGTAATTGGGCTGATGGGAGTTGGGATAGGACTGCAAATGGCTTATGGGGGAAGCTAGGATTGGAAATGGGCTGATGGGGGGGTTAGGAAAGGACTGGAAATGGCTGATGGGGGACTAGGAATGAAAATGGGTTGATAGAGGGGGCCAGGATGGGACTGGAAATGGACTGATGCGGCACTTGGACTGGAAATGGACTGATGGGGAGCTGAGATAGGACTGGAAATGGCTTATGGAGGACTAGGATAAGACTGGAAATAGCTTATGGGAGAGGCTAAGATTGGAAATGGGCTGATCAGAGTACTTTGACTGGAAATGGGCTGATTGGGGGCTAGGATAGGACTGGAAATGGCTGATGGGGTGCTTGGGCTGGAAATGAACTGATGGGGTGCTTGGGCTGGAAATGAACTGATGGGGAGCTGGGATAGGACTGGAAATGGCTGATTGGGGGGCTAGGAATGGAAATTGGCTGCTGGGGGCTTGGATAGGACTGAAAATGCTGATGGGGGAGCTTGGAATGGAAATTGGCTGATGGGGGTTAGGATAGGACTGGTAATGGCTGATGGGGTGCTTGGACTGGAAATGGACTGATTGGGAGCTGGGATAGGACTGCAAATGGCTGATTGGGGGGCTAGGAATGGAAATTGGCTGCAGGGGGCTTGGATAGGACTGGAAATGGCTGATGCGGGAGCTTGGAATGAAAATGGGCTGATGGGGGACTAGGATAGGACTGGAAATGGCTGATGGGGTTCTGGGACTGGAAATGGGCTGATGGGGGGCTAGGAATGGAAATTTAGACAGATTTGTATGCCATCTTTTCCTTCAATCAAGGTGGTCACGTCACATAACAATTGGAGGGTTACATTTAACATTAGGGTATGTGTAAACATTTAGACAGTACAGTTACTTAACAGCATTTAGACAGTACAATTGAGGTAACATTTAACATGAAGGTATTAAATAACGTGGTATGATAGACTTGTGTGTGCGGATAGGATGGGTGTGTGTTTAGTTGGCGGAGGTAATGCTGATGGGGGGCTAGGATAGGACTGGAAAGGGTTGATGGGGAGGCTAGGATTGGAAATGGTCTGATGGGGGGCGTTGGGAGAATGGGACTAGAAGGGAGTGGATGCTGGGTGTGGCTGGAACTAGAAGGGAGCTCATGTTGGGGGAGGACTAGAAGGGGTTGGGGCTGGAGGAGTGAGGATGGAGAGAGGAAAAATATTTTGTGTGGGAGGGAAGAAAAATCTATGATTGGCCGGGTATTGGGAGAGTAAGTGGGGATTGATGATGAAAGGGTAAAATCTGAGTGGATGAAAAAGAAATAAATAAAGAAATAAAGGAAAGAGCAAAAGGGGAAGATCAGTATGTTAAAGCAGATGTAGAGAGAGAATGGAAAAAAACTTTTAAACTAGATATTAGGGGAAAGCCGACAGTCGCCCAAGAGCGGATGGTTCGGAAGAATGTATCCTTGAAGGATACTACCAAAAGCAGAGAGGTTCCACAAAAGAGTAAAGTAGCCCAAATGCCCTTAAGTATGGAGCAGACAGAGCTTAAAGATCCCAATTTACCCATGTCTAACAATAGCCAAATTAACATGAATAAATACATTCTCTAAAATGCTTGTATGCAAATGCTAGAAGTCTAAAGAATAAGATGGGAGAGTTAGAATATATAGCACTAAATGAAAGGTTAGATATGATTGGAATATCAGAGACATGGTGGAAGGAGGACAACCAGTGGGACACTGTGATACCTGGGTACAAACTATATCGTAATGATAGAGCTGATCAAATTGGTGGAGGGGTTGCGCTCTATGTTAGAGAGGGCATTGACTCAGAAAGGACTAAAGTTTTGCAGGAAACAAAATCTGCTGTAGAATCTATATGGATTGAAATTCCATATAAAAGGGGGAAGGCGATGGTAGTGGGGGTGTACTATCGAGCACCTGGCCAGAATGACCAAATGGATGATGAAATGCTCAAAGAAATCAAGGAAGCTAACAAACGTTACAGCGCAGTAATAATAATGGGTGATTTCAATTACCCCGGTATCGACTGGGTCAGTGTCACGTCAGGACATGCTAGGGAGATAAAGTTCCTAGATGAAATAAATGACTGCTTCTTGGAGCAGCTGGTTCATGAACCGACCAGAGGGGAAGCCATATTAGACCTAGTCCTTAGTGGAACACCAGATCTAGTGCAAGAGATAAGGGTGTTGGGGCCACTTGGCAATAGTGATCATAGCATGATCACCTTTGATTTAATTAGTGGAGGAGGGATAGTAAGGAAATCCACAGTACTACCTTTTAACTTTCGAAAGGGAGACTACTATGATAAAATGAGGAAAACAGTTAAGAAGAAACTAAAAGGAGCAGTTGCGAAGGTTAAAGACGTACATCAAGCTTGGGTGTTGTTGAAAAATACTATCTTGGAAGCCCAGACCAGCTGTATTCCACGCTTTAAGAAAAGTGGAAGGAAGTCCAAAAAACTGCCAGCATGGTTTAAAGGTGAGGTCAGAGAGGCTGTTGTTGCCAAAAAATCATCTTTCAGGAAATGGAAAAAAGAGCCAAACGACGAAACCTGGAAACAGCACAAGCACTGGCAAGTCAAATGCAAGGCATTGATAAGGCAGGCAAAGAGAGAATTTGAGAAGAAGCTTGCTGCGGAAGCAAAAACGCAAAATAAAGACCTTTTCAAGTACATTCGTAGCAAAAAACCTGTGAGAGAGTCAGTTGCAAATGTTGCAGTTAGTGGGGGTACACTTACCGCCACCTCAGTGGGTTGGGGAAACTGCACCCACGGTAATTGTGGCAATCAGCTTAGCGCAAGGGTGGTGCTGGGCATGTGCTAAGTGCATGAGTACATGCCATGCATACCCCTATTCATTATTGTGAATGACTATTTGGGGCTGAACGCTTAGTTAATTACTGCATTTTAACAAATATCCCACATGGTGTTTGAATGGAACACTGATAAAATATTATTTCTAACTCTGAAATGGTGGTATATCTGCAAGCTTGTGGGTGTAGAACCTTGGAAGAGTCTGATTTCAATATAATATACCTACATGGGATTTCACAATTATGAGGCTTTTTATATAGCTCAGTGGACATAGAAAGGAATATAGGAAAATGTTTTAGTGCACCAGCCACTGAATTAATTTAAGCACTGGTGCCAGTGGTACTTAGAAGGATGTGCAGGAGTACCGGGATCCGCCTCCATACAAAGCAAGAGGAGCCAGTTTACAGATCTACACGTGGGAGAACGGTGCAGCGGCATGTCAGCAGCTTCTTCATGGAAGCGCCACCGTAGACGTACCAAATTTGCAACTTCCATGTGAAAGTGCCAGCATTGCCATGTGTCTCTGTACCACTTCAGAAAATTATAAGTATAACTCTGGCCCATTAAATAAAGAGCCCACAATTCCCTAACTTTTATATGTCGGAGGAGGAAAGAAACAACAGGGGCTTAAGGAGAATTACTCCTCTGTTCCCTCGTGTAAAGCCATGGTTGAAACGAGCATGCCTCTGAGCTGGTATAAAATGCAATGTGGACATTTTTTGCCATATACATGGATTCTGTTTTAAAAAAGGGAATACACATGTAGATTTTTGGACTACTTAGGCCGCACCCAAACCATACCCCTTTGGAATTTCTGCATGGTGTGCATCTCCATATGTAAATGGCAGCTTTCTAAAATTGAATTGACACATGTATTCCAATCTACGTGCGCAATTTCTGCTATTTATAGGTGGGGCTGCTTCTAAAATAATTCCCATAGTAAGTGGTGCTGAATATACATGGAATGCACTGTCTGCTGACACTATTGAAAATGTAGTGCAGACCTGCAGTATTATGTATCCATCGAGCAAATGAATATCACCATATTCTGCTTTCCCTCCACCTCTTTACTATATCGGTAGTGTGGGGCTGGTTAAAGGGATTGTCAGCCTAATACTACAGTATCCATACAGTGGCTATAAAGTCAGACACGTCATCAATGACAAGCGGTCTGAAGATCTGCTTGTGGGGCCTGAGAAAATCGCATGGAAGGCATTCAGGGATGTTGCTGAGAATTTTCTTGGCACTTACAGCTAGTTGACAACATGCTTCAAGCATACAAAGCCATGAAGTGCAACATATTGCTGAAGATTCATTTTCTGCATTTACACTTGGACTTCTTCCCTGCTAATCTTGGTGCAGTCAGCGACGAACATGGTGAAAAATTTCACCAGGACATTGCGATGGTGGAAGAGCGGTACCAGGCCAACTGGAACCCTTCAATGCTGGTCGACTATTGATGGACACTGAGACAAGAAGCATCAGATGTTGAGTACAAACGAAAATCAGGAGCAAACCATTTTTAGTTCAGGTGAACTAGTGCAATATGTCAGCATCATTGTGCGATTAAACATGCTAAATTCAGTCAAAATTTAATTTCATGTTTCTCCAAATTCCTATGTGATACAGACAATCTGAAATTATATTTGTGTTCAGCTTGAAGCTGTCTATCATAATCACTAAAAAGTTTTAAGAAAGCAAAACATTTGAACAAATTTGTTGTCCAGTGAAACCGATGGATAGCAGAGCGTTCACCAGCTGCCATTTGAATATCAGGCCGTAGTTTTAAAATTATTTGTGCAAAGAAACAGTGGCAAAGTAAAATGTATGAAGCCCTATCATACACCATTCCATGTGCTCAATGAATAAAAAGATATATCTAATTATAGCACACTATGAATGGTCAAGGTAGAGTCTAATTTTACATACAAAAGTACCTGCTGACAGATTATTACTATCTCTCCCTGAAAGATGTATTTCTATCAGATTTCTGCATTAGACACAGATTGTTCCCAGACACTATTAGTAAAAATAAAAAAAAAGTAAAAAGACATCTCAAGAGACCCTTATAGTTTGGAGTTGTAAAATGTCTTTTTCGCAGATACCTAGAATATAGCTGTCGGTAAAGCATGTAGTTTTTATGTCTGCCAGCAGGGGTCAGGATGAGCATACTATTAAACTTAGCAATACTATATCCCAGCTTTCGGTAAAACTCTAGAAGGATTTGCAGAGGTGTTAGAAAGTCTATACATGTATCTTTTCATTTGCATTTTCTCACTGATCACGTTTCAAATAAGTCACTATTACTCTGAAATAATAGAAAACATTCCTTCCTTTTTTTCAAGAACAAATATTCAATAGGCCTAAATATACAGGGTGGCCCAAAAAAAGTGAGAACAACTCGTAAATTAAAAAGTTAAATAGTTTACTTATTTACCTTTTTTAGCCATATAGCATCTTTATTTTGACAATTTCCGGTCGCCATCTTTTTTTTAAATTTGTCAAACGTTTACATCTGTCTTTGAATTTTTAAATAACTTCTATGCTACGAGATGTTCTCACTTTTTTTGGGCCACCCTGTATATAAGATTTAAAGCACTTAAAACTCAATCATATCTTTCAGCATTTTATATTTAGTGACTTCATATGAAAAAACAGATGCAAACTTGCAGATATAAGAATAGAAAACAATATGCTTTTATTAGCTTTATTTGATATACCGCAAAATCTGCAAGCAATCAATACAGTTGACATTAAAATACTAGTTGAAAAAGAAACTGAAAGAAACACCATCAAATTGGACTAGAAAAGTGGAAGTAAAGAGAAAAATAATGTAGGAGAGATGGAACAAATAGGGAGAGGTGGAGGATGATTGGGGATGGGGGGGGGGGGGGGGGTTGCTCTGCCAGGCAACAACCAGAAGGCACCTGAGAAATTAAGGAGGTTTACTTTAGAGAGATTTGAATGCTGACGCAAATAAACACGTCTTCAGTGCCTTTTTGAAATATGTAAAATTTGGGTCAACTTGTAAAAGTGTGGGCAGGCTATATATGAATTATATATCTGATAAAATGGGAGGTATAAGCAATTTCTAAAGGTATAGCTGAGCCATTGCGTAGGAAAAAATCCACATCTAGACAGAAAACAATTGTTCTGATCAAACAGTACTTTCATAATAATGTGATATGAAATGTTAATAATGTACAATATTTAAGTGTGCAGTATTAAGCAGAAGGGAGGACATGTTTTGGTAGGCAAATATTTCAAAGTATTGCTGGGTTCCATTGTGTTTCTAGGAAAAGATGCCGTGTTAGCCCATTTGTTCCTTTCAGACCTGGGGGAAGAGATTTGCTAGAGCTCAGCTTTTCTGAACCATATTCAATGCTGCCATGGGCCAAGGCCAACTCAGTTTAAATCTACACTGTTAATCCCTTTTGAAAGACTGTTCATTTGCTAGAATCTTCATTTGGAGGGGGGGGGGGTCATTTACTAATAGCATACACTAAAACCATTAATAAACGACCCTCTTCAGTGTTTAAAGCAACTGCTGATATAAATGAAATAGTTAGGGGAACTTTTTAGATCCTACAATGTCTTCCATTGCATTCTCTCGCTCACAGACGTGCATCAGAAATTATTTACTTGTATCACTTGATTACATGTCTCACTACACATAAAGAAAGTGTGGTACATTTTAAAATCAACCAAAGGTCGGTACAGGAAAACAGATCGGTTTCAGAAGGAGTGGGAGCCCTTTCATGTAGTGTATGGCAAGTATCAATAGAATATTGTCACTGCCTGATTGGGTGTAACTAAGGGAGAGGGGGAGGGGATGGGTTCGTTTTTCCAGAAATTGTGTATTTGGTTTATTTAACGTTCAAAAGAAGAACAAAGGAAAAAAAAGTTAGAGGGGTCAATTAGGTGGCATCCAGCTGTATGGCGGATATTTTTGTAATAGAGGCATTGTTCATAAAAAACGTACCTGTCATCTGTAGCCATCTTGGGTGACCTGTTTTTGTATTTTCTGCTGACCTAATAAATAAATAAAAAAAAAATTAACCAGAAAAAGGAAAGCAAAGCAATCACACGCATAATCATTTTAAAACCTTCCAGTCTGCAATTGAACTTTAATCCCATGGTAATCTTAAAATAATCCTACTTTCCCACAAATGCTCTTACAAATAATCATGAATTCAATATGTTCGAATGAGATATTCAGGAGAAGAGAGCTCCAGAAGTTTGGGTCCATATACTCAAATGCTTGCTGATGGGTATACCATGCTTTAGCTGGCTACCAAGTCCAAAGAACCTTGTGAGGATCGAAGTGATCTTCCTGGGAGATAAGGAATATGTTTCTCACTTAGTTAGTGAAAGTGGCTCTGATTTACAGTTCTATGAATCAGGCACTACCATTTAAATAGTATGTGATACTCCACTGGGAGTCAATGAAGTGATCTTAAAAGTGGTGTCACATGTTTTTTTTTACAAGTTTTCCAAAATAACAATCGGACTGTGATATTCTGATCCAGATGTAACTGCTGCAACTGTCTCTTCAGCAAATTCCCTCCCCTAGAGATTATTGCGGTAGAATATTTGTGAAATTACAAATGGACAAGTTAGTCAGGTCATGCTGTCCTTGGGTAACAAAGCTTGTCAAATTAGAAATTGCACATATTGGAATCTGAAGTGGATTTAAAAAAAGCCCCTAGACAAGGTAGTCTAAGCAGATTTAAGCAGGCCCAGCTTAGTTGGGTTAGGACTAACTAAAAAAGAAATAAATTCAAGGTAGGCTGACTTAATTTGAAGAGGATTTGAGTCACAACTAGTTCATCCATTCTTCAATGTTACCATAGGCTGCCCAATTATTTTACAGCAAAAAAATAGATCCCCGAATTCCCTGCAGTTACAACTTATAAAAATGCTATCAGAACTGGTAAAATGGATCATACTTTTTACAAATATGCTGCAGCCATTGTGAGATACACCACTAAGGCTCCAACAGCCACACATTTATTTAAAAAACTTAAAACATCACAGCAAAAGGCTAAAGAACCCCTCGAAGCATCACTAAACTGACATTAAAAAAAATCAAGCCGATTTCCTGTTATTTTCCTTGTTTATTATTCTAGCCTCCTTTCCAGAATCCTTCCTCCTTTTATTTAGGGCTTGTAGTGTCAGGTGCAAATTTTGACATATTGCCTTTTTTTGTTGTTTAAAATATTTCTTATGTAGCATTTCCTGTTTGCAGCTTTCCATTTCTTTCAAGTATGCTAATATTGCTTGATGTAAATTGTTTAAATTCAGAAATAAAAAAAAAATCAGGACAATACAAAAGATCCTGTATTTCAAAAGTTTTTAAGAACATAACATAAGAACATAAGATATGCCATATTGGGTCAGACCAAGGTCCATCAAGTCCAGTATCCTGTTTTCAACAGTGGCCAATCTAGGTCACAAGTACCTAGCAGTTTCCCCAGAAGACACAGGTTCCACAATGCTTGTATTAGAACAAGCAATGGATTTCCCAGGTCCTCTTTAATAATATTTTATAGACTTTTTCTCCAAGAACTTGTCCAAACATTTTTAAAACCCAGCTACACTAACAGTTTTTACTACATCCTTTGGTAACGAAATCCAGAGTTTTATTACGCATTGAGTGACAATTTTTTTTCTCTTTTTAGTCTTAAATAGGTTAGATTGTAGCTTCATTTCATGTCCCCTAATCCTTCTATACTTTGATGACATAAACAATCCATGTTTACCCATTCCACTCCATTCATTAATTTATAGACCTCTATCATATCTCCCCTCAGTCGTCTCTTTTCCAGGTTGAAGAACCCTAACCTTTTAAGCTTCTCCTCATAGGGGTATACTTCCATCCCCTTTTCCATTTTGGTGGCTCTTCTCTGTACCTTTTCTAATTCCACTATATCCTTTTTAAGATACGGTGACCAGAATTGCACACAATATTCAAAGTGCAGATGCACGATGGAACGATACAGAGGCATTATAAATTTAAGGGCGCGGGCAGGGTCCCGGCGCCCGCCCGTAACCGGGTGTCCGGCCCGGCGCGGGACACTGACCGTTCTGGTGCTGGGGGGAAGGGGGGGGAGCGCGCGGGCAGCGAGCGCCGCGCGTGACATTTAAAAGATGGATCTTCGCTCTGGATTGGCTCAGCCGAGCCAATCAGAGCAGTATAGGCATACATGTGCTTCAGCGCTGGTGGCGTGGCTGAAGCACATGTAGCCAGGCT
Organism: Ichthyophis bannanicus; assembly: GCA_033557465.1. Classification (NCBI taxonomy): domain Eukaryota; kingdom Metazoa; phylum Chordata; class Amphibia; order Gymnophiona; family Ichthyophiidae; genus Ichthyophis; species Ichthyophis bannanicus. Next base: position 157,667,150 of record CM066043.1, on the reverse strand, counting down.
GTCGGGGCGGCAGGATCTTTGCAGGTTTGCGGCATCGGCGGGGCCTGGTGCGCGGAGGCCTCGGGAGCAGAGTGGTCGGCAGCGGCGGGTCCGGCAGTGTCTTCGGGCAGCGGCAGAATCGGCGAGTGTGTTCCGGGCTGGATTTCCCGCGTCGGATACAGTCTGCCCGTGGTCGGAGGTCGATGGAGGGCAGGGCCTGCGGCGTCGGTGGCCAGGTCGGTCTGTGGGGGGGCAGTTGTCTGTTCCCCGAACGAGGCACAGGAGCAAAAAGCGAGCCACATGGCTGTGGGGGGGCAAGGGGCTAAGCGGGGGGCTGCGGTGGGGTGGGGGAGTGGAAAAAGGGGGCGTGGGGCAGCAGTGCGGGGGGGGGGTGCAGGGGGTGGGAGGATTCCTCGGGGGAGGAGTAGGGGTCCGGTGAGGGGCCGTGGGGTCCAAATTGCGGTGGGAAGAGAAGGTAGAGGTGGCTCAGCTGGGGGATCCAGGGGGGGAATTCAGCAGGGGGCGGGGGGGACGGTAGTTTCTTTGCCAGCACCTGTCACAGGTCTGGAGGGGGGCGGGGGTGGGGGGGCAGCGGGAGTCGCAGGGGGGTATGGGCTCGGATGGGGAGCAGCTGCGGGGGTTTTTTGGGATGTGGGTAGGCCGGGAGCTGGAGGAGCGGGCATGGGCACCCCTGGGGGGTTGGTGTGGGTGCCGGGTGGTTCTGTGCCGCCAGGTTCGCCAGGGGCCTGGGAGCAGTGGCAGGCTGGTGGGCAGGGATCGTCCAGGGCGGAGTGGCTGGGGGCCTGGCAGCCTTGGTCTCCGGGGTTTTCTCCTCTCTGTTCCCCATTTCTGTCTCCACAGGTCCCCTTTGGGGTAGCCCAGCGAGGGGCTCCTCCTGCCGTCGAATTGCAAGGAGCTGCGTGTATGGAGTCCGCGGTGGGCGTGACGGGAGTGGCGACGAGCGACAGTGGACAGGCGCCTGGAGCTGGCGTGCTACAGCGGGCGGAGGATCCTCGGGCGGTGCAACCAGAGTCGGCCACGGACGCAGCAGTCGGCGGATGTGCCGGTGAGTATGTGGGGGCGGGAGCTGGGGAGCTCGAGGTGCCGCGGTCGTGCGCGGAGCGGTCATCGCGGGCGCGAAAACGGAGAAAGACGGCATGTTGGCGCCGGCGTAGCTCCGACTCGACGTCCTCTTCTTCGTCGGACAGCTCTGAGTCTTCTGGGGAGGGTTCCGTAGGGTTGGGGGCGGCAGGGGGCAGGGCTTTGGGCGGGGCAAGCGTGGGTTCGGCCTCGTTTGTGGCCCTATCAGAGCTTTGGGAAGGCGTCCCAAAGAAATTGCGGCGGAAAATTCAGAAGCGGAAGTATATCGATATTTTCCGATTGCTTGAAGGTAGGAAGCGCTCGGGGGATAGCAAAAAGAAGCGCAGGGAGGACGAAAAGGCGGGGCGGATTCGCAAGGTCTCGCGCAATGTGGTGAATTGGATGAGAGCATTCCTGCGGCTGGCTAGTGTGTGGGGGCATCAGTGGCCGGAGCATTATGGCAGTTTGCTTGCTTATGCCGACTCGATTCTGGAAGCGTCGCAAGCGCACGACGGCTGGTCGTGGCTAAATTACGATGAAAAATTTCGCGACAAAATGGAGGAGAATCGGTTATTACATTGGGGGACCCAGGACATTAATCTCTGGTTAACCCAGATGTCCGTCAAGACGGGTAGGGGGGTGGGGGGGGTTAAGGCTGGGCAAGGGGTGGCCGGGGGGGCAGTGCGCCCCTTTCAGAGCGGGGCCTCTGCTGGGTCGGCGACGTGTGCTGGAGATATAATAGGTCCACGTGTCCCTTTCCGGACTGTAAGTTCCGGCACGCGTGTTCCGTGTGTGGAGGCACCCACGCGGCGACAAAATGTGTTAAGAAAGGTGCCGGTTCGCCCTCTGGGCTCGGTCCAAAGTAGGGGTGTCAGCACGGAGGTTAATCCCTCTCCGATACGGGTGCATGTGTTGCGCCATTGGTTGCGGGGGTACCCTAGGAAGAGCGATAGGGTGACGTTGGAATTAGGTTTTCAGTTTGGTTTTGTGATTCCAGTTCGAGGCGTGGTAGCTGGTTCGCTGGCATGGAATTCCTCGAGCGTGCGTCGTTGGGCGGGGGTGGCCTGCGAGAAGTTGGCAGCCGAGTTAAAGTTGGGGCGGATCGCGGGGCCGTTTTCACGACCGCCTTTTCCGAATTTTCGGGTGTCCCCCCTAGGAGTCATACCCAAGAAGGAGGCGGGTAAGTTTTGGCTAATTCACAATTTGTCTTATCCGTCGGGGGCATCGGTGAACGACGGTATCCCGAGGGAGTTTTGTACGGTGCGGTATGCCTCCTTTGATAGGGCGGTGGAGCTCGTTTCCCGGGTGGGTCGTGGGGCTTTGCTGGCCAAGGTGGATATTGAGTCGGCATTCCGATTGTTGCCGGTTCATCCGTCGGCGTTTAGGTGGCTGGGTTTTCAATTTGAGGGTGCTTACTATTATGACAAATGTATGCCGATGGGTTGTTCGGTGTCGTGTGCTTATTTTGAGAAGTTCAGCACTTTTTTGCATTGGCTGGTAGTGCAGAGGGCGGGCAGCTCGGCTGTGGTTCATTATCTGGACGACTTCCTTTTTGTTGGTGGGGCCGCCTCGGATGAATGTAGTGCATTGTTGGGTGAATTTCTCCGAATGGTGGGCGAGTTGGGGGTGCCTTTGGCGGAGAGCAAGACGGTCGGCCCGACGATGAAGCTGGTTTTCTTGGGGGTTGAGTTGGACTCGGCCGACATGGTTGCATGGCTGCCGTGGGACAAGGTGGTGAACTTGAGGGTGTTGGTTGCCAATGCCTTGGCATCGTCTAGGCTCACCTTGCGCGAGATGCAGGCACTGCTGGGATAGCTCAATTTCGCGTGTAAGGTTATTCCAATGGGGCGGGTCTTCAGTAGGCGGCTGTCGGCGGCGACGTCGGGGGTGCGGAAGCCTCATCACCATATTCGGGTGTCGCGGGGAATGCGGGAGGATTTGCAGGTGTGGGATGCCTTCTTGAGAGAGTTCAACGGGATCACCGTATTGCGGGAGTCGGAGGTATCTAGTGAAGACTTGCAGCTGTATACCGATGCAGCTGGAGGTGTGGGGCTGGGGATCTATTTCGGCGGGTCATGGTGCGCCGAGAGGTGGCCGAAGGCTTGGGTGGAGGTGGGGTTGGTCAGTAACATTACGTTTCTGGAACTGTTTCCGATTTTGGTGGTGTTGGAGTTGTGTCCGGATAGGGTGGTCAACCGTCGCGTGCGATGGTGGTGTGACAATGAGGCAGTGGTTTCGGTGGTTAATCGTTATTCGCCCCGTTGTAGTCGGGTGGCGTCCTTGATGCGGCAGGTGGTTTTGGCTTGTTTGCGTCTGAATGTCGATCTGAAAGCGCAGCATATCCCAGGGCATGCTAACGAAATTGCGGATGCTCTTTCCCGTTTGCAGTGGAAGCGGTTTCGACAGTTGGCGCCGGATGCCGACGGGGTCGGGCTCGTGGTCCCTTGGAGACTGTGGAGCATTGGCCTGCGGCGATGAGAAGCCTCCTGAGGAGTTCAGTGGCGGGAAGTACCTGGGTAGCGTATTGGCGGGGTTGCGAGAGGGTACAGGCTTTCTTGTATGAGCGGGGGTGGGCGGGGGTGTCGGTCCCGGATCAGTTGCTGGCGGAGTATGTGGGCTGGGCTAAGGAGCGGGGGGTGGCGCGATCGGCGGTGAGGATTCAGTTGGCGGGGTTTGGGTTTTTTGCCAAGGCGGCAGGCGTGGAGGTCACGGGGCGGGGCCTTTTGACGAGGCGGTTACTGCACGGTTGGGAGCGTTCCCAGCCGGTTTTGCGGGATCGGAGGCGTCCGATCACTCACGAATTATTGGGGCGGCTGTGGGGGGCACTAGCAGGGGTGGCGTCCTCGCTATACGAGGTGAGGCTGTTTCGCGCCGTCTTCTCCTTGGCCTTTTTCAGGGCGTTTCGTGTGGGTGAGTTGGCATTGAGTTCGGCGGTGGCGGGTTTGGGGAACTGTTTGCGCTGGCGGCATCTATGGATGGAAGGTGCACAGCTGCGCGTCTTGTTGGCAAGGTCAAAAACTGACCAGACGGGGCGAGGGTTATGGGTGGTATTGCGGGAAACTGGGGGGCTTACGTGCCCGGTGGCCAACATGAAGAGCTATGTGCTGGTGCGCCCCAAGGGTGCGGAGGGTCTGTTCGTTCATAAGGATTCTCGACCTCTGACGCGGTTTCAGGTTACAGCGGTGCTGCGCCTGACGCTGCGGCGGTTGGGTGAGGATCCGAGCCAGTTTTCGGCTCACTCCTTCCGGATTGGGGCGGCGACGAGCGCGGCTTCCGCGGGGTTGTGGATGAGCAGATATGGAGTATTGGTAGGTGGCGTTCTAGGGCATTCGAAGGCTATGTGCGGCTGTGAAGGGGCCGGCAGGCGGGGGTTGGAGGGTTGCTAATGTTGTTTTTTCTGTTACAGATGGGCTTGTCTGTGAGCGGGGCTGCTGGATGTTGGGCCACTCCTTCGTTTTCTGGGCTGGACAGCGTGCGGAGGTGCGGCCTATTGGGCCGAATCTGGGCCTGGATCCGGCAGCGGTGGTGATCTCATGGTTGGGCGAGCGCGGGCTGCGGTGGGCGCAGTTGCTGCCTTTGCTTCGTCACCATGGACGCCTCAGGAATCCGCCTGCAATTCTGCTAGTGCATCTGGGGGGCAATGATCTGGCTGCTTGGTCATGCAAGCGTTTGATTAGGACGGTACAGAGAGATTTGGCGGTGCTGCTCCGCATGTGGGCAGGGGTAGTTTTGGTTTGGTCTGACATTATCCCGCGGCTGGCATGCTGGGACCAGAGGAGATGGTCCCGGGGTCTGACCAAGATTAACAGACAAATAGGGAGATGGGTCTGTGAGCACGGGGGTTGCCAAATTCAGCATCCTTGGGTGGAAGTTTCGTGTGCTGGGTTGTATCGGGATGACGGGGTGCACCTCTCGCCGGTGGGGATGGATCTTCTCCTGAACGACTGGCAGGAGGGGATCGAGCGGGTGGTGGGTGACAAGGTTCATTGGTCGCAGCTTCCGGTTGGGGGGGGGCGGCACAGGTAATGGGTTTGCCTGTGCCGGTGGCGGGATCCCGGAGGTTTCCGGGGTCCGGAGCCTTAGGCGGCTTGGGGCGGGGGCGGGGTGCCCCTCGACCCGGACAGCCCCTGGAAGACTTTTGCTAGTAATATGGCGAAGTTGGATAAGGGCGGTGGGAACTTGGCCATTGGTGGGACCATGGCCGGAGTGGACGCGGGTCGCTTTGCTAATGTAAGGCTGGCGACATATCGCTCCACTGGGGGTTTGATGGGTTATGTATTATGCTTTGATGTTAATGAGTTTTGTTCGAAATAAAGCTGCGACCAATTGTTACCCAAGAACCTTGTCAATGGATTCTGTTCGGTTGAAGGGGGGTCTGAAAGGGTTGGGGGTGCGGAAAGGGGGAGGGTGGGGGGGTTCTGAAGAGGGAAGCGCCGGGTCCGTCTACCCGGTTAATTTAAGGGCGTGGGCAGGGTCCCGGCGCCCGCTCGTAACCGGGTGTCCGGCCCGGCGCGGGACCCTGACCATTCTGGTGCTGGGGGGAAGGGGGGGGGAGCGCCACGCGCGACATTTAAAAGATGGATCTTCGCTCTGGATTGGCTCAGCTGAGCCAATCAGAGCAGTACAGGCATACATGTGCTTCAGCGCTGGTGGCGTGGCTGAAGCACATGTAGCCAGGCTGTCGGGGCGGCAGCCCACCCGCCCACCCTCTTCTGGTTGTGCTGAGGAGGGAGGGTAACCTGGGGGTGTCGCAGCGGGGTGGGGGGGGGGGGTGGTGCGGGCGGGATCCCGGAGGTTTCCGGGGTCTGGAGCCTTAGGCGACTTGGGGCGGGGGCGGGGTGCCCCTCGACCCGGACAGCCCCTGGAAGACTTTTGCTAGTAATATGGCGAAGTTGGATAGGGGCGGTTGGAACTTGGCCATTGGTGGGACCATGGCCGGAGTGGACGCGGGGTCGCTTTGCTAATGTAAGGCTGGCGACATATCGCTCCACTGGGGGTTTGATGGGTTATGTATTATGCTTTGATGTTAATGAGTTTTGTTGGAAATAAAGCTGCGACCAATTGTTACCCAAGAACCTTGTCAATGGATTCTGTTCGGTTGAAGGGGGGTCTGAAAGGGTTGGGGGTGCGGAAAGGGGGAGGGTGGGGGGGGTTCTGAAGAGGGAAGCGCCGGGTCCGTCTACCCGGTTATATCCTTTGCTTTATTTTCCATTCCTTTCCTTATGATTCCTAGCATTCTATTTGCTCTCTTGGCCGCCGCTGCACACTGGGTGGAGGGTTTCAATGTGTTATCCACGATGACACCTAAATCTTTTTCCTTGGTGGTGGTTCCTCATGTGGAATCTTGCATTGTGTAACCATAATTTGGGTTGTTCTTTCCTAGGTGCATAACTTTAAACTTTTCACAATTCTCTTGGGTTTTAACAACTGAATAATTCTGTGTTATCTGCAAATTTGATCACCTCACTCGTTATTCCCAATTCCAGGTCATTTATGAATATGTTAAAAGCAGCGGACCCAGCACAGATCCCCACTATTCACCTTTCTCCATTGAGAAAATTGGCCATTTAGCCCTACCCTCTGCTTTCTTTTAACCAGTTCCTGATCCACAATAGTACACTGCCTTCTATCCCATGACTTTTTAATTTTGCCAAGAGTCTCTCATGAGGGACCTGGTCAAAGTCTTTCTGAAAATCCAGATATACTATATTGACCGGCTCACCTTTTTCTACCTGTTTATTCACACCTTCAAAAAAATATAACAGATTAGGAAGACAAGGTCTTCCTTGACTAAAGCCATGTTGACTTTCTCCCATTAAAGCATGACTACATATCTACATGTTCAGTAATTTTGTTCTACCATTTTTTCTGGTACGGACATCAGGCTCACTAATCTGTAGTTTCCCAGATCACCCCAGGAATCTTTTTAAAAATTGGCGTTACATTAGCCATTCACCAATTTTCAGGTATTACAGATGATTTAAATGATAGTTCACATAATATTAATAGTAAGTCTGCAAACTCATATTTCAGTTCTTTCAAGACCCTTGGATATATACCATCCAGTCCAGGTGATTTGCTACTGAAGAAGATGTAGGGAAGTTACCCATGATTGAAATGGTATTTAAAGGTGATGCATCGGAAGAAATGAAAGAAATATCGATAAACCGAGAAGATGTATTACAACTATTTGATAATCTTCCTGGTTTATCAATTTTTTTTTCAATTCTTCTGATGCATCACCTTTAAATACAATTTAAATCATGGGTAACTTCCCTACTCATCTTCAGTAAAGGCTGAAGCAAAGAATTCATTTAGTGTCTACTATGGCCTTCTCCCCTCTTAGTGCCCCTTTCACCTCTCTATCATCCAATGGTCCAACTCATTCTCACACAGGTTTTTTGCTATGAATGTACTCGAAAAAGGTTTTATTATGCATTTTTGCTTCCATGGCAAGCTTTTTTTCAAATTTTCTCTTTGACTGCCTATCAATGCCTTGCATCTAACTTGCCAGTGCTTATATTTTTTCCAGTTTTCGTCATTTGGCTCCTTTTTCCATTTCCTGAAAGATGCTTTTTTGGCAACAATAGCCTCTCTGAACTCACCTTTAAAACATGCCGGCAGTTTTTTGGATTCCCTTCCACTTTTCTTAAAGAGTGGAATACAGCTGGTCTGGGCTTCCAAGATAGTATTTTTAAACAATACTCATGCTTGATGTAAATCTTTAACCTTTGCAGCTGCTCCTTTTAGTTTTTCTTAACTATTTTCCTCATTTTATCATAGTCTCCATTTTGAAAGTTAAAAGGTAGTACTGTGGATTTCCTTGCTGTCCTTACTCCATTTACTAAATCAAATTTGATCATGCTATGATCACTATTGCCAAGTGGTCCCTATACACTTATCTCTTGCACCAGATCTTATGCTCTACCAAGCACCAAGTCCAAAATGACTTCCCCTCTTGTTGGTTGATGAACCAGCTGCTCCAAGAGGCAGTCATTTATTTCATCTAGAAACTTTATCTCCCTAGCATTTCCTGCCGTGACACTGATCCAGTTGATACCGGGGTAATTGAAATCACCAATTATTATTACTGTGTTGTAACTTTTGTTACCTTCCCTGATTTCTTTGAGCATTTCATCATCTATTTGTTCATTCTGGCCATGTGGTAGATAGGACACCCCCACTGCCATCGCCTTCCCCTTTTTACATGGTATTTCGATCCATAGAAATTCTACACTATATTTTGTTTCCTGCAAAACTTTCATCCTGTGTGACTCAATGCCCTCTCTAACATAGAGCCCAATTCACTGAGGGGGATGTCCGGATATCCTCAATGAAGATGGGGCTGTGTGGACCTGATTCTGGTCTGTGGGAACAAAATATTCCCACGGTAGCCAGAATCAGGCCCGAGGATGGCCCGGTGTGCCCCTTCCACCTATGGAGATGTCCTACCCACAGGTGCCTCCAAAATCTGAGGCTCTGATGCCACATTTCCCCGCCACTCCACCCACAGCTGCCTGCTGCGGCCTGGATCGGGCGGTGGGGCTCTCCCCTGCACCCGGCCCCAGGGGGATCCTCAGGCCTGATCTGGCCAAAGGTGCTGCTTATACCACCTTTGAGGTGGTATAAGCAGCACATTCCCACGGGTCCAGCAGCATGTACAGGGCCATGACTTGAATTGGCCCTGTACATGCTGCCAGGCTGGCCCTCCCCCTCCCGACCCCCGCCGGCTCTCACTGTCCTGATGCACAGGATGTACAAGGAGAGCCGGGGGAGGAATCGGGCCCAGACAGCTTGCGGGGCTGCATGTCCTGCCAGGACATGCAGCCCCACAACTCATGTTCGTGAATGACCTTCACAGAATGCAACCCCTCCACCGATTTGATCTACTCTATAATTGCGCTATAATTTGTACCCAGGTATCACAGTGTCCAATTGGTTGTCCTCCTTCCACTAGGTCTCTGAGATGCCAGTCATATCTAACCTCTCATTTAGTGCTATATATTCTAACTCTCCAATCTTATTTTTTAGACGTCTAGCATTTGCATACAAGCATTTTAGAGGTTGTATTTTATTCTTATTATTCTGGTTATCGGTTGACAGAGGTAATTTGGAATCTTTTCTTTACACTAATCTTGACAATCTCTTAAAGTTTTAAGAGATTGGAATTCAGCAATCTAAAGGTGTACTACTGGATACAGCATACACTTACTAAAAGCAATAAGCACAGCAAATATATATAAACCCTCAGAGCAATACAACACTCTATGGAAAGTGTACCTGATGTCATTATATGGAGATGTATTCACTGTATGATCATTTACAAAAATATTTAACAGTGTATTTAAGCAAAAGCAAGTGTATTTTTGATGCTATTGTTTTTCCTTTATGCATCATTACTGAAAGTGCACACAAACCTTAATTTTTATGACATAGTTTCTTGAAGGCAAATATATATTTTATAATATAGTCCATACAAGTAATAGCATTGATCCTAAATGTACAATGTCAATTCATATTATCAAAACATTTTACTGTTGATATCTACTTCCTAAGACTTCATATACGATGTAAAAGGCATGGAAATTATGTATCTTAACTAAATGAGCAATAGCGAAACATAGGGGCATGTTTACTAAAGTGCGTTAGACTTTTGCAGCCAAAGCCAAGTGATAGCTGCAAAAAGTCTGCGTTAGCTGCAAAAGTCCCGCAGTATCAATAGGGGGCGTTCCCAGAATTTCCCCTGCAGATACTGTGGAGAAGACACAGGGATCATGGGGGACAAGCTTCACGGATGCAGCTATTGCCACCCACTGAGGTGATATTAGCTGCATCCGCAAAGGGCGATTACCATATGACGATAACGTTCGTGGTAATCACGCCTTACACACATGCCTACACTTCATCCGCTCTCAGTCCTAATCCCACCCAAGCCTGCATCTATTGCGTGAAATGCAGATATCATAGAAAAGTGCTGCGATATCTTCATTTTTCCCACGTTAGCTGCAACCGCTGGGCACTGTTTCTACATTAGCGTTGCAGCCACAGCTAACACCCTTTAGTAAACGTTGCCCATAAAGTCCTCCTAGGTATCAGAGCTCATTATGCCAGCAAGTAATCTCACGCCTCCCTGCCCAATGGGATGTGCGGGTATAGGAGATGATGTGGGTCTTAAAATAATTTCCCTCCAGTGCCTTTCTTCCTCATTGGCAGACGAAATAGGAAAATATAAAGGGTAGTATTTGGAATAAATTTCATGTTGCTAACAGAGAGAGGTCCTTTAATTTTTATGTCTTGGCATCATTTGTGGCTGTGTGTTTGACATTAGTTTTATGATTTTTCTAATGCTTAAAAATGTGTTTATATCTACATCAACTCTTATCAGCATTATGAATGCACAGTGGTGAAATATTTATTTTTTTCTTATCCTGTCAAATTAAATTTACTTTGGTAAACGATTTACTTGTATAGAGGAAAATCATACCTCACATCCTTCCACACAATGAAATCCATGGGATTTTTTCCCCTTTATTTGGGCATAATGAAGCATTCATCTGAAATCTAAAACAATACTTTTAAACCTTCTGGTTTTGCAAGGCTTTGGAAGAACCCAATAAAGGAAAATAAACAAATGATTACACTTTGTTATAGTGAAAATTACAAAGCAGATGTATGTTTTCCAATCATGATTCATCTTTAATGGCTATATAAATACATATTGTTTTGTTAAATATTATTTAATTCCAGATTAGCAAGCTAAAGACAATAAGACAAAAGTATATTTGTATTTATTAGCATGTTCAGAAAACTATTCAACTGAGAAATTTTTCACAAAGAAAAGCTACTTTATCTGAAGAACTAATTGAGTGTTTTAGCACTGCAACAATCCACTATTAATATAAGAAGGATTATTTCCGCCCTCAGATGGTGATTGAAAAAGCATAACATGCATTATTTTAATCATACTTTAAATTCCACTTTTAACACGGAGTACAGCTGTGACCGGCAGTTACTTCTGCACTTCCATTTCCCATCAACTCTCTGCCAATCCTGAATCACAGCTTCTAGGCAATAAAAAAAACTGAAGCACAGGACAGGCACCTATTTATACAAGTTATTCTAGCAGGAACAAACTTACAGTACTTTTTGAAGTTTAAAATAGGTTTGATTTTGTAATGCAAGTAAATATGCCGTTACCCTTTAGGTTTTAATTCCTGTTCCTAACATGTAACCCTAAATTCCAATTCTGGAATGTCAGCTTGTGTAGTTTTTCTATGAAGAAACCAAAAAAATCAGTCCTATCAAGGTTGCAACAGGCATTTCTACTGACTGGTGGAGACATGGCTCTAACATCTGACAGTTAGATTCACTGTTGGTACAACGGCCAATCATTGGTTTTGATGACACAGGCGTAACTCTAGTTGCACTATAAAAGCCCTCTTGGAATATAGAAAATTTACAAGCGTGGTGGGTTGTCTTTCTGATAATACTTCCAATAGAAATCTCTCTGGTCAAGGAAGAAAGAAAGAGCAGCAGAGGAGAAAAAAAGAGGAAAGAATCAAAGAAATCACACTTCCTGTGACAACATGCAAAAACTGCAAATCTGTAACTTTATTTACCTGTGTGTACTGATTATACTCAGTCCAGTGGATCTGAATGAGAAGAATCAGCCAGAAGAGAATCCAGGCAAAGACACAGTGTGCAATGCGTGTATCTGGAGACAAAATACTAAGCAGTCAAGGCTCGAAGTCATAAAAATTCAAATCCTTAGCAAACTGAGACTGGAGCAAGCTCCTAACATTAGCAGGGAGGCTATAAAACAGCGCTTACCCAAGGCTCCCGCGCTTCAGGACCTGATTGATCAGTACGATATCCAGAGAGATGACAACAGCGAAGCTTCCATGGAAGACGACGATTACCACGCCACCACCGAAACCATTATCACAATGCCGACAGAATGTAAGTACTCCAGCTAAATTCATGCCAGAATAAGCCAGGGGCACTGATTTCTCAATAATCTCAGGTCTCCTTTCAGCCTCTCCTGACAAGCTGCAAGTGGGAGGGAGAAGATCTGATTTTTGTTTAAAGATATTATGAACCATGAAGATAGAACTTGCTGGTGGTCTTCTGTTGGTTTGCCTTATTTTCCAGTTTCTTTGCAAAACTGCACCCATGGAAAGGATAGAACCACAAAATCTAGTTTCAGTACTCTGATTAGTTAGCTTAGACTAAAGGCTTTGGATTATGTTTCCTCAATATTCTGTGAAAGGATGAGCATTTTAGACTTACTTTATAGTTGGGCACCACAAAACCAAACTATTGTGAACTAACATAGAAGGCAGCTTGATTTAATAGCCCACCAATGCTAAATGAATAGAGCGCCAAATACATTGCTTGAGTTTTGTTAAGAGGTTACAAATAAGACTAGTGAGAACTGACGCACACTACATAAACCAAATTGCAAAGAAATTCAAGGAAGTATTCTCGGTGAGTGGTTCTGGTCACATCTTCATTACAGCAAAGCTTGAGAGATCCAAAATGTCAGCCGAGCTGTGATATTTTTCCTACGGAACCGCAACTCTCATCACTATCTTTGCACACTGTATAGATCTAGACGGCTCCTTGTTTCATCCTTCTGTCTCACCAAAACCGAGCAGCATGAGGGGCAAGGCAGTTTCCAGGCGTTTCTGCACTTGAAACTTGCAATGTGCTTTTTCTGCAACATTGCCTTGCTCTTATAATGGCTTCACCGTTTCTCACAAACTGATAAATTATACTGAATGTGATTCTTCCTATGCTACTGATCTGGAGTCAGTGGGGTTTTGCTCTTCTGAAATTATGGTTTCTTTTTTTCCAAATGATTATTCAATGTCAGGAGAGATGACAAGCCACATGCTGTCATAATGATAATATCAGCTGCTTCAATTTACTGTCAGATGCATCGAAATAAGGGCCAGTATACAAGCTGCAAGTGAATATGTTTGCTGACCATATCACACATATACCATAAACAGTTCACATATTC